>BSYR01000077.1:8782500-11740000 GCA_030270665.1 Hibiscus trionum | reverse complement strand
GTTGTTATCCGCGTATTCGAGTCATAGCTAGGTGCCAATACAGTTTGTTAAATGTGATTCTTATGGTTGTATTATGGACATGTTGAGCATGGCATGATAATTGATGTTATGTTCATGCATTTTCATATATTAGATTCATGAGGTTTCGAAGGTAAGGAAACATGCATTCATCCTTGGTTTTGTTGCTCGTGCTTGGACCCTGCATTGTCGAGGTTTGTTTTATGAGCTTACCCTCACTAAGCTTTGCGCTTACGCTCTCATTTGTTCGAAAATGTAGATCCTTAGCTCGTGGGTTGCTTGTGCGAGGAGAAGGGCCTCCAAGTGTGCTATTTTCTACCTTCAAGTATGGACTTTTAAGTTAATTGATGTATTAGCTAAGCAATGAGATTCGAGTATGTTGTTTTGTGTTAATGAGCTTGTTAAGACTCCTTTAGTATGTTAATGTGTTTGGTTTCAGGCTTGTTTATGCCATGTATGTTGGCCATGTGGTCCTTATCTCTATGCTCATATGACATGTCTAATGATTGGATCTTTAGCTTCTTCTATGGTATGCTATATGGATGTTGTTGATGCTCTGTTGTTCGTTTAAATTGTTCCGTATGCTGATTCTTGGTTGCTAAATGTTGTATGAATGTTTGCTTGTGGCTAGGTGGGTCGTAAATTGCATCTAGAGTTGAGTCTTAGTGCTTTTTGCTGCTAATTTGAGTCTTGCAGTGCAGGGCGTATCGGTACGCCCAAGGGCCGTATCGATACGGTCCTACACTTTGGGACTCAGATTAGGCTTAGCGTATTGGTACACGGGGGTGTATCGATACACCAAAAGCTCTCTGGAAATCTAAGATATTGACGAGATTTTGGCGTATCGGTACGAGTCTAGGGTGTATCGGTACGGTCTTTTATCGTTGACCGTGAGAAGTTGACCAGTGAGGGCGTATCGGTACAGTCAACCAGTGTACCGATACGGTCTCCCTAGGTTGACTTTGGGCAATTGACCTAGTCAAGGCGTATCGATACTCTCTTCTAGTGTATCGATACGACCTTTTGTACAAACTAAACTGGGTTGTTTTAAATTACTTGCTTGTATGTTTGTTTTAATTCGTTGTGTTTCCGCTGTCGTGTTTCACATAGGAAGTGTTAAACCCTCTAGACAAGATAATGTTAAAATAAATTTTATAGGGTTGCTAACCGAAGGGGAGCCTTAACGGGTTTCACTTCGGTTTTCCCCGTGTGACCTACTCGGACTGGTCAGTCACCTAGACCGGTACGAGGGTGTTACACTTGTTGGTATCAGAGCCTTGGTTATAGGCTCGTGGACCGTTCCGTGACATCATAGGTAAGTGAGGTAAGCTAAATTCTTGTATTGCAATTGCACGGTGTTTGCTTGCCATGTAAGTATGTTCGCTTGCTTATCAAGTATGCTTTGATGCTTGTTTAATTGATCGTATGTGTGTTTTGTTTGAAGCATGTTGATGTGTGATTTGTCCGTTAAGTGTTGAGTAGAGTCCCATTGCTTCTATTACATCGGAAAAAGGGATTTTTAAGTGAGGAAAACATACTTGAGCCACTTGAACCCTTGCCCTTGCTAACCTGATTTTGTATGTTGTTGTAGTTGTTATCTGTGAGCTGTTATGTTGAGGCCTAGAGGTAGACCAAGGCTGGTTCGTCAGGAACCCCGTGTTGCAGCTCCTACTGTTGAGCCGGGGGTTAGGGTAGAGGCCCCTGTGGTAGAGCCTGTTGTTGGAGTCGGAGCTCCTCCACCACCACCACCTCCTCAGCCTGATGTGGGAGGCGAGGCTAGAGCAGAGGAAACAGGACCTCAAGTTGGCCCGGGTGGCCAAGGTCCTGCAGGGATAGACATGGCTCCGCTAGTTCAGGCTATAGCGGGAGCGTTTCAGGCTGCAGTTGCCGGAGCTCAGGCTGCAGCACAGCCGAGAGGAGATGATGCTAGCTTACCCTTGGAGAGGCTTCGTAGCCTTGGGGCGGATGAGTTCAGGGGATCTACGCCTGAGAGATCAGAGTTATGGCTAGAGAAGACAGTTCGTATTTTGGCTCAGATGGGATGTGTTGAGGCTCGTAAGTTGGGTTTTGTGGTTTCGTTAGTTTAGGGTGATGCCTACACCTGGTGGGTCACCATTACTTCCGGTATGCCTGAGGCCGAGATCAGTTGGGATTTCTTTGAGACTGCTTTCAAAAAGAGATATTTAGGCCCGATATATTTAGATGAGAATAAGATGGAGTTCATGGCTCTTGTTCAGGGAGACACATCAGTGACAGATTACGAGATCCGTTTTGTCCGATTGAGTCAGTATGCTCCGGAGTTGGTTCCTACTGAGAGGGACCGTTGTGATTGGTTCATGTATGAACTTTATGATGAGGTCAAAAGGTACACCTTGACTACAGATTATTCTGATTTCGATGTCTTGGTCGCTAGGGCCAAGGAGATCGAGCGTAGCTTAAGGCTGACCAAGCGTTCGGGAGGATCCAGTTCAGGGAAGAGGTACAACAACTTTGATCGTGGTGATGCCAAGAGGCATCGGGGCAGTGGACAGCAGTATGATCATAGGGGTGGCGGTGGCCACCACGATAGAGGCCATCAGGGCCAGAGAGATGAAGGGCGTTTGCCCGAGTGCGCCCGATGTGGGAGACATCATTCAGAAGAGTGTTGGGGAAACTATCACGCTTGCTAGAACTATGGATCGAGAGACCGCTTCAGGAGAGAGTGTCCGCATCAGGCGGGACAGGCACCGATTCAAGCAAAGGCTCATGCGAGAGCGATCAACTATCCAAGAGACCGTGGGCGCGGTCGTGGTTACTTCCAGTCGAGGGCTGGTGCACCTAGGATAGAGGCACCAAGGAATCTTGCTCATGTAGTGGCAGTTCAGCCAGAAGATGGTGGACCAGCTAGAATCTACGCACAAAGAGAGGCAAGGAATGACACAGATGTGATAGCAGGTAATTTCGAGTCACAGTCCATGTCTTTGCTTTCTTTAGTCGATTCGGGTTCCACGCATTCTTACATTTTGAGTGAGCATGCAAAGAAGTTAGACATACCTGTTGAGATTTTAGACATAGGGATGCATGTGACTAGTTCCTTCGGTGAGACAATTGTAGTTAGACGGATGTATAGGAGGTGTCCGTTGAAGATTCAGGGTCATGTGTTTCCTGTTGATATAATGGAGCTTCCGTTCTACTGTTTTGATATCATTTTGGGTATGGATTGGTTGGTTAAGCACAGAGCTAGTGTAGATTTTGAGACAAAGAGAATTTCGTTGAAGCTTTTTGATGACTACGAGGTTGTGGTAGTTGGCGAGAATGTTAAGTTCTTGTCGAATGTTGTGTCGGCTTTAGAGGCTCATAGGTTGATGGAGTTCGGTTGTGGGGCTTATTTAGCGCACGTGATGAATCCGAATATGAGTGAGGTTAGACGTAAAGATATCAGGACAGTTTGTGATTATCCAAATGTGTTTCCAGAAGAGTTATTGGGTTTGCCTCCTGACAGAGATGTATAGTTTGTGATTGGGACTGTTTCAGGGTCTACTCAAGTTTCTATTGCTCCGTACCATATGACTCCGAAGGAGTTGAAAGAGTTGAAAAGTCAGCTTCAGGAGTTGTTAGACCGAGGTTTTATTAGGCCTAATAGTTTGCCTTGGGGTGCTCCCATGTTGTTTGTGAAGAAGAAGGATGGCAGTATGAGGATGTGTATCGACTATAGGCAGTTGAACTAGTTGACAGTGAAAAACAAGTATTCGTTGCCGCGTATAGATGACTTGTTTGATCAGTTGAGAGGTGCCTCAGTGTTTTCGAAGATAGATTTGAGATCAGGGTACTATCAGTTGAAGGTAATGGAATGTGATATACCGAAGACAACTCTTAGGACTAGATACAGTCATTATGAGTTCCTTGTGATGCCACTCGGGCTCACGAATGCACCGACAACTTTTATGGACATGATGAATAGAGTTTTTTGAGACTATCTAGACCGAGTTGTAGTTGTTTTCATAGATGACATCCTTGTGTACTCGAGATCAGAAGAAGAACATGATGAACATTTGAGACTTGTATTGCAGAGATTGATGAGCAACCAGTTGTATGCTAAGCTGAGTAAATGCGAGTTCTGGATCAGAGAGGTTGTGTTTCTTGGCCACGTTGTGTCAACTGAAGGTATCCGTGTTGATCCGAAGAAGATTGAAGTCGTTGTTGAGTAGAAACAACCTAAGTCAGTGACCGAGATTAGAAGCTTCCTAGGACTAGCTGGTTACTACAGGAGATTCGTTGATGGATTCTCTAGGGTAGCTGCTCCGTTGACTAAACTATTGCAAAAGGGAGTTAAGTTTGAGTGGTCAGATGCGAGACATAATGCATTTGAGAAATTAAAAGAAGCCTTGACGAATGCTCCAGTGTTGGTACAGCCAGTTTCGGGGAAAAAGTTCGTAATCTATAGCGATGCTTCCTACGTAGGTTTAGGTTGTGTTCTGATACAAGAAAGGAGAGTTGATGCTTATGCTTCGAGACAGTTGACGGTGCACGAGAAGAGCTACCCTACGCACAATATTGAGTTAGAAGCAGTTGTGTTTGCGTTGAAGATTTGGCGACACTACTTGTATGGTGAGAAGTGCACGGTTTACACTGATCATAAAAGCTTGAAGTATCTGATGACTCAGAGAGAGCTGAACTTGAGACAGAGAAGATGGCTGTAACTATTGAAAGACTATGATTTGACTATTGAGTACCATTCGGGTAAGGCAAATATAGTGGCTGATGCGTTGAGCAGAAAAGTTGCAGTTGAGTTGCAAGCTATGTTTGCTAGGCTGAGTGTATCAGAGGATGGTGGTTTGATTACAGAGTTGCAAGTGAAGCCTTCGTTGATTCAGATGATCAGAGAGAAACAGTTGCAAGACGTATCACTAGCTTCACATGTTTATGACATTGCAAAGGGTAGACCGACAGAGTACAGTTTCAGTGATGAGAATGTGTTGTGTTTCAGAGACAGAGTTGTAGTGCCTGCAGATGTTGAGTTGAGACGTATGATTCTGAGCGAAGCACATTCGAGTCTTTTTTCTATGCATCCGGGCAGTACTAAGATGTACCGAGACCTGAAGAGTGATTATTTCTGGGTTGGTTTGAAGAAGGTTGTGGCCGAGTATGTGAGCCATTGCATGGTATGTCAGAGAGTAAAGGCAGAACATCAGGTCCCTTCAGGTTTGTTACAGCCTTTGAAAATTTCGGAATGGAAGTGGGAAAGAATCACTATGGACTTTGTGTCAGGGTTGTCGTTGTCTCCTTCGAAGAAGAATTCTGTCGGGGTGATAGTCGATAGATTCACTAAGTGTGCTCATTTCTTAGTAGTGAACACCACAAATTCTTTAGACAAGCTGGCAATTTGTATGTCCGAGAGTTTGTGAGACTGCATGGGGTTCCGAAGTCTATTGTATCAGACAGAGATCCGAGATTCACATCGAGGTTCTGGAGTTGTTTGCATATTGCCCTAGGTAGTCGTTTGCATTTTAGTACTTCATATCATCCGCAGTCAGATGGTCAATCAGAGCGAGTGATACAAGTATTAGAGGATATCCTCCGTTGTTGTGTGATCGACTTCCAGGGATCGTGGGAGAAACATTTACCCTTAGTCGAGTTTGCTTACAACAACAGTTACTAGGCTAGTATCCAGATGGCTCCTTATGAGGCGTTGTATGGTAGGCGATGTAGGACTCCGATCTGTTGGGCCGAAGCGGGTCAGAAGTTGTTACCTATGCCAGAATTGCTTAAGGGGACTACCGATAAGGTGAAGTTAATTTGTGACCGTCTGAAAGCAGCTTTTGGTCGTCAGAAATCTTACGCTGATTTGAAGAGAAAAGAGATTGAGTTTTCGGTGGGTGAGAAAGTGTTTCTGAAAGTGTCTCCGTGGAAGAAGGTAATGCGATTTGGCCGGAAGGGCAAGTTGAGTCCGAGGTTTATTGGTCCGTATGAGATAGTTGAGCGGGTTGGGCCAGTAACTTACCGTTTGACATTGCCTTTAGAGTTAGAGAAGATCCACGATGTGTTCCATGTGTCGATGCTTAGGAGATATAGATCGGATCCGTCCCACGTTATGCCCGTTGAGGAGATAGAACTGAATCCAGATTTGTCGTACAATGAAGAACCAGTTGAGTTACTTGCTTCGGATAGCAAGGTGTTGCGTGGCAAGACCATAGAGTTGGTCAAGGTGTTGTTGCGACATAGAGGCGTGGAAGAGGCCACATAAGAGAGGAAAGCCGATATGCTTGAGCAGTTTCCGTACTTGTTTCCGTCATGTAATTTCAGGGACGAAATTCCTTAAGTGGGGGAGAGTTGTAACACCCAGGTTAGGGGATCGGGCAAAATTAAATTATTAAAATATAATTTTGGGCTTTATATTTTCAAAACAAATAAATATATGTTGGACTAGTCATCTTTTAAGCCCAAAGCCATGGATTTTATACTATTGAAATTATCCCTATTCATTAAGGGTATTTATGACCTTTGGCTTTTAAAATAAGACAAGACAAATAAAATACCTTTTTGCTCATCTTCCTCCCATTCTCTTTCAAAGAAACCAACGGCATCCTCCCCTCCCCATTTCAAATTATTGTTCCATTTCTTCCTTTCTCGATTCTTGAAGATTTTTCAAAGGTAAAATCAATTTTATGTTGTCCTTTCTATTTCCTATCTAACTTTATTCTTCATTGTTCATAAAACCATTGTTCCTATACTTTGGGTTTTCCAAAGATTTTAATAAAGGTTGTAGCTTTATGGATTTTTAGTTAAGCTTTTGATTTATTGTTGTTAGACAAGTTATTTGTAAACCATAAGGTCCAACATATCTAATTTTTACATGGTTTTAAATTGATATTCAGATATGGGTTTTCATGGGGTTTTAGAGTGTTCAAAAATGGAGTTTGGAGGTTGATGTTTTAGCGTGAAAGTTGATGGTTGATGTTTAGGTTATGTTTGAAGGTTGTTTTGGGTGTGTTAGATGGCCATTTGGATGTTGGAAACATTGGTTATCTACTGAGTTTGAGGGCTGCTCGAAAATGATATTTTGAGAGTGTTCTTGGGTCGGATATATGCTTGAATTGTGTTATGGGTTTGCAGCAAGTTTTGGTGATTGATTATTGATGTTTTGATTGTGTTGGATGATTAGAGTCAAGGTTTTAGGTTGGCGAGGCCTCGGGAACGAATCCAGATAGCTTGGTGGATTGATCAGCTAGTGTTGAGCTTGGATAGTTGGTGAGTGGTTCTTCGATTCTAAATTGGTTTTCAAAATGCCTTGGTTCGAGCATATAGACCTAGGTCGGGCTTGGTAAACCCACCTAGAGTTGGGATTAGATTAGTAGTCTAATCCCAAGCTTTAGTTTAGAAGACTATGGTTGAACTTGTAAATGTTGTGTTTATGCCTTATGTACTAATTGTGATTGATGTTGCTATGCATATTGTGGCTATGTGTAATGAGGAGGCATGATGATTTATTTATGCATTGTGATATGTATGTGTTTGATGAAATGTGGGTTGCATGATTGTAAATCATGGTGGATACGTGCTAGGCACGGGAATTGGTAAGGTTATTGTGTTATGATGAGCTTGTGATGAGATAGTATTAGCACTAGTATGCTTGGGTACAAATGATCGATCATTAGGATGTTAGTGTGCACACGAGTGTCGAAATGCGCGCGTGGTCTTGGTGATGGTAGTCACCAAGATGGAGTACGGGTACGCCCGGAAATCTTCATTTATATTTTAGTCGATGATGAGTGGAATCACATCGACGGGGCATGAGGATGAGTGAAAATCCCCTCCGCATGGAACAGTGATGAGTGGAATCCCACCGTAAGGTAATGTAATGGTTGAGTTGTTGGATGTGAATTCCAACGGTTGTTATCCGCGTATTCGGGTCATAGCTAGGTGCCAATATGGTTTGTTAAATGTGATTCTTATGGTTTTATTTTGGACATGTTGAGCATGGCATGATAATTGAGGTTATGTTCATGCATTTTCATATATTAGATTCATGAGGTTTCGAAGGTAAGGAAACATGCATTCATCCTTGGTTTTTTTGCTCGTGCTTGGACCCTGCATTGTCGAGGTTTGTTTTATGAGCTTACCCTCACTAAGCTTTGCGCTTACACTCTCATTTGTTCGACAATGCAGATCCTTAGCTCGTGGGTTGCTTGTGCGAGGAGAAGGGCCTCCAAGTGTGCTATTTTCTACCTTCAAGTATGGACTTTTAAGTTAATTGATGTATTAGCTAAGCAATGAGATTCGAGTATGTTGTTTTGTGTTAAGGAGCTTGTTACGACTCCTTTAGTATGTTGATGTGTTTGGTTTCAGGCTTGTTTATGCCATTCATGTTGGCCATGTGGTCCTTATCTCTATGCTCATATGACATGTCTAATGGTTGGATCTTTAGCTTCTTCTATGGTATGATATATGGATGTTGTTGATGCTCCATTGTTCGTTTAAATTGTTCCGTATGCTGATTCTTGGTTGCTAAATGTTGTGTGAATGTTTGCTTGTGGCTAGGTGGGTTGTAAATTGCATCTAGAGTTGAGTCTTAGTGTTTTTTGCTGCTAATTTGAGTCTTGCAGTGCAGGGCGTATCGGTACGCCCAAGGGCTGTATCGATACGGTCCTACACTTTGGGACTCAGATTAGGCTTAGCGTACCTGTACACAAGGGTGTATCGATATGCCAAAAGCTCTCTAGAAATATGAGATATTGACGAGATTTTGGCATATCGGTACGGGTCTAGGGTGTATCGGTACGGTCTTTTATCGTTGACAGTGAGAAGTTGACCAGTGAGGGCGTATCGGTACAGTCAACCAGTGTACCGATACGGTCTCTCTAGGTTGACTTTGGGCAGTTGACCTAGTCAAGGCGTATCGATACCCTCTTCTAGTGTATCGATATGGCCTGCTGTACAAACTAAAATGGGTTGTTTTAAATTGCTTGCTTGCATGTTTGTTTTAATTCGTTGTGTTTCTGCTGTCGTGTTTCACATAGGAAGTGTTAAAGCCTCTAGACAAGATAATGTTAAAAGAAATTTTCTAGGGTTGTTAACCGAAGGGGAGCCTTAACGGGTTTCGCTTCAGTTTTCCCCGTGTGACCCACTCGGACTGGTCAATCGCCCAGACCGGGACGAGGGGGTTACAATTCAAATGGATCTCCAATCATTGACAATGAGTTAAGCATATCATATGTCATTTCCATTTCATTCGAAAAGGGGTCATTGCCCACATTGCATATAATCGAATTTTTGAGCATCTCACATGTATTTTATCACATCCGTAAGGACCAATGTCCACAAAATTCATCCATCAAATATATATATCATGTCATGCCTTTTCAATTATCATTTTACTTATCCACTTCATAAGCTTCTATTAATTGTGTATTTTCATTTAATTTACTTTAAGATACTCTAGGTAGAATAGAAGGATTAGATAATTAAGTCATCAAGAGGGTACCAAGTACCAAATAGGGGTTGCCTAAGCAACAAGTCAAGCGATGCTCAATAGCATCAATGTGTCTTGAAAACCAAGCAAGATCACATTCAATCATCAAGTTCAAGGAGTACACTAGGTACTAAACAAGGGATGCACTAAGCAACAAATCAGGGGTTGCACTAAGCAAAAAAACAAGAGAGCTCGGACTCTAGGCATGACGTACCATCTAAGACCTCTAATCGACCAAGGGCTTATTAATCTTATTAATTTATCATACATCTTTCAACGATATCATTCATACTTAATTTAGCACATACATATTGCATAACTCGATTTGCATGCCCATTCTATCATATAATTGTACCAAATCATATAAATCATACTAATTAATTTCATGCCACATTCGAACAACATCAAAACATACATAGGCAGCAACATCACATGATATTACATGCATACACAACATAGCAAATAGATTACATAAGAGCGGTCCACATTTTCATAATTTCAAGCATTAACAAAGATCCATTTCATGCATCCATTTTCCATTTAACCTCCTTCCCTTACTAAACATGTTACAAATCATAAATTAAGCTCATTTCATGCATAAAATTATAAATTACATAAATAAACAAAGTGGTTAGAACACTAGTCCCAACCCTAATATAATTACACTCACAAACTCCTTAAGCTTAATCTTTGATTAGGATGCCCTTGTTCCTCCTCCTTGATTGATCAATCTTAGCCTCCTCCAAAGACTCCTCACAAATTTGATCTTAACACTCAACACAAAACAAATAAAAATCATATCAGAGAATAATTCAATCACATTCACTCCTTTAACTTAATTGTAAACATTAACCTTTAAATATGTTTTTCTGTTGAATTAGTTGGAGGACTAGTTACTATTTTAATCATAACTTATTAATTACTAATACAAAATCCACTTATCATACACCATTAGAAAGGTATTAAACTCATATTTTCAACCATATAAATCTTATGTTTTTCTCTATCCTGAGTTAATACAGTTTATTACATGAACATGACCCTTTTTAACAATCCTGGACAGCTTGTACTGCCTAACTTATTTAATCCATAACTTCTAATTCACACACTAGAATTTAATTTCGTTTTCTCTCAGTGATACTAGACATTTCAAAGTTTATACCATAAAAATTTCAGTTCAAAGTACATTATATCTTATTTTTGGTGAATTTTCAAAGTTATAGCTCAAGGTTTAAGTTTTCTGGACAGTTTACTCATTGAACACATTTACCTTTAATTTCCACCTAATTACCTAACTTTAATTCTAAATTCACTTAATACATGATTTGTAATATCCTTTTTCAACATTTTTAAGTCCTTAACACTTCCTATTATCTACAGATAAGTCCTCAATTTTACTAAATTTCCAAATCACTCATATTCTTATGTTTCGAGTAACTAACTTCCTTAATTCACCAATTTAGGCCATTTCGAATTCAATCCAAAAGTCTAAATTTATTCTTACATAATCCTTTGATTCTAAATTCTGAGTTAAGTGTTAAATTTCATATAATTCAGGTCCTTGCAATTAATGATTTTATTCAAAACAGTCCCTAATTCCATTATATTCAAGTACATGTCCAGTTCTAATTTCAATCCAAATTTCCTTATTCGATTTCATTTTTCCAGCTATCTAAGACTTGTTGCTTATAAAATTTTCATTTCTCTTCAACTTTGTCCTAATATAAATTTTCCAGCTTGGTCCCTAACTATCTCAATTTTTCGTTCAAATCATGAATTTCTAATCTTTCCTCAAAACAGTCCCTTTTAATCGATTCACCATTTCACAAATAATTATTCAAAAATTTCATTATTTCAACTCAACATAATCACCATAACTCTATCAATTTCATGTTTAAATTAACTTTAAACTTGCATGCGTGATTTTGCTCTTATTCAAACAAAAATAAGAAGAAATGAGAACTTACTTCTTAGCTTTGCTACCACTAGTTAACCATTCTTAATCCTAGCTTAAATCCTTCAACATGCATGCAAATCCTTTCTCCATTAGAGCTCAATTTTCATAATTTTCAAGCTTTCTTCCTCTCTTTTTTTTTTCTCTACTCTCACGACAACAAGGGGAAAATGATGGAGAAGAAAACATTTTCCTTAATTTGGGGATATGTTGGAATTTTAATTTTACTTAATTACCCTTCTTAAAATATCTAATCTAACCTTTTTACTAAGGGCAGCAAAATTTAACATGCAAATTATGGGTTTTATTTTCTCTTTAATTTGGTCATCAATTTCCTCCACAAATTCTTTCTTTCTTTCTTCAATTTGGTCTGATTTCCACTAGGAAATGTACCCCCTCTAATTATTTTTAATTCTCAAATCTTATTACTCTGATCAAATTACTATCAATTTACATCCAACTAAATTATCAACTCGACTCAATTCTTTAATTCGAATGCTTAGTTCCCTTTAATTCGAGTTGATGCAATAATTGCCTAATTAAAGTAAATTCAAGGACCAAATTGAATAAATTACTTAATTATGAACTTAATTGCTTTCAAAGAATAAATTAATATCCTAATTCAATGAATTAAATTCTAGGACGGGAAAGTGGATGTTACATTATGTGCCATGTTAATGTGAGAATTTTTTTGTCGTTATGATTAGTTTTGTATGCTAATATTAATATAACTTGTAAAATGTGTATGTTGGATTTTCTATGTGAAAATGATTAGAGACATCTTAAACTTATAAAAGTTATATGTTCTTAAAATATTTTTAAGTGTGGGGTATTTTGCCAAATTTATGCTTCTAGTTCGTAAGGAAAAATAATTGTTTTTAAAGTATTAGATTGCATGTCCACAATGTTGCATATATGCTTTAGACTATAACATATTTGGTTGAAATAAAATTGTTAAACAAACAATGACTATAATTTATGACAATTTTAGTGATACGTGTTTTCGAGTTATATCATATTTTATTTCAAGAATAAAAGAATGAGTAAGATAAATGAGATGCTTATTTTATTTAATGACTATAATAGAAAAAAATAATAATTTGTGATCTATCTCTTCTTATAAATTGGTGTATCATTAAAATTACACGCTTGTTTCTTATAATTTATGAATTCTAATTTATGAGCCAAACTTATTTGAAACTTGATTGTGAACATAATGATTTGAGAATATCTGAACGACCTAGAACTGTAAAATTCTTTGGACGTATTATTTTTTAAATTTATACTTGGCTAGAAATGACAATTTTTCTGAAACAGTTTCTTCTTACGATGCTTTTCTTTTGAAAAGTGGTTAGTATTGAATGTAACTCATTTTTATAACGTTTGTGAATTAGTTTTTTACTTCATAAAATAGAACTTATCGATTGCAAACAAATTCTTTTTACAAAGAAATTTTAAGAATAATTATTTTATAAATATATATTGCAAAAAATTTTACTTAAAACAATATAAATTGTTTTGATATTTTTACTCTATTTACACAAAAAAATTCATTGGAATCTTTTTCTCTAGTTTCAATACATTTTTTTATCAGCTAAATGGACGTTAAAGTCATATTTTTGGTTACTCAAAAGTATATAGTAAACAACCCGAAGAATACATCGTATCAGGTCGTGAAATCAGAGTTTGTAAATTTCTCAAATCATTGTATGTCTTGAAACAAACTTCCAAAATTGTGGAATGAGAAATTCAATCAAGGGATAAGTAAAAACATAAGTGATTATTTGTTTGTGTTGGTAACATGTTTATCTTAATAATGTTTTTTGTTTATACCAAACTGATTGACGATGTTTGTGTGATTATTTATTTATGTATTGATTACATGCTTATTTTAGTAATTATTATGTGAGACTGAAAGGTATCTTGCTTCAATGAAAGATAAGAATGAAGCAAATGTCATACTAAGTATTTAAATAATGAGGAAGTGTGGTAGCAAAATGCTATCACAAGAACATAATGTTAAATTTTTAAAAAATTTGGATATATTGATACCAAACCTGTGAATACTCATTATGATGCTAATATTCAAATGAGAAAAATATACATGTGATCATATTGCTCAATTCAAGTATGCACAAAATTATTAAATTTTGATGCACTGGATGAATTTTACTAGACCTGAGATGACACATGTTATTTTTCAATTGAGCTAATATGCACAACCCAAATCGTTATTGTTGAGTTGATGTAGTAAAGTTAATGAGATATCAAAAAGATATCATGAATTATGATATTCTACTTAGTGGAGTACACGTTGTATTAAAATGATACAATGATGATAATTAAATATCTTACAAATTAGATCTACTAGTGGTTATGTACTCACCCTTAAAGGTAAAACATTATCTTAAAAACTAGTCAAACAAATATTTATAAAAAAATTTACTATGAAGTCTGTGTTTATTGCATTAGAGTTGGCTAATAATGAAGCTAAGTGGTAGGAAAATTTCTTAGCCTGTGTAAAGAAGTTAAATGGTAAAAAAACTTCTTAACCTGAACAATAAAGCTAAGTGATCTCTTAGCATGTACTTGAAGTTGAGCGGTTGAAAAATCCCTTATCATGTACTTTATTAGGCACAAAAATGATAGATTCAGTGTCAATGATTGTGATTGCCAAGTAGCAATAGACATTGCAAAGAATAAAAACTTTCAAAGGTTAAACTAGACATATTTGTCTAATGACATGGGGTAATAAAGCAACTGCAAAAATATGAAGTGATATCAATTGATTATGTGAAGTTAGAAATGATTTTGGCCAAATCATTCAGCTAAACTCCTGGGAAGAAAATTAATATGTGAAACATCGAGGGGCAAGAGACTTATGCCAATATAAGAAATCAACAATGATGGTAACCTAACCATTGTGATTAGCAATCTCATGAACAAGGTTCATATGGGTAATAACAAGTCATTGATTGATCTTGTAGGGAAAGCACTGCATTATTTTTATCTGTCCCTTCCTATGGTGTACAAAGTGCTTAAAAAACTGCAAGGATAATGAGAGTGAGTAAAACTTTTAATCAAGACCATAGCCCTTATAGGCGGTGTATTTACCTGCAGAATACACTTGATGGCTTGACCTATATAAGTGTGAAGTGGTGTCGCTTCTATGAGATATATGACAAAGTCTTTAGAGCACTTATGAAAACCAGGCACGCGCATGGCCTATTAGCGCACAACTGCGATAAAGAGCAAAAATAGATATAATGTGATTAATGAGAATGTTAGCTTATAATAATTAGTTATTAGTTCATAGAAACGTGTTTCACCAATTACTTTGTAAGTTATGTCTCATTATTTTTTAAGTTTTGGTTCATAATCCAGAAAAACACCAGAATGAATACGTTATGTCAGAATACTCAGCTAAACCTTTTTATTTATCATTCTTTGAAATATGTGGGGGATTGTTGTAAAAATATAAGTTTACTTAGTATATTTCAAAGAATCCCATATCTCTCTTTTATATGATTTGTTTTGAGTTTAAATAGAAAGACTTGGTATTGGGCTTGTAAGAGAAAAATATAACGGTGGTTGCGCGCACATGAGGTTTGGTCAAGAAGTTCAGTCTAGTTGAAACTGGCGAATTTTCTCATGTACATGAACTAGAGGTGTAACACCTTATACCTGCCTATGCGTTGTACCTAAGTTACAGAGAATTATCACAACATATACATATATATAATTTGTATTCAGTTTTCATGAAACTCAAGCATCACTATAGAGTGATCAAGATAATAATAGGTAAACACATCCATTTGAATCATCTATCAAGTTCATAATCTAAAACCATTTCAGAGTTTGAGTTACAAAATAATGCCATCTTGGCTAACTAGTAAAATATATCTTAACAAAATATAGGCTCATGTCACCCAAAATAGACAATATGGTGGATAAGAACATTACAACAAAAGTATAGTAAGAATGTGCTGATCCTCCAAGTGCCAAGTCCACGGGTAGCCTATCCAAAAGTATCTGAAAGGGGAAAGTTTGGGGGTGTGAGCTAGGAAGCTCAGTGTGTTCCAATAAGTGCAAGGAAACATATATATACAGTTCAGATATGCATCAGACAATACAAACATGCCATAAGAGCAACCAAGGTTCCATTTTAACATATCTACCCTCCAACCAAACACCAAAATGCAATTCCCCATGAACTGCATACCGAAGGACTTATCCTAGGCCCGAAGGCGTAGGAGCCTACCCAGAAAGTCTTACCCTAGGCCCATTGGGCGTAGGAGCTTAACCGAAGGTTTTACCAGCTGGACCAGGGCTGTACCTGCAGACACTTCAATCATATCCCAAAAGTATACCCCAAGCAGAGCAATTCAGTTCAATATACCATCAACAGAGCTCAGACAACAGACAGATAACATTTCTATCATTAGAGATCAGATATTTCTATTCCAGATCAGACATGAGGCATACCTTCTAACATATCACAATAAACAGACTTTCATCACATTATAATCATGCTTTTCAAACAGAAGGTAATCATGCTTTTCAAACAGAAATCATGCATTTCAAACAGAAGTACAATTTATAACATTCAGTGAATCGTAACAGGACCCATGTATACATATATGTATATATATAACAGAAATGTAGCACACATAGAACACACCTCAAAAGCTGGTCAGAGAATCTATCGGGCTCCTGCCTCGCTACGATCTACAACTGTGCTAGATCCTAAATTAATAAAGGATCATGGTTACTACACGGTATACGTGAAAATTCTAATAGCTTACAAGGTTTACAGATTCATACTAGTAACTATCGGAACGCGCGAAGGAGCAGATCGGGAGGAACTAGGCTGAGCAGACGAACGGTCAGGGGAGTCTTGATTACCTTTAAACATACACAAGCTTATATTAGCCATATATTCGATTTATATTAACTCAAGGAAACAATTTAAACACATATGCATGGTTTTGGTTTAGGGACAGATTCGGAGGTCTTCGAGTTAGAATTTCACAAAACGGGCTTCAAAAACGGACTCAGGACGTCGAAAAACATAAAATAGGGCTTTTTCAGAAATTTTGACTTTTTGGTCAAAGTCAATGCTGACGTCAGCAAGTCAACGCTGACGTCATCAGGTCAAAGTCAACGGGGCCAGTCAACCGATGACATCATGATGACGTCAGCATCCAACAGGGTCAACTGTGTTGACTCGGTGAGTTAACTCACTGAGTCAACTCGGGCGAGTTGACTCACTGAGTTGACTCAGCGAGTTGACTCGGACACGGGTCGGTTCGGGTCAGAGATGGGTCGGGTCGGACTCGGGCGATGGGCTCGGGTTGACTGGGTTTGGGCTTTGGGCCAAACCGGTTCAGGTTTGGCTAATGGACCGACCGGTTCATCTGGTTCAAGCTGGTTCGAGCCGGTTCACTTACCCAACCGGTCTGGTCACCGGACGACCGACAGAGAAGTCACTGGAGTTGCCGAAATCACCGTTTCTCACCTGAAAAAAAATATTCATCACCGAAATACCCTTTTAATCAAGCAAAACTCAACCGAGAAGGACTGAATTCACGCCGGAAAACTACGAATAGCAAAGGGGGTCGTCGGAACTTACGTTGCTCCGACGAACGACTTCCTGACGGTGAATGGACGACGGGCCGGCTGGATTTTGCTTGGCTCGACGCGGGGAGCACGGTGGTGGCAACAACACACCGAACGGACGACTGACGGAGGCTGAACGGCGAGCTAAAGCTGACGAAATTCAGGGTAGGGTTCGTCGAACCTTCTGCCCTCGAATCACGACGATGGCGGCGGGGGAAAGGCGAGTGACTACCGGGGATGAGCTCAGGGAAGAGCGGCGCACACGTCGGCGGCGGCGGCGTTGCGCACGGATTGACGGTGGAGGGGAAAGCAACGGTGGCCGGTTGGGGTAGGTAGGAGCGTTGGGAGAGGGGGTGTTTCTCGAAGCTTGAAAGAGGGCATTCAATTTTTGGTAGGTGAAAAGACGCGTTTTCAATTAAATGCAGATGTAAAACAAAATTTCGTTAATCTTAAGGACAAAAAGGGGGAGGTAAAATCAGAAATGAGCCTTGGCTCAGATGGTTAACACGTTGGATGGTGAGGGCTGAGGTCTTGGGTTCGAGCCTCCACACCCTCACCTTCATTTCCCCATTTTTATTCTCTTTATATATATATATATATATATATATATATATATATATATATATATTTTACCGGGTGTTACAACTCTCCCCTCCTTAAGAAAAATTTCGTCCTCGAAATTTTCCTGAATCAAACAGATGTGGAAACTGCTTTCTCAGGGATCCCTCGATCTCCCATGTAGCCTCACTAGGACTCCGATTTCTCCACTGTACCTTTACCATCGGTATGCGTCGGTTCCTCAGAACTCTCTCATCAAAATCTAAGATCTGGATTGGTTCCTCCTCATAGGACAAGTCTGGCCTCAACTCTACATCCTAAACCTGAATGACATGACTAGGATCTGGATGGTATTGCCTCAACATGGACACATGGAAGACATTATGGATACGACTGAGCTGAGGAGGTAACTCAAGCTGATAGGCAACTGGCCCAACTCTCTTCATGATACGGTACGGCCCAATGAATCTCGGACTCAGCTTACCCTTTTTTCCAAATCTCAGAACTTTCTTCCATGGAGATACTTTCAGAAAGACTTGATCACCGACCTCAAACTCAATATCCTTTCTTCTTCGATCAGCATAAGATTTCTATCTGTCAAAGGCCTCTTTCAGGCGATCACGGATTAATCTGACAGTCTCTTCAGTTTCTTGGACCAACTCCGGACCCAAAGTCTTCTTATCATACAACTCGGTCCAACAGATAGGAGTTCGGCATTTACGACCATACAGAGCTTCATAAGGGGCCATGCGAATACTAGCTTGATAGCTATTATTATAAGCAAACTCGGCCAAGGGCAAGAAATCTTCCCAACTACCACGGAAGTCTAACACGCATCCTCTCAACATATCTTCAAGAACCTGAATTACTCTCTCAGACTGACCATCAGTCTGAGGATGGAAGGATGTACTGAAATTTAAACGCGTACCCAAAGCATTATGCAAGGCCGCCCAGAAATGAGAAGTGAACCTCGGATCTCGATCAGATATGATAGATAAGGGTACCCCATGCAATCTGACAATCTCTGAGATATACAGCTTAGCCAGCTTCTCTAGAGAATAAGTAACTCGTACAGGAATAAAGTGAGCTGACTTGGTGAGTCGATCAACAATAACCCAGACAGAATCCTTTTTAGAAGGAGTCAGAGGCAACCCGGTAACGAAATCCATCGTGATACGCTCCAATTTCCACTCAGGAATCTTAATGGGTTGTAACAAACCAGAAGGATGCTGATGTTCCGCTTTGACTTGCTGACAGGTCATACACTTCGATACATAATCTGATATACCCTTCTTCATACCCTCCCAGCGGTACCTTTGTTTCAGATTCTGGTACATCTTGTCTCCACCAGGATGCATAGCATAAGGGCTGCTATGAGCCTCACTAAGTATGGCTCGCTTCAGGTCGGCATCATCGGGAACACAATAACGACCTTTGAAGCACAAAACGCCATCCTGATCGAAGGCATAAACAGATGTGGATCCCTGCTTAACTTGTTGCATGACTGGGAGTAAGGAATTGTCTAAGAGTTGCTTGGCCTTAATCTCTTCGGCCAAAGTTGGTTTAACTTGCAACTCCGCTAGCAAACTGCCATCACTATAAATATTCATCCTGGCAAACAGAGATCTCAGGTCGGATATAGTCTTACGACTCAAGGCATCGGCAACAACATTGGCTTTTCCTGGGTGGTACTCAATCACGCAATCATAGTCCTTTAACAGCTCAACCCAACGACGTTGCCTCATATTTAAATCCCTCTGAGTGAGGATATACTTCAAGCTCTTGTGATCAGTAAAGATATAGCACTTATCTCCGTAGAGATAATGCCTCCAGATTTTTAGAGCAAAGACCACCGCAGCTAACTCGAGGTCATGGGTCGGATAGTTACACTCATGAGGTCGTAACTGACGTGATGCATAAGCGATAACCTTCCCATCCTGCATCAGTACACAACCAAGCCCGGAGTGTGAAGCATCACTGTACACTGAGAAGTCCTTTCCAGACTCAGGTTGTGTAAGAACCGGGGCTTGAGTCAAGGCTGCCTTCAGTTTCTCAAAACTAGCTTGTTGGGCATCAGACCAAACAAAAGGAACATTCTTCCTCAAAAGCTTTGTCAAAGGGGTGGCAATGATGGAGAAGCCCTCGACAAAGCGTCGGTAGTATCCAGCCAAACCCAAAAAGCTACGGATCTTAGAGACATTCTTAGGCTGCTTCCAATTGGTGATGGCCTCAATCTTACTTGGATCAACCTGAATGCCTCGAGCAGATACAACATGTCCCAGAAATGTCACTTCTTTGAGCCAAAATTCACACTTGCTCAGCTTAGCATACAAACGATTCTCTCTCAAGGTTTGTAGAACAATTCTCAAGTGCTCAACATGCTCCGTCTCTGTCCGAGAATAGACCAAAATATCGTCAATGAAAACCACAACAAACTGGTCTATAAAGGGTCGGAACACACGATTCATCATGTCCATAAAAGCAGCTGGTGCATTAGTAAGACCAAAAGGCATCACTAGAAACTCGTAATGCCCGTATCTGGTACGAATGGCCGTCTTAGCAACATCATAATCTTTTATTTTCAATTGATAATACCCAGATCGAAGATCAATCTTCGAGAAAATAGTGGCTCCCCGAAATTGGTCAAATAGGTCATCAATCCTGGGTAACGGATATTTGTTTTTCACAGTCAACTTATTCAACTTCCGGTAATCAATACATAACCGGAGTGAACCATCTTTCTTCTTCACGAAGAGAACAGGAGCTCCCCAAGGTGAAGAGCTGGGTCGGATAAAGCCTCGGTCCAGAAGCTCTTGCAACTGGACTTTTAACTCCTTAAGCTCTTTAGGGGCCATACGATATGGATTCATGGATACAGGCGCAGACCCTGGATAAGTCTCGATTTCGAACTCAACATCCCTGTCTGGTGGTAGCCCGGGCAACTCTTCTGGGAAAACATCAGGAAACTCGCTAACAGTGCGAATGTCCTCAATCTTAGATAAAGAGCCCTTCGTGTTCAAGAAACAAGCAATGAAGGTTTCATATCCTTTCCGGATCATCCTATCAGCAGTCAGAGAGGATACCACATTGGACAAATAACCTCGACGCTCTCCGACTAAGATCACTGATCGGCCATCTGAAGTCTTCAAGGTAGCCCTTTTTGACTCACAATCTAGACTAACCCGATGCTCTGTCAGCCAATCCATACCCAGAATCAGATCGAACTCCTCCAACGGAAGTTCCATGAGATCGGCCAGAAAGATCTCCCCTTGAACCTCAAGAGGACATCGCCTAAGTACTTTGTCCACAATCACTGACTGACCCACTGGGCTCATGACTGTAACAACACTTCCTGTGGCTTCTAAGGGAATCTGAAGATCTCGTGATACTGATCTTGAAACATAGGAGTGGGTGGAACCATTGTCGAGTAATGCAAAGTATGGAACAGAATAAATGGTAAAGGTACCTGCAATAACATCTGGCTCGTCTCTGTCATCCCGGCGTCTGGTGGCATACACAAGTGCCGGCTATCTAGCCTCAGATAAAACTGGTCCTCCACTCTGATACGATCGAGCTCTGGTGTCAGTCCTGGCAACAGATGCAGAAGGTCTACCCTGACTACGACCCCTAGCTGGAGTCTGAACAGAAGCCTGTGAACGAGCAGGAGTCTGAGGAGATGCTCGATAAGAAGATGGTGGAACAGGGCAACCCTTCAAGAAATGATCTCCAGAACCGCAACGGAAACATGTGCCCGCCTTCCTCCTACATTCCCCTTGATGCCATTTGCCACAATGCTCACAAAGAGGTGCCTTAGAAAAACTTGATGAACCACCTCGACTAGCTGTCGAGGGCTGAGGGACTGGAGGCCTAGAACCGGTGTCACTCCTCAGAGGTGCAGTAGTGCGAGCCTTCTTACTTGCCCGTGCTGAAAACTCAGTGCTAGAAGGCCTCCTAGATCGGTCTCGATCTAATCTGTCGCTCTCTGTGGCCATTAACTCAACTTCCTCTAAATCTTTTGCCAACTCGGTCACCTTATCAAAATCCTTATCAAGGTGGCCGATAACTTGTACGCACAACTCATGACGGAGTCCGAGTGCAAACTTGCGGCATTTTTCTTTTTCAGTGGGCACCAAATTGGATCCAAACCTTAGGAGGTCTAAAAACCTCGTCTCATACTCAGATACAGTCATATCCCCCTGTGTCAGAGTCCTGAACTGCTCTTGCATCTGTCTCATATAACGCTCGCCGATAAAACGGCTCTTGAAGCGTTCTTTGAAGAAGTCCCATGTCAGACGAGTAGTAGAGACACTACTAACAACAGACTCCCACCATGTTCGGGCACTCCCATAAAGCAATGAAACGGCTCCCAGATATTTCTTGGGCGGCTCAAGACCCAACGAATCCATCCGTCTCTCAAGACCATGAAGCCACTCTTCTGCCTCAGTCGGGGCTCCACCAGTAGGGCCATCAAAGGTCTTAGCCCCGTTAGTGATTAGGGTCTAAGAGATAGGAACTTCAGGCACAACTCCTGCAGCTCTAACTGCACCATGAATCAACTGTAAAAACTGCCTGCTAAGAGCCTCATCAGATACTATTGTGGATGGCTCAGCACGGGGTGTAGGGGCTCCCCTAACCGGAGTCGTCACATCGATACCAGATGTAGGCGGTGGATCATCCGGGGCTGTAGGACCTCTAGGGGCAGGAGGATCTTCTGATGCCGGAGGATCGTTAGTTACAGTGTCAAGCGGGTCGGAAAACCTAGCAGGTCGACCTCGCCTCCGAGCAGGTCGAGAACCACGTCTAGTACTCATCTGTTGGTCTCGGCTCTACAAAAAGAAGAACCTAAGGTTAGAACTGGCATTGGAGTACCGAGCACAATTTAAACATATAAAACTTGGTGACATGGCCTTTTTCTGAAAATATATAAATATTTAAATCGTTTTATAAAACATAGCATTTAGGACCCACTCACAGTCCGAGGTTTATAAAACCAAAAGCTCTGATACCAATTAAATGTAACACCTTATACCTGCCTATGCGTTGTACCTAAGTTACAGAGAATTATCACAACATATACATATATATAATTTGTATTCAGTTTTCATGAAACTCAAGCATCACTATAGAGTGATCAAGATAATAATAGGTAAACACATCCATTCGAATCATCTATCAAGTTCATAATCTAAAACCATTTCAGAGTTTGAGTTACAAAATAATGCCATCTTGGCTAACTAGTAAAATATATCTTGACAAAATATAGGCTCATGTCACCCAAAATAGACAATATGGTGGATAAGAACATTACAACAAAAGTATAGTAAGAATGTGCTGATCCTCCAAGTGCCAAGTCCACGGGTAGCCTATCCAAAAGTATCTGAAAGGGGAAAGTTCGGGGGTGTGAGCTAGGAAGCTCAGTGTGTTCCAATAAGTGCAAGGAAACATATATATACAGTTCAGATATGCATCAGACAATACAAACATGCCATAAGAGCAACCAAGGTTCCATTTTAACATATCTACCCTCCAACCGAACACCAAAATGCAATTCCCCATGAACTGCATACCGAAGGACTTATCCTAGGCCCGAAGGCGTAGGAGCCTACCCAGAAAGTCTTACCCTAGGCCCATTGGGCGTAGGAGCTTAACCGAAGGTTTTACCAGCTGGATCAGGGCTGTACCTGCAGACACTTCAATCATATCCCAAAAGTATACCCCAAGCAGAGCAATTCAGTTCAATATACCATCAACAGAGCTCAGACAACAGACAGATAACATTTCTATCATTAGAGATCAGATATTTCTATTTCAGATCAGACATGAGGCATACCTTCTAACATATCACAATAAACAGACTTTCATCACATTATAATCATGCTTTTCAAACAGAAGGTAATCATGCTTTTCAAACAGAAATCATGCATTTCAAACAGAAGTACAATTTATAACATTCAGTGAATCGTAACAGGACCCATGTATACATATATGTATATATATAACAGAAATGTAGCACACATGGAACACACCTCAAAAGCTGGTCAGAGAATCTATCGGGCTCCTGCCTCGCTACGATCTGCCACTGTGCTAGATCCTAAATTAATAAAGGATCATGGTTACTACAAGGTATACGTGAAAATTCTAATAGCTTACAAGGTTTACAGATTCATACTAGTAACTATCGGAACGCGCGAAGGAGCAGATCGGGAGGAACTAGGCTGAGCAGACGAACGGTCAGGGGAGTCTTGATTACCTTTAAACATACACAAGCTTATATTAGCCATATATTCGATTTATATTAACTCAAGGAAACAATTTAAACACATATGCATGGTTTTGGTTTAGGGACAGATTCGGAGGTCTTCGAGTTAGAATTTCACAAAACGGGCTTCAAAAACGGACTCAGGACGTCGAAAAACATAAAATAGGGCTTTTTCGGAAATTTTGACTTTTTGGTCAAAGTCAACGCTGACGTCAGCAAGTCAACGTTGACGTCAGCAGGTCAAAGTCAACGGGGCCAGTCAACCGATGACGTCATGATGACGTCAGCATCCAACAGGGTCAACTGTGTTGACTCGGTGAGTTAACTCACTGAGTCAACTCGGGCGAGTTGACTCACTGAGTTGACTCAGCGAGTTGACTCGGACACGGGTCGGTTCGGGTCAGAGACGGGTCGGGTCGGACTCGGGCGATGGGCTCGGGTTGACTGGGTTTGGGCTTTGGGCCAAACCGGTTCAGGTTTGGCTAATGGACCGACCGGTTCATCTGGTTCAAGCTGGTTCGAGCCGGTTCACTTACCCAACCGGTCTGGTCACCGGACGACCGACGGAGAAGTCACCGGAGTTGCCGAAATCACCGTTTCTCACCTGAAAAAAAATATTCATCACCGAAATACCCTTTTAATCAAGCAAAACTCAACCGAGAAGGACTGAATTCACGCCGGAAAACTACGAATAGCAAAGGGGGTCGTCGGAACTTACGTTGCTCCGACGAACGACTTCCTGACGGTGAATGGACGACGGGCCGGCTGGGTTTTGCTTGGCTCGACGCGGGGAGCACGGTGGTGGCAACAACACACCGAACGGACGACTGACGGAGGCTGAACGGCGAGCTAAAGCTGACGAAATTCAGGGTAGGGTTCGTCGAACCTTCTGCCCTCGAATCACGATGATGGCGGCGGGGGAAAGGCGAGTGACTACCGGGGATGAGCTCAGGGAAGAGCGGCGCACACGCGGGCGGCGGCGGTGTTGCGCACGGACCGATGGTGGAGGGGAAAGCAACGGTGGCCAGTCGGGGTAGGTAGGAGCGTTGGGAGAGGGGGTGTTTCTCGAAGCTTGAAAGAGGGCATTCAATTTTTGGTAGGTGAAAAGACGCGTTTTCAATTAAATGCAGATGTAAAACAAAATTTCTTTAATCTTAAGGACAAAAAGGGGGAGGTAAAATCAGAAATGAGCCTTGGCTTAGATGGTTAACACGTTGGATGGTGAGGGCTGAGGTCTTGGGTTCGAGCCTCCACACCCTCACCTTCATTTCCCCATTTTTATTCTCTTATATATATATATATATATATATATATATATATATATATATATATATATATATATATATATATATATATATATATATATATATATATATATATATATATATTTTTACCGGGTGTTACAAGAGGCCCGATCCATTTTTATTATTTTTGTTTTTATTATTATTTAAAATTTATTTTGGACCATCCATTTTCTGATTAATTTTAACCATTCATTTTATTTTTGACCGATTTGTCTTTGTCTAATTGATATTTTTAGATGCCTTTTTAGGCATGCATGGTACTATAAATACCATGCACATATGCTTTCATAATTCATCTTAAAGTAGAATCATCTACTTACTTTCTTCTTCTTTCTCTCATTTTAAACATCTTTTTAAAGCCGAGTATTCATTGGTTCTTTGCTCTTTCTGTTGCCTGCTTTAGCAGAAGTGCTTGTTGAATCCTGAATAGCACGCTTCATCGCGAAATATTCTTAAGGACAATGTCTAGTGCACGGCTCAAGCAAGTCTTATTTTCAACCATTTTTTGGTTTAACCAAACATTTTTCCTACAGAATTCACATATTCTTCCATGTATTTTGTTCCCACTCCAATAATCCATAACTCTGAAGTTTCATATTCTTGGATGCCTCCTCTACCAAGTACAGTAAAAATTAATTGTGATTACCGCACTTCAAGATGGGTGGCAAAATATCATTATTGAAAGGAGTTATCTCAAGGCTCTCGAGCAAGAATCTTTCTCTTTGGAAGATAATCACCATTGGACCTGATCTACTCTCTTTCACCAGTAGGTTTGAAAGTTTAAAATTTTCCTTTGTTAATCGATGATGTAACGAAGCTGCGAATTGGCTTGCCAAGAATTCACTTCGCTTTGCTTGCACAGGAAACTGATTTTCTGTAATCCCACTTATTTTGCAAGCTCTTTTGTAATTTTCTTTGTCTTTAATGCATAATATCTTTGATCAAAAAACATGTTGCATTTTTATTGGCTGAAACCAGAAAAAGCCACCTCTTATCTTTGGGAGAAACTGTTGATATTGAGTGTTTATAAAAATTTAAACCGATTTATCGTATGTGGACATAAGTGTTTATAAAAATTCAAACTGCTATGTATCGAAAAACTGAAAAATCGAACCAAATAGTAAATAATTATACCAGTAAATTTTTTTGAAATGGTACGATAACCGTACTCATAAAACTAGCGGTTAAACGGAACAGAAACGATTAAAATATCTGGCTAAACAGTTAATCGAAAAACCGATAAAAATTAAATCAATTTTATAATGACATTAAATTATTATTATTATTATTATTTATGTAATTATCATACTTAGACCGTACTTTATAATGATATTAAATTATAAATATAAAAAAATATAATAATATTAAATAATTGATTATTACTAATATTTTTTATAATTAATATAAATTATTGATTATTACTAATATTTATGTAATTAATATAGTTTTCTTAAAGTCTTTAATTGCTTTAAATTTTGAAGACTTTTTAATATAAATATTAAAGATTTATTTAAATTTATTTGGTCGATATTTCTTAAGTTATTAAAGTTAGTAATAATAAATATATATTATTATAGTTAACTAAGTAACTGTATTGAATAAATCAATTAATTAATATCTGATCTAAACGAGACGATAACGATTTATTAAAATATCAAATTGTTTATTTCGATAATCATACCTATAAATCATTTCGGTATAGTTAACCGCTAATGTACACCCTAACTGTGGGGGTTTAAGCGGTAGCGGTAACACCCAGCGGCTTCATCGGCAAACTCTCCTAAAACCCTAAAAGCATGGAACTTCAATCAGTTTGCGTTGGTTTTCATGTCCCAAACTTCAAATTGCCCAACCCTCGTCATTTTTGTTTTCAATCTGTAAGTAAATCTCTCCCAAATATCGCGCTTGTTTTTTTAGTTAGTTTCATCAAATTCAAATGCAGAAACTCATTCTCTTCTCTAATTACCAGAATTTAAAGGCTCCTGCTACCCACATCGGACTAAGAACTGGAAATGCTGGACTTCGGGATGTCTCAAAGTGTACATTTTCCCTCTTTTTTCCGGGTTTTTTTAGTTTTATTATTTGTTCTGCTCTGTTTTAGTGTTTTAAAAAATTAATTCTGTTTTTGTTTTAAATTTTCAGGGTGTTTAATGCCTGAGGTGAAACTGTTCGATAGGGACTTTAGATTGTGGAGATTGAACAAAGGGAGGATAGTTTGTGCATCTGGTTCCGATCCAAACCCAAGTTTGAAACCTATTGGACAGGAGAAATCTGGTGGGGTGGAAGCGTTTCGTGGTAAATCGGGTTCGGTTTCCTTTCATGGGCTAACTCACCAGCTAGTGGAAGAGAGCAAATTGATGTCTGCTCCTTTCCAAGAAGAAAAAGGATCCTTACTTTGGGTTTTGGCACCTGTTGCTTTGATTGCTTCATTGATTTTTCCACAGTTTTTCTTTAGTAATGCAATTGAAGCTTTCTTCAAAGATGAGACACTCATAGGTACTCTACTTGAACTGATATCTTTTTCTTACTTTCATGTAGATTTTTTTTTTTAATTTGGCATATATTATTTGATAAAACATTGTCGTTGCTATAGCTTTTATGTTTTTGTTTGAGCTTTGCATTGTGATGAAAGAACCTGATAGAGCTTGTCTTAAAGTTCAATTAACCAACTTAACCATATGTGATTTCTTTCATATTCATAAAGTCAACTTAACTAATTGAAGCTTTCTTCAAAGATGTAATTATTTTGCATGATTATGTCTTTGCAGATGTTGTCAAATATGTCCTTTGAAGCTTTTTCGTTGTTTATATTATTATTATCTTTGTTGATAAGCATATGTGTTTTCTTTCATATTCATGAAGTCAAATTTCATCGGTGCTAATTTACTGCTTGTTGCTTAAATCAAGAACTGGTGTAATTGTTTTTTATGATCATGTTTTGCAGAAGTTGTATCATCCTTTTCCTTTGAAGTGATGTTCTACGTTGGTCTTGGGATGTTCCTGCTTGTGACTGATCATGTTCAAAGGCCGTATTTGCAATTCAGTGCCAAGAGATGGGGTCTCATTACTGGACTCAGGGGATACCTAACATCATCATTTTTGTCGATGGGTTTCAAGATTATTGCTCCTCTCGCTGCCGTTTATGTAACTTGGCCGGTGCTCGGCTTCCCAACGTTGGTTGCAGTGGCTCCTTTCCTGGCAGGCTGTGCTGTTCAATTTGCTTTTGAGATGACTCTTGAAAAGCGGCAGTCGTCTTGCTGGCCCCTTGTTCCTATTATTTTCGAGGTATTTGGTGTTTTACAGGATTTAGACTCATTCTAACGATACAGTAAGATGACCGACGACTTTATAATTGATATTGCAGGTGTATAGACTGTATCAGTTGACAAGAGCTACCCAATTCATTCAGCACTTTTTGTTGTTGATGAAAGATTCTCCGAGAACCCCGGAGATGTTCGAGAGAGGCAGTGCACTTATCGGAATGATTGGAACTTTCCAGGCGCTTGCTGTGGTTTGCCTTTGGTCGTTGATGACGTTTCTGCTAAGGCTTTTTCCTTCCAGACCTGTTTCAGAGAACTACTGATGTTTGTAAGTTTGGACTCAAGGATATCTATGAACCTGCACGGACCGATACGTGTTCATCTGAAGTACATAACTGGGGAAATTATGGGGTCATTGTCGAAAATGAGAACAAAATTAGTGAATGGAAGAATATTGCTCGAATATTTTTCATTTTTTTTCTGGTACAAAGAAAAAATAGCAGTACGAAACATACTGCGAATGAAACATTTGATTTATCAGATCCTAGTTTTTCACAAAAATCGTTCCATTAGAAATTTTTGTTTTACTAGAACCATTATTGGAACTAGAAAAATGTAGTATGGTCCTGCTTACTTAAGGACTTAAATGGAGTAAACCTTTGTGGTTTGGATGATTTTTTACTTTTTAATTCCACACCCATCAACTATTGGCAAGTTTTTAATGGTTTTAGTGATCTGTATTAAAAAAATATTACTAACAATGATCAGTGAATAACAAAGATTAAATATAGAAACTAAATCTCAAGGCCGGAGGGGGTATGTCCCCAGTCCCCCAAAATTGTTGGGCTAATTACTTTTAATGCTCTTCAGTTTTGAAGTTAGTCTGGTTTAATCCTTGATACACAAATTTAAAGTTGAATTACTTTAGGTTTAGGTTGTATGACTTTAAAGTTTCAGGGTTAGAAACTTAAAATAAATTACACAAGCTTTTTTATTTAAATTATATAATTTAAAGTCAAAATTCTTAATCTTAAATCCTAAACTCTAAAATTAACATCTTATCTTATGTATCAAAGTAATTTTTTAATTCTTTTAACTACTATTTTAAATATTCGTTTAAATCTTTATAAATTTTAAAATAAAATAAAATTTCATTTTTAATTGATTTTTAGATTTCTATCAACTTTAAAATTAAATAACATAACCCTTCATTATCTTATCCTAATACGCCATGAGAATCGCAATGGATGAAAATAATGAGTTTCTTGGAAATAATACTAAGCTGAACAACGGAAAAGAAAAAAGAAATGTTTTGTTTTGTTTGTATTATAAAAGAAATATCCCGTGAAACAACGGTGGTAATGAACTCCAGGATTTTCATTACAGGCACTGTAAGACAAACAAAGTGAGAGCAAAGGTCAAAACTAATAACTAATCAGCACGTGTTGCCGTCGACCATTCCCAATTCCCATTGTCGGAAGCTCGAATATCCTCTGCAACGCCAAGCATCAACTGTTTCACAATCTCAAAGAGAAGAAGAACATAATAATAAAAAAAAAACATACCCCAAATTTAAGGGGCCGACAAATGTTCGGCTCACATTCAAACTGAGCCCACAGGAGGAGAAATAGAGAAGCGCAACGTGAGTCTAATATAATAGCTTGGTCAAACTCAAACATGTATTCAAAACCTACCTCTCCAAGAAAAAGTGCAAGAACAGCCCACCCCAAATACCGACAATTTCAACCAATATGCCACGAATCTTCTCCTTCAATTGCATGGTATAAACACCCCACCCATACGATAACAATTTTCCCAACCCAAAGGAACAATGGCTACGCCTACCACCACCAGATTGTTGCGTTCGTCAAACAAGCCTTTGGGTCGAGTTTTTGCTCCTTCATCTTCTTGGCCTTCTTCGTCGGCCAAAACTGTGAGATACACAAGCAAGGGAGGTGCTAAAGGGGAGAAGAAAATCTGTGGGAATAGTGAGAGGAAACTGACGGTCACCGTCAAGGCTTTAGCGACGACCCTGGAAGCTGCGGAGAGATCGGTTGATCGGGGAAGGGAGTTGACAACTTTGCTCGCAAAGGTTGTCAATGTCATGCGTGAGGTGCTTGTAAGGCCGGTATTGAAACCAAGACCTTGGAAATTACACATTCAGATGATCACTCAAAATGTTATCCTTAATTGTCGATTCTTCACCATATTTGCTGTGGCTGGATCTTTATTTGGATCCATACTGTGCTTCATGGAGGTAGATTACATCATATGCTTTCAAATTTCAAATTATGTAGAAAAATAAAATCTCAAATTACTACTAAACCATCCCTTCTGTTCATCATTTTATGTTGTAAAAAATGACATCAATCTTGCAGGGAAGCATTCTCATTGTGGAGTCATATTTGCAGTATTTCCATGGCCTATTTTCCAAAAAGTTGGATCAAGAACACATCATACACCTTCTGATAGAAGCTATTGGTATCGATACCATTAACCAATAACTTACATATATTGTGGAAAAAGTTGATTATTGGATTGAGTAACAGATTTTTGTTGAATTGCAGATATGTTCCTGGTTGGAACAGCCATGCTTATTTTTGGGATGGGGCTTTACACCATGTTTGTGGGTTCCAAGACCATGAAAGGAGGTGCTCCTTCCCTTCCTACATCCAACTTGTTCGGCCTCTTCCATTGGAAGGTATTCAACTTCTTTTGATTTCTTTAGCTCCAACTATGATTTTCTATTTTACTATCATAATCGATTTATTTCTTATACTTTAATTTCACATAATTTAATTATTAACATTATGTTTTAATTCAAATCACTAACGACATTAATAAATTCCATTAGTCTACTCACTTATATAGTTATTTTTTACACACATACTTTGTAATCTCTCTACAACAATTTTCTGTATACACAAGACCTCTAACTCGAGACCTGCTTAAACTATACCAAGCTAGTTACCACTTGGCTCAACCCTGTTGGTATAACATGCCTATTTTAAAACTAAAATTTTTAAAATTCTAAACTTAAACCTTAAAAATAAACCATAAATTATAAATTCTAATATCTTAACCCTAAATAATAAATTCTAATATCTAAACCTTAAATTATAAGCTTAAACCATAAACCCTAAATAAGGCACATAAATCCTAAAATTAACAGACTTGTTTTACATGACATGTGTATCAAAATATTTCGAGGTATAAAAAATCATAGAATTTCAGATTTCATGTTTCCTCGGTTGCACTGATATAGATATACATACGGGTACGGGAAACGATAATTTTCAATATTACGAGGTACGAGTACGGTAAAGATACAGAAACTATAAAATAAATTTTATATTATAAAAAATGTAAAAAAAAAAAGTTATAAAAAATCATATGACCATAGCATCACACATACTTAGGGGTGTAAACGAGGCGAGTCGAGCTCGAGTAGTGCTAAGCTCGGCTCGGCTCGTTAAGATTTCGAGTCGAGTTCGAGCTTGAGTGAACGAGCCTGAGAAATCTGAGCTCGACTCGGCTCGTTTAAAACTCGAGTCGAGTTCGAGCCCAATCGAGTCAAGTGTTGACTGATCTTTGACCGCATTAGACTTGAGTAACTCTTCATCTGTCACGTCTCATTTAAAGTCCTTTGAAGAAAAAACTTTGGTACACAAGTTGTGTAAACTCAAGCTTGTTAATTTTAGGGTTTAAGGTGTTAGTTTAGGGTTTATAAGTTGTTGGGTTTAGATTTTAGGGTTTAATACTTATGTTTAGGGTTTATATTTAGGGTTTTAAGTTTAAGAATTTAGATTTAAAATTATAAAAAAATTAGTATATTATATTTTCGAATAGCTCGTGAGCTTTTCGAGTTAGGTATCAAGTAGCTCAGCTCGGCTCGTCAAGAACTCGAGTCGAGTCCAATCGAGTCGAGCTTTGACCGAGTCGAGTTACTTGAGCTCGCGATCTGCCTCGTCTCATTTACAGCCCTACACGTACTTATATACTCATAGAATAGTTGAATTATATTAGCATGAGAAAGTTCAAAAGAAAAACAAGAAAAAAAAGAAAAAAGTGTGGAAGAATAGAAAAAAAGAGAGATGAAATATTGGGGAGTACTCAAACCGTACCTAATATGTCATCGGTACAGAGACATATCAGGTACGTGGTACGACATTAGATTGAAGTACCCGTATTTTATAGTAATGTTTCAGGGTGGGGTTTAAAATAAAAATTCAATATCAGTCGACTAACAAAATATTATAATGGTGTTAATGTTTTGGAATTAGACATATCATTAGTAATAGTATGAAAATCAAATTATATAAAATTAAAAGACCATAATTTGACATTTGTTATACATACCAACCATCAAACAATTTTACATGAATTCTCCTGTGATTGTTTTTCAGACACTCCCGGCTTGGGTTGAAATGAAATCAATTTCACAAGCAAAGTCAAAAATGGGGCATGCTGTCATGATGATACTTCAAGTTGGAGTTTTGGAGAAATTCAAGAGCATACCCATTGTTAGTAGCTTGGATCTTGCCTGCTTTGCTGCTTCTGTATTTGTTTCCTCTGCTTGTATTTTCCTTCTCTCCAGGCTTTCAGTTGGCACCAGCATGGGAGATAGATAGACTCATATGATGATCATACATTCATACAAGAAAAAAGAAGATATATACCTTTTTATTCTTTTGCTCAATAATTCTTTTTGTAGGCACTGATATATATATATATATATATATATATACACACACACAAAGCTGCAAGTTAGATGAGAAATTAGAAAAGAAGCTTTTAAAGGTATACAGGAATAAGCTTGACATCATAGGCTGGAGACAATATGTGATTCATTGTAAAGAAATTTCTATTTGATAATAAATTTTATGAATTATATATTTCTTTAATTTTGATGTTATAGGTTCATTATCTTTTTCATGTACTACAACATATACAAGATCATACCATACTGTCTCGACATGAGATCGGAGATTCTGAGTTATGGTAAATTAAATAAACCAAAACATTCATATATATAGGCACATCTGTGAGCTCATGGATCCGAAGAAAATGACTATAAATGTAAAATAGAATAAAAATGGAAAAATAGTCATAATATTCAGATTAGATGTCAGTGAATTGCTGGTCATACTGTATAAATTTCTCTTTTCTGTTTTTTGATGGCTCCAACTGACTTCAGTGACCAGTACAGACTTGCATATTCAAATTGCAGAGCAATTAGTAATCTTGGTGAAATTAGTAGTGAAAAATAGAATTTGTTTACCTCGGAGTTTGCTGCTGGTATGCAGAGAGCAGCAGGGCTAAGCGAATAGCAAAAACTAACATCAATTTGTCAAAGGCTTAGCTTTGCGTAGGTGGCCTATGCTATTAACAAGATCTTTGCGTGTGCAGACTGGGAACATATTGATGTTCTTAACCACTTTCAACCGCCAGAGAACATACGGAAAGCTTAATTGATCCCTCGATGTGAAACGAACAACCTCGTTAAACCATAGGCACATTAACATGTTTGTCAAAGTAGTATGCTCCCTCACAATGACAGAGGCTTCATTTAGAGCTGCAGGCAAAAACATAGCAAAAGTCATATAATTTCCAGTTATATAGGCAAGTATGGAAGACCCAATTTTATCAAACTTTGGCCTGGAGTATGGCTAAATTCGCAATCCTCAAACACCAGGAGTGTTGGACTCCACAATATCAACCAGACAGGTGATTGAATTATGAAAGTTATATTGGTTATGGTGGACCCAAATTATGAGGCCATGCCAGTTATGGATCATCACTCCACAATTTACCTCTAGGATACTAAAGGTCACTTGATGTTATGATATCTTTTACACAACCAAGAAAGTGAAGTCAGAAGACAGAATAATACCTTTCTTTCCATTAAATCTCTTGTCCTCGGGAAGACCATCCTTACGATACTGTCTCATTTGCACTTCAACTTCTTCTGGTGTGGCTTTGTGTTTCTTGACAACAGCCTTCGCCTCATCATAGACACTACTACGAGCTCCATGCTCTGAAATTGCAAGCAGAGAATTCGTGCGCACAAGGAGAGCTTCTATTACGCCTAAAGGATCCCTTCTGAATTGGGATTTTGAGTCTACCCATATAGAATACTTCGCATGAGGAAAGAGCCGGTGAGGCAACATCTGATAGCCACAAACATGTTAAAACGATCTTCGTGAAAACGGTAAGAAGGGAAGAAAATGGCCATTACATGATGTGAAATGATCATACTTTCTCAAATACCATCTACAAAATTTAAGGTCAAAATTAATTTAAACTACTGACTTCATGGGTATACGATTATAATGATCTAAATTTGCCAACAAAAGTTAGCGAATGAGCAATTCAAATACCAGAAAAGACACAAGGTGTAACAAATGAAAAAAGACCAAATGTTTAGAGATTGAAAAATGAAAAGCATTCATTATCACTCAGTTTATCTGCACTATATACCCATCATACCTTGGGAATTTTCCCATTCAACCTTTGGTCTACAAAAGGAAGATTTTTCACAACCACAATTCGCCATTTCCCAATAAATCCATTCTTGCCAATCTTATTGCCCTGTGATTCTTGTGCTGTAAGCGTAATTTCATCCCAAAATGCAACGTAGCAAACCTGCATCAACAAGTGCATAATTCGAATTAAGATTCAAAATACATCTAAGCCAGAAAGTAAGTTTTTAGCATCACATCACATGTGCTATCACCTTTTTAACCGATGCCTCCGACATTCCTATAGGCTGATAAAGATCATCTCCACCACCAAATGCGCAAGTAGAAACCACAACTTTGCAAGTTTGCATATAATTTTTGTCTTCATCAGATACTTTAAAACCACCATTTTCACTATAAAAACCACAATGTATAACAGCAGTTTCATTCACCTGACCAAACAAGATCCATACAGATATAAGCATAATCTAAACATGGGGGTAAAAAGGGCCATATTTTGCAAGTTAAACATCAAAACCTTGAAGCTTTTCTCTCTCTCATCAATGGTTTGGCTTCCAGTGAATAGATTAAATCGAGTGTCATTAACACGCTGCCATGAGAGGGTAGACTTCCCTCCGCGAAATACATTATCCTGATCTGATATGTACACCAATCTCTTAACAAGATTATTACTTGATTCTTCATTCAAAGGAAGCTCCAGATGCTCAAGTTCCTCAGCTGGTAGGAGCTTCAAGCAAACTGATAGATTCAAAAAAACGTTTGCCATTAATTCAGATATTACTATATATTTCCTACTTGACAACATATTGGACCCAGAGATTGAAAAGATTTCCAATTTCATTTTAACCGAAGCAGAAAAAAAGAATGTGAGATTTCTTTGACATTCTACTTACGTTCTCTAACACCACCGACAACATGAGTGGTCGGATCTAACCGGTTCAAAGTGCTGTCTGGTTTATTTGCTTGACTTAGTGCCTTCACTTCAGTCCTGGGTTCTTTGTTACCCAACGAATTGGGTTTCTTCACTTCATTAACTTCCGAGTTGACGGCCAAGCCGGGTTTCCTACCGATCCTGGTGGCCTCAAAAATGAGCAGCGCGGCGGCCGGAAGGAATACGAGAAGCATCCAAAATTTGACGAGCCAACGGATGAGTCGTTGAGTGAACTCGGTCCTGCCACGTTGGTCGCCGTGTTTCTTTCGTTTCCTTCGGACCCGAACTCGCATTCGACCCAGTTCATCGGGATCGTCATCTGAGACCGAGATTGAAATGCTGTTACTGTTGAAGATTGGAGAGGACATTGACGAGGAATGAGAACTTAAAAAAAATTCCAAGAGATTTGAATTGAAAGAATGAAAATTGGGTTTTGCGGGTCTATGATTTTAATATCAAAATTGCTGGCGCGGAGATTTCAGCAGTTGCTAACTTCGTTCCACGAACAGCAAGGGAGACTTTTGGTATTGGAATCAAGGCTATTTGGTTAATTCATTTTGTGGAAATGATGTTTGTTTAGCATAAAATAATTTAATTAAGGGAAAACTACACCTCTGACCACCAAACAAATTGGGTATACTTATTTGGACCACCGAACTACAAAAAATGTCAATCAGACCACCGAACTTATAAAATCAACCTATTTTGACCACCGCCGTTAAAAACCTAACGGTGGAGTGACGGAACTGCCACGTGGCAATTGACGGAAAAATTTAAAAATTACACATTTGGTCCCTATTATTTACACATTCTTTCAATTTAGTCCTAATTTTAAATTAATAAAATAAAAAATTATTTAATTAAGTGGTGACACGTGTCAACACCTTATTGGAGGACTTTAATTATTTATATTTGATTTTATTAATTTAAAGGAGAAAAATAATTTTCTCTACTTTGCGTTTAGCATGAATTGAACCTAGGTCTCCAGGTTATAAAGACCATGGCTTTTCCACTGCACCTAGCACAACCTTATGCTATAATTCTCCAGATATAATATATACCTTATAGTAGTTTTCACATTTATAAGCCAAAAGCTCAAACCTTAAACACTAATTTCACATATATAAAAATCTCAAACCCTAAACTCTAACCCTAAATATTTCAAATTAAACCCCAAACCCTAAATATTTCAAATAAATTCCACAAGGTTAGAGTTTTTTTGCGTATGGGCATAAGTTCAATACCTCAACCACATTCTCCCCGAAATTAAGCGAAGAACGGAGGAAGAAGAAGGTGGATTCTTGGTGCAGAGCTGTGGAAAGAACATTCGGTTTGGCCGATCTTGAAAATTGATGCAACAACAGTTAATTCTGTTTCAACTTCCTGGTAATATTGTCTTACTTTCTGTAGTTTTTCTTTTTTATTAATTTATAGACAAAAAAACCCTATGGTTATATATTCAACTGAATAAATTGTAATAAATGATTAATGTAATGCTGTTGTTGTAGTCATTGTTTTGCTTCAATGGCAGTCATACATATAGGTTTAGTTTTTAACATTTTCCTATTAAGTGTGGGATTACTTTGGAAGTTGCCAAATTTCTTAAAATTTTATTTCAAATTAAACCCCAAACCCTAAACATTTTAAATATTTAGGGTTAGAGTTTAGGGTTTGAGATTTATATATATGTGAAATTAGTGTTTAAGGTTTGAGCTTTTGGCTTATAAATGTGGAAACTACTAAAAGATATATATTATATCTGGAGAATTATAGCACAAGGTTGTGCTTTGTGCCATGGCAAAACCATGAGCTTTATAACCTGGAGACCCAGGTTCGATTCATGCTAAATGCAAAGGAGAGAAAATTATTTTTCTCCTCTAAATTGGTGGTGACACGTGTCACCACCTGATTGGAGGGGGAAAATAAATTAATAAAATCAAATATAAATAATTAAAGTCCTCCAATAAGGTGTTGACACGTGTCACCACTTAATTAAATAATTTTTTATTTTATTAATTTAAAATTAAGACTAAATTGAAAGAATGTGTAAATAATAGGGATCAAATGTGTAATTTTTAAATTTTTCCGTCAATTGCCACGTGGCAGTTTCGTCACTCCACCGTTAGGTTTTTAACGGTGGTGGTCAAAACAGGTTGATTTTATAAGTTAGGTGGCCTGATTGACGTTTTTTTATAGTTCGGTGGTCCAAATAGGTATCCCCAATTTGTTTGGTGGTCAGTGGTGTAGTTTTCCCTTTAATTAATTTTATAAAAGAAAATAAAGTAAAATGATTTGTATTTTTAAAAGTATATTAGTTTTATTTAGGGAAAACTACATCGGTGGTCCCCAAACTATTACCATTTTCCTATTTTGGTCCCCAAACTATGTTTTTCGGCAAAATCGTTCCTTCTGTTACATAGTTGTCCTGTTTTGGTCCCCGACGTTAAATAACTAACAGTTTTGCTGACGTGGCATTTTTTAAGAGGGGAGAGAAATAATTAAAAAATATTTAAAAAATACCACATCAGCAAAACCGTTAGCTATTTAACGTCGGGGGACCAAAACAGGAGAACTATGTAACAGAAGGGACGATTTTGTCGAAAAACATAGTTTAGGGACCAAAATAGAAAAACGATAATAGTTTAAGGACCACCGGTGTAGTTTTCCCCTTTTTTATATATAAAAAAGGGATATTGCAACGTGCCTCGTTAAAAATCCTTAAACCTAATTGTGAAAAAAAGTACACCTAGCAATATTTACAGAAACAGATGAGATAAACTCGACAAAACACAAACTCAAAGAAATGAAGAACCCCCTACAACCAACATCATAAACACTGCCCCCTTAAGCTGGGTGGCTAACCACCTCACGTTCATAAGCCTGCAGCACAACAGCTGGTGGAGTCGAGATCACCAAGGCCACCGTCGTCATAACCATAGCAACGAGCCAAAATATCAGCAACATGGTTTCTTTCATGCGCAACATGGGAGAACTTAACCTTCCATTCCCGCGATAACAACATTCGAATATGCTGAAGAAGAGAAGATGGATGAAGAAGAGACTTAGTACCTCGAACCCAATTCACAACAAATAAGTTATCAAGCTCAAACTCAACACATCGATATCCCAACTGTCAAGCGAGTTGCAGGCCCTCTAAAACACCCCATAATTCAGCCTCCAATATAGAACAAATACCGATAAATTTAGAGAAACCACTAATCCACTGCCCAGTCTCATCACGAATTACCCCACCACACGAAGCTACGCCATTAGAGGAATGCTTAGCACCATCGGAATTTACCTTAACCCATCCACTAGAAGGCGGTTTCTATGGAGTGGAACGATCCAATGTCCAAGTAACACCCCCATGCGAAACAAGCAAAGCTTGAGCTGAACGAAAGTCATCCATGAGGCGTTTTCTCTTATCTAAAACCGATTCCAAGTCATCCTCCAAGGGGCAAAAGGTATGAATGTTGCGTTTGAGCCAAATTGCCCATAGAATGACACCAAACCGAATTGGCCAGTCCTCAACATCAATTGCAAAGCCACCACGCCATTCAAGATTCATTACAATCCATTCATTGAAGTCAACGGAAAGAAACACATCCAACTTCTGATGCCGTATCAAACACAACCACGCACTCTTGGCTAAGGGGCATGTCCGAAAAAGGTGACTCGGCATTTCTGGATCGTCACGGGAAACCCCGCAGGACTCATCATGCGTAAGGTGGCGACGACATCTCTCCACATTTATGAGAAGCCGACCTTGAGCCACAAGCCAAAAGAAGATTTTAATCCGTTGAAACCCCGGCTACTTCGCAATAGCTCTCCACATTCGAGCATTAGTTGGTGCCATTGCCGGGTTTCTCAAAGCATACACAGTTTTTACCGTGAAAGATCTATCCTCACACCATTTCCAACCAAGGGAATCGTCAGCGGCCAACGAAATAGGTGGTTTGATAGCCGCGATTCTAAGAACAATCGACACTGGCAACATATAAGTAAAATAAATCCATCGCCAATGACCAACATCATCAATCATGGAACAGACCGGAGTAAAGCCTGATGGCCTATAGAATACCCCCTCCACATGATCGGTTAAAGGGCCTAAGTCACCAATCCAAGGATCCTTCCAAAAGTCGTCACTCCTACCATTCTCAAGAGTCCAAACGACACTGTCACAAACATCATCCACTAATAAACCCTTCTATAAGCTTGAACAGTTCCGACGTTCAATAGAATCCGATAATGCACCATACCATCTATATTTCAAACGGATAAATTTTACAATAATGATAAACAAAATCAAATCCACGAAATGTGATGTTTTTATTAAATAAATAAACAAACGAAATGAGGGATTTCGTAGGAATTAATTTTGAAAAACTAAAGTGAAAGAGAGCAATTGCAAGTAAAAAAATTTAATGGGAAGATATCTTAAGGTTCAATTATTTGAACACTTTTTGATTCTGATATCAATTACTAGAAAGTGTGAATTTTTAATTATTATTTTTTATACTTTTATGACCATCGAATAATTAAATTCACCATGTTATTGAATTTAATATTTTAATAAATGAAATTAAAAAAATCATTATTAGAAAAGAATTGAATTAAAAAATCCTATTAACCGGTCAATCAACTATTTAATTTAATTTGTTACGATTTGGAATCGAAAATAAAATAACGCAAATTTATTGATTAACTAAAACAATTTACTAACACCTAATCAAGCTCGCCTTTTTCCATCCTATATAATCTACTAACGAAATGACTGGCACGTCGATTGATGATGGCCCTTGCTGGAACATGGAAATACTTAAGATAGAATAGGATAGAAAGAAACGAGGGAGAAAACGACATCGTTTTGCGTAAGGCGACCTGCACTTGACTAGACCCCAAAAAAAAGAAAAGAAAAAGATCTGCATGTTTTCTCGGTGAACTTAGGTTAATTGCAATTTCAACCTTTTCGCCTTTGCATTTGTGTAATCATGTCCTGTTTTGCATGTTTATTTGTATTTTAACTCTTTTAATTTTTCTACTAATTCTATCAAGTCCCTAGTTTGCATGATCTACATATTTGCCCTATAAAATCCATAGAATGAAACATGAATTATATCAAAAAATAAATATTCTTACATTCACTTTACAAGTTTAATAATTTATTTATATTTATTGATAAGTGTTTATGCAATGACAAAGCACATTGTACTTGGAGAAAGAAAATCTAAATTCAAACTTTAAAAATAATATTATTAGAGCTACAAAATTTGAATATAAATTATAAAATAAACATTAACTATAATACTATATCAAAAAATAATTTTAATTATATTTTATAAAAAAACCGTGATAAGCATAAATAAATAGTAAATAAAAGAAAACAGAAGTGGAAGATTAGATATTTTGAAGGCCAATAAAATATCTGCTCGCCGTATTCGCTAAACCTAAGAAATGACGTGGCAAAGTGAAGGTCCCATGACACGTGTAAAAGCGATGACAACTGTAACGTTCTTTTGTCTCTCCTCATATCACATCTCACCTGCCATTTTTTATTCTCTTCTTCTCCGGCTCAAAAACCTCTCTTTTCTCTAAAAGGAGAAGAAAAAAATTGTTTTTTTTTCTTATCTTCTCAACTCAGGGGATATTTTCTTTTTTTTTTATGCGGTATTTTGCATGGAGGGTTTTACAAGAATCGAGTCTCGGACGAGTTCAGATGCTTCTGCCTCTGAGTTGACTCCTCAGAGATCACCCGAGTTTGCTCACCATGGGCAAAACCCAAGCCTGGTACACCCTCTTCTTCTTCTTCTTCTTCGTCCCAGATCTTTTATGGTTATTGATTTATGCATTGAGTCATGGGTTTTTCCCTTGTTTAAAGGAAGTAAATTTGAGTGACATGGGTTTAGTTTTTAAATCAGCTAAATTTCCAAACTTCACTTTAAGCATATAATATTTAGTAATAAACCTCTTTACATGGTAAATTATTATCATTTTCAATCATGCATATCCTTTTGATTTTCATTTATAACGTTTCTGTTGAGCATTAAAACTAAAGTTCTAAGAAAGACGAGTAATTATCATTACATGTTTCTAACTTCCAAGTAGCTTTGATAGTTGGGTACTGTTAATTGAGGATTTGTAACTTGGAAGCATAGAAAATTGACTATCCCTTTTATTTCTTCAAGAAGTTAAGCTACATCACATTTTTCTTTTTCATCAGATATTTCATGGTATTGGCTCTAATCTGGTCTCCTTAATTATATGTTTTTTTTTTAATTTGGGTTGTTTATTGCTTTCTAATCTTGTTTTGCACAATTATTTGTTTACTTTGGGAAAACTTATTAATCATGGTTGTTAATGATAACGCAACAGGATTCTCTGATAAAAGAATCTACCTCTACAGAATGGACAGATGAGAAGCACAGTTTGTACCTTAAATCCATGGAAGCATCATTTGTTAACCAGTTATATGATTCTATGAGTACTCTTGGCTGGAACTCAAAGGAGAAATTGCCAGGATCGAAATCATCAAGGAAAACACATTGTATTTCTTCAGGCCAGGTTAAAGTCTAATCTCTGTTTCATGATAATGGTGGAGTTCCCTCTCTATTCCCTATGCCAATTCTGCATTTTCCAATCTTTAATACAGTTTAAGGTTCTTCGAGGTGGTTGCTGGAAGAAGATCAATTTTGAAAGACCTGGATTTCAACTAAATAAAAGAGATGGCTCTCATTCTTTTGTGGCCAGTCCTTGGATCCAGCACTTCAGATCTGGGTCTTCGTCTTGCAGTGTTTTAGCCGCTCGTAGTCTTCAAGATCACGCTTCATCCAAAGGTAATAAAACAAACAATGTAAATGTGAAGGAATTAAAGGAAGCAATGTCTATTTATCGGCTTCTTAAACACTTTAATGCAAATGGAAGTAGAACAGATCCCTGCAGTGATATTTTGGTGTGTTCATGGAGATGCTATCTAAAATTCGTGTTTTGGGTGCCTGCGGTGGTACCTCAGTTAATTCATCCAATCTTAGACTTGCTCGATGTTTGACTTTTAAAGTTGAGTTTGTCTATGTTTCACTTGAAGTGATATCACTTCTGTTTTCGACTCTAATGCAATCATGCTTTCTTTCTATTATATGTTTGGGGTGTAACAAAATAAATTTATTCAAGATTATCAGATGCATATGATATATAGTATGATTAGTATCCCTCTCTATACAGTTCAAAGCGCCAAAGCTTACAATTTGAGCATTAGTTTGATTCAGTTAGTCCTCATGTTCGTTTGGTGTTAAATTTCATGCAACTTTGGCTTGTAAGTGAGAATGAGTTCTAGGCTTTTTTTTTTTTACTTAATCATCCAGTCAGGTCGGTAACTTAAGGTTGTTATATGCATTTATTTGTTATTAGTACAATGTCCACCAAATGGATCTTCTATGTTGCAAAAGAAGGGATGCTTAAAGTGATATATTTCAACTGTCAAAGTAATTAAACTATAAAAGGTTGGTTGCTTATTTTGCAGAGGTGTCGGATCAAAACTTTGTAGACGAGGAACAAGGTGAAAAGACTAGCGGCGAATGTAGCACAAAGAAGCCGGAAACTCTGGTAACTGATGCTTCATGCAATGATCAGGTAAAATTTATCAGCAATGATCTTTTACTTATATAATAGCTAAGATTCTAAAAAAATAATGTAAATCACTTCTTTTAATCCTAAGCATCTAGCATTTTTCTCATTTTGTTTTCAGGTTGTTCCATGAGGTGGTGAAGTCTCGAACAGATGCGATAAAATAAAAGGTAGGCATCCACCCGTGAGACTCGTACAGAAAAAAGCAAGTGATTTGTGTAATTGCATCCTGATACAGTGAGGGAACTGATTCCATGGACGTTCATTTTTGGTGACTTGAGTAACTTAAGTTTCGAATGCCGAATGTTTTTGTGTTACATGCATATGCATGGGACACCGACAGAAACGGAAAGATCGGAGTAGTTCATTTAGGGCCTTTTCTTCCTGTAAATATGGCATGGTTTGACAGTATATTAGTAGATTTGGTGGAGGATGTTTACTGTTGGTTTGTTGACGTTCTTTTCTATCTGTACATATACATTCTGTCATATCATGCACAGTGGCGGATGCACCCAGCGTCCCAGCCTCGGCGGGGTGCATCCGCATCCGTATCCCTATTTTTTTTTTTGAAAAATAAGTTTAATTTAGTGTTTCTTTTAAATTTTTTTTGTTTAGTATGTAAAGGAAAGTTTTATTTTTGCATACCCATTTGAGAAAAAAATATATTTTGAACCCTATTTTTGAATTTTTAGATCTGCCACTGTGCACTGATAATGCAGTTTCAAGTTTTGGACGTCACAAACTGTTTTCGTAGTGTAACAATGATTGTTGTGAAATCTAAAATGGCTAAAAGGCAAAGCATGAAATGATGCATTGCTTGCACGTAATTGGTAGGTTTCGAAGTTAATGGGTTGTTTTTCATGTGAATTTTCTTGATAGTTGAGGGATGCAACTTTAGCCAACTTGGAATTTGGTTTTGCAGATTTTTTATTTAGGCTTGATTACAAAGTAAGTGTTCAATCTATATATATTGTTTTACAATGTATGCCTAGAGTATTTTTTGGTTGAAATAAATATTTAAAAGTTTCTTTTTTTGACTTAACTATAAAATAGGTGTCTAAATTTTGTCACTTTTTTATAATAGGTGCCTAAACTATTTTTTGGCTAAAATAAGTGCTCAACGTTTTATTTTTGCCCATATTAAAGTCAATTTATCAAAAAAATTCATCACCCAATTATAGCTTGACATGTGACTTTTTTTAAATTTTATTTTCATAAACAAACTGAAAATAAAATAAATTAAAATTTTTCTAAAATTTAAAAAATTACAAAATAGTCTTAAAATCCCTATAACCTCAGAAGCCAAAAACTCAAAATTGATGACATTGCACCGCCGATAACCTCGTCGGACCTTACTACCGCCGTCACTAGAGTCCTTCACCCATTTCCTTCAACCACCCATCGACAGTAATCGGTGGGAGGCGCATCAATCGGATGACAAACGACGAACGTGAACAGCTCCAATCGTTCGATGTTCGATCGACACTCCTCTCACCGATTATCGACGATGGGTGGTTGAGAAAAATAAACAGAAGGCTCTGAAAACGACGGTGGTGAGGTCCGACGAGACTACCGACGGCGATAATGGCGCCAATTTTAAAATTTGGGACTGTTTTTAAAGTTTTGAGAAGTTTTATATTTTTTTAAAAAATAAATAAAAATATATACACTTTTTTAATAGCTTGAAACATTTAATTTGAATAACAAAGGAGTTAGAATGTTTCAAATAATATGAAATTTGTTGGGAATAAAATAAAGAACAACGAATAAGAATAAAATAACAAAGAGGTGGGAGAAAGAGGGATATTCGTATTATCATAAAAAACTAGACTTGTGTACAATGTCTTCATTTATTTATAGGCATAAGAAGTACATAATACATTAAACTCTAATTAATGTAGATAATATTCTTAATGATAAAGTAAATCAAATCTCATAGATAAAGTTCTTATCATTATAGACATCCACATAGATAAATATTCATAACACCCCCTTGGATGTTTATGAAGATAATGTGCCTCGTTAAAACCTTACTAAGATAAAAATCTAGTGCGAAAAGATTCTTTAATGAAGGAAAAAGAGTACACACATCTTTGATACATATAACATGTTGCCTCATTAAAAACCTTACTAGAAAAATTCATTGGGCAAAACCTCGGTTAAGAAAAAAAGAGTACAACACGTATTTACTTCACCCCATGAAAACATCACATAAGATCTTTGAATCTTCATAATTAAATCTTGAATACTATTTTCTAAAGATCATGAGGGATAAAACTTTGGAGTAATATGTTCCATGATGTATCCACCTTGCATTATCTCTACAAGATAGCATTTGTAGCATATCTTGTGAAAGTAAATCACATATCTTCTGGATATGTTATGTCAGTGATCTTAGTCAAACACATTTTTGGCTTGTCTCATGCATAACAATTATTTCTACAAGATTTTAGGAGGCATTGACGAATGTTTGAAGATCTAGAGGTAATGATCTTTGTATATCCATGGATATTTCTTGACCAACTAATATATGATGTTTCCAGGCAAATTATTTATTTATCTTTCTTTTGAAGATAAATTTATTCACACCCAATAATCTTGCAATCATAAGGATACTCAATAGATATGCTTTATCCATATTGAATATTCTTTAAGATTCTTTCAGTTGATGTCCATTCATAGACAAAGAGACATTTAAATGCTCGATTTCCTAGTCGAGATAAAACTTGACGTTAAGATTCTTTTTCTCAAATACTTTCATTAAATGCATTGAAAGCACTTCATGAGTTTCCAATTTGAAGCTCTTCAGGAGTTCTTATGAAATTAAAATTATTATAATGAATCTTAATCCAAAACTCCTTTATAAAAATACATAAGGAAATATGATCATTCTTACTATATTTCCTCAATTAGTACTCACTAACACGATTATACCAAATGTGCCAAAATATTCAATGAGGCGTGTCTAAATAAATTTCCTCGAAATTTCTAAATGCTTCTAGCATTTTAAATCCTTCAAGGATAAATAGGGATCCACAAAATAATTAGATGCATATAAAATATTCCATAACTGCCAAAGTAATTGTATCCACCTTAAAGTAATTAAAACTTTTTATAAATCATAATTCAAGCCGTATTTACGACTACTTATTTGTGTCTCACTTGCATTATACCTTTAGGTGTTTGGATTGCTGGTCCAAATATTTCTCTTTTAGAAGTTCAAAGCGTCTTTCTACATTGGCCAATTCAATATCTATACTTCTGGATAGATTTCTATACAAGATCCTCATTATCTTTCTTAACTTATATAGAAGTATGCTATGTAAAATTGTTTGCAAAATCGTTGTCGATAACTTTTTAATTTTCTGGTTTCATTCTCGTAGTGACATAACTCATCGAGATCTCTTGAAGATTTCAATCTTTATTTCAGGTACCTGAAACTCTTCAAGAGTTTTATTATTAGTTATATCTTGGGTCTCTTCAGGAGCACCCGCCTCCAATATATGACCATCTCATACTATTTTTCATTTACGAAAATTTTGATAATTGGAACCAATTTTCAACTATCATGCTTCAAGCATGATTTACATTCATTCGCTCTAACATGTAATTTAAATTTAGAACATTTCAGCTGGTATATGAGACTTAGCTACTCTTATTGGGTCAGTAAATAGGTCTGGCAGTTACATGTAATAACATGAATTATCTTATGAACTTCTGGATCATATACAAGGATCTAGATAACGATAATTCATTTTCTTTTATCCTGCTGATTATTATCTCCCCCTGATGTTGAGAAAAATCATGTCATAAACGATTCTCCAATTAATGTTTAAGAATTCAAACATAAAAGGAGACTCATACTCAATATATATTCTCAACACTTTTTATTTGCCCATCTTGTGTGTTGTGGTGGAGCAATTCAAAAATATATCGCACATTAAAAAATTATAAAATGGGAAATATATGACTTCTGATAAAAAAACCAATCATGACGGGGAGTTTATTATAACTCGTTGGCTTGATGCATATAAGTGCTGCTGTATGGAAATACCATATAGATAATTTTGTTCTCATAGTTTAGCTATTAAGCTATTAAAGAGGAGACGTGCAATTCAAAATTTTGCTAAACTGTTTTGTTCATAATCAATGAGCTTTGTAATAGTTATTTCAACTGATATAGCCTAAAATATAAACACACAAGCTTTTGCAAGATGAATAGTCTAACTGCATAATTTGAATCTTTTTATAATCAATCTCACAACCTTCTGGTTGTAAGTTGATAAAACAACGTAGATGCATCTACTAAAATCATATAAATTTTTTTTCCGCATTATAGATAAATAGGCCCATATTTCAGTCAGATACACAAGACATGCAATCTCAACTTTAGTACAAGAACTTTAAACTCTTTTGGTAAATAGGATCTTAATCATTTCTTTTGAGAACAAGCAACACAAGAACTTCATGTTCTTTTAGTTAATAGGATTTAATCAATTCCTTTGAGAACAAGCGCAACAAGAACTTTAGGTTCTTTTCACAAATGTGCATATAAATCTCAATAGCTTTCGCATCATTATTGATCAGGATGATCTAACCGATCATGTCAACTATATACAAGTGTGTATACATTTCTAAATTTGGTAAACTAGAACATGTGATTCAATCTCACTCGTACACGTCTAGTACGACCATCAAAATTGTTCCTTTGAATAAGAATATATTTAGCTCTTTCGGAGCTTTCAATGAAATTTCTCTTTTGGTAGCAATATATAGCTCTTCTACAGCTTTCAACTAACTTTTTGACTACCAGAACTTGTATCTACATTGACTTATTTCAAATGTCAATTGATAACATATGTTATTTATAATTCCTAAATGATTATTTTGCGAATTCATATTGCTCTTCTTAAAATTTCCACTTCTAGTGTTGATAATATTATTACCATCAATGATAATTGTTACAATATTCATAATTTTGCACTTTTCATAATGTGCTTTCTCTCAATAACTTATTGCTCTTTTAGAGCATTAATATTTTTAGTACTTTGAAATATAGTACTCACATTTTCCCCTTGCATTAAATGAGACAATTTATTTTATGCTTCTGCTAAGCATAAAATGTCACCATAGATTGTATTTGATAAGTAATCATGTGAAACAAAATAAATAAATATCATAATATATAAATATAAAACGTAAATAATTACCGTGTAAAGTAAAATAAATAAAAGATAAATAATTTCTCTGCAAAGTTATGAGAATAATTAGAAGATGATTTATTCTTTTCGAGGGTTATAAAGAAACCAACAACGTCCAAATGATTTTGACCAACAATGCCCAAATAAGTTGGACTAATATCATCTTCATCATTTTTCGCAAACAAAATTTGTTTCTATTTTTTTCTTTATCATTCAATGATTATTGATTTTTCAACGTACGACAAGTACGAGACCAATGCGTTATTACATCGCATTGGTAATAAAAAGGATTTTACTTCCTTAGAATGATCTTTTATGACTTTTTTCATCCTTATAACCTCACTACCGGTGGGTAAAAGTATTCTTAAAATGACCATAATGTCTATGTCTATGACCTCGACCATGACCACAACTACTAATGTGGCATTTATTCTTTCTATTATAAAATCTCACATTCACTTCAGGGAATGGAGTAGAGTCAGTGGGCCTTTAAAATTTTTTTCACGATATTGAATTTGAGGACAACATTATTTGTCGTGAAAAGTAGTGTATGTTTTTATTAACATATTCTCATCACAGAGAACAAAAATTTAATCATTGTACGCGACATTGTTAAACCAGTTCACAAAAGTCCTTTAAAAATTTCCTTTGAGACCAGTAGCCTCGCAGAACGGGATGTCCAGCCAATATACTTGGATTATATCGAAGTTATGTTACCAATTGAATAGTGATTTACCATGTTTGCATTCACTTTAGGGAGTGAAACAGATCCAATAATCGCATGGGATAAATATCATACTTGCATTCACTTCAGGGAATGCCTCCCATACAACTTTTTGGATCAAGACAAATTTTCGTAACTTGAACTTGGAAGAAGTCAATAGTCGAGTTCGACACATGAGAATTATTGCTTTGAGCAAATATAGACTTTATAATAATCTTCTTGTAAATTCAAAATCATCATGATTTATCGCACTTTAAAATTGTATTTTAAAACATAAAAATAAAAATAGAGTTTACCAATATTATTTTTTCTCTCGAGGACGATGGAGACATAGCAAATGGCCAAGACATCTTCTCATAATCTCTTTATGACATGCTCTTACTCCAAATCATTTAAAGACATGTAAAACTCAAATCACTGTTAAAAATATCAACTCTTATCAATAGAATAAAACAAATTAATATTGATCTTGATAAATTAATAATACAAACTTATGAATAAAAGTAAAAAAAGCATATGATTTAAATATAATCTTACACGCTTATGAAATTGAGTACCTTGATAATTAAGACAAACTCTAAACATGCTTTTGTATTTATGTCATAATAATATATTGGAGTTTACTATATGAAACAAGTTACCTCTTGTCATAACCATTCTTTCAAAATTATGATCGTCATGATGCTGAGCATAGCTTTTGCTTTACTTCACGGCTATCTTGAAAAAATTTCAAGGGTGATTGGTTGTGGGAGGGTCCCGCTTGTGCGCATTACTTTGAGACACAAAGCTTGAGGTCACTCGGCCAGTAACATGGTGCAGTTTAATTAGGCGAGGAGACAAATATTATGTTGGGTTCCATAGGTTTTAGAAAACGACGATAGAAATAGATTTTGTGGAGTTTCGACACAAATATAAAGAGAGAATTAAAAATTACGGTAATTGAGCAAGACTATGCTTCTATGCCTTTTAAAAATTAAAAATTAAGTTAAAATATAAAGACAAAGACAATTAGAAACTAAAAAAATGAGGGAAAAAAACTTATTTTTTATTCATTCTATAATCGAATTTTTTTCAATAATTTCTTTTGGATTCAAACAATGAAGACCTTAGTTGATTAGAGTCTCATTCTGATAACATATTGTGAATAAAATAAAAAAGAACAACAAATAAGAATATGATAACAAAGAGATGAGAGAAAAAAAGATTCATATTATCATCAAAACTAGACTTGTGTACAATGCCTTCATCTATTTATAGACATAAAAAGTACATAATACATTAAACTCTAATTAATGGAGATAATATTCCAAATTGTTGCGACTAATTTTAAAAAACTTCAAGAGTGCGGTGGGTGTGAAACAACGAACTTTGAAATAAATAAAAATATTCCCACATTCGTGTTTATTTAAAACTTATTTAAAACGAGATTTTTAAAAAGAAATTTAAATTTTTTTTATTGTTTTTTTTGGAATAGAAATAGAGTCGTCACCGATCGTTTTAAAAATGGGTAGACCGGACACCACGAAAAATAAAACCATAGATTCTAAAAAATAATGGGCCGAGAGTCGATTACATGCGAGGAAGGGTTAGCGCCCTCAACATGCCCAAAACTTGATACCTAAAGGGTTCAAATCACATTTTTAAACAAAATTTATTTTCGATCTAATTTAATTTAAAATCTCCTAAAATGCATGAATGCATGATCATACGAATTTGCAACCTAACTTATGACCCACGACACCTAAAGATACGACACCTGAATGCTCATGATGAAGCTCCCACGTCGATAACGAGGCCACAAGTGCTAAACAAATGAACGGTAAATTAAATGTGGTATTCAAATGTATGAACGAATGTATGGATTCAAGCAGTTATTGGCATGAATAAACAAAGAGACACATGTTCCATCCAAAAATATATTGTATGAATGAAGGACATGATACATAAAAATAAAAGCGAAAATACACAAACTACGATTTTTAAAAATAAACAAATAAAATAACCGAAATGAATAAATATCTATATCGATGTAAAACTATGTCATATATATATATATGTATACATTACGACATAAGGGACAAATCTAGATAATAATATGTATGAGCATTGTTGTAAAAATTATATAATACGCACATGTAAAAAACCAAATTAGGTGAAATATATAAATATGTACATGTATATGTATAACCGCACAAGATTTACCAACATAAAACTATATGACATATGGATATAATCATATACAATGTTTATATGTAACCAACAGTAACTTACGACATGCATAAAGTAACCAGATTCACAACACAAAAATCAAAACATAAATATAAATGATAAAGCACTGAAATTTAAACATGTATGAACCACAAGACTGATTAAGCAATTTTACCACCGTTTTAGGGACAAAATTGAACATGAGCTTTAAGAAAATGTGGGTTCGATAGGGAATTAACCCGCCCAAAAACGTTTCGCATAGCAGAATTAAAAATGATTTACAATTACAGGGTCCAGAGAAGGAATTTTAAAAGACGGAAGGGCCAAGGGTGAAATTTCAAAAACACGGAGGGGTCAAAGTTGTTAGCGGACTATTTAAAAAAATGTAATATAAATACCCCCATTATCTAAATCTTTTTCTCTTTTGGCCATTTTCACTCTCAAAACCGAGAGAAAAAAAAAAGCTCTTTGAACATGGCTTAAAACACCCTTTATCCCTTCGCCGGCTGCCGATGACCGACGCCGGTAGACCTCTAAACGAACCCCAAAAACTTTAATGTTTATTTCAGAACCTCTTTGATCCGAAAGTGAAAACACAAAAAGCTTTTTGTTCTGAAACCCTAAATCGAACTGAGAAATACCCCTATTTTGTTTTTAAGAAAAACATTGGCTTCTATTCCGTTCACCAATCCATCGTCTCACCTTAGGTGGCTTAACCGAAGTTGGACGGCTTGTCGGCGAAGAACGAATGACCTAAACGTCGAAGGTAATCCTCTTTTTTTTATATTACTCCTCTTCTTTTTCATCCATGCAAAGGAAAATGATGAGAAATACCTATGAAAGTTCTTTTTTTACTTGTATTCTCTTTTTCGAAAATCCCAAATGGGCCTTTACAAGTTTTGTTCTCGGTTTTATATTCGAGTTCTTACATTCGAAGTCAAAGAGGGTACATCAAAGCCTAATTCTATTGGTTGCCTTTTGAAATTTTTTGCATTTGTTCCCAAAATCTGATTTTTTCTTTTCCTTTTCCTGTTTCTTTTTGCTATTCTAAGCTTTCCGACTCTCTATTTTTTTGGCCCGTATATCGGCTGATGAGCTCGAACGGGAAGGTGATGGACATGGGAGAGGGGTTGACCATCCGAAGCACCAAGTGCATGGGCGTGTACCGGGAACAGAACGCTTAGACACATCTCCTTTACGCGCGCGTTAGGGGAGCTTAGGCGTTGCATGTAGGAGCGTACGAGATCCGAGCCGTTTGATGCAGTTTTGATCCGACGGTTACGATGGGCGCGATGTGTTGAGATTTAGGGTGCTCGATTCGATCAACCGTTCTTGCTCGCCAAGTGGTGGAGAAGTTGGATAATTGGGTGTTTTAGTGGGAGGTGAAAAATTGGCAATTTGACACAAGGATTTATAGTGGTTCAACCTTCTAACCAAGGTCTACATCCACTACCTTAGCTCCCCACTAAGGATTTCCAACAAATTCACTAAGAATTTCGTCCCCTTTTCTCGGATTAGGAGGAAACCGTTACAACCCTCAAAGCTTTCTACCCAAAGCTTGAAGGAACACTCTCTTTACAAAGAAAGACTTAGCAAACTAGAAATCCCTCTAAAAGGTGTTTGTTTGCAATTCTAAGCACTCACCCAAAACCTAGACACTTGAGCAAATTTAACAATGTAAGCTCACAAGTGTTGTCTAAGCAAGAAATAAACAATTTAAGCTCTAGACAAATTTTAACATCATAATGTTGTAACAATTGAAGCATTAACCATTACAAGATGCTAGGAGGTCCCTTTTATACTCCCAATTGAGTTTGTAGCCGTTGCTAGCCGTTGGGATCAATTTGGAGCCGTTTGAGTCTTTATTTCCCACCATAAATGCAGTTCTGCAGCTTGGCGTATCGATACTCGTCCAACCGTATCGATACGGTCTCAATGAGGAAAGAGCCGTTGGGCTTCTTCAGCTGATGCGTATCGATACGCTTACCTAGCGTATCGGTACGGTCCTGCAATTTAAAAGACCGTTGGGAAAATGACCGTTGGGGTGGTTAGGCGTATCGGTACGCGACTAGCCGTTGGGCTATTTCAAAGCTCACCGTATCGATACGACTAAGCGTATCGGTACGGGTTTTGGCTACTGGAATTCTGGTAGTTTGTAAACCCTAAGGCGTACCGGTACGGTTTAATACCGTATCGGTACGGTCACTTTAAAAGCCTGGTTTTGACTACTTTAAATGTACTTTAAGTCCATTCCAAAGCCTTTAAAACCCTTAAACATATTTTCAAGTTGTTTTTGACTAAAAACTCATTTTAAATTCTTTGCAATTTAGTCCAAAACATTTTTCAAATATTATATCAAAACTTAGTTCTACACGATGCTAGGGCGAAAGGGGGCTCCTAGGGTTTTCATCCGGGCTTGATCTGGACCGTGCGATCAGGGCTAGATCCAACGGTTGAACGGGTGCGGCGTAAGAGAAAAGTATGACGTCTAGAGTTTTCGCCCGAGATACAATCTGGGCCGTTGGATGATGCTGGATCTGACGACTACGATGGGGTGCTGCGCGAGATCAAACTAAGGCTCCTAGGGTTTCTTCTCACTGATGTGATCTGGACCGTTGATATGGGGCCAGATCTAACGGTCCAGATGTGGCTACGTATAAACAAAACAAATTAGGGTTTTTGGCAGTGGACTAAGGGTTATTTGGGCTCTTAAACGAGCTGTATGTAGTGCATTGTTTTTGGATTTTGTAAATGGACCTTCGTATATTTATATATTTGGTATGTTATTCTTTATTTATATCACTGTTTTATTTTTCTTAATTTCTATAATAATGATGATGATGATGATGATGATGATGATGATGGTGATGATGATAATAATAAGTAATAACAATACCAAACAAATATGATAATAAAATAATATGCATGCACACATTTACACATTATATGCACACGTTACTTAATTAATTGCAAACAACACACACATATTCAGTACGTTACACACACGTATATACATACTAAAGACAATAATAATAAGAGAGATAATAGATATAATAATAATAATACTAATGAATAATAGTAATACTAATGTATGTATGATAATAATGGTAATAGTAATAATAATAGGAGTATTAATGATAATAATAACAAATAATACACACATATATACTTATATGTTCTTTTGCCCTCTTTATTTAATTTCCCCCCTCTTATTTGTGTTTTTGAAATTACATAACAGCCCGATATAAGCCCATGATAACATAAACTAAAAGGGTTTAAGGTCAGGATAAAATTAGTGATTACAATTGCTCCCTTTGCTTACCTGTGGAACAAGAATAAAGCAAAGGCCATAAGCACTAATTTTGGCATACTTCCCTGTCGGAAGATTTGTTCTCCCCCGAAGCGGCAGTGAACAAATAACTTGCTTTCTCGAAACGGCGAAAACAAACTGGGTGGCACCAGTATGAAATCCTTTGCCTGAAATCCTCGTGCGGCGAGCTTGAAAATCTTCGCCCAAAATCCTTGAGTGGCAAGTTTGAAAATTCTTCGCCTGAAATCCTGATATGGTCAGTTTGAAAGCCTTCGCCCGAAATCCTTGAGCAGCGAACATGAAAGGCTTCACCTGAAATCCTTGAGCGGCGAACATGAAAGGCTTCACCTGGAATCCTTGAGCGGCGAACATGAAAGGCTTCGCCTGAAATTCTTTTTGGTCCTTGATCCATCGTTTACTCGTCATCGTGGGAGGTACCTGATTTGTTTTTCAAAATTTGTAAAAAGATATAAAATGATATGATGGTATGAGTTAGCGTGCTCCTAACTTAGGGATGCCTAACTAAATATGATGCATAAATAGGGTTTTCATATTATTCAAACATGGCAGTTTTCCCGATATGTTATCTTTCAGTATCGCTCTTACTCCTTCACGTCTTGCATTGGCCGTGCCCTTTCTTGAATTTCTTCCTCATTTCTTTTCTTGGAGCGCTTACCTTGGTTTTAAATCCCTTCTTCAAAGTGCCCTTTTGAGTTTTCACTTTGTATCGTCTTTTTACTTTTTTTCTTTTTTGTGTCCTTTATTTTCTTTTCTCTTTTTCTTCTTTTTCCTTTTTTGTTTCTTTTTTTACCTTTCATTTTTGTTTTCTTTCTTGGTGCCTATTCTTTTGGGGGTTTTTCATCGAATTTGGTTTCGTAAATGCAATTCGTTATCAATGTCCGCCTTTGGGCAAGCTGCACTTTAAAAGGTTAAATCATAGTAATACTAAGAAATCTTTTGCTTACCATGGATCCTACATCAACCTATTCGTAAGACGTTTTGTATCAAGACGAGAAAAGGTACCACGATAGTATTTTATTAACGATTTTTTGGAAGATCGAAATGGTATGAAAGTCAAGGCAAACATGAAAAAAAGAAAAAGAAAAAAGCAAAATACAATGCCGGGCTTCGAGCACCAGTCGTATGAATGACCAAGAATATGCTATCCGAGCTAGATCTTTTCTTGAGGTTTCCTGTAATGTATCAAACGTTCCGATTCCTGGGCACAAAATTCTGTGACTTGTCTAAGCTATTTTTTGTTTGTTTTTTAGGGCACCCCTTTTGGGGTTTTTGCCTTGGGCATTCTTTCTTATGGAGCGTCCTTTCAGATTTTCACTCCTTCTTATACGTAATACTTCTTCACCGAGTCCGAATTCACCAGGTGCTTTATCTCACTTCCATCCATCTCCGTTAAAATTAGCGCTCCACCGGAAAAGGCTCTTTTGACGACATACGGGCCTTCCCAAATTAGGCATCCATTTTCCCCGGAAGTCCTTTTGAGTAAGTAGGATCCTTATAAGTACTAGGTCCCCTTCCTAAAATTACCTTGGGTGAACCTTTTTATCGCGGGCTCGCATCATTGTTTTGGTACATTTGACCATGGCAAATGGCTTTTAGTCTCTTCTCCTCGATGAGGTTCAACTGGTCAAAACACGCTTGTATCCCTTCGGTGTTCTCTAACTTTACTTCGTTCAATATCCGAAGTGACATGATTTCTACCTCAATAGGAAAAACTGCTTCTGCGCTGTAAACCAAAGAATAAGGCGTGGCTCCTGTTGACGTACGCAATGTCGTCTGATAGGCGAAAAGGGCAAATGGTAACTTCTCATGCCAGTCCTTAAAGGTGTCAGTTGTCTTTGATATGATCTTCTTGATGTTCTTATTTGCTGCTTCTACTGCTCCATTCATCTTGGGGTGATAAGTGGTGAAATTGTGGTGCGTTATTTTGAATTGTTCACACACCTTATCCATCATTTTGTTGTTCAAGTTAGAAGCATTTTCGGTGACGATTCTCTCCGGTAAACCATATCGGCAAATGATTTCCTTCTTTAGGAACTTGCAAATAGTCGCCCTTGTAATGTTGGCGTAGGAAGCTGCCTCTACCCACTTGGTGAAGTAATCAATGACCACAAGGATAAAGTGATATCCATTAGAGGCTTTCGAATGAATTTAACCGATGACATCCATACCTCAAACAGTGAATGGCCACGGTGAATTCATGGTGTGCAATGGCAGCGGCAGAGAGTGGACTTTGTCGGCATACACCTGACATTTGTGGCACTTCTTCTTATAATCGATACAGTCCCCTTCCATGGTTAACCAAAAATACACATACCTCATAATTTTACGAGCCATCGAGAAACCGTTAGCATGGGTCCCGCACAACCCATCATGTACCTCGGCTAAGATATTCTTAGCTTCTCGAGCATCGACGCATCTTAGTAGTACCTGGTCTTTTCCTCTTTTGTACATGACCTCCTCATCTAACATGTATCCCATTGCCATTCTCCTAATGGTCCTTCTATTGTTTTCATTGGCCTTTTCGGGATAAGTTTGGAATTTGATATATTGAAGGATATCAAAGTACCAAGTGTTTCCATCCGTCTCCTCTTCCAAACTATAGCAGTGGTCTGGTACATCAAAGACTTGCATCTCGATTGGTCTCATTTCCGTTTCGGTGCTTGCCTTAAACATGGCGACCAAAGTGGCCAAACCATCCGCCATCTGGTTTTTTTCCCTTGGAAGGAAGGCGAAGCTAACTTTCTCAAAGTTTTTGATTAATTCCTAAATCAAATCATAGTACTTGGCCAATTTTGAATCTCTTGTCTACCATTCTTTCCGAGGTTGAAAATTACCAATGACGAATCTCCGAAGACCCGAAGCATCTTGACTTTTCTTTTGATATCTGCATGCAATCCCAAAACACATGCCTCATATTCGGCTACATTATTGGTGCAAAAGAACTCTAACCGACTTGTAAAGGGGTAGTTGACGTCTTCTGGCGAGATCAACACTGCCCCTATTCCATGGCCTAGGGCATTAGAGGCGCCATCAAAATACAGTTTCCATGATTCGTCTTCTGGGGTAGCTTCTTCTTCCATGGTCATGAACATCACGTCTTCATTAGGAAAGTTGAAATTTAAGGGTTCGTAGTCGTCCGAGGTACATCTGGCTAGAAAATCGGCTATTGCACTTCCTTTTATTACTTTCTGACTCACATACACAATATCGTATTCGGACAACAACATTTGCCAAGGAGCCATCTTCCCGGTCAATGCTGGCGCTTCCATCATGAACTTTAATGGATCCAACTTTGATATTAACCAAGTGGTATGGTACAACATGTACTGCTGAAGCCTCTTGGTAGCCCACACCAAGGCACAACATAACTTTTGGATGGGCGGATACCGGGTCTCGCAATCGGTGAACTTCTTACTCTATTAATAGATGGCCCTCTCCTTCCTCCCGGACTCATCATGTTGCCCTAACACACAACCCATTGAATTTTTTAACACTGTCAGGCATAGAATTAGAGGCCTTCCCTGTGTTGGGGCCACTAAGATCGATGCCTTAGTCAAGTATCCCTTGATCTTATCTAGAGCTTCTTGGCATTGCTCATCCCATACTCTGGGGTTGTTTTTCCAGAGTAACCTAAAAACGGGGTCGCATTTGTCGGTTAACTGAGAAATAAATCGAGAACCACGAGTGCCCCACGATGTTGTCCACTAGAGTGTCGATGTGTGGCAACAGAAAGTTGTCTTTAGGGCTTGCCCTATTGAGATCTCTATAGTCTACACACATGCGGACCTTTCCATCTTTTTTTTGGAACGAGGACTATATTAGCTACCCATTCGGGATATTTGGCGACCTAAAGAAAACCCGCCTCGTACTACTTTTTTACCTCTTCTCTAATTTTCAATAACATATCTGCCCTCATTTGTCGCAACTTTTGCTGAACCGGCTTGCACTCGGGCTTTATCAGCAAATTGTGTACTATAATGCCTGTGTCCAATTCTGGCACGTCTTGGTAAGTCCAAGCAAAGACATCCTTGAACTCTAGAAGTAACTCGATCAACTCATGCCTATTCTTGGATGAGAACGCGGTGCCTATTTTCACTTCCCTTTTTTCTTCGTTAGTTGCTAGATTAATAGTCTCTAATTCTTCTTGATAGGGTAGAATCTGTTTCTCTTTGCTTTCCATCAATCTAAGTAATTCATCTGGAACCTTACAATCTACCTTTTCCTCCCCTCATCAATTTCTACAGAATACAAAGGTTGCTCAAAATCTATCTCAGACATAGGTTCAAAATTATTCACACGGTTAACATTGGGGGCCCTAAAACAATGTTTAAAAAGAATGTGTATTGGGAAGTGAAAGAATACTATTATTATAAAATGAATGAATAAATAAATAATAAGTAATGAAAGAATGCAATGGATGAGATGTTTGCCATTTGATAAAAAATTGGGAAGCGTCCCTTTCATTAAATAAGTTGAAGTAGAAGCCCTTTAAAAAAGATCCCTATCGCTCGTGGGAAAAAGCAGATAGGATTGGTTCTGAGCATTACTTTTATTCTGACCTAAAAACTAAGGGCAGATCCACACTAGTCCAATTATCGAGTGTTTCCCCCGAGAGACAAGGACGGATTCCGGCTAGGAACTGGTTGTTTTGTCCATCCTCCGCCACGACATTGATGCCCATTCCTTCCAATGCCTCATTGAACTCTTCTTCCTTACTGAGCCTGGCGACCTCTTGATTGTTCTCATCTATCTTCTGTTCCACATTGACTATCCCACCAGACGAGAAGATCTCTTTCATATTGGTATAGGTTATGGGCTCCCACGAAATGTCCTCGCCCTTGAGTCTGGCTTTCCCCCGCTCTTCTCTATTCTTCCATTCTCGCTTCCTTTGCTGAAATTTGGGCTTAAATCCGAGCCCAAACTTGTCTTTCTTGTTAATAACACTCTTGATACGTAAGCACCCTTGAAGATTCTTTCCGAGGCCTTTTCCTTTCTTGGCTCCCCGTCCTAAAGTCTCTCGGATCGTCATTTTGGTACAATTGGATAGCCAATAGCGTGGGATTTTACTCCCTTCCGCTACAAAGGTAGTGTTCACAAATTCCAAAGCTCTAAAGGAGCATTCTATGGCCTCCTCGTCCGTCTGAACGTAAGGGGCGTCAGTTGTTATGGAAGCGATGATGTCTTGCTCGGCTTTCATGCTTACCAACTTCCCCTCGATGACAAACTTCACCTTTTGATGTAGTGACGAAGGCACGACACCCGCCGAATGAATCCATGGCTTGCCTAACAGGCAATTATAGGTTGGCCGGATATCCATTACTACGAAGTCGACAACATACTCGGTAGGTCCAATCAACAATGGTACCCCAATCTTCCTGATCACTTCTCTTTGAGTCCCGTCAAAAGCTCTAACAGAATTATGGCAAGGCTTTATATGTGAACTATCAATGGGCAACCTTTGTAAAGTAGCCATTGGCATTACGTTCAAAGCCGATCCATTATCAATAAGCACGCCCGGTAAAATATGCCCCTTATAGTGGGTAGTGATGTTTAAAGCCTTGGTTGATCCCATGCCCCCATCCGGGATCTCATCATCAATGAAAGTAATGTAGTTATCGGCGGCAATGTGCCCCACTATTCGATCTAACTTCCCCATAGAAATGTCATCCGGAACAAAGGTTTGGTTTAACACCTTTAGCAATACATTCCAATGCTTTTCTGAGCTTAACATTAATTCGAGTATTGAGATATGTGCTTGTTTTTTTCGGAGTTGCTCAATGATGTTATACTCAATGTGTTTCAAAAATCTCAAAAATTCCCGAGCTTGTGTTTCTGTTACTGGTTGGTGGACCTTTGGTGGCAGGTCCTCTCCAAAGATCCTCTCGGGCTCGGTCTTGACCTCCTGCTCCTTTCGTTTTGGATCTTTCGCCGCTTTAGACGTTTCCAGCGAATAACATCTACCACTTCTCGTAAAATGCCTTACCTCATTTACCTCCCCGGAGTCCGAATGCATTGGCTCTTCTTGTACCGGCTTCTTCCCCTTAGATGACTCTTTGCATTCTCGTGATTTGGGATCCTCCGGCACTGATATGTGCGCGATGTAGTTCCACGGGACTTTCCGAGTATCCTTAAAAGGGAACGATGTTGGTGCCGAGATTACAATATTTTGGGCAGCCTTGACACTTGCCGCTTGAGGTGGCTCATCCTTCTTTGGTTTGACCGAGATCCTAAAAGGCCTTTCCACCCCATACAGAACTTTAAGGCTATCCGAAGCACAAACTTCCCATTCTTTCTTTCCGTCGACCTTTTCAAAGAAACCGATCTCCTTGTTGTCCATCATTTTCTGAATCTTTTACTTAAAATCCTTACAATGCTGAATGTCATGCCCCTCCTCTTGGTGATATTTGCAATAAGAACCACATCCTTTTTGCACTATCACCATGCCTCGATCAATTAGACGTGCCATACACAACTGCTGGAAAACCCACCTTAATGGGGACTTGATCTCGGACACGCTTCGTTTCTCTTTTCTAGTATACACCTCTTTAATAGCATTAACACCTCGACCCTTATGGTTAGGTAGTGGGTTGGTGGCCGCATTCGGCTCGTCTAGTTGTAACACTCCGGTTTTGATTAGATTTGCACAAACTTCTTGAATGCAATGCAATTCTCTATCGAGTGCCCCGGAATGCCGGCATGATACTCGCAATTTACCTTACCATCGTACCACGCGGGTAAAGGTTGTTCATAAGGAGTGACATAATAGGGTATAACCAAATCGGCCTTGTGTAATTGCGTGTATAATTCGGCATACGGTATCGGTAGATGAGTAAACGTCATCTTCTCATTTTCCTTTCTTGGATGCCTTGACTCTTTGTTGTTTGGGCCTTGCCCGCCTCTAGTTGTGTTTTTTGGTTGGGAGATGGTGAAGTTCTTTGGGGCATTATACATCCCCACGACATTTACCTCACTGTCTTTCCTTTTGTAATTCGTTCGAGAACTTTCTCCACTTTCTATCCTTTCTCTTTTTATAGCCACTTCGATGGATTCGCCGGTCTTCACCATATCAGAAAAGTTTTGAGTAGTGTTGTTTATCAATCGGTCAAACAATATGCCTCTCAAGGTGTTCACAAACATGGGCGTGATTTCGTACTCGGGGATTAGTGGTTGAATTTGGGTGGCCACGTCACGCCATCTTTGAGCATACTATGAAAAGTCTCATTCGATCTTTGATCCATTCCTTCTAGCATGATCCGGTTCAGGGTCATGTTCGACACGTGCTGGTAATGTTCCACAAAGGCCCTTGAGAGGTCCTTCCAAGTCTTGACGTTGGCCCGACTAAGTTGAGTATACCATCGGGTTGCAGAACCAGTTAGGTTGTCTTGAAAATAGTGAATAAGCAATTTCTCGTCCTTTATGAAAGTTGCCATCTTTCGAAAATACATGGTAATATGGACTGAGGGGCAAGTGGTCCCATCATACTTGTCAAAGTTGGGGACTTTGAATTTTGGTGGTAGAACCAAATCCGCAACCAGACTCAAATCACTAGCGTCATTCCCTTGCTCATCCATCCCTTGCAATGCCTTGAACCTCTCCTCAAAGAAGCATAAGCTCTCCTCGTACTTTTTCTCCATCTCGGCTCTGATTCTTTCTTCCACCTTCTTTAACATGTTCAGATCTGGTACTTCATTCTCGGGGCCCTCTCCTACTTCAACTGGTTAGTTGGCGGATTACCCTACATGGCGGTTGGCTTGCCCACCCGTTGGATGATTAGCGAGTGTTCCTCCGAGGTTGATGCGCACCCTGTGTTTGGTACTCATGGCTGAACATGCGATGTAGTCTCTTCTATCCCTTTCTCATTTGAACTGTCTCCGGATCCTCCTTCCTTACTAAACTTCTTCGCAAGCAACTCGGTCATCTGAGCGATGATGTTGGTTTGTGACTGTGCGAACTGATCCTTGATATTTTGCTCGATCCCATCCAAACGACCTTCTAGGTCCTTTTGACCTTACTCCACCCTGGCCATCCTCTCCTCCATTGCTCGGGACTGTGAACAGATATCATACGAACGTGGAATGATTGTGGATTATCTGTTTACCTTCTGTCATGAATTTTCTATAATTAATGTAACGCCTCGGGTTTAGGGTCCGGGAGATAATCGGGTTTGGTTAAACTGGTTCGGGTTAAATTTAATTGAGAGAAAACATTTTTATTGAGTTCTAAAAAGGGGTTTTTAATGAAAAAGGGCAAAAAGGGAAATTTGGAATTTTTAAAAGGGGTTTCTTTTAAAAATATCATCATCTTCTCCAAGTTTTCCTTTTCACATTTCCTTTTCTCAAAATCCTCCATTGTTACTATTCTAATGCTCCAACCTTCACCACAAACAAGTTTTCAAGGTAAGCTCTCCCTTGTTTTGATTTTTGGTTTCCTTAAGATTGTTATTAGATAATTTTTCCTTAAAACCCATTGTTTAAAGCTATTTCAAAAATTCCTTGAGTTTGAAAAAGAGTAAAATGGAGGGATTTTTGTTTGAGTATTTTGATGCCATGTTTAAGGGTGTTTTTAATCATGTTATGATGTTCTAAAAGTGCTAAAATAGTGGCTAAATGTAGGAAACCCGAAACTAGTAAAAAAGAAGAGTTTTTGAAGTTGAAAATATGGGTTTTGGGTTGTTCTTGTGAAGAAACTTTGGCTGATGGTTTGCAGACTTTGGGTAAGTATTTTGGATGCCTAAAGAAGTAGTTTTGATGGTGAATTTGTTGGGTATTGGTTGCTAGTTGATTTGGGTCGTTTTGAAGGTAGTTCCAAGTGTTTCGGGTACGAATCGACTTGGTTTTCATGATGAATGATGAGTTTTTATGTTGCTGCAAGTTTGGGGGTTTGTTTTGGGTATAATGCATCATTTTTGGATTGGCTAGAAACAGGGGAAACAAGTTTGGGTCATTTGGACGCGAGACCGGGTAGTTCGGAGGCTTGAATCGGTGTTTCAGTAGTCGTTTTGGTTTTATTGGTGAGTGGAAATATTTTGAGAGTTTAGGTTGAGCTTGAAAGGCCAACCTTAGCTCGAGAGTAAGTATTTAAGTGTTTACTTTTTACTTTTCCGGATTTCTAATTTATAAATCTTGTCATGCCTTATGAATGTGAGATGATTGAGTGAAATTGATTTATGAATGTGGTATGGTTATGATGTCTTATATGATGTCGAGTATTGGCAAATATGAGGATTTTATAGGGTATAATTGGTCGACCATAGGATTAGAGTACACTTGTAAAATTCGCGCGTGGCCCTAGTGATGTAAGATGCCATTAGGGAGGAGTACGGTGAAGTAAGATGCCACCAGAAGCTTATTTGTTAGACCTCGATGATGTAAGATGCCATCGTGAGTCTTGTTGTTCTTATAGATTCGGTGATGTAAGATGCCATCGAGTCCAATCTGTGTATTCGAGTAACGTAACCATAATTGCCATTATACTCTTGTGTTGGAAAGTTGAATGTTAACTTGGTGAATATTGAGAGTTATACCATGTTGTTTATGTTGTTGCTTTGCTTGATGTAAGATGCCAAGCATATGTAAGGTTGTTGATATTTATGTTGGTGGAATTCATGCTCGTGGCCTTATTTTTAAATTATCAATGGTTTTGCTAAAAACTGCATTGTTGTTGTTGTGGTTTTGAGCACCATTCACTAAGCTTTATGCTTACGCGCTCCTTTCCAACAATGCAGATCGTTAGTGTTCCGAGAAGCAAAGGAAGGCGAGGGAGAGGCTCCAGTGTTCTTAGCTTAAGCTCAAGTATTAATTTTAAGTTGTAATAATGATTTAACAATGAGGATACTTGTGGTTGTCTTTAGGGAAGTTGTTGTAGACTCCCGTGTGTTTGACCTTTTGCTACACGTTTTAAATGTTGATACCTTGCTATATTAAGGCTTGCTTTGGCTGTTAGTAATATTGCCATGTGTTTTGGCTTGTTGGTGTTTTTGGAGCTAAGTGTTCTTATGAGTTTTTGGGGCTGAGATTCATATTTGCGTGTATGTATGTTTGAAGCTTGTCTTTAGGGTGTCTTGCCTCTAGATTATTTGTTTAATATGTAGCCATGTGGTTTGTGGTCTTTCGAGGTAAGTTTGGGAACGTTTGGGGATGCCAAAATGCATTTTCGGGCTAATCGGTGCCCAGGAGTTTCGGAACGTCTGGTGTTGTTTCAGAACGGCCAGGCTCTTGGGGCACCCGTATCGGAATGGGGGTGGTGCCGTTTCGGTACGTTTTGCCACTTGAGGCTCCCGTTTCGGAACCAAGGTGGGACGTTCCGAAATGACCTATTATTGCTTTTTGAATGAGAGCCTGCGTTTCAGAACGGGCAGTCCTGTTTCGAAACACAAGTAGTTAAAATGGTTAAAGGGCATCTTTGAAGGTTTCCAAAAGTTAACTTGGTAAGGTTAAATTACTTTTTTGCCCCTTGTTTGGTTTGGTTTTGCAAAATTGTCACTCGTGAAAGTTTGTCTCCAATTGGACATCTGATTGAGACGTCGTTTCTTCTGTTGTGACCCTTAACACAATAGGACCATTAAATTGTATTTAGATAAGATAAATTTTAATTTTTGGGTTGTTAATCGAAGGGAAATTCTCAGATTTTTTTTTCGGTTATCCCCGTGTAACTCTCCCGATTCGGTCTTGCAACTAGACCGGGCCGATGGGGTTACATTTGGTGGTATCAGAGCCTCAGTTACGAGGTTTCCTCGGGAAGGCAAGTGAGGTAAGTTGATTCTGTGTATGTTTTCCTGAATTGCACGGTGATTGTGAGTATGACCTTGTGTTCCTGTTGATGTTTGAATGTTGGTTAAGTATTCCCATTGCTAGGTGTTATTATGGAAAGATGGTTTTTAATTTAAAAGAGCTTAAGACACAGATCCCCGCCTTTACTGACCTAGTGTTTATCTCGTGATTTGTGTTTGTTATTTTAGATTGTTTTATTGTTATGGTGAGACCGAGAGGACGACCTAGAGCGGGTGACCAGGCACCCAGGGATGTGCCTCCTGCTCCCGATGGTAATGGGGCAAATGCTAGAGGTGATGGTAATGGACCTCAGGTTTGTCATGGTCAGGCCGATGTGGATATGGCCTAGTTGCTTCAGAGTTTAGTTGGAGCTTTTCATACGGTTGTTGCTGGTCTTCATGATGTAGCACCACCTCAGGGTGTGGGGACAAGTTTGCCCCTTGAGTGACTTCGTAGCCTTGGCGGAGTCGAGTTCCATGGTATGTCTCTCGAGGGTTCGAAGGCATGGCTTGAGAGTACCACTCGTATCTTGGGTCAGATGGAGTGCTCGGACACTCGTAAGTTAGGTTGTATTGTCTCGTTGCTTTAGGGAGACATGTATGCTTGGTAGACCACCGTTATCTCAGGTATGCCCGAAGGTGAGGTTACTTGGGAGTTCTTCCGTAGTGTGTTCCGCAAGAAGTACCTTGATGTTCGTTATCATGATGAGAAGAAGAGAGACTTTATGGCTTTAGGGCAAGGTAGTATGTCCGTATCCGAGTATGAGTTGCAGTTTGTGCTCTTGAGTCAGTATGCTTCTGAGTTGGTTCCCACTGAGAGGGAAAGGTGTGAACAGTTCCGTTACGATTTGGTTACAGAGGTGAAGACCTACATGCTTGCTTCTGACTACACCGAGTTTGATGTCTTGGTCTCTAGGGCCAAGGATATTGAGCAAAGTCTAAGTTTGGCTGCTCGATTGGGTGGATCCAGTTCAGGGAAAAGGTCCACCGAGTGGGAGCGCGACCGTAACAAGAGGTACAAGGATAAAAGACACCAACCGGACTTTAGGCGTGGATGTGGTAACATGGGACGAGGCCATCAGGGTCGACACGTATGTGATTGCAGGTAATTTTGTGTTACAATCCTTACCATTGCTTTCATTGATTGATTCTGGCTTGACACATTCATTTATTTTGGGTGAGCATGCAAGATCATTAGGTTTTCCTTTTGAGTTGCTAGATTTAGGTATGAATGTTACGAGTTCTTTCGGTAAGACAGTTGTAGTTAGGAAAGTGTTCAGAAGATGTCCTTTGATGATTCAGGGTCATGTGTTTCCTGTTGATATGATGGAACTGCCGTTTTATGGTTTCGATGTGATTCTGGGTATGGATTGGATAACAGAGCATAGAGCTAGGATATATTTTAAGACTAAAAGAGTTTCTTTGAGGCTTTTCGATGATTACGAGGTAGTAGTAGTTGGCGAGAACGTTAAGTTCTTGTCCAATGTTGTTTCATCTTTAGAGGCTCGGAGAATGATGGATTTGGGTTGTCAAGCTTACCTAGCTTATGTAATGAATCTGAATATGAGTGGGGTTAGACCATAAGATATCAGAACAATTTGTGACTTTACGAGTGTTTTCCCAGAAGAATTGACTAGTTTGCCTCCGAACAGGGATGTTGAGTTTACTATTGAGACGTATTCAGATTCTGCTCCCATATCGATTGCTCCGTATAGAATGTACCTAAAGAGTTTAAGACATAGCTTCAGGAGTTGTCAGATAGGGGTTTTATTAGGCTTAGTATTTCACCATGGAGTGCTCCGGTTTTGTTTGTAAAGAATAAAGATGGTTGTATGAGGATGTGCATAGATTACAGGCAGTTGAACAAAGTAACAGTGAATAACAAGTATCCTTTGCCACGAATAGATGATTTGCTTGATCAATTGAGAGGTACTTCGATGTTTTTGAAGATTTATTTGAGGTCATGTTACTATCAGTTGAATGTAAAGGATGTGGATACACCGAAGACAGCCTTCCGTACACGGTATGAGCACTATGAGTTCTTGGTAATGCCTTTTGATTTGACTAATGATCCAGGTGCATTTATGGACATGATGAACCGAGTGTTTCACGAGTTCTTGGATAGGTTTGTAGTAGTGTTCATAGATGACATTTTGGTGTACTCTAGGACCGAGGAAGAGCATGATAAACATTTGCAGTCAGTGCTTCAGAATTTGCTTGAAAATCAGTTTTATGCCAAGTTGAGTAAATGTGTGTTTTGGATTAGGGAAGTAGTCTTCCTAGGTCATGTGATCTCAATCGATGGGATTAGTGTGGATCCCAAGAAGATAGAAGCAATAGTGAGTTGGAAACAACCGAAGTCGGTGACCGAAATCTGTAGTTTTCTAGGCTTACCCGGATATTATCGAAGGTTTGTTGAGGGATTTTCGAAGATTGCAGCACCTTTGACTAAGATGTTACAGAAAAGTGTTCCGTATGAGTGGACAAATGCAAGGCAGCAGGCGTTTGAAAAGTTGAAGAAAGCATTGACAAAAGCTCCTATTTTGATTCAGCCTGAACCAGGGAAATAATTTGTGATCTATAGTGATGCGTCATATGCAGGTTTAGGTTGTGTGATTATGCAAGAGGGAAGAGTTGTAGCTTATGCTCCGAGACAGTTGAAGGTTCACAAGAAGAATTACCCCACCCATGACATAGAGTTAGCTGCTGTAGTGTTTGCTCTAAAGATTTGGAGACACCACCTTTATGGTGAGAAGTGCACAGTTTACACCGACCACAAGAGTTTGAAAGATTTGATGACTCAGAGGGAGTTGAACCTTAGACAACGTAGGTGGTTAAAGCTTCTTTAGGACTATGACCTCACCATAGAGTACCATCCGGGTAAAGCGAATGTAGTGGCTGATGCCTTGAGTAGAAAGGTAGCCGTTGAGTTGCGAGCTATGTTTGCGAGATTGAGAGTGTCTCGAGATGGTGGTTTGATAGCCGAGCTATAGGTTAAACCATCGTTAGTTCAGTTGATTCGAGAGAAATAGTTGCAAGACAGAACTTTGGCACTTCACGTGCAAGATATAGCCGAGGGTAAACCCACAAATTTCAGCTTTGGTGAGAATGGGATCTTATGTTTTAAGAATAATGTAGTTGTTCCAGAAGACGTCGAGTTGAGACGTACTATTTTGAATGAAGCTCATAATAGTCCTTTTGCTATGCATCCGGGTAGTACGAAGATGTACCGTGGGTTGAAAGATGAGTACTTCTAGATTGGGTTAAAGAAAGATGTGGCCGATTTTGTGAGTAAGTGTATGGCTTATCAGCGGGTCAAGGCTGAGCATCAGTTTCCTTCAGGTTTGTTACAGCCGTTGAAGATTCCGGAGTGGAAGTGGGAACGGATCACCATGGATTTTGTGTCAGGTTTACCGTTGACTCATTCGAAAAAGAATTCAATATGGGTGATAGTTGAAAGATTCACTAAGTGTGCTCATTTCATACCTTTTCATACTACTTACACCTTAGACAAGTTGGCTGAGTTGTATATCCGTGAGATTGTGAGGCTACATGGTGTACCAAAGTCGATTGTTTCAGATAGAGATATGAGGTTTACAGCTAGATTTTGAGAGTGTTTGCATCGAGCCTTGGGAACTTGGTTGAACTTTAGCACTTCGTATCACCTATAGTCAGATGGTCAGTCAGAGAGAGTTATTTATGTGTTAGAGGACATGTTGAGGTGTTGCATCATTGACTTTTAGGGTTATTGTGAGAAACACCTACCGCTAGTAGAGTTTGCGTACAATAACAATTATCAGGCTAGTATTCAGATTACATCGTATGAAGCTCTGTATGGTAGGAAATGTAAAACACCTATTTGTTGGGCCGAGGCCGGATAGAAGCTTGTGCCGATGCCATACTTGCTAAAGGGCACTACTGAGAAGGTAAAGTTGATTTGAGATCGCTTGAAGGCAGCTTCGGACAGACAGAAATCGTATGCCGATTTCAAGAGAAAAGAGATTGATTACTCCATCGGTGACAAAGTGTTCTTGAAGGTTTCCCCGTGGAAAAAGGTAATGAGGTTTGGAAAAAAGGGGAAGTTAAGTCCGAGATTCATTGGTCTTTACGAGATAGTTGAGAGGATTGGTCTTGTTGCGTATAGGTTGAGATTGCCATCCGAGCTTGAGAAGATTCATGATGTGTTTCATGTTTCGATGCTCCGAAAGTATAGATCAGATCCGTCTCATGTTATGCCAGTGGAAGAGATTGAATTGAATCTGAATTTGTCGTATGATGAAGAACCAATTGAGATTCTAGCTACCGATAGTAAGGTTTTACGTGGGAGGACCATAGAGTTGGTCAAGGTCTTTTGGAGACATCGGAGTGTGGAAGAAGCCACATGGGAGAGAAAAGCTGACATGGAAGAGCAGTTTCCGTACCTCTTTCCATTAGGTAAATTTCGAGGACGAAATTTCTTAAGTGGGGGAGACTTGTAACGTCCCAGGTTTAGGGCCCGGGAGATAACCGGTTTTGGTTAAACCGGTTCGGGTTAAATTTAATTGAGAGAAAACATTTTTATTAAGTTCTAAAAAGGGGTTTTAATGAAAAAGGGCAAAAGCGGAAATTTAGAATTTTTAAAAGGGGTTTCTTTTAAAAAACATCATCATCTTCTCCAAGTTTTCCTTTTCACATTTGCTTTTCTCAAAAACCTCCATTGTTACTATTCCATTGCTCTAACCTTCACCACAAACAAGTTTTCAAGGTAAGCTCTCCCTTGTTTTGATTTTTTGTTTCCTTAAGATTGTTATTAGATAAATTTTCCTTAAAACCCATTGTTTAAAGCTATTTCAAAAATGCCTTGAGTTTGAAAAAGAGTAAAATTGAGGGATTTTATTTTGGGTATTTTGATGACATATTTAAGAGTGTTTTTAATCATGTTATGGTGTTCTAAAAGTGCTAAAATAGTGGCTAAATGTAGGAAACCCGAAACTAGTAAAAAAGAGGGGGTTTTGGAGTTGAATATGTGAGTTTTTGGGTTGTTATTGTGAAGAAACTTGGGCTGATGGTTTGTAAACTTTGGGTAAGTATTTTGGATGCCTAAAGAAGTAGTTTTGATGGTGGATTTGTTGGGTATTGGCTGCTAGTTGATTTGGGTCGTTTTGAAGGTAGTTCCAAGTGTTTCGGGTATGAATCGACTTGGTTTTGATGATGAATGATGAGTTCCTGTGTTGATGCAAGTTTGAGGGTTTGTTTTGGGTCTAATGAATCATTTTTAGATTGTCTAGAAACATGGGAAACAAGTTTGGGTCCTTTGGATGCGAGATCGGGTAGTTCGGAGGCTTGAATCGATGTTTTGGTAGTCGTTTTGGTTCTATCGGTGAATGGAAATATTTTGAGACTTTAGGTTGAGCTTGAAAGGCCAACCTAAGCTCGAGAGTAAGTATTTAAGTGTTTACGTTTTATTTTTCCAGATTTCTAATTTATAAATCTTGTCATGCCTTGTGAATATGAGATGATTGCGTGAAATTGATTTATGAATGTGGTATGGTTATGATGGCTTATATGATTTTGAGTATTGGAAAATATGAGGGTTTTATCAGGTATTATTGGTCGACTATAGGATTGGAGTGTACTTGTAAAATTCGCACGTGGCCCTAGTGATGTAAGATGCCATTAGGGAGGAGTACGATGAAGTAAGATGCCACCGGAAGCTTATTTGTTAGACCTCGGTGATGTAAGATGCCATCGTGAGTCTTGTTGTTCTTATAGATTCGGTGATGTAAGATGCCATCGAGCCCAATTCGTGTATCCAAGTAACGTAACCATAATTTCCATAATACTCTTGTGTTGGAAAGTTGAATGTTAACTTGGTGAATATTGAGAGTTATGCCATGTTGTTTATGTTGTTGCTTTGCTTGATGTAGGATGCCAAGCATGTGTAAGGTTGTTGGTATTTATGTTGGTGGAATTCATGCTTGTGGCCTTGTTTTTAAATTATCAATGGTTTTGCTAAAAACTACATTGTTGTTGTTGTGGTTTTGAGCACCATTCACTAAGCTTTATGCTTACGCGCTCCTTTCCAACAATGCAGATCGTTAGTGTTCCGGGAAGAAAAGGAAGGCGAGGGAGAGGCTCCGATGTTCGTAGCTTAAGATCAAGTATGAATTTTAAGTTGTAATAATGATTTAGCAATGGGAATACTTGTGGTTGTCTTTAGGGAGGTTGTTGTTACTCCTATGTGTTTGACCTTTTGCTACACGTTTTAAATGTTGATACCATGCTATATTTAGACTTGCTTTGGCTGTTAGTTATATTGCCATGTGTTTTGGCTTGTTGGTGTTTTTGGAGCTAAGTGTTCTTATGAGCTTTTGGGGCTGAGATTTATATTTGCGTGTATGCATGTTTGAAGCTTATCTTTAGGGTGTCTTGCCTCTAGATTGTTTGTTTAATATGTTGCCATGTAGTTTTTGATCTTTCGGGGTAAGTTTGGGAACGTTTGAGGATGCCAAAATGCATTTTCGGGCCAATCTATGCCCAGGTGTTTCGGAACGTTTGGTGTTGTTTCAGAACGGCTAGGCTCTTGGGGCACCCGTATCCGGACGGGGGTGGTGTCGTTCCGGTATGTTTTGCCACTGGAGGCTCCCGTTTCGGAACATGGGTGAGACGTTCCGGAACGACCTATTTTTGCTTTTTGAATAAGAGGTCGCGTTTCGGAACGGTCAGTCCTGTTTCGAGATGCATGTAGTTAAAACGGTTAAAAGGCATCTTTGAAGGTTTCCGAATGTTACGTTTTAGTCCCCAAGGCTTGTATGCTTCGTAAATGAGTTTATATGTAACGTTTGAGCTGTTTTGCCTCGTGTGCATGAAGCTTGACTAATAAACTACTTGGTAAGGTTAAATTACCTTTTTCCCCTTGCTTGGTGTAGTTTTGCAAAATGGTCACTTGTGACAGTTTGTCTCCAATAGGACATCTGATTGATGTCTGATTGAGACGTTGTTTCTTCCGTTGTGACCCTTAACACCATAGGACCATTAAATTGCATTTAGATAAGATAAATTTTAATTTTAGGGTTATTAATCGGAGGGAAATTCTCAGATTTTCTCCGGTTATCCCAGTGTAACTCTCCCGGTTTGGTCTTGCGACTAGATCGGGCCGAGGGGGTTACAATTAATTTTAATGTTTTAACAATGTATGCAATGCTACGGTTATGATAATGCAAACAAAACATCTCAAACATGCAAAAGGCAAGTGTGAAGACGGTATTGTAGAGTGTCCAGAAGTTCTATATTTTATGCACATTCATGCCCTTATTATTGTTGTTCTTAAGCTTAGTTAGGCATAATTAGCTGCATGTCATGCATTATAACAATATTTCTTCTTTTACCATTCTTTTATTGAATATCTTATATTTTGTAGAGAAAAGGTACTGTTTTAGTTAGTTTTCTATTTCAGGTGCTGTTTCTGATCAGAGGAAGAGAGAACAGGAAAGCAGGGAGCAGAAGGGGCTGTACTGAAGCAGTTCCAGTTGCCGCCAAAGACGCCGCCGGTGCAGAATGCCACCGCCAAGGCCACCGCGCCGCAGAATGTTGCCCAGACGACAATACGCCAACATAGTCAAGATGGGTCTCGTTTGATAGAAGAAATTTTTCTGAGTCCATAGAGCCCAATCTTTTATTTTTCGGAGGTTTGGAGCGATGTACAAAGCTGATTGAAGATCGATAAGCAAGGTGGCTTATACTTACTTGCTGAACAAGTAATCATGCAAATGAGTCCATATTTAAGTCAGAATTGAATGAAGCATTAAATATTAAAGCTATTTTATCATCAATGAAGACTTCTACTCCTATGAGGACTTAACCTTAGGCCAAGCCCTGTATATACCCATGTATATAAGGGTATATGGGCATAAAGATCGATAGAGAGAGGGAGTCAGCTATGTTCTAAACTCCCTAGGGTTTAGGTTTTGCTTGTAAAGTAGTTGTGAGAAACAATTGTATTAGGTTTTGAGTTGTTTTTCAATAAAATATTCTGAGTTTACTTAATCTATTGTTCTTCATTCTTTCAATCATTCTACACTAGTCGTTTGAGAGAATCCATTTGTCGGGCATGAAAGTGCAAGGCTCACGAAAGGGTTAAGTACGGTCAAAACGTACTGAGGTGTGACTAACTTGGTTCCACACCAGTCCACAAGTTTCAGCGGCTAAAAGGGATTACCAACTGAGTTGACTAACTTGGTTCCACACTAGTCTACAAGTTAGCTCTCGAGCATCTGAACCTAGAAATAGGAGGGATCACTGTCGACTATCCTGTCGAACTTGGAGTATCTGCCAGACGTGCCGCTAGGATTACAGTCATTCCACTTGCCGAGACAGTACACCCCTGCAGTGGCAGAGACCTGCTGCGGCCGCGTGACAGGATCATAGATTGCCGCCCGCCATACCCGCCGAGGTAGAATATCGTGGCAGTGCAATCCAACCACAACCTATGCAATGCAGTCTACACACTACTGAGCAGCAATTACCTGACCCATTCTATCACTCTAATCTCCCCTACCTTAATTAATTGTGTTTTTAGTTTTATTCCTTTAACCAAACCTAAAATTAATTGTGAATTTAAATTTCTTGTACAGATACACACTCAAAGAAACTATTCCAATTCTCGTGGGATTTGACATCTTATATACTATAACTTGGCAGGAGTGTGCACTTGCGCTCTCACAAAAAGGGAACACCTAGACACCCTACAAGTTTTTGGCGTCGTTGCTGGGGATTGGCAATAGCGACTTCTTTTTGTTTTCTACACTATTTATTTAATTATATTTAAATTTCAATTTTTTTAATTTTTTTCTTTTGTATATATAAAAAAAATTTAGGTACGTTACAAGTCCAAGGGCATCACAATGTCGAGGAAAACTATACGGGAGCTGATCGTTGAACATGAACAGCAGATGCTGCAGTAGCAATTGATGCCGTTGCAGCAAACAAGACAACAAACGCCGCTGCCGCAACATCAAAAATTTTCATGGTATGATCAAAGTTGTCAAATTTTTTTTACAATAACAATTTTGTTGCAGAAACAAACATGCTAGGGCAAGGTGGTCAGCTTCAAGAGAAATCAAGAGAAACCACTCGAGAGCTGATGTTTGACAATTCTTGCAATCTATGTGAGGGAAATCATGTGTTCGAAAATTGCCCCTTACTTTTCGAAGACATGGACGACCCAACATGGGACCAGGAGCAAATGCCGCATCCGCATAAAAAAGGACTGCAGAATCTGCTGCCGCAACAGAATTTCTCATGGTACGATCAACAACCTCAAATTTTTTTACTATGATAATTTTGCCGCTGCAGCAGTACAAAAGCCATGGCAATGCAGTTCTCCTCCAGAGCAATCAAATTTCTTAGAAGACACGTTTCAAACTTTCCTCGCGCTCACTCAAGACGTGTCAACCTCTATGAAGGCAAAACTCGCCAGGATGGATGCACTTTTGAGCAACTCTACTCCAATAAACGCCGTGGATGAACATAAAACCCCTATCGCGGAACCCTTGGACCACCGACAATTGAGACCTAGGGATACTGATATCGCAAGGGAAGAGGATGCAAGGGACTACCCCACACATGATGAACCCATGCAAGAAATTGACCAAGCAGGAATTGCGGAACTTGAACAGAGCAAGGCAACGAAAACAGCTAGTGAGGCCAACATAGAAATTGATGATGTCACGAAAATATCAAAAGCCTCAGAAATTATGCCTGCCTCGGCAGAAACCTCGACAACCATGGACTTCATATATCAAGAGGAGCCGATGCTGGCATATCTAAAGCCATCACAATCTCTACTGATGGAGATGTTCGAGGGACCTGAAGAACACAGTGTTATGGATGGTGAAGTCGTTCGATGTACCGAGTTTTTCCTTGACCTGAACCATATTATGACAGACTACTGCCCCGACAGTTGGCCGCCTGAACAGCTGCCTTGGCAGCAAAAGCCATCCTCCACCATAACAAATCAGGACAAAGATAAGGTAAGTGCATGGTTTGATAGTGGTATAATTTTTACTAATCACATGTTCATGCCTTCAGAAAAAGAAACAAGGTGGAGGATTCACATGGATTACAAGGGGACGAGGAAGAAAGACTTCCCCATAAGAATAGTCACTCGATGGAGGGTGCGGGTGGACTATAAGAAGTATCGTAAACGAACCCACTGTAACATAATTTTAGTTTTTCTATATCTTTACCGTTTTCTTTAGTAATAGATCTTAATAAGCTTAGGACCAGATTTTATTTCAGTTATATTATTTTTATTTAGTCTGTCTCACAACCACTTATCTAGATTCATACCCTACTATAAAAGGCAAGCTGCCAAGAAAGATGAGCGGCAAACAAAGTACAGCCGCCCAAGCGGCAGAGACGACAGCAAAAGAGACAACCAAGGACACCAATTCCCTTGACGAGGAGGTGTCTGATTCCTATGATAATGCAGAGCTGACCGAGGCAACAAAGAAGAGAAATAGGCATGTGATAGCAGCTGAACCAGAGGATGAAGGGTCAGAAACCGAGCTAAAGTAGCAACCAAAGAGACCCATTCCCATCAAAGTACAACCAACTCGCGGCCAGAAGCAGAGCCTCGCCGCCAAATCACCCGCCACTCACCGCATAATCCTCTCATCTTCCTCTGAGTCCACCAAGTTGAAGGACAACTCGGGCAACTTCTAGCACCAATATTTTTTGTTTTTCTTTTATGTTTTTCTTTCTAAGTTTTTTTTTGTTTTCTTTTATGTTTTTCTGTTTAGATTTTGTTTTTTATTTTGTCTAAGGCATTGAGGGCAATGCTCGCCTTGAGTTTGGGGGGGTTAGTCCTCATGTTATTCTGTTAAGCATGTAGTTGCATATAGTTGCATTGTAAATCCTGCCTAGTACTTAATGAAAATGGGAAATCTGGGTTAAATAACTTGTGCCTATGATAGTTAGCCGATTCTGTATTCGCACCACACTTAAAATTGAACTTAATCTTGGGAAGAAGCATGAAAAACACCTTAGAAATTTTTTTAGTTGCCAAACTTTTATTACACTTCTGTTAAGTGTTGAATATTGTTTGAGTTCTAAGTGTACATTGTCTGCTTAAACTTAATGAAAATTAATGAAAAATCTTATATTGGATGCAGGTATGCCGCCACGGCAGCACAGGGCAGCAAAGTAAAATAAAAAACAATGCCGCCACGGCCGCATAACAAAGAAAAAGCTGAATGCCCTAGAGGTGCCCGAAACAGGCTCTAGGAAGGATCATGAGCAAGGACACTCCGCTGCTATCAGAGTCCATGTATCTGAATTCTTTGAAGTGATGGACAAATTAGCATGAGTGAATGAAAGCCTTCACGAGATGACTCTACTCAAATGGTTCGGAGTTTCGTAGTATGCTTCTACCTTAGCTTTAGACCTAGAGAGTAGTTATGATAAGCTGAAGCCCTTAAAAGCCATGATCAGAAAAAGGAAGAAAAGAAGTGCTTAATTGTGCTACCAAAGCAGCAACTCTACATCCTCTTTCTTTAACTTTCACAACATTCTTTGTTTACTTAGTATACTTAGCACATTCAATATGTACACATACCTGCACACACTATACTGGCACTAGAATTAAAATTCTAAGTTATTTCATGTTGTTCCCTCTCACTAAACTAATATAGGTGCCATGGCCTTGAGGTATGAAACCAAGTTAAAAACTAGGTTTTCTTTTTGATTTATGTACAAGGGCAGGTTTACTAGTTAGGTTGCATTGCTTGAGGACAAGCAATAGTTCGAGTTTGGGGGTGTGTAAAGTGTCCAGAAGTTCTATATTTTATACATATTCATGCCCTTATTATTACTGTTCTTAAGCTTAGTTAGGCATAATTAGTTGCATGTCATGCATTATAACAATATTTCTTCTTTTACCATGCTTTTATTGAATATCTTATATTTGGTAGAGAAAAGGTAATGTTTTAGTTAGTTTTCTATTTCAGGTGCTGGTTGCTGATCAAAGGAAGAGAGTTCAGGAAAGCAAGGAGCAGAAAGAGCTGTATTGAAGTAGTTCCCGTTGCCGCCAAAGATGCCGCCGCAGCAGAATGTTGCCCGAACGACAATACGCCGACATAGTCAAGACGAGTCTCGTTTGATAGAGGACATTTTTTGAGTCCATAGAGCCTAATCTTGCATTTTTCGGAGGCCTGGAGCGGTGTACAGAGCTGATTGAAGATCGATAAGCAAGGTGACTTATACTTACTTGCTAAATAAGTAATCATTCAAAGGATTCCATATTTAAGTCAGAATTGAATGAAGCATTAAATATTAAAGATATTTTATCATCAATGAAGACTTCTACTCCTAGGAGGACTTAACCTTAGGCCAAGCCCTATATATACCCATGTATGTAAAGGTATAAGGGCATAAAGATCGATAGAGAGAGAAAGAGATAGATAGGGAGTCGGCTATGTTCTAAACTCCCTAGGGTTTAGGTTTTTACTTGTAAAGTAGTTGTGAGAAACAGTTGTATTAGGTTTTGAGTTGTTTTTCAATAAAATACTCTGAGTTTACTTAATCTATTGTTCTTCATTCTTTCAATCATTCTACACCAGTCGTTTGAGAGAATCCATTTGTCGGGCACGAAAGTGCAAGGTTCACGAAAAGGTTAAGTACGGTCACAACGTGCTGAGGTGTGACTAACTTGGTTTTACACCAGTCCACAAATTTCAGCGGCTAAAAGAGATTACCAACCGAGTTGACTAACTTGGTTCTACACTAGTCCACAAGTTAGCTCTCGAGCATCCTAACCTAGAAATAGGAGGGATCACTGTCGACTATCCTGCCGAACTTGGAGTATTTGCGAGACGTGCCGCCAGGACTACTTTCATTCCACCTGCTGAGACAGTACACCCCTGCAGTGGCAGAGACCTGCTGCGGCCGCGTGACATGGTCGTAGTTTGCCGCCCGCCATACCCACCGAGGCAGCATATCATGGCAGCGCAATCCAACCACAACCTATGCAATGCAGTCTACACACTACTGAGCAACAATTACCTGGCCCATTCTATCACTCTGATCTCCCCTACTTTAATTAATTGTGTTTTTAGTTTTTTCCTTTAACCAAACCTAAAATTAATTGTGCATTTAAATTTCTTGTGCAGATACACACTCGAAGAAACTATTCCAATCCTCGTGGGATTCGACATCTTACATACTATAACTTGGTAGGGGTGTGCACTTGTGCTCTCACAAAAAGGAAACACATACACGCCCTACAGGTATTGATCCAAATTGTCTTTTAGAAAGACTTCCTTAAGAGAAGACGTCCGATTACACATGATTGATAAACAAACTACAAAAATTGATTAGCCACTCTTCATAAGGCCTTGATCTCATGCAATAATACAAGCACACGACGTCCTAACTCCGTTTTCGACTTGACCCTTGCTGACAACTGTCTTGCCTCCGTAGCCATACCCCGGACATGCCTTGCAACCTCTTGTGCTTGGCTAGGGATCCCATTATTGCCTACTGTTGGTCTCGAATTAGTTGTCCCGCTTACTGGAGTCCATAGACAATCTGACTATTATCCTCTTGGATTACTCCTTCAAATGCAGCGAGCCTCTCTTTGTAAGCATGAAGAGTAGCTTCCAACTCGGTAACCCTTGCCTTCAAAACCTCATTCTCATTTTGAGCAAGCTTCAAAGCTGACGAATTGTCTTGCTTGTGGTATTCTTGGAGAAGCCCTTCAAGTTGCATCATTTGAGCCTCCAACTCCCCGTTTTGAGCCTTGAGTCTCTGATTCTGAGCTTGTTTTCGTTCTAATTCTCGCTCGAGCGTCGCTACCTCTCCAATCTTTTGGTTGATTTGGTCTTGGCTCTCTTGATGTAAACGACTTACTTGCGTCAAATGGGCGACTATTTCCTGATTCTTGGCTCGACTGAGGGCTAGCTTCTGAGTCACTGACTCCAATTCTTTGGTCACTTTCTCCACTTGCTTCTTGCTAGCTTCATATCTCTGGCCATAGCTATCAACTTTCTTGGTTGATTTTCCAAGCTTAATGGTTAATTCCTTAGTTGTGGTACCCAAACTACCCCTTTTAATGTTTCGTTGTACCTCGGCCCATGACTTCCTCAAATATTCGTGGTCCTCCTCAAGTATTTTCTTTACCTTCAAGATATCCTTTTCTCGGAGCTTCTGAGCTTTCGACTCATACTTTGCCATAGCATATTCCCTTTGAAGGTCTACGATCCTTCCTTCCAAACCACTGACAACATTTTCATGGTCCCTCTTAGCCTTCTCTAGATCTGAAGGAGCTTCCCATAAATGAACATTCATAGGCTACAGATTTTCCCAATTTGCTAAAGGGATGAGATCGTTAACCTGATTCCTCCTCCAATGGTCATATCCCGGTGCTAGGGCTCACTCTTGTTGAAGACTGCTACCTTAAACATGTTGTTCCACGAACGCTTCATCTTGGCCACACTTGCCTTGTAATTCTTCCCTTGATACTCGAATCCCGACCTATCTAATCCATGAATGACGGGCACAAACTGACATGATCCGAACTGTCTCGATACTAACAAAGGACAATAACTGATTCCTCCCCAAACACCGGGTAGAGGCACCCAATCATACTTACCGCATCGATAGAGGAACTCCCCATATAGCATCCAAGGTACCTTCCACTTGACGGTATCATCTCGAACGTCTTTGAAAGTCGCCTTCCATTGCTCCTCTCTCATCATCTCAATCAGGAAATGTTCAAGAAAGAGCTTTATCGGAGAAAACATGGAGAGACACATTTGACCAAAATACTTTATCTCCCAAAAATGAGTACGAATCCAAATCTCCAAAAGAGGAGCACACCCTAAGAAGCTTCCTCCACCGAGCCTCCTACATGCTCCGAGAGATCAAAAAGTCACCACCAAAATAGTTGGCACCGAATTAACCCCTTCTCAAGCTTGTTGAACAAATCCGTTGTAGCATAATTGATATGCCCTAAAGCCCTCGGGAAAATGATCAAACCATAAATGCAAAGTGCGAACAGACGCCTCTTCCTCTGCAAATCCGGGTGCAACTGAATTAAGTCTTGAATATGTGATCAAGCAATGCAATAACTTCCTTATTTTTCCACTATCTTTCCTTGAAACCAAGCTCTATCCAAACCGGTAACTTCCACTAAGCTTTGTAGGAAGGGATGCTGTTCTTTTGGCTTGGTGTAGACCTTATCATTTTAGAAATTCGGACAATGAAGCAAAGTTGTATACTCTTCAATGGTAGGAGTCATATCCACATCACCAAAAGTGAAACAATTATACCCAATATTCCAGAACTGCGTCATAGCTTGGATCAAACCCTTGTCTACCTTAACATCTAGAAGTAAGGAAATGTCACCGTATTCTTGTTGGAAACTGTTCCTCATCTCGAAATCCCAACGCTTCCAAATATCCTTGAACCCGTATATTTCATTCTGAGTGGATAGAATGTCGGTCTGACCTGTCAATTTTGAAATGCGACCCGTAACCAAATTGTCTCCTCTTTCCACTTGCATCTTTTCAGACCAATCATAAACTGTAAGGTTTTCATTCTTCGTGCAATGGAACATCTCTCCCATTATGATGATCTCCTAATGTACTTGAATCAATACCTATGGTATGCCATGATATGTGCAAATAAATAATGAATGTAAAAAGAAACACAAAACAACCACAAGAAACTAAATTTAGTCCGATTAATTAATCAAGAAAAAAATGCTATAATTAAGGGCAAAATTATAAACAAACAGATCAAGGTCGCAAAGAAAAGCATCTCATAGCATTCATTACACGAAAAAGCATAAGGTAACCATAGAAAGGCCTAACGGGGTCATTACTACAGGGATAACATTCCAACATGGCTCTAAAGGGTTGGCTTCTACGGATCACTATATGCGGTTTGGTTCTAGAGTGCTAAGGGTACCCGAATTGTCGCTATTACCTACTAAGATAATAGGACATCGATTCGGGAGAATTCGGGTCCTTATAAAATACGAGGACGCAGGTCCCACGAAATATAAGAATCGAATCCCGAAAGTGGATCACAATCCCATTCGGGGGCGTCGGCCCCACGAAAGATAGTGACCACTTCCACTTAAAGGTCCTTAGAACTAATGTATGATGACAGTTTGTATCAAACACCATGCAAATAAAGCGGTAAACAAACGAGGTTTAGAAATTCTAAATTAAATTAGGTCGAAATTAAATTTTCTTAAAAAATGTTATTTGAACCTAAACTAAGCCTTGACTCTCTTTTTATTTTTGAAAACAAAAGAAATTGGTCCCAGCGAAGTCGTCATGTTGTTGTGACTAATTTTACAAAACTTCAAGAGTACGGTGGGTGTGAAAAAAATAACTTTGAAATAAATAAAAATATTCCCACATTCATGTTTATTTAAAACTTATTTAAAACGAGATTTTTAAAAAGAAATTTAAAACCCTTTTTGTAACACCAAGGTTTGAGGGTCGGGTGAATTAAAATAATAAAATATTATTTTGGGCTTTGTGTCTTCAAAACAAATATTTTATGTTGGACTTAATTTGATTTAAAACCCAAATCCCATGGATTTTAGATATTTAAGATATCCATCTCATTAATGACATTCTTGTAAATAAATGGACTTGAGAAATAAAAATCCATTTTTTATTTTAAAATAGCTTTTTCATCATCTTCTTCCCTCTTCCTTTCCAAATCCCACGACAAAAACCCCATTTCCCCTTGAGTTACTATTCCATCATCTTTCTTGCTTGTTGTTGGAGATTTTTAAAAGGTAAACCCACTTTTGACTTGTCCTTATCATTCTCTACAAACTCATACCTTTATTTTCATAAAAGCTCATGGTTTTTACATTTTGAGTTTTTGAGTTTTGAAGATAAAAATACGAACTTTGATAACCTTTAGATGAGTTTTTGATTTAATGTTGTTAGATAAGTTAAAAGCATCCTATAAGGTCCAACATACTCGATTTTTATAAGGTTTTGTGATGTTTCCCGAAATTGGGTTTTAGGGAGGTTTTAGAAGGGTTTTAGGTTGAGTTTAGGAGCTGTTTTGTGTGGAAATTTGTTGGCTGATGGTTAGGCTATGTATGAGGGTTGCTTTGGAAGCTTTTGAGATATTATAAGGGTTGAAATCAGTGGTTTTGGGCTGTGCTTTAAGACTGCTCGGGAATGAGGATTTTGGGGTTGTCTTTAGCTTGAAATCATGTGTTTTGTGTTTGGTTTGTGTTCCGGGTTGCTACATTGGTTTGTGGACTGATTTGTAGTTGTTTTGATTATGTTGGGATGTTTAGAAGCAAGTATTTGTGTTGGAGAAGCCTCGGGGTCAAATCCGGAACCGTTGAGAGCTTGATCGGCTAGTGTGGTTGAGCTTGGAATAGTCGGTGAGTGGTTAATGTTTTCAACTCGGTTTAAATGGTTTTCAAGTGTTGGTTCAAGCATGTGGACTAGGTTGAGCTTGGTAGACCTACATAGAGTTGGGATTAGATTGGTAGTCTAATCCCAAGCTTTAGTTAGAGACTTTGGTTGAACTTTAAATGTTGAGTATGCCTCATGTTTAATTGTGATTATGGTGGTTATGTATATTGTGTTATACATGTGTATTGAGGCTTGATATTTGATGCATTGTTATATGCATGTGGTTTGGAATGTGGTTTGTGCATGACGGTAAGTCATGGTGAGTACGTGCTAAGCACGAAAGTTGATATGAAATGGTGTTGTGAAAGGTTATGGATTGTGTTAGTATTGGCACTAGTATGCTTGGGTACAATGATCGATCATTAGGATGTTTAGTGTGCACATGAAAGTCAAAATGCGCGCGTAGTCTTGGTGATGGTAGTCATCAAGATAGAGTACGGGTTCGACCGGAAATCTTCTTATATATATATATGTTAGTCGGTGATGAGTAGAATCCCATCGAAGGGACGTGAGGATGAGTGGAATCCCCTCCGCGTGAAACGATGATGAGTGTAATCCCATCTTAAGGTAATGGTTGTGGTTGCATGTGAGTTCCAAAGGTTATCCGCGTATTAGAGTCATAGCTAGGTGCCAATATGGATTGATATATGTGTTTCTAATACGGATTGTGGAATGTGTTTGATAATACATTGATATATGTATTTCAATGTGTTGAGCTTATGAGTTGTTGAGCATGGAATGATGTTGATAATTGTGTTCATGCATCATTTATATTTTTGACTCATGTGGTTCGAAGGTAAGATCATGCATTCTACCTTGGTTGTGTGCTCGTGCTTGGACCCTGCATTGTCGAGGTTTGTTTTATGAGCTTACCCTCACTAAGCTTTATGTTTACGCTCTCTTTTGTTTGACAATGCAGATCCGTAGTTCGTGGGTTGCTAGTGCAAGAGGAGGGCCTCCAAGTGTGCTAGTTGAGCTTTTGCTATCCTCAAGTATGAACTATTTGGGTTAATGATGTAATAGTCAAGCAATGAGGACTTATGTGGATATTTTGTTTTAGGAGCATGTTTAGACTCCTTGTTATGTGGATGTTATGTTTGAGGCTTGCTTATGCCTTGTATGTTGTCCTTGTGCCTCTATCTTAAATGCTTAAGTGTATGTTCTTGTCTAAGCATGTTATCTCTAATGTTATGTATGAATCTTTGTTGAATTGATGCTTCTCTTAATGTATGGCTTTTATATGCGTGAAGTGTGTTAAACATGCTTGTTTTAGGGTGCCTAGCATCTAGAGTTAATGTATGTTTGGTTGTGGGAGGTTTTAGTCGGTGTTTGAGGCAGCCTTGTGCCATAAACCAGCTAAAACATGTCTGTTCGCAGCAGGTGTATCGAAATGGTTGGTCCCGTTTCGATATGGTTCCCTTGTTTTAGGCCAGGCGTTTCGATACGCAAAAGGGGCGTTTCGATACGATTTTGCTATTGGAAATTTGAGATTTTGACGAGAAATTGAGGGTATCGAAACGGTCCTAGGCGTTTCGGAACGGTCTTCGTAGCGTTGACCACGAGAAGTTGACCGATGAGGGCGTATCGATACGGTTGACCAGCATTTCGATACGGTCTCCTCGAGTTGACTTTGGCCAGTTGACCTAGTCAAGGCGTATCGATACACCCTCTGGGCGTTTCGATACGACCTGTAGTTTAAGTTAAAAATGGGCTGTTTTGGTATGCTGGTTGGGTTGATCGCCTCGCTTGTTGCTTCCGCTGTTGCCTTTTCACATAGGACATAATAATGCATCTAGATAAGATAATAATAAACGAAAAAGCTTTCTCGGGTTTTTAACTGACGTGGAGCCTTAACGGGTTTCGCCTCGGTTATCCCCGTGTAGCCCACTCGGACCGGTCAAGCGTCCGGTCCGGGACGAGGGTTTTACACTTGTTGGTATCAGAGCCTGAGGTTTCTGAGACCTTTGGCAGGTAAGTGAGGTAAGTTAATTTCTTGTATTGTAATTGCACGGTGTTTGCTTGCCATGTAACTATGTTTGCTTGTTTATCAAGTATGCTTTGATGTATGCTTGTTTGATCGTGTATGTATGTTGTTTGAAGCATGTTGAGTAGCGTCCCATTGCTTCTATTACATCGAAAAAAGGATTTTTAAATGAGGGAAACATACTTGAGCCACTTGGACCCTTGCCCTTGCTAACCATATCTTGTATGTTGTTGTTGTGTTTGTAGTTGTTATCTGTGAGTGCTTATGTAGAGGCCTAGAGGTAGACCGAGGTTGGTTCATCAGGAACCTCGTGTTACGGCTCCTGTTAATGAGCCAGTGGCTGGAGTAGAGGCTAATGTGGGAGAGCCTGCTGTTGGAGTCGGAGCACCTCCACCACCACCACCTCCTCAGCCTGAAGTGGGAGGCGAGGCTGGAGCTGAGGGAGCGGGACCACAGGTTGGCCTGGGTAGCCAAGGTCCTGCTGGAATAGATATGGCTCCGCTAGTTCAAGCTATAGCGAGAGCGTTTCAGGCTGTAGTTCCCGGAGCTCAGGCTACAGCTTAGCCGAGAGGTGATGATGCTAGCTTACCGTTAGAGAGGCTTCGTAGCCTAGGGGTAGAAGAGTTCAAAGGATCTACACCTGAGAGATCTGAGTTGTGGCTAGAGAAGACAGTCCGTATCTTAGCTCAGATGGGATGTGTTGGAGCTCGTAAGTTGCGCTGTGTAGTTTCGTTACTTCAGGGTGATGCCTACACCTGGTGGGTCACCATTACTATCGGTGTGCCTGAGGCCAAGATTGGTTGGGATTTCTTTGAGACTTCCTTCAGAAAGAGGTATTTGGGGCCGAGATATCTGGATGAGAAGAAGCGAGAGTTCATGGCTCTTGTTCAGGGAGATGCATCAGTGACAGATTATGAGATTCGCTTTGTTCGTCTGAGTCAGTATGCTAAGGAGTTGGTTCCTACTGAGAGGGACCGTTGTAATCGGTTCAGATATGGACTTCATGAGGAAGTCAAGAGGTACACCTTGGCTTTAGATTATTCTGATTTTGATGTCTTGGTCGCTAGGGCCAAGGACATTGAGCATAGCTTGGGGCTGACCAAGCGTTTGGGAGGATCCAGTTCTGGGAAGAGGCACAACAAATTTGATCGTGGTGATGCCAAGAGGCATCGGGGCGGTGGACATCAGTTTGACCATAGGCGTGGCGGTGGCCACCATGGTAGAGGCCATCAAGGCCATAGAGCTGGAGGGCGTTTGCTCGAGTGTACCCGTTGTGGAAGACAACATTCAGGAGAGTGCTGGGGGAATTTTCATGCTTGTTGGAACTGTGGGTCGAGAGAACACTTCAGGAGAGAGTGTCCGCATCAGGCGGCACAGGCACCGAACCTAGCGCAGGCTCCTGCGAGAGCGATTGATTATCAGAGAGGCCGTGGGCGCGGTCGTGGTTACTTCCAGCCGAGGGCTGATGCACCTAGGATAGAGGCACCGAGGAATCTTGCTCACGTTGTGGCAGTTCAGCCAGAGGCCGGTGGACCAGCTAGAGTCTACGCACAGAGAGAGGCAGGGAATGACACAGATGTGATAGCAGGTAATTTTGAGTTACAGTACATGTCTTTGCTTTCTTTAGTTGATTCAGGTTCTACGCATTCTTACATTTTGAGTGAGCATACAAAGAAGTTAGACATACCTGTTGAGATCTTAGATGTAGGTATGCATGTGACTAGTTCCTTTGGTGAGACAGTTATAGTTAGACGGATGTATAGGAGGTGTCCGTTGAAGATTCAGGGTCATGTGTTTCCTGTTGATATGATGGAGCTTCCGTTCTATGGTTTTGATATTATTTTGGGTATGGACTGGTTAGTTGAGCACAGAGCTACTGTGGATTTTGAGACAAAGAGAATTTCGTTGAAGCTTTCCGATGACTACGAGGTAGTGGTAGTAGACGGAACGTTAAGTTCTTGTCGAATGTTGTGTCAGCTTTAGAGGCTCATAGGTTGATGGATTCCGATTGTGGGGCTTACTTAGTGTATGTGATGAATCCGAATATGAGCGAGGTTAGTCCGAATGATATCAGAACAATTTGTGATTTTCCGGATGTGTTTCCAGAAGAGTTACCGGGTTTGCCTCATGACAGAGATGTAGAGTTTGTGATTGAGACTGTTTCAGGGTTTACTCTAGTTTCTATTGCTCCGTACCGTATGGCCCCGAAAGAGTTGAAAATTCAGCTTCCGGAGTTGTTAGACCGTGGTTTTATTAGGCCTAGTAGTTCGCCTTGGGGTGCTCCCGTGTTGTATGTGAAGAAGAAGAAAGATGGCAGTATGAGAATGTGTATCGACTACAGGCAGTTAAACCAGTTGACAGTGAAGAACAAGTATCCGTTGCCTCGTATAGATGACTTGTTTGATCAGTTGAGGGGTGCCTCAGTGTTTTCGAAGATAGACTTGAGATCAGGGTACTATCAGTTGAAGGTAAAGGAGTGTGATGTTCCGAAGACAGCTTTTAAGACTAGATACAGTCACTATGAGTTCCTTGTGATGCCGTTCGGGCTTACGAATGCACCAGCAACTTTCATGAATATGATGAACAGAGTTTTCCGAGATTATCTAGACCGATTTGTAGTTGTTTTCATAGATGACATCCTTGTGTACTTGAAATCAGAAGAGGAACATGATGAGCACTTGAGACTTGTTTTGCAGAGATTGATGAGTAATTAGTTGTATGCGAAGCTTAGTAAATGTGAGTTCTGGATTCGAGAAGTTGTGTTTCTTGGCCATGTAGTATCAGCAGAAGGTATCCGTGTTGATCCGGCGAAGATTGAAGCTATTTTTGAGTGGAAACAACCTAAGTCAGTGGCCGAGATTAGGAGTTTCCTAGGATTAGCCGGTTACTATAGGAGGTTCATTGATGGTTTCTCTAGAGTAGCTGCTCCGTTGACTAAATTGTTGCAAAAAGAAGTGAAGTTTGAGTGGTCAGATGCGAGACAAAAGGCTTTTAAGAAGTTGAAAGAAGCTTTGACGAATGCTCCAGTGTTAGTACAACCAGTTTCAGGGAAAGAGTTCGTGATCTATAGTGATGCTTCCTACATAGGTTTAGGTTGTGTTCTGATGCAAGAAAAAAGAGTTGTTGCTTATGCTTCGAGACAGTTGAAGGTGCACGAGAAGAACTAACTTACGCACGATATTGAGTTAGCAGCAGTTGTGTTTGAGTTGAAGATTTGGCGTCACTACTTGTATGGTGAGAAGTGCACGGTTTACACTGATCATAAAAGCTTGAAGTATTTGATGACTCTGAGAGAGTTGAATTTGAGACAGAGAAGATGGCTTGAGCTGTTGAAAGACTATGATTTGACTATCGAGTACCATTCGGGTAAGGCAAATGTAGTAGCCGATGCGTTGAGCAAAAAAGTTGCAGTTGAGTTGCGAACTATGTTTGCTAGACTGAGAGTATCAGGGGATGGTGGTTTGATTACCGAATTACAAGTGAAACCTTCTTTGATTCAGATGATCAGAGATAAACAGTTGCAAGATGTATCCTTAGTTCCTCATGTACAGGACATAGCCGAAGGTAGACCGAAAGAGTACAGTTTCAGTGGTGAGAATGTGTTGTGTTTTAGAGACAGAGTTGTAGTACCTGAAGATGTTGAGTTGAGACGTCTGATTCTGAGCGAAGCACATTCGAGTCCTTTTTCGATGCATCAGGGTAGTACTAAGATGTACCGTGATTTGAAGAATGATTATTTCTGGGTTGGTTTGAAGAAGGATGTAGCCGAGTATGTGAGCCGTTGCATGGTTTGTCAGAGAGTAAAGGCAGAACATCAGGTTCCTTCAGGTTTGTTACAGCCTTTGAAGATTCCGGAATGGAAATGGGAGAGAATCACTATGGACTTTGTGTCGGGGTTACCGTTGTCTCCTTCGAAGAAGAATTCTATTTGGGTGATAGTTGATAGATTCATTAAGTGTGCTCATTTCTTAGCAGTGAACACTACAAATTCCTTAGACAAGTTGGCGAATTTGTACATTCACAAGATTGTTAGACTTCATGGAGTTCCGAAGTCTATTGTTTCAGACAGAGATTCGAGATTCACAGTGAGGTTCTGGAGTTGTTTGCATAGTGCCCTAGGTAGCTGTTTGCATTTCAGTACTTCTTATCATCCGCAGTCAGATAGGCAGTCAGAGTGAGTGATACAGATCTTAGAGGATATGCTTCGTTGTTGTGTGATTGACTTCCATGGTTCTTGGGAGAAGCATTTGGCCTTAGTCGAGTTTGCTTACAACAACAGTTACCAGGCCAGTATACAGATGGCTCCTTATGAGGCTTTGTATGGTAGACGATGTAGGACTCCGATCTGTTGGGCTGAAACGGGTCAGAAATTGTTACCTATGCCAGATTTGCTTAAGGGGACTACCGAAAAAGTGAAGCTGATTTGTGATCGTTTGAAAGCAGCTTCCGATCGTCAGAAATCTTACGCAAATTTGAAGAGAAAAGAGGTTGAGTATTCAGTGGGTGAGAAAGTGTTTCTGAAAGTATCTCCGTGGAAGAAGGTAATGCGATTTGGCCGGAAAGTCAAATTGAGTCCGAGGTTTATTGGTCCATATGAGATAGTTGACCGGATTGGGCCAGTAGCTTACCGTTTGAGATTGCCTTCAGAGTTAGAGAAGATCCATGATGTTTTTCATGTGTTGATGCTTAGGAGATATAGATCAGACCCGTCTCATGTTATGCCTGTTGAGGAGATAGAACTGAATCCATATTTTTCTTACAATGAAGAACCAGTTGAGATACTTGCTTCTAATAGCAAGGTGTTGCGTGGAAAGACCATAAAGTTGGTCAAGGTGTTGTGGAGACATAGAGGTGTGGAAGAGGCCACGTGGGAGATGAAAGCTAATATGCTTGAGCAGTTTCCGTACTTGTTTCCGTTAGGTAATTTCGGGGACGAAATTTCTTAAGTGGGGGAGAGTTGTAACACCCGGGTTTGGGGGTCGGGTGAATTAAAATAATAAAATATTATTTTGAGCTTCGTGTCTTCAAAACAAATATTTTATGTTGGACTTAATTTGATTTAAAACTCAAATCCCATGGATTTTAGATATTTGAGATAGCCATCTCATTAATGGCATTCTTGTAAATAAATGGACTTGAGAAATAAAATCCATTTTTTATTTTAAAAGAGCTTTTTCATCATCTTCTTCCCTCTTCCTTTCCAAATCCCACGACAAAAACCCCATTTCCCCTTGAGTTACTATTCCATCATTTGTCTTGCTTGTTGTTGGAGATTTTTCAAAGGTCAACCCACTTTTGACTTGTCCTTATCATTCTCTACATGCTCATACCTTTATTTTCATAAAAGCTCATGGTTTTTACATTTTTGAGTTTTTGAGTTTTGAAGATAAAAATCCGAACTTTGATAACCTTTAGATGAGTTTTTTATTTAATTTTGTTAGATAAGTTAAAAGCATCTTATAAGGTCCAACATACTCGATTTTTACAAGGTTTTGTGATGTTTCCCGAAATTGGTTTTATGGAGGTTTTAGAAGGTTTTAGGTTGAGTTTGGGGGCCATTTTGTGTGGAAATTTGTTGGCTGATGGTTAGGCTATGTATGAGGGTTGCTTTGGAAGCTTTTGGGAGTATTATAAGGGTTGAAATTAGTGGTTTTGGGCTGTGCTTTAAGATTGCTCGGGAATGAGGATTTTGAGGTTATCTTTAGCTTGAAATCATGTGTTTTGTGTTTGGTTTGTGTTCCGGGTTGCTACATTGGTTTGTGGACTGATTTGTAGTTGTTTTGATTGTGTTGGGATGTTTAGAAGCAATGATTTGTGTTGGTGAAGCCTCGGGGTCAAATCCGGAACCGTTAAGAGCTTGATCGGCTAGTGTGGTTGAGCTTGGAATAGTCGGTGAATGGTTAATGTTTTCAACTCGGTTTAAATGGTTTTCAAGTGTTGGTTCAAGCATGTGGACTAGGTTGGGCTTGGTAGACCCACCTAGAGTTGGGATTAGATTGGTAGTCTAATCCCAAGCTTTAGTTAGAGACTTTGGTTGAACTTTAAATGTTGAGTATGCCTCATGTTTAATTGTGATTATGGTGGTTATGTATATTGTATTATACATGTGTATTGAGGCTTGATATTTGATGCATTGTTATATACATGTGGTTTGGAGTGTGGTTTGTGCATGACGGTAAGTCATGGTGAGTACGTGCTAAGCACGAAAGTTGATATGAAATGGTGTTGTGAAAGGTTATGGATTGTGTTAGTATTGGCAGTAGTATGCTTGGGTACAATGATCGATCATTAGGATGTTTAATGTGCACACGAGAGTCAAAATACGCGCGTGGTCTTGGTGATGGTAGTCATCAAGATGGAGTACGGGTTCGCCCGGAAATCTTCTTATATATATATATGTTAGTCGGTGATGAGTGGAATCCCATCGACGGGGCGTGAGGATGAGTGGAATCCCCTCCGCGTGAAACGGTGATGAGTGTAATCCCACCGTAAGGTAATGGTTGTGGTTGGATGTGAGTTCCAACGGTTATTCGCGTATTCGAGTCATAGCTAGGTGCCAATATGGATTGATATATGTGTTGCCAATACGGATTGTAGAACGTGTTTGATAATACATTGATATATGTATTTCCATGTGTTGAGCTTATGAGTTTTTGAGCATGGCATGATGTTGATAATTGTGTTCATGCATCATTTATATTTTTGACTCATGTGGTTCGAAGGTAAGATCATGCATTCTACCTTGGTTGTGTGCTCGTGCTTGGACCCTGCATTGTCGAGGTTTGTTTTATGAGCTTACCCTCACTAAGTTTTATGCTTACGCTCTCTTTTGTTCGACAATACAGATCCGTAGTTCGTGGGTTGCTAGTGCAAGAGGAGGGCCTCCAAGTGTGCTAGTTGAGCTTTTGCTATCCTCAAGTATGAACTATTTGAGTTAATGATGTAATAGTCAAGCAATGGGGACTTATGTGGATATTTTGTTTTAGGAGCATGTTTAGACTCCTTGTTATGCGGATGTTATCTTTAAGGCTTGCTTATGCCTTGTATGTTGGCCTTGTGCCTCTATCTTAAATGATTAAGTGTATATTCTTGTCTAAGCATGTTATCTTGAATGCTATGTATGAATCTTTGTTGAATTGATGCTTCTCTTAATGTATGGCTTTTATATGTGTGAAGTATGTTAAGCATGCTTGTTTTAGGGTACCTAGCATCTAGAGTTAATGTATGTTTGGTTGTGGGAGGTTTTAGTCGGTGTTTGAGGCAGCCTTGTGCCATAAACCAGCTAAAACATGTCTGTTCGCAGCAGGTGTATCGAAACGGTTGGTCCCGTTTTGATATGGTTCCCTTGTTTCAGGCCAGGCGTTTCGATACGCAAAGGGGGCGTTTCGATACAATTTTGCTACTGGAAATCTGAGATTTTGACGAGAAATTGAAGGCATCGAAACGGTCCTAGGCGTTTTGAAACGGTCTTCATAGCGTTGACCACGAGAAGTTGACCGATGAGGGCGTATCGATACGGTTGACCAGCGTTTTGATACGGTCTCCTCGAGTTGACTTTGGCCAGTTGACCTAGTCAAGGCGTATCGATACACCCTCTGGGCGTTTCGATACGGTCTGCAGTTTAAGTTAAAAATGGGTTGTTTTGGCATGCTGGTTGGGTTGATCGCCTCGCTTGTTGCTCCCGCTGTTGCCCTTTCACATAGGACATAATAATGCATCTAGATAAGATAATAATAAACGAAAAAGTTTTCTCGGGTTGTTAACCGAAGTGGAGCCTTAAAGGGTTTCGCCCCGGTTATCCCCGTGTAGCCCACTTGGACCGGTCAAACGTCCGGACCGGGACGAGGGTTTACACTTTTATTGTTTTTTTTGGAATAGAAATGTAGTTGCCACCGATCGTTTTAAAAATGGGTAGACCAGACACCACGAAAAACAAAACCAGAGATTCTAAAAAATAATGGGTCCGGGAGTCGGTTACATGCGAGGAAGTGTTAGCGCCCTCGACATGCCCAAAACTTGGTACCTAAAGGGTTCGAATCGCATTTTTAAACAAAATTTAATTTCGATCTAATTTAATTTAAAATCCTCTAAAATGCATGGATGCATGATCATACGAATTTGCAACCTAACTTATTGCCCACGATACCTAAAGAGACGACACCCGAATGCTCGAGGCCCACGTGGATACGAGGCCACAAGTGCTAAACAAATGAACGGTAAATTAAACGTGGTATTCAAATGTATGAACGAGTGTATGGATTTAAGCAGTTATTGGCTTGAATAAACAAAGAGACACATGTTCCATCAAAATATATTGTATGAATGAAGGACATGATACATAAAAATAAAAGCGAAAATACACAAACCACTATTTCTAAAAATAAACAAATAAAATAACCGAAATGAATAAATATCTATACTTTTTAAAACTATGTCATATATATATATATATTCAATACGACATAAGGGACAAATCTAGATAATAATATGTATGAGCATTGTTGTAAAAATTATATAATACACACATGTAAAAAACCAGATTAGGTGAAATATATAAATATGTATAATCGCACAAGATTTACCAACATAAAAACTATATGGAATATTGATATAATCATATAAAATGTTTATATGTAACCAACAGTAACTTTCGGCATGCATAAAGTAACCATATTCACGACACATAAAAATAAAAAACATAAATATAAACGATAAAGCACTGAAATTTAAACATGTATGAACCGCAGGACTGATTAAGAAATTTTACCGCCGTTTTAGGGACGAAATTGAACACGAGCTTTAAAAAATGGGGTTCAATACGGAATTAACCCGCCCAAAAACGTTTCGCATAGCAATGGGACGAAATTAAAAACGATTTACAACTACAGGGTCCAGAGAAGGAATTTTAAAAGACGGAAGGGCCAAGGGTGAAATTTCAAAACACGGAGGGATCAAAGTTGTTAGCGGACCATTTTAAAAAACAAAATGTAATATAAATACCCCCATTATCTTAATCTTTTCCTTTTTTGGCCATTTTCACTCTCAAAACCGAGAGAAAAAAAAAGCTCTTTGAACTTGGCTTAAAACACCCTTTATCCCTTCACCGGATACCGATGACCGGCGCCGGTAGACCTTCGAACGAACCCAAAAAATTTTTATGTTTATTTCAGAACCCCTTTTGAAAACTTGTAAAACCCATTTGATTCGAAAGTGAAAACACAAAAAGCTTTTTATTCTGAAACCCTAAATCAAACCGAGAAATACCCCTCTTTTGTTTTTAAGAAAAACAGTGGCTTCTATTCTGTTCACCAATCCATCGCCTCACCTTACGTGGCTTAACCGAAGCTGGACGACTTGTCGGCGATGAACTGACGGCCTAAACATCGAAGGTAATCCTCTCTCTTTTTCTATTACTTCTCTTCTTTTTCATGCATGCAAAGGAAAAGGATGCGAAATATGTAGAGCGTTTGGGTGTTCTCTATTTATGAGCGCAAGTGCACACTCCTGTCAAGTTATAGTATAAAAGATATCGTCTCCCACAGAGATTGGATAGCTTGATTCGAGTTGTAAGTCATGCACAAGAAAAGTAAATGCACAATTAAATTAGATGTTGAGAAAGAAAGTAAATTAAAAACACAAGTAATTGAAGATGAAGTGATTATGTTGATAAATAGGACAGGGTTATGATGTTGCTTAGTGTGAAACTGCGTTAAATAGGGCAAGTCGTTTTGCGCTACCAGACTCTGCTGCCTCGGCGGTGGATGGCAGGTGGACTGCTGAGACCCTCTCGCTGCCTCGGCAGGGAAATGGAACTGTGTCTCGACGACAAACTCGGCAGAACTACAAAGCTCGGCAGAACGCTTCAAAAGTGACTCCGCTTATGTCTAAGTCAGAGTTCTGTTGATGCCCACTGCAGATAATAACAGTCGCGGCGTGAATCGTGCAAAGACAGCAATGTTGATTCGTCCTCTTTTATCCCTCTTTAAACCCTTAACCTATGTCTAGGCTAAATTGATAGCATCGTCTATAGATGAAATCGTACTTACTCCTTTCGTGAGTTCTACTCTCTCGATACCGAACAAATAGATAGAATTCAACTATTTTTTCGCCTCAATTGAAAACTATGAAGAACATGGAATAAGTAAACCTTGTAATTTTATTTGCAAAAACAAACTTGAAATCCTAAACAGCCGTTCTCACACTAATTACAACATAACCCAAACCCAAAGAGAAATTTAGAACATGTCGGCAGCAATGTCGCAACCACTTTTTAGGGAGGCTTCGACTTTTTGGAAAATAACTTTTTAAAATCAACGGAGTCGCCACCATTTTTTTTTTGAAAAAAGTGTGATTGGATCACTTTTAAAAAATAGGGTTATTTTAATAAAACAGTTTGTTTTAATAAAACAACGGTTTTGGTCTACAAAAATCAGAAAATATGTTCGGGGGTCGGTTACGCGTGGGGATGGGTTAGCACCCCCACGACGCCCAAAATTGGTACCTAATTGGTTTTAAAATCGTTTTCAAAACTGGAATTTGCAAGTTCACGAAAGGTTCGACTTTACTTGTCCATTTAATGAATATTAGTCTATTTTAACGGTCTTATCGCTCGGGAGATGAACTTTAATCACCGCCAACATTTCTGGCGCTAACTCGTCATTCCCGTTTGATAAGACACCGCATTAAATTAATTTCACTTTTTCAAACAACAAAGAGATTTAGGTGCATTGAGCATTTTATATTTATTTCTAAGTTCAATTATTTAAAAACCCTAAAAACGTTTAAGTGTTTTATTCCTAATTTAAAGTTTAAGTATGCTTAAGTGTATTTTATTTTTTTGTGAAGAACATTTTTCAACAAAACATGTCTCTATCGAAGCTTTAATCCCTAATCCTAAGTTTTAAACCTATTTCTAAAAAACAAGGAAGAAAACTTTATTCATTTGAGTTTTTACCCTTTTATTATTCTTTTAAAAAAACCTTTATTTCTTTTTATTTTTAAAAAAAGCCAATATCATTTTTTACATTTTTTACCTTTTTCTAATATTTATATTTTTTTCTTTCAAAAAGAATTTCTCTTTTAAAAAACAGCTTTTTATTTTTTATTTTTCATTTTTTAGTTTTTTTTAAAACGAGCTTTTTTAAAATAAACTTTATTTTTTCTAGAGAACTTCCTTTTAAGTTTTTTTTTGAATTTTTTTTTCTAAAACCTAAAACTATATTTCTAAACCCTTTTTATTTTCTTTTTCAAAACTTTATGACTTATTTATTTTTTCCTAAAAATATTTTATTTATCTTTTTATTTTTAAAATCGCACAACCCATTTATTATTAAATCTAAATTTCAGGAAAAAAACTGTTTTTATATATTTTTAATCAAAATCAATCCCCTTTGTTATTTCCGCCCATGCATTATTGTCTTTTCCTAATTAAATTCCTAACTTTAAGTTTTTTCAATTAAACCACATTTATTCATTTTATTCTTGCATTTTAATTTAAACACTTAAAAAAATCATTTCTACATTTCTAAAGATCAAAACAACTTTAACAATATTTTTTAAGCATGCCAATATTTTTAAAGATCAAACCAAATTTAAGTGAAAATTAAAACGAAAGTGTTACCAGAATCGTGAAACAATTTTTCAACTTCAAGAACGCAACCTAAAATTCACAAAAACACAAACAGAAACACCAAAAATTCATCCAAGAACAAGCATAAAAAATCAAATAAAAATGAAAGGAAAGATAGAAATTTTACCGAAATGACGACCGAAGAACTCAAATCCGGACTTCTCAAAATGCTCCTAATTGCCTCCGGAAAATTGCTTCCAAACTCGAACTTCCACTCAAAAATTCCAGCAACTCTTGAACAATTTTTAGAGAATTTTTTTGGATTTTTCCTAAAGCTTTTTCAAGTGTATTTTCACTTCCAATTTGTGTGTTCAACAAATGAGTGAGGGGGTTTTTATAGTTGATTTTGAGCTTCAAATTCAAACCAAATCGGGATTTAAACACCAAATTGGAGCCTAAATCCGACACATGGCTTGATCCTCGGAAAAACCCCTTAAGAATATCCCAATTTGGTTCAAATTCGGGATCAAATTTCCCCTTGATTCGAGCCTAGGGTTTGACTTCTTTTACACTGTTTTTTTTGTAGATTCCAGCGAGCACAGGCGGCGGCAACGAGCGGGGTTGTTGACATTGGGTCGGCAGCGGCGAGGCGGACCGGTCGGTACCAACGGCATCGGCAGCCGCGGCCGGTAGATGTCGGTTGCCCACCATGGATAGCACGACAGAGAGTTTGCTGGGGAACCAGCCCGCGCGCGTGCGTCCCACGCACTGGCGCATGGCGCGCTTTGGTTCCCCCTTTTCTTTATTTTTTATTTTTTTTATTTTTCTTTCTTTTTTCTTTCCTTTCTTTCCTATTTTTTTGTTGTTTTTACTATTTTTTCATCACATTTATTATTATTTTTACCTTATTTTATTTCCTTTTTCTTCTCCATAATTATTAGAATTATTTTCTCTTTTTTCCCCTTTTGTTCTTTTTTCTTTCTTTAAAAGATGGGCTACAATTTAAAAATGGGTTTTGTTTTTTTCTTTAAAAGTGGTCTTCAAAAATGGGCTTTTAAGGATGGGTCTTTGCTTATTTAAAAAGTGGGCCTTTTAAAAGGATTTTCTCATTTTCTCATTTTTTATATTTTATATTTTTTTTTCTTTTTTTGGATTATTTAAAATTAAGGTGAAAATTTAGTGACAACAGTTGCCCCTCTTTGCTTATCTCTGTGCAACAAAGATAAAGCAAAGACAAAAAGACACTAATTTTCACTGATTTACTGGTTGGCTCCATTCTCCAAATGCCCGAACGGATAGACATGTTCTATTCTCCAGAAGCCCAAATAGATGAGCGGATTCCATTCTCCCTACGCCAAAACGGATAGGCCGGTTCTATTCTCCTTTTTCCCGAATTGATGAGCGGATTCTATTCAATGCAATTATGATGTGCATGCCCTTAGAGATGCTTAAAACATTAATGCGTGTCTCATTTCTTTTTAAATTATTTTTTCTCAAAATTAATTTTTCCACTCGCTTACTCTAGATAACCAGTTATACTTTTTCACTATTTTTTTCGACTTATGGAAAACATTCAATCTTTGCAAGCTTGCTCACTTAACCTAGTGATCTTGTACACCTAGTTGGACGAACAGATTGCTTGAACTGTCATTCTCATTCTTTATGTCTCTTTGCTTCGTCGAAAACATTTGAGCTCCGTAGGCAAATGTCTCATGATCTACTATCATCGTAGTTGATATATCAATGTTGAATGAAAGGCTTCCTTGTGTGGCCTTGAATGCTTCAAGTCTTCATATGCCCCTTATCAAGTATCTTCAGTGCTTCTTGTGAATTCTTAAATTCTTGCCCCTGCAGGACATCTTGAATTGCTTGCATGTGAAAGCTTATTTCCACCTTGAATATCTTCGAATGATCTTGGCGCTTTAATCTCGTCTACTCACGCTTATTAATACCGAGGTTCTGAAATCATTAACCAATGTAGACTGCCCTAATTTGATGGCATCGTTTTCTTATCAAGTGCAATTCTTTCTCTTTTCATGCTTCTGAGTTTCTGCATCTTATATGTGGATCTTTCTTGACGACACGGACCACTTCAAACTCTTCAACGCATGTGTTTCTTCTTTTTCTTTTTACCTTCTCATGCAAGGCGATGCCCCCATTTAAATTGAGGTTCAATTGTTTTCTGTAGTGATGAAATCATTAGTTCATGGTCTCATACAGTTGAGATCAATACCAAGAAATCTTTTGCTTTTCATTAATCTATGTCAGCCTACTTGTTAGATGAAAGAAAAGGCTAGAAATGATAGTTCAAAGAAAAAGTCATAGCAAACGCAAGAAAAGGCTAAAAACGGGGATCTTAAAAATTCATGGCAAACACAAGAATAGGGCCAAGTCAAATAGCTCAAAATTCAAAGCATGAATGATTTAAGAATCCATCAACCGGATAGTGACCCACTTTTGGTGGCTCTCTTTTACTCGCACACTCCCCAATTTTACATTTTCCCACTTTTCTAATCTCAATCAGACATTAGAAGCTCGAGGTCCCTGAAGAAAGGTTAACTCAATTACGCGGAATGTGTTCTGAAGACGAACTCCTTTTCTCAAATATTCATGTGTGATCCAAATGGTCTTTTAAGAATTGTAATGTAGGCTAGGCTTGGGTTGCCAAAGAAAGGATATATAGGATCAATTTTTCCTGATGAAATCTTTGTTCTTCTTCTTTTATTCTTTGGATCACTCTAGACTGCCCATTTTGGGTTTTCACCCTAGAGTTCATTTCCTTTACATGTCTCATTTGAAGGATTTGTTTCAAATTTTCCTTCTCTTTTCAATTTTCTTTTTTCTTCATTTATTTTTCTTTCTTCTTCTTCTTTTCTCTTCTCTTCTCTTTTATTTTCTTTTCTTCTTTTTTTTTCCTTTTTTTTTCCTTTTTTTCCTTTTTTTTTCTTTTTCTTCTCTTCTCTTCTTTTTTTTTTCTTTTTCTTGTTTATTCTTTTTGTGTCCTTTTCATTTACAGTTTAGGACATTCAACTTAATCTAATATGTTTCTTTCAAACAACTTTTCATTTTCTTTGCCCTCGATGTGGGCTGTGATCCTTGGTTAGGGTTAAATCACAAGAAAGATAATATCATGCTCAAAGGGGAACAACAAATGGATTTTTCTTTTTCTTGAAGGGAAATGAAGGAATGCCAAATGTCATTTCACACACAAACATCGTCAAAAAGAAGCAGTCTTCAGTTGGTAGATGTTTTAGAGTTATCACTTCATTCAAGGACCCTAACAGCAATGTCTGAGAGGAAAATACACTCGTAATTTGTATATGGGATTTCCTCATTAATCTCGAACATGCATTTTGCCCCCTATCTCGGGATTAGATTCAAGAACCATTCATACAATCAATAATAGGGACTCTGTAAAGAATATGTATGCTTGAAAAGAAATGGATAAAGAATGAAAATAAGGGAAAATGATGAAACAAAAAAAATGAGAAATGTTTGCCACTTGAAAAAAATGCATCTTTAAACAAGTAAACTGACATAGAAGCCCTTACAAAAGATTCCTAATGCTCGCGGGCAAAAGCAAGAGGGTTTGTTCTAAGCATGACCCCAACTGTCTAGAGAAAACTAAGCATTATTCCATGAAAGCATGAATCTCGGCCAATCTTGCCTCCATCGACTTCGTGACGAAACTCTAAACAACTTCACCATCTTCTTCTCTCTTGAGTCTTCCACTTCTGATGGCTTTCATTATCAACTCTCCATTCATGACCATGTCTGCAAAACCTTCGGTGGAGTGATTTAACATATAGTTATAGAAAGGTCCATTTAGAGTCTCCACAAACATTGAAGTAACCTCATTTTTTGACAATGGAGGTTGAACTTGGGCTGCCACATCTCGCCATCTTTGGGTATACTAGCGAAAACTCTAATTGGGCTTTTGTTGCATATTCTACAGTACGATCCTGCTTGGGCCATGTTTGTTACATGCTCGTATTGCTTAAGGAAGGTTTTCGACAAATCTCTTCAAGTGTGTATGTTGACCCGACTCAGTTGAGCATACCATCGGATAGAAAATCTAGATAAAACTGTCTTGGAAACAGTGGATTAGCAACTTCTCATTTTCTAAATGTGGTGACATTTTCCGGCAGTACATAGTCAAGTGTGTCAATGAGCATGTAGTTCCATTATACTTTTCAAAGTCAGAGGCTATAAACTTTGGAGGTGCCACCAAGTCATAAACTAGACTCAAGTCTCTAGCATCCTTGCCACCATGAATGCTTCCTTCCTGATAAGATTTAATCATTTCCAACATCTTCTTGTAGCAGTCTTCATGTTTCTTCTCAACCTTTGCCATGTCAGTTTCTTCATTGAGGTCAGGCATCTCGGTGCTGAGAACCTCGTCGTTTTTGTCTTTAATACAGGAAGAAGATTCTATGAAATGGGGTGAGATCTTTACTTTAGGTGAAGCCACTTCCTTTTGTACGAAAGCCATCCCCGAGAAAGTGTTGGTGTCTTCTCTCACTTCTGGGTCTTTGAACCCAAACATGGCTGCGATTTGGCTTACTGTTTTCTGGTGTGATATCTCAATCTCTTTCTTCAGATTATTTACCATCTTCTCAAGCTTGTCATGGATGCTCTTCTGATTTGCTTCAAGAGTTGTCAATCTTTCCTCGGTGTTCATGGCTCAAATCATGTTTGCGCAGGATCTTTACTACTTAAATGGAATTTTCCAAAATTAATCTTTTATTATATATGAATGAATGCAATGATTAAAACATTATTTAATGCAAACCAAAAAAATGCATGAAGGTAAATGTATGTATGCAAGAGCATGAATGCAAATGTATGAATGCGAACGAGGGGCCATCAATTCCATTAAGACATGAGGCGAAGAAATGTAGCTTCTTGACGCCACAGGCTTTGCTACGTCTTCAATTTAGGATGTCATGCTCTTATCGAACTTGTCTCGCTTCTGGGTCCTTTTGACATTGCCCCTAAGTCGAGTAGACCAAAGAACATTTTCAAATTCTGCTTGGTTGGACCGTCGAAGAGGTCTTATTGCTCCTGCGACTTTTGGTATTCTGCTTGGCACTGAGCATACTTTGATGTTTCCTCCGCGTGACCATTCGACACATTCTCATTGTTTGCGCATTGTCTTCCTCCTTTAGGTACCTTCCACCCATGGCAGAAGCTTTCTCTAATTGAACAACATGCTTTGGAATCGACCCCCTCTAGATATGTGATGCATGCAATATGCTACAAAAACAAAACAAGACTCACACACACAAAAAGGTTAGTAATAAATATGCTATAGAAACAAAACAAAACTCACACACAAAAAGGTTAGTAATCTTTTAAATAAAAAACAGAAACAAAACCTAAAAGATCCAAAATAATTCAATTGCATAATAATTTTGGGCCGACATTCCAACATTTCAGGACATGTCTCCACGGATTATTCCTGCGACTCAACACCCTAGGCTTTTCGCATGGTTCTATTGGGGTAGGCTCTAAATTCTCAAACTTGGCTTGGTTCTAAAAGGGTACCCAAGTTGTCCTTGTTGTCCCCTACTAAGGGTAGCAAGGCCCTCGATTCTCACCCATTACAGCCTTCAAACGAATCGAGTTCAACTCAGGAGGACTCACCACTAAAGCGTTCTCAAAGAATCAATATCCTTCCGAAGGCAAAGGGAATGAGTCCCGAAGGTACTTGCTAGGCTCATACGAAGAATCAATATTCTTACATGAGCAAAGCGTGTTCCCCCACTTAAACGAACGGGACAAAGCTCGGGAATAGAGCTTGGAGTTAAGTCTTAAATGCGTAAAATAGAGTTATATTCACTTAAAAGGATAAATAAATTAAACCTATTGTGAACTTGCAAATTCCATATTTAAAAAAACTTTTTGAAAATCATTTAAAATCAATTTGTGGCCTGACCCTCTTTTGTTTTTATTTAAAAAAACAAAAACATGTCCCCAGCGGAATCGCCAAGCTGTCGCAACCACTTTTTAGGGAGGCTTCAACTTTTTAGAAAACAAATTTTTAAAATCAACGGAGTCACCACCAATCTTTTTTGAAAAAAAGTGTGATTGGATCACTTTTAAAAAATAAGGTTATTTTAATAAAATATTTTGTTTTAATAAAACAACGATTTTGGTCTGCAAAAATCAAAAAACAGGTTCGGGGTCGGTTACGCGTGGGGAAAGGTTAGCACCCCCACGACGCCTAAAATTGGTACCTAATTGGTTTTAAAATCGTTTTCAAAACTGGAATTTGCAAGTTCACAAAAGGTTCGACTTTACTTGTCTGTTTAATGAATATTAGTCTATTTTAACGGCCTTATCGCCCGGGAGATGAACTTTAATCACCACCAACATTTCTGGCGATAACTCTTCATTCTCGTTTGATAAGACACCGCATTAAATTAATTTCACTTTTTCAAACGACAAAGAGATTTAGGTGCGTTGAACATTTTATATTTATTTCTAAGTTCAATTATTTAAAAACCCTAAAAAATGTCTAAATCTTTCATTCATAACTTAAAGTTTAAGTTTGCTTAGGTGTATTTTATTTTTTTGTGAAGAACATTTTTCAACAAAACATGTCTCTATCTAAGCTTTAATACCTAATCCTAAGTTTTAAACCTATTTTTAAAAAACAAGCAAGCAAACTTTATGCATTTGAGTTTTTACCCTTTTTATTATTTATTTAAAAAAACCTTTATTTCTTTTTATTTTTTAAAAAAACCAAAACTCTTTTTTTTTACCTTTTTCTCATTTTTATATTTTTTTTCAAAAAGAATTTTTCTTTTAGAAAAAACTTATTTTTATTTTTTAGTTTTTCTTTTAAAACGAACTTTATAAAAATAAACTTTATATTTTTCTGGAGAACTTCCTTTTAAGTTTTTTTTCTTTCAAAATTTATTTTTCTCCTAAAACTTAAAACTCTGTTTGTAAAACCTTTTTATTTTCTTTTTCCAAAATTTTATGACTTATTTATTTTTTCCTAAAAATATTTTATTTATCTTTTTATTTACAAAATCACACAACCCATTTATTATTAAATCTAAATTTCAGAAGAAGAAAAAACTGTTTTTATATTTTTAATCAAAATCAAGCCCCTTTATTATTTCCACCCATGCATTATTGTCTTTTCCAAATTAAATTCCTAACTTTAATTTTTTTCAATTAAACCACATTTATTCATTTTATTCTTGCATTTTAATTTAAACACTTTTAAAAAAATTATTTCTACATTTCTAAAGATCAAAACAACTTTAACAATATTTTTTAAGCATGCCAATATTTTTAAAGATCAAACCAAAATTAAGCGAAAATTAAAACGAAAATGTTACCGGAATCGTGAGACGGTTTTTCAACTTCAAGAACGCAGCCTAAAATTCACAAAAACACAAACACCAAAAATTCATCCAAGAACAAGCATAAAAAATCAAATAAAAAATGAAAGGAAAGATAGAAATTTTATCGAAATGACGAACGAAGAACTCAAATCCGGACTTCTCGAAATGCTCCTAATCGCCTCCAAAAAAATACTTCCAAACTCGGACTTCCACTCACAAATTCCAGCAACTCTTGAACAATTTTTAGAGAATTTTTTCGGATTTTTCCTAAAGCTTTTTCAAGTGTATTTTCACTTCCAATTTGTGTGTTCAACAAATGAGTGAAGGGGGGTTTTATAGTTGATTTTGAGCTTCAAATTCAAGCTAAATCGGGATTTAATCCATAAATTGGAGCCTAAATCCGACACATGGCTTGATCATCAGAAAAACCCCTCATGAATATCCCAATTTGGTTCAAATTTGGGATCGAATTTCCCCTTGATTCGAGCCTAGGGTTTGACTTCTTTTACACTGTTTTTTGTAGATTCCGACGAGCACAGACGGCGGCGACGAGTGGGGTTGGTGGCATTGGGTCGGCGGCAGCGAGGCGAACCGACCGATACCAACGGTGTCGGTAGCCATGGCTGGTATACGACGGTCGGCCACAATGGATAGCACAACATATGGTTTGCTGGGGAACCAACCCGCGCGATGGTTCCCCTTTTTTCTTTTTTTTTCTTTTTCTTTCCTTTTTTCCTTTTGTTGTTGTTTTTTTGGCTATTTTTTGTTGTTTTTTCATTACATTTATTATTATTTTTACCTCATTTTTTTCTTCTATATAATTATTAGAATTATTTTCTCTTTTTTTTCTTTTTCCCTTTTTTTCTTTTGTCTTTCTTTAAAAGATGGGCTACAATTTAAAAATGGGCTTTTAAGGATGTGTCTTTGCTTAATTAAAAAGTGGGCCTTTTAAAAGGATTTTCTCTTTTTTATACATATTTTTTCTTTTTTTGGATTATTTAAAATTAAGGTGAAAATTTAGTGACAACGGGCAAGAAAACCTAAACTATGCCTAAGGAAAACCTAAGCTTTTTTGAATTAGAATTACAATGGGTATATATAGGCATTAGCTAGGTCTAGTCCTTTTTGAAGTAGAAGTCTTCAAAGTAGCTTTTCACATTAAATGTGACTTTAAACTCCAACTTATTTGAGTTGAATGTGGACTTTATCACGTTTCCTTGCTCCGCAAGTAATCTCAAGATTCTCCTTCAGCGGCTCTACCTGCTGCTACAGACGTCGGAAAATTAAGTGGACAACATCGATAGAATGAGGATTTTCTGCTCTACAGATCGCACTCCAGTTCTCCAACTCCATAGTCTGTTGTCTTGGGCGGCAAGGTGGGTAGTGGCAGCTACTTGGCAGTTGTTGTCTCTGTCTGGAACTGCATCAGTACAGCTCCTTGGTTTGCTGCCTCAGAATCACGTCCTCAGCTCCTCTTTCCCTCTGTCAGCCTCTTGTACCTGAAACTAAACTAAGCTAAAACAGTATCTTTTCTTCACCAAATAAAAGATAATCTAGAAAAACATGGAAAAATAAAGAAATAATGTAAAATGCAATGCATGGTCCTAATTATGCCTAAAATGCACTCAAAAACGACAATAATATGAGATGGAATGCGTATGAAATATAGAACTTGTGGACACTTTACACACCCCCAAACTCGAACTATTGCTTGTCCTCAAGCAATGCAACCTAAACATACTTGCCCTTATATTAACCAGGAAGAAAGACCTGTTTTTAACTTGATTTCGCACCTCAAGTCCGTGCCACCTATATTTGATGAGTGAAGGGAATTTAACAAGAAAATAACTCAATTAATTTCTAATGCCAGTGTAGTGTGTGTAGAACTGTGTACAAGCTGAATATGTAGAATAACTAAATAAACAAAGATGTTGTTATGATGTATAAGATTGATGCCGAGACAAAAAATTTAAGCACAATATTTAATCATGGCAATCAGGGCTTTAGCTTATTACAACTGTAACACCCCCTTTTCGGTCTGGAAGAGAACCGAGTCGGAGTGTGTTACAGGAAGACAAGGCAAAAATCAGTGATATAACTTTTTATTTTTAACTCAAAAAGTATAGTAATTAATGTCCATCATATAGCTAAAGCATCCTTCATTCCATATTATCAGAAAGCATACACAATTATCGATCAAGGATCATTTTCAACTATTATTAACATTTAAGACTAATTTGTAAATTTTGACAAACTTGAGGACCCTTATCGAAAAGACCTTGCCAAAATGAAATTCATTACTAAAAGGTTTTACTTACCAAATTTCATTCAATTCCGAAACCATTAACACTTTCAATTTAACTCTATAAGAATTCGTGACCCAAATGTAAATAGATAAAGCTGACCAATGAACCATAACAAACTTACCTAACTCCGTTTCGAAACGCCTTGGACTGTTTCGGAACGGGTACTCGAGAGTCAAGCCTATTGACCCGAATCTTTAGGCCGTTTCGATACAGGCTTGACTTGTATCGGAACGGATTGACTGGCGTTGACCTTGACTTGACCGTTTCGAAACCTGTATCGAAACAGGGGTCACCAATGGCAAACCATTTTGAAACTTGTATCGAAACATGGGCCATCAGTGGAAAAAATGTTTCGAAACGACATTACTTTGTTCCGGAACACCCTTACTCTCAGGTTCAAGGTTAGGGTACCCGTATCGAAACGTCATCGCCCGTTTCGATACGGTGAGGCGTGTAATGACATATTTTATCTAGTTTTTATTAAAATTACCCTACCAAACCATGTCCAAATTCAATGAAACTTTATACACAACATTTCATTTATATCAACTACTAGCTTGCAAATTTTCAAAGCTATATGAGTACGTTTACTTCATTTTTACCTTTTTAGCAAAACACGCATTTTTAAGGCAATATTAGCAAAATCAAAGTAGGTATTTAGGGCCTTAGACCTTAATAAAAAATGGGCAAGCCACTAACACAACAAAACAAGCATATTTGTCTAGTCTATCTATTTTTCCACCTTTCTAGGAGTTTCAAAACATAAATACTTTACTTGTAACTTAGTGGTGACTTGTCTTTGTGGCCGATCCGATCTTCCAACGAGCAACCCTTAACCTGAAATTGCATGAGGAAAGACACATTAGCCACTCTTTGCCTAGTGAGGTAGTCACTATTAACATAATAATGAAATGTCATAGCTACGATGATGCATAAATTACATGATAACATAATCAATGCCATATAACAATGCAATAATCAGCAATCATGTTACTCTTTCATTCACAATTCCTTGGATTGAATTAAGATCGTGGATACACGAATTCCTACGCCTCGCCAAATCAATGAATGGTCTTATCCCTCCGCCTTGCCAAATGACCAACATCAATACACATCCCTCCGCCTCGCCAAATCATTATAGGTCGTAGCCTTAGGACCGTAGTCCACCCGTACACTGAGCCGATGAATTCTATGGCATGCCAATTGTATCCCGAGTCCATTCCAATCCAAGGGAGCAATATACTTATTCATTTCAATGATCAATGATGTACCAATGTCCAATAAATTCAATGTAAGCAATGGTTGATATACATATATTTCAACATCAATATCTTAAGAATTGTTGTCAATATCCATGTCTGATGATTCAATGCAATAATCCCATACAATACCTATATCAATAATAATGCACAATGAACACAATTCATGTCAATGGTAACTTACCGACACTCACCAAAGTGTCCGTTTAACATCCAAAGCATTCGCTTCAAAGACAAAGTTAGCGAAATGATCTAACATAACACTTAATGATCTGGGAAGGCCTTTCGTCTAAACCCGAGACTCCGACTACACTCACCTTAACAATCCGAAGCTTCAAGGCTCACGGATAGCGATTCCTTTATTCCTAGCTTGTAATAGAGATGGTGATACCTCTTTCTCTCCTTTTTGAGCTAGAAAGATAGGTCGTGGGTGGGATAGTTCATCTCATGTGGCTGGGTCAAGACAGGTGCATGGTTTAAGACTTGTTTCAACTGATCAAAGCTTCGTTGTTGGTCTTCAGCCCAAACAAAGGGTGTCTCCTTTCGCAAGAGTTTTATTAAAGGGGCGGCTAACATTGAAAATCCTTTCACGGACCTATGGTAATATCCAGCAAGCCCAAGGAAACTTCTGACTTCACCAACATTCTTTGGCGGATGCCAATCCACAATAGCTTGAATTTTCTTCGGATCTACCTGAACACCCGAAGCTGATACAACATGCCCCAAAAAGGCCAACTCAGTGAGCCAGAATTCGCACTTAGAAAACTTTGTGTACAACTGCTTCTCTCTCAAAGTCTGGATTACAATATGAAGGTGGTATCGATGTTCCGATTCATTCTTTGAATAAATCAAGATATCGTCTATGAACACCACAACAAACTTATCAAGATATGGCCTAAATACCCAATTCATTAAATCTATGAACGCTGCAGGTGCATTCGTTAGTCCGAAAGGCATTACTAAGAATTCGTAATGTCCATATCTTGTACGAAAAGCAGTCTTGGGCACATCACACTCCTTGACTTTCATTTGATAGTAACCCGACCTTAGATCAATCTTGGAGAACACAGAAGCATCTTTTAATTGATCGAACATGTCGTCTATCCTGGGCAAAGGATACTTATTCTTGATGGTGACTTTGTTCAGTTGTCTATAATCAATGCACAAACGCGTCGAACCATCCTTCTTCTTGACAAAGAGAACCGGGGCTCCCCAGGGTGAAGAGCTCAGTCGTATAAAACCCTTGTTCATAAGGTCTTGAATTTGAGTTTTTAATTCCCTCAACTCCACAGCCGCCATCCTATATGGTGCAATGGAAACTAGAGCAATCCCAGGTTGCACCTCAATACCAAATTCCACTTCACGGGTTGAGGGCAATCCCGGAAGCTCGTTAGGGAAAACATCTGGGAATTCATTTACTGTATCAATGTCATTGATCTGAGGTTCATTCTTGGATTCAGTGGTCAATGCACACAACATGGAGCTCTGCGATTCCATCGACATTATCCTCTCCTTGCCAAGACCTCGAAGATATAATTTCTGTAACACCCCGGTTTTGGGCTTAGAAGTTTTGGGCGTTGACCGGTTCGGTCAAAGTTCTGATCGAATATATAAGAGTGAATTTAGGAAAGCCTAGTTCGGGTTGCATTAAAAAATGGAAAAATGTTCTAAAATCATGTTTTATTATATAAAAGTGAACTGTGAAATCAATTTTGGAAAATGAGGTTTGGAAGGTTGACATTTTGGCTAGTGACCAAAATGTAATTTTTGAAAGTTGCGGGACATTTTTATAAAGGATTGAAACTTTGAATCTTTAAGGAGCTATTATTCCAATAAGAATTTCTTCAGATTTTTCTAAGATATTTTAAGGCTTTATTCTGATTTTAAAGATTATGAAAGAGGAGGGAAATCATTTTTACCATTTCTTAACTAACTTTTCATTTTCTCTCCATTTTCCTTTTCTCTCATTTTCTCTCAAACCAAACAAAATTCTCCAGATTTCTTTCTCTGATTTTGACATCTAAATCTCTCATTTCAACTCTTACTTGATTCCTAATCATCTCATCAACAAAACCTCACAATTTGCAAGTTGTTTCATCAAGCTTTTTGGCTCTAAAAAGGAGAAATTCAAGTTTGGAGGTAAGAACGTCTCTCTCCTCTAAACTATCAGTTCTTTATTGAAATTCCCAAGTTCTCAATCCTTAATTTATGATTTGTTAATGGTTTTTCAAATGAGATCTTGATTTTTGGCTAAAATGCAAGATTTGGTGATTTTGGTGGAATTTTCGTGTGATCTGTTTGGGCAGTGTTTTGAAGTGTCAAAATGATGTTAAATGAATGCTAAGTTGATTAGAAATTGGTGTTTAACTAATGCAATCCCGGATAGGTTGAATTTCCTAAGTTTTGCTTGAGTTTTTGGTTGTTTTTGGAGTGTTTTTGGTGATCTGTTATACCTGGAGGTATAAGGATGTGTTTGTATTCATTTTGGATGTTAATTGATGTATAAAAATGGTTAGAAGTGATGGATCTTGGCTGGGTTAAGTTTTGGTAATGTTTGGAGGTGTTTTCGGTTGGGTTTGGTAGCCGAATTGTTGGATTTGTGTTGAGCAGCGAGTTTGGTTGTGTGGCTGCTGTTCTTAATGCATAATGATGCATTAATGTGCTGTTTTTGTGTGCTTGAAACAGGGGAGTTTGATCCTTGAGCTTTGAAGGTGTTTGCGGAAGGTTTCGGAAGCTTGGAAGGCTTGTTGGCTAGTCTTGTTTTGGTTATCGGTGAGTGAAGTTGGGTTTCGGCTTTTAAACAAAGGTTTGAAGGTTTTGGGAGCTTAGTTTAAGTCTAAACAACTTTGCTAAGCTTGAGAGTAAGTAAATGGATTTCTTACTTGATTTGTGATATGAATTGGCTTTTAAGCAATTGTGGTTGATGATTAGAATGCATGAGTTTTGCATGGTTTAATTCTGTTTTGAAAGCATGTTTAAGCATGGTTTAATGCTGGTTTTGAAAGCCATATGTGAAGGATGCTCAAGGTAAGAGATCCTTGGTTTTATACATTGAAAATGTGGTTTTGATGCATGGTGTAGCATGTTGTTCTATGGCTTTGTCTAATGCTTTAAAACAGTGAATTAACGTTGGTAAATGATGGTTTTTGCATATTGGTTATGCATGTGAATCATTTGATTAATGTGGTAATGGTTTTGCATTATGGTTATGCATGTGGAACATTGGACTAATGTGGTAAGGTGGTTATATTGGCAAGTGATGTAAGTGGTTCTTGGTTCTTTGATCGGATATAGTTAGCCGGCTATAGGATTGGGTGCACCGTGAATAAAGTCGCCTTGGAGGTGGAGTGGTCAAGAGTGGACCGGATAAGCTCCCTTCAAGTTTCCTAACGAGATGAGGTCATAGTGGAGGTTGTTGCCCACTCGAGGACCTTGGTTATTTGAGGTCATAATGGAGGTGTTGCCCATTCGAGGACCTTGGTTGAGCAAAGGTTATATGGTGTTTAAAAGTCCATATGTGAGAACCTTGTGCTTGTTGAGATCACAATGGCAGTGTTAAGTCCATGTGTGGATCTTGTGTAGGGTTTCTCGGATCTCGTTAGATGATGTTCTACAACTACCAATCGGTTATGCAAAGGTTGTATGGTGGTTAAAAGTCCATACGGGAGAACCTTGTGCATGTCAAGGTTGTATGGTGGTTGAAAGTCCATACATGGGAACCTTGAGGAAAAACTAAGGTTGTGTGGTGTTTAAAAGTCCATGCATGGGAACCTTAGGATGTTGAGGTCATAATGGAGGTGTTGCCCATTCGAGGACCTTGGATTGGGTAGGGTGTAGGGAGCGTAGGGACAACGCTCGGAATCCGCGTATCCGATCGGGTTGTTGTGTTGGAAAGTGAACGTGGTTGATCTCTTGGATGCCAATGTAATATTCTTGATCATGTGAAGCATGAGATGCTTGAAATGATGCATGGTTGCATGTGAAGCATGAGATGCTTGAAATGATGCATGGTTGCATGTGGAGCATGAGTTGCTTGAAAAGATGCATTGTTGCATGAAAGGTGTATGATGCATGTGAATGCATGTTTACTTGTTGGTTGAACAAGTGTTGATTATCATTTGGTAAATGATGTATGTGAGCATGAATATCTTTAATGCTTTGAAGTCTTGTAGGACTTGTTTTTAAAAGGCATGTGATTATGTTAGTATGGTTTTTAAGTTGCCTTGGTTAAAAGTATGTGATGGATTGTTTGAGTAATGATTGTTAAAAGGGTTCTTGTTTGAAATGGCTTTCAAGTTTAAGAAAGGTATGTTGTGAAATGGAAGTGTTTTCCATGGTTTTGTTTTAGCTTTGCATATGGTGTTTATGCATGGTTGATGCTTGTTGTTGAAAAGGATTTCAAACATGGTTTTGGTAAACAAATCGGGTTTGTTTTACAAGTGTTTTATGACCCGCTGCATTGATGGTGTTTTGGTTTTGAGCATTCCTCACTAAGCATTATGTGCTTACGCTCTCTTTGTCCATCAATGCAGATCTTTGAAGTTTGGACAGCAAGGAGCAAGGGATTCAAGGTGGACTCCAAGTGAGATGTATGTCTCGGTGAATAGCTATAGTTAATAAAGGCAATGGGGGTAGAATCTCTTGGGATTATTGTGTATGTGTTCGTTTATGTTGAACAAGAATGTTCTAATGTTGTTAATGTTGTTGGACCATGATTTGGCTTAATTGAGATTGTTTTGGAAGGTTTGTGCCTAAATGGTTGCTTGTATAGGAAGCATGCCTATAGATTTGGGGCTTTTTGCATATGATGTGTTTCTGATGAATTGTTGATGCAAGCATGTCTCGTTTATGTTGAATTGCATGTTGGCAAAGTTTGGTAGCGTTTGGAGCATGTTTGGTTGGCCTATTGCATGTTTAAATAGGCAAATTTCTGCATTTTGTGCAGGGTGTTTCGGAACAGGGTGAACCGTTTCGGAACGGGTGCCTCGAAGCAGCCCAGGCGTCCGAAACGGGTGACACCGTTCCGAAACGGAAAGGCTTCTGCCAGACCCCCGTTTCGAAACGGGCTATGCCTGTTTCGGAACGGCCCCGCGTTTCGGAACGGGATGTCTCCCGTTTCGGAACAGTCGACCGTTGGGGGCTGACATTGGCAGTTATGTGTTTTGGATTGTTTGCGTTTTGGTCCTGAATCTTGTATGAGCAATTGTATGAGTTTGGGATGTCCGTTTAAGTTGAAATTTGGCCGAGATGCATGAAACATGATTAATTTTAAGTTGGTATCTTAAAATCTGGTTAAGGTCTCAAAGTTTTCAAAATTTACATTTTGGTCCCTAAAGTTGTGTTTTGTGCAATTGGGTCCCTGAATGATCTCTGATGGCTGTGATCTTTGAGTATGTTGTTTGTGTGGCCACATATAGGACTAATGTGCATCTAGATAAGATTAAAAAGAAAAAAAAGGGTCGTTAATCAAGGTTGACTTTCGGGTTGACTTTGGTTTTCCCCGTGTAATCTTCGTAGTTCGGGTCAACCGTCTAGGCCGGGCTATGGGGGTTACATTTGGTGGTATCAGAGCTGTGTTGCGAATGCTTGGGGAAAACGGTAAGTTGTTGTGATGTGAGCTTGTTGTTTACCCTGATGTGTGGTTGAATGTTGGTTGAAACACGTGTTTCTGGGCATGATGCTGATGTTTCTGAGCATGTTGCTGATGTTTTCAAGCATGTTTTATGGTTATGAATCTTGGTTGAGCTTATGTGGTTTGTGTTGATGATAAGATGATGCTGTGAGTTGGTTTTATGCATGATGAGAGTGCTGTGAGTATGTTATGTTATAATATGCTGTTGCAAGTGGATACTGTTTGACGTAAGCATGATCAAGGTGTGTTGTTTGATATGCTTGATGTTGTGATATCCATGTTGTGTTGACTGTTATGTCATGTAAAGGGGAGGATTTGGGATACCCATTGCCTTATTAATATAGCTATTGTGTTATTTTGGAGTTGGAATTTGAATCCTTGCTAATGCTGGTCTAACTGGTTTGTTTGTTTGTTGTGATTGTATGTTTGTTGTTGTTAGTGGTATGGCAAAGTCAATGGAGGATTGGCGAATGAGGGAGATGGTTGCTGCCTTGGGGCAGGTTGTTAAGGCAAGGAATTCACCCTTTGGTAGAGGTGTTTTGTCTCAGTCTTCTGTGCCTAGTGTTGAGGTGGTAAGGCAAGGGAAAGAAGCTGGTTCTGTGGTGAAGAGTTCATCGTCTGTTGTTCAGGGGGTGTTGGGAACATCTCAGGTTGCAGTTGAGGTGGAGTCAGTGGATGTGCTGGCTAAATGTGAGGGTTTGTCGAAGCAGTGTTTGCTTGATTTGGGTGCTGTGGAGTACCATGGTACTTCCCCGGAGATGTTTGAGGCTTGGTTGGCCAATGTGGTTCAGATCTTGGATCGGGAAGGCTGTGATTATGCCTGTAAGCTGGGGAGTGTTGTTTCTTTGATGTTGGAAGATGTGAGTGCCTGGTGGACATCTGTGGCAGTTGCGTCACATATCCATGATGTTGATTGGGATTTCTTTGTATCTGCTTTTTATGAAAGGTATCTTGGAAGGAAGTTCCTAAGGGTTAAGCAAGGCGCGAGTAGTGCTGTTGTTGAGCAAGTATTGCTTGAGCAAGGAGTGGAAGCTCAGTCATCTGTGTGTGACCGTTGTGAAAGGCAACATGTTGGAAATTGTTGGGGCGCAGGTGTTTGTTGGAATTGTGGTTCCAAAGTACATGTTAAGCGTGATTGTCCTCATGGAGCGAAGTTAGCTTTGGTGTTAGCCAAAGGGTTTCAGAAAGGTCGTGGGCACGGCCGAGGCAAGGTTCAGAGGTGGCAGAAAGAGCAGAAAGTTGTGAAGAGTGTGGGAAAGGAGAATTGCTGGAAATGTGGGTCTGCTGGACACATGAGGCGTGATTGTTTGATGATGGCTCGGAATAGCCAAGGTTCTTTACCGCAAGAAGTTGGTGGTGACCCTAGTGTGTTAGCTGGTGCTGCAGTGGTGTGGCAGGAGGGTGGTGGTTCCGCTAGGAAGAGAGCTCGTCTGATGAAGCTTCAGGGAGGTGTTGTGTGCTCAGGTAACCTTGTTTAGTAATCTTTGCTCTAGTTACCTTAGTTTGGTTTCTGTTGGTTTTCCTTGCGTGGTAAGTTTAGTCTTGTTGCTAGCATGTTTGGGGTAATGGTTGTAGTTTGGAAACATCTTTGGTGTGAAGAGGCTTGGTAAGTATCTTGTGGTTAATGGTTGTTGGTATGGTGGAGTTAGATGAGTTAGAAGTGAGGTAGGAGGTTGTTCTTAGACGGATTTGAGGATGTTATTGGAGGGTGTGAATTGGCATTCATGCACAGTTAAAATCATTGTTATATACTATATTATATATGTTGGTCCATGCATACATGTGGCATGACATTAGAGGTTTTGTATACATGTACATCAGGCATTGATAGGGCATGTTGGTGATCATGCATACGATGTTCACACTCGCTAATAACTAATCGAATCTGTTAGTGTGTTGGATTAGGTTGGATGATGGGTTTTTAGAGGTTGTTTTGGTGCTGGGTGAGAGTTAGTAGTGGGGTATATCAAGCTAGTTGCTAGTGAAAGTGAGACTGGTGTAGCTGTTGGTAGAAGGATAGTGTTCGATGCTCAAGGAGTTTAGTGGTTTGGTGTTGGACGGTATCGGTTGAGTTTAGAATCGGTTTAGTGGTTTGAATAGCTAAGTGGAAGGAGTAGTTCCTTGGTGCTAAGTGATGTTGCAGCTTAGTGGTTGTGTTCCCCAGTTCTGAAGTAGCTTAGTTTTTAAGTTGTTGTGGAAGAGTTGTGTTTGTAAGTGCTGGTTCTTAGTAACCTTTGAGGAGTTAAGAAGATGGTTTGTATGCTTAAGCTGGGCGATGTTTTAGTATGGTAAGTGTTATGGTTGAAGTTTGAAGTGTAAGGTCAATGAAAGATTGAAGTTTTTGTTGGTTGTTTGGGTTCTTGTGAGAATCGGTTGGTGGTGTGTGGAACGGCTGACGGAGTCAAGTTGGGATTGTGATGTAATTCTTGGAATCTGGGTGAGTTTTCCTGATGAACTGTTATGGTAATGTTAGCAATAGTTGTGAGGTTTTATCAGTTTTCGTTGAGGAGTTTGGGTAAGCAGTTGATCCTTAAGAATTTTTGCTTGTTGGGAAGATTCTTGGAAGAGGTTGGGAGAGTGCAAGGGTTTTAGAAGCAGAGAAGGTTGCTTAGTGGCTGGTTTGGGTTGGCTGTTGTCTTTGTGTAAACAGGTTTTGGGTATGGTGTATTGCAGTGATGTCTGCTGTAAGAGCTGAAGTTCTTCAGGATGGTGTTGGGACTGTGTACAGTCTGGTTATGTGAAAGGTTAAGTTGTGGCTATCTTTGTGTTTTCTGGATTCTGTGAACGGCATGTGGTGGTGCTAGGTTTGGTGGAGTTTTGTGTGGAAAGTGTTCAGTGTTGGTCGAGGCTTTGGTGTTGCCTTGTGTGTTGGTTTGGGAAGGTTGTGGTTTTCTTTCGCCGGTTAAATTTCGAGGACGAAATTTCCTAAGGAGGGGAGAGTTGTAACACCCCGGTTTTGGGCTTAGAAGTTTTGGGCGTTGACCGGTTCGGTCAAAGTTCTGATCGAATATATAAGAGTGAATTTAGGAAAGCCTAGTTCGGGTTGCATTAAAAATATGGAAAAATGTTCTAAAATCATGTTTTATTATATAAAAGTGAACTGTGAAATCAATTTTGGAAAATGAGGTTTGGAAGGTTGACATTTTGGCTAGTGACCAAAATGTAATTTTTGAAAGTTGCGGGACAGTTTTATAAAGGATTGAAACTTTGAATCTTTAAGGAGCTATTATTCCAATAAGAATTTCTTCAGATTTTTCTAATATATTTTAAGACTTTATTCTGATTTTAAAGATTATGAAAGAGGAGGGAAATCATTTTTACCATTTCTTAACTAACTTTTCATTTTCTCTCCATTTTCCTTTTCTCTCATTTTCTCTCAAACCAAACAAAATTCTCCAGATTTCTTTCTCTGATTTTGACATCTAAATCTCTCATTTCAACTCTTACTTGATTCCTAATCATCTCATCAACAAAACCTCACAATTTGCAAGTTGTTTCATCAAGCTTTTTGGCTCTAAAAAGGAGAAATTCAAGTTTGGAGGTAAGAACGTCTCTCTCCTCTAAACTATCAGTTCTTTATTGAAATTCCCAAGTTCTCAATCCTTAATTTATGATTTGTTAATGGTTTTTCAAATGAGATCTTGATTTTTGGCTAAAATGCAAGATTTGGTGATTTTGGTGGAATTTTCGTGTGATCTGTTTGGGCAGTGTTTTGAAGTGTCAAAATGATGTTAAATGAATGCTAAGTTGATTAGAAATTGGTGTTTAACTAATGCAATCCCGGATAGGTTGAATTTCCTAAGTTTTGCTTGAGTTTTTGGTTGTTTTTGGAGTGTTTTTGGTGATCTGTTATACCTGGAGGTATAAGGATGTGTTTGTATTCATTTTGGATGTTAATTGATGTATAAAAATGGTTAGAAGTGATGGATCTTGGCTGGGTTAAGTTTTGGTAATGTTTGGAGGTGTTTTCGGTTGGGTTTGGTAGCCGAATTGTTGGATTTGTGTTGAGCAGCGAGTTTGGTTGTGTGGCTGCTGTTCTTAATGCATAATGATGCATTAATGTGCTGTTTTTGTGTGCTTGAAACAAGGGAGTTTGATCCTTGAGCTTTGAAGGTGTTTGCGGAAGGTTTCGGAAGCTTGGAAGGCTTGTTGGCTAGTCTTGTTTTGGTTATCGGTGAGTGAAGTTGGGTTTCGGCTTTTAAACAAAGGTTTGAAGGTTTTGGGAGCTTAGTTTAAGTCTAAACAACTTTGCTAAGCTCGAGAGTAAGTAAATGGATTTCTTACTTGATTTGTGATATGAATTGGCTTTTAAGCAATTGTGGTTGATGATTAGAATGCATGAGTTTTGCATGGTTTAATTCTGTTTTGAAAGCATGTTTAAGCATGGTTTAATGCTGGTTTTGAAAGCCATATGTGAAGGATGCTCAAGGTAAGAGATCCTTGGTTTTATACATTGAAAATGTGGTTTTGATGCATGGTGTTGCATGTTGTTCTATGGCTTTGTCTAATGCTTTAAAACAGTGAATTAACGTTGGTAAATGATGGTTTTTGCATATTGGTTATGCATGTGAATCATTTGATTAATGTGGTAATGGTTTTGCATTATGGTTATGCATGTGGAACATTGGACTAATGTGGTAAGGTGGTTATATTGGCAAGTGATGTAAGTGGTTCTTGGTTCTTTGATCGGATATAGTTAGCCGGCTATAGGATTGGGTGCACCGTGAATAAAGTCGCCTTGGAGGTGGAGTGGTCAAGAGTGGACCGGATAAGCTCCCTTCAAGTTTCCTAACGAGATGAGGTCATAGTGGAGGTTGTTGCCCACTCGAGGACCTTGGTTATTTGAGGTCATAATGGAGGTGTTGCCCATTCGAGGACCTTGGTTGAGCAAAGGTTATATGGTGTTTAAAAGTCCATATGTGAGAACCTTGTGCTTGTTGAGATCACAATGGCAGTGTTAAGTCCATGTGTGGATCTTGTGTAGGGTGTCCCGGATCTCGTTAGATGATGTTCTACAACTACCAATCGGTTATGCAAAGGTTGTATGGTGGTTAAAAGTCCATACGGGAGAACCTTGTGCATGTCAAGGTTGTATGGTGGTTGAAAGTCCATACATGGGAACCTTGAGGAAAAACTAAGGTTGTGTGGTGTTTAAAAGTCCATGCATGGGAACCTTAGGATGTTGAGGTCATAATGGAGGTGTTGCCCATTCGAGGACCTTGGATTGGGTAGGGTGTAGGGAGCGTAGGGACAACGCTCGGAATCCGCGTATCCGATCGGGTTGTTGTGTTGGAAAGTGAACGTGGTTGATCTCTTGGATGCCAATGTAATATTCTTGATCATGTGAAGCATGAGATGCTTGAAATGATGCATGGTTGCATGTGAAGCATGAGATGCTTGAAATGATGCATGGTTGCATGTGGAGCATGAGTTGCTTGAAAAGATGCATTGTTGCATGAAAGGTGTATGATGCATGTGAATGCATGTTTACTTGTTGGTTGAACAAGTGTTGATTATCATTTGGTAAATGATGTATGTGAGCATGAATATCTTTAATGCTTTGAAGTCTTGTAGGACTTGTTTTTAAAAGGCATGTGATTATGTTAGTATGGTTTTTAAGTTGCCTTGGTTAAAAGTATGTGATGGATTGTTTGAGTAATGATTGTTAAAAGGGTTCTTGTTTGAAATGGCTTTCAAGTTTAAGAAAGGTATGTTGTGAAATGGAAGTGTTTTCCATGGTTTTGTTTTAGCTTTGCATATGGTGTTTATGCATGGTTGATGCTTGTTGTTGAAAAGGATTTCAAACATGGTTTTGGTAAACAAATCGGGTTTGTTTTACAAGTGTTTTATGACCCGCTGCATTGATGGTGTTTTGGTTTTGAGCATTCCTCACTAAGCATTATGTGCTTACGATCTCTTTGTCCATCAATGCAGATCTTTGAAGTTTGGACAGCAAGGAGCAAGGGATTCAAGGTGGACTCCAAGTGAGATGTATGTCTCGGTGAATAGCTATAGTTAATAAAGGCAATGGGGGTAGAATCTCTTGGGATTATTGTGCATGTGTTCGTTTATGTTGAACAAGAATGTTCTAATGTTGTTAATGTTGTTGGACCATGATTTGGCTTAATTGAGATTGTTTTGGAAGGTTTGTGCCTAAATGGTTGCTTGTATAGGAAGCATGCCTATAGATTTGGGGCTTTTTGCATATGATGTGTTTCTGATGAATTGTTGATGCAAGCATGTCTCGTTTATGTTGAATTGCATGTTGGCAAAGTTTGGTAGCGTTTGGAGCATGTTTGGTTGGCCTATTGCATGTTTAAATAGGCAAATTTCTGCATTTTGTGCAGGGTGTTTCGGAACAGGGTGAACCGTTTCGGAACGGGTGCCTCGAAGCAGCCCAGGCGTCCGAAACGGGTGACACCGTTCCGAAACGGAAAGGCTTCTGCCAGACCCCCGTTTCGAAACGGGCTATGCCTGTTTCGGAACGGCCCCGCGTTTCGGAACGGGATGTCTCCCGTTTCGGAACAGTCGACCGTTGGGGGCTGACATTGGCAGTTATGTGTTTTGGATTGTTTGCGTTTTGGTCCTGAATCTTGTATGAGCAATTGTATGAGTTTGGGATGTCCGTTTAAGTTGAAATTTGGCCGAGATGAATGAAACATGATTAATTTTAAGTTGGTATCTTAAAATCTGGTTAAGGTCTCAAAGTTTTCAAAATTTACATTTTGGTCCCTAAAGTTGTGTTTTGTGCAATTGGGTCCCTGAATGATCTCTGATGGCTGTGATCTTTGAGTATGTTGTTTGTGTGGCCACATATAGGACTAATGTGCATCTAGATAAGATTAAAAAGAAAAAAAAGGGTCGTTAATCAAGGTTGACTTTCGGGTTGACTTTGGTTTTCCCCGTGTAATCTTCGTAGTTCGGGTCAACCGTCTAGGCCGGGCTACGGGGGTTACAATTTCCGCTTACCGCAATCTACCCACGCTTGATGGTTACTAAGCCAATCCATGCCTAGGATCGCATCAAACTCGTGGATTGGAAAAACTTGAAAGTCCGCAGGGAACGGAATTCCTTGAATCATGATTGGGCAATTCTTACATACAAGACTTAGAATGACACAATCGCCTAATGGATTTGTTATAGAGACCTTCGTTGATAAAGGTTCAATAGACATCTTATGTCTTTTAACCAATTCCAGGCTTATAAAAGAGTGTGTAGATCCAGGATCAATCAATACATAAAATGAGTGTGCATATAACATAACGGTATCTGCAATAACATTAGGCTCGTCATCTTCCTCGCGACTTCGTACATGATACAGTTGGACAGAGGCCTTCGATTCTTGTTTATTGCCTTGCTTTCCGGATCCGCCTGGCCTACCTGAAGCTCCCGATGGTACTTTCCTTGGCCCCTTCCCTCGAAAGGACTGAGCAGGTGAAGAGATATCCCCGTGTACTGCCAATGAATTAGAGGGATTCTGAGGACAATCCATAAAAAAATGTCCTTATTTGCCACAGAAGAAACATGCCCTCGTCTGCTTGCGAAATTGCCCTGTTGGATGTTGTTTCTGACAGAAGTTACAGACTGGATGCTGAACACTCCGATTCAAACCTCTAATGCTCTCCACCGAAGCCGCCTTAGACCAGGACTGGGTGATAGTCTGTGGTCTCTCAATATTCCCTGTGCGGGAAGGCTATGAGAAAGAAGTTTTCTTCGAAACCTGCCTTTCATGTTCCATTTGGGAGGTCGGGAGTCACTCCACGTTCTTTTCTCAGATCGATTAGACATATTTCCCCTCTAAGCTCTCTACGCTGCTTCTGTTGCCTTAACTCGGTTCACCAAATCCTGGAAATTGGTGATACCCAAGGCAGTAAACATAGGTCGCAGCTCGTCGCTCAACCCAGCAATAAACATTCAGCACTTGTCTTCTTCTTTCTTTATAAACTCGGCTCCATATCGGCAATACTTACAAAAATCATGGATGTACTGCTCGATTGGCCTCTCGCCTTGTCTCAAGTGAAGGAAAGTGCTCCGCCTTTCTGTGAGATAGTACTCGTTGATGTACTTGTTCCGGAATTCCTTGAGAAAGAATTCACAAGTAACCGATTCTTCATGAACTGTAAGAATGGTAGTCTCTCATCACATCAGGGCTTCATCGGTCAACAAAGCAATGGCACACTCTCGCTTGTGTTCGTCAGATCACTGCAGCTGCTTATTCAGGATGCGTAAAGTGTTATCCAGTCAGTATTCAGCTATTTCAAGGTTGTCATCATCCTGTCCTGTGAAAGAATAAGCTCGGAGTGAAGCCAGTTTATCCACATGGGCTCGGACGTACTGAGCAATAAGAGGAGTAGGCTGAACTGGTGGTGTCGCTTGCATTGCAGTCATAAACTACTTAAACATATTGGCCATATTTTGAAAGCATTCAGCCTGAGCAGTAGGTGAAACAGGCTCAACACCCTGTACCGGAGGGTCCTGTGGTTGCGGTGGATTTTGAGGATTCCCTCCCCTAACCTCCTCGCCATGTGTCGAGGAGCCAGCAGTTTGCTCATCTATGTGAGCTTCATTTGTCGCAAACATATCTATATGAAAGATCAGATTAGTCGACAAGTTACAATTTATATGAAATAAAACTCATGGGTGGCGAAGTAACATAATAACAATGCATTAGACTTTGGTTTAGTCCTAGAATCGACTAAACTATAGCTCTGATACCTCAAATGTAACACCCCTTTCCCGGTCTAGAAGATAACCGAGTCGGAGTGTGTTACCAGAAGACAAGACAACAATCAGTGATATAACTTTTTATTTTTAACTCAAAATGTATAGTAATTAATGTCCATCATATAGATAAAGCATCCTTCATTACATATTATCAGAAAGCATACACAATTATCGATCAAGGATCATTTTTCAACTATTATTAACATTTAGGACTAATTTGTAAATTTTGACAAACTTGAGGACCCTTATCGAAAAGGCCTTGCCAAAATGAAATTCTTTACTACAAGGTTATACTTACCAAATTTCTTTCAATTATGAAACCATTAACACTTTCAATTTAACTCTATAAGAATCGGTGACCCAAATGTAAATAGATAAAGCTAACCAATGAACCATAACAAACTTGCCTAACTCCGTTTCGAAACGCCTTAGATTGTTTCGAAACGGGTAATCGAGAGTCAACACTATTGACCCGACTCTTTAGGTCGTTTCGATACAAGCTTGACCTGTATCGGAACGGATTGACTGGCGTTGACCATGACTTGACTGTCTCGAAACTTGTATCGAAACAGGGGTCACCAGTGGCAAACCGTTTTGAAACCTATATCGAAACAGGGGCCATCAGTGGCAAAAATGTTCTGAAACGGAATTACTTCGTTTCAGAACACCCTTACTCTCAGGTTCAAGGTTAAGGTACCCGTATCGAAACGTCATCACCCGTTTCGATACGGTGAGGCATGTAATAACAGATTTTATCTGGTTTTTATTAAATTTTCCCTACCAAACCATGTCCAAATTTAATGAAACTTTATACAGAACATTTCATTTATATCAACTACTAGCATGCAAATTTTAAAAGCTATATGAGTACTTTTACTTCATTTTTACCTTTTTAGCAAAACATGCATTTTTAAGGCAATATTAGCAAAACCAAAATAGGCATTTAGGGCATTAGACCTTAATACAAAATGGGCAAGCCACTAACACAACAAAACAAGCATATTTTTCTAGTCTTTCTACTTTGCCACCTTCCTAGGAGTTCCAAAACATAAATACTTTACTTGTAACTTAGAGGTGACTTGTCTTTGTGGCCGATCCGATCTTCCAACGAGCAACCCTTAACCTGAAATTGCATGAGGAAAGACACATTAGGCACTATTTGCCTAGTGAGGTAGTCACTATTAACATAATAATGAAATGTCATAGCTACGATGATGCATAAATTACATGATAACATAATCAATGCCATATAACAATGCAATAATCAGCAATCATGTTACTCTTTCATTCACAATTCCTTGGATTGAATTAAGATCGTGGATACACGAATTCCTACGCCTCGCCAAATCAATGAATGGTCTTATCCCTCTGCCTCGCCAAATGACCAACATCAATACACATCCCTTCGCCTCTCCAAATCATTATAGGTCGTAGCCTTAGGACCGTTGTCCACTCGTACACTGAGCTCATGAATTCTATGGCATGCCAATTGTATCTCGAGTCCATTCCAATCCAAGGGCACAATATACTTATTCATTTCAATGATCAATGATGTACCAATGTCCAATAAATTCAATGTAAGCGATGTTTGATATACATATATTTCAACATCAATATCTTAAGAATTGTTGTCAATATCCATGTCCGATGATTCAATGCAATAATCTCATACAATACTTATATCAATAACAATACCCAATGAACACAATTCATGTCAATGGTAACTTATCGACACTTACCAAAGTGTCCGTTTAACATCCAAAGCATCCGCTTCAACGAGAAAGTTAGCGAAATAATCTAACATAATAATTAATGATCTGGGAAGGCCTTTTGCCTAAATCCGAGACTCCGACTACACTCACCTTAACAATCCGAAGCTTCAAGGCTCACGGATAGCAATTCCTTTATTTCTAGCTTGTAACGGAGATGGCGATACCTCTTTCTCTCCTTCTTGAGCTAGAAAGATTAATAAGAACTTATTAGAATTGAGGTTTTAACATCAAAATCAAAATAAGGATATCAAAATCAATATCCAACTTCAATAAAGATGGCAACAAGGAAATATCTATGGATAGTCGAAACCCTAGCTTAGGTTACACCCAAAATATCCTTGGAATCCATTAATTGAATAAGGAACATAGCTTACCCGATCGATAACAACGTTTCGATATCGATAAAGTGAAGAAACAACAAGCTTGGATTTTTCACCAATGAAGGTGTGTGCTTGGATGAAGAAGGTGATGAAAGGAGTGAGAGGTGCTAGCTTAAGGATGGTCTCAGGTAAGCTTCTTAATTCCCTTAGCTTTCTATTTCAATTTCTAAGCTTTCCTTCACTTGAAGGAAAGTAATCTGATGACTCCACGTAGTGGAGATTTTTAATTCAAAGAGGGCTAACCATGCGATTAGCCCCTCACTTTCCTTACTTTTATAACCTTGCCCTCCTATTTATAATTCTTTTATTTTAGCCACTAAAAGCTTAATATTGCATAGTAGGATTTAAATCCGATGTTTAGAGCCTAATTTAAGTTCGATAACAATAATTAACTAGTCGGTGAAATCTTTAGAGCTTCATCTGTGTAGAATTTTCGATCATCGGAAATGAATTCCGACCAAACTGGATTTCGGGTTGTTACAACTCTCCCCCCCCTCCTAAAGAAAAATTTGTCCTCGAATTTTACCTGAACCAAAGAGATGCGGATATTGTTGTCTCATAGTGTCTTTAGGCTCCGAAGTGGCTTCTTCAACAGTGTGACTTTTCCAAAGCACCTTGACTAAGGGTAAAACTTTGTTGCAAAGCCTTTTGACTTCCTTAGCAAGAATCTCAACTGGTTCTTCTTCATAAGATAGGTTTGGTCGTAGTTCTACAAATTCGGGTTCCACAATGTGTGAGGGGTCAGACCGATACTTCTGAAGCATCGATACATGAAAGACATCGTGGATTTTACTCAATTCTGGGGGTAGCAAAAGTCGATACGCCACTAGGCAAATCTTTTCAATAATTTCAAAGGGTCCAATGAATCGAGGGCTTAACTTTCCCTTCTTGCCAAACCTCAAGACTTTCTTCCACGGTGACACTTTAAGAAAGGCTTTCTCACCGACTTCATATTGAATGTCTCTCCTATTAAGATCATCATAAGCTTTTTGCCGATCGAAGGCAGCCTTGAGACGATCATGAATGATGGTAACTTGTTCTTCAGTTTCACGAAGCAAGTCAGGGCTTAACACCTTGCCCTCTCCCAGCTCCGACCAGCATAACGGAGTTCTGCATCGTCTACCATAAAAAGCTTCATACGAGGCCATTTGGATGGATGCTTGATAACTATTATTATAAGCAAATTCGACAAGAGGTAGAGATTTCTCCCAAGTCCCACCAAAGTCAATAATACAAGCCCGAAGCATATCTTCCAAAATCTGAATTACTCTTTCTGACTGACCGTCAGTTTGAGGGTGGAAGGTTGTGCTAAGATTGACTCTTGTGCCCAGAGTCCCTTGTAAGGTTCTCCAAAACCGAGATGTAAACCGAGGATCACGATCAGAAATGATAGATTCAGGCACTCCGTGAAGTCGGATCACTACCTTGATGTATAAGTCAACTAGCTTAGGGAGACCGTAATCTATTCTAACAGGTATGAAATGAGCTGAATTCGTAAATCGATCTACAATAACCCAAATTGCATCATGCTTCGCATGGGTTAACGATAGACAACTGACGAAGTCCGTGGTTATCTTTTCCCATTTCCATTTCGGTGGATCAATGGGTTGCAAGAGTCTTGTAGGAGCACAATGTTCTGCCTTAACACGTTGACAAGTGAGGCACTTTGAAATATAATCAACAATAGCCTGCTTCATGCCTAGCCACCAGTATAGTTCACGTAAATCTTTGTACATTTTCACAGACCCATGGTGAATGGAAAAAGAACTCGAATGAGCTTCAGCAAGAATGTCGGTACGGAGAGTTTCGTCATTAGGCACGCAAACTCGATCGTGAAAACATAGAAGTCCTTCAGAATTAATTCTGAAATCTGGATTATCTGATAGCTTAGAGACAATGGCTTGGAGCTCAGAATCTTATTCTTGTAAATCCTTAATTCGGGAAATAATGGTAGACTGAACTTGAAGTTCATATACAAGACATTGGTTCTTCCGAAGCCAGAAATGAGCGTTAATTGCTCGAAGGGCTACAAGAGAGTGATGTAACGATGAGTTAACACGCTACACTGTACTTATAACTTTAATTTCATAATCAAAGCTTACTAGGTAGAGGTTTGCGGCTGAGTGCATCAGCTACAACATTGGCCTTGCCCGGATGGTAATCAATGACTAAATCATAATCCTTAAGAAGTTCCATCCATCTCCGTTGCCGTAAATTCAACTCCTTTTGTGTCAACAAGTATTTAAGGCTTTTGTGGTCGGTGAAAAGATAACATTTCTCCCCATAGAGATAATGCCTCCAGATTTTCAATGCAAAGACAACTGCAACCAATTCTAGGTCGTGGGTGGGATAGTTCATCACATGTGGCTTAAGTTGCCTTGAAGCGTAAGCAATAACCTTACCTTCTTGCATCAATACACACCCTAACCCAAGATGTGAGGCATCATTATAAACTTTATAGTCTTTTCCAGACTCAGGCTGGGTCAAGAGAGGTGCATGGGTTAGGACTTGTTTCAACTGATCAAAGCTTCGTTGTTGGTCTTCACCCCAAACAAAGGGTGTCTCCTTTCGTAAGAGTTTTGTTAAAAGGGCGGCTAACATTGAAAATCCTTTCACGAACCTACGGTAATATCCAGCAAGCCCAAGGAAACTTTTGACTTCACCAACATTCTTTGGCGGATGCCAACCCACAATAACTTGAATTTTCTTTGGATCTACCTGAACTCCCGATGGTACTTGCCTTGGCCCCTTCCCTCGAAAGGACTGAGCAGGTGAAGAGATATCCCCGTGTACTACCACTAACTTAGAGGGATTCTGAGGACAATCCCTGATAAAATGTCCTTGTTCGCCACAGAAGAAACATGCCCCCGTCTGCTTGCGACATTGCCCTACTGGATGCTGTTTCTAACAGAAGTTATAGACTGGATACTGAACACTCTGATTCGAACCTCTAGTGCTCTCCACTGAGGCCGCCTTAGACCAGGACTGGGTGATAGTTTGTGGTCTCTCAATATTCCATGTGCGGGAAGGCTGTGAGAAAGAAGTTTGCTTCAAACCCTGATACTTGCCTTTCTTTTTCCATTCGGGAGGTCGGGAGTCACTCCACGTTCTTTTCTCAGATCGATTAGACATATTTCCCCTCTGAGCTCTCTGCGCTGCTTCTGTTTCCTTAACTCGGTTCACCAAATCCTGGAAATTGGTGATACCCAGGGCAGTAAACATAGGTCACAGCTCGTCGCTCAACCCAGCAATAAAAGTTCGGCACTTGTCTTCTTCTTTCTTTATAAACTCGGCTCCTTATCGACAATACATACAAAAATCATGGATGTACTACTCGATTGGCCTCCCGCCTTCTCTCAAGTGAAGGAAAGTGCTCTGCCTTTCCGCGAGATAGTACTCGCTGATGTACTTGTTCCGGAATTCCTTGAGAAAGAATTCCCAAGTAACCGATTCTTCAGGAACTGTAAGAATGGTAGTCTCCCACCACATCAGGGCTTCATCGGTCAACAAAGCAATGGCACACTCTAGCTTATGTTCGTCAGAACACTACAGCTGCTTATTTAGGATGTGTAAAGTGTTATCTAGCTAGTATTAAGCTATTTCAGGGTTGTCATCATCATGTCCTGTGAAAGAATAAGCTCGGAGTGAAGCCAGTTTATCCACTGGGGCTCGGGCGTACTGAGCAATAAGGAGGAGTGGGCTGAACTGGTGGTGTCGCTTGCATTGCAGTCATAAACTACTTAAACATATTGGCCATATTTTGATAGTATTCATCCTGAGCAGTAGGTGCAACAGGCTAAGCACCCAATACCGGAGGGTCCTGTGGTTGCGGTGGATTTGGGGGATTCCCTCCCCTAACCTCCTCGCCATGTGTCGAGGAGCCAGCAGTTTACTCATCTATGTGAGCTTCATTTGTCGCAGACATATTTATATGAAAGATCGGATTAATCAAAAAGTCACAATTTATACGAAATAAAATTCTTGGGTGGCAAAGTAACATAATAACAATGCATTAGACTTTGGTTTAGTCCTAGAATCGACTAAACTCTAGCTCTGATACCACAAATGTAACACCCCCTTTTCGGTCTGGAAGAGAACTGAGTCAGAGTGTGTTACCGGAAGACAAGGCAACAATCAAAGATATAACTTTTTATTTTTAACTCAAAATGTATAGTAATTAATGTCCATCATATAGCTAAAGCATCCTTCATTCCATTTTATCAGAAAGCATACACAATTATCGATCAAGGATTATTTTTCAACTATTATTAACATTTAGGACTAATTTGTAAATTTTGACAAACTTGAGGACCCTTATCGAAAAGACCTTGCAAAAATGAAATTCATTACTAAAAGGTTATACTTACCAAATTTCTTTCAATTCCGAAACCATTAACACTTTTAATTTAACTCTATAAGAATCAGTGACCCAAATGTAAATAGATAAAGATGACCAATGAACCATAACAAACTTACCTAACTCTATTTCGAAATGCCTTGGACTGTTTCAGAACAGGTACTCGAGAGTCAACCCTATTGACCCGACTCTTTATGTCCTTTCGAAACAGGCTTGACCTGTATCGGAACGGATTGACTGGCGTTGACCTTGACTTGACTGTTTCGAAACCTGTATCGAAACAGGGGTCACCAGTGGCAAACCATTTTGAAACTTGTATCGAAAAATGGGCCATCAGTGGAAAAAATGTTTCGAAATGACATTACTTTGTTCTGGAACACCCTTACTCTCAGGTTCAAGGTTAGGGTACCCGTATCGAAACGTCATCGCCTGTTTCGATACGGTGAGGCCTGTAATGACAGATTTTATCTAGTTTTTATTAAAATTACCCTACCAAACCATGTCCAAATTCAATGAAACTTTATACACAACATTTCATTTATATCAATTACTAGCTTGCAAATTTGCAAAGCTATATGAGTACGTTTACTTCATTTTTACCTTTTTAGCAAAACATGCATTTTTAAGGCAATATTAGTAAAACCAAAATAGGCATTTATGGCCTTAGACCTTAATACAAAATGGGCAAGCCACTAACACAACAAAACAAGCATATTTTTCTAGTCTATCTACTTTGCCACCTCCCTAGGAGTTTGAAAACATAAATACTTTACTTGTAATTTAGTGGTGACTTGTCTTTGTGGCCGATCCGATCATCCAACGAGCAACCCTTAACCTGAAATTGCATGAGGAAAGACTGATTAGGCACTCTTTGCCTAGTGAGGTAGTCACTATTAACATAATAATGAAATGTCATAGCTACGATGATATATAAATTACATGATAACATAATCAATGCCATATAACAATGCAATAATCAGCAATCATGTTACTCTTTCATTCACAATTCCTTGGATTGAATTAAGATCGTGGATACACGAATTCCTACTCCTCGCCAAATCAATGACTGGTCTTATCCCTCCGCCTCGCCAAATGACCAACATCAATACACATCCCTCCGCCTCGCCAAATCATTATTGGTCGTAGCCTTAGGACCATAGTCCACCCGTACACTGAGGTCATGAATTCTATGGCATGCCAATTGTATCCCAAGTCCATTCCAATCCAATGGCATAATATACTTATTCATTTCAATGATCAATGATGTACCAATGTCTAATAAATTCAATGTAAGCGATGTTTGATATACATATATTTCAACATCAATATCTTAAGAATTGTTGTCAATATCCATGTCCGATGATTCAATGAAATAATCTCATACAATACTTATATCAATAACAATGCACAATGAACACAATTCATGTCAATGGTAACTTACCGACACTCACCAAAGTGTCCGTTTAACATCCAAAGCATTCGCTTCAATGACAAAGTTAGTGAAATGATCTAACATAACAATTAATGATCCGGGAAGGCCTTTCGCCTAAACCCGAGACTCCGACTACACTCACCTTAACAATCTAAAGCTTCAAGGCTCATGGATAGCGATTCCTTTATTCCTAGCTTGTAACGGAGATGGCGATACCTCTTTCTCTCCTTCTTGAGCTAGAAAGATTAATAAGAACTTATTAGAATTAAGGTTTCAACATCAAAATCAACATAGGGATATCGAAATCAATATCCAACTTCAATAAAGATGGCAACAAGGAAATATCCATGGATAGTCGAAACCCTAGCTTAGGTTACACCCAAAATATCCATGGAATCCATTAATTGAATAAGGAACATAGCTTACCCGATCGATAACAACGTTTCGATATCGTTAAAGTGAAGAAATAACAAGCTTGGATTTTTCACCAATGGAGGTGTGTGCTTAGATGAAGAAGATGATGAAAGGAGTGAGAGGTGCTAGCTTAAGGATGGTCTCGGGTAAGCTTCTTAATTCCCTTAGCTTTCTATTTCAATTTCTAAGCTTTCCTTCACTTGAAGGAAAGTAATTTGATGACTCCACGTAGTGGAGATTTTTAATTCAAAGAGGGCTAATCGCATGGTTAGCCCCTCACTTTCCTTACTTTTATAACCTTGCACTCCTATTTATAATTCTTGTATTTTATCCACTAAAAGCTTAATATTGCATAGTAGGATTTAAATATGATGTTTATAGCCTAATTTAAGTTCGATAACAATAATTAACTAGTCGGTGAAATATTTAGAGCTTCATCAAATTAGAATTTCCGATCATCGGAAATGAATTCCGACCAAACCGGATTTCGGGGTGTTACAACAACTACTTTTCTAGGTCTGAGATTAAGATAGGAGCAAACTAAAAAAAACCCGAACCCATGGAGTAGAGTCATCCCGTGAAGACTTTCTTTCACTCATGCTAATTTGTCTATCACTTAAAAATTTTCAGATTCATGGACTTTGATAGCATTGGAGTGTCCTCGCACATGATTCTTCCTAGATCCTGTTGCGAGCACCTCTAGGGTAAAACAACAATGTCTCTTTATTTTTCTTTCGGCTACCGTGGTAGTGCTGTATTTTTCTGTTTCTGTTTGCTGCCTCGGTGGCTACCTGCAACCATTGTTAGATCTTTGCAAAGAATTCTAAAAACAAAGCAGGCAGTGTTCATTAGATATTCTAGCAAATTCAGCAAGTTACGGTAGTGTTTGACAGTTTTGGAAAAAAAATTCTAAGTCATTTTGCATGCTTTTTCCCACATTAAGTTCAGTTTATTTATTGGTGAGAAAGTAAGTAATCGGCTAACTATCATAGGCAAAAGTTATATAACAATTTTTTTTTGTTTCGATTAACATTAAGGCAAGTACAATGCAACCTATATGCTACTAAGTATGCCTAGACAAGATGCGAGAGCTACCCCCCCCCCAACTCGAGATGGGCATTGCCCTCAAAGCACAGAATAAAAACAAAAATAATAAAAGTAGAAAAAAATACAAGTGATATATAAAAAGAAAAATAAAATAAATAAAAGAGAAAGAAAAAAAACTAGAAATTGGTTGAGGGTTGAGAGGAGGCTTGAGTCTTTGCTGCTGAGGAGGAGGACGAGGTTTGGATGATGAAGCGGCGGCTGGAGATGTGTTGAGTGCATAAATGTTCTATATTTTAACCCTCATTTACCCATATTATTGAAGCACTCAAGCATGTTTAGTTGCATTTTAGGATAGATTTTACATAAACATTACAAATGAATAATATTGCATAGATGCTGCTGGTTTTGGCTTATTCTTGCAGGTACCTGTCGTGGCAGCAATACAAGGCAGTAGAGGATAAGAAGTTAGCTGTAGAGCTAGAGCAAAGGAGTGAAGGAGACTATCATTTACAACGTTGTCGTCACATATGTCGTGACAGAAGAGACGACAGTGAAGACCATGGTGAGGGAAAATGCAAAATGGAGTTCGACTGATAGAGCATTTAAAGTCTGGTTTTCGTGGACCATTTGCATAACTTTCGGAGCCCATAAGCACAAGGAAGGTCTGGTCCTAAGTTTGAGGAAAAAGTCAAAGCAAGAAGATTGGGCGAATTAAAAGACGGCTACTTAGAGATTTAGTCTTTAATAGAGTTGTACTTGAATTCAAACTTGTATTCTTGTCCATTAAGAAAACTCAAGAGCAAGGCCTATATATATGCTTATAATTCGACAAGGCAAAGGATATCTAGCTCCTAGCCATCTTCCCCCCAAAACCGTAGTCGTTTCTCTCTCTCCACCATGTTCTAAACTTCCCCTAGGGCAAAGGGTTGATCTTGTAACGTAGTTGTAAGGGTTGTACTGTTTTTTAGGTTTTTTTGTTCAATTCAATAAAAGCTTCAAGTTTATTTACTATGGTTTCAACATCTCATAAGAGTTTCGGGAGAGCATTGTGAGGTTATCTATTTTCTTAATATCAGGAGAGTTAAGTATACGAAAGGAGTAAATACGAGTTTTCCAGTTTATGGTTAAACCATCTTGGCCTAGGGATAGGTACAAGGTTAAGCAGCTACGGAAGAATTCACAAACATCGGTGTTCATCATTCGATTCACGTCAGGAGGTATCATCAAAGACGTGTTCATTGGTAGAACTTGGACCTAGGGATAGGACAAGTTACAACAGGGATTCTTGCTGAACTTGAAGTACAGAGTTGTTGATCGCTGCCGCGATATCAACAGACCTCTGCCGCGACAGGCTCGACGATAGCCACAACAGAAAGCCTTTGAATAGTGCAATACCTGCACTACTTAGCAAATCAATACCAGCCTATTTTATCAAACTGAATTCCTCTTCTATTTTAGTTTATTCTCAAGACTACTCAAAACATTTTATTAAACTTATTTATTTTCTTGTGCAAAGATTCAAGGATAAAATTATTTCCAGTCCTTGTGGAGATGATATCCGATACTTAGTATCACTTTATTACTTGCAACGTGTACACTTGCACCTATTTGCGATAGACTATTTTACACGAAATAAGTTTTTGGCGTCGTTGCTGGGGACTGGCAACATACCTTTACCTTTAATTACTGCACTTTTTGTTTTTATTTCTTTTCTAGTTGTTTTATTTATCATGTGTGTTTCACAAGGTTTTTCTATTGCTTATGCGTAGATCGAGACGTGGTAAATAACTTGAGTACGAATTAGACCCAGAAATCGATCGAACATATCATCTCAGGAACCAAGCCTGAATCTTGATAGAAAGAAACAACTATCTCGGGGAAAGACTCGAAGCAATGGTAAATGAAAGACAACGCAATGGGGTGGATAACATCAACAACAACAACAACAACCCCAGGGTTGATGAAGATCCTCCTATTGATGCCCGAAACAATCGAAAACCGCCTGCTGCCCCAACAGCACGATAGACATGCCGAGAGTATATGGACAATGATCACGTTGAGCTACAAACTATGCTGCCAGATATGGAGGCTAAACATTTCGAACTGAAACCTGTGATGTTCAGCATGATAAACTCTGCCAGACAATTTGGCGGCTCTGCTACAGAGGATGCACGTGAACATCTAAAAACCTTCTAAGAGATCTGTAGATCATTCAGACAACCAGGAATAAGCCCGGAAGTACTGAGACTCCGGCTATTTCCTCATTCATTAAGGGATAGAGCGAAAACCTAGTGGAACAAGTTAACGCCTGGTTCAATAAGAACTTGGCCGGATCTTTGTCGTGAATTTCTCTCTCGTTTTAATCCTTCCCTCTTATCTGAAATATTACGTAACGAGATTGCTACTTTTCAACAGGAAGATGACGAACCAATGTACGAGGCATGGGACCAATTTACAACTCTCTTACGAAACTGCCCGATGCATGGATTCCCTGTGTGGAATCAAGTTGTCAAATTCTATAATGCTGCCAATGCACACACTCGGATGAGGATAGACTCAGAAGTGAACGACTTGTTACTAGACAATGAACCAGAAGACGCAATGTTGGTGTTGAAAAAGTTAGCAAAGAATGATGAACAGTTCCCCACAGTTCGAAGAGGAGGGAGACGAGGAGTATCTGTCAAGGAATACAAATCTGACAACTCGATAAAAACTCAAATTGCATACCTCACCAAGGTAGTTGAAAACCTGCAGCGGAAGGAATCTAAGGCTATATTTTCTGCCGAGGAAGTGTGTGAAACTTGCAGTGGAAACCACAGTACAGATGAGTGTCCCTTACAGTTGGAAGAGGGAATGTATGTTGGAAATTATAACAAGAACAGAAGCTATGATTCCAACAACTACAACCCAAATTGGAGGAAGGACCCTAAATTTTCCTGGAGTAACCCAAACAATGCATTGAACCCTCCAGTTCAGAATAACCAGAACCCAGGGGGTCCTTGAATCCTATCACGACAGCAACCACAACAGTATCCACAACAGCAGCCAGCGGCCACAACAAGCATACTGAAACAGACCCTGGCAACCTTCATGTCTCAAATAGAAGTATATATGGCAAACATGGACCACTTTGTCAAGAAAACTAAATCCTTCATAGATAAGACAGAGATGAGAATGACAAACCATGAGGCAACCTTAAAATCTCTAGAGACACAGATGGGTCAGGTTTCACAGTTCATCAACACAAGGCAGAATGGAGGATTCCCTAGTGATACTGAGGTCACTAGAAAACCCACACATGAGCAGTGCAAAGACATTACAACGAGAAGTGGGAAACAATTACAAGGGCCGATAATTAAGGAAACATCTGATAAGGAATCGACCCTACAGACACCTGCCGAGAACACTACCCCGACAGAAGTGAAACAGCCTGCAGTCGCCACCCCTACCACGACAGTAGTAGAAATAGCAGAGCAGACAGAAGAAACTAAAGATTGTGAGCCTCCTCGGATCTGATTCCCATGTGAAGGACGCCTCGAAGACTGTCGTCCTTCACCCCCTTTTCCACAGCAGTTGAAAAAACATAAACATGAGTACCAACTTAAGAAAATCTATGATGTTTTTAAGCAAGTACACATCAACATTCCGCTGTTAGAAGCCATTAAACAAATGTCTGGTTATGCAAAGTTCCTTAAAGATGCAATGTCTAGGAGATCCAGACTTGGGGAGTTTGAAAATGTGATGATGACAGAAGGATGCATGGCAATACTACATAAGCGTCCACCCCCAAAGAAGAAGGATCCCAAGAGTTTCATAATACCATGCATAATTGGTGACAAGTTTGTGGGTAAGGCACTTTGTGATCTTGGTGCTAGTATTAATCTAATGCCCAAATCTGTATTTCAAAAGTTAGGTATTGGACAAGCAAGACCCACAACAGTTATGCTACAACTGGCAGACCGCTCTTACGTACAGCCGGAAGGGAAGATTGAAGATATTTTGGTAAGAGTGGATAAGTTTATATTTCCTGCTGACTTTCTTGTTTTAGATTGTGAAGCAGATGAAAATGCACTGATCATCCTAGGGCGACCCTTCCTAGCCACAGGAAGAACAGTGATCGATGTAGAGAAGGGAGAACTGACTATGAGAGTCAATGACCAGCAGATAAAGCTCAATGTTCTCCAAGCCATTAAACAAGCTGATGCAGAGGAAGAATGTAAGGCAACATCAGAAGTAATCATAGACCAACCCTGCATCAGATCAAGCTGTCACGACAGACAACTTGGTCACTGCCACCGCAGTCACCTAGAAGACTGCCACGACAGCGTTGACGACAGCAACTCCTCAGACAATAATACATCCAATACTGAAGTTCCTGAGGAGGTAAATTGGATAGCACACATCCATGTAAGTTCTTTGCACCTTTGAACTATACCTTGAATGAACATATGATTCAAAAGTCTTCCATTGACCAGCCACCTGTTTTAGATCTTAAACCCCTGACAGGGCAACTTAAATGTGTTTTTCTTGGTCTCAATGATACGTTGTCTGTGATCATCTCTTCTAAGTTGATGCAGGAACGGGAACAACAGCTGATCAGGATGCTACAATAGCATAAGAAGGCGATTGGATGGACCATTGCCGACATCCAAGGCATCAGTCCAACAATTTGTATGCATAAAATCCTCTTGGAGGATGATCATAAGCCGAAAATTAATGCCCAGAGAAGACTAAATGAAGCTATGCGAGAAGTGGTACGAAAAGAGATCATCAAGTGGATTGATGCTAGAATTATCTACGCCATCTCGGATAGCAAGTGGGTGAGCCTAGTGCAATGTGTACCTAAGAAGGGAGGCATAACGGTAGTAACCAAAAAGGACAACGAGCTAATCCCAACCAGGACTGTGACCGATTGGAGGGTTTGGACTACCGAAAGCTTAATAAAGCTACCCGGAAGGACCACTTCCCCTTACCCTTTATTGATCAAATGTTAGATAGATTAGCGGGGAAGCCTTACTATTGTTTCCTTGATGGTTACTCAGGTTACAATCAAATCGCAATTGCACCGGAGGATCAGGAGAAAACAACCTTCACATACCCATACGGAACATACGCCTTTCAAAGAATGCCATTTGAACTATGCAATGCACCAGCAACTTTCCAGCGGTGTATGATGGCAATATTCTCAGATATGGTGGAAGATTTCTTAGAGATCTTCATGTATGACTTTTCTGTCTTTGGAGACAGTTTCAGTGATTACCTAGGCAATTTGAAGAAGGTTCTTGAAAGATGTGAAGAGGCCAACCTTGTATTGAACTGGGAAAATGCCACTTTATGGTGGATGAGGGCATAGTACTAGGACACAAGGTCTCCTGCCGCGGCATAGAAGTGGACTGAGCAAAAATAGAAGTTATTGAAAAACTACCGCCACCCACAACAATCAAGGGCATTAGAAGTTTCTTGGGACACGCAGGGTTTTATCATAGATTTATTACAATTTTTTTCTAAAATCAATAAATCCATGTGTCTTCTGTTGGAACAGAATAAGGCCTTTGATTTCAATACTAAATGTACTGAAGCATTCAGGACACTGAAAGAGAAGCTGGTAATAGCCCCAATAGTGCAGCCACCGGACTGGAGTTTACCATTCGAGATCATGTGTGACGCCAGTGACTATGCAGCCGGGGCAGCACTAGGGTAGCGGAAGGAGAAACTTTTCCATGTTATATACTATGCCAGCAAAACCTTAAATGATGCCCAGATAAACTACACCACAACAGAGAATGAGTTGCTAGCAGTGTCGTTCGCTTTTGACAAGCTCCGACCATACATACATGGAACAAAAGTGGTGGTCCATACGGATCATTCAGTACTGAAATATCTATTCACCAAGAAGGATGCAAAACAACAGTTGATACGTTGGATTCTGCTATTGCAAGAATTCGACATAGACATCTAGGACAAGAAGGGAACAGAAAACCAAGTAGCAGATCACTTGTTCAGACTGAAGATAGGAAATGACCAAATTAAAGACACGATTAACATACAAGAGACCTTCCCAGACGAGCAGTTATTCACTGCCACCAGCACTGCCGCGACAGCCATGGCGACAGGTAAGCTTCCTGAAATCCCTTGGTATGTTGATATAGTAAATTACATCTTGAGTGGTTTATTACCTCCTAAACTTAATTACCAAGCAAGGAAGAGCTTCCAAAATGATGCAAAACATTATTATTGGGACGAACCTCTTCTATTTAAGCATTGTGCAGATCAGATCATCAGGAGATGCATACCACAGGAAGAACAGGAAGAAGTGCTCCACCACTGCCATGCTGCTCCTTATGGAGGACACTTTGGAGGAAACAAAATTGCTGCCAAAGTTCTACAGTCTGGTTTCTTTTGGCCCACATTGTTCAAGGATGCACAAGCCTTTTACAAGCACTGTGACAAATGCCAAAGGACTGGAAACATCTCTAGAAGGCATGAGATGCCCCTGCAGAACATTCTCGAAGTCGAAATTTTTGATGTTTGGGGAATCGACTTCATGGGACCATTCCCAGCCTCTTGTGGGAATTTATACATACTGTTGGCAGTAGACTACGTATCCAAGTGGGTAGAGACTATCGCCACACAAAAGAATGATGTCAAGACCGTGCAAAGATTTCTCCACAAACATATCTTCTCATGGTTTGGCATCCTAAGGGCGATCAATAGTGATGAGGGTAGGCACTTTGACAACAGGGTAATTGCTAGTGCGCTAAAGAAATATGGAGTTACGCACAAAATCGTAACAGTGTATCACCCTCAAACCAATGGGCAAGCTGAAATCTAAAACAAAGAAGTGAAGAACATCCTGGAAAAAATGGTTAAACCAACTAGAAAGGATTGATCTCTTCACCTGAATGATGCAGTATGGGCTTACAGAACTGCATTTAAGATACCATTGGGAATGTCGCCCTACCGCCTCATCTACAGAAAAACCTGCCACCTACCTGTCAAGATAGAACATAAAGCATATTGGGATATCAAGACAGTTAACATGGACTGGAACAAAGCAGGGCAGAAAAGGCTGTTGGACTTGAATGAAATTAAAGAAATTCGAGTCATGGCCTATGACAACGCCATAATTTATAAAGATAAAACAAATAAGTGGCACGACAGAAAACTGCTGCCACGACAATTTAGCCCAGGGCAGAAGGTGTTGTTATTCAACTCTAGGTTGAAGCTTTTCCCAGGAAAGTTAAAATCTAGGTGGTCTGGACCCTTCCAAGTAGTCCAGGTTTTTCCTCATGGTGCCACCACAATCAGATCAATAAAGGACAAGCACCAATTCAAAGTTAATGGACAACGGCTAAAGCACTATCAGGGGACTGAAGCCCCAAGAGAGCAGGAAGTAGTTACTTTAGGAGATGCCCCTCAAGGCACCCCTAATTTAACTTAGTTTTATTTTATTTTATTTTAGTTATTTATAGTTTATTGTTTTAGGAAATAAGAATTAAATATTTTATTATTTTAGTTTTTAGGTAAATAAAGAAAACAGAGTAAAGAGAAAGAATGAACCAGCCCACCACACTTAACAGCCTAAGAAGCCCAATGGTAGCAAGGCTGTTGTGACAGCCGGTCACCAGCTGTCGCGACAGAGGCAGCAAAAATAGTCTGTCACCACGCTGTCGCGACAGGCACGGAAAAGCGTAATAGACGTGTCAGAAAAACGTGTGACAATTGGCTCTATTTTTCACGCCACCCGTTACGGCTTCAATGGGCAGAACCCCGTTCTATATAAACCACCAACTCTATCTCATTTTTCACCTCACTCTCTTCTCTCTACTTCGTTTCCAAGCATTTTAGTTTTTCAATTATTTCCTTCCATTTCTACAGTTCCTTACAATGACAACAAGATCAACCAGAAGAAGTGCGGCCTCCTCATCTGTTGCGGTAGTCTCTACTCCCAACCACAGCAGAATCCGCAGGAGGTTTGCCTCGGTAGATTCAGAAAAGAGATATTATGATTCTTTTCAGAAACAAGAGATGTGGGAAGAAAGAGGCTTCACCTACACGAAGAAAACATGAGATCTAGGGCTCGAAGGGTTTATATCCAAACAGATTGTAGCATTAAAGTGGCAGATGTTCGCAGCACAACTAGAGGAGATGAACGTTACACTAGTACGTGAGTTTTATGCTATCGTCACATCCAAGGATGCCACGACAGTAACTGTTAGGGGTAAGGAAATCTCTCTTGAGCCAGCCTACATCAATACACTCTATGGCATATATGTGGGTAGAAAGAAGGATGCACACAGCAGGTTTGTCAGCAGTCTGTCGTCGGCAAACTATGATGGCATTATGGCAGACTTGACGGAAGAGGGCACCAATTGGAACGATGATCCAAAACACAAATGGACGGTGCGAAGAACCCAACTCACAGCTGCTGCAAAGCTCTGGAACCACTTTGTAAAGAAGTGTCTCATGCCGACATCGCACAATACAACAGTGGACCGACAGAGGCTTGTCCTCGTACACTTCATCATTAACGAGCGGCAAATCAACGTAGGTAAATACATCCTCGATGGCATCCATGAGTGTGCACTAAGAGGAAAGGGTCCCCTCTTCTTCCCCTACCTCATCACATCCCTCTGCTGAGCCCACAATGTGCCCGAAATTGATGAAGACGTGAAGATCTAGGGCAAAGGGTGGACGCAGCAGAACATCTACAGCTTAATGGAATTGAAGGTAGCCACCCCAATGGCTTATGTAGATCCCTCTGCTGCGACAGAGCCGACGACAGAACCAGACTCCACAGAACCTGTCGCGGCAGAACCCGAGCCGACAGAACCTGCACAACCAGAAGCCACCTCCTCCAACCAAATAATCCAACTACTGAAGAAGATGGAGGCACGACAACTGGGATTCATGGAATACATGAGGGACTTCACCACTGCCACAGTAAACTTTATCAAAGTTGAGTTAAATTATCCAAACGTGCAGTTTCCCTATTTTCCAAAAACTCTTCTTGCCACCCCTACACCTGTTGCCAGCCCTAAGACACCCACGCCGACAGCTGCCTCTACTTCACCCTCTGCCACGGCCGCAGACAGTGACAGACGATCTGCCACCCCTCGAGGAACAAAAGGAAGGAACCACTGCCAGAAATAGATCCCAAGTATTTCGAAGGTTTCTTCTCCTTGTAACACCCCAATTTTGGGCTTGGAAGTTTAGGGTCTGAACTGGACCGGTCTGATTTTCGGTTCGAATATAAAAGGAGGTTTTAGGGAAAGCCTAGTTCGGGATGCTTTAAAAATATAGAAAAATATCTAAAAATCCTCTTTTAATATATATAAGAGAGTGGTGAAATCGATTTTACAAAATAAGGTTTGGAAATACTACATTTTAGTGTAGTGACCAAAATGCGATTTTTGAAAAGTTTAGTGGTGACTGTTTTGTAAGGATTGAAACTTTGAATCTTTAAGGAGCTAATTTACCCAAAAAAATCTCCAGATTTTTCCTTAATTTGGGTGATTTAATTAATGTTTAATTAAATAAAATAAAGATGGGAAACTACTTTTTGGATTTTTTTTGCTAATACAGAAGGATAATCTGGGCTAGAAGTTCAAATCCTCTTGTAGCAGGTGACGAACAGCAACCGATGGTTCTCCAAAAAATTCTTCCGCAGCTGAAACCCCTTGGCTCATAGCCGCAAGGCCATCCGCAACCATGTTCCCTGCCCGGCCAATATGACGGACGCGTATACACCATTCCCTCTCCATTAACAAGAAAATCAAGGCCACTAAACCATGACCTTGCAGAGCATGAGAAGCTTTTGACAAGATACGTATCATTTCCATGTTGTCCGACTCTACCTCAACTCGACGGAATCCAAGTCGCCAAGCATGAGCCAACACGTCATGAACACACCATAATTCCGAGAGAAGGACAGGGCAGATGCCTACCTTACGATGAAAGCCAAAAATCCAGCGACCCTCACTGTCCCGTAAGACGCCACCCACCGACGCACGATGATTGGTTGGGTTAACAGCAGCATCCGCATTCGCTTTAATCCAACCAATAGCAGAGCAGTGCCAATGCACCAATGGTCTCTCCACCATCACCGACACCCGCTCCCTCCTAGGGCCTCAAAGAACTCCGCAGCAACTCTCCTACACTGCAGAAGAAAGCGATGGTTTTCAACATAATCCGCATCCAATATACGCCTACAACGGTCCTTCTATAGCAACCAACACGATGTAGCAAACAACACACCCCATGAACCAACATACTGTTCAGTAACAGCATTGGAAACCAAATTATCAAGCAGCCAAGCATTAAAAGGCATGGACAAAAACCTAGCCTTATCAACATGCGGAACCAGATCATCCCAAACCTCCCTAGCTTTGGTGCAGCCGCGGAGTGCGTGTTCCACATCCTCATTAGCGCTTCAACATATGCTATAGGTAGGAGAAGAGGCCATATGCCTACACGTTCTTTCGACATTTGTAAGGAGCCGCTCATGGGCAGCGAGCCATAGGAAGCTTTGGACTCTTTTAGGAACACGCAGCGACCATATGACCTTCCAGATGGCATTTCCACCACCCCCGGGTGCATGCTGAAGTGCGCTGTAGGCAGACTTAACGCTAAAACACCGTGATGGGTTCCATTTCCAGCAAGAATTATCATCACCAAACCTAATATTAGGTGGTGTCACAACAGCTATTTTCAAAAGTATTTCCTCAGGTAGATGCTGCGCAAGGACCTGCCAATTCCACGTTCCGGCTGCAGTTACCATCCCCGCCACACGCGTTGGCTCAATTACATTAGGATCCATACAGAAAGTCACTAGGGGCCCCTCCTCATCTAGCCATGTATCAAACCAAAAGTCCGTAAGCAAGCCATTTCTAATGTTCCAGCAAATCCCGTTACGTACCTCGCTCCAGATACTAGCAAGGCCCTTCCACACGCGAGAACAGCGTGCCCTCCGAAGTTGTAGCGGGAGTATACCATGCCAACGATACTTGGCCTTGAGCACCTTAATCCAGAGTCTGTCATCATCACTAGCCAATTGAAACCCAAGTTTCATTAGGAATGCAGTATTTTGCTGCTAGATATCCTTTAAGCCCAACCCACCTTCAGCAACCGACCTTTGAACAACATCCCAACGTAACAAGGAGATACCACTCGCACTATTACCCGCTCCCCAGACAAAGCGCCGTATTAACTTCTCAAGCTCCTTGCACACACCTTTGGAATTGGGAGGTTTTTGGCCACATAGGTAGAAGGAAAGCTTTGCTGCTCGCGCGTATTAATGGTGTTGAACGTGCACTGGAGAGATCACGCTCTGATTTTCTCGAAACCCTTGAAACGGAGCTGAAACTTGAGTTGGCTCGTGTGCTGGATCAGGAAGAAAGCCTATGGCACCAAAAGTCAAGATCGAATTGGATCGAGAAAGGGGATCGTAATACCCACTATTTCCATGTTTCGACGTTAGCAAAAAGGAGACGCAGCACAATCTGTGTCCTTAAGTTGCAGGACGGCAGGTGGTGTAGTGATGCTAGTGAGCTCCGAGCACATGCGGTCCAATTCTTTGCGGATTTGTATACAAGTGAACCACGGCAGTTTACTATGGGTCCAATGGGAGACTTCCACTCCTATCGAAGGATGGAAATTAATTCTATGCTAGCAGAGGTCACAAGAGATGAGGTGCGCAAGGTGGTTTTCAGCATGCAACCGTTAAAGGCACCGGGTTGTGATGGGTTGCCGACGGCATTTTTTCAGAAGAATTGGGCTTCCGTTGGTGAGTCGGTTTTTCAATGTGTTAAAGAGTTTTTTGCAACAGGGGTTCTTGATCAGTCCATCAATCACACTCTCCTGGTTTTAATTCCGAAGGTTGATAGGCCTACCTCTATTAGCCAATTTTGGCCTATTAGTTTATGTACGGTAATGTACAAGATAATCACAAAGTTGCTAGTCTGTCGTATCAAACCCTTCTTGCCATTATGGATAGCCTCGACACAAGCTAGTTTGTTCCTGGAAGGAGTATAATTGATAATATTGTGATAGCCCAGGAAGTGGTACATTCTATGAACATTAAGTCAGGGAAGAAAGCTTGGATGACGGTCAAAGTGGACCTTGAAAAGGCTTATGATAGATTGGATTGGGAGTTCATCGAGGAAACACTAATGGACGCGGGGAAACCAAACAAGATTGTTGTACTCATTATGGCTTGTGTTCGGTCTGCGACTATGCAAATTCTCTGGAATGGTGATCTCACTGAGGTGTTTAAGCCAACTCATGGAATTAGACAAGGCGACCCTCTGTCGCCTTATCTTTTTGTTTTGTGTATGGAAAAATTATCCCAGAGCATCTCAAGAGCAGTACGGAGTGGAGAATGGAAGCAAATTCGGCTTTCTAGGACGGGGCCGGGGCTCTCCCACCTTTTCTTTGCGGATGACTTAGTTTTATTCGTTGAGGCTTCGGTTCAACAAATGGAGGTAATCAGGAATATTTTATCAGAGTTTTGTGCTTGGTCCGAGCATCGTGTCAGTGTTGCAAAAACTCAAGTTTGTTTCTCAAGAAATATTGATGTTGAGCTACGGGATATCATTGCTGCCGAATTTGGTTTTGGAGTGGTAAGTGATTTAGGTAGGTATCTTGGTGTCCCTCTGCTTCATACCAGGGTAACTAAGGCAACCTACGCCTATCTCATTGACATGGTCCAACGGAGACTTTCAGGGTGGTTGGCGTTGAAGTTGTCTTTTGCTGGATGTGTCACGCTTGCGAAGTCTATGTTACAGGCTATCCCTGTATAAACTACTTTTTGGATTTTCATAACTACTTTTTCCTAATTTTCTCTCATTCCTTTTTCTCTCAAAATCCCATCATCCAAACACTTTTCTCCAGAAACTTTTGCATTGATCTTCACTTCAAATGATGAGATTTTTATCATCCATTAGTTCCTAATCAATCTTGCATCAAATCCTTTTGATTTCCTCATTGAATTTTCAAGGAATTTGGCCCAAATCAAGGAGAAATCACCATTTAGAGGTAAGATTGTTCTTCTCCTCTAAATACTCAGTTCTTTACTGAAATTCCCAAGTTGTCAATCCTTAATTTAAGTTTTATAAATGGCTTTAATGTTGGAGACATGATTTTGGCATAAAACTCAAGATTTTGGAAGAACTCTTGAAGAATTTCGTTGTGATTGCTTGGGCTCTGTTTTGAGAAGATTCTTTAATGTATTTTGGATGTCTAGTGATGTTTGAAATGAGGTTTTATCAATCTAATCCCGAATAGGTTGTATTTCCTAAATTTTTTCTTATGAAAATGGTGGTTTTTGAGGTGTTTTTGGTGTTCTGTTATAGCTGGAGGTATAAGGACGAGTTTAGGTTTATTTTGGATGTTAATTGATGTTTAGAAATGGTTAGAAGTGATGGATCTTGGCTGGGTAAAGTTTTGGAAGAGTTTGGAGGTGATTTTGGTTGTGTTTGGTAGCCGAAATGTTGGTTTTAGGTAGAGCAGCGAGTTTAGGTGTGTTGGCTGAAGATTTCAATGCATGGTGATGCATTAATCCTCTGCTTTGATGTGTTTAAAACAGGGGAGACATATTCGGACACCTTTGGAGTTGTTTTGGAAGCTTAATTGGCGTTTCGGCAAGAGAGCGAAACGTAATTGGTGAGTGGAGTTGGGTTTCCAGCTTTGAAAGGATTATTTGAAGGTTTTGGGAGCTTAGTTTGAGTCTAAACAACTTAGCTAAGCTCAAGAGTAAGTTTTCGGAAAAACTCCCTCGGATGTGCTATGTTGTGGTTTGATGCATTTGTTATGAAATGCATGTTTAATTACTGTTTTGAAAGCATGTTTTAGCATGATTAATGCTGGTTTTGAAAGCCATGTGTTGAAGGATGCTCAAGGTAAGAGATCCTTGGTTTGACATGTTATTAGTTTGGTAATGATGCATGGTAATGCATGATGTTTAATGGCTTTGATTAATGCTTTAAAATAGTGAATTGTTGATGGTATTTGATGTATATTGGCAAGTGATGTATTGGTTTTAAAGTACTTGAATCGGATATAGTTAGCCGGCTATAGGATTGGGTGCACCGTAAGTAAGTCGCCTTGGATGTTGAGGGGTTGTGATTGTACCGAAAACTTCATCCAAGTATCCTAACGAGAGAGGTAAGATCACAACGGTGGTTAAAAGTTCGTGTGTGGATCTTGGTAAGATCACAACGGTGGTTAAAAGTCTGTGTGTGGATCTTGTGTTATGTGTCCCGTACTCTCGTTAGTGGGTTATACAACTACCGATGAGTGATGTTGAGGGGTTGTGATTGTACCGTTAAACTCCATCACGGGTGTTGAGAGGTTGTGATTGTACCGATAAACTCCACCTTGTAAGTCGGTAGTGTGTATGAAGCGTGTGGGACAACGCTTGTAATCCGCATATCCGATTGTGTTTTTGTGTTGAACTGGTTATGATCTATCACTTGGAAGCCAATATAATGAATTGAATGTAATGAAGCATGAGATGCTTGTAAAGTATGCAAGGTTGCATGAAAAGAGATGAGCATGTGTTTTTAAAAGCTTTGTGAAAGTGTTTTCTAAAATACATTGTTGTATTGGTTTTATTTAGAGCATGCCTCACTAAGCATTTGTTCTTACGCTCTCTTTTACCAATAATGCAGATAATTGAGGTGTTGAAGGGCAACAAGGGAGCTAAGTGTGTCCAAGGGAATCCAAGCTCATGTATGGTGATATTTTCATACACTATTAGTTTTGGTAACTTGGCAATGGGAATCTAAACTTTGTTTTGGGAGATGTGTTGAACTCCCTAAGTTGAGGCATGTTGCCTTTGTTGGTTTGAACTTGTAAATGGCCTTTAAATGCTTGTTTTGAAGTTTGGTTGCTTATTTGGTTTTGAATAATAGGAAGTATGCCTCTAGACATGTGAAATTCATGTTTGATGCTATGAATGTGTTTAGGAGTTCTAAACGTGCACCCTATAGGTTTAATGACTTGTTGGTATGTTTGGAAAGTCATTTGGATAAGTTTGAATGGATTCATGTATGAAAAACCAGCAAAATCTGCAGCTTCTGGGCAGACCGTATTGGAACGCTCTCTGGTGTTTCGAAACGGGGGGCCTGTAATGGCCTTCCTATTTCGAAACGGCTGGAGGCTGTTCCGAAACGATTTGGCTACTGGAAGGCCTTGTTTCGGAACCAGTCTCGGAACCAACCCGCGTTTCGGAACGGTCAACGCTGTTTCGGTCCTCGTTCCAATACGGTAGGTGAACGTTTCGAAACAGGTGACCGTTGGGCACTGATTTGAATGGTGCTGAAGTTTGCAAGCTTTACATTTTAGTCCCGAATGTTGATGTTGCAATTGTTGGTGTTTGAGATGTCCATTTAAGTTGATTTTTGGCAGAGTAGCAAGTAATGTGACTAATTTCATATTGGTAACCTTAAAATCAGTTTTGACCTTCTAATTTACAGAAATTGCAATTTGGTCCCTAAACTTGTAATGAGTGCAATTGAGTCCCTCTTTGTTGTTCGATCACTGTGTCTTTCTCATATATGCTTCATGAATGCTCACTTAGGGTTAATGTGCATCTAGACAAGATTAAAAGAAAAAAATGGTCGTTAATCAAGGTTGACCTTCGGGTTGACTTTGGTTTTCCACGTGTAATCTTCGTAGTTCGGGTCAACCGTCTAGGCCGGGCTAAGGGGGGTTATATTTGGTGGTATCAGAGCTTAGTTCTCGTATCCTTGGGATTTGTATGAGGATGATGTATGTGTATTTGCGTGATATGCCTTCTAGGTGAAAGAATGTTGTTTGAATTGCAAAGCATGGTTTCAATTGTGATGATATGCTATGTTGGAATGTGTTAGGGGATCCCATTGCCATATCAAAACTAATGAAAGGAATTGTTTTCGAAAAAGAGCTTGAGTACTTGGAATACTTACCTTGTTGAGCCTAATTATGTTTATTGCATTTTTTTGTCAGTGCATTGTTTTTCTTGTAATGGGGCCGCGTAGGGAGATGAGAATGAACACAAGAGCTATGGCACAGAATGAGAACGAGAATGATGAGAACGCTGAGAATGTTATGGATTTACCTCCTCCCCCTGGTGGTGGACCACTCGGCGGTGGTGGTGCTGGAGGTGATAACGCTGGTGTTGGTGCTGGTGTTGGGGTCGCTAGACCCGAAGGTGTGTAGGGGCAAGCTGCTCCTGACATGACTGTGTTGATTCAGGCTATTGCTGAAGCCTTTCAGGCAGCAATAGCTAGAGCTCACAGAGCTGCGCATCAGGGTGATGCTAATGAGAGATTGCCTTTGGAACGTCTTCGCAGTCTGGGAGGGACTGAGTTCAGAGGTTTATCTCCGGAAGGATCTGAGTCTTGGTTGGAAAGCACCAAGAGGATTTTGGGGCAAATGAACTGAAATAATGTGCAAAAGTTGGGTTGTGTGGTGTCACTGTTGCATGATGATGCTTATACGTGGTGGACGACCACTATCTCTGGAATGGAGGACAATGATGTGACTTGGACGTTCTTGAACGCGTTCAAGCGAAAGTATCTGGGTGTGTGATACCTAGATGAGAAGAAAAGAGAATTTATGTCTCTTGTGCAAGGGAGCATGACGGTAGCTGAATATGAGATCCAGTTTGTCTGCCTTAGTCAGTATGCACCTGAGCTAATCCCTGATGAGCGGGAGAGGTGTTAACGTTTCCGTTATGGATTGGTAACGGACGTGAAGACTTTTATGCTTGCGACTGAGTATACAGATTTTGATGTGCTTTTGAGTAGAGCGAAGGACATCGAGCAGAACTTGGGTTTATCTTCCAGAGGCGTTAGTTCTAGCTCGGGCAAAAGAGCTGCTGATCATAGTTCCAGTGGTGGACGGAACAAGAGAGGACGAGATAAGAGGTATCAGTCTTCTGCTAGGCATCGTAATGGAGGACATGGTGCACCTATTCAGGGAGATAGGATGAGAGTTGATCAGAACACGTGTGGATCGCGTGGCCATGTGAAGCGAGATTGTCCTCGAGCAGCGAGGGAGGTTCAGGCTCCTGTTGCAGTGACGGGTAATTCATGCTGGAATTATGGTTCGGCAGACCACATGAGGAGGGAATGTCCTTTGTTGGCCGGTGGTGGTCAGGGACGTGCTCTTGGGGTAGTTGCACCACAGAGAGGTCGTGGGCGCGGTCGTGGTAACTTTCAGCGCAGAGATGGTGGTGGGAGGAATGTGGCGCATGTTGTGGTTGTACAACCTGAGGGTGGTGGCCAGGCTCGAGTGTATGCTCAGCGTGAGGGGGGAATGATACGGATGTGATCGCATGTACCTTTACTTTGCAATCCTTATCATTACTTTCCTTGATTGATTCTAGATCTACACACTCATACATATTGCGTGAACATGCTCAAATGCTTAGTTTACCTGTTGAGTCTTTGGATGTTGGTATGCGTGTGACTAGTTCCTTTGGGGAGACAGTCGTAACACGGAAGTTGTATAGAAGGTGTCCCTTGAAAGTGAAAAACCATGTTTTTCTTTTTGACCTCGTGGAATTGTCATTCTATGGTTTTGATGTAATCCTTGGTATGGATTGGCTTGTTGAACATCGAGCTGTAGTGGATTTTGAGAACAAGCGAGTTTCGCTGAAACTTGCGGATGATTACGAAGTAGTGGTGGTTGGTGAGAATATGAAGTTTCTTGCCAATGTGGTGTCTACTTTGGAAGCAAGACGAATGCTGAGGCAAGGTTGTGAGGCTTATCTAGCCTTTGTGATGAATCCTAGCTCTAAGGAGTTGCGCGTTCAAGATATCAGGATTGTGCGAGAGTTTCCTAGAGTGTTTCCGAAGGAGTTACCTGGATTGCCGCCTAGTCGAGAGGTGGAGTTTGGAATTGAGCTGTATGAAAACACCACTCCAGTGTCCATTACTCCTTACCGTATGGCACCTAAGGAGTTGAAGGAGTTGAAGACGCAAATTCAGGAGTTGCTTGATCGTGGTTTCATTCGGCCGAGTGTGTCACCTTAGGGTGCACCGGTCTTGTTTGTGAAGAAGAAGGATGGCACTATGAGAATGTGCATCGATTATCGTCAGCTGAACAAGTTGACTATCAAGAATCAGTATCCTTTGCCGAGGATTGATGATCTTTTTGATCAATTTCGGGGAGCGGCTGTGTTCTCTAAGATTGACTTAAGGTCAGGGTACTACCAGCTTAAGGTGAAAGATGTGGATGTGCCAAAAATAGCCTTTAGGACGAGGTATGGGCATTACGAGTTCCTTGTAATGTCGTTTGGCTTGACGAATGCTCCTGCAGCTTTTATGGACATGATGAATAGAGTGTTTCATGAATACCTGGACAAGTTTGTTGTGGTGTTCATTGATGATATTCTTGTGTATTCTCGTACTGAGGAGGAGCATGAGGGGCATTTGAGGATTTTATTGCAGGCGTTGTTGGAGAATCAGCTTTATGCTAAGCTGAGCAAGTGCAAATTCTGGCTTAAGGAAGTTGTTTTCCTCGGTCATGTGGTTTCTGCTGAAGGAATTTGTGTTGATCCTCAGAAGATTGAGGCGGTGATGAATTGGAAGCCTCCTAAGTCTGTTCATGAAGTCCGTAGTTTCCTTGGGTTGGTCGGATATTACTGGAGGTTTGTGGATGGATTTTCAAAGATTGTTGCCCCTTTGACGAAGTTGTTGCAAAAGGATGTCAAGTATGAGTGGACAGAAGCAAGGCAGCAAGCGTTTGAGAAGCTTAAGGCAACATTGATGCAAGCTCCTATCTTGGTTCAACCTGAATCAGGAAAAGAGTTTGTGGTGTACAGCGATGCATCCTATGTTGATTTGGGGTGTGTGCTAATGCAGGAGGGTAAGGTGGTGGCTTATGCATCGCGCCAGTTGAAGGTGCATGAGCGCAATTATCCTACGCATGATATTGAGCTAGCTGCGGTGGTTTTTGCTTTGAAGATTTGGAGACATTATATGTATGGTGAGAAGTGTACTGTGTACACGGATCACAAAAGTTTGAAGTATCTGATGTCTCAGAAAGAGTTGAATCTTAGGCAACGACGCTGGGTGGAGTTGCTTAAGGATTATGATTTGACGATCGAGTACCATCCGGGAAAAGCTAATGTTGTAGCGGATGCCTTGAGTAGGAAGGTGGCAGTGGAGTTAAGGGCTATGTTTGCCAGCTTGAGTATTTCGCAAGATGGAGGTCTTGTGGCTGAATTGCAAGTGAAACCATCTTTAGTTCAGTTGATAAAGGATAAGCAGTTGTTGGATGATTCTTTGGTGCCACATGTTCAGGATATTGCCGAGGGTAGACCATCGGATTTCTGTTTTAATGATGATGGAGTTCTACGTTTTGGAAGTCGGATAGTAGTGCCGAATGATGCGGAGTTGAGGCGTACTATTCTGACTGAAGCTCATAGTAGTCCTTTTGCTATGCACCCTGGTAGTACAAAGATGTATCGTGATCTGCAGGATGAGTACTATTGAGTGGGATTGAAGAAAGATGTTGCGGAGTACGTGGGTAAGTGCATGGTTTGTCAGCGGGTTAAGGCTGAACATCAGTTTCCTTCAGGGTTGTTGCAACCGTTGAGAATTCCTGAGTGGAAGTGGGAAAGGATTACCATGGACTTTGTGTCTGGTTTGCCTTTGTCGCCATCGAAGAAGAATTCGGTGTGGGTGATTGTGGATCGCCTTACGAAGTGTGCGCATTTCTTGCCTGTGCATACTACGTATACCCTGGATAAGCTTGCAGAGTTGTACATTGCTGAGATTGTGCGGCTGCATGGTGTGCCAAAGTCTATAGTGTCGGATAGAGATCCGAGGTTTACATCGCGTTTTTGGGAATGTTTGCATCAAGCTTTGGGTACACGGTTGAATTTCAGTACTTCTTATCATCCACAATCGGATGGACAGTCTGAGCGTGTTATTCAAGTGCTTGAGGATATGTTGAGGCGTTGTGTGATTGAGTTTCAAGGTTCTTGGGAGAAGCATTTGCCTTTGGTGGAGTTTGCTTATAACAATAGCTACTAGGCAAGTATTCAAATGGCACCTTATGAAGCCTTGTATGGGAGGAAGTGCAGAACTCCTCTTTGCTGGGCTGAAACTGGTCAGAAGTTGGTCTCGATGCCGGCTTTGTTGAAAGGAACCACCGAGAAGGTGAAGCTCATTTGTGAGTGGTTAGAGGCAGCTTCTGATCGGCAGAAGTCTTACGCAGATTTGAAGCATAAGGAGATTGAGTTTGCGATGGGTGACCGTGTGTTCTTGAAGGTCTCGCCTTGGAAGAAGGTGATGAGGTTTGGTCGGAAGGGTAAGTTGAGCCCTAGGTATATTGGACCATACGAGGTGATTGAACGTGTGGGTCCTGTTGCGTACAAGCTGAGGTTACCGCAAGAGTTGGAAAAGATACATGATGTGTTTTATGTCTCTATGCTACGAAGGTATAGATCGGATCCTTCGCATGTTATGCATGTGGAGGAAGTGGAGTTGAATCCAGATTTGACCTATGATGAAGAGCCGGTCAAAATTCTGGATTCGGACAGTAAAGTTCTTCGTGGTAAGATCATTGAATTGGTTAAGGTGTTGTGGAGACATCGTGGTGTCGAGGAAGCCACGTGGGAAAGGAAGGATGACATGAAGAAGCAGTTTCCTTACCTTTTTCCTCCAGGTAAATTTCGAGGACGAAATTTCTTAAGAGAGGGAGAGTTGTAACACCCCAATTTTGGGCTTGGAAGTTTAGGGTCTGAACCGGACCGGTCTGATTTTCGGTTCGAATATAAAAGGAGGTTTTAGGGAAAGCCTAGTTCAGGATGCTTTAAAAATATAGAAAAATATCTAAAAATCCTCTTTTAATATATATAAGAGAGTGGTGAAATCAATTTTAGAAAATAAGGTTTGGAAATACTACATTTTAGTGTAGTGACCAAAATGCGATTTTTGAAAAGTTTAGTGGTGACTGTTTTGTAAGGATTGAAACTTTGAATCTTTAAGGAGCTAATTTACCCAAAAATGTTTTCTCCAGATTTTTCCTTAATTTTGGTGATTTAATTAATGTTTAATTAAATAAAATAAAGATGGGAAACTACTTTTTCCTAATTTTCTCTCATTCCTTTTTCTCTCAAAATCCCATCATCCAAACACTTTTTTCCAGCAACTTTTGCATTGATCTTCACTTCAAATGATGAGATTCTTATCATCCATTAGTTCCTAATCAATCTTGCATCAAATCCTTTTGATTTCCTCATTGAATTTTCAAGGAATTTGGCCCAAATCAATGAGAAATCACCATTTAGAGGTAAGATTGTTCTTCTCCTCTAAATACTCAGTTCTTTACTGAAATTCCCAAGTTGTCAATCCTTAATTTAAGTTTTATAAATGGTTTTAATGTTGGAGACATGATTTTGGCTTAAAACTCAAGATTTTGGAAGAACTCTTGAAGAATTTCGTTGTGATTGCTTGGGCTCTGTTTTGAGATGATTCTTTAATGTATTTTGGATGCCTAATGATGTTTGAAATGAGGTTTTATCAATCTGATCCCGAATAGGTTGTATTTCCTAAGTTTTTTCTTATGAAAATGGTGGTTTTTGAGGTGTTTTTGGTGTTCTGTTATAGCTGGAGGTATAAGGACGAGTTTAGGTTTATTTTGGATGTTAATTGATGTTTAGAAATGGTTAGAAGTGATGGATCTTGTATGGGTAAAGTTTTGGAAGAGTTTGGAGGTGATTTCGGTTGTGTTTGGTAGCCGAAATGTTGGTTTTAGGTAGAGTAGCGAGTTTAGGTGTGTTGGCTGAAGATTTCAATGCATGGTGATGCATTAATCCTCTGCTTTGATGTGTTTAAAACAGGGGAGACATCTTCGGACACCTTTGGAGTTGTTTTGGAAGCTTAATTGGCGTTTCGGCAAGCAAGCGAAACGTAATTGGTGAGTGGTGTTGGGTTCCCAGCTTTGAAACGATTATTTGAAGGTTTTGGGAGCTTAGTTTGAGTCTAAACAACTTAGCTAAGCACAAGAGTAAGTTTTCGGAAAAACTCCCTCGGATGTGCTATGTTGTGGTTTGATGCATTGGTTATGAAATGCATGTTTAATTACTATTTTGAAAGCATGTTTTAGCATGATTAATGCTGGTTTTGAAAGCCATGTGTTGAAGGATGCTCAAGGTAAGAGATCCTTGGTTTGACATGTTATTAGTTTAGTAATGATGCATGGTAATGCATGATGTTTAATGGCTTTGATTAATGCTTTAAAACAGTGAATTGTTGATGGTATTTGATGTATATTGGCAAGTGATGTATTGGTTTTAAAGTACTTGAATCGGATATAGTTAGCCGGCTATAGGATTGGGTGCACTGTAAGTAAGTCGCCTTGGATGTTGAGGGGTTGTGATTGTACCGAAAACTCCATCCAAGTATCATAACGAGAGAGGTAAGATCACAACGGTGGTTAAAAGTCCGTGTGTGGATCTTGGTAAGATCAAAATGGTGGTTAAAAGTCCGTGTATGGATCTTGTGTTATGTGTCCCGTACTCTCGTTAGTGTGTTATACAACTACCGATGAGTGTTGTTGAGGGGTTGTGATTGTACCGTTAAACTCCATCATGGGTGTTGAGGGGTTGTGATTGTACCGATAAACTGCACCTTGTAAGCCGGTAGTGTGTATGAAGCGTATGGGACAACGCTTGTAATCCGCGTATCCGATTGTGTTTTTGTGTTGAACTGGTTATGATCTATCACTTGGAAGCCAATATAATGAATCGAATGTAATGAAGCATGAGATGCTTGTAAAGTATGCAAGGTTGCATGAAAATAGATGAGCATGTGTTTTTAAAAGCTTTGTGAAAGTGTTTTCTAAAATGCATTGTTGTATTGGTTTTATTTAGAGCATGCCTCACTAAGCATTTGTTCTTACGCTCTCTTTTACCAATAATGCAGATAATTGAGGTGTTGAAGGGCAACAAGGGAGCTAAGTGTGTCCAAGGGAATCCAAGCTCATGTATGGTGATGTTTTCATACACTATTAATTTTGGTAACTTGGCAATGGGAATCTAAACTTTGTTTTGGGAGATGTGTTGAACTCCCTAAGTTGAGGCATGTTGCCTTTGGTTGTTTGAACTTGTAAATGGCCTTTAAATGCTTGTTTTGAAGTTTGGTTGCTTATTTGGTTTTGAATAATAGGAAGCATGCCTCTAGACATGTGAAATTCATGTTTGATGCTATGAATGTGTTTAGGAGTTCTAAACATGCACCCTATAGGTTTAATGACTTGTTGGTATGTTTGGAAAGTCATTTGGATAAGTTTGAATGGATTCATGTATGAAAAACCAGCAAAATCTGCAGCTTCTGGGCAGATTGTATCGGAACGCTCTCTGGTGTTTCGAAATGGGGGGCCTGTAATGGCCTTCGTGTTTCGAAACGGCTGGAGGCTGTTCCGAAACGATTTGGCTACTGGAAGGCCTTGTTTCGGAACCAGTCTCGAAACCAACCCGCGTTTCGGAACGGTCAATGCCGTTTCGGTCCTAGTTCCGATACGGCAGGTGAACGTTTCGAAACAGGTGACCGTTGGGCACTGATTTGAATGGTGCTGAAGTTTGCAAGCTTTACATTTTAGTCCCGAATGTTGATGTTGCAATTGTTGGTGTTTGAGATGTCCATTTAAGTTGATTTTTGGCAGAGTAGCAAGTAATGTGACTAATTTCATATTCGTAACCTTAAAATCAGTTTTGACCTTCTAATTTACAGAAATTGCAATTTGGTCCCTAAACTTGTAATGAGTGCAATTGAGTCCCTCTTTGTTGTTCGATCGCTGTGTCTTTCTCATATATGCTTCGTGAATGCTCACTTAGGGTTAATATGCATCTAGACAAGATTAAAAGAAAAAAAGGGTCGTTAATCAAGGTTGACCTTCGGGTTGACTTTGGTTTTCCCCGTGTAATCTTCGTAGTTCGGGTCAACCGTCTAGGCCGGGCTAAGGGGGGTTACACTCCTCCTCAGTCTGGCAGGATGACTCTGACTCTGAACGCTCTGTCGTCCGGGAGATAACGAAGGATTTCCCTCAAATGAAGAAGAAAAAGCTTGACATCGATGTTGAGGGATCCTGTCGCGACAGAGCAGACGGCAGCAGCAGCAACATCAGTGATAGCGAACTCGAGGTCCTAGACAAGGCCCCAAAAATCTCACCTACTAGAGTCCAGCCACCTCGAGAGACCAAGAAGAAGGTAGCCTCACCATCTCCAACTCCAAAGCCAACCTCTGCCACCAAAGTAACTGCCCGCAGAAAGCTCCGCATCGACAGCAGCAGCGACGATAGCTCTTCAACTTAAGTTCTTTACTCTTTTGTCGTCTTTGTTTTTATTTGATATTTGTGATGTTTTTATTTTTTGTTTGTGTCATGCATTGAGGGCAATGCAACCCTCGAGTTTGGGGGTAGGCAGTCCTCCACTAATTAATGAACTTATGTTAAATTGTGTCTCAATTCGAGTTAATTTTTGTGTTAAAAAAATGGCTTAAGTCTTTGAATTGCACTTACCTGTCGCGGCAGTTTTTGTCGTGATAGTATCTTTAGAGTGTTAGGAATTATTTAGAGTTTTACTATAGTTCTAAACTTTAAAAACACCTTTGTGACTTATATGATGTCCAGACTACTGTTAGTAAACTTGGAATAGGAAGCTTAATCACTTGAGTTAGAGAAAAAAACAAAAGAAGAAGAAGAAAAATGTAGACTCGGTTGCCCCTAGAGGTGCCTAACACCGACTCTAGGAAGATAGCTAGAGGTGCCCAAAACCAGCTCTAGTAGAAATAAGAAAAACTCGGTCTAAGTTAGAAAAAACTAAAGGAGCCTAAGAATTGCCTCCAGTTAAAAATTAGTTTGAAATAAAACTCAAGTGATTAGCATAACTGTTCTAGTTACTAAGTAGTCTAGGCACACATATATGTTCACAAAACTTGCACACACTTGCACGAGAATTATAGCATTGCTCCGGAAAAGTCCATAAACACCCGAAAAGGTACTGTTCTTGATAGTGAAGATGTTGTAGGTAGTAGTAGTTCACTGAGTTAAGCCAAGCCAAAAAGTTTCATTCTTAGTTAGGTTGCATTTGCTTGAGGATAAGCAATAACTTGAGTTTGGGGGTGTGTTGAGTGCATAAATGTTCTATATTTTAACCCTCATTTACCCATATTATTGATGCACTCAGGCATGTTTAGTTGCATTTTAGGATAGATTTTACATAAACATCACAAATGAATAATATTGCACAGATGCTGCTGATTTTGGCTTATTCTTGCAGGTACCTGCCGTGGCAGCAATACAAGGCAGCAGAGGATCAGAAGTTAGCTGTAAAGCTGGAGCAAAGGAGTGAAGGAGACTGTCATTTACAACGATGCTGTCACATCTACCGTGACAGAAGAGACGACGATGAAGGCTATGGTGAGGGAAAATGCAAAGTGGAGTTCGATTGATAGAGCATTTAAAGCCTAATTTTCGTGGACCACTTGCCTAACTGTCGGAGCCCAGAAGCACAAGGAAGGCATGGTCCTAAGTTTGAGGAAAAAGTCAAAGCAAGAAGATTGGGCGAATTAAAAGACAGCTACTCAGAGATTTAGTCTTTAATAGAGTTGTACTTTAATTCAAACTTGTATTCTTGTCCATTAAGAAAACTCAAGACCAAGGCCTATATATATGCTTGTAATTTGACAAGGCAAAGGATATCTATCTCCTAGCAGTCTTCCCCCCAAAACCCTAGTCGTTTCCCTCTCTCCACCATGTTCTAAACTTCCCCTAGAGCAAAGGGTTAATCTTGTAACGTAGTTGTAAGGGTTGTACTGTTTTTTAGGTTTTTTTGTTCAATTCAATAAAAGCTTCAAGTTTATTTACTCTGGTTTCAACATCTCATAAGAGTTTTAGGAGAGCATTGTGAGGTTATCTATTGTCTTAATATCGGGAGAGTTAAGTATGTGAAAGTAGTAAATACGAGTTTTCCAGTTTATGGTCAAACCATCTTGGCCTAGGGATAGGTACAAGGTTAAGCAGCTAAGGAATAATTCACAAAGATCGGTGTTCATCCTTTGATTCACGTCGGGAGGTATCATCAAAGATGTGTTCATCGATAGAACTTGGACCTAGGGACAGGACAAGTTACAATAGGAATTCTTGTTGAACTTGAAGTACAGAGTTGTTGATCGATGTCGTGACATCAACAAGTCTTGGCGGCAGACTTAGCAGGTGAGATCTTTGCTGTCCGCGGCGGTTGGACTCTCTTGGGCGTGGGACGATGCTCTTCTTGAGGTTCGGCAGGGAGAGTGGCAAGAGGTGCTTTGCTCTCTTCTGACTCTATCTCGTCATTCACAAGCTCGGCGGCTATGATGTTTCGCTTCCTCTTCCTAGTGCCTTCCTCCGTGGGTGCTACCAGAGGTTCTATTGCCATTAAGATGGCTGCTGGTGCTGCTACTACTGCTGTTGTTGGTGCTGGCGGTTGCTGTTCAATCTCTTCTAATGAGGAAGTGTTTTCCACTGTCGTTTTTGTGTAAGCAGATGAATGGTGTTGTTGATGCCTCTCGAGAGAGTCTACCACCATGTTGGAAGTGGAGGTGGTTGGGTAAGATGGATAGTGCGTTGGAGATGGCACTTTACAGCGGAAAGTAGCAAGGCGGGCAACGACAGTGGATGGCGTTCCTTATGCTGGGGCAGCTGCGGCAAGGTGTCCAGGCTAGGGAGGCAGGGTGGGGCTGTCATCAGGGAATTTCTGAAGGAGATAAGCCACAAAGGTTTCTTGGACTTCCCCTACGTATTTCATGAAGGTCAGCTACTGCTGCTCGATGCGCTTGTTGTTGTCGATAAGAGTGCGCAGCAGTGTGAGGACTTCGTTGTTTGGGGCAGCTTCAGTACTGCCGGGGGCGGCTGGGGTGTCAAGCTGGGCGGCAGATGGCTGGCTGGGCATTATGGGCTCTGTCTTCTGTGCCTGCATAATCTGTAGGTGAACTTTTCTGGTCCACCTCTCCTTTTCTGTTGTCATCTCATCTTTGGGGTCGGACAAGACATTAAAATTGGCACAAAGGCCGATGATGAGTGATGGAAAATACAACCTGCCCTTCGTCTTTCGGAAGCAGGTGTAGATCTCTTTGCAGATAATCTCCCCAACATTGATGGGTCGGTTCATCATGATGTTGTGGATTAGGACAAGGCGCGGCCGATCGACAGTGGAGTTGTGGGAGGTGGGCAGCAGGCGCCTCTTGACAAATGTGTTCCACGGCATTGCCTCGGGCATCAGGTGACGGTGTTGGACAGAATCGCCATACTTTCCTGCCAACCATGGCGTGTTGGGCTTGCATAGCTTGGCCTTGATTTTCTCATAATCGGCAGCCGTCAATGACTGCCTCTACTCCTTGTGAGGGTTTTCGTTCATATCTAGGCCATAGAAACTGTTGATTACGGTAGCGTTGAGCTTGACAGGTTCCCCTCGGACGAACACGAACGGCATCTCAAGGCGGGGATGGTGGGCATAGAACTCTCTGACCTTGGTGATGTTGGCTATCTCTGGCTGCCGTGCTAATATTTCCCATCCCTTGCTGTGGATGGTTTCGAACAGATTTGGTTCTAGGCCGAGATCTCCTGTCTGCCTTGTATAGTGAAAGCCTTGCTCCTCCCATATGACCTATTTTGCGAACTGGGTTCGATATCTCTTTTCATCTTCGCGGGAGAAGAAGCGTCGGAATGTGGGTTTGGGTGCCGATGTTGAAGCCATGTGAGACGGTTGAAGTTTACTGAAACTTGAAAGAAAATAAAGTGAGAGCGGTGGATGCAAGAATAAGATAGCAAGAAGGTGAAAGTAAAGCAAATGAATGAAGTGAGAATGGTTTAAATAGAGGTTGCCGAGAGGTTTCGTGGCGGCATTAATTGTCATAACGGTCTGGTTGTCTCGCGCACGTTACGGGATTTCTGGCTGTTATTTTTGTAGTCGTTGGCAGCTAGCCGTTACGCGTTTTCTGCCTTGGGCTGTCTCGACAGGATGGTGGGTGTAGAGTGTCTAGGTGTTCTCTATTTATGAGCGCAAGTGCACACTCTTGTCAAGTTATAGTATAAAAGATATCGTCTCCCACAGGGATTGGAGCAACTTCTAAAATGGTTTCCTGCACAAAGATTTAGTAAATGCGTAATTAAATCTCACAATGTGGAAATATAAAAACACAAATAAAATAAAGATAGTGATGAGAGGGATGATAGAGAGAGATTTGGTCGATAGATTGGGTAAGACAAATGCAACTCAGTAGCATGTGGTCTACATTGTAAAGTTTGAGTATGTTTTGCACTGCCATGAATTGATGCCTCGACGGGTATGGCGGGCGGCAAGCTACGACCCTATCACGCGGCCGCAGCGGGTCACTACCATTGCAACTTTCACTGTCTCAGCAGGTGTAACGAAAATAAGTCCTGGCGGCAAGTCTGGTAGACATTCCAAGCTTGGCGGGATAGTCGACAGTGATCCTTCCTATTTCTAGGTAAGGATGCTCAAACACTCACGTGATGTAGGCAATACCTAGCAATCTCAGCGTAAACCTAACACATGCAAGTCCATTTGATTGGTGATCCCTCTTAGCCGCTGAAACTTATGGACTAGTGTAGAACCAAGTTAGTCACGCCCCAACATGTTGTGACCATACTTAACCCTTTCGTGAGCCTTGCACTTTCATGCCCGACAAATGGATTCTCTCAACTGACTAGTGTAGAATAATTGAAAGAATGAAGTGCACAGATTAAGTAAACTTGGAATTTTATTGAAAACAACTCAAAATCTAAAACAACCATTTCTCACAAACTAATTTACATACTGTTGGGTTGTGTGGGGCTCGATTTGTTCAACCGATTATGCTCACCAAGTGATGGAGAGATGGATTTTTGGGTGGAAGGGTTGTGGAAGCTAGAATGTAAAAAGACACAATGATTTATAGTGGTTCAACCTTCTAACCAAGGTCTACATCCACTACCTTAGCTCCCCACTAAGGATTTCACAATCAATCCACTATTGATTTGTCCCCTTTTCTAGGATTAGGAGGAAACCCTTACAACCGATCAAGCTTCTACCCAAAGCCTTGATCAAAACCCTCTTTTACAAAGAGACAATAAACGCAAACTTAAAACCCTCTAATAGGTGTTTGTTTGCACAATTAAGCACTCACCCAAAACCTAAAACACTTGAGCAAATTTGACAATTTTGGCTCACTAGTGTTTGTCTATACAAGAAATGACAAATTAAGCACTAAGACAATTTCTTGATCATTTGATGTTTGACAATATGAGCATTAGCCTTCTCTTGATGCTTGGAGGTCCCTTTTATACTCCCAAATGAGTTTGTAGCCGTTACTAGCCGTTGGGATCAATTTGGCTATTAAAAACATGAAAAGTCTTTGTCAAAAACCTCTTAAAATACCTCAAACATAATTTCAAGTTGTTTGGACTTAAAAAAAGTTTTAAATTCTTTTCAAATTAGTCCAAAACATTTTTCAATTATTATATCAAAACATTAGTTCTACAATCTCCCCCTTTTTGATATAATAAAACTAACTTGAAAAATTGTTTGGGATTATCCCCTTTTATCTTTAAAAATGTGAATAAGAGATTAAGGATATGAAATCAAATAAAGCTCCCCCTTATTCATTTGAAAATTCAATTTTTCAAAATCATTTCTCCCCCTTTTTGTTATATCAAAAAGAATTTAAAATGACATTTAGCTCAAAATAACATAGGAGGCAAAAATAAATTGACATATTTAAAAATTTTGTTTAAAATTGGCTCCCCCTTACTCAAAGCATCACTAAAAATGTTAGTTCAACAATTATGATCATCTAGTTGACATGAAAGAAAATAAAACAAATAAAATCAAAAGCAACTAGATTTTTACCAACACTTGAACTCAAGGGAGGATGTGAAGCCTTCCTTATTCAAGTGTTCTTTCTTCTGTGCATGGAGCTCCCCCTCATTGATTGGACTTGTTGAACATCTCCATCACACCTAGCAAAAGACAATCAAGTGATTTTTGGTATCCAAATTGCTTTGGATCCATGAACGTTAGTAGCACAAATTTTAGTCCCCTTTGGAATCCATTTTTCAATGTCATCCTTTTTAATTGAAGTACTAAGTCCTTTTGGGACCCAAATACTTCTAAAACATTTTCCTTTAATAAATCTAGGGGCACTAGATTGTCTAACATAAAAATTTGATTTTCCAAAATTGTTTTTCTTTTCAAGCTCTTTGGAAATCAAATCTTTTTCTTCTTGAACTTTTTGAAGCAATTTTTGTAAATCAAAACATTTTAATTCAAACTCTTCAAGTTTTGCTTCAAGTTCAAGTTTGGTTTTAGAAAGCAAATCATTTTGAATTTTTAACTTTGAAATCAATTTATTGTTTTTCAAAATGTGGCTTTTAAAATCTAAAACCAAATCGTCATAGGCATCTTGTGATTCATCAAAAGAGTAAGAACGTGAAGTAGATGAATTAGAAGTTACCCTTGAATCTTCTTCGATGGCCATAAGGCAAAGGTTGGCTTGTTCATCGTCGGTGGAGTCCTCATCACTCCAAGTAGCCACATGTGCCTTCTTCGTATGGCTTGAAGTGCTTGCCCTCTCCTTTCTCTTGGGTTCTTGTTCAAGCTCTCTCAAAGCTTTCTTCATGAACGGGGCACACTTCTTGAAGAGATGAACTATCTCTTCATCTTCATCCTCCTCTTCACTTAAGTAGACATGATGGCAAGTGGAGGATTTGAGAGCCATGGCACTTGCATTGATGCCAAGCCCTTTGATTTTCTTCTCTCCCATAGCTCTAATTTCTTCCCTCTTCTTCTCATCCTCTTTGTTCTTCTTCATGATTTGATGAGTAAGGAGAGACCCCATGAGTTCATCAAGCTTCAAAGTCTTCAAATTTTTGGCTTCGATGATGGCGGTCCTCTTTGAGTCCCATGACTCGGGAAGTGAGTAGATGAGCTTTCGGACAAGCTTTTCTTCCGGGATGGCTTCTCCATAACCTTTAAGACCATTGGTGATGGTGGAGAATCTATCAAACATCTTCTCGATGTTCTCTTCCAGATCCATCTTGAAGTTCTCATACTCTAAGGTTAGGAGCCCAATTTTGGTCTCCTTGACTTCATCGGTTCCCTCGTATGTGACTTCAAGCTTGTCCCATACCTCCTTGGCACTCTCACAAGAAGACATATTCTCATAGATGGTTGGGCCAAAAGCACAAAACAAGATGTGCAAGGCTTTGCAATTAAGCTCCATCTTCTTGCGATCGTCGGCACTCCACTCCGCTTTGCTTCTTTGAGGCACGAACGGACCATCTTCAACTATATCCCATAGCTTGTAATCTCTTGATTTGATGAAGAACTTCATCTTTGTCTTCCAATGGGCATAGTGGGTTCCGTCAAAGAAAGGCGGTTTGTCGATTGATTGTGCCATTTGAGCCGGTTGATGAACTAGTGATCGAGCTTGCATGATCTTCTCAATAGGATGTGAATCCCCTTCGATTGAGTCAAGCTCTGATACCAATTGTTGGGTTGTGTGGGGCTCGATTCGTTCAACCGATTATGCTCACCAAGTGGTGGAGAGATGGATTTTTGGGTGGAAGGGTTGTGGAAGCTAGAATGTAAAAAGACATAATGATTTATAATGGTTCAACCTTCTAACCAAAGTCTACATCCACTACCTTAGCTCCCCACTAAGGATTTCACAATCAATCCACTATTGATTCGTCCCCTTTTCTAGGATTAGGAGGAAACCCTTACAACCGATCAAGCTTCTACCCAAAGCCTTGATCAAAACCCTCTTTTACAAAGAGACAATAAACGCAAACTTAAAACCCTCTAATAGGTGTTTGTTTGCACAATTAAGCACTCACCCAAAACCTAAAACACTTGAGCAAATTTGACAATTTTGGCTCACTAGTGTTTGTCTATACAAGAAATGACAAATTAAGCACTAGGACAATTTCTTGATCATTTGATGTTTGACAATATGAGCATTAGCCTTCTCTTGATGCTTGGAGGTCCCTTTTATACTCCCAAATGAGTTTGTAGCCGTTACTAGCCGTTGGGATCAATTTGGAGCCGTTGAGGACTTTATTTCCCTTCATAAATGTTGTTCTACAGCTATGTGTATCGATACGTGTGGAACGGTATCGGTACTGCCTTCATGAGGAACTAGCCGGTGGGCTCTTGCCAGCCTAGGCGTATCGATACGCTTGAGGGCATATCGGTACGGGTTCACATTTAAATGGCCGTTGGGAAATAGCCGTTGGGGTAGTTGAAATGGGATCGGTACGCTTACCTGGCGTATCGAAACGACCCCACTCCGTATCGATACGGCAAGGGCCTGTATTGATACGGGTTTTGACAGTGGCCAAACTGAGGCAAAAGGGTATCGGTACGGGGGTTTACCGTATCGATACGGGTACTCTGAAAACACAAGTTTGGCTATTAAAAACATGAAAAGTCTTTGTCAAAAACCTCTTAAAATACCTCAAACATTATTTCAAGTTGTTTGGACTTAAAAACAAGTTTTAAATTCTTTTCAAATTAGTCCAAAACATTTTTCAATTATTATATCAAAACATTAGTTCTACACATACACGCGCCTAAACCCTAGGAGAGTTGGGTCGCGACCCCTAACAACTCCAACCTATCTAGCTATCCCTCATCTATACTCTCTCGGAATGCAATCAATCTGAGGTGCCCCTATACCCTTACATACATTGGGTATATATAGAGCTCATGGCCTAAGTTTGAGTCCTCCTTGAAGTAGAATTTCTTAAAGTATATTTACATTAAATACAGACTCTTTGGATGTTGCCTTCTTTTGCAAGTAAGGATAAGTGCTCCTACTTATCGATCTTGAATTAGCTCTATCGATCACTATAGGCTTCAGAAAATTGAAATACTGGCTCATTAGGCTTAGGAAATTACCCTCTTTCAATCGCGACCCATCTTGAATAAGTCGGTGTATCTCCTGCCTGGGCGGCACTTGGCGGAAATGCTGTTTCGGTAGCGTCCTTGGCGGCATCTGGAACTGCTTTAGTACAGCTCCTTTTGTTCCATATTTCCTGTCCTCTCCTTGTTACAGCACCTGAAAATATAAACTAAACTAAAACAGTAACTTTTCTCAACCAAACATAAAATATTCACTAAAAGCATGGTAAAAGAGAAGATATTGTTATAATGCATGTATTGCACCTAAATATGTCTAAATGAGCTTAAGAACAACAATAATAAGGGTAGGGATGTGTACAAAATATAGAACTCGTAGACACTCTACACTGGGCAGGTTCCTTGCTGGGCCTTCTTTTTTATTCGGCTCTTTTATTCCTAATCATGAAATACTAATTAAATATTAAAAATAAATTCTGAAAAATAAAAATGTGGAAATTAATCTAATCCTTAAAAATAAGTTGCAATAAATTAAATTCTAATCTTAATGCATGAAAATAAAAATAAGAAATAAGTTATGTTGGGAGTGCATTTGGGTGCATCTCCCAGACATAACCACTTCCTGAGGTAATTTGGCTTGTCCTTCCTTCCTGGGGGGTCCTATTGTTCCTTCAGGTGATGTGTTGTTGGGTCCTTCAGCCTTCCCTTGGGTCTGTCACGGCAGCTGCTGCCTTGCTCTGTCTCTGTGCTGATTTTGGCGACCTTAGCATTTGGGCATCCTTCCTTCTCTTTTTCCAAGGGTTGTAACGCATTTAACTTTATGCTTTGGTTGTCTACCCTCATGGTCAACTCCTCATGTTCCACATCTATTAACGTTCTACTTGTGGCCAAGAATGGTCGCCCAAGGATGATAGGGGCTTTTTCAGCGGCCTCACAGTCTAGGATGAGGAAATTAGCTAGAAGAATAAGGTTGCCCACCTTTACTAGAATGTCTTTGATTTTGCCCTCCGATTGTACAAAAGAATGATCGGTAAGTTTTAGCATGATGGAGGTAGGTTTGGCTGGCCCAATTCCTAATTTATCGAAGATTTTCTTAGGCATTAAGTTGATGCTAGCTCCCAAGTCGCACAGGGATTTTTTTTCGTGCTTGTTGCCTATCCTACATTGGATAAAAAAGCTATTCGGGTCTGTTTGTTTGGTCGGCAGTTTGTTGTGCAGCATTGCCATGCACTCCTCTGTTACAGCAATTGTTTCGAATTCCCCAATCCTCTTCCTTTTAGAAACCATGTACCTAAGGTATTTAGCATACTTGGGCATATTCTAAATGGCTTCTATTATAGGGATGTTTATATGTACCTGCTTTAGAATATCCAGGAATGTCCTAAACTGGTGTTCTTGCTTCTGTTGCTTAAGCCTCTAGGGGAAAGGTTCTGGCATGCGGATTTCCTCTATACGCTCCTTGCATGGGAACTTTATTTGTGGAGGATCATCTGTTTCAGGACTGCTGTCAGGTTCAGCTGCAGGGGCGGCTAGTGTTGATGCTACCACGGCAGGCTGTTCTTTTTGTGCTGGCTGTGTTTTTGGTTGTTTTACCACCATGGGTTCATCCAACTGCTTCCCACTTCTTGTAGATATTGCTTTGCACTACTCATAAGTTGGCTTGGTTGCTGCTTCTACGCTACTGGATGCTGCTCCAAATGTCCTACTGCTGAAGATCTCCGTGAACTGCCCAAATTGGGTCTCCAGGTTCTTTATAGCAGCCTCTTGATTGTTCATCTTCATCTATGTCCTGTCCATAAAAGACTCAGTTTTATCAATAAATTTATTAGTGCGAACAATAAAATCACTAGTTCTAGACATAAAAGTATGAAGAATTACTTCAAGTGAATTATTTTTTTGCGGTTGCTGCGCCTGTTGTCTGGACAAATTTTGTTGGTAGCCTCCCTGTTGCTGTTATGGGTTTGCGGCAGTCTTTGGGTTGCTCCAGGAGAAGTTGGGATGGTTCTTCCATCCGGGGTTGTAGGTGTTCTGGGCAGGTCTGTTGTTCCTCTCGTATCCTCCCATAAAGTTGGCAGATGCGGTGCATTCAGAGGAGTCATGGTTGCCCCCACACTCATCACAGAACAGCTCTACAACCTTGACCTCGTATACTTTCTCAGCGGGTTTCACGATGCTTATGATTAGCTCTGTCAGCTTGTCGAGGCGGGCATTGACAGATTCTGAGACTTCTACCTCATTTAAAGTGGTTGGCCGCCTAATGCCACCTCGGCGAGCTATTGGGTACTTGTAGTCGTTCTTGGAGGCTTGGTTCAAAATTTGTAGTGCCTCCTCCGATGGTCTGTCGAGGATGATTTCATTGGCTGAGGCATCAATCATCATCCGTGTTGGGTAGTTCACCCTGTTGTAGAACATTGATACTTGTGTCCAAGCCGGAAAACCATGTAGCGGCAGTTGTTCAGCATCTGTTGGTACTGCTCACATGCTTCATACATTGGCTCGTCATCCCCTTGTTGGAAGGCTGTATTTCATTTCGCATTCTGTTTGTGACATTGGACGGGCTGAAACGGTCCAAAAAATCCTTACACATCTCTGTCCATGTGTTGAACAATCCTGTTGGCTGGTTGTTTAACCACTGTTTTGCCCTATCCCTCAGTGAATAGGGAAATAATCTCAGCCTCAGTACGTCTTGATGGACCCCGTGTATTTTGAATGCTCTGCAGATGTCCAGGAATCCTTTTAAGTGCTGCCGAGCATCTTCTGTGGCAGTCCCTCCAAATTGCCCTAACGTGTTGATCATGTTAATCATAATGGGCTTCAGTTCGAAGTGATTCGCCTCAACCTCAGGTTCTGTCACTGTCGGATCGAACCCTCTGAAGTCATGTTCTAGATAATCCCTGGTGGTTCGAACATATTGTGGCTGCCTGGGCGAAAGAGAGGGTTGCTGCCTTGGTGGATCTTGTTGTTCTTTGGGCGGCGGGTCTTGCTACCCATCTCTACCGTTCACAGCATTGTTGGCAGGGTTGTCTTGCTCCATGTTTACCTTGTAACACCCCAATTTTGGGCTTAGAAGTTTTGGGTTTGGACCGGACCGGTCGGGTTGCGGTTCGAATATAAAAGGGTGAATTTAGGAAAGTTTAGTTCGGGTTGCAGTAAAAATATGGAAAAAAATGTCTTAAAATCCTCTTTTATTATATATAAGAGAAAGGTGAAATCAATTTTACAAAATGAGGTTTGGAAGAGTGACATTTTGGGTTAGTGACCAAAATGTAATTTTTGAAAACTGGGTGACTGTTTTAAAAAGGATTGAAACTTTGAATCTTTAAGGAGCTATTTACCCAAAAGAGTTTCTCCAGATTTTTCTGAATATTAATCAATTTAATTAATGGTTTTTAATTAAGTACAAAAGGAGGGAAAAGATATTTTGGCATTATAACTAACTTTTCTCTAAATTTCCATTTTCTTTTCTCTCAACCCAAACACATTTCTCCAGCAAAATTCTCTCTGATTTTGACAACTAAAGATTTGATTTCAATCCTCATTTGATCTCTAATCAATTCTACAACAAAACCTTAGCATTTGCTTATTGGATTTTCAAGAATTGTGGTTCCAAAAAGGGAGAAACTCAAGTTTAGAGGTATGAACGTCCTTCTCCTCTAAATTCTCAGTTCTTTACTAAAATTCCTAAGTTCTCAATCCTTGATTTGTGTTTTATTAAAGGTTTTACAATTGTGTTCTTGATCTTGGCTTTAAAATGCAAGATTTGGTTAATTTGTGATGAAATTCGTATGAAATGGTTGGGTACTGTTTTGAGATGTGTTTTTAATGTAAAATGGATGTATATTTGATGAGAAATTGAGGTTTAATCAATGCAATCCCGAATAGGTTGATTTTCCTAAGTTTCTACTTGTGAAAATGGTGGTTTTTGGGGTGATCTTGGTGTTTTGTTAATGCTGGAGGTATAAGGACGTGTTTGGGATCATTTTGGATGTTAATTGATGTTTAAAAATGGTTAGAAGTGATGGATCTTGGCTGGGTTAAGTCTTGGAAGTGTTTGGAGGTGATTTCGGTTGTGTTTGGTAGCCGAAATGTTGGTTTTGCAAAGAGCAGCGAGTTTAGGTGTGTTGCTGGTGTTTTTAATGCATTATGATGCATTAATCCTTTATTGTTATGTGCTTGAAACAGGGGAGAATGATCTGTGAGCAATAGAGGTGGCGTTGAAGGTTTCGGATGCTTGGAAGGCTTGTTGTCTAACCTTGTTTTGTGTATCGGTGAGTGAAGTTGGGTTTTCAGCTTTAAAACAAAGGTTTGAAGGTTTTGGGAGCTTAGTTTAAGTCTAAACAACTTAGCTAAGCTCAAGAGTAAGTAAATAGGATTTCTCTCTTGGTTGTGTTATGAATTGGTTTTTAAAGCACTTGTGATTGTTGGATGCAATGCATGTGATTTGCATGTTTTAAATTCTGTTTTGAAAGCATATTTTAGCATGGTTTAATGCTGGTTTTGAAAGCCATGTGTGAAGGTTGCTCAAGGTAAGAGATCCTTGGTTTTGTACATTGAAATTGTGGAATTGTTGCATAGTGTTGCATGTTGTTTAATGGCTTTGTGTAATGCTTCAAAAACAGTGGATTGATGATGGTAATTGGTGGTTTTGGCATTTTGGTTATGCTTGTAAAACAATGGATTAATGTGGTAAATTGGTTATATTGGCAAGTGATGTAAGTGGTTCTTGGTTACTTGAATCGGATATAGTTAGCCGGCTATAGGATTGGGTGCACCGTGAATAAAGTCGCCTTGGATGTGGAGTGGTTGTGATTGTATCGGTAACTCCATCCAAGTACACTAACGAGATGGTTAAGAACACCATGGTGGTTAAAAGTCCATGGGTGGGTCTTGTGTATGTTAAGGTCATAATGGTGGTTAAAATTCCATTTGAGGACCTTGTGTATGTTAAGGTCATAATGGTGGTTAAAATTCCATTTGAAGACCTTGTGTATGGTAAGATCACAATGGTGGTGTAAAGTCCATGTGTGGATCTTGTGTGTATGTCCCGTGATCTCGTTAGTGATGTTATACAACTACCAATGAGTGATGGTAAGGTTATAATGGTGGTTAAAATTCCATTTGAGGACCTTGTGAATGTTAAGGTCATATGGTGGTTAAAAGTCCATATGAGGACCTTGTGAATGGTAAGGTCATAATGGTGGTTTAAATTCCATTTGGGGACCTTGAGATTGGTAGTGTGTATGAAGCGTGGGGACAACGCTTGTAATCTGCGTATCCGATTGTGTTTTGCGTTATGATGGTTTGTGAATTATCACTTGGAAGCCAATATAATGTTCTTGAATATGATGAAGCATGAGATGCTTGAAATGATGCATGGTTGCATGAGAAGTGTGTAGTGTTCTATGAATGCATGTTTTACTTGTTAACTTGTACAAGTGTTTATCTTCTATTGAGAATGGTACATATGTGCATGGAATCTCTTTGGTGCATTGAAGTCTTGTGAAGGCTTGTTTTAAAAGGCATGTAATGCAAGAGTTGATTTTGTGGTTCATATGTTGCATTTTCTTAATGCATGAGATGGAATTGAGGGTGTAAGTGGTTTTTAAAGGTTTCTTGCTTTGAAATGATTTTCAAGTATAAGAAAAGTATAATGTGAAGTGGAAGTGTTTTCCAAGGATCTTGTATTTAACTTTGCATAGGATGTTCATGCATGGAATGGTTAAATTGATGGTTTTGCAAGGTTGTGCTTTGAAGTGAATTACTTAGCTTTTCTAAGCTAAGGGTTGGTTTTTCATGTTTGAGCAATGCATGATTTAAAGCATGTTGTTAAAAGGGGGTTTTCAAACATTGCTTTGGTTTATCGAATTGTGTTTACTTTTAAAAGAGGTTTTATGACTCGCTGCATTGATGGTGTTTTGGTTTTGAGCATTCCTCACTAAGCATTATGTGCTTACGCTCCTTTTTGTCCATCAATGCAGATATTTGAAGTTGGGACAGCGAGAAGCAAGGGATTCAAGGAGAGCTCCATTTGAGATGTATGTCTCGGTTAATAGCTATAGATAATAAAGGCAATGGGGGGAGAATCTATTATGTTGATGTTTAATGAGATTGTGTATGTTGGACAAGTTTGGTTTATGATTTTGAACTATGTGGTTTAACGCTTGCAACGTTGAGTCTTCTTATTCTTAAGTCGTTATGCTATGCTTCTTATTTTAAAAGCATGATTGAGTGTTGGATGTGTTGAATGAGTTGGTGCACCTAGGGGTGGTTTTGTATCTAGATTTTGATGCAAATTGGTAGGTATGATGCTTGGCATGTTGTTGATTTATTGTGGAATGGTTTGGAGCATGTTTGATGGGGTTTAAAGGTGTTAAGACAGGCATATCTGCTGTTTCTGGGCAGGGTGTTTCGAAACACCCTTGCATGTTTCGAAACAGGCCCTTGTTTTGGCCAGGGTGTTCCTGAACGGCCTAAACCCGTTTCTGAACACTTTGGCTACTGCCAAGGGGTGTTCCTGAACGGCTTAGACCCGTTTCGGAACACCTGACCGTTGGGCATAAAATTTGAATGGTTTTGAGGTTTGCAAGCTTTACGTTTTAGTCCCGATTCTTGTATGTGCAATTGCTTGAGTTTGAGATGTCCGTTTGAGATGAAATTTGGCAGAGAGGCATGAAACATGACTAATTTCATAATGGTAACTTAAAAATTGGTAAAGTCCTCTTAATTTTCATAATTTACAAATTGGTCCCTAAATTCGTATTTTGTGCAATTGGGTCCCTTATTGTTTTCCGATTGCTGTGGTTTTTGAGTATGCTTATCTCAAGAGAATTCCTAGGGTTAAAGTGCATCTAGACAAGTTTAAAAAGAAAAAAAAGGGTCGTTAATCAAGGTTGACTTTCGGGTTGACTTTGGTTTTCCCCGTGTAATCTTCGTAGTCCGGGTCAACCGTCTAGGTCGGGCTAAGGGGGTTACATACCTTCACTTTTTCTTTTTCTTCTTTAGTTTTCCCTTGGGCTACTCTGATTTCCTTCTTGAGCTCTCTTGCTCTTCGTTCGATATCGTCGTAATAAAGGATTTCTCCTTTTGGATTTGCCCTGGTCATACACTAGCAAAGAAAACCGTAAAATATTTTTTTATTAAAAATAAAATGAAATGAAAAGAAATAAAAGTGTAGAAATTAAAGACGAATTTCGATGTTACCAACCCCCGGCAACGGCGCCAAAAACTTGTAGAGCGTTTGGGTGTTCTCTATTTATGAGCGCAAGTGCACACTCAAGTTATAGTAAAAAAGATATCGTCTCCCACAGGGATTGGACAGCTTGATTCGAGTTGTAAGTCATGCACAAGAAAAGTAAATGCACAATTAAATTGGATGTTGAGAAAGAAAGTAAATTAAAAACACAAGTAATTGAAGAGGAAGTGATCATGCTGATAAAAAGGGCAGGGTTATACTGCTGCTTAGTGTGAAACTGTGTTAAATAGGACAAGTCGTTTTGCACTGCCAGACTCTGCTGCCTCGGCGGTGGATGGCAGGTAGACTGCTGAGACCCTCTCGCTGCCTTGGCAGGGGAACGGAACTGTGTCTCGACGGCAAACTTGGCAGAACTACAAGGCTCGGCAGAACGCTTCGAAAGTGACTCCGCTTATGTCTAAGTTAAAGTTTTGTTGATGCCCACTGCAGATAATACCAGTCGCGGCATGAATCGTGCAAAGACATCAATGTTGATTCGTCCTCTTTTAGCCGTCTTAAACCCTTAGCCTATGTCTAGGCCAGATTGATCGCACCGTCTATAGATGAAATCGTACTTACTCCTTTCGTGAGTTCGACTCTCTCAATACCGAACAAATGGATAGAATTCAACTAATCTTTCGCCTTAATTGAAAACTATGAAGAACATGGGTACATAATCCAAACCCAAGGAGAAATTTAGAACATGTCGGCGGCAAGAAAACCTAAACTATGCCTAAGGAAAACCTAAGCTATTTTAAATTAGAATTACAATGGGTATATATAGGCATTAGCTAGGTCTAGTCCTTCTTGAAGTAGAAGTCTTCATAGTAGCTTTTCACATTAAATGTGACTTTAAACTCTAACTTCTTTGAGTTGAATGTGGACTTTATCACGTTGCCTTGCTCCGCAAGTAATCTCAAGATTCTCCTTCGATGGCTCTGTCCGCTGCTATAGACGTCGAAAAATTGAGTGGACAACATCGATAGAATCAGAATTTTCTGCTCTACAGATCGCACTACGGTTCTCCAACTCCATAGTCTAATGTCTTGGGCGGCAAGGTGGGCAGCGGCAGCTACTCGGCAGCTGTTGTCTCTGTCTGGAACTGCATCAATATAGCTCATTGGTTTGCTACCTCAGCATCACATCCTCAGCTCCTCTTTCTCTCTGTCAGCCTCTTGTACCTAAAACTAAACTAAGCTAAAACAATATCTTTTCTTCACCAAATAAAAGATAATCTAGAAAAACAAGGCAAAGTAAAGAAATACTGTAAAATGCAATGCATTGTCCTAATTATGCCTAAAATGCACTAAAAACAATAATAATATGAGATGGAATGTGTATGAAATATAGAACTTGTGGACACTTTACAAAATACCTCTGAAAGTTATTTGTTTTTTGCTTGTATTCTCTTTTTCAAAAATCCTGAATGGGTCTTTACAAGTTTTGTTCTTGGTTTTATATTCGAGTTCTTACATTCGAAGTCAAAGAGGGTACATCAAAGCCTAATTCTATTGGTTGCTTTTTAAAATTTTTTGCATCTGTTCCCAAAATCTGATTTTGCCTTTTCCTTTTGCTGTTTCTTTTTGCTATTCTAAGCTTTTTGACTCTCTGTTTTTTTTCCGTATATCGGTTGATGAGCTCGAACGGGAAGGTGATGGCGACGAGAGAGGGGCTGGCCATCCGAAGCACCAGGTGCGTGGGCGTGTACTGGGAACAGAACGGTCAGACGTGTCTCCTTTACGCGCGCGTGAGGGGAGTCGAGGCGTTGCATGTAGGAGCGTGCGAGATCCGAGCCGTTTGATGCAATTTCGATCTGACGGTTAAGATGGGCGCGGCGCTAGGGCGAAAGAGGGCTCCTAGGGTTTTCATCTGGGCTTGATCTAGACTGTGCGATCAGGACCATATCCAACGGTTGAACGAGTGCGGCGCAAGAGAAAAGTATGGCGTCTAGGGTTCCCGCCCGAGATGCAATTTGGTTCGTTGGATGATCTGGGGTTTCTTCCCACTGATTTGATTTGGACCGTTGATCTGAGGCAAAATCTAACGGTCCAGATGTGGATGCACATAAACAAAACAAATTAGAATTTTTGGTAGTGGGCTAAGGCTTATTTGGGATCTTAAACGCGCCGTATGTAGTACATTGTTTTTGGATTTTGTAAATGAACTTTCGCATATTTATATATTTGGGTTGTTATTCTTTATTTATATCAATGTTTTATTTTTCTTAATTTCTATAATAATAATAATAATAATAATAATAATAATAATAATAATAATAATAATAATAATAATAATAATAATAATAATAATAATAATAATAATAATAATGGTGGTGGTGGTGGTGGTAATAATAAGTAATAACAATACCAAAAAAATATGATAATAAAATAATATGCATGCACATATTTACACATTATATGCACACATTACTTAATTGCATACAAACAACACACATATTTAATATGTTACACACATGTATATACATACTAAAGACAATAATAATAAGAGAGATAATAAATATAATAATAGTAATACTAATGTATGTATGATAATAATGGTAATAGGAATAATAATAGGAGTATTAATAATAATAATAACAATAATAATAATAATAATAAATAGTACCTATATATATACTTATATGTTCTTTTGCCCTCTTTATTTATTTTTTCTTTTTTTTAAAAAAAATTACATAACAACCCGATATAAGCCGATGATAACACAAACTAAAGGGGTTTAAGGTCCGGACAAAATTAGTGATTACACCAATGATAAAGTAAATCAAATCTCCTAGATAAAGTTCTTATTATTATAGACATCCACATAGATAAAAATTCATAATAAAATTTAAATCTAAATATTCATTTGAATATATTTAAATATAAATATTAAAAACTAAATAATATAAAATTTAAATTTAAATATTTTTAATTTGAGCCAAAGTATCTGCCGCCCAATACCAAAATTAATGTGCAGTATGTAAGGTTATACAAATTCTAATACAATTGGTTGTTTCTCTCTTAATCTTTTATCTCTGAAATTCTCTCCTCTCTGTTTTTGTTGGTTAATAAAAATCTCTTTTTTTTCTACATTTCTTTAAATCGATTCACAATAGAGAATCAAACAGAGACTAAACTTAATCGATTCTTTTCTAATGTGATATTAAAATCGCTAGGAATTTTACGAATGAAAATTTTACACGAATTTCTTAAAACACATTTTTAATATTTAATAATAACTACTAATTTATACATTTGTAACTTAACTGATTTTTTATAATATAAAAGTTAAAGGGGTATATTTGCCACTGAGTTCAACTTAAAAAATCAATTCAGCTTCTCGCCAAAAAAACGTACTCAATTAGGCCCTCCAGTTCACAAGTTGCATCAAATTGACCTTTAACTGACGTTAACAGCTATAGTGCTAACGCGACAAATAACTGTGCTAATGTGGCGGTGCAAATGCTGACGTGGCAGTTAACTATGATGACAGAGGGTGAATTGATTATTTTGACCGAATTCGTGGGCATAATTGATTTGTTTTTCCGAGTTCAGGAGCATAATTGATTTTAATTGGAAGTTCAATAACTTATTTAATATTTAAGTTAAAAAAATAAGAATTTAAGAAATTATTAAAATTTAAAAATATTAAAATTGTATGAATAATTTGTTTTGAATAAAATTAGATATATAATTTAATTTGTAAAGTTTAACTTTTACGAGTAGAATATATGAAAAGTAAATAAACAAATTGATGTAAATATCCTTTAGATCCCTCATAATTTTAAAAATAAGCAAAGTGAGAAATCTCACAAAAAAAATCAAAATATTCTTTAATTTTATTTATAAAAACCTATAAACTTAATAAAAATAAATAAAATATTAAAAAATTATTCAAAATAAAAACTAATATGTATTAGAAATTATAAAATCATAAAATTTAAATATAAACATTAAAAAATAAAAATGTTAATAAAGTATTAAAAATTTAAAGATTTTCATCAAAAAAGTCTCCAACTTCGTCAATCTGAGTGTTATATTCGTTAAACAATTTTTTAGTAGAATCAACCATACAAAAGAGTAACAATAAAACTCAAATTTTCTTTTATTTTTTTACATCAAATTAATGTCTATTAATATTTGATGTAGAAAAATGAATGAAAGTTTTAATTTTATCACTACTCTAATACAAAGATGATATCATTAAAAAGATGTTTAGGAATATTATTACGCTTAGCCTAACTAAAAATAATTACAAATTTTTCGATAGTTTATTAAATTTTTTGAAATTTTAATTTATTTTATTTATAAATTTTTGATATTTTGAATTTTATATTCTCTAATATTTTATGAATATTTAAAAAAATTAAAATTTTAATAATTTAAAGATTAAGTTTCAATTAAAATAATTAAAATTAATTATGCCTACAAATTCTGTTAACTTTCGATCACGTTATCATCTCACATGTACTGCTACATCATCATCGTTAACGGCCACATTAGTAGCATGAACTGCATTATTAACACCATTAACTGTCACGTCAACATTATAACAGTTAACGTCGGTCAAAAAATTAATTTAAAGCAATTTACGAATTGGAAGGCCTAATTGAATGCGTTTTTCAACGACATACTAAATTAATATTTTTGGGTTAAACTCGAAGGGCAAAATTACCCTTTTAGCCTAATATAAAAAAATCACAATTTTAATTTTTTACTTAATATTTATATTTAAATTATTAAATAGTAACCCTAACCAACTATTCCGATCAATACTCAGATTTAAATACTACACTACATATTACAACGAAAAATTTATAAATAATGTTGTTTTTTAAATAATATATTCTTATATGTTTTTTAAAATTTTAAAAAAAGTAAATAAGATATTTATTGTCATTTGATTCATGTTTATGCAAAACAAGTCTAACAGTGTACCAACGATAATTTTTTTGGTCATAGTGTACCAATAATAATTCATATATTGTTTATATAATATAAAAGTTATATTTTGATCTCAATATGTATAAAAAAATTACACAATTCTTATTTAAATTATAAGATCTAAGAAAAAAACTTCCAGAGCAAATGGTTAATGCTCTCAGTTGACACTTCTTTCTCTTCCCAAGGTTGTGGGTTCAATACCCATTAGGAGTAAAATTCTCACTTCCCATAGAAATTGTTCCAAAAAAAATTATAGGATCTAAATCTCTAAACTTAAAATCCTAAATACTAAATTAATATATTAAACTAAATCCAATATGTAAGCCAAGCTCATGTTCATGCCATAATATAAAAAATCCCAAAGAGCAAAAACAGAAGCGATTTTAAACACACAAATGAAGGGAAAATTAACTTTTTTGTAAAATTAGAAAAGTGAAATGAAATTACCAGTCAAAATGGCTTGAACGTAAACTGGGCTTTGCAGTAGCTCTTATACAAGCACATTTCTTGGAGAAAAGAAAACAAGGATAATAGGTGGTCAAAGATGATTTGAAATATTTTACTTGACCTTATTAATATCTCCAAGCACAACTTCTTTGGCTAATTCAATCTCATAAGCTATTTTAACCCCCTTTGGGCGTTGCAGAGTGTGTGTTTGTACCTGAGATGAAACTAAGATCATCTATACTCACAGATGTCAACAACAGAGAGCGTTCAGATTCAAGTTTCTTGCTCATCCTCCGGCATTACCGTTTCTTGAAGATCAATTCGACCTGTAATAGTCAAAAGGAATTCATGATCAAAAGAACTCATACTCTCCAGCTTTTGCAAAGATACAATAATGGACAACTGGACAAGTTTAAGAAGGACTTAAACGCTTAAAAGATAAAATCTATATAAATGGAGAAAAAAAATCCTTTTTAAGTAAAGAAAATATGCCGATCAGTTCATAAACTGAAATGTTACAGAAAGAGAAAAGTGGGGGACAGCTAAACAACTATTCTAGATATTATAGAAAGATCAATTTTGGGGCAAATTAAATTATGATATATATTGCTTCCTTGTAAAACTAGAGCAACTTGCTGGTTTTTAATGCTACATGAGGCATATATAGTAATTACTCGGTGAAGACTATACATTCTTTGCTTGAATCGGCAATCAGCCATACTCAGGCGATAAATTACCCAGTAATAGTGTTCCTTGTTTTTGGAAGACTATTTCATCAATGTCTTCGAATTCTCGACAAATACAAAAAAGTAGAATAAGAAACTTTCTTCCTCGTGTCGGTGAGGATCTTTCAGGAATATGTATAGATATATCTCATACCTAACAACGAAACGATAGAAGGGGCTTTTGAAGGTCCGTTGGATCTCATGTCAGTTCCTGCAATGCATATGAAAAATTATGACTCCAGAATAGTTGCATGTTTGTCAACTCATGATGCCATCATAGAATAGTAAATATGTACGGTCACCAAAACTGCAGCCTGAGAACCTGTCCCTATACAATAGGGGTAAAAAGCAATTCTGTAACTTATGAGTACTTGATCTGTAAAATGAGAAAAAAAAAAGAGATGCCTATGGCTTTGCAATAGACACGATTTTCTCAATGGGAAGGCATTGACATTTAATCTGAACTTGTGTCCGGAAAAAAATGAACTGCGAACTCGACCATTAACCAAACTGAAGCAGCTTTAGCCTTTAGTGAAGATACAACACCAGAGTTTCTTGTTAAAAAGGAAAAAAAATGCACTAGAGCATAAAAAGAAGTATACCTGAACTTTCAAGTGACTTAACTATGTCTGATTTCTTAAATGTAAATCCTATGAAATTGTTATCTTTCGATGTCAACATCTGCACCATTAAATGAAAAAAAAAAGCATATCAAAACGTTTCAAAATCAATCTAGTATAATGTAGTACTACAAATCTTACTAGAAAGAAAATGAAGATTGGATCAAGAAAGGCCTTTACCTTCCTCCAAGGTCCCACTTCTGGTATTGAGGAGGGAGGGCCATCAATCTACCAAAAAGCAAAGATAAAGTAAAATTAGTTTCACTGAAAGGAGAAAAAAGAAGACAGAATTTCAAACTTTAATTAAAAAACTTTTAAGTTCAGGATGCAAAAATATTTCCAAGTTATCTGAGAAACAAAAACTAAAAGGTGCAACAAGCAAAACTAGCCAGAAACCGTATACCACATTTTAGTTAAAATGCAATGGAGAAAGCTATCAATTTATAGAAATTGTCAATATCCCAATGGGGAAGAGACATTAAGTTAAAAGTGCTTCAAAGTTCAAAGTAGGAAGGGTGTAACTCATACAATAGCATTTATCTATTTAATTCATTGAGAATACGATACATTAGCATTCAAAGAACTCACTTCAGGGAACTTCTCAAAATTTTGAGTGTCCAAATCCCCAGTGACTGTTGGCTTATATGCTGCTTCAATCTCATACAGCTTTTCCCACTGAACACCTTTGAACCACGGATGTGCCTGATAAATTTCAAGACCTCAAAGTTATAAATGAACGAAATACTAACAAGATCAAATCAAGGAAGTAAACAATCTAGTACTAAAAAATTGCAGATGGTGCAACTAATTTGTCAATGTACAAAATTAATAACTAGATGCAGTCTTCAGTCGGGAGAAATATGTCTACTTGTTATGAATGCTTGGTGCAAAAGTATCTGGAAACTAAAACAGACACAAAAACATAAAGGGCCTCTTTAAATTTTTAATATGAATACTCAAAATAACATTTATTATCACTGGAAGAACTTACCTTCAATTCTTCTACCCCTCTGGTGCCCAGGCGGGTTTCAACATCACAGAGAAGGTGACATATTAAATCCTTAGCCTCAGCAGATATTTTTGGTTCATCGGGGAATTTCAAGCAAGCTCTCCAGTTGATGATCTGTCCAAGAGAGAAATATTACAATCTAGTGAAAAAAGGAGGGTAACAAAATAACTAAGAACCAAAAACTAGGTGTTGTGCCACCTTGCGGCATGTTATCCTAGGATCATCAGAACAAAATGGAGGATAGCCTATGAGCATCTCATACATGATTGCGCCTAGAGACCACCAATCACACTCCATCCCATAACCCTTCTTTAATAGAACTTCAGGAGCCATGTAATCAAGAGTTCCAACAGTTGAATATGCCTGCAAAAGCCAGACATTAGCTGATCCTGAGTGGGATGGGATCCCTGCTTAAGAAATGCAACACATGTAAAATCTGAAAAGTATAAATGTTATTCACGTGAAGCAACTTATGCAGGTTGTTGCAACTAAATTAAAGATAATACCAATGCACGGCGGTTACGTTTCCATTGTTGTAGTTGTTCTTTTGGCATCAACCAAGGGGGTCTTTCAGATCCAGACTGTATCTCAGCTTCACTAGCATCCTGGGAAGTTAATTCTTCATCTTCCAACAAAATTGTCGAATACTTGTCATCTATGGGTTTACACAAGCCAAAATCTGAAAGCTTTAAATGCCCATTCTTATCTAGTATCAGGTTATCTGGTTTAATGTCCCTACAAGAAAAATATGATCAAGAATAATATCTGCAAAGAGATTTTTCAAGTATTTTAAGTCCTCAATATTTCTCACTGATTACAGTTCACATGCTGGCATACATTCAAGAAAATCGTAATCTTAGAAACATATTAACTTACCTATGTATATAGTTGTGTTGGTGAATCGAATGAATAGCCAAAATGCTCTCTGCTACATAGAAACGTGCTACATCTTCAGAAAGAATATCTTCCCTCATTAGTAGTGTCATGATATCACCACCAGGTAAATACTCCATAATAAGGTACAAGAAGTCAGAATCTTGAAAAGAATAGAACAGCTTTACAATGCACCGGCTATCAACCTCGGCAAGTAAATTTCTCTCAGAACGAACATGCTCAACCTTGAAACAAATTAAAGTCAAAAGTACGGATAATAATTTAACTTGTTGTGCGGCTTTTATCATGATCCACCAAGAAAATGTATGAGTTGGTCTCATAAAGATCCTAACCATTCCAAATCAAATGGAATTAAGATCAATGTCAAATTGAATATATGCCAACTGCCAAAATCCAGTTATTACCATAATACCGAAATAAAGAATGGTTAAAAGAAAAGGAAGTAGGCAATAACCTTGCAAATAATTCCTGCATTAAAGACATCCCTAAAAAGGCTAATGATCACTTTCAGGAATCTAACAATCTTTGTGATCATGTGATTAAACCAACAACCAAACCACTACGTACAAAAGGAAAATCAAAGCCTGTAATAAAAAAAATGATACAATCAACAAAGGTTACTACTTTGAACGTGTATTATTTAGGTGGGTTACCTGTCCACGACTGAGCATCTCTGATTTCTTTAACTTCTTCATGGCAAAAATCTCTCCTGTATTTTTTGCACGACATAACCTAACCTGTTTTTGTTGCATTGAATCAGTGGTAAGTGTCAAGCCATCTAATTATCTACACTTGCAATTTCTTTTAAAGCATAATTGAACAAGCTCAAAAATCCCCAATAAAGTTAAAAAATCAATGAAAATGTTAACCAAGGAATCGGATCAAGAGCTCTAATACAACAAACATTTGAAATATACCTCACCGAATGCACCTTTTCCAATTACAGTTAATTGTTCGAAATCATCAATTCCAACTTTACGTCTTTGCAGCCTCATATATTCAGTTTCTCTCCTTTCCAAATTCCTCATCATCTCCTCTTGTTCCTCGCTCGAAACCTGAGCTTCCTCAGCCCTCCTTTGCAGTGCTCGTCGTCTTAAATGAACGAAAGATAATATCCAACAAAATTACGTTTCAATTTAAAAAAAAAAACCCTCCCAACAAATTTCATCTAAGCTAACCATATCCACCACTTAACACCATAGTTTCAGTTATTACCTAAAACAAATAAACTCAACTAAAAATTACCAAAACATCAAATTAAAAGAGCACATGGATTTTAAATGCAACAATAGTTCGGACCGTCGGAATTACCTTTCTTTGCGCTCTTGTAATCCTTGCAGATAGTTCTTGTAATGATTCTCAATGAACTGTTTAGCGGCGGCAGCTTTTTGCCTGGTTACCGGCGAAGAAACGGAGACATCCGGATCCAAATCTAAGGCTCGATTTGCCTTCAAATTCAAAGCTCCTAATCTTACCGTCCCATCTCCACCGTCCATTTTACCACACGAAATTTCAATGGAAGTTTTTTCTTTCACCAAATACCAAGCTTCAACTTTAAACTAAAATAAAATCAAATACTAGTAATAATAACCATTTCAAATACGAAAAACAAAGGCCGATAAATGAAGCTTGATCGGTGTCACAGTATCGAGGTGAGATCTAAGAGTTGTTGCCTATCAGTTGTTTGTGAAAATGACTCCAAGAATATTGAAAATAATAATTAAAAATAAAAGTAAAAGAAAATACTACTATGATTTTCTGAACTGGCTACGGTCTGCTGTGTCGGCGGAGATCTATAGGAGACGAAAGTCGCGGTGAGATTCTAAGATATTTTCTATGCGTGATATGCACGCGCCTTGATATTAATCTAGCGCTGAAACAACGTGGTGGCACGGCTGGATGTTAACCAAATGGCAAATTTGGTATACATATTATTATATTGGAGATAAATTCAAAAAATTGATACTTAAATCTGTTAAAAATTATTGAATCTATATAAAAAAATAAATTTATATCAAATACTTGTTACGGATTATTACTCTCTTCCTAAAAGACATGTCTGATAGGATGTGCAGTCCCACCGTTTATATATTTCAAGACATCTATTTTCTTTTTCGATGTAGGATTAATGTTCTCGTTTCTTCCCAGACGTGACGTTCTCTCACACTCAACCTCGTGATACCCTCTTCACAAGTCAACCACGCTCGTGATGGACCAATTGTCACGGTTGTCCACCCTGCCTACCCTGCTCACGGGCGTTCGGCGTGAAATCAGACAATCAAAGAGTCACTCTGATACCACTTATCACAGGACTGGAATTCAACTAGTAAAAACCATGCGACACTAGTCGCGAAACACTCGAGAGGGAGTTGCTAGAGAGCATCAAAGAAGGGTTGTCTCACGATCTTACTGCCAAGGCATTGATAGAGTATGCCAAAGAAGGCAAATCTCGATGATTTTGGATCGAAGAGGACTTGCTATACTCATGAGGACATCGCCTCTATGTCCCCCATTTCAACAACCTACGCAAAGCAACTTATAAAGGAGTGTCATGATTCAAGATAGGCGGATCGTCCAAAAATGCATCGCACATTGGCGTTGTTGTCAGAACGGTATTATTGGCCACACATGAGCGACAATGTCGAGGCCTATGTCAAGACTTATCTTGTGTGCCAACAAGACAAGGTGGATGCTAAGAAACTGATGGGTTTGTTGCAACCATTACCAATCTCCAAGAGAACATGAGAGAGTATTTCCTTTGATTTTATTATTGGTTTGCCTAACGTTGACAATTTTTCGAGTGTTTTGGTCGTGGTTGACATGTTCTCAAACTATGCAACCTTCATACCAGCTAGCAAGGTTTGCCTAGTCGAAGAGGCAACCCATCTTTTCCTCAAACACGTAATGAAGTATTGGGGAATTCTAAAGACAATCGTGAGCGATAGAGATACTCGCTTCACCAGCAAATTTTGGATCGAGCTATTCAAGTTGATGTGACCCAATTTGAATTTTTCAACCAGCTTTCACCCACAAACAGACGGGCAAATCGAGAGAGTGAATGTGCTACTAGAGATCTACTTGAGGCACTATATGAGTGCCACGCAATGAGATTGGCCAAAATTGTTGGACGTGGCCTAATTTTCTTACAACTTGCAACAGAGCGAGGCAACCAACCGAAGCCTATTCGAGATTGTGACTAGACAACAACCACTTACACCCAATGTTGTTTGTGACCATGTATGAGGGGCTAAATCCAGCCGCCTTCAATTTCACAAAGGTTTGGCAAGAGCAACACGACTTAGCCCGAGCTTGCTTACACAAGGCCGAGAAACGGACAGACCAAAAGCGCCGAGACATGGAGTTTCATGTAGGGAACTTATTTCTTGCAAAATTAAATCTGACCCTTCGCAATTTTTCTGTCGACATGGCACTCTTGAGGAGATACGATGAACCATATCGAGTCGTGAAGTGAGTAGGCAAGGTGGCCTACAAGCTAGAGTTGTCGCCAAAGCTACGAGCCCATTCCGTGTTTCACATCAGCATGCTCAAGTTGTACCATAAGGATGCCGATGATCCATAGCGGAGTAGATCCAGCTGAGCACCAGTCGGAGTGAAGGTGTCCTATGAGAAGGAGGCACAAGACATCCTAACAGACTGAGTGATTCGACGACTAGACCATAGGCCAAGGCACGAATACTTCATGCTTTGGAATGGACTTCCCGAAATCGAGGGTAGTTGGGAACTTGCCGAGGACCTATGACAATTCGAGGACGAGATAGCTGAGTTCCATCAATAGCAAGCGACGAGGGCATCACTCAGTTCAGTGGGGGGAATGTCACAGCCAGCAACCTATGGCCGAGCTGCCCGCACACCAAGGGGACCAAGCACGCACACCACATGCGGTTGAGCACCATGGGGCTGAGTCAAGCACCATCCAAGCACACCAAGGGGTAATCTAATTCCATAAACATCCATCAGCACCATAGGGTCGAGTCCAGCACACTACGAGCAACCCAAGAAGTTTGTCCAAACTCATGGGCCCGTCTGAACTCAATCCGCCCAAGTCTGTCCACATGGTCAAATCTGCCTACACTATAGAGAGTGCTCATCTAGTTGGTCGAGATATTCATGGAAAGGTACCAAGCCAACACAATCCCCCGATTCATAGAGATTCTTCTCCCACCACCCAAAGAAAACATCCATGGCAATTCTTTGAGATATCATCTATCAAGGAAGGTGATTAAGATATTATCTTATTTCCTTAAATAGATTGTCTAGGCTAATCTTGACCATTGATTCAATTTATTTGTACATGTCAGATCAAGGGGTGTTTGCCTATAAATAGAGGCTCACCCCAACATTCATCTAATTTTCTCTTGAGTAATACAAACAACATTCACTAATTTTCTTGTCTTTCCTTGCTTTTCGTTTTCATTATTCACCAAGTCTTTTACTTGGTTTTTCAGGTCTACCTAGCCGCCTTTCAAGTGTTCTGCGATTAGGGTCGCATGATTCTTGCTAGTTGAATCCTAGCCCCGTGACGCATCCCATCTTTAAATTTATTTTAAAATTAATATTATTTAATAAAATACACATTTTATTCAATAAAATATGTGAAAGATAATAATTTAATAAATCTCAAAAATATGGTTAAAATAAAAATTAAACTAAAGGAAGAATGAGATTATAAATAATAACATTATGAATTATATTTTAATATTCTTTTAATTATATATTTTTATAACAAATATTTTTTTGTTTTTAAATATCATTATATTATTGAACTCACAATCGATTAACATATAGTGTGTTACATAGAAGTTAAAATTAATAAATATTAGATTTTGTTGCACTCGTGAGTGAAAAAAATTATGCAAAAAATGATATTTGTAAAATTTTATTCAATGAATTGTCATAAATAGTGGAACACATATGATATTCGAGAAGACTCGAGTTTAAAGTGCTTTGTCTACAAGGTGTATGCGCATTGTCAAAGAATTAAGAATATGTATAAAAGATTTATAAATAAATTTACTAATTTTGTTCTTAATCATTAAGTAGTGTGTTTTAGTTGTTTTTAAGTCGTTATAAAATTATAAATCAATGGTGAAAAAATACATAATAATAAAAAATTTTAATTACGAAAAATTATATCATTGGTATGACTTACCATATTAGTCATGGTCCCAACCAATGAAAACCACCGACTACACATTTTTATGTCATTTTTTTCAACTAGTGAATCTTCACTAATATTTTTTACATTTCATTTAAAAAATAGTTTTTTAAGTTATTATATAATAAAAAAATAAAAAATAGTATAGTGAATGCTTTTTATTAGTTGAGACCATAACTAATATAATAAGTCAAACTCATAATATAATTTATCCTTTTAACTACACCATTAATCCTGTCCAGTCCTATTACAAAATGTTAACCACCGGTTAATAATCTAAAGGGTAAACTACAATAAAGGTCACTCAATTATAGGTAAGATTACATTTGGGTCACTCAATTATTAAAAGTTACAATTGGGTCACTCAATTATGGGTAAGGTTACATTTGGGTCACCCAATTATTAAAGGTTACATTTGGATCACTCAATTATGGGAAAGGTTACATTTGGGTCACTCTTCATATTAAAAAAAGTATATCAATTTGTGTATTAGATTAATTAATAATTTCAAATGAAGTATTCTAATGTTAACAAGGATATACAAGTGATTTGGAAGAAAAAATGACTAAATTAATGTACTTTTTAAATATGAAGGGTGACCCAAACGTAACCTACACATAATTGAGTGACCTAAATGTAACCTTTAATAATTGGGTGACCCAAATGTAACTTTACCCATAATTGAGTGACCCAAATGTAACTTTTAATAATTAAGTGATCCAAATGTAACCTTACCTATAATTGAGTGACCTCTGTTGTAGTTTACCCTAATCTAAAATAGACTTATTTCCGTGAAACTTTAGGAAAATATATATTGTGGGGGAAGGTCAAAGTAGATTGATGTAGACGCGCGTAGGTTACGCGAGTGGAGGGCTTGGGATGAATTTTAGTATGGTAGATCCTGATTCCAATCTCGGTAATGCACCATCATCCGACATGGTCCGGTGCTGGCTGATCTGGGTTGAGAGCGTCAAATGCTTTACTACCAACATGCCACGTGGTTTATTGGTGTGGACTTAAATTTTTAATACTTTTTATTTTTAAATCTAATACTGTAATTAATCATGAGATGTGGTGTGGTGGTTGTTCACCTCATCCCTTAACTATGACACCAGGAGTTTGATTCCTACCAATGAGAATGAAACACATTATATAGCCAACCGTTTATCTTTTAGTGAGATCCCCGCGGCGAGAAAATTAATCACTATTATTGACGGTAAATACCTTGGCTTGAATCAAAATAATCTAATAATTAATCTTCGATGCAGATCACAAATTTTAAACTAATTTTAATATTTAATCGTCACAAAATTATCGTGTAAGCTTTAACCAGTTTGATTAGATGCTTAAATCTATGGTTTAATAATTAAAGTAGGCTTGAATATAAAATAAGTGTTTAAAACATTTATTTTTTTATTTACGTGTTTAAATTATATTTTAGATATTCTACGTATTTAAAATTTTATTTTAATCTAAATAAGTGCTTAAATTTTTGATCAAACCAAATACAAAAAAGTTTTGATTTTTTGTCCAAATAGATATCTAATTCTTTTGTAAATGTAGATTTTTTGCAGGCTTTGGGCATGTATTTTGCAGGCTTGTTGTGTCCAGGTTCCTCTTCATTCGTGGAGTGAGTTGTTTGATTGGGTGTTGAGATATGGGAAAGATAAATTGTTGAGAGCCTCCATAATTCGAGTTGCTTGGGGTTGTTTTAACTGCTATATTTGTTAGGAAAGATATGAAAGTGTAGCGATGTCTTTTTGGAAATACCTTATAATACCTATAAAGTGTAGGGTGTGAAAAGACATTTTAGAGAAATTAGAAAAGGAATTCAAAAAAATGAATTTTTGATGAATGGAGAAATCTAAAAAAAATAAAAAAAAAAAGAATTTTTGAAATTGAGAGATAAAAAGGTTGATTTTAAAAACGATAAGGGTTTATTTAAAAATAGGTAAAAATAGGGGAGCTTGAAAAAAAGATTTTAAGAAAATAGAAGGAGTCGCCACCGGCCACTTTAAAATGGTAGACCAGACACCGGAAATAAAAATCAGAGATTTGAAAGGGTTCGGGAGTCGGTTACACACGAGGAAGGATTAACACCCTCGACGTGCCCAAAATTGGTACCAAAACTTTACCGCTTAATTAAAACCAGATGTTACGAATTAAAGTGACAATTTTAACTGAGACTTGGTTATATACACGAGTAAATTTCGAAAATCCTAATATTCGAGAATGAACATCCGAACCACCACCACTACGACTGGTACTAACCTCTTTCATTTCTGAATAAAAAGAAATCACATTTTATTTTATTTTTTTTACGTTCTGAATGTGGCTTAGCATGGCATGCGAGAATAAATAAATAAAGCATGAGAACAATGCGAAATAAACAAAGCAAGAAAAACAAGTGCACATAATACTTAAATGCGTGAATAAGAATATATGAATTAAGAACTACACCTAATAAAAAGGAGCGGAATAAAATGAACGAAATGAAAACACGTAGATCAAAATAAATGAACCCGCATCATAACAAAATTATGGAATGGACCTACATACAACTTGAGAAAACATGATTACATCTAAGTTATGATATACTCATATATAATTGTACGAAAACTATGAATATATAATACACATAAAGGAACTTTATAATATATGGAGATAGCCACATAAAATAAGATATGTAAAATAGGTAATATGTCATGCATGATATTATACCATATAAACCATATTATATAGTAATAACCATGCACAAAATATTTTAAGAATCTGGAGGGTGAAGCCACGATTACACCACTGGCTAAGGGACCAAAATCAAACGAAAGTTAAAAATTATGGGGTTCGAAGGGAGATTTGCCCAAAAAGCGATAATTGGAATACCCGAGACGAAGTAAAAAAACATTGTAAAGTTGTAGGGATTAGGGCTGACATTTTAAAAACGGAAGCCGTAACACCCGGATTTTGGGGTCGGGTGAAATTAAATTATTAAAATATTATTTCGGGCTTTATATTTCAAAACAAATAAATTTATGTTGGGCTTGTTTTAAATTAAACCCAAATAGCCATGAATTTTACACTATTGTAATAACTCATTTTCATTAAGGGTAAAAAGGACCTTTGGCTTTTTAAAAGAAACAAACAAATAAAAATTGCTTTTTGCTCATCTTCCTCCCCCTCCTCCTTCAAACTAACGAAATATTTTTCCCCTCCATTACAAGTCACTATTCCATTTCTTCCTTGCTTCCTTCTTGAAGATTTTTGAAAGGTAATTTATGTTTTTTAGTTGTCCTTATCTTCCTCTTCATTCCTATACCATTAGTTTTCCATAAAACTCATTATACCACATTTTGAAGTTTTTGGGTTTTGAAATAAAAATGATAACTTTGATAGCTTTTAGTTAAGCTTTTGATTTGTTGTTGTTAAATAAGTTATTTACTATTCAAAAGGTCCAACATATCTAATTTTTACATGGTTTTATAATGATTTTCGGATATGAGTTTTAGGGAGGTTTTAGGTGGTTCAAAAGATGGGTTTTGGGGCTGTTTATGAGTGGGAATTGATGGCTAATGAATGTACGATGTTTAGAGGTTATTTTGGAAGCTTATGAGTAGGTTAAAAGTGTTGGAATCGATGGGTAATCACTGTGTGTTTGGGCTGCTCGAAAATGTTAGTTTGGGGTGTGTTCTTAGTTGACTATTTGCTTGGATTGTGTTTCGGGTTTGCTCCATTGATTTGTGGACTGAAATGTGATTGTTTTGATTGTGTTGGATGACTAGAATCAAGGCTTTGTGTTGGTGAGACCTCGGGAACGAATTCGGATAGCTTGGTGGATTGACCGGCTAGAGTTGTTGAGCTTAGAGTAGTCGATGAGTGGTTCTTCGATTTTTAATTGGTTTTCAAAACGTTTGGTTCGAGCATGTAGACCTAGGTCGGGCTTGGTAAACCCGCCTAGAGTTGGGATTAGATTGGTAGTCTAATTCCAAGCTTTAGATTAGAAGATGTTGGTTGAACTTATGAATATTGTGTGGTTATGCCTCTTATTCTACATTTATTGTGATTGATGTTGTTAAGTATATTGTGATATATATGTGTAGTGATGAGGCATGATGATTCATCTATGCATTGTGATATGTATGTGTTTGATGAAATGTGGGTTGCATGATTGTAAATCATGGTGGATACGTGCTAGGCACGAGAAATTGGTAAGGATATTGTGTTATGATGAGTTTGTGTTGAGATAGTATTGACACTAGTATGCTTGGGTACAAATGATCGATCATTAGGATGTTAGTGTGCACACGAGTGTCGAAATGCGCGCGTGGTCTTGGTGATGGTAGTCACCAAGATGGAGTACGGGTACGCCTGGAAATCCTCATTTGTATTTTAGTCGGTGATGAGTGGAATCCCATCGACGGGGCGTGAGGATGAGTGGAATCCCCTCCGCGTGAAACGGTGATGAGTGTAATCCCACCGTAAGGTAATGTCATGGTTGAGTTGTTGGATGTGAGCTCCAACGGTTGTTATCCGCGTATTCGGGTCATAGCTAGGTGCCAATACGTTTTGTTGAATGTGTTTCATATGGTTGTATTTATGGACATGTTGAGCATGTCATGATAATTGTTGTTATGTTCATGCATTTCATATATTTGATTCTTGTGGCTTCGAAGGTAAGGAAGCATGGATTCATCCTTGGTTTTGTTGCTCGTGCTTGGACCCTGCATTGTTGAGGTTAGTTTTATGAGCTTACCCTTACTAAGCTTTACGCTTACGCTCTCTTTGTTTGACAATACAGATCCTTAGTTCATGGGTTGCTTGTGTGAGGAGAAGGGCCTTCAAGTGTGCTATTTCCATCTTTAAGTATGAACTTTTAAACTAGAGATGTAATAGATAAGAAATGAGAATTGTGTTGTTGATTTGTGTTAAGGAGCTTGTTAGGACTCCTTTAGTAAGTTGATGTTTTGGTTGTGGCTTGCTTATGCCATGTATGTTGGCCTTGTGCCCTTATCTTTATGCTTATGTGTATATTTTGTTCCAAGGCATGAAAACCTTGATATGCAATGTATGTCTCTTTTGGTGAATGCTTGATTCCTTAAAATGTATGGCCTTTTCATGTTCGTTGTGTGTTTATCATGTTTGGAGTAGGGTGAATGCCTCTAGAGTAGGTAAATGCATGTTATGTCTTGTTTCTTGGTGTTTGAGGCATGTTGGGAGCTGTTGGAGATGCCTAAAACTGGTTTTAGAAATGCACAGACTGCAGGCGTTTCGGAACGGGTGAGGCTGTTTCGGAATGAGTGTGGTTCCAGGGACACCCGTATCGGAACACGTTCCGGTACGGTTTGGCTACTGTGAACCCCTGTTCCGATACGAGTATCGAAACGTTTTTGCTACTGTGAGGGCCTATTCCGAAACGTGTTTCGGAACGTCTAGCGAAATGGACCTCTGTTCCGAAACGGGTTGGAGCGTATCGAAACGGATGGTCTGGCTTTTTAAACTGGGGCCCGTGTATCGAAACAAGCTTGCCTGTTTCGAAACACTGGCCTGAAATGTGGGCTTTTGGCATCTCTAAAGGTTCTCAAGTGTTGGGCTTAGGCCCTGTTTTATGTTAGCTTTCTTGTGAGCCTTGTTCATGATCGTTTATGTGTGTTTGGGTCGCGTTTGCAAGAAATCGGATTAACTTGACAATTCGTAAATTTAAATTAACTTACGCGCTCTTGCTTAGTCTTGTCCTCGTTTTTCGCTGCCATTTGTCACACATAGGACTAACTAAATATCTAGACAAGATAATGTTAAAAGAAACTTTCTAGGGTTGCTAACCGAGGGGGATCCTTAACGGGGTTCGCCTCAGTTTTCCCCGTGTAGCCCACTCGGACCGGTCGGCCGTCCAGGCCTGGACGAGGGGGTTACACTTTTAGGTATCAGAGCCTGAGGTTTCCGAGACCTCGGGCAGGTAAGTGAGGTAAGTTAAGTTCTTGTGTTGCAATTGCACGGTGTTTGCTTGCCATGTAAGTATGTTTGCTTGCTTATCAAGTATGCTTTGATGTTTGTTTAATTGATCGTTGGTGTGTGTTGTTTGAAGCATGTTGAGTAGAGTCCCATTGCTTCTATTACATCGGAAAAAGAGATTTTTAAGTGAGGGAAAACATACTTGAGCCACTTGGACCCTTGCCCTTGCTAACCCTATTTTGTATGTTGTTGTTGTAGTTGTTATCTGTGAGCTGTTATGATGAGGCCTAGAGGTAGACCCAGGCTGGTTCGTCAGGAACCCCGTGTTGAGGCTCCTGTTGGTGAGTCGGTGGTTGGAGTAGAGGCTCCTGTGGAAGAGCATGCTGTTGGAGTCGGAGCTCCACCACCACCACCTTCTCAGCCTGATGTGGAATGCGAGGCTAGAGCTGAGGGAGTGGGACCTCAGGTTGGCCAGGGTGGCCAAGGTCCTGCAGGGATAGATTTGTCTCCGCTAGTTCAAGCTATAACGGGAGCGTTTCAGGCTGCAACACAACCGAGAGGAGATGATGCTAGCTTACCTTTAGAGAGGCTTCGTAGCCTCGGAGCGGATGAGTTTAGGGGATCTACACCTGAGAGACCAGAGTTATGGCTAGAGAAGACAATTCGTATTTTGGCTCAGATGGGATGTGTTGGGGCTCGTAAGTTGGACTATGTAGTTTAGTTGCTTCAGGGTGATGCCTACACCTGGTGGGTTACCATTACTTCCGGCGTGCCTGAGGCCGAGATCAGTTGGGATTTCTTTGAGACTGCTTTAAGAAAGAGGTATTTGGGCCCTAGATATTTAGATGAGAAGAAGAGGGAGTTCATGGCTCTTGTTCAGGGAGGCACATCAGTGACAAATTATTAGACCCACTTTGTTCGATTGAGTCAGTATGCTCCGGAGTTGGTTCCTACTAAGAGGAACCGTTGTGATCGGTTCAGGTATGGACTCCATGAGGAGGTTAAGAGGTACACCTTGGCTACAAATTATTCTGATTTTGATGTCTTGGTCGATAGGGCCAAGGACATTGAGCATAGCTTGGGGCTGACCAAGCGTTCGGGAGGATCCAGTTCAGGAAAGAGGCACAACAACTTTGATCGTGGTGATGCCAAGAGGCATCAGGGCAGTGGACAACAATTTGATCATAGGCGTGGCGGTGGCCACCATGGTAGAGGCCATCAGGGCCAGAGAGCCGGAGGGCGTTTGCCCGAGTGTGCCCGATGTGGGAGGCAGCATTCAGGAGAGTGCTGGGGAAACTATCATGCTTGCTGGAACTGTGGATTGAGAGACCACTTCAGGAGAGAGTGTCTGCATCAGGTGGGACAGGCACCGTTTTAGGCACAGGCTCCTGCGAGATTGATCGACCATCCAAGAGGCCGTGGGCGTGGTCATGGTTACTTCTAGCCTAGGGCTGATGCACCTAGGATAGAGGCACCGGGGAATCTTGCTCATGTAGTGGCAGTTTAGCCAAAGGCCGGTGGACCAGCTAGAGTCTACGCACAGAGAGAGGCAGGGAATGACACAGATGTGATAGAAGGTAATTTCGAGTTACAGTCCATGTCTTTGCTTTCCTTAGTCGATTCGGGTTCCACACATTCTTATATTTTGAGTGAGCATGCAAAGAAGTTAGTCATACCTGTTGAGATTTTAGACATAGGAATGCATGTGACTAGTTCCTTCGGTGAGACAGTTGTAGTTAGACGGATGTATAGGAGGTATCCGTTGAAGATTCAGGGTCATGTGTTTCCTGTTGATATGATGGAGCTTCCGTTCTACGGTTTTGATATCATTTTGGGTATGGATTGGTTGGCTGAGCATAGAGCTAGTGTAGATTTTGAGACAAAGAGAATTTCGTTGAAGCTTTTTGATGACTACAAGGTAGTGGTAGTAGGCGAGAACATTAAGTTCTTGTTGAACGTTGTGTCGGCTTTAGAGGCTCATAGGTTGATGGACTCCGGTTGTGGGGCTTATTTAGCGTACGTGATGAATCCGAATATGAGTGAGGTTAAACTGAAAGATATCAGGACAATTTATGATTTTTCGGATGTGTTTCCAGAAGAGTTACCGGGTTTACCTCCTGACAGAGATGTAGAGTTTGTGATTGAGACTGTTTCAGGGTCTACTCCAGTTTCTATTTCTCTGTACCGTATGGCTCTGAAAGAGTTCAAAAGTCAGCTTCAGGAGTTGTTAGACCGAGGTTTTATTAGGCCTAGTAGTTCTCCTTGGGGTGCTCCCGTGTTGTTTGTGAAGAAGAAGGATGGCAGTATGAGGATGTGTATCAAGTATAGGCAGTTGAACCAGTTGACAGTGAAGAACAAGTATCCGTTGCCATGTATAGATGACATGTTTGATCAGTTGAGGGGTGCTTCAGTGTTTTCGAAGATAGATTTGAGATCGGGGTACTATCAGTTGAAGGTAAAGGACTAGATACGATCATTATGAGTTCCTTGTGATGCCGTTTGGGCTCACGAATGCACCAGCAGCTTTCATGGACATGATGAACAGAGTTTTCCGAGACTATCTATACTGATTTGTAGTTGTTTTCATAGACACATCCTTGTGTACTCGAGATCAGAAGAAGAACATGATGAACACTTGAGACTTGTTTTGCATAGGTTGATGAGTAATCAGTTGTATGCTAAGCTGAGTAAATGCGAGTTCTGGATCAGAGAGGTTGTGTTCCTTGGCCACGTTGTGTCAGCTAAAGGTATCCGTGTTGATCCGAAGAAGATTAAAGCCATTGTTGAGTGGAAACAACCTAAGTCAGTGACAAAGATTAGGAGTTTCCTAGGACTAGCTGGTTACTATAGGAGGTTCGTTGATGGTTTCTCTACAGTAGCTGCTCCGTTGACTAAATTGTTGCAAAAAGGTGTGAATTTTGAGTGGTCAGATGCGAGAAAAAAGGCATTTGAGAAATTAAAAGAAGCTTTGAGAATGCTCCAGTGTTGGTACAACCAGTTTCAGGGAAATAGTTCGTAATCTATAGCGATGCTTCCTACGTAGGTTTAGGTTGTGTTCTGATGCAAGAAAGGAGAGTGGTTGCTTACGCTTCGAGACAGTTGAAGGTGCACGAGAAGAACTACCCTACGCACGACATTGAGTTAGCAGCAGTTGTGTTTGCGTTGAAGATTTGGCGACACTACTTGTATGGTGAGAAGTGCACGGTTTACACTGATCATAAGAGCTTGAAGTATCTGATGACTCAGAGAAAGTTGAACTTGAGGCAGAGAAGATGGCTTGAATTGTTGAAAGACTATGATTTGACTATTGAGTACCATCCGGGAAAGGCAAATGTAGTGGCTGATGCGTTGAGCAGAAAAGTTGCAGTTGAGTTGCGATCTATGTTTGCTAGGCTGAGTGTATCAGGGGACGATGGTTTGATTACAGAGTTGCAAGTGAAGCCTTCATTGATTCAGATGACCAGAGAGAAACACTTGCAAGACTTATCATTAGCTTCACATGTTCAGGACATTGTAGAGGGTCGACCGACAGAGTACATTTTCAGTGATGAGAATGTGTCGTGTTTCAGAGACAGAGTTGTAGTACCTGAAGATGTTGAGTTGAGACGTACGATTCTGAGCGAAGCACATTCGAGTCCTTTTTCTATGCATCCGGGCAGTACTAAGATGTACCGAGCTTTGAAGAGTGATTATTTCTGGGTTGGTTTGAAGAAGGATATGGCCGAGTATGTGAGCCGTTGCATGGTATGTCAGAGGGTAAAAGCAGAACATCAGGTTCCTTCAGGTTTGTTACAACCTTTGAAAATTTCAGAATGGAAGTGGGAAAGAATCACTATGGACTTTGTGTCAGGGTTGTCGCTGTCTCCTTCGAAGAAGAATCCTGTCTGGGTGATAGTTGATAGATTCACTAAGTGTGCCCATTTCTTAGTAGTGAACACCATAGATTCTTTAGACAAGCTAGCAGCTTTGTATGTCCGAGAGATTGTGAGACTGCATGGAGTTCCGAAGTCTATTGTATCAGACAGAGATCCGAGATTCATATCGAGGTTCTGGAGTTGTTTGCATAGTGCCCTAGGTAGTCGTTTGCATTTCAGTACTTCATATCATTCGTAGTCAGATGGTCAGTCGGAACGAGTGATACAAGTATTAGAGGATATGCTCCGTTGTTGTGTGATCGACTTCCAGGGATCGTGGGAGAAGCATTTACCCTTAGTCGAGTTTGCTTACAACAATAGTTACCAGGCTAGTATTCAGATGGCTCCCTATGAGGCATTGTATGGTAGGCGATGTAGGACTCCGATCTGTTGGGTCGAAGCGGGTCAGAAGTTGTTACCTATGCCGGATTTGCTTAAGGGGACAACCGATAAAGTGAAGTTGATTTGTGACCATTTGAGAGCAGATTCTGATCGTCAGAAATCTTATGCTGATTTGAAGAGAAAAGAGATTGAGTTTTCAGTGGGTGAGAAAATGTTTCTGAAAGTGTCTCCGTTGAAGAAGGTAATGCGGTTTGGCCGAAAAGGCAAGTTGAGTCCGAGGTTTATTGGTCCGTATGAGATAGTTGAGCGGATTGGGCCAGTAGCTTACCGTTTGAGATTGCCTTCAGAGTTAGAGAAGATCCACGATGTATTTTATGTGTCGATGCCTAGGAGATATAGATCGGATCCGTCTCACATTATGCCCGTTGAGGAGATAGAACTGAATCCATATTTGTCTTACAATGTAGAACCAGTTGAGATACTTGCTTCGGATAGCAAGGTGTTACGTGGCAAGACCATAGAGTTGGTTAAGGTGTTGTGGCGACATAGAGGTGTGGAAGAGGCCACGTGGGAGAGGAAAGCTGATATGCTTGAGCAGTTTCCGTACTTGTTTCCGTCAGGTAATTTCGGGGATGAAATTCCTTAAGTGGGGGAGAGTTGTAACACCCGGGTTTGGGGGTCGGGTGAAATTAAATTATTAAAATATTATTTCAGGCTTTATATTTCAAAACAAATAAATTTATGTTATGCTTGTTTTAAATTAAACCCAAATAGCCATGGATTTTACACTATTGTAATAACCCATTTTCATTAAGTGTAAAAAGGATGTTTGACTTTTTAAAAGAAACAAACAAATAAAAATTGCTTTTTGCTCATCTTCCTCCCCCTCCTTCTTCAAACTAACGACATGTTTTTCCCCTCCATTACAAGTCACTATTCCACTTCTTCCTTGCTTCCTTTTTAAACATTTTTGAAAGGTAATTATGTTTTTGAGTTGTCCTTATCTTCCTCTTCATTCCTATACCATTAGTTTTCCATAAAACCCATTATATCACATTTTGAAGTTTTTTGATTTTGAAATAAAAATGATAACTTTGATAGCTTTTAGTTAAGCTTTTGATTTGTTGTTGTTAAATAAGTTATTTACTATTCAAAAGGTCCAACATATCTAATTTTTACATGGTTTTATAATGATTTTCGGATATGGGTTTTAAGGAGGTTTTAGGTGGATCAAAAGATGGGGTTTGAGGCTGTTTATGAGTGGGAATTGATGGCTGATGATTGTATGATGTTTAGGGGTTATTTTGGAAGCTTATGAGTAGGTTAAAAGTGTTGGAATCGATGGGTAATCGCTGTGTGTTTGGGCTGCTCGAAAATGCTAGTTTGGGGTGTGTTCTTAGTTGGCTATTTGCTTGGATTGTGTTTCAGGTTTGCTCCATTGATTTGTGGACTGAAATGTGATTGTTTTGATTGTGTTGGATGACTAGAATCAAGGTTTTGTTTTGGTGAGACCTCGGGAACGAATCCGGATAGCTTGGTGGATTGATTGGCTAGAGTTGTTGAGCTTGAAGTAGTCGGTGGGTGGTTCTTCGGTTTTTAATTTGTTTTCAAAACGTTTGGTTCGAGCATGTAGACCTAGGTCGGGCTTGGTAAACCCGCCTAGAGTTGGGATTAGATTGGTAGTCTAATTCCAAGCTTTAGATTAGAAGATGTTGGTTGAACTTATTAATATTGTGTGATTATGCCTCTTATTCTACATTTATTGTGATTGATGTTGTTAAGTATATTGTGATATATATATTAATATGTGTGTGTATGTGTGTGTAGTGATGAGGCATGATGATTCATCTATGCATTGTGATATGCATGTGTTTGATGAAATGTGGGTTGCATGATTGTAAATCATGGTGGATATGTGCTAGGCACGGGAAATTGGTAAGGATATTGTGTTATGATGAGTTTGTGCTGAGATAGTATTGGCACTAGTATGCTTGGGTACAAATGATCGATCATTAGGATGTTAGTGTACACACGAGTGTCGAAATGCGCGCGTGGTCTTGGTGATGGTTGTCACCAAGATGGAGTACGGGTACGCCCGAAAATCCTTATTTGTATTTTAGTCGGTGATGAGTGGAATCCCATCGACGGGGCGTGAGGATGAGTGGAATCCCCTCCGCGTGAAACGGTGATGAGTGTAATCCCACCGTAAGGTAATGTCATGGTTGAGCTGTTGGATGTGAGCTCCAACGATTGTTATCCGCGTATTCGGGTCATAGCTAGGTGCCAATATGTTTTATTGAATATGTTTCATATGGTTGTATTTATTGACATGTTGAGCATGGCATGATAATTGATGTTATGTTCATGCATTTCATATATTTGATTCTTGTGGCTTCGAAGGTAAGGAAGCATGCATTCATCCTTGGTTTTGTTGCTCGTTCTTGGAACCTGCATTGTCGAGGTTTGTTTTATGAGCTTACCCTCACTAAGCTTTACGCTTACGCTCTCTTTGTTCGACAATGCAGATCCTTAGTTCGTGGGTTGCTTGTGCGAGGAGAAGGGCCTTCAAGTGTGCTATTTTAATATTTAAGTATGAACTTTTAAACTAGAGATGTAATAGATAAGAAATGGGAATTGTGTTGTTGCTTTGTGTTAAGGAGCTTGTTAGGACTCCTTTAGTATGTTGATGTTTTGGTTGTGGCTTGCTTATGCCATGTATGTTGGCCTTATGCCCTTATCTTTATGCTTATGTGTATGTTTTGTTCTAAGGCATGAAAACCTTGGTATGCAATGTATGTCTCTTTTGGTGAATGCTTGATTCCTTAAAATGTATGGCCTTTTCATGTTCGTTGTGTGTTTATCATGTTTGGAGTAGGGTGAATGCCTTTAGAGTAGGTAAATGCATGTTATGTCTTGTTTCTTGGTGTTTGAGGCATGTTGGGAGCTGTTGGAGATGCCTAAAACTGGTTTTAGAAATGCACAGACTGCAGGCCTTTAGGAACGGGTAAGGTTGTTTCGGAACGAGTGTGGTTCCAGGGACACCCGTATCGGAACGCGTTCTGGTACGGTTTGGCTACTATGAACCCCTGTTCCGATACGAGTATCGAAACATTTTTGCTACTGTGAGGGCCTGTTCCGGAACATGTTTCGGAACGCCTAGCGAAATGGACCCCTGTTCCGAAACGGGGTTGAGCGTATCGGAACGGATGGTCTGGCTTTTTAAACTGGGGCCCGTGTATCGAAACGGGCAAGCCTGTTTCGAAACACATGCTTGAAATGTTGGCTTTTGGCATCTCTAAAGGTTCTCAAGTGTTGGGCTTAGGCCCTGTTTGATGTTAGCTTTCTTGTGAGCCTTGTTCGTGATCGTTTATGTGTGTTTGGGTCGCGTTTGCAAGAAATCGGATTAACTTGACAATTGGTAAATTTAAATTAACTTACGCGCTCTTGCTTAGTCTCGTCCTCGTTTTCCGCTGTCGTTTGCCACACGTAGGACTAACTAAATATCTAGACAATATAATGTTAAAAGAAAGTTTCCCAGGGTCGTTAACCGAGGTGGAGCCTTAACGGGTTTCGCCTCGGTTTTCCCCGTGTAACCCACTTGGACCGGTCAGCCGCCTAGGCCGGGACGAGGGGTTGCAGAAGCCCTTATAGTGGGAGTTCGAAAACACAGAAGGGTTATTTCCGTGATTAAACCATTTTAAAATATTTAAAACTCTATAAAAGACTCTCTTTGGGCATTTTGAAACCCTTTTAGCACTTTAACCTCAAAAAATAAAACTTCATATTAGTCACCCCCTTTTCGAAACTGAAAGCCCTAAGGCTCCATCGGCTGTCGCTCGGTTCCGGTAAGGAATACCAGAGATGAAGGCCCCCTCCCGACTCGGAAGCTCACCCCGATGAGGGTTTATTGCGGTTGAAGTCACGACGGAGAGACGGGAAAGGGCTGAGAGAAGGACGGTCGCGACGATAAGATTGCCTTTTTGCTTTCTTTTTTATTTATTTTGCATGCAATCAGAAACTTGAAAAAGAAAATCTCTGAAGGTTTTTTATTGTTTTTTGATTCCCCAATCGGGATCTCGAGAGGGTCTTTTTTATCTTTGTTTTCGGTTTTTATAACTGATATTACATCGAAAGAGAAAATAAAAAAAAGATCATACCTGTTGCTTGTTGGGTTCTGTTATTTTTAGATTTGGTCTGGTTGACTTTTGCCTTAATTCATTAATTTTTTTTCGTTCTTTTTTGTTGCTATTTTTGGGTCTCTGGCCACCTCTCTTTTATTTGTTGCACGTCGTCGTTGCCGGAAATGGGAGGAGACCGAAGCGTGAAGACGACATGCATGTCGGGCGTGCCAGAAGCGGGAAAGTCAAAGGTCGGGGCGTGCCAGTGATGCGCGCGTGGGAAGCGTATGGGAGCTGGGAGGGCGTGCGTGGGCGCGTGCGAGTCCAGAAGCTTCCTCGAGCTTCGATCAGGGCCGTTGGTTGGTGACCAGATCCAACGATTAAGATTCCGCGCGACGCCAGAACTTTGAGGGACTCTTAGGGTTTTCCTTCAAATACAATATGGACCGTTAGATACTTGCCTGATCTAACGGTCACGATGGGGCTGCGCAAAAGAAAGGGTGAAATTAGGGTTTTGGATGTAATGGGCTTACGGGTTGTTTGGGCTTAATAATGTAATTTGGACTTTTATTTAATATATGGGCTACGTTTATTTATTTGAGTTTGTTTACTTATTTTATTTATGTATCTTAGTTAATCTAATAGTAATGATAGTACAATAATAATAATAATAATAATAATAATAATAATAGTAATAATAATAATGATAATGGTAACTATTAATAATAATAATAATAATAATAATAATAATAATAAAAAAGATAATAATAATAATGATAATAATACCTACTACTACTACTACTACTGCTACTGCTACTGCTACTACTACTGCTGCTGCTACTACTGCTGCTGCTGCTGCTACTGCTACTGCTACTACTGCTGCTGCTCCTGCTACTGCTACTACTGCTGCTGCTCCTGCTACTGCTGCTGCTACTGCTGCTGCTGCTGCTGCTCCTGCTGCTCTTCCTGCTGCTGCTACTGCTCCTGCTCCAGCTGCTGCTGCTGCTGCTACTACTACTACTTACTACTGCTACTGCTGCTGCTACTACTACTACTACTACTGGTGGTAATCGCCGGATAATTTTTTTGTTGCGCCATGGGGTGTACCGGCGTGGCCCAACAATTATAGTTAAATATTCAATATGTAGTTTTAGGAGATTAGATGTTAAGTGTTAACATTCACGGGTTATATTTATATATTAGACTAATGGTTAGTCTATAGATTTCGTGCGGGAAAGTAACAAGAGTTGTTTTAGTAAAAACCTCGTGGATTTTAAAATCATGAATAACACAATAATATTGTTTAAAGTTATCAAATCGTGATGTTTTTACACATCAATTAAGATGTCGATCTTAAAAATTTCCCCGTCGCTGATCGTATATCGGCAACCCCACTAGTAGTTGCGGGATTGCCGGAACCCTACAAGGGGCTTCACCCTCTTAAACCCCTACAAGGGGTTGACTCTTGTGTAGGAGCAATCTGGTAAGACCTTAATAACATACTGCCTCGTTATTATGTTTGATATGCACGATGTTTGGAATGCATGGTTATAGCCCAATGACCCATTTAATTTTATTTATAAGGTTTTATAAATTCGGCTTGCGTGTGTTACCTTTCTCTACTTCTATTGTAATTCTCTTCTTATCTCACTCTCTCGTATGTAAAACAAGTTTTTAAAATTGTAATATATACGACAAAGCATGAACTTGAGGAACATAAGTGTGGGCCGACAAAAAGATGCTTGAGAAGTGTTTTTATTCTAAGAATAATTTGGTTCTCCCATTGGCTTGGGACGGGCCACCTTAGAATATGGACTATATCTATTGCATTCATATTTACTGTATTTCATGTATGTGATAAAATGAATGTATGAGACACATGCTAGTTAATTGATAAGATCAAATGTTAAATGGTGAGATAATAATAAAAAAGCCCTCAATAAAATATTAAGTCTTTTATTGCTTCCCAATATTAACCCTCGTTAAAGTCTAGATCGATACAATGCAGGTTCCGCTAAAGCGAGGTACTTGTATCTATCTTGGCCAAACACGAAGAATAAACAAGTGATATTTGTTGGTTGTAATATTGGTTAAAGACTTACCTAGGTTACTCTAATATGATTAGAAAACCTAAAAGTTAGTTATTAATCATAAGATGATTATGAACAAGAGTTGTTCACCAAGCGAAGGAGTTACTTGAGATGTAACTAGCAAGTGTTGCTTACCTAGATAGACCATAATCTTAAGAGAAAATCCAAAGTTGACTTAAGATAATGTGAAATTTGGATCCTTGCCTACTAGAAAAACTTTACAGAAAGTATTTTTTACATTAATATTTGAGGGTTATTAATTTTGATAAAAATAGTGGGAGTATAAAAACCTTTTATAAACAAACTTGGTAAACGTACTCAAAATTCATATTTTATTGTTTTAGACTTATTATGGCAAATATAAATTTGTTATCATTGCGATTGGTCCTTGAGAAGGACAAGTTGAACGGCATAAACTACATTGACTGGTCACTCGAAGGAAAATGTTTCCATTATAATAACACATGTCATTGTAAAAGGAACTGCCCCATTTATCTTGAAAAAGTCAAGAAGGCAAATGAAAGCAGAGCGTGTGCCTCGGATATTTATGTTATTGATATTATCAACACCTACTTCTTAGGTATTGGATACCAGTTGTGGTTCTCATATTTTTACATTTTTATAAGGACTACAAAAGAGTAAAAATCTGAGAAAAGGAGAGGTGGACCTACGAGTTGGTAATGGAGCAAGAGTTGCTGCATTAGCTATAGGAACATATACTTTGTCGTTGCCTAGTGGACTTAATTTATGTTTAGAAGATTGTTATTTTGTGTCTAGTTTGACTAAAAAACATCATTTCGATTCCTTGTTTAGACAAGATTGGTTTTGAGATAATTATTAAGAATAATTGTTTTTCTTTTATCTCGATAATGTTTTCTATGGTGTGACACAATTAATAAATGATCTCTATATTTTGGATCAAGAGAATTCAATTTACCACATAAATACGAAAAGATCAAAAACAAATGACTCTAATCAAACTTATCTTTGGCATTGTCACTTGGGTCACATAAGTGAAAAACACATTTCAAAACTCCATAAAGATGGATTTTTGGATTCATTTGTTTTCGAACAACTTGATTATGCAAGTCTTGCTTAGTGGGAAAGATGACCAAAGCTCTTTTTAATGGTAAAAGTGAGCGAACAAGTGATTTATTTAGATTAATACATAGTGATGTATGTGGACCAATGAATATACAAGCCATAGGAGGGTTTCAATACTTCATTACTTTCACAAATAACTTCAGGAGATAGGGGTACATTTACCTAATGCATCATAAATCTGAAGCCCTTGGAAAGTTTGAGGAATTTTAAAATGAAGTACAAAGCCAACTAGGAAAAGGCATTAAGGCTCTTCGATCAGATCGAAGAGAAGAATATTTAAGTTTGGAGTTTGGTGAGCTTCTTAAGGAATGTGGGATTGTCTCACACCTCCTGGTACTCCATAATAGAATGAAGTTTTCGAAAAGAAGAAATTGAACACTATTAGACATGGTTCGATCAATGACGAGTCATGTTGATCTTTCAGTTTCTTTTTGGGGACATGCGCTAAAATAACTTCTTTCACACTAAATCGTGTCCCATCTAAATCAGTTCAAAAGACACCACAGGGTGCGAGTGGTTTTCCAAAAGAAAACCAAGTTTGGACCTTGGTTGACCCACCTAAAGAGGTTAAGCCCATAGGGTGCGAGTGGTTTTCCAAAAGAAAACCGATATAGAGAGTAATGTACAAACATACAAAGGGAAATTAGCCGCTAAGGGATTTCGTAAAATTCATGGTATAGACTATGATGAAATCTTTTCACCTGTTGCTATGTTTAAATCCATCTAGATCTTACTTGCGATAGCTACATTTTTTATGAGATATGGAAAATGGAAGATAAAACCACTTTTCTTAATGGAAAAACCAAATGAGGGTGTGTACATGACACAACCTGAAGGTTTTATCGATAAAAAAGATGCCAAAAAATATGCAAGCTACAAAGGTCCATTTATGGATTGAAGCAAGCTTCTCGAGTTTGAAATCTTTATTTTAATGATGCAACCAAAGTGTTTGGTTTTATCAAAAATGAAGATGAGCTATGTGTTTTCAAGAAAATTATTAGGAGCACTGTCATATTCTTGGTAATGTATGTGGATGAACATACTGATAATAGGAAATAACATACCTAATTTACAGTTTGTAGAGACTTGGTTAGAAAAATGTTTTTCTATGAAAGACTTGGGGTAAAACAACCTACATTTTAGGGGCCAAGATCTATAGATATAGATCAAGATGACTCCTAGGAATAAGTAAAAATACATACATAGATAAAGTACTGAAAAGATTCAGTATGGAAGAATCTAAAAAGGGGATTCTTACCTATGAGACATGATATTTCAACTATCGAAGGAAATATATCCTTCAACGCCTCAAGAAAGAGAGCACACAAGTAAGGTTCATATGCTTCAGCCATCGGATCTATCATGTATACCATGCTATGTACACATCCGGATGTATCATATGAATTAAGTATGACAAGTTGGTACCAAGTAGAACCCGATGAAGGTTATTGGGTTTTAGTAAAAAAGATCCTTAAGTACTTAAGAAGAACTAAGGATACATTCCTTATGTATGGAGGTGAGGAAGAGCTAAGTATAAAAGGTTATATTAACACAAGCTTCCAAACCGATAAGGATGATTCTTGATCACAATCAGATTTTGTGTTTTGCCTTAATGGAGGCATTGTGAGCTGGAAATGTTCAATGCAAGATAAAATATTTGTTGCTACAACAAAAAAACTAAGTATATTGCTGCATGTGATGCTGTAAAAGATAATGTTTGGATCAAGAAGTTTATATATGAACTATGGGTTGTGTTGAGCATATTGAATGTTATAAATCTACGTTGTCATAACAACTTAATGTTGGGACCATCGGCGCACCCCGTGGTGCAGAGGAAACAAACTCGACGGTCTCGCCAGCGATCCATGTACGATAAAACCAAAATCAGGAGGAAGGGATACGATCACTTACATTGGGTTCCTTGATAAACGGCAAGACTACAATTGCGGTAGAGCAGTCACGAACAGTTCGAATCGTAAGCCTCCATGACAAAACGTCTCGGCGTATACTCAGTTCACCCGGTTGAAAAGCAGTTGAGAGCAATTTTCTTTTCTCAAAAACTAATCTTGAGATAATTCATTTAGCCAGGGATAAAACGGCTGTTAGACCAAAATTATCCTTTTTATATCGTGTTGTCCTAACCTTTAAGGATTTAATTCCGAGAGTTTAAAAGAGAGTATAATTACTCTAATTATATTCTTTTTAATTAAATTCGAAATCCCATGTATATTTAAAATTGCAACTGGATATATATATATATATCGAATATATATATTAATGTTAATTATACATTTTATACATGGACAATTAAAATTGTACATGTGTAACTCATTTATAAATTGCTCTTTTCAACCCTGGGGTGTGACCCTGTATGTTCCTGTAACATTAGTAGTAATCATTAGAACCGTTCAAATATTACACACAATGAGTGACATCTGGCAATATATCATTGTCACCTAAGTTACAGGAAGTGATGATTCAACACACCATCTTCGTGATTAACTTTTCTATTGTATTAAATCCTTTTGTCCTTTATATCTAGAATAGGCACAAGTCTTGGAATAGTCACACTTGTATAGCCCATATATTATTTCTTGACATCTAGAGTAGACTATATTAAACGAATAATTTGTGATATCTCATATCAACTTATTTGAACATTGCCATGCATTTCTAGTCTCACTCAATCAAGTGGCTTGTGATATGTTTTCTATTGTGTAGGAAGAACAAATCCTATCTCAATCATTCACACCTCACTACATAGATAGTGATATGTTCAATACCAGTCTTTATAGTGCATCCAGCTACGGAGCATGTTTATCTGTATCAAAACATACAACACTATATGTTGAGATAGTAATGATCTCAAGTCTAAGGATCATACAAATAGTTGTCACCATGAGCAATATCGTGACCTTTACATAATAATCCAAGACATATGCTTATAGTAGGTTGATCCAATATATTGTTCTCTAACAACATATTCATGCTCTGATTCTGACAACGCTTTGTCATCAATCAACAACATGTTAGCTTTAAACGTATTATTACTGTCCATGCCCATAATAATACTCAACTAAGGATCTTTTAATAATAATCAAATTATTATATGGACATTATCTTCTTTTAGTTTATTTGATACACATAAATATAACAAAATAAATAACGGTAATGCCTTTATTCATAAATGCGATAAAGATAGTAAGTCAATACAATCTACATATGATTGGTTTTTGGGCATACTCTAACAATCCCCCACTAGCACTATGACCAATCACTCACATATCTAATAACAAGTGACTCAGTGTGACGATCATGCTTCTACTGTGCCAGAGGCTTTGTCAAGGGATCTGTGATGTTATCGTCTGTGTGTACTCTGCATATCTCGACATCCCCTCGATCTATGATCTCTAGAATGAGATGAAAGCATCTCAAAATATGTTTGAATCATTGATGAGATCTGGGTTCCTTTTCTTGTGTAATGGACCCATTGTTGTCACAACGGAGTTCTATAGCATCTGATATGCTGGGAACAACCCCTAGTTCAGATATGAACTTCTTGATCCAAACATCCTTTTTTGTTGCTTCACTGGCTGCAATGTATTCAGCCTCTGTTGTAGAATCAACTACTATGTGTTTCTTTTAACTCTTCCAGCTCACATCACCTCCATTAAGAAAAAAAACACAAAACCTGATTGCGATCGTGAGTCATCCTTGTCAGTTTGGAAGCTGGCGTCAGTGTAACCTTTTACACTAAGCTCCTCTTCACCTCCATAGACAATAAATGTATCCTTAGTTCCTCTTAAGTACTTAAGGATATTTTTAACTACAACCTAGTGACCTTCACCAGGAAAGAAACAAAGCTCCCACTAGCCTTTTTGTAAACACAAGGCTCATCTTCGTTTATGATAAATCCAAACTCTTTGATTGCATCGTTGAAACAAAGATTCCAGCTTCGAGAAGCCTGTTTTAGTCCATAAATGAACCTTTGTAGCTTACAAACCTTTCCAACATTTTTAGGAGCGAAAAAACTTCTGTTGTGTCATGTACACATCTTCTTCAAGTTTTCCATTAAGGAAAGCGGTTTTGACGTCCTTTTGCCATATTTCATAATCATGGAATGCATCTATTGCAAGTAAGATATGGATGGATTTAAACATAGCTACAGGGAAGAAAGTTTCGTCATAGTCTATACCATGAACTTGTCGAAAACCTTTAGCGACCAATCGCTCATTGTATGTCTGTACATTACCGTCTATGTCGGTTTTCTTCTTGAAAATCCATTTACACCTTTTAGGTTTGACCCCTCAGGTGGTTCAACCAAAGTCCATACTCGGTTTTTAGACATGGAATCCATCTCAAATCTCATGGCTTCAAGCCATTTCTCAGAGTCTGGGCTCGACACTCCCTCTTGATAAGTCTAGGCTCATCTTGATCCATAAGGAGAACGTCTCCATGCGTGGTAATGAGAAATCCATTTCTATCAGGTACATGGCATTCTCTTGTGGATTTTTGCAGTGGCTGTGTTTCTAAATCTTTTGATTGTTCCTCAACAACTTGCGGAACATGCTCAACCTCTGGTTCATTAATCTGTTGCTCTTGAACTACTCCAAGTTTAATGTTTCTACCCTTCCTCTTCTTTGAGAGAAATTCTCTTTCGAGAAAGACTCCCGTTCGAGCAACGAACACTTTGTTCTCATTAGGGTTAAAGAAATAATACCCTTTAGTTTCTTTAGGATATCCAAAAAATGTGAATTTATGAGATTTAGGTTCGAGTTTTGTAGACATCTGATGTTTGACATAAGCTTCACAACCCCAAATCTTTATAAAAGACATACTAGGAAGTTTCCCAGTCCATATCTCGTATGATGTCTTTTGAACCGATTTAGATGGGACACAATTTAGTGTGAAAGCGGTTGTTTCAAGTGCATGTCCCCAAAAAGAAGTCGGAAGATCACCATGAATCATCATCGATTGAACCATATCTAACAATGTTCGATTCATTTAGGAGCTCGTCAAACTCCATGCTCAAGTATTCTCCACCTCGATCTGATCGAAGTGCCTTAATACTCTTGCCTAGTTGATTTTGCACTTCATTTTTGAATTCCTTGAACCTTTTAAGTGCTTCAAATTTATGGCGCATAAGGTAAACATACCCATACCGACTGAAGTCATCAGTAAACGTGATGAAGTATTGGAATCCACCTCTGGCTTGCGTATTCATTGGCCCACATACATCACTATGTATTAGTCCCAATAAATCACTTGCTCGTTCACATTTACTATTAAAGGGAGCTTTAGTCATTTTCCCAACAAGCAGGATTCACATACATCATATTGTTCGAAAACAAATGAATCTAAGAATCGATCTTTATGGAGCTTTGATATGCGTTTCTCACTTATATGGCCTAAACGATAGTGCCAAAGATAAGTTTGATTTGAGTCACTTGTTTTTGATCTCTTCGTATTTATGTTATAAATAGTATTATCTTGATTCAAAATATAAAGACCTTTAACCAATTGTGCCGAACCATAGAAAACATTATCAAGATAAAACGAACAACAATTATTCTTTATAATTATCTCAAAACCTAACTTGTCCAAACAAGAAATAAAAATAATGTTTCTAGTTAAACTAGGCACAAAATAACAATCCTCTAAATTTAAATCAAGTCCACTAGGAAAAGATAAAACATATGTCCCTGTAGCTAATGCAACAACTCTTGCTCCATTTCCCACTCGTAGGTCCACATCTCCTTTAGCCAAATTCCTTCTCTTTTGTAATCCCTGTACAGAAGTACAAATATGAGAACCACAACCGGTATCGAATACCCAAGAAGTAGATGTTGCTAAATTAACATCAATAACGTAAATACCTGGAACTGCCATTCCGTTTGCTTTTGCTTTCTTGACTTCTTTAAGGTAAACAAGGCAGTTTCTTTTCCAATGTCCTGTCTTGTCACAGTGGAAACATTTTCCTTCCTTGCTAACTCCTCCTTTGGGTTTCAATGCATTTTCCCCTTTGGGCTTGGTCTTACCATTACCCTTAGACTTTGCTAATGTTTTGTTCTTTTCCTTTCCTTTGTCCTTGCAGACCATCAGAATGGGCTTAAGTCCAACCTTTTTCACGTTACTTTCAACAGTTCGTAACATGCCAAGTAACTGTGGAAAAGTCTTGTTAATTTCATTCATATTGAAATTAAGGACAAATTGGTTGAAGCTATCCGGCAACGATTGCAGGATGAAATCAGTGGTCAGTTCATCCTTGAGTGGAAATCCCAACTTCTCCAACGTTTGGATATAGCCCACCATCTTGATGACGTGAGCTCCTCCAGGATATCCCTCACTCATTTTGCATTGAAATAGAGCTTTAGAGGTCTTGTACGTCTCTTGACGTGCTTGCCCTTCATATAATTCCTTGAGATTTTGAATCATCTCATATGCAACCATGTCCTCATGTTGCTTCTAAAGCTCAGGGGTCATGGTGGCAAGCATAAGACATCCCACATCTAGCATGTCATCCATGTATTTCTTAAACTTGTCGTGTTTGTCAGCTCTAGAAGCATTAGCTGCTAGTTCGAGAGGAACTGGTTCTTCAATGACATATTCCTTTCTTTCCTTTTTGAGAACAATTCTCAAATTACGGAACCAATTAAGGAAGTTCAAGCTATTCAGTTTATCCTTCTCAAGGATCGATCGCAATGAAAGTGTGTTGTTTGCCATTAGGTTTACAACAATGAAATATGCAAAGTAAGTAAATTTACCGAATTTAAATTGGGTTAACTACTAGAATAGTCACTTATGTTTCCTCCCAGTATAAAGTTGGTCACCGATTTTGAAAAACGACCAGTAAGGTCACTTACGTTTTCGGGGCGTAAACTTTTAGTCACTCGGCCGTTTGTTGCCGTTAAATATTGACTGCTTGCTGACCTGACAAAGAAAAAAATAAGGGTAAACTACTGCAATGGCCACTAAAGTTTATCTCATGTACATTTCTGCTCCCTAATTTTAAAAAATAAACATTATGGTCACTATTAAAAAGGTTTTTTTTATAATTTCGCCCTTGAATGTTTAAAAATTCATTTTTCAACCCTAAAACTTTACAATCAATTAGTACAATAATATTATAAAGGCTTAAATGAAAAATAGGTGCCTAAAGCATACCCTTTTTAAATTTTAGGTGCCCAAATTGCTACTATTTAATAACTAAACTTTCAAATTGATCATATTTTTTTCACTCTAGATTATTTTATTACTATTATTATTATTATAACATGACATGTCATTTTTTATTATTGTTAAATTAGAAATAAATTAAAACCATTATTATTATTATTAAATTTAAAATATTTTAAAAAATATTACTTCTTAAAATAATTTAGGTGTCTAAAGTATTTTTTTTGTAAAAATAGGTGCCCAAATTTTTTATAGTTACAATTTTAGGTGCCCGACTGTTAAATGAGTGTTAAAAAAATTGGACATCCTCACATGTTTACCTGTCATTCGTTCGGAAATTGCTAAGCAAAGTTTGGCTGCTTCTCATGCTTCTTTACTTATTGGACCATCGAGAAAACGATTTTAGGTGAAATCTGCAACCTGCTTGGTGGCAACAGAAAGAGATGTTGTAATAATTGCTTCTGTCACTGCTGGGATTTTAGGAGGGGCGGACATTGTTAGGGTGCACAATGTTAAAGACAATGCGGATGCTGTGAAACTTTGTGATGCAATTGTTGCGACTAAAAAAATTTCAAAAATATAAAGTACCTCGGATGTCGCTCGGACGTACCGGGTTTTAAATTGGTTTTCGAAAAATTAGTCGGATTTGTAAAAAATAGAGGAGTCGCCACCGGCCATTTAAAAATGGTAGACCGGACAACGAAATAAAACCAGAGATTTAAAAGGGTTCGAGAGTCGGTTACACGCGAGGAAGGATTAGCACCCTCGACGTGCCCAAAATTGGTATAAAAAACTTTACCGCTTAATTAATATTAAACTTTGCAAATTAAAGTGACGAATCGTATCGAAATTTGGTTATACGGGCGAGTGAATTTTAAAAGCCTTAATATTCGAGAAGGAACGTCCGAACCACCACCAGTACGACTGGTACTGGTCTCGTTCGCTCCCGAATAAAAAGGCATTCGCATTGCAATTTATAATTCGGATGCAACTTATAAGAATAAATACACAACCGAGACATAGAATCATACGATAAAAAGGAGAAATAAGCGAAGCACATAGAATAAGTGGCATGGCATGTGATGACATAAACGAACAAAAAATATGATAAGTATATGAAATTCAATACCCCACATAAATTATACAATTAACAAAAATCATGCGCAAAATCATATAACACATATGCATAGATGCACCATTTCACGAAATCATAAAAATACGAACAAGGTTACATGAAAACTATATGTTATATGCGCATGCAACTCATTATCATATAATCTTAGGTAATAATAAAAAAACGAATAGCATGCAACAACAAGGAATTAATACACGCACTAATGCATTCCCATAACTAAAAAACAAAGTAAAACTAGATTAGATTAAATAGCAGGCAAGTTAAAATCTAATCCTACACAAATTTCAGGATTAATTAAGTGAATATACCACTAACTTGGGGATGAAAATCAAAATAATACTCTAAAGGCTCAAACGGGTTTATCCCAAGAGGAAAAATGGGTCGGTTAATCAGGGACGGATGAAATCAAGGGAGGCTGCAAACATGTAGGGACCGAAAAAGCAATTTCCCCATGAGAAATTTATCAAATCAGGCGAGTGAGGGGTGAAATTGAATGAGACTATGAATGTGTAGGGACCAAAAGGGCGATTTCCCTATGAGAACCTAATCGTACCGGATGAAGGAGGGGTGAAATCGAACTACCTGAGGGACGGCAGGGACCGCGGGCGTGGTTTTTAAAAGGTTGGGTGGCCTAAACTACATTAGACCAAAGGGCCCCCGTATATATTTGTCCTAATCCCGGGTTGAAACCCTAGAGCCCCAAAAAAAACTCTACGGCGCCGTTCATCTCCCTCCTCTCATTTTTCTCACGACTAGAAACCATCTTAGCCCTTTCTATGCCGTTCATCGGCGGCGTCCTCACGTTGCCGGGGTGGCAAAGACTCCCGGCGAAAAGCAAACGAAACGTCAACACCGGCAACTAAACCTAGACGAGACGGAAACCTAAACCCGACCCCTATTTGAAACCCTAAATCAAACCGACAAAAAAACCATTGTTTCTCTGAAAAAGACAAGGCCTTTACGCCGTTCACCGGTCCGTCGCCTCACCATGCGTGGCTTAACCGACGCCGAACAGCTTGTCGGCGATGAACAGACGATTTTGGCTTTCGAAGGTAACCTTCTTTCTTTTTTCTTTTCTTTTGCTTCCCCCCCTTTTTATGCATGCAATGAAAGAATCGAAAATGGATACGTCTAAAAGGCTTTCGTGTGATTGATTTTTTCTGAAAACTCGAATGGTTTTTTGTTTACAATCTTTTTGCTCTTGATCTCTCTATTTTTTCTCAATCCTCCTTCTCTCTACGCTCGATGCTCTCTCTAATCTCTGTTTTTTTTTTCGGTTTCCTATATAACCGAGATACATCTCAAAAGGAACATTAAAGCTGAATTCTTGTCTCTGATCTTGTTTGGTTGACTTTGCGTCTTGATTTATTGTTTTTTGTTTTTTTTTTCTCTGTGATTCTGATCTCTGATGCTTCTGGTTGATTTTTGTGCTTTGTTTCGTTCCGGTTTTGGGTGTCTAACTTGCTGCATTTTTTCTGCCGTTGCCAGACTTGCCAGATCGGGAGGGGCGTGCCGGTTGCAGGAGGCAGACGCGTGCTTGTGGCAGGCGAGGGGTCACGGGACTGGCGCGTGGGCGCGTTGGGCGACAGATCCGTCACGCGTGGGAGGCATGTGCGGATTTCTGGAAGCTTCCGCATCGATATGAGGCCGTTGGATGGACTCTGATCTAACGGCTACGAGGAGAGCGGCGCTAGGGCAAAGGGGTGCTCTCTAGGGTTTCGCTGGTCTGGAGCGATCTGAGCCCTTGGATCTTCGCGTTATCTGACAACTGAGATCGTGTGGCGCAAAAGGCTTCAAGATCTTGCTAGGGTTTCTCCATACCCGGGTTGATCTGGACCGTCAGATCTCAGCAGATCTGACGGCTGTAGAGAGAGGCGGCTGCATCAAAAGAAAGGATGAAATTAGGGTTTCTTTTTTTTAGTTGCTGGGCTATGTATTATTTGGGCTTTTATTTTATGTAATGGACTCTGTGTTTATTTAATTCAAACATGATTTGGGCTTTTATTTATTCAAGCTTTGTTTATTTTTATTCCGATAATAATAATAAGTATAATAATAATAATAATAGCGTATAATAAAAAAAATAATAATAAAGACATATTAATAATAGCAAAAATAAAACAAAACAAACACAATAGTAATATATAATAATACACCTAGCAATAATACTTAATAATAATATATACACAAACAATGTTATGCAAAGAAGGATAAATGACAAGATACATAAAAAAAACAATATAGTAACATTTAGGTCCTTTTTTTTGTTTTGAAATGGATAATATTAATAATATAATGTTTATATAAAAATAACGATAATAATAATAATAATGTTATTGATAATAATACTATAATAATACTAAAAGAGTAATAATAATATAATAGTAGTAACACTCTTATATATACATGTATATTTTCTCTTTTTCGTTTTTTCTCTTCTTTTCTTTTTTCCTTTTAAATACCTAACAGCCCAACGTAAGCCCTATACTAGCATAAACTTAAAGGGGTCTAATGTCCGGACAAAATTAGTGATTACAGCTGCCCCTCTTTGCTTATACTTGTGGAACAAGAATAAAGCAAAGATCATAAGCACTAATTTTGTCCTACTTCCCTGTTGGACGGTTCGTTCCCAATGCAGCCACATGATTCCAAATAACTCCTTTTCCCAACGCTTTTGATCATGAATTCTCCCCTAGATGCCCCGAACAGATAGACATTTTTTTTAGATTTTTTTTCTTCAGATTTCCATTCTCCAAGTGCCCGAATGGATAGGCGAGTTCTATTCTCCAAATATCTTTGTCCTCTCTTTTCCGTAAGAACAAGCTAGTCATCCAAACAACTTTGCCTTCCCTTCGCGGTCTAAAAGCAAGTTGTCCATTTCGCGGTCAAAAAGCAAGCTGAAACTCCAAATACTTTTGCCCCCTCTTCGCGGCCGAAAGGCGAACTTGGGCGTCCGAGTGGATTTGCCTTCCCTTCACGGTCGTAAAGCAAACTGGTCATAACTATATCTTTCCAACTTCCCTGTTGGACGATTTACTCTCCTGGAGCTGCAACGCGCTACACCGAGTAATTTTCTCTTTGAAACCTTATGAGTTCTCTCTCTATAGAACTCATTTCCTTGGTGTGTTCTTCGAGTGGCAGTTCTTCCTATATAGAACTCTCGTCCTCGTATTTCTGAAATCAAAGATCTCGAAGTCCTTGCTCTGTAGGACCCTCCGCTTTCGAGATCTTGAAGCCTTAGGATTCTGAGTTCTTTCTCCACAAAACTCCTATTCCTTAGCGTACTCTTCGAGTAGTAGTTCCTTCTCTATCGAACTCCCCTCTGAAATCAAGGATCTACAAGTCCCCTCTCCGTAGGACCCTCCGCTTTCGAGATCCTGAAGCCTTAAGTTCCTCCTATATAGAGCTTGTTTGGACCCTTTCTCTGTAGGATCCTTCATCTTGAAATCTTTCGGCAAGCTTGAAAGCTTTGATCTGAAATCCTTGAGTGGCGAACATGAAAGCTTCACCGACATTCTGGAGCGGCGGCTTGAAAGGCTTCGCCTGAAATCCTTTTTAGTTCTCGCTTTGTCGTTTTCTCCTCATCCTGAGAGGTATTCAATTTGTCTTTCAAGAATCTGTGGAAAGAGATAAAATGTTATGATGGTATGAGCATGCTCCTAACCTAGGGATGCCTAACTACTCGTGATGCATGACATGGGTTTGCAAGTTATTTAATTATATTAATTCTATTGACATCGTGTCCTTTGGTGCTTCTTCTTGCTTTGATTGCCTCTCTTCTCGGTTCTCCCGGACCATTGTTCTTCTTCTTCTCATCTTGACTCACTTCTGGAATCATCTGCCTCAAAGTGCTCATGCGGGTTTTCACTTTGAACTTTTCTTTTCCTTTCTTTTTTTTCTTTTTTTGTTGTTGTTGCTTTGTTTTTTTTGTTTTTTCTTCTTTCTTTTCTCATTCTTTCTTTTTTTACTGACTTTTGATTGCCTAAATAGGTAGACAGATTTCCATTCTCCAAGTGCTGAACGGATAGGCGGGTTCTATTCTCCAAATGCCCGAATAGATGAGCAGATTTCCATTCTCCGAGTGCCTGAACGGATAGGCGGGTTCTATTCTCCAAATGCTCGAATAGATGAGCATATGTCATATATCTTTGTCTCGAGTTTTGAGTATCTGTCTCCTTTGCTCTAAAATCCTTTGGCTTTTGGTTTCCTGCCTCTTTCACCATGAGTTTCTGATCTGAAGCGTTCCTCTTGAATTTCGCCTCGAACCCCAAAGTGTCTTTTGGGTTTTCACTGCGCCTTCTCTTTTCTTTGTCCCCTTTCTTCTTCTTTTTCTCTTTTTGGGCACTCCTTTGAGTTTTCATCTTGAAGTCAACTTCTCTCTTTTTTGCTTCTTCTTGAAGGGAGGACTTACACTGATTAGAATCCCAATGCCCCCACTTGCTTTAGGCTTATGTACCTTCTAACTGACCTCTGGTTAATGTCGACTACTTTAAATGGTGTCTTCTGTCCAAAGATGCCACCAATTTTTTGGCCCTTGTTCCTCTAAATTTGTGGTCGAAAGCGCATCTTCTGAATTTCGCTCATTTGCCCCAAAGTGCCTTTGGGGTCCTCGTCTCGGCTTCTCTTCTTTTTCTCCTCCACCCTCTTTCTTTTCTTAGGCATATCTATGTTGCCTTTTATCGAGTCGATTACCGTCTCATCTCAGTGCGTGCCCTCAACGCGGCGCGCGTGGTCGTTCTCAAGACATCCTCTTCGGCAAGATGCTTAGGCTCCGAGGGTAACTTCTGTTCCCCGATTCTCAACGTCAAAATTTCTACCCTCATGTTCTATTTCAACACTTCTTAGCGAAGGTCGACTTCATAGATTGATATTTAACCGAAGACGGTCTTGATATTTCAACTGGTGGTATTTGTCGTCTAGTAGCAAAGTTTGACCCTCCGATGGTGCCCCTCTGGGTACTGATGGCTTTACCTCGAGCCATGATCAGTCCGCTTGTTCATTCCCATGTAGAAAACTTATGCAAGTGATTGGGTAAAAATAATTTTATTTTGTAAATATACATTTTAAAGAATCATGTCAAGTGAAAATCAAGTTTGGGGTCTTTGAAAAAAGGTTGACCCGAGTGAAATTTTCTGAATGTTGTAGGGATGCACATATGAAATCTTTTATGGGCTATTAGGCTTCCGAGAGGAGCGACTCCCATTCCTAGTTTCTACCCAATTTAAAAGTGGCTCTCTTTAGCTCACTAACTCACCATGCCCCATCCTTCTCTCTCTTCTGATCTCAATCAGGCATTAGAAGTGTGAAAATCCTTGAAGAAAGGTTAACCCCGATAAGCGGGATGTGATCTGAAGACAAAATTATCCGTCTGTGTACGGTCCAAGCGATCTTTTATGGCTTGTAATGTAGGCTAAGGCTCACGGCTACGAAAGAAAGGGTAAAAAGGCCCAAACAAGTGTTTAAGGGTGGTGAAACCAAGGATCAATTTTTCCAACTAGAAGTCTCAATTATGCTCCGATGAAATGCTATTTCTTTTCTTTATTTCTTTGGATCGCTCTAGACTGCCCCTCTTTTTGGGGTTTTCACCCTAGAGTTCATTTCCTTTCATCAAGTGTAGTTTTGGATCAATTTGCACCTTCACATTGTATTAGTGCAGGCTTTTGATCAAAGGTGAACAATCTTTCGAGGCTCATCTAAGCAGAGATTCATTTGGATAGGGAATCCTCTTGTTCCTTTTCTTTATCCGCTTCTCTCCTTTCAAAACCGCACTTTTTACTTTAGTGCTTTTACTTTTGGTTTCTTCAACTTTTATGTCGGTAACTTTCGCCTAGATTCGGGTAGCTCTTTGAGCACCAACTTTTCTTTCGTTGTTTCCTTTTGATGTTTTTGCTGCTCCAACTGAAAATGTATTCAATGTATCTTTTCTCTTTTATTTCCCCTCAAGGCCTCATCTTCATAGCCTAATCAGAATCCAATGTCAATTATTTGTCCATAGACTTCTATCTTTTCTTTGCCCCCGGTGTAGGGGTGATCCTTGGTTTGGGTTCATTTAGAAGAAAAAAGTTTAAAAGGCTCAAACGGGGACAACAATGGGTACATTTTTTATTTTCTTTCTAGGTGAACGGAATTGAAGGAATGCCAAATGTCCTCCCATACACGGATATCAAAATGGGTCTTCAGGTGGTAGAAGTTTTAGGGTTATCACTTCATTCAAGAACCTTGAACAACAATGCCCGAGAGGAAAATTCACTCAATGGGAGTGGCCCATTATTCCTGAACACTCGTTGTCATTCCTCCCTTGGCCTAAGTAGAACAGATAATGCTTCCATTTGTATCATTCCCACAACATTCAGTTTTTTCTTTTCAAAGTATTAAGGTCATTTTTTGTAAAAATATATACATGTATGTTTTTTTAATAGAAAAACAATAAGGTTGTAACCATAAAGAATAAATAAAATGTCTAAAAGAAATTAAGGAATATAAAATGCTTGCAAAAGTCTCCTTCATTGAAAATAAAACAAACGGACATCACAATAGCCCTTAGAAAAGATGCTAGCTATCACAGGCCAACAATACAAACTTACACATGCACCTCAACGAGGGAAAGATCCGACAACAAAAGGTAAAACAGACACGATGCATGGAGACATAACATCCTAAACTATGTTGAAGACCAGCGTCTTCCAAAAGTTGCCCCTCCAAAAGAATGCCCCATCTCAGGCCGTCTTTAGACCTAATCCGCGCGGTAGACTCGGGAGTATGTTAGCAGAGGGGTGAGTTTTTCCTTCCCTTTCTCGGCACTCTTTGCCTTCCTTGAGCTCAGAGGGTCTTTATTCATACCCCGGGGTTTCGAAACTGTGGCACTCCTGGAGGTCTCCAATCGTCCTTGCTGCTTCCGGTCCCATTCTTCATCTAGGATTTTCCGCAGTGAATCCTCGATCTTGTCTAGAGCCAACTCAATAGGGCATTCAGAATGGGAGCAATGCACCTCATATTGGCCGATGACAGCCTATTCTTCTTCAGATAAGACCTCCTCCATCACAGTATCGGAATCCCCGTCCATACTCTCTTTGGGCTTGGGGGTTTTGCCTTTCTTGGTCAGGGTGGCGATCATAGCCTTCAACTCGTCAAATTGTTCCTTGGTTTCATCTTGGAACTTCTTTACGCATGCGATTGTTTCCTTCTGGTTCCACACTAACTGCTGGTGGAACTGCTCGAGCTCATCCATCCTTCTCACCAGGTTGTTCACATTCCCGAAGCGGTATTGGCTGGAAACTGTTCCTTTGTCCATTTTCTCTCTCTTTTCTCTCTCTGACATGAGTGTTTTTCCCCAATTAGTAATTGTGCGATGAAATGCCTTAAGCAAATTTTAATGTGCAATGATGGATGTATTATGGACTCGAATCAACAGATACATGCTCATGAGATGGGTGCATGGCTGACAATTTTAATGCTGCTTTGAAATGATAGATGAAACAAATGTTACATATGTATGCAAGTCAAAAGTGTTGGTCATATAGGTGATTCCCCTTAGGTCAACTTTCATTTGAACGTAAAAGAGGCTCCTTGTTACAAGATAGTCATAGCAAAAGTCCTACGGGCACCCTTCTTGCCCCCTAATCATGTTCAAGGAAATGAAAACTTCGACAAAAATGCTGGGGCCGGATTTGCTTTCTTCTCTAGCAAGTCAAGACCCTCTAAAACTGCTGGTATCAAGTCTTGGAAAACAAGCTATTTCCTCGAAGCTGAATCCATCTCTTGACCTAATCCATGCCCTTTCCGGTTGCCCCGCTCTTTCCGGCCGCCTCTTTGCACTCGGTCGGGTAGTTTCGTGACTTTGGATGTTCGGAGTAGATCCGATGTCGCTTAACTTCCTCGGGATGGAGAAGGGTTGTGCTTTCTTCAATGGTGGGTACTAGATCTGACATTGTGTGTTCGCTCGGTAAACTCGTCCCCTTATCCTTTCTGATTCACCTTTGACCGATGTCGGACTTGCTAATTGACAACATCTTTTCTATCAACCCCCCGTCCATAATGATAGCCCTAGAATTGGGTAAAACCACCTTGACTCAACACCTTTATGTCATGATATGCATGAGAATAAATGCAAAAAGATCATAAGAATAATCGTTAGTGTAAGATAAACATGATAAAAAGGCAAGCACGAAAGCAAGCAACCCTATTTATCCCGTCTAATGAACCTAGGTTGTCCGCATAGCTCTAAAAGGGGTGGGCTTTCTAGTTCTCTAAATGCAATTTTGGTTCTAGGAGGTACTCGAACTGTCCTCGCTGTCCCCTTCTAAGGGTAGCAAGGCCCCCGGTCATCACCCATTATAGGCTCCTCTCAACCGAGTTCAATTCGAGGGGACCCTTTAGCTATATCTACACGGAGAAACGATATTCTCACGAAGATATAGGGTATTCGAGCCCCGAAGGTACTTTCTAGGCCCATACGGAGGAACAATATCCCCACGAAAGCACTAGCGTTTCCCCCCACTTAAACGAACGAGTTTAAATGCCAATTTTAAATGCGTTTAAAATAAACTCGCACTTATAAACAAATATCGATCGATTCGGTCACTTTAATTCGCAACTTCTAATATTAATTGAGTGGTAAAGTTTTCTTTGGCTCGACCCTCTTTTTGTTTTTGAAAACAAAATTTTGTCCCCGGCGGGGTCGCCATCTGTTGCGACTAAAAAAATTTCAAAAATATAAAGTACCTCGGATGTCGCTCGGACGTACCGGGTTTTAAATTGGTTTTCGAAAAATTAGTCGGATTTGTAAAAAATAGAGGAGTCGCCACCGGCCATTTAAAAATGGTAGACCGGACACCAAAATAAAACCAGAGATTTAAAAGGGTTCGAGAGTCGGTTACACACGAGGAAGGATTAGCACCCTCGACGTGCCCAAAATTGGTACCAAAAACTTTACCGCTTAATTAATATTAAACTTTGTGAATTAAAGTGACGAATCGTATCGAAATTTGGTTATACGGGCGAGTGAATTTTTAAAGCCTTAATATTCGAGAAGGAACGTCCGAACCACCACCACTACGACTGGTACTAGTCTCGTTCGCTCCAAATAAAAAGGCATTCGCATTGCAATTTATAATTCGGATGCAACTTATAAGAATAAATACACAACCGAGACATAGAATCATGCGATAAAAAGGAGAAATAAGCGAAGCACATAGAATAAGTGGCATGGCATGTGATGACATAAACGAACAAAAAATATGATAAGTATATGAAATTCAATACCCCACATAAATTATACAATTAAAAAAAATCATGTGCGAAATCATATAACACATATGCATAGATGCACCATTTCACGAAATCATAAAAATACGAACAAGGTTACATGAAAACTATATGTTATATGCGCATACAACTCATTATCATATAATCTTAGGTAATAATAAAAAAAACGAATAGCATGCAACAACAAGGAATTAATACACGCACTAACGCATTCCCATAACTAAAAAACAAAGTAAAACTAGATTAGATTAAATAGCAGGCAAGTTAAAATCTAATCCTACACAAATTTCAAGATTAATTAAGTGAATATACCACTAACTTGGGGATGAAAATCAAAATAATACTCTAAAGGTTCAAACGGGTTTATGCCAAGAGGAAAAATGGGTCGGTTAATCAGGGACGGATGAAATCAAGGGAGGCTGCAAACATGTAGGGACCGAAAAAGCAATTTCCCCATGAGAAATTTATCAAACCAGACAAGTGAGGGGTGAAATTGAATGAGACTATGAATGTTCAGGGACCAAAAGGGCGATTTCCCTATGAGAACCTAATCGTACCGGATGAAGGAGGGGTGAAATTGAACTACCTGAGGGACAGCAGGGACCGCGGGCGTGGTTTTTAAAAGGTTGGGTGGCCTAAACTACATTAGACCAAAGGGCCCCCGTATATATTTGTCCTAATCCCGGGTTGAAACCCTAGAGCCCCAAAAAAAACTCTGCGGCGCCGTTCATCTCCCTCCCCTCATTTTTCTCACGACTAGAAACCATCTTAGCCCTTTCTATGCTGTTCATCGGCGGCGTCCTCATGTTACCGGGGTGGCAAAGACTCCCGGCGAAAAGCAAACGAAACGTCAACACCCGCAACTAAACCTAGATGAGACGGAAACCTAAACCCGACTCCTATTTGAAACCCTAAATCGAACCAACAAAAAAACCATTGTTTCTCTGAAAAAGACAAGGCCTTTACGCCGTTCACCGGTCCGTCGCCTCACCATGCGTGGCTAAACCGACGCTGAACAGCTTGTCGGCGACGAACGGACGATTTTGGCTTTCGAAGGTAACCTTCTTTCTTTTTTCTTTTCTTTTGCTTTCCCCCCCTTTTTATGCATGCAATGAAAGAATCGAAAATGGATACCTCTGAAAGGCTTTCGTGTTATTGATTTTTTCTGAAAACTCGAATGGTTTTTTGTTTACAATCTTTTTGCTCTCGATCTCTCTGTTTTTTTCTCAATCCTCCTCCTCTCTACGCTCGATGCTCTCTCTAATCTCAGTTTTTTTTTTCGGTTTCCTATATAACCGAGATACATCTCAAAAGGAACATTAAAGCTGAATTATTGTCTCTGATCTTGTTTGGTTGACTTTGCATATTGATTTATTGTTTTTTGTTTTTTTTCTCTGTGATTCTGATCTCTGATGCTTCTGGTTGATTTTTGTGCTTTGTTTCATTTCGGTTTTGGGTGTCTGACTTGCTGCATTTTTTCTGTCATTGCCGGACTTGCCCGATCGGGAGGGGCGTGCCGGTTGCAGGAGGCAGACGCGTGCTTGTGGCAGGCGAGGGGTCACGGGACTGGCGCGTGGGCACGTTGGGCGACAGATATGTCACGCGTGGGAGGCGTGTGCGGATTTCTGGAAGCTTCCGCATCGATCTGAGGCCGTTGGATGGACTCTGATCTAACGGCTACGAGGAGAGCGGCGCTAGGGCAAAGGGGTGCTCTCTAGTGTTTCGCTGGTCTGGAGCGATCTGGGCCCTTGGATCTTCGCGTGATCCGACGGGTGAGATCGTGCGGCGCGAAAGGCTTCAAGAGCTTGCTAGGGTTTCTCCATACCTGGGTTGATCTGGACCGTCAGATCTCAGCAGATCTGACGGCTGTAGAGAGAGGCGGCTGCATCAAAAGAAAGGATGAAATTAGGGTTTCTTTTTTTTAGTTGCTGGGCTATGTATTATTTGGGCTTTTATTTTATGTAATAGACTCTGTGTTTATTTAATTCAAACATGATTTGGGCTTTTATTTATTCAAGCTTTGTTTATTTTTATTCCGATAATAATAATAAGTATAATAATAATAATAGCGTATAATAAAAATAATAATAATAAAGACATATTAATAATAGCAAAAACAAAACAAAACAAACACAATAGTAATATATAATAACACACCTAGCAATAATACTTAATAATAATATATACACAAACAATGTTATGCAAAGAAGGATAAATGACAAGATACATAAAAAAACAATATAGTAACATTTAGGTCCTTTTTTGTTTTGAAATGGATAATATTAATAATATAATGTTTATATAAAAATAACGATACTAATAATAATAATATTATTGATAATAATACTATAATAATACTAAAAGAGTAATAATAATATAATACTAGTAACACTCATATATATACATGTATATTTTCTCTTTTTCGTTTTTTCTCTTCTTTTCTTTTTTCCTTTTAAATACCTAACAGCCCAACGTAAGCCCTATACTAGCATAAACTTAAAGGGGTCTAATGTCCGGACAAAATTAGTGATTACAGCAATTTTGAAAGAGAGAACTCAATTATAGGCCTCAGATTTATGATTTACTCAATTATATCTCATTTCAACTTATTCGAGCACGAGCATGCATTTCTAGTCTCACTCAATCAAGTGGCCCGTGATATGTTTCCTATTGTGTAGGAAGGACAAATCCTATCTCAATCATTCACACCTCACTACATAGATCGTGATATGTTCAATATCAGTCTTTATAGTGCATCTAGTTACGGAGCATGTTTAATTGTATCAAAACATACAACAATATATGTTGAGATAGTAATGATCTCAAGTCTAAAGATCATACAAATAGTTATCACCATGAGCAATATCGTGACCTTTACATAATAATCCAAGACATATGCTCATAGCGGGTCAATCCAATATATTATTCTCTAACAACATATTCATGCTCTGATTTTGACATCTCCATGTCAATGACAATGCTTTGTCATCAATCAACAACATGTTAGCTTTAAACGTATTATTACTGTCCATGCCCATAATAATACTCAACTAATGATCTTTTAAAAATAATCAAATTATTATATGGACATTATATTCTTTTAGTTTATTTTATACACATAAATATAACAAAAGAAATAACGGTAATGCTTTTATTCAATAAATGCGGTTAAGATAGTATGTCAATACAATCATCATATGATTGGTCTTTGGACATACTCTAACACTTACTCATCGCACAAGCAAAAGAACCCAGGTCTCACCAACGATCCAAACACATACTTAGGCATTACCATCTTATTCGAAAAATTATAGATTGAGGAGATGTGAAAATATGTAGAGCACCAACAGATGATAACATTTTCGATCCACTGACAAAGCCTCTGACGTAACAGAAGTACGATCATCACACTAAGTCACTTGGTATTAGATACATGAGTGATTGGTCTTAGTGCTAGTGGAAAATTGTTAGAGTATGCCTAAAGACCAATCATAAGATGATTGCAAATGATATTTGTTTTACCTTGTTTATTCATAAAGACGCATTGCCATTATTATTTTCAGTTACAATTCTGTGTGCATAAATAAACTAAATTATAATAAAATCCTCATAATAATATGGTTATTCTAAAATGTCCTTAGTCGAGTATTATTGTGGGCATGGACAACAATAATGCTTTAAGACTAATATGTAATTGATTGATGACAAAGTGTTGCCATTGACATGGAGATGTCAAAATCAATACATAGGTATGTATTAGAGAACGACATACTGGACTGACCCGCTATGAGCATGTTTCTTGGATTATTTTGTGATAGTCACAACATTGCTCACAGTGATAGATCCTCAGACTTGATATCATCATTATTTCAACATCGTGAGTGACATATTTTGATACGGTCAAACATGTGTTGTAACTGACTACACTATAAAGACTAATATTGGATATGTCACAATATATATAGTGGAATATGATTGATCAATATATGATTTGTCCCTCCTACATAATAGGAGTAATATCATAGGCCACTTGATTGAGTGAGACTAGAAATGCATGGCCATGCTCGAATAACTTGATATGAGATATCATAGTTATTCGTTTCAAGAAATATTAGATGGACTATACAAGTGTGACTGTTCCATGACTTGTGTCCAATCTAGATATAAAGGAGAAAAGGATGTAATGCATCAATATAGTTAATAACGAAAAGGTTATGTCGAATCATGATTTCTTGTAACTTAGGTGACAATGACATATTGCTAGATGCCACTCATTGTTTGTAATATTAGAAATGTTCTAATATTTACTACTAACGTTACATGAACCTACATGGTCACACCCATAGTTGAAATGGGCATATATTAAATGAATTATATATGTACAAATTTGTTGTACGTGAATTTAGTTAAATTAATATATTTGATATATATATATATATATAATTTAACTATTGGGTAAATATTAAAAAAAAATTATTGTAATTATATATCTTTTAATATACAAATAATATAATTCAGTTTAAATCAATATATATATATATATATATATTAAAATCCTAATTAAGTTGAATTGAGATTATATATATTTAATATATAAATATTGAAATCCTAGTTAAGTTGAATTAGGATTATATATATTTAATATGTATATTGAGATCATAATTAAGTTAAATTGGAATTATATATATATTTAATATATATATACTTAATATATATATTTAATATATATATATTGAAATCCTAATTAAAGTTGAATTATGATTATATATACTTAATATATATTGAAATCCTAATTAAGTTGAATTAGGAATATATATATTTAATATATATATATATATATATTGAAATCCTAATTAAGTTGAATTGGGATTATATATATATTTAATATATATATTGAAATCCTAATATGAGTTAAATTAGGATTTCAAAGGCTATATAAAGGAATGAGAGATCTAGCAGTCATTAATGCTTTTTTGGGGGAAAACCCTCTATATAGTTTAGAGAGTTTTTATATGCTCTTTTCAACTGAGTGAACTACATGGAGGTCGAAGCGTTATCGTTGCGGCTTAAGAATCGACATTGTGGAATCATGATTGAATATCCATCTTCTCCAAATTCAAAATTTCAGATTTTAAATAGGTAATTCTTCATTCCGATTCGTTCCTCGTACATGGATCTCTAGTGGTAGTCGTTAGATAATTTTTCCGCTGCGCCATAGGGTGTTCCGGCGTGACCAAACAAAGCTTATTCGCCTTATGCATATATGGTTTAGTTCTGTTTCCAAGGAATCTGGAGCACATAGACCCGTGAACAATAGGGTTGTTCGAGAGATTGAAGAAATGGGTAAATCCAGTGCTTGCTATCTTAACTGAAACTTATAGATCACTGACCGCGTGCAAGAAATCAAAAGAAGGTACATTTTGGGGATGTGTATAGTTGCTTGAGATTTGGTTTAGGGGTCTTAGGTGGAACACTCCTGTAGAACCAAGGTTTTGATATAATATTTGAAAAATGTTTTGGACTAAATTGAAAAGAATTTAAAATGTGTTTTTAGTCAAAAACAACTTGAAAATATGTTTAAGGGTTTTTAAGGCTTTGGAATGGACTTAAAGTACATTTAAAGTGGTCAAAACCGTGTATTTTAAGTGACCGTACCGATACGGTATTGAACCGTACCGATACGCCTTATGGTTTTCAAACTACCAGAATTCCAGTAGCTAAAACCTGTACCGATACGCTTAGCCGTATCGATACGGTGTGCTTTGAAATAGCCCAACGGCCATAAATGGTACTATTCCCAACGGCCATAAATGGTACTATTCCCAACGGCCATAAATGGAACTATTCCCAACGGCTATAAATGGTACTATTTCCAACGGCTATAAATGGTACTATTCCAACGGCTATAAACGGCTATATTCCCAATGGCTACAAACGGCTATATTCCCAACGGCCATAAACGGCTACAAACTCAATTTGGAGTATAAAAGGGACCTCCAAGCATCAAGATTGATAAGAGCTTCAATTGTTACAACATTATGAGTGAAAAACTTGTCTAGAGCTTAAATCGTTCATTTCTTGCTTAGACAACATTTGTGAGCTTACATTGTTAAATTTGCTCAAGTGTTTAGGTTTTGGGTGAGTGCTTAATTGTGCAAACAAATACCTATTAGAGGGTTTGAGTTTGCTTTGTCTATCTCTTTGTAAAAGAGGGTTTTGATCAAGGCTTTGGGTAGAAGCTTGATCGGTGTAAAGGGTTTCCTCCTAAGCCTAGAAAAGGGGACGAATCAATTAGTGGAATTGGTTGTGAAATCCTTAGTGGGGAGCTAAGGTAGTGGATGTAGACTCGGTTGAGTAGTCGAACCACTATAAATCATTGTGTCTTTATTTTTCTAGCTTCCTAAACCCTTCCACCCAAAAATTCACCTCTCCACCACTTGGCGAGCAAGAACGGTTGATTGAATCGAGCACCTCACATCTCAACAATTGGTATCAGAGCTTGGCTCAATTGAAGGGGATTCACATCCTATTGAGAAGATCCAGCAAGCTCGATCAACATTTCACCAACCGGCTCAAATGGCGCAATCCATCAACATACCGCCTTTCTTCGACGGAGATCACTATGCCCATTGGAAGACAAAGATGAAATTCTTCTTGAAGTCAAGAGATTACAAGCTATGGGACATAGTTGAAGATGGTCCGTTCGTGCCTCAAGGAAGCAAAGCGGAATGGAGTGCCGACGATCGCAAGAAGTTGGAGCTTAATTGTAGAGCCTTGCACATGCTCTTTTGTGCTTTTGGCCCAACTATCTATGAGAAGATGTCTTCTTGTGAGAATGCCAAGGAAGTATGGGACAAGCTTGAAGTCACATACGAGGGGACCAATGAAGTCAAGGAGACTTCAAAACAAGCATATGTGGCCACTTGGAGTGATGAAGACTCCACCGATAATGAAGTAGCCCACCTATGCTTTATGGCCCTCAATGAGGGGGAGGTAACTTCTAACTCATCTATTTCAAATTCTTATACATTTGATGAGTTACAAGAAGCCTACGATGAATTGGTTTTTGAGTTCAAGGCTTCATTTTTGAAAAACAAGAAATTGATTTCAAAGTTAAAAATCGAAAATGATTTGCTTTCTAAAACCAATTTAGAGTTTGAAGCAAAAATCAAAGATTTTGAGCTTAAAGTTTTAGATTTACAAAATTTGCTTCAAACGATTGAAAAAGATCATCAAAAAGAAGTTGATGATCTTAAAAAGGAAAAGGATTTGATTTCCAAAGAGCTTGAAAAGAAAAACAATTTTAGAAAATCAAATTTCTATGTTAGACAATCTAGTGCCCCTAGATTTAAAAACGGTAAATGTTTTAGAAGTGTTTGGGTCCCAAAAGGACTAACCACTTCAATTAAAAAGGATGATATTGAAAAATGGATTCCTAAGGGGTCAAAAATTTGTGCTACTAACGTTTATGGATCCAAAGCAATTTGGATACCAAAAATTACTTGATTGTCTTTTGCTAGGTGTGATGGAGATGTTCAACAAGTCAAACATTGAGGGGGAGCTCCATGCACACAAGGAAGAACACTTGAAGAGGAAGGCTTCACATCCTCCCTTGGGTTCAAGTGTTGGTAAAAATCTAGTTGCTTTAGTGTTTATTTGATTTATTTTCTTTTATGTCAACTAGATATTCATATATGTTGAACTAACATTCTCATGATGCTTTGAGTAAGGGGGAGCCAATTTTTTAAAACCAAAATTTTAAGTGTCATTTTTTTTTGCCTCCTATGTTATCTTGAACTTAAATGTCATTTTAAATTCTTTTTGATATAACAAAAAGGGGGAGAAATGGTTTGAAAAAATGAATTTTCAAATGAATAAGGGGGAGCTTTATATGATTTCATATCTTAATCTCTTATTCACAATTTTAAAGCTAAAGGGGGAGAATCCCAAACAAAATTTTCAAGTTGGTTTTATTATATCAAAAAGGGGGAGATTGTAGAACCAAGGTTTTGATATAATATTTGAAAAATGTTTTGGACTAAATTGAAAAGAATTTAAAATGTGTTTTTAGTCAAAAACAACTTGAAAATATGTTTAAGGGTTTTTAAGGCTTTGGAATGGACTTAAAGTACATTTAAAGTGGTCAAAACCGTGTATTTTAAGTGACCGTACCGATACGGTATTGAACCGTACCGATACGCCTTATGGTTTTCAAACTACCAGAATTCCAGTAGCTAACACCTGTACCGATACGCTTAGCCGTATCGATACGGTGTGCTTTGAAATAGCCCAACGACCATAAATGGTACTATTCCCAACGGCCATAAATGGTACTATTCCCAACGGCCATAAATGGAACTATTCCCAACGGCTATAAATGGTACTATTTCCAACGGCTATAAATGGTACTATTCCAACGGCTATAAACGGCTATATTCCCAACGGCTACAAACGGCTATATTCCCAACGGCCATAAACGGCTACAAACTCAATTTGGAGTATAAAAGGGACCTCCAAGCATCAAGATTGATAAGAGCTTCAATTGTTACAACATTATGAGTGAAAAACTTGTCTAGAGCTTAAATCGTTCATTTCTTGCTTAGACAACACTTGTGAGCTTACATTGTTAAATTTGCTCAAGTGTTTAGGTTTTGGGTGAGTGCTTAATTGTGCAAACAAATACCTATTAGAGGGTTTGAGTTTGCTTTGTCTATCTCTTTGTAAAAGAGGGTTTTGATCAAGGCTTTGGGTAGAAGCTTGATCGGTGTAAAGGATTTCCTCCTAAGCCTAGAAAAGGGGACGAATCAATTAGTGGAATTGGTTGTGAAATCCTTAGTGGGGAGCTAAGGTAGTGGATGTAGACTCGGTTGAGTAGTCGAACCACTATAAATCATTGTGTCTTTATTTTTCTAGCTTCCTAAACCCTTCCACCCAAAAATTTACCTCTCCACCACTTGGCGAGCAAGAACGGTTGATTGAATCGAGCACCTCACATCTCAACAACTCCTTATAGAGGAATTAGGTATGTCGATACATACTCACCGATAGAAGAACATCTAACTAGTTGCCCGTTAGAGAAAAATAACAAGAGACAATGGGAAGAATATTTCAAGAATATGAAAGACGCCGATGTGGTGTGGAAGGCTCCTTGGTTGAACAAGGGAACAACCTTTTTATATCGATGTGAGGATATAGACTAGGTCCCGTTACCTGGAATTTGGGGAGGAACAACTTATTGCCCCCTGTTGGTGTCCAGACAGTTTGGTTCAAGGCAGTTTGTACCAGCCACTGCAGAATATGACAAAATTCAAATATGTACACAAGACAAATAACTACAAAGGTATAGTAACTGAGACTGCTAAAGCGTGGGAAAGGCCGAGAAGGGTTCAACCATATCAGGACTTGGAAGTAATGGCAAGATATGAGGAATGGAGGACACAAAGGGTTAATGATAATACATTTCAAGAAAAGACATGTGAATGTCAGCTCGTCTGCTCAACATGTTAGAGAAGCACCTTACTGGAAAAACTTATGCATGATCGAGAGTTAGACTTGAAGAAATATGAGAAAGGAATTTGTGACCTTACCGAAGAACTGACCATGTCAAAGTTGCAAGTGAACATGCAGGAAGGAAATGAAAAAGAGTTAATGGAGCAAAACAAAAAGATCAGTCGGGATCTGAAAGAACTACAAGAAATTCATGAAGATTACAAGGCAAAGCAAAAGGGAGGGACAAGTAAAGTGGTGAAAAACTTGTTAGAGAAATTGAATGCTATGAAAAAGAAAAGGGATGATTACAAGAAGATGTACGAGAGGAAGTCTCGGGCAAGCAAGGAATCAAGAAGCAAGGCAAAGAAGAAACTAGAGGAAGAACAAGCCATGAACTTTGATTCAACAAGCCAAGTGTCACAGTTAGAGCAACTAATCACGAAATACCATAATGAAGACAAGGTCTAGATGGAACAAGAAAAGGAAGGGTTGCAGCAAAAGATATCAGAGTTGGAAAATGTTGTGCAGGATTTGAAGGAGAAGCTTGTAGGATATGAAGGAGTGTTGTACCAAGAAAGCAAAGTATGGAAGGACAAATATGAAGCAACACAACACATAGTCCGAAACCAGAATGACGAATTCGTAAATTTCAAGAAACAAGTCAGGAGTGTTGCTTCATATGTGCATATACTGTCGAGGCAAGCCACGAGCCTATTGGAATGATCAGATGTCGAGCTGGAGCACGAAGAAGTCATCACTCGTCTGCGACATGAATTAGTCAATCTAGGAGTTAGGGCTAGTAGTTTTCTGTAGAATAAATTATATTTTCCTTGTATTTGGACCTTCGGGCAAATGAATGTTTCCAAAAGACTAGTTCTTGAATTCGGTGCCTTTTTTTTTCTTGCATTCACGCATTCATGCATGCATTCATACATTCATGCACTTTAATATCATATTAAATTATACAAAATAAGATTTTTGATAAGGAAAGGTTTTATGTCAATTTTTTAAGCCACAATCATTCCGCATTCACACGGAACCCGCTTGCGCTTCAAAGCCATGACGGTTGAAGATCGAATTACTAGTTTGGAGAATGATCGAGTGGAAACACAAAACTGCTTTGATAGAATGGAGCAATCTATCAAGGATTATTTTGCTCAGACTCAAAAAGAGATTATCAATCAGTTAACTACTCTGCTGGGACCAAAAGAGTTTGGAAAGGCCAAAGTACCTGAAGGTGCTTCCAATGAAATGAATGACCAGGCAGAAACGATATCTCACATTAGGGGTGCAGTCCGAAGGACCTCCTCATGTGAAGAAGGTCCACATCAACCTAGAAGGAGCAACGCCTAGTCATCCAATGCATGTTGGAGCAAATTTTAAAAGTGGTGAAGAGGTCCCTAATTTGACTAAATGAGATAGAGAAAATTCGCGTCGAAATTGAAAAGGAGTACGAGGAACGCTGCAAAGCCTTAGAGGACCGCTTGTTGGGACTACATAAAGTGAACGAAACATGACCTGGTGCTATAGAAATGAGTTTGGCGGCTGATCTGAGTGATGAATCTCAGCAAAGTCATGGTTCATGCATCATGTAGAAGATTAGGGTCATGTTAACCCTCATATTTTAGCTTGATTTGACAGGAAATTGATGAAGAAGAAAGAACTCCTAATTAGAAGAGTTCGCCCAGAAAAGACAAAGCTCCTAATGTGAAGAGTTCGTTTTGCAAAGACAAAGCTCCTAATGTGAAGAATTTTCTCAGCAAAACTAGAGCTCCTAATGTGAAGAGTTCGTTCAGCAAAGAATAGACTCCTAATGTGAAGAGTTCATTTAGCAAAGAAAAGACTCCTAATGTGAAGAGTCCACCCCCAACAAAGAAAGAACTCCAAATGAGAAGAGTTAATCTGGTGAAGATAGAATTCCCAATGAGAAGAGTTCGTGTCGAGGTTCTAAATGAGAAGAGCCTATTCTTTTGAAGAACGAGGAAGTCCACAATAAGAAGAGCTTTCTTATTCGACGTCTTTACAGATGGATAAATTAACAGATGAGAGGTTGAAGCGCTTCATAATCAAAAGAACAACTTCAAGCTTCTGTGGTTAGATGGTTTAGACAAAATTTGTATCTTTTCAGTCTTTGCCCTATTCCCGCTCCACAGCAATGAGCAAAGAGGGGCAGCTGTAATACCCGTATTTTGTCCAAGTATACATATATATACTTACATTTCACTATAAATAAGACCATATATAAATATATAAATAAACCCTAAAATAATATATATATATATATATATATATATGTGTGTGTGTATATAATAAATGTCCATTTCATATGTCCATTATACAATATATAAGTCCACAATAAGATACAAATAACCAAAAAGCCCAATTAGAGCCCAATATCCTATTTTACAATCTTTTCCCGCTCAATTTTACTCAAAGAAACACAAAAATTGGATCTGAAATCTATTTCCCGCCCAAATTCGGTAGCCAAAGTACACGTGTCGCACCATCATTGGTCCAAACCCTTAGCCACAGATTGTGGTTTTCTTTCCCCAATAGTTGGGTCCATCTGGCCCGCGTGACGTCATCCTCTACATCAGCCTATATAAAGCAAGAGAGAGAAAAAGTAAAAAAAAAATTAATACCACATTTAATACATACCATAATAATAATAATAATAATAATAATAAAGAGTGAGAAAAGGGAATTACCTGCCAATTGGATTCGAACCGCCGCATGAAGCCAGAGCATCGCCAGAGAAGGACCCGAACCATCACCAAAGTCTTATCGTCACCACCGTGGAGGTATTTTCCTTATTTTCTTGTTTTGATTACCTGAAAAATAAATATAAAAAGGTTATATCGGAGTTGAAGGTAATGAAAAAAATAGTATTTAAAGTAAAAAAATGTCATTGGTTTAAGGAAATGCGAGTTTTTGAGTGAAAACCAGTGACTTTTTTAGGTTTTCGGTGGAGTCAAACATGATAGAGGGGTTTGGTTTGGGTAGTTTTTAAGGGAGAAGCTACGGACGGTGATTGAAATTCGCCGTGCGATGGTGGATAGCGACCGGAGATGAAACAGGTGGCGGTTGGAAGTTGGAACTTGGCTGAAGAAGACGACTGGGAATAGTGACCAATGGCCAGAGTCGCCTTCGGCGGCCCGCAAACACATCGTGTCTTGGTGATGAGGAATTGTATGGATCAAACGATGAAATTTGGATGAACTTGCGATGAACATGGGAAAAGATGGAGTTTAGATCCAATTTGTTTCGAAAATTGGGGTTTAGGCTGTTGTTAGTGAGAGAGAGAGTAGAGAGAAGGGAGAGGATTCGAGATTTAGAGAGAGAGAGGGAAATCGCAAAAAGGCCAATTCAACTCGGATCGAGGTCTTTTAAACTCGAGTTTAAACGGCGTCATTTTTTGACATCGGGTTAAAGGGATCTGCGTGATCCGAGTTGGGTCGGACTCTAGAATCAGCGCTTTTTTTTCCTTCTTCTTTGTACTTTGGCTCTTCACTTTTAATAAAATTCAATCTAGTCCCTTTAGTTTTGTTTCAAGTTTTAATTCCTTATAATTTAATCCTTTTCAGATTTAATAATTTAATTCTAATTGTTTTAATTTATATGTATGTTGCATATTTTAAATTAAGTATAATAGTTTTGCATTTTAGACAATCTAATCACTTAGCTTAGTTTAGGTAGTTATTAGAACATTTATATTTAGGTACTTGAATTAAAATTAAATGGTTTGAATAGAGGAGAAAATTGTAGAAAATAAATGAATTAAGTGGAAACTTTGATATTCTAAGTTGATTAGTGTCTCATTATAATGAGATATTATCAAGGAATATTTTAGTTGAATATTTAATATTTCATTTAAACCTAGAATAATGAAATCACATAGTTAATCAAATTAAAATGAAATTAGGATAAAATTTAAATAGTTAATGTCACAAAATAATTAGGAAATTATTAATTTAGGGCATAAAATGGTAGTGCCCAATTGTTTGGGTGTTATCACATAAACCCTAAACTTGATAATATTCATAGTTTTCTTAATTAATTAAATCAATGGAGCCCTAATTAGGTTCGAACTTAAATTCACAAGAAAATAAGTGGACATGCATTAAACATTTTGTATTGAGATAAATTTTGATTATAAATTGAAGTATCCTAAAGTAATTGGATGTTTCAAAACTTATATTCACTAAAAAAGTATTTTCTTACAAAATGATACCTCCATTCGGAATGAAATTCAGTTAACAATTAAAGGATTTAACTAAATCCAAATTATTTCTCGAAATGCCAAAATGCCATGTGAAATTAATAAGATACCGATAACGGACGTTTGTAGGGGTGCTAATCCTTCACTACACGTAACTGATTCCCGAACCCAAATTTTGAAGAAAAGAATCTCTGGTTTGTTTTTATGGTGTCCGGTCTACCAAAGTGACTGGTGGCGACTCCAAATTAATTTTCAATAATAAATAAAGGGAAAAATCGATTTAAAATGAAAAGCCCTAATTTTCAGGATTAAATGAATTAAAAGAGATAAAAACCCTAATTTCCAAAAAGAATATATCGTCAGTCTATTTTTACACACTTCGTTCTAAAAACAATCGTCATGATTGTTGGATGAATTTTCAGGAAAAATGGAGGTAGATTTTGTGTATGATATATCTGTCATTCATGCATAAACCCTAGACCCGAGTTTTTCACCCATAAGTGGGAGCAAGACAATATCCGACGTGACGCTCTCCATCTCTGAGTTTGGATTTTTATCTTCTTCTGGTATACTAACCTTATGCACTGTAGGGCCCACGCCTCCATTATAAGGGACATATACTACCGAATCGAGGTCTTACTGTCGCAGTAGACAGTAACTACAGTTCAAGAACCAAGAGTCTAGAACAAAGCCCACATTCTATTTTTAGAAACCTACCCCGCTAGAGCCAGACAGGAACCTAGGACAGGTGCTACCGGTTTAAATACTTTTTCCTAGTTATTTTCTTTGCTAGATATATCATGTTTTCTTGTGTTTGAATTTTGTTTATTTGCTTTTCATATTAATTCACAATACTGACACGAGTTTCTTTTTTTTTCTTGTTTTGTTTTATTTTGTTGTTTTAAATGAATCTTGTCATATTGTATTTGTTTTGGCATCGAATCAGGACTCAGTTAATTTGGAAGTGTTTAATATGTCTAGAGGGTTTAAAATAGGAGAAGACAATACAACGGCCTGGACATGGTCAGAACAGACTCAACATGAGAAAGGAGACAACCTCAGTAAGGATGACGTATCATGGATGAAGAGTCAGGTTAAGATAATTACTAATCAGAATGTTTGTCTATTGGAAGTCAAAGTCATATGGGATCAGTGGGGAAACGACATGAAAGAACTATTCAAAAAAGAATTTGGAGATATAGCTTTACTATTGAGTGTAAAAATAGACCAGGAACTGCTTAGGGCAATGGCACAATTCTAGAATCCTACATATAACCGGTTTACCTTTGTCCGAGTAGACATGACACCCACACTCAAGGAGTATGTAGTACTGGTTAATTGCCCTAGGATTCAAAGTGACAAGATCTACACTAAACCCAACAACAACTCAGGATTCAAGAAGAAATTGATGCCAATTACCAGAAAAACAAATGAGTGGTTGGATGGGAAGATGACCAATAGTGATAGTACCGACCAAAATGAAAATAAGCAGCGTATCAATTGGAGAGTTCTTAAAGAATTAATATCGGCAAGTAATGATAAACCAACTAGGATGAGAAGCTTATTATAGTATGCCCAAAGACCAATCATAAGATGGTTGTAAATGACATTTGTTTTTACCTTGTTTATTCATAAAGAGGCATTGCCATTATTATTTTCAGTTACAATTCTGTGCTCATAAATAAACTGAATTATAATAAAGTCCTTAGAATAATATGGTTATTCTAAAATGTCCTTAGTCGAGTATTATTGTGGGCATGGACAACAATAATGCATCAAAACTAATATGTAGTTGATTGATGACAAAGTGTTGTCATTGACATGGAGATGTTAAAATCATTACATAAGTATGTATTAGAGAATGGCATACTGGACTGACCCGCTATGAGCATGTTTCTTGGATTATTATGTGGCGGTCACAACATTGCTCATAATGATAACTACATGTATGATCCTCAGATTTGAGATCATCATTATTTCAACATCGTGAGTGACATATTTTGATACGGTCAAACGTGTGTCATAATTGACTACACTATAAAGACTGATATTGGATATGTCACAATCTATGTAGTGGTATATGATTGATCAAGATAGGATTTGTCCCTCGTGCATAATAGGAGTAATATCGTAGGCCACTTGATGGAGAGAGACTAGAAATGCATGGCCATGCTCGAATAAGTTGATATGAGATATCATAGTTATTCGTTTATAAGTAGGGGTGGGAATTGTCGGGTACCCGGGTTTCGGGTACCCGGTTTTTCGAGTACCCGGTTCATCCGGGTACCTTAAATAACGACCCGTGTCCCGACCCATCTTTTCCGGGTACCCGAGACTCGGGTACCCGACACACCCGGGTACCCGCCAGTTTTTTTAATATACCTAATAAAAGAAAAGTTTGAATTATATAATCACAACATAAAGTTTAATATTCAAAATATTAAACCCAAATAACATTAGAATCAATAATCCTAATAAAACAAACAAACAACATTAAAATCCATAATCCTAAACAAGTTTCAAACGCACAAATATAAGTTTTTAACTTAAACGTTTAAAGTTTAAACACAATAACCAAAGCTTCTTGAATCCTTCGAAATGCTTTCCAAGCTCCTGTAAAATAGCACAAAAGAATGAATTTTCACAAAAAATACGTAAAAGAAAAATGATATATATTCAAAGAGATTGAAATCCAACATGTTGCCAACATCATATCAAGTCTACTACATCGCATAATTTAACTCTAACATATGACTCCTAATTAATAGCTTTCAGCCACTAAAATATTTGACAAAGCATTGAGACTTTCATGGATTAGCATGTTTATTCTTATCAAAACTCAAAAGAGCTCAAATAATATACTATAGAATTTATTGCTTACCAAAGTCTAGGACACTTCGAGTGTGGTCTCTGAAACTTCAATTGTCTCATCAATGACAATTTTTAGTTGCTCCAATGTCAAATCTTTCATCTCTGCATAACAAATTTTATGTATACAATAACAATGTCAAAAGAGTTCAAACAATATACTATCATGTGTGTTTTCAAACATAAATATTTAAAATCTAAACTTGAAATCGAAAACAAACCTATTTCTATATTCTCCAATGATAGCAAGTTCTCCTCTATTACAATAGGGTCATGAGAAGAACGAATCCAATCTTGAGTGCAAATAAGCGCTTCCACCAATTTAGGAGTCAAAGACATGCGAAATGAATCAAGAACACATCCTCCTATGCTAAAAGCGGACTCCGAAGCAACGGTAGAAACTGGAATTGCAAGAACATCACGTGCCAATCTCATAAGAATTGGATAGTTGTTTTTTTTGCATAGACCACCAAACCAAGATATCAAAATCATCACTCTCAGGAGCACATTTATCGCCCAAATATCTGTCTAGCTCAGTCATTGTTTCAAAAGTATCAACATATTCAATCTCGGTCACATAGTCCTTTCTCAAATTTGTTCCTTTTAACTTCCTTATTCCTCCCTCACCATATTGACCACTAGAAGTAGGATTTGCAGAGCAAGGTGTCTTTTGTGTTGACGAAGGTTGCATAGAAGCATAAAAATCAAACAACGATGTCAAAACATCTTTAATCCGTTGACACAAGACATAAGAATTGCTAGGATTATAAGAACGACGAACGATCCACTCAACATATCTTAACTTATGCATAGGGTCAAGAACTAAAGCAATGAACATCAACACATTCAAATTGTTAACATTCGACCAATATTTATCAAACTTCAACTTCATTTGGATTGCTATGCTCCTAAGCCCATCACTCGATTGCAAGTCATCAATATAACGATTAATTGTATACCCAATATCATATATTTGTTCCACAAAGGTATTACCAGTCACATACCTTGATCCAGAGAAGCTCAATGTAGTCTCATAAAATATATCAAGGAAAGGCAAGAATGAAGAAATTTTATCCTAATCTTCATCTTCAGGAGCACCACCAACCTTCCTAAGCTCCTTTGTGTAAGGAAGGTACTTAGTTTTCAAATTTCTAAATGCTTTCTTAAACACTAAAGCACTTTTGAGCATGGAATAGGTGGAATTCCACCTTGTTTCAACATCCAAGCAAACAAGAGCTTTGCTATCTATATTCTCCTATTTGACACAAGATTGAAACTTTTGAAGTCTTGCAGGAGAGGACCTCACGTACTTCACAGCAGCACGAACCCTCGTAACAGAAGCATCAACATCTTTCAGCCCATCTTTAACAACCAAATTCAGAATATGTGCAGCACATCTTATATGCAAAAATTCACCATTCAACACACTTCCATCCCACAAGTTCTGAATCTACTTCAAATACTTGATTGCTAGATCATTAGAACTGGCATTATCAACTGTCACCGTTAAGATCTTCTTAAGATCCCACTCTTGTAAGCACTTTTCAACTGCCCAACCAATAAGCTCTCCAGAATGACCGAAAATTGGGAAAAAGTTGATAATCTTCTTATGCAACTTCCAAGCATCATCTATAAAGTGGGCAGTAAGGCACATATACGAAAAGTTCTGAGCATATGTCCATGTGTCTATCGTAAGACATACCCTAGAGGATAAATTACTGAAGAAGTTCTTCAACGTTCTCCTTTTTTCAATAAAAAGAGCATAGCAATCTTTTGTAATAGTACCACGTGAAGGAGGAACAAAGTCAGGAATAGCAACTTTGCAAAACATACGAAATCCTTCACGTTCAACAAAACTAAATGACAACTCATCCATAACCACCATTTTAGCGAGTGCTTGTCTAATCTGCTCTTGATCAAAACGCCAAAGTTTAGGAACACTAATTGTTTCTATTGTTCCATCTGTGTTGCACTTTGTCTTGGACTCAAAATCTAGGATTGTTTTTTTTTTCTAAGTTAAAAGGAGCTTTCTTGCATCGATTCGTGTGACGCTTCATGTCATTGGTCCCATTGGCAGTTGAACAAGATATCTTTGCAGCGCAATAAATGCATTCAGCCCGGTCTTCATCACCAACAATTGCTTTAAAATGATCCCAAGCAGTAGAAGTTTTTTTCCTTTTACCTCCTTTAGTTGGTGAAGCTTCAACAGGCTTCTTTCCCTTCCTTTTCTTGGTTTCAGTTCTACTTGTTGAAGTCTCCTCATTCTTTTCATGTTCTTTAGGTGACTCAGTTGAGGAAGATAGAGTCACATCAACATTTTCTCCAGTCATCGACATATCTGAAAAGGAGAAGATGAAATTATAAATTAACCTTTCACTTAAGCTTACAAAGCAGCCCCTAAATTTTGTAAAATAACTCTTCAATTCAAAATTATAAAACTACACTTTAGACTTTAGAGTTACAAAACAGTTACTAAACATTCCTAAACATGTATGATGTTGATGTATCTAGCCTCTAGGTAGTCTTTTATACCTTTAGAACCATTTCTAAACATTCTATCTTTCATGCATAATCACATATACATAATATTTAATAGTGCAGAATTCTTCAACTTCACAGTTCAAACAAACTAAAAGTCTAAAATATGAAAGCATATAACTGAACAATTGAAAGCATATTTAATAGTGCACTGCAGAATTCTTCAACTTCACAGTTCAAGCAAATGCAAAATTACAGACATGAAAGCATGAACAATTGAACACAAAGGAAATAGATTTCACATATAACTCGTCAATAGCATCATTTATAGATGATGCTTGGAACCAACATCTCTTTTTTTATCTATGGGCGAACGAACCAACATCACAATATGGTGATTGGTATGGTCTTCTCTCCCTTGTAAAAGTAAAATGACCATGTGTCTCTATGCCTAATAATATTACTTGCATTTGAGTTTCAATAATTTCATGTTTCAACTTTTTTTTTTCATTTGTATATCCGTTTTTTAAATGGGAGGAGAGAAAAGGGATGCATCCAGATCATAATATTAAATTACGGCAACAATGTGATGTAATGACCATATTATAATGATTTTAGAGATCGTAATCACGGTTGCAATTGTAATTTAATTTTATGATCGAGATGCATTCATCTCTACAAAACCTTAAGCTTTTAGCAGAATTCATGGCAAGAAACTAGAAATTTGCAGTAATATAGATAGGTTTTATCTATGGGCGAACGAACCGACGACAGGCGAACGACGGACCATCGGCGGGCGAACGACGGACCAGCGGCAGGCTTCTGCTCGACTGCAAAGTGCAAACAACTGGAACTTTCGAACGTTGACTGGTGAGGGCGAATGATGGACCGGGGCAGGGAGTGTGGACTGGTGAAGCCGGCGGCGACGACATGGAGGTGGAGCCGTGGAGGACCGCCGGGGACTGCCTAGATTAGGTATTTGACTTTAAGATTTGGGGGGGGGGAAATTGAAAAATGTTGGGAGATGGGGCAGATGAGAATTGAGATGGCTGGGTTAATTTTTACCTATTTGGATTTTTTTAATTAAAAATAATAAAATATAATATATATTATAATTATAATTAAAATAAAAAATATAAATATATATATAATCGGGTCGCCGGGTACCCGACTGGGACCAATTTTTCGGCCCAGTCCCGACCCGAGTACCCGGGATAAGAACCGGGACGGGTACCCGACCCGAAAAAAAATTTCTTAGGGTATTACCCGGCTAATTTGATTCGGGTCATCAGGTATTTGGGTCGGGTCAATCGGGTCGGGTAATTTTGCCCACCCCTATTTATAAGAGTCTACTCAAGATATCAAGAAATAATATATGGACTATACAAGTGTGACTGTTCCATGACTTGTGTAACACCCAAGTTTATGGGTCAGGTGTTAGGTGAGTTAATTTGGGTTCGAGTCGTTGGGCTTGGTTTAAATAAAATGAGTTTGGTTTTGAATTAAAAAGAGCATGTGGTTTCATTAAGGGTAAAAGGGGGATTTTCTAATAAATGAAAATAAAACAAGTAAAAGAATATTTTGAAAGCTATCATCTTCTTCCCATTCCAACAAAACTCACGACTAAAATCTCTCTTCAACCCCAAACAATGTTCCATCATCTTCCTCAGCGTTTTCAAGTATTTTTATCAAGGTAATGATGTTTTTGACTTCTCCTCTTCATCCTTAACATTTCCATGATTTTAGATTTTCATAAACTTCATTTTTGAGATGTTTCAAATGTTCAAATTTTACATCAAAGGTGGAAACTTTAATGGTTTTTCATTGAGCTTTTGATTTGTAAAGTTTATATATGTTATAGTCTTGCTTTTAAGTGTAACATATATTAAAATGGTGAAGTTTTATTGAAATCCCAAAATGGGTATTTGTGGGTGAGTTTAAGGGTAGAAATCTTGAGTTTTTGAGGTAGTTTTGGGAGGGAAAGTTGGGTTGATGGTATGGTTATGCTTGAGGGTTGTTTTGAACATGTTTAATGGTGATTTGAATGATGAAATTGATGGGTAATTGTTGGGTTGTGTTCAAGTCCGAAAATGAAGAGTTGGGTTAGTTCTTGGCTTTGAAATGTAGTGAAATCGTCTTGAGATGCAATTAGATAAGTGTTGAGTGTGCAAAAGTTCTACTTTTTACCCCTTATTTAACCCATATTTCTGCTGCATTCAAGCATAATTCATTGCATTTAGATTAGATTTCACATATACATCACAATTATATAAAATGACACAGTTGCTACTGATTTTGGTTGTTTTTGCAGGTAGCTGTTGTGCAAGACTCAGGGGCTAGGGCAGTGAAGAAGCAGAGTTGGAACACAGAACTGGAGTCAAGAAGGAGGACGCTGTCGTGGCCACTGCCGTGGCAGCCATGACGACATCAATGGTGAAGGGAAAAGTGAAGTGGATCTCAACAGATAGAGGAATTCAAGCTAGTCTGTCGTGGGCCACTCCTATATTTTTCTGAGCCCTAGATCAGAATGAAGGCCAAGCCCAAAGTTTAAGGAAAAAACCCAAAGCAAGAAAAGAGGACGAATTAAAGGCATCTAATCAGAAGATTTAATCTTAATTAGAGTTGTACTTTAGTTTGAACTTGTATTCTTACCTTATTAGTAAACTTGAGCCCAAGGCCTATATAAAGGCATGTAATTCGACCTAGGGAAGAATATCTCATTCTCTAGCCGTCTTCTCCAAAACCCTAGTCATTTTCCCCTTCTCATCATGTTCTAAACTTCCCCTAGGGCTAAGGGTTGATTTTGTGAAGTAGTTGCAAGGATTGTACTGTTTTTAGGAATTTTCTATTCATTGAAATAAAACTTCAAGTTTGCTTATTCTGGTTGTCAACATCTTACAAGAGTATCGGAATAGCATTGTGAGATTATTTATTTACTTAATATCGGGAGAGTTAAGTATACGAAAGGAATAAGTGCGGGTTCTCCAGTTTATGGTTGAACTATCTCGGACCTAGGGATAGGACGAGGTTAAGTGGCTAAGGAAGAATTCAACAACATTGGTGTTCACCCTTTGATTCACGCCAAGAGGTATCATCCGAGAAGTGTCATCAACAGTACTTGGACCTAGGGATAGGACAAGTCACAGCAGGGATTCTTGCCAAGCTTGAAGTACAGAGTTGTGTGATCGCTGCCGCGACAACAACAGACAGCTGCCGCGATAGGTGCTGACGTGACAGGGACGACGACAGAACATGGATTCTTATACAGTGCAACACCTGCACTACCAAGCAGATCAATACCGGCCTATTTCTTAACCATGAAAACTCCTTTATTTCATATTCAATATTCATCATTGTTATTCCTCAATAAATTAAACTCTTTTCTTTCTCTCTTGTGCAGCAATCCAAGGATAAAGCTATTTCCAGTCCTTGTGGATTTGACATCCGATACTTTGAGTATCACTTTATTACTTGCGTCGTGTACACTTGCACTCTATTGCGAAATACTATTTTACACACAACAAGTTTTTGGCGCCGTTGCCGGGGACTGGCAACATATCTTTACCCTTACTTTTACTGCACTTCTTCTCTTTAATTTTTCTGTTTTTATTGGTATCATTTACCCTGTGCTTTTCACAAAGTTTCTTGTTTGCTTATGCGCAGATCTAGAAGAGGAAAAGAACTTGAGTATAAACTAGACCCTGAAATCGAACGTTCGTGCAATCTCAGGAACCGAGTTCGCATTTTTGTAGCAAGAAACGACTACCTCGAGGAACAACTAGAGGCAATGGTGAACGAAATATAGAACAACGGGGTAGATGATAACCAGGGTGTTATTGGAGATCATCCCCAGGATGCCCGAAACGAAAGGCCTACTGCCCTGGCCGCACGACGGTCATGCCATGAATACATGATCAATGATCATGTGGAACTGGAGACCACCCTGCCAGACATGGAAGCAGAAAATTTCGAGCTGAAACCTGTGATGTTCATCATGATCAATTCCGCCGACCAATTTAGTGGTGCTGCTACAGAGGATGCCAGAAAACATCTGAAAATGTTCCAAGAAATCTGTGGATCGTTTAGATTACCAGGAGTAAATCCGGAGATACTGAGGCTTCGGTTATTTCCTCATTCACTGAGGGACAGAGCAAAAACTTGGTGGAATAAACTAACGCCATGTTCAATACGAACTTGGGCGGATCTCACCTGTGAATTTTTATCTCATTTTAATCCTTCCAATGCACGAGGCATGGAACAAGTTTACCACTCTTCTGAGGAATTTCCCGATGCACGGATTCCCCGTTTGGAATCAAGTCATAAAATTTTACAATGCTGCCAACACACACACTCGGATGAGAATAGATTCAACAGCAAATGAACTGTTGTTGGACAAAGATCCAGACGAAGCCATGGTTGTATTGAAAAATCTAGCAAAAAATGAAGAGCAATTTCCCACAGTGAGGAGAGGTAAACAAGTGTTAGCTGGGAAAGACTATGAAGCCGACAATTCCCTAAAGACACAAGTTGCGTACCTCACAAAGGCAGTAGAAAATTTGCTAAAGAAAGATTCAAAACCTGTCTACTCTGCGGAAGAGGTATGTGAAACTTGCAGTGGGAATCACAATTCGGAAGACTACCCGTTACAGCTAGAGGAAGAGATGTATGTTGGAAACTATAACAAGCCGAGAAATTACGACTCCAACAATTACAATCCCAACTGGAGGAAAGACCCCAAGTTCTCCTGGAGTAACCCAAACAACGCACTGAATCCTCAAGTGCAGAACATTCAAAACCAGGGGCACCCAGAATCCTGACACGACAACAACCGCAACAGCAGCCGGCAGCCGCACCTCATATACTGGAGCAGACATTGGCTATATTTATGTCACAGACAGGAGCTTACATGGCAAACATGAATCACTTCGTCAAGAAGACTGAGTCGTTCATGGATAAAACAGAGATGAGAATGACTAACCATGAAGCTACACTGAAATCACTGGAGACACAGATGGGCCAGGTTTCCCAGCATATTAAGCCAAGGCAAAACGGAGGATTCCCTAGTGATACTGAAGTCGCTAGACAACCCACACATGAGCAGTGCAAAGTCATTACAACTAGGAGTGGGAAACAACTGTCAGGGCCGGAGATGAAAACCGTACCGATTGAGGAACCAGCCCTAGAAACATCTACCGCGAACACTCCCCCGGCAGAAGATAAACAACCTGCTCCCGCCACACCTGTCACGAAAGCAGAAGGGACAGAGGAGAAAGACAAGAATAATGAAGAACCTAAGCCTCCTCAAATCCGAATACCATGTGAAGGACGACTGGAGGATTACCGTCCTCCACCTCCTTTTCCACAACGGTTACAAAAGCAGAAACAGGAGTACCAGCTCAAAAAGATCTATGATATTTTTAAGCAGGTTCACATCAATATACCACTGTTAGAGGCCATCAAGCAGATGCCCGATTATGCGAAATTTCTCAAGGATATTATGTCGAAAAGATCCAGACTTGGGGAATTTGAAACTGTTAAAATGGCAAAAGGATGCATGACTATCTTGCACATGCATCCACCCCAGAAAAAGAAGGATCCTGGGAGCTTCATCATATCGTGCATAATTGGTGACAAATTCGTGGGTAAGGCACTTTGTGATCTAGGTGTTAGTTTTAATTTAATGCCAAAATCTGTGTTTCAGAAATTAGGTATTGGATGAGCACGGCCCACGACAGTTATGTTGCAGCTGGCAGACCGCTCTTATGTACAACCAGAAGGGAAGATCGAAGATATTCTGGTAAGAGTGGATAAGTTCATTTTTCCTGCTGACTTTCTTGTTTTAGACTGTGAAGCAGATGAGAACGCACCAATCATCCTGGGGCGACCCTTCCTAGCCACATGCAGATCACTGATTGATGTAGAAAAGGGAGAACTTACAATGAGAGTAAATGATCAAGAGATCAAGCTCAATGTTCTCCAGGCAATTAAACATGCTGATGCAGAAGAAGAATGCAAGGCCATCACTGAAGTAATCCTTGACCAACCTTGCATCAGGTTGAGCTGCCATGACATTAAATTTGGTCACTGCCACAGCAGCCATCTGGAAGACTGTCACGGCAGCAACGACGATAGCAACTCCTCCGATTCAGATACATCCGACACTGAAGGTCTTGAGGAGGTAAACTGGACAGGAAATCGTCCAGGTAAGTTATTCGAGCCCGTAAACTACACCTCAAATGAACACATAATCCAAAAGCCTTCAACTGTAGAACCACCTGTTTTAGACCTTAAGCCCCTGCTAGGGCAGCTTAAATATGTTTTTCTTGGTTTAAATGATACGTTGCCCGTAATCATCTCTTCCAAGTTAATGCAAAATAGGAACAACAACTAATAGGGATGTTGCAGCAACATAAAAAGGGTATTGGATGGACGATAGCTGACATCCAAGGCATCAGTCCGGCACTATGTATGCATAAAATTCTCCTAGAGGATGATCATAAGCCGACCATTGATGCTCAGAGACGTTTAAACGACGCTATGCGAGAAGTGGTGAGAAAAGAAATTATCAAGTGGCTTGACGCTGGGATAATTTATGCCATCTCGGATAGTAAGTGGGTGAGCCCAGTGCAGTGTGTCCCGAAAAAGGGAGGAATAACCGCAGTGACCAATGAAGAGAACGAACTAATCCCAACCAGGACTGTGACCGGTTGGAGGGTTTGTATGGATTACCGGAAGCTTAACAAAGCTACCCGGAAAGACCATTTCCCCTACCTTTTATTAATCAAATGCTTGATAGATTAGCGGGGAAACCTTATTATTGTTTTCTTGATGGTTACTCAGGTTATAACCAGATAGCTATTGCACCGGAGGATCAAGAGAAAACGACCTTCACTTGCCCATACGACACTTATGCTTTTCGGAGAATGCCATTTGGACTCTGCAATGCACCAGCAACATTCCAGAGGTGTACGATGGCAATATTCTCTGACATGGTGGAGGACTTCCTGGAAATATTCATAGACGATTTTTCCGTTTTTGGGGATAGTTTTGAAGGCTGTTTAGGCAACCTACAGAAGGTGCTCGAAAGATGCGAGAAAGCGAACTTGGTATTAAACTGGGAAAAATGTCACTTCATGGTGGATGAGGGGATAGTCCTAGGCCACAAGGTAAGCTGACGCGGCATAGATGTCGACAGAGCAAAGATAGAAGTGATTGAAAAGCTGCCGCCACCCACCACAGTCAAGGGAATTCGGAGTTTTCTAGGGCATGCTAGGTTTTATCGAAGGTTTATTGCAAAATTTTCGAAGATTACCAAGCATTTATGCCACCTACTGGAACAAAATCGTCCTTTTGACTTCAATACTGAATGTACTGAGACATTCAGAATCTTGAAAGAAAAGCTGGTAACAGCCCCGGTTGTATAGCCACCAGACTGGAGTTTGCCATTTGAAATTATGTGTGATGCCAATGACTATGTTGTAGGGGCAGCACTTGGGCAGAGGAAGGACAAGCTGTCCCACGTAATTTATTACGCCAGCAAAACACTAAACGATGCCCAAGTAAATTACACCACAACAGAAAAGGAACTGTTAGCAGTGGTGTTCTCGATTGACAAGTTCCGTTCGTACATACTTGGGACGAAGTTGGTGGTCCATACAAACCATTCAGCACTGAAGTACCTGTTTGCTAAAATTGATGCAAAACCTAGACTGATACGTTGGATTCTGCTGCTGCAAGGGTTCGACATTGAAATCAAGGATAAAAAGGGGACAGAGAACCAAGTTGCAGACCACTTGTCAAGATTAGAGATGGGAAAAAGTCTACCAACAGACAAGACCCACATACTGTAGACTTTCCCTGATGAGCAGCAGTTTGCTGCCACAAGCACTGCCGCGATAGCCATGGCGGCAGGTAAGTTTTTTGAACTTCCTTGGTACGCTGATTTTTTTAATTACATAGTTAGCGGAGTACTACCTCCTGAACTTAATTACCAAGCAAGGAAGAGGTTCCAAAATGATGCAAAACATTATTATTGGGACGAACCTCTTCTTTTCAAACATTGTGCAGATCAAATTATCAGGAGGTGTGTACCACATGATGAGCAGGAAGCTGTGCTTCACCACTGCCATGCTTCCCCATATGGAGGACACTTAGGTGGAAACAAAACCGCTGCCAAGGTTTTGCAATCTGGTTTTTATTGGCCCTTACTGTTCAAGGATGCCCAAGCATTCTACAAAAGCTGTGACAAGTGCCAACGGATTGGGAACATCTCAAGAAGACATGAGATGCCACTGCAAAACATCTTAGAAGTCGAAATCTTCGATGTATGGGGGATTGATTTCATGGGACCATTCCAAACATCATGTGGGAACCTCTACATCCTACTGGCAGTGGATTATGTATCCAAATGGGTTGAAGCGATCGCCACACAGAAAAACGATGCCAAGACTGTTCAGAGATTTCTGCACAAAATCATTTTCTCCAGGTTTGGCATACCTAAGGCGATCATCAGTGATGAAGGGAGACATTTCGACAATAGTGTAATCGCTGCTGCCTTAAGGAAATAAAACGTAAAACACCATATTGAAACAACATATCACCCCCAAACCAATGAACAAGCCGAAATATCCAACAAGGAAGTAAAGAACATTCTTGAGAAAATGGTTAAACTTACTCGAAAGGACTGGTCTTTACACCTCAATGATGCACTCTGGGCCTATAGAACAACATTCAAGACACCATTGGGAATGTCACCCTACATGCTTATATATAGAAAAACATGCCATTTACCCGTCAAGATAGAGCACAGAGCTTACTAGGCTATCAAGGTAGTAAACATGGACTTAGATAAGGCAGGACAGAAGAGGTTACTTGACTTGAATGAAATTGAAGAAATTCGAGCAATGGCCTACGACAACGTAAGAATTTACAAGGACAAAACCAAGAGGTGGCATGACAAGAAGTTGTTGCCACGACAGTTCTGCCTAGGGCAGCTTGTGTTGTTTTTTAAATCTAGGTTGAAACTTTTCCCAATAAAGCTTAAATCTAGATGGTCCGGCCCATTCCAAGTTGTGCAATTTTTCCCCATGGTGCCATCACGATCAAATCCTTAAAAGACGGACACCAATTCAAAGTCAACGGACAGAGACTAAAGCATTATCAGGGGACTGAAGCCCCAAGGATGCAGGAAGTGGTTACTTTAGAAGATGCCCCTCAAGGCATCCCTAATTTAACTTAATTTTATTTTTTTTATTTTTAGTATTTATGTATTTTATTTATTAGGAATTAAGAATTATTTTATTTTTAGGAACTAAGTTTTTATTTTAATTATTTTTTAAAAAATAAGGGAAACAAGGAGAGGAGAAGAAGTAAAACAACCCACCATCTCAACAGCATCCCAAAAAGCCCAACGAAGGAGTCTGTCGTCACAGCCTGTCAACAGTTGTCGCGACAGACGCGGAAAATAAAACCTGTCACCACGCTGTCACGGCAGACACGCAAACGCGCAACAGACGCGCAACAGACACGGAAACGCGTGACAGACGCGTTAGAAACTGCGTAACAGCTGGCCCCGTTATTCGCGCCTACCGTTACAGCTCCAACGGGCAGCAACCCATTTATCTATATAAACCCCATTCCCTATTCATTTTTTCACTTAACTTTTACTCTCTCAACTTGCTTTCTCTCTAGATCTCAAATTTATTTTTATCTTCCACAGCCTTGCAACTATGACTACCAGACAGAATCGTAAAAGTGCTACCTCCAGCACTGCTGCAGCAGTCAGCACAGCCAGCAACAGTGCCATCCCTAATCGCTTCGCATCCACCGACTCCGCCGGAAGATATTACCGCTCCTTCTAGAAGAGGGAGATGTGGGAAGAAAGAGGGTTTCTTTACACAAAACACACTGAAGACCTCGGGCTCGAACCGTTCATTGTACGAAAAATCAAGGCCCTCAAATGGCAGATGTTTTCTGCCCAGCCAGAAGAGATGAACATCACGTTGGTCAGAGAATTTTACGCTACCGTCGACAACAAGGATACCAAGACCGTGACAGTGCGAGGTAAAGAACTTACTTTCGAGCCTGCTTACATCAACACCCTCTATGACATCTATGTTAGCAAAAAGGAGAACACACACAAGAGATTCGTCGAGAGTCTGTCGCTGACAGACTATGATGCTGTGATGGTAGAGGTAATGGAGGAAGGGACAGAGTGGAATACCGACCCCAAGCATCAGTGGACGGTGAAACGCACTCAACTCACTCCCGAGGCCAAACTATGGAACCACTTCTTAAAGAAGAGGATAATGCCTTCTTCACATAATAGCACGGTCGACCGACCCAGGTTAGCACTCGTTCATTCAATTTTAAATGAGATACCCATAAATGTCGGACGATATATAAGGGAGGGGATTTTGGAATGTGCCCTCCGACCGTCGGGACCTCTTGTTTTCCCGTACCTCATCACTGAGATCTGTCGAGGCCACAATGTTCCAGAAATCCCCGAAGACTTCAAAGTCCGAGGGAAGGGATGGACGGAGCGTAACATCTTCAGCCTTATGGAGCTGAAAGCAGCCACACCACTCTCCTTCTTCAACCCTTCTGCCACATCAGAACAGCCAGCAGATCCCACTGAAACAGAGCCCGCAGCAGTAGCAGCAGCAGCAGCTTAGAAGATGAGGTACAAGTGCTGGAAAAGCCACCCCAGATCTCACCCATTCGTATCCAGCCCCCCAAGGGAAGCCAAGAAGAAAACAGCCTCCGCCTCTCCTAGCACTCTGCCGGCACCCACAATGAAGGTCATTGCCCACCGGAAGCTACAGATTAGCAGCAGCAGCAGCGATGACAGCTCCTGAAATTAAGTTTCTATCTTATTTTTGTTGTCTTGATGTTTTACTATTATTTTGATGTATTTTGTTATTTCTTTTTTCATCTTTGTCATCATGCATTGAGGGCAATGCAACCCTCGAGTTTGGGGGTGGCATCTCTCCAGTAATGAAGTGTCTTTTAGGTTTTAAAATTGTGTCTAAGTATTAATTGTTATTTAAGTTTATTCTTGTCAAAAAAATGGTTTAAGTCTTTGAACTGAACTTACCTGCCGTGACAGACTCTGTCGTGGCAGTGCCTTTAGGATATTTTTAGGAACAGTTTAGAGCCTTACTATAGTTCTGATCTTTAAACACCCTTTGTGACTCTTATACTGTCTAGACTTGTCTTAGTAAACTAGAATAGGAAAAGCTTACACACTTGAGATGCCCCTAGAGGTGCCTAACACTGGCTCTAGGAAAAGAAGATAAGAAAATTTAGACTCAATACATCTAGAGGTGCCCAAAACCAGCTCTAGGAAGTTAGCTAGAGGTGCCCAAAAATAGGCTCTAGTCAAACTTAAAATAAGAAAAGAAAATCGAGTCTAAGAAAAACTAAAGGAGCCTAAGAATTGCCTCCAAGAAAATGAAAGTTGGCATAAAAATTCAAGTGAGTGGCTTAGCTATTCGAGTAAATTAAAAGAGTTTATGCATATAATAGTTCACAAAACATGCACACACTACACGAGAATTATAGCAAGGTTTCGAATAAATCTAGAATTGTCCACCATGTATTGTTTGTGATAGGGCATGAATGGTAGGTAAGGAAAAGTTCATTGATTTAAGTCAAACAAAAAGTTTTTTTTAGTTAGTTAAGTCGTAATTGCTTGAGGACAAGCAAGAACTTGAGTTTGGGGGTGTGTTGAGTGTGCAAAAGTTCTACTTTTTACCCCTTATTTAACCCATATTTCTACTGCATTCAAGCATAATTCATTGCATTTAGATTAGATTTCACATATACATCACAATTAAATAAAATGGCATAATTGCTACTGATTTTGGCTGTTTTTGCAGGTAGCTACTGTGGCAGACTCATGGCAGTGAAGAAGCAGAGTTGGAACATAGAACTGGAGTCAAGAAGGAGGACGCTGCCGTGGCAGCCATGACGACAGCAATGGTGAAGGGAAAAGTGAAGTGGATCTCGACAGATAGAGGAATTCAAGCCAGTCTATCGTGGGCCACTCCTATATTTTTATGAGCCCTAGATCAAAATGAAGGCCAAACCCAAAGTTCAAGGAAGAAACCCAAAGCAAGAAAAGAGGACGAATTAAAGGCATCTACTCAGAAGATTTAATCTTAATTAGAGTTGTACTTTAGTTTGAACTTGTATTCTTACCTTATTAGAAAACTTGAATCCAAGACCTATATAAAGGCATGTAATTCGACCTAGGGAAGGATATCTCATTCTCTAGCCGTCTTCCCCAAAACCCTAGTCGTTTTTCCCTTCTCATCATGTTCTAAACTTCCCCTAGAGCTAAGGGTTGATTCTGTAAAGTAGTTGCAAGGATTGTACTATTTTTAGGAATTTTCTGTTCATTGAAATAAAACTTCAAGTTTTCTTATTCTGGTTGTCAACATCTTACAAGAGTATCGGGAGAGCATTGTGAGATTATTTATTTACTTAATATCGGGAGAGTTAAGTATACGAAAAGAATAAGTGCGGGTTCTCCAGTTTATGGCTGAACTATCTCGGACCTAGGGATAGGACGAGGTTAAGTGGCTAAGGAAGAATTCAACAACATTGGTGTTCACCCTTTGATTCACGCCGAGAGGTATCATCCGAGAAGTGTCATCAACAGTACTTGGACCTAGGGATAGGACAAGTCACAACAGGGATTCTTGCCAAGCTTGAAGTACAGAGTTGTGTGACCGCTGCCGCGATAGGTGCTGCCGCGACAGAGACGACGAAAGAACATGGATTCTTATACAGTGCAACACCTGCACTACCAAGCAGATCAATACCGGCCTATTTCTTAACCCTGAAAACTCCGTTATTTTATATTCAATATTCTTCATTGTTATTCCTCAATAAATTAAACTCTTTTCTTTCTCTCTTGTGCAGCAATCCAAGGATAAAGCTATTTCCAGTCCCTGTGGATTCGACATCCGATACTTTGAGTATCACTTTACTACTTGCGTCGTGTACACTTGCACTCTATTGCGGTAGACTATTTTACACGCAACAGTAAGATGTTCTGTTACATCTATGCTAAGCATAACATGAGGTAAGATGCCATGTTCATGCATTCTTGTAGCGGTTGGCTATGTTGTTATGTTGGTGTAAATGCATGCCTTGTTATTGATTTATGGATACCATGCTCTGGACCCTGCATTACCGATATTTGTTTTTGAGCTCCCTCGCTAAGCTTTCAAGCTTACGCTCTCATTTTCGACAATGCATATCATTAGTGTGGAAGTTAGCAAGGAGCAAGGAAGGGGCACCCAAGAGTGTGTGTTGCTGCTCAAGTATGGTTTTTCTTGAATAATGTATTAGTTAGCAATGGGGATGCTAAGTGTTGTAGGAGCGTATGTTAGACTCCTATGTTGGCTTTTATGTTGTTGAATATGTTCTTGTGAGATGGGAAGTAAACCTTGTTTATGTGATGCTTATGTTGATGCATGTTTCTTATGGTTAAGTAGACTCGCTATGCATTCTTGTATGATTAAACATGCTCTTTTGTAGGATGTGTTGCCTCTAGTTTGTTTGTATGTTTGATGCTTGGTGATCTTTGTTGTTTCGGGGCATGTTTGGGGATGGTTGAGGATGCTGAAACCTGTTTTCAAGCCACTCTGTGTGCAGGCGTTTCGAAATGCTCAAAGTGGTTTCGGAACATTTGTAGCTCCAGGGATACTCGTATCGGAACTGGGTGGTGCCGTTTCGATACGGTTTGACACTGTGAGCTGATGTTTCAGTACGTGTTTCGATACGGTTTGCCACTGGGAACCCCTGTTTCGAAAGAAGTTCTGAAACATTTTATCACTGTAGACCTCAGTTCCAGAACAAGATCGGCAGTTTCGGTACGGCTTGGTCTTGCTTTTAAACTGGAGCCCGCGTTTCGGAACGAGCAAGCCTGTTTCGAAACACGGGTAGGTAAATTGGCTTTTTGGCATCTTCAAAGGTTCTTGGACGTTACGTTTTAGTCCAAAATGCTTGCTTGCTTCCTTGTTGGGTTCTTATGGATCTTTTATGAATGGTTTTACTTCGTACGCATGAAATTGGACTAATTAAGTTACTTGGTAAATCTAATTTGCCTTATGTTCTGCTACGGTTGTTTCGCTATCGTTTTCCGCTGTCGCCTTCGCACATAGGCCTAAATGTGACATTTAGATAAGATAATTAAATGGACAAAAAATTAGGGTTGCTAATCGGAGTGAGACCTTAACGGGTTTCGCCCTGATTTTCCCCGTGTAACCCGTTCGGATCGGTCTGTCGGCTAGCCCGGGACGAGGGGTTACAACTTGTGTCCAATCTAGATATAAAGGACAAAATGATGTAATACATAAATATAGTTAATCACGAAAAGGTTATGTGGAATCATGATTTCTTGTAACTTAGGTGACAATGACATATTGCTAGATGTCACTCATTGTTTGTAATATTAGAAATGTTCTAATATTTACTACTAACGATACATGAACCTACAGGGTCACAGCCATAGTTGAAATGAGCATATATTAAATGAATTATATATGTACAAATTTGTTGTACACGAATTTAGTTAAATTAATATATATTTGATATATATATATATATATATATAATTTAACTATTGGGTAAATATTAAAAGAAAAATAATTATTGTAATTATGTCTCTTTTAATATATAAATAATATAATTCAGTTTAAATCAATATATATATATATATATATTAAAACCCTAATTAAGTTAAATTGGGATTATATATATTTAACATATATGTAACAACCCTCGCCCATGTTAGGAGCGAGGAGCGTTACGACTAAATATGGGACAAATTCCGACAAACAACTCACAAACATCATACATGTACATACATAACATATAACTTTCAACAGAACATACATATAACGTTCATAATAGACTCATGATATATCATACATGTCATATATGTTTCATAACAAACCATAGAATCTTAAACATAAATCATATAACATGATGGGCTAACAAAAACCTTTAACCTAACAAGACCATCCAAATTTAACATTATAACCACTAAGATTATTCGAAACAAGCAACATACATTAAGATAATTTCTATCACCAATCGAATCACACCTAGATGCACAATGTCAACCTATATCCACATGATCCATTTGAAATATACAACACATATACTAGGATCATTCTAACTTCATACAACATCAATGATTTAGATATACAATACCAACCTATATTCACAGGAACCATTCGAACCAAATAATAACCAAGGATCATTGATCAACTTATTAACTCAATCATTCGAATTAAACAAGAAAACATGAAGCATTCTAGATATATTTTCACCAAGTATACATATCATGTTAAACATGTAGTTGTAACACATATATCAATCCAAAACATATACAAGATTCATATCAAGCTTAATCAAACATTATCCACCTTATATATATCTCAACATAGACATTAACATGTCAGACATAGATGGTTTAACTATTACAAGCCATAGTATTTGATCCATAATATATCCAACTAAACACATATATACAATACTCAAAATGCATGGGACATAGCTCTAAATACATATACATATCTATTCCACCTTCTAGGAGTCTAAACAAAAGTCGTATATCATACTTGTCTTTGGCTTGTGATCTGCTCTCAGATCAGATTAGGTTAGCTTCGAAATCAGAACGACCTGTAGTTTTGAGAAGAAGGAAACAAAGAGTGATAAGAACAAAGATGTACTTAGAGAGGTAGTACTTAAATCTACTAGTTCAATCTTTTAGGTGTCTTATTTCAATGAATTAAGGTTACCTAGCTGGACTTCATTTTTCACAAGTAACACCTAGCTAGTTTAAACATGGTCAAATCATACTTAGCTAGTTTTAGAATCATGTATACAAAAAGTAGATATATCGGCATATTGACATCAATGTAACCGATCCAGCATTTAATCACACAAACAATGGACGTAAGGCATATGATATGATTACAATCACATATCATAACATATCACATATCTCACTTGGTATGTCTTATTTCAAGTACTTGTCATGTTTTGCCTTGGTAGATTAGTAGCACTAGGTAATCAAGTCTCTTTAGGTATGATGTACCAATTCAAGGGATGCACAATGCATCAAAAATCAGAGGATGCTCAATGCATCAAGGTGTCTTTCACCAATTCAAGGTAATCACATATTAAACAGAGGATGCTCAAAGCATCAATTTCACTAGGTGCTTACAACACCAACAGAGAGTACACTAGGTACTAATTTCAGAGGAGCTCTAGACTCTAAGGCATGCCCTTATACCTAAGGACCACTAGTCAACCAAGGACTTATTAAGTCTTTTAATTTCCAAGAAGATCAACTAAGTGTTTCACAAACAGTTTACAAAGTCATACATCATGTTCATGTCACCAATACACTAGACCTATTCGAGGTCATCATTTAAGCAATTTCCAGCAAGTGTATCATGTCATTTCACTCATGAATTCATAAATAACAGTAGCTTAAAATCATTTATGAGTTCATATCATGAAGCATATATAGTTCATCAATAAAAGTCATGAATCATATATCACACAAGATCACTAAACTAGGTCAAATGTAAGCATTTGTCTTTCCATTTAACCTCCTTCCCTTAAGCATTTAACAAATATTAATTAGGTTCGTTTCATGCTTTTAAGTCATCATATAACAAAATAAATACATTGGTTAGGACACTAGTCCGAACCCTATGGATTAACTACACTCACAATACTCCAAGCTAGGTTGTTTCCTTGATCACTATGCCTTTGTCCTTTCTATTTGGTTGTCCAACTCTTGAATCCTCCAATGTTTTCTCAAAGTCTTGGTATTATTATTCATACACAAACACATATAAGACATATTAGAAGCCAATTCAATCATACAAACTTATTTAAGCAAGTGCAAATATTGAACATTACAAAACTATTTTTCTATGGGCAGATTGAGTACCAGTCACTATTTTGTCCTTAACCTTTTACTCAAAACTACAAATTTAGATTTCTTTACTAATCCAGAAAGCTTATTTACTCAACTTTAAATTTATGTATGACTCATATTTTCCCCATTCCCCAATCAATACAGTTTTACACTTGAAAACATGGCATTTTTAGGGCCTATTCTGCCAACTTGATTTACTAAGTGACTTTAATGTACCTTTAATATATGATCCATAACTAGTTTAAATCCAAAATTTTAACCAGAGTTTAACATGTTTATGATTTATATTTTCAAGTTTCATTTGGTTCAAAAACAGGGCAAATCAGTCCCTAAATTCTATCATTTTCCAGATTAGTGTTCTAAGTATTCTAGTGAGCTTTAACCTATCATTTAAGCTATAACTCATTCCAACCAAGTTATGTTTCATTTATTACTCATATCCCCTGTTTATAAAAAGGATTTACAGAATTTATTACTTGGCAAATTAATCCTTAATTTTTCAGTTTTAACCAAATTGCCTAGAATTTTTCCAGATTCAATCTTACATGTGACCAGTTTTGTTCTAACTAAATTTCCAGCAATCCTATGAAAATTTTCATTATTCCAAGACCTCTATCCTATAGTAAATTCAATTTTATAAAACTTTGTCCTGCAGAAAGTTTTCCAGTTCGATCTCTAGCATGCTCAAAAATCTAGATTTTTATAGGGTATTCTACAAGTGCAAATCTGGGCAAATTTATGTTCTAACTTGTTTCAACCAAATTTTCCAGTTCATTTTCACTAATCTCACAAACCCAGCATTATTTAAACACAATCAAGCATTTAGAAACAAATTTCCAGCAAGATCAAACCCATAATTCATCAAGATAACCATATAAATTCAAGGACAAAATCGGGTAACATATTAAACACTTACTTGAATTGTATGAACATGCATGCAATATAAGTATAATTTCCAGCCTTCAAACTCTAAATTTTCCTTCTTCTTCTTTTCTTATATTTTTCCATATTTTCAAGCTCTCAAATCCCCTCTCTCTTTTTGTTATTCTCGGTTGTGTAAGGAAAATGAAAGAAAGATGAGAACATGTGTTAATTTTGCATGCTTTTTAGCCGTGTGTCATCTTCATTGACACATGGCTTCATTGTAAACCAAGTGTTTATCCCACTAATAACCCACTATCTTATGGTATATATCATATTATAAGTTATCCAACTAATAACCCACTATCTTATGTTATGTATCATATCATAAGTTATCCCACTAATAACCCACTATCATATGTTATATATCATATTATAAGTTATCCCACTAGTAACCCACTATCTTATTTTTAATTTCTTATGATTTCTTCTAGGGTGTTTTTAGGGTGTTACAATATATATTAAAATCCTAATTAAGTTGAATTGGATTATATATATTTAATGTATAAATATTGAAATCCTAGTTAAATTTAATTAGGATTATATATATTTAATATGTATATTGAGATCCTAATTAAGTTAAGTTGTGGTTATATATATATATATTTAATATATTTAATATATATATATATATATATATATTGAAATCCTAATTAAAGTTGAATTAGGATTATATATAATTAATATATATATATATATTGAAATCCAAATTAAGTTGAATTATGATTATATTATATATATAGATGTATTTATTGAAATCCTAATTAAGTTGAATTGAGATTATATATATATATATATATATATATATATATATTAAAATCCTAATATAAGTTAAATTAGGATTTCAAAGGCTATATAAAGATATGAAAGATCTAGCAGTCATTAATGCTTTTTGGGGAAAACCCTCTAAATATTTTATAGAGTTTTTACATGCTCATTCCCTTCTAAATGGTTTAGGGAATTTTTAGATGCTCGTTTTAATTGGGTGAACTATGTAGAAGTCGGAGCGTTATCGTTCCGGCTTAGGAATCGACATTGTGGAATCGTGATTGACTATCTATCTTCTCCAAATTTAGAATTCTAGATTTTAAACAGGTAATTCTTCACCCCGATTCGTTCCTCGTACATGGATCACTGGTGGTAATCGCCGAATAAATTTCCCGCTGCGTCATGGGGTGTACCGGCGTGGCCCAACAGTGGTATCAGAGCCACTTATAAGATACAATTTCGTGTTTTAATTACTTGGGTGATGTAATTGTATGAGATACATGTTATTTTTCGATTTATTTAACAAATATATGATATTTGTATGAGCAAATCTATTTATTCACGGTTAACCTCTTAATCTAGTTAAAAAATGTTCCTAAGATTGATGATTAAGAGTTAATCATCAAGATCTTTGTCGATAGTTTTTGAAATAATATATATTAATTGTTGACATATTCAATATGGAGTTTTAGATGTTAAGTGTTATCATTATAGTTATATATTAGACTAATGGTTAGTCAATGGATTTTGTACGGGAAAGTAACAAGAGTTGTTTCAGTAAAAACCTCATGGATTTTAAAATCCTAAAAAACACAATAATATTGATAAAATTATCAAATTGCGAGGTTTTTACACATCAATTAAGATGTTGATCTTAAAAATTTCCCCGCCGCTGATCATGCACCGGCAACCCCGCTAGTAGTTGCGGGCTGCCGAAACCCTACAAGGGGCTTCACCCTCTTAAAACCCCGCAAGGGGCTTGACTCTTGCGTAGGAACAATCTGGTAAGACCTTAGTAACAAACTGCGTCTTTATTATGTTTGATATGCACGATGTTTGGATTACATGGTTATAGCCCAATGACCCATTTAGTTTTATTTATAAGGTTTTATAAACACGACTTGTGTCTCATGCCTTTCTCTACTTCTATTGTAATTCTCTTCTCATCTTACTCCCTCGTATGTAAAACGAGTTGCTAAAATTGTAATCTATACGAAGAAGCATGGACTTGAGGAACAAAAGTGTGGGCCGACAGAAAGATGTTTGAGAAGTGTTTTTATCCTAAGAATAATTTGGCTCTCCCATTCGCTTGGGACGGGCCACCTTAGAATATGGGCTATAACTATTGCATTCATATTTACTGTATTTCATGTATGTGATAAAATGAATGTATGGGACACATGCTAGTTAATTGATAAGATCAAAAGTTAAATTGTGAGATAATAATAACAAAAACCCTCAATAAAATATCAAGTCTTTTATTGCTTTCCAATATTAACCCTCGTTAAAGTCTAGATCGATACAATGTAGGTTCCGCTAAAGCGAGGTACTTGTATCTATCTTGACCAAACGCGAAGAATAAACAAGTGGTATTCGTTGGTTTTAATATTGGTTAAAGGCTTAACTAGGTTAGTCTAATATGATTAGAAAACCTAAAAAGTTAGTTATTTGGATAATCATAAGTTGATTATGAACAAGAGTTGTTCACCAAATGAAGGAGTTACATGAGATGTAATTAGCAAGTGTTGCTTACCTAGATAAACCATAATCTTAAGAGAAAAGCCAAAGCTGACTTAAGAGAATGTGAAATTTGGATCTTTGCCCACTAGAAAAACTTTACAGAAAATATTTTTGACATTGATATTTGAGGGTTATTAATTTTAATAAAAATAGTGGGAGCATAAAGACCTTTTATAAACAAACTTGGTAAAAGTACTCAAAATTCATATTTTATTGTTGTAGACTTATTATGTCAAATACAAATTTGTTATCATTGCGATTGGTCCTTGACAAGGACAAGTTGAACGGCGTAAACTACATTGATTGGTCACTCGGAGGAAAATGTTTCCATTATAATAACACATGTCATTGTAAAACGAACTGCCCCATTTATCTTGAAAAAGTCAAGAAGGAAAATGAAAGCGGAGCGTTTGCCTCGGATATTTATGTTATTGATATTAATTTTTCAACACCTAATTCTTGGGTATTGAATACCGGTTGTGGCTCTCATATTTTTACATTTGTATAATGACTACAAAAGAGTAAAAATCTGAGAAAAGGAGAGGTGGACCTACGAGTTGGTAATGGAGCAAGAGTTGCAGCATTAGCTATAGGAACATATATTTTGTCGTTGCATAGTGGACTTGATTTATGTTTAGAGGATTGTTATTTTGTGTCTAGTTTGACTAAAAAACACAATTTTGATTTCTTGTTTAGACAAGATTAGTCTTGAGATAATTATTAAGAATAATTGTCGTTCTTTTATCTCGATAATATTTTCTATGATGTGACACAATTAATAAATGACCTCTATATTTTGGATCAAGATTCAATTTACAACATAAATACGAAAAGATCAAAAACAAATGACTCAAATCAAACTTACCTTTGGCATTGTCAGTTGGGTAACATAAGTGAAAAACACATTTCAAAACTCCATAAAGATGGATTTTTGGATTCATTTGTTTTCGAACAACTTGATTATGCAAGTCTTGCTTATTGGGAAAGATGACCAAAGCTCTTTTTAATGGTAAAAGTGAGCAAGCAAGTGATTTATTGAGATTAATACAGAGTGATGTATGTGGACCAATGAATACACAAGCAGAGGAGGGTTTCAATACTTCATTACTTTCACAAATAACTTCAGTAGATATGGGTACATTTACCTAATGCATCATAAATATGAAGCCCTTGAAATGTTCGAGGAGTTTTAAAATGAAGTACAAAACCAACTAGGAAAAAACATTAAGGCTCTTCGATCAGATCGAAGAGGAGAATACTTAAGCTTGGAGTTTGGTGAGATTCTTAAGGAATGTGGGATTGTCTCACACCTCCTAGTACTCCACAATAGAATGAAGTTTTCAAAAAGAAAAATTCGAACACTATTAGACATGGTTCGATCAATAATGAGTCATGTTCATCATCCAATTTCTTTTTGGGGACATGCGCTAAAATAAATGCTTTCACAATAAATCGTGTTCCATCTATATCAGTTAAAAAGACTGTTTGCGACGTGTAGTGTACTATAAATGATACGCAAATATGGTGCAAGTATACACGTCGAACAAGTAATACAGTGTGATAAGTGAGTATCGTCTCTACAAGGATTGGTGGTGTCTCGAGCTGAGTTTAAGCACACAAGTCACGAAATGTAAATAGAGAATGATTTGGAAAATAGATATAGAGGGATAAATGCTATAACAACAAAGATAAAAATAACATACTAAAATTAGTAGACTTAACAGGTCCTCTTACGTATGCGAAGCTCACTTGGGAATGACCGGACGGGTTGCCTGGTTAACCTATGCTTTAGCTCTCAACTAAGACTTATCTCACTAGCTTATTCTATGCTTGGAAGGATATGCTAAGGTTGCTCCTCAACTATCTCTAGCAAGGAATCTTGGAGTAGGAAATACCACAACAATACCTTTCAGCATAAACTCTAACACTCCCTCTACCCATAAAGTTCTATGCTTTTTAGCCGTTGAAACCCATCACTTATCTCTAAGGTGGATTAGAGCTATTCCTCTAAGCAGCCAACTCCATTGTCTTTGAAGGTCAAAGGTAGCTCTATCAATTACTAACTTCAACTCAGACCTAAGGAAAGACCAACTCTCGAAGGCTCTTACAACCATAAGCATTTAACGAACATAGAATGAAACATGAGAGAAATAAGCATGCATTAAGGAAACTAAAAACATAAATCATCCAAACAACCCAAGCCACCTAAAATCAGTTCATGGCTGGGCAATAAACATCTAAAGTAACTTTGTTTGTACAACCCATTCCGGAGTATAAAAGAAATGCTAAAGCAACAAAAAGGGAAGAAGAAACTCCCGATCCATGATGGACTGCAATGCCACGAACCACCCTAGGCTTGCTGCCTTTCCCAAGGCCAGCAATGTCAACCCTTGGAGCTTTAATGATGGAGGATACCAAGTGGAGGAAGAAGAAGAAGGAAAAGAGCCGCCTTTTTCTTTTCTCCCCAGCCTTAGTCACATTTTTCTGCCCTTCTTTTTTATGAGGGTCTCATGTCCTTTATATAGTGGGGGCTCCTAGGGCTTTGTACCCTAATATTCTTTGACATCCTGGGGAATTTTCCCTTTGCATGTCCTTTATATAGTGGGGGCTTCTAGGGTTTTGTACCCTAATATTCTTTGACGTCCTGGGGAATTTTCCCTCTGCATGTGGGGCACAATCAGAAAAAAGGGGGCTCAATCATGTGGGCTCTGAGAATGTACGCGTTGCTTTGTCCTTTTCTGCACCCAGAATTGTTGTCCAAAATGCTGCAACATTTTCCTCCTTTTCCATCTTCACGCCTGCTTCAACCTGCAAATCACAGCACCAACACATACCCTTCAAGCAACATCTAATCTTATGAAATTAAGCCAAACCACCAACAAGTAAAGATGTATGCAATTATATGCCCTAAATGCACCTATATGCTATGAAATGATCTTGAGAACAAACAAATACCGAAGTAAGAAGGTGTAAAATATAAGTATTTTGGCAAGTTATCACTTCCCCAAACTTAATCTATTGCTTGTCCTCAAGAAATGAATAGAGAGAAATAGAGAAAATGTTGTGGCAAAAATTTTGCTCAAGGTAGATGTTATGGCAAAATTTCAGCCCTCAGAAAAGGAAGACTTTAATACTTAAGACATAATTGAGATTTTAAGAATGATTCCCTAGGGTAAGATCCTTTGTTAGTGTGTGCGTAATTGCATGCAACTTAAGCTTAATAGAGCTAGAAAATTTTCTTACAAGAACTCAAGTTCATCCTAGTGTTTAAACTGTTTTAGCACAAAATTAAACTGTTTTTTAGAGGGGTGTCAGCTCACCACACCTACCATCCCTCACTCTAGATGAGTAGGGAGCATACTTCTCATCCCCGAGCTAGTAGGTAGAGTCATCCCATGATAACTTTCATTCACTCATTTGATGTTGCTGCCATTTATTTAAACTTGGTTTCCAGGAAATGCAACACAGCAGAGTGTCCCTCTATAAATATTTCGTAGCAGTTATTCATAGTTTACTATATTCAATAAGCACAAGGGAGATTAACTAAGCCTTTACCGCTTCAATTTTTCTTTATATGAGATCATTAAATTCAATTTCACAAGGATAAGCATAAGTTCAAAAAAAATTCTCTAACAATCTTAAACCTAAGGAGCATACAATTGTGTAACAATACAAAGATCAAGCATCGAACCCTAGATTTAATCCTACCAATCTCAATAGTGATACATGTTAATCCATAGCCATAAAAAAATTATTCATCATCGGGCATCATTAATTTATTCATAAAAATATCATAGAGCTAAACAAAATGCCATAGCAAAATTTATGTTTCTTCCTATTGATGCAATGCAAATGACTAACAAAAGGGCACTAACACCCCTAAACTTGAATAATACAGTGTCCTCAACGAAAAAATAAAATAAAATAAAATAAAAAGCAACTAATCTAAATGCAATGCAAGATGAAGAAGTACCTCACTTCTTGGTGGTGGCTGACTTGGTGGCTTTGTATTTGATGCTGAAGGACTTGAATGAGGCGATAGGAGGGTCAACCTCGTCCTGTTCTAGTGGAAGGGTAGGTTCTGTCTCAGCTGGAGTCTCTTGATTGGTGGAGCTGGTGTCTGATTCATTCTACTCAACTGGTGTGTTCCAAACTCTAACGGCGGTGCATTTGCTTCATGTTCTTGTTGATGGGGCGGTGCTTAGGGTCTGTGCATGTGATTGTGCTGGGATGGAGTGCGTGGGCTCGTCTTCTTCTGTTTCAACTGTCACAGTGTTGATAGGACCAACAGACGGCTCTTTTGTTGGGGCAGCTTTGGGAGCTTTGGCTGTTCTCTTTCTCTTCTTTGGCAGGGACTTGCTGTAGAATATGTTTCTTGATTTTGGGAGGACGACTGGGTCTGGGTAGGGCTTTTGCTAGAGATCAGTGTCTTCTGGATAGTGGGGGAGGGTCCTTCGCATGTGCCTTCAGGGATTCAGGGAAGGTTGGGAAATCGATGATGATGTGTGGTAGGATTTCCTTGAAGTAATTGTTCATGACCGCATCCCTCTCCTTGACATACCAAAAGAAAGCAGTCAGGTCCTCGCACATTTTGTCCATGTCCTATCGGAGACGAGTGGTAGAGGCAACCAATGCAGCAACTCTTGCTACAACAAAAGTTTTTGATCCTCCAGCCAGTGTTTCTGCTAGAGCATCCTCGTCGAATCCTTTGATGGAGGGGACCATCTCTGGTGTAATAGAAGCTTTTCCTGAATTCTTTGCATCAGCAATGGGGTCTTCAAATACTTCTTTTTCACGACATAAGGCAGTAATGAGGTTCGAGAAGATCAGCGGGTTGGACTTTCTCTTCAAGCACGCGTATACTTTATCCATGATAATTTTCCCAACATCAATGGACCTTCCATTTAAGATTGAATGAAGGAAAAAGAGCCTTGGAATGTTAACAGTTGTTGTATGAGAGGTTGGCATGAGTTTGTTCTTGACAAAATGAATCCAGAGCTTGGCCTCTGACTTAAGACGTGCGCGCTCTACTGCCTTGTTGGATGCATCCAAGTTCATGCCTTCAAAGCATAAATCTTCCAACACTTATTTGATGGTTTGCGGATCAGCATTTTTACCGAAGGGTGTGTGGTGGCCTTCTGAGTTCTAAAGGCCAAAGAACTTGTTGATCTTGGCCATTGTAAATTTGATTTGGTCGCCACACACATACACGCTGGATTGAGTAGGGCTAGTGAGATACGCATAGAATTTCTAGATGATAGGGATGCATAAGTTCTATGGGTGGGGAATGAAAGTGGCCCATCTATGGTTTGTGACGATGTCCATGATATCTTTGTCAAACCCTAGTTCCCCTTCAGTGGGAAACTGTAAAGCGTTTAGGTGTTCTCCTTTTATGAGCGCAAGTGCACACTCTTGTCAAGTTATAGTATAAAATATATCGTCTCCACAGGGATTGGAGCAGCTCCTATGAATGGTTTCCTGCACAAAGATTTAATAAACGCGCCATCAAATCTCAAGATGTGGAAATATAAAAATACAAATAAAGATAAAGATAGTGATAGGGAGAGATTGGGCGATAAGCTGGGTAAGACAAGTGAAGCTTAGTATCTTATGGATTGCATTGCAAAGTCTTGACTATGTTTCGTGATACCATGAATTGTTTCCTCAGCGAGTAAGGTGGGCGGCAAACTACAACCTTGTCACACGATCGTAGCAGGTCACTGCCATAGCAGGGGTGTGTACTACCTCGGCAGGTGGAACGGAAAGAAGTCCTAGCGGCAAGTCTGGCAGTCATTCTAAATTCGGCAGGATAGTCGACAATGATCCCTCCTATTTCTAGGTTAGGATGCTCGAGATTGCTTAACTTGAGGACTAGTGTGGAACCAAATTAGACAACTCGATTGGTAATCCCTTTTAGCCGCTGAAACTTGTGGACTAGTGTGGAACCATGTTAGTCACGCCTTGTGAGTTGTGACCGTGCTTAACCCTTTCGTGAGCCTTGCACTTTCGTGCCCGACAAATAGATTTTCTCTTCAACTGTCTGGTGTGGATTAATTGAACGAACAAGAAGCATAGATCAAGCCAACTCATAACTTTATTGAAAACAACTCAAAACTATACAATCGTTTCCCAAATTACTTTACATACACGCGCCTAAACCCTAGGAGAGTTGGGTCTCGACCCCCAACACTCCAACTTATCTAGCTAACTCCCCATCTACACTCTCATCAGCAGATGCCGTCAATTCCTCACGACATGCATGCCCCTATACCCTTACATACATTGGGTATATATAGGGCTCTTGATCTAAGTTGAGTCCTTCTTGAAGTAGGAGTCCTAAAAGTAGATTATATTAAATATAGACTCCTTCATGCTTTAAATATAGGTTCTTTGGACGTTGCCTTCTTCAGCAAGTAAGGATAAGTGTTCCTACTTATCGATCTTGAATTAACTCTATCAGCCGCTACAAGCTTCACGAAGTTACAAGACTGGGCTCATTGGGCTTAGGAAATTGTCCTCTTAAAATCGCAACCCATCTTGGCTAAGTAGGTGTAACTCCTGCCCGGGCAGCTCTTGGCGGCAATGCTGCTTCAGTAGTGTTCTTGGTGGCAACTTGAGCTGCTTCAGTACAACTTCGTTGGTTCCAGCTTCCATGCCTTGTCTTGTCCTCTCCTCTACTTTCCTAGCTATAGCACCTGAAAACATAAACTAACCAAAACAATAACTTTTCTTCACCAATCATAAGATATTTAATAACAACATGGTACAAGAGAAGATGTTGTTATAATGCATGCAATGCTCCTAAATATGCCTAAATGAGCTCAAGAACAACAATAATAAGGGAATGAATGTGTACAAAATATAGGACTTATGGACACTCTACACACCCCAAACTCGAACTATTGCTTGTCCTCAAGCAATGCAACCTAACTAGTAAAACTGCCCTTAGCACAAAATTAATAGAACGTTAGCATTTCAACTTAATTTCTTGACTCAAGGCCGTGGCACATGTATAATGTTAGTGGTAGGGAATAACATGAAATAACTCGGATTAATTTTTCTTAATGCCAGTGCAGTGTGTGCGGGTCTGTGTTCATGCTAAACATGCTGAAGTTACCAAGCTAACACAATATGCCTAAAAATAATTAAGTTACTGGAAAAGGATACAAGTTGCTACCTTGCAGCACAATTGGGTACTTTTGTTTTCCTTTTCTGATCATGTCTTTAAGGGTTTCAGGTCATCAAAACTACTCTCCGGGTTTGGAGCTAAGATAGGTGCACTCTACAAACTCTGAACCCTTTGAATAAAGTCATCTCGTGAAGACTTTAATTCACTATTGCTAATTTGTCCGTCACTTGGTTTAGATTCATGGACTTAGATAGCAGCGGAGTGTCCTTGCTCATGATCCTTCATAGAGCCTGTTTCGAGCACCTCTAGGGTCTTTATTCTTCCTAGAGCCTGTTTCAGGCACCTTTAGGTTTGTATTCTTTCTGCCTAGAGCCTGTTTCGGGCACCTCTAGGTTTTTCATCAATTTTCCTATGCTACCCAATGCTTCTGTGGCGGCGAACCTGTAGTCAATCAAGAAACTTTTATTAAGTAAGGCATGCAGTGTTAAACTCAAAACTCATGCAAAAATTTAGCTTTTAACAGACAATTGTAAGGATAATTGGCACAAAGAAAAAAAATATTTCTAAGTATTTTTCATGTTTCTTCTCATAGTTAGATTTAAAATTTTTATTTTTTTGAATGGTGCGAAAATAAGTAGTCAGCTAAACTATCATAGGCACAAGTTTTGAACTAAGGATTCTATTTCATTAAGTACTATGGGCAAAATTTACATATGCATCTAAATGCTATGAACATAAAACAAAGTTGACTAATTCCCCCTAACTCAAGGCTGACATTGTCCTCAATGCCTCTAAAAAATAAGAACTAAAAACTTATATAAAGAAAATAAAAAGAGAAGTATAAAAGAAGAAGAATAAAACATTAAAATTAAAAAGAAAATGGTGCTATAAACTAGGGGAGTTCCCCTATGTTGCTGTCGCGTCAGCAGAGGAATCTGAAGAGGCAGGTAAGACAAGGCGGCGCGTAGTGGTTGGTATTTCTGCTGGGCTCTTCTTCGAGCTATGTGGCGACTGGATGCGGCTGGGGTGGCATTCTTGATTTGTCTATCGGCTTCTCCACCCAGGGGTTCTGTTGCTGGCCGTTTTCCCTTTCGTGCTACCTCGGCTGGTGCATCTTCAAAGGAGTCTGAAATCTCCATGTTTGTGTAACCGGAGTCTTGGGCAGTAGTGGCTTTGGCTATTGGGGAGGCAACATTGGTCTCTTCTTCCTTCTCGGATTCAGAGGAAGAGGTGACGTCATAAGGCTGGATGGGGGTCGGGGAGGTTCTTCTTTTGGGGCGATAGTGTGGCCCCTTGCTGTCGTCGGCGGCAGGAGCAGTAACATGTCTTGGAGTGATGTGGACTGGTTTGGATGCTGCTAGCTCCATTGGAAAGGCGGGCAACTGTGGTCCAGCGTCCTGGTATTTGTCCAGAAAGTAGGCCACAAAGGCCTCCCGCACATCTGCTACATATTTGGTGAAGATCACATGCTTGTGCTCGATCCGTTGGCAGCTTTCCACTAGGTTGTACAGTAGGGGAATTGCAGCAGACGTAAGGGCAGCATCAGTACTGCCTGCGACGGCTGGGGTGGAGACGGCTTGGGACGCCGGGAGGTGTCACTGGCTCTTCACTATGCATCATTTGTTGGCATGCTCTTCTTGTCCATCTTTCCTTGGCAGGAAGAATTTTATCTTTTGGGTGCAGCGGCACGTCAAAATTGGCACAGAGGCCTGTGATGAGTGCGAGAAAGAAGAGTGGGCCTTTTATGGTTGGCTTTTCTGTGTGGGCGTAGATCTCCTTTAGTATTATATCGCCAACGTTGATCTGTCGCCTTTTCATGATGCTGCTGATGAGGGCAAGTTGTGGCCTGTTTATTGTCGATCCGTGCGAGGTTGGCATCAGGCGGCGCTGAACGAAGTATCTCCATAGGGCGGCCTCTAGCAGCAAGTCTCTGTGGTTGACTGACCCATTATTTTTGCCTGTCAGCCATTTGGTGTTTGGCCGGCAGATCTCTTTCTTAATTTTGTTGTAGTCAACGACTGTCAGATATGACTCCCACTCTCCATGCTGGTCGCCACTGACTTCTATGTTGTAGAAGATGTTGATCATGTCAGAGGCTAACTTAACACCTTCTACCCTGACATAGACGAAATGGCTCTATGGGTTTGGTCGGTGGGCATAGAACTGGTGCACGTGGTTGCTGTTAATCCCCTCTGGCTGCCGTCCGAATTGGTTCCAGCCCATATTATTGATCGTCTCGAATAGGGAAAGTTCCAACCTGAAGTTACCATCAGGCTGGGTGTAGTGGAAGCCCATCTCTTCCCATAGTTGCATGTCATTGTAGAACTGGTTGTAGGACTCCTCGACGGTAGGTTTCAAGAACCTTTTGTGTTGGGTTTTGGAGGTGGCGGAAGGTTTCTTTGATGAGGCCATAGTTTAGGGAACGACTGTTTTCCTAAAGAAAGTAAAAAGAATGTGAAATAAATAATATAAAGCAAAGATATCTTGGAAGCAAGGACTGTAGAAAGAATTCAGAGAAAAGATAGAGCAAAGCGAAGAACGGGTGGTAGAATAGTTGGCTTTATATAGCCATTTCTTTCCACTGCCTTGGCAGGAGCGCTGTCAACAGGCGGCAATTATTGCGGCGCGAATAACGGGATTCTAGCCTTTACACAGATATCTGTTTGGATCGCTAGGGCAAATATAGTTGTTGCGGCTAGCCGTTATGAAGCCACTCGCCGTTATGCTCATCTACCTTGGGCTGCCTTGGCCGCTAGTTGGGCCTCTCCTTTATTCTTTCTTCTTTCTTGGTCCTTCCTTCCTAACATGAAATAAAATAAATACGAAAATTAAATAAAAATTAAATCTATTCCTAATAAATAAAAGTAAATTAAAAATAAAAAGTAAAATAATAATTGGGTTATGTTGGGCTGCGCTTTTCCCAAGCATAACCACTTTCTGAGGGTCTTTGTGTTTGGCTATTCGTCTGGGCATGTCCTTCCCCTCCTTCGGTGGATGTTGATGCCAACTTTGCTGCCCTGGCGGGACATTGACCAAGAAAACAAAGAGGGATTTTTTAAAGCAAACCAAATAAAAAGAGATTTAATGTGCAAAAACTAAATAGAAGTGTAGAAATTCAAACGTAGTTGCTGTTGCCAATCCCCGGCAACGGCGCCAAAAACTTGTAGATCGTTTAGGTGTTCTCCTTTTATGAGTGCAAGTGCACACTCTTGCCAAGTTATAGTATAAAAGATATCGTTTCCACAGGGATTGGAGCAGCTCCTATGAATGGTTTCCTGCACAAAGATTTAATAAATGCGCCATCAAATCTTAAGATGTGGAAATATAAAAACACAAATAAAGATAATGATAGTGATGAGAGGAGTGATAGGGAGAGATTGGGCGATAAGTTGAGTAAGACAAGTGCAGCTTAGTAGCTTGTGGTCTGCATTGCAAAGTCTTGAGTATCTTTCGCGCTGCCATGAATTGCTGCCTCGGCGGGAAAGGTGGGCGGCAAACTACGACCTTGTCACACGATCGCAGCAGGTCACCCCTACAGCAGGGGTGTGTACTACCTCGGCAAGTGGAACGGAAAGAAGTCCTGGCGGCAAGTCTGGCAGTCATTCTAAGTTCGGCAGGATAGTCGACAGTGATCCCTCCTATTTCTAGGTTAGGATGCTCGAGATTGCTTATCTTGAGGACTAGTGTGGAACCAAATTAGACAACTCGATTGGTAATCCCTTTTAGCCGCTGAAACTTGTGGACTAGTGTGGAACCAAGTTAGTCATGCCTTGTGAATTGTGACTGTGCTTAACCCTTTCGTGCCCGACAAAATAGATTTTCTCTTCAACTGTCTGGTGTGGACTAATCGAACGAACAAGTATAAATTAAGAAAAATCAGAACTTTATTGAAAACACCTCAAAACTATACAATCGTTTCCCAAATTACTTTACATACACGCGCCTAAACCCTAGAAGAGTTGAGCCGCAACCCCAACACTCCAACTTATCTAGCTAACCCCCCATGTACACTCTCATCGGCAGATGCCGTCAATTCCTCACGACATGCATGCCCCTTTACTCTTACATACATTGGGTATATATAGGAATCTTGACCTAAGTTGAGTCCTTCTTGAAGTAGGAGTCCTAAAAGTAGATTACATTAAATATAGATTCCTTTATGCTTTAAATACATACTCTTTGGACGTTGCCTTCTTCAGCAAGTAAGGATAAGTGCTTCTACTTATCGATCTTGAATTAACTCTACTGGCCGCTACAGGCTTTAGGAAGTTACAAGACTGGGCTCATTGGGCTTAGGAAATTGTCCTCTTGAAATCGCAACCCATCTTGGCTAAGTCGGTGTAACTCCTTCTCGGGCGGCTCTTGGCGGCAATGCTGCTTCGGCAGTGTCCTTGGCGGCAACTTGATCTGCTTCAGTACAACTTCGTTGGTTCCAGCTTCCTTGCCTTGTCCTGTCCTGTCCTCTACTTTCCTAGCTATAGCAGCTGAAAACATAAACTAACTAAAAAAGTAACTTTTCTTCACCAATCATAAGATATTCAATAAAAGCATGGTACAAGAGAAGATGTTATAATGCATGCAATGCACCTAAATATGCCTAAATGAGCTCAAGAACAATAATAATAAGGGCAGGAATGTGTACAAAATATATGACTTATGGAAATTCTACATAAACTTAAACCCTTGTTCCTGTAACAACTTTTGATCTTGGAAGCGCTCCTTTACTTTATCGTCCTGAAATTTCTTTATAAGCACGGGCTTTGGTTGGCTACTTCCAGAGGCGCCTTCAACTCTTTTGTATCGCACCATTGTTGAGCAAAAAGAAGGAGAATGTGGGTGAGATGGGAGAAAAATGTTTGGTTGTGTTTTTGAGTTTTTGCTAGTTGGAGAAGATGAAGGTGATGGGTCTTTTTTGTTTTCTTTTTGTTTTGATTTGATGAAGGAGAGTTAGTGGGAGTTGATGATGAGGGTGATGGGAGTTAAGGGGAGGTAACTGACACGATGTGAAAGAGAGAAACTGTTGTGGGTGTTTGGGCGGCGTGTGTGTAGGATAGAGACAAGGGGTTATTAATTGAAAAGGTGAAAAGGAAGAAAGAGAAAATACCTAGGTAATAATTGTTAGAGTTTTCTTTAAATGAAAAGGTGAAAGGGTTAATTAATTTCCCTTCTTTTTTCCTTTTTTGAAACGGCTTCCTCTCATGTTGGAAAAGTTTAATTTTCCATTCCTTGTATCCTTATAAAGACAAAAGCTTGATATGCTGTTGCACCCTAACCTGCCACCTGCGTCCCTGGGGTTGCTCAGATGGAAACAAACAAACCTGAACTGAAAGCATAATAAAGCAAAAAGACAAAAGGGATTAAAGCCTAAAGTACGAAATAAGGATAAAGATTAAACTACATTATTTATGATCATAAAAACATAGAAATGTTGTTGCAAACTAGAAAAGAAAGGAGGGGAGTTCAAACTCTTAGGCATCATGGAGGATGAAGGAGGACTTATCGCGCAAGACTGGGGCTCCATTGTAAAGCTTCAGACAATGTCCATTTACCTTGAATATTGTATCATCATTAAGCTTCTTATTGTCCACTGCACCATGGGAATAGACCTTATGGACTAGGAAAGAACCTGACCATCGTGACATCAGCTTACCTGGGAAGAGCTTAAGTCTGGAGTTATGTAACCCCCTCGTCGCGGTCTAGCCGACAGGCCGGTTCGAACGAGTTACACGAGGAAAATCGGGGCGAAACTCGGTAAGGCTTCACTTCGATTAACAACCATATTTTTTCATTTAATTATCTTGTCTAAATATCGCATTTAGCCCTATGTGCGAAGACGACAACGGAAAACGATAACGAAACATCTAAGCAGACATAAGGCAACTTAAATTTACCTAGTAACTTAGTTAGTCCAATTTCATGCGTACGAACCAAAACCATTCATAGAAGATGCATATGAACTCAACAAGGAAGCAAGCAAGCAATCGGGACTAAAACGTAACATCCAAGAACCTTTGAAGATGCCAAAAAGCCAATTTTCCTACCTGCGTTTCGAAACAGGCTTGCCCGTTCCGAAACGCAGACTCTAGTTTAAAAGCAAGACCAAGCCGTACCGAAACTTCCCACCTTGTTTCGGAACGGGGGTCTACAGTGACAAAGCATTTCGAAACTTGTTCTGAAACGGGGGTTCTCAGTGGCAAATCGTATCGAAACGCGTACCGAAATAGGAGCTCATAGGGTCAAATCGTATCGAAACGACACCACCCCCGTTCCGATACGAGTATCCGTGGAGCTACAACCGTTCCGAAACCACTTCGAGCGTTTCGAAACGTCTACACATAGAGTGGCTCGAAAACAGGTTTCAGCATCCTCAAACATCCTCAAACTTACCTCGAAACATCAAATATCACCAAATATCAAACATACAAACAAACTAAAGGCCACACATTCTACAAAAGAGCATGTTTAAACATACAAGCATGCATAACGAGTTTAATTAGCCATGAGAAACAGGTAGCAACATATGCATCACATAAACAAGGTTTACAACCCTTCAACACAAACATAAGCATTCAACAACATGAAAACCAAACATAGGAGCCTAACACATGCTCCTATAACACTTAGCATCCCCATTGCTATCTATTACATTATTTAAGGAAAAACCATACTTGAGCAGCAACACGCGCTCTTGGGTGCCCCTTCCTTGCTCCTTGCTAACTTCCACACTAATGATCTGCATTGTCGGAAATGAGAGTGTAAGCTTGAAAGCTTAGCGAGGGAGCTCAAAAACAAATATCGACAATGCAGGGTCCAAAGCATGGTATCCATAAAACATCAACAAGGCATGCATTAACACCAACATAACAAAATAGCCAACCGCTACAAGAATGCATAAACATGGCATCTTACCTCATGTTATGCTTAGCATAGATGTAATAGAACATCTTGCCATATCAACAACACATAAACAAAGTATATTGACAACTATATAGCTTACTCGGATAAGCGGATAGCTTCCGTTGGGATTTTCGCCCCAGCGTACTCAAACAACAATATTACCTTCCGGTCGGATTTCACTTATCACCGTTTTCTTTTACGGATGGGATTCCACTCATCATCACAAATATATATACTTTCCGGTGGAATGTTACTTCACAGTACTCCACCTTGATGACTTCACATCACCAAGGCCACACGCGAATTTGACTCGTACCGTGTGCACACTCATCTTGATGATCGATCATTTATATCTGGTAATCATGACTAGTGCCAATATACTAAACGAGTACTCACCATGATTTCATAATCATGCAATACCACATGCAAATCACCATCATGCAACATAAATACATCACCACATGCATAATCGGACACCTATCACACAAGACCACATTTATGCACATTTAGCGAGAAATACATAAGTTAAACAAGAGATTAAGCTACCAACTTAACCCTACATTAGACTAACCTACCAAGCACAATCTAATACCTCAATAACATACTTTGAACCAATTTAAAACCATTGAAAACAGTCCACTCACCAAACACCCTCAATACAAGCCAAGAATGTCGATCAAGCCTCCAAATTCCCCAAAAATGAGCCCGAAGCTTCTCCAACGATTTCCCTTGCTTCTAATAAACCAAAAACATCGTATTACTCATCAAAACATCCACGAAATCACTTCCACAAATCAGATTACAAATTCAAGACCATTTCACTACATTTCCAAGCCAAGAACTAACTCAAACTCTTCATTTTCGGACTTGAACACAACCCAACAATTACCCATTGATTTCATCATCCAAAACATCACTAAACACGCTCAAAACAACCCCCAAGCATAACCATACCATCAGCCCAACTTTCCCTCACAAAACTACCTCAAAAACCCAAGATTTCTACCCTTAAACTCACCCACAAATACCCATTTCGAGATTTCCTAAAAACTTCACCATTTTAATATATGTTACACTTAAAAGCAAGACTATAACATATATAAACTTCACAAATCAAAAGATCAATGAAAACCCATTAAAGTGTCAACCTTTGATGTAAAATTGGAACATTTGAAACATCTCAAAAATGAAGTTTATGAAAATCTAAAACCTTGGAAATGTTAAGGATGAAGAGGAGAAGTCAAAAACATCATTACCTTGATAAAAACACTTGAAAACGCTGAGGAAGATGATGGAACAATGTTTGGGGTTGAAGAGAGGTTTTTGGTCGTGGGTTTTGGTTGAAGGAAGAAGAAGATGGTGACTTCAAAACATTATTTTACTTGTTTTATTTTTCCTTATTAGAAAATCCCCCTTTCACCCTTAATGAAACCACATGCTCTTTTTAATTCAAAATCAAACCCATTTTATTTAAACCAAGCCCAACGACCCAAACCCAAATTAAATCACCTAACACCCGACCCCTAAACCCGAGAGTTAACACTCTCCCCCACTTAAGGAATTTCGTCCTCAAAATTACCTGACGGAAAGAGATACGAAAACTGCCTCTCCATATCCTCCTTTCTCTCCCAAGCGGCCTCTTCCACACCTTGGCGTTGCCACTTTACTTTGACCAACTCAATTTGTCTACCACGCAACACTTTGCTATCTGATTCCATGATCTCAACTGGTTCTTCATCGTACGTCAAGTTTGGGTTCAACTCAATCTCTTTCACAGGCATAACGTGCAACATATCTGATATATACTTCCGAAGCATCGAAACATGGAACACATTGTGAATCTTCTCTAACTCAGGTGGCAAACGTAACTGATAAGCAACCGGACCGATTCGCTTCACAATCTCATACGGCCCAATGTATCTCAGACTCAATTTCCCTTTTCTGCCAAACCTCATAAATTTCTTCCACGGAGAGACTTTCAAGAATACTCTGTCTCCCACGGCATACTCAACTTCTTTCCTCTTCAAATTGGCATAGGATTTTTGTCTATCCGAAGCTACCTTCAAACGATCACGTATTAACTTCACCTTATCGGTGGTACCCTTAAGCATATCCGACATCGGTAACAATTTCTGACGTGCTTCGGCCCAACAAATTGGAGTTCTACATTTTCTACCATACAGTGCCTCATAGGGAGCCATCTGAATGCTCGACTGATAACTGTTATTGTATGCGAACTCGACCAACGGCAAGTGTTTCTCCCAAGTACCCTGAAAGTCAATAATGCAACAACGCAACATGTCCTCCAAAATCTGTATAACCCTCTCTGACTGACCATCTGACTGAGGATAATACGACGTACTGAAATTCAATCGGGTACCCAAAGCACTGTGCAAACACTCTCAAAATATGGCTTTAAATCTCGGATCTCTGTCAGACATAATCGACTTCGGCACACCATGCAGTCTCACAATCTCACTGATGTATAAATCGGCCAACTTATCTAAGGAGTAAGTCGTATGAACAGCTATAAAGTGAGCACACTTTGTGAAGCTGTCAACTATAACCCAAACCGAGTTATTCTTTGAAGGAGTCAAAGGCAAACCTGAAACGAAGTCCATGGTGATATTTTCCCACTTCCATTCCAGAATCCTCAACGGTTGCAAGAAACCTGATGGAACCTGATGTTCTGCCTTAACTCTCTGGCATACCATACACTTATTCACGAAATCAGCTACGTCTTTCTTCAATCCAACCCAGTAGTATTTATTCTTCATATCACGATACCTCTTTGTACTACCAGGATGCATAGCAAACGGGCTACTGTGCGCTTCGGTCAAGATATTATGTCTCAAATCAATGTTATTCGGCACAACTATTATGTCTCTGAAACACAAGACCCAACCAACACTGAAACTGTAGTCCGATGGTTTACCCTCGGCTATATCTTGCACCTGAAGTGCCAAGGATCTATCTAACATCTATTTTTCTCTAATCAACTGGACTAAGGTAGGTCTAACCTGAAGCTCGGCTACTAGACCACCATCACCGGAAAAACTTAAACTAGCAAACATGGATCTCAATTCAACAGCTACCTTCCTACTCAAAGCATCTGCCACTCCATTGGCTTTACCCGGATGGTACTCGATCATGAGATCGTAGTCCTTAAGCAACTCTAGCCACCTACACTGTCTAAGGTTCAACTCTCTTTGTGTCATTATATACTTCAGACTCTTGTGATCCGTAACATTGTGCATTTTTCACCATACAAATAATGTCTCCAGATCTTCAAGGCAAACACAACTGCGGCTAGCTCTATGTCGTGTGTCAAATAATTGCACTCGTGATTCTTTAACTATCTCGAGGCATAAGCTACAACTCTTCCATTCTACATGAGCACACAACCTAATCCTACATATGAAGCATCACTGTAGATCACATACTCTTTCCCCGACTCTGCTGAATCAAAATCGGTGCATCTGTCAAAGCTTCTTTCAGTTTCTCAAAGGCTTGATGTCTCGCATCTGACCACTCAAACTGAACATTCTTTTGAAGCAATTTTGACAAAGGAGCGGCTATCTTCGAGAACCCATTCATAAACTTCCTATAATAACCTGATACGCCTAGGAAACTATGAATCTCTGTCACAGACTTTGGTTGCTTCCACTCAACAATGGCTTCTATCTTCTTCAGATCAACTCTAATCCCCTCGGCTGATACTACATGTCCTAGGAAGACTACTTCTCTAATCCAGAACTCACACTTACTCAACTTAGCGTACAACTGGTTGTCTAGCAAAGTCTGTAAAACTATTCTCAAATGCTTGTCATGATCTTCCTCGGTACGCGAATACACCAAAATATCATCTATGAATACAACCACAAACTGATCTAAGTACTGATGGAAGATTATGTTCATCATGTCCATGAAAGCAGCCGGTGCGTTTGTCAACCCAAACGGCATAACCAAGAACTCATAGTGACCATACCTAGTCCTAAGCTATCTTCGGTACATCAACATATTTTACCTTCAACTGGTAATAACTTGATCTCTAATCAATCTTCGAAAAGACTGATGCCCCTCTCAACTAATCAAACAGATCATCGATATGCGACAAGGGATACTTGTTTTTCACTGTCAACTGATTCAACTGTCTATAATCAATGTACATCTTCAAACTACCATCTTTCTTCTTCAAAAATAATACCGGAGCACCCCAAGGCGAAGAACTTGGACGGATAAAACCTCTATCTGATAACTCTTGTAATTGAGTCTTCAACTCTATCAGTTCTTTTGGTGCCATACTGTACGGAGCAATCGAAACGGGAGCAGAATCTGAGTATGTCTCTATGGCAAACTCTACTTCTCTGTCAGGCAGCAAACCATGCAATTCTTCCGGAAACACATTCAGAAAATCACACACTGTTATGATATCATGTGGTCTAACTTCATTCATGTTCGGATTCATCACGTAGGCCAAGTACGCCTCACAACCCAACTCAACTAATCTCTGAGCCTCTAAGGCTGAAACAACATTCTATAAGAATTTTACATTCACCTCTACTACCACAATCTCGTAGTCATCCGCAAGCTTCAAGTAGACTCTCTTTGTTTCGAAATCTATCCTAGCCCTATGCTCTGTAAGCTCGTCCATACCCAAAATCACATCGAAGCCATAGAACGGTAACTCCATCATGTCCACTGGAAATATATGCTCCTGAATCATTAACGGACACCTTCTGTACATCTTCCTAACCACTATTGTATCCCCGAAGGAACTAGTAACACTTACCTCTAGTACCTCACAAGGTATATTTAACATCTTTGCATGCTCACTCAAAATGTACGAATGCGTAGACTCGGAGTCAATCAAGGAAAGCAAATTCAGAGACTGTATCGAGAAATTACCTGCAATCATACACATGTTGTTCTGTCCCTCTCGCTGAGCATAAACTCTAGCCTGACCTCCGTCCTCCGGCTGAACCACAACCACATAAGCTACATTCCTCTAACCATCAATTCTCGGCTGAAAGTTACCTCGACCACACCCACAGCTTCTCGGGTACTCATTATCTCTAGCAGGAGCCTGAACCTGAACCGGTGCAAACCCAGCCTAATGCGGACATTCACGCTTAAGGTGATCTCTAGCTCCACAGTTCAAACACGCATGAAAGTTTCCTCAACACTCTCCGGTGTGATGCCTCCCACACCTAGCACACTCGGGTAAACGCCCACAAGCTCTCTGGCTCTGATGGTCTCTTCCGTGGTTACCACCCCCACGTCTGTGATCAAAATGATGCCTATTGTCCTTGTGCCTCTTGGCATCACCTCTATCAAATTCAGCAAACCTCTTCCCTGAACCAGACCCACCTAAACGTTTGGTCAGACCCAAACTGTGCTCCATGTCCTTGGCCCTAGCGACCAAGACATCGAAGTCTGTGTGATCCGTAGCCAAGGTATACTCTTCACTTCCTTGCTCAACCCGTAATGGAAACGGTCGCATCGTTCCCTCTCAGTAGGAACTAGCTCAGACGCATACTGACTCAATCTAACAAACGGTACCTCATACTCGGTCACTATCATGCCACTCTGAAGCAAGGCCATGAACTCTCTCTTCTTTTCATCAAGATAGCAGGGACCTAGATACTTCTTGCGAAAGGAAGACTCAAAGAACTCCCAAGTAATCTCGGCATCTAGCATGCATGTAGTAATGGTGACCCACCAAGTGTAGGCATCATTCTGAAGCAAAGAAACAACACATCCCAGTCTGCGTGCCCTAGTACAACCCATTTGAGACAAGATACGAACAATCTTATCAAACCAAGCCTCTGATCTCTCGGGTTGGCACCCTCGGAATTCTTCTCCTCCCAAACTACGAAGCCTCTCAAGTGGCAAATCGGTGCCCTCACCCTGAGGAGGTGCCACAGCTTGTCCCCCGACCACGGCTGCTTGAAAAGCCCCAGCAATAGCCTGAACCAACGGTGCTAGATCTATACCGGCTGGACCTTGACCAACCTGAGGTCCTACGCCCTCAGCTCTCGCCTCACCTCCCTCTTGACGAGTAGGAGAAGAAGGAGGTGGAGGAGCCTCTGCCTCTACAATCGGCTCAACTTTAGGAGCTGATGCCCGTGGTTTCGGATGAACCACTCTAGGCCTGCCTCTAGGTCTCATCTTACGTCAAGCAAGATATCAACTACAAACAAAATAAACACACAATGATTAAGTTAGCAAAGACAAGGGTCCAAGGTGATCAAGTATTCCTTTACTTAAAATATTTTCCAATAATGTAATAGTAGCAATGGGAACTCAACAACTACACCTCAACACAACAACCATACTAACACATGCTTTCAAACACCATGCAAGCAAGCGAACAACAAGCATACATAGCAAAAGCATTCACCGCACAACATACACCGAGATATAGCAACATAACACTTCAAACTTATCTTACTTACCTTTCCGAGGTCGCGAAAACCTCAGGCTCTGATACCAACAAATGTAACCCCCTCGTCTCGGTCTAGCCGACAGGCCGGTCTGAACGGGTTACACAGGGAAAATCGGGGTGAAACCCGCTAAGGTCTCACTCCGATTAACAACCCTATTTTTTCATTTAATTATCTTGTCTAAATATCGCATTTAGCCCTATGTGCGAATGCGATAGCGGAGAACGATAATGAAACATCCAAGCAGACACAAGGCAACTTAAATTTACCAAGTAACTTAGTTAGTCCAATTTCATGCGTACGAACCAAAACCATTCATAGAAGATGCATATGAACTCAACAAGGAAGCAAGCAAGCAATCGGGACTAAAACGTAACATCCAAGAACCTTTGAAGATACCAAAAAGCCAATTTACCTACCTGCGTTTCGAAACAGGATTGCCCGATCCGAAATGTGGGCTCCAGTTTAAAAACAAGACCAAGCCGTACCGAAATTGCCCACTTTGTTCCGGAACGTGGGTCTAAAGTGACAAAGTGTTTCAGAACTTGTTTCGAAACAGGGGTTCTCAGTGGCAAACCGTATTGAAACGCGTACCAAAACGGGAGCCCACAGTGTCAAATCGTATCAAAACGACACCACCCCCGTTCCGATACAAGTATCCCTAGAGCTACAACCATTCTGAAACCACTTCAAGCGTTTCGAAATGTCTGCACACAGAGTGGACCGAAAACAGGTTTCAACATCCTCAAGCATCCCCAAACTTACCCCGAAACATCAAAGATCACCAAACATCAAACATACAAACAAAATAAAGGCCACACATCCTACAAAAGAGCATGTTTAAACATACAAACATGCATAACGAGTTTAATTAGCCATGAGAAACAGGTAGCAACATAAGCATCACATAAACAAGGTTTACAACCCTTCATCACAAACATAAGCATTCAACAACATGAAAACCAAACATAGGAGTCTAACACATGCTCCTACAACACTTAGCATCCCCATTGCTATCTATTACATTATTTAAGGAAAAACCATACTTGAGCAGCAACACACGTTCTTGGGTGCCCCTTCCTCGCTCATTGCTAACTTCCACACTAATGATATGCATTGTCGGAAAAGAGAGCGTAAGCTTGAAAGCTTAATGAGGGAGCTCAAAAACAAATATCAACAATGCAGGGTCCAAAGAATGGTATCCATAAAACATCAACAAGGCATGCATTAACACCAACATGACAACATAGCAAACCACTACAAGAATGCATGAACATGGCATCTTACCTCATGTTATGCTTAGCAGAGATGTAACATAACATCTTACCACATCAACCACACATAAACAAAGTATATTGGCAACTATATAGCTTACTCGGATATGCGGATAGCTTTCGTTGGGATTTTCGCCCCCAACGTACTCAAACAACAATATTACCTTTCGGTGGGATTTCACTCATCACCGTTTTCTTTTACGGATGGGATTCCACTCATCATCACACATATATAAATACTTTACAGTGGAATGTTACTTCTCTGTACTCCACCTTGATGACTTCACATCACCAAGGCCACGCGCGAATTAGACTCTTACTGTGTGCACACTTATCCTAATGATCGATCATTTATATCCGGTAATCATGACTAGTGCCAACATACTAAACGAGTACTCACCATGATTTCACAACCATGCAATACCATGCGCAAATCACCATTATGCAACATAAATACATCACCACATGCATAATCGTACATATATAACACAAGACCACATTTATGCACATTTAGCGAGAAATACATAAGTTAAACAAGAGATTAAGCTACCAACTTAACCCCACATTAGACTGGCCTACCAAGCACAATCTAATACCTCAATAACATACTTTGAAACAATTTAAAACCATTGAAAATAGTCCACTCATCAAACACCCTCAATACAAGCCAAGAATATCGATCAAGCCTCCAAGTTTCCCGGAAATGAGCCTGAAGCTTCTCCAACAATTTCCCTTTCTTCTAATCAACAAAAAACAGTGTATTACTCATCAAAACATTCACGAAATCACTGCCACAAATCAGATTACAAACTAAAGACCATTTCACTACATTTCCAAGCCAAGAACTAACCCAAACTCTTCATTTTCTGTCTTGAACACAACCCAGCAATTACCCATCGATTTCATCATCCAAAACATCACTAAACACGCTCAAAACAACCCCTAAGCATAACCATAGCATCACCCCAACTTTCCCTCACAAAACTACCTCAAAAACCCAAGATTTCTACCCTTAAACTCACCCACAAATACCCATTTCGGGATTTCCTTAAAACTTCACCATTTTAATATATGTTACACTTAAAAGCAAGACTATAACATATTTAAACTTCACAAATCAAAAGCTCAATGAAAAACCATTAAAGTTTCCACCTTTGATGTAAAATTTGAACATTTAAAATATCTCAAAAATAAAGTTTATGAAAATCTAAAACCATGGAAATGTTAAGGATAAAGAGGAGAAGTCAAAAACATCATTACGTTGATAAAAATACTTGAAAACGCTGAGGAAGATGATGGAACAATGTTTAGGGTTGAAGAAAGGTTTTTGGTCGTGGATTTTGTTTGAAGGAAGAAGAAGATGGTGACTTGAAAACATTATTTTACTTGTTTTATTTTTCCTTATTAGAAAATCCCCCTTTACCCCTAATGAAACCACATGCTCTTTTTAATTCAAAACCAAACCCATTTTATTTAAACCAAGCCCAACGATCCGAACCCAAATTAACTCACCTAACACCCGACTCGTAAACCTGGGTGTTACAACTTATAAAGGAGCACTTGTTGCCCTTCTGTGAAATGATGCGGTAAAAGATGTTTGTCATGCCACTTCTTTGTTTTCTCCTTGTATAAGCGTGCATTCTCATAGGCTTGCGATATGAAATCTTCCATTTCATTCAACTCTAAGAGCCTTCTTTCTCCAGCCAGTTGTGCATCCATATTAAGCTTCTTAATGGCCCAATAGGCCTTGTGCTCAAGTTCAACGGGTAGATGACAAGCTTTCCCATAGACTAGCTTGAATGGTGACATTCCCAAAGGTGTCTTGTAAGCTATACGGTAAGCCCAAAGAGCTTCATCAAGCTTAAGGGACCAATCTTTCCTTTTTGGGTTGACCACTTTCTCAAGTGTCTGCTTGATTTCTCTATTTGAAACTTCAGCCTGACTGTTAGTTTGAGGATGATATGTTGTAGCAATCTTATGCCTCACACAATACCTCTGTAATGCTTTAGCAATAAGCTTGTTGTCAAAGTGGGTTCCTTCATCACTAATAATTTCTATTGTTGTCCCAAATCTTGTGAAGATATTCTTCTGAAGGAATATCATGATGGTCTTGGAGTCATTCCTTGGAGTAGCAACTACTTCAACCCATTTAGCTACGTAGTCTACATCCAAAAGAATGTATAAGTCTCCATAAGATGAAGGAAATGGTCTCATGAAGTCTATTCCCCATACATCAAAAAGTTCAACCTCCAAAATTCCTTGCAATGACATTTCATGCCTCATTAAAATGTTACTTGTCCTTTGGCAACGATCACATGATTGATAAAATGTGTGTGCATCCTTGTAGAGAGTGCGCCAATAAAATCCCGATTGTAGGACCTTTGCAGCAGTCCTAGTTCATCTGAAATGTCTGCCACAAGGAGATGAATGACAACAGAAGAGTATCTCCTTGTGTTCTTCTTCGGGGAAACATTGTCTAATGATCTGGTCAGCACCTTGCTTGAAAAAAATATGGTTCGTCCCAAAAATAGGATCTTGCGTCATGCCTGAATTTCATTTGTCCCTGTCTATTCAAATCATGAGGCAAAATACCACTAACGAGAAAGTTAACAATATCAGCATACCAAGGGATTGTTGCAGCATATAATATTTTCTCATCAGGAAATTCCTCCTTAATTTCCATTTCATCTTGTTATTCTTTATTGTTTTCTAGCCTAGAAATATGGTCGGCTACTTGGTTTCCACACCCTTTTCTATCCCTAACTTCCGAATTGAATTCGCAAGAGTAGTATCTACCTAATAAGTCTAGGTTTAACATCCTTTTTGGTCACTAAGTATTTAATAGCTGAGTGATCGATGTGAACAATAACTTTAGTGCCTATTAAATATGACCTAAACTTATCAAAGGCAAATACAACAACCGACAGTTCCTTTTCAGTTATGGTGTAGTTGACTTGTGCACACCATTCAATGTGTGGCTAGCATAATAAATAACATGAAAGAGTTTACCTCGGCATTGTTCGAGAGCTGCTCCTATTGCGTAGTCACTTGCGTCGCACATCAACTCAAAAGGTGAGCTCCAATCAAGTGGGACAACAATAGGTGCTGAAGTAAGTTTCTCCTTCAGTTCTTTGAAAGTGCTGAGGCATTTTTCATCAAATATGAAGGGCTGATTTTGCTGTAGAAAATTACACAGTGGCTTTGAGATCTTGGAGAAGTCTTTGATGAACGTTCTATAGAAGCCATCATGGCCCAAGAAACTCTTGATGCTCTTCACATTAGTGGGAGGAGGCAGCTTCTCAATTACCTCTATCTTTGCTCTATCCACCTTAATGCCATTCTTTGATATTTTGTGACCCAAGACCGTTCCTTCACTCACCATAAAATGGCATTTCTCAAAATTGAGCACCAGATCAGCTTCTTCACATCTCTTTAGCACTTTGGCCAAATTTCCCAAGCATGAATCAAAATCTTCCCCGAAGACTGAAAAATCATCCATGAAGACTTCCAAAAATTCCTCAACCATATCTGAGAAAATGGCTAGCATACACCTCTGAAAGTTGCTGGGGCATTGCAGAGTCCAAAGGGCATTCTTTTGAAAGCATATGTACCATACGGACATGTGAATGTCGTCTTTTCTTGGTCCTCAGGTGCTATAGCAATCTGGTTGTACCCTGAGTATCTGTCAAGGAAACAATAGAATGTTTTGCCCACCAATCTATCTAGCATTTGATCAATGAATGGGAGAGGGAAATGGTCCTTCTTGGTAGCTTTGTTGAGCTTCCTATAGTCCGTACAAATCCTTCATCCCGTTACAGTCGTTGTTGGAAATAATTCATTCTCATCGTTACTCACCACGGTGATGCCTCCTTTTTTAGGCACACATTGGACTGGACTAACCCACGAGCTGTTTGATATGGGATAGACTACACCAGCGTCAAGCCACTTTATTATCTCCTTCACCACCACCTTCTTCATGATGGGGTTGAGCCTTCTTTGGGGTTCAATAGAATTGTTGTGACAATCATCAAGCAAAGTTTTGTGCATGCAAGTAGTAGGGCTTATCCCCTTTAAGTCAGCCATAGTCCAACCTAAAGCTCTTTTATTTTGCGATAGCATATTTATTAGACTAGCTCTTGTTTAGGTGTAAGACTAGATGAGATTATTATAGACAAAGTTTCATTGCTTCCCAAATAAGCATATTTAAGATGAGATGGCAAGGGCTTTAACTCTAATGTTGAAGCATGCTCAAGTGAAGTCTTAGGAGGAATAAATTCTAAAAAATCAAGAGGTTCAAAGAAATTGCTGCAGCAAAAGTTTGCAGTCTCCCTTTCTGTTGTAGCATCCATGTACTGACATTCTTCATATTCATCCACATATTTGAGAGTGTTGAAGACATTGATGGTCGCCTTTTGATCAGACACCCTTATAGTAAACTCACCCTTTTCACAGTCTATCAGAATTCTACTGGTTGCTAGAAATGGCCACCCCAAAATAATGGGTGCGTTATCATCCGCCTCGCAATCAAGAATAAGGAGGTCGGCTGGAAAGATGAACCTGTTCACCTTCACCACTACATCTTCTACCCTTCCTTCTGGTCGTACATGAGATCGGTCAGTCAATTGCAAGTTAATCGTCAGTGGTCTTACATCTTCTATACCGAGCTTCATGAAGACTGACTTTGGCATGAGATTTATGCTAGATCTGAGGTCACACAAGGCTTTTCCCACATAATTGTCGCCTATTGAACACGGTACAATGAAGCCCCGTGAATCCTGTCTCTTAGGAGGCAATTTGCTCCACACAGAATAACATTCACTTGCTGTAGCAACTGTCGCATACCGCTCAACCTTTCTTTTCTTGGTGACGATGTCCTTGAGAAACTTAGCGTAAGTGGGCATCTGATCAATGGCTTCTAAGAACGGGACCTTAATATGCAGATGGTCCAGAACATCCACGAATTTCCTAAATTAGAGATTCTCATTTTGTTTCTTCAATCGTTGAGGGAAGGGAGGTGGGTGTCTAACTTCTTCCTCTATCGTTGCAAGTTTCTCTTTTGCTGTAGCATTTTCCCTATCTTCGATAGTTTCATTCATTGAATCCCCATCTTTCTCCTTCTCACAAGATGTTTCAGCTTGCAATTCTGGTTCCTCTTGCACTTCCTTAGGAGTATAGTCTTCTTTCTTGTTCCCTGCAAACTTATCTTATGTGTTCAGTTGGGTACCACTCCTTATTGTGAGAGCACTGCGTTACTCTTTGCCATGCTTTTTAGTGACTTCAGTATCACTAGGCAGATTTCCTTGGGGTCGCACATGTAATGCTTGAGCAATTTGACCCACTTGGGTTTCCAAAGATTGCAAGGATGAACTGTGACTTTGTAGCAAAGCTCCTTGATTCCTAATAGTCATAGACATATCTTGGAGCAATGTATTAGTAGATGCCATAAATTCCTTAGTAGATGTCATGAAATCCTTGAGTGTAGCTTCCAACGAATTGCTATTGGATGAAGATGCAAAACCCTTGTTGTTTTGCCATGGCATATTCTACTGTGAACCGTGTGGTTTTGATAGATTCTGTTGTTGATTTAAATTTCCATAGTTGTTGTTTCCTTGATTCCCTCAAGAGAGGTTAGGATGCTGACGCCATCCTATATTATAGGTGTTCGAGTAGGGATTGTTATTCCGATTGGAATTCCCTACATAGTTGGCAGATTCTTGATTTTTCGGGAACTCGCTCTAGTGGTGGTTCCCATTTTAACGAAGGCAAGTTGATGCCACTCTTACTTCCTTCACCTCATTAGACTTTTGGAGATTCTTTAGCATGGTAGTGATGGCGGTTAATTGGGCTGCTATTAAGGCATCCATATCCGTGTCATGAAATACTTGTGTTTTCCGCCCTGTTCAAAGTCTTGATGAGGGAAATTGATAATCGTTGTTGGCTATTCTATCAAGGATGTCAAAAGCTTCCACGGGTGACTTGTCTAGCAATGTCCCATTTGCTGAGGCATCTAGCATCATTTTGGTGGGAGCGTTAACACCATTTTAGAACATAAACGCTTGTGTCCAATCATAAAAACTGTGATTAGTGCACTTGCGTAGTAATCCCTTAAATCTGTCCCAACACCCATACATTGATGTGTCATCAGACTGGCGAAAGGAGGCGATATCATTCCTCAATTGAGTGTTCCCATTTGGTGGATTATACCGCAGCAGAAAGCTCTTGCACAAATCTGTCCATGTTTCTAATGATCTGGCTGGCACACCATTCAACCATTCTCGTGCTCGATCACGCAAAGAATAAGGGAAGAGTTTGAGTTTCAACACATCTTCGTGAACCCCTTCTTGACGAGAAGAGTCACACACTTCTAAGAAAGCACTGATGTGTTGTCTAGCATCTTCATGAGGTGAGCCTCCAAATTGACCGATTGAGTTCAACATGTTGAACATTACGAGTTTAAGCTCAAAGTGGGATGTCTGAATTTCGAGAGCTACAATCCCTGGATTAAGATCATCCAATATAGGATTTAGGTGATCTCTAATAGATCTGGGTCTTGCTGGAGCATTTTCTTCTTGATTTCCAATTACTGTAGCAGGATCCTCTTGATTCTGAGCTTCATTCATGATTCTAAGTGTTTCTTGTATACGTTTCCATTGGCGAAAAAGATGTTCGATTTTAGGAATGTACGGTAGTATAGGCTTGTGATGTCTCCTTCAGGGCATGCAATAGCACAATACCTAACAAGACAGACAAAAACAACTTAAGAAAATATATATACAAAAGAAAAACAAACTAGTGCAAAGACTAAACCTAAAACAACCAATTGGCAATCCCCGGCAACGGCGCCAAAAACTTGTTTGTGCTGTGTAGTGTACTACAAATGATACACAAATATGGTGCAAGTATACACGTCGAACAAGTAATACAGTGATAAGTGAGTATCGTCTCTACAGGGATTGGTTGTGTCTCGAGTTGAGTTTAAGCACACAAGTCAGGAAATGTAAATAGAGAATTCTTTGGCAAATAGAGACAGGGGATAGATTTTGTAGCAACAAAGATAAAAATAACGTGTTGAAATTAGTAGACTTAACAGGTCCTCTTACGTATGCGAAACTCACTTGGGAATGATCGGTCGGGTTGCCTGGTTAACCTATGATTTAGCTCTCAACTAAGACTTATCTCACTAGCTTATTCTATGCTCGGCATGATACGCTAAGGTTGTTCCTCAACTATCTCTAACAAGGAATCTGGGAGTAGGAAATATCACGGCAATACCTCTCAGCGTAAACTCTAACACTCCCCCTACCCATAAAGTTCTATCCTTTTTAGCCATTGAAACCCATCACTTATCTCTAAGGTGGATTAGAGTTTTGCCTCTCAGCAGCTAAATCCATTGTCTATGAAGGTCAAAGGTAGCTCTCTCGATTATTAACTTCAACTCACACCTAAGGAAAGGCCAACTCTCGAAGGCTCTTACAACCCTAAGCATTTAACGAACATAGACAAAACATAGAATGAAACATGAGAGAAATACGCATGCATTAAGGAAACTAAAAACATAAAACATCCAAACAACCCAAGCCACCTAAAATCAGTTCATGGCTGGGCAATAAACATTCAAAGTAACTTTGTTTGTACAACCCATTCCGAAGTATAAAAGAAATGCTAAAGCAACAGAAAGGGAAGAAGAAACTTTCGATCCGTGATGGACTGCAATGCCACGAACCACCCTAGGCTTGCTGCCTTTCCCAAGGCCAGCAAGGTCAACCCTTGGAGCTTCAACGATGGAGGACACCAAGTTGAGGAAGAAGGAAAAGAGCCATCTTTTTCTTTTCTCCCTAGCCTTAGTCACCTTTTTTTGCCCTTCTTTTTTAATGAGGGTCTCATGTCCTTTATATAGTGAGGGATCCTAGGGTTTTGTGCCCTAATATTCTTTGACGTCCTGGGGAATATTCCCTCTGCATGTGAGGCACAATCAGACAAAAAGAGGGCTCGCACATGTGGGCTCTGAGAATGTACGCGTTGCTTTGTCCTTTTCTGCGCCCAGAATTTTTGTCCAAAATGTTGCAGCATTTTCCTCTTTTTCCATCTTCACGCCTGCTTCAACCTGCACATCACAGCACCAGCACATACCCTTTAAGCAGCATCTAATCTTGTGAAATTAAGCCAAACCACCAACAAGCAAAGATGTATGCAATTATATGCCCTAAATGCACCTATATGGTATGAAATGATCTTGAGAACAAACAAATACCGAAGTAAAAAAGGTGTAAAATATAAGTATTTTGGCAAGTTATCTAAGACACCATATGAGATATATACTAAGAAACGTCCTAGTATGTCTTTTATGAAATTTTGGGGATGCGAAGCTTATGTTAAACATAAGATTTCTACAAAGCTTGAACCAAATCTCATAAATGTAATTTTGTGGGTTATCCTAAAGAAACCAAAGGATATTATTTCTTCAATCCTACCGAGAACAAAGTGTTTGTTGCTCAAATAGGAATCCTCTTAGAAAGAGAATTTGTTTTCCGAAAAGGAAGTGGGAGAAATATGAAACTCAATAAAATTAGAGATCAACCACATATCATTGAACAAGAGATTGGAAAACAACAAGTTCCACAAGTTGTTGAGGAACATTCAACAGTTTTGGAAACACAACATTGTGAAGATCTTTGAAAGAATGAAATGCGCCTTAGAAATATGGATTTCTTGTCACATTGAATAGTGATATTCTCTTCATGGATCAAGATGAGCCTAGGACTTATCAAGAAGTAGTAGTGGGCCCAGACTCTGAGAAATGGCTGGAGGCCATGAAATTCGAGATGGATTCCATGTCAAAAAAACCAAGTTTGGACCTTGGTTGATCCACCTAAAGGGGTTATGCCTATAGTGTGCGAGTGGTTTTTCAAAAGAAAATCGACATAGAGAGTAATGTACAAACACACAAAGGGAGATTAGTCACTAAGGGCTTTCGTCAAATTCATGGTATAGACTGTGATGAAATCTTTTCACCTGTTGCTATGTTTAAATCCATCCAGATCTTACTTGCGATAGCTGCATTTTTTATGAGATATGGCAAATGGAAGATAAAACCGTTTTTCTTAATGGAAAAATCAAATGGGGGTGTGTACATAACACAAAACTTGGATCTAAAATCAATTTCCCGCCCCAAATTTGGTAGCCAAAGTACACATGTCGCACCATTATTGGTCCAAACCCTTTGCCACGGATTGTGGTTTTCTTTCCCCCAATAGTTTTGTCCAACTAGCCCACGTGATGTCATCCTCTGCATCAGTGTATATAAAGCAAGAGAGAGAAAAAGTCAGAAAAAAATTAATACCACATTTAATATATACCATAAAAATAATAATAATAAAGAGAGAGAAAGGACAAAAGGGAATTACCTACCGATTAGATTCACACCGTCGCGTGAAGCTGGAGCGTCACTGGAGAAGGATCCGAACCATCACCGAAGTCTTATCGTCACCACCGTGGAGGTATTTTCCTTATTTTCTTGTTTCGATTACCTGAAAAATAAATATAAAAAGGTTATATCAGAGTTGAAGGTAATGAAAAAAACGGTAGTTAAAGTAAAAAATGTCGTCGGTTAAAAGAAATAAGAGTTTTCTTGTGACAGCCAGTGATTTTTTTAGGTTTCTAGGGAGTCGAACATGATAGAAGGGTTTTGTTTGGGTAGTTTTTATGGGAGAAGCAGGGAGATCCTAATGGATCGGGTAGATTTAGGAGTTCATAATGAAAAATTAGAAAAATTGAAGTTTTTAAGGTTTTGGACGGTGGTCGAAAATCGTCGTGCGGCGGTGAATGGTAGCCGAAGATGAAACAAGCGGTGGTCGGAAGTTGGAACTCAGCTGGAGAAGATGACCAAGAACAGTGAAAGGTGGCCGACGTAGCCTTCGACGGTCGGAAAGCACATCGTGGCTTGGCGGTGAGGGATTGTATGGATCAAATGATGAAATTTGGATGAACTTGCGATGAGCATGGGAAAATGGAGTTTAGATCCATTTAGGTTCGAAAATAGGGGTTTAGGTTGTTGTTAGTGAGAGAGAGAGTAGATAGAAGGGAGAGGATTTGCGATTTAGAGAGAGGGGGAAATCGCAAAATGGTTGATTCAACTCGGTTCGGGGTCTTTTAAACCTGAGTTGGAATGGCGTCGTTTTTTGACACCGGGTCAAAGGGATCTGCGCGATCCGAGTTGGGTCGGACTCTAGAATCCACGCTCTTCTTCCTTCATCTTTGTGCTTTGGCTCTTCACTTTTAATAAAATTCAATCCAGTCCTTTTAGTTTTGTTTCAAGTCTTAATTCCTTTTAATTTAGTCCTTTTCAGCTTTCATAATTTAATTCTAATTGTTTATTTTATATGTATGTTGCATATTTTAAATTAAGCATAATAGTTTTTCATTTTAGACAATCTAATCACCTAGCTTAGTTTAGGTAGTTATTAGAACCTTTAGATTTAGGTACTTGAATTAAAATTAAATAATTTGAATAGTGGAGAAAATTGTAGAAAATAAATGAATATTAAGTGGAAACTTTGATATTCTAAGTTGATTAGTGTCTCATTGTAATGAGATGTTAATCAAGGGAATATTTTAATTGAATATTTAATATTTCATTTAAACCTGAAATAATGAAATCACATAGTTAATCAAATTAAAATGAAATTAGGATAGGATTTAAACAGTTAATGTCACAAAATAATTAGATATGGATAGTGCCCAATTGTTTGGGTGTTATCACATAAACCCTAAATTTGATCATATTCATAGTTTTCTTAATTAATTAAATCAATGGAGCCCTAATTAGGTTTGAACTTAAAATTCACAAGAAAATAAGTGGACATGCATTAAACCTTTTTGTGTTGAGATACATTTTGAATATAAATTGAAGTATCCTAGAGTAATTGGATGTTTCAAAACTTATATTCATTATAAATGTATTTTCTTACAAAAGAATACCTCCATTCGAAATGAAATTCAGTTAACAATTAAAGGATATAACTAAATCCAAATTAATACTTGAAATGCCAAAATGCCACGTGAAATTAATAAGGCACCGATAACGGGCGTTTGTAGGGGGTGCTATTCCTTCCCTACATGTAACCGACTCCCGAACCCAAATTTTAAAGAAAAGAATCTCTGGTTTGTTTTTATGGTGTTCGGTCTACCAAAGTGACCGGTGGCGACCCCAAATTGATTTTCAATAGTAAATAAAGGGATGATTAAATTAATTAAAAGAGATAAAAACCCTAATTTCCCATAAATGATGTGGCGGGAAGGATCCATGATATAATGTCTCCCATTTACGCGTTTACCAATAAAATTAAGGGAAAACTACATATTTAGTACCTAAACTATGCCCACGTTACTCTTCTGGTACCTCAGTTATTATTTTTAGTGAAATTGTACCTAATGTTACGTTTTTATTCTGTTTTGGTACCCCGACCGTTAAAAATTAACGTAGATGGTGACGTTGCTTGGTTTAATCATAGTTTTAGTCCAAAACACTTATATATATTATCAATTTATTCCAAAATCCATCAATTTAAAACATCATCTTAATTTTGCAAAGCTTCAATCCCATTTTGTCTCATCCCTTTCCCACCTCCTTGTTTTCTCGTCGGTATATCGATCGTGGAGTTTGGGTCCTCCAATAGACCCTGCGTTAGCCCCCCATTGATGCCCAAATCGTAAAGTTTTTATTGTCCTAGCATATTTTTTAAACCCAAAACCCCAAAAAAGTGTCTGACTGGAAGAAGAAGAAGAAGAAGAAGAAAAGTGAGGAATTTACAATTTTAATCCACATCACATAAAGCAATGTTTAAATTGATAAAATTCTAGACTAAATTGATAGATTGTATAAGCTTTTGGACTGAAACAGCTATTAACCTAAGCCACATCACCATTTCTGTTAATTTTAAACAGCAGAGGTACAAAAACAGAACAAAAACGTAACGTTAGGTGCCATTTTGCCAAAAATAATAGTTAGGTACCAAAACAGTAACACGGGTATAATTGAAGTACTAAATATGTAGTTTTCCCTAAAATTAACACTTATGTATAAGTGACAATAAATAGTTTTTTCTGTACGTCACATGTTATTCATACTTTTTTAATCATTTATAAATAATATTAATTAAAATCAAGTTATCAAGAAAAATAAATAAATCAAGGGTAAAATACTTAAATCATCACTCAACTTTGCTTTATGACCTATTTTGATCACTCAACTTTCAAAGTGCTCAATTTTAGCATTGAACTTTAAATATTAACATATTTTGGTCACTCCACCGTTAAATCTTTAACACTATTATGACGTAGAAATAAAAAATAATAATTAAAAATATTTTGATTTCAACTTTCCTTCTCCAGATTCACTTCTTCTCCTCTTCATCATCTACTCATCCTTTCACCAATCTTAATCCTCATTTCCTGCATCAAAGTTCAGTGTTTTGATTTCAACTTCACAGATTTCCAGCAAGATAACATAAAAGATCTATTGTTGAGCGATAACTCCACTATTTTCAAAGATGCCCTCTAAATTACACCCGATCTCAGCGAAGACGTTAAAGATACACCAAGAAGGGCATATTACATGAAGAAATTTAGGCTATAGAACAAAAAGAAAGGAAGATTAGCATCTTTCAATACAACTTTCGTCATTAATATCAGCAAAAAAGACTCACTGGAAGTCGTGGAAGGTTTAGCTTTTGTGCTCACTGCAGATGCCGATGTCCCACAAGACAGCTTCGTCCAATGGCTCGGCCTCGTCAATGCAACCACGAACGGAACTTCTCGAGCCTAGATTATCGATGTGGAGTACTTCGACACCAGGAAGAGTTATGAAGAAGAACCTGACGACAACCATGTTGGCTTGGATATCAATAGCTTGTTAGAACCTAATCATAAATTAATATGAAATTTAACCCAGGATCTATCATATCAAATCATCAAGAAAAATAAACCGAAAGCGAAAGCACACCTGAATTAATCGATAGATGAAAACTATGAATCTTTTGATGAAGATTGCCAAAAAGGTGGTTGTGATCTTCCAAGAAGATAGGTTATCCCCTTGCCGTAAAAACTCTCTGACGGGGACAAGAGTAATACAAGTTAACCTATTTCTTGGGGACCAATACCTCTTTATATAGTTGATTATTAAATCAACTATTAAATATTTATAACTCTGCCCCTCATTGAATTATAAATATATCTTATGGTATCTACACTTTTATTTCCATGACACTTTAATACCTATGACACACCTAACATAATTGGTCACTTGTTTTTGTGCCATACTTTATAATAGCAACATACATATTACATATGTGCCCACAATTGTGGATTTTAATCCAACAATCTCCCAATCGGGCAATATATGTTTTCTGATAAATGTACAACCTTATAAGCTCAAAAATTTACTATTATATAATAGGTATTCTATAACAATCTCGTCCATCAATTATATCTATATAGAATCAAAGCGGTCTTCACCATATCAACCATGACTGGACCCATCAATGGTCACATATAAAAACATAATCAAATGACATAGATCAATCATGGATGCGTAGCATAGAAAATTACATGAAATGTGAACCGAACATGTCTATTTCCAACTGGTCCTCCTAAACCTTTTTGAGATCAACTTTACTGAATTCAGAGTGTGCATAAACCTAAAGAACTTTATTTCTGCAGAAAATAATCTTAAAATATCCTTAAACTGAAGTAACCAAAATTGTGTCTAAAACGAATTGGCATTTTTCAAAATTACAAACTCCCACTAAAACTGAATATCATTAAATAACATTACACCCACATGAGTAGTGCGCTCATGAAAGACCTAGGGTGACAGTTTCTTAATATGCACGCAATTGTGGAGTTTGTACCAACATGCTCTATAGACACACAACCACTTTGAATTTTCTTTAACAACTAGGAACTTAATATTTATTTGCTTCAAATTTAAAGTATTCTTATTGTTTATAGAATAAATGAGTGCATATTTATTGTCCCAAAATAACTAAAGTGGTCTTTCTATTCAATCTACAATTAGCAACTCAAGTGACAAAATTCTTTTGCATCAATATTCTACTAGAATCGTCTGTAAACCTGATGATCTCTAACTTACCGAAACTTCGACATGTGAGAATATAATTTTTGTTCTCTGAATATATCTCATAACCCCATTGACTGATATTCAATGGTTCATAATATGATTCCTCAAATATATGTCTAACATTCCAACAATGTACACAATTTCCGAACGCATGCATACTTAAGCATAAATTAGATTCTCAATAGCTTATGCATAGAGAATCTTTCGGATTTTCTAAATTTCAAGGTTACTTTTAGGGCACTAAGTAAGACTAAATCTGTCTTCTTTAGCAATATGAGTATCAATTGATTTTACTCCCACTGAACTTGTAGTATATACAATTGTCAACCAAATTTATCTCAAAACCGAATGAGATAATCAATATGAAATTTATAATTTCATTAATGAGAGTCCTACTTGAGCTCATAGATGAATTTATTTAATTTACATATCATTGATTTTGTATCATTAGACACAAATCTATGATTGTACCATATAATTCATTTCTTCAATGTCGCCATTGAAAAACAAAAACTTTACGTTCATCTTATGTAACTCAAGATTAAAATAAGCAACAAGTGTCATTATTATCCTGAAAGAGTCTTTCAATGAAACTTGAGAGAAAGTCTCTAAAAAATCAATGTCTTCTTTTAGAGTATATCCTTTCGATACAAGACATACTTTATACTTATCCACATTACCATTTTCACCCCTATTGGTTTTAAATGTCTATTTACAATCAATTGGTTTGCACCTTAAGGTAATGAGACAAGTTCCTTAACTTTTTATTGTCTTGCATAAAATTATACTCTTCTTGAATGATATGAATTTACTTTTGAGAGTTAGAACTTTTATGGTCTGATAAAAAATAATTGAGTCACTTTCTATCATTCCATTGTTATCCTTATTTTCTTGAGGAAATACAATATAATAATCTCGAATAGTATTTCTCCTTCCTCTCGTGAACCTCTTTAATGACACCTATTTTTTTAGGTTGTTGAGTTTGTTCTTTTGAAACAATTATCTTATCTTGAATGAGAGTTGTTCAACATTGTTTTGCTGAGGTACTTGATTCACTTCTTGATTAATGATAGGTGTGAAAACCTAAACATTGTAAAAAGTGATAGTAGGAATTAAATTATAATTCAATTCCTCCTCAATAGCAATGTATCTAACCTTATTTCTCCCTCCAAACTCAACATCCTAAAAAAAGTTATAAATCTCTCTTTAAAATAATCTTAATTGTGGGACCATAAAACTTACAGCTCATGGATCACTCAAAATAACCGAAGTAGTTGCTCGCTTTTGAAGTTTGATTTCTTTATATGTGTCCTAACTTATACAAAAGAATCAACACTTTGTAACTTATTGTCATTTCTTTTTGGTAGGACCCTTAGCAACTTTATTCTAATATTTTCTTTTATTGCCTTTATTCTTAGAGACACTAACTAAATGAGCACCAACCAAATAAGTATGTGTACACTTATAATGCTTCAACTTTTCTTCCTCTTGAATACAATGAGAAATGAGCCCAAATAGGGTTTATATCTTCCTTTGAAAATTGTAACTTGAATTGGTTAAATTGTATAGGAAGCGGTGCCAAAACCATAAGAACAAACAATTCTTAGAAAGTTCAATCTTATGTGTCTTAAATTTTGAAGCAATATTAAACATTTTCATAATGTACTCCCTCACATTTCCTTGACCCTTATACTTCATAGACATCAAAGACTTATGTCATCTTAACCTTAATGTTTTGGGTAAAACATTTCTTAATTTCGTCGAGGGAACCCTTAATATGAGTAATATCTTTAGATTTGTGCTCTAGAAGACATCTAGAGTGTTGTGCTTTATGATCATTAGACTCATGCAATTCGAACTTTCTCACCTCTCAAAATACCTTTTATGGGTGCTTACCGCAGTGAGAGGTGCAAGATGTTCTTTCCTTAGTGCAAAGTCTATGGTCATACAACCAAATACTATATATAAGTGTCTATTCTATTCTTTGAAATTAGTTTGACTAAACATTAGTGTAGAATGTTATTAACAGATATTGTGATAGAAAAGATAGATTACCTAAATATAGAACTAAAATAAATAAATAAATAAATAACAAGCTCACATAAATATTCATAAGTATACAAATAAATTCAAAATAATGGCTAGTTCCCCTCAAGATACCAAGCACAACATTAATATCAAATCTTTGGACAATAATATTAACTGTAAGCAGTACTCTTGTCGTAGCTTATAGTAAATGCAAACATTGAAGATCCATCCTTTAACTTCGATATTTTATGGAAAAGGAAGGTGCCGCCAAAAGTGAAGAACTTCCTATGGTTTTTGAAGCTGGACAGGATACCCACGAAAGAATTTCTTAGTACAATAGGAGTGAAATTTGATGACAACTCGATCAGCTGTCCTTGGTGTGTTCTTGGGAAGGAAAACACAAGGCACTTGTTGCTGGAATGCAGATTTGCGATATGTTTCTGGAAGAATTTATGTAATTGGTGGTCATTACCTTGGCCAAACTTGGTTAATATGGATGACTTTTTCCTTTTGTTTTAATGTTTCTTGGACAGGGAAAGTAAGATCACTGTGGCTTATCTCAGTTGCATCAGCGGTGTGGAGCCTTTGGTTAGCAAGGAATGAGAAGGTGTTTGAAGACAAAACAATTTCACAAAAAGATCTCCTATTTTTATTAAAATGAGAGGTCTTTTGTAGATCAAGGCTGGAAATGCAGACCTTCTTGTTGATGAAAACGCTTGGTGGAAATCTCATGTGAATTGTATCAATTTGATTGGCCTGCAATAGGATTGGATCCCACCAAAGGAAGGCAATGCAAAATTCAACGTAGACGGTGTCTTCAAGGACTAAGCAGCAGGGTGTGGCAGTATTTTAAGAACGACCAGTGGTGAAACAAGAGCTATGTTCTCTGGACCAGTCGAGTTAGTCAATTCTGATTTTTCAGAATTGATAGCTATAAAGACAACTCTAGAGGTTTTTGTTGAAGCATGTTGGGTGGGGAAAATGAACCTTATAGTGGAATCGGACTCTCAAACTGTCCTAAATTGGATTGGAGATAAATTTATTAGACCTTGAAGACGATGGCAAGTTTTCGAGAAGATTGATGAATTTTCAAGCAAAATTTCGCAGGTGACTTTTTCGTTTGCACCAAGAGAACAAAATCATATCACGGATCACCTTGCAAAAGAAGGAATGAATCGAATTGAGCTTTTCAAAGCATGGTGGTAACGGTCCCCATTTTTTGTTTGTTGTAGTTGATATTTTGTAAGGGCAGTATGGATAATCTTAGCTCTAAAGGTGCTGCTTCGAGTTGTATGCAAGGATGCCAAGTTGGGGTGTACTCTTTTCTTCCACATAGGATTAGAGATGTTTTTAACGAGGCTCCCAACCTTTGCTTTTCATAAATTAATAAATTATCTTTGCCGAGCAAAAAAAATCAAACATTGACAATAAACTATGCCAAACAATAGGCTAATCTTTGGACTAACGTATTACTCACATAAAATACCTTATAATTGTCACACATTTATCGCCACAGTTTTCGTTGTAATTCTACCAAATATTAACTTTTCTTTGGGCCAATTAATAAACGCATGAAATACAAAAACTCATAATCATCTTGATATTTTAAATAAACTAATCTACATAAAAGCGATCACTTTGGTAACATTATGTTTCAATTAATCCATTAAAATACTAGACATCCGAAGCCAAAATATGAATTTAATTGTTTTAAAATATTTGCCTTAATTTTATCTTTCAATAAACTTAAAAGATAGCCAAAATAATAATAAATTTGAATAAAGGTAAATCTCATATCAAGATATCAGACACTCTATTAATGTTTCATCTTTAGACAAAACATTAACTTGCAAGTGATATCTTGGTACAGTAATCAAACATTGATAATAAGAACATGTCAAACAGAAATCTTCCTTTGGGCCGATTTATTACTCACATATAAAACTGAATAATTATCACATGTTTATTACCACAGTTGCACATGTAATAATGTTAATTATTAACTTTCCTTTGGGCCGATTAATGCTAACATAATCCGACTTACATGCACAAAACTTTCAATATTTTAAAATAAAATAATTTCAACAATAAAGGCCACTTTGGTGACTTAATGTTTCAATTAAATTATTTTAAAATATATACAATAAATATACCGATATCCAAATTTAAAATTTTGTAACAATCAAAACTGAAATTTCTGATAACACTTAAGTTTCTGAAATAATCCAAAATAAGGTTGTCTGAATGGGGATATCAGAAATCGAATACCAAAATCTTTTATTGTTTCTCAAAAAATTCCTTAAGCATGCATTTGTCGAAATTAAAGTCGAATTCAAAACAACCAATCTTTAACTTAAAAAACAAAATCAGAAATATCGTATAAATGAATTATTCAGTGATCACATAAAACTTTAATATATTTGTAATAGCTTAACTATCAAAATTAAAGATTTTGATCAAACTGAATCAAATATGTATAATTCCAAATATATGTTCTAAAATTCATAGCATTAACAAAGTATAATTGAACTAGTAGCAAGCTGTAATTAAAGAACTTTAACATGAAACTGCAAGAATAATATGTCATACAAAATAATAATAAAAAAAAACTAAATGTCCAAAAGCCAAATAACTTACTGTTACTTTAATCCAACTTGCTCTTTATGTTAAACAAATTTTAACATATTGTTCAACCTAATTAATTGAATACCAAATTCACATAAATAAAATGTGATGAACGTGCATTCAAAATACAACATTTCAGTTGATTAATTGTCTTTGAAACTGAATTGTAGAAACTATAAACTAATTCAGTCAAAACATAATTAATAAAAAAAAAAGTCAATCTGAATGAAACTGAAATATGGAATCCAAGACAAATAGAAATAAAAGCAGAACCAATCCCAGATTATTTAAACCTTCTTATTTATTTAGTTGATAGAAAGTAAAATAATAAGAGAAAATATAGGATTCCAAGCTATGTATAATCCAAAACACAAAACAGATCTGCCCATCAAACTATACGACAATAATCATGAAACCCCATAAAAAATAACCTAATTTCATAACCGAAACACTATGTATAAAGATTTTAAACCGTAATGCCCAAAGATTTAAAATCGCTAAACTTTAGGGTTTTTTATTTGAAAGATTAAATAACAAATCAATCGATTGATCCTTAATGATTCAACACGACGACGCACTGATACCACTTGTTAAAATTAAATCATAAATTAATATTAAATTTAACCCAGGATCTATCATATCAAATCAGCAATAACAATAAACCGAAAGCGACATACCTGAATTTATTAGGTAGATGAAAACTATGAATCATTTGATGAAGATCGCTTAAAAGGTGGTTGTGATCTTTCAAGAAGATAGGTTAGCCCATTGTCGTAAAAACTCTCTGACGAGGACAAGAGTAATACAAGTTAACCTATTTCTTGCACCGCTACCTCTTTATATAGTTGATTATTAAATCAACTATTAAATATTTATAACTTTGACCCTCATTGAATTATAAATATATCTTATGATATCTGCACTTTTATTTCCATGACATTTTAATACTTATGACACGCCTAAAATAATTGGTCACTTGATTTTGTGTCATATTTTATAATAGCAACATATATTTTACATATGTGTCCACAATTACGGATTTTTATCCAACATAGCTGTTATTCAATCGTGCAACGATCATTGAGTGACTATGGCGTTAACCTGTCCGTGGGCGTCGATGTGCAGGTCGTTGTTCTATACAACGGCAAAAATATGACTGTTTTCTTTTCCAACATAAACGAGACCCAAAGGAGTCCAGTTCCAGTATTATCGGTGCCTATCGATCTCTCCTTGTTTCTTCCAGAAATGTGGGATTCTCAGCTTCGACTACAGAATTCCAGTAGTTGAACTGTGCGAGAGCTTGGGAATTTTCCGGTGAAGATGTTGGAGAAGATTCAAATCTGTTGTGGGTTTGGATTTTAATTCCAACTCTCGCTCTGGGTTTGGTTTTGTTGCTTGGTTTCTACATTCATCAGAGAAGAAGATCCAGAAAGGATGATCCTGAAAGTGGGTTTCCAAAACATAGAAGATCATATTAAAAGCTCCACTGCTCCAAGAAGATTCAAACGGAGAGAACTCTGAAGAGGGCGACAAGCAATTTCAACCACAAGTGTATTAAAACATTATTAAAAAATATTTTTGTATTATTTTTTATTTCCACGTCATAACAGTATTAGAGATTTAACGGTAAAGTGACCAAAATAGGTCAATGTTTATAGCTCAGTGTTAAAATTGAGCATTTTGAAAGTTGAGTGACCAAAATAGGTCACAGAATAAAGTTGAGTGACGATTTAAGTATTTTACCCACAAATCAATATTAAGGGAACCACTGTTTAAATTCAAAAGGCTGTTTTTAAATAGTGTTTGGATAGGAATCAATAGAACCAAAGTTTGTAGATGTTGAGGCTCAAAAGTCAGCACCAAGGACAATGTTTAAATGTTTTTAATAATTCAATGAAATCCCATTCCATTCAACCGAATGTAACTGTTATGTTAACTTTGAAGAGTTTTGCTACCAAACAGTAACATTAAGAATATACTACATTCTTATAGTTATTAGCCGCAGCCTCTTTGAAAAGGACTTCATCAATATCCATGCTTCTCCGATTTATCATATTTTTTTGGTGATACTGTCGACTAGTTTTTATCTGCTTCGAAAATTGATTTAATTCTTAAAATATTAGAATTGCTATTGATCGTTTTGGACTGGATATGACTAAATACTAAAAAAATCTGGTATGTGTTTTATAATTATCGATCGCAATGATCCTAACAAACCTTGTATATTTTTAACAAACATATAAACTCATATATATAAATAAATTTCATCTTCAAGTTTAATGAAAATTTCAAAGGAAAAAAAATCTTATTATCGATTACCTTCAAATTTAAATGTTATCAAAATTAAATAATTGTTAATAAAATTAGTTAATATTGCGTATATATATGTTTTTCTTCTGCCAAAACAATAATACTTTCACCCATCCATTACCCTCTCAGCTCAACCTAAAATTTAAGGGGATTTTAGTCATAGTGTCATGAACCAAATCAAAATGGTTTTTTTCTCACCTACATATCATTTTCAAAATATTAAATACTAGAATTCATTGAGTGGTCTCGTTGGTGAAGGATGATGTTGCTCCTCTTAGGTGACCCGAGTTTGAACTGTGTAACATGTATGGTGCGTGTGCGTTTTCAAAAGGTTAAGAGTAAAAAAACAAATACTATCCTGTAATCCGAAAATAAAACGTATTTTTAATTTATTAAAGTGATATCATTTCAGTGTCATATAGATAAAGTTGTGTATTGTCAGAGATACCTTTAAAAAGTATTCGACCTGAAAAAACGCATCTGACAGAGTGTGCCTTCAGCCTATGTGACATTGAAAGGGTTGGAAGGATGTATTGGGGGACCAACTCCAAAAAAAATTAATTTTGTCTAAAAAAAATTCCATTTGTCTCACTCAATATGTCCAGTGTTAACTTTTTTGGGTTATTTTTTTTAACTTTGACTCATTATTACTTTAAATTTCTTATTCATAAAAATGTGAAAAATGTTTTAGAAACCTTCAATCAAGTAGTTTAATAATATATATTTTATAAATTTTAATTAATTAAAATATTTAAATAATTATAGTAAAAGTTAAAAAAAAATTTAAAAAGTCAATACTGGACATATTGAGTGGGGCAGAGGGAGTAACACAAATATGTGTTACACGAGCACAAGACGAACGATGTCACGACATGCATGTATAAATTTTGTCTTCAATCACTCAATAAATGTATGTTAAAGGTTATATTAAAGCACCTAAAAAATAAATTTATATTCCATGTGAGATTTCACATTGGTTAAATATTAATTTTTCTACCCCTTTAAATATAACCTTTTAAAAATACTTTCATTGGGTGATTGAAGACGAGTCTCCTACATGAGCATCGTCGCTGACTTGTGCTTATGACATATCTTAATAATGCTATGTTGACTTTGTATTTCTTAAAACTCAATAGATAAAAATTCACTGCCACTTTATATGCCTTTACACTAAAATACAGTAAAAAATTAAATTTCAAGCTATAACCCTAAATTTTAAATCTTAAACCCTACACTCTATACCTTAAAAAATATACATACCCTAAATTTCATAAACTCTAATAACAAACTTTAACCTTAAACCCTCAACTCTAAACCTAATTTTTAGTATGAGGGCATAAATAAAAACACCAAAAAAAGTATAAGATTTCTATTCAAAACTCAACAATCCAATCAATTCCGTCTTCATAAGATTTTAGATAAAAATATTATTTTAACAAATAATCGGAAATGAGTAGAGTAAAAATGCCCTAAAAAGGGCATTCGACAAAGCTTTCGTCGTTAAGAAAATAAGACGTCAACTACATGTCCAAAACCCGCCACATACACATACACATGCCCCCCATATACCTTTCTCTGTTCTAACCCTAACAACTTTCCTTACAGCGGCAGGTAGCCCTCACCCTTTTGTTTCTTTTCTTTTCTCTTTCTTTCTTTCTTTTCTCGTTCTTTGCTTCCACTATTATACTTTTTATCTTCTCATTCGTGATTTTGGTGCTCTAATGCACCCTTTTTGGACCGCTCATTGGGCCTATTCTCCGACATTCTAGGGCCTGGTCGGGCCCTCTTTTGTGTGGTGGGAACGTGAAAGTAGATGTGAAGGACAATCTTGCCCTCCTTCCGTTTTTCTCTTTTCTTTTTCTCGTTTTTCTAATTTTTATGCTCTTGGTCCCTTGATTTTGCTAGTTTCAGCTCTGATCTGAAGGGATCTTGGATCTGGCTTTTCATTCGGTGGTTGACTTATGGTTTGACTCTAGCCTATCTCATTCTTTATGACTCATTTATATCGGTGACTTCATATCTGGATGTGATGGCTTTGATGGTCATTCTCGCTACATATCTCTAACCGTCTTATGCTTCTGTGACCCTGGAAGAGCTCATGTAGATGAAGACATGTGTTGGCTTTGATTTCGTTTCAATGTTTCTCGTCGGCCTAGGTGTTTGCTGGGTCTCAATTGTTGTATTGTTTTGTTCTTCCCCTTCTCTTGTGTGGTTTGTTGTGTTCCTATTCTGATTTCTTTGTTTCGATATTTGTTTGGATCCTTGATCCTTTCTCCCATATTTCATTTGGTTTGATGTATTGTTCTTGTTGTTGTGTTCAATGAAGTTGGCTTCTCGTTCAATATATATACACACACACACTAACGTTGACAACACATGTAGTGACCCGAATTTTTGAGTCAACGATTTGGACATTGATCCGGATTATGGACCTTTGTTTTGGTGCGAGTTATTGGACTCGTTGGGTCAAGTTTGGGCCTAATTGGATGAGAATTGGACATCGCAAACTTGAGTAGTGACCAAGTTGTAACAAGGGAGAAATTGGAGGGTTTTGTGTGGTAAAAATACCTTTTTTGAATTAAAAGGCTGAATTCCTTTAAATGTGGCTTGTTTGGATGTGGGTTTTAAGGGGACAGTACCCTTTTGTGAGATCATCTTTTCCCACACCTTTTTCTTTATCTCTTTTCTTTATTTTTTCTCCAAGAACACTCAGGTCCATTTTAAATTAAAAATGCCGACTTTATACATCATTTCTTCAAACTAAAATCCATCATTTAAATATGTCAACACCCATCAAAAGAGCTTAAGAACAATATCTTCTCTTCTCAAATAGGTGAGTTAACTATTTATGAGTTTTTAAGAGGTTTTAAGTTTTAGGGGTTTTATGGTATTTTCTTTTGAATTTTAAGGTTGTAAATTCGTAGTTGGTTATTCCATAATTTTTTGTGCAAGCTTTGATTCGATTTCTATGTTTAGTTGGCAAGAGAAAGTGTTTGGGTAGCTTCTTCAATCTTGAGACAAAAAAGGTTTAAAGGAGCTTGTGGGTGAGCTAAATTCGAGATTTATTGCTTAAGGTTAGTACATCTCTAACTCCTATTCTTCTTGAATATCATAAAATAATTGCTTTGTTTGATTGTATGGTATGGTGGGTGTTGTAATGGGGACGCTTGACTTAGGAAATCAAAGGGATGATTTTGATGATTAAAACTTTGATTTAATGTTAAACATGTGTAAAAATGATAGTAAACTACCTTAGTAACTTCTATAAAATATAGGATCAAGTTAAGTAGTTGTTGGTTGTGACTTGGGAGCTTTGGAGATGATTTCTCGAGTTTAGAAAGCCTTTTCTGGGCTTCATTACCGGTACGCGGGGAGTTCGTACCGGTACCCTAATGTTTTGGGCTGAAGAACACAGATGAACAATGATGAACTAAGAGAGCGGCATCGGTACGATGTTTAACATGTACCGATACTGAGACCGTATCAATACGAGTCGACCCATACCAATACGCAAAGGCTTAAAAATTTCTAGTGAGCCAATTTGGTATCTGTACACATGTGAGTACCAGTACGCGAGGACAAGTATCGATACCAAATAAGCATTCTGCCCAAAAATGTTGAAATTGAGCCAAGAGGCTAAAATATTATGGAACATGGTCCAATGGGCTTCTAACAAGATAATATGAACTATACAACTGAGAATCGAGATTTTACCCCTTTATTCAAGCATAATGTGAAACAACTCGATAAATTTAAGGGTAAACTACTCCATGTGACCACCTGCCGTTTTCAATTGTGGCAATATGACCACTCAACTATAGGGTTGGTCTCAATGTGACCACCTGCCGTTAAAACCTAACGGAGGGAGTGACGTGGCAGTTAGCAAAAATATGTATAAAATAAATTAAACATTCAATTAGGTGGTGGCACTGGCACATGGAGGAGTAAAATAAAATATATTAATAGCTTGGCTCTTCCTGGGCTCAAACCTGGCATGGGTGGAGTTAGGGGTGTAAACGAGCCGAGTCAAGTTCGAGTAGTGCTGAACTCAGCTCGACTTGTTGTAATTACTAATTTTGTTCGGGGTAAACCAGTTTTGATTTTATCTTAGTTAATGGGTTCGTAATGGGCTGCGTAGTCTAAAAAAAGAGCAAAAGCAAAAGCTTGATATTATTGTTCTATTTTGATTGTTATCTTTATTTTAGTGTGTTACTTCTATTATTATTTTCATCATCATTATTATTATTATATCATATTATTGTGTTTTATTATTGATTATCCCTTATCACTATTATTACTTCTTCTTATTATTGCAAAACAAAGCAAATGAATAATTAAATAAGAAATAATGAGAGAGCCCAATTTTATTAACCATAGTCTATTTACATGTTACATACGCAACCCGTTTTGGGCCTATATCCGAATAAACTCTTAGCGAATTATAAAAAAATAAACCCTAATACGTCTTTTGGTTTTTGCGCAGCCCTTTGGCGACTATTAGATCGGACGTTAATCTAACGGTCCAGATCGAGCCCCAAGAGGAAACCCTAACCGCTCCTTTCAAAGCCTTTGTACCACACTTATTCCCAGTCGTTAGATCAAGTTGCGATCTGACGATCCCATATCAACGCGGGAAGCTTCCAAAAACGCCATACCCTTCACGCGCGACCTTTCAGTGTCCAACGCGCGGCACCTCCACTCTTCACGAGTGCGTGCAAAGAGCCATACGCCAGGTCCTTCACGCACCTGCCATCTTCACACTGTCTGCCACGACGAGTCAATGTTAGATTTTGGTTTAGGTAGTTTGGACGATTGAAGAAGAAGATGGAAGAACCCTAGAAAGGGAATTGGGGATTTTGTTTCAGATGAAATCGAGAGAGAAAAATGAATTTTTCTTTTATTATTATTGCGTAAAAATTGAATACAAACAATATCCACATGTGCTATTTTATACAAAGAAAGAAATGACATCTTTATCCTCCCGAATAAAAGCTAACAACTTCTTTAACTAACACCTAACTAATATATTCTAATAGCCCCCTTCAAGTTGGAGCATACAAGTTTTGTATGCCCAACTTGGAAACGGCATCCTTAAAGGCAGAATTAGTGAGAGCTTTGGTGAAGCAATCAGCTAGTTGATTGTGAGAAGCAACAGGCAGAAGCTTGATCAATCCTTGTCGAACTTTTTCACGAATCAGGTGGCAATCGATTTCAATATGCTTTGTTCGTTCATGATGGACTGGGTTCTCTGCAAGTTTAATGATAGATAGGTTATCACAGAATAAATTGGTAAAAGAAACTTTTAATTGTAAATCAGAGAGCAGATATTTAAGCCATTGAACTTCACAAGTAACAGTGGCAAGGGCTCGATATTCAGCTTCGCTAGAGGATCGAGAAATCATTTGTTGCTTCTTTGATTTCTAGGAAATTAAAGTTGAGCCTAGAAAAATACAAAAGCCAGTGGTGGACCGTCTTGTATCAGGGCAAGAGGCCCAATCATAATCAAAAAAAGTATTTATTGTTAATTGATTTTTAGCAGGGAAGAAAAGACCCTGACCAAAGGTACCTTTAAGGTACCTAAGAATTCTATGTGCAGCAATCATGTGTTCAGTAGTGGGAGCAGATAAAAATTGTGACAATTGTTGCACATCAAAAGAAATGTCAGGTCGAGTGTTAGTAAGATAAAAAAGTTTCCCTATGAGTCTTTTATAACAAGTAATATCAGTTAAAGGGTCACCATCAGATTGAGATATTCTTTTCTTTGAAACCAGAGGTGTGGAAGCTTGTTTAGATCCTAGGAAACCAGTATCCTTTAATAATTCTAAAGTGTATTTTCTTTGGCAAAGGTTTATTCCAGTATTAGAACGGGCAACCTCTAATCCTAGAAAGTATTTCAGATTTCCTGGATCTTTTATTTTAAATGTAGCATGTAGAAAATTTGTGACAGAGTCTATTTCAATCAAGTTTGGTCCAGCAAGGATAATATCATCTACATAAATGACTAATGCAAGAAAGTTAGGACCTTCACCCCTAGTGAAAAGATTAGAATCAAAAGTTGCTTGTGTAAATCCTTGACTACATAAAGCCACAGTAAGCCTTTCATTCCACTCTCTGCTGGTTTGTTTAAGTCCATATAAACTCTTGTTGAGTTTGCAGACTAATCCAGGCTGAGCAATAAAGTCGGGTGGCAAATCCATATAGACTTCTTCACTTAAAAAACCAAGAAGAAAGGCATTGTTAATGTCTAATTGGTGCAGAAACTCGTTTTGGGAAGCTGCAACAGCCATTAAAGTCCTAATGGTTGTAATTTTAGCTACTGGACTAAAGGTACTTAGAAAGTCAACACCTAATTGTTGGGTATAACCTTTAGCTACAAGCCTAGCTTTGTATCTATCAAGAGATCCATCAGACTTAAGTTTAACTCTAAAAACCCATTTGCAACCAATAATCTTTTTACCAGGGGTAGAAGAACTAGATCCCAAGTTTGATTAGTTTTTAAGGCTAAAATTTTCTCATTCATTGCAACTTTCCAACTATCATGCAATATTGCTTGTTTGTATGTTTTTGGTTCAATTAAGGAATCAACAGAAGTAATGAATGATTGATATGAAGAAGAGAGATTTTGATAGGATAACACCTGGTTAATAATGTGAGGTGTAGTTCTTGACTTGGGTAGAGTAACTTGATAGTCATTCAGCTTCTGAGGTAACTTGACAATTCTGGATGGTCTGACTATAGTGGGAATCAAGCTAGAAGACTGATCATTAGTAGCATTCGAACTAGATGGAACAATTGGAGCAGTTGGAACAACAGATGGAACTGTTGGAACAGTTAGAACAACAGGAGCAATATCATTAGAACATTCAACACCTAAACTATCAAAATTATTTTCAATTTGATGATCAAGAGTAGGTGTAACAAATTTAGCTGGTACTATGTTATCTAAAGCAGTATTATTAGCATGATTAGGTAGAATAACATTTTTAGAAGCTGAACTAGTATTAAAAGGAAATATGTTTTCAGCAAATGTGACATCTCTAAAAATAAAAACATTTTTAGAGTCTAGATCAAATAATTTGTATCCTTTAGTTATGGGAGTAGGTGTAATGTTAATAAGAAAGGTAGAGTGAAGAATACAATCAATCCAGAAAGAGAGAGGTAAACTAGCTTGAAAACGCAAAGCCCTTGCAACAATCAACAGATGTTGATGTTTCCTTTCAACAATGTTGATTTGTTGAGAGGTATGAGTACAAGAGGTTTGATGGACAACTCCTTTAAAACTAAAGAATTCAGTTAGATTGAATTCTTTTGCATTATCTGAACGTATGCATTTTATTTGTTTTGAAAACTGGGTTTGAACAAAATTAAAAAAAATTATAATGAGATCTTTAGAATCAGACTTATATTGCATAAGGAATATCCAAACAAACCTACTTCTATCATCCACAACAGTGAGAAAATACTTATGTCCATAAATGCTTTCAATTGGGAAGGATCCCCAAACATCAATGTGCACAAGGTCAAAAACAAATTCAGAAATAGAATCACTAGAAGGAAAGGGGGTCTCTTATGTTTAGCTAGACTACAAACATCACAAGAAACAGAACTTAATGAACTATAAGCAGGAACCAAGGAAATTTTATTATAAAGCTCAGCAAAATGTTTCATTCTAGGACCTGAAGGGTGTCCTAATCTAGCATGCCAGACTTGAAAAGAATTAATAGAACTGGAAGAATTAACAAAACTGAAAGAAGAATTAGAAAAATCAAAAGTGTCAACATTACAGATAGTAAAATTAACAAAGTTACTGTTGAATGCTGAAGCTTGAAGTTGATACAAGCCATTACATCTTTTAGCTATACCAATCGTCCTCCAAGGAGTGGCATCATGTATATAACAACAATCATGAGAGAAAATTAGAGAAATAGTATTTGCTTTTGTTGAAAGGGATACAGAAATCAAGTTAAAACCAAAAAAAGGAATGTAAAGAGCATTATACAATACTAAACCATTCGAAAGTTGCACAGTACCAATGTGAAAAACTTTAACTAATTGTCCATTTGGAAGCTTAACATATCTATTAACAGCAACAAAATATTCTTTAAAAAGATTTAAAGAATTTACAATATAGTCAATGGCACCAGAATCAATAATTCACATAATATCAGCAGAATTGGAATTAGAACAAAAAAGAATAATACCTTGTTCTTCATGTGGTGCTGAAATAAAATTGGAGGAAAGAGCATTGACAGAGAAAACATGATTCTGAGCAGAATTCTGAATAGGAACATTGACAGAATTCTGAGCATTGACAGAGTTCTTTTCTTGCAAAAGGTTCAAGAGACCAGCGTATTGCTCTTTGGTGAATGTGACAGAGGTAACTTCATCTTTGGAACCAGAATTTTCACCAAAATTAAGATATCCAACCAAATTAGATTTTGATTGAGACCTATATTTATACCCAAGTGGATAGCCATGTTTTTATAACATTTTTCAATAGAATGCCCAAACAACCCACAGTAAGTACATAGAGGCCTTCGATTAACACTATTCCCAGAAAATTTCCCAGACCCCCTATTATCAAACCTAAGGGCACTAGGTTCTTTTTTAGAATTATACCTATCGACAAGCAATATGTTTGAATCACTAAGAATAGCAGAAGAATTGACAGTACGTTCATGTTGAACAATAATGGAAAAAATTTCATTAATGGGTGGAAGGGGTTTTGTCATTAGAATCTGAGACTTTGGAATGAAAAACTTATCATTCAGACCTCTAAGAAACCGTAAGATAAATTCTTGTTTTTGGTATTGAACCGTAAGGCATGAGTAAGAAGACAAAGGACAGAAATTACAAATCTCGTCCCGGCTTACTTTCAATTGGGTATGGAAAGTAGTAACAGAAAGACTACCTTGCTGAAGATTGCAGAAATCTTGAAGTAAGTTAGAGACTCGCAACAAATCACCTTGCTGAAGATTGTAGAAATCTTGAAGTAAGTCAGAGACTCGCAACAAATCACCTTGCTTGAATCTGTCGAAGAGGTCAGCCCAAAGTTCGTAGGCTGTATCAATCCAGATTACTCCTTGCGCAATCTCTGGAGCAATGGATCGTTGCAACAAAGACAACACTAGGTTGTTGCGTGAAGACGAGAGAAGGGTTTTCGTTCGGGTGGATGTAATACGGATCAGGGGTGTCATCGCTGAGGAAAATACGATGAGAAGCGGCTGAGTCAACTGATACCATGTTAGATTTTGGTTTAGGTAGTTTGGATGGTTGAAGAACCCTAGAAAGGGAATTGAGGATTTTGTTTCAAATGAAATCGAGAGAAAAAAAGGAATTTTTCTTTTATTATTATTGCGTAAAAATTGAATACAAACAATATCCACATGTGCTATTTTATACAAAGAAAGAAATGATATCTTTATCCTCCTGAATAAAAGCTAACAACATCTTTAACTAACACCTAACTAATATATTCTAATAGTCAGTGCCCCTCCTCATTCAAATGCACCGGCAAGACACAGTCAAAAACAGAAATTTAGAAATGTCCAATGAAAGCAAAAAAAAAAACAAAATGCGAGCACAAAGCATCAGAGTCGCATAAAGACCGAAGCATAATGACAAGAAATAATAAGGGCAAACAGAGAGCGGATCAGAAACCATAGAGCAACCAATGATAGTTTTTTTTTCATTTCTATTAAGGTTTTGTAATCTCGGCTATAAAAAGCCGAACGTAAGATTGAGAAAAAAAGAGGTAGAGATTGGGGGGGATTCGAATCAGAAAGTTTGTAACCAGAAAACACCAGAGGCAATAAACATCATTTTTCGAGGTATTCTGTCTCTCTATTATGTTGCATGCATAAGAAAAAACGGAAAAGTAAAAAAATGAGTTTTTTTTCGAATTTTTACCGTCGGTGTTCGTTCGTCTCCCAGCCGTTTTGAGTTCTCCGTCGATAAACCCTTTCGGGTGAGCGTTGGGGCTTCGAGATAGGCAAAATGGGGACATTTTGCTTCGCCATTTCGTTTTTTTAGAGGAAGAGACCTTCATTTTGGGGGCACAGAGGGGTCGGCTTTAGGTTTAGAGGAAGCGGGTGAGGGGCTTTGCAGCAAAAAGGAGGTATCTGACTGGTTTAAGGTTTGCCGTCAGAGGCGTTTACCCTTCGCTTCAGAGAAGATGGGGAGAGCCCCTTTTCTTTTAGGGCAAATGTTTAGAAGTAAAAAAAGGGGGGGGGGGGGGGGGGCTGAGTTCTTTCTAAATGTAATTTATAGTCAGCCCTCCCTTTAAAAATAGGGCCATTCACGTCGTGAGTCCCTCCACATTTTGAAAAACCACGTATAGAGGGCTTTCGTTTGTTTTAAATACGTTTCTGGTCCCTGTATGTTTTTAAAATCTTTCGATCTCCCCCTTTAAGTGATGAATCAAACAAAAATGGTTTTATTTTCCAATGATTCCTCTAAAGTTTAACCATTTTAAACAACCCAGCCCCTTGTCCATTTCTTCTTTTTATTATTTTCAGTGTTCTTTTCATTTTGTTTATTTTGGTCCCTGATTTAGTGGTAATTCTTTGGGTACACCTCTCCTTTATTCTAACACGTTCAACCACAATCTTTTGTCCCCATTTGCTTTTTTAGTCTTTATGTTTGTGCTCTTACTCTACCTTGGTGAATATGCATATACTTTAAGAGAAAAAAAAACAAATAAAAAGAGACATAGAATTCATGGTAAATGGTTGCACGTGTACATATATGTATATATGCCTTTTTTACATCAAGTTTGAACGTAATTGTATATCCATACGTACATAGAATTCATGGTAAGTGCATGTGAAACTTGAATGTGCAACCCCTGCCTAAAGTTTAGTTTATTTCGCATCTTTCATGTTATTTATAAGTTAGTTGGCAATTAGTGTATCTGCTTTCGTGTTTCGTTTATTGTACGTTGGGTGTTTGTTCGGCACTAGATCCTTTATATGTACGATTGTTTATATTCTTTTCGTTCATGCATTTAAATATCATGTTTATTTATCATAAGTATTTGTTTAGTTCTCGGGGTCTCGATATCCTAGTAGGAGCGTCGTCCCAAATATTCGGGTGTCCTCTCTTTTGGTATCGTAGGCCACGAGTTAGGTTGCAAAACTCGTATGATCATGCATCCATGCATTTTAGGGGTTAAAAATTAAGTTAGGTCAAATTTAAATTTCTTCTTAGTCAAATGTGATACGAACTCTTAGGTACTAATTTTGGGCGTGGCGAGGGTGCTAACTCTTCCTAGCACGTAACCGACTCCGAACCCACTTTTTAAAAAATCTCTAGTTTTGTTTTCGTGGTATCCGGTCTACCCTTTTTTTAAAACGATCGGGTGGTGACTCTATTTTTTTTATTCTCGAAAAAAAACCATAAAACGTTAATTTTCATTTCAATTTTTTTTTTTCAAAAAGAATAACATTTACAAAAAAGGGAACCCACAATTTATTCAAAAAACACCCCTAAAATTAAACTTTTAAATAAAAATGGACTACATATCTTTTTAGTTGCTACACTCGTTAAGAATTCGAGTCGAGTTCGAGCTTGACTCGAGCTTCAATATGCTAAGCTCGAGTCGAGTTTAATCGAGTCGAGTATTGACCAAGCTTTGACCGAGTCGGACTGGATTAGCTCACGATTTATCTCGTATTATTATTATTATTATTATTGTTGTTGTTGTTGTTGTTGTTGTTGATGATGATGATGATGATGATGATCAAATTGCATGATTTTACTGTAGATGAAATCATACAAAAGAAATATTTCCATGTGCCTCATAAAAACCCCTAATCCTAATAGGAGGGGAAAAGTACGCATGAAAAATATAAAGAAAGTTAAACTAAAAATTAAAATAACATAATATAACAACCAAAAACACTCAACCTACACGTTAGTTCACTTTAATTTTAAAAATTAAAAAAAAAAGTTTATTATATTTTCGAGTAGCTCGTGAGCTTTTCAAGTCGGGTATCAAGTAGCTCGGCTCGGCTCATTAAGAACTCGAGCCAAGTTCAAGCTCGAGTTGAGTTTAATCGAGTCAAATGTTGACCAAGCTTTGACCGGATCAAGCTCGAGTAGCTCACAATATGTCTCGTCTCATTTACAACCTTATGTGGAGTAAGTGTTGTGGCTTTACCATTGCACCAAATTCACTATTGTGATATGGGCTTCAAAATACAATATATGTCTTAATACGTTTATTTTCCTCCATTGTCATAAATTGGTTAATTCTAAGTACGGTTCAGAATTCTTCGTCTTTTGAAGGCTAGGGAAGAGACCACTACGCCTGCCTACAAAAACTGATCAAAAATGTCCCCAAGAAAATTTGTTTCATCATTCTTTAGGAAGCATGACACCTCCAACAATCCTATGTTGTCGAAAGGAACGACAGAGTGTAGGGCACTTACATAGGGTGTCCGAGGCATGTCTGTTATAAAGATTTGCTGAGTAGAACATGAGCCTTGAAAATGTGCCAATGAGGTGTTATTTGAAGAATTTTTAAGTATATAACTCGGTATATCAAAACTCGTTGAAAGCCAGGATGCAAACTGAAGAATAGACATGAAGAACCACAACAACCTGGCTAGTAACCATGGGTAACATGCTGGTTTTGGCTAAGGTTAATACTCAGTTCATGCATATCAAGTTCTTTTACCCAAAAAACTTCCATTATTGTACTTGAAAAGAGCAGAAAGCCAATGGATCGAGTTGTTTTTATCAATGAAACAAATAAGGATTGCTCACTCTTCATCTCAACAGCTCTTCTAATAGATAATAATAGTTTAAGAAACAATATGTTAAGATTGTTCTTAAGACATATATTGTATTTTTAAACCTATATCACATAAGTGAATTTGGTGTGGTGGTAAAGATGTGCCGTGGCTTTACTCCACCCTTGCCCCACCCCCGGGTTTGAACCTTGGCGGAGCCAAGCTGTTAATGCATTTTATTTTCTCCCTTCAAATGTGGTGACACATTATTAAATCAAATATATATAGTTAAAGGCCTCCAATCATGTGGTGACACGTTGATGTTTAATTCAAATTGATAGAATGTATAAGTAACGAGGACCAAATGTGTAATTATACAGATTTTTACTAATTGTCATGTCACTCCCTTCGTTAGTTTTAACGGCAAGTGGTCACATTGAGACTAACCCCATAGTTGAGTGGTCATATTGCCACAATTGAAAGTATAATGGTCAAATCGAGACCAACCCCATAGTTGAATGGTCATTTGAGTAATTTACCCTAAATTTAATTAGGTGACTTATTATGATAGAAACTAGGGGTGTTTAAAATTACCTAACCCGACTACTCGAATAAATAACTTGGTATTTACTCGGAATTTTTTTACCCGGCCTGCCATTTCCCGGGTCAAGCCTGTAACCCCCTCGTCCCGGTCTGGTCGGATAACCGGTTCGAGTGGGCCACACGGGGAAAACCGAAGCGAAACCCGTTAGGGTTCCCCCTCGGTTAACAACCCAGAAAATTACTTTTTAATTTACTCTTCTCTAAATGCACACTTAATTCCTAGGTGATCATAGCAACGGAAGACGAGCATTCGCAAAACAGTAACTCGAACAACCTAAGAAAAACAGCTCATTTTTATGTAATTTAACAGGCCGTTTCGAAACACCCTCAATGTGTATCGAAACGCCTTGACATGGTCGACCCAACTAAGCCTTCACGAGGAAGCCGTTTCGGAACGGGGGTCAACCGTTCCGAAACACCCTCCCTGGTCAACTTCTCGTGGTCAACGAGATTTGACCGTTTCGAAACGCCAAGGACCCGTTTCGGTACGCCTATATCTCGTCAATTTCTCAAAATTCCAGTAGCAAAAACGTACCAAAACAGCCCCTATCCGTTCCGGAACGGCTGGCCAAAAGCAAAGGGACCGTTCCGAAACAGGGTGGCCCGTTCCGAAAAGCCCCCTGTCTGCAGACTGCTTTTTTGCTGGTTTAAGGCACAAGGGTGCCCCTAAACCCCACCAAAACCTCTAACAACTCACTAACAACAACTTTAAAGGCAACCAACATACAAGCATGCTTGAGCAACATCATACAAGACTAAACACTAAGGCACAACATCACAAGCCACACATCCACACATGTCATTAGAGATATTAAGCTTAGCATATCCAACACTTAGGCAATTCTAGATAGCAAAGATACTAGCATGGTTTCAAGCATAACATGCATCCCAAAGCCAAATTAACAACACATACGAGGAGTCTAACATGCTCCTAAACAACAACAACAACAACATTCCAAAAGCATCATAACTCGACACCTATCCCATTGCTTTACTATTACAATCCTTAAATTTAAACATCATACTTGAGCTAACCAAAAGCAACACTTGAAGGTCTTTCCTTGCCCTTGCCACCCACAATCCATTGATCTGCATTGTCGAACAAAAGAGAGCGTAAGCATAAAAGCTTAGTGAGGGTAAGCTCATAAAACAAACCTTCGACAATGCAGGGTCCAAGCACGAGCTACAACCAAGATAAAATGCATGATATTACCTCTGATCCACGCGAGCCATGAATATAGATGATGCATGAACATATATTCAATATCATGTCATGCTCAACATGTTTAAATCCACAACATATGAAATCACATATATTAAACCATGTTAGCAACACATCCCAAATCACATTGGCTCACAATTAACCACATATTGGCAACATAAACTACAATCCGTATTGGCACCTAGCTATGACTCGAATACGCGGATAACCGTTGGATCTCACATCCAACAACACAACCATGACCTGACGGTGGGATTACACTCATCACCGTTCACGCGGAGGGGATTCCACTCATCCTCACGCCTCATCTCACGCGGAGGGGATTCCACTCATCCTCACGCCCCGTCGATGGGATTCCACTCATCATCGACTAATATAAATACAATTTCCGGGCGAACCCGTACTCCTCCTTGGTGACTCAACGCCACCAAGGCCACGCGCGACTTTTGACTCATGTGTACACACTAACATCCTAATGATCGATCATTTGTACCCAAGCATACTAGTGCCAATACTACACATTTCATTAATCATTTATAATATCAATTCATAACACTTCCGTGCTTAGCACATACTCACCATGACTTACCGTCATGCACAAACCACATTTCCATGCCTACCATGTACTCACCATGATCCTCAGACCATGAAACCACCTCATAATATCATTACACATGTCAACACTACATGCATCCCAACAACACAATTATCACATCATAAATTCATACATATGTATATCTCAATCACATTTATCATCAACATGCATGTAACAATGCATTCAACTATACCTCCACATACATGTATGACAACATAAGCATAACCACCATAGGCATGATTCAACACGAGGCATAATTCATCACTTTAAAGATCAACCAAGGTCTCTAACTAAAGTTTGGGATTAGGCTACCACCCTAATCCCAACTCTAGGTGGGTCTACCAATCCCAACCTAGTTCACATGCTTGAACCAACACTTGAAAACCATTTAAAAGTATTTAACCACTCACCTAAGCTTCCAAGCTCCAAGCTAAGCAAGCAACCTCTCTCAAATTTCCAGATTTCTTCCCGAGGCTTCTCCAACACAAATTATCGCTTCCAAACAACCTCAGACACAATTCAAACAATTCCAAATCAGCCCAACATCAAAAGACCAACCCGGAATACAATTCAAATGCAATTTACCATGTTGCAACCCATGAACAAATCCTATTTTTAGCAAGTTCGGGCAGCCCCTAAACCATGTCCAAAAACCATCTTTCCAACATCCATAGCACCCACAAACAATCCCAAATCAACCCCTAACCATAGTACTACCATTGGGCTATCAATTCCCACCTAAAACAACCCCCAAAAATCACCCAAAACCCTCCAAAAAACCCATTTATACCCAAATTTGGGAATTTGCATAAAACCATGTAAAAATTAACTATGTTGGACCTCATGGGTTAATATTAACTTATCTATCAATAAAGAATCAAAAGCTCAAGAAATGGGTGTTAAAGTTTGCATCTTTCTCTTACAAGACCCAAAAACACAAAACTTTAAATAATGCATTTCAATGAAAACTAAAGGCATGGAAAGATAGAGGAAGTTGAGAACAACATGAATTTGTTATTACCTTTGCAAGAACTCCAAAAATGAGGGCAAGATTTGGTGGAAAGAAGTTTGAGAGGAGAGGGGGGAAGTTCACGTCAAAGAGGAAGAAAGGGGGAAGAGGATGGCATCTTTTTTTTCTTTCTTTTGTTTATTTGCAATAAAATATAAAGGGAATGGGCTTTATTTGAAAAGTTTACCTAGTTATAAAAATGCCATTAAAATGGCTATTGGGCTTGTCATCCAAATTTGGTCCAACACCTTAAATTAATTTAGCAAAACAAAACGGGAATATTATTTTATTTATTTATTTCTCCCGACCCCTAAACCCGAGTGTTACAAAGCCCAGGTCACAAAATATAAAATTTTCGAGTACCCAGTTTTTTCGGGTACCCGAATATATTTGAAATTAATTTTTTATATTCAATATATATATATATATTAAACTAATAAAAATCCTATTTTTTATATTTTTATATTAAACTAATAAATACATTTTTTATATTACACTATTAAAATATTTTTATATTAAAAGATACATATTTTTTATATTCGAGTACCCAAGTATCCGATTTTTCGGGTACCCATATTTGAACACCCCTAATAAAAACCACAGAGGTTGGTAATTGTGATGCAGTTGTGTGGTGTGTGTGCACTTGTGTGATAAGGTTACCTTGATTAATGGGATAACGTGAATTAATGAAGTTAATTAAATAGAATGATTAATGTACTCTTACATAATGCATTATCTATTCGGTAATGTAAAATTGATAATGTGTTTTATTAAAAATTTCTATTTTCATTTAAGTAAGCTAGAATTTTCTATTTATAATTGTTCCTGAAGTCGAAAACGTTCCATTTGTTCCTAAATATCGCTTTTCAAAAGCGTTTCTACTTCCTTATTGAATATCTTGGTAGAAAATATGATTTTTTGGAACTGAGGTTTGTTCGTTTCTAAGTACGTAACTCAAAGAGAAATTTCCTTACTTGTCCAATTTCTAATGAATCAAGATAACCATTTGTTCTAGTATAAATAGTACTTATATGTTCTTCCACCGTAAGAGGGGCTGATTGGGATTGTTTAAGCAACTCACGTAATCGTTGATGATTAGCAATCATAGGAAGAACCTTTGAATCATGTTGCATGTATGTCCGAGGTAACATTTGGTTGAGTCTTCTTGGTTGTTTGGATCCGGATACCCAGAGAACATATTGCAACACTATGGTTAGAGTGCCAAATGTACATTCCCGAGGTTGTGTGACACCAGGCCTTATTCTAAGATACTCGATGAGAGATGTCGAGTATGGGTGTACGCTTCAGAGATTGAGTGACACTTCGCCTCGCTCAGAGTGTACGTTCCTGAGGCTGTGTGACACCGAGCCTCACTCCAAGTTTGTGGTTATGACTTTGTATGCTTTTGCCTTGATGATGTGATGTGATCTCAGATATGATTGGGCCTTAAGGGCCATGCATTGATAGCTAGCGGATGTTTTAACTTGATGGGATAGTGATCTCGAGTTTTGTGAAGCACTGTGGAACATGCAAGACTTCTTGTAAATTTGGGATGCTTTAAGATAGGCGATCTAAGAACTCTTGCTTGTGTAGGTTAGGTGACAACTCATAGTCGAAGACGGCCATTGTTGATTTCTCGAAATAAGACATATTTTCCAAAATAAAATTGCATGCATCAATGAATCATAAATTAAATAAATTTCGAACTCACCATTTTCAAAATTAATATAAATTGTAATCGACTATGTACCAATTTTGGACGTTGTGGTGGTGTTAATCCTTCCCCACACACAACCATTTAGCTTAAGGACCGTTATTACAGTTATGGGCTAAAGTTTAGCTTAAGGATGTTGTGGTGGTGTTTCTTGAAGATAATTGGTGGCGACTCCTTTTTTTAACCTGTTTAGCTTAAGGACTGTTATTACAGTTATTGGCTAAAGTTTAGTTTAAATGATAAGATTGTCAAAGAGACATTTTTATAAGAATAAATCAATAATCATATGGCCTTGTTTGGCAATTAGCGGTTAGTTGATAGCGGATTACATTAGCTGATAGCGGATAGCATATAGCATTAGCTGATTTGACCAGCGGATTACATTATCTGATTGTATAAAATTGTTTGGTAAAATTAACTAATAGCTTATAGTTGTTTGATTATTTGAACAAGCAAAATGATATATAAGAATATGATTATATTTGATATTTGTTTGAATAGTTTATTAGTTATTAGCACCTATTACTTTAATTAGATTATGAAAATTAATTTTATAAAAGCATTACAGAGCATATATGAGGAGGTACATATTAGTTTTTTATTTGTGGAATTATATATTTAATATAATTTTATTAAGTATTAAATTTAGATGTATATACTAACTTTTAATTTTTGAAATTATATTTTGAATATAATTTTATTAATTATTAAATTTATATGTATTTATTCATTTATATATGAATTCCTTATTTATGAATTTAATTTTTAATTTTATTAGTTAATCAAATTTATGTTATTTATTGAAACTTTTATAATTATCAAGGATAAAATAGTCTTTACAAGTATTTTATCCAAACCTCTAATTCAAAAAGCTCCTAAAAGAAGCTTTTTCAAAATGAGAGGTTTTACCTCAATCCGCTATTACAATCCTCTATTTACCAAACATCCAAATTAGCGGATTTGACTAGTCAAACCTTTAATTTTAGCTCAAAAAGTTGTTTCCCAAACATGGCATATGTATATACTTGATTGGACTCATACTCAACCTGAATTGACACGAAGATTCATCGATAATTAACTAAAGCTTAACCCAAAATTCCAACTCGATTACGATAATTCACCCGAATCTCCTAGCTCATTTTCTGGGTGTTACACTCTTACCTCATAAGTCCGCCTTTTCGAACTAGCACCCGTTACCAAACTCTGTAGCACGAACGAGAATGTTCTTAAAAAGGTCCTCAAGAGCTGAATATAATACAAGTTTATTAAATTTATAAAATTCTATATGTATTATAATTGTATTATTTTTTACGCGTTGCCAATTATATGAAATATATATATATATATATATATTTAGATTATTAGCTGAGTTTAATTTAAAATAGGTCATCCATGTTAACTCCCAAAGGGTGTTTAGGTGCGTTTTACGTCATCTCCTGATTTTTTTGGGCCGATTTTTTTACGCTAACATCAAGTACAAGTGTTTATCTGTATGATGGTGTATCTGCCCTGCGATCCAACATTCAAAAATCGCTTTGAAAATGAGTTGAAAACCCTACCAAGAGAACTGCTATAAGGGTGTTTAGGCGTGTTTTACATCGTCTCCGGATGTTTTTTGGGCCGATTTTTTTTACGTTAACATTGAGTACAAGTTTTTATCTATATGATGGTGTGTCCGCCCTTCGATCCAACATTCAAAAACCACTCTGAAAAATGCGTTGAAAACCTTACCAAGAGAACTCTCATAAGGGTGGTTAGGCACGTTTTACGCCATCTCTGGATGCTTTTTGGGCCGATTTTCTTACGTTACCATCAAGTACAAGTGTTGAAATGACGGGGGGGGGGGGGGTCATCAAACATGCATAGCGAGTTGGTGATTGCAAATGTGTTTTGGTTGATTTATTGCTTAAGGTCAGTACATCTATGACTCCTATTCTTTTAGAAGATCATAAAATAATTGTTTTGCTTGATTGTATGGTATGGTGGGTGTTGTATTGGGGACTCTTTCCTTAGGAAATCAAAGAGATAATTTTGATTATTAAAACTTGGATTTAATGTTAAACGTGTGTAAAAATGGTAGTAAATCACCTTAATAACTTCTATAAAATGTAGGATCAAGTTAAGGGGTCGTTGGTTATGACTTGGGGGCTTTGAGGATGATTTCCCAAGCCTAGGAAGCTTTTTCTGGGCTTCATTACCGGTACACAGGGAGCCCGTACTGGTACCCTAATGTTCTGGGTTGAAGAACACAGATGAACAATGATGAACTAAGAGAGGGGTACCGGTAAGATGTTCAATTTGTACCGGAATGCAATTTGGGGTCGTGTCAATATGAGACGACCCATACCGGTACACTATGGCTTCGAAATTTCCATTGAGTCAATTTGGTATCGGTACGTGTGTGAGTACCAGTACGTGAGGACCAGTATCAGTACCAACTTGGCATTTTCCCCCAAAATGTTGAAATTGAGCCAAGAGGGTTGAAAAATTATGGAATATGGTCCAATGGGGTTCTAATAAGATAATATGAACTATAAAACTGAGAATCGAGATTTTACCCCTTTATACAAGCATAATGTGTAACAACTCGGTAAATTTAAGGTTAAACTACTCAAATGACCACTCAACTATGGGGTTGGTATCGATTTGATCACTATACTTTCAATTGTGGCAATATGACCACTCAACTATGGGGTTGGTCTCAATGTGATCATATGCTGTTAAAACCTAACAAAGGGAGTGGCGTGACAGTTAGTAAAAATATGTATAATTACACATTTGGTCCTAATTTTAATTTACTCATATAAATTAAATATTAAATTAGGTGTTGACACATAGAGGAGGAAAATAAAATGCATTAATAGCTTGGCTCTGCCTGGGTTCAAACCTGGAAAGGGTGGAGGAGTAAGTGTTGTGGCTTTACAACTACACCAAATTCACTATTGTGATATGGGCTTCAAAATACAATACGTCTTAATATGTTTATTTTTCCTCCACTATCATAAATTGGTTATTTCCAAGTACGATTTAGAATTCTTCGTCTTTTGAAGGCTATGGAAGAAACCACTACGCCTGCCTACAAAAGCTGATAAAAAATGTCCCGAAGAAAACTTGTTTCATCGTTTTTTAGGGAGCATGACACCTCCAACATTCTCATGTTGTCAAAAGGAACGACAGAGTGTAGGGCACGATGGTTGGTTGGTTGAGTCTTCTTGGTTGTTTGGATCTGGATACCTAGAGTATGTGTTGTAACACCATGGTTAGAGATGTCGAATGTAAGTTCCCGAGGTTATGTGACACCAGACTTTATTCTAAGATACTCGAGGAGAGATTTCGAGTATGGGTGTACGCTCTAGAGGCTATGTAACACTGAGCCTCACCTAGAGAGAGTGTATGTTCTCGAGGTTGTGTGCCACCATGCCTCACCTAGAAAGAGTGTACGTTCCCGAGGCTATGTGACACGTCCAAGTTTGTGGTTATGACTTTGTATGCTTTTGCCTTGATGATGTGATGAGATCTCAAGTATGGTTGGTCCTTGAGGGCCATGCATTGATAGCTAGGGGATGTTTTAACTTGATGGGATAGTGATCTAGAGTTTCGTGAACCATTGTGGAACATGTACGACTTCTTGTAAATTTGCGGATGCCTTAAGATAAGTGATCTAAGAACTCTACCTTGTGTAGGCTAGATGACGACTCAAAATCGGAGAGGACCATTGTTGGTTTCTCGAAATAAGACATCTTTTCAAAATAAAATTGCATACATCAATGGATCATAAATTAAGTAAATTTCGAACTCGCCATTTCCAAAATTAAGATAAATTGTAATCAACTATGTACCAATTTTGGACGTTGTGGTGGTGTTAATCCTTCCCCACACACAGCAAACTCCCGAAATCATTTTCTTTAAGTAGTCAAACTCACCTTGAAAATGATTGGTGGCGGCTCCTGTTTTTTTAACCCGTTGAGCTTAAGGACCGTTATTACATTTATGGGCTGAAATTTAGTTTAAATGATAAGAATAAATCAATAATTCTATGGCCCTGTTTGGCAATTAGGGGTTAGCTGATAGCAGACTACATTAGCTAATAGTGGATAGTTGATAACATCAGCTGATTTGACTAGCGAATTACATTATTTGATTGTATAAAATTGTTTGGTAAAATTAACTGATAGCTTATAGTTGTTTGATTATTTGAACAAGCAAAATGACATATAAGGACATGATTATATTTTGTACTTGTTTGAATAGTTTATTAGTTATTAGCACCTATTACTTTAATTAGATTATGAAAATTAATTTTTTAAAATCATTAGAGAACATATATGAGGTGGTACATATTAGTTCATTATTTGTGGAATTATCTTTTTAATATAATTTTAATAATTATTAAATTTAGATGTATATACTAACTTTTAATTTCTGAAATTATAATTTGAATATAATTTTATTAATTATTAAATTCATATGTATTTATTAATTTATATATGAATTCCTTATTTATGAATTTAATTTTTAATTTTATTAGTTAATCAAATTTATGTTATTTAGAGAAACTTTTATAATTATCAAGGATAATTATTCAAACCTCTAACTCAAAAACTCCTAAAAAGAGCTTTTTCAAAATGAAAAGTTTACCTCAATCCGCTATTATAATCTTCTAATTACCAAACATCTAAATTAGCTAATTTGATTGATCAAACCATTAGCTCAAAAAATTATTTTCCAAACAAGGCATATGTATATACTTGATTGGACCCATACTCAACATGAATTGACACGAAAATTCATCGATTGACCCAACTCAAAAATCAGCTAAGCTAATATTAGTCTGGTATGAAAATCAACCGGTCTGATTTTGACCAAACACAAAATCTAACTTCACTTGGCCCAAGTTACTATAGACCTAAAATAAATCCGAATCAGATCCAATTCAATCTGACCCAAATCAAACTTGAACCAAATATAAACCATACCCGAATTAACCCAACTCGATTCTGTCACAAACGGCCCGTCTGCCCCCTCTAATATACACCCTAATATGTGTCAAATTATATGAATCCAACTGCTTTTGAATAAATTTGCACAGTCGAACTAATACTGTACGTGCTCTTATTAATTTTTTTTTTGTAGTTTTGCTGCCCTGGAAACTCCCACTAACTGAATTTGATTGCATTCAAGGAACATTACTCAATATATGAACATTTGAACATCTGTCATGAATCTAAATAGTTTTTTTCTAGAATATGCATGGTACAAAATTTTGCTATGACCTTGTCTAAATTATCATAACATTATGAAACTAGCTAGATTAAAACTAATTCAACAATGAAAACTTAGTGGTTTGTTCATTCAAACCGTGAATGACTTAGTTCCCTTTGGACCCTTCCATTGGTTGTCCATCTAAGAGCTCATTGACGCAAAATTCCTGCAAGTTGTCATAAACCTTTTTCAATTGCTGAAACATCTCTATAGATCGTTGCCCATCAAGCTTCAGTCTCTTCACTTCCATTTCAGCCGCAGCTGAAGAGCCTTGTTGCTGCAAACAATGGGGTGACAAGAGTTTATTAGACTAAGCTGTTGAGTTTAGGGAATATAAAATATAATGATCACATGCCGGTCAAGGTAAGAGAATTACAAAGATGGCCACCGTGGTGCTTCAAATCAAAGCACTAACGAGTACGTGAAATTGGAAAAAAGAAGAAACAATTACATGGTGCACGAGCATGTAATAAGTACTAAAGAAAACCTGAAGCTGTTTTATGTGATCGTTGATTAGCTGAGAACTGAGGTATGAAGGGAGGTCTATCGTATCTGGGAGAGTAATGATAGCCTTGTTATCCATGTCTTCATCACTTGAATTTGCATATTTTTCTAGTGGAGGGTGGAGGGAAATTTCATGCCTTCTTGAGGAAGCTTGCACTTTTGATTCTGCCAGACTGGAGGAGTATGGGAGTCTAACAATGACAATATTGTTCACAGGACCTAAATATAAATGAACATCAGTTGCATGCTTTGGATGTACATGATAAAGAACATCATGTGAATTGTGAAGGTGTTGTAGAAAAATGAAAAAGAAAGCCACAAAACAAAAGCTCAAATTGCTCCATAGACTGAAGTTTATATTTCTTCCTCTTTTTTCTCCTCTAAGATAGTGTTAATATATTCATGCTTGCGGCCTGGACTAGAAGTAGAGGTGAAGAAACAGTGCCATCAGTAGAAAACAATAAACATTTCTAGTTGTTTAAATGATACCTTTGGAATGTCGGAACATGCGAATAATGTTTTTGTTTTTCACATCCCAAACTCGAATCATGCCATCCTCTGATCCGGATAGCAGCAAATTTCCTTCTGTACTATATGCCAAACAAGTAACAGGCTTACTGTTCAAAAATAAGATTGTAAAACTGTTAAAAAAAGAGTAAGATTTAAGAGATAACAAGAATCTTTTTAAAATTTAGAAAGGGACATGCAATATTAACTATCATTGACCTCAACTTTTCCTTTACTAGTTTTGTTTTTGATGCATAACAATTAACAAGCAGCTATAAAATCCACCTTCAATCTAGGGGATTAGTTCTAGGATCTGAAGTTGGGCCAGCAAACAATGAGTTGATTTCAACAGATAAGAGCACAAGCCATAGCACCTCTTTAAGGACTAAAAGAAAGTATAAAGTGATATGATGGCAACCGACATAAACTATCCTGCCAGAATTGCTTGAGAATACTGTAAAGATGGGAGAAACAAAACAAAAAGAAGATTGTCTGAACATAACAGAATAACACCTTTGATCAGTTAGCGAACCGACGATGTGCAATCCATAATTGTTGCTTGGGGAACTTTCAGCATTAAGTGCAGCAATATAAATTTTACCGTCTCGGCTGCCAGCATAGAAGACATGTTCACCGGGGTCTATAGCAATTGCATCAATGATGGAAGGAAACACAACATTTCTTAATAATCTTCCCCTGGATAAGCTCCATACCTATTAGCAATACACATTAAATCAGGACCTCTTTACAGAGTACCTACTAGAACATATGGCTAATGCTATTTATTAGCACAAAAGACTGCTGCACAAATACATCAGGTACTTAATAAATGAGTCGATAAACTCCCTAAAACAAGGTACTATAATGCTTTAGTTTGGTCCCAATGCATTAGTTGCTCAGGCAACCATGCTAGTTACAACCATAATTATCTTCAATTCATATTTCATACTAAGCAATGCATATACCTCAAGCTATTAATTTGGCAATCAGAAAGTATCAACTTGACAAAAAGAGCACTCCTTAGTTTCAAAGTTAGCAGTACAAAACACAATTTACTAATAAAAAGACTATAACGGAATAGATACAATGGGTGATGCCAATGAGTTGTAGCCTAAAGCTTCCCACTTTTCAGTCTACTGCATGGTCCAGAATAACACTCTAATCGCCAATCTGTTAAAATATAACATGCATTTGGGATTTCAACCAAAATCAGAACAAACCTTACACGTGCGGTCCTCAGAAGCCGACACAATAATTGCATTCCCTCCACCATAACCCATAACAATATCCGTTACACGCAGAGTATGTTCTGTAAAACTATATTCATACAGATGACTTGCCTGCTGCTGCCTAACATCATCAAATATCCTAATTTACAATAAACACCAAAAGAACAACCTATTCACAATTAGTAACCATAATAATCAAATAACATATGCAAACATAATTGATCATAGGAGTAAGGATCAGAACAAGGAACATGTACATGAAAAGCGACCAAACCCTAACGCATCCATCCTCCGACCCAGAAATGAGGAGTGAATCATCCTCGGAGAAAACTAAGCATGTAACTGCCCTATAATGAGCGTGCCATTTCTTTAATAGCCTACCCGTAGCAACCTAAATAGTGAAACAGAAACCACCCGAGATGCTTAGCTTCAATTAACAAATAAAAGACTAAAATGCAAATAAAGGAATTGAATTTTACCTCCCAAAAGTAAATATCGCCAGATGAACCTCCACCAACAATATAACTACCTTCGCTATTAGCAGCAAGGGGTTTAATAGGTTCCGCGGGAAAACTTTTAACTAGCGCTTGAGGCTGCAAAAGGGTAATAAAATAAAGAAGAGAATGTTTGGGAAAAGAGTTAAAGAGTTTGGATGTTAAAAAGAGCAAACCTTGGACCAAGACCAATAAAGGACGTGGCCGGAGGTGGCGGAGGGATCGCGAAGTTGAGAGCAGGCCAGGAAACGGGAACCTATTGATGCGAGGCCGTGGGGAGGAGAGGCGCAAGTCTTGTAACGGAGTTGCTCTGCCCCTGTTTGTAGATCCCAGCAACCAATGCCGCTGTCGATTGAAGATGATGCTATTACTACATTCATTGTTATTGGTAAACTTCGTTTTTTTCTCTTTGAACTTATGAGTTCCGTTTCGTGTTTGGCTCCTGACGACAGCAATAATGCTGCGGTTTTGTTTCTTTCTAGGGTTTTACGTACAGGGGAGGAGGGGATTGCAAAGAGGAGAGTGACAATTGACAAAGTGAGATTGTTCGGAATTGAAACGGTACCGTTTCTGTCTTTTATTTGTTTATTTATAATTTATATTTAGGGTAAAGTACACAGACGGTCACTGAATTTTGGTAAAAAAAAAAAACAAAATAGCAACTAAACTTTCAAAAATCACAAAACGGCAATTAAACTTTATGTTTTATAACAAAATGGTAGCTAGAGGTTAAATGCCGTTATAAAATTTGGTATAATAACACATTTAGTCCTTCATATTTATACATTCAATCAATTTAGTCCTAATTCGAAACAATTCATTAAATTTAGCCCTCGTTATTTATGCATTCTTTCAATTTGGTCCTTAAAGCAAAATTCCAAAGTATGGTAACATGATAAATAATTACAATTAAATTTTTATAGGAACTCTAAAACTTGACTCCACTCGAATCGAAAAATTTTCAAATGAAGTTTGAGTTGTAAAATATGACGCGTCAACTCGAATAACTCGAAATTTTTTACTCGACTCGATCGAACGCTCATCTCTATCTTAAGATATGACGTGTCAACTCGAATAACTCGAAATATTCAAATATTTTAAATCATTTTTTCTTTTAAATCGAATATTTTTTAAAATAGAATATTTAATATTTTCATATTTAAATCACATCGATTATTTAATAACTACTTTAAATATTCGATTTAAAAGAAAAAATTGATTTAAATATTCGAATATTTAATTAAATTTTTATAGGAACTCGAAAACTCGACTCGAATCGAAAAAATTTCAAATAAAGTTTGAGTTGTAAAATATGACGTGTCAACTCGAATAACTGGAAATTTTTTGACTCGACTCGATCAAACGCTCACCTCTATCTTAAGATATGACGCGTCAACTTGAATAACTCGAATATTTTAAATTTTTTTCTTTTAAATCACGTCGAATATTTAATAACTACTTTAAATATTCGATTTAATTTAAAAATATTGGATTTATAAGAAAAAATTGATTTAAAATATTCGAATATTTAAAGTAGTTATTAAATATTTGATTATTTAAAAGAAAAATATTTAAAATAGTTATTAAATATTCGAATATTTTAAATCATTTTTTCTTTTAAATCGAATATTTTTAAATTAAATTGAATATTTAAAATAGTTATTAAATATTCGATGTAGTTTAAATATGAAAATATTAAATATTATATTTTAAAAAATATTCAATTTAAAAGGAAAAAACAATTTAAAATATTTGAATATTTCTAGTTATTCGAGTTGACACGTCATATCTTAAGATAGAAATGAGCGTTCGATCGAGTCGGGTTAAAAAAATTCGAGTTATTCAAGTAAAGGCGTCATATTTTACAACTCAAACTTTATTTGAAATTTTTTCGATTCGAGTCGAGTCGAGTTTTCGAGTCCCTATAAAAATTTAATTGTAATTATTTATCATGTTACCATACTTTGGAATTTTGCTTTAAGGACCAAATTAAAAGAATGCGTAAATAACAAGGGCTAAATTTAGTGAATTGTTTCGAATTAGGATTAATTGATTAAATGTATAAATATGAAGGGCTAAATCTGTTATTATACCAAATTTTATAACAGTCACTTAACGACATTTAACGTCTAGTTACCATTTTGTTATAAAACATAAAGTTTAATGGTCATTTTGTGATTTTTGAAAGTTTAGTTACCATTTTGTGTTTTTTTATCAAAGTTCAGTGACCGTCTGTGTACTTTACCCTTAGATTTATTGTAGGTGCACTTTATTAATATAATTGACGGATCGTAATATGAATTAAAATATAATATACAATGTAATCTCGTAATTAGAAAATATTTTGAAATATAAATTCGTGTAAATTAAAGTTTACATAATTTTTTAATTTTTAAGTTTAGGGATTTAAGTTAGGGTTTAGAGTTTAGGGGTTAGTTTGTTATTCACAAATCATATACTCTTTCTGTCCCACTAAAGTTGTCACATGTTGACTTTTTTGGGGTCAAACATTTTCAACTTTGACATCTTATAATTTAAAATTTATTATGGATAAAAATATGGAAAATAATATATTTTAAAAACTCTGAATCAACTAGTTTTTAAATATATTTTTAATTAATTGAAATATTTAAATAAACTATAGTCAAAGTTAAAAAAATTTGACCAAGAAAATATCAACATGTAACAGTTTTTTTGGGACGGAGGGAGTAAACACATAAACTATACCAATAGAGTCATACACATACAAATGTTACCTTCACGGCCACACATCTTATAGAAGAGTACATTAGACTTATCATATCTTAATATGATTTCAGAGTCGTGTCAGATTTGTTATTCACAAATTCATCGAGCCTTAAAACGCATAGGAAAGGATTATTCATTTCACATTTTATAATTCTCTCAGAGTCTTATTGAGTGATTTACAGAATTTAGTTGTATTATAAGGAGTTTACGATATTTGTTTGGACAACAAGAGCATTTTCATCACTTTACACATTTAGTGATATTTCACTAATTTATTCGATCTAGGGGTATTTTAGTGTTTCCATATCTTATGAGTCTCCTTAAGTCTTATCAGATGATTATAAATAGATTTAAAAAGTTCATAATTGATTTTAGCAAACTTTGTGAAGTAAGGTAAAATGGCCATTTTGTAATTAAACGTGTCTTACGAGCAGGGCGAAACGCTTAAGGGACCAGTGGGGGACACGCCCCCCTCCCCCCAATTTTAGGAAACTCGAATTTTATTCCTGAATTTTTTAAAAAATTTAATTTGGCACCCTCAAGATTTTTAAAATTTTATATTAAACATCAAAATTTTGAATATTTTTAATTAAGATCACTCTCAAATTTTTAATTTTTTTTGTTAAATCTCTCAAAATTATTAAAAATTTTAGTTAAACCCTCAATTTTTTTTTTGAAAATTTTCGCTTCATCCTCCAAACTTTTTAAAAATTTAAGTTGGCTCCTCAAACTTTTACTCCAAGTTCCGCCCCTGCTTACGAATACACTTACAATAAAATTTATTCTTATAAGATTTAATCTATGTATTCTCAACTTGAAATGTTGTAAACGAGTATGAGAAGAAACTTTTAAGTTTTATAACTCACTTTGTGCAAACTAATTGAGTTTAGCATACTTTATAATGTAGGGGTAAAATGGTCATTTTGTAATAAAATGATTCTTATGAGTACATTTATACTACAATTTATTCTTGTAAGATTAAATCGATCTAATCTCAACTTGAAAAGTTGTAATTTTCGTCGTTGATAGCATCGTCGGACCCCACCATTACTTTTGTCAGACGTCACCGCCTATTTTTCCCAACCACCCATCGTCGATAATCCACGATATGTGTGGTAATCGGACGTTGCTCGGTTGGAACTTTTTTCTTTCGGTGTCTGATTGGCACGCCTCCCATCATTTACAATCGATGGGTGGTTAAGGAAATGGGCAGTGTTTTATTACGACGACATTGGTGAGGTTCGACTAGGTTATCGACGGGTAGTGGTGACAACTTTGGGTTTAAGGTTTGATGTTTTATAGGTTTGAGGCTATTTTAGAAATTTTAGAAATTCCAAGATATTTTTAAAATCATTTTCTTCTAATTTTTTGAAGAAAAAAAATAAAAGCAACGAGTTGAACTATGATTGGGTGGTGTATTTGTTTAAGGGGTTGACCTTAAAACATGCAGAAATGAAACGTTAGTCAACTTTTTCAGCAGAAAAAACTTTAGGCACCAATCTTTAAAAATGAGTATAGTTTAGTCACTTATTTTTTATATAAAGCTTCTTTAATTCATAAACAATGGTACATATCCAAGGTTTGAATTCACATCCCCTCCTTGGGAATGCAATGTGCCTTACCAATGTGTAACCCCCTCGTCCTGCCCCGGGCGACTGACCGGTTCGAGTGGGTTACACGGGGATAACCGAGGCAAAACCCGTTAAGGCTTCATTTCGGTTAACAACCCGAGAAAACTTTTTCATTTATTATCTTGCCTAGATGGATTAAATTAAACCTATGCGTGAAGCGGCAGCGAAAAACAAGACTTACAAGAAGCCTAACAGCAAACAGGGCCTAAGCCCAACCCTTGAGACCCTTTAGAGATGTCAAAAGCCCATTTTCAGGCCTGTGTTCCGAAACAGGTTTTGCCCGTTTCGAAACACGGGCTCCAGTTTAAAAAGCCAGACACCCGTACCGAAATGTATCCAACCCGTTTCGGAATAGGGGCCCATTTCGCCTAGACGTTCCGAAACTCGTTCCAGAACAGGTATTCACAGTAGCCAAAGTGTTTCGAGAGTCGTATTGGAACAGGGGCTCACAGTAGCCAAACCATACCAGAACGCGTTCCGATACGGGTGACCCTGGAACCACACCCGTTCCGAAACAGTCCAACCCGTTCCGAAACACCTGCAGTCTGTGAGTTTCCAAAATCAGATTTAAACATCTCTAAACGATCCCAAACGCCCTCAACGACCTCAAGCATCAAACACGACATGCACACGTAAACTCTAGAGGCATACACTCTACTACATACATGCTCAAAACAAAAAAGATACATGATAAGAGCATACGTTCATAAGGGACAAGCATTCACCACAAAAGAGACATATATTGCATTTTAAGGTTTCATGCCTTAGAGCCAGCATACACATAGCATTCAAGATAAGAAATAAAGCATGGTTTACAATCCAAAACATGGCATCAACAAGCCACACCGTAACATCAAAATATCAAGGAGTCTAACATGCTCCTAACACCAACAACACATATCCCATTGCTTAACTATTACATCCATAACTTAAATAGTTCATGCTCCTAATGATCGATCATTGTACCCAAGCATACTAGTGCCAATACTTAACTCGTTTCATTAATCAACCTCACAACATTCTTACCAATTTCCCTGCTTAGCACGTACTCACCATGATTTACCATCATGCACAAACCACATTCCATAACCACATGCATATAACAATGCATCAAATATCATACCTCAACACATATGTATATCACAATATACATAACCACATTAATCACAATTAATATGAAACAAGAGGCATAATAAGCATTTAGAAGTTCAACCAAAGGTTTCCTAAACTAAGCTTGAGATTAGACTACCAATCTAATCCCAACTCTAGGTGGGTTTACCAAGCCCAACCCAGGTCCACATGCTTGAACCAACATTTGAAAACCAATTTAACCAAGTTGAAATCTGTAGAACTAATGTTTTGATATAATAATTGAAAAATGTTTTGGACTGTTTAAAAAAGTATTTAAAACATTTCCCAAGTCCAAATATTTGTTTAGGGATGTTTTTAAATGGGTTTAATATGTTTTCAAAGGCCAAACTACTCAAACTTGTCCAGGTGTTTCGAAACACCTTAGGGCGTTTCGAAACAGGTGTCTCCAGTAGCCAAAACGTTTCGAAACGTGTTTCGAAACGGGCTCTCTATGGACAGCATTTTTGCCCAGCGTTTCGAAACGGGCTAGGCCGTTTCGATACGCCCACGTGGCACTGACCACAACGGTCATAAACCCCAACGGCTCTTTCCCAACTAACTTTTAAATACAGGTCGTTTCGAAACGGGCTTATAGCGTTCCGATACGCGTTCCGAAACGGCAAGGGGGTGTTCCGAAACGGGTACCCTGACAGACTGCAACGGCTCTTTCTATAATGAGGGTGTTTCGAAACAGGCTCGAGTGTTTCGAAACGGGGAGCTGCAGAACTGCATTTATGGAGGGAATTAAAGGCTCCAACGACTCTATTTCAACCCCAACGGTCCTAAACGGCTATAAACTCAATTGGGAGTATAAAAGGGACCTCCAAGCATCAAGAGAAGGCTAATGCTTCAATTGTCAATCAACAAATGATCAAGAATTGTCTTAGAGCCTAAAGTGTCAATTATTGTATAGACAAACACTAGTGAGCCAAAATTGTCAAATTTGCTCAAGTGTTTTAGGTTTTGGGTGAGAGCTAAATTGTGCAAACAAACACCTATTAGAGGGTTTAAGTTTGCTTCTTGTTTCTCTTTGTAAAAGAGGGTTTTGATCAAGGCTTTGGGTAGAAGCTTGATCGGTGTAAAGGGTTTCCTCATTGTCCTAGAAAAGGGGACGAATCAATTAGTGGAATTGGTTGTGAAATCCTTAGTGGGAAGCTAAGGTAGTGGATGTAGGTGCTTGTTAGAAGGCCGAACCACTTTAAAATCATTGTGTCTTTATTCTTTCTAGCTTCCTAAACCCTTCCACCCAAATATCCACCTCTCCACCACTTGGTGAGCATAATCGGTTGAACGAATCGAGCACCACACAACTCAACAATTGGTATCAGAGCTTGGCTCAATCGAAGAGGATTCACATCCTATTGAGAAGATCCGGCAAGCTTGATTACTAGTTCATCAACCGGCTCAAATGGCACAATCAATCGACAAACCGCCTTTCTTTGACGGAGACCACTATGCCCATTGGAAGACAAAGATGAAATTCTTCTTGAAGTCAAGAGATTACAAGCTATGGGACATAGTTGAAGATGGTCCGTTCGTGCCTCAAAGAAGTAAAGCGGAGTGGAGTGCCGACGATCGCAAGAAGATGGAGCTCAATTGCAAGGCCTTGCACATCTTGTTTTGTGCTTTTGGCCCATCCATCTATGAGAAGATGTCTTCTTGTGAGAGTGCCAAGGAGGTATGGGACAAGCTTGAAGTCACATACGAGGGGACAAATGAAGTCAAGGAGACCAAGATTGGGCTTCTAACCTTGGAGTATGAGAACTTCAAAATGGATCCGGAAGAAAACATCGAGAAGATGTTTGATAGGTTCTCCACCATCACCAACGGTCTTAAAGGTTTTGGAGAAGCCATCCCGGAAGAAAAGCTTGTTCGAAAGCTCATCTACTCACTTCCCGAGTCTTGGGACTCAAAGAGGACCGCCATCATCGAAGCCAAAAATTTGAAGACTTTGAAGCTTGATGAACTCATGGGGTCTCTCCTTACTCATCAAATCATGAAGAAAAATAAAGAGGATGAGAAAAAGAGGGAAGAAATTAGAGCTATGGGAGAGAAGAAACTCAAAGGGCTTGGCATCAATGCAAGTGCCATGGCTCTCAAATCCTCCACTTGCCATCATGTCTACTCAAGTGAAGAGGAGGATGAAGAAGAAGAGATAGTTCATCTCTTCAAGAAGTGTGCCCCGTTCATGAAGAAAGCCTTGAGAGAGCTTGAACGAGAACCTAAGAGAAAGGAGAGGGCAAGCACTTCAAGCCATAAGAAGAAGGCACATTTGGCTACTTGGAGTGATGAAGACTCCACCGACGATGAACAAGCCAACCTTTGCCTTATGGCCATCGAAGAAGATTCAAGGGTAACTTCTAATTCATCTACTTCATGTTCTTATTCCTTTGATGAATTACAAGATGCCTATGATGATTTGGTTTTAGATTTTAAAAGCCACATTTTGAAAAACAAAAAATTGGTTTCAAAGTTGAAAATTCAAAATGATTTGCTTTCTAAAACCAAACTTGAACTTGAAGCAAAACTTGAAGAGTTTGAATTAAAATGTTTTGATTTACAAAAATTGCTTCAAAATGTTCAAGAAGAAAAAAATTTGATTTCCAAAGAGCTTGAAAAGAAAAACAATTTTGGAAAATCAAATTTTTATGTTAGACAATCTAGTGCCCCTAGATTTAAAAATGGTAAATGTTTTAGAAGTGTTTGGGTCCCAAAAGGACTAACCACTTCAATTAAAAAGGATGACATTGAAAAATGGATTCCTAAGGGGTCAAAAATTTGTGCCACTAACGTTCATGGATCCAAAGCAATTTGGATACCAAAAATTACTTGATTGTCTTTTGCTAGGTGTGATGGAGATGTTCAACAAGTCAAACATTGAGGGGGAGCTCCATGCACACAAGGAAGAACACTTGAAGAAGGAAGGCTTCACATCCTACCTTGAGTTCAAGTGTGGTAAAATTTCTAGTTGTTTTTTATTTCATTTGTTTATTTTAGTTTAAATTCAACTAGATGATCATATATGTTGTGACTAACATTTTGATGATGCTTTGAGTAAGGGGGAGCCTTTTTTAAAACCAAATTCTACTTTTGTCAAACTTTTACCTCTATTGTTATTTTTGAACTTAATGTTTTAAATTCTTTTTGATATAACAAAAAGGGGGAGAAATGGTTTGAAAAATTGAATTTTCAAATGAATAAGGGGGAGCTTTATTTGATTTCATATCTTTAGTCTCTTATTCACATTTTTAAAGAATAAGGGGGAGAATCCCAAACAATTTTTCAAGAGAATTTTATTATATCAAAAAGGGGGAGATTGTAGAACTAATGTTTTGATATAATAATTGAAAAATGTTTTGGACTGTTTAAAAAAGTATTTAAAACATTTCCCAAGTCCAAATATTTGTTTAGGGATGTTTTTAAATGGGTTTAATATGTTTTCAAAGGCCAAACTACTCAAACCTATCCAGGTGTTTCGAAACACCTTAGGGCGTTTCGAAACAGGTGTCTCCAATAGCCAAAACGTTTCGAAACGTGTTTCGAAACGGGCTCTCTATGGACAACATTTTTGCCCAGCGTTTCGAAACGGGCTAGGCCGTTATGATACGCCCACGTGGCACTGACCACAATGGTCATAAACCCCAACGGCTCTTTCCCAACTAACTTTTAAATGCAGGTCGTTTCGAAACGGGCTTATAGCGTTCAGATACGCGTTCCGAAACGGCAAGGGGGTGTTCCGAAACGGGTACCCTGACAGACTGCAACGGCTCTTTCTATATTGAGGGTGTTTCGAAACAGGCTCGAGTGTTTCGAAACGGGGAGCTGCAGAACTGCATTTATGAAGGGAATTAAAGGCTCCAACGACTCTATTTCAACCCCAACGGTCCTAAATGGCTATAAACTCAATTGGGAGTGTAAAAGGGACCTCCAAGCATCAAGAGAAGGCTAATGCTTCAATTGTCAATCAACAAATGATCAAGAATTGTCTTAGAGCCTAAAGTGTCAATTATTGTATAGACAAACACTAGTGAGCCAAAATTGTCAAATTTGCTCAAGTGTTTTAGGTTTTGGGTGAGAGCTAAATTGTGCAAACAAACACCTATTAGAGGGTTTAAGTTTGCTTCTTGTTTCTCTTTGTAAAAGAGGGTTTTGATCAAGGCTTTGGGTAGAAGCTTGATCGGTGTAAAGGGTTTCCTCCTTGTCCTAGAAAAGGGGACGAATCAATTAGTGGAATTGGTTGTGAAATCCTTAGTGGGAAGCTAAGGTAGTGAATGTAGGTGCTTGTTAGAAGGCCGAACCACTCTAAAATCATTGTGTCTTTATTCTTTCTAGCTTCCTAAACCCTTCCACCCAAATATCCACCTCTCCACCACTTGGTGAGCATAATCGGTTGAACGAATCGAGCACCACACAACTCAACAAAATCATTAACCACTCACCGACTAATCCAAGCTCAACAACTCTAGCCGATCAAGCTCCCAACGGTTCCGGATTCGTTCCCGAGGCTTCACCAACACAATTCCTTGCTTCTAAACATCCCAACACAATCAAAACAACCACAATTCAGCCCACAAATCACTGTAGCAAACCCGGAACACAAACCAAGAACAAAACACATGAATTCAAGCTAAAGACAACCCAAAACCCTCATTTTCGAGCAGCCCACTTGCACAGCCAAAAAACTATTGATTCCAACACTATTAACACACCTAAAAGCTTCCAAAACAACCCTTAACCATCACACTAACATCAGCCCTCAATTTCCAACACATAACAGCCCCAAAACTCAACCTTTGAACTCCCTAAAACCTCCCTAAAACCCAAATCCGTGAATCAACATAAAACCAAGTAAAAATCAAGTATGTTGGACCTTTTAGATAGCAAACAACTTATCTAACATTAACAAATCAAAAACTTGAGTTAAAGCTAACAAAGTTAGCATTTTTAATTCAAAACCCCAAAACTCTAAAATGCAAAATACTAGATTTTATTGAAAACCAAAGGTACCAACATGAAGAGGAAGGTAAGGACATGTCAAAAACGTATTTACCTTTCAAAAACCTTCAAGGGTGAAAGAGTAAGGTAATGAAATAGTGTCTTCAATGGTGAGGAGGGTTTTCACGTTGGATTTTGTTTGGAGGTGGAAGATGATGAAAACCTTGGGTATTTTGAAATAAGTTGGTTTTTATTTCACAAGTCTCATTAATTATAAGATTGCCATTAATGAAAGTGGCCATCTTCTAATTTCTAAAATCTATGGAGTTTGGGTTTTAAATCAAGATATGCCCAACATAAAATTTATTTGTTTTGAAAACACGAGGCCCAAAATAATATTTTAATATTTTAATTTCACCAGACCCCCAAACCCGGGTGTTACACAATGTAGCCAACACTTGTTGGTAAAATTCAATTGAAATTTAGTATAACTTACCAAATTATCTTAATATATATATATATATATATATATATATATATATATATATTTAAGAATTTACTATCATATTTTATTTAAATGATAAAACAAAAATGAAATTTTCTAAAATCATCCTATAAGAATTCTGAATATGATAAATAATTATCCTATAAAATTGTCAAAAATATAAAAATATTATAATTATATATAAGCTACTAAATATAATTATAAAAATTTAAACATAAAATATATAAATTAAAACATAAATTCAACTAAGTAGATTTTGTGATAAGATAGAGATAAGGTTGTTATCTTAAACACGATCTATAATATTAAATTTCAAATTTTAAAAATAGAGATAATAGGTTAAAGGGATTATACAACTTGTGTTTACCTCTATAAAAATGGAGTTTATGAAGGAAACTTAAATTAAATTAATAGTGAGAACTGAAGCAAAGTGTGTAAAGTGAAAACAAAATGATGATGCCAGGTTTTGTTATTATTTTGTTGATTGCGGTGTTATTGCCATCCACGTAATATTTAGGAGATGCGCAATCAAAATGTGATAATGCTGAATGTTTTTGTGGACCTTGTCAAGCTACCATACGATATTTAACACGGAACGGAGAATGTATTAAGATTTGCACTTGCAATTGTTGTTACCGCCTTCACCGTTCCAAACTAACCCAATACAGGCACCACCACCAACGACTAAATCAAACCCACAACCTCTACAACAACCAACAGTGACAATACCGAATCCTTCGCACCAAAGCACCACCAAAACCGATAGTGGTTACGCCAACTGTATCGAATCCAAAACCATCAACAGCGGTTCGCCACCATCCGAATCCTTTGGATCCTCTAAGCAATTGCGAAGTACCAATTTTAGCTCCATATCCCGTGGAAAGAACCAGACATTGTTGGTGTACGATGAAGTGTCACTATAACGGGTGCTTTGAAAAGATTTCGATGGCAGCAACAACAAATTATGCTTTCATGGAGGTTGATAAAAATTGTTGTGATGCAATTTGGGTAGCATACAAAACTTTTGGTATAATCGATCCACGCTATAGATATTTTCTTTATCGACTCAAACAACACTGCTCTAAGTTTTATTAAGATTAAAATCCTTATCACTATAAAGAGAAAAAATGTTCACATCTTGGGCCAGAATAGTAGTCTATGGTCAAACATTAAAGTATACACCTATCATAACCCCCACTCTTCTTTCCAGATCAAACCCTACTCAAGTGCTTTTCCAGTTGCAAATCTCAGCTCTTGAAATCTATCTTATCCGCTCTTAGAAACATCTCCTTATTGTTGCTAAAGCTTTCTATAGACCCCAAGGCCTTTTCCATTGCATTCGATGTCGCTGTTTTGGCTACACTTTCAACATTATTTGTTGCCATTTTTTGTACAAAAAACAAATGAAAAAAATCCAGAAAAAAATCTAGGAGAGTTATTATCCTTTTTAAGTGGGTTTTTTTATAATAAAAGTAAAGGAATTTAAAGGGAGTACTCATTTTTTATTGTGGCTTGAAATGGATTTGAATTGTATTAAATTGTGGTTGTGGTTGCGGATGCCAATGTACTGGTGCCTAACTATGGATACCCATCATTTCCATTTTCGTGCCAATATTGTTGGTTTCTGAATAGAAAAGATTCAACTTTATGCACTGATAGGAACACACTGGTGGGTGTTCCAGTACCAGCGGTGGCCGATGAAGGGTGATGCTTTCCTTTGTGAACCAAAGAGACTGGCTCCAATGAAGAAGGGGACAAAGATGTAGCAGCATCGAAACTATAGGGTGAAGGTCGAATTTGGAGACGGTGGACCGATCCTTCTTGTTAGATCAAAAGAGACGTTTGGCACAAAGATATTTGGAGACGGTGGACTGATCGTTTGTGTACACGGCGGGTTCGGTTTAGGATTAAGTATTAAGATTTAAACCGAAAGTGTTGTAAAGTTTGAGATATAAATTATGTCAGTTATATTTATTTTAAAAAAATAATAATAAATGTTTTGAAAATGTGTTTTTATTAAAATTTAAATTTGTGTAAGATGTATAATGTTTTAAATGAAATGTAGAAGTTGAAATGAATTATTTAATTTCAAAAGTATAACCATTTAGGTGAATTATGTTGTGGTGAAAAGTTAGATCGAAATGAAGTGAAGTGAAGTTTCATTCTAATATTTATGTTAAAATATGGCTACTTAGTCTAAAAATAAAACAACAAATTTATATTTGGGTGGAATGTGCGATCCTTTTGCATCATAACGAGAACTTCTTTCCCCAAGGTTGCGAATAGCTTGCCCAAACAGAAGTACGTAGCTTTCACGATGATGATCACTGACAAATTTCAAATCCCTTTCAAGGAGAATTGATTGCCTCAGCCAAGTTGGTTGTCGTGTGGCCATATCTAAAATCACTATCTTATGCATTGGTCCATTTTTCCTTGGGAATTTTTACAACGTACTTGTAGCCTGCAAAATTCTTCCTCCGCAAGTCATGAAGCATTTGTTAAAATTTGTGTTGAACTAGTTCGTACACTAAAACACTACAGAGTGTACAAATGTGATATAGGGAAAGTAGTGATAAATACAACAAATTTTAATACGTACTCATTCGTATAACGAACCTGCATTCATCGTCCTTCTTATATCGGCCATGGTAGTTTGTAGTAATGTGGCGTATGCAGTAACGGTGTTCAATGTTTAGAGATTGAAACTGACGGCCTAAAGATTGGATCGCTGACTTTATCCCTCCTCCTCGATCTGAACCAACAAGGGACACCTCCTATACATCTTCCTAATTACCATGATCTCACCGAAAGAACTAGTAACATTCACACCTACTTCTAACCATTCATACGGTAAACCTAGAGACCTTGCATGTTCACCCAAAATATACGAATGTGTCGAACCCAAATCTATCAAAGAAAGCAAAGTTAAAGACCGTAACGAGAAATAACCTGTGATGATATTCATGTCATTCCCAACCTCTCACTGTGCATACACCCTAGCCGGTCCTCCAGCCTCGGGCTGAACTGCCACCACATGAGCTAAGTTCCTCTGACCATCGTTCCACAGCTGAAAATTACCTCGACCGTGCCCACGGCCTCTCTGATGCTCAAACCCCCTAGTTGGAGACAGTCCACCCCTAGCCGGGTGTGAACAGTTACGCCTCAAATGATCTCGGGAACCACAGTTCCAACATACCCCAAAGGTACCCATACACTCGCTCGGATGACGTCTCCCGCATCTAGTGCACTCATGAGTGTGAACAAAAACTCCTTGGCCCTGATGGCATCGTCCATGGTTACCGCCCCTATGTCTCGAATCGTGTTGATACCTTCTATCTCTATGCCTCTTGGCATGATCTCTATCCCAATCCGCATGTCTCTTCTTGGAATCAGACCCACTCGCTCAGGTACTCGAGCCTAAGTTCTGCTTAATATCCTTGGCCCTAGAGACCAAAACATCAAACTTGGTGTAGTTAGAGGCAAGCATATAAGTCTTCACATCTCTAGTCAATCCATAAAGGAAGCGCTCACACTGTTCCCTCTCATTGGGAACCAACTTGGATGCATACTGGCTCAACCTCACAAATTGAACCTCATACTCGGACACTGTCTTGCTACCCTGAACCAAGGCCATAAACTCTCTCTTCTTTTCATCCTGATATCGGACTCTGAGATACTTCTTCTTAAAAGCTGTTATGAAGAATTCCCAAGTGACATCCGCTTCTGTCATACCCGAAGTAACGGTGGTCCACCAAGCATACGCATCTCCCTAAAGCAAGGAGACAACACAACCCAACTTACGAGTGTCTGAGCACTCCATCTGACCTAAGATTCGTGTAGTACTCTCAAGCCAAGCCTCTGAACCCTTGGGAGTCAAACCACGGAACTCAACTCCACCCAAGCTATGGAGTCTCTCAAGGGGTAAACCAGTCCCTGCACCCTGAGGTGGTGTTGCAGCATGCATACCAGCTAAGGCTATCTGAAAAGCCCCGTCTATAGTCTGAATCAAATGAGTCATGTCCGCACCTGCCGGACCTTGACCTGCCTGAGCTCCATTACCCTCAACATTTGCACCGACCTGAGGTCTATTACCATCACCTCCGACATTCGCACCGGCCTGAGGCACATTACCTCCCACATCCACCCCATTAGCATCGGAAGCAGGAGGAACTTGAGGCACATCCCCGGGTGCCTGGTCACCCGCTCTAGGCCGTCCTCTCGGTCTTACCAAAATGAAGATAAAATCTAAAACAACAAACACATCACATACAAGAAAACATGAGGTTACCAAGGGCAAGGATCCGAATTCTCAAGCTCTTTAAACCAAAACCATTTTCCAATAACAACACCTAGAAATGGGAACACTCGACTAAACTTCAACAAACAACAAGAACGATAAAGCATGCTTTCAAACACTATCTAATAGCAACCAATCCAAACAAGCCAACTTACCTGACTTACCTTCTCGAGAGACCTCGTAACCGACGCTCTGATACCACCAAATGTAACCCCCTCGTCCCGGTCTAGCCAACAAACCGAACCGAACGGGTTACACGGGGAAAACCGAAGCGAAACTCATTAAGATCTCACCCCAATTAACAACTCCATTTTTAATTATCTTGTCTAAATGCTTTAGTTGACCCCCCATGAGATAAGCAAGCAGCGGGAAAGCAACCACTAATTCGATCCAAACAAAACAAACATTTTTAAGATAAATTTTTATCCATTTAGCTAAGGGCGTATCGATACTCAAAAGGACCGTATCGATATGCCTTCAACGGTCAAGCTTCCCTAGAGTGAAGTCTGAGAGTCCGTATCGATACCCTCCAAGGCTGGTATCGATACGCTCTCAACGGTCAAAATTTCAAAGTCAACCCTAAGACCGTATCGCTATGCCTAAGGCCTGTACCGATACCCCAATTTCTCGTCAAATTCTCAGATTTCCAGAGAGCAAATTGGGTATCGATACGCCCCCGTGTATCAGTACACTAGGCCTAAAAACAAGGGACCGTATCGATACCGCCCTGCACAAAAGGTCTGCAGATTTTGATTTTAAGCACAAAGGGACTATCCTAATCAACTTAAGCAGACATTAGATCATCATATAAACATGCATACAACTTTAGGCAAACAAGAAACATTCATTTAAGGCATTCAAAAACATAACAAGGCTCAATTCATCAAATAAGATATAAAAGGCAATAGAACATGCTTAACATCCACCAAAGGAGTCAAATGCCAAAATAAAACATGCTTCAACATTTAAACAAGTTAACCACATCAACAGTAACAAGACTTAGGAGTTTGAACACCAACTCCATAACAACAAGCCTAGCATTCCCATTGTCTAAGCATTATTACAAACATAAAAAACGTACTTTGAACTTAGCAAGAGCTCCAAGAATTCCTCCCTTTCCCACTTGCCTCACGGAACCTCTAATGATCTGCATTGTTGGAAAAAGAGAGCGTAAGCTTAAAGCTTAGTGAGCGGAGCTCTAAAACACGACAACAATGTAGTTTTAAAACATAAATCTTATTTTTGGGAACAAAACCATTTAAGTAGGAGACGTGACAACACAAGCATAGGCTAAACATGGTTTGCACATGCACAACCATCCCGGTGGGACTACACATCACCGTACACAACAACTAGCATTTTTCGATGGGACTACACATCACCGTACTCATCTACTAGTCACTACCGGTGGGACTACACATCACCGTATACAACGACTAACCATCACGTGAGGCTTGACATCAACTAAGACTACACAACAACATTAGAATGGAGAGTAAAGGCAATCCACATTTCACACAACAACACCAATAATCGCACACACCAACACTTAACGAAACAAGGTAATTTAGCAAACTTACACTTGGGTTTAGGTTAGCCTTTAAGGCTCCACCTGTAACGCCCCAAAAATTACGCCCAAATTGTAAATCCTATATTCGAATAATCTCTAATTTTAAAAACCATACTTTTGAAAGCCCTAATTGAAAACCCTAACAATTGAGAATTTTAAATTCAAAACCCTAATTGAAAATTCATAATTAAATTGAAATTTAGTTGTGAAATCAGTGACCTATTTGTTAATAATCAGAAGTCCAATGACCTTTTTATAATTGGTTTCTTTTTTTGGGCCCATTTCGGAATTTGGGTAAAGATTGAGTGTTGTTCTAAAAACCCTTAAAGAGTTGGATGACCTTATGGTGCAATTTTACCCTTAAAAGCTTGTTATTTAATTTCTTTTCAGCTTTAGAAACCCTCGGTTGCCGTTCTTTTCTTTTTTCTATAGCTGCGCTGTCCCTAACCTCCCCTCATGTCAAAATAACGTATCCCCCACCTTTGGTGGTCTGATCAGAGCTCCGATCAAGCCCCAAATCTTGGCTGTATGGTGCTTTGTCGCCTCCAAAGTGAATCACGTCTTTCCGCAAGTAGACCCCTACCGTTAAATTATTCTTCTGGTTGTCTTTTGTGAGCACCACCATTCTGCTACAAACCCTTTCACGTATGATTATTGCTATTATAATAAGTTTTTACAGTTTTATAATCATTACAGATTTACAAATTTATCATATACAAATATATATATATATATATATATATATATATATATTATTCACGGTTGTTATCATTATTAGCATTATAGTTATTTTATGTTATTATACATATATAACCCTTGCGTTGTTTCTTTGTCCAGCAACACCAGTTTATCCAATTCATGTATTTAAATTTGAATGGTGCTATTATTATATTATTTTCTATTAGCTGTAAAATATTATTTATTAATACTGAGATCATGTGGGAATGTGGTCTTATATTATTCTTATATACATATACACACGTATATAGTGCTTTCAAATTATATATGTACTGTTTTTATTACAATATTTTATATATAGAGAGAGAGGTTATTCCTTAAAAAATTTGCTCTTTTTCTTATAATAAGTATAGCATCTTCAAATATGTCAACTGACATTTGAAATCAATTTTAAGTTAGTTACTTATGTATATATTACTGATATTTCCATTATTATTTTTATACGTAATCTTGTTAAGAATTATGAGCATATTATAGAGTGTGTATTGGTTTGCAAATATTATCTAAATTACCATTACATATAGTCGGTGTAATTTGGTTTGATCCAAACTTTTATGACCCAAGCCACGTCCCAAAATTTTAACTCGAGTTTAGACCCGACCGACTCATACTCATAATCAACTTGTGTAACCAATCTGTCTTGAACTGTCTAATCAACCTTACTCGAACCATTCAGTCCAACCAATTCTTTGGCTTATTTGGAGAACAATGATACGAATCATGTTAATGTAGAATTATTCTCGTAGGTTTTGATATAGTTGGTCCATGTACTTCTGATCGTGGAAAATGCGTTATTCAGTAGGTTGAGTTTGCTTTGGCTAAGGTGTGTTCTCTGCTTGTGCTATACTATCTGTGTTGTTGCTGTGTGATGTTTGACTGTGAATTATGTTGTTGATATGTGATGTTTGACTATAAAATATGTTGTGATCTGAGCTATGTGATATGATGTATGCCATTCTGTTAAGCATCATACATCAGAATCTGGAATATAATTATCGGACTAAATGCTCATGCATTTTTGGACTAAATGCTCATGCATTTTCGGACTAATGATGTTGCGTTCGGATTGGAATTAGAACATTCATGTCATACCATTTGGGTGGGAAAATGTACGGCGGAAGTTCAGTGGTTTCATCCTTCGGGCTGAATTCCACTTCGGATCAGTGGTTCCACCCTTCGGGCTGAGTTCCACTTCGGATGGTGACGATGTAGAGAGTGGTTCAGGGGAACCTTACTCTTCGGACGGTGATGTAGATGGGTTCATGACATAGACTTAGGTGCATCGTGCTTTGCATATCTGTATATTCGATTGACTGTTGAGATGCCTATGTTAGCTGTATGATTCTTGTGATTATTAAACTCAGCGTATCTCCAAAGAAAGAGATGGTGGAGAGCTTTTAGGAGAAAGTTATAGCTTTTAGGTTTCTTTTTATGAAATGAAGATGACTCTTCAATCTTAAAATCCCATTTTCAAATTCATTAATGGTGTTATTGTAAATAATGACATTTTTTTTTATAAAATCAGCATTTTAACCCGAAACTAGTCCTAGATCAAAACCGATAACTCCCGGGCCCTAAACTGGGGCGTTACAACTCTCCCCCACTTAAGGAATTTCGTCCTCGAAATTACCTAACGGAAAGAGATACGGAAACTGCTTCTCCATGTCTTCCTTCCTTTCCCAAGTAGCCTCTTCCACACCTCGGTGTCTCCACAAAACTTTGACTAACTCGATAGATCTCTCAAGCTACACTTTCATATCCGTAGCAAGAATTTCAACTAGCTCTTCATCATACGACAGGTCTGGGTTCAATTCAATCTCTTCCACTGGCATTATATGGAACGAATCCGATCTATACTTCCGAAGCATAGAAACATGGAACACATCATGAATCTTCTCTAACTCGGTTGGGAGTCTCAATCTATAAGCAACGAGACTGATCCTCTTAAATACCTCGTAAGGACCAATGAATCTCAGACTCAACTTACCTTTCCTACCAAACCTCATCACCTTCTTTCAAGGTGAAACTTTCAAGAACACTTTGTCGCCTGTGGCATACTCTATCTCCTTTCTTTTCAAATCGGCATATGATTTCTGTCGGTCTGAAGCTGCCTTCAAGCGATCACAGATCAGTTTTACCTTCTCGGTAATGCCTTTAAGCAAGTCTGGCATCAGTACAAGCTTTTGTCTGGCCTCGGCACAACAAATAGGTGTTCTACATCTCCTACCGTACAGAGCCTCATACGGTGCCATCTGAATACTAGCTTGATAACCGTTGTTGTATGCAAACTCTACTAACGATAGGTGTTTCTCCCAAGAACCCTGAAAGTCGATAACGGAACACCTCAACATGTCCTCCAACACCTGAATAACTCTCTTTGACTGACCATCTGACTGCGTGTGATACGAAGTACTGAAGTTCAACCAAGTACCCAAGGCACGATGCAAACACTCCCAAAATCTAGTTGTAAACCTCGGATCTCGGTCTAATACAATCGATTTCGGTACCCCATACAACCTCACTATCTCACTGATGTACAGATCGTCCAACTTATCTAAGGTGTAGGTAGTATGAACAGGTATGAAATGGGCACACTTAGTGAATCTGTCAACTATCACCCACACTGAATTCTTCTTCGAAGGAGTCAACGGTAAACCCGACACAAAGTCCATGGTGATACGTTCCCACTTCCATTTTGGAATCTTCAACGACTGTAACAAACCTGAAGGAAACTGATGCTCAGCTTTAACTTGCTGACATACCATACACTTACTCACAAACTCGGCCACATCTTTCTTCAACCCAATCCAATAGTACTCTTCTTTTAACCCACGATACATCTTCGTACTACCTGGATGCATAGAAAAAGGACTATTATGTGCTTCATTCAAAATTGTATGCCTTAACTCGGCATTTCTAGGACTACTATCCTATCCTTGAAACATAGGATCCCGTTCTCACCAAAGTAGAAATCTGTGGGTCTACCCTCGGGTATATCTTGCACGTGAGGTGCCAAAGACTCGTCTTGCCACTGTTTCTCTCGAATCAACTGAGCCAACAAAGGTTTAACCTGTAGCTCGGCTATCAAACTGCCATCATTTGACATACTCAATCTCGCAAACATGGCTCGCAACTCAACTGCCACTTTTCTACTCAAAGTATCGGCCACTACGTTTGCCTTACCTGGATGGTATTCTATCGTAAGGTCATAGTCCTTAAGAAGTTCTAACCACCTACGCTGTCTAAGGTTCAACTCCATTTGAGTCATCAAGTACTTCAAACTCTTGTGGTCGGTATAAACTGTGCACTTCTCACCATAAATGTGGTGTCTCCAAATCTTCAAAGTAAACACTACTACTGCTAACTCAAGATCATGAGTGGGGTAGTTCTTCTCGTGAACCTTCAACTGTCTCGAAGTGTAAGCTACAACCTTACCCTCTTGTATAAGCACACAACCTAAACCTACATACGAGGCATCACTGTCAATCACAAACTCTTTCCCTGGTTCAGACTAAATCAAAATAGGAGCTTAGGTCAAAGCTTTCATCAACTTCTCAAACGCTTGTTGTCTTGCATCCGACCACTCATACGAAACATTCTTCTGAAGCAATTTAGTCAAAGGTGACGCGATCTTCGAAAACCCCTCGACAAATCTTCGATAATACCCCGTAAAGCCTAGGAAACTACGGATTTCTGTCATTGAATTCGGTTGTTTCCAACTCATTATGGCTTCTATCTTCTTGGGATCCACACTAATTCCATGGGCCGAGATCACATGACCTAAGAAGACTACCTCCTTAATCCAAAACTCGCATTTACTCAACTTGGCATACAACTGATTCTCAAGAAAAATCTGAAGCACTAGCCGCAAATGCTCATCATGTACTTCCTCGGTCCTAGAGTACACTAAGATGTCATCTATGAACACTACCACAAACCTATCCAAAAACTCGTGAAACACTCGGTTCATCATATCCATAAATGCAGCTGGAGCATTAGTCAAACCAAATGGCATTACCAAGAACTCATAGTGCCCATAACGTGTATGGAACGCTGTCTTCGGTATGTTTACATCTTTCACCTTCAACTAATAGTAACCGGATCTCAAATCAATCTTCGAAAACACTGAAGCACCTTTCAACTGATCAAGTAAGTCATCTTCCCGAGGCAAAGGGTACTTGTTCTTCACTGTTACCTTGTTCAACTGCCTATAGTCTATACACATCCTCATACTGCCGTCCTTTTTCTTCACAAACAAGACCGGATCACCCCATGGAGAAAAAGAGAGCATAAGCATATAATGCCTAGTGAGTGCACTCAAAAAGGGTAAAACATCAATGCATTTTTAAAAACCAAAACCAAAATTAGAAATTTATATTAAAGCATTTCAAATTCACAATCTTTGAAAACATACTCTTTAGAAAGCTTGTCTTGGGATTCATCCTTGCCTCGAACCACAACCCCACACTTGCTTAATTCACTGCATTGACAGAAAAAAAGAGAGCATAAGCATATAATTCCTAGTGAGTGCACTCAAAAAGGGTAAAACATCAATGCATTTTTAAAACCAAAACCAAAATTAGAAATTCATATTAAAGCATTTCAAATTCACAATTTCCAAAGCAATTAAACAAAATGTATAAAACCATTCTTTGGAATTAGATGATCATTTGCTAAAACCTTTCAAATCATTTACACATAACCCTCAAAACATATTACATCATATACATAATCATGTATCATGGATTGCAAGCATAATCCCATACGCAAAACCTCAATTTAAGCTTCCTTATGCATGATCATTTCATTTGCAAAGCTTAAAGAGAATCATAAACATAAATCACAATATAAAGAGAATTATAAACACATATCGCTATATGTAAACCTTTCAACCTCATCATGATACATTATCTCATATATTAGCATTAGAGTGACCAAAACCATATCATAACATTTTTAGGAAAACACATCAGATACTCGAATTTCTCGCGGTGGTACCTTTAAGCACATCTTTATACTTGGTAGTACCTTTAAACACACCTTTTATCGACCAACTGAAGTAACCCCTCAACGGTTGCAGTTCTCAATGGTCGGAGAAATACGATACAATCCCAACCCATCAACGACCATGAGATGACTTATTATAGTGCACTTTAAATCCTATGGCATGCCAATTATATCCGATAACTATTATTTCATTATCACTAGCCAATATACACTTTTAAACACAATTACTTACGATTTTTTAACGCATTTAACAAAATATTTCTATATGCAAAATCACATTGCCTATGGCAACAACCACATTCCATTTAGGAACCATTTCTTAATGCTGTTAAGCATCCATATAATTAATAAATCATTACATATTATTTGAAAGATGCATAAAACAGTAAGTAAATCAATCCATGCTTTTAAACCAAAACATGTAAATCAATACCATGTCAAACCGATATTCAAAAGGCGTAATAGGAAAAACTTAATTCCGAGCTTAGCTAAGCTTGCTAGGCTTTAACTAAACCCCCAAATCCATAATTCAAAACTCTTTATAGTACTAAAACACATTTGCACTCACCAGCTCGCTACCGTCTCGATACAAACGTCTCAATGCCAACACCTCATAGCCTATCCGAAAATCGCCCGAATACTTGTCATCTTCTGCCAAAAAATGCAAGGATCAATATAAATTAGACCATATCAAAATAACCATTTTATCAAAAATCAGCAGCCACCCTTTGAGAATCACAAACTCTCTTTTAAAATGGCAGCAACACTTAGGGGTGAGCGTTCGATCGAGTCGAGTCGAGTCAAAAAATTTCGAGTTATTCGAGTTGACGAGTCATATTTTACAACTCAAACTTTATTTGAAATTTTTTCGATTCGAGTCGAGTCGAGTTTTTGAGTTTCTATAAAAATTTAATTGTAATTATTTATTATGTTATAGTATGGTTTGATTCCAATTTAAACTCCATCCTCTAATCATATAAGATATGCACATATATATTTTTTTCACATGTGACAATATTTCTTCATATTTTTATATATCAGTATGTATATATCATAAAAAATAGAGGGACTCGTCTCGAACTTAAAAATAAATACACTAATTACTAAAAATTTCGAGTTATTCGAGTTATTCGAATTTCCATTTCACAACTCAAACTTTATTTGAAATTTTTTCGAGTTATTCGAGTTTATGAAATTTCGAGTCGAGTCAAAACGAGTCGAGTATTTTTTTCCTCGAGTCGAGTCGAGCTATTCGGTTTTTTCGAGTTGAGTCGAGTTTTGCTCACCCCTAGCAACGCTATTACATTACCACGCCACTGATGTGGCCGATCAATTCCCTTATTTTTTTCAACAACGCAACACCTTACGAGAAATTCATCGAACACTCACAATGCACACTAAGATGTGATCAAATAATTAAATCAACCACTCCACCAATCACCCCATTCAGGAACCTAAATCTAAATTCAACCAATTAGATTAATTCTGGGAATTAAATTACAAAATCAACTTTAGATTATTATTGCCCATGCACAAAACATTAGAACTCCATAGAAATCATTAGATTACTATAATCTAATCAAGATTTATGAGAAAATCCATTAAAATCCAATAATTCTATCAGAAATTCATTTTAATTATCCTAAAGCATAAAAAATCATAGATTAAGAATCAAAATCATGTAGAGAATTACTAAAAAACATTTTCTCAGCTTGCTTGATGAAAAACAACTTAAAGATGAACTGCCCTCTTGATTTCCAACAAGAAAATAGTGAAGATGATGTAGAAATCAAAATCCTTAATCCACAATTGTTTAGAAAATAAAATGGAGAAGAAATTGGAGTAGAAATAATTAAGGTATCAAGAAATCTCAAAGTTTTGTTTGGAAGAAAATGATATTTCTTTATTTAATTTAATAATTCCATTAAAATATATCACTGTAATTCATGTTTTACAATTTTTCCATCATGAATATTTTACAACCTTTTGCAAAATAGTCACTATCTAATTTAATATCAAATCGACCCATTTAAAATCACCCAAACTCAATTTCATCCTATGAAAATCTCATTAAAATATTTCCAAAAACATTTGCCACGATAAATTTATCGAAAACCAATTTATTCAACCCAAATTATTTTCCGGAATTAATTAATTAGCTAAAGTTTAACCCAAAATTCCAACACGATTCCGATAATTCACCCGAATCTCCTAGCCTGTTTTTTTGGGTGTTACACTCTTACCCCATAAGTTCCCCTGTTCGAACTAGCACCCGTTACCAAACTTTTTAGCACGAACGAGAATGTCCTTAAAAAGGTCTTCCAGAGTTGCATATAATACAAGTTTATTAAATTTATAAAATTCTGTATGTATTATAATTGTATTATTTTTTTACTCGTTGCCTGTTATGTGAAATGTATATAATTTTTTAAGATTATTAGCTGAGTTTAATTTAAAATAAGTCATCCATGTTAAATCTCAAAGGGGTGTTTAGGCGCGTTTTACGCCGTCTCCTGATTTTGGGGCCTATTTTTTTTTTACGTTAACATCAAGTACACGTGTTTATCTATACGACGGCGTGTCCGCCCTTCGATCCAACATTCAAAAATAGCTTTGAAAATGCGTTGAAAACCCTACCAAGAGAACTCTTTTAAGGGTGTTTAGGCGTGTTTTACACCGTCTCCGGATGTTTTTTGGGCCGATTTTTTCACGTTAACATTAAGTACAATTTTTTATCTATACGACGGCATGTCCGCCCTTCGATCCAACATTCAAAAACCGCTATGAAAAATGCGTTGAAAATCCTACCAAAAGAACTCTCACAGAGGTGTTTAGGCGTGTTTTACACCGTCTCCGTATATTTTTTTGGGCCGATTTTTTACGTTACCGTCAAGTACAAGTGTTTATCTAAACGGCGACGTGTCCGCCCTTCGATCCAACATTCAAAAATAGTTATGAAACTTGTGTTGAAAACCCTACATGAAACCTTTGCAAAAATGCTTCTAAAAGGCTGGGGAAGTGGAAATGACGGGGGGAAATCGCCGAACATGCACGGCGAGTTGGTGAGTGCAAATGTGTTTTGGTTGATTTATTGCTTAAGGTCAATACATCTATGACTCCTATTCTTTTTGAAGATCATAAAATAATTGCTTTGCTTGATTGTATGGTATGGTGGGTGTTGTTAGGGGTGATAATGAGCCTGAACGGCTCGTGAGCTACTCGGCTTGGTCAAAACTCGGCTCGAGTGAGCTCTACTCAGGCTCAGGATTAGCTCGAAACCTTAAGGTAGGCTCGGCTCGAAAAACTCATGAACAGGCTCAGAATCTATATATGCACTAAAAGTAATATGTTTAGCAAAAGAATAGCAATAAAATAAATTAGAAAAAATCTACCAAAAGTAAATTAACTAAAATAAATTGGGTATTTTCTTTAGTTTGTTATCACCCCTAGGTGTTGTTTTGGGGACGCTTGCCTTAGGAAATCAAAGAGATAATTTTGATGATTAAAACTTGGATTTAATGTCAAACATGTGTAAAAATGGTAGTAAATTACCCTATTAACTTCTATAAAATGTAAGATCGAGTTAAGGGGTTGTTGGTTATAACTTAGGGGCTTTGGGGATGATTTTCCAAGCCTAGGAAGCCTTTTTTGGGCTTCATTACCGGTACATAGGGAGCCCGTACTGGTACCCTAATGTTCTGGGTTAAAGAACATGAATGAACAATGATGAACTAAGAGAGGGGTACCGGTACGATGTTAACTTGTACCAATACGCTATTTGGGGTCGTATTAGTACGGGATGACCTGTACCGGTACACTAAGGCCTGGAAATTTCTAGTGAGTCAATTTGGTATCTGTACACGTGTGAGTACCAGTACGTGAGGACCAGTATCAATACCAACTTAGTGGTTTGTTCATTCAAACCGTGGTGCTTCAAATCAAAGCACTAACGAGTACGTGAAATTGGAAAAAAGAAGAAACAATTACATGGTGCACGAGCATGTAATAAGTACTAAAGAAAACCTGAAGTTGTTTTATGTGATCGTTGATTAGCTGAGAACTGAGGTATGAAGGGAGGTCTATCGTATCTGGGAGAGTAATGATAGCCTTTTTATCCATGTCATCATCACTTGAATTTGCATATTTTTCTAATGGAGGGTGGAGGGAAATTTCATGCCTGCTTGAGGAAGCTTGCACTTTTGATTCTCCCAGAGTGGGAGAGTATGGGAGTCTAACAATGATAATATTGTTCACAAGACCTGAATATAAATGAACATCAGTTGCATGCTTTGGATGTACATGCTAAGGAACATCATGTGAAGGTGTTGTAGAAAAATGAAAAGGAAAGCCACAAAACAAAAGCTCAAATTGCTTGATAGACTGAAGTTTATATTTCTTCCTCTTTTTTCTCTTCTAAGATAGCGTTAATATATTCATGCTTGCGGCCTGGACTAGAAGTAGATGTGAAGAAACATAATCTGTTTTTTTTATGAGATATGTTTTAAACAAAGATGAAAAAGTGAACCAAGAGTGCGAAGAAGTTGAACTCATAATTAAAAGTACGCAATTGAATCAGTGCCATCAGTAGAAAACAATAAACATTTCTAGTTGTTTAAATGATACCTTTGGAATGTCGGAACATGCGAATAATGTTTTTGTTTTTCACATCCCAAACTCGAATCATGCCATCCTCTGATCTGGATAGCAACAAATTTCCTTATCTACTTATACGCCAAACAAGTAACATGCTTACTGTTCAAAAATAAGATTGTAAAACTGTTAACAAAAGAGTAAGATTTAAGAGATAACAAGAATATTTTTAAAATTTAGAAAGGGACATGTAATATTAACTATCATTCATCGCAGCTTTTCCTTTACTAGTTTTGTTTTTGATGCATAACAATAACAAGCAGCTATAAAACCCACCTTCAATCTATGGGATTAGTTCTAGGATCTAAAGTTGGGCCAGCAAAGAATGAGTTGATTTCAACAGCTAAGAGCACAAGCCATAGCACCTGTTTAAGGACTAAAAGAAAGTATAAAGTGATAGGATGGCAACCGACATAAACTATCCTGCCAGAATTGCTTGAGAATACTGTAAAGATGGGAGAAACAAAACAAAAAGAAGATTGTCTGAACATAACAGAATAACACCTTTGATCAGTTAGCGAACCGACGATGTGCAATCCATAATTGTTGCTTGGGGAACTTTCAGCATTAAGTGCAGCAATATAAATTTCACCGTCTCGGCTGCCAGCATAGAAGACATGTTCACCGGGGTCTATAGCAATTGCATCAATGATGGAAGGAAACACAACATTTCTTAATAATCTTTCCCTGGATAAGCTCCATACCTATTAGCAATGCACATTAAATCAGGACCTCTTTACAGAGTATCTACCAGAACATATGGCTAATGCTATATATTAGCACAAAAGACTGCTGCACAAATACATGAGGTACTTAAAAAATGAGTCGATAGACTCCCTAAAACAAGGTACTATAATGCTTTAGATTGGTCCCAATGCATTAGTTGCTTTAGTTTAGTTTGGTCCCTAAAACAACCATAATTATCTTCAATTCATATTTCATACTAAGCAATGCATATACCTCAAGCTATTAATTTGGCAAAAAGAGCACTCCTTAGTTTCAAAGTTAGCAGTACAAAACACAATTTACTAATAAAAAGACTAACGGAATAGATACAATGGGCGAAGCCAATGAGTTGTAGCGTAAAGCTTCCCAGAATAACACTCTAATCACCAATCTGCTAAAATATAATATGCATTTGGGATTTCAACCAAAATCAGAACAAACCTTACAATAACCCATAACGATATCCCTTACACGCAGAGTATGTTCTGTAAAACTATATTCATAAAGATGACTTGCCCGTTGCTGCCTAACATCATCAAATTTCCTAATTTACAACAAACATAATTGATCATAGGAGTAAGGATCAGAACAAGGAACATGTACATGAAAAGCGACCAAACTCTAACGCATCCATCCTCCGACAGAAATGAGGAGTGAATCATCCTCGGAGAAAACTAAGCATGTAATGTAACTGCCCTATAATGAGCGTGCCATTTCTTTAATAGCCAACCCGTAGCAACCTAAACAGTGAAACAGAAACCAACCGAATTTTACCTCTCAAAAGTAAATATCGCGAGATGAACCTCCACCAACAATATAACTACCTTCGCTATTAGCAGCAAGGGGTTTAATAGGTTCCGCGGGAAAACTTTTAACTAGCGCTTAAAGCTGCAAAAAAGTAATAAAATGAAGAGGAGAATGTTTGGGAAAAGAGTTAAACAGTTTGTATGTTAAAAAGAGCAAACCTTGGACCAAGACCAATAAAGGACGTGGCCAGAGGTGGCGGAGGGATCGCGAAGTTGAGAGCAGGCCAGGAAACGGGAACCTATGGATGCGAGGCCGTGGGGAGGAGAGGCGCAAGTCTTGTATCGCGAAGTTGAGACCAATGCCGCCGTCGATTGAAGATGATGTTATTACTACGTTCATTGTTATTGTCAAACTTCGTTTTTTTTTCCTTTGAACTTTGAGTTCCTTTGAAACTATGTTGTTTTCAGTGACCGAGACACGTACAATTTAGTGGTATGGGGTCAAAAATATTTATATTGTAGTGGTATGAGAATCCTTATACCCTAAAGTTAACTTTGACCCCACTATACAAAAATCCTAACTCAACCACATGTCGTTTTTATATTTTATTTATTTTTTCATAATTTGGATTTATTGTAGGTGCACTTTGTTAATATAATTGACCGATCATAATTTCATATTAAGAGAAAAATATAATATACAATTTAATCTCATAACTACATATTATTTAAGGAAAATATTTTGATACATAAATTCGTGTAAACTAAAGTTTACACAAATCTTTTAATTTTTAGGTTTAGAGATTTAGGTTAGGGTTTAGAGTCTAGGGGTTAGTTTGTTATTCACAAATCATATAAACAAACAAACAATACTCATAAGGTCATACACATACAAATGTTGCCTTCACGGCCAGACATCTTATAGAAGAGTATATTAAACTTATCACATCTTAATATAATTTTAGAGTCGTACCGGGTTTATTATTCACAAATTCATTGAGCCTTAACATGCATAGGGAAATATTATTTGCTTCACATCTTATAATTCTCTCAAGTCGTATTTATTGATTTACAAAGTTTAGTCGTATTATAAGGAGTTTACGACAATTTTTGGACAACAAGAACATTTTCGTCACTTTACACATTTAGTGATATTTTAATAATTTATTTCATCTAGGGGTATTTTAGTGTTTCTATATCTTATGAGACTCCTCAAGCCTTATCAGATGATTATAACTGGATTTACAAAGTTCATAATTGATTTTAGAAAACTTTGTGAGGTAGGGTAAAATGGTAATTTTGTAATTAAATGTGTCTTACGAGTACACTTACAATAAAATTTATTCTTATAAGATTTAATCTAAGTATTCTTAACTTGAAATGATGTAAACGAGTAAGAAGAAACTTTTAAGTTTTATAACTCACTTTGTGAGTTTAGCATACTTTATAACATAGGGGTAAAATGGTCATTTTGTAATAAAATGATTTTTATGATTACATTTATACTACAATTTATTCTTGTAAGATAAAATTTATCTAGTTTCAACTTGAAAATTGTTGTCATTTTCGTCGCCGATAGCATCGTCGGACCCCACCACTACCTTTATCGGATTTCAACGCCTATTTCTCCCAACCACCCATCGTTGATAATCAACGATATGTGTGGTAATTTTTTTTTGTAATATGCATGTTCATTTCCAAGGTTTGAACTCACGTCCTCTCCTTGGGAATGCAATGTGCCTTACCAATGTAGCCAACACTTGTTGGTAAAATTCAATTGAAATTTAGTATAACTTACCAAATTATCTTAATATATATTTTTTAAGAATTTACTGTCATATTTTATTTAAATGATAAAACAAAAATGAAATTTTCTAAAATCATCCTACAAGAATTCTAGATATGATAAATAATTATCCTATAAAATTGTCAATAATTAAATATAAGCTACTAAATATAATTATAAAAAATTAAACATAAATTATATAAATTAAAACATAAATTCAACTAAGTAGATTTAATGATAAGATAGAGATAACAAGGTTGTTATCTTAAACACGATCTATAATATTAAATTTCAAATTTTAAAAATAGAGTTAATAGGTTAAAGGGATTATACAACTTGTGTTTTCCTCTATAAAAATGAAGATTATGAAGTAAACTTAAATTAAATTAATAGTGAGAACCGAAGGAAAGTGTGTAAAGTGAAAACAAAATGATGATGTCAGGTTTTGTTATTATTTTGTTGATTGCGGTGTTATTGCCATCCATGTCATATTTAGGAGATGCGCAATCAAAATGCGATAATGCTGAATGTTTTTGTGGACCTTGTCAAGCTACCATACGATATTTAACACAGAACAGAGAATGTATTAAGATTTGCACTTGCAATTGTCTGTCACCGCCTTCACCGACAGTGGTTACGCCAATTGTATCGACTCCAAAATCATCAACAGCGCTTCGCCACCAGCCGAATCCTTTAGATCCTCTAAGTAATTGCGAAGTACCAATTTTAGCACCATATCTCGTGGAAAGAGGCAAACATTGTTGGTGTACGATGAAGAGTCACTATAAAGGGTGCTTTGAAAAGATTTCGATGGCAGCAACAACAAATTATGCTTTCATGGAGGTTGATAAAAATTGTTGTGATGCATTTTGGGTAGCATACAAAACTTGTGGTATAATTGATCCACGCTATAGATATTTTCTTTATCGACTCAAACAACACTGCTCTATGTTTTATTAAGAATAAAATTCTTATCGTTAGGGTTTTCATATTATTTTAGGCATTATATTTGATTTGTTTTTTAGTCTTAGTTCTATAGATATCATGGGTATGTCACCCTTAAACTACGTAATAAATTGTGTTTGTCGTTTTATTTAATAAAATATATACATGTTTTTGAAGTTTTTTTTATATCTCAAAATGTTTATTTTTTATGTTTGTAAATTGTTAGGAGAAAAATGAAACATTAACACCGTTTCTTAGTTGAAGGTTAAAATTTCATCGATTTCAATTGAGTTTGTATACAAATTATTAATTTTTAAAAATAATCAATATTTCATTATATTTTTTAATATTATTAATTATATATATATATTTTTTTTTCATATCAATCGCTATATGTTTTTAAAATATATTTAGATATTTCCCATCATCAAATGTTAATAAATGGATATTCAAGAAAATTAATAAATCAGAAGAATAAAAATTAGATCTGCTTTTCTTTTTCATTTGTTAAATTTATTTCTCACATAATTGAGACGAAAATCTTTATAAATAAGATAAATAAAAAATTCATACAAACGATAAAAAAACAAATAAATTAAAAAGTTTAAAATCTCGGGATCTCTTGGAAAGTGATAAAATTGTTCTTCTTTTTAAAATCTCGTGCTCTATTTGGTAAAATGTTAACCAAACTTTCAAAACTTTGAGAATAGCAATTAAAATTCATGTTTTGTTACAAAACGGTAATTCGACCGTTAAATTATGAAAATTTAAATAATAACACATTTAGTTCTCTATATCTATAGATTCAATTAATTTAATCTTATTTCAAATAAAAAGTCAAAAAACTGTTATCCACGCTGTAAGCCACCGAATAAAAACATGAACAAACTTCAATAGATCCTAGGTTGAACATGACATCTTTTTATCAGCATATACACCTATACAGTACAAAACACTTGTATAGTGTATGTAACCCCCTCGTCCCGGTCTGGACGGATGACCGATCCGAGTGGGCCACACGGGGAAAACCGAAGCGAAACCCGTTAAGGTTCCCCTCGGTTAGCAACCCTATTTTTTTATTCTTTTCTAGATGCTTTTATTAAATCCTATGTGATAGAACACGCAGCGAACAAACACGGATACGAAACCCACAAGACATGCAATTAAACAACCAAATTTTCCTTTTTAAACAGGCCGTATCGATACACATACAGAGGGTATCGATACGCCTTGACCAAAGTCAACCCTCTCAGTCAACTCAGGGAAGACCGTATCGATACACCATTTAGCGTATCGATACGCCCTTCTCGGTCAACATTTCAAAGTCAACGAAATGAAACCGTACCGATACGCTACAACCCCGTATCGATACGACCTAAACCCACCAACTCCTCTGAATTTCAGAGAGTTGGGACCGTATCGATACACCCTTGTGTATCGATACGCTCAGCCTGATTTGAATTCCAGAGAGCTGATACCGTATCGATACACCCCAGTGTATCGATACGCCCAGCCAAAACTGAGTCCTGCAGGCAAGACCGTATCGATACGGCCCTCAGGCGTATCGATACGCCCTGCACTACAACTCTCTAAAAAAATCAGCAAAACCAAACAAAACTCAACTCTATATGCATTTTGGGACTTCCCTAGACTCATTCAAGCATTCATACCGCCTCTATTAACTAAAATCTAGTCATACAAGGCACCCAACATGGACGAACATCATTCAACCAAAGAATCCACGTAATCATTCAAAGAAGGCATACAAAGCATACATGAGTTTCATGCCTTAGCAAACAAACATAAAACTTTCATATAAAGCAATCTAAACATGATTTTACAAGCCACACATGGCATCCAAATACGAAAGCAACACAAACATCCAAGGACTGGCTATAAGCTTCCCAAACAAACACTTAGGCATCAACATAAACATGGTTTACAAATCCATCAACATGAGGCATTAACAACATAAAGCCAACACAAAGGAGTCTAGATACAAGCTCCTAAAACACGTAGCATTTCCCATTGCTAGACTACTACATTATTTAATAAACCATACTTGAGCAAACTACCACACGCTTGGACGCCCTTTTCCTGCTCCTTGCTAACTCCAATCTAAAAATCTGCATTGACGGAAAAAGGAGAGCGTAAGCATAAAGCTTAGTGAGCAGTGCTCTAAAACATAACAACAACAATGCAGAGTTCAAAGCTTCCTTTAAAAGTAAAGGCCAACACATACAAGTCATCCAACAACCTATTCCATTTACTAACAAGTTCAACCAAAGGTCAACAACATAGACATTTCACTTCATGGCATGCACAAACATAACCAAACTTACACACACGGTGAGACTACACATCACCGTTTTAACTAGTGGATTTCCAATGGGACTACACATCAAAGGACTACCCAACTAGTGACTACCGGTGGGACTACACATCACCGGAGTCTTATAACACTTGCTACCGGCGGGACTACACATCACCGGAGCAACGACAACACACATGCTTTACACAAACACAACTAGCATACAAGTACGGTGGGACTACACATCACCGTTTCAGCTAGTGGGTTTCCAATGGGACTACACATCAAAGGAATACCCAACCAGTGACTACCGGTGGGACTACACATCACTAGAGTCTTATACTTTTGCTACCGACGGGACTACACATCACCGGAGCAACGACAACCATGCAGCACAACACACAAATCACCATCACACAACATGTACTCACTATATCATGCACAACCACACAAGCTGCAACAAAATCCACAACTAGGCACCAAATTGCTACAATCAACCTTAACAAACACAAATGGTCTTACTCACCATTTCCGTGCACAACCTGCACCAACTTACTACAAACAACTTTACAAGGCACATCAACAACACCATAATTACCATCACACAAAATCAACGATATAATAAGAAGCAACATGCTTCCTCCCAAAATATTGGAATTTCATACATAACAATTCATCACCACAAGTAATGAAAACAAACAGTAAAAAGGGGAAATTAAAGAGGCAATTCACAAACAACTTACTCTTGAATTTAAACTTGACTTTTCAAGCCCAAACAAAACTCTTCAAAACCAACTTTGAACCAAAACGATACTTGAAAACATTTTCACATCCACATGCTTAAACCAACGTTTGAAATCAATTTAAAACATTAACCACTCACCTCACTTCCTTAAGCAATTCAAGCAAAGCCGACTCAAGCCTCCATGACTTCCGATATCGATCCCGAGACTTTACCAACGAAATTCCTTGCTCCTAATCATCTCAACACAAGTAAATTAACCTCAAATCAGTCCACAACACAACATAGCAAACCCGAAATGAAATTCAAACATCAAACACTTGTTTTTCGAACCAAGAACAACCACTAAAAAGCCATTCCCGAGCAGCCCTTTAGCACAGTCCAAAACCGATGATTCCAACACATTTAACACTTCCAATTGCTTCCAAAACGACCCCCAACCAATACCCTATCATCGACCCTCAATTTCCAACACAAACCACACTCAAAACTCAACTAAAAACCCTCCTAAAAACCCTCCAAAACTCAAAATCGGGAAACTTAACAAAACTCTTCAAAAATCATATATGTTGAACCGTTTGGTTCATAAACTTCATATCTATCCCTGTTAAATCAAAATCTCAAGTTAAACACCATAAAACAACCATTTTTATTCAAATCTCCCAAAAATCCAAATTATAAAACATGGATGAAAATGAAAACTACTTGTACTTTTGAAGAGAGCAAGTTGAGAGCAAGTCAAAAACGTAATTACCTTTCAAAATCGAGCCAAAACGAAGGAGAAAGGAGATGAAATAGTATTTGGGGAGGGAGAGATGATTTTGGCGCTGGAAAGAAATGGAAGGGAGAGGAAGAAGAAGATAACTTAAAACTTTATTTTATAATAATTTAAATTTCAATGTTCAAAGACCAAAATGCCCTTAAAGAAAAAGGGAAACCACAATAGGTGCCATCCATGGCTTTTGGGCTCAATTTAAAATTGGTCCAAATCTTAAAACCCGAGGCCCAAACCATTACTTTATTAATTAAAATATTAGAATCGAAACCCGAGACAATACTAAAATATTATTTTCACCCGACCCCTAAACCCGGGTGTTACAGTGTAATAGAGAGTGAATGTGTTATATGTATGTAGCTAATTCTTTTGAAAGAAGGAAACCTCAAATATACAAGTACGTGCCCTTCATTATGATTTTTATATACTACACTTAATTGGTTGTAGTATTAAATTTTTAAAGAGTTAAATAGGGCTTTTAAGGAGTTAATATAATTTTTTTAGGGAAATATTAGAATTGACCCACTTGATTATTTTGGGTATGGGGTCAACAATATTTATATTGTAGTGGTATGAGAATCCTTATACCCTAAAGTTAACTTTGACCCCACTATATAAAAATCCTAACTCAGCCACAAGTCGTTTTTATATTTTTTTATAATTTGGATTTATTGTAGGTGCACTTTGTTAATATAATTGACCGATCATAATTTCATATTAAGAGCAAAATATAATATACAATTTAATCTCATAACTACATATTATTTAAGAAAAATATTTTGATACATAAATTCGTCTAAACTAAAGTTTACACAAATCTTTTAATTTTTAGGTTTAGAGATTTAGGTTAGGGTTTAGAGTCTAGGGGTTAGTTTGTTATTCACAAATCATATAAACAAACAAACAATACTCATAAGGTCACACACATACAAATGTTGCCTTCACGGCCAGACATCTTATAGAAGAGTATATTAAACTTATCACATCTTAATATAATTTTAGAGTCGTACCAGGTTTATTATTCACAAATTCATTGAGCCTTAACATGCATAGGGAAATATTATTTGCTTCACATCTTATAATTCTCTCAGAGTCGTATTTATTGATTTACAAAGTTTAGTCGTATTATAAGGAGCTTACGACAATTTTTGGACAACAAGAACATTTTCGTCACTTTACACATTTAGTGATATTTTAATAATTTATTTCATCTAGGGGTATTTTAGTGTTTCCATATCTTATGAGTCTCCTCAAGCCTTATCAGATGATTATAACTGGATTTACAAAGTTCATAATTGATATTAGCAAACTTTGTGAGGTAGGGTAAAATGGTAATTTTGTAATTAAATGTGTCTTACGAGTACACTTACAATAAAATTTATTCTTATAAGATTTAATCTATGTATTCTTAACTTGAAATGATGTAAACGAGTAAGAAGAAACTTTTAAGTTTTATAACTCACTTTGTGAGTTTAGCATACATTATAACATAGGGGTAAAATGGTCATTTTGTAATAAAATGATTCTTATGATTACATTTATACTACAATTTATTCTTGTAAGATAAAATTTATCTAGTTTCAACTTGAAAATTGTTGTCATTTTCATCGCCGATAGCATCGTCGGACCCCACCACTACCTTTATCGGATGTCAACGCCTATTTCTCCCAACCACCCATCGTCGATAATCAACGATATGTGTGGTAATTTTTTTTGTAATATGCATGTTCATTTCCAAGGTTTGAACTCACGTCCTCTCCTTGGGAATGCAATGTGCCTTACCAATGTAGCCAACACTTGTTGGTAAAATTCAATTGAAATTTAGTATAACTTACTAATTATCTTAATATATATTTTTTAAGAATTTACTATCATATTTTATTTAAATGATAAAACAAAAATGAAATTTTCTAAAATCATCCTATAAGAATTCTAGATATGATAAATAATTATCCTATAAAATTGTCAATAATTATATATAAGCTACTAAATATAATTATAAAAAATTAAACATAAAATATATAAATTAAAACATAAATTCAACTAAGTAGATTTAATGATAAGATAGAGATAACAAGGTTGTTATCTTAAACACGATCTATAATATTAAATTTTAAATTTTAAAAATAGAGTTAATAGGTTAAAGGGATTATACAACTTGTGTTTTCCTCTATAAAAATGAAGTTTATGAAGTAAACTTAAATTAAATTAATAGTGAGAACCGAAGGAAAGTGTGTAAAGTGAAAACAAAATGATGATGCCAGGTTTTGTTATTATTTTGTTGATTGCGGTGTTATTGCCATCCATGTCATATTTAGGAGATGCGCAATCAAAATGCGATAATGCTGAATGTTTTTGTGGACCTTGTCAAGCTACCATACGATATTTAACACGGAACGGAGAATGTATTAAGATTTGCACTTGCAATTGTCTGTCACCGCCTTCACCGTTCCAAACTAACCCATTACAGGCACCACCACCAGCGACTAAATCGAACCCACAACCTCTACAACCACCAACAGTGACTATACCGAATCCTTCCATTAAAGCACCACAAGCACCGCCAAAAACGACAGTGGTTACGCCAATTGTATCGACTCAAAACCATCAACAGCGCTTCGCCACCAGCCGAATCCTTTAGATCCTCTAAGTAATTGCGAAGTACCAATTTTAACACCATATCCCGTGGAAAGAGGCAGACATTGTTGGTGTACGATGAAGAGTCACTATAAAGGGTGCTTTAAAAAGATTTCGATGGCAGCAACAACAAATTATGCTTTCATGGAGGTTGATAAAAATTGTTGTGATGCATTTTGGGTAGCATACAAAACTTGTGGTATAATCGATCCACGCTATAGATATTTTCTTTATCGACTCAAACAACACTGCTCTATGTTTTATTAAGAATAAAATTCTTATCGTTAGGGTTTTCATATTATTTTAGGCATTATATTTGATTTGTTTTTTAGTCTTAGTTCTATAGATATCATGGGTATGTCACCCTTAAACTACGTAATAAATTGTGTTTGTCGTTTTATTTAATAAAATATATACATGTTTTTGACGTTTTTTTTTATATCTTAAAATGTTTATTTTTTATGTTTGTAAATTGTTAGGAGAAAAATGAAACATTAACACCGTTTTTTAGTTGAAGGTTAAAATTTCATCGATTTCAATTGAGTTTGTATACAAATTATTAATTTTTAAAAATAATCAATATTTCATTATATTTTTTAATATTATTAATTATATATATATATATATATATATATTCTTCATATCAATCGCTATATGTTTTTAAAATATATTTAGATATTTCCCATCATCAAATGTTAATAAATGGATATTCAAGAAAATTAATAAATCAGAAGAATAAAAATTAGATCTGCTTTTCTTTTTCATTTGTTAAATTTATTTCTCACATAATTGAGACGAAAATCTTTATAAATAAGATAAATAAAAAATTCATACAAACGATAAATAAACAAATAAATTAAAAAGTTTAAAATCTCGTGATCTCTTGGAAAGTGATAAAATTGTTCTTCTTTTTAAAATCTCGTGCTCTATTTGGTAAAATGTTAACCAAACTTTCAAAACTTTGAGAATAGCAATTAAACTTCATGTTTTGTTACAAAACGGTAATTCGACCGTTAAATTATGAAAATTTAAATAATAACACATTTAGTTCTCTATATCTATAGATTCAATTAATTTAATCTTATTTCAAATAAAAACTCAAAAAATTGTTATCCACGCTGTAAGCCACCGAATAAAAACATGAACAAACTTCAATAGATCCTAGGTTGAACATGACATCTTTTTATCAGCATATACACCTATACAGTACAAAACACTTGTACAGTGTAATAGAGAGTGAATGTGTTATATGTATGTAGCTAATTCTTTTGAAAGAAGGAAACCTCAAATATACAAGTACGTGCCCTTCATTATGATTTTTATATACTACACTTAATTGGTTGTAGTATTAAATTTTTAAAGAGTTAAATAGGGCTTTTAAGGAGTTAATATAATTTTTTTAGGGAAATATTAGAATTGACCCACTTGATTATTTTGGGTATGAGGTCAACAATATTTATATTGTAGTGGTATGAGAATCCTTATACCCTAAAGTTAACTTTGACCCCACTATATAAAAATCCTAACTCAGCCACAGGTCGTTTTTATATTTTTTTTATATAATTTGGATTTATTGTAGGTGCACTTTGTTAATATAATTGACCGATCATAATTTCATATTAAGAGCAAAATATAATATACAATTTAATCTCATAACTACATATTATTTAAGGAAAATATTTTGATACATAAATTCGTGTAAACTAAAGTTTACACAAATCTTTTAATTTTTAGGTTTAGAGATTTAGGTTAGGGTTTAGAGTCTAGGGGTTAGTTTGTTATTCACAAATCATATAAACAAACAAACAATACTCATAAGGTCACACACATACAAATGTTGCCTTCACGGCCAGACATCTTATAGAAGAGTATATTAAACTTATCACATCTTAATATAATTTTAGAGTCGTACCAGGTTTATTATTCACAAATTCATTGAGCCTTAACATGCATAGGGAAATATTATTTGCTTCACATCTTATAATTCTCTCAAGTCGTATTTATTGATTTACAAAGTTTAGTCGTATTATAAGGAGCTTACGACAATTTTTGGACAACAAGAACATTTTCGTCACTTTACACATTTAGTGATATTTTAATAATTTATTTCATCTAGGGGTATTTTAGTGTTTCTATATCTTATGAGACTCCTCAAGCCTTATCAGATGATTATAACTGGATTTACAAAGTTCATAATTGATTTTAGAAAACTTTGTGAGGTAGGGTAAAATGGTAATTTTGTAATTAAATGTGTCTTACGAGTACACTTACAATAAAATTTATTCTTATAAGATTTAATCTATGTATTCTTAACTTGAAATGATGTAAACGAGTAAGAAGAAACTTTTAAGTTTTATAACTCACTTTGTGAGTTTAGCATACTTTATAACATAGGGGTAAAATGGTCATCTTGTAATAAAATGATTCTTATGATTACATTTATACTACAATTTATTCTTGTAAGATAAAATTTATCTAGTTTCAAATTGAAAATTGTTGTCATTTTCGTCGCCGATAACATCGTCGGACCCCACCACTACCTTTATCGGATGTCAACGCCTATTTCTCCCAACCACCCATCGTCGGTAATCAACGATATGTGTGGTAATTTTTTTTTGTAATATGCATGTTCATTTCCAAGGTTTGAACTCACGTCCTCTCCTTGGGAATGCAATGTGCCTTACCAATGTATCCAACACTTGTTGGTAAAATTCAATTGAAATTTAGTATAACTTACCAAATTATCTTAATATATATTTTTTTAAGAATTTACTGTCATATTTTATTTAAATGATAAAACAAAAATGAAATTTTCTAAAATCATCCTATAAGAATTCTATATATGATAAATAATTATCCTATAAAATTGTCAATAATTATATATAAGCTACTAAATATAATTATAAAAAATTAAACATAAAATATATAAATTAAAACATAAATTCAACTAAGTAGATTTAGTGATAAGATAGAGATAACAAGGTTGTTATCTTAAACACGATCTATAATATTAAATTTTGTTATGAATATTTATCTATGTGGATGTCTATCATGATTAGAACTTTATCTAAGGAGTTTGATTTATTTATTATTAGGAATATTATCTCTATTAATTAGAGTTTAATGTATTATGTACTTCTTATGCCTATAAATAGATGGTTTACTGAAGGCATTGTTGATACAATTCTATTTTTGAGAATAATACAAATATCCCTCTGTCTCTCATCTCTTTGTTCTTCTTGTTCTTATTCTTGTTCTTCTTTATTTTATTCACAACACGTTATCAGAACGAATTTGCTCGCAAGAAATATTGAGAAAGATGTGCGTTGAAGCTAAAGTTCAAGACATGTCAATTACAATCATTTAAAGTCTCCTTCACGATCCTTGAGTATATTTTCAAATACGTTTGCATTTTTTTATGGGCTACAAATATATAATAAGGTAAATTTCTTCAAATTGTGATTCATAAAAAAGGTACATAAAAAAAACAGTACTTTAAATTGATTCCTCGCACAGTAGTAATAACATGATTTGATTAAGAATTTCTTTGGTGAGATAAAGATATGTTCCGTAACATGATAATAAAAATCGGCATAATTATTAACTTGTTTTTCGTTGTCTTGTAATGATAAAAGAATCGAGAAACGAACTTTGTTTGACAAACTTATTGGGTTTTTTGTTTTATTTTTTAAAAGGTTAATATTTGTTTATTTTATTATATTGACGAGAGTTGATATTATTAACCGTGTTTTTGAGTTTAGCATGTATTTAAATGATTTGGAAAGAGACATGATATAAAGGGATTATGAGAAGTTGTCTCGGTTATTTGCTATGTCTCCATTGTCCTCGAGAGGAAAACTATTATCGGTAAACTCTACTTTTATTTTTATTCTTTAAACTACAATTTTAAAGTGTGATAAATCAGGTGATTTTGCTTGAAAGCAATAATTCTCATGTGTCGAAAAACTCGACTATAGACTTCTCTCAAGATCAAGTGTTGAAATTTTATCTTGATCCAAAAAAGTTTTATGGGAGGCATTCCCTGAAGTGAATGCAAAGCATGATGTTTATTCCATGCGATTATCAATGATTGGGCATTCCCTGAAGTGAATGCAAGCATGATGTTTATTCCATGCGATTATTGGACTTATGTCATTCCTTAAAGTGAATGCAAGCATGATGTTTATTCTATGCGATTATTGGATTTGTTTCATTCCTTGATGTGAATGCAAACATGATAATTCACTATATGTTTAGTGAATAAAACTTAGTTATGTGCCAGAGTATCACTGATGAGGTTTTAAAGACATATTAGCCTCCACTACATTCCCTGAAGTGAATGTGATATTTTTATAGCGGAAAAATAAATGCCACATTAGCAATTGTGGTTGCGATTGAGGCCATAAAAAATAGACATAGATAAGATGATCCTTTTGAGAATGTTTATATCCACCGAAAGTGGGATTATAAGGATGACAAGAATGATAGATATCATATCAAAATCTTTATGTTATCAATACGATGGTACAAACCATTGGTCTCGTACTTGTCAAACGCCAAAGTATTATGGACTTTATCCATAAGCATGAATGATAAATGAAAGAAAATATAAACAAGTTTTGTTTATGGCAAAATAATTATGGCGTTGCTAGTCCAACTCAATTGGATATTGTTAATTTCTTCATAACCCTGGAAGAGAATAATTCGCCATTTATTTTATTTTCCTTATAACCTCTAAAGGGAATAATTGATCTTTTATTTATTTTGTTTTATGTCAATTTTATTATTTATTTATGTTAATTTACTTTATGTTAACTTGTTTTACATATTATTTATTTATGCTTTATGTTAATTTATTCTTTGAAGAATATGATTACTTTCGGAATAAAATATACAATGAATTGTGGCTATTTATGCCTAGCAAACAGTGCAAGTACTCATACTATACTTAAGCGTAAGAAATATTTTCCCATTTAAATGTAAGGGAAAAATATGAGTACTATTTCCCAAAGTACTAAAATATCAATGCTTCGTAAGAGCAATAAGTTCTTGAGGGTTTATCTCTGATAGATAACCGATTTGATATGATGTGCTATATTTAATATTCTTTCATTCCCCGAAGTGAATGAAACAAAGCACATTGTGAAAGGTGCATAACTATGCATATTTTCCCATTTAAAATGCAAGAGAATAATGTGAGTATTATATTCAGAAGTACCAATATCACATAAGGCTTCGACTGAGCAAATATGTTATTGCCAAATGGATCTCTATTCCATTTTCATAGTGCGTTATACTCGTCAAAGACGCAAAGAGACTTATTGAATTTTAAAGATATTTACAGAAATATATTGAGAATATTAGTCGAGGGGTGCCGACTATCTTAATATTACGAGTATAACTCAAGGCAATAATAAAATCTTGAAAAAATATATGCACTGTCATCCATATTGTACTACACAAGAATTAGTACAAATTGAAGCTCATGCTATTGTAAATCAGAAGTTTACAGATAATTTTATTATTTGGCATGACCGGTTAGGCCATCCCAGTTCAATTATGATGCAAAAAATTTGTTGACACTTTCATGTGGTCATTATTGAAGAACTAAAATTTTCTTCAATGTAATGTTTTTCATGTGATACTTGCTATTAAAGCAAATCGATTATTCAATCATCATCAGCTAAGATAGATTGTGAATTTATTAATTTTCTGGAACGGATACAAGGTGATATATGTGGGCCCATACACCTTTTTTATAGTCAATCTACATATTTTACGATTTTAATCGATGCATCGAATAGATGGTCATATGTATCCTTGTTATCAACTCGTAACTTGGTGTTTGCGAGGCTACTTGCTAAGTTGATAAAATTATGAGCACATTTTCCAGATTACCTTATAAATACAATCGGTCTTCATAATGTTGGTGACATGTCATTTTACATGTAGTATCACTAATTCACATCAAGCCAACAAATTATCATAAGTTCTCCCCATTACAAATGGTTTTTGGTCAAAACCAAATATTTCTCATCTTATATTTTTTCTTGTGTGCGTATATGTTCTGATTCCTCCACCACAACGCACAAAGATGAGTTCTCAAAGGAGGTTGGGAATATATGTAGATTCAAATTTCCCTTGATAATTAAATATCTTGAGCTTCTGATAGGGAATTTATTTACGGCTCGATTTACTACTATCATGTTAATGAGCCAATTTCCCAACATTAGGGGGAGAAAATAAAATAGCTGGAAAAAGAAATAAATTGGAATGAATTATCATTATCTTAGTTTGATCCACGTACTCAACAATGTGAACTATAAGTTCAAAGGATAATTCATTTAGCAACTCAATTGTCAGATGATTTTGCTGACCCTAATAGAGTGACTAAGTCACATATACCAGCTATGAATGCTCCGTTTAAATTTGATGCCCCGAAAGGACAAACTCTAGTTGCTAATGAGTCTAACTTATGCATGTAGCGTGGTAGACAAGTAGGTTCCAAAGATAAAAATCCTCGAAAAAAGGAAATGAGCTATAGTTATGATGGTCTGATCGAGGAATCAATGAATTATGAAAATCTCAAGAAGAGATTAAAAGGTCTCCAATAGAGGCATTAACATGACTCAGGTACCTGATAATAAAGAGATCTCAATAGATTATGTCATGTCTGGTAATAAGTGGAACTGAAATCAAATCGACGTCGATAATACATTTGCATGCAATGTAGCACTAGAGATTTTATTTGATGACGTGGATCATGAATCATTGTCAATTGGACAATGTAAACAAAGAAATCATTGGCCAATATAAAAAGAGACAATTGAGGCGAAACTAAGATCTCTTTCGAAAAGAGAAGTATTTGGGCCTATAGCCCGTATATTGAAATGTGTAAAGCTCGTGGATATTAATGAGACTTTGTGAGAAAGAGAAATCAAAAGGAGAAATTACGAGATATAAGCTCGTTTGGTTGCAAAGATTCTCACAAAGATGTGAAATTGATTATGAGGAAACTATATTCCTCGGTGGTGGATGCAATTACTTTTAGATAGTCTGACAATAAATGAAATAACTCAGTTTCTGCCTAATGGATGTTGTTACATCTTATTTGTATGAGCCTCTTGATAACAACATTTACATGAAGCTTCTGGAAAGATTTAGACTTCCAGAAGCAGTTAATTCAAGTTCTCGAGAACATTATTCAATTGTATTGAATATATCTTTTATGGATTAAAACATTTTGGGCACATTTGGTATAATCGCCCCATTGAATACTTATTAGCGGAAGACTATAAGAATGATTTAATTTCCGGAGCATTTTATTAAGAGGTTTAGCTCTGGATTTTTCTTTGTTTTTTTTATTCTGCATGTTGGTGATTCATTGAGACTCATGAAGAGATCTCCTTAACAATGGAATCCTTGTGCAGCAATCGGCATACACAGAAAAATGTTTAAATAGACTTTACATGCATAATGCATATTCGTTGACCACTATTTGGTTGTTAGATCTCTTAATGTAAACAAAGATCCATTCTGCCCTCGAGAAAAAGGTGATGATATTCTTAGTCTAAAAGCACCATATATACATTAATTGATCTGGAAGCACCGTATCTTAGCTAGTCCAGAAATATTATCTAAGTGCTACGAGGCCATTGCCATTAAATAATTGCTATGCATGAGGCAAAGCCGAAAATATGTGTTTGGCTAAATATATCCAGAAGATATGTGAATTGCTTTCAGAAGATAAGATGCAAGCTATCTTATGTAGAGATAATGCAGAATTTATATATCAAGGTGGATACATCAAATGTGATAAAACGAAACATATCTCTTTAAAGTTTCGTCCCTCATAATCTTCAGAAGAATAGTATTTGATGAATCATTTCAAGCAATAATTTGGAAGATTTATCCACTAGTGCATACTCTATTTTTGAAGATTATATTCAAGATTGAATTATGAAGATTCAAAGATCTTCTGTGATGTTTTCATGAGGGGGAGTAAATAAGCGTTGCACTCTTTTTCCCTTAACCGAGGTTTTGTCCCAATGGGTTTTCCTGGTAAGGTTTTTAATGAGGCAACATATTATGCGTATCAAAGATGTGTGCACTCTTTTTCCTTCACTAAAGAAATTTTTTCCTATTGGGTTTTTATCTTTGTAAGGTTTTAACGAGGCACATTATCTTCATAGACATCCAAGGGGGAGTGTTATGAATATTTATCTATGTGGATGTCTATCATGATTAGAACTTTATCTAAGGAGTTTGATTTATTTATTATTAGGAATATTATCTCTATTAATTAGAGTTTAATGTATTATGTACTTCTTATGCCTATAAATAGATGGTTTACTGAAGGCATTGTTGATACAATTCTATTTTTGAGAATAATACAAGTATCCCTCTTTCTCTCATCTCTTTGTTCTTCTTGTTCTTATTCTTGTTCTTCTTTATTTTATTAACAACAAATTTCAAATTTTAAAAATAGAGATAATAGGTTAAAGGGATTATACAACTTGTGTTTTCCTCTATAAAAATGAAGTTTGTGAAGAAAACTTAAATTAAATTAATAGTGAGAACCGAAGGAAAGTGTGTAAAGTGAAAACAAAATGATGATGTCAGGTTTTGTTATTATTTTGTTGATTGCGGTGTTATTGCCATCCATGTCATATTTAGGAGATGCGCAATCAAAATGCGATAATACTGAATGTTTTTGTGGACCTTGTCAAGCTACCATACGATATTTAACACGGAACAGAGAATGTATTAAGATTTGCAATTGCAATTGCAATTGTCTGTCACCGCCTTCACCGTTCCAAACTAACCCATTACAGGCACCACCACTGTAACACCCGTGTTTTGGGGTTAGAAGTTAGACGGGTTAGTGGTCCGAGTCAGTAGAATTAAATTAGATCTTTTTGGCCATGACATGAGTTAATTGAAATATAAAATAAAGGGGAAGGACCACTTTGGTGATTTTACCCAAAAGAATTTTAAAAGGAAGACAACTTTTAAATAAGATAAAAAGAACAACAAAAAAATGGTCTTCATTTCTTCCCCAAACGTGAAAAGCCCCAAACCTCTCTAAAACCACCAAGTTACTATTCCATTGATTTTCAACTCCATTCAAAGGCCATTTTGAGAGGTAAAAACATTTTCTAACTCTTCTCTTCATCCTCTATCTACTCATGGTCATAGATTTTAAAACTACCCACTTTTGAAAAGTTAGGGTTTAGTGAAAGTTTGAGTTTTTATGGAGATTTTCAAGTTGTTTTGAAATGTAATGTTGGGTTTTAGTTTATTTACCTTATAATGAACATAATATGTTAAAATGGTTGGGTTTTGGTGAAAACCCGAAGTGGGTTCTTGAAGCAATTTTTGAGATGTCTAAAACTTGATTTTTGGTGGGTTTTAGGTCTAAATTAGAGGGCTGATGGTCTATGTATGTTAGGAGGATGTTTTGGGACCATTTGGGGGTCATTTGGATGATTGAAAATGGAATTTTCAGCTAGGGTTTGAAGGAGCACGAAAATGGGTATATTTGGGGATTAATTTGATTTGGAAATTTGGTTGAAGTTAGATTGGGCTCAAGAGTTGAATGTTGACTGAATTTTAGCATTGATTGGGAGTAATGGTTGTGTTTTTGATTGGCTAGAAGCAAGAGGAAGCGTTGGAGAAGCATTGGGATCGAATCCGGGCTTGTAGGAGGCTTGCTTTGGTTGCTAAGGAAGAGTGGTGAGTGACTTTAAATGTGTTTTAAAGTTTGGTTCGAGTATGTGTAGTGTGTGAGTTGAAATGTGCTTGGTAGGCCATTTCTATGTGAATTCAAAATGTTAATTTAGCTCTTGATTTCCTTTAAGTGCTAATTGTGTTTGCCTATTTATGCTCTTGTGATATGTGGTTGATTTGCACATGTATACCATGATATGTGTATGTGATGAGCATGAGATGTGGTTGATGGATATGTGATGTGGTAAATGAAAATTGGCACTAATTAACTTACCGGGTGTAAATGATCGATCATTAGGATTAGTGTGCACACAAATTGAGTCAAAACGTACGTGGCCTTGATGGCGTTGAGTCATCAAGGAGGAGTACGGTGATGTAATATTCCACTGGAAGATTATATATATTCTACGGAATGATGAGTGGAATCCCATCCGTAGGGCATGCGGTGATGAGTGGAATCCCGCCCATGCAAGGTCCGGTGATGAGTGTAATCCCACCGAGGTAAAGTGATTGTTGAGATTAAATCCGCACATCCGGGTAACTAATAGTGGCCAATTAAACTTGTTCATATGATTGTGATATATGATGTTGATATTGATGTTCGAGTTTAGTATGATGTGAGATGCCATACATGACTCTTGAAAGACTAGCTAGTTCTACTTGTGAAATTATCTATGCATGTTAGATATGAGATTTAGGGAATACATGCTTGGACCCTACATTGTTGATGTTTTCGGTTTTAGAGCATCCTCACTAAGCTTATGGCTTACGCTCTCATTTTCAACAATGCAGATCATTAGCGTGGTGTTAGCTCGGAGCAAGGCAAGAAGGTTTCCCAAGTTTGTTGCTCAAGTACGATTAATTATTATGTAGTAGTTAAGCAATGTGGCAAGAGAGTGTGTTTGTATGAGCTTTGTATGACTCATATGTGATTTTGATGTTTATGGTTGACTTGGTTTGTAAGCATGATATACCTTGCCAAATGCTCGTATGATGTAGGCCTTTTGGATGTTTAAGTTTGCTTCATGGCATGTAAACCTTTATGGGATGAATGGTGCTTTTGTCTATCAATGTTTTTTTAGCATGACTTGTATGAAAGGCTAATGTGTTTTTGCCATGTATGAAAGATTGTTTAAATCCATGTCATGTGGGTGTTTGAGTATGCTAAACCTAGGATGTATGCCTCTAGACTTTGTTTGTTGGTGTGGTGTGCCTTTAGGGGTCCTATGGGACCATTAGACTTGTTGAAATTCCCCTAAATCTGTCTCTCAAAGGTAGGCATCCAGCGTTTCGAAACGGGCTGGGTCGTTTCGGAACGGGTAGGCTTCAGGGACCCCATATCGGAACGCGTTTCGATACGGTTTGGCCTCTGAGAGCCCCTATTCCGATACGCGTTTCGGAACGTTTTGGCTACTAGAATTCTGAGAAATTGGCGAGATGAAGGTTTATCGAAACGGGTCTAAAAGTTTCGAAATGGTCAAATTCTCGTTGACCACGAGAAGTTGACCGTTGAGGGCGTTTCGGAACGGTTGACCTCCGTTTCGATACGGCCCCTTATATGGGCTCTGGGGCAGTTGACCTGGTCAAGGCGTTTCGATACGCCTCAAGGGTGTTTCGAAATGGCCTGTTTAAAGGATTAAAATTGGGCTGTTTAAATGCTATTTTGGGTTCGAATGTTTATCTCATGTATTTATTTTCCGCTGTTTGATCACATAGGACCTAAATAAACTTTTAGAAAAGATTAAGTTAAAGAAAAAAAATAGGGTTGCTAACCGAGGGGGAATCTTAACGGGGTTCGCTTCGGTTTTCCCCGTGTGGCCCACTCGGACCGGTCATCCGGCCAGACCGGGACGAGCGGGTTACATTTGTTGGTATCAGAGCCTGAGGTTACCGAGACCTCGGGCAGGTAAGTGAGGTAAGCTTGATGTGCTAAGTAATTGTATTGCTCAATGTATGCTTGCCATGAAATCTTGATGTTTGACTGTTCGTATGATGTTTTGAAGCATGAGTTGTTGTGTTGGTGTAGAGTGAGTGCCCATTGCTACTATTACTTAATTTTAAAAAGATTTTTGGTAAAGGGAGTACTTGAGCACTATTGGACCCTTGCTTTGTCTAACGTAATCCCTATTTGTTTGTTGTTGTAGTTATTACCTTGCTAGCTATACCATGAGACCACGTGGGAGGCCTAGGATGGTTCGACCAGAACCACGGGCAGAGGCTCCGGGAGTTGAGCCAGTAGTTAGGGTTGAGGCTCAAGTGGGAGAGCCTGTGGCTGGAGTTGGAGCTCCTCCACCACCACCACCACCTCCACCTGGAGCAGGAGGCGAGGTCAGGGCCGAAGGAGAGGGACCTCAGGGAGGCCAGGGTGGCCAAGGACCGACTGGGATAGACTTAGCTCCGTTGGTTCAAGCGATAGCCGGGGCATTTCAGGCTGCAGTAGCTGGGGGTCAGGCAGCAGCACACCATCAGGGTGAGGGCACTGGTTTGCCATTAGAGAGACTTCGTGGTTTAGGGGCCGAAGGGTTCCGAGGGTTTACTCCAGAGAGATCCGAGTTGTGGTTTGAGAAAACTGTCCGTATCCTCGCACAGATGGGATGTACTGGGGAGCGCAAGTTGGGGTGCGTTGAGTCTTTGCTTCAGGGTGATGCCTACACTTGGTGGGTCACCGTCACTTCGGGTAGTGATGAGGCCGAGATTACTTGGGAGTTCTTTGAGTCAGCATTCCGTAAGAAGTATCTGGGTCCGTGATACCTCGATGAGAGGAAGAGAGAGTTTATGGCTTTGCTTCAAGAGAGTATGACTGTGACCGATTATGAGATTCGATTTGTCAGACTGAGTCAGTATGCACCTGAGCTTGTTCCTACTGAGGTGGAACGTTGTAACCGCTTTCGTTATGGGCTGAATGAAGAGATCAAGACGTATACTCTAGCTTCAGACTACATTGATTTTGATGTCTTGGTCTCGAGGGCCAAGGACTTGGAGCACAGTTTGAGCTTGACCAAGCGGTCTGGTGGTTCTAGTTCGGCTAAGAGGTCCAGTAACTTTGATAGAGGTGATTCCAAGAGGCATCGGGACAACAGGCCTCACTATGATCATAGGCGTGGTGGAAGTAACCACGGTAGAGGCCAACAGGGCCAGAGAGCTGGTGGGAAGTTGCCCACATGTGCTACTTGCGGGAGGAACCACACTGGTGAGTGTTGGGGAAATTTCCACTCGTGTTGGAGTTGCGGGGCTAGAGATCATATCAGACGTGACTGCCCACATCAGGTGGGACAGGCACCAATTCAGGCTCCTGCTAGGGCCAATGACTTTCAGAGAGGCCGCGGGCGCGGTAGAGGTAATTTCCAGCCGAGGAATGTTGGCTAGAGAAATATAGCACATGTAGTTGCAGTTCAGCCGGAGGGCAGAGGACAGGCCAGGGTTTACGCTCAGCGTGGGGATCAGCATGACACCGATGTGATCGCAGGTAACTTCTCGATACAGTCTTTGGGTTTGCTTTCTTTGATTGACTCTGGGTCTACACATTCCTACATATTGAGTGAGCATGCACAGTCTTTGAATTTGCCTTGTGAAATGTTAGAGGTAGGAGTTAGTGTTACTAGTTTCTTTGGGGACACGGTAGTAGTTAGAAAAATGTACAGAAGGTATCCGTTGATGGTTCAGGGACAAGTGTTTCCAGTGGATATGATGGAGCTTCCTTTCTACGGTTTTGATGTGATTCTGGGTATGGACTGGCTTACCGAGCATAGGGCTAGGATAGACTTTGAAACTAAGAGGATTTCTTTGAGGCTCTCAGATGATTATGAGATTGTAGTGGTGGGTGAGAACGTGAAGTTCTTGTCCAATGTGGTTTCAGTTTTAGAGGCTAAGAGGTTAGTTGAGTTGGGGTGTGAAGCATACTTGGCGTATGTGATGAACCCTAACATGAGTGAGGTTAGACCTCAAGACATCCGGACAGTGTGTGACTTTCCTAGTGTGTTTCCGAAAGAATTGCCAGGGTTACCACCGGATAGAGAGGTAGAGTTCTCTATTGAGACTTATTCTGATTCAACTCCTGTTTCGATTGCTCCGTATCGCATGGCACCGAAAGAATTGAAAGAGTTTAAGACTCAGTTGCAAGAATTGACAGATAGAGGTTTTATTCGGCCTAGTTCTTCACCTTGGGGTGCACCAGTTTTGTTTGTGAAGAAGAAAGATGGAAGTATGAGAATGTGTATAGATTACAGACAGTAGAATCAGTTGACAGTGAAGAATAAATATTCGTTGCCCAGAATTGATGACTTGTTTGATCAGTTGAGAGGAGCATCAGTCTTTTCGAAGATTGACTTGAGATCGGGTTATTACCAGCTAAAGGTAAGAGAGGTTGATGTACCGAAGACGGCCTTTAGGACCAGGTATGGTCACTATGAGTTTTTAGTCATGCCTTTTGGGTTGACTAATGCACCTGCTGCTTTCATGGACATGATGAATAGGATTTTTCATCAGTATCTAGATCAGTTTGTAGTTGTGTTTATAGATGACATTTTGGTGTACTCGCGAACTGAAGAAGACCATGACCGACACTTGAGACTAGTTTTGAAGACTTTGCTAGATCATCAGTTGTATGCGAAGCTAAGAATGTGTGAATTCTGGATCCGAGAGGTAGTCTTCTTAGGACATGTGGTGTCAGTCGATGGGATTAGAGTTGATCCGAAGAAGATTGAGGCCATTGTTGAATGGAAGCAACCGAAGTCGGTAACGGAGGTACGTAGCTTCCTAGGCTTAGCCGGATACTATAGGAGATTCGTAGAAGGTTTCTCTAAGTTAGCCGCTCCTTTGACACAGTTACTTCAGAAGAGTGTTCAGTTTGAGTGGACAGATGCAAGACAGAGAGCCTTTGAGAAATTGAAAGAAGCTTTGACCCAAGAACCGGTCTTGATTCAGCCTGAGTCCGGGAAGGACTATGTAGTTTACAGTGATGCATCTTATGTAGGGCTAGGGTGTGTTCTTATGCAAGACAAGAGAGTGGTGGCTTATGCCTCAAGACAGTTGAAGACCCACGAGCGCAACTATCCGACCCATGACATAGAGTTAGTTGCAGTTGTGTTTGCTTTGAAGATTTGGAGGCACTATTTGTACGGTGAGAAATGCACAATGTACACCAATCACAAGAGTTTGAAATACATTATGACTCAGCGAGATTTGAATCTCAAACAGCGTAGGTGGTTAGAGTTGCTAAAAGACTATGATCTTACCATTGAGTACCATCCGGGTAAGGCCAATGTAGTGGCCGATGCATTGAGTAGGAAGATAGCTGTGGACTTGAGAGCCATGTTTGCTAGATTGAGCTTGTCCGGAGATGGTGGCTTGGTAGTCGAGCTTCAGGTTAGACCTACTCTAGGTCAGTTGATTAGAGAGAAGCAGCTCTTAGATAGATCTTTGGCACCTCACGTGCAAGATATAGCCGAAGGTAGATCTTCAGACTACAGTTTCAGTACCGATGGAGTTTTGTGTTTCAAAGATAGGATAGTTGTGCCAGAGGACAGTGACCTGAGACGTACGATCTTGACTGAAGCCCACAGTAGTCCGTTTGCTATGCATCCTGGAAGTACGAAGATGTACCGTGATTTGAAGAATGAGTACTTTTGGGTTGGCTTGAAGAGAGATGTAGCCGACTTTGTGAGTAAGTGCTTAGTGTGTCAGAGAGTGAAGGCGGAACATCAGGTTCCCTCAGGTTTGTTACAGCCGTTGAGAATTTCGGAATGGAAATGGGAAAACATCACCATGGATTTTGTTTTGGGTTTGCCTTTGACTCATACGAAGAAGAACTCAGTTTGGGTGATAGTAGATCATTTTACGAAGTGTGCTCACTTCTTGGCAGTCAATACGACCTACACCTTAGATAGATTGGCCGACTTGTACATTGGTGAGATTGTTAGACTGCATGGTGTGCCGAAGTCCATTGTGTCAGATAGTGATCCGCGGTTTACGTCTCGATTTTAGGAGTGTCTGCATACAGCTTTGGGTACCCGTTTGAACTTCAGCACGTCTTATCATCCTCAGTCAGATGGTCAGTCAGAGAGAGTTATTCAGATCTTAGAGGATATGTTGCGTTGTTGCATCATAGATTTTCAGGGTACATGGGAGAAGCACTTGCCTCTAGTAGAGTTTGCTTACAATAATAGCTTTTAGTCGAGCATTCAGATGGCTCCGTATGAGGCCTTGTATGGCCGAAAGTGTAGAACTCCAGTTTGTTGGGCCGAAGTGGGACATAAGTTGTTGCCTATGTCGGATCTGCTCAAGGGGACAACTGACAAGGTAAAATTGATTTGTGATCGTTTGAAGGCTGCTTCGGATAGGCAGAAGTCTTATACTGATTTGAAGAGGAAGGAAGTTGAGTTCTCAGTGGGTGAGAAGGTATTCTTGAAAGTGTCTCCGTGGAAGAAAGTGATGAGATTTGGCCGAAAAGGGAAGTTGAGTCTGAGGTACATAGGGCCGTATGAGATTGTGAAGAGGGTTGGTCCGGTTGCTTATCAGTTGCGTTTGCCCTCCGAGCTACAGAACATACACGATGTGTTCCATGTTTCGATGCTCCGTAAGTATAGGTCCGACCCGTCACATGTTATGCCCGTAGAGGAGATTGAATTGAATCCGGATTTGACTTATCAAGAGGAACCGGTTGAGATACTAGCTTCTGACAGTAAGGTGTTGCGGGGTAGATCGATTGAGTTAGTAAAGGTACAGTGGCAACGTCGAGGTGTGGACGAGGCCACTTGGGAGAGGAAGGAGGATATGGAAAAGAAGTTTCCGTATCTCTTTCAGTCAGGTAATTTCAAGGACAAAATTCCTTAAGTGGGAGAGAGTTGTAACACCCGTGTTTTGGGGTTAGGAGTTAGACGGGTTAGTTGTCCGAGTCAGTAGAATTAAATTAGATCTTTTTGTCCATGACATGAGTTAATTGAAATATAAAATAAAGGGGAAGGACCACTTTGGTGATTTTACCCAAAAGAATTTTAAAAGGAAGACAACTTTTAAATAAGCTAAAAAGAACAACAAAAAAATGGTCTTCCTTTCTTCCTCAAACGTGAAAAGCCCCAAACCTCTCTAAAACAACCGAGTTACTATTCCATTGATTTTCAACTCCATTCCAAGGCCATTTTGAGAGGTAAAGACATTTTCTAACTCTTCTCTTCATCCTCTATCTACTCATGGTCATAGATTTTAAAACTACCCACTTTTGAAAAGTTAGGGTTTAGTGAAAGTTTGAGTTTTTATGGAGATTTTCAAGTTGTTTTGAAATGTAATATTGGGTTTTAGTTTATTTACCTTATAATGAACATAATATGTTAAAATGGTTGGGTTTTGGTGAAAACCCGAAGTGGGTTCTTGAAGCAATTTTTGAGATGTCTAAAACTTGATTTTTGGTGGGTTTTAGGTCTAAATTAGAGGGCTGATGGTCCATGTATGTTAGGAGGATGTTTTGGGACCATTTGGGGGTCATTTGGATGATTGAAAATGGAATTTTCAGCTAGGGTTTGAAGGAGCACGAAAATGGGTATATTTGGGGATTAATTTAATTTGGAAATTTGGTTGAAGTTAGATTGGGCTCAAGAGTTGAATGTTGACTGAATTTTAGCATTTATTGGGAGTAATGGTTGTGTTTTTGATTGGCTAGAAGCAAGAGGAGGCTTTGGAGAAGCATTGGGATCGAATCCGGGCTTGTAGGAGGCTTGCTTTGGTTGCTAAGGAAGGGTGGTGAGTGACTTTAAATGTGTTTTAAAGTTTGGTTCGAGTGTGTGTAGTGTGTGAGTTGAAATGTGCTTGGTAGGCCATTTCTATGTGAATTCAAAGTGTTAATTTAGCTCTTGATTTCCTTTAAGTGCTAATTGTGTTTGCCTATTTATGCTCTTGTGATATGTGGTTGATTTGCACATGTATACCATGATATGTGTATGTGATGAGCACGAGATGTGGTTGATGGATATGTGATGTGGTAAATGAAAATTGGCACTAATTAACTTACCGGGTGTAAATGATCGATCATTAGGATTAGTGTGCACACAAATTGAGTCAAAACGTACGTGGCCTTGATGGCGTTGAGTCATCAAGAAGGAGTACGGTGATGTAATATTCCACCGGAAGCTTATATATATTCTACGGGATGATGAGTGGAATCCCATCCGTAGGGCATGTGGTGATGAGTGGAATCCCGCCCATGCAAGGTCCGGTGATGAGTGTAATCCCACCGAGGTAAAGTGATTGTTGAGATTAAATCCGCACATCCGGGTAACTAATAGTGGCCAATTAAATTTGTTCATATGATTGTGATATATGATGTTGATATATGATTTTGATATTGATGTTCGAGTTTAGTATGATGTGAGATGCCATACATGACTCTTGAAAGACTAGCTAGTTCTACTTGTGAAATTATCTATGCATGTTAGATATGAGATTTAGGGAATACATACTTGGACCCTGCATTGTTGATGTTTTCGGTTTTAGAGCATCCTCACTAAGCTTATGGCTTACGCTCTCATTTTCAACAATGCAGATCATTAGCGTGGTGTTAGCTCGGAGTAAGGCAAGAAGGGCTTTCCAAGTTTGTTGCTCAAGTACGATTAATTATTATGTAGTAGTTAAGCAATGTGGCAAGAGAGTGTGTTTGTATGTGCTTTGTATGACTCATATGTGATTTTGATGTTTATGGTTTGACTTGGTTTGTAAGCATGATATACCTTGCCAAATGCTCGTATGATGTAGGCCTTTTGGATGTTTAAGTTTGCTTCATGGCATGTAAACCTTTATGAGATGAATGGTGCTTTTGTCTATCAATGTTTTCAAGCATGACTTGTATGAAAGGCTAATGTGTTTTGCCATGTATGAAAGATTGTTTAAATCCATGTCATGTGGGTGTTTGAGTATGCTAATCCTAGGATGTTGCCTCTAGACTTTGTTTGTTGGTGTGGTGTGCCTTTAGGGGTCCTATTGGACCATTAGACTTGTTGAAATTCCCCTAAATCTGTCTGTCAAAGATTGCAGGCAGCCAGAGTTTCGAAACGGGCTGGGTCGTTTCGGAACGAGTAGGCTTCAGGGACCCCGTATCGGAACGCGTTTCGATACAGTTTGGCCTCTGAGAGCCCCTGTTCCGATACGCGTTTCGGAACATTTTAGCTACTGGAATTCTGAGAAATTGGCGAGATGAAGGTGTATCGAAACGGGTCTAAAAGTTTCGAAACGGTCAAAATCTCGTTGACCACGAGAAGTTGACCGTTGAGGGCGTTTTGGAACGGTTGACCTCCATTTCGATACGGCCCCTTATATGGGCTCTGGGGCAGTTGACCTGGTCAAGGCGTTTCGATACGCCTCAAGGGTGTTTCGAAACGGCCTGTTTAAAGGATTAAAATTGGGCTGTTTAAATGCTGTTTTGGGTTCGAATGTTTATCTCATGTATTTATTTTCCGTTGTTTGATCACATAGGACCTAAATAAACTTTTAGAAATGATTAAGTTAAAGAAAAAAAATAGGGTTGCTAACCGAGGGGGAACCTTAACGGGTTTCGCTTCGGTTTTCCCCGTATGGCCCACTCGGACCGGTCATCCGGCCAGACCGGGACGAGGGGGTTACAACCACCAGTGACTAAATCGAACCCACAACCTCTACAACCACCAACAGTGACTATACCGAATCCTTCCATTAAAGCACCACAAGCACCGCCAAAAAACGATAGTGGTTACGCCAATTGTATCGACTCCAAAACCATCAACAGCGCTTCGCCACCAGCCGAATCCTTTGGATCCTCTAAGTAATTGCGAAGTACCAATTTTAGCTCCATATCCCGTGGAAAGAGGCAGACATTGTTGGTGTACGATGAAGAGTCACTATAAAGGGTGCTTTGAAAAGATTTCGATGACAGCAACAACAAATTATGCTTTCATAGAGGTTGATAAAAATTGTTGTGATGCATTTTGGGTAGCATACAAAACTTGTGGTATAATCGATCCACGCTATAGATATTTTCTTTATCGACTCAAACAACACTGCTCTATGTTTTATTAAGAATAAAATCCTTATCGTTAGGGTTTTCATATTATTTTAGGCATTATATTTGATTTGTTTTTTAGTCTTAGTTCTATAGATATCATGGGTTTGGTATGTCACCCTTAAACTACGTAATAAATTGTGTTTATGTCGTTTTATTTAATAAAATATATACATGTTTTTGAAGTTTTTTTTATATCTCAAAATGTTTATTTTTTTATGTTTGTAAATTGTTAGGAGAAAAATGAAACATTAACACCGTTTTTTAGTTGAAGGTTAAAATTTTATCGATTTCTATTGAGTTTGTATACAAATTATTAATTTTTAAAGATAATCAATATTTCATTATATTTTTTAATATTATTAATTAAATATATATATTCTTCATATCGATCGCTATATGTTTTTAAAATATATTTAGATATTTCCCATCATCAAATGTTAATAAATGGATATTCAAGAAAATTAATAAATCAGAAGAATAAAAATTAGATCTGCTTTTCTTTTTCATTTGTTAAATTTATTTCTCACATATTTGAGACGAAAATCTTTATAAATAAGATAAATAAAAAATTCATACAAACGATAAAAAAACAAATAAATTAAAAAGTTTAAAATCTCGGGATCTCTTGGAAAGTGATAAAATTGTTCTTCTTTTTAAAATCTCGTGCTCTATTTGGTAAAATGTTAACCAAACTTTCAAAACTTTGAGAATAGCAATTAAACTTCATGTTTTGTTACAAAACGGTAATTCGACCGTTAAATTATGAAAATTTAAATAATAACACATTTAGTTCTCTATATCTATAGATTCAATTAATTTAATCTTATTTCAAATAAAAACTCAAAAAACTGTTATCCACGCTGTAAGCCACCGAATAAAAACATGAACAAACTTCAATAGATCCTAGGTTGAACATGACATCTTTTTATCAGCATATACACCTATACAGTACAAAACACTTGTACAGTGTAATAGAGAGTGAATGTGTTATATGTATGTAGCTAATTCTTTTGAAAGAAGGAAACCTCAAATATACAAGTACGTGCCCTTCATTATTATTTTTATATACTACACTTAATTGGTTGTAGTATTAAATTTTTAAAGAGTTAAATAGGACTTTTAAGGAGTTAATATATTTTTTTAGGGAAATATTAGAATTTACCCACTTGATTATTTTGGGTATGGGGTCAACAATATTTATATTGTAGTGGTATGAGAATCCTTATACCCTAAAGTTAACTTTGACCCCACTATATAAAAATCCTAACTCATCCACAGGTCGTTTTTATATTTTATTTATTTTTTTATAATTTGGATTTATTGTAGGTGCACTTTGTTAATATAATTGACCGATCATAATTTCATATTAAGAGCAAAATATAATATACAATTTAATCTCATGACTACATATTATTTAAGGAAAATATTTTGATACATAAATTCGTGTAAACTAAAGTTTACACAAATCTTTTAATTTTTAGGTTTAGAGATTTAGGTTAGGGTTTAGAGTCTAGGGGTTAGTTTGTTATTAACAAATCATATAAACATACAAACAATACTCATAAGGTCACACACATACAAATGTTGCCTTCACGGCCAGACATCTTATAGAAGAGTATATTAAACTTATCACATCTTAATATAATTTTAGAGTCGTACCAGGTTTATTATTCACAAATTCATTGAGCCTTAACATGCATAGGGAAATATTATTTGCTTCACATCTTATAATTCTCTCAGAGTCGTATTTATTGATTTACAAAGTTTAGTCGTATTATAAGGAGCTTACGACAATTTTTGGACAACAAGAACATTTTCGTCACTTTACACATTTAGTGATATTTTAATAATTTATTTCATCTAGGGGTATTTTAGTGTTTCCATATCTTATGAGTCTCCTCAAGCCTTATCATATGATTATAACTGGATTTACAAAGTTCATAATTGATTTTAGCAAACTTTGTGAGGTAGGGTAAAATGGTAATTTTGTAATTAAATGAGTCTTACGAGTACACTTACAATAAAATTTATTCTTATAAGATTTAATCTATGTATTCTTAACTTGAAATGATGTAAACGAGTAAAGAAGAAACTTTTAAGTTTAAAATTTATTTCTCACATAATTGAGACGAAAATCTTTATAAATAAGATAAATAAAAAATTCATACAAACGATAAAAAAACAAATAAATTATAAAGTTTAAAATCTCGGGTTCTCTTGGAAAGTGATAAAATTGTTCTTCTTTTTAAAATCTCGTTCTCTATTTGGTAAAATGTTAACCAAACTTTCAAAACTTTGGGAATAGCAGTTTGTTGAGTGGATCGAATGATCGATATGAACCAAGAGGGGGTGAGTTAGATTTTTAAAAGTTTAGGTGGTGGAAATTGCAAATTAAAAAGATGTACAAGGAATTTTAGAGTGGTTCAAGTTCCAAATGAACTCTACATCCACTACCTTAGCTTCACTAAGGATTTGCAACAATTCCACTAATTGCTCTTCCCCTTTTCTAGGCTAAGGAGGTAACCCTTACAATTTCGGTTAAATTTTCTACCCAAAATTTAACCCAATCCTCACACAAAGATAACAAAGAGTTTGATGGCTAAGATAGTATCTCTCAATAAAAATTGTAGCCCAATTACAAGCACTCAACCCAATTGAAAAAGATAAGAATTAAAATTATAATTGGGGTTTCTAGACAATTTTGGGATTTAAGCACAAATGCTTGGATTTGATGTTTGGATGTTTGCTTTTGGATCAATAGTTGTTGCTGGAGCTTTTAGAGGTCCCTTTTATACCTTCTCATTGATTTCTAACCGTTGTGGTTATCGCATTCATCAATAGAGCCGTTGGGGTGTTATCTCACCTCCACAAATGCAGTCTGCAACCACCCGTTTCGGAACGCGGGAACCTGTTTCGAAATGGACCAAAATAGAAAGAGCCGTTGGGGTTGCATTTAAGAGCCCGTTTCGAAACGGATTGAACTCGTTTCGAAACACTTTTGCCACAGTCAAGGGTCGTTGCGAAACAACTTGATCTCGTTTCGAAACACCCTAACGGTTTCTGAAAAATCAGTTAAAAACTTTTGCAACGGTCATATTTTTCAAATCAAAATGAAGAACCGTTTCGAAACACTTGAAATCGTTTCAATACGGATTCTTATGTTCTAAAGCCGTTTCGATACCCGTTTCGGAATAGGGGTTGGCAGTGGTGGAATCGTTTCGAAACGCCATAGGCCGTTTCGAAACAGGGACTTGAAAAACACTGTTTCGGCTTTAAAAACTTAGAAAACATTTGAAAATCTTAGTTTTTAACTTTGGCATTTTCTTAAAATCATATGGGGATGTTTGAGGACTTAAAAATTCATTTTAACATTTTCAATTTAGTCCTTAGGTTCTTTAGTTATATCAAAATTAAAATATCGGTTTCACTATCTCCCCCTTTTTGATATAACAAAACCAAATTTAGAATTTTTAAGGGTTTTGAAAATTTTGAACATATTCTAACTCCCCCTTAATTTAAGATAGGCTTTTAAAGTTTTAAAAATGTTTTAACTTTGAAATTCAAGTTTTAAAACTTAAAAACTCTTTAAACATTTAAAACGAATTTTTGGCTCTTAAATTTCTTCTCCCCCTTTTTGTTAGATCAAAAATAATAACTAAGGCTCATAGAGAAGAGAAAGGGTTAGTACCAATAAGCATTAAGTAATAAGCAACAATAATATTAACTCATAAAATTAAAATATCCAAAACATAAATCAACATTAAGTTCAAAACATAATCCCAAATAAGATCAAAAGCATAGGTTCCTAAAACATAATGAAACATAAAGATGCAAACTTAAACCTAAAATGTATAGATAATATGATATGATATGAATATCCTAGGTCTCGTCACCACCATCATCATCATCTGAAGTCTCATCATCGCTCTTGACTTGAGAACGGCGAAACTTCGTCCATTGGCCATAGAGGGTAGAGAAGGACAAATCCATGTTCGAGTGGGAAGCCTCAAGGGATTGGAGTCGATCCTTTACATTTTGCAAGCGAGTGTTGATGGCACCAAAACCCGAAGCCATGTTAGTGTCCATGGCATTGAACCGCTCGGTAATCAAAGCCGTGAGAGAATCATTGTTTGCAACAGGAGCTTAAGGTTCAACTGGAGGAGGAGGAGGAGAAGGTGTGGCTGTATCAACACGTTCCCAAACATGGTTCACATAGTGAAAACCGGACTTGCGAAGAGAGGACTCACCAATCTTAGACTTGCGGGGTTCCGGAGAGTCGTAGGTGCAATCGAGACCGATCTTGCTAAAGATGTGACTTAAAATCGTGCCATAAGTGAAGGATTTCAAGGCATCGGTGTCAATAAGCTTAACATTATTAACCATCTCGGCAAATATGATCTTAGCAACATTAGGGCCGGAGGGGCGAAGGAACCATGAAACCATCAAGTGGAGAAAACGATCGTGCGCATCCAAAGTAAGCACTTGACCGACATTAGTACCAAAGTGACGGTCATTCTCAATTCCTTCACCCTTAAGGGAAAAAGTAGACTCCAAGAGAGCAACATCAACAACAAACTTTTTCCCCAAAATAAAAGATTCAATCCCAACAACCTCGGTATTTGTTTCATCATTAATAAGACGAGCATTGGAGTAAAAGATGAGTACCATGTGTTTGTAGCGAATGTCCGGGATGCTCAACAAAGGAAGAAGATTCCATTCGCTCAAACGCTCGAGGTGACGGAAAAGAAATCGCTCGGAGTTAAGAAATTCGAGATCAATGACACGCTCACGACGAACTTCGAAATCCTTGACATATTTGAAACGAGCTCGCATCTCTGGAGTTCGAAGGGATTTTTGAAAGAGCTGAGCGAGATTCGGACGCACACTCGAGTCACCGGATTGAACGGACTTACGCTTTTTGCTAACACTTTCCGACATCCTAAAAATATAAGCAAGCAAGCGAAAAATTTAAGTGTATGCATAGATTTCGTAATTCAATCCAATAATAAATCCCACTTAGGTTTAAACAAGTTTTTAAAACAATAAACAAATCAAAATTAAAAAACAAAAATTTTTTTTAAGAGAAAACAGTAAAAAAAATACAACTGAAAAATTTTATATTCGAATCAGAAAATTGAAGATTTTGAAATTTTTTTTACAAAATATGAAAAACCCAAGCATCAAAACATATAAACTATACAAAAATAAATTTTTCTAACCTAAGATTCGAATAGAAATTGAAGGAAAAAGAAAAAGAGGGAAAATACCTTAGTTTGGGATTTTGGATGAATGGAAGAAAATCCTTGCACAATGTTGATGAATCTTGCTTAGACTAGTGTTTTAGAGAAAAACCCCTCAAGATTTGATGAAAAACAAAGAGGTTTAGAGGGGTTTTATAGGGAAAAAGTCGGGTTAGGGTTTTTAGGGTTTTAAAGAGTTTTAATTTAAAGAGAACTTTATCATTAAAATCCCTACTTAAAGCTGTCCGTGAAACCGTTTCGGAACGGTCCTGACCGTTTCGAAACGCGAGGACGAGAGTTTGACCGTTTTTAGAGTTTCAGCTGACCGTTTCGATACGGTGTTGACCGTATCAAAGCCACGTTAACTCGTATCGAAACTCGTTTCGATACACCCCTTGGCAGTAGCAAAAACGTTTCGAAACCCTTTTGAGGCGTTTCGAAACGCCCTTCTCTTAGACATGATTTTAAGGCATTCGTATCGAAACAGGTTAACTCGTTTCGATACACCTGGGCCTGGAAGTGCAGATGAGGCTCTAAAAGTGCAGAAAATTGAGTTTTTCTAAGGCCTAACTTGCATGAATGACATGAATGAGCAGGCAAAACATATGCAAACATAAACATACTCCCCCTAATTGGATTTAAGCACAAATGCTTGGATTTGATGTTTGGATGTTTGCTTTTGGATCAATAGTTGTTGTTGGAGCTTTTAGCGGTCCCTTTTATACCTTCTCATTGATTTCTAACCGTTGTGGTTGTTGCATTCATCAATAGAGCCGTTGGGGTGTTATCTCACCTCCACAAATGCAGTCTGCAACCACCCATTTCGGAACGCGGGAACCTATTTCGAAATGGACCAAAATAGAAAGAGCCGTTGGGGTTGCATTTAAGAGCCCGTTTCGAAACGGATTGAACTCGTTTCGATACACTTTTGCCACTGTCAAGGGTCGTTTCGAAACAGCTTGATCCCGTTTCGAAACACCCTAACGATTTCTGAAAAATCAGTTAAAAACTTTTGCAATGGTCATATTTTTCAAATCAAAATGAAGAACCGTTTCAAAACACTTGAAATCGTTTCGATACGGATTCTTATGTTCTAAAGCCGTTTCGATACCCGTTTCGGAACAGGGGTTGGCAGTGGTGAAATCGTTTCGAAACGCCTTAGGCCGTTTCGAAACAGGGACTTGAAAAACACTGGTTCGGCTTTAAACACTTAGAAAACATTTGAAAATCTTAGTTTTTAACTTTGGCATTTTCTTAAAATCATATGGGGATGTTTGAGGACTTAAAATTCGTTTTAACATTTTCAATTTAGTCCTTAGGTTCTTTAGTTATATCAAAATTAAAATATCGGTTTCACAATCTCCCCATTTTTGATATAACAAAACCAAAGTTAGAAATTTTAAGAGTTTTGAAAATTTTGAACATATTCTAACTCCCCCTTAATTTAAGATAGGTTTTTAAAGTTTTAACTTTGAAATTCAAGTTTTAAAACTTAAAAACTCTTTAAACATTTAAAACGAATTTTTGGCTCTTAAATTTCTTCTCCCCCTTTTTGTTAGATCAAAAATAATAACTAAGGCTCATAGAGAAGAGAAAGGGTTAGTACCAATAAGCATTAAGTAATAAGCAACAATAATATTAATTCATAAAATTAAAATATCCAAAACATAAATCAACATTAAGTTCAAAACATAATCCCAAATAAGATCAAAAGCATAGGTTCCTAAAACATAATGAAATATAAAGATGCAAACGTAGACCTAAAATGCATAGATAATATGATATGATATGAATATCCTAGGCCTAGTCACCACCATCATCATCATCCGAAGTCTCATCATCGCTCTTGACTTGAGAACGGCGAAACTTCGTGCATTGGCCATAGAGGGTAGAGAAGGACAAATCCACGTTCGAGTTGGAAGCCTCAAGGGATTGGAGTCGATCCTCTACATTTTGCAAGCGAGTGTTGATGGCACCAAAACCCGAAGCCATGTTAGTGTCCATGGCATTGAACCGCTCGGTAATCAAAGCCGTGAGAGCATCATTGTTTGCAACAGGAGCTTGAGATTCAACGGGAGGAGGAAGAGGAGAAGGTGCGGCTCTATCAACACGTTCCCAAACATGGTTCACATAGTGAAAACCGGACTTGCGAAGAGAGGACTCACCAATCTTAGACTTGCGGGGTTCCGGAGAGTCGTAGGTGCAATCGAGACCGATCTTGCTAAAGATGTGACTTAAAATCGTGCCATAAGTGAAGGATTTCAAGGCATCGGTGTCAATAAGCTTAACATTATTAACCATCTCGGAAAATATGATCTTAGCAACATTAGGGCACTCACCACGACAGAAACATTCAAGCCAAAAGTAATCAACTTGACGGATATGAGAATATTTACCTCCGGAGGGGCGAAGGAACCATGAAACCATCAAGTGGAGAAAACGATCGTGCACATCCAAAGTAAGCACTTGACCGGTATTAGTACCAAAGTGACGTTCATTCTCAATTCCTTCACCCTTAAGGGAAAAAGTAGACTCCAAGAGAGCAACATCAACAACAAACTTTTTCCCCAAAATAAAAGATTCAATCCCAACAACCTCGGTATTTGTTTCATCATTAATAAGACGAGCATTGTAGTAAAAGATGAGTACCATGTGTTTGTAGCGAATTTCCGGGATGCTCAACAAAGGAAGAAGATTCCATTCGCTCAAACGCTCGAGGTGACGGAAAAGGATTCGCTCGGAGTTAAGAAATTTGAGATCAATGACACGCACACGACGAACTTCGAAATCCTTGACATATTTGAAACGAGCTCGCATCTCTGGAGTTCGAAGGGATTTTTGAAAGAGCTGAGCGAGATTCGGACGCACACTCGAGTCACCGGATCGAACGGACTTACGCTTTTTGCTAACACTTTCCGACATCCTAAAAATATAAGCAAGCAAGCGAAAAATTTAAGTGTATGCATAGATTTCGTAATTCAATCCAATAATAAATCCCACTTAGGTTTAAACAAGTTTTTAAAACAATAAACAAATCAAAATTAAAAAACATAAAAAAAAATTTTAAGAGAAAACAGTAAAAAAAATACGACTGAAAATTTTTATATTCGAATCAGAAAATTGAAGATTTTGAAATTTTTTTACAAAATATGAAAAACCCAAGCATCAAAACATATAAACTATACAAAAATAATTTTTTCTAACCTAAGATTCGAATAGAAATTGAAGGAAAAAGAAAAAGAGGAAAAATACCTTTGTTTGGGATTTTGGATGAATGGAAGAAAATCCTTGCACAATGTTGATGAATCTTGCTTAGACTAGTGTTTTAGAGAAAAACCCCTCAAGATTTGGAAAAACAAGGAGGTTTAGAGGGTTTTTATAGGGAAAAAGTCAGGTTAGGGTTTTTAGGGTTTTAAAGAGTTTTAATTTAAAGAAAACTTTATCATTAAAAGCCCTACTTAAAGCTGTCCGTGAAACCGTTTCGGAACGGTCCTGACCGTTTCGAAACGCGAGGACGAGAGTTTGACCGTTTTTAGAGTTTCAGCTGACCGTTTCGATATGGTGTTGACCGTATCGAAGCCCCGTTGACTCGTATCGAAACTCGTTTCGATACACCCCTTGGCAGTAGCAAAAACGTTTCGAAACCCTTTTGAGGCGTTTCGAAATGCCCTTCTCTCAGACATGATTTTAAGGCATCCGTATCGAAACAGGTTGACCCGTTTCGATACACATGGGCCTGGAAGTGCAGATGAGGCTCTAAAAGTGCAGAAAATTGAGTTTTTCTAAGGCCTAACTTGCATGAATGATATGAATGAGCAGGAAAAACATATGCAAACATAAACATACTCCCCCTAGCTATAAGCATGGATGAAATTAGGAGTCAAAACACATAAACATGGCATTTCACAAGATCAAGCAATTTTAAGCACAAAAGAGGTCCTAAAAGGTCAAGATAGGCTAGCTAGACCTAACTCTCTCCTAAGGGACCAAAAACGCTCTTTGTCTAAAGGTTTTGTAAATATGTCCGCTAATTGATTTAAGGTGTCTACATACTCTATAACCACATCTTCTTTAAGGACATGATCTCTAATGAAATGATGCCTTATTTCTATGTGTTTGGTTCTAGAGTGTTGGATGAGATTTTTTGTTAAACATATAGCACTAGTGTTATCACATTTTAGGGGTATGGTTTCAACTTTAATTCCATAATCTTAGATTTGTTGCTTCATCCAAAGGACTTGAGCACAACAACTTCCTAAGGATATGTACTCGGCTTCGGTGGTAGATAAGGCTACACTATTTTGTTTCTTGGAGAACCAAGATATGAGCATACTACCTAGAAATTGACAAGTTCCCGAAGTACTCTTCCTATCGATTTTGCAACCCCCATAATCTGCATCCGAATAAGCATGAAGGTTGAAGGTGGAGTCTCTAGGGTACCAAAGACCTAAACAAGGAGTATCTCTATGGTACCTAAAGATTCTCTTAACGGCTATAAGGTGAGACTCTCTAGGACTAGCTTGAAACCTAGCACACAAGCAAACACTAAACAAGATATCTGGTCTACTTGCGGTAAGGTACAACAATGATCCAATCATGGAACGGTAAAGTTTGGAGTCAACACACTTACCTCCTTCATCTTTGTCAAGCTTTGTAGATGAGCTCATAGGTGTGGCTTGAGGCTTTGCATTCTCCAAGCCAAACTTCTTGAGCATATCCTTTATGTACTTTGCTTGATTGATGAAGGTGTCATCCTTCTTTTGCTTGATTTGGAGTCCCAAAAAGAATGAGAGCTCCCCCATCATGCTCATCTCAAATTCACCTTGCATTAGCTTAGCAAACTCTTGACAGTGACATTCGTTAGTAGAACCAAAAATAATATCATCAACATAAATTTGAACTACTAAGATGTCATTTTTATACATTTTTATAAAAAATGTAGTGTCCACCTTACCTTCTTCAAAACCTTTTTCAATTAAAAAGTTTGAAAGTCTTTCATACCAAGCACTAGAAGCTTGCTTTAAACCATAAAGAGCTTTAGTGGGTTTGAAAACATGATTTGGAAATTTTGAGTCTTCAAAACCCGGTGGTTGTTCCACATACACTTCCTCATTTATAAAACCATTTAAAAACGCGCTTTTAACATCCATTTGGAAAAGCTTGAAATTATGATAACATGCATATGCAAGCAACATCCTAATGTCTTCCATTCTAGCTACGGGTGCATAGATTTCATCAAAATCTATTCCCTCTTCTTGAGTGTAACCTTGTGCTACAAGTCTAGCTTTATTTCTCACAATGTTACCACTCTCATCTAGCTTGTTCCTAAAGACCCATTTAGTTCCTATGGTAGATTGGTTACTAGGCCTATCAACTAATGTCCAAACGTTACTTCTCTCAAATTGATTTAACTCTTCTTGCATAGCCATAATCCAAAAATCATCTTTCAATGTTTCTTTTATATTCTTAGGCTCTATGCATGAGATAAATGCAACATGATTCATTAATCTAAGAGAAGATCAAGTGGTTACCCCCTTGGATGGATCACTCAAGATTTCACCATCTTTGACATAGTTGAACTCCCTTGGGCAGCTCACTTCCTTTTCCTCAAGAGCCAAGTCCTTCAAGACTTCAAGAGGTGGATCTTGTGTGTCCTCTTCTTTCGTTGTTGGAATCTCATCATACTTTGAAGTTTGTCCTCCATCAAAGGCATTTATGATTCCTACATCATCATCATCACAAGAATCAATCTTTGGAAGGAGGTTATCATCGAATACAACATGTATAGATTCTTCTACTACTAAAGTTCTTTTGTTAAATACTCGATAGGCTTTAGATGTTAAAGAGTATCCTATGAAAATAGCTTCATCACTTTTTGCATCAAATTTACCTAAGTTGTCTTTTCCATTATTTAAAACAAAACACTTGCAACCAAAAGGGTGAAAATAGCTAATGTTAGGCTTTTTAGATTTTAAAATCTCATAAGGTGTTTTCTTTAAAATTGGCCTAATCATTACTCGATTAACAATGTAGCAAGCGGTGTTTGTGGCTTCCGCCCAAAAATATTTAGGTAAATTATTTTCACAAAGCATAGTTCTAGCCATTTCTTGCAAAGTTCTATTTTTCCTCTCAACTACCCCATTTTGTTGAGGAGTTCGAGGAGCCGAAAAATTGTGGCTAATACTATTTTTATTTAAAAAATCTTCAAACCCTAAATTTTGAAACTCGGTTCCATGATCACTTCTAATATGTGAAATTTTAAGTTCAAGATCATTTTGGGTTAGTTTTGAAAATGTGATGAATTTTTCCAAAGCCTCATCTTTAGTACTTAAAAATAGAACCCAAGTAAATCTAGAAAAATCATCAACAAGTACAAATGCATAAGACTTACCACCCAAGCTCATAGTCCTAATTGGCCCAAATAAATCCATATGGATTAGTTGTAAACATCTACTTGTAGAAACATCATTAATGGATTTAAAGGAAGACTTATGTTGTTTACCCTTAGAGCATGCATCACAAATTTTATCATTTGAAAATTTAATCTTGGGTAAACCTCTAACTAGATCAAGGGAAACTAGTTTTTCTAAAACACTAATGCTAGCATGTCCTAGTTTCCTATGCCACAACCATGCATCATTTTCATTTTGTGCTACTAAGCATGCATGAGATGTATGAATGTCATCTAGATGCACCATGTATATGTTCCCTATGCGATGACCTATGAGCATAATATTATTAGATTTAATGTCTACAATTTTGCATCTATTTTTATTAAATAAAACATTAAATCCTTTATCACACAATTGACTTATGCTCAATAAGTTATGTTTAAGACCATCGACATACAAGACATTTTCAATGAGAATAGTAGAGTGATTACCTATGGAGCCAATACCTTTATTGTAGCCTTTGGAGTTGTCACCAAATGTCACCACTCCTCCACTTTTTGGCTTTAGATCCATGAATCTACTCTTGTCTCCGGTCATATGCCTTGAGCATCCACTATCAAGGTACCATGAGTTTTGACTTTGTGCTTTGGCCTTTTAGCAATGCTCCCCCTACAAACAAAGATATTAAGCTTTTGTTTTTGGTACCCAAATCATTTTGGGTCTATGAGTGTTAGCTCCCAAAACTTTGGTTCCTTTAGGGATCCAAGATGACATAGCAATAATGTTATTAGATTTTACAAGTTCCATAGGAACCCATACACTTCTAATTCTTTTAGTCCTTCTATGTCTAGGAAGACTACCTTGTTTGTAGTTACTAGTCCTTTTCTTAAGTTGGTTTTTTTAGAAGATTCACCAATTTCATGCTTCATACTACCAACATTTTTAAAGGACTCCTTGAGCTTGTTAAGCTCATCTAACACCTTTTGGTGTTCACTATTGCATTGAGATAAAAGATTATTAAGATCAACATTTTCATCTTGAAAAAATTTAAGTTCATCTTTCAACCCTAATATCTTTTTCTCAAATTTTGAATTATCTTGAGAGAGTGAGTCATTTTTCTCATTTAGCTCCAAAATGATTTTCTTATTCCTAATGACCGACTCTTTATATTTCTCAACTAATTCATCATAGACCTCTTGCAACTCATCATATGCATCATTTAATTCATCATATGTAAAATCAAAAGATGATGAGTTAGAGGTTACCATAGAGGAATCCTCCTCAAGTGCCATGAGGAAAAGGTTGGCCACTTCTTGTTCGTCATCCTCCGATGACTCCTCATCACTCCAAGTAGCAAGCTTGGCTTTGAGCTTCTTCTTCTTCTCAAAGCCCTTCTTCTTGAGTTGAGGGCACTCCGAACGTATGTGGCCGGGTTTATTACACTCGAAGCAAATGATTTGATCCCTTGCTTCTTCTTTGTTCTTGCTTTTGAAGTCCATCTTCCTTTGAATTTTTCTTCCCCGGTTGGACCTCATAAATCGTGAGAATCGTTTGGCTATCATAGCCAATTCTTCTAGCTCATCCTCCTCACTAGAAGAGCTCTCCTCAAGTAGTGAAGCTTTGAGAGCTATTCCCATCTTCTTCTTCTTCTTTTCAACCTCTAGCTTTTCTACTCTCTTCTCTTCTTTCTTCTTCTCTTCTTCCCTTCCTTGCTTCATAATCTCATGTGTAAGGAGAGAACCCACTAGCTCATCAAGCTTTAAAGTCTTCAAATTCTTAGCTTCTATGATGGCGGTTCTCTTCCCATCCCATGATTCGAGAAGTGAATAGAGTAGCTTCCGGACAAGCTTGTCTTCCGGTATGATCTCTCCAAAACCTTTGAGCCCATTGACTATAGTGGAGAACCGATCAAACATCTTGGACACCGTCTCATCGGGCTCCATCTTGAAATTCTCATAACTAAGATTGAGAATTCTAATCTTAGTATCTTTGACATCGTTGGTTCCCTCATAGGTAGTCTCAAGAGTGTCCCACACTTCTTTGGCACTCTCAATGGATGACACTTTAGAATAGATGTCCGGACCGAATGAACAAAAGAGTATGTGGAGAGCTTTGTCATTTACTTGAATCTTTTTCCTTTCTTCTTCACTCATCTCCACCTTTTTCTTCAAGACCATCTTGCCTTCACTATCTTGCTTCAATGGAATGTAAGGGCCATCTTCAATGACATCCCAAACTAAGTAGTCATTGGACTTGATGAAGAGACGCATTCTATTCTTCCAAAAAGAATAGTTGTCATCATTGAAGAAGGGAGGCTTTGTAGTGGATTGAGACTCACACATGCCCGAACCGGAGGTTGAAGCCATTTCTTGATATTTGATGATCACACTCTTCCTAGGAACTCCTCTTGTGGTTGTTAATCCTCAAAGAGGTAGGCTCTTATACCAATTGTTGAGTGGATCGAATGATCGATATGAACCAAGAGGGGGGTGAATTGGATTTTTAAAAGTTTGGGTGGTGGAAATTGCAAATTAAAAAGATGGACAAGGAATTTTAGAGTGGTTCAAGTTCCAAATGAACTCTACATCCACTACCTTAGCTTCACTAAGGATTTGCAACAATTCCACTAATTGCTCTTCCCCTTTTCTAGGCTAAGGAGGTAACCCTTACAATTTCGGTTAAATTTTCTACCCAAAATTTAACCCAATCCTTACACAAAGATAACAAAGAGTTTGATGGCTAAGATAGTATCTCTCAATACAAATTGTAGCCCAATTACAAGCACTCAACCCAATTGAAAAGGTAAGAATTAAAATTACAATTGGGGTTTCTAGACAATTTTGGGATTTAAGCACAAATGCTTGGATTTGATGTTTGAATGTTTGCTTTTGGATCAATAGTTGTTGCTGGAGCTTTTAGAGGTCCCTTTTATACCTTCTCATTGATTTCTAACCGTTGTGGTTGTTGCATTCATCAATAGAGCCGTTAGGGTGTTATCTCACCTCCATAAATGCAGTCTGCAACCACCCGTTTCGGAATGCGGGAACCTGTTTCGAAACGGACCAAAATAGAAAGAGCCGTTGGGGTTGCATTTAAGAGCCCGTTTCGAAACGGATTGAACTCGTTTCGAAACACTTTTGCCACTGTCAAGGGTCGTTTCGAAACAACTTGATCCCATTTCGAAACACCCTAACGGTTTCTGAAAAATCAGTTAAAAACTTTTGCAACGGTCATATTTTTCAAATCAAAATGAAGAACCGTTTCGAAACACTTGAAATCGTTTCGATACGGATTCTTATGTTCTAAAGCCGTTTCGGAACAGGGGTTGGCAATGGTGAAATCGTTTCGAAACGCCTTAGGCCGTTTCGAAACAGGGACTTGAAAAACATTGTTTCGGCTTTAAACACTTAGAAAACATTTGAAAATCTTAGTTTTTAACTTAGGCATTTTCTTAAAATCATATGGGGATGTTTGAGGACTTAAAAATTCGTTTTGACATTTTCAATTTAGTCCTTAGGTTCTTTAGTTATATCAAAATTAAAATATCGATTTCACACAATTAAACTTCATGTTTTGTTACAAAACGGTAATTCGACCGTTGAATTATGAAAATTTAAATAATAACACATTTAGTTCTCTATATCTATAGATTCAATTAATTTAATCTTATTTCAAATAAAAACTCAAAAAACTGTTATCCACGATGTAAGCCACCGAATAAAAACATGAACAAACTTCAATAGATCCTAGGTTGAACATGACATCTTTTTATCAGCATATACACCTATACAGTACAAAACACGTGTACAGTGTAATAGAGAGTGAATGTGTTATATGTATGTAGCTAATTCTTTTGAAAGAAGGAAACCTCAAATATACAAGTACGTGCCCTTCATTATTATTTTTATATACTACACTTAATTGGTTGTAGTATTAAATTTTTAAAGAGTTAAATAGGGCTTTTAAGGAGTTAATATAATTCTTTTAGGGAAATATTAGAATTGACCCACTTGATTATTTTGGGTATGGGGTCAACAATATTTATATTGTAGTGGTATGAGAATCCTTACACCCTAAAGTTAACTTTGACCCCACTATATAAAAATCCTAACTCAGCCATAGGTCGTTTTTATATTTTATTTATTTTTTTATAATTTGGATTTATTGTAGGTGCACTTTGTTAATATAATTGACAGATCATAATTTCATATTAAGAGCAAAATATAATATACAATTTAATCTCATAACTACATATTATTTAAGGAAAATATTTTGATACATAAATTCGTGTAAACTAAAGTTTACACAAATCTTTTAATTTTTAGGTTTAGAGATTTAGGTTAGGGTTTAGAGTCTAGGGATTAGTTTGTTATTCACAAATCATATAAACAAACAAACAATACTCATAAGGTCACACACATACAAATGTTGCCTTCACGGCCAGACATCTTATAGAAGAGTATATTAAACTTATCACATCTTAATATAATTTTAGAGTCGTACCAGGTTTATTATTCACAAATTCATTGAGACTTAACATGCATAGGGAAATATTATTTGCTTCACATCTTATAATTCTCTCAGAGTCGTATTTATTGATTTACAAAGTTTAGTCGTATTATAAGGAGCTTACTACAATTTTTGGACAACAAGAACATTTTCGTCACTTTACACATTTAGTGATATTTTAATAATTTATTTCATCTAGGGGTATTTTAGTGTTTCCATATCTTATGAGTCTCCTCAAGCCTTATCAGATGATTATAACTGGATTTACAAAGTTCATAATTGATTTTAGCAAACTTTGCAAGGTAGGGTAAAATGGTAATTTTGTAATTAAATGTTTCTTACGAGTACACTTACAATAAAATTTATTCTTATAAGATTTAATCTATGTATTCTTAACTTGAAATGATATAAACGAGTAAGAAGAAACTTTTAAGTTTTATAACTCACTTTGTGAGTTTAGCATACTTTATAACATAGGGGTAAAATGGTCATTTTGTAATAAAATGATTCTTATGATTACATTTATACTACAATTTATTCTTGTAAGATAAAATTTATCTAGTTTCAACTTGAAAATTGTTGTCATTTTCGTCGCCGATAGCATCGTCGGACCCCACCACTACCTTTATCGGATGTCTAACGCCTATTTCTCCCAACCACCCATCGTCGATAATCAACGATATGTGTGGTAATTTTTTTTGTAATATGCATTTTCATTTCCAAGGTTTGAACTCACGTCCTCTCCTTGGAAATGCAATGTGCCTTACCAATGTAGCCAACACTTGTTGGTAAAATTCAATTGAAATTTAGTATAACTTACCAAATTATCTTAATATATATTTTTTAAGAATTTACTATCATATTTTATTTAAATGATAAAACAAAAATGAAATTTTCTAAAATCATCCTATAAGAATTCTAGATATGATAAATAATTATCCTATAAAATTGTCAATAATTATATATAAGCTACTAAATATAATTATAAAAAATTAAACATAAAATATATAAATTAAAACATAAATTCAACTAAGTAGATTTAGTGATAAGATAGAGATAACAAGGTTGTTATCTTAAACACGATCTATAATATTAAATTTCAAATTTTAAAAATAGAGATAATAGGTTAAAGGGATTATACAACTTGTGTTTTCCTCTATAAAAATGAAGTTTATGAAGAAAACTTAAATTAAATTAATAGTGAGAACCGAAGCAAAGTGTGTAAAGTGAAAACAAAATGATGATGCCAGGTTTTGTTATTATTTTGTTGATTGCGGTGTTATTGCCATCCATGTCATATTTAGGAGATGCGCAATCAAAATGCGATAATGCTGAATGTTTTTGTGGACCTTGTCAAGCTACCATACGATATTTAACACGAAACGGAGAATGTATTAAGATTTGCACTTGCAATTGTCTGTCACCGCCTTCACCGTTCCAAACTAACCCGCCTTCACTGTTCCAAACTAACCCATTACAGGCACCACCACCAGCGACTAAATCGAACCCACAACCTCTACAACCACCAACAGTGACTATACCGAATCCTTCCATTAAAGCACCACAAGCACCGCCAAAAACGACAGTGGTTACGCCAATTGTATCGACTCCAAAACCATCAACAGCGCTTCGCCACCAGCCGAATCCTTTGGATCCTCTAAGTAATTGCGAAGTACCAATTTTAGCTCCATATCCCGTGGAAAGAGGCAGACATTGTTGGTGTACGATGAAGAGTCACTATAAAGGGTGCTTTGAAAGGATTTCGATGGCAGCAACAACAAATTATGCTTTCATGGAGGTTGATAAAAATTGTTGTGATGCATTTTGGGTAGCATACAAAACTTGTGGTATAATCGATCAACGCTATAGATATTTTCTTTATCGACTCAAACAACATTGCTCTATGTTTTATTAAGAATAAAATCCTCATCGTTAGGGTTTTCATATTATTTTAGGCATTATATTTGATTTGTTTCTTCGTCTTAGTTCTATAGATATCATGGGTTTGGTATGTCACCCTTAAACTACGTAATAAATTATATTTATGTCGTTTTATTTAATAAAATATATACATGTTTTTGAAGTTTTTTTATATCTCAAAATGTTTATTTTTTTATGTTTGTAAATTGTTAGGAGAAAAATGAAACATTAACACCGTTTTTTAGTTGAAGGTTAAAATTTCATCGATTTCTATTGAGTTTGTATACAAATTATTAATTTTTAAAAATAATCAATATTTCATTATATTTTTTAATATTATATATATATATATATATATATATATATATATATTCTTCATATCAATAGTTATATGTTTTTAAAATATATTTAGATATTTCCCATCATCAAATGTTAATAAATGGATATTCAAGAAAATTAATAAATCAAAAGAATAAAAATTAGATCTGCTTTTCTTTTTCATTTGTTAAATTTATTTCTCACATAATTGAGACGAAATTTTTTATAAATAAGATAAATAAAAAATTCATACAAACGATAAAAAACAAATAAATTAAAAAGTTTAAAATCTCGGGATCTCTTGGAAAGTGATAAAATTGTTCTTCTTTTTAAAATCTCGTGCTCTATTTGGTAAAATGTTAACCAAACTTTCAAAACTTTGAGAATAGCAATTAAACTTCATGTTTTGTTACAAAACGGTAATTCGACCGTTAAATTATGAAAATTTAAATAATAACACATTTAGTTCTCTATATCTATAGATTCAATTAATTTAATCTTATTTCAAATAAAATCTAAAAAAATTGTTATCCACGCTGTAAGCCACCGAATAAAAACATGAACAAACTTCAATAGATCCTAGGTTGAACATGACATCTTTTTATCAGCATATACACCTATACAGTACAAAACACTTGTACAGTGTAATAGAGAGTGAATGTGTTATATGTATGTAGCTAATTCTTTTGAAAGAAGGAAACCTCAAATATACAAGTATGAGCCCTTCATTATTATTTTTATGTACTACACTTAATTGGTTGTAGTATTAAATTTTTAAAGAGTTAAATAGGGCTTTTAAGGAGTTAATATAATTTTTAGGGAAATATTAGAATTGACCCACTTGATTATTTTGGGTATGGGGTCAACAATATTTATATTGTAGTGGTATGAGAATCCTTATACCCTAAAGTTAACTTTAACCCCACTATATAAAAATCCTAACTCAACCACAAGTCGTTTTTTTTTATAATTTGGATTTATTGTAGGTGCACTTTGTTAATATAATTGACCGGTCATAATTTCATATTAAGAGCAAAATATAATATACAATTTAATCTCATAACTACATATTATTTAAGGAAAATATTTTGATACATAAATTTGTGTAAACTAAAGTTTACACAAATCTTTTAATTTTTAGGTTTAGAGATTTAGGTTAGGGTTTAGAGTCTAGGGGTTAGTTTGTTATTCACAAATCATATAAACAAACAAACAATACTTATAAGGTCACACACATACAAATGTTGCCTTCACGGCCAGACATCTTATAGAAGAGTATATTAAACTTATCACATCTTTATATAATTTTAGAGTCGTACCCGGTTTATTATTCACAAATTCATTGAGCCTTAACATGATAGGGAAATATTATTTGCTTCGCATCTTATAATTCTCTCAGAGTCATATTTATTGTAACACCCGGGTTTAGGGGTCGGGTGAAAATAATATTTTGAGTCTCGGTTTATGATTAAAGTAATATTATATATTATTTGGACTTTGTGATTTCAAAGCAAACAAGTTATGTTGGACAAAATTGAATTGAAACTCAAATTTCATGAATTTTAAAGTAAATGAGAATGGCATCTCATTAATGGCATTTTTGTAATAAAATGGACTTCAACTTAAAAGGCCACTTTTCAATTAAAACACCTTTTTTGTCCTCTTTTTTCACTATTCATCTTCTCCATTTTGAACGACCAAGAGAATCTCCTCCTCCATTTCACTAATCCATTTCTTTGCTTCTTCATTTTGGCTCGGTTTTGAAAGGTAATCACTTTCCCATCTTGCTCTCATCTTCCTCTCTTCAAAAGTACCTTTAGATTTCATTTTCATCCATGTTTTTGGAATTTGAGTTTTTGGAAGATTTGAATAAAAATGCTACATTTATTGTTTTTAACTTAATGTTTTGATTTAATAATGTTAGATGTGTTGTTTATGAACCTTGAAGTCCAACATATATGAATTTCAAAGTGTTTTAACATGTTTCTCGTATTTGGGTTTTTATGGGGTTTTTGAAGGGTTTTGGGATGAGTTTTGGGTGTGGTTTGCGTTGGAAATTGTGGGCTGAGGTTAGTATAATAGTTAGGGGTTGTTTTGGAATCATTTAAGAGTGTTAAAGAGGTTGAAATCATGAGTTTTGGAATGGGTTGAAGGGCTGCTCGAGTTTTATGATTTTGGGGTTGTTCTTGGTTTGAAATCATGTGTTTGATGCTTGATTTGTGTTCTGGGTTTGCTACATTGTTGTGTGGACTGATTTGGGGTTATTTTGATTGTGTTGATATGTTTAGAGGCAAGAAATTGTGTTGGTGAAGCATCGGGAGTGAATCCGGAAGCTTGAAGGTTTGGTTGCTTGGTTGTTGAGCTTGGAAGTGAAGGTGAGTGGTTTATTGTTTTTAAAATGGTTTTGAGCATTGGTTCAAGCATGTGGACTAGGTTGGGATTGGTAGATGTTGCGTGTAAAATAGTGTATCGCAATTGTAGTGCAAGTATACACGACGCAAGTAGTAAAGTGATACGAAGTATCGGATATCGTCTCCACAGGGGCTAGGCTAATAGTTTCACCTTAGATTGCTGCACAAGAGTAAAGAAAATATTTGACAAAGTTGTCACGAAAATAATAAAAAGAGCTTAAATAAAAGAGTAGATAAATCAAGATAGAGAGAATGGGCTGGTATTGAATTGCTCAGTAGTGCAGGTATTGTTAAGTCTAGGAAATCCAGTTTTGTTGCCGTCCCTGTCGCGGCAGCAGTCTGTTGGTTATCGCGATAACGATTACCCAACTCAGTACTTCAAGTTTGGCAAGAATCCATGTTGTGCCTTGGCCTATCCCTAGGTCCAAGTCTGTCGATGAACACGTCTTTGATGATACCTCCCGACGTGAATCGAAGGATGAACACCGATGTTGTTGAATTCTTCCTTAGCCACTTAACCTCGTCCTATCCCTAGGTTCGAGATAGTTCAACTATAAACTAGAGAACTCGCACTTATCCCTTTCGTATACTTAACTCTCCCGATATTAAGTAAATAGATAACCTCACAATGCTCTCTCGATGCTCTTGCAAGATGTTAAAACCAGAATAAGAGAACTTGAAGTTTATTTTATTGAACTGAAAATTCCTAAAACAAAAGCAATCCTTGCAACTACTTTACAAAACAACCCGTGGCCCTAAGGGGAATTTAGAACATGGTGGGAGAAGGAAAACGGCTAGGGTTTTGGGAAGAAGGCTAGAGAATGGTGTATGTCTCCCTAGGTCGAAATATATGCCCTTATATAGGCTTTGGGTCCAAGTTTTCTAATTTAGCAAGGATTACAACTTTAAATTAAAGTACAACTCTAATAAAGACTAAATCCTTAGAGAATCTATCTTTAAGTCGTCCTCCTTCTTTCTTGGGATTTTCTCTCCTTGAACTTTGGGCTTGGTATATCTTCTGCTCTAGGGCTTGGAAAAATATAGTGATTTCACACGACAGATGGGCTGAATTTTCTCTATCTGTCGAGGTCCACTTTGCTTCTTCTCCTCAAAATTGCTGTCACGGCGGCAACCATGGCAGCATCATTCTTCTTGACTGTTTGTCCAGTTCCAGCTCTTCTGCTTCACTGCTCAGCGCCTGCCTTTTTCGTCTGCTACAGTAGCAACCTACAAAAGCAGCTAATTTCAGTAGAAACTGTGCCTTTTAATATATATGTGATGTTTAACTGTAAACTGACCTAAATGCAATGAATGATGCTTGAATGCAGCAGAAATATGGGTCAAATAGTGGGTAAATAATAGAACTTTTACACACTCAACACACCCCCAAACTCAAGTTTTTGCTTGCCCTCAAGCAATTTAGACCTAAAAAAGAAAAACAATGTTTTCGCTTGGCTTAAAACAGTGAATTTTTCCTTGCCTACCATTTGTATTCCACCATGAGTAGCACCTTGTTGGATATTTCTGGACTTACTCGGAACCATGCTATAATTCTTGTGGAGTGTGTGCGGCTTTTGTGAACACTTATGTATCTAGACTACCTTAGTATACCAGGATAGTTATGACTACAACTTGAGGTTTATGCCAATTCAATTCTTTTCTGGAGGCAATTCTTAGGCTCCTTTAGTTTTTGACTCTTTATTTAACTGCATCTTTTCTGGAGGAAATTCTTGGGCTCCTTTAGTTTTTTTCTAATATTAGCTCAAAAAGAAATCTCCTAAAGTAAGTGCAAGGCAGTTTTGCAAGCTATTGAGTCTGAATATTTTTTTTCTTTCTTTCTTATCTTCCTAGAGCCAGTGATAGGCACCTCTAGGGGCAGTTTCAAGTGGGTAATCATTCCTATTCCAGTATACTAAAGAAATCTAGAAAACCTAAGAGTCACAAAGAGTGTTTTACAGGGTAGAATCATAGCAGGGTTCTAAACAAATCCTAAAATATCCTAAAGGCACTGTCACGACATCATATGTCGTGGCAGGTAAGTGAAGTTCAAAGACTTAAGCCAAACTGTTATTTTTATATTTTTGTTTTTTTTTACACAATATAAACTAAGCAAAAGACGCAACTTTTAAAACTAAATTAGACTCCATTAATGGAGGGATGCCACCCCCAAACTCAAGGGTTGCATTGCCCTCAATGCAAAATGACAAAATAATAAAAATAAAAGTAGTACATCACAAAATATATAGGCATACAACAAAATAAGGTAAGGAACTTAAATTTTATGCATTGTCGTCACTGGTGCTGCTGACTCGGATCTGGCGGCGGGCACGAGCATTCCTACGGGTATTCCTGGAAGACATTGTTGCAAGGGTTGTGAAAATGAAAATGAAAGCAAGAAAAAACTAGAGGAAGCAAGGAAGAAGAGTAGAAGTGAGTGAAAATGAAAAATGAAACGGGGTTATATATAGAAGGATTTGCTGCCCGTTGAAGCTGTAACGGCAGGCGCGAATAACGGGGCCAGCTGTTATGTGTTAGCGTGTCTGACTCGTCTGTCACGCGTTTCTGCGTCTGTTACGCGTCTGTGACGTGTTTCCGCGTCTGTCGTGACAGCGTGTTGACAGCCTGTATTTTGCGTGTCTGTCGCGGTAGCTGGAACGACAGGCTTCAACTTTTGGGCTTTGTTGGGCTGGTGGATGGATGGTGGGCTGAGTTCACTTCTCCTGTTCTTCTTGACTCCTTTATTTCCTAAAAACAATAAAAATAAAAACATTATTCAAATAAAATAAATCTTATTTCCTAAATTTTATTTCCTAATAAATAATAATAATAATAATAAAATAAAAAAATTAAAATTTAGGTTAAATTAGGGATGCCAGGTGGGGCATCTCCTAAGGTAACCACTTCCTGCATTCCTGGGGCTTCAGTCCCCTGATAATGCTTTAGGCGCTGTCCGTTGACTTTGAATTGGTGCCCGTCTTTTAATGATCGGATTGTTATGGCACCATGGGGAAAAACCTGTACGACTTGGAATGGGCCCGACCATCTAGACTTCAGTTTCCCTGGGAAAAGTTTCAGTCTAGAATTGAACAACAATACAAGCTGCCCTGGGCAGAACTGTCGTGGCAGCAGCTTCTTGTCATGCCACTTCTTGGTTTTATCCTTGTAAATTCTTGCATTGTCATAGGCCATTGTCCGGGTTTCTTCAATTTCGTTCAGATCTAACAGCCTTTTCTGCCCTGCCCTGTCCAAGTCCATATTCACTGCCTTGATCGCCCAGTATGCTCTGTGCTCTATCTCGACAGGTAGATGACATGTTTTCCCATAAATCAATCGGTATGGAGACATTCCCAATGGAGTTTTAAAAGCTGTCCTATAAGCCCATAATGCATCATTGAGGAGTGAAGACCAATCCTTCCTAGTTGGCTTAACCATCTTCTCAAGAATGTTCTTAACTTCCCTGTTAGAAATTTCAGCTTGTCCATTGGTCTATGGGTGATATGCTGTCGCGATCCGATGCTTGACACCATATTTCTTCAAGGCAGCAGCAATAACCCTGTTGTCAAAATGTCTCCCTTCATCACTGATAATCGCCTTAGGGATGCCAAACCTAGAAAAAATGTTCTTGTGTAAAAATCTTTGAACTGTCTTGGCATCATTCTTTCGAGTGGCGATAGCTTCAGCCCACTTAGAGACATAATCTACTGCCAGGAGGATGTATAGCTTCCCACATGAAGATGGAAAAGGTCCCATGAAATCAATCCCCCAAACGTCGAAGATCTCGACTTCTAGAATGTTCTGTAGTGGCATCTCGTTTCTCCTTGAGATGTTTCCCGTCCTTTGGCACCTGTCACAACTCTTGTAGAAGATTTGCGCATCTTTATACAGTGACGGCCAATAAAACCCTGACTGCAGCACCTTGGCAGCAGTTTTGTTATCTCCTAAGTGTCCTCCATACTGTGAAGCGTGGCAGTGATGAAGTATGTCTTTCTGCTCCTCCTGTTGTACACATCTTCTTATAACCTGATCTGCACAGATTTTGAAAAGAAGAGGTTCGTCCCAATAATAATGCTTAACATCATTTTGGAACCTCTTCCTGGCTTGATAATTAAGGTCATGAGGAATTATTCTGCTAACTAAGAAATTAACGAAATCAGCATACCAGGGGAGTTCAGAAGACTTACCTGCCGCCATGGCTGTCGCGGCAGTGATTGCAACAGCAAAGAGCTGCTCGTCTGGGAAGGTCTCCAGTATGTTTGTCTCATCTGTTGGTGGACTCTGTCCCTTCTCCAACCTTGACAAGTGATCTGCCACCTGATTTTCTGTTCCTTTTTTGTCCTTGATTTCAAGGTCGAATTCTTGCAATAACAGGATCCAATGTATCAATCAAGGCTTTGCATCCTTTTTCGCGAACAGATACTTCAGGGCAGAATGGTCTGTGTGCACTATTACCTTCGTTCCAAGTATGTAAGAACGAAACTTGTCAATGGGAAATACCACAGTTAATAACTCTTTCTCTGTGGTTGTGTAGTTCACTTGGGCGTCATTCAGTGTCTTGCTGGCATAGCATATGACATGAAAAATTTTGTCTCTTCACTGCCCAAGTGCTGCCCCGACAGCATAGTCACTAATATCACACATGATCTCAAACGGCAGTGTCCAGTCTGGTGGCTGTACTATTGGGGCTGTTACCAGCTTTTCCTTCAGAACCTTGAATGCTTCATTACATTCATTGTTAAAGTCAAAGGGTCGGTTCTGCTCCAGAAGATGACATAGGGGCTTGGTGATTTTTGAAAAATTTGCAATAAATCTCCGATAAAAACCAGCATGTCCCAAGAAACTTCTAATTCCCTTGACTGTGGTGGGCGGCGGCAGCTTTTCGATCACTTCTATCTTGGCCTTGTCGACTTCTATGCCACGGCAGCTAATCTTATGGCCAAGGACTATCCCTTCATCCACCATAAAGTGGCATTTTTCCCAATTCAGAACTAAGTTTGGTTTTTCACATCTTTCGAGTACCTTTTGTAGGTTGCTGAGGCAGCTGTCAAAATCATCTCCAAAGACTGAAATGTCATCCATAAAAATCTCTAGGAAGTCCTCTACCATATCGGAGAATATGGCCATCATGCACCTTTGGAAGGTGGCGGGTGCATTGCATAGTCCAAAGGGCATTCTCCTAAAAGCATATGTTCCGTACGGGCATGTGAATGTCGTCTTTTCTTGATCTTCCGGTGCGATAGCTATTTGATTGTAACCTGAATAACCATTAAGAAAACAATAGTAAGGTATACCCGCTAATCTATCAAGCATTTAATCAGTAAAGGGTAAAGGAAAGTGGTCCTTTCGGGTAGCTTTGTTAAGCTTCCAATAGTCTATACAAACCCTCCAACCGGTCACAGTCCGGGTTGGGATTAACTCATTGTTTTCGTTGGTCACCACGGTCATTCCTCCTTTCTTGGGAACGCATTGCAACGGGCTCACCCATTTGCTGTCGGAGATGGCGTAAATTATACCAGCATCTAACCATTTGATTATCTCTTTACGCACCACCTCCTTCATCGCATGGTTTAGCCGCCTTTGGGCATCTATAGTCGGCTTATGATCATCCTCTAAAAGGATTTTATGCATACATAATGCCGGACTGATGCCTTGAATATCGGCTATCGTCCATCCAATAGCCTTTTTGTGCTGCTGCAGCATCCCTATTAACTGTTGTTCATGTTCCTGCATCAACTTGGAAGAGATGATTACGGGCAACGTATCATTTAAACCAAAAAAGCATATTTTAGCTGCCCTGGCAGGGGCTTCAGTTCTAAAACAGGGGGCTCAACAGTTGATGGCTTTTGGATTGCATGGTTATCCGAAGTATAATTTAAAGGTTCGAATAACTTATCTGGATGGTCGCCTATCCAGTTTACCTCCTCCTGATCTTCAGTATCAGATGTATCAGATTCTGAGGAGTTGCTGTCGTCGGTGCTGTCGTGACAGTCCTGTAGGTGGCTGCCGAGGCAGTGACCAATTTTTATGTCGTGACAGCCCGACCTGATGCAGGGTTGGTCAAGGGTAACTTCAGTGATAACCTTGCATTCTTCTTCTACATCAGCATGCTTCATAGCTTGGAGAACATTTAACTTTATTTCTTGATCGTTCACTCTCATGGTGAGTTCTCCTTTTTCCACATCAATCAGTGATCTTCCCGTGGCTAAGAAAGGTCGCCCCAGGATGATTGGTGCGTTTTCATCTGCTTCACAATCTAAAACAAGAAAGTCAGCAGGAAATATAAATTTATCCACTCTTACCAGAATATCTTCGATTTTTCCTTCCGGATGAACGTAAGAGCGGTCTGCCAGCTGCAGAATTACTGTTGTGGGCCGAGCTTTACCAATACCTAATTTCTGAAAAACAGATTTTGGCATTAAATTGATACTAGCACCAAGATCACAAAGTGCCTTACCCACATATTTATCTCCGATTACACAAGGTATGATGAAGCTCCCGGGTCCTTCTTTTTCTAGGGTGGCTGCCTATGAAGAATACTCATGCATCCTTCTGTCATCTTAACCGTTTCAAATTCCCCAAGTTGATATTTCTTTGACATGGCATCCTTGAGAAATTTGGCGTAACCAGGCATCTCCCTAACGGCATCTAACAGCGGGATGTTAATATGAACCTGCTTAAAATATCATAAATCTTTTTGAGCTGCGATTCTTGCTTCGCTTGCTGTAACCGTTGAGGAAAAGGAGGTGGGGGACGATAATCAGCAATACGTCCTTCCCACTGCATACGAATCTGAGGAGGTTTGGGTTCAGCATCTTTCTCATCTGTCGCTTCTACTGTCGTGACAGGCTTATCGGCAGCAGGCTGTTTGTTACCTGTCGGGGCAGCTTCCTCGGCAAGTGTCTTCAGGGCTAGTTTCTTTGCTGTTTCAGTTTCCTTCTCTGGCCATGGTAATTGCTTCCCACTCCTAGTAGTGATGGCTTTACACTGCTCATGTGTGGGCTGCCTAGCATTTTTAGTATTGCTAGGAAATCCGCCATTCTGCCTTGGGTTAACATGCTGGGAAATCTGACCCATCTGTGTCTCCAACGATTTCAGAGTAGCTTCATGATTTGTCATCCGCATCTCTGTTGTATCCATGAATGTCTCAGTCTTTTTGACAAAGTGATTCATGTTCTCAATATATGTTCCTGTTTGAGACATAAACTTAGCCAGAGTTTGTTCCAGTATACTCGTTGAGGCAGCTGGTGGTTGTTGTTGCTGCTGCTGCGGCTACAATTGTTGTCGAGTCAGCAATCTAGGTCCTCCCTGATTCTGATTATTGTGTGCTTGAGGATTCAGGGCATTATTAGGATTACTCTAAGAAAACTTGGGATCCTTTCTCCAGTTGGGATTATAGTTGTTGGAGTTGTAATTCTGCTTGTTGTAGTTTCGAACATACTTTCCCTCTTCTAACTATATAGGACATTCATCCGAACTGTGATTTCCTTCACAAATGTCACATACCTCTTCGACAGCAAATACCGGTTGTGAATCATCATTCAAAAGCTTCTTCATTACCTTAGTAAGGTATGCCACCTGTGATTTCATCGTGTTGTCGGCCTCATAATCCTTAACAGCTAGGACCCGTTTACCCCCTCTTCTTGCTGTCGGAAACTGCTCTTCATTCTTAGCCAGATTTTTCAATACTTGCATTGCCTCATCCGGGTCTTTGTCCAATAGTAATCTGTTTGCTGCTGAATCAATTCGAATACGAGTTTGTAAGTTGGCAGCATTATAGAACTTAGTTACCTGGTTCCAGACGGGGAATCCATGCATTGGGCAGTTCCGTAGAAGAGTGGTAAATCTGTCCCAGGCCTCGTGCATTGGCTTGTCATCTTCCTGTTGAAAAGTAGCAATTTCATTACGTAATCGCTCAGATAAGTGTGAAGGATTAAAACGAGATAAAAATTCACGAGACAAATCTGCCCAAGTTCTGATTGAACCCGGCGTAAGTTTATTCCACCAAGTCTTTGCTCTGTCCCTCAATGAATGGGGAAATAACCGAAGCCTCAGTATCTCCGGATTAACTCCTGGTAGTCTAAACGAACCACAGATTTCCTAGAACGTTTTGAGATGCTCCCTAGCATCCTTTGTAACAGCACCACTGAATTGACTGGCATTGTTGATCATGCTAAACATGACATGTTTCAGCTCAAAGTTGTCAACTTCTATATCCGGCAGCGTGGTTTCTAGTTCTATATGATCATTAAGCATGTAGTCTCGGCACGACCGGCGTGCGGCAGTGGCAAGAAAGTCGGCAGCATGACCGTTTCTGCCATTCCCGGCAGGATCTACAGCATCCTGGGGATTTCTTGGGTCGTCCCTTCTTTCTTCTTGTCTTTCGTTTACCATTGCTTCGAGTTGTTGCTCTAGGTATTCGTTCCTTTCAACGAGGTAGCGGACTCTTTTCTTGAGATTGAACATTCATTCTGGTTCAGGATCTAACTGGTACTCCGGTTCCTTCTCTCGTTGAGATCTGCGCATACGAAAACAAAACACCTTGTGAAAGGTATAGGTTAGACAATCCAAGTATAATAGAAAAATAAAAAAAAAAACGAAAAGTGCAGTAAAAGAAAAGGTAGAGTTATGTTGCCAGTACCCGGCAACGTCGCCAAAAACTTGTTGCGTGTAAAATAGTCTATCGCAATTGTAGTGCAAGTATACACGACGCAAGTAGTAAAGTGATACGAAGTATCGGATATCGTCTCCACAGGGACTGGGCTAATAGCTTCACCTTAGATTGCTGCACAAGAGTAAAGAAAATATTTGAGAAAGTTGTCACGAAAATAATAAAGAGAGCTTAAATAAAAGAGTAGATAAATCAAGATAGAGAGAATGGGCTGGTATTGAATTGCTCAGTAGTGCAGGTATTGTTAAGTCTAGGAAATCCAGTTCTGTCATCGTCCCTGTCGCGGCAGCACCTGTCGCGGCAGCAGTCTGTTGGTTATCGCGGCAGCGATTACCCAACTCAGTACTTCAAGTTTGGCAAGAATCCCTGTTGTGCCTTGGCCTATCCCTAGGTTCAAGTCTGTCGGTGAACACGTCTTTGATGATACCTCCCGTCTTTGATGAACACCGATGTTGTTGAATTCTTCCTTAGCCACTTAACCTCGTCCTATCCCTAGGTCCGAGATAGTTCAACTATAAACTAGAGAACTCGCACTTATCCCTTTCGTATACTTAACTCTCCCGATATTAAGTAAATAGATAACCTCACAATGCTCTCCCGATGCTCTTGCAAGATGTTAAAACCAGAATAAGAGAACTTGAAGTATATTTTATTGAACTGAAAATTCCTAAAACAAAAGCAATCCTTGCAACTACTTTACAAAACAACCCGTGGCCCTAAGGGGAATTTAGAACATGGTGGGAGAAGGAAAATGGCTAGGGTTTTGGGATGAAGGCTAGAGAATGGTGTATGTCTCCCTAGGTCGAAACGGGCTCTTAAATGCAACCCCAACGGCTCTTTCTATTTTGGTCCTTTTGGGGTGCAGCTGTCGAATTATGGATTGCCATGTCTTGGATGTCGAGAACTCTGCTGGTGATCGATCGCAGGCTTGTTGGGCTCCTCCGGCGGCAGGTTCTTTTAAAGTCAACATGAATGTCTCCCGGTGAGTTAGCACGGTTTATGCTTCTTATGGGGGTGTTATCCAAGATGAAAAGGGTGCTTGGGTGTTGGGTTTTACTAAATTTATCGGTGTTTGCTCGGTGCTTGGAAACCAGAGACCCAAACATTTCATTTTCCATTTGGCGAATGTACAATAACCCTAAAGGATGTTGCGGTACAACTTGGCATTCCAACAAATGGGACACCATTGGTTGGAAAAAATAATTACAATACATATGACCTTTGCATGCAGTACCTGGGCAAAGCTCCTCCTCAGAGCTGTGTGGACGGGCTACGCCTCAGAGTATCATGGTTGCAGCAGGAATTTATTGTGACCGATGAATATGGTCATCGAGAAATTGAGTGTGCAGCTCGAGCTTATATACTGCAACTTATTGGTGGTGTGTTGATGCCAGATAAATCTGGTAATATGGTTCACACACAATACCTGCAGTTCTTGGCTAATTTGGACACAGCTACTACATATAGTTGGGGGTCTGCAGCATTGGCATTTTTGTACCATGAAATGTGCAAGGTCACAATTATGCATGGTGAAAAGGCAAATTCAGATATGGGTGGATGTCAAGTCTTACTGCAGTCCTAGGCGTGGTACAGGCTGCCTTATCAAACGCCCGCTTTTTCTGTACCGGTAGATATGGAGTTTCCGATTGCTTTAAGGTAATGATGTGATTGTAGTTGTATATAAATATTTATTGATATAATATTTATATCCAATGACTTCGAAATATAATTTCAATATATCTTTGCAGATGGAGGCATAAGTTGAAGAATGTGGGGGTGGTTCACAACACTGTTAGAGAGACGAGATTAAAGATCCAAACAATAGGAAAAGATCTGGTATTATAATCAATTTATTTTAATATATTATTTGTTCTTATTTAATATAATATAATTTATTATTTGTTCTTATTTTGTATATTGTATATTTTATTTTTGAAAGAAAAATTGTATATTTGATTGTGAGTGAATTCATATTAATAATTTTTTTTTACAGTTTATTTGGCAGCCGTACCCGAATGACGACGTCAGGGCTTGCCTACCACCTACTGTGCTTAAATGTGCAGCATTCTGGGGTGCGATTGTGCCTTTGATCCATTTTTCTATTGTTGAGTTTCATTGTGCTGACAGAGTGTTGAGACAGTTTAACTTCCATCAACCCATTCCAAGAGCTCCACATGAACAAATTCACACCGTTCAAAGAGGTAGTTTCAATGAGAATTGGATTGTGAAGCAAGCCGATTTCATTGAATTGTGGGAGGAAAGATGCGCACGGTGGGCTGATGATTTGAGTCCAATTCAAGCCAGCAATTTTGAATTTAATACATAATACTATTCATGGTTTTCGGCAAATGGGAAACCGTTCATAGCATCTGTCGAAGATGCAAATAGATGGCTTGAAGATCCGCGGTGCTCAAGACAGGTTCGCCTCTCAACCGAGTTTGGTCAGAGCTCTCAGCAATCAACAGACGAACCAAACTTGGAAGGAATTTCGGGAGCAACCAACCGAGGTTGGACTTCTTCGTGGGCGCGATCTGACTCCCCCCCGAGACATGCAAGCAGTAATCTTTGGGAGCAACCACCATTTGGTAATGTTTCGGAACAAACCCCATTTCAACAAAGTCATCAAACATTTGGATTTGGTCATGTTCCGCAACAACCACCTTTTAATTTTGCAACTGATGGTAGCTCATCTTCTCAGCCGGCTTACAATGATGATGAAAGATACGTACCACAATTTCAGTATCCTCAATCATCTGTATATGGGGAAGGTTTTGGTGTTGGCAGCATGACATCTATGTTGTCAACAACTACCATTAGCAGCCCATCATTTCATCCTGAAGAAATGTTTGCTACACCACCTACTATGCAAATAACGGATGAGCAATTTTTCGATGATGATGAGCTGGCTCCTAATCCAAGAGCTCGTAGACAGGTTCAACCCGTTCCGCGGTACTCACAAACAGGCCCTCTCCACCAGCAAGAATTACCTACCAGGGAGGAGGAGGCGAAAATATAGTTTTGTTTTGTTTTTATTTATTTGTAATTTGCGAACCCCGGATATTTAATGTTATATGAATTTCTTTCAATTTTCGATTGCATTTTGATATTTATGTTTTTTTTTTAATTTTCGTATTCAATTTCTAAATTCGAATTCCAATTCCAAATCAAGTGTATTAAATAAGAACAAATTATAAATTAAAATAAATTAAATTATATTACCTTAAAGTATATTAAATAAGAACAAATTATATTACCTTAAAGTATATTAAATAAGAACAAATAATAAATTAAAATAAATTAAATTATATTACCTTAAAGTATATTTAATAAGAACAAATTATATTACCTTTAGATGGTTTCCAGTGCAGTGATGTTTAAAGGTCTAAAAGTCAAGTGTTGTGGGTTCATGGGTCAAAAATTAACAGTAACATTTTTCGTTGTTTGGATTAAATGGTTTAAGCTGTTTGAGTTTAATTAAAGGTCACATATTGGAATTCTTCAAAGGTAACAAGTTAAACATTTTTGATAAAAAAATGAAAATTAATAGGTACACAAAGATTTAGGAAAAAAAAACAAATAAAAGTTGAAAAGAGGCTATATTTTCTCATTACCATAAAATTAGACATACATTAAACAAAGAATTTAGGTTGACGGTCCGGCACGATAGTTGGAAAGATTTGCTCTGTTTGGACACTTGTTTCTTGAATGACCCGGTTGAGTACAAAGAGTACAATGTTTAACTTGAACTCTTCCCTCTCTATCATCTAGATCATCCATATTCGTATTAATACGAGTAGACTTCGGTCGACCCTTCAACTTTCTACGAAGCACTGGATTTGGTAACCATTCTTCATATATTGGCTCTACCGGCCAATAGTCTTGGTTTGGGATCGTGTTGAACTGAATTCTATATATATTTGCAATATTCTCTAGTTTATAACAGTCATCCGCAAAACCGTAAGGGTCAAGTCGAAAATGCAAACAGGCGGCGTGTGCGTGAGAGCAAGGGTATCTAAATGCTTGGAATGCACCACAATCACACCATATCTGATGAAGTTTGACAGTGAACATTTTTTGCTCACCTCGGACTTTAGCTTCCACAGAAAATTCCCATCCATGTGGGTCGAATGATCTTACTCGCATTGAGGACGCTTTAGCTTGAAGTTCGATCATTTTATCCTGCAGGGTTTTAAACCAATATTGTTCGATGTTTATTCGAGCATTGGCATCCTGCCCTTTTTCGGACCACACTTTACCCAATCTAAAGTAAGTCTCCCACACAATACTTGCAATTGGGAGATGGCGTGTTCCTTTAAGAACGGAGTTTATAGCCTCTGCAAGGTTAGTTGTCATATGACCATAACGCCGACCTTCATCATAGGCTTGTGACCATCTTTCCGTGGGGATGTCATTTACAAATTTTATTACATGTTTACCGTGTCGCCTTAACCTTCTGATCCTTTCTTAGAATTTTGGTTGAACTGGTTCATACCCTATTTATAAAAAAAACAAGTTAAATAAAACAACAAGATGAACTAAAAAAATTAATTTTTTTATAAACAACAAATAACAACGTACCCGCGCCTAAAATCTCTCTCCGGATCTGATTGTTTCCGAACCGTGTCTTCGCATTCGCTGCAATATGCCGTACACAATATGCTGGATATGCATGTGGAGGTATCCATAAACTCCCACATCTGTCAATTACTGATAAGAGGGCAGTTCCTCTATCAGAAATCATGCAAATCACGTCTTCTTTTACAACATAATTGCTTAGGTGCTTCAAAAAGAATTCTCATCCATCCGCGTCTTCCTTTTCAACTATGGCAAAGGCAATTGGGAATATATTATTGTTTCCATCCTGTGCAACGGCCACGAGTAATATATGACCGTACTTCCCATACAACCATGTACCATCCACTTGAATCATGCGTTTGCAGAATGGAAACCCTTGAATGCACGCATTGAACACCCAAAATAACTTACTAAATACTCTTTTACCAGGAATTAATTCGCCTTGTAAGTTGAACACCGGCAAAGTCTCGTACTCTACAACGGTCCCCGGGATGAAATGTTGCATTGCTCGTAAAAGAGCTGGTAGCTCATTATACGATTTATCCCAATCACCATAGAGTTCCACCATCGCCTTTTGCTTTGCCATCCACGCCTTGTAGTAAGACGGAACATAACCAAGCTGGGACCGGATAGATGCTACTAACACTGCAATCGAAATTCTTGGTTCCTGTTCAACCAAAGTCCTTATGCAAGCACATATTAGATCAGAGTTTAAATTAATATGGTTCTGTGATAAAGCCATATTGGTAAATGTGTGCTGCTCAATAAACTGTGACACCTCCCACATTTCAGTCCTCTTCTTGTAAGAAATTCTTACCCACCACGAACAATGTTCTTCCAATATAACACCTTACACAATAGGTACTTTTGTTGGACTCAACAACAGAAAATAACGTATGGCGTTTGAGACAATGCTCTTGAACTGCAAGCTTCGCGGCTTTTTTTGTTTCAAATTCAGCCTTTAGTTCCAATTCTCCAAAGTTCGAAGATGATGAAGAACCAAATACGCGAGCTTGATATTCTTGATCTTGCATTGCAGTATAGTCAACTTCATACATACGGGCTGCTGGAGCTTCATAGGCTGGAGGTTCCGGTTGTTGGGGCTGCGGTGCAGCATTACCCCAAACAGCCGGTTGTTCATTTCTCAACCTGAGCCTACTAACAGCAGTGGCCCAAACATCTTCTTCAACATCAATACCATTGCCTTGAGACGCTTTTGTCATAACAGCGTCAATATCATCAGCATCGAGTAACTGAACGACATTTTCTTCACTCATAGGAACAATATTTTCTTCATCATCATTGAAATCTTCAAGCGATTCGCCCCAACGACCAACTGTGGGTTCGGTGTCCGAATATTTTGATGAACTCATCTTCTGTAAATATTAAAAAAACATAAGCACAACATTAAAATTTCGGGTTTTCTTATTAAAATTTAAAAATACTATTACCATCTGAATATAGCTTCAATCATACAAAAAATATACAAACCCTCTAGAATTAAAAAATTTAGATTAAAAAGCAAAAATCACTTACTTAATTTTTTTCTCTGAAATTATTTTTTTTTTGAATATTTTTCTCTGAAATTATTAATTATTAATAAATTACTTTTATTTCATGGGTTAGCAAACAAGCATATAGTCATTATAATAACAAAACAATTGTTTAATCATAATATAAGGAAACAATTAAACAACAATGCGATATGATATTATTTATCATAATAAATAAGGTTTCATGTAATATTATCTCACTAACTACTAGTGATTTAATAAGATGCAACTTATAAATTTAGCCCCTCTCAAATCTATGTGGCTTGCAACTTTGTTTTTATTCCTTTGGTTGGTGGTCGACAACTACTTTTAGTATTGGTTGTCGACGTCGACCACCAAGTCTATTTTTTTTTTGTTTTTTTCTTATTTTTAAATATTTTAATAAGAATCTTTGTGTTTGTGGCACGTGTTTTCTTTATCCTTGTGACACATTTTTCTTTAATATTTTGTAGTTCGTTTCATATGTCATTGTGGCATCACTACACCACACTTGGTATATAGCGGCGCTTTTCGTGACATTTTTAGAAAAAAGCGCCGCTAACATCGCAATTTTTCTAGCGTTTATGGTTCAAGCGCCATAAAATGGCACACTTAGCGGCGTTTTTAAAATAAGCGCCGTAATAGATATCGTTTTAGCGACGTTTGGTTATATAAACGCCGTTTGTCTCTACAAACGCCGCAAGAGTAAAACACATTATTTTGACCCTTCATTATATTCTCAATTTTCGTTCGAAGAGGCCTTGTTTTTTGGTCGTTCATGCGTCATCTCTGAGCATGCCAGTATTAAGATTGCTTGGCCAAGTTGTGGAATCAGATCAGATAGGTGTATGTTCTCTTGCGGTTTTGGTGACAAGGCCCATTTCTACGATGGAATTGGGAGCCTGCCTCCGAATCAGACGAACATGATTTACGTTTTTGCCCTCTCTGATCCGAGGAAAGGCCTAGGTGCCTGCAACGAGCCTGCATTTGGTTTCGTGTTTTTTGCCAGGAAAGGCCAGGGAGCCTGGTTCCCCATGTTTGTCCGAATATTGTTCTCTGTGTCGTTTGCCTTGATAAGGACCGTTATCGGTGTAACGGAAGCCTGCCTCTGGATAGAGCTCTCAGGCGAAGGCGCGGAGGTTCTAGCTTGTTTGGTAAGATGGAGAACACGTTTGTTCCCTGCGGTGGATTTCCTTGGCTGCTCTTCTTTGCCGATGAATCCCCGAGGTCATTGGTGGATACGGCCTCTCTCTCCTTGCGACCAAGGAGCTTTTTATCTTGTTTCGGTTATTAGGCTTGTGTCTTGGTTGTATGCCTTTGGCTTTCGTTGTTGTGTTGCTTGTTTTCTTTTTCACGGATGTAGGGCCTGTTATCCCTTCTCTTTGTTTTAATGAATTGCAAGTTACTTTCTGAACAACAAAAAAATCAAATACACCAATATCCCCAAATCCATCGTGATAAAATCCCTAAGTATTGCTCCTGCTCCTCCTCGTCGTCGCTCCTCATCGTCCTTCCTCACCGTCGCTGACTTTCTCCAAGAAAGCTCACGAGCTTTCCACCCTTTGCCTCAGAGGTCAAAAGCGTTCCGGCTATTTACCTCTGCACCGATTGTAAAAAGATACGATGTTTTTACTCTCCAGACAGCTGATGGAATTTGTGTTTGCATCAGAGGTTTCATCAACAAACAACGAACCATGGAAAATGGGTTTTCTTCTGAGGTATCCTAGAAAATCTGATTTCTTTATGTCTTTTTTCTAGGAATCTTCAATGTAATTGATTTTGCCTCAAGCTTAATTTCAAGTTCAAAGTAATTTTCTTTTAATTTGAGCAGGTATTTACTCATTTCTACTTCGGCTTTCCTCCTTACTGGGAAAAATATGCTAAAGAGTGTTTGGGAGAAATTATTCCCGGCAAAGTCGAATTAGAAGTTGTCCCGAATTCTAGTAATGCAGCAAGATATTCAGGTTTCTGTACTTGCATTTTGTTTATTTGGTTATGTAATTAGAGTTAGATTAAATGGCAGAATGAGACTTTACTTGTTCATACGCAACATTTTCAAAAAAAATGGCAACATCGGGTTATTTCTCTTTGAAATCTATTGTCATGACAAATCATAGCTTGGTTGAAGGGAGATCAAACCTTGATAGCGGCCAGAAAAAGGTCAATGGTTCAACATTGAGCTGAAATTGTTCATGAGGTTTGCATGGATGGTACATCCATGAAACTATCTGCTGCTGGCATGCCATGCTTCAAATGAGACAGTACAACTCTACCACCTTTCCCGTTGGGCTAGATCTCAGGGGTAAGTATGGTGTTTCTAGTTCACATTGAGCTCATTTCTTTCCCTCTGCAATTAGTTTACATCATGTTACCCAACTATGTTGTCCTTTCTCTGCTTTATATCGAATTCTTGGTAAGTTCTTACCATCTCTAGAAATGCTTGTTGGAGATTTTATTCTGATAATTTGGGCAAATATTCAAGGTCATGACCAAATCATATACTGACCTCACTTTCAGATAATTTTGTGACCAGGATTTAAATTTCTGATATGAACTGAAGAAAATGTTTACATTCTCTTAAGATCTCTGAAATTCATGAACAATAAATAATCAAATATTTGAGATGATATGCATTTGCTGTAACAATGTAATTTTGATACCCTAGAGGGAAGAAATGTTTTTGCTTTTAATGTTCTCTGATTTTATAAAAGGCATTTGGTTTTGGCTTCAATTTAGAGAACCGTGTTAAGTTCAAATGTGCTACAGATGACGTTTTTCATAATTTCAATCATATAGAAGATTGGTATTTGTTTGTTGTTTTGTATTGTTTCAAGTTATTAAAAGACATGGGATTTTTGTAGTGAAAGACAAGTTTCAGTATATCTAATGTAGTTTCTAATGTTGTTTAGGTATTTGTCTGAGAAGAAAGAGGAAGCCTCATCTCAGTAAAGTACCTTACTTCCCAAGCTGCTTTACTTTTCATTATGAGTTTCTGCTGTTATTTTCTTTCTTTTGTAATACTTGAAGAGTGTGCTCTAAGCTTACCTCATATAGAATTGATTGAATCAATTTAACATTAATTTGATCAAAGCTTAAGTAGTGGGAAGCCAATTACTATTAAGTGAATTATGATCAGCCCTCCTTTTTCAGTATGTGTGAGATGTACAACAGGTTAAACTACAGGCAGTGTTGATTTAATGATGCTTTTCGTGATTTTGTTGATCTTAAATGTATAATGTGCAATGCATCATGTAGAATCAAAGTATTATACATGATCAATCATCCTAGAGATAACTTAGAGGTAGCAGAATTTTGGCCTATTTGTTGCTTTCCCTGTCTTATGCTTTAGTTCCCCATCTCCAGCTTGAGAATTTACTCTCTCCTCTCTACCTCGAATATTTAGGATCGTAGAATCACTGGCATTAAGGAAGGTGTGGATGACCGATGACACTCAACTATCGGGTTTGTCTAAATATTTAATGCATGATTAGTTTTCCTTGTGTTCTAAGCTTTTTTTATATCTTTTACAAGGATTACTAAGGGAACCAAAATGGAGACATCTGAGAGACTTATATAGTCATCAAACTATGTGAAACAACTTTAGTTTCTGCAGATCCTACATTTACATCACTTGGAAGTAACTAGGAGATTAAGGAAGTTTAACAGATTACAAGTCTCTAACTTTGTCGTATTTAATATGTGTGTACAGGTCTCTAACTTTGTCTAATTAATATTTGATGAAAGATGAGCCAGAGAAGTATCAGTCTCACTTCAGTGAGTACATAAAGAGAGGTATTGAGGCTGACAGCTTGGAGGAAATGTACAAAAAGGTTCATGCTGCAATTCGTGCAGATCTAGCAGCAAAGAAATTTGGGAAACCTGATAAATGTGTACACACGTTGAATTTTACAACTCAACTTATATATACACTAGTCGATGGCATGTAGTTTTGTTGATTTTCTTTGTATTTGTATGTAAGGAACCATGTTGTACTCTCTCCATATTTCAATTTCTTTGAATGTTCAAATAACTTAGTGCAACATTTGTTAATTTAACATTATATAATAATAGTATTATTTTTATTTGAGTTTTTTTGGAAGCGTGGTGTTATTCGCAGCGTTTGTAAACACAAATGCAACTAGAGAACAGTTTTTCGCGGCGTTTGCTAAAACAAACGCCACTACATAACAGTTTTTTTGCGGCGTTTGTAAAAAACAAACGCCAACAATCTTTCTCGGCGTTTGTAAAAACAAACGCCGATATAGAACAGTTTTTCGTGGCGTTTGTATTTACAAACGCGGCGCTGGTTTTAGCGGCACTTTTTAAGCGCCGGGAAAGTTTTTAGCGGCACAAAAAACACCGCTAAAGGACTAAAAACGCCGTTAAAGACCTGTTTTGCTGTAGTGCATGATTTCAGCATACCTTAGCGGTCAATTGGTGCTTGTATAGAGATCTTCACGACATGGGTAGCGGAGCAATCTGTCTGATAGTTTGGTTCGCTCACCACTTCTTTTTCACCCGTAAAGCGTCTCGTTTAGATAGAGACAATTAGATTCATGGAGGTTTCTAAATTTTGGTATGTCAATCTCGATAGAAGTGTTTGCTTTTCTTTGCACCATTGTAAGAGACTTTTAGTGGACTTGTCCTTTTTTTTCTCTCTTTTTGATGCATTGTATTTATTATCTTTAATGATAATTAATAAAATTCAGATGTCATTGTTCAAAAAAAATGCAACTTTAAGTACTTTAATCTTCAAGTAAGTTTTAGAATTTAAAATTTGATGTTGTGAATCGAACGAACTTGATTGAAAGGTTATTTTCATAATAATTTTCTGCAATATTTAATCTGAATCAATTGACCAATGAATCAAATACTGATAATTATATCGAAATACATCATTATTTCAAAATAATATAAAGTCAAAAATTATAATTTAAACAATAAAAATATTATAATCTTATACCGAAGTTCGAACCTATACAAAATAATAGATAATATGATTATTCTTAACCAATTAGTGTACCCCTTAAACAACAATGCGATTTGATATTATTTATCATAATTTGATTTTAGAGGGGGAAAAACCATTTCCTGCGTAAGAATAATTATCCAATCAATGAAAGGCGTGACGAGGGGCATTGATTGGAGTTGGACAAAATATCCTTCAGGAAACTGTGAAGTATAAACAGTGGCGGAAGGCAGTGAGATTAAGAGTCATGACCTCAAAATTATGAGAAATTAGAACGGTTCCTCAAAATTTTCAATTTAATTTGATTCATTTTAATTTTTAAAAAATTTTAAATTAAAATTTTTTTAATTAAATTTTTTTTGCTCAATAATGTCGTATATTTAAAGAGAAATATACAACCAAACGCCACAACGGTCGCCTCGTTAAAAACCTCCCTAAAACCTAACGGAGGAAAAGAGTAGGCCCGTATGTGACAATACAACGAAAACCAGCGAACAAACAAACGAAAAACAAAAAACCAACCGCTAGCGCTGACAAGCACAAAATAACGAAACCCGCGCCACCCCTTCCTTAGCCAAAGCATCTGCTAAGCCATCCGCCTCACGAAAAATATGTGAAAAACATACCGAATGTAAATTGGTACAGCTCTCTACCGAACTCTCCTACAACAGTCCAAATGCATAGCCGCTTGACTGCCTCAAAATGCATAGAAAAAGCTGCCACAATGTGTTTCCGAAGCCGATGTACATCCGTTTCCCACCGGCCATTTATCAACAGCCCCGTACTAAAATTCCGCACTGCTCTAAGTTTTGTCGCGCGGTGGAAGAACGCTGTGTTGCGATCTCCTAAACGTAACCAATTCGCCCTCGATTTCGGTCTCCAAAGAGATTCCTTACGCCTGATAGCCTGTCATAACCGTTGCAACCACTCCCTTTTCCACTCAGTCAATTCAATTTTCGATTTACGTTGATCACCTTTCAAACCCGCCTCATCTACACCCTCCAGCTTTGCTTGAATCGACTGAATTTCTCGCTCAATATCGCCAAACACCGTATGGTTCCATTTACGCAGAAAACTCTTCATGGTTTGGAGCTTGACCATAATATTATCAATTCCAACCCCCTGTCGCCACCGAACTACACCTTGCACGTTCTGATATCCAGCGTATCGAATTAAAATCCCTTGCGATACACCATGGTCCTGTGATATCCAGAATAAGCTCCTCTAACCGTTGCCACAACTGTCTCTGTGCCTCCGCATCACATGGTGTATAAATATTCAACATGCAGCAGTTTAATTCTTCCGCATGCTACTTACCTCTGATAAAGATAAAATTTTGATCCACATCCAATGAAATGACACTGAAGTGTGATTCTTCCCATACCGTAATCAAACCCCATGAAGCACCTATCGAAGGTGAGAAAACAAAATCAAACCCGTCCGATGCCCACAAACTCGCAACCACTAATGATGGCATATCCTTAAGCTTCGACTCCTGCAACATCACCATATCCTCCTGTTACTTCTTAACTACATCACCCACTGCCCTACGTTTCAAGCTCAATCCTAATCCCTTGACATTCCATGATACTACGCGCATCGCTATTTCTATCGCCTTTCCCCGGAAAAAACCTGCTGAAGATCCTTTATGATGTCCGCTTCACACCCTACTGTTCGCACACCCACTATACTGCTTAGAGCCACTGTCGCCTCTATTTCCTTAGATAGCAATTGTTGACGATTCTGCAAATTCGAATCCGAAAGTGACGCGTTCACAACTTGCGTCTAAATAGGCTGGTGTACCACTTGTTTGCGCGGTCTGCCCCTACCAATTCTTGGCGATGAAACCACTCCTGAGAGAACATTAACTGATTTCGTTTTCCTGCCGTTAATCCAAATCAAATTACAATTGTTTGAATCACCTATTTTCCCTCCAGACTTATCCCATGTTTTCTCAAATTTTGAATCTGCCTTATCCACCAAATCCACCGATTTTGAGATTGGCTTAACCATCTCCATAATAGTTGCATTCAAATCCACAGAGTTTGATTGGGATTGAATTACCTCGGTTAGTTTTGCTGCAGTAGGACTCTTCCCACCCTCGCCTGTGATCCTCTCGGAGGTCTGCTCCTCCATCGGACCGGCCTCATCACCACCTCCCTGCAACTCTGACGAATCAGTGGAATCTTTTGATCCAGCCTCATCCTGTGAAACATGGCTGTGAGCCATCCTAGGTTCCTATAGTGTATTGCATCGCCACTGCCTTGCCTCAGCAATTTGTACTTGATTTCCGAGCGGCTCCTCCTGTTGCAAAGGCTCGAGTTGATTGCCTGTGCCTTGATTTCCCCCATCCGATCCCTGTGTCGAAGACGCATCGTCCTCATCTTCAGATTGTATCATTGTGCATTCGCATTCCATCCATGGTCCAAATGTATATTCTCGGATTTGTTGAGGGAAAGAAACACCATCCACCTCCAACTTCACTTTGGCCTCTATAGTTGCCATGGTCGATGTTTCAATTAATATCCATCCACACTCAAACAATTGGGGTGAGGTAGTAGAGTCCGCTAAACGAACCAAGCTACCCCATATGTTCGCTATGCTTTCGAAAGATTGTTGCGACCAAGCATGAATCGGGAGACCCTTAATCGAAATCCAAACCCTTCTCGATTCCAAAGCTATTGTCGGTGACCAATGTTCAAGTCTTGTGAAGCATCCCTGCACCGATTCCAATTGCATTACCTTGTCACGTGTTAACGGATCCTTGAACATAAGTAAAATCAAAGCACCGGCTATGCGCAATATCGACAGTCCCTCCACCACCGCTTGGTGCAAATTCGCGGCCAACTCCTTAATGCTCCACGGTTTCTTGCACCACCCTACTGCACAATTTTGCAGGATCTCCAGCTTGTCCCTTTCCACGAAACCTTCACTGAAAAATTGAATGCCTTACTGTCGTTAACCTCCTCCTCCGATCGCTGTATCACCGGTGGCGTTGATCTCAACTTCCCTGCCTTTGTCGACTGTGCAGTATCGGCTTTGGCTTGTTTCCGTCTCCAAAAGGAGTTGCGCTCTCCATATTTCGCTTTACATACAGTGATCCACGAACCATAAATCCATTTATCGTTCAATCGTTCTATCACCCGTTCAGCATCCTCTCGGCTATTCATCCGCACAAATCCAAATCTGCAGCCGTTCCTATCAACTTTCCGGGGAATAAACACATCCACCACTACCCCATGGCGATCGAAAACCTGCCAAACCCCTTTCCAGTGAATTGGCGTTGAAAGATTACCCACGAAAATTGTCCATACCTTCCTGTCGCTCATTGATCTATTCATCGTTCCTGCCAAACCCCTTTCTGATTTCTAGTTGCTGTGTTTTGGTGATATCATGGACGATGAATTGCTACAAACAAAGAGTGGAGACTCGTACGGAGATTTTGGGGATTTTGGGGATTTTTGGAAATGTTGTTTTGGATATTAATATTGAATTTTTCTTGATAGAAGAGAAACACTAACCTGATATTCATTGAAGCAACTAGGAATTGTAGTAAATCAGGTAAATCGTGATGGAAAGTTTGGTTGATCTGCCATTATTGTTGGGTGGAATCCTTGTAATAGTGGGATCTGATAATCATGCTCATAATTCCACGCACCAGTGTTCTACCACCAAAGGTAAATGCATCTTTTATTGCCCTTTTAGTGGGATCTGAATTTTTTAATTAAATTATCTCTCATAATTCTTAAAAGTACGCATTTAATTTTTAAAAATCATTAAAATTTTTAGTTGGACACATAATTTTTTGAAATATGTAAATAAATCCTTCATTTTTAAAAAAAATGTTAGTTTAATTCTTTAAATATTTTTAATATTTTAAGTTAGACTCTGAACTCTTTTACGAAATTCCGTCGTTGTCTGTAAATCGATGAATATATATACCAACGACAATATACATATTTTGAATTTCAAACTATAATTGTCACATTAGTTTTTTTAAGCATGATCACCTCAAATTAAATTGAAATGTCATCTTATAATAGATATTTATAACATTTAATTTATATTAATTGATTAATAAATTAAATACGAGTAATTATATTAAAAATACATTAAATGAAAATTTATAAAAGGATTAAATTATATTTGGATAGGCAACTTTATCAATATTCTTACCGGCAAACGTGGATGTGTGAATAATTAATGATTCACGTAATTTTATATAGCATCGGCAATGTATTTTCATTGGACAAAAATCTTCTGTCCTTTTTTGGTGTCATTTTCTTTTGTTCAAACAATATAAAGAAAATTAAATTTTAAACTTTAAGCCTAAATTTTAAATCATAATCTTTAAAAAGTACATCACACTCATAATTCTTAAACTCTACCCTTAACTTTAAACTTAATTTTTTAGTGCGAGACATAAAAAAATACCAAAAAGAGTATAAGATTTGTATTCATTTATATCCAAAAACCATTGTCCCTATTTCTGAATTAACGCATGGAAGGAAAATTGGAAAACAACACTTTGGGCCACCTTGTCCCTCCTTCCGTATTTTGATATTCCATCGACGATTTATTGTAGGCCAAGTCACTTTCGACACATGGGCTACCTATTTCGTATAATTGTGGGTCAGAGTTGGGAATCTTATCATAGGAAATAATGTTAGTATATGATTCTTTGAATGCTTTATATATAGTAAAATGCTTGTACAATGTTGGATGTTTAGTTTTAGTAATTAGTGTAATTTTGACCATTTACAAAAAAAAAATATTACGTTGACTAGCTGGAGAGATGTGAAAATGAGCCACCTGCAGACAAGCAACAACCGTTTGATTAATGCTATTCCAATCATTTTACTAAGAACAACCCAATAATCAAAGCTTTAAAGTTGTTAAAATTGGAGGCTCCATCTATGTGTTTTTTGTTTAATTGTTGCATCAAATAAGAATTATCACGACAGAAGTATATTTCGTCTTATGTCCAAAAAAACTAATCTGACAGTCAAAATTACAGAATTGGAAGTTTGGATCCCAACAAAAACCTTAATTATATGGAGTATCATTCATATCTTCTGCCTGCATGTCTGCTGAAACAGACAAGTTTAATTACAATTCACAGAAAATCATTTGTTTTGCTTAATATTGTGAATTCTTTATTCATCGAACATAGAAACTTGAAGATAAAAAAAAAATCAATGGAGTTTTGTCATTTTTCTATTTTGTAGCTTGTGGCAACTATTGGACTTCTAACAACATGTTTTCTTCCATTATCTTCCCAAGTAAGATAACCAAACGACACTGCTTCATTCAGTTGTCTTGGACCTTCAACGCTCAGCTTGAAGCTTTTCTTCTCGTATTTTGCCTTGAAAACCAGAATGTCTGGTTCCACCGTCACCTTAAGTCCATTGACTGGTGTTACATTTGCTTTGTAGGTGGAGCTTGCGTCTCCGACATTAGTAACAGTTCTATGAAATTCCAATACGGTTGTCGAATTCGGTTTCGCACCCCTGTCGTTGAAAAACGCAATAAAAGAAGGGTAATTGAGATCGAGAGAAGGGTTGGAGCAGTTGTTTGAAGATGATTTGGTGATGGTTTTCAATTGTTGTGCTGTGAAGTTTAGACCGCAAAGAAGATTCACATAATCTTGAACCGTGGCATCATATACTAGTCCAGGGTCCAACGCTTTATTGGGGTTGATATGGCCAGCTCCCATTGCTAAAGGATTGGCTGGTCGGAGATTATCGCCGATATCCTTTATAGGACTGCCGGTATTATCAATCTGATCCGATGTAGTCATCAAAGCTGATCTGATGGCGGCGGGGCTCCAATCAGGATACACTGCTTTTAAAAGTGCTGCTATTCCCGAAACATGGGGGCATGCCATGGATGTTCCCGAAAGTAAATTGAAGTTTGAAAACACCAGGTCCTCATTCACACGAGCTGCTCCTATGTTTGTAGGCCATGCAGCAAGGACTGAGTCGCCAGGGGCCATAATATCAGGCTTTAAAACAGATGGGCAACTGTAGGAAGGACCTCGAGAGGTGTAGCTAGTTACCCTCGGCGAAGGTTTAATTCCCAGGATTGTTTTCTTAAATTCAACGCTGGCTTTTGGGTCAGTGTTGGTTTTAATGAAGTCAACAACTGTATCACCGTCTTTTTGTTCCAAGAAAATGGCTGGAAATGGGCTTTGCTCGAATATATCCACGTTACTGTTATTTGTTATGAAGACACCGGCAGTGTTTCCGGCAACTTGAACGTTGTTAAACTGGTCATTAAGGGAATCCTCCTTGCCTGGATCTTGGCACACAACGATCTTCTGCTTAATTTTCCTTAATTCAGTTGTGTTACCACATGCGTCCATGAAAACAATTGGGAATTCGCTTGAAGAGAAATTCCCAGGATAGAGAGCCAAACCATTAACTGTCCCTTTGCCACCGAGAGTTAACGTTGCGCCAAAGTCTCGATCCATTGTGCCGGCCGCGACTGTTAAAACCCAAGGTGTTCCATTGTGTAGGGTCTCTACGTCCGGTCCTTCATTTCCTGCAGACGTGGAAACAAAAATGTTCTTGTCTATGGCGGTAAATGTGGCTATTGCAATGGGGTCTTCATAAAGCTCAAGCCCGTCCAAGCCTAATGACATGGAAAGAACATCAACACCGTCGGTAATGGCTTGATCAATGGCAGCAATTATATCTGTGGTGTAAGCTCCTTCTTCCCAGAGAGCTTTATACATAGCCACACGAGCTCCGGGGGCCGTTCCTCTCGCAGTTCCCGTGGCATAGCCAAAGAATGACGCATCTTCCACATAAGTTCCAGCAGCAGTGCTTGAAGTGTGGGTCCCGTGTCCTTCAGTGTCGCGTGGAGAATTCATTGAGATGGTTATATTGGGATTCTGGGCAATCAGACCTTTATTGAAAGACCGAGCACCAATGAGCTTTTTGTTGCACAGTGAGGAGTTGAATTGGGTACCACTTTCACATGCTCCTTTCCATCTTGATGGAACATCAGTCATCCCATTATCATTAAAGCTTTCACTTTCTGGCCAAACTCCAGTATCAATCACCCCGATGATGACATCTTTGCCGAAATTCGACACCGGCCAAGCACCGGTGCCGGAATTCAGGCCTAGAAACTTGAAAGAATGAGTGGTATCAACTTTGACACTTCTATCTTTATCAGAAGAAACATACCCTGGGGCATTCTTCAAGGCCTCAAGCTCTTCCGGTGTGAGACTCGCACTAAAACCTTGGATAACATGGTTGTAAGTATAGATAAGTTTAGACAAAGGGATAGCTGTACTGGTTTTAGCTATCGATTTGGCCGATACAGATGAAAGAGTGGCCAAGTACCAGCTTTGCTGGTTGGAGAAGGCTTTGGGCATGACTGAGAAGTCCATATGAACAATATAATTGTCAGCTTTTGCCAGTTTCATGAAGATGAATAAGATAACAAAAGAAACCCAAACATACTGCATCTGTTTGGTCATGGTGAACAACTTGTGAGTTATTTTTCTTTGAGGATTTTCATGAATTGGACAATCTTATATAGGCAAAAATGAAGCGTGGGAACTTGAAGCTTTTGCTATAAAAGTCTTTCAACTTGTCGGAATGGAATCCAATTAAGGGACCTCTAAACTCCAAAGTCTCCCCACTACATATTTCCCCCATAATTAACTAGTCTGTATTGACGTTGATGCTCCTCCATCACCTACCATCTACCTAGGTGATTCAAATTGATCGGAGCCGTTCATTATGACCCTCAAGTTTCCTTCCCCTTGTTAATCAAACCGAATATATACATTGACTTAAAGATAATATGATAATGGAGAAGGAATGGGGGCAGCATATTTTTTTGCCTCTGAAAAGGAAAGGACCACATAGCAGAATTAAAGGATACAGAAATGGAGGTGATATTGTTCCTAAATGGTTAATCAACTTCTGGGTATCTCTGCCTGTTAATCCTGAGACAGATTTTTACCAACATAAAAGTATATTTTTTATTAGTATGATGATCACATGCATAGTATTGTAACATTTTTTGTGCCTTCTAGTTCTAGATAAAGATGGAGCAAATTGGCTATGGACCCTACTGTACATAAAATAAAAGATAAAAAAACTCCCTGATTGAAGGTCTAGAGCCCACCATGTGGGAGCTCACAACAAAACAAATCCTGTATCACTCAAGATTGTTATTATTTCAAAAACACTTGGGTTTCCAACTCCATAATACGTTGATGATGCCTTAATAAGACTAATTATCATGATTTTTTTTTTGAAGAAGAAATTCGTTGACATTTGACACCATTGAAATTGGTCGAGTTTAGCACGCATAAAGTGGGAGTTCAACGCGTTATCTATTGCCTTAATGGGTGGCGTGGATTAGCAAGGGATCAACGCACCAAGCTTTCAATGCCAGCATTTTCCTTGGCCTTTATTTGCCCAAAAACAGACACCTCTTGCTTGTGGGGTTGTGGTCCTTATTATTTTTGTACTCATAAGTGGTCTCTTTAAAAAAAAACCTTATCATGTATGTTATAATTATTATTATTAGTAAAATCTAAATATCTAACTTCAAATCTTTAAAATCTAAACCGTAAACTCTAACTATAATCTTTAAATTTTAAACCTTATAACATAAACTCTAAACTAAGCCATTAAATCCTAAAATAATAAGCTTGTGTGATATTTTTCCACCTATAAGACAATAATCCATGAAACTATAGTCTTTAATTAAATTAATTCTAAATATTTTATCTTTGTGGATTCGACTCTACTTCTATTTCTATTGATTTTAATTTGTTTTAGCCGTAAGGATTTAATTTTAGTGGAATCTATATTCACCCATGGCTGAACAAAAAATTATATTTTAAGTTCTAACCCTAAATTTTAAACCCTAAATCTTAAACTCTAAAAATACACCATATCAATAATTCTCTAAACCCTAACTCTAGACCTTAACCATAAACCATAAACCTATTTTTTTTAAGTGTAGGACATAAATAAGGGCACCAAAAAGGACATAAAATTTTTATTCTCCATGTATTTATCTAATAAACTTTCACTAACTTCTACCATTAATTTTAATGAGCATTATGGAGATTTTTCTCTCTCTATGTATAATTTTTGACTTAGAGAAGTGTAATTACGGGTTAATCCTATGTTTCTCCAGTGACAGATCTACTTAGGAGTTGGGGTGAGCCCAGACCCACCCTAAATTTTTGAAAGTTAACACATTTAGCTTTAATTTTTTTTAATTTTTATGAATTAGTCATTAATTTTTTAATTTGTGCCCACCTTGAAATTTTAAAATTTGTATGACTTGTGTCCACTCTAAAAAATATTTTAACTTGTGTCCACACTGAAAATAATTTCTGGATCCGCCACTGTGTTTCTCAATCCAAATCATAGCTCTAAGAATTGTGAGAAGCATTAGAACCTGTAGCAGTTGTTTTCTGTCGTAAAAAGTGAAACTGGTTACGCATAAATATCTCATGAGCTTTGCCTGGCGTAAGGGAATTGTCAAAAGGGTTTTAAGCAAGGACAATAGAAAAGAAAACAATGAAGCTAGCTGACACGCATGTAAACATAATTCCTAGAAGAAACTTCGTCCCAAGGAACTTTCGTTGTGGGACTAAGCAAGACAATGACTAAATCGATGAAAAATAAAAGGGAAAAATAAGGGATCGACAAAAGCAAAAGAGACTTTCAAGTTTGCTGGCAATAATAGCCAATCCAATTACTTTAATCATTGCCCTAGCCCCTATGTAGGTTTCCTTTCATGCCAAAACTTGCAAGAAATCAACTTTGACTATACTCATATTGGCCAATTTTTTCATATTGTTGAAAGGCTTAGAACAATGATGACTATATACAATACGGATATATAAATTTATCAAAGCTGGTTCAAAGTTGTCAAAAAGTTCGAACATGTAACCCCTAAACCCGACTTAGAAGAAAAAGCCGAATTTTGGGAAGTTAAGTTTTAAAACTTGTCTCACAAGAACCAATTTAGGTTAAATAAAATTAAATAAATAGAAACCCAATAATTAATATAATTATGGTAATTAATTAAAATATCTGAAAACAAGCTCGTAAATGCATGCATCCAATAATCTCAAGTTATAAATATTCCCAATGTTTGTATTACACGAATATTCCAAATAATATTAAAATAGTAAATCAAAGTAGTCAAAAGAGTTCATACTGAATATTAGTATATCTGAATAAACAAGAGATGCTCCAAGTACCGAGTCGCCTAATAAGTCTGAGTATCTGAAAGTAAAAACTAAGGGGTGTAAGCTAAAGAGCTTAATGTGTCCTTTTGTATAAAAAAAAACACAGAATCAAAATAATATTTTATTTTTCCGATAAATTCATTTCCTAAAACAGAGTGTATCCGATAAATCAAAATCATAAATGTTATGATGTCCGATGCATGATGCAATGCCCGAATATCCGATATCATACAGAGTGGTGGTTGCCCTCGCCAGAGTGGAGGTTTCCCTCGCTTTTTCCGAATATTATTCCGAACAAATGAAACATGATATGATTTGTAAAATCATAAATCCGAACTCTTACGAGTATCATATTTTTCGAAAATCAGATGCTTGATTTAAAAACATATTTAGTATGCCATGAATGATGGTTCAAATTATTATCAAATCTCAATCAGATAATAAATCAAGTAGAGATATATATAAAACAACATTTATTTAAAACACCCCAAGAAACACACCTTAGCTACAGAAGCTCTAATCTCGAGAAGGGCGAGCCTCACGCTCGGATCTCACTGAATCAGGACCTACGAGATGTGAATTCTATATTAACATTTATGATTAACACTAAACCACCGACTAAAACACTAAAAACAGAACTGAAGATATACTCACGTGAAGATTGTGAAGAACGTGCACGATCGGTTTGAATAACTAGAGGTAACCCAACGGCCTCAAGGTCGGCACCTGAACACGAGAATATTTCGGATTAGATTCTAAAATCCATAACTTATTAGATTCCAACAACAATACTTAAAATAAGCAAAACTGAGCTTTCAGAAACTAATTAGGCAAAACAGGCAGCGGATACAGGCTCAGGACGTCGAGAAAGGTTAAGATGAATGTTTTCTGAAAAAGTCAACTCTTGGTCAAAGTCAACTCTGGCCAAACAGGTCAAAGGTCAATTCTGGTCAAACGGTCAAACTGGTCCAAGGGTTCAGTCAACTGTCCATAGGTCAATGGGTCAAACCGGTTCAGGTCAACGGTTCAAATTGCTTTTAGACCAGTTCGGTTCAATACTGGTTTGTCACATGGTCCGGTCTGATCATGGGTCCGGTTTACTCATAAATATGGGCTCACATAACACACAGACACACGGGCCACAACACCCAACTCCATTCACCCACACTCACACAACCCACACACACAAACCCGTTGGGTTTACCATCAAGCCCCACGGTTGGGCTCAACCAACAACACTCAGCCCCAAATCCCCTCTCATCAGATCTCGATTTAGGGTTTCCAAAACTTTGACGGAGGAGGCAATGAAAATATGACGGTAGAGGCGACGACACGACGAGGCAAGGCGGCAGTGGCTCACCGGAAATACCTCCGATGACGCCAAAATGGTCATTCCGGCCGATCAACACAAAATCCATGGTCAACAACAATAATAACAAAGGATTCAAACCCCGAAATCTCAAAGAAACTGAAGAAAAACACGTTGCAAAAGGGCTTACCCAACACACCTACAAACGAAGGAAAGAAGAGGAGCGGACGGCGGAGCGAGAAACGATGGAGACGAGCAAAGGATAAGTCGAACAGTTTTCGTGCGATTCCGGTGAAACGGACGGTGACGCAATACGAGAACCGAACAGTTCCTCACCGTTCTCTCACAAACGGCGATCGGTAAGGACGATTTGATGGTTGGGATTTGCTCGAGGGTCGGTGACGGTGGTCGTGCAAGCCACGCACGACGGCGAGAGCTTGGTCGGATCTTCGTCGGAGCGAAGTGAGTGAGAGGAGACGGAGAAGGTGGGGAGAGGGAGAGAGGCGCTGAGTCTCCAAAATGGAATTCCAAAAGACTTTTAGGGCTGATAATGTTGAATAAATACCCTAACAAAAGGGTAAATTACACACTAGGTCATTAGACCTGATTAGGGTTTACTGAATGGATCAAAACTTTACTTGCTTCACAAAAAGGTCCCTAAAATCACTTAAGGATTATTTAATTCCAAAATTTCTCAATTAGGGTTTCAAATATAAAATCCCCAAATTCTAGGGTTTCTAATTTAGGGATCTCAAAATTAGGGATTTTCAAATTGGCAAAATTTGGGGTGTTACAACTCTCCATCCCTTAAAAGAAATTTCATCCTCAAAATTTTCAGACCTAACAACAGATCTCAAAACCAACTAAAACACGAATATACTTTCCCATTCTGAATTCATGATATATCATAACCGAAAATACTGAAACATAGAACTAGAAAAGGAACTGAAACATATTAAGATGTACCTTCCAGGTCATCATGTATACCATCGTATCCAACACGAGCTCCGATTGGATGTACTGAACCTGAACGTCTAATCTCGGATCTAGCTGATCCACCACTCGGAGTATGTCTACCTCTACTAGCAGTACCAGAAGCAACTGACCTAAACTGCCCTCTACCTCGGTGAGGTGCTCGAACTGATGCATGTCTCTGAATCTGAACGGATGAACCAATAGCTGAACATGGACAATTCCTCAAGTAATGATCATGAGAACCACATCTAAAACACAATCTGCTCATCAGCCTGCACTCTCCATTATGCTTCTTATTACAATAACCACATATAGCAATAGGCCGACGAACATTTGAACTACCTACGCTGCCAGACGGAACTGTCGATACTGTGGGTCTCACATTCCGATAACTATGAGGAACAGACTCATCTCTAGACCTCTTTCCAAACGAGTTAACAAAACTCGGTTGTACAGACGTGTTCGGTTGCTTCACGACTTGATCAGAATTCTGAAGTTCCTCTTTTTCCATAAGTGCAAGAATCCTTTCAGCAGTTTTAGCCCGACTAACCATGTTGTTGAATACTTTATCATGATGTGTTGCAACATCTCTCTGAATCGATAGTCGAAGTCCCTTCAAAAACCAATCATACTTATCTTCCTCAGTCGTAACTAACCCAGGAGCATACTTGGCCAACCTCCGAAACTCTATCTCATAATCATTCACTGACATGTTGTTATGTTTCAAATTCATAAACTCATCACGACACTTCGCTAAAAACTCGGCTCCCACATAACGATCCTAAAAAGCTTTTCGGAAAAACTCTCATGTGATCTGACTAGATGGAACAGTATCAGCCACTGACTCCCACCAATTCTGAGCTTCACCCTCTAACAAAGATACAACGGCTCGCAATTTCTGATTGGCTGGGTAATCTATCTTAACAAACAACCGTTGTAACTTTTTTAGCCAATACTCTACATCAGCTGGATGTGTATCGGTTTTACCTTCAAACAATTTCATCCCAGCAGCTATGAATTCTGTAGATATGGGTTTTCTCGGACCCTCTGACTGTCTAAGATAACGGAGCAACTCACAGTGAACTGTTGCACTGTCTGGTTGAACTGTCTCAGTATCCTCAACATCGAGTGAGTCGTCATTTCTGATCTGATGTCCTCCCAACGAATCTCTCTCATTACCCGATATCTCATTCTGATTTCCCATTTGCCCAACAGAAGGCATATTGTAACACCCCCTTCCCGGCCTGGTAGAGAACCGGGTCGGAGAGCGCTACCGAAAAACATAACGGAGATCGGAGATATAAATCCAAAGTTCAAAAATCATTTTAGCGTATTTTGTTAATCTCTTTTAAGACTTAACACTCAACTTATTAACAACTTACTCAATTGGGGTCAATTTTAAACTTTTTCAAACTTTAGGGACTAAATTGTAATTTTCACAAATTAAAGGTCTTTATCTGAAATTCGTGAAAATATACTGAAAATAAACTTACTAGTTATTAGCCTGTAAAACCTCATTACTATCGGAGGTCATTTATCAACCTGATTAGACGATGCAATATTTAGTGACTATTTTGTAAAATATTCAAATCTATTTCTTTTTATTATCTTACTAAAATTATTTACAAATTTAAATGAGCCTAACAACTCACAAAAATCTTAGAGTCTTTTCTAATCATTTTTATTAGAAAATTATTCGTATCTATCATTATTATTGTTCCAACATTTATTTAATAGGACTTTTCTAGATTTCTAAAATAAAACCACATTATTAAATTACACAACACAATTTATACAAAAGTTGGATCATATGCCACTTTACTAGGAGTTCATGAAAGATATCATACATATAAGGTAGAGATGTGACTTGCAACTGCACCACACGATCAAAGGTTGGAAATCTATCAGGGTCCTGAAAATGCATGAGACACGTATGTTAGGCTTACATAGCCTAGTGAGGTAGTCATGATAGTAAATTGACAATAATATGAATGTCATGATTAAATATAAATTTAATCTAACTTATTTTCATGCTTCTATAACAGTATAAGCATAACATGATCAGATATCCATATAACATAATATAATCATATATCTTATCATAAACATGTCATGGTATAACATATCGAACACATATTATATTGGTACCATTGGATACGCGGATTCCCTGTACACCATATCATGAATCAATAATGAGCCGTAGCCCTGAGCCGTAGCTCCATATATCCCTTACACTTCCATCCTTTTATCTCCCACATATAGGCCGTAGCCCTGGACCGTAGTCCTCCCTTACATGGTGAGCTCGAATATTCCTATGGCATGCCAATTGTATCCAACGTCCATAAATACACATAATTTCACATAGTCCATGATTTTCAGATCATATCATATCAAATAGCAAGATGAGCCGTAGCTCCATATCAGATAATATTTTATATTATTTTCATATACATGTAGCATATTATAATCATTTTTAAGCATATCAAAATAATGCAGGGTACTTACCAGATGCAGATAAATTCATAATTAATGCAACGGGGCAGCACCGAGCCTACCCCTGACACGACTATACTCACATATCAAGACATAAAAATATCGGAATGACACCGTGTCACCCGAGACAAATGCATCTACACTCACCTTGACAGACCGGTGCTTTATTTTTATTTATTGGTCTTGAAAGTTGATCTGAATTGACCTCGTGTACTACGATAAAAATTAATTAAAATAATAAGACAGTATCGAATATATATATAAATATTAATCAAACTTGATACCGAAACTTAAACTAACTAGAGATTTGAGCTTACCCCGTCGTCGGCAGAAATTTGATATTATTATATCAAAAATATCGGACAACCAACCAACCACTGGACCGCCTATATTTATTTTGTTCCTTAACTTGTTGTGTTTTGAATCAATTTTCCCCTCCCCTATTTATAGCAATCGGCAGCCCCCCTTTAACCATTTTTTTATTATTTTCAATTTGGTGGTGTATCCATTATCATTTAAAAATTTAGGTAAGTGGTAAATTTTAGGTCTTTGTCTCCCACTTTCTTTTTATAATAATAATATTAATAATAATAATAATAAACTAACCATTTAATCCATTTTGGGTACCAAATCGAACCGAAAATATTCATTTGCTGGAACTTGACCTTGATTCATAAATTATCTTGAATAATCTAAATAAGATCGAATAAATTATTTAATAGTAAAAATATTCGGTCACCGGAACTTAATTCCGACTAGACCGATTTTTGGATGTGACAACTCACTCTCCCCTATTTATAATACTTTGGCGTCAACTACTCCTTTTCTTTTTCTTTTTTTATAAAATAATAATAATTTTAACTACTCCATACCTACTCCTTAAAATAATAATAATTTTAACTACTACATAAAATAATACTAAATTTTTACTTACTCCATAAAATAATAATAAACCGAATAAAAATTTCGAACCTAATTTCTACTAGACCGGTTTTTGGGATGTGACAACTCACCCTCCCTTAAGAAAATTCGTCCTCGAATTTTTACCTGAATCGAATAGATGAGGATATTGCTTTTTCATCGTGTCCTCAGGTTCCCATGTTGCCTCTTCCCTCCTGTGATTTCTCCACAAGACTTTAACCAATGCAACATTTTTGTTTCTGAGTCTTTTGATTTCTCTATCTAGAATCTGAATTGGTTCCTCTTCGTAAGACAAGTCAGGATTCAGCTCTAATTCTTCTGGCTCTAAGATGTGAGATGGATCGGATCTATATTTTCTGAGCATTGACACGTGGAAGACATTGTGGATTTTATCGAACTCGCTAGGAAGTGCAAGTCGATAAGCCACTGGGCCAATTCTTTCAGTAATTTCAAAAGGTCCAATGAAGCGAGGACTGAGCTTTCCCCTCTTTCCAAACCGAAATACTTTCTTCCATGGAGAGACTTTAAGAAAGACTTTGTCTCCCACATTATGCTGAATGTCTCTTCGTTTCAGATCAGCGTAGGCTTTCTGCCTATCAAAAGCTTGTTTCAATCGAGAGTGAATGATTTGAACCTTCTCTTCCGTTTCTCTGAGCAATTGTGGTCCCAACACTTTGTTCTCACCAAGTTCGGACCAGCATAGAGGAGTTCTGCATTTTCTGCCATACAATGCTTCAAAAGGAGCCATCTGAATAGACGACTGATAGCTATTGTTATAGGAAAATTCCACTAAGGGTAGGGATTTCTCCCAATTTTTTCCAAAATCAATAATGCAGGCTCGGAGCATATCTTCCAGAATCTACAAGGAAGATCGTAATTGATATAGGATACCTAGCTTATGTTTAAAGAAAGACAATAACGAGGTTACCTGAATAACCCTTTCAGATTGGCCATCGGTTTGAGGATGGAATGCAGTACTAAGATGTACTCTAGTTCCCAATGCCTCCTGTAAGGTTCTCCAAAATCGAGATGCAAACCGTGGGTCTCGATAAGAAATTATTGATGTTGGAACTCTGTGCAAGCGTATAACTTCGCTGATATACAACTCTGCTAGCTTGGATAAGCTGAAGTCCATTCTTACAGGAAGAAAGTGAGCTGACTTGGTAAATCGATCTACGATGACCCAGATTGCGTTGTTTTTCTTTGGAGTCGGAGGTAATCCGCTTACATAATCCATAGTGATACGTTCCCACTTCCACTGTGGCAGCTCAATGGGTTGAAGAAGTCCCGTCGGTACTTTATGTTCGGCTTTAACCCGTTGACAAGTCAAACACCTTGCTACGAAATCTGCGGTTTTACTTTTCATACCGGACCACCAGTAGATCTCTTTTAGATCCTTGTACATCTTAACAGCTCCGGGGTGAATAGAAAAGGGGCTAGCATGTGCTTCACGCAGGATCTGGTTCCGAAGATCATCATTGTTTGGAACACATATACGATTACGAAAGCATAACAAGCCGTCAGAATTTATGGCAAAATCAGGGTCCGGTTCATCCTTGATTCGGGCTAAAATAGGTTGCAACTCCTCATCATCTTCTTGAAGTGCTTTAATCAGGGACACAATGGTCGATTGTACCCTGAGCTCGGCTAATAACTTGCCACGCTTCATGAGCCGAAAGTGAGCGTTTAAACATCTAAGAGAAGAAGTGGGCTTCCGGCTAAGGGCGTCAGCCACCACATTTGCTTTACCGGGATGGTAATCAATTACCAAATCATAATCTTTCAAAAGCTCCATCCAACGACGCTGACGAAGGTTTAATTCTTTTTGGGTCAAAAGGTATTTCAGGCTTTTGTGGTCAGTAAAAAGATAACACTTTTCACCATAGAGGTAATGTCGCCAGATCTTTAGTGCGAACACAACCGCTGCTAGCTCAAGGTCATGAGTTGGATAGTTAAGCTCATGCGGTTTGAGTTGACGTGAGGCATAGGCTATAACTTTACCTTCTTGCATCAAGACACAGCCCAATCCTTGATGGGATGCATCACTGTATACTGTGAAATCTTTTCCTGGCTCCGGTTGTACTAGGACAGGAGCGTGGGTGAGGATTTGTTTAAGTTGATCAAAACTCCGTTGTTGGTCCACTGTCCACCTGAAAGGAACGTCTTTTCGGAGAAGCTTCGTTAGGGGTGAAGCAATCAAGGAGAACCCCTTAACGAACCTACGATAGTATCCTGCAAGACCCAGGAAACTACGAATTTCTCCCACGTTTTTCGGGGGTATCCATTCGAGAATGGCTTGAATCTTCTTTGGGTCCACTTGAATTCCCGCGGAAGATATCACATGACCGAAAAAGATACTTCGGTCAGCCAAAACTCGCATTTATTAAATTTGGCATAGAGCTGTTTTTCACGGAGGGTTTGGAGTACAATCCGAAGATGTTCTTCGTGAGTAACAGAATCTTTTGAATAGATCAAAATGTCGTCTATGAAGACAACGACAAATTTATCAAGATAAGGTCGAAATATTCGGTTCATCAAATCCATGAAGGCTGCAGGAGCATTAGTGAGCCCAAAAGGCATCACCAAGAATTCGTAATGACCATATCTGGTTCGAAAGGCTGTTTTTGAAACATCTGGTTCCTTCACGAGCATTTGATAGTAACCAGATCGGAGGTCTATCTTAGAAAAGACAGAAGCACCCTTTAGTTGGTCAAATAGGTCGTCTATTCTAGGAAGCGGGTACTTATTTTTTATTGTTACTTTATTTAGTTGTCGATAGTCGATGCATAAGCGCATCGATCCATCTTTCTTCTTCACAAATAAAACCGGTGCTCCCCAGGGTGAGGAACTCGGTCGAATAAACCCCTTACTTTCAAGGTCTTGGATTTGGGCTTTCAACTCCTTTAACTCCATTGGAGCCATTTTGTATGGAGCGATAGAAATTGGAGTAGTTCCAGGTTGAACTTCTATCCCAAACTCAACTTCACGTACAGGAGGGAGTCCCGGAAGTTCTTCAGGGAATACGTCAGGAAAATCTCTTATTATGGGTATATCTTTAGGCTTTAGTTCCTTCGTAGATTCTAAGGCACACATGAGACTACTCTGACATTTAGATTTCATTAAGGTGATGCTTTCTCTACCTAGTCCACGGAGATATAATTTCTTTTTAGAACAATCTACCCATGCTTGATGTTCAGCTAGCCAATCTAGGCCAAGGATAAGGTCGAACTCATTAAAGGGTAAGACCATCAAATTGGCCGGAAAAGGAATTCCTTGGATTTTTAAGGGACAAGATCTACAGATCTTTTGGATTGCTACACTATCTCCTAATGGGTTTGACACAAGTATTTCGGAAGCAACATGATCACATTTTAAGGCGTATTTTTCAATCAAAGGTTCACTAATAAAGGAATGCGTGGAGCCTGGATCTATCAAAGCATAAACAAATTCAGAACCTAACTCCACCATACCTGCAATAACATCAGGGTCGTCTTCTTGTTCGCGGCCTCGAACGTGGTACATCTGGGCTGAGGTCTTTGGATTTCGGCTTCCTGAAGGAGCATTATTGTTGTGGGGCCTTCCGGAAGAACCAGACGGTGCTTGATTTATTCCCCTCCCTTTTACTGGAACGTTCTGGGAGGCTATAGAGGTAGGGGCTTGTGGATTTTGGGGCATTGTCGGATGAAATGACCAGATTCTCCGCACAGGTAACAAGAACCTGACTGTTTACGACACTGTCCCAAATGTCTCTTTTGACAAAAATTACACAGAGGGATCTGAGAACTTTTGGCAGAGCCTCCTGTACTGTTTATTGAGGTCGTACGCGTAACAGTGGTTCCACCAGATGGAAATTGAGAGACATAATTAGAGTTAGGTAGCTGTTGATTGGCAAATGACCTTTGGTCCCACTGTCTTCCTCTTTTTTGAGATAGAGGAGGTTTGGAATCTTCTCGGAATCTTTTATCAGGTCGAGCTTGGTTTCCCTTCCTTCTTTCCGAGGCTCTTTGAGAAGCTTCAGTTGCAATGGCTCGATTCACCAGTATTTGAAAATCCTCGATTTCCAGAGCAACAAAAAGAGGACGTAATTCATCGCAGAGGCCATCTATGAACATTCTACATTTTTCTTTTTCAGTGTGGATGATATCAGTACCATATCTAGCGTACTTGCAGAAATCATGAATGTACTGCTCCACTGGCCTTCCTCATTGCTTCAAATGGAGGAACTTTTTACGTCTTTCAGCGAGGTAATGCTCACTAATATACTTTTTACGAAACTCCTGGAGGAAAAATTCCCAGGTTACTTTATGTTCGGGTACAGTGAGAGTTACAGTGTGCCACCAGCTTTGTGCTTCATCTGCAATCAAGGCTAAGGCACACTCCAACTTATGCTCCTCGGGGCACTTCAGTTGCTTGTTGATTACTTTCAAAGTATTTTCTAGCCAATATTCTGCGATTTCAGGATTATCCAGATCTTGGCCAGTAAATGTATAAACTTGATAACGTTTGAGCTTATCTATTGGAGCTCGAGAGATCTGCTGAACAGCTTCAGCAGATGAGGAAGGTGCTTCTTGTCGAAGAGACACCACTACTTGTTTTATCATGTCGGCCATAGACATCAAATAGTCTTGTTGAGCCGATAACATAGGTGGAAGATGAGGTGGATCATTCTGAGCCACTTGTTCGGTACTTGGTTCTGGCCTCACATTTTCCCCTCGAGTGGAAGAGGAATCATGTTCGGTCTCATTTGTTTCTTTCCTAATAGTAGGAGCAGTCATTTTGGGTCTAGACACACATAAGAATTAAATCGTGTAAGTTGCAAGTCACAAAATACATATTTAATCAACTCCTAAGTGGCATATGAGACATAGACTCGTTAACGAATGCCTGGTTAGTCCTAGAATCGACTAAACTCTAGCTCTGATACCACAAATGTAACACCCCCTTCCCGGCCTGGTAGAGAACCGGGTCGGAGAGCGCTACCGAAAAACATAACGGAGATCGGAGATATAAATCCAAAGTTCAAAAATCATTTTAGCGTATTTTGTTAATCTCTTTTAAGACTTAACACTCAACTTATTAACAACTTACTCAATTGGGGTCAATTTTAAACTTTTTCAAACTTTAGGGACTAAATTGTAATTTTCACAAATTAAAGGTCTTTATCTGAAATTCGTGAAAATATACTGAAAATAAACTTACTAGTTATTAGCCTGTAAAACCTCATTACTATCGGAGGTCATTTATCAACCTGATTAGACGATGCAATATTTAGTGACTATTTTGTAAAATATTCAAATCTATTTCTTTTTATTATCTTACTAAAATTATTTACAAATTTAAATGAGCCTAACAACTCACAAAAATCTTAGAGTCTTTTCTAATCATTTTTATTAGAAAATTATTCGTATCTATCATTATTATTGTTCCAACATTTATTTAATAGGACTTTTCTAGATTTCTAAAATAAAACCACATTATTAAATTACACAACACAATTTATACAAAAGTTGGATCATATGCCACTTTACTAGGAGTTCATGAAAGATATCATACATATAAGGTAGAGATGTGACTTGCAACTGCACCACACGATCAAAGGATGGAAATCTATCAGGGTCCTGAAAATGCATGAGACACGTATGTTAGGCTTACATAGCCTAGTGAGGTAGTCATGATAGTAAATTGACAATAATATGAATGTCATGATTAAATATAAATTTAATCTAACTTATTTTCATGCTTCTATAACAGTATAAGCATAACATGATCAGATATCCATATAACATAATATAATCATATATCTTATCATAAACATGTCATGGTATAACATATCGAACACATATTATATTGGTACCATTGGATACGCGGATTCCCTGTACACCATATCATGAATCAATAATGAGCCGTAGCCCTGAGCCGTAGCTCCATATATCCCTTACACTTCCATCCTTTTATCTCCCACATATAGGCCGTAGCCCTGGACCGTAGTCCTCCCTTACATGGTGAGCTCGAATATTCCTATGGCATGCCAATTGTATCCAACGTCCATAAATACACATAATTTCACATAGTCCATGATTTTCAGATCATATCATATCAAATAGCAAGATGAGCCGTAGCTCCATATCAGATAATATTTTATATTATTTTCATATACATGTAGCATATTATAATCATTTTTAAGCATATCAAAATAATGCAGGGTACTTACCAGATGCAGATAAATTCATAATTAATGCAACGGGGCAGCACCGAGCCTACCCCTGACACGACTATACTCACATATCAAGACATAAAAATATCGGAATGACACCGTGTCACCCGAGACAAATGCATCTACACTCACCTTGACAGACCGGTGCTTTATTTTTATTTATTGGTCTTGAAAGTTGATCTGAATTGACCTCGTGTACTACGATAAAAATTAATTAAAATAATAAGACAGTATCGAATATATATATAAATATTAATCAAACTTGATACCGAAACTTAAACTAACTAGAGATTTGAGCTTACCCCGTCGTCGGCAGAAATTTGATATTATTATATCAAAAATATCGGACAACCAACCAACCACTGGACCGCCTATATTTATTTTGTTCCTTAACTTGTTGTGTTTTGAATCAATTTCCCCCTCCCCTATTTATAGCAATCGGCAGCCCCCCTTTAACCATTTTTTTATTATTTTCAATTTGGTGGTGTATCCATTATCATTTAAAAATTTAGGTAAGTGGTAAATTTTAGGTCTTTGTCTCCCACTTTCTTTTTATAATAATAATATTAATAATAATAATAATAAACTAACCATTTAATCCATTTTGGGTACCAAATCGAACCGAAAATATTCATTTGCTGGAACTTGACCTTGATTCATAAATTATCTTGAATAATCTAAATAAGATCGAATAAATTATTTAATAGTAAAAATATTCGGTCACCGGAACTTAATTCCGACTAGACCGATTTTTGGATGTGACAACTCACTCTCCCCTATTTATAATACTTTGGCGTCAACTACTCCTTTTCTTTTTCTTTTTTTATAAAATAATAATAATTTTAACTACTCCATACCTACTCCTTAAAATAATAATAATTTTAACTACTACATAAAATAATACTAAATTTTTACTTACTCCATAAAATAATAATAAACCGAATAAAAATTTCGAACCTAATTTCTACTAGACCGGTTTTTGGGATGTGACACATATGATCACTACCAAAAGCAGCAGTACGACCACGTTCTCGAACAAACGATAAATTAGGACTCCTACGCGGTGGCATAGTGAACTATCTACAAAAGGTAATAACCTAAAGTCAGAATTGGCACTGGAGTCTCGGATTTTAAAACACATTGAAAACATTAAAGTCAAAATCACAGAATACCATAGCATATTTTTCAGAAAATTCCCATTTTCTCAAAATATTTTGGATGCATGCAGAAGTCAAAAACATTTAAAAATAATTATTGTGGGCCTCACAGTCCGTGGGTTGAACCTAGGCTCTGATACCACTAAATGTAACCCCCTAAACCCGACTTAGAAGAAAAATTCGTATTTTGGGAAGTTAGGTTTTAAAACTTGTCTCACAAGAACAGATTTAGGTTAAATATAATAAAATTCATAATAATCAATTAAATAAATAGAAACCCAATAATTAATATAATTATGGTAATTAATTAAAATATCTGAAAACAAGCTTGTAAATGCATGCATCCAATAATCCCAAGTTATAAATATTCCCAATGTCCGTATTACACGAATATTTGAAATAATATTAAAATAGTAAATCAAAGTAGTCAAAAGAGTTCATACTGCATTTTAATATATCTGAATAAACAAGAGATGCTCCAAGTACCGAGTCGCCTAATAAGTCTGAGTATCTGAAAGTAAAAACTAAGGGGTGTAAGCTAAAGAGCTTAGTGTGTCCTTTTGTATAAACAAAACACAGAATCAAAACAGTATTTTATTTTTTCGATAAATTCATTTCCGAAAATAGAGTGTATCTGATAAATCAAAATCATAAATGTTATGATGTCCGATGCATGATGCAATGCCCGAATATCCGATATCATACAGAGTGGAGGTTGCCCTCGCCAGAGTGGAGCTTTCGCTCACCAGAGTGGAGGTTTCCCTCGCTTTTTCTGAATATTATTCCGAACAAATGAAACATGATATGATTTGTAAAATCATAAATCCGAACTCTTACGAGTATCATATTTTCCGAAAATCAGATGCTTGATTTAAAAACATATTTAGTATGCCATGAATGATGGTTCAAATTATTATCAAATCTCAATCAGATAATAAATCAAGTAGATATATATATATATATATATATATCTATATATATATATATATATATGTAAAACAACATTTATTTAAAACACCCCAAGAAACACACCTTAGCTACAGAAGCTCTAATCTCGAGAAGGGCGAGCCTCACGCTCGGATCTCACTGAATCATGACCTACGGGATGTGAATTCTATATAAACATTTATGATTAACACTAAACCACCGACTAAATCACTGAAAATCGAACTGAAGATATACTCACGTGAAGATTTTGAAGAACATACACGATCGGTTTGAATAACTAGAGGTAACCCAACGGCCTCAAGGTCGGCACCTGAACACGAGAATATTCCGGATTAGATTCTAAAATCCATAACTTATTAGATTCCAACAAGAATACTTAAAATAAGCAAAACTGAGCTTTCATAAACTAATTAGGCAAAACGGGTAGCGAATACGGGCTCAGGACGTCGAGAAAGGTTATGATGAACGTTTTCTGAAAAAGTCAACTCTTGGTCAACTGGTCAAACATGTCCAAGGTTAACGATCAACTCTGGTCAAAGTCAACTCTGGTCAAACAGATCAAAGGTCAATTCTGGTCAAATGGTTAAACTGGTCCAAGGGTTCAGTCAACTGTCCATAGGTCAATGGGTCAAACCGGTTCAGGTCAACGGTTCAAATTGCTTTTAGACCAGTTCGGTTCAATATTGGTTTGCCACATGGTCCGGTCTGATCATGAGTCCGATTTACTCATAAATATGGGCTCACATAACACACACACACACACGGGCCACAACACCCAACTCCATTCACCCACACACACAAACTCGTTGGGTTTACCATCAAGCCCCACGGTTGGGCTCAACCAACAACACTCAGCCCAAAATCCCTAATCCTCTCTCATCATATCCTGATTTAGGGTTTCCAAAACTTTGACGGCGGCGGCAATGAAAAGATGATGGTAGAGGCGACGACACGACGAGGCAAGGCGGTAGTGGCTCAACGGAAATACCTCCGATGACGCCAAAATGGTCATTCCGGCCGATCAACACAAAATCCATGGTCAACAACAATAATAACAAAGGATTCAAACCCTGAAATCTTAAAGAAACTGAAGAAAAACACGTTGCAAAAAGGCTTACCCAACACACCTACGAACGGAGGAAAGAAGAGGAGCGGACGGCGGAGCGAGAAACGATGGAGACGAGAAAAGGATAAGTCGAACGGTTTTCGTGTGATTCTGGTGAAACGGACGGTGACGCAATACGAGAATCGAACAGTTCCTCACCATTCTCTCACAAACGGCGATCAGTAAGGACGATTTGATGGTTGGGATTTGCTCGAGGATCGGTGACGGTCACGGTGACGGTGGTCGTGCAAGCCACGCACGACGGCGAGAGCTTGGTCGGATCTTCGTCGGAGCGAAGTGAGTGAGAGGAGACAGAGAAGGTGGGGAGAGGGAGAGAGGCGGCTGAGTCTCCAAAATGGAATTCCAAAAGACTTTTAGGGCTGATAATGTTGAATAAATACCCTAATAAAAGGGTAAATTACACACTAGGTCATTAGACCTGATTAGGGTTTACTGAATGGATCAAAACTTTACTTGCTTCACAAAAAGGTCCCTAAAATCACTTAAGGATTATTTAATTCCCAAACTTCTCAATTAGGGTTTCAAATATAAAATCTCAAATTCTAGGGTTTTTGATTTAAGGATCTCAAAATTAGGGATTTTCAAATTGGCAAAATTTGGGGTGTTACAGAAGATGGGTTTTCCAGCCCTCATCCAAATTTGTGCTAGAAGATATTAGAACATATGGAATTACAAAGATATTAGTGAGTTTATACATTTTTAAAACGTTTAATGCTTAAATGCATCAATTTAGTAAGCATTCATTAAGAACTCAACAAGTGATTTCAGTAAAAAACGGATGATGTTTATCCTAAGAGATTCTGTAACATCCCAAAAATTAGCCTAGAAGTTTTATGAGCTAATTGAATAAGTATTGTCTCAATTAGATTAGAAATATTAAATAATTAATTTAGATTAAATACGTTAGGGACTCAATTGAAAAATTCAAAGAAGACTACTAACTAGAGAAATTGACCAAATCGGATGAACAAAGAACTAATAGGGATTGCATGCAACAATTAACGAACTACCTAAAATGCCCTCATTAATGACTAAGATTAATGTGAAATCAAAGGATTAATTAGAGATTAGAGATGGCAATTAGGTGGCCATCTTGTCACATTAAACATGTCCCATTTGGCCGGCTCCCTTAGTGAGAAAGAAAGCCACATGCTTAAACCAAAAACAAGAAAAATAAATTAGAGAAGTAAGAAGCTCATTTCGGCCATTGTTGAGAGAAAATGAAGAAGGGAGCTTTGCATGTCTATGAAAGTGGCTTAGAATAGTAAATCAGCCACCATAAGTAAGCCTAACTCCTCCCTCTTTATTCGAATACACCATTATTATAAGGATTTGTCATGTATTAAATTTTGGCTTAACTTGGGAAGATTGAACTAATTAGATTGCTGTAAGGCTGCTAAGAATGTTGTTGGGAGTAAAATTTTACAGCCATGATGAGAAAGATTGGAAATGTGATGAGTGTAACAAGACTCCTAAACTAAGAGTTTCAAAGCTGGCCAGAAATGTGCTAGTCTAGACACCCAACTTTGAAAAATTGTAGAAAATAAAATACTAGGAAATTGAACCTGAAATTTTAACACAATCTATTTTAGTACGTCTATTTTAATAGGAAACCAAAGAAATCTAATTTCGAGCCCTATAGAAAAATCTGGAGCGAAATTGGATAGGGTACTCGAATCTGCCCAGTGATGTTTTAGTATTGATAGTTAACTTTGAAAATTCATATGTAATGGTACACTTAGAAATTTGGTCTAAAATTTTGATAGGTGGTAATTGAAGATGTTAATTGAGCCTGGAAACAAACGGAACTTAATTCCAAATGGTATAGTGAAATTTGGAGCTCAATTCGAAGAGATGGTCGAAACTGTATAATTAAGGAAATGTCGAACCTTGAATAAAAATTTAAATTTAATCGATGAGAATTGATAAGAAGATTTATTAAAATGACTGAGAAATTTATTAGTGCAAATTTGGCATAGGTAATTGAAAAATTGAGTTGTGGATTAAGAAATATAAGAAGATTGGTGAACTAGCTCGAAATTATCTGGAATTTGAATTAGTTCAGGGACTAAAACTAAATTGTAAAATTTAATAGTAAATTTAGTTAATTGATTCTGAATTTTGTCTTATATAATTGTGAATGATGTAATAGAGCCTAGAGGAGAAGGAATCGAAGAGGATCTGATAGCTGGATCGACAAAGGAGCGTGGGAAGAATCTCCGAATTCAGAACTAGCACGGCGACTGTGAGTGAAACACAATTAGAGTTGAGATTAGAGTCTCAACTACTTTAATTATAAATTTTATTATAAAGTTTGCATGCAATATGACTTAAATTTCAGATTTGGCTTTATTAATAAGGGAAGGAAGCTAATGGAATTGAAATTGGATTGCTTGTGATTGCTTGCTTTATTGAATTGGTGATGTATATGTGTTATATATATGTGGATTGTTTATATGCTAAAGTTGATCTATTCATTGAAATATGACCTATTGTTGAGCTGTGGTTTATGAGTATATGTATATAAATATGAATTGAGGATTGCCTAGATTGTTTGAGAGGTTCAATTTATCGAACCAATTGGATTGAGTTAGCTTAATTCGATTCTGATTTCCTTGTTGGGTTGCATCCATCGAGTGGTGATTAATTGGAATGTATGATGAAATTGTTATGAAATTTTTATAAATATGATTGAGTTGGAGGCATGTAATATGAGAATTAATAGATTAAGGTTTGGTATGCGGACCGAACCATGTACTCGCAATGTGGTATATGTATGACATGTTTTGTAATTGAAATTACATGTGTTATAATGGAATCAAAATTAAATGTGAAATAAGTGAAAGGAATAAATAATAAATTCTGGAATCTAATTGTTAAATTACACGGATTTAATTCAATACCTAATTGATAAAGCCCTTGGTATATATATAGTCATTCCAGATTGTACGGCATGCCTAGAGTCTAGAGCTCATTAAAATCGGTACGTGAGTGTACCAGATTGTTATGGTACGTAAGTGTACCTATTCGCTTAGTGTAAATTGGCACTAAGATGACATATAATACGATAATATGAAATGGTACTTGGGTACCTATTATAAGGTGAATTGATTCACATCTCTATAATACGTGACTCGAATACCTAGCTAACTATATGAACCAAGGAATCATAATCAAGTTAATAAATAATTAAATTTGTAGATAGTGATGTTCGATCTCTTTGATTTCGATGAGTCAATAGTAGGAATTGTGGTGAAGCATGCAATTGATGAATTAAATTCTATGTATTTATCCTGCTACAGTTGCTGCTGCTTGTATTTAAATTGTAGTAATTGTGATTGTGAAATTGATTGTAAGCATGATACATGTTGCAGTTGTTTTGTTGATTGACTTGTGAATTTAATTGTTGGTTAGTGACCCATTCGAATGGTATGGTGTAATCATACTTAAATTAAAGATTGAATTCTTGTATGATAACTAAAGTAAGAAATCCTAAATTGGTTAGACTAAGGTTTCCTCACTAAGTACTGTAAGTACTTATCACTCGTACTTTTCTTTCTTTCCAAAACCACAGGAAATTGAGTTATCGATCCACCTACTGATCTTGTTAGCTATCGAGGTGAGGGAGGTGCGGTTATGGGAGGCTCGACAGGATACTCTAATTTGGAAACCGGATGATCATGGGGTTTTTTCGGTGAAGGCATTATCCAAATTGTTAATGTTGGATAAGTTTGGCGATGACGACTTGGGAGAATGTTTCGCTTGGCAAGTATTGGTTCCACAAAGGTACAGGCGTTTCTTTGGTTCATATGGTTATGGAGATTACCAAAGGCGTACTTCTTGCATCACCGTGGGTTGTCATTGAGTGAGGAACAAGGTAGATGTTCGTGGTGCGCGACATCGGAGGAATCGATTGCACACCTTTTTTATGAGTGTCCGAGTGTGCTGAAATTTTGGGTGTGGTTGCGCAATTGGTGGAATATATCGATACCTTTCCCGGTTAGTTTTGCTGATTTCTTTGTTGAACATTTGCATTGCCCTTTTACTGGTAGCATGAAACGATGGTGGGTGGCCAGCGTTAGTGCCTTGTTATGGTCGCTATGGTTGGCTAGAAATGAGCTTATATTTCGAGGTAAATGCGTGTCGATGGAAGAGCTATGTTTTTTGGTGAAGCTGAGATTGTTTTATTGGATTAAAGTGGATGCGGAGGGAGAGTTAATGTCCGAGTCTGTTTGGTGGACATGTCCGTCCGCTCTTGTGCTTAGTTCGATTGCGAAGAAGGTGCGGTGTGGGGTGTTTTGGCAGCCACCGGTTATGGGAGTCTTGAAATTCAACGTGGATGGTGCGGCGAGGGGTAAGCCGGGGCCGGCGGGCTTTGGGGGCGTGATGCGGGACGGGGAGAGTCGGATTTTGGGGCTGTTTTCGGGGCCATTGGTAGTGATGGACTCCAATGAAGCTGAAATTCGGGCTATAGCGTTCGCCTTGAGTTTGGTGGTGGATAGGAGTTGGCGACATCATAGTGTGATAATTGAGTCGGATTCACAGGTGGCTTTAAGTTGGGCTACATGATCGGCGAAGAAGCCATGGCGTTTGTGGGACGTGTTTACGGTGATTGATCAAGCGTGTCAGTCTTTATATGAGTTACAGTTTTGTTATGTGCCTAGGAAGGCTAATGGCTTCGCCGATGCATTGGCCAAAGAGGGAGTGGATCGTGTTTTATTGTTCGTGGCTTGTTTATGATAAGTGTTTGAGGGTTTTTGTTTTGTTTTTGACAGGTCATATTGTACTCTTTTCCTCCACTAGGGAGGTTTTTAACGAGGCGTATGGCCTGTCACGCTGTATGTTTTTCTTTCTATGGAATAAAATCATACAGTTTGCTGATCAAAAAAAAAAATCTTGTTAGCTATCGAAGATAAAAGTATGCCCTTCATTATTTTTGCTGTGCTTATGATGGGTGGCCTAATTGTCAGCATGCTAGTTCAATTTTCACTTATGGTTATGTTTATGAACTATTACCTTAAAAATGTTTAAAACTCTTAAGTTAGGTTTCCCTCCTTTTGTTATGTATGTATGGAGTAATTATGGGGTATAGCTTAGCCCTTGTTATATGTTTTGGGCTGGTTTCTTTTTGTTCACTTTTTGTATAGGCAACCGATAGGTTTTAGCCATTGATAGCTACCTCGAAATATCTTTTGTATAAGGGAAACAAATGTTATGGATGTTGATGCATATATAAGTTAAAGTTATAATGTTGATCCATGAAGGATGAAAATCTCTAGTTGATCATGTTAGAAATTAATTTTCCTTATTAAATTAAATCTTATTCGAAAATGATAAAAATAAGGATTAGAATATATGTATGTTAAATGTTGGATAAATAAGATCAAGAAATTTAATGTTAGATCATTTGTAAATTAAACGAATAGAAATTTAAAGTTAGGTCCACCTTGAGCTAGCATTCGAATAGGAAAAAAATATTATACGTTTTCCGCTGCCTATTTGTAACAAGTTAATACGAATCTGTTTAACGCTCTTTACTCCTAACCGGGGTGAGGGGTTTTATATAAAGTGGTAATCATAGCTTTTTAGGTTAATTCCTAAAGTTTAATCGAGTATGCATGCATTTGTATTGCTTCTAAGTATGCCACCCATGAATTGCACACTGAGATAATTGCAATGAGCTTTTCTAATCTTCTTGTTTAAATTTATGATAGAAAATGATGGGCCAAAAGAATGGAAGTTCACACGAATCTTCGAGTGAAGATGAAAGTGTGAGATTAGGTGATAATCCACTGGCACGGACTGAACTTCCAGAAAAGGAGAAAAATAAAGGGCATGTTCAGACTACTCAGCCTGCTCAAATCACTGAGCGATTCAATAAAGGGCCTGTTCAGACTACTAAGCCTACTCAAATCCCTGAGCGAATCAATAAAGAGCCTGTTCAGATCACCGAGCGGTTCAATAAAGAGCCTGTTTAGACCACGGAGCGTGAACAGCCTCCACCCGAAAATCTTATGGTACAATCTGCTCAAAGGAAATGTCTCCTCAATATGAAGGAGATGTTCAATCAACTTCTGTCAAATCTGAAACAAGAGCAACCTGCTGCTTCTGCTACTGTTGCACCCAGCAGAGCACCTATAGATAAACTCGCTCAACACCGAGCCTATACTTTTGCTGGTACGAATGATGAAAGGCCAGAAGATGCAGAGTATTGGCTTGAAAACACCACTAAGGTGGTAACAAAACAATTACAGTGCTCCGATGAACATAAAATGGAGTGTGTTGTGGCTTTATTGGCAGATGAAGCTATGAATTGGTGGGAAACCACTACCTTAATTGTCCCAACTGAATCGGTGACATGGGAATTCTTCATCGAAGAGTTTAAAAAGAAGTATATAAGTGAGCAATACTTGGCTGAAAGAAGGAAGAGATTTCTGCACCTTAAACAGGCCAACCGACCTATTGAGCAATATGTTGTAGACTTTTGCAAATATTGCAAATACGGTTCGGAGTACATTAAAACTGAAGCTGATAAATGCAGGATGTTCATTGATGGTCTGAATGATGAACTGAGTCCAATCTTTACTGCCTTGGGAATCAATGATTTTCAGAATCTTGTTAATTGGACCATCGCAACAGAAGATATGATGAAAGCTGCAGAAAGAAGAAAAGGGGGCAGTCGATCTGATAAAAAGCAGAAACGAGACGACAAGTCTCAATGGCAGTCTAAGAAGACTAAATTTCAGAAAGAGGGGTCTTCTAATTTTACTTCTGCTCCGAGGAGTAATTATACTTCGAAACCGTCCACAGTGATCAAATCCTCAGTACCGGCTATATCAGTCAATAGCACGGGAAATTTAGAGAAGATTTCTCCTTGTAAGTTTTGTCAGAATCTACATCGTGGTCAGTGCAGATTCCAGTCGAATCTATGTTATGCTTGTGGTGGTGATGATCACTACATCAAAGACTTACCTCAAAAGCCCGAATCAATGCCAGCTCGTAACACTGTGATTCCTAGTCCGACATCATCTAATCGGAACAAGAATGCTAAGTCAGCTCAACCGAGTTATCAAAAGAGAGGCAAGGGTACTCACTCTAATGCTTCTACTCATCAGGAATCCCGAGTTCCTGCTAGAGTTTACCACATTCGTGGTAGGGATGACGAAGAATCTCCTGAAGTAATTGCAAGTACTGTTGAGCTAAATTCACATCTTGTTTATGCCTTAATAGATTCGGGATCCACTCATTCATTCACATGTTTATCTGTAGTTAAAAAGTTGAAATTAGAACCTGAAATTGTGAAAACAAGTCTGATAGTTTCGAACCCTTTAGGAGGAAATTCAAACATTAACCTGATATGTAGAAATTGTTCCTTGCATATTAGCAATTTGCCATTTTCCATTGGTCTCTACATATTACCATCCTGTGAGTTTGATTTAATTTTGGGGTTAGATTGGTTAAGCAAACATGAGGCTTGGGTAGATTGTCAAAATAAAAGAAATACCTTCAGGGTTTAGGAAAAGAATCCATACTCCTAATTGATAAAAAGCCCACTTCCATTTTTGCATCTATGGTCTTACGAGATCAAATTGAATTTGGATTACCTGAGATGCATGTTGTTTCTGAATTTATTGATGTGTTTCCCGAGGAACTACCTGGTCTTCCTCCGACTAGAGAAGTTGAATTTGGGATTGAAATGCAACCTGGCTCAAATCCGGTGTCTATCACTCCGTACCGGATGTCACCTCTTGAAATAAAAGAATTGCAAAAACAACTTCAAGAGCTTCAGGACAAGGGTTTTATTCGACATAGCACTTCTCCTTGGGGTGCACCTGTTCTGTTTTTAAAGAAGAAGGATGGAGCGACGCGCCTTTGCATTGACTACCGTCAATTGAACAAGATCACAATTAAGAACCGATATCCACTCCCAAGAATAGAAGATTTGTTTGATCAACTTAGGGATGCTTCGGTGTTCTCAAAGATCAATCTTCGATCAGGATACTATCAGATGAGAGTTAAGGAGGAGGATGTGTCAAAAATAGCCTTCAGAACTCGTTATGGTCACTATGAATTTCTGGTAATGCCATTCGGATTAACAAATGCTCCGGCGGCATTCATGGATCTCATGAATAGGGTATTCAAGCCTTATCTCGATAAGTTTGTAGTCGTCTTCATTGATGACATTCTAGTCTATTCTCGCAATCGAGAAGAACATGCTGATCACCTCCGCATTGTCTTGCAAACTCTCCGGGAACGCCAGTTATTCGCAAAATTCTCTAAGTGCGAGTTCTGGTTAACGAAAGTTTCTTTTCTTGGTCATGTAATTTCAGCATAAGGAATTAAAGTAGATCCAAAGAAAATACAGTCAATTGTTTATTGGCGACCTCCCAGAAATGTCAGTGAAATATGTAGTTTTCTTGGTTTGGCCGGTTACTATAGAAGGTTTGTCAAAGGGTTTTCCACTATAGCCTTACATTTGACTAAATTTCTTCGTAAAGACCAACCGTTTGAATGGTCTGAGAAGCAACAGAAAAGCTTTGACCAACTCAAAGCGGCCTTGACTCATGCCCCAGTCTTGATCCAACCAGAACCGGGTAAAGATTATACCGTATACAGTGATGCTTCGCATGCGGGTCTTGGATGTATTTTGATGCAAGGTGACAATGTGATTGCTTATGCTTCTCGCCAATTGAAATCTCATGAATTGAACTATCCAACACATGATCTAGAACTTGCTGCTATCGTATTTGCTCTCAAAATATGGAGACACTACTTGTATGGTGAAAAATGTTACCTATTCACCGATCACAAGAGCTTAAAGTATCTATTGACTCAGAAAGATCTGAATTTGAGACAACGCATATGGATGGAGTTGTTGAAAGATTATGATATAGTCATTGACTATCACCCTGAAAAAGCCAATGTTGTTGCAGACGCTTTGAGTCGTAAACCAACATTGGGTAAAATTTCGAATCCTTGATCCTTAAGAATAAATATATATACCTTCAATGATATTCTTGCCTAAATTGTTTAATTTATTCTTGTAGCTCCAACTGCTATCAACGCTCATCTACGAGTATATCAAAAACAAGGATTTTTATCCGAACTTCAAATCCAATCCAGTCTAATCTCAAAGATTGAAAGTCTTCAACAAGCTGACCCCGAATTCCAGGATATTATTTCTAAACTTGATACGAAGTTTGAGGAAGGGTTCTGTATTCACACAAACAGCCTCCTCTACTTTAAGAAGAGAATCTGTGTTCCAAATGATGAGAATTTAAAAAGAGATCTTCTGGAAGAAGCACACCAGAGTTCTTTTTCGGTCCACCCTGGATCGATTAAGATGTATAAGGATCTTAAATCATTGTATTGGTGGCCTGGTATGAAAGCAGCTATCAATGAATTTGTATCTAAATGTCTCAATTGTCAAAGAGTCAAAGCTGAACATCGAGTTCCCACCGGATTACTCCAACCACTCGAACTGCCACAGTGGAAATGAGAACGAATTACAATGGATTTCGTGACTGGTCTTCCTTGTTCTCCCTGAAAATGCGATGCTATTTGGGTGATTGTTGATCGGTTCACCAAATCAGCACATTTTATCCCTATTCGCATCAATTACAGTTTAGAGACTTTAGTCAATCTGTATATTCAGGAAATAATTCGGCTATATGGAATTCCTATCTCCATTGTCTCTGATCGTGATCCAAGATTTACTTCCCGATTTTGGAGAACTCTGCAAAGAGCTATTGGGACCAAATTGAATCTAAGCACTGCTTTCCATCCGCAAAGTGATGGTCAGTCTGAACGAGTCATTCAGATTCTCGAATACATGCTTAGAGCTTGTATTATTGATTTTGGGAAGAATTGGGAAAAATCTCTACCTTTAGTAGAATTTACCTACAACAACAGCTATCAGTCCTCTATTCAAATGGCTCCTTTTGAAGCATTGTATGGCAGAAAATGCCGACTCCTCTTTGCTGGTCTGAACTTGGTGAGAATAAAATATTGGGACCTCAATTACTTAGAGAAACAGAAGAGAAAGTTCAGATTATTCACTATCGATTAAAGCAGACTTTCGATAGACAAAAAGCCTATGCCGATTTGAAGCGAAGAGATATCCAATATAATGTGGAGGACAAAGTCTTTCTTAAAATCTCTCCATGGAAGAAAGTATTTCGGTTCAGAAAAATAGGGAAACTTAGTCCTCGTTTTATTGGACCTTTTGAAATTTCTGAAAGAATCGGCCCAGTAGCCTATCGACTTGCACTGCCCAGCGAGTTCGATAAAATCCATAATGTCTTTCATGTCTCAATGCTCAGAAAGTATAGGTCTGATGCATCTCACATTTTAGAACCGAAAGAAGTAGAGTTGAATCCTGACTTGTCTTATGAAGAAGAACCAGTTCAAATTCTTAACAAAGAAGTTAAAAGACTCAGAAATAAGAATGTTTCACTAGTCAAAGTGTTGTGGAGAAATCACAAAATGGAAGAGGCAACATGGGACCCAGAAGAAACAATGCGAAAACAATATCCCTACTTGTTCAATTCAGGTAAGAATTCGGGGAAAATTCTTTCTTTAAGGGGGAGAGAAATGTAACATCCCAAAAATTAGCCTAGAAGTTTTATGAGCTAATTGAATAAGTAGTGACTCAATTAGATTAGAAATATTAAATAATTAATTTAGATTAAATACGTTAGGGACTCAATTGAAAAATTCAAAGAAGACTACTAACTAGAGGAAGTGACCAAATCGGATGAACAAAGAACTAATAGGGATTGCATGCAACAATTAACGAACTACCTAAAATGCCCTCATTAATGACTACGATTAATGTGAAATCAAAGGATAAATTAGAGATTAGAGATGGCAATTAGGTGGCCATCTTGTCACATTAAACATGTCCCATTTGGCCGGCTCCCTTAGTGGGAAAGAAAGCCACATGCTTAATCCAATAACAAGAAAAAAAATTAGAGAAGTAAGAAGTTCATCTCGGCCATTGTTGAGAGGAAAGGAAGAAGGGAGCTTTGTATGTCTATGAAAGTGGCTTAGAATAGAAAATCAGCCACCATAAGTAAGCCTAACTCCTCCCTCTTTATTCGAATACACCATTATTATAAGGATTTATTGTGTTTTAAATTTTGGCTTAACTTGGGAAGATTGAACTAATTAGATTGCTGTAAGGCTGCTAAGAATGTTGTTGGGAGTAAAATTTTACAGCCATGATGTAACACCCGTGTTTCGGGCCTAGGAGTTAATCGGGTTTATAATTCGAGTCAATGAAACTTAAATTTAATCAAATTCAACTTAAACAGTGACCTAATTGAGCTTTAGTAAAAAGAGGAGGACTCATATTGTAATTTACCCAAATTATTTGAAAAAGGATGACAACTTTCCATATTGTCATCTTTTTCTCTCCTTTTCCTTCATAACCCACGTGAAACTCCCCCTCCCCTCTTTCAAAACCTCTCAAATATCAAGTTACTATTCCATTCATTTTCTTCTTCAATCCAAGGTGTTTTACAAAGGTAATTGTGTTTTCTAAATCTCCTCTTTATCCCCTATCCAACCATTGTCTTAGATTTCAAAAATATGAGGTTTTGGAAATTAGGGTTTATATCAAGGTTTGGGTTTTTAAGGGGGTTTTTCAAATTGTTTTGATAAATTATGTTGGGGTTTTGTTTAAGCATAATGAAATACACAATATATATTAATTTGGTTGGTTTTGGATGAAAATTCGTAGTGGGTCCTTAGGGAAGGTATTAAAACCTTGGTTTTTGGTGGGTTTTATGTTGAAATTGAAGGGCTGATGGTCTACCTATGTTAGGAGGGTGATTTGGGATGTTTTGGAGTCATTTGGGTGTTTGGAAATTGAGATTTCAGCAAGGGATTTGGGAAGCACGAAAATTGGGTTTTGGGAGATTATGTGGTTTGGGAATTTGTGGAATTTGGTTTATGTTTGTGAAGCAAGTTGATGGCTGAGTTTAGCATTGAGTTGAGAAGTAATGTATATGTTTTGTTTGGCTAGAAACAAGAGGAAGCGTTGAAGAGGCTTTGGGACCGAATCCGGGTTCGTAGGAGGATTGGTTCGAAATTGCTAAGGAAGGGCGGTGAGTGGTTTCAACTTGTTTTAAAGTTTGGTTCGAGTGTGTGTGTGTGGGTGAAGTGTGCTTGGTAGGCCACTTCTAGTTGATTCAAGTTGTTAGCTTAGCCTTTGATATCCATATGTTATTGTGCTTACTAGCTATGCTCTTGTGTTGTGGTTAATTGGTACATGTATATATATCATGATGAGTAGATATGTGATGAGCATGTATTGTGGTTGATGATATGTGTTGTGATAATGATAATTGGCACTAAAATAATTACCGGTTGTAAATGATCGATCATTAGGATAGTGTGCACACAAATTGAGTCAAAACGTACGTGGCCTTGATGGCGTTAAGTCATCAAGGAGGAGTACGGTGATGTAACATTCCACCGGAAGCTTTTATTTATTTCTACGGGATGATGAGTGGAATCCCATCCGTAGGGCATGTGGCGATGAGTGGAATCCCGCACATGCAAGGTCCGCTGATGAGTGTAATCCCACCGAGGTAAAGTGTTGTTGAGGTTTATATCCGCACAATCGGGGTAATTAAAGTGGCCAATTAAACTTGTTTATGTATTGTGATATATGATGGTGATATGTGATTGTGGTATATGATGTTGTTGCATGATGATTAATATTGATGTTTAAACTTGTTAGGATTGAGAGACCATACATGTCACTTGAAAGACTAGCTAGGTCTAACTGATTTTATGCCTATGCTTGATGTATGTAAGACTAGGATTAACATGCTTGAACCCTGCATTGTTGATGTTTTTCATTTTAGAGCACCCTCACTAAGCTTATAGCTTACGCTCTCTATGTTCAACAATGCAGATCATTAGCGTGGTGTTAGCTCGAGGCAAGGCAAGAAGGGCTTTCCAAGTTGTTGCTCAAGTATGGTTAATTTTGTAGTAGTTAAGCAATGTGGCAATAGGGTGTGTTTGTATGAGCCTTGTATGACTCCTTCAATATGATGTTGTTTTGGATTGATCATGGTTTGTAAGTATGTTATACTTTGATGAATGTTGGTGTGTATGATGGGATGCCTTAGGATGTTTTAGGTTGTCTTATGCTGAGTGCAAACCTCTTTTGTTTGACTTGTGGCATTATGGCCATTTGAGCCTTTGAGTATGCATATTATGGCCTAAATTGCTCTCTCATTAGAATGTTATGTATGAATGCCTTAATTCATGTATGGTTGATTCCTTTGGCTTAAATATGTGTGCTTACATGGTTGTATATGCTTAGGTGAGTCGAGAAATGCATTTAGAGTCGTTTTGGGGTCGTTTAGGTTGAATTTGAGGAATTGCAGTGCAGGGGGTATCGATACCCCTAGCTAGGGTATCGATACTCTCTTGCCCAAAGGCCTCAGATTTTGCCTGGGGTATCGATACCCTAAGGGTATCGATACCCTCCAAAGTTACTGGAATTTGGAATTCTGAGTGAGAGTAGAGCGTATCGATACGGGGTTCCCCGACTATCGATACGGATCTATTCTGTTGACCAAGGGAGGTTGACCGAGGAAGAGGGTATCGATACCCCTGGTAAGGGTATCGATACGGTCTTCTCGTGTTGACTTCTTGGGTTGACCTAGAAAGGGGGTATCGATACCCCTGTCAAGGGTATCGATACTGCCTGCCTTATAAGCTTAAAATTGAATGTTTATGCATGGCCGTGGCTCGAATGTGTTTTTCCTTTGAATGTTTTCCGCTGTTGTGAATCACATAGGACTTAATATTCATCTAGGCAAGATTAATATAAAAAGAAAAAAAATAGGGTTGCTAACCGAGGGGGAATCCTTTGGTTTTCGCTTCGGTTTTCCCCGTGTGGCTCACTGGGACCGGTCATCCGGCCAGACCGGGACGAGGGGGTTACATTTGTTGGTACCAGAGCCTGAGGTTACCGAGACCTCGGGCAGGTAAGTGAGGTAAGCTTAATGTGTTAAATGCTTATGTTGTTCGATGCATGTTTTGCCATGAACCCTTGATGCTTGCTTGATCGTATGCTGTTCTGAATGCATGAACTGTTGTGTCTGGTGTAGAGTGTGTGCCCATTGCTACTATTACTTAATTTAAAAAGATTTTCGGAAAGAGGAATACTTGAGCACTATTGGACCCTTGCTTTGGCTAACATAATCCTATTTGTTTATTGTTGTAGTTTAAACCTTGCTAGCTGAAGCATGAGACCACGTGGGAGGCCTAGGATGGTTCGACCGGAACCACGGGCAGAGGCTCCAGGAGTTGAGCCAGTAGTTAGGGTTGAGGCTCAAGTGGGAGAGCCTGTGGTTGGAGTTGGAGCTCCTCCACCACCTCCACCACCACCTCCTCCACCGGGAGTGGGAGGTGAGGCCGGGGCCGAAGGAGAGGGACCACAAGGAGGCCAAGGTGGCCAGGGTGGCCAAGGACCGGCCGAGATTGACTTAGCTCCGTTGGTTCAAGCGATAGCCGGGGCATTTCAGGCTGCTGTAGCTGGAGGTCAGGCAGCACACCATCAGGGTGAGGGCACTGGTTTACCTTTAGAGAGACTTCGGGGCCTTGGGGCCGAAGAGTTCAGAGGTGCTACTCCGGAGAGGTCAGAGCTATGGTTTGAGAAGACTGTCCGTATTCTTGCTCAGATGGGGTGCACTGGTGAGCGCAAGTTGGGATGTGTTGAGTCGCTACTTCAGGGTGATGCCTACACCTGGTGGGTCACCGTTACTTCGGGGATGTATGAGGCCGAGATCACATGGGAGTTCTTTGAGACAGCATTCTGGAAGAAGTATCTGGGTCCGCGATACCTCGATGAGAGGAAGAGAGAGTTTATGGCATTGCTTCAGGGGAGTATGTCAGTGACCAATTATGAGATCCGATTTGTGAGACTGAGTCAGTACGCACCCGAGCTTGTACCCACTGAGGTGGAGCGTTGTAACCGTTTCCGTTATGGGCTGAATGAGGAAATCAAGACTTATACACTAGCTTCAGACTACACTGATTTTGATGTCTTGGTCTCGAGGGCCAAGGACTTGGAGCACAGTTTGAGTTTGACCAGGCGGTCAGGTGGATCTAGTTCGGGTAAGAGGTCCAGCAACTTTGATAGAGGTGATGCCAAGAGGCATCGGGACAACAGACATCAGTATGATCATAGGCGTGGTGGCGGTAACCACGGTAGGGGCCATCAGGGTCAGAGAGCTGGTGGGAAGTTGCCCACATGTGCTACTTGCGGGAGGAACCACATCGGAGAGTGTTGGGGAAATTATCATTCCTGTTGGAGTTGTGGTGCTAGAGACCACATTAGACGTGACTGTCCACATCAGGTGGGACAGGCACCAGCTCAGGCTCCTGCTAGAGCCAACGATTTTCAGAGAGGCCGCAGGCGCGGTAGAGGTAATTTCCAGCCGAGGAACGATGGTCAGAGAAACTTAGCTCATGTAGTTGCAGTCCAGCCGGAGGGCGGAGGACAGGCTAGGGTTTACGCTCAGCGCGGGGAGCAGCATGACACCGATGTGATCGCAAGTAACTTCTCGATACAGTCTTTGGGTTTGCTTTCTTTGATTGACTCTGGGTCTACACATTCCTACATATCGAGTGAGCATGCACAGTCTTTGAATTTGCCTTGTGAATTATTAGAGGTAGGAGTTAGTGTTACTAGTTCCTTTGGGGACACGGTAGTGGTTAGGAAGATGTACCGAAGGTGTCCGTTGATGGTTCAGGGGCATGTGTTTCCAGTGGATATGATGGAACTTCCCTTCTATGGTTTTGATGTGATTCTGGGTATGGATTGGCTCACGGAGCATAGAGCTAGGATAGATTTCGAAACTAAGCGGATTTCTTTGAAGCTCACAGATAATTATGAAATTGTTGTGGTGGGTGAGAACGTGAAGTTCTTATCCAATGTGGTTTCAGTGTTAGAGGCTAAGAGATTAGTTGAGTTGGGATGTGAAGCATACTTAGCGTATGTGATGAACCCTAACATGAGTGAGGTTAGACCTCAGGACATCCGGACAGTATGCGATTTTCCTAGTGTGTTTCCAGAAGAATTGCCAGGGTTACCACCGGACAGAGAGGTAGAGTTCAGCATTGAGACTTATTCTGGTTCAGCTCCTGTTTCGATTGCTCCGTATCGTATGGCACCGAAAGAATTGAAAGAATTGAAGACTCAGTTGCAAGAATTGACAGATAGAGGTTTTATTAGGCCTAGTTCTTCACCTTGGGGTGCACCAGTTTTGTTTGTAAAAAAGAAAGATTGAAGTATGAGAATGTGCATAGATTATAGACAGTTAAATCAGTTGACAGTGAAGAACAAATATTCGTTGCCTAGAATTGATGACTTGTTTGATCAGTTGAGAGGAGCATCTGTCTTTTCGAAGATTGATTTGAGATCAGGTTACTACCAGCTAAAGGTTAGAGAGGTTGATGTGCCGAAGACGGCCTTTAGGACTAGGTATGGACACTATGAGTTTTTAGTCATGCCATTTGGGTTGACTAATGCACCGGCAGCTTTTATGGACATGATGAATAGGATTTTTCATCAGTATTTAGATCAGTTTGTGGTTGTATTTATTGATGACATTTTGGTGTACTCGCGAACTGAAGAAGACTTTGCTAGATCATCAGTTGTATGCGAAGCTCAGCAAGTGTGAATTCTGGATCCGAGAGGTAGTCTTCTTAGGACATGTAGTGTCAGCTGAAGGCATTAAAGTTGATCCGAAGAAGATTGAAGCCATTGTTGAGTGGAAGCAACCGAAGTCTGTGACAGAGGTACGTAGCTTCCTAGGCTTAGCCGGATACTATAGGAGGTTTGTAGAGGGTTTCTCTAAATTAGCCGCTCCATTGACACAATTACTTCAGAAGAGTGTTCAGTTTGAGTGGACAGATGCAAGACAGAGAGCCTTTGAGAAATTGAAAGAAGCTTTGACCCAAGCTCCGATTTTGATTCAGCCTGAGTCCGGGAAGGACTATGTAGTTTATAGTGATGCTTCGTACGTAGGGTTAGGATGTGTTCTGATGCAAGACAAAAGAGTAGTGGCTTATGCCTCAAGACAATTAAAGACCCATGATCGCAACTATCCGACCCATGACATAGAGTTAGCTGCAGTTGTGTTTGCTCTGAAGATTTGGAGGCATTATTTGTATGGTGAGAAATGCACAGTATACACCGACCACAAGAGTTTGAAGTACATTATGACTCAGCGAGATTTGAATCTCAGACAGTGTAGGTGGTTAGAGCTACTAAAAGACTACGATCTTACTATTGAGTACCATCCGGGTAAGGCCAATGTAGTGGCTGATGCATTGAGTAGGAAGGTGGCCGTGGACTTGAGAGCTATGTTTGCTAGATTGAGTTTGTCCGGAGATGGCGGCTTAGTAGCCGAGCTTCAGGTTAGACCCACTCTAGGTCAGTTGATTCGAGAGAAACAGCTCTTAGATAGATCTTTGGCACCTCACGTACAAGATATAGCCGAGGGTAGATCTTCAGACTACAGTTTCAGCACCGATGGGGTTTTGTGTTTCAAAGACAGAATAGTTGTGCCAGAAGACAGTGATTTGAGACGTACAATTTTGACTGAAGCCCACAGTAGTCCGTTTGCTATGCATCCTGGAAGTACGAAGATGTACCGTGATTTGAAGAATGAGTACTTTTGGGTTGGCTTGAAGAGAGATGTAGCCGACTTTGTGAGTAAGTGCTTAGTGTGTCAGAGAGTGAAGGCGGAACATCAGGTTCCCTCAGGTTTGTTACAGCCGTTGAGAATTCCGGAATGGAAGTGGGAGAACATCACCATGGATTTTGTTTCGGGTTTGCCTTTGACTCCTACGAAGAAGAACTCAGTTTGGGTGATAGTGGATCGATTTACGAAGTGTGCTCACTTCTTGGCAGTCAACACTACATACACCTTAGATAGATTGGCCGACTTGTACATTGGTGAGATAGTTAGGCTGCATGGTGTGCCGAAGTCCATTGTATCAGATAGAGATCCGCGGTTTACTTCTAGATTTTGGGAGAGTCTGCATACAGCTTTGGGTACCCGTTTGAACTTCAGCACTTCTTGTCATCCTCAGTCAGATGGTCAGTCAGAGAGGGTTATTCAGATCTTAGAGGATATGCTGCGTTGTTGTATCATAGACTTTCAGGGTACTTGGGAGAAGCATTTGCCTCTGGTAGAGTTTGCGTACAATAACAGTTTTCAGTCGAGCATTCAGATGGCTCAGTATGAGGCCTTGTATGGCCGGAAGTGTAGAACTCCAGTATGTTGGGCCGAGGTAGGACAGAAACTGTTACCTATGCCAGATTTGCTCAAGGGGACAACCGACAAGGTAAAATTGATTTGTGATCGCTTGAAGGCTGCTTCGGATAGGCAGAAGTCCTATGCCGATTTGAAGAGGAAAGAAGTTGAGTTCTCAGTGGGTGAGAAGGTATTCTTGAAGGTATCTCCGTGGAAGAAGGTGATGAGATTTGGCTGAAAAGGAAAGTTGAGTCCGAGGTACATAGGACCGTATGAGATTGTGAAAAGGGTTGGTCCGGTTGCTTATCAGTTGCATTTGCCATCCGAGCTTGAGAAGATACATGATGTGTTCCATGTGTCGATGCTTCGCAAGTATAGGTCCGATCCATCACATGTTATGCCCGTAGAAGAAATCGAATTGAATCCGGATTTGACTTACGAAGAAGAGCCCGTTGAGATCTTAGCTTCTGACAGTAAGGTGTTGAGGGGTAGATCGATTGAGTTAGTGAAGGTGCGGTGGCAACGTAGAGGTGTGGACGAGGCCACTTGGGAGAGGAAGGAGGATATGGAAAAGCAGTTTCCGTATCTCTTTCAGTCAGGTAATTTCGGGGACAAAATTCCTTAAGTGGGAGAGAGTTGTAACACCCGTGTTTCGGGCCTAGGAGTTAACCGGGTTTATAATTCGAGTCAATGAAACTTAAATTTAATCAAATTCAACTTAAACAGTGACCTAATTGAGCTTTAGTAAAAAGAGGAGGACTCATATTGTAATTTACCCAAATTATTTGAAAAAGGATGACAACTTTCCATATTGTCATCTTTTTCTCTCCTTTTCCTTCATAACCCACGTGAAACTCCCCCTCCCCTCTTTCAAAACCTCTCAAATATCAAGTTACTATTCCATTCATTTTCTTCTTCAATCCAAGGTGTTTTACAAAGGTAATTGTGTTTTCTAAATCTCCTCTTTATCCCCTATCCAACCATTGTCTTAGATTTCAAAAATATGAGGTTTTGGAAATTAGGGTTTATATCAAGGTTTGGGTTTTTAAGGGGGTTTTTCAAATTGTTTTGATAAATTATGTTGGGGTTTTGTTTAAGCATAATGAAATACACAATATATATTAATTTGGTTGGTTTTGGATGAAAATTCGTAGTGGGTCCTTAGGGAAGGTATTAAAACTTGGGTTTTTGGTGGGTTTTATGTTGAAATTGAAGGGCTGATGGTCTACCTATGTTAGGAGGGTGATTTGGGATGTTTTGGAGTCATTTGGGTGTTTGGAAATTGAGATTTCAGCAAGGGATTTGGGAAGCACGAAAATTGGGTTTTGGGAGATTATGTGGTTTGGGAATTTGTGGAATTTGGTTTATGTTTGTGAAGCAAGTTGATGGTTGAGTTTAGCATTGAGTTGAGAAGTAATGTATATGTTTTGTTTGGCTAGAAACAAGAGGAAGCGTTGAAGAGGCTTTGGGACCTAATCCGGGTTCGTAGGAGGATTGGTTCGAAATTGCTAAGGAAGGGCGGTGAGTGGTTTCAACTTGTTTTAAAGTTTGGTTCGAGTGTGTGTGTGTGGGTGAAGTATGCTTGGTAGGCCACTTCTAGTTGATTCAAGTTGTTAGCTTAGCCTTTGATATCCATATGTTATTGTGCTTACTAGCTATGCTCTTGTGTTGTGGTTAATTGGTACATGTATATATATCATGATGAGTAGATATGTGATGAGCATGTATTGTGGTTGATGATATGTGTTGTGATAATGATAATTGGCACTAAAATAATTACCGGTTGTAAATGATCGATCATTAGGATAGTGTGCACACAAATTGAGTCAAAACGTACGTGGCCTTGATGGCGTTAAGTCATCAAGGAGGAGTACGGTGATGTAACATTCCACCGGAAGCTTTTATTTATTTCTACGGGATGATGAGTGGAATCCCATCCGTAGGGCATGTGGCGATGAGTGGAATCCCGCACATGCAAGGTCCGCTGATGAGTGTAATCCCACCGAGGTAAAGTGTTGTTGAGGTTTATATCCGCACAATCGGGGTAATTAAAGTGGCCAATTAAACTTGTTTATGTATTGTGATATATGATGGTGATATGTGATTGTGGTATATGATGTTGTTGCATGATGATTAATATTGATGTTTAAACTTGTTAGGATTGAGAGACCATACATGTCACTTGAAAGACTAGCTAGGTCTACTTGATTTTATGCCTATGCTTGATGTATGTAAGACTAGGATTAACATGCTTGAACCCTGCATTGTTGATGTTTTTCGTTTTAGAGCACCCTCACTAAGCTTATAGCTTACGCTCTCAATGTTCAACAATGCAGATCATTAGCGTGGTGTTAGCTCGAGGCAAGGCAAGAAGGGCTTTCCAAGTTGTTGCTCAAGTATGGTTAATTTTGTAGTAGTTAAGCAATGTGGCAATAGGGTGTGTTTGTATGAGCCTTGTATGACTCCTTCAATATGATGTTGTTTTGGATTGATCATGGTTTGTAAGTATGTTATACTTTGATGAATGTTGGTGTGTATGATGGCATGCCTTAGGATGTTTTAGGTTGTCTTATGCTGAGTGCAAACCTCTTTTGTTTGACTTGTGGCATTATGGACATTTGAGCCTTTGAGTATGCATATTATGGCCTAAATTGCTCTCTCATTAGAATGTTATGTATGAATGCCTTAATTCATGTATGGTTGATTCCTTTGGCTTAAATATGTGTGCTTACATGGTTGTATATGCTTAGGTGAGTCGAGAAATGCATTTAGAGTCGTTTTGGGGTCGTTTAGGTTGAATTTGAGGAATTGCAGTGCAGGGGGTATCGATACCCCTAGCTAGGGTATCGATACCCCTAGCTAGGGTATCGATACTCTCTTGCCCAAAGGCCTCAGATTTTGCCTGGGGTATCGATACCCTAAGGGTATCGATACCCTCCAAAGTTACTGGAATTTGGAATTCTGAGTGAGAGTAGAGCGTATCGATACGGGGTTCCCGAGTATCGATACGGATCTATTCTGTTGACCAAGGGAGGTTGACCGAGGAAGAGGGTATCGATACCCTTGGTAAGGGTATCGATACGGTCTTCTCGTGTTGACTTCTTGGGTTGACCTAGAAAGGGGGTATCGATACCCTTGTCAAGGGTATCGATACTGCCTGCCTTATAAGCTTAAAATTGACTGTTTATGCATGGCCGTGGCTCGAATGTATTTTTCCTTTGAATGTTTTCCGCTGTTGTGAATCACATAGGACTTAATATTCATCTAGGCAAGATTAATATAAAAAGAAAAAAAATAGGGTTGCTAACCGAGGGGGAATCCTTTGGGTTTCGCTTCGGTTTTCCCCGTGTGGCTCACTCGGACCGGTCATCCGGCCAGACCGGGACGAGGGGGTTACACATGATGAGAAAGATTGGAAATGTGATGAGTGTAACAAGACTCCTAAACTAAGAATTTCAAAGCTGGCCAGAAATGTGCTAGTCTAGACACCCAACTTTGAAAAGTTGTAGAAAATAAAATACTAGGAAATTGGACCTGAAATTTTAACACAATCTATTTTAGTACGTCTATTTTAATAGGAAACCAACGGAATCTAATTTCGAGCTCTATAGAAAAATCTGGAGCGAAATTGGATAGGGTACTCGAATCTGCCCAACGATGTTTTAGTATTGATAGTTAACTTTGAAAATTCATATGTAATGGTACACTTAGAAATTTGGTCTAAAATTTTGATAGGTGGTAATTGAAGATGTTAATTGAGCCTGGAAATAAAAGGAACTTAATTCCGAATGGTATAGTGAAATTTGGAGCTCAATTCGTAGCGATGGTCGAAACTGTTTAATTAAGGAAATGTCGAACCTTGAATAAAAATTTAAATTTAATCGATGAGAATTGATAAGGAGATTTATTAACATGACTGAGAAATTTATTAGTGCAAATTTGGCATAGGTAATTGAAAAATTGAGTTGTGGATTAAGAAATATAAGAAGATTGGTGAACTAGCTCGAAATTATCCGCAATTTGAATTAGTTCATGGACTAAAACTAAATTGTAAAATTTAATAGTAAATTTAGTTAATTGATTCTGAATTTTGTCTTATATAATTGTGAAACCGAGGCCTGAAACAAAGATACTCGAGAAACCCCTTCCTTCACTAGCGCATCTACAAGCCCATTCGCCTCCCGGTAAATATGCGTAAAGCAAACAGATCCCAACGTAAGGCATGCATGGTCGATCAAACTAAAAATCTCCCACAAACGCCAAGGTCGACGTTCCACCTGCAACACCCAACCGATAGCAACTTTGGAATCCGACTTGACAATAAGGGGATGAGCAGCCCATTTAGACGCAACATACAAATCCAATGCAAAAGCAATCGCCCGTATCTCCGCAACATTTGAGTCAAGAGTACCAAGAGGGCCCGAGAAGAGCGCAAGGATGCGACCCTTTGCATCACGCAACACCCCCCCAAAACCCGCAGGCCCCGGCTTCCCACGAGCGGAACCATCAACCGAAAACTTTAACGTGTCCCCAAGAGGAGGCTCCCAACATACTCCCACACGGCAAACATGTGCGCATACCCCTTCACTGAATAAGCTCGCTTGATTGAATTGGTGATGTATATGTGTTATATATATGTGGATTGTTTATATGCTAAAGTTGATCTATTCATTGAAATATGACCTATTGTTGAGTTGTGGTTTATGAGTATATGTATATGAATATGAATTGAGGATTGCCTAGATTGTTTGGGAGGTTCAATTTATCGAACCAATTGGATTGAGTTAGCTTAATTCGATTCTGATTTTCTTGTTGGGTTGCATCCATCGAGTGGTGATTAATTGGAATGTATGATGAAATTGTTTTGAAATTTTCATAGATATGATTGAGTTGGAGGTATGTAATATGAGAATTAATATATAAAGGTTTGGTATGAGGACCGAACCATGTACTCGCAATGTGGTATATGTATGACATGTTTTGTAATTGAAATTACATGTGTTATAATGGAATCAAAATTAAATGTGAAATAAGTGAAAGGAATAAATAATAAATTTTGGAATCTAATTGTTACACGAATTTAATTCAATACCTAATTGATAAAGCCCTTGGTATATATATAGTCAGTCCAGGTAGTACAGCATGCCTAGAGTCTAGAGCTCGTTAAAATCGGTACGTAAGTGTACCAGATTGTTATGGTACGTAAGTGTACCTATTCGCTTAGTGTAAATTGGCACTAAGATAACATGTAATACGGTAATATGAAGTGGTACTTGAGTACCTATTATATGGTGAATTGATTCACATCTCTATAATACGTGACTCGAATACCTAGCTAACTATATGAACCAAGGCATCATAATCAAGTTAATAAATAATTAAATTTGTAGATAGTGATGTTCGATCTCTTTGACTTCGATGGGTCAATAGTAGGAATTGGGGTGAAGCATGCAATTGATGAATTAAATTCTATGTATTTATCCTGCTACAGTTGCTGCTGCTTGTATTTAAATTGTAGTAATTGTGATTGTGAAATTGATTGTAAGCATGATACATGTTGCAATTGCTTTGTTGATTGACTTGTGAATTTAATTGTTGGTTAATGACCCATTCGAATGGTATGGTGTAATCATACTTAAATTAAAGATTGAATTCTTGTATGATAACTAAAGTAAGAAATTCTAAATTGGTTAGACTAAGATTTCCTCACTAAGTACTGTAAGTACTTATCACTCGTATTTTTCTTTCTTCCCAAAACCACAGGAAATTGAGTTATTGATTCACCTACTGATCTTGTTAGCTGTCGAAGATAAAAGTATGCCCTTCATTATTTTTGTTGTGCTTATGATGGGTGGCCTAATTGTCAGCATGCTAGTTCAATTTGCACTTATGGTTATGTTTATGAACTATTACCTTAAAAATGTTTAAAACTCTTAAGTTAGGTTTTCCTCCTTTTGTTATGTATGTATGGGGTATAGCTTAGCCCTTGTTATATGTTTTGGGCTGGTTTCTTTTTGTTCACTTTTTGTATAGGCAACCGATAGGTTTTAGCCATTGATAGCTACCCCGAAATATCTTTTGTATAAGGGAAACAAATGTTATGGATGTTGATGCATATATAAGTTAAAGTTATAATGTTGATCCATGAAGGATGAAAATCTCTAGTTGATCATGTTAGAAATTAATTTTCCTTATTAAATTAAATCTTATTCGAAAATGATAAAATAAGGGTTAGAATATATGTATGTTATATGTTGGATAAATAAGATCAAGAAATTTAATGTTAGATCATTTGTAAATTAAACGAATAGAAATTTAAAGTTAGGTCCACCTTGGGCTAGCATTCGAATAGAAAAAAAAATATTATACGTTTTCCGATGTCTATTTGTAACAAGTTAATACGAATCTGTTTAACGCTCCTTACTCCTAACCGGGGTAAGAGGTGTTATAGATTCAATTTTAAATCGCTTTGTCAGACTTGATAATTATTGTAGTTATGGATATTTTTAATTTTTTCTTTTTTTCTATTTGCTCGTCCCTTGAAACCCCAAAATTGACACCCTGTTTTTCCTTTTTTTTATTTTCCCAGAAATATGATTTCCGAATTTCCCTTGAAAAATTCAATTAAAATCAACGATTCGAAAATTTAGTTAAATGATTGTAGTTTAATGACATAATGATAAAAATTTCAACATTTGTCAATTTTACAAATGTGATTTTAAAATTATTCCTTTGGCAATTTAAACTCTTAAAGTTTTATATTTTAAATAACTCATTTGGATGATCAACTAATGATCGATATTTTGTGTCACGACAACATTAGTAATGCAAGTGAGAAATATATATGTTAAGAGCTTTTTTACTATTATGTTTATTTTCGCTTGCTCTTGATCTATAATTTTATTTTGAATGTGTAAATAAAATAAGATAAATATTTTTTATACGAATATATTTCTATATACAAATCTTTTATCATTCTACTTGTGACCATTTATTGAATACATTTCTATAAACTATTTTTTATATGAAACATATTTTACCCATATCTTGAGTGCAATAAAATCTAGTTTTATTAATTTTAAACTTGTGCGTGACACTTTACATGCCAATCCATTATAGATTCAATAGTATAATAATATTTAAAAGTAAAAACATTTGTTATCAAGATAAATAAAAATGAAAGTATTTTGGAATGTGATATATAATTTTCTTATTTATTATATCATACTTATTTTACTTTAATTTTCATTTAATCCCACTTTTCTTATCTTATCATTAAAATAGCATTATTTTATTTAAACAAATAATATTATAAAATGAGCTCACACATTCAAAGTAAAATTATAAATCTAAAGTAAAAAAAACATAAATATCAAAACAACTCTCAACGTTTTCTTATTTTTTCAATTGTGTCCTTAATGATATATCATGTCACATCAGTTAAAATGTTACTATTAATTTACCATTCAAAAAGAGTTTATTTGAAAAAAAATCTTAAGGGAAAAACTTTAATGGAACAATTATAAAAGTGACAAACGTAGTTAATCTATTGAAAGAAGATATACGAGTAATATATAAAATAATGATCTAATTGTCTTCTCGGATGCAAATGAAAATAGTGTCTGAAATCTAGTTCGAGTCTTGAGAGTGTTCGAATTAACATCGGGAATGAAATTAAACCTGCGGAAAACGAAACTGATGGGTATCAATCTCGAGGAGAATCATGTGAATGGGTTGGCGAGAGTGATAAATTGCCAAAGTGAAAAGCTTCCCTGTACTTACCTTGGATTACCACAGGGACTTCAAAAAAATGACAATCAAATATGGTGGCCGATAGTGGAGAGAGTTAGAACCAAACTTGCTGGATGGAAAGTCAAATCCTTGTCGTTTGCAGGAAGAATTACTCTTGTCAAAGCGGTAATCTCTAATTTACCTTTGTACTTTATCTCAATTTTTTCAATGCCGAAAGGAATTAACAAAGCACTGACCAGCCTAGTAACCAAATTCATATGGGGTGCTACTGATAAACGTGTGATTCACTGGGTCAATTGGGAGACTTTGTGTCTGCCAAAAGCTTATGAGAGACTAGGACTCGTAGATTTCAACATGAAAAATAGAGTTCTCTTGTTGAAATGGGTCTGGAGATTCGGGACTGAAACTGATAGTTTTTGGAGGAGAATTATTTCAGCGAGATACGAATTGATTCCTGACAGCATTTTCCCGTTAAACCGTAAGACGCAGGGGATGTCTTGGATATGGAAAAATATTATTTCGAACTTCAACAACAAGGAGGACGAGTTTATAAATAATTTTTTTTTTGATCAGCAACCGTATGTATTTATTAAGTAGAGAAAAAACATACAACTTGACGAAATCGCACGCCTCGTTAAAAACCTCCCTAAACCTATTGGAGGAAAAGAGTACGATACGATCCGTCGATTACAAAAGAAAAAAGCACATAAGGCCAAGTCACAAACATGCCACAAACATCGAAAGTCTATCTACTCCCTCTTTCGCTAATGCATCCGCAAATCCATTCGCTTCCCTCGGCACATAGCAGAATTGGATATCATAAATGACTTGACAAGCCTGATCAATTGCCAAAAATACCTCCCAAAGCCGCCAAGGTCGTTTTGCGGACTGAGTAATCCAACTCAACGCAACTTGAGAGTCCGACTCCAAAATCACACAACCCTGTCGCCATTCCCTTTCCTGTATTATACCCAAGGCAAAAGCTATCGCTCGTACCTCTGCTTAATTCGACTCCATCACTCCTAAAGGTCCTGAAAAAAGACCCAAAATAGGACTGTCTGCATCTCGTAGCACACCACCAAAACCTGTCGGGCCCGGTTTTCCCCGCGCCGATCCATCCGTGTTAAATTTTAACACATTTCGTAGCGGGGGCTGCCAGCACCTTCCCCCCTTCACCCTTTTTGGAAGGTCAGTAACCTCAATTTCGGAAGGACAAGTCCACCAAACTGCCTCGGGTACCAATTCCCCCCGCCTATCCGCTATGATCCAATAATACGACCTCAATTTAATCAAGAAGCATAATTCAGCCAAATTCCATCGTTTCCCACGAAAAATAAATTCATTCCTTGCAATCCATAATGACCACAACACAGCAGCAACACATGCTATCCACCACAACTTCATGCATCCCGTGAAAATACTATGAAAATCAAGAACGAAGAATGTATCGAAACTAACCGGTAAGCTGGATTCAATTCCCCACCATTGGCGCATCCATAGCCATACTGATTGCGCAAAAGGGCATTCGTAGAGGATGTGGGCAATGTTTTCCTCGACCATCGCACACCAAGGGCATCGGCCTTGGTCATCCGGTAGTGGGATCCCACGTGCTCGCAAGAAATCGGCAGTGGGTAGTCGACGCAACCATGTAAACCATAAGAAAGCTTGAACTTTCGGCGGCACCAGCACCTTCCAAGCGAAACAATCACCAAACTCCATCTCCCCCGCCTTGTCGAACATGAGCAGTTTCGATAAAGTCCCAACCGAAAAAATTCCACGCTCGTCCGGCCTCCAAATTAACATGTCTAGCTTGCCTTCCCATGCGCGAAAATTTGACACCATCTTAATTAAATCGCGTAGCATTTCTAACTCAAAAATTCGCAATGGGCGTCTAAAGAACTCTGCCCATATGTGATGTGATAAACTGCCCTCCACCATATAATCGCACACCCTTGCTAATTTGTCACAAGCCAACGAGAATAAGCTCGGAAATACATCTTTTATGGCTACTTGATCGACCCACGGATCAAACCAAAAAAGAATCGATCTACCATCACCAAGTTTCCATAAAAAACCGGTCATTCCCATATGTTTTTCAACCTGTGCATCGCTTGAGAGTGCTACAATATGGCGCCATACAAGTGACATCGACGACATCTTTTCCGTGTTGAAACGCCACCATTGCGGATGTTCTCCATATTTTGCTATTATCAACCGCCGCCATAGTGAATCTCTATCTCTCGCATACCTCCACACCCATTTTGAAAGCATCGCCATGTTCTTGACTCGCAAATCCGCAACCCCCAAACCCCCTAATTGCTTCGGACGACATACCATCTCCCACCCTACTCTGCTCATCCTTCGTTCTAAACCGACTCCCCCCCATAGGAAAGTTCTTCTAATTTTGTCGATCCTCTCAATTACTCCTTTAGGGGCGACGAACAAACCCATATAAAATATCGGCAACGAGGACAGCACCGAATTAACCAAAACCACCCGAGCTGCAAAAGACAAAGAGGACCGTTTCCATCCCGCTAATTTTCGTCGAAAATTTGCAATTACCGGTTCCCAAGTAGCTATCAGACGTTGACTTGAACCTATTGGAAATCCCAAATAAATGAACGGAAATTCAGCTTTCTGACATCCCATTACTTCGGCCACGTTAATGCTCAAAGTATCCTCTATGCCAATTGAATACAAGGAACTCTTGCCGAAATTAATCTTCAACCCCGAGCAAACTTGAAAACAATGAAGGATCCGTTTCACATTTTGCGCGACCTCTAATGAACCCTCAAAAAACAGTAGTGTATCGTCGGCAAACTGCAAATGTGTCACAAATATCCCAGCCGCTACTTCCACTCTGCGAATTAAACCCCCTGATTCAGCCCCTCGCAACATCAAATGCATTGCTTCCACGACTATCACAAAAAGCAACGGAGATAACGGACATCCCTGTCTCAATCCTCTACCCATTCTGAATTCTTTGGTGGCATTACCATTGAGAAGCACCGATAATCTGACTGAACTAATACATTCCTGAATCCATTGTCGCCATATGTCGCAGAAGCTCATTCTTCCTAACACCTCATCCAAAAAATTCCAACTAACGCAATCATACGCCTTGGCAAAATCGAGCTTCAATAAAAAGCCACTTGCGCCCCGTTGTCGTAAAGAATGCACCACCTCGAGTGCTAAGAGAACTCCATCTACTAATTGGTGACCTTTTATAAATGCTGATTGTGTATCGCTTATCAAATCCCCCAAAACCGCCTGAAGTCGAGTCGCAAGACATTTTGCTAAGATTTTATACACCGAGTTGACTAAGCATATAGGCCTATATTCGCCGAGTGTCGTGGGGGATGTTACCTTAGGAATTAAGACAATGAATGTGCAATTCACATCATTTGGTAACCGCCCACTAGTGTGAAAATTGTCAAAGAAGCGTATGATATCGCCATTGAGCACCTCCCATCCCTTTTTATAGAAATCCAACGTGAAACCATCTGGTCCCGGTGCCTTCGAACCATCACAACCCCTCACTATGCCATGAACCTCTTCCAAAGAAAATGCCGCCACCAAATTCCCCCTAGCTGCCTGCGATAACTGCCTGAAATTCCCTTCGAAATTCCATGCACATTCCCTCTTGTCGCGAGAGAAATGTTTCATAAAGAATTGAACTACATAGCTTCGCATGAGTGGTGGCGAACTGATCCATTTTTCGTTAACCATGAAACCTGGAATAAAATTTCTTGCCGCTCTCAACTTAGCGGAACGGTGGAAATATGCTGTATTTCGATCTCCCAATCGTGACCATGTTGCGCGTGATTTTTGTCTCCACATCGCCTCCGTGTGCCTCATAGCTTTCCATAAAGCTTGCAACCATTGTCGTCTTTCGTCCTCCAATTCCTCATCCACATTGGATGTAGATGCCTTTATGTTCGCACGGTCAATTTTGTCTTGCATCTCAGATATTCTCTCATTCACATCCCCAAAGCTATCCCGATTCCACTGTTTCAAAAATAGCTTCAAATGTCGCAGTTTGACCATGATATTTACCGTGCCAATATCCTGATTAGTTAGCCGAATCCATTCTTCAAGAATTTGCCTTATATGGTACCTACCCTCCATCCAACAATTAAAAAACCGGAACGGACGTGGACCCCAATCGTTCTCATCACACTTCAACAAAAGAGGCGTGTGGTCGGATATACCCCGTGGTAGCACCTCTTGCTGAATTTGGCTGAAAGCATCCATCCAACTTGTCGATATCAAGAATCTATCGATTCGGCTACAACGTTTCATTGGTCCAAACCATGTAAACCGCTTCCCAAAAAGTGGTAAATCCATCAACCCTGCTTGTAGCACAAAGTCACCAAAAGCTTCCATTTCCATATTCCTGTCCGATGTGCCAATTCTTTCCGACTCAAGTAATATGGCGTTAAAATCTCCCGCTATGCACCACGGGCCCTCTTGATTGCTAATCTTATTCAAAATCGCTGCCCATACAGCTTGCTGCCCTTCCACGTCGGATGGTGCATATACCACGACTAGACCACAACAGAAATCATCATGCAGCCACCTACCTCTCATCACAATGAAATTACGTTCAATCTCAACCACTTCTAATTTAAATTTACTGACCTCCCATATCACTAGAATGCCGCCCGACGCACCTATTGATGGCGCGATCACCGATTCGAAAGTATCAGTTCCCCAGAGACTTGTTAACCACAAATTCGGACACTCCTCCAGCTTTGTTTCTTGAAACATTGCCATATCCGCGTTATATTTCCTTATCACATCTCGAACAAACCGTCGTTTAGAGCTCCCTCCCAAGCCCCTAACATTCCACGATAGCATCTTCATGAGTCACAAACCCCGACGATCGCCGCTAATCACTCTTGAAATGTCTCGAATAATCTCTTCTTCCCTGCCGTTGGAATTAACCCCAATCAATGAACCCAACTTCACCGTTTCAATTGCTTCTATTTCAATATTTTTTGTTGCTTGCCCGTCATCCAATCTTCCCTTATTCAATATTTCTTGGCTGATTTTAGTCACTCGGCTATTCTTCTTTTTTCTGTAGGACCGGCAAACTTCCAAATTGCCCCCTAAAAATCGTCTGATCTTACAATATGCCTGACCCACCTGAACAACTTCGGTTTTGCTCAAATCTGACTGTGCACATGTCGAAAAGATAGGAGGAAAATATTTTAATTCCGAATTTAATTTAGAATTAAATTCTGAATTATCCACAGATTGAAGATTAGACTCCAGTTCATTTGAATCACTATTTTTAGAATTAGCAATTCCCGCTATATCCAAACTCTTGTAATTTTGAATGTCTCCTATCTCTGTAGGACTCCTTGCATCCAATTTTGGAATGAAACGTGGGTAGGACATCAACCTTTGAGGAGGGCGTTTCCTAGAATCTATGCCTTGGCAATAAATAAAACTGGAGTAATAGCAGATTTTGGGTACTGGGAGGGGAATACCTAGAAATGGAGTATTAATCTGCGAAGGAATGTATTTGATTGGGAGAGAAATAATTGGTTTAACTTCAATCTATTATTGGACTCAGTAAAGCCAATATTCGATGTAAAAGATACAATCAGAAGGATAGCCACCTCTTGCGGAAACTTTAATGTGAAATCAGCTGTGAATCTAAATTGCTCAAGTCAACACGAATCTGAAGAAATCTGGAAGCTGGTTTGGAAAGGACTTGCACCCCCTAAAGTGGAAGCCTTCACGTGGAAAGCCATGCTTGGAAGGTTACCTACTAAAGATGAGCTATCAAAAAGAGGATGTGGTTCGACGTCCTCTAATTCATGTCCCCTATGTAATGGATCCATTGAATCAATCAGCCATATTTTCATCTCTTGCCCAAAGTCTTGGTCATTGTGGATGAGGTGGTGCAAGGTGTGGAATCTGAACTTGATAGTCCCAAAGAACCTAAAAGCACTCTTATATTTATGATCGTCTTACAAGCCGCAACCTCTTCATGCAAAGGTATGGCACCTGAGTTTCTTTTGCTTCTTATGGTCACTGTGGCTTTGTAGGAATGATATGATTTTTCAAGACAAAACAGCAGACTGGGATATAGTATATGATATCTGCATAATGCGTTTGAGTATGTGGTGCTTGGCCATATGGTCGAGGACATCAATTACAATAAACGATCTTCTATTATCACCTGCCAAATTCGACATATTTGGGAAACAGGATCTGGCGATCCAAAAGACTTGGCTGCCTTCAGCTCCAAATGTCCTTGTCTTTAACACAAATGGCGCGGTAATTCAAAGCTTTGGTGAGGCAGGTATAGGGGGAGTGCTACGTAATAGCAAAGCAAAATGTCTTATCACCTTCTCAAAGAATATTAGGATTGTTGACGCCACTACTGCGGAAGTTTTAGCGGTAAGGGAGGCCTGCAAGCTATTTAATAATTATAAATGGGTTAACACCGGAAGACTAAGGATTGAATGTGATAGCGCTCTAGTGGTGCAATAGATGTCGGATCCAAAGAGCTGCCCTCAAAATTTCAAGGAGATAATACTTCAATGCAGGAAGGAGTGTGAACCTTTTACTTGGGAAATAGAGAAGATTGCCAGAGAGTGTAATTGCTTGGTTGATTCCCTAGCCAAAAGAGGCATATGCAGATCGAGGGATATGATTTTATACAGTAATCAGCTATAGGGCAAATTAGAGTCTCAGATGGTGAATAGAATCTGTGTGTTTGTAAGTTCTATTTTCATGCTTCATTGAGAACGGAACTACTATGAGTATGTAATTGATTACCACAATTGTTGTACTCTTTTTCCCCATTTAGGTGTAGGGTTTTTTTTTAATGAGGCACGATTGTGATATTATGTAAACCTTTACATTAATAAATTACTGTTCAAAAAAATAAGCATATTAAAATTCCACATCAACTTTCGTTCGGTAGCACCGGATTGTTGGTTTCAATTTACGGAAGTCTATGCAAGCTCTAATACGTCCAAACGCAAACAACTATGGCACCAGTTGGAAGCTCCTTGTCTCGGTGATACACATCCTTGAATTTTGGGGGCAGATTTATCGGCATCTTTTCAGCAGATGAAAGGTCTGGAGGCTTTGAGCATAATGTGGGGGTAGCTACCTTCTTTCGGATTTTCTTTTTAATACAAGCTTGATTTATTTGTTCTTTTGTGTGGAATACCGTTTACTTGGTCCCGAGGAGGTATGAGCTAGTGCTTGGATAGATGTTTAGTTAATTCGCATTGGATTACCCGTTTCGCACAAAGCCATGTGTTACATTTGGATAAAATTATTTTGGATCACCGTCCCCTTTTACTTCTCCTAGCGGATGTATTCAAGAGCGGTGTCCTAGACAGTTCAGATTTATTGCAGCTTGGCAGGACCTTCCTGACTTTCAGAAGATTTTAAGTATGATATGAACTTCAGAGAGGAGCTTGGAGAAAAATATGTCAGCTCTCTAGTTGTAGATTGTGATGCTTGTGAAATAGATATGCAATTAAGAGTAAGTATACTAGTTGATCAAATAATATAGTGATAGAGTAGAGTGTCGGACCCACAAGAATTAGATCAATAACTTCAAAGCAATTGTACTTAAAAGTTAGTAAGCAAATAATGGCGTGAAGATGTTTTATAGAACTAATTGCAATAAAAGTAAAGGTAGCAATGATCAGAGACAAACAAATGTTGTAGCAGGTATTCAGATGATTATTGAAGTTGGGTTTATTGCCTAGGAATTATGTCAATTACTCTTCAAATGCTATAGAAGTTGGTGATACATGTATGTGTTAACCAATTCTATCTTTACCTATTCGACATGGTTTTCTAATTAACTTCTTGACTCTCTCGATACTTAGAATTTGATAACAAGGATGATATACATGTCTGCGTAAACCCTAACAACTTTATTATCTATTCAAGTTCCCCTTATTAGTTGTTGAAATCCTAAACTTATGTCTAAGCCAGATTAGAACCTAAGTTGGCAGCTTAAGCTCCATTGTTCACGTTTGTATAACCTAACTCTCTCGATATTAAGCCACATATCAATAGTTAATAGGCCTCTCTCAATAGCTCTTACAATAACTACACATGAAGGACACCGAACATAATAGATAAAGGAAAAGGCTATAACATTAATCAAGTAATTAAAACATAATATCCTAAAACAATAAACCTAACAAAAGTATTTAGTTCATGCCTGGGCCTAAAACTTCTATAACAAAAATATTAAAGAACATAAAAGTTTATCAAGCAAGGAAAAAGAAAGAATAAAGCCTCATTAACGTTCTCCTTCAAGCTTTCTAACTGTGCTGCAAGTCCCACACTCCTCAAGCCTCTCTTGATAGGTCTCGTTGTGTGGAGACTCCTCTTGACCTTTGACTCTGGTGGTTCTCTAACAATGAAAACTAAGGGCGATTGTCTAAGATCTAGCTCCCTTTGTTTGTAGCCCAAGTCTTTTTTTATCTAGGTGACAAAGATAGGGTTAAGAAACCCTAAAGCGTGCAAAGCCTCTTAAAAAAGATCTTGCTTTCTCGCTTCATTAAATGAGAGTTCATATCGGATGAAAGTCCATGTGTGCCAAAAGTCTGGGTCTATCTCCAACTCTTCTACTCTACTGCCTCGTCACGAGAGGGTTGCCACTCCAATGCTCCAGTGCTCATATGCCTCGATAGCTTCCTGCACAAGCACCACTAAAACACACCACATTCCTCATTAAAAGCATTAGTATATATCAATTAAGTGCATGCTTATTAACTCCATGCAAACTAGACCTAAATGCAACTGTATGAGCTTGAACACATGCAAAAGCTAAGTAAAAGGGGCACAAAATATAAGTTATCTATGTAGTCATCAAATTGGCACATGGAATAAGGTGGTGTTTGGGCATATTGGAAGGAAGAAGAAGAGAATTTTGGCTAGATTGAGAGGCATTGAGAAAGCCTTAGTAGTACGTTATTCTAAATCTTTATCCTCACTAGCGGACAAACTACACTCGGATCTTGAAGTTGTTCTTGAACATGATAAGAGCCTTTGGTGTTAAAAGGCTTGTTCAAAGTGGATTCTTGAAGGTGACCACAACATTAAATTATTCCACACTTTCGTAATGGCGAGGCGTAGATCCAATACTATTTACATTCTTATGCTCACGCAAAGATCTTTGTGTGATTCTCAGGATGAGTTGGGGCAAGAGACATCCATTTTTACTAGCAATTACTCATAACCGCTGCCAGTGAGGGACTACAATTCCATATTCGAGGGATGTTCTCTCCTCTTTCGCATCATGAGAGCGGCATTTTGGCAAGTTCGATTACTAAGGATGAGATCCGAAGGGATTTCTTTGATATGTGACCATGGAAAGCTTTGGGGGTGGATAGATTATAGCCTTTTATCAGAAGAATTGAGGGGTTGTTGCTGATTTTGTCTGTTCTTTTATTGAGGAGATTTTTGCGACGGGTGATATTCTAGAGTTTATCAATTTCATTTTTCTTGTATTAATCCCAAAGGTTCATGTTCCTGAGCATATGACATTGTTTCGGCCTATTAGTCTTGGTACATTGGTTTATAAGGTTGTGACGAAAATTATTGTCAATCGGCTGGAACCTTTTTTGTCGAGGTGGATTTTTGAGAATCAGACGAGTTTTGTTCTTAGGAATTCTTTTACCGACAATATTATTATAACTCGGGACATTACTTATTCCATGAAAAAGAAATATGGGAAGAAGGGGTGGATGGCGATTAAAATTGATCTATAGAAAGCCTATGATAGGCTAGAGTGGGATTTCATTGATGATACTCTCCTTGATATTGGCATTTCGAATGTTGTTCGCAAGATCATTATGCAATGTGTATCTTCTGTGTCTACGTAGGTGTTATGGAATGGTTCTATGTTGGAGCCGTTTCATCCAACTAGGGCCATTCATTAGGGGAATCCGCCATGTTTTTTTCAAAGAATGTCCCAACTATTGTGCGACACGAGATTAGCTCTTCCTTCGGATTCACTGTGGTATATGATCTTAGGAAATACCTAGGGGTGCCCCTTCTTCATTAGAGAGTTACCTCGACTTATTAAAGCCATTTGATTCATTTGGTTTGAAAGAAGCTAAGTGATTGGAAAGAAAAGTCGTTATCCTTATCAGGATGTATCGCCCTTGCCAAAGCAGTTTTGGCGGCGATACCCTTATATACCATGCAATATGCGCTTATGCCTAAGAAGACGTGTGAAGCCTTGGAAGTGTTGAGTCGAAGATTCGTGTAGGGAATTACATCCAAACGTGATGGGGTTTACCTAGTGAAGTGGGATGATGTCCGCAAGCCTCTTAAGCATGGTGGACTTGGTTTTCAAAAATTAACAACATATAATGAAACATTTTTTTATGAAGCTGGCTTTCAATTTGTTAACTCGTAAGAATGATTTATGGGTGCATTTTCTTAGAGCTAAGTATAAGTGTGCTAATGATGTTTTGGATACTCTTCAATCGCAAATTTTTTCTTGATTGTTGAAAGAACTTAGTGTTGTTTGGGACGATGTCCCCCAAAATATTAATTGCACCGTGTGTCATGGTCGTGATGTCGACTTTTGGCATTACGATTGGGTTGGGGATTTGGGACCTCTTGTTAATCATGTTCCTATAGGTATTGTTGGCCATCTAGGACATGCTACGGTAGCTAATATGGTTGATTTGGATGGTGAGTGGAAGAGGTCGTGCTTCCGAACTTTGTTACCAATTGGAGTCTTGTGAAGGATAGCGGCTATTAAGGGTCCTTCAGCGACCTTTACAGGTGCATTTTTTGGTTGGAAGGGCAGACCAGACCAACTTTTTTTTGGTAAAGTCTGCGTATGATATCTGAAGATAGGAATTGAGGGATGGTACATATATTGTGTGGAAGGTAGTGCACGACTGTAGAAGAATTCAACGAATACAAATTTTTCTATGGCTATTTTGCAAGTGTAAGCTAATGACAAATGATGAACGTACTAGGCGCCACTTCACCTCGGACAACAGTTATCTGATTTGCAAAGGACTAATGGAGGATATTGATCATACGCTTAGGTTGTTGATGAGTGTTCAAAAGTACTATTTTTATTACCCTTTTCACTTATTACTGTTAGACTTAGACCCATTTTAGTTGCATTATTAGGCATTCATGCATATTTTCATAATTCCCTTCATTGTTATGCTTGAGTTCATAATTTAGTTTATTTTGGTGAAAAAGATACTACTGGAGGCTGTTTTGGTGCATGCAGGTTAATTGACCGGGCAAGTATTGCCACGGCGGCAACCACTGTCGCGGCAGTGAAGGAAAAGAAAGGAACGGTGCAGAATCATCTCTCGATGGCCCAGATCAAGCTAGCTATGGAAGACAGTTTCTACTGAAGGAAGCTGAATCATGAGACAAGAGCACTGCTGAGCGGAAAAGATAGAAAGACTTCTGCCGAGGCAGTGGCCTGTCACGCTCCACAATAGAGAAAACATGCAAAGTGGTATGCGATTTGAAGAGCATGAAAAGCTGAATTTTTCTATGTACTTTGCATGAGGATCGAATTACGGGAAGAGCATGAAAACGCTGAAGGAAGGTTAAGAGAGGATTCCAAGCAAATAGAAGGTTTTAAAGGAATTATGATTTAATACCTAAAAGAAGATCTTTTATTTTAATGTATTTAATTCTAACTTAACTTCCTCCTCAAGAAAGACTTTGTCCTAGCCATCTCCTATAAATACAAGGCTTAGCCACAAAGTACAAGCGAGTTCGATGGAGAGAGATTCTTGTTCATCATGTTCTAAATTCTTCCTAGGGTTAAGGTTGTGTTGTTTAGTAGCTGTGAGAAAATAATTGGATTTTGTTTAAGTTTTTGTTAATGCAATTTTAGTTCAAGGTTTGCTTATTCTTTGTATTTATCTTTTCTTGCAATTAAATCGGGAGAGGAAATTGTGAGTGCATCTATTTGTCTATGTAACACCCTAAAAATTACGCCCAAATTGTAAACCTTAGATTTGAAAAATCCCTAATTTAGAAACCTAATTTTAAAATCCCAAAATTCAAAACCCTAATTATTTAGGAATTTTAATTCAAGAACCTTAAATTGTTTGAATGGACTAAATAAGAATTTTTATCAAACTTGGAAGTTAATATGAAATTTCTTAAAAGTTTAAGGACTGACTCCATAAATAACCCTTTATCAAATTGAAATTCAATTTGATTTGTGATTTCGTCCTTTTTTTAATCGTTTATTATTATTATTATTATTATTATTATTATTATTATTATTATTATTATTATTATTATTATTATTATTATGTAGTTCTTTAATTTTAAATGGAATTCTAATCCACTCGTCTTCTTTTAATTATTTTAATTATTTTTATTCTTTTCTATCCTATACCACTTTCATTATTTTACTTAAATTGGGTTTACTCTCCCTATATATATACACACACATAGTTCAAATAAGATCACCCCAAGAACCCTACTTTTTATATAGTTTCATGCCGCCAAAATTCCTTATTGATTTGTTAAATTCTTATGTAATAATCTCCACCGCTCTATACCCCTTCTTGTTCGTTAATCCCTTCAACACCATGTTTAGTCCGGTACCGATACAGTTGGATTCAATACTTATGATCATGGAAAATCATATCATTCTATAGGTTGAGTATAGCTTGGCTAAGGTGTGTTTTCTTCCGGTACTATAATTAAATTATATACTATTTTTCTATGTGTTGGTGTTTTACCTCTTTGTGATTATTTATATGTATTATGGTTTGTATGGTTGACATCATATGCATACGATTTCAGAATGTGTTTTAATTATGATTTATGGAAATTTGATCTACGAAACATCGAATTTATGGAACTATGATTTATGGACTACGATTTATGAACTATGATTTATGGACTTATGGACTATGATTTATGAAGTATGTTTACGGAATATCGGATTTATGGAGCTGTGTTTATGAAATTTGATTTTTAAACATCATATATGTATGAGCATGGGTTGGGATTTGTAAGGAGGAAGTTCAGTGGTTTCATCCTTCGGGTTGAATTCCACTTCAGATCAGTGGTTCCACCCTTCGGGCTGAGTTCAACTTCGGATGGTGACGATGTAGTGAGTGGTTCTTGGAACCTTACTCTTCTTATGGCGGTTGTAGTTGGGTGCATTGCATTGCATTGCGCTTGTGATTTGTGTTATGGTTTAAAAGATTTCATTCAAAATAATATTATGTTTTGTAATTATGGTTTTTCTTGCACTTTAGAGACACACTAAGCTGTTTAGCTTACTCCCCCATAGTTTTCTCTTTAAGATATCTTTGGGCTTTAGGTGACGTGGTACTTGGAGGATCTCAGATTTTTTCCGGTTATTTTATTATTCAGTACGAAACTATTTTAGTTTAATCAGATTTCTACTTACTATTTTGGGACATGGATGTAATTTTAGTCTATTTATATTTTGAGATTATTTTTAGCATTCATCTACTGTTATTTTAATTAAGAGATTTTATATAATTATTCGAATATTTATTATGATATTTATATTTTTATTTATTACTAAATTTATGTTAATTTATTTAAATTAAAGTATAATTTTCAAAATTGAATTTCTTGAGGGTAAAGTTTTCAATTGTGACTTCCTAAATTCGACCTTTTCTTCTAGGCCAGATTTAGGGGGTTACAGTCTAACATTGGGAGATTCAGACTCACGAAACGGATAAGCATGGTTTTCCTCCCAATTGGTGAAAACTAACTCATATTAGGGATACGTTTGAGTTTCAATGGCTAAAAGGAGCGTAAGATTGGTTGGTGTTCATCTTTGGCTCACGCTGAGAAGTATTGTCAAGGTCTGTATATTAATAGTGTTTTGAGCTAGGGATAAGAAGAAGCCAGAGAAGAGCGTTTTGTCGAACCTTGAAGTTGTTGTTGATTGCCGCCGAGGTAAGGGATTGCCTAGGGAGCAACTTAATTCCTCTATGTCGCGGCAGCAGCTTAGCCACTGCCGAGGCAATTTGGTGTTGTTGCATTCAAAAACCGAAACCAGTTCAATTGGTTTCCACACTATGATGCAATATAATTCGGCCTACTCTATCTCATTCGACTCCAATCTCTTTATTTACTTGCTCTTTTATTTTTATTCAACTCATATCATCACTATCACTTGTGTTTTACTTTTACAGTGTGATAACTTAAGCAAAGTGGCCCAAACCAATCCCTGTGGAGACGATACTCGATACTCGTATCACTTTATTACTTGTGACATGTATACTTGCACAATTGCGTAGCACCTTTTACACACAACAAGCTTTTGGCACCGTTGTTGGGGATTGGCAATTGATGTTAGTTATTTTTGTTATTGCATTTTTACTTATTAGTTTTACTAACTTTTCTTTTTGTTTGTTTTATTCAAAAAAAAATTAGGTGCGCTACAAGTAAGAGACATCAAAATGTCGAGAAAAACTGTTTAAGAATTGATGTGGGAACATTGGAATTACTCCAATGAAGACTTTCTTTACCTATGCCCACCGAGAAAAGCCCAAACCGTGGAAATCTCTTGCGTTAATTGTGGAGAACCTCATGTGTTTGAAAAATTCCCTCACCTTTTCGGTGCACATGACTACATGGAGAATCATAGATGGAACCAGCAGCAAAATCCTTCATGGTATGATCAAAAAGCTCAAATTTTTTTTACCATAACAATTTTGCTGCAGCAACAGATGTCGCAGCAACATACATGCCTTGAAAATGTAGTCTTTATCAGCAGCAAAGTGTCACAACAGCAGATAGATATGTCATGGCAATGTAGTTCTCATCAAGAGCTATTAAATTCCATGGATGCGTGTATAGCCATGATGGATGTACTCGTGAGAGAATCGAAAGATCGATTGAGGATATCCACGAATGCCATCGATAGCATGCACCAACAATACACTCCTAGGGATACTGAAATCCCGAGGAAAGAGGACAAGGAGCAATGCGAAGAGAGCTTCCCAATGCGTGGGGAACAACTAGAACCCCCAAGTCGAGAGGATGCCAATGAGAAAGACTGTCCAACACAGGATGAGCCTATGCAACAAATTGCCTCGGCGGCAATGCCCGATAACATTGCCTCGGAAATGGTTGAGCAGCCTGAACAGAGCAATGCCGCAACAACAATTAGTGAGGTTGAGAAAAGTATTGAGAATGCCGCGCAATGACTGCTGAGGCGGCAACTACTGCCTCGACAAGACCTGAAGCCACTTCCTCGGTAACGCCCGACAAAGATTGCTTACATCCATCTTCGTCATGGCACTCGCACGACCACATGCATGAGCAACAAGATAACAATACTTCGCTAATGGGATAGGAGCAGGTAATAACCAAACCTTTTAAATTCTTTGAAAAACCACCTCTTCCATTGCATGTATTTGAGGAACCAACGCCGGTGGATTTGGAGCCATCGAGATCTCTACTGATGGAGATATTTGAAAGACCTAAAGAAAATGATGGTTGGATTCATGAAGCTTTCCAGGAAATTGGTTTTTCCCTTGACTTACAGAGAATTTTGGCAACTGATTACCACGGCAATTGCCTTGAGCAACAATTGCCACGACAACAAAGGCTACATCCAACCATGACGGATTTCGCCGAAAATGAGGTAAGTAAATGGTTAGGTTTTGATATAAATTTTCCTATTAATATATTTGTGCCTTCAGGAAGAGTAACAAGGTAGACGGTATGCATGGACTACAAGGGAACAAGAAAGAAAGACACCTCCACCATGGTAACGCAAAGGGAAGTAGCTGCGAGCACATTGGCCCAACTATTTTTGGGCAATATTATCACTCGATGGAGGGTGCGAATGGACTATAAGAAGTATCAGAAACGACCCTCCTCAAGCTTTCTCTATTATGCAGTAATCTTAGAAGACGCATGAAAATGCTCTTTCTAAGACTTTTTTTTATTATTTTCCATTTTTAATTTTTAGAAATTTTAGGAGATTTTTTTTTTATCTTTTTGGCTTCAGTATTTTTAGTTTTTAGGTTTTCTTTTCTTTTTCACATCGACAATCACAACCTCAAAAACCAGAAAAATCCCATGTATAGAAAATTGCCCAGACAACTCCTGATGCCTCGGCAACTCCTGATGTAACACCCGGGTTCGGGGGTCGGGTGAAAATAGTAATTTATTAATGGTTCGGGTTTCGGTTCCTAATTTTTAAATAATAAAATAATGGTTTGGGCCTCGGGTTTTAAGACAAATAAAATTTAGTTGGACCATATTTTTAAACAAGCCCACATGGCCATGGCTGGCACCTATTGTGGTTTTCCTTATTCATTAAGGGCATTTAAGTCTTTAGCCTTTATAATTTCAAACAAACCTAAAATAATGTATATTGAGTCATCTTCTTCCCCTCCCCACTATTCACTTCAACGTCCAAAAAGAAACCCTCTCCCCTTGTTACTATTCCATTCAATAGCTTGCTCATTTCGGAAGATTTTGCAAAGGTAATTTCGTTTTTGACTTACCCTCGTTAATCTCTACAAGTTGATACCTTTTGTTTTCATTTTTACACATGTTTTGAGATTGGGAGATTGGGGGATTTTGGATTAAAAATGTTGTCTTTGGAGTCTTTGACTTAAGTTTTCGATTTGATGAAGTTCTATGAGTAGTCTACAACCTAAAAGGTCCAATAAAACTGATTTTTACAAGGTTTTGGGTGTTTTCCCGAAATGGGGTTTTTGGGAGGTTTTTGGAAGGTCTTGAGTTGAGTTTTGGGGGTGCTTTAGGTGGAATCTTGAGGGCTGATGGTTAGGGTACATGTAAGTATTGTTTTGAAGGCTTTAGGGAGTAATTTGAGGGTTGAAATCAAAGGTTTTGAGGGGTGCTTAAGGGCTGCTCGGATTTTGGAATTTTGAGCTTGTTTTCAATGGAAAAATTGATGTCTTGTGCTTGGTATGTAATCCGGATTGATTATTTTAGAACATGGACTGATTTGGGGTTATTTGCTTGGTGTTGGAATGACTAGAAACGAGAATTTTGGTTGGAGAAGCTTCGGGGACGAATCCGGGGATTTCAGAGTCTTGAGCTTGGTCTTCGATCTTCTCTTGGGTAGCAACGGTGAGTAGAATTACTGGTTTTTACATTGTGCTCGATATGGATTCTCTTGGGGTTTGGGTGGGACCTTGAAGGGTCACCTAAACCCGTGTGTAAGCTTCTCTACTCCCATGTTGTTGTGATATGTTGGGTGCTTATATGTCATGATCATTAAGTGCATTTTGAGTTGTTAATTGTGTAGTCGAGTTGAGTTCGTGCCTCACGTGATGGTGGTCTAAACTACGGTGATGTGTAGTCCCACCGGTAGTGACTAGTAGGGTAGTACTTTGATGTGTAGTCCCATTGGAAATCCACTAGTCGAAACGGTGATGTGTAGTCCCACCGTAAGTGTATGTTGGTTGTGCTTGTGCAAACCAAGTGTTGTGGTTGAGATAGACCCTTGTGCATTCCATTGCTTTCTTGCATATAAATCGTGTTTTGGAAAAACTGCATGTTGTGAATTGTAGAGCCTCTCTCACTAAGCTAGTTGGCTTATGCTCTTTTTGTTTCCAACGTGTAAATCGTTAGAGTTCGGGAGGCGAGCGGGCGAGGGAGGAGCTTTTGGAGTTCTCAAGCAAGTTTAAGTATGGTTTGCTTTTGTAATAATGCCTAGACAATGGGGTATAGAGTTTTAGGAGTTGGGGGTCAAACTCCTTAGGAGATTATGTTTGAATATGTTAACTTCATGTTGTGATGTGCTTGCTTCTTGGATTGTGGCCTATGATTCTCATGTCGTTTATTCGTACATGCCTAAATATGTATGTCGTTGGCCTATGAATGCTTTATGCTTGATTACCTTGTGCATGATGCCTTATGCTTTCTAAGTATGCTTCTTGTGAAATTGCATGAAGTCTAGATAGGTATGATCCTTGTTAGATTCAATGCTTGTAAGCTAAATCCCAATTGTGGTTTGTTGTATGTATGATTGTGTGTGCTTAGGAGTGTCCAAATGTGCATCTAGAACCGTATGTGAAGTTACCAAGTATGAAATGAGGAGTTGCAGAGCAGGGGTATCGATACGGTTAGACCCGTATCGATACGGCCTTCTTGTTCCAGGCCATGCGTTTCGATAAGCGGGGAGACGTATCGATACCTTTTTGGTCACTGGAGTTACTGTCCAACTTGGTATCGATACTGTTCTCAGGCGTATCGATACCTTTTTGGTCACTGGAGTTACTGTCCAACTTGGTATCGATACCGGTCTTAGGTGTATCGATACGGTCTCCACGGGTTGACTCTGACCATTTGACCTAGTCAAGGTGTATCGATACACCCCTTAGGTGTATCGATACCGCCTGCAGTTAAGTTTAAAATTGGGCTGCTAAATGTTGTTTTGGGTTCGTTTGATTGTCTCGTGTATGTCGTTCCGCTGTTTGATCACCTAGGACTTTAATACTCCTCTAGACAAGATTAAATTGAAAAAAAAAGAATAGGGTTGCTAACCGAAGGGGAGCCTTAACGGGTTTCACTTCGGTTTTCCCCGTGTAGCCCACTTGGACCGGCCAGACCGGGATGAGGGGGTTACATTTATTGGTATCAGAGCCAGGTTTCCGAGACCTCGGGCAGGTAAGTGAAGTGAGTTAAGGTATTATGAGTGTTTTGCCGTGAATGTCTAAATTTTGTCTCTAGCACGGTGTATGAATGCATGCTATAGTGACCTTGTTTCTGTTTGAGTGTTGGTTCGAGTCCCCATTGTTAGGCATTGTTTTCAAAATAAAAAGGGAAAATTGTTTTGGTTTAAAGAGCTTGAGAACCGGAGTCCTTTGCCCCTTGCTAACCTAACGTTTCTTTGTTGTTGTGTGTTTGTTGTTTTAGATTACATTAATTGCTATGGTGAGACCGAGGGGACGGCCTAGGGCGGGTGACCAGGCACCCGAGAACGCGCCTCCTGCTCTTAATGCTCCCGGTGGTAATGGAGGGAACGTCGGAGGTGATGGTAATGGGCCTCAGGCTGAGGCTAATGTGGGAGGTAATGGGGCTCAAGCGGGCCAAGGTCAGGCAGGCCCAGATGTGGCTCATTTGATCCAGACTATAGCCGGAGCTTTTCAGACAGCTTTGGCTGGTATGCAAGCTGCAGCACCACCTCAGGGTGCGGGGACATGATTACCCCTAGAGAGGCTTCGTAATTTGGGGGCAGTTGAGTTTCGTGGGTTGTCTCCGGAGGGTTCGGAAGGGTGGCTTGAGAGCACTACTCGCATCTTGGGTCAGATGGAGTGTTCAGACGCCCGTAAGTTGGGATGCATCGTCTCATTGCTTCAGGGAGACACTTATACTTGGTGGACCACTGTTATTTCTGGTGTGGCCGAGGCGGATGTCACATGGGAGTTTTTCAGGAATGCCTTCAAGAGGAAGTACCTCGGGGTTCAGTACTTAGATGAAAAGAAAAGGGAGTTCATGGCTTTGGTTCAAGGCAATAGGACCGTGTCTGAGTATGAGATCCAGTTTGTGAGATTGAGCCAGTACGCGCCAGAGTTGATTCCGAATGAGAAGGAGCGATGCGAGCGTTTCAGATATGGGTTGACTACCGATGTGAAGACCTACATGTTAGCCTCCGACTACACTGAGTTAGATGTCTTGGTTTCTAGGGCCAAGGATATAGAGCAGAACCTGAGCTCTAGAGCACGTACTGGTGGGTCTGACTCCGGGAAGAGACATGTGAACTGGGATAGAGATCATGCCAAGAGGCATAGGGATAGGAGGTACCAGACGGATACGAGGCCTAGGGGTGGTAACCATGGTCAGGGCCGTCAGGGCTAAGGGGCCGTTGGGCACATTCCGGAGTGCACTAGGTGCGGGAGACGCCACCCAGGTGAGTGTATGGGTATGTTTGGGGCGTGTTGGAACTGTAGCTCCCGAGACCATTTGAGGCGTGATTGTCCACACCCAGTTAGGGGAGGACCGGCTCCAGTGAGGGGTTTTGAGCATCAGAGAGGTCGTGGGCACGGCCGTGGGAACTTCCAGCCGAGGAATGAGGGTCAGAGGAACTTGGCTCATGTAGTAGCAGTCCAGCCCGAGGAAGGAGGACCGGCTAGGGTGTACGCTCAGCGAGAGGCTGGGAATGCCACTGATGTCATTGCAGGTAATTTCACATTACAGTCTTTGAGTTTGCTTTCTCTAATAGATTCGGGGTCAACGCATTCGTATATTCTGGGTGAGCATGCAAAGTCATTAGGATTACCTTGTGATTGGCTAGAGGTAGGTGTAAATGTCACTAGCTCTTTTGGTGATACAATGGTAGTTAGGAAAGTGTATAGGAGGTGCCCCTTGATGATTCAGGGCCACGTATTTCCGGTTGACATGATGGAGCTACCCTTTTATGGCTTTGATGTGATTTTGGGCATGGATTGGCTTGTAGAGCATAGAGCTAGGGTTGACTTCGAGACTAAGAGAGTCTCTTTGAGGCTCACCGATGACCTTGAGGTTGTGGTAGTTGGGGAGAATGTCAAGTTTTTGTCCAATGTGGTTTCAGCTTTGGAAGCTCACAGGTTGTTGAGTTCAGAGTGCCAGGCTTACTTGGCTTACGTAATGAACCCGGATATGAGTGAGGTGAGACCTCAGGACATCAGGACTGTATGTGACTTTCCGAGTGTTTTTCCGGAAGAGCTACCAGGCTTGCCTCCAGATAGAGCAGTTGAGTTTGCTATTGAGACCTATTCTGATTCCGCACCGGTGTCGATTGCTCCGTATAGAATGGCACCTAAAGAGTTGAAAGTGTTGAAGACACAGTGTTGCGTGTAAAATAGTCTATCGCAATTATAGTGCAAGTATACACGACGCAAGTAGTAAAGTGATACGAAGTATCGGATATCGTCTCCACAGGGATTGGGCTAATGACTTCACCTTGTTTACTGCACGAAAGCAAAGGAAATAATTAAGAGTTGTCACGAGAATAATAAGGTAAAAACGTAAAATAAAGGATTGAGAAATTAAGATAGAGAGAATGGGCTGGTATTGAGTTGCTCAGTAGTGCAGGTATTGAGTTGCTTAGGATCTCCAGTTCTGTCGTCGCTCCCGTCGCCGACAGCACCTGTCGCGACGTCTGTCCGTTGGCAGTCGCGGCAGCAGACACACCAACTCCTTACTTCAAGCTTGGCAAGAATCCCAGATCTGCCTTGCCCTATCCCTAGGCACAAGTCTGTCGATGATCACGTCTTTGATGATACCTCCCGGCGTGAATCGAAGGATGAACACCGATGTGTATGAATTCTTCCTTAGCCACTTAACCTCGCCCTATCCCTAGGCACGAGATGGTTCAACTATAAACTAGAGAACGCGCTTCTATCTCTTTCGTATACTTAACTCTCCCGATGCTAAGTAAATGGATAACCTCACAATGCTCTCCCGATGCTCTTGCAAGATATTAAAACCAAGATAAAAGAACTTGAAGTTTATTTTATTGAACTTGAAAAATCCTAAAACAAAGCAACCCTTACAACTACTTTACAAAACAACCCGTAGCCCTTGGGGGAAATTAGAACATATCGGTGACAGGTAAACGGCAGGGGGGTTTTGGTTGTCGGTTATGGGGTAGAATGAGGGATCCTCCCTCCTAGGTTAAATCTATGCCCTTATATAAGCTTTGGGCTCAAGTTATCTAAGGTAACAAGGATTACAACTTTAATTAGAAGTAAGATTCTAATAAAGACTTAATCTCTAAGTCTCCTACTTTGCAGCCGCCATCCTTGTTTCTAGGAATTTCCTCTCCTTGAGCTTTGGCTTGACATATCTTTTGATCCGGGGCTTGGAAAAATATTTGGCTTTCACACGACAGACGAGCAGATTTTTCTCTATCTATCGAGGTCCACTTGACTTTTCCTCTTCATAAATCTGCTGTCACCATGCTGTCACGACAGGTCCTTGACAGGTTCATCTCCTTTGGCTGCTTGTCCAGTTCCGCTCTCCTGCTTCTCTGTCCTGCGCCTGCCTTCAACATCTACTATGGCAGATACCTGCAAAATTAGCCATCTTTTAGTAGAATCCGTGCCTTTAGTCCATTTGTGATGTTTTACTAAAAACTAACCTAAATGCAATGCAATGATGCTTGAATGCAGCAGAAATATGGGTTAAAAAGGGTGTAAATAATAGAACTTTTACACACTCAACACACCCCCAAACTCAAGTTTTTGCTTGTCCTCAAGCAATTAAGACTTAAAAGAAAAATGAAAATTTTTGTGTTGGCCTTCAAACAGTGAACTGTCCCTTACCCGTCGCTTACTCTCTATGGCGGCAGCAACTTGTCGGAAAGGTTAGGATCTGTCCGGAATCTCCCTATAGCTCTCGTGCAGTGTGTGCATGCTTGTGAACAGTTATATGCTAAGACTCTCTTAGTTTCACTAGAATATTCAACTCCTTAACTCGAATTTTTATGCCAAGGTTTACTTTTTATAAGGCACCTTTTCATGCTTCTTTTTCTTCTATTTTCAAGCTAAATTTTTCTAGAGCCGGTTTTGGGCACCTCTAGTTAGCTTCCTAGAGCCGGTTTCGGGCACCTCTAGGTTTTTGTTTTTCTTTTGCTAAACCTCTTTCCTAGAGCCAGTGTTAGGCACCTCTAGGGGCTATTCAAGTTCTACGCATCCTATTCTAGTTTGGCTAAAAGAAATCTAAGCAGTATAACAGTCACAAAAGTGTTTAAGTTTTCAGAACTATAGAAAGGCTCTAAACTTTTCCTTAACCTGTCCTAAAGATGCTGCCACGACAGAGCCGTCATGACAGGTAAGTTAACTTTACAGTTTTAAGCCAACAGTTTTGATTTTCTGTTTTTTTTTTTTTTTAATTAAAAAGACACAACAATAATTAAAAGATGTGCTAAAGACTCCATTAATGATGGAGGGTTGCCACCCCCAAACTCAAGGGTTGCATTGCCCTCAATGCAAAATGACATAAAAAAAACATCACAAAATATAAAGGCAGGCAGCAATAAGAGACAATAAATACTTAAATTTTCACGTGCTGCTCTCACTACTGCTGCTGACGCGGATCTGATGGCGGCGCCTGCGCTGAGGTGGTGGTTGGACAGGTTCAACGGCAGGTTGCTCAACAGGTTCATCGGTCTGTTGAGGGGCGGTTTCTTCCACTAGTCGAACATCGGAACTGCTGCTGCTGTCCCAGCTGTCGCTTGTGATGGCTTGGGACAGTCTTCTTTTGTCGGCCACATGCTTAATGCGTTTCACTCTTGTGAAGGCGCTGTCCAAATTCCTCCCGACAATAGGGCTGTCATCAGTGGCAGCTCGCTTTGTTCCTCGAGGTGAAGTGTCTGCCGAGGGGCTGCCGGCTGCCGTTGGGGATGGTGTGGAGGAGGCAGATTCTCCGTGGGGAGAGACAGGTGGTGTGGGAGTGGGGGAGGGTATATTGAAATAATGGGCGGGGAAGGTGGGGAAATTGACATCCGTATAATTCAAAGTATTGGTAATGAAATTTACCGTAGCATTGGAGAAGTCACGGATGAATGTCATTAAGCCCATCTGGCGCTCCTCTACCCTCAAGATGGCAGCAAGGATCTGGGCGTTCTGATCTGTCGGAGCGGTGTTGGTGGCAGCTTCGGGGGCAGGTTCGGTGGCCGGCTCATCATCAGACTCAGCAGGAGGGGCGTTTGGGTCGAAGGCGTTGATGGGAGATGCAGCTACGACCTCCATGAGGCTGGAGATGTTGCTGTCTGTCCAGCCGCTAACCTTCTTAAGTTTGTCGGATGGCTCCTCTGGTACGGCAGCACAACGGCAGAGGGCAGTGATGGTCGACGGTAGGCATAATCGCGAGTCCGAGCGGAATGCACAATCAAGGATGCTGTCCCTCATGTACCTGCCCACGTTAATGGGCCTGTCGTGCATGATAGAGTGGATGAGGGCCAACCGCTGCCTGTTGACTGTTGTGTGGTGAGATGAGGGCAGGATACGCTTTTTGATAAACGCGTTCCATAGTTTTGCCTCTGGGAGTAGCTGCCCTCTGTTGACAGAGTGGGGGTTCTTCTTACTGGTGCTCCATGTCGTGCCTGCTTCTGTCAATTCCCTCATGACAGCATCGTGGCCGGCAGCGTCGAGGGTGTCCCAGAACTGTTGATGAGCATCATCGTTGGGGCCAAGGAAGAGGCCAAAGACATGGTTGATGCTGCTGGCGGTGAAAGGAACTGTCACTCCTCGAACGGTGACAGATGTCGCCGTCTTGCTGTCGATCGCCGCATAAAACTCCCTGACCAGGGTGTCATTAAGCTCTGCCGGCTGTTCGGCAAAATCCTCCCAAAGTTGTGCTGTTATGGCCCTCATTATGAACGGCCGGAGTCCCATATGGGAGGCATCTCTGTTGTAGATGAAGCTCCGCTCCTCCCATAGTTCCTTGTTAGCGAACGGGGCTGCTGCTGAAGAAGAAGCGGCAGCAGTGTTTTGACGGGTTTGGCGTGAAGACATTTTTGGTTGCAAGGGCTGCAAATGAAAGAAAAAGAGATAAAACTAGAGGAGAATAGCAAGAGAGAAAATCTGAAGTGATGAAAAGTGAAAGGGAGAAGGGGGTTTTATAGCTGTTTGGGAGCTGCCTGTTTAATGCCGCAACGGCAGGCGAGAATAACGGGGCGGCATATTGAATATAGCGTGTCTGACGCGTCTGACACGTATTAATGCGTCTGCTGTGCGTCTGCCGCACGCTTCGCCGTCTGCCGTGTCAGTCTGTTGATAGCCTGTCTTGTCCGTCTGTTGCGGCAGCTGGAACGGCAGGCTTTAATGAATGGGTTTTAGTGGGCTTGATGGATGGGCGGTGGGCTTGGGCCACTTCTTCTTTTCTTCTTGACTCCTTTATTTCCTAAAAACTGAAATTATAAAAACCAAACATTATTTGAATAAAATAAACCTAATTTCCTAATAATAATAAAATAAGTAAAAAAAATAAAAATTAGGTTAAATTAGTGATGCCTTGTGGGGCATCATCTAAAGTAACCACTTCCTGTAGTCTTGGGGCTTCAGTCCCCTGATAGTGCTTGAGGCGTTGTCCATTGACTTTGAATTGGTGCCTATCTTTTAATGATTGAATTGTAATGGCACCATGGGGAAAAACTTGAACCACTTGGAACGGGCCAGACCATCTAGATTTTAGCTTCCCTGGAAAGAGTTTCAACCTAGAATTAAACAACAACACAAGCTGCCCTGGGCAGAACTGTCGTGGCAGCAACTTCTTGTCATGCCACTTCTTAGTCTTTTCCTTGTAAATCCTTGCATTATCGTAGGCCATTGTCCGTAATTCTTCGATTTCGTTCAGATCCAATAACCTTTTCTGGCCGGCCTTATCCAAGTCCATGTTCACTGCCTTAATTGCCCAATATGCCTTGTGCTCGATCTCGACAGGCAGGTGGCAGGTTTTCCCGTAAATCAGTCGGAATGGAGACATGCCCAATGGAGTCTTGAAAGCTGTCCTGTATGCCCATAATGCATCATTCAGAAGTAAAGACCAATCTTTCCTAGTTGGTTTAACCATCTTTTCAAGGATGTTCTTCACTTCCCTATTTGATATCTCAGCCTGTCCATTGGTCTGTGGGTGGTATGCTGTCGCGATCTTGTGCTTGACACCATATTTTTTCAAAGCGGCAGCAATTACCCTATTATCGAAATGTCTCCCTTCATCACTGATAATCGCTCTAGGGATGCCAAATCTAGAAAAAATGTTTTTGTGCAGAAACTTTTGGACCGTTTTGGCATCATTCTTTTGCGTTGCGATTGCTTCTACCCACTTGGAGACATAGTCCACTGCTAGGAGGATGTAAAGGTTTCCACACGAGGATGGAAAAGGTCCCATAAAATCAATCCCCCAAACATCAAAGATCTCTACTTCTAAAATATTCTGCAGTGGCATCTCGTTTCTCCTCGAGATGTTACCTGTCCTCTGGCACCTGTCACAGTTTCTGTAAAATTCCTGTGCATCTTTATAAAGTGTCGGCCAGTAGAACCCTAACTGCAGCACCTTGGCAGCCGTTTTATTTCCTCCTAAGTGACCTCCATATTGTGAGGCATGACAGTGATGGAGAATGTCTTCTTGTTCTTCTTGTGGTACACACCTTCTTGTAACCTGGTCTGCACACATTTTGAAAAGAAGAGGTTCGTCCCAATAATAATGTTTAACATCATTTTGGAACCTCTTCCTTGCTTGATAATTAAGATCAGAAGGTAATATTCCGCTAACTATATAATTAACGAAATCAGCATACCAGGGAAGGTTAGAAGACTTACCTGTCGTCATGGCTGTCGCGACAGCTATGGCGGCAGCAAAGAGCTGTTCATCTGGGAAGGTCTCAAGTATTTGTGTCTCATCTAAAGGTAGACTCTGTCCCATGTCCAACCTCGACAAGTGGTCTGCCACTTGATTTTCTGTCCCCTTTTTGTCTTTGATCTCAAGGTCGAATTCTTGTAATAGCAAAATCCATCGTATCAGCCTAGGCTTCGCATCCTTCTTTGCGAACAAGTACTTGAGGGCAGAATGGTCGGTGTGTATTATTACCTTCGTTCCAAGTATGTAAGAGCGAAACTTGTCGATGGAGAACACCACAGCTAACAACTCCTTTTCTGTGGTGGTATAGTTCACTTGGGCTTCATTTAATGTTTTGCTGGCATAGTATATGACGTGAAACAGCCTGTCCTTGCGCTGCCCAAGTGCTGCCCCGACAGCATAGTCACTAGCATCACACATGATCTCGAATGGTTGTGTCCAGTCTGGTGGCTGTACTATGGGGGCTGTCACTAATTTTTCCTTCAGAACCTTGAATGCTTCAGTACATTCTTTGTTAAAGTCAAAGGGTCGGTTCTGCTCTAGGAGATGACATAGAGGCTTGGTGATTTTTGAGAAATTTGCAATGAATCTCCTATAAAAACCAGCATGCCCTAAAAAACTCCTAATGCCCTTGACAGTTGTTGGTGGCGGCAGCTTTTCAATGACCTCTATTTTTGCCCTGTCGACTTCTATCCCACGGCAGCTAATCTTATGGCCTAGAACTATCCCTTCATCGACCATAAAGTGGCATTTTTCCCAATTAAGAACAAGATTAGCTTTTTCACATCTTTCAAGTACCTTTTGAAGGTTGCCGAGGCAGCTCTCAAAATCATCTCCAAAAACGGAAAAATCATCCATGAAAATCTCAAGGAAGTCCTCGACCATGTCGGAGAATATTGCCATCATGCACCTTTGAAAGGTGGCAGGTGCGTTACAGAGGCCGAATGGCATCCTCCTAAATGCGTATGTTCCGTAGGGGCATGTGAAAGTTGTTTTCTCTTGATCCTCCGGTGCAATAGCAATTTGGTTATAACCTGAATAACCATCAAGAAAACAATAATAAGATTTACCCGCTAATCTGTCAAGCATTTGATCAATAAAGGGTAAAGGAAAGTGGTCCTTTCGGGTAGCTTTGTTAAGCTTCCGATAGTCCATACAAACCCTCCAACCGGTCACAGTCCTGGTTGGGATTAGCTCATTGTTATCATTGGTTATCACTGTCATTCCTCCTTTCTTTGGAACACATTGCACCGGGCTTACCCATTTGCTGTCGGAGATGGCGTAAATAATACCAGCGTCTAACCATTTAATTATCTCTTTACGCACTACCTCCTTCATCGCAAGGTTTAACCGCCTTTGGGCATCAATAGTCGGCTTATGGTCTTCCTCTAATAGAATTTTATGCATACAGATTGCCGGACTAATGCCCTGAATGTCTGCTATCGTCCATCCAATTGCCTTTTTGTGCTGTCTTAACATGTCGACCAGCTGTCGTTCCTGTTCCTGCGGCAGCTTAGCAGAGATGATTACGGGCAGTGTTTTATCACAACCAAGATAAGCATATTTAAGCTGCCCTGGCAGGGGCTTAAGTTCTAAGACAGGTGGTTCAACAATAGATGGCTTTTGGATTAAATGATTACCCGAAGTGTAATTCAAGGGTTCGAATAACTTACCTGGACGATGGTCTAACCAGTCGACCTCCTCTTGACCTTCAGTGTCAGATGTATCAGATGTAGAGGAGTCACTGTCGTCGAAGCTGTCGTCGTTGCTGTCGTGACAGGTTTTTAAGTGGCTGTCGCAGCAGTGACCAAGTTTTATATCACGGCAGCCCGACCTGAAACAGGGGTAATCAAAGGTCACCTCAATGATGGCCTTGCACTCCTCGTCTAAATCAGCACGTTTCATTGATTGGAGAACATTCAACTTGATCTCTTGGTCGTTTACTCGCATGGTGAGTTCTCCTCTCTCCACATCAATCAGTGATCTTCCCGTGGCTAAAAAGGGTCGCCCAAGGATGACTGGTGCGTTTTCATCTGCCTCACAATCTAAAATAAGAAAGTCAGCAGGAAAAATAAACTTATCCACTCTTACCAAAATGTCTTCAATCTTTCCCTCTGGATGAACGTAAGAGCGGTCGGCTAACTGTAGGGTAACTGTCGTGGGCCGCGCCTTGCCAATACCTAGTTTCTGAAAAACAGATTTGGGCATTAGATTAACACTAGCACCTAGATCACAAAGTGCCTTACCCACAAATTTGTCACCGATTACACAAGGTATGAGGAAACTCCCTGGATCCTTCTTCTTCTGGGGTGGCTGTCGATGAAGAATACTCATGCAACCATCTGCCATCCTTACCGTTTCAAATTCCCCAAGTTTATATTTCTTTGACATGACATCCTTGAGAAATTTAGCATAACCGGGCATCTCCCTAACGGCATCTAACAGCGGAATATTAATCTGAACCTGCTTAAAGATATCATAAATCTTTTTAAGTTGAGATTCTTGCTTAGCTTGCTTTATCCGTTGAGGAAAGGGTGGTGGGGGGCGGTAGTCAGCTACACGGCCTTCCCACTGCATACGAATCTGAGGACGATGTTCTTCATTTTTCTCCTCTGTCGCTTCTGCTGTCGTGGCAGGCTTATCGGCAGCAGTCTGTTTGTCACCTGTCGGGTCAGCTTCCTCGGCAGATTTATCCAAGGCAGGTTCCTTTTCTGTTTCAGCTTCTTTTTCCGGCCCTGGTAACTTTTTCCCACTCCTAGTAGTAATCGCCTTACATTGCTCATGTGGGGGTGGTCTAGCATTTTCAGTATTGCTAGGGAAACCTCCATTCTGCCTCGGCTTAATGTGCTGTGACACCTGACCCATTTGTGTCTCTAGAGATTTCAAGGTAGCCTCATGATTTGTCATCCTCATCTTAGTTTCATCCATAAAGTTTTCCGTCTTTTTGACAAACTGATTAATATTCTCCATATATGTACCAGTCTGAGACATAAAAGTGGCCAGAGTCTGTTCCAATACACTGCTTGTGGCAGGTGGCGGCTGCTGTTGCTGCTGCGACGGCAGGTTCTGTGGCAGGTGTTGCGGCTGCTGTTGCTGTCGCGTCAACAATCGGGGACCCCCTTGATTCTGATTATGCACTTGCGGATTCAGCGCATTGTTAGGGTTACTCCAAGAAAATTTGGGATCTTTCCTCCAATTAGGATTGTAGTTGTTGGAATTATAGTTTGGCTTGTAATTTCCAACATATTTTCCCTCTTCTATATTTATAGGGCATTCATCCTTACTATGATTTCCCTCACAAGTAGTGCAAACTTCCTCGACAGCAAATCCTCGTATATCCTCTTCATTCAATAAATGTTTCATGGCTTTAGTAAGGAATGCTACCTGTGATTTCATAGTGCTGTCGGCCTCATAGTCCTTGACAGCTAGTACCCGTTTACCCCCTCTTCTAGCAGTCGGAAACTGCTCTTCATTCTTGGCCAGGTTTTTCAAAACTTGCAGGGCCTCATCCGGATCTTTATCCAATAATAACCCATTCGCTGCAGAATCAATTCGGATGCGAGTTTGTAGATTGGCAGCGTTATAGAACTTTGTAACCTGATTCCAGACGGGGAATCCATGCATAGGGCAGTTTCGAAGAAGAGTGGTAAACCTGTCCCAGGCCTCGTGCATTGGCTCGTCATCTTCCTGTTGAAAAGTAGCAATTTCATTACGTAATCGCTCAGATAAATGCGAAGGATTAAAACGAGATAAAAATTCACGAGTTAGATCTGCCCAAGTCATAATAGAACCCGGTGTAAGCTTATTCCACCAAGTTTTAGCTCTATCCCTTAATGAATGGGGGAATAACCGAAGCCTCAGTATCTCCGGACTAACTCCTGGCAGTCTAAACGAACCACAGATCTCCTGGAACGTTTTGAGATGCTCCCTAGCATCTTCTGTCGCAGAACCACTAAACTGTCCGGCGTTGTTGATCATACTAAACATAACAGGTTTAAGCTCAAAGTTGTCAACATCAATATCCGGCAGCGTGGTCTCCAGCTCTACATGATCATTCAGCATGTAGTCACGACATGACCGTCGTCCACCTGCTGCGGGCGGATTGGCGGCAGGTCCACCAGCAGGTTGGTTATGGGCCATCTTCTCTAGCTGTTCTTCGAGATATTCGTTTCTGTCTAAAAGTCGGCGAAGTTGTTTCTTGAGATTGAAGGAACGTTCGATCTCTGGATCTAATTTATATTCAGGATCTTCACCTCTTTTCGATCTGCGCATAAACAAGAAAACCTCGTGAAAAGCAAGAGTTGAAAACACAAAAGAAAAATTAAAGAAAAAAAATAAAAACAAAAATAAAAATAAAAATAAAAAGTGCAATAAAAGAAAGATGTAGTTATGTTGCCAGTCCCCGGCAACGGCGCCAAAAACTTGTTGCGTGTAAAATAGTCTATCGCAATTATAGTGCAAGTATACACGACGCAAGTAGTAAAGTGATACGAAGTATCGGATATCGTCTCCACAGGGATTGGGCTAATGACTTCACCTTGTTTACTGCACGAAAGCAAAGGAAATAATTAAGAGTTGTCACGAGAATAATAAGGTAAAAACGTAAAATAAAGGATTGAGAAATTAAGATAGAGAGAATGGGCTGGTATTGAGTTGCTCAGTAGTGCAGGTATTGAGTTGCTTAGGATCTCCAGTTCTGTCGTCGCTCCCGTCGCCGACAGCACCTGTCGCGACGTCTGTCCGTTGGCAGTCGCGGCAGCAGACACACCAACTCCTTACTTCAAGCTTGGCAAGAATCCCAGATCTGCCTTGCCCTATCCCTAGGCACAAGTCTGTCGATGATCACGTCTTTGATGATACCTCCCGGCGTGAATCGAAGGATGAACACCGATGTGTATGAATTCTTCCTTAGCCACTTAACCTCGCCCTATCCCTAGGCACGAGATGGTTCAACTATAAACTAGAGAACGCGCTTCTATCTCTTTCGTATACTTAACTCTCCCGATGCTAAGTAAATGGATAACCTCACAATGCTCTCCCGATGCTCTTGCAAGATATTAAAACCAAGATAAAAGAACTTGAAGTTTATTTTATTGAACTTGAAAAATCCTAAAACAAAGCAACCCTTACAACTACTTTACAAAACAACCCGTAGCCCTTGGGGGAAATTAGAACATATCGGTGACAGGTAAACGGCAGGGGGGTTTTGGTTGTCGGTTATGGGGTAGAATGAGGGATCCTCCCTCCTAGGTTAAATCTATGCCCTTATATAAGCTTTGGGCTCAAGTTATCTAAGGTAACAAGGATTACAACTTTAATTAGAAGTAAGATTCTAATAAAGACTTAATCTCTAAGTCTCCTACTTTGCAGCCGCCATCCTTGTTTCTAGGAATTTCCTCTCCTTGAGCTTTGGCTTGACATATCTTTTGATCCGGGGCTTGGAAAAATATTTGGCTTTCACACGACAGACGAGCAGATTTTTCTCTATCTATCGAGGTCCACTTGACTTTTCCTCTTCATAAATCTGCTGTCACCATGATGTCACGACAGGTCCTTGACAGGTTCATCTCCTTTGGCTGCTTGTCCAGTTCCGCTCTCCTGCTTCTCTGTCCTGCGCCTGCCTTCAACATCTACTATGGCAGATACCTGCAAAATTAGCCATCTTTTAGTAGAATCCGTGCCTTTAGTCCATTTGTGATGTTTTACTAAAAACTAACCTAAATGCAATGCAATGATGCTTGAATGCAGCAGAAATATGGGTTAAAAAGGGTGTAAATAATAGAACTTTTACACACTCAACACACAGCTTCAGGAGTTGACTGACAGAGGCTTTATTAGGCCTAGTGTTTCCCCGTGGGGTGCTCCGGTTTTGTTTGTGAAAAAGAAGGATGGTAGCATGAGAATGTGCATAGACTATAGACAGTTGAATAAGGTGACGGTGAAAAACAAATATCCCTTGCCAAGGATAGATGACTTGCTAGACCAGTTGAGGGGTGCTTCCGTGTTTTCAAAGATTGACTTGATGTCTGGGTATTATCAGTTAAAGGTAAAGGATATGGACATACCGAAGACAGCTTTTCGTACACGTTACGGGCATTATGAGTTTTTGGTGATGCCTTTTGGGTTGACCAATGCTCCAGCAGCCTTCATGGATATGATGAACCGCGTGTTTCATAAGTTCTTGGACAGGTTTGTGGTAGTGTTTATTGATGACATCCTAGTGTACTTTAGGACCGAAGAGGAGCACGATGAACACTTAAGGTTAGTGCTTCAGACCCTACTTGAGAATCAGTTGTATGCCAAGTTAAGTAAGTGTGAGTTTTGGATTAGGGAGGTGGTCTTCCTTGGTCACGTGATCTCAGCTAGTGGGATTAGTGTAGATCCCAAGACGATTGAAGCCATTGTGAATTGGAAGCAGCCGAAATCAGTGACAGAAATCCGCAGTTTCCTAGGCTTGGCGGGATACTATAGAAGGTTTGTTGAGGGGTTCTCGAGGATAGCGGCTCCATTGACCAAGTTACTACAGAAGAATGTTCCGTATGAATGGTCAGATGCGAGACAAGAAGCGTTTGAGAAATTGAAGAAAGCTTTGACCGAAGCTCCTATTTTGATTCAGCCCGAGCCGGGGAGAGAGTTTGTGATTTACAGTGATGCGTCTTACGTGGGACTAGGTTGTGTGCTTATGCAAGAAGGTAAGGTAGTGGCATATGCTTCGCGACATTTGAAGGTTCATGAGAAGAATTACCCCACACATGACATAGAGTTGGCTGCAGTGGTATTCGCGTTGAAAATTTGGAGACACCATCTTTATGGTGAGAAGTGCACTGTGTACACCGACCACAAGAGTTTGAAATATTTGATGTCCCAGAGGGAGTTGAATCTTATGCAACGAAGGTGGTTAGAGCTCCTTAAAGATTATGACCTTACCATAGAGTATCATCCGAGCAAGGCAAATGTGGTGGCCGATGCCTTGAGTAGGAAGGTGGTCGTTGAGTTGCGAGCAATGTTTGCAAGGTTGAGTGTGTCAAGGTATGGCAGGTTGGTAGTCGAGCTTCAGGTTAAGCCATCATTGGCTCAGTTGATCCGTGAGAAGCAGTTGCGAGATGAGTCTTTGGCACCTCACGTGCAAGACATAGCCGAAGATAGGCCTACTGAGTATTGTTTTGGAGAGAATGGGATCCTATGTTTCAAGGATAGGATAGTGGTTCCGGAGGATGCCGAGTTGAGGCGAACGATCTTGAGTGAGGCTCACAATAGTCCTTTTGCTATGCATCCGGGTAGCACGAAGATGTATCGAGGATTGAAGGAAGAGTATTATTGGGTTGGTTTGAAAAAGGATGTAGCCGAGTTCGTAAGTAGATGCATGGTTTGCCAGAGAGTCAAGACTGAGCACCAGTTTCCCTCAGGGTTGTTGCAACCGTTGAAAATTCCAGAGTGGAAGTGGGAGCGTATCACTATGGACTTTGTGTCAGGACTTCCGTTGACTCCTTCAAAGAAAAATTCAGTGTGGGTGATTGTAGATAGATTCACCAAGTGTGCCCATTTCGTGCCGGTTCATACTACCTATACGTTAGACAAGTTGGCCGAATTGTATATTCGTGAGATTGTGAGACTACATGGGGTACCGAAGTCGATTGTGTCAGATCGAGATCTGAGATTTACCTCTAGATTTTGGCAGTGTTTGCATCGGGCCTTGGGCACTTGGTTGAACTTCAGCACTTCGTATCATCCGCAGTCAGATGGACAGTCTGAGAGGGTAATTCAGATACTAGAGGACATGTTGAGGTGTTGTATCATTGACTTTCAGGGGTCATGGGAGAAACACCTACCATTAGTGGAGTTTGCGTATAACAACAGCTATTAGTCGAGCATTCAGATGGCTCCCTATGAGGCCTTGTATGGTAGGAAGTGGAGGACCCCAATTTGTTGGGCCGAGGCCGGACAGAAACTTGTGCCGATGCCCGAATTGCTTAAGGGAACCACCGAAAAGGTGAAGTTGATATGTGATCGCTTGAAAGCGGCTTCAGATCGGCAAAAGTCCTATGCCGACTTAAAAAGGAAGGAAGTAGAATACTCCATGGGGGATAAAGTGTTTTTGAAAGTCTCACCTTGGAAAAAGGTGATGAGGTTTGGGAGGAAAGGCAAGTTGAGCCCAAGGTACATAGGGCCTTATGAGATAGTTGAGAGAATTGGTCCGGTTGCCTATAGATTGAGACTCCCAGTTGAGCTAGAGAAGATTCATGATGTATTTCATGTGTCGATGCTTAGGAGGTATAGATCGGATCCGTCCCATGTCATGTCAGTGGAAGAAATAGAGTTAAATCCGGACTTATCTTACAACGAGGAACCAGTTGAGATACTTGCTTCTGATAGCAAGGTATTGCGTGGCAAGACTATAGAGTTGGTCAAAGTCTTATGGAGACATAGAGGTGTGGAGGAAGCCACGTGGGAGAGGAAAGCAGTCATGCTTGAGCAGTTTCCGTATTTTTTTCCGCCAGGTAATTTTGGGGACGAAATTCCTTAAGTGGGGGAGAGTTGTAACACCCGGGTTCGGGGGTCGGGTGAAAATAGTAATTTATTAATGGTTCGGGTTTCGGTTCCTAATTTTTAAATAATAAAATAATGGTTTGGGCCTCGGGTTTTAAGACAAATAAAATTTAGTTGGACCATATTTTTAAACAAGCCCACATGGCCATGGCTGGCACATATTGTGGTTTTCCTTATTCATTAAGGGCATTTAAGTCTTTAGCCTTTATAATTTCAAACAAACCTAAAATAATGTATTTTGAGTCATCTTCTTCCCCTCCCCACTATTCACTTCAACGTCCAAAAAGAAACCCTCTCCCCTTGTTACTATTCCATTCAATAGCTTGCTCATTTCGGAAGATTTTGCAAAGGTAATTTCGTTTTTGACTTACCCTCGTTAATCTCTACAAGTTGATACCTTTTGTTTTCATTTTTACACATGTTTTGAGATTGGGAGATTGGGGGATTTTGGATTAAAAATGTTGTCTTTGAAGTCTTTGACTTAAGTTTTCGATTTGATGAAGTTCTATGAGTAGTCTACAACCGAAAAGGTCCAATAAAACTGATTTTTACAAGCTTTTGGGTGTTTTCCCGAAATGGGGTTTTTGGGAGGTTTTTGGAAGGTCTTGAGTTGAGTTTTGGGGGTGCTTTAGGTGGAATCTTGAGGGCTGATGGTTAGGGTACATGTAAGTATTGTTTTGAAGGCTTTAGGAAGTAATTTGAGGGTTGAAATCAAAGGTTTTGAGGGGTGCTTAAGGGCTGCTCGGATTTTGGAATTTTGAGCTTGTTTTCAATGGAAAAATTGATGTCTTGTGCTTGGTATGTAATCCGGATTGATTATTTTAGAACATGGACTGATTTGGGGTTATTTGCTTGGTGTTGGAATGACTAGAAACGAGAATTTTGGTTGGAGAAGCTTCGGGGACGAATCCGGGGATTTCAGAGTCTTGAGCTTGGTCTTCGATCTTCTCTTGGGTAGCAACGGTGAGTAGAATTACTGGTTTTTACATTGTGCTCGATATGGATTCTCTTGGGGTTTGAGTGGGACCTTGAAGGGTCACCTAAACCCGTGTGTAATCCTCTCTACTCCCATGTTGTTGTGATATGTTGGGTGCTTATATGTCATGATCATTAAGTGCATTTTGAGTTGTTAATTGTGTAGTCGAGTTGAGTTCGTGCCTCACGTGATGGTGGTCTAAACTACGATGATGTGTAGTCCCACCGGTAGTGACTAGTAGGGTAGTACTTTGATGTGTAGTCCCATTGGAAATCCACTAGTCGAAACGGTGATGTGTAGTCCCATTGTAAGTGTATGTTGGTTGTGCTTGTGCAAACCAAGTGTTGTGGTTGAGATAGACCCTTGTGCATTCCATTGCTTTCTTGTATATAAATCGTGTTTTGGAAAAACTGCATGTTGTGAATTGTAGAGCCTCTCTCACTAAGCTAGTTGGCTTATGCTCTTTTGTTTCCAACGTGCAGATCGTTAGAGTTCGGGAGGCGAGCGGGCGAGGGAGGAGCTTTTGGAGTTCTCAAGCAAGTTTAAGTATGGTTTGCTTTTGTAATAATGCCTAGACAATGGGGTATAGAGTTTTAGGAGTTGGGGGTCAAACTCCTTAGGAGATTATGTTTGAATATGTTAACTTCATGTTGTGATGTACTTACTTCTTGGATTGTGGCCTATGATTCTCATGTCGTTTATTCGTACATGCCTAAATATGTATGTCGTTGGCCTATGAATGCTTTATGCTTGATTACCTTGTGCATGATGCCTTATGCTTGCTAAGTATGCTTCTTGTGAAATTGCATGAAGTCTAGATAGGTATGATCCTTGTTAGATTCAATGCTTGTAAGCTAAATCCCAATTGTGGTGTGTTGTATGTATGATTGTGTGTGCTTAGGAGTGTCCAAATGTGCATCTAGAACCGTATGTGAAGTTACCAAGTATGAAATGAGGAGTTGTAGAGCAGGGGTATCGATACGGTTAGACCCGTATCGATACGGCCTTCTTGTTCCAGGCCATGCGTTTCGATACGCGGGGAGACGTATCGATACCTTTTTGGTCACTGGAGTTACTGTCCAACTTGGTATCAATACCGGTCTCAGGCGTATCGATACCTTTTTGGTCACTGGAGTTACTGTCCAACTTGGTATCGATACCGGTCTTAGGTGTATCGATACTGTCTCCACGGGTTGACTCTGACCATTTGACCTAGTCAAGGTGTATCGATACACCCCTTAGGTGTATCGATACCGCCTGCAGTTAAGTTTAAAATTGGGCTGATAAATGTTGTTTTGGGTTCGTTTGATTGTCTCGTGTATGTCATTCCGCTGTTTGATCACCTAGGACTTTAATACTCCTCTAGACAAGATTAAATTGAAAAAAAAGAATAGGGTTGCTAACCGAAAGGGAGCCTTAACTGGTTTCACTTCGGTTTTCCCCGTGTAGCCCACTTGGACCGGTCATCCGGCCAGACCGGGACGAGGGGGTTACACCTGATGCCTCGGCAATGCCTACTGCCTCGACAACTCCTGATACCTCGGCAATGCCTACTGCTACGGCAACACACAATGAGGACGCACATGCAACTGAGACTGACGATGCCCCAGCAACCACCGCGTAGAAGCAAGCGAATCAAGCGTACGGATCGAAGGAAAATCATCATTCAAGGTGATGACCTTTCTAACTAATTCATTTGCATTTTATTTTAATTTTTCATGCATTGAGGACAATGTTTTTCTCGAGTTTAGGGGGTATTTGTCTTTAATTAGTTTCATATCTAATTGCATTCATCTTTAGTAATTGCATATAAGATGCATATTTTACATGTCGTGCCTTTAATTGGATTTAATTGCTTAAGACTTGTTGAATATTTGATGATGAATTTTTGCCACTGCACTTAATTGAAAAATCCTTTAAATTTTAGGACTGCATGAAAAGAACCTAGAAACTTACTATGATGCTGAAAAATTTTACACATTTGTTACTTGTTGATTGATAGAAACTTAGTGAACTTAGGTTGCTAATTTTTTTGGGGTAAATTGAAAAAATTAAAAGGTTAATTTCTTGCTAGAGGTTCCCGAAACCCGGTCTAGTAGATAATGCACTTAAAAGAATCACTAGAGGTGCCCGAAATTGGCTCAAGTGAAAGTAAAATAAATACTCTGGTAATTAAATAGATAAAAGCCTATTGTTCACATGGAATCTTGAAAATCAACTTGTACACAACCACGCACACACATTGTCACGAGCATTATAGTATGGTTTCGGGTAATTTTTATGTCATTCGAAAAATTTAAAAGGTGATCATACTTTGTGCCACGGTTCTGAGGATTGAATGCAAGTTTGAAAGCATGTTTTTGATGATTAAAGTCTTGGCAGAGAATTGTTAGTTTGCATTGCTTGAGAACAAGCAATAGTTCGAGTTTGGGGGTGTGATGAGTGTTCAAAAGTACTATTTTTATTACCCTTTTCACTCATATTATTGTTAGACTTAGGCATATTTTAGTTGCATTATTAGGCATTCACGCATATTTTCATAATTTCCTTCATCGTTATGCTTGAGTTCATAATTTAGATTATTTTGGTGAAAAAGATACTGCGGAGGATATTTTGGTGCATGCAGGTTAATTGCTCGGGCAAGTATTGCCACAGCGGCAACCATTGTCGCGACAGTGAAGGAAAAGAAAGGAACGGTGCAGAATCATCTCTCGATGGCCCACATCAAGCTAGCTATGGAAGATAGTTTCTACTGAAGGAAGCTTAATCATGAGACAAAAGCCCTACTGAGCGGAAAAGATAGACAGACTTCTGCCTCGGCAGCAGCCACTGCCGAGGCAGTGACCTGTCACACTCGACAATGGATAAAACATGTAAAGTGGTATGCGATTTGAAGAGCATGAAAAGCTAGATTTTTCTACGTACCTTGCATGATGATCGGACTACGGGAAGATCATGAAAACGCCGAAGGAAGGTCAAGAGAGGATTCTACGCAAATAGAAGATTTTTAAGGAAGGATGATTTAATACCTAAAAGAAGATCTTTTCTTTTAATGTATTTAATTCTAACTTAACTTCCTCCTCAAGAAAGACTTTGAGCTAGCCATCTCCTATAAATACAAGGCTTAGCCACCAAGTATAAGCGAGTTCGATGGAGAGAGATTCTTGTTCATCATGTTCTAGATTCTTCATAGGGTTAAGGTTGTGTTGTTTGGTAGTTGTGAGAAAACAATTGGATTTTGTTTAAGTTTTTGTTAATGCAATTTTAGTTCAAGGTTAGCTTATTCTTGGTATTTATCTTTTCTTGCAATTAAATTGGGAGAGGAAATTGTGAGTGCATCTATTTGTCTAACATCGGGAGAGTCGGACTCACGAAACGGATAAGCATGGTTTTCATCCTAATCGGTGAAAACTAACTCAGCTTAGGGATAAATGTTAGTTTCAACGGCTAAAAGGAGCGTATGATCGGTTGGTGTTCATCCTTTGCTCACGCTGGGAAGTATTGTCAAGGTATGCATATCAACAGTATTTTGACTTAGGGATAAGAAGAAGCCAGAGAAGAGCGCTTTGTCGAACCTTGAAGTTGTTGCTGATTGCCGCTGAGGTAAGGGATTGCCTAGGGAGCAACTTAATTCCTCTCTGTCGCGGTAGCAGCTTAGCCGCTGCCGAGGTAGTTTGGTGTTGTTGCATTCAAAAGCCGAAATCAGTTCAATTGGTTTCCACACTATGATGCAATATAATCCGGCCTGCTCTATCTCATTCGACTCCAATCTCTTTATTTACTTACTCTTTTATTTTTATATTTTATATTTTATTCAACTCATATCATCACTATCACTTATGTTTTTAATTTTACAATGCGATAACTTAAGCAAAGTGGCCCAAATCAATCCCTGCGGAGACGACACTCGATACTCATATCACTTTATTACTTGCGACGTGTATACGTGCACAATTGCGTAGCACCTTTTACACGCAACAGTTGTGCCCATCAGCTTTTGCGGTGTGGTATAAACTAATTAAAAAGGAACGATTGCAAGAATTCTTATCATTGGAGATTAAAGATTGGATTCATATTAATTTAACGAAGCCAACATATTTTGCTCGAGAGGATAGTAACTGGGATCTAATGTTTGGAGCCATACTTTGGAACCTCTAGCTGTTCCGGAATGGCTATTTTATTTTTAGGGAAAATTACATATTTAGTACCCTAACTATGCACGTGTTACTGTTTTACTACCCGACTATTATTTTTAGCAAAATGGTACCTAACGTTACGTTTTTGTTTTGTTTTGGTACTTATGTCGTTTAAAATTAATAGAAATGGTGGCGTGGCTTGGGTTAATAATAGTTTTAGTCCAAAAACTTATACAATCTATCAATTTAGTCTAAAATTCTATCAACTTAAACATTATTTTAATTTTTGGATTAAAATTGTAAATTCCTCATTTTTCTTCTTCTTCGAGTTGAATACTTTTTTTGGGTTTTGGAGTTTAAAAAACATGCTAGGGACAATCAAAACTTTAGGATGTGCGGATCAATGATTGATAATCAATGAGGGGATAATGCGGGGTCCATTAGATAACCCAAACCCCATGGTCGGGATACCAATGAGAATACGAGGGGGGTGGGAAAGGGATGAGACAAAATTCAATCAAAATTAAGATGGCATTTTACCCCATAATTAAGATGATGTTTTAAATTGATGGATTTTGGACTAAATTGATGCTATATATAAGTGTTTTGGACTAAAACTATGGTTATACCAAGCTATGTCATCATCTTCGTTAGTTTTTTAACGGCCGGGGTACCAAAACAAAACAAAAATGTAATGTTAGGTACCATTTTACCAAAAATAATAGTTGGGGTACTAAAGCAGTAACACGTGCATAATTGAGGTACTAAATATGTAGTTGGAGTGCATTATTGGGTTGGGAGGAAGAAATCTCATGAGCTTGCTAATATTTCAAAGGTAAGTCTCTACGAGATTTTATTCTAAAGATACACTACAAGAAATTTATAATATTGCAACAAAATTATTTGTCAATAAAAGTATTAAATTTGTCACAATATATTTATTTTGACAAATTTTGTTTGTTACCATGTTTGTTAGAACAACCCTGTCATGTAAAGTATATTGTGACGAAATTGTGTTTGCTACCATTTTATACTATTTATCGTAACAATGAAATTTCGTTATTATAATTAACTTATCCTAACAAAATATTTGTCACAATAAATTAACTATTTCATCACGAGAAGTACGTTTTGTCACAACTAACTAGTATTTTAACATCAAATATAAATGGGTTTTGTGACAAAAATACATAGTGAAAAAAATTAATTTCTCACTACTTATATTTCGTCAGTAAATGTAACTTATAGAGACAAAATATTTGTTAGAATAAAATATTTATTTAATCACAAAAAATGAATTTTGTCACAATTAACATAAATTTTAATATCGAACGAAAAAGATTTTCGTGACAAAAATACATATTACAACAAAATTTAACTTCTCGCTACTTTTATTTCTTCATTAAATGTTACTTATAAGAACAAAATATTTGTTAAAATAAAATATTTATTTCATCATAAAAAGTACATTTTGTCACAATTGGCTTGAATTTTAACATCGAAAACAACTGTTTTTGTGACAAAATCAAAAATTACAACAAAGTTTATTTTCTCACAACATTTTTTATAGTGACAAATTTATTTCCTCAAAATTGTGAATATAAACAACATAACCATTACATTTCAAGCTAAAACATAACCCGAGCCCACGGAGCCTAGAATCTAAACAACTGTTGTTGGAACCCCAAATCCTAGTGCATTGGCGTCGTCGACCTAGATTCCAACACTCAAGAAAGTTCTATGAAGGTGGCCCGCGACCTTCCATCTTCACGTCACCTCAGCAACCATGTCAACAGCCGAAGCCACTCGTCAGACGACATGTCCGCGGCCAAGCTTCACAACGCCTACGATTGTTGATTAAATAATGGAATGTTGCAGTCCTACACATGGAAAAGTAACACAACATCTCCACACCAAAACAATAGGAAGGCTTCAAGAAAAGTGATAGAGAATTTAGTACAATATCACATAGCATAATCACCCTCTTCATCATTGTTGACCTCCTCGGATTAGGATCTTCAATTGCTCTTTCTGTAAGTACTTGCTTGATACGACACATCGACTTCCTGACCTAAATTTCATCATAAGCAAAATATATCCAGCAAGCAAATGTATTTTAATCATTTAACATACTAACAAATGAATTTTTGTTCTAAAATACATTATACACACAAACCCTTGAGGATATTCAAGCAACACTAATCACAAAGTAGGTCATATAACAAGCAAAAATAGAAGGATTATACCTTGGAGATGCGTTCTGGATTGAAAAAGCATAGATTCTGGGCATGAAGTATCTGTCGTTGTGTCATCAGCATGTTTTTCTCTTTCAACAGAACATACCATAGTTTATGAAGATCTTCCTAGGACATCACTCATTGTTACAATCAAACAACCCTTTATACAAACCTTCGCCATTGTCCAAATCAACGACCTATTAGAACGCGATGATTTTTTCCATTCCAGTATAAATGGAAACATTCTCTGGAAACATTCTCTTAACTAAATATACTTGCACTATTTACAACATAACAGTTATAAAATATAATAGTTGATTCGAACAAATAAAACCCCGTACTTGATAATGCCCTGAAAATTATTTTTAAAATGCTCTATTGTGTGAATGTCATTTTAGCATATAAAAAATGATGTGACATGGACAAGGATGAGACACATCCTCATTGTTATAAAAGGTAAAAACATATGACATGGTAACTTAAAAGATAACTTTAGATACAACACGCCATATACAAGCTTGTGAAAACACATATAAACCTATAAAAGAACATGATCAGTTGAAACCTACAAAGCCATCTACATTTTGCACCTGGTAATAAAAGGCCTTAAAGAGCAATGCATGAATTAACGAATGCACGACACTGCCAACTATATCTTGTTAGGTAATTTTAAATACAGATAATACATTGGTGTACAAACACAAGTCAATTTGAAATTGTTTTCTTCAGTTTTAAAGATTACCAACAGTCGTTTTGAGTTTAGCTACTAATTTGCATCAAAACCATCTACTTAAATAACCAAAACATCATTTACTATAGCTGTTGCTTTCTACATTTACTCGCTACTGTTTTTGCTACATTTTTAGCTACATTTGAACAGTATTTCTCGAAAAATAGTTTTCAGCAGCTATATTTTTCTAATCTAGAAGGTTTTGGCAATCATCAACTCTAGACTAATCTTGCTGCTGTATTTTTAAACTAAATTAATTATTAATTAACTCGTATAACAAAAAATGACAGCATGTAATGTATCCAGTTTTTAGATACTGATTTTTTTTCAAATTAATCACTGTTTTGAAGAAAATAAAAAGGGTAAGAAGGAGAAAATTTCAAGAAAAGAAACAGGCTGACCTCGAAATCGAATGACTCTGAGTCGTATACATATTGCACCTTACTTCATTCAAGCAAGCACCTTTTTTATGTCTTGTGCCTCATGCAATTTAAGGGTTCAAACAACACTTTGCCCTTATCAAAATTAACTTTGCCATCCATCAATTTGTAAAATCAATCAAACATGAATGTAATTAACAAAGCTTGTTGGCTTCATTGTTCTAAGCTAATATTCAATACTTTCATCCTTGTAAACAAGTATAGAATGTATAGAATATATAATTATATAAAAAAACATAATCTTAGAATGTATTAGTATGAGTTACTCGAGAACATATAACTGATAACATCATTTTTTATTTATTTTTATTTAAAGACTTGAATTCTAAACCCGATAGTAATGAACCACTTTAATGGCAAAGAAAAACTAAGGGAAACAACAGGATTATATCTTGAAAATCTAAGCCTTTCAACTTTTGAAGCCATCATTCATGTCTGTTATAAAAATTGATATTTTTCCAGGTTTCAGAATTGATTTGCATTATACCAATTAAGGAGAAATTAAACCGGGGATTTAAGAAATCAAAATTTTTTAATTGAAATTTTATAGCCCTATAAACACAATTACAATATATATTACAAAAATTATAGTTTCCAATAAATCATATTTCGTTGCTACTAAACGAACATGAGAATACTATCCTATTGAATTATGTTTCACATTTGTAGTGATATGAGTTCCAATTTCGCTCTTTCGAGTCTATAGGCATTCCTAATAACATTACTCGGGCATTTGAATTATTCTACAAAGTTCTCCATTTCTTAAAGCAATAAAATAAAATAAAATAAAAAATGATTCAAAAAATAAAATGCTAAAATGAAAATTAATCGAATCCAAACCAGTAAATATCAAAATTTTGCTCCGGGTAGAAGATGATCGGAAACTCCTTTCTCAAGGTACAGATTGCTTCTCCTCTCCCACTTTGCTGGGCTTCGATCATCGCTTCATTGGAGCAAAAAATTGTTCGTACAACCTCAAATCTTTGGCTCATATATGAAATCGTATTACCAATATCTTTAACACCGACCCTACCATTAGCCCTTACCAAACTTTTTGACATTGTTCTTCAAAATTGTGTCTGTATTGAGGAATTTAGAGCGACATATAGGGTTGGAAAAAAATTAGAGACGAAAAAGAAAGGAATTTAGGGTAACGAGATGAAAAAGAGAGGAAGAAAACCCAAAACGCGATAATGAAACGCAAAGATTATTGAAGCCACTTAACTTTAATATAGTAACAATTTTATTATTAAACTAAAAATCGATATTATCTTTATTACTGAATTTAATTTAAGTTTCAATTATACCATTAAACCGTTACGATTCCTCCACGTAATTGTACAGGGACAGCTAAGATCCGCCCACATCATCGTTTTTAATGATCCAGTGATATAATTAAAGCTTAAACTAAATTTTAGTGCTAAAATAGTATCGATTTTTAGTTCAGTGGTATAATCATTATTAAACTTAAAGTTTAGTAGTATCTTGTGTAGTTTACCCTTTAAAATTTAAATTCTAATTTAAAAATAAATTGACTCAAATAACTCAACTAGCAAAATTTAATAAAAAAATAGTTTTTCTGAGTTAAGTAATTCACCTGTTTCGAGTCAATTAGTTTAGGTTTTAAGATTTTAGATTTTAGTTATTAAAGAGTAAATATGTAGGATTGTACAAGTTTTTTTACACAACTCATGTATAAAAAATTTAATCATAATAATATACTAATGATAATTTTTCAATTAGTTTACATTACCATTTTAATATTTTTACAATTATCGATATAAGGAAAATTTAATTTATGAGCCTAAAATTCATAATATAAGAAAGTTCATCAATAATTAAATTTTTAATTAGACACACAATTAAGATGTCAAAATTCTCTCACTAATAAATCCTCTAATTTTTTTATTAATGACTGGTGTCAAGCATTAAATGACACAATTTTGTGTTGTTTTTAAAAATCGTAAAATAAAGTGTAAGAAATATTCCAATTTATGACAAATGGTTATTTTAGTATAATTAAATCATTTTTACAAAAATACAAAGTCACCATTTATGTTTTTAATGTAACAAATCAAATTGTCACAAATAAAATTTATTGGCGATGAATTCACAATGTCACTCATTAACATTGAATCGTTATAATAATGTTTCGTCACGAATACTTTCATTTCGTATACAATTGTAACAAAAATTAAAACCGTTTGAGGTTGTGATAAATTTAATTCTGACAAAATTACTTTGTCATTATAATTAAAATATATAATTACAAACATAACTTATCACAAAAATATTGAATCTTATTATTTGTTGTGATAATTTTTTCTATAACAATAACTATATCACTGTAAAAAAATTAGCACAAAAATGTAAGAAAAATATGTGACAATATATTTTTTCACTATAATTAAAAAATATAATTAAAAAAAATAATTTGTCACAACAAACTTGAATCTCATTATTTGTTGTGACAATTTTTTTCTGTAACAATAATTATAACTTATAAGTTACACAATGTGTCAATATATGACCTTTTTGCGCCAAAATGGAAGGAAACATTTGTGACTATACATTTTGTCACTATAATTAAAATATATAATTACAAACATAATTTGTCACAAAAAACTTGAATCTCATTATTTTTTATGACAAAATTTTTTTGTAATAATTATTAAAATTTATAGTTACAAAACTTGTCAGTATGACTTTTTATTGGCGCCAAAAAAATGGTGGGAAATATTTATGACAAAAAATAGTAACAAAATATATTTTGTCACTATATGTTACACAAGTTTACTAGTTGTGACAAAATATTACGACGGTTTTAGCTTTTGTCACAATTGCATATGTTTTTTCTAGTTTAAAGTGACGCATATTTATTTTGTCACAAAAAAGCTACAAATAGTGACAAAAATATTTTTGTCAAAATTAAATTTGTCACAACAATAAAAATTTCTTGTAGTGATAACTTGGAGTACTTTTATATATAACATATGGATTGATAAAATAGGAGACAATTTCGAAATATGGCACATGATACTGCACATATTTTTGACACTGTACATGAGATAATTCGAATCCAAGTGAAAAAAGAAAAGTATAGATAAGAATAATATGATTATTGTTTAGCTTCTTTTGAACTGGGGCATTTGATCGCCTTGATTCTATACTTATAAAGTTTTTTTTTGTAGTAGTTTTTGCTGCTTCTTTGGGTAATACAACAACAAATTATTCATAAAAAATAATAATTTGAGATGGAAGTGAAATTTTGAGGATGGAGCAAAAAGAAATGATGATAGTCGATATAACTCTAATAAATATATTTTATTCTTTTAAGAATTTTGATTATGTTTTTTGCTATTTATTTGAATTACTTGAGACGCAAATGTACATTGTTTTATATCTCAATCCTTTAGAGTAACTTTACTGAAATAAGTTATAAACAATAGCTTTCAAATAATTTATTCTTAATTCTTAAACAATAAACTTTGAAACAATCAATTGATTATTATCCTAACCTAGGTTCAATGTAAACTGCTCTAAACAAATGGAATTTGTGGGATCCCCTAGAGATTTATAGGGGTATAGTTTGAGAATTTTACAGTACGAACATAAAAATTCATGTATGCATTCTCATCCCCATTTGAGCTTCGGGCAGTGGGAGTTTTAGACAAGGACGATATGAGCGACCACACAGGTCCTCGAGAGGGAGGGGCACCAAAAATAGAGAATTTAAATTAAATATTTGTAATATATATATATATATATATATATTTAACAATTATCTGAAACTTAAAACATGCAATTCTCTATTAAAATATTTTTTTGAAGAAAAAAATTTATATCTCTTACTGATTATAAATTAAAGGTCTCATTTTAATAAACTTTTCTAAATATCTTTACTCATGAATGAAATTTTTGATTATTTTACATTTTGTCAATTAGATCGTCACGATTATCGATTATTCCTACCCGATTAGCACATTATCTAAAATATAGTATACAGATTATCATGCTATTTTTATCTTGGAAATTGCTATACGAGTTTAAGGCTTAAATACGCAACCAAGCCTAAACTTGAAAATTTGTACAAATCCCGACCCATTTCTAAAGCGGGCTCCCCCTCAGGATCCGTTCTTCGCCCAAGCACATCGTATGTTGATTTTGAACAATGAACCTAATAATGGCTATGGAGTTATTTCCTTGTAAACTAATGCATAAAGTTTAATGCAACCACATAAATTATATATAAAAAAGGAGACCATGAAGTTACCTTTGGACTTGGGAGTACATCGAGAAACAAATAGATTCAATAATTTTTAACGCCAAATGGGTTGAGGATTCATGCATAAAACTTAAAATTGGATGATTCCAAACCGATCTATAACATGTTTTAACTTATATCACCATAAACTTCAAAACACTAACAACAAATCCCAATCTTCCAAGCTTCATCTCTCTATTATGTAAATGATAAGGAGTTTAAATGATTACTTTTTATCTTTAATTATGCCTTTAATGGTTAGCTTATGATGTTAATTTGGATATTTTTGTGCATTTTTTATGCAGGACTTTAATTCTGGAAATTGGCTGAGCTAGTGGGCATGACTCTGGGCATGAAGTCTGACGTGACATACAGTCAGAAGCTTCTAGAAGATTCAGTAAACAGCTTCCAGAAGGTCTAGTCAGCAAGAGCGGATAAGCAGATCAGCTGCGTTTTAAATTTAAAACTTTTTTTTGCTCAATCGTATGATTTTATTAAAGAAAAAATCATACAAAACGTCCAAACTCGGGCCTCATTAAAAACCTCCCTACACCTATATGGAGGAAAAGAGTACCCAAGTTGAACGCGAGAAACCAACCCCGAGGTCATACAACTCACACACCCCCCGAAACGCAATAAGCTCACGCTCGAGCACACCATCGAAGCCATCTCCCCACACTGCCCGCACCCCCAACCGACCTTCTACAGGCCCACGCACAACCAAACCCCATCGAATACACCTCACACATCCCCCGACTTCAATAAGCTCACGCCCGAGCACACCATCGAAGCTACTGCCCTACACTGCCCGCACCCCCAACCGCCCTTCTACAGGCCCACGCACAGCCAACCCCGTCGGTCGACACCCCCCTTGGCCAACTTGTCCGCAATGCCGTTAGCTTCGCGATGTACATGCTGAAACGTACAATGCACCCCTCTTCGTGCAACATCAATTCGCCGAAACAACCAATAATACTTCCATGGCCTACTCTCAACATTCAAAACCCAAGATAAGGCCACCAAAGAGTCGGATTCAATTATGCAAGACCAACTACTCCATTTCGACCCGCCAAACGCCTCAAGCGCATAACATATCGCATGCACTTCAGCCTCATTCGAGTCAAGCACCCCCAGTGGTCCCGAAAACATCGCCAACACCTTTCCCCTTGCATTACGTAACACTCCACCACAACCCGCTTGTCCCGGTTTCCCCTAGCCGACCCGTCCACATTAAATTTCACCATATTTTCCAACGGTGGCAGCCACGTAACCCCCACACGAGGACCCTTTGCACGGACCATTCCCTCACACCACCAAGGACAATCCCACCACACTGATTCCACGAGCATAGCGTTATGGTCTAGCACATTCACCCAAGAAAATGATCGCAATTTGATCAGAAAAAATAAATCCGAAGGCGACACCCTCTTACCATTGAACATCAAATCGTTGCGTGCTAGCCACATCGACCATAAAACAGCAGCACAACCCGACACCCACAATTGCCGGACCACCCCCCGAAAAAAACTATTCAGAAAAATATGCACAAACCCCACTAAAGACTCCGGCCGAACCACCTCAACTTGCCACCAAGCAAAAAACATCGACCACACCCGCCACATCCACGATCATCTAAACAGGATATGATCCGCCTCATCCTCTCCTTCCCCACACCAACGACAAGAGAAATTCTGCACATCTAAATGAATACCACGATCCCACAACATACATAATGTGGGTAATCGTTCGAGGAGCACAAACCACACAAAGCACTGCACCTTCGGCGGCGTAAGCAACGACCAAATTCCTGCACTATCCCATTCTGCTTCCCCCTCCAAACCAAAGGATGCCATTAAGCTCGAAAACCTTGCTACCGAAAAAGATCCCGTCGGAGTATGTTTCTATACCCATTTATCCTCCACCTCCTCTATTAGAACCGACGCCCCCACCACACCTCGCAATTCCCGCAATTGTACCAACTCAAAGGAGCGCAACGGTCTAGAAAAAAATTCACTCCAATCTGCATGCCCCAACGATTGGGCACATGCATAATCCCACACCAACGCCCACTTATTCTCGGCAATCCGATAAAGGCGTGAAAACACCTCACATAACGGCACCTCTAAACACCACCTATTGCGTCAAAAAAGTACCTTCCTCCCATTCCCAACCAACCATGCAAAATTAGGCAAACCCATAAGCTGATTAATACTAACCTCATGTTGTACCTCCACTATTTCTCGCCACACTGTTGACATAGCTCTCCTTTGTCCAATCGTCACACGCCTATACAGCACATCCTCGCCATATTTTGCAACCAAAATTTCCCTCGACAAAGATGTATCTCCCAATGCAAAACGCCAAAGCCATTTTGCCAAAAGAGCTAAATTCCGGTGTGCAAATCTACCACACCCAATCCCCCAAACTTCCGCGGTCTACACACCACCTTCCAGTTCACCCTGCTCATTTTACGTCTCTCCTCCGTACCTCCCCATAGAAAACTCCTACGGATACGGTCTATCCGTTTAATAACACCTTTTGGTACCACAAAGATACCTATGTAATAAATGGGAAGGGCAGACAGGACGGAATTCAATAACGTCAACCGAGCTGCAAAGGACAATGAATCCCTCTTCCATCCTGCCAAACTTTTCTGAAAACGTTGTATCAACGGCTCCCACATACTTAAGCTACGTGGGTTCACTCCCAAAGGCAAGCCAAGATAAATCATCGGCAAAGTACCTATGCCGCACCCTAACATACCTGCCATCTCACGCAATAATCCTTCCTCGACACCTACCCCATATAAGCAAGATTTAGCATAATTGATCTTCAGTCCCGAACTGTATTCAAAGCAGGTGAGGACCCTCTTCAAGTTCAGTGCCATTCACGGATCACCCTGTAGGAAGATCATTGTGTCGACCGCGAATTGCAAGTGTGACACAAAGCACTCATTAACAACACGCGCGCCTTGTATAAGTCCCCCTTCTCCGCCTCCACCAACAAAAGATGCAACAATCCAGCCACAATTACGAATAAGAGAGGCGATAAAGGATCACCCTGTCGCACACCTCGCTTCATCGGAAATTCTTTTGTCGGACATCTATTGAGTAAAACTGACAGCCGTGCCGTACTAAAACATGCGCGCATCCAAGCCCTCCATACCGTCCCAAAACCCATTCTCATCTGAATCTTCTCTAAGCAATCCCACTTCACGCAATCATATGCTTTCGCGAAGTCAAGTTTCAGCAAACCCCCCCTCACTACCTGCATTTTGTTGCATCGAATGTATCACCTCATTCGCTAGCATAATACCATCTACAATCTGACGGCCTTGGATAAAAGCGGATTGAACATCACTGATCAAAACGGGCAGCACCCTTTGTAGTCGCTTCGCTAAACACTTCGCCACAATCTTATAAATAGAATTCAACAAACAAATCGGCCTAAAGTCCCCAATTTCTCTCGGGTTATCTTTCTTCGGAATTAAAGTCACAAAAGCCGAATTCACACCCTTCGGTAATTCCCTCGACTCATGAAAATTATTCAACACCTGCATCACATCGCCTTTCAAGAAATTTCACCCCTTCTTATAGAATTCAAAGGTAAAACCATCCGAGCCCGACGCCTTTGCCCCATCACATCCCCATACTACAGCACACACTTCTTCCTCACTAAAAGGAACCTCCAAACCGGCTGCCAACTCCCACGACAATTGCTTAAAAACCACCACCATATCAACGTCCCCCAAACAAATTGGAGCTGCAAAGTGCTTTCTAAATTCCTCAGACACCACGTATCGAAGTCGCTCCGGCTCTACTTCCCATACCCCATTTATATTCAATCCAGAAATACCATTTCGTAACGATCTCAATTTGGCCGAACGATGAAAAAAAGCCGTATTCTCGTCCCCTTCCCGCAACCACCGCACCCTAGCCTTTTGTCTCCACAATGATTCACGCATACGTGCGAGGGACCATAATTCTTGCTGATAAATACGTCGTTGCACCACTTGGGACTCCGAAACAACATTTGCACCCGTTGCCCCATCGATTAAGGCAATCGCATTAGTAGTTTCCTCAATCCGGTGGTCTATATTACCGAACACCACCTTATTCCATTCCCGCAAAAAAGTTTTCATGCTACGCAATTTTTTAAACATATCCCAACCATCCGGCATCGACGACAATCTCACCCATTCCATTTCTAAGTCACGGATAAATCTCCTATCTCCCACCCATGCATTAAGGAACCTAAACGGCTTCGGCCCCCAATCCAAAGTATCACTCACGAGTAATAGTGGCGTATGATCAGATAAGCCCCTCGGCAATGACGACAACTTCAAATTTACAAACTTATCCAACCAATTCAGCGAAACCAAACATCTATCAATTCTACTACACCTACTATCAGGCCCAAACCATGTATACGATAACCCATTCAAAACTAAGTCACATAAGCCATTATCCTTAATAAAATTCACAAAAACATCCATACCTTGATTCGTTGATACACATCCTTGTCTCTCGGACATAGCCACTACCGCACTAAAGTCTCCAATTAAGCACTACGAGATGTCACGGGATAAGAAGTCCACCGCAATTTCATTCCATAACAACCCTTGATGTAACGCATCATATGGCGCATAAATTCCCACCATTCCACATCTCCAATTCTCGGCTGTCCAACACCCCTCAACCGCCACGAAACGTTCCCTCACAACCGTCCGATCAACTTTGAATATGTCCTTATCCCAACACATAAGAATTCCACCGGATCGCCCTATCGACGCTTAAACACATAATCAAAGTTATCTGACACCCAAGTATTCCTTACCGTCAAGTCCGTGATAAATTCCATCTTTGTTTCCACGATGATCACACACTCCCCACGATGTTGTCGTATTAAATTACGTACCCCCCTTCTTTTCGCCGCTGCTCCCAAACCCCGCACATTCCACGACAACATCCTCATATCGCTACTACAATTGTATAGGCTCCCTCGCCTCAATAAGGCGAGCAATGTCTTTGATAACGTTCTCCTCGTTCCCATTTGTTTCCGCACCCAACAATTTCCCCAACTCCCACGTCTCCTGTGCCTCCTTAAGGATACTTCGCTTACGTTGCAAAAAATCCGAATCCGACAAGGATCCGTTTTCCAACTCCGTGGAGGCTGGCTTGGGATTTTTCCGCGGTCTCCCCCTCCCTCTTTTTGCCACAGCCCCGTCTCTTTCCCCTGTGTTATCCATTTGTCCAGGCGATCGGAGGATTTCCTAGAGATGTCTAACCTGCCTCTGTCTGCCTTTATATTCAATCAAAGCTGCAATCCCTGCCCTAGAGGATTCAAACTGAGGCCCATCTTCGACGTCCTCCCCATGCAAAACCACATCCCCATCCCTATCCAACACCTTGCCTCTACTGCCATCGGGTATTTCACAAACACTAATATACATATTGTGATACTCAACCACCTCCCTATCGACCACTCCCACGTCTTCATCCGCCCGTCCCGATGGAGCCTGTTCTGAGTTTACCTCCTCACTCTGTTTCGACTCTACCACCCTATCATCCATTCTTTTGTTGTCATTCCACAACTTGTTAATCATCCAACTCTTCGGCAAATTCATACTAAACGAATTCGGAACCACCGTATCCTCGTCTCCAGCTCGACCCTCCTTGGATGGAGTTTAATCCACTGTTATAGCCCTATCTTCCACATCCACCGTCCGTTCCTCCTCCTCCGATACGTCGTCAAACCCCTCCCCCTCACCATCCCGTTCTTAAGAATTAGGTTCACTCACTTCATGCGCTCGAATCTGATATTGCTTGTCGCCAATAATCACATCTATCGTTTCCTCAATCGGGAAGAACCAGTCAGTTTCAATGAAAAACAACGCCCTCTCGAACGATGTAGGTGCTTCGGTCCTGTCAGCTATACAAATTAACTCACCCCATAGTGCCGCGATATTTCTGAAAGTGCCCTCGGACCAAGCATGGATCGGTAATCCACATGCCGATAACCAGACTCTTCTATTTGGAATCATACAATCTGGTGACCATGCTGATATATTCTCTAGCCATGGTGTAAAACACCCTGATTTAATGCATTCATCTCTTGTTTCCCCATTTGGAAACATCAATAAAACAAGCGATCCCACCACACGCATTAATGAAACATCCCGCTTGGTTGTTCTTAAATCTAACGCTAAATCCATTATCGATCGCGGTTGTCGACAAAACCGCAATGCACAATTCTTCAATATCTCCAATTTTTCCTCATCGATCACACCCTCAACCTTATGATACTCCCTCGTTATCGCCATCTGCTCCCCCTTCGTGTCATCACTTGCCATGACCCCCTTCTGCCTCGTCGCCTTTATCTCATTTGATTCATCCCCATCTACCCTAGATTCTCCCCTTCGACGGCGCCAAAATGAATCTCTAGTCTCGCATTGTGCCAATTGCACCGTCAATTTCGATCCATACAATCGAAACCCATCAAATCGTTCAATCACCCGTTCCGCCTCTACCTTCGTTTTCATTCGAACGAAACCAAACCTAGTCCCGTCCCTAGCCCTCTTCGTCGGCACAAAGACATCCACCACCACACCATGTCTATCAAATACCTGCCAAACCCCTTTCCAATGCAACTGCACCGGCAAATTTCCGACGAACAGGGTCCAGCACTGTCTCCGTTCTCTCCCGCCGTTCTCACCCATTTTCCCAGATTTACCCTATTAAACCCTATAAATAGCATATATGAAATGAGTTTTCAAACAAACAAAAAAAATAGAGCATTTCAATTTTAGAAGAGAAAAGAAAGATGACCAAAACACTTTTAAATTTCAAACTTGGAATTATCTTTTGTTTTTAGGATTAATTTGAATATTTTTAAGATTTATCTCTTATCATTTCTAGGTTATTTTTAAGGTTTAAGAATACTATAAATACCCATCGGATAAGTTAGAAAATCATCTCACATTCTTAGTTTGTTCTTGCTTTTTGAAGTTCTATAAAATTTCTCTTTCTTTACGTTCTTATTTTTAAGCTTTTACTTATTTTCTTTTAAAATACTAAGTATGATTTTCACCATAATCATGCTTAGCTAATTTTTCAATTAGTCGAAGGCTTAAAGCGATGCTTCAATTCATTTTGTGAGAATGAAAAAACACTTAATATCTTTGGATACAATTCTTAAATTTCTGGATAACACTCAAAGTTTCCAATCGGCCTTTCTTTTAAAAATCTTTATACTTTCATTTAAAAAAATGTGTGTTGGTTTGAATGTTATTCTAATTAAAAGTTGGGAGGAAGGATCAGCTTGTAGCATATTCGACTTTCTATGAACACACTTAGCGACAGATTTGTTAAGGAAAATTGAGATCGGATTCGATTTTCATTGAGACAACATAATCCGAGTTGGGCTTCTCTAAAACTTAAACTACATTGGCGCTAGCGACGATAGTTGCGGCTAGTCCAAGTAAGAACCGAATTTCAAATATTGTCTTTAGATTGTTGGTTACAAAAGTGGAAAGTAAGTTACAAGGGTTGGACCTTGTAGACTGTAACCGGCGTATATCCGGTGAAAAAATCTTTTTCAATGATCAATTTGAATTAAGGCTAAGCTGAGCTTGAATAGCTTTAATCAGTTTTATCTTCAAAATTTGCTTTCATCATTTTTACTATTATTCTACATTTATTTTCTATTTTCTTGATCAAACTTTTCATTTACTTTATTTTCTCACAAAAGTCAGAACCAAAACCTCTCGAATCAGAAGTTTCTTAGTTCATGTGGATGGACTCATCTTCTCTACCACTACATCATTTATCTATTTATTTGAAAATAAAAATTATTTTATTTGACAATTACGACACTTGTTAGTAAACTTTAAATTTCATCTTCATATAATGGAGAAGAACCATATCTCAACAAAGTTGCTTCAATGGGTACTACTGGTCCTTCGTGCGAGCCTCAATGATTCCTATAATATCTTGGAGATTATATCCTCCTCGTTTCCAACAATATGTGCCCCCACTAAATGACCAAGATCAACAGTATTTTTTTGCCTTTCGCAAGATCATGCTCTTTTTCTTTTGAAAATTTGAGTTGGATATTTCATCTTAAAATATTATACAACTATACGAATTATAATTTTCATTTTTCAAAATATTATATGTATACATATTTTGAAATTTTGTATGAAATAAAAACTTATTAAATAATAAAAAATAAACGTATACATACACGTACAACACATGCCGAAGAAATTATTATAAGCAAGAATTGGTAAGTCTTGAATTGTAGATCAACTATAAATTAATTCCAAGTTGAATCGAGTAACAAAAAAATGTCAGCTGGGTTATTTTTCCTATGATAATCAGAAGTGGTAAATTTAAATGGAAATTTAGGTGTTAAATGAAAAATTTGTTAAATTAAAAATTTTGAGCCATATTTTTCTATGGATAAAGGTGAAGATTAAAATAATAAAATTATAATTTCAAATTTTACTGTACGAGACCTTTACAATATTATTTAATATGCCCAAAAACAGTCGAGTGATAAATAAAAAATCGATGCTCAAAGTAGGGTACTTGTGAATTGTGTAAGGAAAATGAGAAAATAATATCATTGCTAAGATAACAAGTATGAGAAGTATTTATTACACCAAACCAATCGCTAGTCATTAAATGACTTGGGTTGAGATTGTGCCTTGCATGAGGGTGCAAGTCAAAGCTCGTCGAACTCATTAAGGTCGAGGGCGTACCTGTACGACGTGGGTGACACGAATGTCTAGCGGTCGGGCTATCTGTGGGCCTACAAATATTTTACCTACTATGAATTAATTTTCCTTAATTGAGACATATCTTTTTGAATATTTCGAATTAAAAGAATAATTAATGGTTCCTTTAATTAAGATATTATTTTGAAAATGTCTTTGTAACCCCTTAAGCCCGACCCAAAAGAAATGGGCCGAATCTAGGAAGTTATGTTTGAAAACTTTCCCCTCAAGTTATAAGTCTTAGGTTTAGAAATATTTTAAAAATACAAGTTGAATAAATTAATAATAACTAACGTAAAATTTCTTAAATATTTACGAAACTCGAACATTAAAGCATGTACTAAATATTTCATAAAAACCTCTGAATGCAAAAACATAATCCCAAAATAAAAGTCTCAATGTCCGAAATTACCAATTATTCTAAATTTTGCTAAACAATATCTTGAAATAGTAAAAGAGAATTCATAGTGAATAATAAATATCCGAGTAAAATATACGAGATGCTCCAAGTACCGAGTCGCCTAATAAGTCTGAGTATCTGAAAATAAAAACTAAGGGGTGTAAGTTAAAAAGCTTAGTGTGTCCTTTTGTATAAACAAAACACAAAATCAAAACAATATTTCATTTTCCAAAAAAAATCATTTCCGAAAACAAAGTGTATCCGATAAATCAAAATCATAAATGTTATGATGTCCGATGCATGACTCAATGTCCGAATGTCCGATATCATACAGAGTGGAGGTTACCCTCGCCAGAGTGGAGGTTTCCCTCACCAGAGTGGAGATTTCTCTCACTTTTTTCGAACAAATGACACATGATATGATTTGTAAAATCATAAATCCGAACTCTTACGAGTATCATATTTTCTGAAAATCAGATGCTTGATTTAAAAAGCACAATTATTATGCCATGAATGATGTTGCAAAAATAATCATCAAATCACAAACCAGATAATTAAATCAAGCAAAAATAAAATCATATTTATTTAAAACACCCCAAGAAACACACCTTAGCACAGAAGCTTTAATCTCGAGAAGGGCGAGCCTCATGCTCGGATCTCACTAAATCAAGACCTACGAGGTATGAATTCTATATTAGCATTTATTTCTATCACTAAGCCACCGACTAAAACACTAAAAACCGAACTGAAGATATACTCACGTGAAGATCTCGAAGAACGTGCGCGATCGGTCTGAACAACTGGAGGTAACCTAACGGTCTCAAGGTCGGCACCTGAACACGAGAATATTCCGAATCAGATTCTAAAATCCACAACTTACCGAATTCCAATAATAATTACGAAAAATGAAAAAAAAACAAAGCTTTCGGGATCTAATATGACATAACGGGCAACAAATTCGGATTCGGGACGTCGAGAAAGGTTAAGATGAACGTTTTCTGAAAAATCAACTCTTGGTCAACTCTGACCAAAGTCAAAGTCAACTGGTCAACGGTCAACTCTGGTCAATTGGGTCAAGAGTCAACTCTTGTCAACTAGTCAAACATCCAAGGTCAAAGGGTCAACTTTGTCAAATGTCAAACTGGTCAAAGCTGATGTCACACGGTCAAACAGTCTGGTCAAACTAGGTCTAAGAGTCAAAACCAGTCAAAGTTAACGGTTCAGTTCAAAATTCACTAATCTGGTTCGGTTCATTATTCGTTTGGTTCAACACTCAAGCTCGGTTTAGTTCAAATAAACCCACAAATTGGGCTAACCTAAATTTGGGCTCTCATTCTCTTGGTTGCAGACCCCTCTCATGACTTACACACATACACATCTGGGCTTAGATTCCCACAATTGGGCTCATCCAAAACCACAAGCATACACACACAAGCCCAAAAAAAAACCCACACTCACATACACTAATCTGCATCAACCACTAGGGTTTACTGAACCCAAATGGCAGCGGCCACAAAAGAGATAACATCGAAGGCATCGATGAAAGGTGAACGGCGGGGGCACAAAAACCACGAAAACAACAACAACACAAAAACACAGCGACAAAAGCTCTACATGGACAGTAACGACAGAACAAAACTCACGTCATTATTTCGGCCAAAACCAAAAGAAAACGAGATCAACAATCCACAACCCTGAATCCACTGATTAGTCAACACCAACAAGAATCTGATACTCACCCAACACTTACCCAAACAAGTTCAAACGGAAGAGACGAGCAGAGGAGCACGCGAGGTGGTTTCGGTTGGACCCGAAAGCGAAAATGAGGAGGATGGCGGCAATGGCGGCGCAAAGGAGAGTCGAACGGTTTCTTACCGATCTCTCGCTAACGGTGGCCGGTAATAGGTATTCGAGGGTTGGGGTTGGTTCGCGAGAACAAGAGGAACCGAACGGTGGTATCGGATCGGCCAACGGACGGCGCTAGGCCGGTGGTATCGGATCGGCCAACGGACGGCGCTAGGCCGGTGGTCGGAGACTCGCCAGAGACGTAAGGGTGGGGGAAGGAAAGGGATATCGAGAGTGCAAGAGAGAGACGGCTACTGAGTTTCCAATTCGAAACTAAAAGATTAAAGGGGTTCAATTTACCCTATTAAATGGGTAAATCACATATTGGGTCACTCAAGTGGTTAAGGGTTCACAAAGTGGCCTCTAACTTTAACCCATAACACAAAATAATCACTAAAATCTGGTTTTATACCCAATTAATCCTTAAATTAAAATTAAGGTTTAGGACTTAAATTCCCAAAAGTTAGGGTTTTGATTTAGTGTTTTTCAAAATTTGAAAATTTCCAAATTGGGGTTTGGGGTGTTACAACTCTCCCTCCCTTAAAAGAAATTTTGTCCTCGAAATTTTCAGACTTAAACAACAGATCTCAAAACCAACTAAAACACGCATATAATTTCCCATTCTGAATTCATGATATATCATAACCGAAATTACTGAAACATAGAACTGAAAAGAGAACTGAAACATATTAAAATGCACATGCCCTGTCATCATGCATATCATCATGTCCAACATGAACTCTAGTCAAATGTATCGAACCTGGACGTCTAATCTCAGATCTAGCTGAACCACCACTCTGGGCATGTCTACCTCTACTAGCAGTACCAAAAGCAACTGACCTAAACTGCCCTCTACCTCGGTGAGGTGCCCGAACTGATGCATGTCTCTGAATCTGTACGGATGAACCGGTAGTTGAACGTGGAAATTTTTTTAAGTAGTGGTCCTGAGAAACACATCTGAAACACGTTCTGTTCATCAATCTGCACTCTCTGTTATGCTTCTTATTGCAATAACCACAAGCAGAAATAAGCCAACGAACTTTTGAGCTACCCTGACTGCCAAACGGGACTGTAGATATTGCAGGTCTTACATTCTGATAACTATGAGGAACAAACTCATCTCTAGGCCTCTTTCCAGACGAGTTGACAAAACCATGCTAAGCATATATGTCCGGTTGCCTCACGACTTGGTCAGAATTCTGAAGTTCCTCTTTTTCCATTAGTGCAAGAATCCTCTCAGCAGTTTTAGCCCGACTAACCATGTTGCTGAATACTTTATCATGATGTGTTGCAACATCTCTCTGAATCGGTAGCCGAAGTCCCTTCAAAAACCAGTCACACTTATCTTCCTCAGTCGCAACTAACCCAGGAGCATACTTGGCCAACCTCCGAAACTCTATCTCATAATCTGATGAGTGCTCAAATATGACATATTTCATTTGTTATTTTTCTAGCTATTGGGACTTCTTGTTGCTTAATACATGTTGTTTTCATTATATTTTGTGCAGGGACCCAATTCTGGAAATAACAGTGAAAATGAGGCATTTCTGCAGTTTTTATTATAATTCTGTCATGACTGGCATCATGGGCACGACACCGGGCACGACGCGTCTGACGTGGCAGTGATGTGGCAATGACGTGGCGACTTCTAGAAGCGTCTGGAACGTTTTGAGAGAGCTTATCAGCTTATCCGATTAGATTCCTGCATTTAAATTTCAAAACATTTGAATTATTTATCTTTTGTTTATTATTTTAAATTATCTTATCATTTTATCTTTGTAAATCTAAAGCCTATAAATACCACCCTTGGTAAAGGCTTGGATCATTCAATTCATCTTCTGTTTTTGAGTTTTTACCTTTGTAAACATTTTTAGTTTTAATTCAAGTTCTTTTTTCTTTATTTTCTTGTTTCATGTTAATTAATTATTTTTTCAAAACCAAGTTAAGCATGATAATCAATATCATGCTTAGCTAAATTTCTTGAGCCAAGAGCTAGCTAAATCAATTCTAATCGTGAGAATTGAACATTGCCTAAATTCCTTCGGGAATACATTTTTATCTTTCGGTTTAGATAGTTTGGCAATCGGCCTTACTAAAGTTTTTAATCGTTTTTCAAATCAAAAAGAGCTCGTTGATCTGGAATCGTTTAAAACATAGTTGGGAGGAAGGATCGGCCTGTGGCAATTTCGACTTCCTGTGAACACTCTTAGCGGCGGTCCGCTAAGGAAAGATAAAATCAGAAGCGATTCTTTTTAAGACAATTTCTGAGTCGGGCTTTTCCTGCTTTCAAAACTAAACACTTTAACGGCGATAGACGTGGCTAATTTGTTTAAGAATCAACCTTCGAAGATAGTCTTGGGAGGATTGGTTACTCGAGAGAGAAGCAAGTTGCGACGGGTTGGGCCTCGCAGACTGTAACCGACATGATCCCCGGAGTAAAAATCTATTTCAATGATCGAAGGAATTGACAAGGCTAGCTCGAGGCTATTTCACATACTTGGTTTTCCTTATTTTTAATTTGTGCATTTTATTTTATTACTTCATCACAAATCATATCACCCCCTTCTTTTATTTATTTGTTTTTTCAGATATTCCTGGGATTTCGGATTCAACAAATTCAAGTCAACAATTCCATCTAATCTCCCTGCGGATCGACCCTCTTTCCCTATACTTGTTCAATTCCTTTCTTTATTCATTGTTGAAAGAGGATTAATTTATATTTATTTTGACCGGTTAACGACGACTTGTCAAAATTGGCGCCGTTGCCGGGGAGATTTATTTTCGGCAATTTTTGACTGATTTTTGTCTTATTTTATGACCAGGAAGAATCCGGGTACTTTTGCTCCATATAACCCGGAAATCGAAGCAAGCGCTCGTAGAACTCACGGCGAAACACTTCGACGAAAGAAGCAACAAAGCACACGACGATCCGAACAGGAATCCACTTCCGAGACCACACCAATCGACGAACCTATACAAGAACCAGAACCGATGGCAGATCAAACAATTCGAGAGCTGAACGCAGCCCCTACCGTGCAACAACCACTATGCATCGCTTTTCCTCAAGGAGATACTCCTTTCCAACTCAAAACGGGCCTAATTCACCTATTACCCACCTTTAATGGCCTCCCTACTGAAAGCCCACATAAACACCTTGTCGAATTTCACATGGTGTGCAGCAGCATGAAACCGCAAGGAGTTTCAGAGGATCAGATAAAACTAAGGGCATTTCCTTTTTCTTTAGCCGGAATGGCTAAAGAATGGTTATTTTATTTACCTCCGAATTCTATTAATACATGGGCTGATCTTTCTCGTGTTTTCCTTGACAGGTATTTCCCTGCAGCAAAAGCGACTGAACTTAGGCGAAGCATTTTGAGTATCCAACAAATGCACGACGAATCCCTATATGATTATTGGGAAAGGTTCAAGAAGCTGTGCGCAAGCTGTCCGCAACATGGCTTATCTGAGCAAACACTCCTTCAATACCTATACGAAGGAATGTTACCGATGGACAAAAAGATGGTAGATGCAGCAAGCGGTGGCGCGCTCGTTAACATGACTCCTACTGCGGCAAGGACATTAATTTCCACAATGGCTGCAAATTCGCAACAATTTGGTTCTGCAAGTGAACCCAGTCGTCGGGTTCAGACAGTAAGCACAATTACATTAGAAAATAAGATTGATAATTTGACTAATATTGTGCATTCACTTGTTTCAGGGAAAGTAGGAGCTGCCAAAGTTTGTGGAGTATGTACCATGTCCGATCATGTAACTGATCTATGTCCCTTACTCCAAGATACATCTAGTGCCCAGGTTAACGCCATATTTCCCGGACCTCCCCAAAGACCCTATAACCCACATAGCAATACCTTCAATCCCGGTTGGAGAGATCACCCAAACTTGAGCTACGGTAATCAGAACCCAAATTACCAACCTAGGCAACAACCTCCCTACCAAAACCAAGCACCCCAAAAATCCTCGCTTGAGTCTATTGTTGAGAGATTGGCAGTTTCGCAGGAAAAATTCCAAACCCAAACACAATCCCATCTCCAGCAAATCGACAAACAAATAAGCCAACTAGCTCAAGCCGTTAACCGTCTAGAATCCCATGGGAAGTTACCATCACAAACTGAAACCAATCCAAGGGAAAATGTTAGTGCGATAACTTTGCGTAGTGGAACTGTGATAACGCCTAAACCGCCAAAGCAAGATGAGCAAAAATCCGACGAGCAAGGCAGCTCTTCGAAGGACCAGAACGAAAAGTCTCCACCCATTGCAGGTAACTCTAAATCCAATATTTTTGTTTCTACTTACAAACCTGTTCCTCCTTTTCCAGGTAGATTGGCGAAACGAGATAAAAAGGAGGAAGAGAAGGAAATTTTGGATGTATTTAAAAAAGTGGAAATCAACATCCCACTTTTGGATGTTATTCAGAAGGTCCCCAAATACGCAAAGTTTCTGAAGGACTTATGCACAAACCGAAGGCAACTATCCGGAAATGAAAAAGTTAACCTTGGTGAAAATATTTCGGCCATCTTTCAAAAGCCGTTGCCGCCAAAGTACAAGGACCAAGGTATGTTTGCGATTCCATGTAAAATTGGGAAAGTTGGGATTAAAAGGGCGATGTGCGATTTAGGCGCGTCTATCAACGTCATGCCGTTAAACGTCTACAACAAAATTTCGACTGAACCTTTGAAGGAAACGCGAGTGACGGTTCAACTAGCTGATCGTTCAGTTATCTACCCCGAGGGAGTACTAGAAAACGTGTTGGTACAGGTAAAAAATCTTATTTTCCCTGCTAATTTTTATATAATTGACATGGAAAATGATCGCAGTAACAACGGATCCGAAATCTTGCTTGGCCGACCTTTCCTATCAACCGCGCATACAAAGATTGATGTCCGCGGCGGCATTTTAACTATGGAATTTGATGGGGAAGTAGTTAAATTTGATATGTATAAAGCTATGAAATATCCTGATTCGGTCGCAAGTTTAAATTTCATTGATATTATAGATCCGTTAGCTGATGATTTGATCGAAACTAATTTGTGTTATGAATTTTGTAGGGAATTCGCAGATCTCGAAGATAAAAACAAAGGCGAAATCATTTCAAATCTTTCTTCCCTTTCTGATTTTCGATTAAATCCAATTCGAACTAAACATTTTCCATCAATTTTGCAGAAACCAAAGCCAAGGTTGGAATGGTTTGATTATATATTTTTAGGCGACAACCAAACTTTGCCAAATATCATCTTGAGTAAGTTGTCATCTTGGGAAGCAGGTAGAAGCTTAGTTGTTGTCTTGCGCACAAAAAGAAAGATGAAGGAAGACGTTAAAACGACGAGCGATGGACATTATCGATTATTTGAAGACCTTTATTTTGAAGAGCCAAAAATTTAGCAAAGGTCGTCGAGCTAAACGACGTTAAACAAAGCGCTAAATGGGAGGCAACCCATTAGTTTATTTTTCGTCATTTTTCACTTTTTTATTTAATTTATGTTTCTTTATTTTTCATTCTTTTTTTTATTTGCCTTAATAAAATTTTCTTTCCCTCTGCAGGATTATTTTCGCACACAGCAAGACAAACATCACACTCCAGTGAAGTGCACCGCTTCATTAAAGTTGGCGCACGATAGCAAAACCCCTTCCCACTTAATGGCGCATGGTAGCAAACCCCTTTCCAACCATTTTCATAACCCTTTGACCGGTTGCTTAGGAATAAAATAAAGTAAGAATTGTTTTCAATTCTTTTCTTTATTTATCCCCATTTGAAACCTTTCCCCTTTTCTTTCTTTCCCGCAAACCACCAAACCCTAAAAAAAATACAACCAAACACCTTTTTTTCACCCAGCCACGCCGACTTCACCATGCCCCACACCTCTTCCTCGCCGTGGTGGTCGACAACGGCAAGCCCCCAGTCCCTGATCGAGCACCGCTGGACAAAGCTCCAGTCGCCGTCCACCTTCCCCGACGAGACTGACGGACCGCGATTCCTCCGCCTCCTTCCCCGACCGTCAGCCACCGTTCGCGCCTCTCCAACAGCGCCGCCGGACCAAGCATCAGTCGCCGTCCACCTCCCCAACGGTCACCATCACCATCGTTACACTCAATACCCACGGGGAGTACTCTTTCTCTGCCTTACACTTTTATGTTTTTCATTTGAATTAGGGCAATTCAATTAAGTGAGGGGGAGGGTAATAAATTACCACTTGTCTGCTTGTTTGATTATATGTTTGACTTTGATTAAACTTGAGATGAATTTTTTCTTGCCATTACTTGTTGAACATCATGTTGTACTTATTCTAGTGCTTAGGAATGATTGAATTGGAGCATTTTTTATAACCAAATGATATGGGTAATCTGCAGTTTGACATTTTTTTTAATTACTCTTGATAGTGTTAATTAAATTTCTCGCCTAGCTTAATCAAATTAGCCTAATTTTGTGAGAATTTGAGCCTTGAGCATGCATTCTTCATATTATGCTCGTTTCCTTGCTTGAGAGTGTCATCTTGAACTTAGGAATCTAGAACTTGTGGCTTGCTTACAATTTGAGACTACACTAAGAACGAGGTGCTTTAAAATGATTTAGGCATTAGGCTTTAAACCTCTTCCTTCCCTTTCATTTTAATTTACCCTTTCTCATCGCCTAGTGAGCCTTTGTTAGCCTTACACCCCATTTCCTTGGCTTAACCACTTTTTGATTGATCAAATGCTAGAAACTATATTACTAGGCAAATAAGGAGCTGCAATTCGAATAAAGGGCATGATTCTTCGAAATGAAAAAAAAAACAGAATAAAGGAAGCAATTGCTTCGGAAAAAAAGGGGAAAAGAAAAAAAGAATAAAAAACAGTTTCGAAAAGAAGAAAAAGAAAAAAAAAGAAAGAAAAAATGTGTGTTTTGCTTGCCCATTTTTAGCTCCTTTTTAATGTCTTCACTGCGAATGTTTGAAATATCTTGCATTGATCATCTTCTTTTGCCTTTTCTTTCCACCTTTCTATCCTTTTTTCTAAACCCACATTACACCTTGAACAAAGACCTAATGATTTTTGCACCTCGATTCTATTAAAGTAGTGGAGAATTGAACTTGTTACAAGCATATGGAAACCTTTATTCATGATTGACTTTGAGTGTTTCTGCTTCAAATTTACCTTTAAAACACTTTGAGTGCTCTTAAGTGTATCTTGGTGAGGATTAAGACTAGGCTAAGATTTGATTAATGTTTGATAGGTAATTGAAAAGGACAATGGCTGCTCTTTGCTTGTATTTATTTGTTTTAATTATGTTTCTTTCATGAACCTCCTTTCGTGCTAGAACTCTTATGATTATGTTTGATGCTTGTAATGGTTGAGAAATGCATTCTTGGGTTTATGATTTTTTCGAACATACTTGAGGACAAGTATGAGACAAGTGAGGGGGAATTTGATGAGTGCTCAAATATGACATATTTCATTTGTTATTTTTCTAGCTATTGGGACTTCTTGCTGCTTAATACATGTTGTTTTCGTTATATTTTGTGCAGGGACCCAATTCTGGAAATAGCAGTGAAAATGAGGCATTTCTGCAGTTTTTATTATAATTCTGTCATGACTGGCATCATGGGCACGACACCGGGCACGACGCGTCTGACGTGGCAGTGACGTGGCGACTTCTAGAAGCGTCTGGAACGTTTTGAGAGAGCTTATCAGCTTATCCGATTAGATTCCTGCATTTAAATTTCAAAACATTTGAATTATTTATTTTTTGTTTATTATTTTAAATTATCTTATCATTTTATCTTTGTAAATCTAAAGCCTATAAATACCACCCTTGGTAAAGGCTTGGATCATTCAATTCATCTTCTGTTTTTGAGTTTTTACCTTTGTAAACATTTTTAGTTTTAATTCAAGTTTTTTTTTCTTTATTTTCTTGTTTCATGTTATTTAATTATTTTTTCAAAACCAAGTTAAGCATGATAATCAATATCATGCTTAGCTAAATTTCTTGAGCCAAGAGCTAGCTAAATCAATTCTAATCGTGAGAATTGAACATTGCCTAAATTCCTTCGGGAATACATTTTTATCTTTCGGTTTAGATAGTTTGGCAATCGGCCTTACTAAAGTTTTTAATCATTTTTCAAATCAAAAAGAGCTCGTTGATCTGGAATCGTTTAAAACATAGTTGGGAGGAAGGATCGGCCTGTGGCAATTTCGACTTCCTGTGAACACTCTTAGCGGCGGTCCGCTAAGGAAAGATAAAATCAGAAGCGATTCTTTTTAAGACAATTTCTGAGTCGGGCTTTTCCTGCTTTCAAAACTAAACACTTTAACGGCGATAGACGTGGCTAATTTGTTTAAGAATCAACCTTCGAAGATAGTCTTGGGAGGATTGGTTACTCGAGAGAGAAGCAAGTTGCGACGGGTTGGGCCTCGCAGACTGTAACCGACATGATCCCCGGAGTAAAAATCTATTTCAATGATCGAAGGAATTGACAAGGCTAGCTCGAGGCTATTTCACATACTTGGTTTTCCTTATTTTTAATTTGTGCATTTTATTTTATTACTTCATCACAAATCATATCACCCCCTTATTTTATTTATTTGTTTTTTCAAATATTCCTGGGATTTCGGATTCAACAAATTCAAGTCAACAATTCCATCTAATCTCCCTGCGGATCGACCCTCTTTCCCTATCTCATAATCATTCACTGACACGTTGTTCTATTTCAAATTCATAAACTCGTCACGACACATCGCTAGGAATTCAGCTCCTACATACCGATCCTGGAAAGCCTTTCGGAAAAACTCCCATGTGATCTGACTAGATAGAACATTATCAACCACTAACTCCCACCAATTCTAAGCTTCACCCTCTAACAAAGATACATCGGCCCGCAATTTCTGATTGGCTGGGTAATCCATCTCAACAAACAGCCGTTGTAATTTCTTTAGCCAATACTCTGCATCAGCTGGATGTGTACCGGTTTTACCCTCAAACAATTTCATCCCAACAGCTATGAATTCTGTAGAAATGGGTTTCCTCGAAACTTCTGACTGTCGAAGATAACGGAGCAACTCACAGTGAATTGTAGCACTGTCCGGTTGAACTATCTCAGTATCCTCAACATCGAGTGAGTCATCATTTCTGATATGGTGTCCTCCCCATGGATATATCTCATTACCCGATATCTCATTCTGATTTTCCATTTGTCTAACAGAAGGCGGATGATCACTACCAGAAGCAGCAATACGGCCACGTCCTAGAACAAACGATAAATTAGGACTCATACGCGGTGGCATAGAGAACTATATACAAAAGGTAATAACCTAGAGTCAGAATCGGTACTGGAGTCTCGGATTTAAAACACATTGAAAACATTGAAGACAAAATCATAGAATACCATAATATATTTTCAGAAAATTTCCATTTGTCCCAAAATATTTTGGATGCATGCAAAAGTCGAAAACATTTGAAAATAATTGTTGTAGGCCTCACAGTTCAAGGGTTGAACCTGAGCGCTCTGATACCACTAAATGTAACCCCCTAAGCCCGGCCTAGAAGAAATGGGCCGAATCTAGGAAGTTAGGTTTGAAAACTTTCCCCTCAAGTTATAAGTCTTAGGTTTAGAAATATTTTAAAAATACAAATTGAATTCATTAATAATAACTAACGTAAAATTTCTTAAATATTTACGAAACTCGAACATTAAAACATGTACTAAATATTTCATAAAAACCTCCGAAATAAATTCAAATGCATGCAAAAACATAATCCCAAAATAAAAGTCTCAACGTCCGAAATTACCAATTATTCTAGATTTTGATAAATAATAGCTTGAAAGAGTCAAAGAGAGTTCATACTGAATAATAAATATCCGAGTAAAATATACGAGATTCTCCAAGTACTGAGTCGCCTAATAAGTCTGAGTATCTAAAAAAACTAAGGGGTGTAAGCTAAATAGCTTAGTGTGTTCTTTTGTATAAACAAAACACAAAATCAAAACAGTATTTCATTTTCCGAAAAATTCATTTCCAAAAACAGAGTGTTTCCGATAAATCAAAATCATAAATGTTATGATGTCTGATGCATGACTCAATGTTTGAATGTCCGATATCATACAGAGTGGAGGTTACCCTCGCTAGAGTGGAGGTTTCCCTCGCCAGAGTGGAGATTTCTCTCACTTTTTCCGAACACAATTCCGAACAAATGACACATGATACGATTTGTAAAATCATAAATCCGAACTCTAACGAGTATCATATTTTTTGAAAATCAGACGCTTGATTTAAAAATACAATTATTATGCCATGAATGATGTTGCAAAATCATTATCAAATCACAAACCAGATAATTAAATCAAGCAAGAATAAAATCACATTTATTTAAAACACCCAAAGAAACACACCTTAGCACAGAAGCTCAAATCTCGAGAAAGGCGAGCCTCACGCTCAGATCTCACTGAATCAAGACCTACGGGGTATGAATTCTATATTAGCATTTATTTCTATCACTAAGCCATCGACTAAAACACTAAAAATAGAACTAAAGATATACTCATGTGAAGATCTCGAAGAACGTGCACGATCGGTCTGAATAACTGGAGGTAACCCAACGGTCTCATGGTCGGCACCTGAACACGAGAATATTCTGAATTAGATTCTGAAATCCACTACTTACCAAATTCCAATAACAATTACTTAAAATGAACAAAACGGAGCTTTCGGGATCTAATATGACAAAACGGGCAGCGAATTCAAATTCGGGGCGTCTAGAAAGGTTAAGACGAACATTTTCTAAAAAAGTCAACTCTTGGTCTACTCTAGTCAAAGTTAAAGTCAACTGGTCAACGGTCAACTCTGGTCAATTGGGTAAAGATTCAACTCTGGTCAACTAGTCAAACATCCAAGGTTAAAGGGTCAACTCTGTCAAATGTCAAACTGGTCAAAGCTGATGTCACACGGTCAAACAGTTCGGTCAAACTAGGTCTAAGAGTCAAAACCAGTCAACGGTTCAGTTCAAAATTCACTGATCTGGTTCGGTTCATTATTCGTTTGGTTCAATACTCAAGCTCGGTTCAGTTCAAATAAACCCAAAAATTGGGCTAACCTAAATTTGGGCTCTCATTCTCTTGGTTGCAGGCCCCTCTCATGACTTACACACATACACATTTGGGCTTAGATTACCACAATTGGGCTCATCCAAAACCACAAGCATACACACACAAGCCCAACACAACCCACACTCACATACACTAATATGCATCAACCACTAGGGTTTACTGAACCCAAATGGCGGCGGCCACAAAAGAGATAACAACAAAGACATCGACGAAAGGTGGCACAAAAACCACGACAACAACAATAGCGCAAAAACACAGCGGCAACAGCTCTACATGGACGGTAACGACAGAACAAAACTCACGTCATTATTTCGGCCAAAACCAAAAGAAAACGAGATCAACAATCCACAACTCTGAATCCACTGATTAGTCAACACCAACAGGAATCTGATACTTACCCAACACTTACCCAAACAAGTTCAAACAGAAGAGACGAGCAGAGGAGCACGCGAGGTGGTTTCGACTGGACCCGAAAGCGAAAAGGAGGAGTATGGCGGCAACTGTGGCGCAAAGGAGAGTCGAACAGTTTCTTACCGATCTCTCGCTAACGGTGGCCGGTAATGGGTATCCGAGGGTTGGGGTTGGTTCGCGAGAAGAAGAGGAACCGAACGGTGGTACTGGATCGGCCAACAGACGGCGATAGGCCAGTCGTCGGAGACTCACCGGAGACGCAAGGTTGGGTGGAGGAAAGGGATATCAAGAGTGCAAGAGAGAGGCAACTACTGAGTTTTCAATTGGAAACTGAAAGATTAATGGGGTTCAATTGGGTCACTCAATTGGGTCACTCAAGTGGTTAAGGGTTCACAAAGTGGCCTCTAACTTTAACCCATAACACAAAATAATCACTAAAATCTTGTTTTATACCCAATTGATCCTTAAATTAAAATTAGGGCTTGGGACTTAAATTCCCAAAAGTTAGGGTTTTGAATTAGGATTTTTTAAAATTTGAAAATTTCCAAATTGGGAAAAATTTGGGGTGTTACAGTCTTGCGGTTCACAAAATTGATATTCGAATATATACTATATTAATGACTTATTTTCGAATTTATTCAGATACAATATTGATGACCTTAATTTCGAGATATATTATTTCCAATTATTCTCCCATGTGAAACCTTTATAACACAGAGAATTTTCAATTGATTTTACAGTGATTTTCAAAAATATTTTTCGGTGATAGAGGGAGTCGAGATTACGGTTCGCTGATCACTGCAGACGTGCTACTATTGTGCTCATTCTGTTGTTGTATCTTCAGAGATAGACATCCAACGTTTCTCAAGCGTTATAGGAGTAGATGAATCTGTCTTAAAAGAAACTGTTATTTCACAGGTCTCAACAAATATGTTCATCTTGTTACAAGTAATTAGTTCTTGTTATAATTTTTTTTGAATTTTAATTTTTTATTGTATTATGTTCGATTCAATAAAATCACTATCTATTTCTTTTTAATGTTTACTTTATCTCTTGGGTTAATGCTTATAATCTAACATGTCGAACTTTTAAAAATGATTTCGAGTAACCAAAAAAAGTCAGTGTTGCGTGTAAAAGAGTCTATATCAATAGAGTGCAAGTGTACACAACGCAAGTAGTAAAGTGATACACAAAGTATCGGATGTCAAATCCACAGGGATTGGAAATAGCTTTAACCTTGCATTGCTGCACAAGAGAGAAAAAAGAGAATTTAAATGTTTGTAGGAAAATATCGAAGAATATTGAAGATAAAAGAGTAAAATATTCAGGGTAAAGAAATAGGTCGGTATTGATTTGCTCAGTAGTGCAGGTGTTGCACTGTCTAGATCTTCCTGTTATGTCGTCGCTCCTGTTGCGGCAGCACATGCGGCGGCGGCAGTCTGTTGTTGTTGCGGTAGCGATCACACAACTCTTTACTTCAAGCTTGGCAAGAATCCCTGCTGTGACTTGTCCTATCCCTAGGTCCAAGTCTGTCGATGATCACGTCTTTGATGATACCTCCCGGCGTGAATCGAAGGATGAACACCGATGTTGTTGAATTCTTCCTTAGCCATTTAACCTCGTCCTATCCCTAGGTCCGAGATAGTTCAGCCATAAACTGGAGAACCCGCACTTATTCCTTTCGTATACTTAACTCTCCCGATGTTAAGTAAATGAATAATCTCACAATGCTCTCCCGAAACTCTTGCAAGATGTTAAAACCATAATAAGCAAACTTGAAGTTTATTTTATTGAACAGAAAAAATACTAAAAACAGTACAATCCTTGCAACTACTTTACAGAATCAACCCTTAGCCCTAGGGGAAGTTTAGAACATGATGAGAAGGGGGAAAACGACTAGGGTTTTGGGGAAGACGGCTAGAGAATAAGATGTCCTTCCCTAGGTCGAATTACATGCCTTTATATAGACCTTGGGTTCAAGTTTTCTAATCAGGTAAGAGTACAAGTTTAAATTAAATTACAACTCAATTAAAGACTAAATCTCTTGACCAGATGCTTTTAACTCGTCCTCTTTTCTTGCTTTGGGTTTCTTCCTTGAACTTTGGGCTTGACCTTCATTCTGATCTAGGGCTCAGAAAAATATAGGAATGATCCACGACAGACCGGCTTAATTTCCTCTTTCTGTCGAGCTCCACTTCACTTTTTCCCTTCACCATTGCTGTCGTCATTGGCTGCCACGGCAGCGTCATCCTTCTCGACTTCAGTCCTATGTTCCAGCTCTGCTAGTCCACTGCCCTGAGTCTGCTACAACAACTACCTGCAAAAGTAACCAAAATCACTAGTAACTGCGCCATTTTATATAATTGTGCTGTATATGTGAAATTGTACCTAAATGCAATGAATTATGCTTGAATGCAGCAGAAATATGGGTTAAATAGGGGGTAAAATATAGAACTTTTGCACACTCAACACACCCCCGAACTCAAGTTCTTTCTTGTCCTCAAGCAATTAAGACCTAAAAATAAAAATAAATTTTTTTGTTTGGCTTAAAACAGTGAACTTTTCCTTACCTACCATTCATCCCTTATCACGAACAACACCTTGTCGGACACTTCTGGAATTATTCGGAACCATGCTATAGATCTTGTGTAATGTGTGCATGTTTTGTGAACAATTATATGCCTAGACTCCCTTGGGTTACTAGAATAGCTAAGCCACTCACTTGAAGTTTTATGCCAAATTTCATTTTTTTGGAGGCAATTCTTAGGCTCCTTTAGTTTTTTTCTTAGACTCGGTTTTCTTTTCTTAACTTTAAGTTTGACTAGAGCCTGTTTCGGGCACATCTAGCTAACTTCCTAGAGCCGGATTCGAGCACCTCTAGGTGTATTGAGTCTAGCTTTTCTTAACTTCTTTTCCTAGAGCCAGTGTTAGGCACCTCTAGGGGCAACTCAAGTGTTTAAGCTTTTCCTATTCTAGTTTACTAAGAGAAATCTAGACAGTATAAGAGTCACAAAGGGTGTTTTAAGGATCAGAACTATAGTAAGGCTCTAAACTGTTCCTAAAAATATCCTAAAGGCACTGCCACGACAGAGGTTGTCACGGCAGGTAAGTTCAGTTCAAAGACTTAAGCCGAAATTTTCAGTTTCATTTTTTTCAGCAAAAATAAACTTAAGTAATAATTAATACTTAGACACAAATTTGAACCTAAAAACACTTCATTACTAGAGGGATGCCACCCCCAAACTCAAGGGTTGCATTGCCCTCAATGCTTGATGACAGAAAATAAAAGCAAAAATACATCACAATTATAATAAAACGACAGAACAACAAAGATAAGATATAAACTTAATTTTAGGTGTTGTCGTCGCTGCTGCTGATCTGTACCTACCGACGGGCAGTGACCTTCATTGTGGGTGCCAGCAGATGGCTCAGAGAGGCGGAGGCAGTCTTCTTCTTAGCTTCCCTCGGGGGCTGGATGCGAGTAGGTGAGATCTGGGGTGGTCTTTCCAGCACTTGTACCTCTTCAAAAGAGCTGCTACTACTGCTGCTGCCACTGCTGCTGCTGCTGCTGCCAGACTTGCCCTGGCCGGATGGTCCTTCACCGGTGTTAGGCTTCTACCTTTTCATCGGAGTAAACTCCTTTAAAAGGTTTCTCTTGACAGAAGGCTCTCCATCAGATTCCTCCCAGATGGAGGAAGAAGAGAACCCAGCAATAAAATCATCAACGTTGGTTGGTGGCTCCTTTCGCTTTTCTCCTCTGGCAGAGACATTGGCGGTGTGGCTGCCACCTTCAGCTGTCGCGGCCGGGGTTGGAGTGGACGCAGCAGAGGGTGTTTTTGGTGTGGCAGCAGGGGTAGGGGTATGGGCAGGTGTAGGGGTAGCAAAATAGTGCTCCGGGAAAATAGGAAACTGTACATTTGCAAAATTTAAATTGTTTTGAATAAAATGTACCATTGATGTTGTGAAGTCTCTGACAAAACTCATCAGACCCAGCTGCCTTTCCTCCATTTTCTGCAGGGTGGCTAGGATTTGAGTGGAGGAGCTACTTCAGTGGGCTACTGCTGCTCTGCGGCGGCAGGGTTTGGCTGAGTGGGTTCTGCCGGCTCTTCTACTGCGGCAGAGGGGTTGAAGAAGGAAAGGGGTGTGGCAACTTTCAGTTCCATCAGACTGAAGATGTTTCACTTCGTCCATCCCTTACCTCGAACCTTGTAATCTTCAAGAATTTCAGGGCCGTTGTGGCCGCGGCAGATCTCGGTGATGGGGTAGGGGAAGACAAGGGGTCCCGATGGCTGAAGGGCGCAGTCCAAAATCCCCTCCCGAATATAACGGCCGACATTAATGGGTCTCTCGTTTAAAATGGAATGAACGAGAGCTAACCTGGGTTGATCAACTGTGTTGTTGTGGGACGAAGGCATTATCCTCTTCTTCATGAAGTGATTCCACAGTTTTGCCTCGGGAGTGAGTTGAGCGCGTTTCTGTAACACCCTAATTTTTCCCTAATTTAAAACCCTAATAATTGGGGAATTTTGATTGGAAATTTAATTTAATTTCAGTGATTAAAATGAGAATTTTCGGAATTTTAGTGACTAAATTGAAAAGGTTGTAAAATTTAGGTGCCCTTTCATAAACCCTAGAAAGGTTGATGGCACGCATTGGGATTTACCCTTTTTCCGTGATTTAAAAGCCTGATTTCTTCTCTTTTCTGAGATTTTGCGCCGCTAGTTCTGTTTCCCATCTTTTTCGTGCAAGCAGTTCTCAAACCCTTTTCATATTTTTTTTCCGATCAAGCTCCGACGAGGGAGCTACCGTCGGCCGTTCATCGAACCGACACCACCATTTGACTCCCCTCGCGGTTCTGATCAAAACCTGCCCATCCATTACTCTAACTCCGTTGCCGTTTGCCAGAAATCGGTGAAGAAAACCTTCGACTTTTCCGCTTCACCGTCGTTGTGCTCAGTTCACGTTCGAGTTTGGCGTGTGGGTAAGCTGATGAGGCCTTGTCTGGTGTTATCGTGTTTGCGTGCGTGTTTTGGTTGGAAAAATGATCGTAAAAGGGTCGTCGGAGCGTCGCCGACGGTGGGAATCAGAAATGGGGTTTGAGCTCTAATTTTTAATTTGGGGATTTTTGGGTCTGAACCGGTCCAAGGGCTGAACCGGGTTGACAGAACCGAACCGGTTCATTTTTTTAAACAGCCGACTGACGTCATCGTTAACCCGTTAACCCGTTGACCCGTTTGATCGTTGATCGTTGACCTGTTGACAGAAGGGATTGCGTCCTACGATAAAGACCGGTGTTGCTTTACATATGGATCATGAATACAAAGACATTACTCGACGAGCTAGGATAGCTGAGCGTAATGAGGCAGAGTTGAGACAGCTTGAGTTGCATGGATCTGATAGAGGGAAGAGACCAGTGTCAGTGCCAGTTCAGCATTGTCAGGGAAATCAGTCCAGAAAGAGAGCTAGAGATGAGTCAGATTATCAGAGTTATTCGAGAGCTAGACCAGTGACTCCTTCTGTTCCGACCGTTAGTGCTGGTGGTTCGACTGGTAGTCAAGGGGTGCCACAGTGTTCCTTCTTAAAGAAGTGGCATTCAGGCGAGTGTAGGAGGCAGACTAGAGCTTGTTTCAGATGTGGTTCATTCGAGCATCGTTTCAGAGATTGTCCGGTTCCACCTCCCTCAGCTTTTACTACTACTCAGTCTCAGGCATCAGTACAGACTCCCGCCAGGAGAAGAGGTCGGGTTAGATCTGTTACTTTAGGCTCTGCTAGTAGAGGTAGACCAGCTCCGAGTAGAGGATCAGCAGGATCAGGGGCCAGACAGCCGGGGTTAGTTTATTCTACTAGGAGACACGAGGATCGTGATGAGCCAGATGTTATTTCCGGTACATTCTCTATCCATTCTATTCCATATTTTTCTCTGCTAGATAATGGTTCGACTCATTCGTATGTTGCGAGTTTTGTGTCTGAGGGTCTTGAGATTTCTGTTGAAGAAACTGTTAGTACTGTTACTGTACACAGTCCAGTGGGTAATCCAGTTGAGGTTACTAAAGTTTACAGGAATTGTCCTCTTGAGATTCAAGGGGAGATCTTTCCAGCTGATTTGATGGAGTTACCCTTTGGGGAGTTTGATCTTATTTTGGGTATGGATTGGATGTCTGCACAGCGTGTTACCTTAGACTGTGAAAAGAAGAAGGCTACACTGAGAACTCCCGATGATCGTGAGGTGATTCTGATTGGTGAGCGCAGAGGGTTCCTATGTAATATCGTCTCAGCTCTCAAAGCTGAGAAAATGATCAGGAAAGGCTCTATTGCTTATCTTGCCTATATCCTTTATCCGAGACAGTCAGATTCCGGATTAGATAAGATTTGAGTTGTGAAAGACTTTCCAGATGTTTTTCCAGAAGAATTACCTGGAGTACCGTCGAAACGGGATGAGGTTGAGTTTGGCATCGAGGTTTATCCAGGTATAGCTCCTGTGTCTATGGCACCTTATCGGATGGCTCCGAAAGAACTTAAAGAGTTGAAGATTCAGTTGCAAGAACTGTTGGATCGAGGTTTCATTCGACCCAGTGTTTCTCCTTGGGGCACTCTTGTTCTGTTTGTTAAGAAGAAGGATGGGACACTTCGACTCTGTATAGATTATCGGAAGCTGAACAAGCTGACGATCAAGAATAAATATCATCTCCCTCGTATTGATGATCTGTTTGACCAGTTCCAGGGAGCTACAATATTCTCTAAGATAGACCTGAGATCTGGTTATTACCAACTCAAGGTTAAGGATTCTGATGTGTTCAAAACAGCTTTCCGGACACGATATGGTCATTATGAGTTTCTTGTGATGCCTTTTGGATTGACTAACGCCCCTACCGCTTTTATGGATATGATGAATAGGGTGTTTCAACCCTATCTTGACCAGTTTGTTGTGGTATTTATTGATGACATACTGGTATATTCTAGATCTGAGGCTGAGCATGAGGAACATCTTCGGACTGTGTTACAGATTCTGCGAGAGAAGCAACTATATGCAAAATTCAGTAAGTGTGAGTTCTGGCTTTCTGAGGTTATGTTTCTGGGACATATAGTTTTTGCTCAGGGTATTTAGGTTGATCCGATGAAGGTTGAGGCTATTATGAGTTGGAAGCAGCCCAAGAATGTTCATGAGGTTCGAAGCTTCTTGGGTTTAGCTGGTTATTATCGGAGATTCGTTGAGGGTTTCTCTTCTATTTCAGCTCCGTTGACTAAGCTTCTGAGGAAGGATGTTCCCTTCGTTTTTTTTGAGGCTCAGCAGTCTAGTTTTGAGAAGCTTAAGTCTGTGTTGACTGAAGCTCCAGTTTTGATTCAGCCTGAGCCTGGTAAGGCTTATACAGTTTTCAGTGATGCTTCGTACACCGGATTGGGGTGTGTTTTGATGCAGGACGGGAAGGTAGTGGCTTATGCGTCTCGACAGTTGAAACCGCATGAGTGTAACTATCCTACCCATGATCTAGAGCTTGCTGCTGTTATCTTTGCACTTAAGATCTGGAGACACTATCTCTACGGAGAGAAGTGTTATATCTATAAAGACCATAAGAGTCTGAAATATCTCCTCACTCAGAAAGAGCTTAATCTGAGACAACGTCGTTGGTTAGAGCTTCTCAAGGATTATGATTGTGAGATTGAGTATCATCTGGGTAAAGCTAATGTCGTTGATGATGCATTGAGCCGTAACGCCATTTCAGATATGAGAGCTTTGTTTGCTCGGATGAGTTTGTACGACGATGGCAGTCTGTTTGCAGAACTTCGGGTTATTCCTACATTGATTTCTGATATTCGAGCTGAGCAGCCTAGTGATCCGTTTTTTATGCATCGTATCAGAGAGGTGCATGAGGGTACATCACGGGATTACTCTATTGATCAGGATGGGGTATTATGTTTTCGTGGCCGGTATTGTATTCCCAGGAAATCTGGGTTAAAACAGGTTATTCTCCGTGAGGCTCATGAAAGTCCTTATTCTATGCATCCTGGTGGTGACAAGATGTATAAGAATCTTCGTGAAAGGTACTGGTGGAAAGGTCTCAAGCGGGACGTCGTCGGATTTGTATCGAAGTGTTTGACTTGTCAGAAAGTCAAAGTAGAGCATCAGCGTCCGTATGAGTTACTACAGCATATTGAGATTCCTCAGTGGAAGTGGGAGCGCGTGACTATGGACTTTGTTAGTGGACTTCCTTTGACTCCGTCGAAGAAGGATTCCATCTGGGTTATTGTTGATCGTTTGACGAAGTCTGCGCATTTCATTCCTGTCCGAGTTAACTATTCTTTGAGTAAGTTTGCCCGACTTTATATTTCTGAGATCGTTCGACTTCACAGGGTACCGCTATCTATTATTTCTGACAGAGATCCGAGGTTCACTGCAAGATTCTAGGGGTCTCTTCATTCTGCTTTGGGTACTCGGTTGAACTTCAGTACATCTTATCATCCGCAGACAGATGGTCAGTCTGAGCGTGTGATCCAGATTCTTGAGGATATGTTGAGGGGTTGTATTCTTGATTTCAGAGGCAGTTGTGAGGATTTCCTACCGCTTGCAGAGTTTGCTTATAATAACAGTTATCAGGCCAGTATTAAGATGGCACCGTATGAGGCTCTGTATGGGCGTAGGTGTCGTTCACCTATTGGATGGACTGAGTTGAATGAGCACAGATTATTGGAACTGAAGATTGTGCACGAGGCTGAGCAGACTGTCAGATTGATTCGGGATCGCTTAAGGCTACTTTTGACAGACAGAAGTCTTATGCCGATTTGAGACGTCGTGATCTTGAGTTTGAGGTGGGTGATGAGGTTTTCTTGAAAGTATCTCCTTGGAGGAAGGTACATCAGTTTGGTCGGAAGGGCAAGCTGAGTCCTCGTTACATTGGGCCTTATCGGATTATTCGTCGAGTCGGACCAGTTGTCTATCAGCTAGAGTTACCACCAGAGCTTCAGCGTATTCACTATGTTTCAGTATTGAGACGTTATCATCCTGATCCGTCACATGTTATGCATGTTGAGGATATTGAGGTCCGTCCTGATTTGCGTTTTAAGGAGGAGCCTATTGAGATTCTTGCTCAGGATAAAAAGGTTCTCAGAAGGAAGACCATTAAAATGGTCAAAGTTCTGTGGCGTGGTCGTAGCCATGATGAGGCTACGTGAGAGCCCAAGACTGTCATCCGAGCTCAGTATCCGCATCTTTTTGCTCCAGGTAAAATTTCGAGGCCGAAATTTCTTTTTAACAGGGGGAGTTGTAACACCTCAATTTTTCCCTAATTTGAAACCCTAATAATTGGGGAATTTTAATTTGAAATTTAATTAAATTTCAGTGATTAAAATAAGAATTTTCGGAATTTTAGTGACTAAATTGCAAAGGTTGTAAAATTTAGGTGCCGTTTCATAAACCCTAGAAAGGTTGATGGCACGCATTGGGATTTACCCTTTTTACGTGATTTAAAAGCCCGATTTCTTCTCTTTTCTGAGATTTTGTGCCGCTAGTTCTGTTTCCCATCTTTTTCGTGCGAGCAGTTCTCAAACCCTTTTCATATTTTTTTCGATCAAGCTCCGACGAGGGAGCTACCGTCGGCCGTTCATCGAACCAACACCACCGTTCGACTCCCCACGCAGTTCTGATCAAAACCTTCCCATCCATTACTCTAACGTCGTCATTGTGCTCAGTTAAATAACAACACAAGCTGCCCTGGGCAAAACTGTCATGGCAGCAACTTCTTGTTATGCCACCTCTTTGTCTTGTCCTTGTAAATCCTTGCGTTGTCGTAGGCCATTGCTCGAATTTCTTCAATTTCATTCAAGTCAAGTAACCTCTTCTGTCCTGCCTTGTCTAAGTCAATGTTTACCGCTTTGATGGCCCAGTAAGCTCTGTGCTCTATCTCAACAGGTAAATGGCATGTTTTTCCATATATCAGCCGGTAGGGTGACATTCCAAATGGAGTCTTAAAAGTTGTTCTATAGGCCCAGAGTGCATCATTTAGGTGTAAGGACCAGTCCTTTCGAGTTGGTTTAACCATCTTCTCAAGAATGTTCTTTACCTCTTTGTTGGATATTTCGGCCTGTCCATTGGTCTGAGGGTGATATGTTGTTGCGATCCGATGCTTTACGCCATATTTTCTTAAGGCAGCGGCTATTACCCTATTGTCGAAATGTCTCCCTTCATCACTGATGATCGCCTTAGGTATGCCAAATCTGGAAAAAATGTTCCTGTGTAGAAATCTCTGAACAGTCTTGGCATCGTTTTTCTGTGTGGCGATCGCTTCAACCCATTTGGACACATAGTCCACTGCCAGTAGGATGTAGAGGTTCCCACATGATGTTGGGAACGGTCCCATGAAATCAATCCCCCATACATCGAAGATCTCGACTTTCTAAAATGTTTTGCAGTGGCATCTCATGTCTCCTTGAGATGTTTCCAGTTCATTGGCATTTGTCACAGCTTTTGTAGAATGCCTGTGCATCCTTAAACAATGAGGGCCAATAAAAGCCAGACTACAAAACCTTGGCAGCAGTTTTGTTCCCACCTAAATGTCCTCCATATGGTGAAGCATGGTAGTGATGTGGCACAACTTCCTGCTCATCCTATGGTACATACCTCCTGATGATCTGATCTGCCGCCATGGCTGTCGCAGCAGTGCTCGTGGCAGCAAACAGCTACTCGTCAGGGAAGGTCTCCAGTATGTGTGTCTTGTCTGTTGGCAGACTCTTTCCCCTTTCTAATCTTGACAAGTGGTCTGCAACTTGGTTTTCTGTCCCCTTTTTATCCTTGATTTCAATGTCGAATTCTTTCAGCAGCAGAATCCAACGTATCAGTCTAGGTTTTGCGTCTTTTTAGCAAACAGATACTTCAGTGCAGAGTGGTCTGTGTGAACCACCACCTTCGTTCCAAGTATGTAGGCACAGAACTTGTCAATCGAAAACACCACTGCTAACAGTTCTTTTTCTGTTGTGGTGTAATTCACTTGGGCGTCGTTTAGTGTTTTACTGGCGTAATAAATTACGTGAAACAGCTTGTCTTTCCTCTGTCCAAGTGCTGCCCCTACAGCGTAATCACTGGCATCACACATAATTTCAAATGGCAAACTCCAGTCTGGTGGCTGTACAATTGGGGCTGTTACCAACCTTTCTTTTAGGATTCTGAATGCCTCAGTACATTCAGCATTGAAGTCAAAGAGACGATTCTGCTCTAGTAAGTGGCATAGAGGCTTGGTAATCTTCGAAAAATTTGCAATAAACCTTCGATAAAACCCAGCATGCCCTAAGAAACTTCGAATTCCCTTGACTGTGGTGGGAGGCGGCAGCTTTTCAATCACTTCTATTTTGGCTCTGTCAACTTCTATGCCACGGCAGCTTACCTTGTGGCCTAGGACTATCCCTTCATCAACCATGAAGTGAAATTTTTCCCAGTTTAATACCAAGTTAGCTTTCTCGCATATTTCGAGTACCTTCTGTAGGTTGCCTAAGCAGCCTTCAAAACTGTCTCCAAAGACAGAAAAATCATCCATAAATATTTCCAGGAAGTCCTCCACCATGTCAGAGAATATTGCCATCATACACCTCTGGAAAGTTACTTGTGCATTGCAGAGTCCAAATGGCATTCTCCGAAAAGCGTAAGTACTGTATGGGCAAGTGAAAGTCGTTTTCTCTTGATCCTCCGGTGCGATGGCTATTTGGTTATAACCTGAGTAACCATCAAGAAAGCAATAATAAGGTTTTCCCGCTAATCTATCAAGCATTTGATCAATAAAAGGCAAGGGAAATGGTTCTTCCGGGTAGCTTTGTTAAGCTTCCGGTAGTCCATACAAACCCTCCAACCGGTCACAGTCCTGGTTAGGATTAATTCGTTTTCTTCATTGGTCACCACGGTTATTCCTTCCTTCTTAGGAACGCACTGCACCGGGCTCACCCACTTACTATCCGAGATGGCATAAATTATCCCAACGTCCAGCCATTTGATAATTTCTTTTCGCACCACTTCTCGCATAGCGTCATTCAAGCGTCTCTGGGCATCAATGGTCGGCTTATGATCATCCTCTAAGAGAATTTTATGCATCCCTATCAGCTAATGTTCATGTTCCTGCATCAACTTGGAAGAGATGATTACGGGCAACGTATCATTTAATCCAAGGAAAACATATTTGAGCTGCCCTGGCAGGGGCTTAAGGTCTAAAACAGGTGGTTCTATAGTTGAGAGCTTTTGGATGATGTGCTCATTCGAGGTATAGTTTAAGGGCTCGAATAACTTACCTGGACGATTGCCTATCTAGTTTACCTCCTCATGACCTTCAGTGTCGGATAAGTCTGAATCTGAGGAGCTGCTGTCGTGACAATTTTCTAGGTGGCTCTGTGGCAGTAACCAAATTTGATGACATGACAGCTCGATCTGATGCATGGTTGGTCAAAGGCTACTTTAGTGATAGCCTTGCATTCTTCTTCTGCATCAGCATGCTTAATTTCCTGGAGAACATTTAGCTTGATCTCTTGATCATTCACTCTCATTGTAAGTTCTCCCTTTTCTACATCAATCAGTGATCTGCCTGTGGCTAAGAAGGGTCGCCCTAGGATGATTGGTGCATTCTCATCTGCTTCACAATCTAAAACAAGAAAGTTAGCAGTAAAAATAAACTTATCCACTCTTACCAAAATATCTTCAATCTTCCCTTCTAGTTGCACATAAGAGCGGTCTGCCAGCTGCAGCATAACTCTCGTGGGTCGTGCTCATCCAATACCTAATTTCTGAAATACAGATTTGGGCATTAAATTAATACTAGCACCTAGATCACAAAGTGCCTTACCCACGAATTTATCACCAATTATGCATGGTATGACGAAACTCCCAGGATCCTTCTTTTTCTGGGGCGGATGCTTGTGCAAGATAGTCATGCATCCTTCTGCCATTTTTACCGTTTCGAATTCCCCAAGTCTGGATTTTTTCGACATAACATCCTTGAGAAATTTTGCATAACCGAGCATCTGCTTGACGACATCTAACAGCGGTAAGTTAATGTGAACCTGCTTGAAAATATCATAGATCTTTTTCAGCTGGTACTCCTATTTCTGCTTCTGTAGCCGCTGTGGAAAAGGAGGTGGAGGACGGTAATCTTCAATTCGTCCCTCCCATGGTATTTGGATTTGAGGAGGCTTAGGTGTTGGGTCACGTCGGCACGCCCCGTGGCGCAGCGGAAAAATTAATCCGACGTAATCCAGCCAGGATACATGTACAGGAACGAATCAGGGGTGAAAAGATGAAGATTTACCTTTTAAAACTCTGGAAACTGGAAGACCGACGGTTTGTCGGAATAACCACGTCAAGTAAAACCGGAATCGTCACAGGTTCGCAACGACCTCTACGGAATCCACCCGAACAAAACGAACAAAGTTTCCGCCTCCCTAACACTTAGGGATAAATTTCGACAGGTTTGAACACCTTCCAGGGAGAAGTCGAAATCCCTCCAGGGATTCCTGAGGGAGTCTGAAATTGACTAGGGGTTCTACCGGGACTTGGATTCGAACTAGGAAATCGCCAGGAATTTGCCAGGGGGCAAGAGGAACACCAGAAAAATATCGAACAGCTTCTTAGAAGAAATCTGGGACTTGTCAAAAATTCCAAAGGGGAATTCCCAGGGATATGTCGAAATTTGCAATGAGGAATAGGGATGATTTGGTTGCTAGCCCTTGTCCCTTTAAATAGTATTCAGAGACTTAATTCTAGTTGAATTCTTTAAATCCAAGTTCAACCAAAATTCATAGAATCTAATTCTACTTGAAATTGGTTTATATTAAATATACATTATATTTAATAATATTAAATGAAATATATATATTTAATTATGTAAAATCTTATTCTACATAAAACATGGATTTAAATACACATTATATTTAATCCATATATATATATATATATACGTTTTATTATATAGAATCTCATTCTATCTTTATTTGATTTAAATATATTTAAATATATATTATTTAATTATGTAGAATCTAATTCTACATAAACTTGGAATTAAATATACATTATATAAATTCCAAATATATATTTAAATTTCTAGAATCTTTTTCTATAATATTTAAGTCTCTAAATATTTTCCATACTCTAAATAATATTTGACAAATACAATATTTATCCAATATTATTCCCATTTAAGGGAGTTGCCAATTTCCCCTATCCCATAGGGGTTTTTCGGCAACCTCCCTAAAATAGGGAGTATGGTTTCCAATTTTTGTTCATTTCATTCGAAGGGTGTGACCCTTGTAGGTTCATGCAACGTTAGCAGCAAAATTAGAACTGTTCTAATTTTACAAACAATGAGTGGCATCTAGCAATACATCATTGCTACCTAAGTTGCATGAAGTCATGGTTTGACTTTCCTAATTCCTGAATAAACTTCCTTTATGTATTTCATCCTTTTGTCCTTTATATCTTAGATGAACACAAGTCGTGGGTTAGTCACACTTGCGTTGTCCATCTTGTGTTTCTTGATGTCTTGAGTAGATTATGATAAACGAATCTATATGATATCTCATATCACAATATTCGAGCATAGCCATGCATTTTCTAATCTCACTCAATCAAGTGGCCGAAGATATTTCTCCCATTATGTAGGAGGGACAAATCCTTTCTTGATCAACCATATTTCACTACATAGGTCATCACGTATCCAATTATCAGTCTTTATAATGTAGTCAGTTACGACACACGTTTGACTATGTCAAAATATGTAAATCTTTATGTTGAAATCATGTTGATCTCAAGTCTGAAGATTATACATATGTTTATCATGAGCAATGTTGTGACTGTCACATAATTACCCAAGAAACATGCTCATAGCGGGTCAATCCAGTATGTTGTTCTCTAACAAATACTTATGTGTTGATTTTGACATCTCTATGTCAATGACAACGCTTGTCATCAACCACATATTAGTCTTTATATATTATTACTGTCCATACCCGTAATATTATTCGACTAAGGATCCTATTTAACAATAATCGTATTATTGTATGCACATTATTATCCAATGGTTAGTTTGATGCACAGAAACATACCAAATGATAATAACGGTAATGCCATTACTTGATAAATCTAGTAAAATAATATGTTTATTCAATCATCATATGATTGGTCTTTGGGCATACTCCAACAATCTCCCACTAGCACTAAGACCAATCATTCTCGTATCTAATACGATATGGCTTTGTGTAACTGACATGCTTATGCTGTGTCAAAAGCTTTGTCAAGGAGTTGACTAAGTTATCAACTTTGTGCGTATGTTGCATACTTTCACATCTCCAAGATGTAAGCACTTTAGAATATGTTTGGATTTATTGATGAAATCTGGGTTTTATTTGCTTACGCAAAGGTTCCATCATAACAGAGTTATGTAGCATCTAATATGCTGGGAACAACCCTTAGTTCAGAAGTGAACCCTTTAGATCCAAACATCCTTATTTACTGCTATGTCGACTGTAATACATTCAGCCTATGTTGTAGAGTTAGGTATTGTCTCATGTTGCTAACTCGCAGTATCTTTTATTAATGCAAAACAGATTGCGATCTTTTGTTCCTTTTGATGAGTATGTCATCTACATACAATACTTAGGAAAGTAACAATGCTCCCACTAGCTCTTTTGAAAACATGACTCCCCTTTGTTTCTAGATAAACCAAACCTTTTGATTGTATCTTCTGAAACGAATATCCCAACTTTGAGAAGCTTGCCTTAGTCTATGGATAGACCTTTGTAGCTTACATACCTTGGAGTGACAAAACCTTCTGGATGTGTCATGTACACATCTGTTTCAAGTTTTCCCTTCGGAAAGTGGTTTTGACATTCCTTTATTTGATTCCATAATCATCGTATGTAACTACTTGCAAGTGAGATTAAGATGGATTAAACATAGCTACAAGGAAGATGCTTTATCATAGTCTATACTATGAAGTTTGTCGAAAACTTTTAGCGACGAATCATCCTTTGTATGTTTTATCATCCATGGCGGCTTTTCCTTTCTGAAAAACTCATTCATACCTCTTAGGTTTTACCCTTTTAGGTTACCAAAGTCTATACTTGGTTTTAGACATGGATTACATCTCATATCTCATGGCTCTTAGCCATTTCTCGAATTTTGGGCTCACCATTGCTTTCTGATAAGACTTAGTCTTTATCTTGATCCGAAAAGAAGAGTGTTTCCATGTACGGATAGTGAGAAATCCATATTTCTCAAGTATATGGTATTCTCTTAAGGATCAACACAATGATTGTGTTTTGTTCCAATGTTCCTTGATCATTTGTGGAACATTCTCAATCTTTGGTTCATAAATTTGTTGTCTAAAATTTCTTCACATTCCAAATTCCATTTTTTCCTTTTGTGAGAGGTAATCTCTTTCGAGAGAAACTCTCGTTTGAGCAACAAACATTTTGTTCTCGTTGAAAAATGAAATCCCTTAGTGATAAGTATTCTCTTTCGAGATAAACTATCGTTTGAGCAACAAATATTTTGTTCTCGTTAAAGTTGAAGAAATAATATCCCTTTGTGAGAATTAATCTCTTTCAAGATAAACTCTCGTTTGAGAAACAAACGCTTTGTTCTCGTTAGGATAAACAACAAATGGATTTTTTAAGGTTCAAACTTTGTAAACATTTTAACATGTAAGTAACCTTAAAACTTCAAAGGTATTCTAGAACAATTCTTAGTCCATATCTTATATGATGTTTCGAAAAAAACACGATTAAGTATGAGAGTTGTTTTTCTAGTGTGTAAAGAAGTCGAAAATGACTTGTTTTGAATCAAAACATGTCTAACATATTTGATTCTCTTTCAAAGACTTTTCGTTCCACTTGTGGGATTTAATTATGGGACAATCCCATATTCTTTGAAAGTTCATCAAACTTTAAATATTCTTGAATTTGATCTCATCAAATTACCTTAATACTTTTATGAGTTTGAGATTAGTCATTTGTTTTATTTATCTTATAAATATTATTGATTTGATTAGTTTAAAGATCATTGATTCGTTGTGCCATAAGAGATTAAAAGAATAACATTTATTTAAATAATCTCAAAATTAAAATATCTTGTCCTTACAAGATAACTAAAACTTAGGCACAAAATAATAATCTTAAAAACTAAAACAAATCTATTTAAGCAAAAACACATGTCCTAATGGATGATGTAGCAACTCTTGCTTTATTTCCATTCGCAGGTCCATGTCTATTCTGATGCCTTCTCTTTAGAAGCCTCTGAGGTTGATGCCTCACTCGTTTTTGCTTTCTTGACTTCTTGTAGGTGTGTGGAGCAGTTTCTCTTCCAATGACCGGTCTTGCCGCAATGGAAACATTTTCCATCCTTCTTGATTCCCTTCTTAGGTTTCAATGCCTCATTTCCATCGGTTTTGGTCTTACCATCACCTTTAGACTTTGCTGCCGATTTACCTTTCTTCTTGCCCTTGCGGACCATCAGAACAGGTTTAGGTCCTACCTTCTTCAGGTTGATTTCAGCAGTTCTCAACATGCCGAGCAACTGTGGCAGCGTCTCGTTAATTTCATTCATGTTGAAATTAAGGACGAACTGATTGAAACTATCCGACAACGATTGCAGGATGACATCAGTAGCTAATTTGTCTTTTAGTGGAAAGCCGAGCTTCTCCAACGTTTGATGTAGCCCATCATTTTGATGACGTGAGCTCCTACGGGAGATCCCTCACTCATCTTGCATTAAAACAAAGCTTTAGAGGTCTCGTACCTCTCTTGACGAGCTTGCCCTTCATAAATCTCCTTGAGATTTTGAATCATATCATAAGCTACCATGTCCTCATGTTGCTTCTGAAGCTCAGGGTTCATGGAGGCAAGCATAAGACAACCGACATCCAGCATGTCGTCCATGTGTTTCTTAAACTTGTCATTGTCAGCTCTGGAAGCAGTGGCAACCGGTTCATCAGGAACATGTTCTTCAATGACATATTCCTTCTTTTCCTGTTTGAGAACAATTCTCAAATTGCGGAACCAGTCAAGGAAGTTTATGCCATTGAGCTTATCCTTCTCAAGGATAGATCGCAGAGATAGAGTGTTATTTGCCATTAATTCTACAACAAATAAAATATGCTACATAAGTTTTACTAAATTTTAAAATTTATAGATAGGTCTTTACTATAAATTTACTCCCACTATTTTCTTCAAAATTAAAAACCCTCTAGTTTTAATTTCGGAAAAACATTTCGATAGTTTTTCTAGTGAGTGAGGATCCGTATTTCACCATTCCTAAATCAGCTTTGGCCAGTCTTTTAGGAAATGGTTATTTAGGTAAGTAACACCTTACTAATTACATCTCATGTAATTCCTCATCTTTTGGCGAACAACTCTTGTTCTTTAAATCATCTTATGATTATCCAAAACTTTTAACCACTAGGTTTTCTAATCCTATTAGAAACAACCCAGCTAGGTCAATACCAATATCTCAACCGACGAATATCACTAGATTATTCTTCGCGTTTAACTAAGATAGATAAATGTGACATTGCTTTGGCAAAACTCGCATTATATCGATCGAAGCTTTAACGAGGGTAAATATTGGATGGTTAAAACAGACTTAGAATTATAGTGAGGGATTTACTTAATTATCTCATCATTTTAACATTGATCCTATCAATAGAACTATGTTTAATCATGCTTATAAAACATCCATTGCATCACATACAAGGTAAATATAAGCGGTAAATAAATATGCAATGATTATAGCCCTTCTTAACCTAAGGCGACCCGTCCCAAGCCAATGGGAGGACCATTCTACTCAAGATAGAATCTGCTTCTGAAACGTCTGGTCCACCAGGGAAGGCCCACCACGCTGCTACCTTGGTCCTTGCTTTATCTTTTTGAGTATTTACAATTTTCAGAAACTCGCGTTACATGCGAGGGAGTGAGATGAGAAGAGAAGTACAATAGAAGACAGAGAAAGGCACGACACGCAGGCCGTATTTATAAAAAACAAAACTATAAAGGCTATGGGCTATAACCATGCAAAACAAACACCGTGCAATCTAACATGCATTTCAAACATCATGCGAGCAAAGTAACGACGTGTTTACGGAGTTTTAAATTGATTATCCATATGTTGCGGTTAATGGGCCAAAGAAGGATCACGAGGTTTCATAAACCATTTGCGTTAACGAACAAATGCACCAGGTAGGTCAACATGAAAGAGAGGTGGCGCACTAGGCACACTTAAGTACCAGGTCTTTGATGATGCCAATCCTAGACATGCATTTTTCATAACGTCTAACCATAACTCTTATGGATTCACCGTGAAAAATAGTTTGATAACTTTTATCAATTAGAAGCCCTTTCAGAGATTTCATAAATCTATGAAACTACGAACAACTACTTGTTCTCTAGACTAACTATTAGTCTCAACATGTTAACATTTAACATTGAAGCAACCTAACATAGTTATGATTAACTCTTAATCATTCAGTGATAATCGAAATAAGTCTTTATTAGGTGTGATACGATAAACGATAAATATCTAAATCGAATCAAAGAGCATGCATCTCATACATAAACATCACCCAAGAATTTAAGTCTGAATTCGTATGATACAAGTGGCTCTGATACCACTGTTGGGTCACGTCGGCACGCCCTGTGGCGCAGCAGAAAAATTAATACAACATAGTCCAGACAGGATCCATGTACAGGAACGAATCCGGGGTGAAAAGATGAAGAGTTACCTTTTAAAACTCTAGAAACTGGAAGATCGACGGTTTGTCGGAATAACCACGTCAAGTAAAACCGGAATCGTCACAAGTTCACAACGACCTCTACGGAGTCCACCCGAAAAAAACGAACAAAGTTTCCGCCTCCCTAAAACTTAGGGATAAATTTCGACAGGTTTGAACACCTTCCAGGGAGAAGTCGAAATCCCTCCAGGGATTCCTGAGAGAGTGTAAAATCGACCAGGGGTTCTACCAGGACTTGGATTTGAACTAGGAAATCACCAGGAATTTGCCAAGGGGCAAGAGGAACACCAGAAAAATATCGAACAGCTTCTCAGAAGAAATCTGGACTTGTCGAAAATTCAAGACGAGAATTCCCAGGGATATGTCGAAATTTGCAAGGAGGAATAGTGATGATTTGGTTTCTAGCCCTTGTCCCTTTAAATAGTATTCAGAGACTTAATTCTAGTTGAATTCCTTAAATCCAAGTTCAACCAAAATTCATAGAATCTAATTCTACTTGAAATTGGTTTATATTAAATATACATTATATTTAATAATATTAAATGAAATATATATATATATATTTAATTATGTAGAATCTTATTCTACATAAAACATGGATTTAAATATACATTATATTTAATCCAAATATATATATTTTTTATTATATAGAATCTCATTCTATCTTTACTTTATTTAAATATATTTAAATATATATTTTTTTAATTATGTAAAATCTAATTCTACATAAACTTGGAATTAAATATACATTATATAAATTCCAAATATATATTTAAATTTCTAGAATCTTATTCTATAATATTTAAGTCTCTAAATATTTTCCATACTCTAAATAATATTTTACAAATACAATATTTATCTAATATTATTCTCATTTAAGGGAGTTGCCGATTTCCCCTATCCCATAAGGGTTTTTCGGCAACCTCCCTAAAATAGGGAGTATGGTTTCCAATTTTTGTTTGTTTCATTCGAAGGGTGTGACCCTTGTAGGTTCATGCAACGTTAGCAACAAAATTAGAACTGTTCTAATTTTACAAACAATGAGTGGCATCTAGCAATACATCATTGCTACCTAAGTTGCATGAAGTCATAGTTTGACTTTCCTAATTCCTGAATAAACTTCCTTTATGTATTTCATCCTTTTGTCCTTTATATCTTAGATGAACACAAGTCATGGGTTAGTCACACTTGCGTTGTCCATCTTGTGTTTCTTGATGTCTTGTGTAGATTATGATAAACGAATCTGTATGATATCTCATATCATAATATTCGAGCATGGCCATGCATTTTCTAATCTCACTCAATCAAGTGGCCGAAGATATTTCTCCCATTATGTAGGAGAGACAAATCCTTTCTTGATCAACCATATTTCACTACATAGGTCATCACGTATCCAATTATCAGTCTTTATAATGTAGTCAGTTACGACACACGTTTGACTATGTCAAAATACGTAAATCTTTATGTTGAAATCATGTTGATCTCAAGTCTGAGGATTATACATATGTTTATCATGAGCAATGTTGTGACTGTCACATAATTACCCAAGAAACATGCTCATAGCGGGTCAATCCAGTATGTTTTTCTCTAACAAATACTTATGTGTTGATTTTGACATCTCTATGTCAATGACAACGCTTGTCATCAACCACATATTAGTCTTTATATATTATCATTGTCCATACCTGTAATAATATTCGACTAAGGATCCTATTTAACAATAATCTTGTTATTGTATGGACATTATTATCCAATGGTTAGTTTGATGCACAGAAACATACCAAATGATAATAACGGCAATGTCATTACTTGATAAATCTAGTAAAATAGTATGTTTATTCAATCATTATATGATTGGTCTTTTGGCATACTCCAACATTAGGTTCTTCAGAATCTTTGTCTTTCTCCTCTGTCCCTTCTGCTGCCGTGACAGGTGTGGCAGCAGCAGGTTGTTTGTCATCTGTCGGGGCAGCGTTCACAGCAGATGTTTCTAGGGCTGGTTCCTCAATCGGTTTGGCTTTCATCTCCGGCCCTTTCAGTTGTTTCCCACTCCTAGTCGTAATTGCCTTACACTGCTCATGTGTGGGTTGTCTAGCGACCTCCGTATCGCTAGGGAATCCTCCGTTCTGCCTTGGCTTAATATGCTGGGAAACATGGCCCATTTGTGTTTCCAGTGATTTCAGTGTAGCTTCATGGTTCGTCATTCTCATCTCTGTTTTGTCCATAAATGTCTCAGTCTTCTTGACGAAGTGATCCATGTTTGCCATGTAGGCTCTTGTCTGTGACATGAATGTGGCCAAAGTCTGCTCCAGTATACTAGGTGCGGCTGCCGGCTGCTGTTGCGGCTGCTGCCGTGTCAGAATTCTAGGTGCCCCCTGATTTTGAGTGTTCTGCACTTGAGGATTCATTGCATTGTTTGGGTTGCTCTAGGAGAACTTGAGATCTTTCCTCCAGTTGGGATTGTAATTGTTGGAGTCATAATTTCTTTGCTTGTTAAAGTTTCCAACATACATCCCTTCCTCTAGATGTAGCAGGCAATCTTCCGAACTATGATTCCCACTGCAAGTTTCACATACCTCTTCTGCAGAGTAGACAGATTTTTAATCTTTCTTTAGCAAATTTTCTACTGCCTTTGTGAGGTACGCAACTTGTGTCTTTAGGGAATTGTCGGCCTCATAGTCCTTCACAGCTAGCACTCGTTTACCTCTCCTTACTGTGGGAAATTGCTCTTCGTTCTTCGCCAAATTTTTCAATACTACCATGGCTTCGTCAGGATCTTTGTCCAACAACAGACCATTTGCTTCTGAATCTATTCTCATCCGGGTATGTGTGTTGGCAGCATTGTAAAATTTGATAACCTGATTCCAAACGGGGAATCCATGCATTGGGCAATTCCTCAGAAGAGTGGTAAACCTGTCCTATGCCCCGTGCATTGGCTCGTCATCTTCTTGTTGAAAAGTAGCAATTTCGTTACGTAATCGCTCAGATAAATGGGAAGGATTAAAACGAGATAAAAATTCACGAGTGAGATCCACCCAAGTTCGTATTGAACCCGACGTTAGTTTGTTCCACCAAGTTTTCGCTCTGTCCCTTAGTGAATGGGGAAATAACCGAAGCCTCAGTATCTCCGGATTTACTCCTGGTAATCTAAACGATCCACAGATTTCCTAGAACGTTTTCAGATGTTCTCTGGCACCCTCTGTAGCAGCACCACTAAATTGGCCAGCGGAATTGATCATGCTGAACATCACAAGTTTCAGCTCGAAATTTTCAGCTTCCACGTCTGGCAGGGTGGTCTCTAGTTCTACATGATCATTGATCATGTATTCACGGCATGACCGTCGTGCGGCCACGACAGCGGCAGGCGGTCCATTCCTGTCATCGACGAGAGGATCTTCGGGATTCCTTTGGTTGTTCCTCCTGTTATTAATTGCTTCTAATTGTTCCTCAAGATAGTTGTTTCTGGCTATCAAAAGACGGACTCGGTTCTTGAGATTGCACGAGCGTTCGATTTTAGGGTCTAGTTGATACTCAAGTTCTTTGCCTTGTCTAGAATTGCATAAGCAAACGAAAAACCTTGTGAAAAGCACAAGGGGAACAATCCAAATAAAAGCAGAAAAATTAAAAAGAATATGCAGTAAAAGTAGGGTAAAGATATGTTTCCAGTCCCCAGCAACGGCGCCAAAAACTTGTTGCGTGTAAAAGAGTCTATCGCAATAGAGTGCAAGTGTACACAACGCAAGTAGTAAAGTGATACACGAAGTATCGGATGTCGAATCCACAGGGACTAGAAATAGCTTTAACCTTGGATTGCTGCACAAGAGAGAAAAAGATAATTTAAATGTTTGTAGGAAAATATCGAAGAATACTGAAGATAAAAGAGTAAAAGATTCAGGGTAAAGAAATAGGCCTTATTGATTTGCTCAGTAGTGCAGGTGTTGCACTGTCTAGGTCTTTGTGTTCTGTCGTCGCTCCTGTCGCGGCAGCACCTGCGGCGGCGGCAGTTTGTTGTTGTCGCGGCAGCGATCACACAACTCTGTACTTCAAGCTTGGCAAGAATCCCTGCTGTGACTTGTCCTATCCCTAGGTCCAAGTCTGTCGATGATCACGTCTTTGATGATACCTCCCAGCGTGAATCGAAGGATGAACACCGATGTTGTTGAATTCTTCCTTAGCCACTTAACCTCGTCCTATCCCTAGGTCCGAGATAGTTCAACCATAAACTGGAGAACCCGCACTTATTCCTTTCGTATACTTAACTCTCCCGATATTAAGTAAATGAATAATCTCACAATGCTCTCCCGAAACTCTTGCAAGATGTTAAAACCAGAATAAACAAACTTGAAGTTTATTTTATTGAACAGAAAAAATCCTAAAAACAGTACAATCCTTGCAACTACTTTACAGAATCAACCCTTAGCCCTAGGGGAAGTTTAGAACATGATGAGAAGGGGAAAAACGACTAGGGTTTTGGGGAAGACGGCCAGAGAATAAGATGTCTTTCCCTAGGTCGAATTACATGCCTTTATATAGGCCTTGGGTTCAAGTTTTCTAATAAGGTAAGAGTACAAGTTTAAATTAAAGTACAACTCAATTAAAGACTAAATCTCTTGAGCATATGCCTTTAACTCGTCCTCTTTTCTTGCTTTGGGTTTCTTCCTTGAACTTTGGGCTTGACCTTCATTCTGATCTAGGGCTCAGAAAAATATAGGAATGATCCACGACATACTGGCTTAATTTCCTCTTTCTGTCGAGCTCCACTTCACTTTTTCCCTTCACCATTGTTGTCGTCATTGGCGGCCACGGTAGCGGCGTCCTTCTCGACTTTAGTCCTATGTTCCAGATCTACTAGTCCACCGCCCTGAGTCTGCTACAGCAGCTACCAAAAGTAACCAAAATCAGTAGTAACTGCGCCATTTTATATAATTGTGATGTATATGTGAAATTGTACCTAAATGCAATGAATTATGCTTGAATGCAATAAATAAATGGGTTAAATAGGGGGTAAAATATAGAACTTTTGCACACTCAACAGTCAGCTGGGTTATTTTTCCTATGATAATCAAAAGTGGTAAATTGGAGTGGAAATTTAAGTGTTAAAAGATAGGGGTGTTCATAAAAATAAACTCATAATACAAGTTAATAAAGTGGAAAGAAAGATGAAAAATAATAATATAATAGTAGTGATATTAAACTTAACGGACCTCTAAGTATCCATTGAGCCTGTTATAAACGCTCTTATTAAAAGAGGTAGTCGGTGGTAATTTGCTTCGGTGATGATTTGCTTTGTTACCAGACATTGGTGATTTATTTGTCACAAACTTCTCATTTTCTTTTGAGTTTAGAAAATTATAATAAAATTGAATTTAGATATTATTATACAATTTTATTATATTTAGATAATTATTGTAATTTGTGTGTCCGGTTGAATTAAATATAAATGAAAGCCTTAAATTACATTTTTTAATTCTTTGGGGAACTCTGAGAATTGATATGATTGCGCTCGTAGATGCATAATTCAAATTTATAAATAATATATGTCTCAAACAAAGAAAAATCTATAGAAGGGGGTGTCTCTCGTTTTGCATTACCGAAGTTCTCATTTTTCGATGGCTCAAGCTTTGTCAGGCGTCGGCCGACCTCCTTCCACCATCTATCCTCATTCGTCCTGTTTTCGAGTGATTTTTTTTCTTTCTTTCTACGACTCTGGTTTCTTTGCGAGGTTCCTTTCGATTTTGAGGGAGTCCAATTTTTGGTTTTGGGAACTGCTTCTTAGTTCTCTTTCCTTGCTTTACACCATGGTTTTTATTGGTCTTGGTGATTGCCTGTTTAACGTAGCTTTTGGTGGTTTTCTCATTCTCCTTGCTGTGTCTCTCCTTGTTCGAGAGCAATTTCTCTATCGAGATTGAACTTATCTCGGACGGCGAACTAATGACTAAGTCCTTATTTTTTAACGGGAAGGCCTTCCTTCAACCTTGGAGCTCTCATAGTTGCAGCTGCCAATTCAATATTGGTTCATTTTCGTCGACGAGATTATGTTCTGTATTTATATTGGATCGTTTTATGCTTCTGTTAGGTGGGTTGGTCTTCGCTTTCTTATTGTTTTCTTTCCTTTTGGAGGGACTGAGACTTTTATGTCGACAACCATAAGATCTGCTTTTCTGTTTGTAGTGAAGATTGGGTTCGGTCTTATGACCTTGTCCAAGCTTCCTCCTTTGCTCATAAGGATGTATAAAGCTGACGCGACCTGAAAACTCGACTGAAATCTGCTCGAGTCAGAATCTGGTTTGACCCAAAGATTTGATCACCCGAACTCGATCCGTAACTAATTGTTGTTGACCCAAACCCGAATTGGATCTATTACTGTGGACCCAAAACCCGACTTGCACCCGACTGAAACGAACTCGAACTCAAGACTGACCTGGCAGATAACCGATTTTACCCGACTTGTTACTTGTTTTGAACTCAGACCTATTAATTGACCTGACCTGTTTTGAACCTGACTTATTATGGACCTGAACTAATATAGACCTTGCTTGAAATGTTAAATAATTTAAAGTTTAAAGTGTTCATTATATACTTAATAAATTTTTTTGTTTTAATAGATGCTTAATATATATTATATACTTAATAAAAATTAAGACATTTTTATTAAGATAATTTTTTTTATTAAGTATATATATACTTAAATCTTTTATTATATTATGTTTAATAAAAATTCATTATATACTTAATATACTTAGTAAATTCATTATATTAAGTAAAATATTTAATAGAAATATGTCTTAATTTTTAACATAATATATAATATATATTATATTAATTTTATTGTGCTTAATAAAATTTTTGTCTTAATAGACACATGTCTTAATTTTTATTAAGTAAACTATTTAATAAAAATATATACTTAATATATACTTAGTAATCTGCTCCCTCTGTCTTTTGGCACGCTCTCCCTCAGCCTTTTGGCACGCGTTTTTTCCTTTCTTTTGTTTGTTTCTCTCTGTTTTTTCCGATTCAATCTTCCTGTTGTGATTATGGCTGATATGGAAAATGAGATGGCATGACTGAATCTTGGAAGCGAAGAGGATGAGGTTTTGGATCTTGGTCTTTAGACTTCTGATGTGCAAGTGAACTATGATTTCTGCTTAGTTGGTCTCTTTCTCACTACCAGTATCATCAACTTCCAATCGATGAAAACCACACTCGCAAACCTTTGGCGCCCCGTTGAAGGGACTTCTATCTCGGAGTTGGGTGGTGGCCGTTTTCTATTTCGCTTCTATAACGAAGTTGATGTTGATAGAGTGGATTCAAGTGGCCCGTGGAATTTCAATTCTAATCTTCTCGTTCATCGACGTATAAGACAGGGTGAGAATCCCATGCTGCTGCCGTTGACTCATCTTTGTTTCTGGATCCTTGTTCATGATGTACCACACGGTTTCATGTCTGAAAAATTGGCTTCTTCACTTGGGAAATTTTTTGGAACTTTTATGGAATACGATTACAATGCCATTTCGCTGGGATACAAGGGCATTATGCGAATCAGAGTTTGCATGGATATTCGTCTTCCCCTCAAACGGCGTAAAAAGCTTCTTTTACCGGATGGTAATTGCCATTTCGTTCGTTTCGAATATGAAAGACTCACTTTGTTCTATTTTATCTGTGGCCGTCTAGGGCATGGTGAAATGTTTTGTCCTGTCAAGGTTAATGTTACCCAAGAATGCAATTTGTCCCTCCGAGCTCCGGTCCGGCGAGCTGTATCGCCGGCTAGTATTTGGCTGCGTGAACCTGCTGCAATGGGTCCACGTGATTTGGGGGATTCTGGAGGAATTCCGCGGGGTAATCTCCAAAATTATCCAAATCAAATCAATCACAGCTTGCAATTTATGCCACCTTCCCCAATTGTAGCAGAAGCTATTAAAGGAAATTCCTTTCCTTTTTTTCCACCGTCCTTATCTTTTTCTATGGATCCAAGTGGGCCTTCTCTTGGGCCAAATCCTATTATGGATATACCCATGGAACAAGCTAATGAAGAAATCCCACTCGAATCTGCTGATGGCATTAAGCGCAAAAGAATTCAAGTCATCTCATCCGAGGTTTCTCCTATGCAAGATTCTTCCGATGGCTCAACCTCAACATTGGACGGCCTTAATCCACAGGCCCGCTAATCGCAATGAAAATCGTAAGTTGGAATGTCCGTGGTCTGGGGAAACTACGGGCAGTTATGCGCCTAAGGTCTAATTTACGTGATGTTCATCCCCAAATTTTATTTCTTATGGAAACTAAAGTATCGGCTGTTCGAATGGAGAATATTCGTAAGAAATGTGGTTTTGTTCACGGGATTGATATCGATGCTGATGGTTCTCGGGGTGGTTTGTCTTTATGCTGGAATTCGGATATAATGGTCAATCTTTGTAGTTTCTCCTCATCCCACATTGATGTTACTATCTGTGATGTTGATTCTAATAATAATTGGCGTTTTATTGGTTTTTACGGGAACCCTGTTATTGCTCAAAGAAACTTATCGTGGAATCTGTTACGATCATTAAATACTAATCCAAACACTCCTTGGCTTGTAGCCGGGGATTTCAATGAAATTCTTTTAGCAAGTGAGAAAAGAGGTGGACGCGTTCGCTCTAGTAGACAAATGAATGATTTTCTTTCAGCCCTTAACGACTGTGATTTAACAGATTTGGGTTATTCTGGCTGTTGGTACACATGGGAGAAGGGGCGGTTGTCTACTAATAATATCCGGGAAAGAATCGATAGGGCTGTTGCAAATTCGGCTTGGAGGGATAATTTTACGAATTATCATGTTCAACATTTGTCCCATTCTATCTCGGACCATTGTCCTATTTCCATTGATACAAATTTTGTTCGTGATTCTGGTTCTAAAAACTCTTCTTTTCGCTTTAATGCTAATTGGGTGTTGGAGGAGGATATTGAAGAGGTGATTCGAAAGACTTGGGAGTCCTCAATGGCGGATACCAATGTTAAACTTCATAAACTAGCTACTGCCTTGCTAGTATGGAGTCGTGGTCTTAAATCCAAGCGCAACCATAATAAACGAATTCTCACTGATCGTTTGAATGCACTCTCATCCGACGATCCCGATGACGATAATCTGGCTGAACTTCTTGAGGTTAAATTGGCCCTTAATTTGGAATCGGACAAGGAAGAGCTTTTTTGGGAACAACGAGCCTGAGTTAATTGGCTTCAAAAGAGAGATCGGAATACTTCTTTTTTCCACAAGTGGGCAACCTATCGAAAAAAGAAAAAACACTATTCACAAATTGAAGCGATCTGATGGTTCTTGGGTACACAACGACAATGACATGTCTGCGCTAGCTACTGAGTATTTTGAAGGACTTTTTACCGCTCAGCCTGTTTCTGACCCTACTCCAATTTACAATCTGGTCCGTCCTTCTATCTCGACTAGTGATAATTCTGCTCTTCGTAAGCTTTTTTCCAAGGAAGAAGTCCACCTGGCATTTAAGCACGTGGCTCCTCTCAAAGCTTCGGGTCTGGATGGATTTCCAGCTATGTTCTTTCAACAGTACTGGCACATTATTGGGAATGACATAACCTCTTTTTGCAATGTTGTTTTCACTGGCTCTATGGATTTATGTGGTATGAATACAACGAGTATTGTTCTGATTCCTAAAGTTGTAAATCCAACAACTATTGATCAGTTTCGGCCGATTAGCCTCTGCCCTATTTTATACAAAATCTACGCCAAAGTTATTGGTAACAGGTTTCGGCCTCTTCTCAACCGGTGTATTGATCAGAGTCAAAGCGCTTTCATCCCTGGGAGGCTAATTTCGGATAACATCCTTATAGCATATGAATTGTTACACTCTATGAAGATTAAAAGGACTAGTTCTAGGGATGCTTTCGCCTTAAAACTCGATATGGATAAGGCCTACGATCGAGTCGACTGAAGTTTTTACAAGGTATGCTTATCCGTATGGGTTAGGGTTTCAAATTTGATGAAATGTGTTACATCTGTCTCGTATTCTATAAGTCTGAATGGGAAATCTGGTGCTTCGTTTCTTCCAACTCGTGGACTCCGGCAAGGTGGTCCACTAAACCCATATCTTTTTCTCATCTGTGCGGAGGGTTTTTCTTCCATTTTACATAATGCAAAAAATGAGAGGTCTATTGTGGGTTCAAAGGCTGGGAGATATGGTGTCCCCATTACACACCTTTTATTCGCAGATGATAGTATTCTGTTTGGACAAAGTTCTGTGAGTGAAGCTACTAAAATAAAGGTTTTGATTTCTGTTTATGAGGAGGTGTCTGGCCAGCTGGTCAACTACAACAAATCCTCTATTTTCTTTAGTGGAAATATTCCTCCGAGTATGGCATTGTCTATCATCAGTCTCTTCGGTGTTCGCGTATCTACAAATCTACAGAAATATTTGGGTTTACCAAATATGGTAGGGCGTAACAAAAAAGCTGCCTTCGCTTCTTTGAGGGCTAAATTTTGCTCAAAAACAGATAACTGGACTTTAAAAGATTTATCTATGGGTGGCAAAGAGATTTTCATTAAATTAGTGTTGCAATCTATCCCGATTTTTGCTATGCAATGCTTCCTATTTCCTAAATCCCTATGCAACGAGATGGAGTCCGTAATGAATCGGTTTTGGTGGCAAAACAAATCCACCAAGAAATGGATCCATTGGACAAGCTGGAGTGCTCTATGCCTCCCTAAACGGGATGGTGGGCTGGGTTTTCATGACTTAGCAAAGTTCAACATAGCCATATTGGCCAAGCAAGGTTGGAACTTGATTCAAAATCCTACTAGTCTACTAGCAAGAGTCTTAAAGGCTAAGTACTACCCAAATGAAAACTTCTTAAAAGCCAGGTTAGGTTCCTATCCTTCCTATACATGGAAGAGTATCTTGTGTTCAAGGGGTCTCATTGAGCAAGGCCTTGGTTGGAGAATCGGTGATGGTGCTTCGGTCAACATTTGGGAAGATGCCTGGATTGGTGAATCTGGCAATGGGAAGGTCAGTGGGGTCGTCCCGAACAGTAATTTCTCTACTGTTAACGAGCTTATCAATCACCAGACTCATACCTGGAATTTGGAATCTATTACATCATTATTCAGTCCTCAGCAGGCTATGCTAATATTAGCTACACCCTGCCCTCTTATCCTACTCATGATACACGAATTTGGAGGGGTGATGTCTCAGGCATATACACGGTTACCAGTGGATATAGGTGGCTTACCAACACTAATATAAGACCATCTATTTACCCTACTACTCTGGTAGACGACTGGTATAACAAGCTGTGCAAAGCTATTTGGTCACTTACTCTGCCTGCTAAAGTTAGAATCTTTTTTTGGCATTTCGTTCACAACTTATTACCAACAGCTAATAATCTGTGCAGAAGACAAGTTAACATTAATCCACAGTGTGTTCTATGTCACAATCATTCAGAATCAGTTATGCATCTTGCCTGTGAGTGCTCTTTTGTTACTGATGTTTTCTCAGGTTTATCAATCTACACCTATGGTATGAATGCAGAGCAAAACTTCATTTTATGGATTTCGAATTTGTTTGAGTCACTTGATTCTACACGAAGACGACTTCTAGTTATCTCTTTGTGGGCTACTTGGGGCTTACGAAACAAAATTATTCATGAAGGTACCACTCAGAGAGTCTGATATTATAGGTTTCTCCATGACCTATGTTCGTGAACTAGATGGGTCTAAAAGATCATCTAGAAGTCCATTTTCTACCAGGAATGATCAATGGGATCCTCCCCCTCATGATATCATCAAAGCTAACTTTGATGCAAGTTTTGATGTTTCTACCTCTACTTCAGTCTCGGGCATAATAATCCGTAACTCAAATGGTTTAATAATGGCAGCGGGCACTTACCCAAATCAATTTGTTCTAAACTCGGAGCAAGCCGAAGCTGCCGCATGTGAAGATACTCTCATCCTTCTCAGAGAGCTGGGCTTCAGAAAGGTGATCGTGGAGGGTGATTCGATGTCGGTAATTTCAAAACTCCGATCACCTGCAATGGATTGCTCTATGCTTGGGGTAAGAATTTCAAACATTTTAAAGAGGGCAAGGGAGTTTGATTACCTTCAGTTTGCGCATGCTCATCGCGAAAGAAACAAACCCGCGCACATCCTAGCTTTATTTGGTAGAGCTTACCCAGATTCTAGGGTTTGGATTAAAGAATCGCCATCGGAAGTTGCAGAGGCAATTTCGAAGGATCGATGGTGGTCTAACTCATCGGAGTGAGGAACCTAAATCTGCTTGTCAGAGAATTTGCTTATCCCTTCTCTGAATTCTCGACTGACTTATCCCCTCTTCTTCTCCACTCGATATTCTCCAGTATTCTTCGAAGTATTGTGATGAGGAGGAAGTCCCTGGTTCAGTTGATTCATCTTTGTCTTTTCAGTTCTTTATTCCTTTTCCTGCACGACGCCGTTTTTGTAATTTTGTTTGGTTCCTAGTTTTGTAATAAAATCAGCTTTACCTTGTTCAAAAAAAAATATACTTAGTAAAGGAATTATATTATGCTTGTTAAAAAAATTATATATAAATTATAGGAAAATTCTACAACGTGCGACGAACACCACTAATGATGAACACCATTAAATTAATTAATAAAGATTTAAAATTTCAAGGACCAATCATACAATTAATAATTATTTTTTATATATATTAAAATTTTATTTTTTAATAAGGGTAAACTATATATTTAGTACCTCACTTATTTTTGTATTTCTATTGAACCCTCATTATTTAAATATTATTTCAATTTGACCTTATTCTTTATAAAAAAATTAACCCTAAACCCTAAACTATTAAACCTTAAACTCTTAAACCTATACCCTAAACCATATACCTTTAAAAATAATTTCACCATCATCGATTCAATTCAATTCAATTATATTTGTTGAATTCTCCTAAAAAAATTCAATTAAATTATTTTTTATATATATCAAAATTAATTAAACTCAAATCTCCAAGAATTAACACTATCATCTTATTTGAGATGAAGAAGCCATCACAATTAATCATAATTAATTCAATAGTCATATTTAAACTCAATAGCTATTAGCAAAATCAGAAAGCATTTAGTCCATATTTAATCTGAATGGTTAACGACTTTTCTTTATTAATGTATCGCCGCAAAATAGAAGCTAACCAATCAAACAAACAAATAAAAAATCCCTAGAAAACAATCAAAACTGGTGCAACTTTTCTTTATTAACGACTTTTCTTTATTAATTGTGATGGTCTCTTCATCTCAAATAAGATGATAGTGTTAATTCTATAAGATTTGAGTTTAATTAATTTTGATATATATAAAAATAATTTAATTGAATTTTTAGGAGAATTCAACAATTCATTGAATCGAATTGAATCGATGATGGTGAAATTATTTTTAATGGTATATGGTTTAAGGTATAGGTTTAAGAGTGTAAGGTTTAATAGTTTAGGGTTTTAGGTTGAGGGTTAAGGGTTAAATTATTTTTTATAAAGAATAGGGTCAAATTGAAATAATATTTAAATGATGAGGGTTCAATAGAAATACAAAGATAAGTGAGGTACTAAATATATTGTTTACCCTTATTAAAAAAATAAAATTTTAATATATATAAAAAATAATTTAATTAAATTTTTAAAAATAATTATTAATTGTATGATGGGTCCTTGAAATTTTAAATCTTTATTAATTAATTTAATGGTGTTCATCGGTGTTCATCATTAATGGTGTTCATCGGTGTTCGTCGCACGTGGTAGACTCATCCTAAATTATATATATGTTAAAAAATATATATAATGCATTACTTTAATAAAATTTATATTATGTCTATTTATAAGACATGTCTGTTAAGAAATTAAGACATTTTTTATTAAGACATTTTTATATTAAATTCATTATGCTTAATAAAATTTCATTATATTAAGTATATTTATGCTTATGTTATTACAATTATAGATTAATCATCTTTATTTTTTTAGGTAAATATTATTATCAACTTAACTAACTTAACTTAAACAGTCTGTGTAAATCACAATCATCTTATATTTTTTTCTTTTAATTAAAACTGACCAAAATTATTAGATAATAATGGAAATTGTTTCAGGCTTTATTGATTACTTAAGTTGATAAAAACAAAATAAGTTAACTTAACACTTACAAATGTGTAAAAATGTAAATAAAATTAAATTGAATAAAACATAAGTTTATTACAATTACAAACTTACAAACTTAGTAAACTTTAAACTTACAAACCGAATACAAACTAACAAACTAAAAATTTAACCTCTCAGATCTTATAGCAAAGTCTTACGAGACTAAAAGCTCAACTTTGCTACCAGATATATCCACATCGAGGTGTCAAAAGATGTAATGCTACCATCAAAGTTTAATTATGGGTACCTTGTATAGCTAAGAAAATAAAGACTGGCCTGAAATAAATTAGTTTTTTTAAATGTTCGAGGCCGAGCAGAACTGGACACACTTGAACTTTGAGAGGAGTTACTTTGGACAGAAGAATTAGAAGAAGAACAGAGTACAACTTTTGAGTATATATATACAAACTAACAAACTCATTGTAAACAACACTTACTCTCCTTTCAACCTCATCCTCAACATAAAGGACGCCATACAACTCCTTCAGAAGTTGTAATTTATACTGTGGATCAAACAAAACAGCAAATAAGAGAATCGTTGAGTGATCAGACTAATATTTCTCATACAATTCAATCATAGGTCCTGACATTGCAAAAATGCCCTCACAAGGATCATTGTGAGCATCACACAACAATTTTTCAATGACAACAACATTAGCCAAGTACAAGTTAGAAGTGGGATACTTAGATCCTGAAAACAGAGTAGTAATTTCAAAAAAATGACTCAAGGAAATTACAGATTAATTTAGCAGTTTGGATCCCCTTCAAACAGTTGATCAGTTGATTAGTTGCATCCCCGTCAAACAAACAAACATGTATTAGTGATTGAAAAAAATAATGCAAATATAATTTGGAAATTAAAAAAAGGAAAGTAATATACCACTTCCACCAGGATAGTCCAACTCATAAGAAACCTCATCCATGGCAGTGTTAAATATTAAAATGAAAACATTGTACGTTGTTGTTAGAGACAGAAAATGACAAAGAACCAAACATAACAGAGCAACATAACCTATATATAAAAATAAGAAATCATAGATACATACATAACATACACTACAATAAAACCCAGATCATGCATACATACATTGCAACAGACAAAAAAGAACATGTATAGCAACATAACAGACAAAGGTTCAATCCTCGTGCGTGGCATTTTTACACCAGCCCTTAAGGTCATTTAAAAAGAACCTTCTTTGACATCAATAGCATCACAGAACGGGTTTCCAGCCTATATACTCGGATTAAACTATACATACATCATACATATATGGTATACATTACAACAGAACCAGGAACCAAAAAATAGAAAAACAGTAAAGCATGAATATTAAAACATAAACCAGGAACCAAAAAAATAGACAAACAGTAAAGCATGCATATTAAAACATAAACTAGGAACCAAAAATAGAAAAATAGTAAAGCATGCATATTAAAACATATACAAGGAACAAAAAAACAGATAAACAGCTGCCGTGACGTTTTTTGAAAGTCCGCTTTTTAAATATATGAATAAAACAGCCTTGACGATTGAAATCCAGAAAACTAGGATTTTTGACCGATTTTATATCTTTAATTAATTAGCCTTCCATTTTTATCAAAACCTTATTTATTTTGCCTAAAATCATTTTGGAGTCGCCACCGGCCACTTTGGTAGGCCAGACAGCATAAAAAACGCACCAAAGATTCTTTTGAAAAATTCGGGTTCGGGAGTCGGTTACGTGTAGGGAAGGGTTAGCACCCCTACGAACGCCCGTTATCGGTACCTTATTAATTACACGTGGCATTTTGGCATTCCGAACATTAATTTGAATTTAATTAAATCTTTTAACTGTAGAACAAATTTTATTCTGAATGTGAGTATCATTTTGTAAGAAAGTACATTTCGATCGAATATGATTGTGAAACATCCAATTACATTAGGACACTTCAACTTATATTCATAAAAATGTACCCCAACATAAAATGTTTAATGCATGATTTATTATTATCTTGTCATTTTTAAGTAAGCCCTAATTAGGCTCCATTCATTGATTTGATTTTGAATCTATGAATGTTATTAATTTTGGACATAAAAGAAAACACCCAAAATAATATTGGGCACTTTCTTTATCAAGCCCAAAGTAATAACATTCCTAATTAGAATGCCACTAATTATCAATCCTATTTTATTTTTGGGAAAACTATACCGGTGGTCCCCTAACTATGTCTGTCTTCCTACTTTGGTCCCACAACTTTGTTTTTCGGCAAAAGAGTCCCTTCCATCACATAGTTTTCCTATTTTGGTCCCCAACGTTAAATAACTAACGGTTTTGCTGACGTGGCATTTTTTAATATTTTTGGTCCCCTAACTATGTCACATAGTTTTCCTATTTTGGTCCCCTAACTATGTCTGTCTTCCTATTTTGGTCCCCGACTTTGATTTAAAAAATATTAAAAAAAATGCCACGTCAGCCTTAAAAAATATTAAAAAATGCCACGTCAGCAAAACCGTTAGTTATTTAACGTCGGGGACCAAAATAGGAAAACTATGTGACGGAAGGGACCCTTTTGCCGAAAAACAAAGTTGTGGGACCAAAGTAGGAAGACAGACATAGTTAGGGGACCACCGGTGTAGTTTACCCTTTATTTTTTATTAAATTTACCTAGTTAGTGATTTAATTCCATTTTCTAAGTTAAAGTAGAAAATTGAAACTTTTATCGGAATGCTCATTGGTTAACATCACTCTACATTGTGACACTAACCAATATTGAGCATTCTAACATTGTTTCAAATATCTACCTATTTTCTACAATGATCCCCCTATTCAATTATGATTTAGTGAACTACACTAATGGCACTAACCTAATTTAACATGTGATTAATTGTCCACACAATATAATGGTATGGTATTTTAAAAAAACATTCAAGCATAATTAATTAATTACATAATTAAAATAAAACAATAAATTAAAGCAAATAATTAAAGCAATTAAAAAAACAATTAAATTCGGAAAGGGACTAAATTGAATTAGATTGTATCTTAGGTGACCAAATTACAAATGAATAAGGACTGATTTATAAGGGAATTAAAACTTAAGAGCCCAATTCTAAGACCCTAAAAGATGAGAGCCCGGACCCATTAGCTAAGCCCAATCCAAGACCCAGGCCCAAACCCTTACCATTCGAATTAGTAAAAAGCATAAACCCAAACGTTTTAAGTCGATCGGGTCACAGACCCGTGCCCAAACCCATTCAGAGACGCGCGGATCCCCCTTTGACCCGGAATTCAAAACGGTGCCGTTCCAACTCAGTATAAGTAACCTCTAGCTAAGTTGGAACGACCATTCAGCCATTCTCTCTCTCTCTCTCCTCGTCTCTTTCTCTCTCCTTAATCCTCTGAACCCAAACACTTAAAACCCGAGAAAACATGGCCAATCTCGATCAAAACCTAGCTTTACACTTCTGTTCTTCATTTGTTCTTCAAAAATTCATAATTTGATCTCCAAAAACATCAAAAACCTTTTCTAAAACCATTTTTAAAGATCAAACACCACTTTTTTTAAAAAATAAGCCTAGAACACATCCCAAAACCCTTCATTTGATCGTCGTCAACATCTAAACATTCCCAAAACATGTTTTTCAAAGATCAAAAGCCCTATTTTTTGAAGAAAACATTAAAACCTTTTCAAAAACACCGTTTCAATCCAAAATTTTCCAAAAACTCTTCCCCAACCTGTTTCTTGGCCGCCGGGATGATATCGACCATCGGATATCATCTCCGGTCTCCTCTATCCTCTTTCCGATGACTGGACCTTCTCCGGTCATCTTCTCTGGCAACCCTGCAACCTCCGACCACCGTCCATCTTCTTCTTCCTTTTCCCGATGACCGGACCTTCTCCGGTAATCTTGTAACACCCCAAATTTTTTCCCCAATTCTAAAATCCCTAAATCGATAACCCTAGAAATTTGGGAATTTTATATTCGGAACCCTAATTGAATTTTGGGAATTTATAAAGTGAAACCCTAATTTGATTAATGGATTAAGTTGAATAGATTCAAATTTTGTGGCTTAATTTAAGTATTTCTGGGGCCGTTTTGTAATGTTGGTAAGTTCTGGTGTTATTTCGTAAACTGTAAAATGCTTAGTGACCTAATGTGTGATTCACCCTATTGTTTTTTTGGGTATTTGCTGAACCTTATCAGCCCTAATAGCTGTTCGTATGCCATTTTGGTTTCCTTTTCAGCCGCAACCCTCTCCGAAATCACCTCTAAAAAAACTAAACCTTTTCCCCTTCACCATCTTTGGTTCCGGTGAAGCTCCGACCGAGCCCCGATCGACGTCCGTGGTCAGCACGACTACCATCTTTGTGCCTGCCCTTTCCTCACGGGTAAACCTCAACCCTCGGATACACCCATCGGCCGATGTTTGTGAAGGAACAGAGAGAAACATTTTTTCACCCTCATCGTTGTGCTCCGTCGTCCTCTTCGTTGATCTCTCCTCCGGTTGCGTTTGGGTAAGCCGTCTTTAGCCTCTTCTCTTTCAATTAAGTTATCTACGGTTTGTGTTGTGACTTTTGAAATCATTGTGTTTTCTTTGAGATTGGTGGGTTTTTAAATCCTTCGTTTCTGTTGTTGGCCGGAATGACCATAGTGGTCACTGTTTGTGCTTTCGGTAAGCCACCGTCGTCATTCTGCATTTGAGCCGCCGTCGTCGTTTGGGCATCCGTGCCGCCGTCGTCGTTTGGGTTCTTGAAACCCTTGTGAGTTGGACCATTACCTTGCCCAATTGTTTTGTGATGTGGGCCGAATGTGTATGCTTGGTTAGGCCACTCAATGATCCTTGTGTGTTAGCCTAGCAAGAGAATGAGAGCCCGATCTGTGAGGGCCCAAAGTTGAGTGAACCAGGTCTTGATGGCTAAATTGAACCCGTTATTAGACCGAGCCGGTCTTGTGATCCAATTGAACCAAACCGGATCAGTGAACCTTGAACCGAACCGAACCATGAGTCTTGAACCGAACCGTTGACTTTGACCAGCCCGAATCAGTTTTGACTTTGACCAATTGGACTGAGTTGACCATTGACTAGTTTGACTAGAGTTGACCGTTGACTAGTTTGACAAGTTTGACCTTGGACCAGTATCGGTTTGACCGAGTTGACTTTGACCAGTCAAGTCAATGTTGACCGTTGACCTTGGACAGTTGAGTTTGACTGACACAGTTGACATTGACTTTGACCAAGAGTTGACTTTTTCAGAAAACGTTCATCTCAACCTTTCTCGACGTCATGAGTCCGTATCCGCTGCCCGTTTTGTCATATTAGATCCCAGAAGCTCTGTTTTGATAATTTTAATTAATCGTTACTTGAAATTCAGTAAGTTATAGATTTCAGAATCTGATTCAGAATATTCTCGTGTTTAGGTGCCGACCTTCAGATTGACGAGTTACCTGCTCCTCTAGTTGTTCAGATTAATCGTGCACGTTCTTCGAGATCTTCATGTGAGTATATCTTAGTTCGGTTTTTAGTGTTTTAGTCGGTGGCTTAGTGATAGAAATAAATGATAATATAAAATTCATATCTCGTAGGTCCTGATTCAGTGAGATCCGAGCGTGAGGCTCGCCCTTCTCGAGATTAGAGCTTCTATGGCTAAGGTGTGTTTCTTGGGGTGTTTTCAGTAAATGTTTTATTCTTGCTTGATTTATTATCTGATTAATTATGGTTTGAGACTATTTGAAACATCATGCATAGCATAATGAAATGTGTTTTTAAATCAAGCATCTGATTTTCGGAAAATATGTTACTCGTAAGAGTTCAAATTTATGATTTTACAAATCATATCATGTGTCATTTGTTCGGAATTGTATTCGGAAAAAGTGAGAGAAATCTCCACTCTAGCGAGGGAAACCTCCACTCTAGCGAGGGAAACCTCCACTCTGGCGAGGGCAACCTCTACTCTATATGATATCGGATATTTAGGCATTGCATCATGCATCGGTCATCATAACATTTATGATTTTGATTTATCAGATACATTCTGTTTTCGGAAATGAATTTATCAGAAAATGAAATATTGTTTTGATTCTATGTTTTGGTTATTACTAAAGGACACACTAAGCTATTTACCTTACACCCCTTAGTTTTTACTTTCAGTTGCTTAGACTTATTAGGCGACTCGGAACTTGGAGCATCTCTTGTTTATTCAGATATATTAATATTCAGTATGAACTCTTTTGACTACTTTGATTTACTATTTTAATATTATTTGGAATATTCGTGTAATATGGACATTGGGAATGTTTATAATTTGGGATTATTGGATGCATGTATTTACGAACTTGCTTTCAGATATTTTAATTAATTATCATAATCATATTAATTATTGGGTTTCTACTTATTTAATTGATTATTATGAATTTCATTATATTTAACCTAAATTGTTTCTTGAGAGACAAGTTTTCAATTGTGACTTCCTAGATTCGACTCATTTCTCCTAGGCCGGGTCTAGGGGGTTACATAAGAGCCCAATTTTAAGACCCTAAAAGATGAGAGCCCGGACCCATTAGCTAAGCCCAATCCAAGACCCAGGCCCAAACCCTTACCATTCGAATTAATAAAAAGCCCAAACCCAAATGTTTTAAGTCGATTGGGTCACGGACCCGTGCCCAAACCCATTCAAAGATACGCGGATCCCCCTTTGACCCGACATTCAAAACGGTGTCGTTCCAACTCAGTATAAGTAACCTCCAGCTGAGTTGGAACAACCATTCAGCCATTCTCTCTCTCCTCGTCTCTTTCTCTCTCATTGATCCTCTGAACCCAAACACTTAAAACCCGAGAAAACATGGCCAATTTCGATCAAAACCTAGCTTTCCACTTCTGTTCTTCATTTTTTCTTCAAAAATCCATCATTTGATCTCCAAAAACATCAAAAACCTTTTCTAAAGCCGTTTTTAAAGATCAAACACCACTTTTTTTTTGAAAAAAAACAAGCCTAGAACACATCCCAAAACCCTTCATTTGATCCTCATCAACATCTAAACATTCCCGAAACATGTTTTTCAAAGATCAAAAGCCCTATTTTTTGAAGAACACATTAAAACCTTTTCAAAAACATCGTTTCAATCCAAAAATTTTCCAAAACCTCTTCCCCAACCTGTTTCTTGGCCACCGGGATGATATCGACCACCGGATATTATCTCCGGTCTCCTCTTTCCTCTTTCCGATAACCGGACTATCACCGGTCATCTTCTCCGGCGACCCTGCAACCTCCGACCACCGTCCATCTTCTTCTTCCTTTTTCCGATGACCGGACCTTCTCCGGTCATCTTCTCCGGCCAGACCTAGTTTTTCTGACCACCGTCTGCAACTCCAGCCACCGCCTCCGCCGTCGCCGAAACCCTAAATCTACCCAAAAAACTTCTTTTTTAACCCTAAACCTAGATCTGAGCCCCGTTTCGTCAAAAGCGCCCTACTTCACCCAATCCTAAACAATCTACCCGAAAACCAGTAACCTCTCCTCTGTTTTTCGACTCCGACATCACTTCGAACACTCGTTTCTTCACTGTAATGACATTTCCGGCAATGGCAACACCAGATAAGCGCTCAAACTCTCTTATATATTTTTTATTTTTTTATGTATTTTTTAGTTTCAAAGTAGATCTGTTTTATAACCCTAAATCTGTTTTATCTTTCTTAGATTTAGGTTTTTTACATATACTATGGATCTGACTTATGCTTAGATTAGATTTGAGTTGTGTTTTATATCTGAGATCTAGTTTTTAGACAGGTTTAGGTTTCGGTTTTTATAGAGCTAACTATTTTGTTGTGTTTCGAACAGGTAAAGATGGGAAAACAAGAAAAACAGAGGTAGAAATACCTAGGTTTGGTATTCTGTCGGTTCCGATGAGCTTCCAGCAAGGTTCCCGTGTTCTCTAATTGACTCAGACTCCTCAGGTAACTCTTCTCTCTCTTTTTCTTTTCAATTTCCTTTTTTGGTAATTATTTGAGTAATTATGATCGCATTAATTAATTTTTCTCTCTCTTCGCAGGTATTTATACCTGCGTCAGGGGTGACGTCATTTTTGCACGGCTGGCGATGCTAGTTGGTCCCAGCTCGTTGAGAATCCGCGTGAAAAAGAACGGACCAGTGTTGTTTGACACGTGTCCCTTTGGGCTCGAAGTCGAGCGGGAAAAAGAAACACATATGGGTTCGAAGGGATTTTTGTGTTTGTTGGGCTGGTTTTGGGCTTTTAATAGCTGTAATAAGTTGGGTCCGAGTCAATATGGGTTGTCAACAGTTGTAAAGGGCTTTGGCTTTGGTTCGGGCCTTTTGTATGGGCTCTGTAAACATTTGGACATTGTATTATTGGACTCTTAATATATTTGTTTTATTCTTTTATTATTATTGTTTATTATTATTATTATTATTATTATATATATATATATATATATATATCAACCCGGACAAATATCTGGTTCTACAACAGTAAAGCATGCATATTAAAAAATTAAACAGGAACCAAAAAATAGACAAATAGTAAAGCATGCATATAAAAACATGTCGCGCATCGTTTGAAGGGGAGGGTCTATATATAGTAGTGAGGCCGGGTCAAAAGATCCACGCGTTGTTAACGGGTCACGCATCGTTATACGGGTCTTGCTCCGCAAGCATGAGTATTTTCATTTGTTTCAATTCGGTCCTGATTTTTGTCAAATTGAGCTTAAAGGTTTGTTTTATTTTCGATTTGGTCCTTATTTCAGTTTTAAGGTTTATGGTTAGGTTTTAATTTAGGGTTTGGGGTTTTAATACAGCTCAAATCCTCAATCCAATGCAGCTCATTCCCGCCTAAAATTGGTAAAAAAAATAGCCAAACAAACACAAATCATATTTTTGTTTTCTTTTCCCGCCTAAACTCCACGTGGCAGCCGGCCATAGGCTCATTCACTCTCCAAATGGATCAAGCTCCTCGCTGACGTCAGTGCCTACATCAGCAAATATAAAGAGGAGAGAGAGTTAGTGGGGGACAATGATGAGGATGCAATTATTACCTAAAATAAATAAAAATGATAAGAGAGAAAAGGCTACCTCGGAAGCCTAAACCATAAACACTAAACCCTTAAATCCTAAACATAAACCCTACACCATAAACCCTAAACCATGAACCCCAATGTATGTAAGTATGTATGTATGTAACTAACAATGTATGAACCTAAAACTCTTAATGAATTTTGTCTAAACCCTAGACCCTTAAACCCTAAACCTAACCCCTAAACCCTAATGTATGTAAGTATGTATATATGTACATATCAATGTCTGGACCCTAAACCCTAAACTATAAACAATAAACCCTTAAATCATCAACATAAACCCCTAAACTGTAAACTCTAAACCCTAAATCATGATGTATATAAGTATGTATATATGTATCTATCAATGTATGAACCCTGAACCCTTAATGAATTTTCCATAAACCTTAAACCCTTAAATCCAAAACCTAAACCCTACACCATAAATCCTAAGCCCTATTGTATGCAAGTAAGTAAGTATATGTGTGTGTGTGTGTGTGTGTGTGTGTGTAACCCCCTCGTCTCGGTCTGGCCGGATGACCGGTCCGAGTGAGCTACACGGGGAAAACCGAGTGAAAACTCCCTAAGGAATTCCCCCTCAGTTAGCAACCCTATTTTTTTCATTTTAAATCTTGTCTAGATGAGTATTTAATCCTATGTGATCATACAGCGGAACGACATTCACGAGGCAAACAAACGAACTCAGCCCAACATCTTACAGCCCAATTTTAAGCTTTAACTACAGGCGGTATCGATACCCTCAAGGGGTGTATCGATACCCCTTAACTAGGTTTAAGCTTTAAACTGCAGGCGGTATCGATACCCCTTGACTAGGTCAACTGGTCAAAGTCAACGCTAAGATGACGGTATCGATACACCCAAGGAGTGTATCGATACCCTCCCCAACGGTTGACTTCCCACGGTCAACGCTAAGATGACGGTATCGATACACCAGAGGCCGGTATCGATACCGAAATGGACAGTAGCTCCAGTGACCAAAATGGTATCGATACACCCCTCAAGTGTATCGATACCCGAGGCCTGAAACAAGAAGGTGGTATCGATACCGTACCAACCGTATCGATACCCCTGCTACGAACTTGCAGGTTTGAGCTGATTTAAGGCACAAGGAGGCCCTTAAATCCATCTAAAACACCAACCAACACACTAACATCAATCCTAAGGCAAATCAAACATAAAAGCATGCTTTAACATGAAATCAAAGGCACAATCCAACCCATGATGATACACAAACCATACAAGCAACATAAGCTTTCAAGCATAGCATTCCAACAAAAGGCATTTCAACATTTAAGGTCATACATGGTGCTCAGAGGCCTTAAAAGGCACATGATAAGCATAAAGAGGTTTGCACTATAACAAGGCAACCTAAACGTCTATAGACATGCCACCACACACAAGCATACATCAAAGTATAACATCAATCCTAAGGCAAATCAAACATAAAAGCATGCTTTAACATGAAATCAAAGGCACAATCCAACCCATGATGATACACAAACCATACAAGCAACATAAGCTTTCAAGCATAGCATTCCAACAAAAGGCATTTCAACATTTAAGGTCATACATGGTGCTCAAAGGCCTTAAAAGGCACATGATAAGCATAAAGAGGTTTGCACTATAACAAGGCAACCTAAACGTCTATAGACATGCCACCACACACAAGCATACATCAAAGTATAACATGTGTTACAAACCAAGGCCAAATCAAAACATCAACATACACCCAAACTCAAACAACAATACTTATCCCATTGCTTAACTATTACATTCTATCACTTAAAATTCATACATTGAGCTCACCAAAGCAACACTTGGAGACCTTTCCTTGCCCTTGCCACCCACAAGCTATTTATCTGCATTGTCGAACAAAAGAGAGCGTAAGCATGAAAGCTTAGTGAGGGTAAGCTCATAAAACAAACCTTCGACAATGCAGGGTCCAAGCACGAGCAACAACCAAGATAAAATGCATGATCTTACCTCCGGTCCACACGAGCCATAATTACAAATGATGCATGAACATATATACAATATCATGTCATGCTCAACATGTTCAAATCCACAACATATGAAATTGCATATATTAAACCATGTTAGCAACACATCCCAAATCATATTGGTTCACAATTAATCATATATTGGCAACATAAACCACAATCCGTATTGGCACCTAGCTATGACTCGAATACGCGGATAACCGTTGGAACTCACATCCAACAACACAACCATTACCTGACGGTGGGATTACACTCATCACCGTTCACGCGGAGGGGATTCCACTCATCCTCACGACTCATTTCACGCGGAGGGGATTCCACTCATCCTCACGCCCGTCGATGGGATTCCACTCATCACCGACTATTACATATATATGAAGATTTCCGGGCGAACCCGTACTCCATCTTGATGACCACCATCATCAAGATCACGCGCGCATTTCGACTCACGTGTGCACACTAGACATCCTAATGATCGATCATTTGTACCCAAGCATACTAGTGCCAATACTACACATTTCATTAATCTATCACAATATCAATCCATAACAACTTCCGTGCTTAGCACGTACTCACCATGACTCACTGTCATGCACAAACCACATTTCCATGCCTAGCATGTATTCACCATGATCCTCGGATCATACAATCACTTCATAACATCATTACACATGTCAACACTACATCATCTCAATAACACAAATATCACATCATATTTCATACATATGTATATCTCTATCACATTTATCATCAGCATGCATGTAACAATGCATTAAGCCATTTCTCCACATACATGTATAACAACATAAGCATAACCACCATAAGCATGATTAAACATGAGGCATAATTCAACACTTTAAAAATCAACCAAGGTCTCTAACTAAAGTTTGGGATTAGGCCACCACCCTAATTCCAACTCTAGGTGGGTCTACCAATCCCAACCTAGTTCACATGCTTGAACCAACACTTGAAAACCATTTAAAAGTATTTAACCACTCACCTAAGCTTCCAAGCTCAACTACCAAGCAAGCATCACCTTCAAGTTTCCGGATTTCTTCCCGAAGCTTCTCCAACACAAATTTCCGCTTCTAAACAACCTCAAACACAATTCAAATAATCCTCAAATCAGTCCAACATCAAAAGACCAACCCGGAATACAATTCAAGCAACAAGCACATTAATTCAAGCCATGTACAACCCCCAAAACACTAGACCCGAGCAGCCCTCAAATCCCAACCAAAACTCATGATTTCAACCTTTTTAACACATCTAAATGCTCCCAAAACAGCCCCCAACCATTACCCTAACATCCACCCTCAATTTCCAACACAAACCATACCCAAAACTCAACTAAAAACCTTCCTAAAACCCCACCAAAACCCAATTTCGGAAATCCTTAGAAAACACTTTAAAAATTACATATATTGGACCTCTTGGGTTAATATTAACTTATATATTAACAAGGAATCAAAAGCTCAAGCAATGGATGGTAAAGTTTACATCTTTCTCTTCAAAACCCTAAAAACCCAAAACTTTAAATCATGAATTTCAATCAAAACTAAAGGCATGGGAAGAAAGGGAAAGTTGAGGACATAAAGAATTTGTTGTTACCTTTGCAAGAGCTCCAAAAATGAAGGCAAGATTTGATGGAAATCAAAATGGGGAAAAGGAGAGGGTTTCACATTTTAAAAGAAGGAAAGGGGAAGAAGATGGTGAAATGGGGTTTTATTTTTGTTTTAATCTTTTGGGCTATTTCAAAAATCCTCAATATTACAACTTTGCCATTAATGAGATGGCAACTCCCCCTTACTTTCTGATCCAAGAAATTTTAGGTTCGTTTCAAATTAGTCCAAACATAAAAATGTTTATTTTGAAAATAAAGGAAGACACAAGGTCCAAATAATATATAATATTATTTAATCATAAACCGAGACCCGAAAACAATATTCTCATATTATTTTCTCCCGGCCCCCGAACCCGTGTGTGTGTGTGTGTGTGTGTGTGTGTGTGTGTGTGTGTGTGTGTGTGTGTGTGTGTGTGTGCGTGCGTGCGTGCGTGCGTGCGTGCGTGCGTGCGTGCGTGCGTGCGTGCGTGCGTGCGTGCGTGCGTGCGTGCGTGCGTGCGTGCGTGCGTGCGTGCGTGCGTGCGTGCGTGCGTGCGTGCGTGCGTGCGTGCGTGCGTGCGTGCGTGCGTGCGTGCGTGCGTGCGTGCGTGCGTGCGTGCGTGCGTGCGTGCGTGCGTGCGTGCGTGCGTGCGTGCGTGCGTGCGTGCGTGCGTGCGTGCGTGCGTGCGTGCGTGCGTGCGTGTGTGTGTGTGTGTGAACCCTAAACCCTTAATGAATTTTCCCTAAACTATTATTCCCTAAACCTAACCCATATACCATAATGTATGTAAGTAAGTATGTATGTACCTATCAATGTCTAAACCCTAAACCCTTAATGAATTTTCCCTAAACCCTAAACTATAAACCCTAAACCATAATGTGTGTAAGTATGTGTATATGTATCTATCAATGTATGAACCCTAAACCATTAATGAATTTTCCCTAAACCCTAAACCCTTTAAATCATAAACCTTAAACCCTAAATCGTCTAATGTTTTATAATTTTAATTTGATATTTTTTTTCATTATAGCCCTTAAATCTTCATTTCTATTCCAAATTGACCCCTACTAATTGTTTTTTTAATTAGACCAATGATATATAATTTTACTTTGACATTTAGTTCATTCTAGTCCCTAAACATTATTTGTATTCCGAATTGACCACTTTTTATTTTTTTTAAATTAGTCCGATATTTTATAATTTTAATTTGATATTTTGTTCATTCTAGTCCCTTAACTTTATTTTAATTAGTCCGATGTTTTATAATTTTAATTTGATATTTTATTCATTCTAGTCCCCTAAACTTTAGTTTAATTCCAAATTGACCCCTATTTATTGTTTTTTTTTAATTCGTCCGGTGTTTTATAATTTTAATTTGGTACTTTGTTCATTCTAGTCCCTTAACTTTATTTCAATTCCAAATTGAGCCACAATTGTTTTTTTAATTTGTCCAATGTTTTATTATTTTAATTTGATATTTTCTTCATTCTAGTCCCTTAACTTTATTTTAATTCCACATTGACCCATATATATATATATATATATATATATATATATATATATATATATATATTAATTCAACATGTTTTATAATTTTAATTTGAAATTTTGTTCATTCTAGACCCTAACACTTTATTTTTATTCTAAATTGACATCTACTTATTGTTTTTTAATTACTCTAATTTTTATACTTTTAATTTGATATTTTTGTTCATTATAGTCTCAAAACTTTATTTTTATTCCAAATTGACCCCTTTTCATTGTTTTTTTTTTAATTTGACTAATGTTTTATAATTTTAATTTGATATTTTTGTTAATTATAATCCGTAAAACTTTATTTTTAATCCAAATTGACCCCTTTTTAGTCCAAATTGACCCCTTTTCATTATTTTTTAATTACTCCAATGTTTTATAATTTTAATTTGATACGACTTTAAATAATTAACTCCAAATCAATGACGATTGACGAAGACCAACCTAAAGTCTATCAACTACTTATACGGTTGTACCGAACTCAAACTTAATACGAATTAAAATAATATTAAAATAATATTTCAGGTTTCGGTTTTACAATTAAAATAATAAAATAATCTTTTGGGTCTCGAGTTTCAAAACAAATAATTTATGTTGGACATGTTTTGGTTTTAAAGCCCAATTCCATGGAATTTAGAAATTTAGATGGCTATCTTCATTAATGGCATTATGGTAATTAAATGGACTTTCATTTTAAATCCCTTTTTTATTAAAATAAGCCTTGTCATCTTCTTCCTCACTTCCCCCATTTTCATTTCAACGACAAGAGAGTCATTCCTCTCCATTTTACTATTCCATCACCATACACCTTCATGTTTGGTGCTTTTTGAAAGGTAATTTCATTTTTGACTTGTCCTCCTTTCCCTCTTCAAGCTAGTATCTTTATTTTTCAAAAAGCTCATGGTTTTTGGATTTTGAGGTCTTGAGTTTTGGGATTAAAAAGGAGAACTTTATTGTCTTTAACCAAAGCTTTTGATTTATTATTGTTAGATAAGTTGTTTACAACCAATAAGGTCCAACATATGTGAATTTTAAAGAGTTTTATGAAGATTCCCGGATTTGGGTTTTGAGGGGTTTTTGGAAGGGTTTTAAGGTTGGTTTTGGGGGTGTTCTATGTTGGAAATTGAGGGCTGATGTTAGTATGATAGTTAGGGGTTGTTTTGGGAGCATTTAAGAGTGTTAAAAAGGTTGAAATCAAGAGTTTTAGTCTGTGCTAAAGGGCTGCTCGGGATTGAGGTTTTGGGAGTTGTTCATGGCTTGAAATCTTGTGTTTTATTCTTGATTAGTGTTCCGAGTTTGCTACATTGATGTGTGAACTGATTTGAGGTTGTTTTGATTGTGTTGAGTTGATTAGAAGCAAGAATTTGTATTGGTGAAGCCTCGGGAACAAATCCGGAATCGTTGGAAGCTTGATCGGCTAGTGTGTTGAGCTTGGAATAGCCGGTGAGTGGTTAAATGCTTTTAAATGGTTTTCAAGTGTTGGTTCAAGCATGTGGACTAGGTCGGGCTTGGTAGACCCACCTAGAGTTGGGATTAGAGTGGTAACCTAATCCCAAGCTTTAGTTAGAGACTTTGGTTGAACTCTAATTGTTGTTTATGCCTCATGTTTAATTGAGATTATGGTGGTTATGTATATTGTGTTATACATGTTGTTGAGGCATGGTTTGATGCATTGTTATATGCATGTGGTTTGGATTGTGGATGGGGCATGACGGTGAGTCATGGTGAGTACGTGCTAAGCACGGAAGTTGATATGAAATGATGTTGTGAAAGGTTATGAATTGTGTTTAGTATTGGCACTAGTATGCTTGGGTACAAATGATCGATCATTAGGATGTTTAGTGTGCACACGTGAGTCAAATGCGCGTGTGGTCTTGGTGATGGTAGTCATCAAGATGGAGTACAGGTTCGCCCGAAAATTCTTCTTATATATATAGTCGGTGATGAGTGTAATCCCATCGACGGAGCGTGAGGATGAGTGGAATCCCCTCCGCATGAACGGTGATGAGTGTAATCCCACCGTAAGGTAATGGTTGTGTTGGATGTGAGTTCCAACGGTAATCTGCGTATTCGAGTCATAGCTAGGTGCCAATATGATTTGATATGTGTTGTCAATATGGATTTATATATGTGGTTGTTAATATATTGATATATGTATTTTCATGTGTTGAGCTTGTGACTTGTTGAGCATGGCATAATATTGGATATATGTTCATGCATCATGTGTATTTTGGCTCATGTGGATTTGGAGGTAAGATCATGCATTCTACCTTGGTTTGTTCATGCTTGGACCCTGCATTATCGAGGTTTGTTTAATGAGCTTACCCTCACTAAGCTTTATGCTTACGCTCTCTTTTGTTCGACAATGCAGATCCGTAGTTCGTGGGTTGCTAGTGCAAGAAGGGGGCCTCCAAGTGTGTTTGTGGTGCTATCTTAGCTATCAAGTATGGACTTTTGATTTATGAGGTGTAATAGTCAAGCAATGGGATATGTATTATTATCTTGAGCCTTTGGATGTGAATGTTGATGTTTGGTTTTAGGAGCATGTTAGACTCCTTTACATGCTGTTGTTGGTTGGTGTTGAGTGTGTAAAAGTTCTATTATTTACCCCCTATTTAACCCATATTTCTGCTACATTCAAGCATTATTTATTGCATTTAGGTCAGTTTACAGTTAAACATCTCAAATATATTAAAAGGCACAGTTTCTACTAAAATTGGTTATTTTTGCAGGTTGCTGCTGTAGCAGACGGAAAGGGGCAGGCGCTGGGCAGTGAAGCAGAAGAGCTGGAACTGGACAAGCAGTCAAGGAGGACGATGCTGCCATGGTTGCCGCCGTGACAGCAAAGGATGACAGCAGTTTTGAGGAGAAGAAGCAAAGTGGACCTCGACAGATAGAGAAAATTTAGCCCGTCTGTCGTGTGAAATCACCATATTTTTCCAAGCCCCAGATCGAAAGGAATGTCAAGCCCAAAGTTCAAGGAGAGAAAATCCCAAGAAAGAAGGAGGACGACTTAAAGATAGATTCTCTAAAGATTTAGTCTTTATTAGAGTTGTACTTTAATTTAAAGTTGTAATCCTTGCTAAATTAGAAAACTTGGACCCAAAGCCTATATAAGGGCATGTATTTCGACCTAGGGGAGAGATACACCATTCTCTAGCCTTCTCTCAAACCCTAGCCGTTTTCTTCCTCTCAACATGTTCTAAATTCTCCTTAGGGCCACGGGTTGTTTTGTAAAGTAGTTGCAAGGGTTGCTTTTGTTTTAGGAATTTTCAGTTCAATAAAATAAACTTCAAGTTCTCTTATTCTGGTTATTAATATCTTGCAAGAGCATCGGGAGAGCATTGTGAGGTTATTAATTTACTTAGCATCGGGAGAGTTAAGTATACGAAAGGAATAAGAGCAAGTTCTCTAGTTTATAGTTGAACTATCTCGGACCTAGGGATAGGACGAGGTTAAGTGGCTAAAAAAGAATTCATCAACATCGGTGTTCATCCTTCGATTCACGCCGGGAGGTATCATCAAAGACGTGATCATCGACAGACTTGGACCTAGGGATAAGCCAAGGCACATCTGGGATTCTTGCCAAACTTGAAGTACTGAGTTGAGTGTTCGCTGCCGCGACAAGCAACGGACTGCTGCCGCGACAGGTGCTGCCGCGACAGGGACGACGACAGAACTGGATTTCCTAGACTCAGCAATACCTGCACTACTGAGCAATTCAATACCAGCCCATTCTCTCTATCTTGATTTCTCTACTCTTTTATTTAAGTTCTCTTTATTATTTTCGTGACAACTTTCTCAAATATTTTCTTTACTCTTGTGCAGCAATCTAAGGTGAGGCTATTAGCCCAGTCCCTGTGGAGACGATATCCGATACTTCGTATCACTTTACTACTTGCGTCGTGTATACTTGCACTACAATTGCGATAGACTATTTTACACGCAACAATTTTTTGGCGCCGTTGCCGGGGACTGGCAACATAACTATACCTTTTCTTTTACTGCATTTTTTGTTTTTGTTTTTATTTTTCTGTTTTTCTTTGGTTTGTTCAACTCTTGCTTTTCACAAGGTTCCTTGTTTATGCACAGATCGGAACGAGGTGAAGATCCTGAGTATCCATTAGATCCGGAAATCGAACGTTCATTCAATCTTAGGAACCGACTTCGTCACGTATTAGCCAGGAACGAATACCTTGAGGAACAGTTAGAGACAATGGCACACCAAGGAAACAACCCTCTTGCTGGAGATGGAGCTGTTATACCGCCTGTCGGCGACCCGCCTGCCGCGGCCGGACGACGGTCCTGTCGTGACTACATGTTGAACGATCATGTAGAACTGGAAACCACGCTACCGGACATAGAAGTTGACAACTTTGAGCTAAAACTTGTTATGTTTAGTATGATCAACAACGACGGTTAATTTAGTGGTGCTGTTACAGAGGATGCTAGGGAGCATCTAAAAATGTTCCAGGAGATCTGTGGTTCGTTTAAGCTACCAGGAGTTAATCCGGAGATACTGAGGCTTCGGTTATTTCCCCATTCATTGAGGGACAGAGCAAAGACTTGGTGGAATAAACTTACGCCGGGTTCAATTAGAACTTGGGCAGATTTGTCTCGTGATTTTTTATCTCATTTTAATCCTTCACATTTATCTGAGCGATTACGTAACGAAATCGCTACTTTTCAACAGGAAGATGACGAGCCAATGCACGAGCCCTGGGACAGATTTACCACTCTTCTACGGAACTGCCCAATGCATGGATTCCCCGTCTGGAACCAGGTAACTAAGTTTTATAATGCTGCCAACTTACAAACTCGTATTCGAATTGATTCAGCAGCAAACGGATTACTACTGGACAAAGACCCGGATGAGGCAATGCAAGTATTGAAAAATCTGGCTAAGAATGAGGAGCAGTTTCTGACAGCAAGAAGAGGGGGTAAACGGGTTCTAGCTGTTAAGGATTATGAGGCCGACAGCACGATGAAATCACAGGTGGCATACCTTACTAAGGCAATGAAAAAGCTCTTGAACGATGATGCACAACATGGATTTGACAGTCGATGAGGTATGTGACATTTGTGAAGGAAATCACAGTTCGGAGGAATGTCCAATACAGTTAAAAGAGGGAAAGTATGTTGGAAATTACAATAAGCCGAATTACAACTCCAACAACTATAATCCCAATTGGAGAAAGGATCCCAAGTTTTCTTGGAGTAATTCTAATAATGCCCTGAATCCTCAAGCACACAATAATCAGAATCAGGGAGGACCTAGATTGTTAACTCGACAGCAACTGCAGCAGCAGCAGCAACATCCACCAGCTGCCACAAACAGTATACTGGAACAGACTCTGGCTACGTTTATGTCTCAGACAGGAACTTATATTGAGAACATGAATCAGTTTGTCAAGAAGACGGAGACATTCATGGATAAAACAGAGATGCGGATGACAAATCATGAAGCTACTCTGAAATCATTGGAGACACAAATGGGTCAGGTTTCCCAGCATATCAACCCAAGGCAGACTGGAGGATTCCCTAGCAATACTGAAAATGCTAGGCAGCCCACACATGAGCAGTGTAAAGCCATCACTACTAGGAGTGGGAAGAAACTACCAGGGCCAGAAAAGGAAACTAAAACAGTGAAAAAAACAGCCTTGGACACACCTGCCGAGGAAGCTGCCCCGACAAGTAACAAACAGCCTGCTGCCGATAAGTCTGTCACGACAGCAGAAACGACAGAGGAGAAAAATGATGAACTCAAACCTCCTCAGATTTGTATGCAGTGGGAAGGACGTATTGCTGATTATCGTCCCCCACCTCCTTTTCCTCAACAGTTACAGCATGTGAAGCAAGAATCTCAGCTCAAAAAGATTTATGATATTTTTAAGCAGGTTCATATTAATATTCCGCTGTTAGATGCCGTGAGGGAGATGCCCGGTTACGCCAAATTTCTCAAAGATGTCATGTCAAAGAAATCTAAACTTGGGGAATTTTAAACGGTTAAGATGACAGAAGGATGCATGAGTATTCTTCATAGGCAGCCACCCCAGAAAAAGAAGGATCTGAGGAGCTTCATCATACCTTGTGTAATCGGAGATAAATATGTGGGTAAGGCACTTTTGTGATCTTGGTGCTAGTATTAATTTAATGCCAAAATCTGTTTTTCAGAAATTAGGTATTGGAAAAGCTCGGCCCACGACAGTAATTCTGCAGCTGGCAGACCGCTCTTATGTTCATCCGAAAGGAAAAATCGAAGATATTCTGGTAAGAGTGGATAAATTTATTTTTCCTGCTGACTTTCTTGTGTTAGATTGTGAAGCAGATGAAAACGCAACAATCATCCTGGGGCGACCCTTCTTAGCCACGGGAAGATCACTAATTGATGTGGAGAAAGGAGAACTCACCATGAGAGTGAACGATCAAGAAATAAAGTTGAATGTTCTCCAAGCTATGAAGCATGCTGATGCAGATGAGGAATGCAAGGTTATCACTGAAGTTACCCTTGACCAACCCTGCATCAGGTCGGGCTGTCACGACATAGAAATTGGTCACAGCCTCGGCAGCCACTTACAGGACTGTCACGACAGCACCGACGACAGCAACTCCTCAGAATCCGATACATCTTATACTGAAGATCAGGAGGAGGTAAACTGGATAGACGATCGTCCAGGTAAGTTATTCGAACCTTTAAATTATACTTCGGATAACCATGCAATCCAAAAGCCATCGACTGTTGAGCCCCCTGTTTTAGAACTGAAGCCCTTGTTAGGGCAGCTAAAATATGCTTTTCTTGGTTCAAATGATATGTTTCCCGTAATCATCTCTTCCAAGTTGATGCAGGAACAGGAATAGCAGTTAATAGGGATGTTGCAGCAGCACAAAAAGGCTATTGGATGGACGATAGCTGATATTCAAGGCATTAGTCCGGCATTATGTATGCATAAAATCCTTCTCGAAGATGATCATAAGCCGACTATAGATGCTCAAAGGCGGCTAAACCATGCGATAAAAGAGGTGGTGCGAAAGGAGATAATCAAATGGTTAGATGCTGGTATAATTTACGCCATCTCGGACAGCAAATGGGTGAGCCCGGTGCAATGCGATCCCAAGAAAGGTGGAATGACCGTGGTTACCAACGAAAACAATGAGTTAATCCCAACCAGGACTGTGACCGGTTGGAGGGTTTGTATGGACTATCGGAAGCTTAACAAAGCTACCCGAAAGGACCACTTTCCTTTACCCTTTATTGATCAAATGCTTGATAAATTAGCGGGTAAACCTTACTATTGTTTTCTTGATGGTTATTCAGCTTACAATCAAATTGCTATCGCACCGGAAGATCAAGAAAAGACGACATTCACATGCCCGTATGGAACATATGCTTTTAGGAGAATGCCTTTTGGACTATGCAATGCATCAGCCACCTTCCAAAGGTGCATGATGGCCATATTCTCCGATATGGTGGAGGACTTCCTAGAGATTTTTATGGATGACTTTTCAGTCTTTGGAGACGATTTTGACAGCTGCCTCGGCAACCTAAAAAAGGTACTCGAAAGATGTGAAAAAGCAAACTTAGTTTTGAATTGGGAAAAATGCCACTTCATGGTGGATGAAGGGATAGTCCTTGGTCATAAGATTAGCTGCCGTGGCATAGAAGTCGACAGGGCCAAGATAGAAGTGATCGAAAAGCTGCCGCCGCCGACCATAATCAAGGGTATTAGAAGTTTCTTGGGACATGCTGGTTTTTATCGAAGATTCATTTCGAATTTCTCAAAAATCACCAAGCCCCTATGCCATCTTCTGGAGCAGAACCGACCCTTTGACTTTAATGATGAATGTACTGAAGCATTCAAGGTTCTGAAGGAAAAGCTGGTAACAGCCCCAATAGTACAGCCATCAGACTGGAAACAGCCATTTGAGATCATGTGTGATGCTAGTGACTACGCTGTCGGGGCAGCACTTGGGCAGCGAAGAGACAAAATTTTTCATGTCATATACTATGCCAGCAAGACACTGAATGACGCCCAAGTGAACTACACCACCACAGAGAAGGAGTTATTAGCTGTGGTTTTCTCCATTGACAAGTTTCGTTCTTACATACTTGGAACGAAGGTAATAGTGCAACAGACCATTCTGCTTTGAAATATCTGTTCGCGAAAAAGGATGCAAAGCCTCGATTGATACGGTGGATCCTACTTTTGCAAGAATTCGACCTTGAAATCAAGGACAAAAAAGGGACAGAAAATCAGGTGGCAGATCACTTGTCAAGGTTGGAGAAGGGACAAAGTCTACCAACAGATGAGATAAACATACTGGAGTCCTTCCCAGACGAGCAGCTCTTTGCTGCCGCAATCACTGCCGCGACAGCCATGGCGGCAGGTAAGTCTTCTGAACTTCCCTGGTATGTTGGTTTCGTTAATTACTTGGTTAGCGGAATAATTCCTTCTGACCTCAATTATCAAGCCAGGAAGAGTTTCCAAAATGATGTTAAACATTATTATTGGGACGAACCTCTTCTCTTCAAAATCTGTGCAGATCAGGTTATAAGGAGATGTGTACCACAGGAAGAGCAAGAAGACATACTTCATCACTGCCATGCTTCACAGTATGGAGGACACTTAGGAGGCAACAAAACTACTGCCAAGGTGCTGCAGTCAGGGTTTTACTGGCCGTCACTGTATAAAGATGCGCAAATCTTCTACAAGAGTTGTGACAGGTGCCAAAGGACAGGAAACATCTCAAGGAGAAACGAGATGCCACTGCAGAACATTCTAGAAGTCGAGATCTTCGACGTTTGGGGGATTGATTTTATGGGACCATTCCCATCTTCATGTGGGAATCTATACATCCTCCTGGCAGTAGATTATGTCTCTAAGTGGGTTGAAGCTATCTCCACTCAAAAGAATGATGCCAAGACAGTTCAAAGATTTTTACACAAGAACATTTTTTCTAGGTTTGGCATCCCTAAGGCGATTATTAGTGATGAAGGGAGACATTTTGACAACAGGGTTATTGCTGCTGCCTTAAAGAAATACGGTATCAAGCATTGGATCGCGACAGCATATCACCCACAGACCAATGGACAAGCTGAAATTTCTAACAGGGAAGTTAAGAACATTCTTGAGAAGATGGTTAAGCCAACTAGGAAGGATTGGTCTTTACTCCTCAATGATGCGTTATGGGCTTATAGGACAGCTTTTAAAACTCCATTGGGAATGTCTCCGTACCGATTGATTTATGGGAAAACATGTCATCTGACTGTCGAGATAGAGCACAGAGCATACTGGGCGATCAAGGCAGTGAATATGGACTTGGACAAGGCAGGGCAGAAAAGGCTATTGGATCTGAACGAAATTGAAGAAATTCGAACAATGGCCTATGACAATGCAAGAATCTACAAGGATAAAACTAAGAAGTGGCATGACAAGAAGTTGCTGCCACGACAGTTCTGCCCTGGGCAGCTTGTATTGATGTTCAATTCTAGACTGAAACTTTTCCCAGGGAAACTAAAATCTAGATGGTTTGGCCCTTTCCAAGTCGCACAGGTTTTTCCCCATGGTGCCATAACAATCCAATCATTAAAAGACGGGCACCAATTCAAAGTCAACGGACAGCGCCTAAAGCATTATCTGGGGACTGAAGCCCCAGGAATGCAGTAAGTGGTTACCTTAGGAGATGCCCCACCTGGCATCCCTAATTTAACCTAAATTTTAATTTTTTTATTTTATTATTATTATTATTTATTATTTATTAGGAAATAAGATTTATTTTATTTGAATAATGTTTTTATTTTTATTGTTTTTAGGAAATAAAGGAGTCAAGAAGAACAAGAGAAGTGAACTCAGCCCACCATCCATCCACCAGCCCAACAAAGCCCAAAGTTGAAGCCTGTCGCGACAGACACGGAAAATACAGGTTGTCAACATGCTGTCACGACAGACGCAGAAACACGTCACAAACGCGTCAGACACGTTAACGCATACCAGTTAGCCCCGTTATTCGCGCCTGCCGTTACAGCTCCAACGGGCAGCAAATCCTTCTATATATAACCCCGTTTCATTTTTCATTTTCACTCACTTCTACTCTTCTTCCTTGCTTCCTCTAGTTTTTACTTGCTTTCAATTTTTATTTCCACAACCCTTGCAACAATGTCTTCCAGGCAAACCCGTAGGAATGCTGCTTCCAGTTACACACTGACAGCAACCATCCCACGCCCCTTTGCAATCAGAGATATGTGGGAAGAGAGGGGTTTCATTTACAACTCAGAGGAGGAAAATCTGGGCCTTCAGCCATTCATAGCCCGAAAGATTCAAGCGTTACAATGGCAGACTTTTGCGGAGCAGCCTGAAGAAATGAACGTCGCGTTGGTTCGAGAATTTTATGCTGCCATCAGCAGCAGGACAACGACAGCGGTGATTGTTCGAGGGAAAGAGGTGTCGTTTGCAGCTGAGTACATTAACACATTGTATGGGTTCTACATCGGCAACAATGACGATGCCCACCAACAGTTCCTCAACACACTAGACCCTGCTGCCTATGACGCTATCATGGCAGAATTGACAGAGGAGGGAACTGAATGGAACACCAGCCGGAAGAATCCACGGACAGTAAAGCGGACTCAGCTGCTGCCGGAGGCGAAGTTATGGAATGCCTTCATAAAAAAGAGGATCATGCCGTCATCCCACAATACCACGGTCGACCAGCCGAGGTTAGCTTTGATACACTCCATTCTATATGAACGGCCCATTAATGTGGGCAGCTATATTCGTGAAAGCATTTTGGAGTGCACGCATAGATCGACGGGTCCTCTTTACCTCCCATACCTCATCACCTCACTCTGCCATGGCCATGACGTCCCAGAAGTGAACTCCGACCATCGAGTTTAAGGGAACGGTTGGACAGAAAAGAAAATACTGAGCCTCATGGAACTGACCGCTGCCACCCCTCTGTCGTCATTTGATCCAGCTGCCACAACAACCAACACGACAGCGCAGCCACAGACTGAACCAGCTGCCGCAGCAGCCGCCCCGACAGACTCTTCCTCCCAGATTTTAGCTGCCATTCAGAAGATGGAAGAACGGCAGCTCGGTCTGATGACTTTCATCAGGGATTTTGCTGCCTCTACGGTAACTTTTATACAAAATTCTTTAAATTTCTCTGATGCTATTTTCCCCACATTTTCTGCACATTACTTTACTGTCACTACACCTGCCCACACTCCCACACCTGCTGCCACACCACAAACACCTCCAGCAGCATCTACACCAACACCTGCCACGACAGCTGCTGGCAGTAACCCAGCAGCAGAGACTTCTGCCCGTGGGACAAAGAGAAAAACGGCGACGGAAGAACTTGACGCCTTTATTGCCGGTCTATCGTCATCTTCCGCGTGGGCCGCCAGTGACAATGAACCCTCTATCAAGAGGAATCTCTCGAAGGAGTTTTCACCGGTCAAAAGACAGAAGCGAATGGCAGACAGAGGTAATATGCATAAAGCCAGCAGCAGCAGCAATGACGGCAACAGCAATGACAGCAGCGGTAGTTCTGAAGTTCAGGTTGTGGAGCAACCCCCTCACATCTCCCCAACCAGGATCCAGCCACCACGAGAAGCCAAAGCAAAGAACACATCTGCCTCCCCCGTGCCCCAGCCAGCTCCGAAAGCTAGAGCCTGCCGCCAGATCAGACTCAGCAGCAGCAGCGAAGACAGCGATTAAAATTTAAGTTTCCTATCTTATTATTGTTGCATGCTATATATTTTGTGATGTACTGTTTTTTATTTTATTTGTCATTTTGCATTGAGGGCAATGCAACCCTTGAGTTTGGGGGTGGCATCCCTCCATCAATGGAGTCTAATTTAGTTTTAATGGTGTCTTTTACTTAGTTTTTTTAGTTAAAAAAGAAGAAGAAGAAGAAAGATGAAAATATTGAAAACTTTGGCTGAAGACTGTGAACTGAACTTACCTGCCGTGACAGCTCTATCGTGGCAGCGCCTTTAGGATAGTTTTAGGAGAAGTTTAGAGCCTTTCTATAGTCTGAAAACTTAAACACCATTGTGACTGTTATACTACTTAGAACTCTTTTAGTCAACTAGAATAGGAAGCTTAGCACTTGAATAGCCCCTAGAGGTGCCTAACACTGGCTCTAGGAAAGAAGTTTAGCAAAATAGACTCAACAGCCCTAGAGGTGCCCGAAACCGGCTCTAGTGAAACTTTAGCTTAAAAAATCAATGAAATCGAGTCAAAACAGAAAATCAAAGGAGCATAAGAAGTGTCTTCAAAAAGATAAACTTGGCATAAAAATTTGAGTTAAGAGCTGAAATATTCTAGTGAAACTAAGAAAGTCTTGGCATATAACTGTTCACAAGCATGCACACACTGCACGAGGACTATAGTGAGAATCCGGACAGATCCTAGATTATCCAACAGGGTGCTGCCGCCACAGGGAACGAACGACGGGTAAGGGAAGGTCCACTGTTTAAAGCCAAAACAAAAATATTTCATTTTTCTTTTAAGTCTTAGTTGCTTGAGGGCAAGCAAAAACTTGAGTTTGGGGGTGTGTTGAGTGTGTAAAAGTTCTATTATTTACCCCCTATTTAACCCATATTTCGGTTGCATTCAAGCATTATTTATTGCATTTAGGTCAGTTTACAGTTAAACATCACAAATATATTAAAAGGCACAATTTCTACTAAAATTGGTTATTTTTGCAGGTTGCTACTGTAGCAGACGGAAAGGGGCAGGCGCTGGGCAGTGAAGCAGAAGAGCTGGAACTGGACAAACAGTCAAGGAGGACGATGCTGCCATGGTTGCCGCCGTGACAGCAAAGGACGACAGCAGTTTTGAGGAGAAGAAGCAAAGTGCACCTCGACAGATAGAGAAAATTCAGCCCGACTGTCGTGTGAAATCACCATATTTTTCCAAGCCCCAGATCGAAAGGAATGTCAAGCCCAAAGTTCAAGGAGAGAAAATCCCAAGAAAGAAGGAGGACGACTTAAAGATAGATTCTCTAAAGATTTAGTCTTTATTAGAGTTGTACTTTAATTTAAAGTTGTAATCCTTGCTAAATTAGAAAACTTGGACCCAAAGCCTATATAAGGGCATGTATTTCGACCTAAGGGAGAGATACACCATTCTCTAGCCTTCTTTCAAACCCTAGTTGTTTTCTTCCTCTCAACATGTTCTAAATTCCCCTTAGGGCCACGGGTTGTTTTGTAAAGTAGTTGCAAGGGTTGCTTTTGTTTTAGGAATTTTCAGTTCAATAAAATAAACTTCAAGTTCTCATATTCTGGTTATTAATATCCTTCAAGAGCATCGGGAGAGCATTGTGAGGTTATCAATTTACTTAGCATCGGGAGAGTTAAGTATACGAAAGGAATAAGAGCAAGTTTTCTAGTTTATAGTTGAACTATCTCGGACCTAGGGATAGGACGAGGTTAAGTGGCTAAAGAAGAATTCATCAACATCAGTGTTCATCCTTCGATTCACGCCAGGAGGTATCATCAAAGACGTGATCATTGACAGACTTGGACCTAGGGATAGGCCAAGGCACATCAGGGATTCTTGCCAAACTTGAAGTACTGAGTTGAGTGTTCGCTGTCGCGACAAGCAACGGACTGCTACCGCGACAGGTGCTGCCGCGACAGGGACGACGACAGAACTGGATTTCCTAGACTCAGCAATACCTGCACTACTGAGCAATTCATTACCAGCCCATTCTCTTTATCTTGATTTCTCTACTCTTTTATTTAAGTTCTCTTTATTATTTTCGTGACAACTTTCTCAAATATTTTTCTTTACTCTTGTGCAGCAATCTAAGGTGAGGCTATTAGCCCAGTCCCTGTAGAGACGATATCTGATACTTCATATCACTTTACTACTTGCGTCGTGTATACTTGCACTACAATTGCGATAGACTATTTTACACGCAACAGTTGGCTTTTGGATGCCATGTTTGGATTGTAAACCATGTTTAAGTTGCTTACCTCGAATGCTTAAGTGTATGTTCTTGTGAAGCATGAATCTTTAATGCCATGTATGATTCCTATGTTGTTTTGATGTCCCTTATCTATGTTTGGTTCTAATATGTTTGAAGTGTGCTATGTATGCTTGTAGATGTTGGTGTTGTCTTAGAGTTGTTGTATGTGTGTTGGGGAGGTTCTAGTGGTGTTTTGGGACAGCCTTGTACCAAAAACTAGCTAAAACCAATCTGCAGACAGAGGGTGTTTCGAAACAGTTGGTCCTGTTTCGGTACGGCCCCTTTGTTTTTTGCCAGGCGTTTCGGTACGCTAGAGGGTCATTTCGGTACGTTTTTACCATTGGAAATCTGAGAATTTGACGATAAAATGAAGTATCAAAACGGGTTTCAGTGTTTTGGAACGGCCTTCGTATCGTTGACCACGAGAAGTTGACCGTTGAGGGTGTTTCGATACGATCCACCCCTGTTTCGAAACAGTCTCCTCGGTTTGACTTTGGCCAGTTGACCTAGTCAAGGCGTATCGAAACACCCTATGGGCGTTCCGATACGACCTGCTGTTTAAGATTAAAATGGTTGTTTTATTTGGGCTGTTGGTTGTTTACCTCAATATTTCTTCCACTGCTGCTTTTCTCACAAAGGATTTAATATCTCATCTAGAAAAGATAATAATAATGAAAAAGTTTTCTTGGGTCGGTAATCGAAGTGGAGCCTTAACGGGTTTCGCCTCGGTTATCCCCGTGTAGCCCACTCGGATCGGTCAACCGTCCGGACCGGGACGAGGGGGTTACACTTGTTGGTATCAGAGCCTAAGGTTTCCGAGACCTTGGGCAGGTAAGTGAGGTAAGTTAAGTTCTTATATTGAATTGCACGGTGTTTGCTTGCCATATAAGCATGTTTGCTTGTTTATCAAGTATGCTTGATGTATGCTTGCTTGATCATGTTTGAGTGTTGTTTGAAGCATGTTGAGTAAAGTCCCCATTGCTTCTATTACATCGGAAAAAGGATTTTTAAGTGAGGGAACATACTTGATCCACTTGGAACCCTTGCCTTGCTAACCCTACCTTTTTGTGCTTTGTTGTTGTTGTTGTTGTTGTAGTTGTTATCTGTGAGCGCGTATGTCGAGGCCTAGGGGTAGATCGAGGATGGTTCGTTAGGAACCTCGGGTTGCGGCTCCTATTAATGAGCTGGTGGCCAGAGTGAAGGCTCATGTGGAAGAGCCTGCTGTTGGAGTTGGAGCTCCACCACCACCACCTCCTCCGCCTGAAGCAGGAGGCGAGGCTGGAGTTGAGGGAGCGGGACCTCAGGTTGGTCAGGGTGGCCAAGGTCCTGCGGGAATTGATATGGCTCCGCTTGTACAAGCTATAGCGGGAGCGTTTTAGGCCGCAGTTGCCGGAGCTCAGGCTGCAGCTCAGCCGAGGGGTGATGATACTAGTTTACCGTTGGAGAGGCTTCGTAGCCTAGGGGCTGATGAGTTCTGAGGGTCAACGCCTGAGAGATTTGAGCTGTGGTTGGAGAAGACAGTCTGCATCTTAGCTCAGATGGGTTGTGTGGGAGCTCGCAAATTGGGATGTGTGATTTCATTGCTTTAGGGTGATGCCTACACTTGGTGGGTCACCATTACTAATGGGGTTCCTGAGGCTGAGATTGGATGGGATTTCTTTGAGTCTGCTTTCCGGAAGAGGTACTTGGGGCCGAGATATCTTGATGAGAAGAAACGAGAGTTCATGGCTCTAGTTCAGGGAGATGCTTCAGTGACTGACTATGAGATCCGTTTTGTTCGTTTGAGTCAGTATGCTCCAGAGTTAGTTCCTACTGAGAGGGACCGTTGTAACCGTTTCAGATATGGGCTTCATGAGGAAGTTAAGAGGTATACTTTAGCTTCTGATTATTCAGATTTTGATGTCTTGGTCGCTAGGGCCAAGGATATTGAGCATAGCTTGGGGCTGACTAAGCGTTCAGGAGGGTCTAGTTCTGGAAAGAGGAATAACAACTTTGATCGTGGTGATGCCAAGAGGCATCGAGGCGGTGGACAGCAGTTTGACCATAGGCATGGCGGTGGCCACCATGGTAGAGGCCACCAGGGCCATAGAGCTTGAGGGCGTTTGCCCGAGTGCACACGTTGTGGGAGACAACATTCTGGAGAGTGTTGGGGTAGCTTCCATGCTTGTTGGAATTGTGGTTCGAGGGACCACTTTAGGAGGGAGTATTTGCATCATGTAGCACATGCACCGAATCTAGCACAGGCTCCTGCGAGAACGAATGATTACCAGAGATGTCGTGGGTGTAGTCGGGGCTACTTCCAGCCTAGGGCTGATGCACCTAGGATAGAGGCACAGAGAAACCTTGCGCATGTTGTGGCTGTACAGCCAGAGGCCGGTGGACCAGCTAGAGTCTACGCTCAGAGAGAGGCAGGGAACGACACGGATGTGATAGCATGTAATTTTGAGTTACAGTCTATGTCTTTGCTTTCCTTAGTTGATTCGAGTTCTACTCATTCCTACATTTTGAGTGAGCTTGCAAAGAAGTTAGACATACCTATTGAGATCTTAGATGTAGGTATGCATGTGACTAGTTCCTTTGGTGAGACAGTTGTAGTTAGACGGATGTATAAGAGGTGTCTGCTGAAGATTCAGGGTCATGTGTTTCCTGTTGATATGATGGAACTTCCGTTTTATGGCTTTGATATTATTTTGGGTATGGACTGGTTATTTGAGCATAGAGCTAGTGTAGATTTCGAGACAAAGAGAATTGCTTTGAAGCTTTCCGATGACTACGAGGTAGTAGTAGTGGGCGAGAACATTAAGTTCTTATCGAATGTTGTGTCAGCTTTAGAGGCTCATAGGTTGATGAATTCCGGTTGTAGGGCTTACTTAGCATATATGATGAATCCGAATATGAGTGAGGTGAGACTGAAAGATATCAGAACAGTTTGTGACTTTCCGGATGTGTTTCCAAAAGAGGTATCAGGTTTGCCTCCTGATAGAGATGTAGAGTTTGTGATGTAGACTGTTTCAGGGTCTATATCTCTGTACCGTATGGCTCCGAAAGAGTTGAAAGAGTTGAAGAGTCAGCTTCAGGAGTTGTTAGACCGTGGTTTCATTAGGCCTAGTAGTTCGCCTTGGGGTGCTCCTGTGTTGTTTGTAAAGAATAAAGATGGCAGCATGAGAATGTGTATTGACTACAGGCAGTTGAATCAATTGACCGTGAAGAACAAGTATCCGTTGCCTCGTAAAGATGGTCTGTTTGATCAGTTGAGGGGTGCTTCAGTGTTCTCGAAGATAGATTTGAGATCAGGGTACTATCAGTTGAAAGTAAAAGAGTGTGATGTTCCGAAGACAGCTTTTAGGACTAGATTTGGTCACTATGAGTTCCTTGTGATACCGTTTGGGCTCACGAATGCACCAACAGCATTCATGGATATGATGAACACAGTTTTCAGAGACTGTCTAGACCGTTTTGTAGTTGTTTTCATAGATGACATTCTTGTGTACTCGAGATCAGAAGAAGAGCATGATGAGCATTTGAGACTTGTTTTGCAGAGGTTGATGAACAATCAGTTGTATGCTAAGCTTAGTAAATGTGAGTTCTGGATTCGAGAGGTTGTGTTTCTTGGCCATGTGGTGTCAGCTGAAGGTATACGTGTTGATCCGACGAAGATTGACGCCATTGTTGAGTGGAAACAACCTAAGTCAGTGACTGAGATTAGGAGTTTCCTAGGATTAGCCGGTTACTATAGGAGGTTCGTTGATGGTTTCTCTAGAGTAGCTGCTCCGTTGACTAAATTGTTGCAAAAAATGAGTTAAGTTCGAGTGGTCAGATGCGAGACAGAAGGCTTTTGAGAAATTGAAAGAAGCTTTGACGAATGCTCTAGTGTTGGTACAACCAGTATCAGGTAAAGAATTTGTGATCTATAGTGATGCTTCCTACATAGGGTTGGGTTGTGTTCTGATGTAAGAAAGAAGAGTTGTTTCTTATGCTTCGAGACAGTTGAAGGTGCATGAGAAGAACTATCCTACTCACGATATTGAGTTAGCCGCGTTTGTGTTTGCGTTGAAGATTTGGCGTCACTACTTGTATTGTGAGAAGTGCATAGTTTACACTGATCATAAGAGCTTGAAGTATCTGATGACTCAGAGAGAGTTGAACTTGAGACAAAGAAGATGGCTTGAGCTGTTGAAAGACTATGATTTGACCATAGAGTACCATCCGGGTAAGGCAAAGGTAGTAGCCGATGCTTTGAGCAGAAAAGTTTCAGTTGAGTTGCGAGCTATGTTTGCTAGATTGAGTGTATCCGGTGATGGTGGTTTGATCACAGAGTTGCAAGTGAAGCCTTCTTTGATTCAGTTGATTAGAGAGAAGCAGTTGCAAGATGTGTCTTTAGTTCCTCATGTTCAGGACATAGCCGAAGGTAGACTGACCGAATATAGTTTCAGTGGTGAGAATGTGTTGTGTTTCAGAGAAAGAGTTGTAGTGTCTGAAGATGTTGAGTTGAGACGTCTGATTCTGAGTGAAGCACATTTGAGTCCTTTTTCTATGCATCCGGGTAGTACTAAGATGTACCGTGACTTGAAGAATGATTATTTCTAGGTTGGTTTGAAGAAGGATGTAGCCGAGTATGTGAGCCGTTGTATGGTTTGTCAGAGAGTGAAGGCAGAACATCAGGTTCCTTCAGGTTTGTTACAGCCTTTGAAGATTCCGGAATGGAAATGGGAGAGAATCACTATGGACTTTGTATTGGGGTTACCATTGCCTCCTTCGAAGAAGAATTCTGTTTGGGGTGATAGTTGATAGATTCACTAAGTGTGCTCCCTTCTTAGCAGTGAACACTACGGATCCTTTAGACAAGTTGGTGAATTTGTACATTCGCGAGATTGTGAGACTTCATGGAGTTCCGAAGTCTATTGTATCAGACAGAGATCCGAGATTCACAGCTAGGTTTTGGAGTTGTCTGCATAGTGCCTTAGGTAGCCGTTTGTATTTCAGTACTTCTTATCATCCGCAGTCAGATGGACAGTCAGAGCGAGTGATACAGGTGTTAGAAGATATGCTCCGTTATTGTGTGATTGACTTCCAGGGTTCTTGGGAGAAGCACTTGCCCTTAGTTGAGTTTGCTTACAACAACAGTTAACAGGCTAGTATACAGATGGCTCCTTATGAGGCTTTGTATGGTAGGCGATGTAGGACTCCGATCTGTTGGGCTGAAATGAGTCAGAAATTGTTACCTAAGTCGGATTTGCCCAAGGGAACTACAGAAAAAGTGAAGTTGATTTGTGACCGTTTGAAAGCAGTTTCCGATCGTCAGAAATCTTATATAGATTTGAAGAGAAAAAAGATTGAGTTCTCCGTGGGTGAGAAAGTGTTTCTGAAAGTATCTCCGTGGAAGAAGGTAATGCGTTTTGGCCGGAAAGGCAAGTTGAGTCCGAGGTTTATTGGTCTGTATGAGATAGTTGAACGAATTGGGCCAGTAGCTTACCGTTTGAGATTGCCTACTGAGTTAGAGAAGATCCATGATGTTTTTCATGTGTCGATGCTTAAGAGATATAGACCAGATCCGTCTCATGTTATGCCCGTTGAGGAGATAGAGTTGAATCCGGATTTGTCTTATAGCGAGGAACCAGTTGAGATACTCGCTTCTGATAGCAAGGTGTTGCGTGGCAAGACCATAGAGTTGGTCAAGGTGTTGTGGAGACATAGAGGTGTGGAAGAGGCCACGTGGGAGAGGAAAGCTGATATGCTTGAGTAGTTTTCATACTTGTTTCCGTCAGGTAATTTCAGGGACGAAATTCCCTAAGTGGGGGAGAGTTGTAACACCCGGGTTTAGGGGTCGGGTGAAAATAATATTAAAATAATATTTCGGGTTTCGGTTTTACAATTAAAATAATAAAATAATCTTTTGGGGGTCGGGTTTTAAAACAAATAATTTATGTTGGACATGTTTTGGTTTTAAAGCTCAATTCCATGAAATTTAGAAATTGAGATGGCTATCTTCATTAATGGCATTATGGTAATTAAATGAACTTTCATTTTAAATCCCTTTTTTATTAAAATAAGTCTTGTCATCTTCTTCCTCACTTCCCCCATTTTCATTTCAACGACAAGAGAGCCCTTCCTCTCCATTTTACTATTCCATCACCATACACCTTCATCTTTGGTGCTTTTTGAAAGGTAATTTCATTTTTGACTTGTCCTCCTTTCCCTCTTCAAGCTAGTATCTTTATTTTTCAAAAAAGCTCATGGTTTTTGGATTTTGAGGTCTTGAGTATTGGGATTAAAAATGAGAACTTTATTGTCTTTAACCAAAGCTTTTGATTTATTATTGTTAGATACGTTGTTTACAACCCATAAGGTCCAACATATGTGAATGTTAAAGAGTTTTATGAAGATTCCCGGATTTGGGTTTTTAGGGGGTTTTTAGAAGGGTTTTAAGGTTGGTTTTGGGGGTGTTTTATGTTGGAAATTGAGGGCTGATGTTAGTGTGATAGTTAGGGGTTGTTTTGGGAGCATTTAAGAGTGTTAAAAAGGTTGAAATCAAGAGTTTTGGTTTGTGCTAAAGGGCTGCTCGGGATTGAGGTTTTGGGAGTTGTTCATGGCTTGAAATCTTGTATTTTATGCTTGATTAGTGTTTCGGGTTTGCTACATTGATGTGTGAACTAATTTGAGGTTGTTTTGATTGTGTTGAGTTGATTAGAAGCAAGAATTTGTGTTGGTGAAGCCTCGGGAACAAATCCGGAATCGTTGGAAGCTTGATCGGCTAGTGTGTTGAGCTTGGAATAGTCGGTGAGTGGTTAAATGCTTTTAAATGATTTTAAAGTGTTGGTTCAAGCATGTGGACTAGGTCGGGCTTGGTAGACCCACCTAGAGTTGGGATTAGAGTGGTAGCCTAATCCCAAGCTTTAGTTAGAGACTTTGGTTGAACTCTAATTGTTGTTTATGCGTCATGTTTAATTGAGATTATGGTGGTTATGTATATTGTGTTATACATGTTGTTGAGGCATGGTTTGATGCATTGTTATATGCATGTGGTTTGGATTGTGGATGGTGCATGACGGTGAGTCATGGTGAGTACGTACTAAGCACGGAAGTTGATATGAAATGATGTTGTGAAAGGTTATGAATTGTGTTTAGTATTGGCACTAGTATGCTTGGGTACAAATGATCGATCATTAGGATGTTTAGTGTGCACACGTGAGTCAAATGCGCGCATGGTCTTGGTGATGGTAGTCATCAAAATGGAGTACGGGTTCGCCCGAAAATTCTTCTTATATATGTAGTCGGTGATGAGTGTAATCTCATCGACGGGGCGTGAGGATGAGTGGAATCCCCTCCGCCTGAACGGTGATGAGTGTAATCCCACCGTAAGGTAATGATTGTGTTGGATGTGAGTTCCAACGGTAATCCGCGTATTCGAGTCATAGCTAGGTGCCAATATGATTTGACATGTGTTGTCAATATGGATTTATATATGTGGTTGTTAATACATTGATTTATGTATTTTCATGTGTTGATCTTGTGACTTGTTGAGCATGGCATAATATTGGATATATGTTCATGCATCATGTGTATTTTGGCTCATGTGGATTTAGAGGTAAGATCATGCATTCTACCTTGGTTTGTTCATGCTTGGACCCTGCATTGTCGAGGTTTGTTTTATGAGCTTACCCTCACTAAGCTTTATGCTTACGCTCTCTTTTGTTCGACAATGCAGATCCGTAGTTCGTGGGTTGCTAGTGGAAGAAGGGGGCCTTCAAGTGTGTTTGTGGTGATGTTTTAGCTATCAAGTATGGACTTTTGATTTATGAGGTGTAATTGTCAAGCAATGGGATATGTATTGTTGTCTTGAGCCTTTGGATGTGAATGTTGATGTTTGGTTTTAGGAGCATGTTAGACTCCTTTACATGCTGTTGTTGGTTGGCTTTTGGATGTCATGTTTGGATTGTAAACCATGTTTAAGTTGCTTATCTCGAATGCTTAAGTGTATGTTCTTGTGAAGCATGAATCTTTAATGCCATGTATGATTCCTATGTTGTTTTGATGTCCATTATCTATGTTTGGTTCTTATATGTTTTAAGTGTGTTATGTATGCTTGTAGATGTTGGTGCTGTCTTAGAGTTGTTGTATGTGTGTTGGGGAGGTTCTAGTGGTGTTTTGGGACAGCCTTGTACCAAAAACCAGCTAAAACCAATATGCAGACAGAGGGCGTTTCGAAACGGTTGGTCCCGTTTTGGTACGGCCCCTTTGTTTTTGGCCAGGCGTTTCAGTACGCTAGGGAGTCGTTTCGGTACGTTTTTGCCACTGGAAATCTGAGAATTTGACGATAAAATGAAGTATCGAAACGGACTTTAGTGTCTCGGAACGGCCTTCGTATCATTGACCACGAGAAGTTGACCGTTGAGGGCGTTTCGATACGGTCTACCCCTGTTTCGAAACGGTCTCCTCGGTTTGACTTTGGCCAGTTGACCTAGTCAAGGCGTATCGAAACACCCTATGGGCGTTCCGATACAGCCTGCTGTTTAAGATTAAAATGGATGTTTTATTTGGGCTGTTGGTTGTTTACCTCAATGTTTCTTCCGCTGCTGCTTTTCTCACATAGGATTTAATATCTCATCTAGAAAAGATAATAATAATGAAAAAGTTTTCTTGGGTCGGTAACCGAAGTGGAGCCTTAACGGGTTTCGCCTCGGTTATCCCCGTGTAGCCCACTCGGATCGGTCAAGCGTCCGGACCGGGACGAGGGGGTTACACGACCTAAATTACCCAACCTGAAACTACCCGACCTAAAATTACCCAACCTGAAATGCACCCGACCTAAAATGCAACCGACCTGAAATGAACCCGACCTGAAATGGACCCGACCTGAAACGGACCCGACCTGAAATGGACCCGACCTGAAATGAACCCGACCTGAAGTGTATCCGAACCCGAATTAAGTTGTCAATTATCCGCTTCGGACCCGATCCGTTTTGACCCGACTTGAAATGGACCCAACCTGAAATGGACTCGATCTGAAATTGACCCGACTTGAAATGGACCCGACCTGAAATGGACCCGCACCCGATCCGAGTCGAGTCAAAACAGAAAAATTACCTGAAATGACTTGTACCCGATTTACCCGACCTGACAATACTCGACCTGAAACCCATCTGATTACTTGTTTTTACATCTCTGTGTGTATGTGCGCGTGCGTACGTGCGTGTGTAGTTTAATATATTTGTTCATCATAGTCCCTAAAACTTTATTTTTATTTCAAATTAACTTGACCCCTATTCATTTTTTTTGCAATTTAGTCACGTGATTTTAATATGATGATATTTTTATTCATATTAGTCCCTAAAAATTTATTTTTCACCAAAATTTACCCTTATTATTTTATAATTTTTGTAATTTACTTCAATATCTTAGATAGTTAGATATGAATCATTTACTGATATTTTTATTCATTCTAGTCTAGAAACTTTAAATTTAGTACAAATTGACCCCTATTCATTTTTTTGAGATTTAGTCCAATGTTCACCATTTTAAATTTAATATTTTTCATTATAGTCCCTAAAAGGCTAACTATATTTTTATTCCAAATTGACATGACCCCTATTTATTTTTTTGCAATTTAGTCACGTAATTTTAATATGATGATATTTTTATTCATGTTAGTCTATAAAATTTTATTTTTCACCATAATTTACCCTTATTATTTTATAATTTTTGTAATTTACTCCAATATCTTATATAGTTAGATATGAATCATTTCCTGATATTTTTGTTCATTCTAGTCCCTAAAATTTAAATTTAGTACAATTTAACCCCTATTATTTTTGTAATTTACTCTAATATTTTACAAATGAATCATTAAATGATATTTTTGTTCATTCTACTACTGCATATTGCCTAATATTTCTTTTTAATGTGATTCATGTTCGTCATTCGTCAAGGGCATTGAATAATTAGCTCGAAATGAATGACCAACCTAAAGTCTATCGACCTAAACGGCTAAACTCGAATTAACCCTACATGAAATGAAACCGACCTGAAATTATCCGACCTGAAATGAACCCGACCTGAAGCTGACCCGCACCCGACTCGAGTCGAATTAAAATATCAAATCGACCTGAAAATGACATGTATCCGATTTGATCCGACCTGACAGAACCCGACCTGAAACCTATCCGAATACTCGTTTTTACATCCCTAGTTTGTGTTAATTCTTTTACTTTGATTTTCAAATATTTTTAAAGAACTTTATTCTATGCTAAGTAAAAACAAAATGAATTGATGTGTTTGGTTTGTTGGAATTCGGAAAAATGCCAATTTCAGTTGTCGGCTGATGTGAACAGTTTATTCCTCAATAATAAAATTAAAGTGAACAGTTTGTTCAATTTTATTATTTTTTGAAAATATTTTAACTTTTATTATGGAAATCTTTACATTATCTTTCCGGATTCCTTTTGATATTTTGATTAATATAGTGCTATAATCAACGTTGAAACGAAGAAAATCTGTTTCATACTAAGCAATATAAAGTTCAACTTATCTTTTATTATTAAAGCAATGATTAAATGAAAAATCAATTCTTAAATTATATTTTTAGTTTGCTTTTAGCTTTTAACTTATTTTTTTGGTCAAAATTAATTCTTAATCTATTATTTTTAGTCACTTTAAGTTTAGTAGTTATTTAAGTAAAAAAAAACTTATTTTGGCGAATAAAATATTGACACATCACAAAAATTTTTGATCAATAGATAATTTAGGGACTAAAAAAATAACATATTTTAGGTACTTATTTTGGCCAAATAGTAGTTTAGGTACTTAAAATAATCAAAAATAATAATTTAAAGCTTATTTTGACGTAGAATAATTTAAAGGATAAAAACAAATAAAAGACATAATTTAAGGGATAATTTTCATTTAAGCCTTAAACCAATTCCACCCCACTCTTTCTAACTAATGGAATTGTAATTTGCCTATAAAGAAATGGTCTAGTCATGGTTTTAGTTCTCTACTGTATTAAAGTTTAGGATTTATTCCCTCTACTTTAATTTGGCATAATTCAATCCATCTTATTTTAATAATCTTATTAATGAGTTCAAATTAATAACACTATTAGTTGGTGCCATTATAGCAATACCATGCATGGATTCTTTTCACTGTTATTTACTTATATAGAGTCATGTAAAAAATTAATTGATCGTGTTCAACAAATAATAAATTATAGTATTAATGGGATGTTTTAAATTTTTTTTTTTTTAAATCACATCATCACTTTATGAATAGAATTTTAGGATGTTATCAATTTTAACCTTCTAATTAATGATATAAGTATAGGATCAAATTACGGAAAAATAAAACAAAACAAACATTTAAATTTCAAATTTGAACATAATAAAGGAACTAAAAGCATAATTAGACCTTAAATAATAAAAATAACAAATGCAGAAGACAAAACATTTAAAAAAAAAAGTAGGTTCACATGGGTGAAGAAAGTCAAGAAACAGCAGCCATGAACTCCTCGTCTGATTCAAGAGCGTTCATTGAACATGGCGGAAGGCAAACTTCCAAGTCTATACTTCCTCCACCTTCCCGTCCTGGATACGATGAAACTTTCCCATCAAACTTATGAGCATATCCACTTCGAAGTGTCAATGCTTTCCCCAACCCGAACTCATTTCCATACTTGTTGAACCTTGGCGAGCTTCCCATCATTACACTGTGTGAGTCAAAAAGCTGAGAAATTTGGTAAACGGAAGGTGAACGAAGCCAATCATTGACGAAACCACGCACTGATTCGTCCGTGTGGTTAACCACAGCTTGGTGCAGTTTCCAAGCAGCCCAACCTAGATCATGTTCAAGCAGTTCACCCGCCGTGGTCACTGCTCTCACCGTTTGAATCGAGTTCCCAAAGTAATCTGGGGACAGCGGTGGTTCCAGTCTTGACCTATTGTTTATGGCCAATCTGCAACCAATGACCGTTTCACTTGGGAAACAACGTGTCCTTGTGATTGCTCTCCAAACAAACGCAGATAAAGACTGGAAGGAGGAGATTTTGGTGGTTTTATATTCTGTGTTAGCCCGTTCTTTGAGCCTTGCAATGGACTCTGTCGAGACGTGGAATATTCTCTCTAAAAGCTGGGGTGCTTCAAATCTGCTGATAAACTCATCTTGGTGAGTGAAAGGAAGTTTCAGCAATGGTCCATAGCCCTCTGGGAACCATCTCTCAAACACAGGGGGGCGTGAGATTTTTATATTATCATCTTGCGATTGGAATATTTCGGACAATGTGTTGAAGAAATGCCAGAAGGAGGTTCCATCGCCAATAGCATGGTTCATAGAACAGCCTATGAACACCCCATCTACCAGCTCAGTGACCTGAATAGATAGCAGAGGTCTGGTTTGACCATCATAGTTGATTGCTCTATCATGGTCGAAGAACGACTGAACAACCAATGGGACGTAAGTTGGGGAAACAATGTCGGACACCGATATATCAGCAGCTGCGTGGATGAATTTGGCTCCCGGGCTGTTGTTGCAATCAACAAAGACCGAATAAGAAGGTGGGTCTTCTTCTTTTCTGGTTGCGAGGCGACCTGCTAGGGGATAGAAATGGAGGAGGGCGACGGAAAGGGACTTCTTGAGCCTCTCCAAGATATTGTTGATCAGGTTTTCTCCACAATCCTCCGGCGGAGGTTTGGCATAGAGAAGACCCTTTTGAATGTACTGTACGGACAACATGCTAAGATCCCATGTTGTCAAATAGAAGGGCTGTTTTGATTCTTCAGAAACATCTTGTGGTCTAACAAAACATTCTGAGATTACTCTAACTGTTGATGGATCCATTTTGGTTGCTCGGATGGAAGAGGTAAAATAGATTTTGATTAGATTAGCAGTGTCTAGTTTTAATTCGCAGCTTGGTTTTTATATGGTTGTTGAATTGCTTGCTGGGACCTAGTCAAATTGAAGCAACTCTGTCTATATTGTATTTCATGTATTATACATATACTCGAATATGGAGGCTAAGATTTAAAGTTTAAGACAAAATATAAATGTTTAAAAATGTAGGTATATTTATAAATAACCCCATTTCAAAATAAATTATAGAGTATATAAGAACAAAAGTAAAAAAAAATGAGTAGAAACGGTTTATCTCTCTCACCTTACATAGTTCTGCACCTGCATCCACATATACCTATGGACTAAATTAAAAAGAAAAACGTATGGACATCTACCAACCCAATGTTGACTAAATAGGATGGAAAAGGCCAACTGACCTAAGAACACTTATCATCCATTTAAAAATTTAATGTCTTTTTAACTCAAAATATAATCGGTTCAATGTATGTATTATAAGATAATCTTGAAACATCTTTAAAAAGTAGGCGGGAGTCTGTATTTGTGGTTGTTGGTGGTGTAGCATATACCACTAACAAGGACATTGGAAACAGGGCGGAACTAGAAATATATTTAAGGGGTGCCATTTTTTCAACAATATTTAAAGATGATTAATTATTTATAAAGAGATGTCATTTTATTCATAAAAGGGGTGTCATTTGTCCATATTTTTAATTTTTTCTATACAAATTATATAAGAAAAATAGGTTTCTCAAAAATTTTGGGGTGTCATGAGACACCCCAATTGAAAGGGTGGCTCCGCCCTTGATCCGAAATCTTTAAACATAATATAACACGTTTATTGTGTGTTTATATTTAAATTTTCCGATCATTACTCAATTATGAATTAGTATTAAATATAATAGAATTATTATCAACAAAGATCGAGTGTAATAGTAAGACACATTGCTCCTTTAAGAAAAAAATTAGGTTCAAACTTTAAAGATGATATTATTAAAAGAAAGAGACGTGAATCCCAACATAGACCATAAAATAAATATATATTTTACCAAAAGAAAATATAATAGAATTATTATTTTACGACGGAAAAACAACTCCCAATTCTTATAATCAAAGGAACCCTCCATCACATTGATACTAAAAAATACGAGGAGATAAAGAATTAAGAGGTTCATCAATACACCAAGAGTCTCACAGAAAAAACACTTTAGAGCCGTCACCATCCTTTCAATAGAAACAAAAGACATTCATAAACTGCAAAACTTCATGTTCTCTATATTTTCAACAATTTGTTTCCACACCACCAAGGCAGAGAGCCCAAGGCGAATATAAAAAATAGTCCCAATTTAAAAATTCAAATTGCAGTTGCGGCTATATTTACAATTATGTTAAATTTTATTGTAGTTGCATGCATTATAGATGTTATTTTGGTCACTACGAGTATTACGATTGTGAAATCTCTTAATAACATACGCTATTGTGGGCATAACAGTTACGAGTATCACGATTTCAGATGGTGGCGCTACCCATGGGCGGATGTAGCATATAAATTAGGGGTGCAATTCACCCCCACTTGATTTGTTGGGGCATAGAGTTTTTAAGGAGGTAGTATAGATTTTTCATAAGAAATATTAAATTTGACCTCACTTAATTTGTTGGGGTACGAGGTCAACAATGCTTATTCAATTGGTATAGAAATCCTCAATACCTTATACTTCACTCATTGTGAGAATATAGATGAAGGAGAGAAAGATTGAAGAAGAAGAAAGAAAGATTGAAGAAGAAGATGAGAAATGTTATTAATCTTTGTATGAATCAAGCTTACAATTATAGTCTGAGATTACATCTTTATATACAAGGGGAGAGGAGTTTAACAGAGTTTAACAACCTCTTTAACAACCTTTAACAGATTAACCGCTAACAACAGTAACAGCTAGGATAACCATATATACTAACATTCTTCCTGTCCTCTTGATTTTGAAAAAGAAAAGAACAAACATAAATATACTTCAATATGCTTCAGCCACAAAGATGATATGACTCAAGCTTTAGATCTAGTTATCATAGTATGAGTAGGAACAACAGATTGAGGAGCTGAAGATTGACCAGTAGTTGAATCCTGAACTGGAACTAAAGATAGAATTGAAGGAATGGAAACATCTTCATAAACAGAAGGATCTTGAACAGATGCAACAACACCAGAAGACTGAGGATCAAGAACATGCTCAAGAGTAGAGGAATGAGAAATAGGTTCAAGAACAGGTTCAGAAACAGATTCAGAAACAGGTTCAAGATCAGGTTGATGATTTGAAGGTTGTTGTGAGGAAAGGAATGCATGAACATAATTAGCACCAGAAGAATCAGAACTATCTGACATTGGTTCTGAGAAAGGATCATCAGAAGACTCAGATCCATTGTTTTAAGAAGAGAAACTGCTTGAAGGCTCAGGATTGGCTTGCTGAGAAGAAGACACAATTTTCCTAGGTGCAACATACTTAGGACCAACTGAAGGTATTGCCACAGTGGATGCACTACCCTTGCCCTGTAAACAGGAAAAAGAACTCTCATTAAACTGTACATGTCTAGAAATGTACAGCTTACCTTCAGCATCAAGGCACTTGTAGCCATGCTGAGAAGAACTATACCCCAGGAAAATACAAGGTTTGGATCTGAAATGGAGTTTATTCTGATTGTAAGGCTTGGTAAGAGGGTAACACTGACAACCAAAAACTCTCAAGAAACTATAGTCAGATATCTTATTAAATTTTTTTTCATAATGTGAACAACCCCCTAAAACTTTAGAAGGCAGCCTATTGATGAGATACACAGCAGTATAGAAGGAATCATACCAAAACTTAAAGGGTACTCCACTCTGAGCCATTAAAGTTAAACCAAATTCAACTATATACCTATGCTTTCTCTCCACCCTACCATTATGTTCAGAAGTATATGGGCAAGTATGTAGAAATTGAATTCCATGTTGAACAAAATATTTTTCTAAAGGTTTAAATTCAGAGCCACAATCAGATTGCATAATTTTTAGCTTACACTCAGATTGTCTCTCAGCCATAGTATGAAAATTAATAACAATTTTAGCAACATCAGATTTTTTAGCAGCAAAGTAGATCCAAGTGTATCTAGTTGCAGCATCAACAAAACTAACATAATAACTATAATTGTTAGAAATTAGAGGTGCAGGACCCCAAACATCAACTTGCACATTTTGTAAGGGTTTATCATACACAGTTTTAGAATTATAGAAAGGCAACTTATGGCTTTTTTCAAGTTTACATGCTTCACAAGAAAGAAACTCTTTATTAATATTCTCAAAATTACAAAGTTTGGATAGCTTGGACAGAACATCAACAGAAGGATGCCCAAGCCTCCTATGCCAGACATGAATATCAACAGTACTAAGGCATTGAGCATTACTACAATTTGCAGAAGCAACACGAAAACCATTATTGCCAGAAACAAAACTATGACAAGAAGAACCCCTATACTGACCACTGTCTAAAGCACCCTTAACATTATTATCAGATCCATTTACAAGCAAAGAACAATCAGCAGAGTCAACACCATAAGGATCAATCTTGTACAACCCATCATTTTGAGAATCTTGAAGCATCACTTGCTGAGTTATCAAATCCTTAACAACACAGAAATTAGGGAAAATTCAACACTAACATTATTATCTCTAGTGAACTTAGAAACCGATAAACGATTTTTTTAACAGATGGGACATATAATAAGTTATTAAGATGCAAAGGCCTTAAGCAAGAATTAATAGCGGAACTCCCAATTCCAGAAATAGGAATCGAAAAACCATTGGCAACACATACTTTTCCAGAACCAAAGTAAGGAACAGAAGTAAGAAGATTACCTGCATCAGGAGTGAGATGAGACGTCGCTCATGAGTCAGGATACCACGCAGCACTCCCAAACGAAAAATCTTCAGTCATAGCCGCAACGGAAGCAACAATAGGATCTGTCGTTGAGGGAAATGAAGAAGACTGTTGACCAGCAAAATTTTGAACCACTTGATCTTGACCTTGCAGAGACGGACCACTCCCTTGAGCGAAGGACTGATCATCATCAGAATAGGTGACTTGATTCACATTCATAGGGTTTCCAATACCTTCATACGCTTGATCAAATCGGAAATAGCATCGATTTGCAAGATGACCTATCTTCCCGCAAATCTGACACTGCGGACGAGACCGACCAGGGATGAATCTTCCACCACGACCTCTGAACGGCGTTCCACCACGAGCCAAATTAGAATTAGGGTTACCAGGACGAAACGAAGGAACGGCCGACCTTTGAGCATTAGAATATCCATAACCTATATTAGAATTAGAATAACCCACATTAGAGTTAAATGGGCCAGAAGTCGAATAACCCAAGTTTGAGTTAAACGGGTTATGACCCACAGAACCGGAAGAACCTTGAACAAGATTGGCTATGGAATCTTAAGCCAAGATTTCAAGTTCCCTTGACTCAGTGTCAAGAAGAACGCTGGCAACCCCGTCAAGCTTGTAAGGTTGTTGACTCGACGTTATAACCACCACCACCGGCTCATACTCCGACGGCAATCCAGACAAGATCGTCGAAATATGCATCGTTTTAGTTAACGGATTTCCACATGCCGCGAGACTGTCACATACACTTTGAATTTGGGAAAGATAATCCCTCATGCTTTGATCACGCTTCCAAATGTTCTTAAGCGAACAATGTAATTGCATTACTCGAGTAGTGGAAGTAACAGAAAAAATCTAACGCACCTTTTCCCATATTTGAAGGGCATTCTTGCAGTTCACAAGGGAAGGAAGAATGGAATACCCCATAGACGACAATAGCCAAGAACAAAGTGCACTGTCTTCTTGCTTGAAGCGAGTGTATTCTGGATTAACTGTGCGAGTACCGTCAGAAGAAATATGTTGATAAGGAACAGAGAATGAATGTAACCCCCTCGTCCCGGTCCGGGCGTCCGACCGATCCGAGCGGGTCACACGGGGATAACCGAGGCGAAACTCGTTAAGGCTCCACTTCGGTTACCAACCCTAGAAATCTATTTCATTTATTATAATCTTATCTAGATACTTTAATTAAACTTACGTGTGAAACGACAGCGGAAACAAGGCTCACGAGAAGCCTAACAGCAAACAGGGCCTAAACCCAACCCTTGAGACCCTTTAGAGATGTCAAAAAGCCCATTTTCAGGCCTGTGTTTCGAAACAGGCACTGCCCGTTTCGGAAAACGGGCTCCAGTTTAAAAAGCCAGACACCCGTACCGAAACGCATCCACCCCGTTTCGGAACAAGGTCCCATTTCGCCTAAGCGTTCCGATACCCGTTTCGGAACAGGCAACCACAGTAGCCAAAGTGTTTCGATACTCGTATTGGAACAGGGGCTCATAGTAGCCAAACCGTACCGAAACGCGTTCCGATACAGGGGGCCCTGGAACCACACTCGTTCCGAAACGGCACAACCCGTTTCGAAACACCTGCAGTCTGTGATTTTCCAAAATCAGTTTTCAACCTCCCCAAATGATCCCAAACGCCCTAAACGACCCCAAGAAGCATACACAACATACAAACACCTTCTAGAGGCATGCACCCCATTGCCAACATACTCAAACACACATAAGGACACAAGATATGGGCACCCATAAGAAAGATCATACATGGCATTCAAGATTCATGCTTCACAAGAACATATACTTAGGCATTTAAGATAGGCAATTCAACATGGTTTACAAACCAAACATGGCATCCAAAGCCAAACCATCATAACATATAAAAGGAGTCTAGCATGCTCCTAAACAACCAACACCAACATACTTCAAAAGCATCAAAGCAACAATTACATGTCCCATTGCTTGACCATTACATCATATAACATAAAGTCCATACTTGAAAGATTCAAAAGCCCAACTAGCACACTTGGAGGCCCCTTCTTGCACTAGCAACCCACGAACTACGGATCTGCATTGTCGAACAAAAGAGAGCGTAAGCATAAAGCTTAGTGAGGGTAAGCTCATTAAAAACAAACCTCGACAATGCAGGGTCCAAGCACGAGCACAACCAAGGTAGAATGCATGATCTTACCTTTGATCCACATAAGCCAAAAATCAATGATGCATGAACATAAACTCATAATATTCCATGCTCAACAAGTCCAATCCACCAAATATGTAAACACATATATCAATCCATATAGGAATCACATTTCATATTAAATTGGCTCACATATAACCGCATATTGGCACCTAGCTATGACTCGAATACGCGGATAACACGTTGGAACTCACATCCAACAACAACCATTACCTCACGGTGGGATTACACTCATCACCGTTCTCGCGGAGGGGATTCCACTCATCCTCACGCCCCGTCGATGGGATTACACTCATAACCGACTAACATAAATATAAGAAGAATTTCCGGGTGAACCCGTACTCCATCTTGATGACTACCATCACCAAGACCACGCGCGCATTTGACTCACGTGTGCACACTAAACATCCTAATGATCGATCATTTGTACCCAAGCATACTAGTGCCAATATTAAACACAATCCACAACCTTTCACAACATCATTTCATATCCAATTCCGTGCTTAGCACGTACTCACCATGATTAACATCATGCACAATCCACGTGCATATAACAATGCAACAATCCAAGCCTCAATACACATGTATAGCACCATATACAAAGCCAACACAATCACAATTAAACATGAGGCATAAACACATTCAAAGATCAACTATAGTCTCTAACTATAGTTTGGGATTAGGCTACCACTCTAATCCCAACTCTAGGTGGGTCTACCAAGCCCGACCTAGTCCACATGCTTGAACCAAATACTCAAAACCATTTAAAAATGATTAACCACTCACCTTCACTTCCAAGCTCAACAACCAAGCAACCAAGACCTTCAAGTTTCCGGATTCACTCCCGATGCTTCACCAACACAATCTCTTGCTTCTAATCATCTCAACACAAACAAAACAACCTCGAAACAGTTCTCACAACAATGTAGCAACCCGGAACACTACTCAAGCATAAAACACATGAACTCAAGATATGAACAACCCCAAAAACATCAAACCCGAGCAACCATCAAACTGTTGATTTCAACCCTTTTTACACAGTTTAACGATTCCAAAACAACCCCCAACTATTATACTAACATCAGCCCTCAATTTCCAACATTAAACACACCTAAAACTCACCTCAAAACCCTTCAAAAACCCCATTAAAACCCAAATACGAAAATCTTTATAAAACACTTCAAAATTCATATATGTTGGACCTTATGGTTCATAAACAACGTATCTAACCATAATATATCAAAAGCTTTGATAAAGAATCTTAAAGCTTCAACCTTTGACCTAAAACTTTGAAAAACCCAAATGCAAAAATACATAGTTTTAATGAAATCTAAAGATACCAAAATGTAGAGGATGGCAAGGCCAAGTCAAAAAATGCAATTACCTTTCAAAAATCACCATCAAGGAGCAAGAAATGAAATGCAATAGTAAAATGAGAATGAGCTCTCTCACTTGTCGTTGAAAAAGAAGATGAGAGAGTGAGGAAGAAGAAGACAAGGGTTTATTTTAATGAAAAGGGAATTTAAATTGAAAGTTCATTTATTTACCCTTTTGCCATTAATGAGATGACAATCTATTAAAATCTAAAATCCATGGGAAAATGAGTTTCAAATCAATTTTGGTCCAACACAAAATGTTTGCTTGAATCACAAAGTCCAAATAATATATATTATTATTTTAATTATAAAACCGAGACTCAAAATATTATTTTATTATTATTTTCACCTGACCCCTAAACCCTGGTGTTACAACTCTCCCCCACTTAAGGAATTTCGTCCCCGAAATTACCTGACGGAAACAAGTACGGAAACTGCTCAAGCATATCAGCTTTCCTCTCCCACGTGGCCTCTTCCGCACCTCTGTGTCTCCACAACACCTTGACCAACTCTATGGTCTTGCCACGCAACACCTTGCTATCAGAAGCAAGTTTCTCAACAGGTTCTTCGTTGTAAGACAAATCCAGATTCAATCTCCTCAACAGGCATAACATGAAAAGGATCTGATCTATATCTCTGAAGCATCGACACATGAAACACATCATGGATCTTCTATAACTAAGAAGGCAATCTCAAACGGAAAGCTACTGGCCCAATCTGCTCAACTATCTCATACGGACCAATGAACCTCGGACTCAACTTGCCTTTCCGGCCAAATCTCATTACCTTCTTCCACGGAGATACTTTCAGAAACACTTTCTCACCCACTGAAACTCAATCTCTTTTGTCTTCAAATCTGCATAAGACTTCTGACGATCGGAAGCTGCTTTCAAACGGTCACAAACCAACTTCACCTTTTCTGTAGTACCCTTGAGCAAATCCGGCATAGGTAACAATCTCTGACCCGTTTCAGCCCAACAGATCGGAGTCCTACATCGTCTACCATACAAAGCCTCATCAGGAGCCATTTGTATACTAGCCTGGTAACTGTTGTTGTAAGCAAACTCGACTAAAGGCAAGTGTTTCTCCCAAGAACCCTGGAAGTCAATCACACAACAACGAAGCATATCCTCTAAAATCTGTATCACTCGCTCTGACTGTCCATCGGACTGAGGATGATAAGAAGTACTGAAATACAAACGGCTACCTAGGGCACTATGCAAACAACTCCAGAACCTTGAAGTGAATCTCGGATCTCTGTTTGATACGATAGACTTAGGAACCCCATGAAGTCTCATAATCTCACGAATATACAAATTCGCCAACTTGTCCAAAGAGTCTGTAGTGTTCACTGCTAAGAAGTGAGCACACTTAGTAAATCTATTAACAATTACCCAAACAGAATTCTTCTTCGAAGGAGACAATGGTAACCCCGACACAAAGTCCATGGTAATCCTCTCTCATTTCCATTCTGGAATCTTAAAAGGTTGTAACAAACCTGAAGGAACCTGATGTTCTGCCTTCACTCTCTGACAAACCATACAATGGCTCACATACTCGGCTACATCCTTCTTCAAACCAACCCAGAAATAATCATTCTTCAAGTCACGGTACATCTTGGTACTACCTGGATGCATAGAAAAAGGACTCGAATGTGCTTCACTCAAAATCGGACGTCTCAACTCAACATCTTCTGGTACAACAACTTTGTCTCTAAAGCATAACACATTCTCACCACTGAAACTATACTCGGTCGGTCTACCTTCGGCTATGTCCTGAACATGCGGAACTAAAGACACATCTTGCAATTGCTTCTCTCTAATCAACTAAATCAAAGAAGGCTTCACCTGTAACTCTGTGATCAAACCACCATCATCGGATACACTCAATCCAGCAAACATAGCTCGCAACTCAACTGCAACTTTTCTACTCAAAGCATCGGCTACTACATTTGCCTTACCCGGATGGTACTCAATGGTTAAATCATAATCTTTCAACAGCTCAAGCTATCTTCTCTGTCTCAAATTCAACTCTCTCTGAGTCATCAAATACTTCAAGCTCTTATGATCGGTGTAAACTATACAATTCTCACCATACAAGTAATGACGCCAAATCTTCAATGCAAACACAACTGCGGCTAACTCTATATCGTGAGTAGGATAGTTCTTCTCATGAACATTCAATTGTCTCGAAGCATAGGCAACAACTCTTCTTTCTTGCATCAAAATACAACCTAATCCTATGTAGGAAGCATCACTATAGATCACAAATTCTTTACCTGAAACTGGTTGTACTAACACTGGAGCATTTGTCAAAGCTTCTTTCAATTTCTCAAAAGCCTTCTGTCTCGCATCTGACCACTCGAACTTGACTCCTTTTTGCAACAATTTAGTCAAAAAAGCAGCTACTCTAGAGAAAGCATCAACAAATCTCCTATAGTAACCGGCTAATCCTAGGAAACTCCTAATCTCAGTCACATACTTAGGTTGTTTCCACTCAACAATAGCCTCAATCTTCGACGGATCAACACGGATACCTTCGGATGAAACAACATGGCCAAGAAATACTACCTCTCGAATCCAGAACTCACACTTACTAAGCTTCGCATACAACTGATTGCCCATCAATCTCTGCAGAACAAGTCTCAAGTTCTCATCATGCTCTTCTTCCGATTTCGAGTATACAAGAATATCATCTATGAAGACAACTACAAACCGGTCTAGATAGTCTTTGAAAATTCTGTTCATCATATCCATGAATGCTGCAGGTGCATTCGTGAGCCCAAACGACATCACAAGGAACTCATAGTGACCATATCGAGTCCTAAAAGTTGTCTTTGGAACATCACACTCTTTTACTTTCAACTGATAGTACCCTGATCTCAGATCTATCTTCGAGAAAACCGAAGCACCCCTCAACTGATAAAAAAATCATCAATACGAGGCAACAGATACTTGTTCTTCACGGTCAACTAATTCAACTGCCTGTAGTCAATACACATTCTCATACTGCCATCTTTCTTCTTTACAAACAACACAAGAGCACCCTAAGGCGAACTACTAGGCCTAATGAAACCACGGTCTAACAACTCCTGAAGCTGACTCTTCAATTCTTTCAACTCTTTCGGAGCCATACGATACGGAGCTATAGAAACTGGAGTAGACCCTGAAACAGCCTCAATTACAAACTCAACATCTCTGTCAGGAGGCAAACCTGGTAACTCTTCAGGAAATACATCCGGAAAGTCACAAACTGTTCTAATGTCCTTCGGTCTAGCCTCACTCATATTCGGATTCATCACATATGCTAAGTATGCCCCACAACCGGAATCCATCAACCTATGAGCCTCTAAAGCCGACACAACATTAGACAAGAACTTAATGTTCTCGCCTACTACTACTACCTCGTAGTCATCAAAAAGTTTCAAAGAAATCCTCTTCGTCTCAAAATCCACACTAGCTCGGTGCTCAACTAACCACTCCATACCCAAGATAATATCAAAGCCATAAAACGGAAGCTCCATCATGTCAACGGGAAACACATGACCCTGTATCTTCAGCGGCCACCTCCTATACATACGTCTAACTACAACCGTCTCACCAAAAGAACTAGTCACATGCATACCTACATCTAAGATCTCAACAGGTATATCTAACTTCTGTGCATGCTCACTCAAAATGTAGGAATGCGTAGAACCCGAATCAACCAAAGAAAGCAAATACATAGACTGTAACTTAAAATTACATGCTATCACATCAGTGTCGTTCCCGGCCTCTCTCTGAGCATAGACTCTCGCTGGCCCACCTGCCTCTGGCTGCACTGCCACAACATGGGCAAGGTTCCTCTTAGCATCTACCCTAGGTGCATCAGCCCTAGGATGGAAGTAGCCACGACCGCGCCCACGGCCTCTCTGAAAATCAGTCGCTCTCGCAGAAGCCTGAGCTATATTCGGTGCCTGTGCCGCCTGATGCGGACATTCCCTCCTATAGTGGTCCCTCGAACCACAGTTCCAACAAGCATAGAAGTTACCCCAACACTCTCTGGAATGTTGTCTCCCACAACGCGTGCACTCGGGCAACCGCCCTCCTCCTCTATGGCCCTGGTGGCCTCTACCATGGTGGCCACCGCCACGTCTATGGTCAAACTGTTGTCCACCACCTCTATGCCTCTTAGAATCTCCACGGTCAAAGTTATTATTCCTCTTACCAGAACTAGAACCTCCAGAACGCTTGGTCAGCCCCAAGCTGTGCTCAATGTCCTTGGCTCTAGCAACCAAGACATCAAAATCCTAATAATTAGAAGCTAAAGTATACCTCTCAACTTCTTCATGAAGCCCATATCTGAAGCGGTTACAACGGTCCCTCTCAAAAGGAACCAACTCTGGAGCATACTGAATCAAACGAACAAAACGAATCTCATAGTCAGTTACAGAAGCATCTCCCTGAACTAGAGCCATAAACTCTCGTTTCTTCTCATCAAGATATCTCGACCCCAAGTACCTCTTCCGGAAAGCAAACTCAAAGAAATCCCATTCGATCTCAGCCTCTGGAACTCCAGTAGTAATGGTGACCCACCAAGTGTAGGCATCACCCTGTAACAAAGAAATCACACAGCCCAACTTACAGGCACCAACGCAACCCATTTGAGCTAAGATGCGGACGGTCTTCTCCAACCACAACTCGGATCTCTCAGGTGTAGACCCTCTAAACTCATCAGCCCCTAGGCTACGGAGCCTCTCCAATGGTAAACTAGTGTCATCACCTCTAGGCTGAGCTGCAGCCTGAGCCCCGGCAACTGCAGCCTGAAATGCTCCCGCTATGGCTTGTACAAGCGGAGCCATATCTATTCCGGCAGGACCTTGCCCACCTTGGCAAACCTGAGGACCCTCTCCCTCTACTCCAGCCTCGCCTCCCTCACCAGGCGGAGGAGGTGGTGGTGGTGGTGCTCCAACTCCAGCAGCAGCAGGCTCTTCCACATGAGCCTCAACCCCAACCACTGGCTCATTAACAGGAGCCGCAACACGTGGTTCTTGACGAACCACTCTCAGCCTACCTCTCGGCCTCGACATCGTGCTCACAAACAACAACTACAACAACAACAACAAAGCACAAAAAGATAGGGTTAGCATGGCAAGGGTTCCAAGTGGCTCAAGTATGTTCCCTCACTTTAAAAATCCTTTTTCCGATGTAATAGTAGCAATGGGACTCTATACAACATGCTTCAAACAAAACAACACACATACATGCTCAAACAAGCATTCAACAAGGCATACTTGATAAACAAGCAAACATTCTTACATGGCAAGCAAACACCGTGCTTTTCAATACAAAAACTCAACTTACCTCACTTATCTGCCCAAGGTCTCGGAAACCTTAGGCTCTGATACCAACAAGTATAACCCCCTCATCTCGGTCCGAGCGTCCGACCGATCCGAGCTGGTCACACGGGGATAACCGAGGCGAAACCCATAAAAGCTCCACTTCGGTTACCGACCCTAGAAACTTTTTCATTTATTATAATCTTATCTAGATGCTTTAATTAAACCTATGTGTGAAACAACAGCGAAAACAAGGCTCACGAGAAGCCTAACAGCAAACAGGGCCTAAGTCCAACCCTTGAGACCCTTTAGAGATGTCAAAAAGCCCATTTTCAGGCCTGTGTTTCGAAACAGGCACTGCCCGTTTCGGAACACGGGCTCCAGTTTAAAAAGCCAGACACCCGTACCGAAACGCATCCACCCCGTTTCGGAACAGGGTCCCATTTCGCCTAGGCGTTCCGATACCCGTTTCTGAACAGGCAATCACAGTAGCCAAAGTGTTTCGATACTCGTATCAGAATAGGGGCTCACAGTAGCCAAACCGTACCGAAACACGTTCCGATATGGGGGGCCCTGGAACCACACCCGTTCTGAAATAGCACAACCCGTTTCGAAACACTTGCAGTCTGTGAATTTCCAAAATCTGTTTTTAACCTCCCCAAATGATCCCAAACGCCTAAACGACCCCAAGGAGCATACACAACATACAAACACACTCTAGAGGCATGCACCCTATTGCCAACATACTCAAACACACATAAGGACACAAGATATGGGCACCCATAAGAAAGATCATACATGGCATTCAAGATCATGCTTCACATGAACATATACCTAGGAATTTAAGATAGGCAATTTAACATGGTTTACAAACCAAACATGGCATCCAAAGCCAAACAATCATAACACATAAAAGGAGTCTAGCATGCTCCTAAACAACCAACACCAACATACTTCAAAAGAATCAAAGCAAAAATTACATGTCCCATTGCTTGACCATTACATCATATAACATAAAGTCCATACTTGAAAGATTCAAAAGCCCAACAAGCACACTTGGAGGCCCCTTCTTGCACTAGCAACCCACGAACTACGGATCTGCATTGTCGAACAAAAGATAGCGTAAGCATAAAGCTTAGTGAGGGTAAGCTCATTAAAAACAAACCTCGACAATGCAGGGTCCAAGCACGAGCACAACCAAGGTAGAATGCATGATCTTACCTTTGATCCACATAAGCCAAAAATCAATGATGCATGAACATAAACTCATAATATGCCATGCTCAACAAGTCCAATCCACCTCTATGTAAACACATATATCAATCCATATAGGAATCACATTTCATATCAAATTGGCTCACATATAACCGCATATTGACACCTAGCTATGACTCGAATACGCGGATAACACGTTGGAACTCACATCCAACAACAACCATTACCTCACGGTGGGATTACACTCATCACCGTTCTCGCGGAGGGGATTCCACTCATCCTCACGCCTCGTCGACGGGATTACACTCATCACCGACTAACATAAATATAAGAAGAATTTTCGGGCGAACCCGTACTCTATCTTGATGACTACCATCATCAAGACCACGCGTGCATTTGACTCACGTGTGCACACTAAACATCCTAATGATCGATCATTTGTACCCAAGCATACTAGTGCCAATATTAAACACAATCCACAACCATTCACAACATCATTTCATATCCAATTCCGTGCTTAGCACGTACTCACCATGATTAACATCATGCACAATCCACATGCATATAACAATGAAACAATCCAAGCCTCAATACACATGTATAGCACCATATACAAATCCAACACAATCACAATTAAACATGAGGCATAAACACATTCAAAGATCAACCATAGTCTCTAACTATAGTTTGGGATTAGGCTACCACTCTAATCCCAACTCTAGGTGGGTCTACCAAGCCCGACCTATTCCACATGCTTGAACCAAATACTCAAAACCATTTAAAAATGATTAACCACTCACCTTCACTTCCAAGCTCAACAACCAAGCAACCAAGACCTTCAAGTTTTCGGATTCACTCCCGATGCTTCACCAACACAATCTCTTGCTTCTAATCATCTCAACACAAACAAAACAACCTCGAATCAGTTCTCACAACAATGTAGCAACTCAGAACACTACTCAAGCATAAAACACATGAACTTAAGCTATGAACAACCCCAAAAACATCAAACTCGAGTAGCCCTCAAACTAAATACAAAACTCTTGATTTCAACCTTTTTTACACACTTCAATGATTCCAAAACAACCCCCAACTATTATACTAACATCAGCTTTCAATTTCCAACATTAAACACACCCAAAACTCACCTCAAAACCCCCATTAAAACCCAAATATGAAAATCTTTATAAAACACTTCAAAATTCATATATGTTGGACCTTATGGTTCATAAACAACGTATCTAACCATAATATATCAAAAGCTTTGATAAAGAATCATAAAACTTCAACCTTTGACCTAAAACTTTGAAAAACCCAAATGCAAAAATACATAGTTTTAATGAAATCTAAAGATACCAAAATGTAGAGGATGGCAAGGCCAAGTCAAAAATGCAATTACCTTTCAAAAATCACCAACAAGGAGCAAGAAATGAAATGGAATAGTAAAATGAGAATGAGCTCTCTCACTTGTCGTTGAAAAAGAAGATGGGTGAGTGAGGAAGAAGAAGACAAGGGTTTATTTTAATGAAAAGGGAATTTAAATTGAAAGTTCATTTATTTACGCTTTTGCCATTAATGAGATGACAATCTAATAAAATCTAAAATCAATGGGAAAATGAGTTTCAAATCAAATTTTGTCCAACACAAAATGTTTGCTTGAATCACAAAGTCCAAATAATATATATTATTATTTTAATTATAAAATTGAGACTTAAAATATTATTTTATTATTATTTTCACCCGACCCCCAAACCCGGGTGTTACAAGGAACTATCGATGTGATCTGTAAGCGCAAGACTCTCAATAGCAAAGATAATATGTTGCTTCCAGAGGAGATAATTCGTATCATCGAGGTGTATGGAGATGGACTTGTTGGTGAACGGTTTTGCAGAGTTTTCGGCCATTGAAACCTCTGATACCATGTGAGAATATAGATGAAGGAGAGAAAGATTGAAGAAGAAGAAAGAAAGATTGAAGAAGAAGATGAGAAATGTTATTAATCTTTGTATGAATCAAGCTTACAATTACAGTCTGAGATTACATATTTATATATAAGTGGAGAGGAGTTTAACAGAGTTTATCAACCTCTTTAACAACCTTTAACAGATTAACCGCTAACAACAGTAACAGCTAGGATAACCATATATACTAACACTCATGACCCCACTATAGGAAAATTTTGGCTCGGCCACTACCACTATCGTCATGTAATGGTCGATGTTGTGGTTGCATACCGTTATTTAAATCTTTTTCCGCAAGTAACGAAAAAATAATTTTAAGAGTAATTCCATAATAAAAAAATTGAAAAATTTGGCCCCTAATAACAAAAATTGAAAGAAAAATTAAAATTTAAGAGTATGCCCAAAATAAAAAATATTAAAAAAAACAGGACCCTAATAACAAGTATTAAAAAAAATTGAATTTTAAGAATAAACCCCTAATAATACATATTAGAAAAAAATTAAAACTCTATTAACAAATATTGAAAAATTAGGCCCTAATTGCAAGTATTAAAAAATAGACCATTAAGAACAAATACAATTCGAATAAAATAAAAACATGTAGCTTTCTTGAGCGGTTAGCCTTGGGCAAGCGCCCTTATTGCTCTACCCAGGGTGGGGCCTGAGAGAGCCCTCGCCATATTTCGCTATAGAGAGGATTCATTATTGGCATATTTTCATTAGGAGTGGGCAAAAATACTCGACCCGATTGACCCGACCCGAAAACTCGATGACCCGAACCTAAAATGTCGGTTAATTCCCGGAAAAAAATTACCCGACCCGAAAAATTTACCGGGACACGGGCCGGAAGTTTCCCCTTACCGGCTACCTGACCCGACCCGATAAAAATTAATATATATATTTTTTATATTTGAAATTATATTTTTATTTTATGTTTCTTAATATTTTCACTCTAAAATTAAGTTTAAATCCTTACATTTTTTATATGTTTGTATTATATTCTTTTAAGTTTAATTTTTTTAAAAATATTTTTGTGTTTAACATGTGATTTTTTTTATTTTAGAATTAAAAAAAAATAAGAACCGGGTACCCGGTACCCGATTATCCGGATACCCGAATTCCGAGTACCCGGATATGATAGGCCGGGACACGGGCCGCTTCATGAGGTACTCGGATGAACCGAGTACCCGGTTTTTCGGGTACCCGAAAACCGGTTACCCGACAATGCCCACCCCTAATTTCTATGCCCATTTAGCTAGCGCCCTCGCCTTAAATTTAATTTTTAATTTTGGTACATCGAAAAGAGCACTAAAAAAATTGTATTCATAAAAAACGTATAATATGATCAATTTTTCGCGATCACCCTTATAGGACTAAAAACACTCCCCTATAATAATTTAGAAGAGAATACAACCCCACATAAACCAGCATAGTTCTAATCTCAAACGATAAAGATTCATGCTTCCAACTTGCTTTGAAATTTTTGTATTATCGGCTCCCACACTTGCTCCCACATTAGGTTAACGCCCACTGGAATGCCGAGATATTTAAACGGAAGCTCCCCTTACTACACCAAAAAACATTTCAGCTCAAGAGTCAGTTCTCATTCCATTCTTCCTAGAAGATTATCGTGTCATCCACAAATCGTAAATGCGACAAACAACACCCTTTCGTCCCCGATGCTCCTCTGATTAGGTCAACATTCTCCACATTCACAACCATTTGGCGAAGGGATTCCACAACAATTACATACAAGAGGGGTGAAAACGAACCCCCTTGCCAGATACCTCGTTTAAACATGAATTCTTTTGTAGTATTGTCTTCCAGCAAAATGGAAGCCTTCGTCGAACTTACACATTCCTCCATCCAACCACGCCATAGAGCATCAAACCCTATCCTAGCCAACATGTTATCTAAAAAACTTTCATTTATACGGTCATAGGCTTTATTAGAATCCAATTTGAGAATTAATTGTAGAATTATTTCAATTATGATTTGATTTTTTACTTAAAACATTATATATATTATATACTTCTTTAAAGTGTTAATTATGAATTATTTTTTGACGATGTTAATTATGAATTATTAATATTGAGATTAATGGTTAATATCGATTAGTATTACACAATTGATCAAATTATGATTTTCAACTTTTAAAATACTTTATGCATTTCAGATCTACTGATTGGCCTAGTAGCTAAGGATGCTCATATTGTCTCATTTTGTATGAGTTCGAATTCCGATGTGTGAATGTAATACCTCCCTATATAATCAAAAACAATTATGCATATATTTAATTTTTTGCATGAAATAAAAGCATATTAAATAAAAAAGTAAACGTATACATGCACATTTAACACATGTCGAGAACCCAACAAGTGGTCTCAGTGAAAAAGCGGATAATGTTCATCTTAGGAGACTTGAGTTCAATCACTTTGTCTATAAGGTGTGTGTGCATCGTCAAATGGTTAAAGATATCTATAAAGAGATACAACCTTGTAATCATCTTTACACTATTAAAAAATATTATATGTCGAAGAAATTAGTATAAGCAAGAATTGTTAAATTAACTACTCCCTCCGTCCCATAAAAAATGTCTCTTATTGACTTTTTGAAAGCCAAAATTTTTAAACTTTGACTATTATTATATTCAATATTTTAAATAATTAATTTTTATAAAATATATATTTGAAAACTACTCGATTAGAGGTTTTTAAAATATATTTTTCATATTTTTATCAATGATACATTTTAAATAATTATGAGTCAAAGTTGAAAAAATTGACCAAAAAAGTCAATAAGGGACAAAAATTGTGGGACGAAGGGAGTATAAGTTAATTCCAAATTGAATGCTATGTATATCGATTTCTTTTAGAAGTGATTTCGTGTAACAAAAAATGTCAGTTGTTTTTTTTTCTATGATAATGAGAAGTGGTAAATTTAAATTGAAATTTAGGTGCTAAAAGAGGTAGTTGGTATTAATTTATTCCGGTGATGGTTTGCTTTGTTACCGGATATTGGTGATTCATTTGTCACAAATTTGTCCTTTTTTTATGTGTTCTAAAAGTTTTATTATAATTAAATTTGGAAGTAGTTATATACTTGTGACATGTTTAGATAACTATTATGATTTATGTGTTTTGTAGAACTGAAATGTTTTAATTGGTTTTTTTTTTTTATCGAAAAGAAAGAGATTTCATTCCAGGATATCACAGATACAAATGAAGGCAAGGGGGGAGGTGGGGTCCCCAAAGAGTTAAAGTCAACAAATCCTTAGAAAAGAAAGCAAGCCGATCGGCTGCTTTGTTACATGATCGAGGAACATAAAAGAAAGAACACGAGGCAAAAGAAGAGGCTGCTTTCCTAATATCCTCTTCGACAGCGGAAGAACTCCAGTGGGAGTGGGATCCCGACCTAATGCCATTGACAATGGACTGGCAGTCCGATTCAACAATGACGTGGGCGAGTTTGCAAGAGGAGGCTAACGATAGTCCGAGTCTGATAGCCAAAGCTTCGGCCACCTCAGCAGACGGTGCAAAGAAAGAAGCCGAGACTCCGCGAACAACTGCTCCTGAACTATCTCGCGCAATAGTTGCCCCGGTAGTTTTTCCAGTGGATCGGTCAAAAGCAGCATCGCAGTTGATTTTGAAAGATCCGAAAGGAGGGGGTTGCCATTGAATCTCATCTCTATGAGGGGGAACATTTGCCTTTGATGAGGAAATAAACTCCTTATTGAACTCCTGGAAGGCGCCTTCAGCTTGCAACCAAACATCCCAAGGGAAGTCTCTTCTGTTTTCGAAAACAAAAGGATTTCGAGATTTCCAAATCATCCAAAGGAGAAAAGCAATAAGGGCACTTCCTGTTGCAAAGTCACCCATAATTCCAGAGTTACATATCTTGAGCCACCACTTTGAAAAATCAGGAAAACCTGATGTAGCAGGTGAGTAGTTAAAACCAGAGGCTCTCCAAACTGCTTGTGCGAACGGGCAAAAGAAGAGCAAGTGCTCAATAGTCTCTTTCTCCATCCCACATCTTGGGCAACATGCTGAGTCACGGAATCCACCATGGAATCTTGATGCGAGATTTCCTTTTGTAGGGATGATATTATGGCACAGCTTACAGAGAAAAAATCGGATTTTGGGCGGCACCTTTAGACTCTAGATTGATTTCCAGAGTTCTTTGTTTCTACATTGGTCATCACTAGACGAAGGGTCCAAAGAGGTTTGCGCCTTGTCCTTAATGAATCGATAGCCCGATTTCGCTGAAAAAACACCATTCCTTGTTCCCGCCCACACAATGGAGTCCTTGACTTCGGGACCCCATATTGGAATAGATCGAATTGCCTCAATTTCAGCTGGCTGGAAGATGAGGTCGAGTTTTGAAAGATTCCAAGATCTTTGATCAGAGTTCATTAAACTGCTAACAGATGGGCAAAGACCTGATAAAGGTGAGGTCGACTGAATTCTGAAACCTTGGATATTATGAACCCATTTGTTCTTCCAGGTGGAGATGCTTCTCCCATTTCCCGCCCTCCAGAGAGATCCTTCTTTAATAATTTGTATCCCTTCCCTGATGCTTGACCAGGCCCATGATGGACTGTTACACTTGGGTTCATCAAACAGATCGCCGTTTGGGTAGTAAATTCCGCGAAAAGTTTGTGCCAGGAAAGAGTTTGGGTTCTTAAGGATCTTCCATACCATTTTAGCAATGAGCGCTTTATTAAAAGATCGTAGGTTCCTGAATCCTAGGCCTCCTTGATCCTTAGGCCGACACATATTTTTCTAGTTTAACCAATGGATGCTCTTTTCTTTAGCTTCGCAATTATTCCACCAAAACCTGGCCACTTGCGAACTGAGATCATCGCAGAAGGTGGCTGGGAGCAGGAAACATTGCATTACATAAGTGGGAATGGCCTGAGCAACTGCTTTAATGAGGACTTACTTTCCTGCTTGATTCAAAAATTTTGCTTTCCAGCCCTGTAGCTTATTCTGAACTCTTTCTTTGATAAAAGCCAAAGCCTCCTTTTTACTTCTTCCCCAGAAAGATGGTAAGCCAAGATACCTACTATCTTCCTCCATTGGTTGAAAACCCAAAATATTGGACACATGGTTACGTAACTGATTGCTTACATTTGGAGAAGCCTTAAAATATGCAAAGCCGCATGAAAATTTTCTTCATTTGCAGTAGAAAACATTAAGCAGTCGTCGGCAAACATCAGGTGGCTAAGTGTGGGACATCTTCTTCTAATTTTGAAACCTTCGAAACGGGCAGCTTCAACCTCCTTCTCAATTATCCAGGATAGAATGTTAGAGATAAAGATGAATAGAAAGGGCGAGAGAGGGTCTCCTTGCCTAAGGCCCCTCCCAGGGCAAAAGTTGCCATATTTTTCCCCGTTTAAGACCAAAGAGAAAGATGTTGAGGAGACACATTTCATGACTCTGTCGATCCACCAGTCACAGAAGCCCATTCTAGTCATTGTAAACTTGAGGAGGTCCCAATCAACTTTGTCGTAAGCCTTTTCAAGATCGATCTTCAGAGACATGATTCATTGCTTTCCTCTTTTTGCTCTTTTAATCGCATGAAAGGCTTCGTTTGCAAGAACAATGTTATCGTGGATTGATCTGCACTGGACGATAGCCGATTGGTGATACGGAATGAGGTCCGGAAGAAAAGCCTTGAGGCGAGATGCCAAAATCTTGGTAATGACTTTTAAGGAGAAATTGCATAGACTGATGGGGCGAAAATGTGAAACCTCGCAGGGGTTTTGATTCTTTGGAATGAGAACAAGATTTGTCTTGTTCATGTTGTAATCCAGAAAGCCGTCCTTAAAGAACGTCGATACCATCCCTACAAGGTCCTTTTTTATGGTATCCCAGAAAGTTTGATAGAAGCATCCGGGGAAGCCGTCCGGGCCTGGTGCTTTGGTTGCTCCCAGGTTGAAAACCGCTTTCTTAATCTCCTCTTCTGAAATTTCTTTCCGGAGCTCAGAATTCATTCCCTCAGTAACTATGCAGGGTATGTAGTTTTCGAGGCCTTCGAAATCCACTGTCTGGTCCTTGGAAAAAAGATGCTGAAAATGACCTTGCAGGTAATCATCTATGTCCTTCGGCTCTTCAAGCCACAAGCCATCATCCTTTTTAATTTTTAGGATGGAATTTATCCTCCGGTGCTGAATGGTGGTGGCATGAAAGAATTTAGTGTTCTTATCGCCCGAATTTAAGCAATTAATTCTGGATCTTTGATTCCAGTATCTTTCCTCACTTTCCCAATCGCGGTCCAATTCTTTCTGAAGCTCTTTATACTCTTCAAGTTCCACTTTGGTGAGTTTCCTTCCTTGAAGTTGTTCTATCCTTTCCATCAATGCTTGCTTCTTCTCATTTTTCTGTTTATTCTTCTTCTTGTTCCATTTTATTAGAGCTGCTCGTGTTCTTTTTATTTTCTTCCCGAGGCGAAGGAAGGCTCTTCCCTTTGTAACGTGGTCCCATTCATTCTTGATAGTTTGAGGGCACTCCTCGTCCAGAAGCCATTTGGTTTCGAATTTAAACTCTTTTTTGTATATTCGAGTGAGGCCCATCGGAAAGAGAAGAACCGGAGTGTGGTCAGACGCCAAAACGATGTCGAGGACCCCCATGGCTTTCGAAAAGGACATGCTCCATTCGTTAGAAATCAGAACCCGATCAAGTTTCTTCAGAATAGCATTCTCTTCGCTTCTTTGGTTATACCAAGTAAAACGACCCCCTTTAATTAGCAGCTCAAGGAGTCCAGCAGAGTCAATAAAATCAGTAAAGCACTTGCCCTCCTCCGGGTTGAAAGGATTACCCCCTTCATTATCTCCATGGCACTTGAAAATGTTGGTGTCTCCTATTATAAGACATTTTGCCGAAGGGGAATCTCTAAGCGAATTTAATTCCTCTCAGAAGGCATGTTTCTCTTCTCTGTACGGGGGGGGGGCATAAATAAAGGTTTCGAACCATTCCTCACCTCCCTGAAGAGACACGGTAGTATCAATGAAGTTCTTATTGTGATTTAGAATGGTGATTGTTGCTTCTTTGTTCCACCACAGAGCCAATCCTCCTGCAGGACCTTGCGGTTCGACATAAAAGGAGAATTCGAACTTCATTTTCATTTTGATCTTCTCAAGATATTCAATTTTTTGTTTGGTTTCGCTTAAGAAGATGATGATCGGCTTGTGCTTTTGAACCGAGTTTCGAAGAGCCCTTACTGTTTTTCTGTTACCCAGGCCTCGTACATTCCATATGAGAATGGCCATTCTGAACTGTCAACTGTAACACAAAGCCACAAACACGGAACAGTCGGGAATTGGACTCTAAAAAATCCGATAAACTAACAAAGCACTATCCGAAGAGAAATCCAGAAGATCACCGTTAAACAAGAGAGCACAAAAGAAGAACCAGGCCGGGAATGATACCCCAAAAGAAGCCACACCACATAGCTAAAAAAGGAAACACGCCTAAAAGGTTCCCCTAATAATGCACAGACCAATGTTTCTGACCCAAAATGATGCACATCAACATTCGACTAACGCAAGCCACAGACACTTGAAAGGATAAAAGAGAGCAATAACAGCAAAGATCAGTCCACAATAGAACGGGTAGGGGCAACCAGAAAACGGGGAAGGTAGACCAGCACGTGGAAGAAAGTGTAGAGCAACAAGAGAGCGGGGTCAGAAGGATGCTGAAAAAAAGAGGGATAACCTGACAAGGATGGCACCGGGGATAACACCGACCACCGTGTGACCAAGGAAACTGGGAAGCTTGACGAGGGCCGACTTCAACAGCAAGAGGGAAAAGAGCTCCTGCAAAGATTCCGGTGAACAGCGGTGAAACCAAACGTCGGGGAGCGGAAAGACACGGCCACAGTCCACCTATTCTGAACCAGCCACGAACAGAGCCACCAGGAAACCACCCTCCGGGAGTGCGCTCTCTGACCCGTCGCCGTTGGAAGAAGACGATCTTCCACACGAGCCGCCGGTGAGGAGATGTCAACAAAACCGTAGGAGCCTTGGGTTAATCGAGAGAGAATTTGGGGATTTGGCGCGTGAATTTCATGCTCTTCAAATTTCAGCAACTTTAATTCCAATGATCCAAAGTGTTGTAGTTGAAATCATTGCCTGTCAAACCAGATTTGATATAGGGAAAAATGCTTTGCTTTTTTATTTTATTTTTATTTTGAAATGTTTTAATTGGTTGAGTTGTCAAAAATATTCATATGTTTTATTTTTTATTTTGTATGAGTTTGAATCACGATAATTGCACGGAATATAAATATAAAACACCAATCTATTGTACTAAAAAGAAAAAGACTTCCAATTACACTCTTCAATTTTAGGGGTGGAGTGAGAATTTATATAATTATATTTGTAGTTACAAATTTATACTACTAAACATGATATAGAGGATTATAATATAATTATACTTGTATCAATAAATTAAAATTAAAATTAAAAATTAAAAATTAAAAATTCATGAACTCAATCTAAATGGAGAAGAGGATGATGTACATCATAGAAGATCTGAGTTCGAGCAGCTTTGCAAGTTGTATGTCAATAAATTAAAAAAATATGAACATATAATACCTTGCAATCACCTAGATACTATTAAAAAATTAAATTTTTATTCAATTAAACTCTGTTTCTCAAAAAGTTTTAATAAAACTTTATTCTCTGCTAAGAAAAAAAAAACAAAATGAATTGAAGTGCTTGGTTGGTTGGAATTTGAAAAATGCCCTTTTCTGTTCCCAACTAATAAGAACAATTTATACAGCTTTGTTATTTCCATGAAAAAAAAATAACTATTTTTAACGAAAATCTTGACAGTCTTACCTTTCTGAGATATATGTATATATTTACGAGGATTCTCTTTGATAATTTAGGAAGTCTTAAATAAAAAATAAGTGCTTAAATTGTATTTATTTTAAATTTTGGGTGTTTAAAATATTTTTTGCTAAAAATATGTATCTAAAGCTTACAATGTTATAATTTTAGGTGCATGGTAGTTAATTACCGTTTAAAAATTTTCGTTAACCAAATCATTTATTTGCACATGAAAATAATTTGAATTTTTTAATTTTATGAAGAAAAATACTAACTTTTTAATTTTTCAAAAATCCTAAAAGTTTTCAATTTTTACAAAATACTCTTAAAATCTCTATTTTTTTCTCAAACTCAAACCCCTAAATAGTCGCCACTTCCGCCACCGATTGCCGCCCCTGATCATACCCCTGTTCTAGTCGGTCGTTTCTATTATCACGGCGGCACCGAAAGCGATGAACGACGTGCCAGCTGAACGTCGATTTCGCATACGACGTTCGACTGTCACACCGTTCATCGTTTCTGGCGACAATGTGATGGGAGAAACGACCAGCTAGGTCTGGCAACCAAAATGGTATGCTGAAGGGAGACGATCGGCGGCGGAAGCGGCGGCTATTTGGGGGTTTCGGTTTGGAAAAATTTTAGGGATTTTGGGGATGTTTTGTAAAAATTAATTTTTTTAAGGATTTTCTGAAAAAAACCATATTTTATGTAAAAATTGTTTTAAATATTTATTTTGAAAAATAAAATAAACATTTCACGTGTCATGTTTTGATTGGTTAATGGGTTTTTTAACGATAGTTAACTACCATGCACCTAAAATTATAACGGTTGAAACTTTACGTACCTAAAATTATAACGGTGGAAACTTTAGGCACAAATTTTTGTAAAAAAGTAATTTCGACACATAAAGTACAAAAGATGTATAGTTTAGACACTTATTTTTCGTATAACCCATTTAAAAAGGATTCGTCTAACATATACAACAAAATATATGATAAAAAGTGTTATATTAGGTAATTATGATAATTTCTCTAAGAAAATTTTCTTAAATAATGTTATGAAATAAAATAAATTTTAAACCAATATAGCCCTCGTATCCTATGTTTTATGGCATAGACTAGTCAGAGTCTTGGTCACTCTATTGTATTAAATTTTGGATTTAATCCTTCAATTATAATTTTTGACATAACTTGTAACACCCTTAAAATTTTAAGTAAAAGAAATAAAAAAGGGGAGTTTGCTGTTGTGAGGAGTTTAACCCATGTCTTTGGCACGTTAAGCAATTGCTTTAGCCAACTAAACTTAAACTATTATTGTTCCTATTTGCCTCGGATAAAGTTTTAACTTATGCTCAGTTTCCTATTCAGAATAGGATAAGTCAGTCAAACTCTTTACCATCATTAATGCTTCTTCTCCATCGAGGGAGAGAGAGAGAGAGTGTGAGAGAGAGTAAACCAAAGGTCCATCTCTGTTGCCGTCCGATCTCCCCCGCCGGTGGTCCGTGGCATGCACCGCCGTGTCCGTTGGACTCGTCACCGCAACCCGACCTAAACTCGGTTCTCCACTCGCCATAGATCATCGTCGCTGGCCGTAGAGAGCGTCTAGAAGTTTCGTCGTGAAGTGGGCGCTTGCTCTTCGGTTTTTAAGCGATTCCGGCCGATTTCGTCGTCGGTTCATCAAACGGCCACCAGATCTAGGGTCTTCGCACCGTGAGGAGAAAAACCCAAGTAATAGATTGTTTGTTCGACGCCATGAGGGGCTTCATCGGAGTTATGTAGATTCCGGCCACTTCGAACCATTCAAGGTAAGATCCGTTCGTATTCCAAATTTGTTTCTTTGTTTGTTCGACGTGAATGATTTGGGTAAACTGTGCGCTTTGTTTTTTTTTCGGCAGATCGGTGTCCTTTGGCGTCTCTGGTGGTCGCTCCGACAACCGTCTGACGACCAGATCTGGTTAGGGTGAGTTGACCGGTTTAATTACGGTCTGAGGGTTCGAACCGGTATGAACCGGTCCAACCCGGTCTGAGCCCAAGCCCGATTCGATCCAAGCACGAACCGGCCCAACCCGTTGACCTGACCTTTTTGCCCGACCCGTTGACCCGGTCCGAGTCAACCCGTCCGAGTCAACTCATTGAGTCGACTCGGTTGACTGATGACGTCAGCATTGACCTATGATGACGTCAGCGTTGACTCTGACCCCTTTGACCGTTGACCTACTGACATCAGTTTTGACTTTAACTGTTGACCGAAAAGTCAAATTTTCCGAAAAGTTATATTCTATGTTTTTCGATGTCCTGAGTCCGTTTTTGATGCCCGTTTCGCAAAATTTTGACCCGAAGACTCCTAAATCTGACCTTAAACCCGAACTTGTTTATGTAGTTATTTTTCAGTTAAGAGCTCTATGAATAAGGACTGAAATGTAAATTTGTGTAATTGAAGGTACTCATAGCTCCTTGAAATACGAATTGTTGATGGACGTCGAATTTGAGTTCGAGTTCAATCGAATGAGGTTTCATGAATTGGCCGTTATAGCTCGGAGTTAAGGTAATACATTACTACCTCTTGTATGCTTTATGAGCATGTTGGTATTTGTTAATGCATGCATAAAAATGATTATAAGTACTGTTAATCCTGCTCAAGTCAAACCGAATATGGAAATGAGTATAATATTCTAGATAAGATTGCAATGCTAGAATGAGAAGATTAATAAATCAGAAGGATCTGGAGTTCAATAAGTAATTAATAAGGCAATTAATCTCCAAATCCGACTATTAGTGTCAAATGATAAAATGTGAAAAATATTTGGATATGAAATTACGAAAATGCCCTCAAAGTATGAGAATGACTAAAATACCCTTGGAATTGGAAGCGATCTAGAAATCTACGCCGGATATGGTAAAAAAACATGATTCATCGGAAAACCTCAAACTACTTGGAAAGCTATGGTGACAAGATTTAAACCTTCGAGATTGTAAGGTGTTAGGTCTCCCTAGAAATACTGATATGGTTAAACTAGTCGGAATGATCGTATTGACCAAAAAGGGCTGAAGTATCCTCGAGCACCGGGGTTTGCAGATTAACCAGAACATTAGATAAACCTTTGAGTTTTTAAATTGAATGAAGTGGTTGGAGGTACCGAAACTTCGTGAATGGCCGAATCACCCACGAGTACTTAAATGATTGAAATAAAATATATAGTTCAAGTGACGAGAACGATGGATATCCCGAGCTTTAAAATAACTGAAATACCCCCATTGACTAGAATAAGTAAATTGCCTTGATAAAATTCTGGAAATGCCAATAAAGTTGGAAATGACTAAAATGCCCCTAAGGGTTGAAGCATGAATCACACATGTCTGGAATATGTCTGTCACATGTATTCTGTTACTCATGTCTGGAATCTGAACACCGATTACTATCTGGGGTATACTGTTGGGTTATGGTATGAAGTCTCTAAAGGTGCAGCCCTGATCCAGCTGGTAAATCCTTATAGACCCAAGGTCTCCCTTTGGGTAGGTGCCGATGCTTTAGCACGGGTAAATCCTTATGGACCTAAAGCAGCCCTTTAGGTGGCACCTATGCCTATCGGGTCTAGGGTAAGTCCTTATGGATGCAGTTCTGGGGGACTGCATATTAGTGTAAGTGTTGAGTTGAGAGGTGCTCGATTCGTTCATCCGATAAGGCTCACCAAGTGGTGGAGAGGTGGATTTTTGGGTGGAAGGGTTGTGGAAGCTAAAAAGTAAATTGACACAATGATTTATAGTGGTTCAACCTTCTAACCAAGGTCTACATCCACTACCTTAGCTCCCCACTAAGGATTTCCAATCAATCCACTATTCATTCGTCCCCTTTTCTATGCTTAGAAGGAAACCCTTTACACCGATCAAGCTTTCTAACCAAAGCCTTGATCAAACCCTCTTTTACAAAGAGATAAATAAAGCAAACATAAATCCCTCTAATAGGTGTTTGTTTGAACAATTAAAACACTCACCAAAAACCTAAAACACTTGAGCAATTTTGGCTCACTAGTGTTTGTCTATACAAGAATTGTCAATTTAAGTACAAAGACACAATTTGATCATTTGTTGATTGACAATTGAAGCATTAATCATATCTTGATGCTTGGAGGTTGATTTGGAGCCGTTGTGGACTTTATTTCCCTTCATAAATGATGTTCTGCAGCCTTCTGTAATGATACGCTTGGACCCGTATCGGTACGGCCTTCATCAAAAACTAGCCGTTGGGCTCTTGCCAGCCTAGGCGTATAGATACGCTTGAGGGCATATCGGTACGGTATTGCATTTAAATGACCGTTGGGAAAATAGCCGTTGGGGTTGTTAAATGGTGATCGGTACCCTTACCAGGCGTACCGAAACGATCCCTCACCGTATCAAAACGCCCAAGCCTGTTTCGATACGGGTTTTGGCAGTGACCAAACTGGGCCAAAAAGGTATCGATACGGGTTGAACCGTATCGGTACGGGCATCTTGAAAACTTAAGTTTGGCTATTTAAAATCAATAAAAACATTGCCAAAAACCTTTTAAAATACCTCAAACATATATTCAAATTATTTGGACTCAAAAAAAAGTTTTTAATTCATTTCAAATTTGTCCAAAATATTTTTCAATTATTATATCAAAACATTAGTTCTACAATCTCCTCCTTTTTGATATAATAAAACTAACTTGAAAAATTGTTTGAGATTCTTCCCTTTAACTTTAAAAATGTGAATAAGAGATTAAAGATATGATATCAAATAAAGCTCCCCCTTATTCATTTGAAAATTCAATTTTTCAAACCATTTCTCCCCCTTTTTGTTATGTCAAAAAGAATTTAAAACATTAAGTTCAAAAATAACTATAGAAAAAAAATTTGACAAAAATAAGAATTTGGTTTTAAAATTGGCTCCCCCTTACTCAAAGCATCATAAAGAGTTTTAGTCCAACATATATATATGATCATCTAGTTGACATAAATGAAAATAAAACAAATAAACACAAAAGCAACTAGATTTTACCACACTTGAACTCAAGGGAGGATGTGAAGCCTTCCTTCTTCAAGTGTTCTTCCTTAGTGTGCATGGAGCTCCCCCTCAATATTTGACTTGTTGAACATCTCCATCACACCTAGCAAAAGACAATAAGTGATTTTTGGTATCCAAATTGCTTTGGATCCATGAACATTAGTAGCACAAATTTTTTTCCCCTTAGGAATCTATTTTTCAATGTCATCCCTTTTAATTGAGGTGCTAAGTCCTTTTGGGACCCAAAAACTTCTAAAACATTTTCCTTTTACAAATCTAGGGGCACTAGATTGTCTAACATAAAAATTTGATTTTCCAAGATTGTTTTTCTTTTCAAGCTCTTTGGAAATCAAATCTTTTTCCTCTTGAACTTTTTGAAGAAAATTTTGTAAATCAAAACATTTTAATTCAAACTCGTCGAGTTTTGCTTCAAGTTCAAGTTTGGTTTTAGAAATCAAATCATTTTGAATTTTTAACTTTGAAATCAATTTATTGTTTTTCAAAATGTGATTTTTAGAGTCTAAAACCAAATCATCATAGGCATCTTGTAATTCATCAAAAGAGTAGGAACATGAAGTAGATGAATTAGAAGTTACCCTTGAATCTTCTTCGATGGCCATAAGGCAAAGGTTGGCTTGTTCATCGTCGGTGGAGTCCTCATCACTCCAAGTAGCCACATGTGTCTTCTTCTTATGGCTTGAAGTGCTTGCCCTCTCCTTTTTCTTGGAATCACGTTCAAGCTCCCTCAAAGATTTCTTCATGAACGGGGCACACTTATTGAAGAGATGAACTATCTCTTCATCTTCACCCTCCTCTTCACTTGAATAAACATGATGGCAAGTGGAGGACTTGAGAGCCATGGCACTTGCGTTGATGCCCAGCCCTTTGATTTTCTTCTCTCCCATAGCTCTAATTTCTTCCCTCTTCTTCTTATCTTCTTTGTTCTTCTTCATGATTTGATGAGTAAGGAGTGACCCCATGAGTTCATCAAGCTTCAAAGTCTTCAAATTTTTGGCTTCGATGATGGCGGTCCTCTTTGAGTCCCAAGACTCGGGAAGTGAGTAGATGAGCTTTCGGACAAGCTTTTCGTCTGGGATGGCTTCTCCATAGCCTTTGAGACCATTGGTGATAGTGGAGAACCTATCAAACATCTTCTCGATGTTCTCTTCCGGATCCATCTTGAAGTTCTCATACTCTAAGGTTAGGAGCCCAATCTTGGTCTCCTTGACTTCATCGGTCCCCTCGTATGTGACTTCAAGCTTGTCCCATACCTCCTTGGCACTCTCACAAGAAGACATCTTCTCATAGATGGATGGGCCAAAAGCACAAAACAAGATGTGCAAGGCTTTGCAATTAAGCTTCATCTTCTTGCGATCGTCGGCACTCCACTCTGCTTTGCTTCGTTGAGGCACGAATGGACCATCTTCAACTATGTTCCATAGCTTGTAGTCTCTTGATTTGATGAAGAACTTCATCTTTGTCTTCCAATGGGCATAGTGGGTTCCGTCAAAGAAAGGCGGTTTGTCGATTGATTGTGTCATTTGAGCCGGTTGATGAAATATTGAACGAGCTTGCTGGATCTTCTCAATAGGATGTGAATCCTCCTCAATTGAGCCAAGGTCTGATATCAATTGTTGAGTTGAGAGGTGCTCGATTCGTTCAACCGATAAGGCTCACCAAGTGGTGGAGAGGTGGATTTTTGGGTGGAAGGGTTGTGGAAGCTAAAAAGTAAATTGAAACAATGATTTATAGTGGTTCAACCTTCTAACCAAGGTCTACATCCACTACCTTAGCTCCCCACTAAGGATTTCCAATCAATCCACTATTGATTCGTCCCCTTTTCTAGGCTTAGGAGGAAACCCTTTACACCGATCAAGCTTTCTACCCAAAGCCTTAATCAAACCCTCTTTTACAAAGAGATAAATAAAGCAAACTCAAATCCCTCTAATAGGTGTTTGTTTGCACAATTAAAGCACTCACCCAAAACCTAAAACACTTGAGCAATTTTGACAATTTTGGCTCACTAGTGTTTGTCTATACAAGAATTGACAATTTAAGTACAAAGACACAATTTGATCATTTGTTGATTGACAATTGAAGCATTAACCATATCTTGATGCTTGGAGGTCCCTTTTATACTCCTTGATGAGTTTATAGCTGTTACTAGCCGTTGGGGTTGATTTGGAGCCGTTGAGGACTTTATTTCCCTTCAAAAATACTGTACAGCAGCCTTCCGTATCGATACGCTTGGTCCCGTATCGGTACGACCTTCATCAGAAACTAGTCGTTAGGCTCTTGCCAGCCTAGGTGTATCGATACGCTTGAGGGCGTATCGGTACGGTACTGCATTTAAATGGTCGTTGGGAAAATAGCCGTCGGGGTTGTTAAATGGGGATCGGTACGCTTACCAGACGTATCAAAACGATCCCTCACCGTATCGAAACGCCCAAGCCTGTTTCGATACGAGTTTTGGCAGTGACCAAATTGGGCCAAAAAGGTATCGATACGGGTTGAACCGTATCGGTACAGGCAGCTTGAAAACTTAAGTTTGGCTATTTAAAATCAAAAAAAATTGCCAAAAACCTTTTAAAATACCTCAAACATATATTCAAGTTATTTGGACTCAAAAACAAGTTTTTAATTCATTTCAAATTTGTCCAAAATATTTTTCAATTATTATATCAAAACATTAGTTCTACAGTAAGGTTGGAGGGTAGTTACTAGTAAACCCTTGTATGTACTGGAACATTTGCATTGAATTGTTATGTGTTCTCATGATATGATTGATACGCATTTATGTCTGTTTGATATGCACCTAGTGGAACACACTAGACATTAAACTCGTTGTTTTCATCTTCGTAATCTATCAGCTTGTATAATTCTCGTTTGTTACTCGATGATTGAATAAAGAACAAGTACCGTTATTCTCAAGTATAACGTTACCCTAAAATAACGGAATAGAAAAGAGGATTGTTACTGCTTGGAACATCATGAAAATGTTATGCCAACCATATATCTGCATGAGCTTATAGCATCTTTTGGTAGTTTTGTATTACTGAGCTTTTCCAAGCTCACGTTGTTTTTACCATCGCGGGTTAAAAGAGTATAGCGTATAATGTTTGACATCAGTGTTTGGAGTTCCCTAGACGTTGCCTCTAGAGTACGGTACTGTATAGTTAGTGGGCATGTATGTCATGTATGTCATGTGTGTCATATATTGTTTTATGATAGAGTCTGTAAAGCATTTTCTGAAATTTCTGTTAAGCGTTTAAATGACTTCTTGAAATGTTATTTTAAACAGAAGTTGATTTTACAGTTTAATAAATGTTTTGAGCAAAAAAAAATGTTTTTACGTGTATTTTTACCGTGGGTCGCTCTTGTGACCCTAATGTGACTTTCTAGGATCCGTTGTAACGTATTATCGGGTCTAGAGGGTTACATTTAGTGGTATCAGAACTTAGAGTTGCGTCTTTCTGGGTAGATCGACCGATCGTCTGTTATAGGGTGTCTGGTATGTGCATGCCCCTAGATCCTAACCGTACTCCACCAAGCCGGGACTCTGATGTCGAATCCTTTCTCTTAAATAACTGAATCTAAGCTTTCTGTCCGCTGTATCTCGAATCGTAATGACAAGGAATGTCTGTAACATTCGTCTGTGAATTAGATTAACTTAATGGATTTGAATCTGGATAGAGAACTTGAGATGGTTTATGCATGTGAAATCGAAGATCTGAATCAGGTTAAGAATAAATGTTTGATCATATGAGGTAACCGATATAAGACTACATGTAAGGTAGCTCGGTGATAATGATATGTTTGAAAATATCCTGATGAATTTTTTTTGATAAATGCAGTATGAATCTAAAAGAGAGGTGTCTATGAACCCGGTGAAAGAGTAAACTCGGTAGTTACTCCGTTATACACAAAGAAAACAATTGTATGACCTTTACGCTGAAGGTAAGTGCAAATCATTTAAAACCTTGGTTATGTTGGATTGGTTTGGAGGAAGAATTGACTAGAAGTGTGACATGTTGTATAGTTATACATATCATCCCTGACTGACATTCGGTGCTACGTCTTGATTCTAGAAGGCTCTGTTGGAAGCCTCGAGTACTCGTCTGGATTTTAGGGACAGTTCTTCATCCGTAAATTGATGGTCAACCTAGAAGAGTTATGAATAAAATTCTGGGTCGTAAGAGTGATATCTCTGATAGTTGGGAAAGCTTATTATTCCTGATTAAGACCGTTTATGATAAAAGTTATGAGACAAGTGTTTGCTTAGCACCATATGAAGTTTGATAAGAATCCAAATATTTTATTCTGATTAGTATGTCGGAGATGTATGCTGAGACAACCCTGGGTCCAAAGGCAGTCCGAGTGACAGGGGACACCATCATATTGATCTGTGACTGTCTGGGAGTCATGAGGAACAATGATGCTCTGATAGACGAGTTTGTACAAGAATAGATGAAAAAGACGTTTCTGTTTTCTCCGGCTCGAGTAAATTTCGAGGACGAAATTTCTTTTAGGGGGAGAGAGTTGTAACACCCTTAAAATTTTAAGTAAAAGAAATAACAAGAGGGGAGTTTGCTGTTGTGAGGTGTTAAACCCGTGTCTTAGGCACGTTAGGCAATTGCCTTAGCAAACTCAGCTGAGACCATTGTTGGTTTTATTTGCCTCAGATAAAGTTTTAACTTATGCTCAGTTTCCTATCCAGAATATGATAAGTCAGTCAAACTCTTTACCATCATTAATGATTCTTCTCCATCGAGGTAGAGAGAGAGCGTGAGAGAGAGTAAACCAAAGGTCCATCTCTATTGCCGTCCGATCTCCCCCACCGGTGGTCCGTGGCATGCATCGCCATGTCCGTTGGACTCGTCACCGCAACCCGACCTAAACTCGGTTCTCCACTAGCCGTAAATCCTCACCGTTGGCCGTAGAGAGCGTCTAGAAGTTTTGTCGTGAAGTGGGCACTTGCTCCTCGGTTTTTCAGCGATTCCGGCCGATTCCTTCGTAGGTTCATCACACGGCCATCAGATCTAGGGTCCTCGCACCGCAAGGAGAAAAACCCAAGTAACAGATTGTTTGTCCAACGCCGTGAGGGACTTCATCAGAGTTACGTGGATTCCGGCCACTTCGAACCGTTCAAGGTAAGATCCATTCGTATTCCGACTTTGTTTCTTTGTTTGTTCGACGTGAATGATTTGGGTAAACTGTGCGCTTTGTTTTTTTTGGCAGATCGGTGTCCTTTGGCATCTTCGGCGTTCGCTCCGACAACTATCTGATGACCAGATCTGGTTTGGGTGAGTTGACCGGTTTAATTATGTTCTGAGGGTTCGAACCGGTCTGAACCGGTCCAACCCGGTCTGAGCCCAAGCCCGATTCGGTCCAAGCACGAACCTGCCCAACCCGTTAACCTGACCCTTCTGCCCGACCCGTTGACCCGGTCCGAGTCAACTCATTGAGTCGACACGTCCGAGTCAACTCGGTTGACTGATGACGTCAGCGTTGACCTATGATAACATCATTGTTGACTCTGACCCCTTTGACCGTTGACCTGCTAACTTCAGCGTTGACCTGCTGACGTCAGCGTTGACTTTGACCATTGACCGAAAAGTCAAATTTTCTAAAAAGTTATATTCTATGTTTTTCGACGTTCTGAGTCTGTTTTTGAAGCCCGTTTCGCAAAATTCTGACCCGAAGACCCCCAAATTTGACCTTGAACCTGAACTTGTTTATGTAGTTATTTTTCAGTTAAGAGCTCTATGAATAAAGACTGAAATGTAAATTTGTGTAATTGAAGCTACTCATAGCTCCTTGAAATACGAATTGTTGATGGACGTCGAATTCGAGTTCGAGTGCAATCGAATGAGGTTTCATGAATTGACCGTTATAGCTCGGAGTTAAGGTAATACATTACTACCTCTTGTATGCTTTATGAGCATGTTGGTATTTGTTAATGCATGCATAAAAATGATGATAAGTACTGTTAATCCTGCTCAAGTCAAACCAAATGTGGAAATTAGTATAATATTCTAGATAAGATTGCAATGCTCGAAGGAGAAGATTAATAAATCAGAAGGATCTGGAATTCAATAAGTAATTAATAAGGCAATTAATCTCCAAATCTGACTATTAGTGTCAAATGATAAAATGTGAAAAATATTTGGATATGAAATTACGAAAATGCCCTCAAGGTATGAAATGACTAAAATACCCTTGGAATTGGAAGCGATCTAGAAATTTACGTTGGATATGGTAAAACAACCCGATTCATCTGAAAACCTCGAACTACTTGGAAAGCTATGGTAACAAGATTTAAACCTTCAAGATTGTAAGGTGTTAGGTCTCCCTGGTTTTGGAATGAATCTCCGAATATAGATACATGGAAATCTATCCATACCTCTGAATTAAGCAAGTGGCTCAATTTCTGAATTGATTGAAATGACTAAAAGTACTGGAAATACTGATATGGTTAAACTAGTCGAATGATCATATTGACCAAAAAGGGCTGAAGTATCCTCGGGCACCGGGGTTTGCAGATTATCTAGAGCATTGGATAAACCTTTGAGTTTTGAAATTGAATGAAGTGGTTGGAGGTACCGAAACTTTGTGAATGACCGAATCACCCACGAGTACTTAAATGATTGAAATAAAATATATAGTTCAATTGACGGGAACGATGGATATCCCGAGCTTTAAAATAACTGAAATACCCACATTGACTAGAATAAGTAAATTGCCTTGATAAAATTCTGGAAATGCCAATAAAGTTGAAAATGACTAAAATGCCCCTAAGGGTTGAAGCATGAATCACGTATGTCAATCACTCATGATGTTAGTATAAGGTTGGAAGTTTTTCCTCCCAGAATATAAGTTCGACTATTCCATGGCAAGTCCTGTATGAAATATGAAAGCAACTGTTTAGATATACGATACAGCTGGATGTATTAGAAGGGTTAGTTAGTACTACAAGGTTGAAGATGTTTATTCGAACGGATTGGAGGCTAGAAAAACTTCTAGAAATATTAAATATTGTAAATCGTCATTTTATCATTATTGGGCTAAATTAAAAATCACCCCTGATAGTTCAAAGACCAAAATGTCCTCGTTGGCCAAAGTAATCAAAATAGCCCTAAATGTATCCGATATCGTAAAAGATGTTGACATAGAAATCCCTGAATGCCTGATTAGAAACCTGATGAGTAGATAGAAATTCCTGAGCGGCTGTTTATGCCTTGTTGGTTTAAATTACCAAAATTCCCATGTATGATAAAATGACTATAATGCCCTTGTAGGCTTAAATGATTAAACCATTCATGTTATATCTGAACTCTCTAAGATCTTGATGTATCAATTCTTAAATATCCGGTTTGAACTGCTAGTACGAACCTTTCCTTCTATAAGGACCTCGTTTATGAAATTCGTTCAAATTGTCAAAAGTTTAATGTGTTCCCTTCCGTAAAGGCCAAGTATCTCCACGAAATAAATTGTTCCACCTAGTGCGTTTCATGTGTGCTATATTTTATTGAATGAATTGTGTAATGATTACATATTAGTAAACAATCCAACGATTTAATCATAAACAATGCTATGTTTGATGAATGTTCAATTGTTATTGAGATTGCATCATTATGTTAGAAAATGAGATGAAATGATGAACTGGATATATGATGACATTCTCTGCCTACCTGATGTATATCTGCTCAATATGTATACTTGGTATGTGATTGCTTGATCTGTGATGGTATTGCCTGGCTGTCTGATGAATTTGATAGTATGATATGTTAGCTTGACCTATGATGGTACAATATGTTTGCATGATGAATGATGAAAGTGTCTCCTCTGCTCAATGGTATGCCCATTTATCTGTCAAAAGCATGAATCTTTCGTTTCTGATACTCTGAATGGAATATGTCTGTCACATGTATTCTGTTACTCATGTTTGGAATCTGAACACCGATTACTATCTGGGGTATATTGTTGGGTTATGGTATGAAGTCTCTACAGGTGCAGCCCTGAACCAGCTAGTAAATCCTTATGGACCCAAGGTCTCCCCTTGGGTAGGTGCCGATGCTTTAGCACGGGTAAATCCTTATGGACCTAAGGCAGACCCATAGGTGGCGCCTATGCCCATCGGGCCTAGGTTAGTCCTTATGGATGCAGTTCTGGGGGACTGCATATTGGTGTAAGGTTGGAGGGTAGTTACTAGTAAACCCTTGTATGTACTTGAACATTTGCATTGAATTGTTATGTGTTCTCATGATATGATTGATACGCATTTATGTCTGTTTGATATGCACCTAGTGGAACACACTAGACATTAAACTCGTTGTTTTCATCTTTGTAATCTATTAGCTTTTATAATTCTCGTTTGTTACTCGATGATTGAATAAAGAACAAGTACCGTTATTCTCAAGTATACGTTACCCTGAAATAACGGAAAGGAAAAGAGGTCTGTTACTGCTTGGAACATCATGAAAATGTTATGCCAACCATATATCTGCATGAGCTTATAGCATCTTTTGGTAGTTTTGTATTACTGAGCTTTTCCAAGCTCACGTTATTTTTACCATCGCAGGTTAAAAGAGTATAGCATGGTATAATGTTTGACATCAGTGTTCGGAGTTCCCTCAGCGTTGCCTCTGGAGTACGGTATTGTATAGTTAGTGGGCATGCATGTCATGTGTGTCATATATTGTTTTATGATAGAGTATGTAAAGCATTTTCTGAAATTTCTGTTAAGCGTTTAAATGACTTCTTGAAATGTTATTTTAAACAGAACTTGTTTTACAGTTTAATAAATGTTTTGAGCAAAAAAAAAATGTTTTTATGTGTATTTTTACTGTGGGTCGCTCTTGTGACCCTAATGTGACTTTCTAGGATCCGTTGTAACGCATAATAGGGTCTAAGGGGTTACATTTAGTGGTATCAGAGCTTAGAGTTGCGTCTTTCTGGGTAGATCAACCGATCGTCTGTCATAGGGTGTCCGGTATGTGCATGCCCCTAGATCCTGACCGTACTCCACCAAGCCGGGACTCTGATGTCGAATCCTTTCTCTAAAATAACTGAATCTAAGTTTTTTGTCCGCTGTATCTCGCATCATAATGACAAGGAATATCTGTAACATTCGTCTGTGAATTGGATTAACTTAATGGATTTGAATCTGGATAGAGAACTTGAGATGGTTTATGCATGTGAAATCAAAGATCTGAATCAGGTTAAGAATAAATGTTTGATCATATGAGGTAACCGCTATAAGACTACATGTAAGGTAGCTCGGTGATAATGATATGTTTGAAAATATCCTGATGAATTTTTTTTTGATAAAGGCAGCATGAATCTAAAAGAGAGGTTTCTATGAACCCGGTGAAAGAGTAAACTTGGTAGTTACTCCATTATACACAAAGAAAACAATTGTATGACCTTTTACGCTGAAGGTAAGTGCAAATCATTTAAAACCTTGGTTATGTTGGATTGGTTTGGAGGAAGAATTCACTGGAAGTGTGGCATGTTGTATAGTTATACATATCATCCCTGACTGACATTCGGTGCTACATCTTGATTATGGAAAGCTCTGTTGGAAGCCTTGAGTACTCGTCTGGATTTTAGGGACAATTCTTCATCCGTAAATTGATGGCCAACCTAGAAGAGTTATGAATAAAATTCTGGGTCGTAAGAGTGATATCTCTGATAGTTGGGAAAGCTTATTATTCCTGATTAAGACCGTTTATGATAAAAGTTATGAGACAAGTGTTTGCTTAGCACCATATGAAGTTCGATAAGAATCCAAATATTTTATTCTGATTAGTTTGTTGGAGATGTATGCTGAGACAACTCTGGGTCCAAAGGCAGTCCGAGTGACTGAGGAAACCATCATATTGATCTGTGACTGTATGGGAGTCATGAGGAACAATGATGCTCTGATAGATGAGTTAGTACAAGAATAGATGAAAGAGAAGTTTCTGTTTTCTCCGGCTCGAGTAAATTTCAAGGACGAAATTTTTTAGGGGGAGAGAGTTGTAACACCCTTAAAATTTTAAGTAAAAGAAATAAAAAAGGGGGAGTTTGCTGTTGTGAGGTGTTGAACCCGTGTCTTTGGCACGTTAGGCAATTGCCTTAGTCAACTCAGCTGAGACCATTGTTGGTCTTATTTTCCTCAGATAAAGTTTTAACTTAGGCTCAGTTTCCTATTCAGAATAGGATAAGTCAGTCAAACTCTTTACCATCATTAATGCTTCTTCTCCATCGAGGCAGAGAGAGAGCGTGAGAGAGAGTAAACCAAAGGTCCATCTCTCTTGCCGTCCGATCTCCCCCACCGGTGGTCTGTAGCATGCACCACCGTGTCTGTTGGACTCGTCACCGCAACCCGACCTAAACTCGGTTCTCCACTCGCTGTAGATCCTCACCGTTGTCCGTAGAGAGCGTATAGAAGTTTCGTCGTGAAGTGGGCGCTTGCTCCTCGATTTTTCATCGATTCCGGCCGATTCCGTCGTCGATTCATCACACGACCACTAGATCTAGGGTCCTCGCACCGCGAGGAGAAAAACCCAACTAACAATTTGTTTGTCCGACGTCGTGAGGGGCTTCATCGGAGTTACTTGGATTACAACCACACCGAACCATTCAAGGTAAGATCCGTTTGTATTCCGACTTTGTTTCTTTGTTTGTTCGACGTGAATGATTTGGGTAAACTGTGTTGGAGTATGCCCAAAGACCAATCATATGATGATTGAATAGAGATACTATTTTACTAGATTTATCAAGTAATGGCATTGCCGTTATTATCATTTGGTATGTTTCTGTGCATCAAACTAACTATTGGATAATAATGTCCATACAATAATACGATTATTGTTAAATAGGATCCTTAGTCGAATATTATTACGGGTATGGACAGTGATAATATATAAAGACGAATATGTGGTTGATGACAGGCGTTGTCATTAACATAGAGATGTCAAAATCAACACATAAGTATTTGTTAGAGAACAACATACTGGATTGACTTGCTATGAGCATGTTTCTTGGGTAATTATGTGACAGTCACAACATTGCTCATGATAAACATATGTATAATCCTCATACTTGAGATCAACATGATTTCAACATAAAGATTTACGTATTTAGACATAGTCAAACGTGTGTCGTAACTGACTACATTATAAAGACTGATGATTGGATACGTGATGACCTATGTAGTGAAATATGGTTGATCAAGAAAGGATTTGTCCCTCCTACATAATGGGAGAAATATCTTCGGCCACTTGATTGAGTGAGATTAGAAAATGCATGGCCATGATCGAATATTATGATATGAGATATCATAGAGATTCGTTTATCATAATCTACTCAAGACATCAAGAAACACTAGATGGACAACGCAAGTGTGACTAACCCATGACTTGTGTTCATCTAAGATATAAAGGACAAAAAGATGAAATACATAAAGGAAGTTTATTCAGGAATTAGGAAAGTCAAACCATGACTTCATGCAACTTAGGTAGCAATGATGTATTGCTAGATGCCACTCATTGTTTGTAAAATTAGAACAGTTCTAATTTTGCTGCTAACGTTGCATGAACCTACAAGAGTCACACCCTTCGAATGAAAAAAATAAAAATTGGAAACCATACTCCCTATTTTAGGGAGGTATCCGAAAAACCCCTATGGGATAGGGGAAATCGGCAACCCCCTTAAATGGGAATAATATTGGATAAATATTGTATTTATCAAATATTATTTAGAGTATGGAAAATATTTAGAGACTAAAATATTATAGAATAAGATTCTAGAAATTTAAATATATATTTAGAATTTATATAATGTATATTTAATTCCAAGTTTATGTAGAATTAGATTCCACATAATTAAAAATGTATATATTTAAATATATTTAAATCCAAGTAAAGATAGAATGAGATTCTATATAATAAAATATATATATTTGGATTAAATATAATGTATATTTAAATCCATGTTTTATGTAGAATAAGATTCTACATAATTAAATATATATATTTCATTTAATATTATTAAATATAATGTATATTTAATATAAACCAATTTCAAGTAGAATTAGATTCTATGAATTTTGGTTGAACTTGGATTTATGGAATTCAACTAGAATTAAGTCTCTGAATACTATTTAAAGGGACAAGGGCTAGCAACCAAATCATCCCTATTCCTCCTTGCAAATTTCGACATATCCTTGGGAATTCCCCTCTGGAATTTTCGACAAGTCCCAGATTTCTTCTGAGAAGCTGTTCGATATTTTTCTGGTGTTCTACTTGCCCCCTGGAAAATACTTGAAGGTTCCCTTGCTCGATTGCAAGTCCCGGTTGAACTCCTGGTCGATTTCAGACTCCCTCAGGAATCCCTGGAGGGATTTCGACTTCTCCCTGGAAGGTGTTCAAACCTGTCAAAATTTATCCCTGAGTGTTAAGGAGGCGGAAACTTTGTTCGTTTTGTTCGGGTGGACTCCGTAGAGGTCGTTGCGAACCTGTGACGATTCTAGTTTTACTTGACGTGGTTATTCCGACATACCGTCGGTTTTCCAGTTTCCAGAATTTTAAAAGGTAACTCTTCATCTTTTCACCCCGAATTCGTTCCTGTACATGGATCCTGGCTGGATTACGTCGGATTAATTTTTCCGTTGCGCCACGGGGCGTGCCGACTTGACCCAACAGTGGTATCAGAGCCACGTGTATCATACGAATTCGGACTTAAATTCTTGGGTGATGTTTATGTATGAGATGCATGTTGTTTGATTCGATTTAGATATTTATCGTTTATCGTATCACACCTAATAAAGACTTATTTCAATTATCACGGAATGATTAAGAGTTAATCATAACTATGTTAGGTTGCTTCAATGTTAAATGTTAACATGTTGAGACTAATAGTTAGTCTAGAGAACAAGTAGTTGTTCGTAGTTTCATAGATTTATGAAATCTCTGAAAGGGCTTCTAATTTAATAAAAGATATCAAACTATCTTTCGCGGTGAATCCATAAGAGTTATGGTTAGACGTTATGAAAAATGCATGTCTAGGATTGGCATCATCAAAGACCTGGTACTTAAGTGTGCCTAGTGCGCCACCTCTCTTTCATGTTGACCTACCTGGTGCATTTGTTCGTTAACACAAATGGTTTATGAAACCTTGTGATCCTTCTTCGGCCCATTAACCGCAACATAGGGTTAATCAGTTTAAAACTCCGTAAACACGTCGTTACTTTGTTCGCACGATGTTTGAAATGCATGTTAGGTTGCACGGTGTTTGTTTTGCATGGTTATAGACTATAGTCTTTATAGTTTTGGTTTTTATAAATACGGCCTGCGTGTCGTGCCTTTCTCTATCTTCTATTGTACTTCTCTTCTTATCTCACTCCCTCGCATGTAACGCGAGTTTCTGAAAATTGTAAATACTCATGGAGATAAAGCAAGGACCAACATAGCAGCATGGTGGGCCTTCCCTGGTGGACCAGGCGTTTTAGAAGCAGATTCTATCTTTAGTAGAATGATCCTCCCATTGGCTTGGGAAGGATCGCCTTAGGTTAAGAAGGGCTATAATCATTGCATATTTATTTACCGCTTATATTTACCTTGTATGTGATGCAATGGATGTTTTATAAGCATGATTAAACATAGTTCTATTGATAGGATCAATGTTAAAATGATGAGATAATCAAGTAAATCCCTCACTATAATTCTAAGTCTATGTTAACCATCCAATATTTACCCTCGTTAAAGCTTCGATCGATATAATGCGAGCTTTGCCAAAGCAATGTCATATTTATCTATCTTAGTTAAACGCGAAGAATAAGCTAGTGATATTCGCCGGTTGAGATATTGGTATTGACTTAGCTGGGTTGTTCTAATAGGATTAGAAAACCTAGTGGTTAAAAGTTTTGGATAATCATAAGATGATTTAAAGAACAAGAGTTGTTCGCCAAAAGATGAGGAATTACATGAGATGTAATTAGTAAGGTGTTACTTACCTAAATAACCATTTCCTAAAAGACTGGCCAAAGCTGATTTAGGAATGGTGAAATACGGATCCTCACTCACTAGAAAAACTATCGAAACGTTTTTCCGAAATTAAAACTAAAGGGCTTTTAATTTTGAAGAAAATAGTGGGAGTAAATTTATAGTAAAGACCTATCTATAAATTTTAAAATTTAGTAAAACTTATGTAGCATATTTTCTTTGTTGTAGAATTAATGGCAAATAATACTCTATCTCTGTGATCTATCCTTGAGAAGGATAAGCTCAATGGCATAAACTTCCTTGACTGGTTCCGCAATTTGAGAATTGTTCTCAAACAGGAAAAGAAGGAATATGTCATTGAAGAACCTGTTCCTGATGAATCGGTTGCCACTACTTCCAGAGTTGACAAAGACAAGTTTAAGAAACACGTGGATGACATGCTGGATGTCGGTTGTCTTATTCTTGCCTCCATGACCCCTGAGCTTCAGAAGCAACATGAGGACATGGTAGCTTATGATATGATTCAAAATCTCAAGGAGATTTATGAAGGGCAAGCTCGTCAAGAGAGGTACGAGACCTCTAAAGCTCTGTTTCAATGCAAGATGAGTGAGGGATCTCCCGTAGGAGCTCACGTCATCAAAATGATGGGCTACATCCAAACGTTGGAGAAGCTCGGCTTTCCGCTGAAATACGAATTAGCTACTGATGTCATCCTGCAATCGTTGCCGGATAGTTTCAATCAGTTCGTCCTTAATTTCAATATGAATGAAATTAACAAGACGTTGCCACGGTTGCTCGGCATGTTGAGAATTACTGAAATCAACCTGAAGAAGGTAGGACCTAAACTTGTTCTGATGGTCCACAAGGGCAAGAAGAAAGGTAAATCGGCAGCAAAGTCTAAAGGTGATGGTAAGACCAAAACCGATGGAAAGGAGGCATTGAAACCTAAGTAGGGAATCAAGAAGGATGGAAAATGTTTCCATTGCGGCAAGACCGGACATTGGAAGAGAAACTGCCCCACACACCTACAAGAAGTTAAGAAAGCAAAAATGAGTGAGGCATCAACCTCAGAGGCTTCTAAAGAGAGGGCATCAGAATAGACATGGACCTGCGAATGGAAATAGAGCAAGAGTTGCTACATCATCCATTAGGACATATGTTTTTGCTTAAATAGATTTGTTTTAGTTTTTAAGATTATTATTTTGTGCCTAAGTTTTAGTTATCTTGTAAGGACAAGATATTTTAATTTTGAGATTATTTAAATAAATTTTATTCTTTTAATCTCTTATGGTACAACGAATCAATGATCTTTAAACTAATCAAATCAATAATATTTATAAGATAAATAAAACAAATGACTAATCTCAAACTCGTAAAAAGTATTAAGGTAATTTGATGAGATCAAATTCAAGAATACTTAAAGTTTGATTAACTTTCAAAGAATATGGGATTGTCCCATAATTAAATCCCACAAGTGGAACGAAAAGTCTTTGAAAGAGAATCAAATATGTTAGACATGTTTTGATTCAGAACAAGTCATTTTCGACTTGTTTACACACTAGAAAAACAACTCTCATACTTAATCGTGTTTTTCTCGAAACGTCATATAAGATATGGACTAAGAATTGTTCTAGAATACCTTTGAAGTTTTAAGGTTACTTACATGTTAAAATGTTTACAAAGTTCGAACCTTAAAAACTCCTTTTGTTGTTTATCCTAACGAGAACAAAGCGTTTGTTTCTCAAACGAGAGTTTATCTTGAAAGAGATTAGTTCTCACAAAGGGATATTATTTCTTCAACTTTAACGAGAACAAAATATTTGTTGCTCAAACGATAGTTTATCTCGAAAGAGAATACTTATCACTAAGGGATTTCATTTTTCAACGAGAACAAAATGTTTGTTGCTCAAACGAGAGTTTCTCTCGAAAAAGATTACCTCTCAAAAAAGAAAAAAAAAGAGAATTTGGAATATGAAGAAATTTTAGACAACAAATTTATGAACCAATGATTGATAATGTTCCACAAATGATCAAGGAACATTGGAACAAAACACAACCATTGTGTTGATCCTTAAGAGAATACCATATACTTGAGAAATATGGATTTCTCACTATCCGTACATGGAAACACTCTTCTTTTTGGATCAAGATAAAGACTAGGTCTTATCAGAAAGCAATGGTGAGCCTAAAATTCGAGAAATGGCTAAGAGCCATGAGATATGAGATGGTATCCATGTCTAAAACCAAGTATGGACTTTGGTTACCTAAAAGGGTAAAACCTAAGAGGTATGGATGAGTTTTTCAAAAAGAAAATACCGACATGGATGATAAAACATACAAAGGATGATTTGTCGTTAAAAGTATTCGACAAACTTCATAGTATAGACTATGATAAAGCATTTTCCTTGTAGCTATGTTTAATCCATCTTAATCTCACTTGCAAGTAGTTACATACGATGATTATGGAATCAAATAAAGGAATGTCAAAACCACTTTCCTAAAGGAAAAATTGAAACGGTTGTGTACATGACACATACAGAAGGTTTTGTCACTCCAGTAAACACTTGGAAGGTATGTAAGCTACAAAGGTCTATCCGTAGACTAAGGCAAGCTTCTCGAAGTTGGGATATTCGTTTCAGAAGATACAATCAAAAGGTTTGGATTATCTAGAAAAAAATGGGAGTCTTGTTTTCAAAAGAGCTAGTGAGAGCATTGTTACTTTCCTAAGTATTGTATGTAGATGACATACTCATCAAAAGGAACTAAAGATCGCATTTCGTTTTGCGTTAATAAAAGATACTGCGAGTTAGCAACATGAGACAGTATCTAACTCTACAACATAGGCTGAATGTATTACAGTCGACATAGCAATAAAGAAGGATGTTTGGATCTAAAGAGTTCACTTCTGAACTAAGGGTTGTTCCCAGCATATTAGATGCTACATAACTCTGTTGTGATGGAACCTTTGCGTAAGCAAATAAAACCCAGATCTCATCAATAAATCCAAACATATTCTAAAGTACTTACATCTTGGAGATATGAAGGTATGCAACATACGCACAAAGTTGATAACTTTGTCAACTCCCTGACAAAGCTTTTGACACAACATAAGCATGTCAGTTACACTAAGCCATATCGTATTAGATACGAGAATGATTGGTCTTAGTGCTAGTGGGAGATTGTTGGAGTATGCCCAAAGACCAATCATATGATGATTGAATAGACATACTATTTTACTAGATTTATCAAGTAATGGCATTGCCGTTATTATCATTTGGTATGTTTATGTGCATCAAACTAACCATTGTATAATAATATCCATACAATAATACGATTATTGTTAAATAGGATCTTTAGTCGAATATTATTACGGGTATGGACAGTGATAATATATAAAGACTAATATGTGGTTGATGACAGGCGTTGTCATTGACATGGAGATGTCAAAATCAACACATAAGTATTTGTTAGAGAACAACATACTGGATTGACCCGCTATGAGTATGTTTCTTGGGTAATTATGTGACAGTCACAACATTGCTCATGATAAATATATGTATAATCCTTAGACTTGAGATCAACATGATTTCAACATAAATATTTACGTATTTTGACATAGTCAAATGTGTGTCGTAACTGACTACATTATAAAGACTGATAATTGGATACGTGATGACCTATGTAGTGAAATATGATTGATCAAGAAAGGATTTGTCCCTCCTACATAATGAGAGAAATATCTTCAGCCACTTGATTGAGTGAGATTAGAAAATGCATGGCCATGCTCGAATATTATGATATGAGATATCATAGAGATTCGTTTTTCATAATCTACTCAAGACATCAAGAAACACTAGATGGACAACGCAAGTGTGACTAACCCATGACTTGTGTTCATCTAAGATATAAAGGACAAAAGGATGAAATACATAAAGGAAGTTTATTCAGGAATTAGGAAAGTCAAACCATGACTTCATGCAACTTAGGTAGCAATGATGTATTGCTAGATGCAACTCATTGTTTGTAAAATTAGAACAGTTCTAATTTTGCTGCTAACGTTGCATGAACCTACAAGGGTCACACCCTTCGAATGAAACGAACAAAAATTGGAAACCATACTCCCTATTTTAGGGAGGTTTCCGAAAAACCCCTATGGGATAGGGGAAATCGACAACTCCCTTAAATGGGAATAATATTGGATAAATATTGTATTTATCAAATATTATTTAGAGTATGGAAAATATTTAGAGACTTAAATATTATAGAATAAGATTCTAGAAATTTAAATATATATTTGGAATTTTTATAATGTATATTTAATTCCAAGTTTATGTAGAATTAGATTCCACATAATTAAAAATATATATTTAAATATATTTAAATCCAAGTAAAGATAGAATGAGATTCTATATAATAAAATATATATGTTTGGTTTAAATATAATGTATATTTAAATCCATGTTTTATGTAGAATAAGATTCTACATAATTAAATATATATATTTCATTTAATATTATTAAATATAATGTATATTTAATATAAACCAATTTCAAGTAGAATTAGATTCTATGAATTTTGGTTGAACTTGGATTTAAGGAATTCAACTAGAATTAAGTCTCTGAATACTATTTAAAGGGACAAGGGCTAGCAACCAAATCATCGTTATTCCTCCTTGCAAATTTTGACATATCCCTGGGAATTCCCCTCTGGAATTTTCGACAAGTCCCAGATTTCTTCTGAGAAGCTGTTCGATATTTTTCTGGTGTTCTACTTGCCCCCTGGCAAATCCCTGAAGGTTCCCTTGCTCGATTGCAAGTCTCCCTGGAAGGTGTTCAAACCTGTCGAAATTTATCTCTAAGAGTTAGGGAGGCGGAAACTTTGTTCGTTTTGTTCGGGTGGACTCCGTAGAGGTCGTTGCGAACCTGTGACGATTCTAGTTTTACTTGACGTGGTTATTCTGACATACTGTCGGTTTTTCAGTTTCTAGAATTTTAAATGGTAACTCTTCATCTTTTCACCCCGGATTCGTTCCTGTACATGGATCCTGGCTGGATTACGTCGGATTAATTTTTCCGCTGCGCCACGGGGCGTGCCGACGTGACCCAACAAACTGTGCGCTTTGTTTTTTTAGGCAGATCGGTGTCCTTTGGCGTCTCCCGCGGTCGCTCCGACAACCGTCTGACGACCAGATCTGGTTAGGGTGAGTTGACCGGTTTAATTACGGTTTGAGGGTTCTAACTAGTCTGAACCGGTCCAACCCGGTCTGAGCCCAAGCCCGATTCGGTCCAAGCACAAACCGGTCCAACCCGTTGACCCGGTCTGAGTCAACATGTCCGAATCAACTCATTGAGTCGACCCGTCCGAGTCAACTTGGTTGACTGATGACATCAGTGTTGACCTATGGTGACGTCAGTGTTGACTCTGACCCCTTTGACCGTTGACCTGCTAACGTCAGCGTTGACTGACCGTTGACCGAAAAGTCAAATTTTGCGAAAAGTTATATTTTATGTTTTTCGACGTTCTGAGTCCGTTTTTGAAGCCCGTTTCGCAAATTAATAATACTATTAATTGGTGCCATTGCAACGATAACATGGTTTATTTTTGTTGTTATTTGCTTACGTTGGTTACAATCACACTCGGGAAGAAATCATTTGTCGGTATTTCTTATGAAGAACACAAGCGTCTCCCCCGTTTAACCACAACGTCTGTCAACGGCCTTGAAGCACTCTCCATTTACATCCCGTGCATCGAGGGGATTTTGATATCTACCCTAGACCAGTGGTTCAAGATAGGAGAAATCGAATTCATAACGGAGCACCGAAACCTCATTTTTCGAATAATAATGTATATTTTTTTTCCAAGCAGGGAAAGCAAAGAGGTAATTGAAGCTTTGGAAAGGGCGTACACAACTCTCAACTATGAGAAATTATATCATAGGCCTGGCTCGCCACGTCATCCATGGTCCCAACCAATAAAAAGCATCCATTTCATTAAATCTTTTCATATCATCTTTTTACCAAGTGAATCTACAATTGGTAAAATATATTTTTTAATTTAATTTACAGTAAATTTGAGTGAAGATTCACTTGGTAAAAAGATGATGTAGAAAAATTTAATGAAATGGATGCTTTTTATTGGTCGGGACCATAGATGATGTGGCGAGCCGGGCCTATAATATAATTTCTCCTCAACTATGGAGTTAGAGCCATGACAATCAATATCCCAAGATTTTCTTACCATAAAGACCACAAGGTGAGAATTTCTTGCATGTGAATTGTGAAGTTAATTGTCTTATGCTAATAAGTAATGATAAGGGATAATATAGAAAGGATAAATATTCTATACACAGGCGGTGGAAACTGAAAGTTTCCACAAGCGCCTTAGTTTTAGGGAATACAAAGTTAGTTTAGGGTATAGGGGTTTAGGTGTAAGGGGTTATAATTTAGGGATAGTTGTTTCAATTTAAGGTTTAGTGTTATAATTTAGGGTTTATAGTTTAAAATTTAAATCCTCGCCATATTACCCTAAAACTAAACCCTAACCTATAAACCCTAAATTATAACCCTAAACCTTAAATTAAAACAACTATCCCTAAATTTTAAAGCCATACACCTAAACCCTTAAACCATATACCCTAAACTAACTTTCTATATCCTAAAACTAAAGCGATTGTGGAAACTTTCAGTTTAAACCGCCAGTGTATAAGATATTAATTCATATAGAAATGCATTTTCGTTTTCTTCAGGAAAAACCTCGTCAGAGTCGGTTGATGTTTGGCGTTTTATGTGTGTGCGTTTGTTGATGTTGTGGTTTCTTTGTGATTCTCGGTTTGTTTGCGATTGAAATCGTATGTTTTGGCGTTGGGTTTTTGATCTACTGTTACTGCTTGTGCCTTGTTTTGTTATTGCTATGTGCGTGAATTTCTATGCATTTAATATTGCAATCATTCGAGGTGGCCTTTAGCTTCTGACCGAGCTCATCTGGGTTTTGTGATTGAATGGGTTGTTACTTGACATATTTTATTGAAGAACTCAAAGTTGTCTAGTTTAACCTTGCCTGAAATGATGTGGATCGGCCGTCGAGTTGTTTGTCTATTTGATGTCTTATCCCCTTTTTGTTGATCTATTCTTTTCTTTGGCAAAATACAAAAGATGCCCTTAACATTTACATGTTTTGTCATTTGACCATCTATTTTTTTTTGCGGAATAAATAATACTCTAACGTTTCAATTTGGTCCAAATATACCCATATTGAATGAAAATTGCCAGTCAACTGACGGTCAACGACTAATTCTAACTGGACTTGCCATGCGTTAAGATTAGATGACGTGGCATATGCCACGACAGATTTGTTTTAAAATATTTTTTATACCCTTCTTTATGGTGACACGTGACTGACTATCATGCTGACACGTGACCGAACCGGATGGTGACACATGGCGAATATGACTTTGACACGTGGTGAATATGATGCTAACACATCAGCATATATTAACATGTGGCAAGTCCAGTCAACATCAACCGTTGACCGTCAGTTGACTGGCAGTTTCCATCCAACAAGGGCGTATTTGGACCAAATTGAAACGTTGGGGGTTGTTTGCTCCAAAAAAGAGAGAATAAGAGAGCCAAATAACAAAACATATAAACGTTGAGACATCTTTTGTCATTTTGCCTTTTTTTCTTCTCTTCCCTTTGGTTTTGTACTGCCTCTTCATTGCAAGTTTTTTTGTGTGCATAAAGTTAAAAAATATTTTTAACATTTGATTGAATAATCACTTTAGCCTTTCTTTTTGAAGTTATTTAACTATTAATGTTTTATTTCAGGTCTAAATGACTTCTTTTGCAGATGAAAACTGTTAGTAAACTAACGGTACACAACTTGAAATGAGAATGACACGTCAGCAGAAAAAATAATTTTATGTTTTATATAATTTTATAAAATTATTTTTTAATTGATGTGACATTCTTTCAAATCAACACCTTTGTCTTTATGACATTGTCATGTCAGCGTGCATTGTCATGTAGGTTTGTCACGTCATTTACCGTTAGTTGACTAACAATTTTTATTCGTAGTAGGGTAATTTTAACCTAAAACGAAACATTAAGGGTTAAATTGTTTAAAAAAAACTAAAATGACTATTAAGTTAAACTTTTTGTAATTTTTCTGCCATTATGTTCATTTTTTTGTATTATGCCTTTGCTTTTCCATCTAAAATGTTACTATCATGCCTTTTTTTTATTAATAATGTTACATTTAAGTCACTCAATTACTAAAATTTATAATTAGGTCACTCAATTAATATTCTAGCTACAATTGGATCACTGTCTTGTTTAAATACAAACAAACGTTAAAATATTGTCTCTAGGTAATAAACATGTCACTCAATTATTATTGAAATTATATACATGTCACTCAATTAAAATTTAGGGTAAACTACCTGGGTGACCACCCAACTATTGCGCCTGACCTATATTGACCACTGAACTACAAAAATTCAAAATTCGACCACCAACTATTTAATTGGACCTATTTTGACCATCAACCGTTAAAATATAATGGAGGGGTGGTGTGGTTGTTAATGAAAATTTGTATAACTGGACATTTAGTCCCTATTAATTACCTATTCTATCAATTTGATTATGATTTTAATTTAATTAAATAAATTTTTTTGAACAAGAAAAGTATACTGGATTGATTTCAAAGTGAAAAGGATTACAAAAGGATCACACCACAACCATTGAAAATCTAATGTGAAAAATAAATACAATAAACTCCAAAAGGTGTGAAAGACATGAGAAGCAAAACCCATCACTTTGCAAAAAAAATAATAACACAATCTTCTAAATGAATTAATCATTCAATTAGGCGCCGACAAATCACTATCTTATTGGAGGAATGTAATTATTTAATTTTATTTAATAATAATTTTATTTTCGTGTCACCACCTGATTGGAGAAGAAAAATAAAACAAACAAAAAAAAATTGGCTTGAATACGAATAGAACCAAGGTCATTTAGGAGTAAATAGTGCAAGTTTTCCACTAAACACGGTGGCCAGTTGTGATATAAAATACACAATACAATATATGTTTTAGTTTGTTGTTAATACAAGGAAAATAAAATAAATATAGATTAAGGGGACTCGAACATTTCACACTTGAGACGCATAAAAAATATTTAAACCAATGTAGAAATATAATATTTAAATTAAAGTTGACAACATTATATATATATATATATATAGGGATAGGATCAAATTACACTGTGTAAAACTCTCTAAGTTTTACACTTTTTTTGGATCGTTGGATGAGTGAAACGGATGGATGAGATTAACAGTAAAATATGTGAAGATTATCACTTGGGAATTAAAAACACGGAGTTAATCTCAACCATCCATTTCCCCCATCCAACGATCCAAAAAAGGTGTAAAACTTAAAGAGTTTTACACAGTGTAAGTTGATCCTAACCCATATATATATATATACATATATGATCAACTTACACTGTGTAAAACTCAATTACTTTTACATAGTTTTTGGACCGTTGGATGATAGTAATTAATGGCTCAAATTATTTCCTTATCTTTTTTTCCAAGTGATAATCTTCACATTTTTTTACTGTTAATCTCATCCATCCATTTTCCTTATCCAATGGTCCTAGATTAGTGTAAAACTAAATGAGTTTCATTTGTTGTTATCGCTTTACACTCCTCATAGGTAGGTTTTTTTGTGACCTCTATATTACTGGATGATGCACCCATTGACTTGTTGCTTATGATTTCAGTGAACAGCCCGAAATGGGTCTATAGGTTCTTTATTGATGCTCATGGTTGTTAATCTGCATCTCAGTCTTGTCCATGAAAGATTCAATCTTGTCAATAGATTTATTAATACGAACAATAAAATCACTAGTGCGAGACATAAAAGCATGTAGAGTAGATTCAAGTGAATTATTTTTTGTAGTCTGTTGCTGCTAAGGTTGCTGTCATGACAGGTTTTGGTGATATCCTCCTGGTTGCTGGGTTGGATTTGCAGCCGTGTTGGGGTTACTCTAGGAGAAATTTGGATGCTTTTTCTATCTTGGGTTGTATGTGTTGGTGTTGGGTCTGCTGTTCCTCTTATAAGTTCCCATGAAGTTGGTGGATTCACTGCATTCAGAGGAATTCGTGGTTGCCCCTACTCTCATCACAAAATGGCTCCACAGCCTTGGCCTCATATGTTTTCCTTTTGGCCATATTCATTACCAACTGTGTCAGTTTACCCAGACGGGCATTGAAAGATTTAGTAGCTTCTACTTTATTCACAATAGCTGGCTGCCTTATGCTGCTGCGTCGGGCTGTAGGGAAATTGTAGTCATTCTTTGCAATTCTGTTCAGAATCTGTAGTGCCTCTTCGGGTGGTCTATGCAAGATGATTCCATTGGCTGAAGCATCAAGCATCATTCGTGTCGGTTGATTTACTCCATTATAGAACATCGACACTTGAGTTCAGGATGGGAAACTGTGAAGCAGGCAATTGTTCGGCATCTGTTGGTACCTTTCCCAATCTTCATACATCGGTTCGTCATCTCCTTGGCGGAAGGTTGTGATCTCGGTTCTTAATCTATTAGTTACGTTTGAAGAACTGAAACGATCTAGAAAGTCCTTGCACAATTCCGTCCAACTGTTGAAGGATCCTGTCGGTTGGTTGTTCAGCCACTGCTTTACCCTATCCCTCAGTGAATAGGGAAATAATCTTAGCTTAAGTACATCTTGATGGAATCCATGTATCTTGAAAGCTCTGCAAATATCTAGGAATCCTCTCAAGTGCTGTCGAGTATCTTTCGTGGCAGTTCCACCAAATTGCCCCAATGTGTTTATCATATTGAAGATAACGGGCTTCAGATCGAAGTGATCTGCTTCGATTTCAGGCTCTGCAACAATTGGGTCAAATCCTCTGAAGTTGTGCTCCAAGTAATCCCTAGTGGTGCGCACTTACTATTGTTGCTTAGGTGGAATTGGTGGCTGCTGCCTAGGTGGCGGATCTTGCTGCCCATCCCTTCCGTTGTGTGAATTATTGGCAGGGTTGTCGTCTTGGCCGTTATGTATGGTTGCCTATTTTTTTCCTTTCTCTTTAGCTTCTTCGAGGGTTTCTCTTGCTTTTCTTTTTAGTTTTCTTGCTCATCGTTCGATCTCGTCTATGTAAACGATTTTGGCTGGCGGGTCTACTCTGGTCATGCACTAGACAAGAAAACTATAAAATTCTTCTTTTTCTCAAATAAAATGGAAAAATAAAAACTAAAATTAAATGAAATAAAATAAAAGTGCAGAAAAATAAAGATGAATTTACTGTTGTCAATCCCCGGCAACGACGCCAAAAACTTGTAGAGCGTTTATATGTCCTCTAAATATGAGCGCAAGTGCACGCTCTTGTCAAGTTATAGTAAAAAAGATATCGTCTCCCACGAGGATTGGACAGCTAATTCGAATGTCAATTCCTACACACAAAATAAATGCACAAGTTAATTTCAGTTAGTTTTAAGAGAAAAGTAAATAAACACAAGTGAATAATAGGAGAGATCAGATTGATAGAATGGGTCAAGTTATGCTGCTCTGTAGTGTGAAACTACGTTGAACAAGTTAAGTTGTATTGCGCTGCCAGACTTTGCTACCTCGGCGGGAGATGGTAGATTAGTGTTGTGATGCTTTCGCTGGCTTGGCAATGTAATGGAGGAGTGGCTCGGCGGAAAACTCGGCAGACCTTCAAGGCTCGACAGAACGCTTCGATAATGATTTAGCTTATGTCTAAGTCATAATATTGTTGATGCCCGCTGCAGATAATACCCGTCGGCGTGAATCTTACAATGAACAACAACTTTTGGTCATCCTATTTTAGCCGCCTTAAACCCTAACCTATGTCTAGGTTGGATTGATCAACACCTGGTATTAATGAGATCATGCTTACTTCTTTCATGAGTTTGACTCTCTCGATTTCAAACAAATGGATTGCTCACAATCGATCTTTCGAACTTAATTGTAAACAATGACGAACATGAAATAAGCAAACCCTGAATTTATTGCAAAAACAAAATTAAACCTAAACAACCGTTATCACCACTACTTTACAACATAACCCAAACCCTAGAGAATTTAGAACATAGTGGCGGCAAGAAAACATAAGAGAAACCTAAGCTATGTAAAGATGTCTAGATGTCTAAAATACAAAATATGATCAAGTTTATATAGGACTTGGAGTAGAAGTCTTCCTCATGATAAAGTACCTTTTGCATTGAATGTATCCTTTAAATTCTAACTTCTTTGACTTGAAATTGGACTCCTTGTGCCACAAGTAAGATTAAGCCGTCTTAGACAATTTCTCCTTTGGTGGCTCTGTCCGCTGTTTTCGGCATCAGTAAATTGCTTGGATGGGCTCATTAGACTAAAAAAATTATACTTTTCCAATCACACTCCAATTCACCAATTCCTTGGTTGCTGCCCTGGGTGGCAGATATGGCGGCGGAAGCTACTCGGCATCATCTCTCACTGTGTTGAGCTGCTTCAATACAGCTCCTTGGCTTGCTACCTCAGCATCAGCTCCTTAGCTCCTCTCTCCTTCTGACAGCTTCTAGCACCTGAAAGTAAAACTAAAATAAAACAGTATATTTTCTTACCAAATCAAAAATATTCAACAAAAACAAGGCAAAGCAAAGAATACTGTAAATAATGCATGCATGCACCTAATTATGCTTAAAATGTACTTAAGAACAACAATAATATAAGACGGAATGCATACAAAATATAGGACTTATGAGCACTTTACAGTCGTTCAATGGGCATGTGAGTCATCTTTGCCATAACCATTAGGATTATACCATCATCATCTTGAAGGTATTGTCGACAATCGGATGGAACAATGTATTATTGGAACCACGTTTGATGTTTTGGAGGTGGATTATCTTGTCAACTTATTTTCCTCTAAAGGCATCATGGATATATCTATTCGGTAAAATTGGTGGTAATCATTTTCTATTAGTATTTGATGGAGAATAACTGAGTTTGAAATGTGTTTGATCGAGATGGGAATGGTTGGTTGATGTTTTCCATGATTTAAGTTTTTTGTCTAAAGACTTTTCTCCTGAAAGTAGAGTAACACGGGTCTCTATTTATGGCATCCCCCTTCACGCCCAAAATAACCTTACCTTCAAAAATATTATCGAGCGATGGGGTAAGGTGTTGTTCATTGACGATGAATACCTTCTTGGTTCTGACTTTTTCGTAAAGTCTATACGTATTATTACAAATCATATGGACTTAATTGAGGAGAATGTTTCACTTTTTTGCAATGGCGATTAATACCATGTCAGGGTCAGAGAACTCACTTACAACGGTGCTACTAAGGTGGGATTCAAGTATGTTAATTCTTCAGATGATGATTCATCCACTAGCTCGTGGGAGAACCCATTTTCATCATCTTTTGAATTTTTCATTCCGGTGGAAGATAGGGAAGTAGTATTTGTAGGAGATGACGCCAAAAGTCAAGTAGTCGGTGTGGAGTTATAGGCTCAACCAGAACCTGGTCTTTGTACAGCTGACAATGATTCTCGTGAGGTGGGAAGTTTTACTAATGGGGAAATTTTGAACGGTGTGGTGACCTTAGTGGATAAGCTGCAATATGCATATAAAGATCACTTTACTGGCATTGAAAACCGAAATAAGCGTGAATTCATTCCCTCTTAATTTTGGCAAGATTGTTGGGTCTACCCCTCGGGGTGAGGATGGCGTATTTGGAACAAATTTGGAAGAAGATTCTTGTGGCCTGCCATACAACTTCCAGGTGTCTAATGTTCCAAATAAAGGAGCTGGTTATAATAATAGAGTAGGCCACGTAGAAATCGGTACAATAAATGATGACAATCATGGGGATGTACAACCGCCTAGCTCGTTGGAGTCACGTAGAGCAGAATCAGAACCTGTTTAACGATAAAGTGAGGAATTCGAGGGGTCTAAATACCCATGATCAGTTAACCTGGATTGCTTTGAAGCGATAGGTAATGCACGAGCCACTGAGGACATTAGTTTGATGGGTCTTGTTCAATTGGAGATTGAAAGGGAACATTCTCTAGCATCACCTTTGGTATGCCCGATCACAATTACACAAGGAAAAGAGTATGAAAATGGAGCCTTTTTTGAGCACGAGTCATGGACTAATTTAGTCGACATAGCAAATAATCCTGAAAGTTTTGTTCTGGAGCCAATGACAAGAACTAATTCATCGATGGACATATTTCTTGAAATGCAAGAAGAATCTCGTCATAAAACTGGTAAGAAATACACTTCTTTATTTGATCTTCAAGATAAAGCACTCAGTGAAGCAAAAAGGAAGAAAAAAATCGTGCCTTAAAAAAGAACAAACTTGCTGGTAGCAAGAAAGAGAAGATGGAAGTTAACGAGTCTTCTCTCACAAATTTAGATATAGCACGTAAACAAATTTTTATACGTAACACACACAAAGCTCTCGCATTGGGAAAAAAATAGGTATGACAATTATTGACAATGAAGAATAAGTTGTTGAAGATTTGGTCTGATTGGAGGAGCTTGAGCATCGATAGAAAATTGTTGAGTGGATCGAAAGATCGATATGAACCAAGAGGGGGTGAATTGGATTTTTAAGAGTTTAGGTAGTGAAAATTGCAAATTAAAAGGATGGACAAGGAATTTTAGAGTGGTTCAAGTTCCAAATGAACTCTACATCCACTACCTTAGCTTCACTAAGGATTTGCAACAATTCCACTAATTGCTCTTCCCCTTTTCAAGGCTAAGGAGGCAACCCTTACAATTTCGGTTAAATTTTCTACCCAAAATTTAATCCAATCCTCACACAAAGGTAACAAAGAGTTTGATGGCTAAGATAGTATCTCTCAATACAAATTGTAGCCCAATTACAAGCATTCAACCCAATTTAAAAAGATAAGAATTAAAATTACAATTGGGGTTTCTAGACAAATTTGGGAATTTAGCACAAATGCTTGGATTTGATGTTTTGATGTTTGCTTTTGGATCAATAGTTGTTGCTGGAGCTTTTAGAGGTCCCTTTTATACATTCTCATTGATTTCTAGCCGTTGTGGTTGTTGCATTCATCAATAGAGCCGTTGGGATGTTATCTCACCTACATAAATACAGTCTGCAACAACCCGTTTCGGAACGCGGGGTACCTGTTTCGAAACGGACTAAAATAGAAAGAGTCGTTGGGTGCATTTAAGAGCCCGTTTCAAAACGTGTTGAAGACGTTTCGAAACACTTTTGCTACTGTCAAGGGTCATTTCGAAACAGCCTGAGCCCGTTTTGAAACACCCTAACGGTTTCCAAAAAATCAGTTAAAAACATTGTAACGGTCATATTTTCAAATCAAAATGAAGAACAGTTTCGAAACGCTTGGACTCGTTTCGAAACAGTTTTGCTACTGTCAAGGGTCATTTCGAAACTGATTGAGCCCGTTTCGAAACACCCTATTGATCTTTGAAAATTCAGTTGAAAATATTACAAACGGTTATAGTTTTCAAACCAAAAATGAAGAACCGTTTCGAAACGCTTGAGGCTGTTTCGATACGGGTTCATGTGTTCTAAAGCTGTTTCGATACGCGTTTCGGAACAGGGGTTAGCAGTGATGAAATCGTTTCGAAACGCCTTAGGCCGTTTCGAAACAGGGACTTGAAAATCACTGTTTCAGCTTTAAACACTTAGAAAAATATTTGAAAACTTTTTTTAACTTTGGCATAATCTTAAAATCATATGGGGATGTTTGAGGACTTAAAAATTCGTTTTGACATTTTCAATTTAGTCCTTAGGTTTTTAGTTATATCAAAATTAAAATATCGGTTTCACAATCTCCCCCTTTTTGATATAACAAAACCAAAGTTAGAATTTTTAAGAGTTTTGAAAATTTTGAACATATTCTAACTCCCCCTTAATTTAAGATAGGTTTTTAAAGTTTAAAAAAAATGTTTAACTTTGAACTTCAAGTTTTAAAACTTAAAAACACTTTAAACATTTAAAACGAATTTTTGTTTTTGGCTCTTAAATTTCTTCTCCCCCTTTTTGTTAGATAAAAAAGAATAAATAAGGTTCATAGAGAAGACAAAGGATTAGTACCAATAAGCATCAACTAATAAGCAACAATAATATTAATTCATAAAATTAAAATATCCAAAACATAAATCAACATTAAGTTCAAAATAGAATCCCAAACAAAAGATCAAAAGCATAGGTTCCTAAAACATAATGAAACATAAAGATGCAATCTTAAACCTAAAATGCATAAATAATATGATATGATAGGATATGAAAGTCCTAGGCCTCGTCATCACCATCATCATCATCGGAAGTCTCATCATCGCTCTTGACTTGAGAACGGTGAAACTTCGTCCATTGGCCATAAAGAGTAGAGAAAGACAAATCCAAGTTCGAGTGGGAAGTCTCAAGAGATAGGAGGCGATCCTCGACATTTTTCAAGCGAGTGTCGATGGCACCAAAGCCCGAAGCGATGTTAGTATCCATAGCATTGAACCGTTCGGTAATGAAAGCCGTAAGAGCTTCATTGTTCCCAACTTGAACTTGCGGTGGAGGTGCAACGGGAGGAAGAGGAGCTTCTCTATCAACACGTTCCCAAACATCATTCACATAGCGAAACCCGGATTTGCTAAGAGAGGACTCACCAATCTTGCACTTGCAAGGTTCCGGGGAGTCGTAGGTGCAATCGAGACCGATGTGGCTAAAGATGTGGCTCAAGATCGTGCCATAAGTAAAAGATTTCAACTCATTGGTGTCAATAAGCTTAACACTATAGACCATCTCGGCAAAAATGATCTTAGCAACATTAGGGAACTCACCTCTACGGAAACATTCAAGCCAAAAGTGATCAACTTGGTGGATATGAGAGTACTTACCTCCGGAAGGGCGAAGGAACCATGATACCATCAAGTGAAGAAAACGGTCGTGCGCATCCAAAGTAAGTGTCGGACCGGTGAAAGTGCCAAAGTGACGTTCATCCTCAATTCCTATATTCTTAAGGGAAAAGGTGGACTCCAAGTGTGCAATATTAACAGTAAACTTTTTCCCTAATATGAAAGATTCAATTCCTACAACCTCGGTTTTGGTTTCATCATGAATAAGACAAGCATTAGAGTAAAATATGAGTACCATATGTTTGTAGCGAATATCCGGGATGCTCAACAAAGGAAGAAGTTCCCATTCACTCAAACGCACGAGGTAACGGAATAGGAATCGCTCGGAGTTGAGGAAATCAAGATCAATGACACGTTCACGACAAACTTCGAAATCCTTGACATATGTGAAGCGAGCTCGCATCTCGGTAGTTCGAAGGGATTTCTGAAAGAGCAGAGCGAGATTCGGACGTATGCTCGAATCACCGGTTTGAACGGACTTACGTTTTTTGTTAGCTTGATCCGACATCCTAAAAACATTAAGCAAGCATGTTTTAAAATTAAGTGTATGCATCGATTCTTAAATTCAATCCAATAATAAATCTCACTTAGGTTTTTTAAAAAAATTAAAACAAAGAAAAATTAAAAAAAACAGTAAAAGAAAATACGACTGAAAAATGTTATATTCGAATCAAAAAATTTAAGATTTTGAAAATTTTTTACAAGATATGGAAAACCCAAACATGAAAACATATAGTTTATACAAAAATAAAATTTTCTAACCTAAGATTCGAACATAAATTGAAAGAAAAAGAAAAAAGGGGAAAATACCTTAGTTTGGGATTTTGGATGAATGGAGAAAAATCCTTGCACAATGTTGATGAAACTTGCTTAGACTTGAGTTTTAGAGAAAAACCCCTCAAGATTTGGTGAAAAATAAAGAGGTTTAGAGGGTTTTTATAGGGAGAAAGTCGATTTAGGGTTTTTAGGGTTTTAAAGAGTTTGATGTAAAAGTGAACTTTAACATTAAAAACCCTAAATAAAGCTATTCGTGATACCGTTTCAGAACGGTCTGGACCGTTTCGAAACGCGAGCACGAGGGTTTGACCGTTTTGAGACTTTCAGCTGACCGTTTCGATACGGTGTTGACCGTATCGAAGCCCCGTTGACCCGTATCGAAACACGTTTCGATACACCCCTTGGCAGTAGCAAAAACGTTTCGAAACCCATTGGAGGCGTTTCGAAACGCCCTTCTCTCAGACATGAATTTAAGGTATCCGTATCGAAACAGGTTCACCCGTTTCGATACACCTGGGCCTGGAAGTGCAGATGAGGCTCTAAAAGTGCAGAAAAATGATTTTTTCTTAGGCCTAACATGCATAAATGACATGAATGAGCAGGCAAAACATATATAAACATAAACATACTCCCCCTAGCTATAAGCATGGATGAAATTAGGAGGCTAAACATATAAATATGGCATTTCACAAGATCAAGCAAATTTAAGCACAAAAGAGGTCCTAAAAGGTAAAGATAGGCTAGCTAGACCTAACTCTCTCCTAAGGGACCAAAAACGCTCTTTGTCTAAAGGTTTTGTAAATATGTCCGCTAATTGATTTAAGGTGTCTATATACTCTATAACCACATCTTCTTTAAGGACATGATCTCTAATGAAATGATGCCTTATTTCTATGTGTTTGGTTCTAGAGTGTTGGATGGGATTTTTTGTTAGACATATTGCACTAGTGTTGTCACATTTTAGGGGTATGGTTTCAACTTTAATTCCATAATCTAAGAGTTGTTGCTTCATCCAAAGGACTTGAGCACAACAACTCCCTAAGGATATGTACTCGGCTTCGGTGGTAGATAAGACTACACTATTTTGTTTCTTAGAGAACCAAGATATGAGCATACTACCTAGGAATTGACAAGTTCCCGAAGTACTTTTCCTATCGATTTTGCAACCCCCATAATCCGCATCCGAATAAGCATGAAGGTTGAAGGTAGAGTCTTTAGGGTACCAAAGACCTAAACAAGGAGTATCTCTAAGGTACCTAAAGATTCTCTTAACGGCTATAAGGTGAGACTCTCTAGGACTAGCTTGAAACCTAGCACACAAGCAAACACTAAACAAGATATCTGGTCTACTTGCGGTAAGGTAAAGCAATGATCCAATCATAGAACGGTAAAGCTTAGAGTCAACACACTTACCTCCTTCATCTTTGTCAAGCTTTGCAGATGAGCTCATAGGTGTGGCTTGAGGCTTTGCATTCTCCAAGCCAAACTTCTTGAGCATATCCTTTATGTATTTTGCTTGATTGATGAAGGTGTCATCCTTCTTTTGCTTGATTTGGAGTCCCAAAAAGAATGAGAGCTCCCCCATCATGCTCATCTCGAATTCACCTTGCATTAACTTAGCAAACTCTTGACAATGACATTCATTAGTAGAACCAAAAATAATATCATCAACATAAATTTGAACTACTAAGATGTCATTTTTATACATTTTTATAAAAAGTGTAGTGTCCACCTTGCCTTTTTCAAATCCTTTTTCAATTAAGAAGTTTGAAAGTCTTTCATACCAAGCTCTAGGAGCTTTTTTTAAACCATAAAGAGCTTTGGTGAGTTTGAAAACATGATTTGGAAATTTTGAGTCTTCAAAACCCGGTGGTTGTTCCACATACACTTCTTCATTTATAAAACCATTTAAAAATGCGCTTTTAACATCCATTTGAAAAAGCTTGAAATTATGATAACATGCATATGCAAGCAACATCCTAATGGCTTCCATTCTAGCTACGGGTGCATAGGTTTCATCAAAATCTATTCCCTCTTCTTGAGTGTAACCTTGTGCTACTAGTCTAGCTTTATTTCTTACAATGTTACCACTCTCATCTAGCTTGTTCCTAAAGACCCATTTAGTTCCTATGGTAGATTGATTACTAGGCCTATCAACTAATGTCCAAACGTTACTTCTCTCAAATTGATTTAACTCTTCTTGCATAGCCATAATCCAAAAGTCATCTTTCAATGCTTCTTTAATATTCTTAGGCTCTATGCATGATATAAATGCAACATGATTCATTAATCTAAGAGAAGATCGAGTGGTTACCCCCTTGGATGGATCACCCAAGATTTCACCATCTTTGACATAGTTGAACTCCCTTGGGTAGCTCACTTCCTTTTCCTCAAGAGCCAAGTCCTTCAAGGCTTCAAGAGGTGAATCTTGTGTGTCCTCTTCTTTTGTTGGAATCTCATCCTCCTTTGAAGTTTGTCCTCCATCAAAGGCATTTATGATTCCTACATCATCATCATCACAAGAATCCTTCCTTGGAAGGAGGTTATCATCGAATACAACATGAATAGATTCTTCTACTACTAAAGTTCTTTTGTTAAATACTTGACAGGCTTTAGAGGTTAAAGAGTAACCTATGAAAATAGCTTCATCACTTTTTGCATCAAATTTACCTAAGTTGTCTTTTCCATTATTTAAAACAAAACACTTGCAACCAAAAGGGTGAAAATAGCTAATGTTAGGCTTTTTAGATTTTAAAATCTCATAAGGTGTTTTCTTTAAAATTGGCCTAATCATTACTCGATTTACAATATAGCAAGCAGTGTTTGTGGCTTCCGCCCAAAAATATTTAGGTAAATTGTTTTCACAAAGCATAGTTCTAGCCATTTCTTGCAAAGTTCTATTTTTCCTCTCAACTACCCCATTTTGTTGAGGAGTTCGAGGAGCCGAAAAATTGTGGCTAATACCATTTTCATTCAAAAAATCTTCAAACCCTAAATTTTGAAACTCGGTTCCATGATCACTTCTAATATGTGAAATTTTAAGTTCAAGATCATTTTGGGTTAGTTTTGAAAATGTGATGAATTTTTCCAAAGCCTCATCTTTAGTACTTAAAAATAGAACCCAAGTAAATCTAGAAAAATCATCAACAAGTACAAAAGCATAAGACTTACCACCCAAGCTCATAGTCCTAATTGGCCCAAATAAATCCATATGGATAACTTGTAAACATCTACTAGTAGAAACATCATTAATGGATTTAAAGGAAGACTTATGTTGTTTACCCTTAGAGCATGCATCACAAATTTTATCATTTGAAAATTTTATCTTGGGTAAACCTCTAACTAGATTAAAGGAGACTATTTTTTCTAAAACACTTATGCTAGCATGTTTTAGTTTCCTATGCCACAACCATGCATCATTTTCATTTTGTGCAACTAAGCATGCATGAGATGTATGAATGTCATCTAGATGCACCATGTATATGTTTCCTATGCGATGACCTATGAGCATAATATTATTAGATTTAATGTCTACAATTTTGCATCCATTTTTATCAAATAAAACATTAAATCATTTATCACACAATTGACTTATGCTCAATAAATTGTGTTTAAGACCATCGACATATAAGACATTTTCAATGAGAATAGTAGAGTGATTACCTATGGAGCCAATACCTTTAATGTGGCCTTTGGAGTTGTCACCAAATGTCACCACTCCTCCACTTTTTGGCTTTAGATCCATGAATCTACTCTTGTCTCCGGTCATATGCCTTGAGCATCCACTATCAAGGTACCATGAGTTTTGACTTTGTGCTTTGGCCTTGTAGCAATGCTCCCCCTACAAACAAAGATATTAAGCTTTTGTTTTTGGTACCCAAATCATTTTGGGTCCATGAGTGTTAGCTCCCAAAACCTTGGTTCCCTTAGGGATCCAAGATGACATAGCAATAATATTATTAGATTTTACAAGTTCCTTAGGAACCCATACACTTCTAATTCTTTTATTTCTACTATGTCTAGGAAAGCTACCTTGTTTGTAGTAGTTAGTCTTTTTCTTAGGTTGGTTTGTTTTTGACGATTCTCCTATTTCATGCTTGACACTACCAACATTTTTAAAAGACTTTTTGAGCGCATTTAGCTCATCCAACACCTTTTGGTGTTCACTATTACATTGAGACAAAAGATTATTAAGGTCAACATTTTCATCTTGAAAAAATTTTAGTTCATCTTTCAACCCTAATATCTTTTTCTCAAATTTTGAATTAGCTTGAGAGAGTGAGTCATTTTTCTCATTTAGTTCCAAAATGATTTTCTTATTCCTAATGACCGACTCCTTATATTTCTCAACAAATTCATCATAGACCTCTTGTAACTCATCATATGCATCATTCAATTCATCATATGTAAAATCTAAAGTTGATGAGTTAAAGGTTACCATGGAGGAATCTTCCTCAAGTGCCATGAGGCAAAGGTTGGCCACTTCTTGTTTGTCATCCTCCGATGACTCCTCATCACTCCAAGTAGCAAGCTTGGCTTTGAGCTTCTTCTTCTTCTCAAAGCCCTTCTTCTTGAGTTGAGGGCACTCCGAACGTATGTGGTCGGGTTTATTGCACTCGAAGCAAATGATTTGATCCCTTGCCTCATCTTTGTTCTTGCCTTTGAAGTCCATCTTCCTTTGAATTTTTCTTCTCCGGTTGGACCTAATAAAGCGTGAGAATCGTTTGGCTATCATAGTCAATTCTTCTAGCTCATCCTCCTCACTAGAAGAGCTCTCCTCAAGTAGTGAAGCTTTGAGAGCTATTCCCATCTTCTTCTTCTTTTCAACTTCTAGCTTTTCTACTCTCTTCTCTTCTTTCTTCTTCTCTTCTTCCCTTCCTTGCTTCATAATCTCATGTGTAAGGAGAGAACCCACTAGCTCATCAAGCTTTAAAGTCTTCAAATTCTTAGCTTCTATGATGGCGGTTCTCTTCCCATCCCATGATTCGGGAAGTGAATAGAGTAGCTTCCGAACAAGCTTGTCTTCCGGTATGATCTCTCCAAAACCTTTGAGCCCATTGACTATAGTGGAGAACCGATCAAACATCTTGGACACTGTCTCATCGGGCTCCATCTTGAAGTTCTCATAACTAAGATTGAGAATTCCAATCTTAGTTTCTTTGACATCGTTGGTTCCCTCATAGGTAGTCTCAAGAGTGTCCCACACTTCTTTGGCACTCTCAATGGATGACACTTTGGAATATATGTCCGGACCAAATGAACAAAAGAGCATGTGGAGAGCTTTGCCATTTACTTAAATCTTTTTCCTTTCTTCTTCACTCATCTCGACCTTTTTCTTCAAGACCATCTTGCCTTCACTATCTTACTTCAATGGAATGTAAGGGCCATCTTCAATGACATCCCACACTAAGTAGTCATTGGACTTGATAAATAGACACATTCTATTCTTCCAAAACGAATAGTTGTCACCATTGAAGAAGGGAGGCTTTCTAGTGGATTGAGACTCGTACATGCCCGAACCGGAGGTTGAAGCCATCTCTTGATATTTGATGATCACACTCTTCCTAGGAACTCCTCTTGTGGTTGTTAATCCTCAAAGAGGTAGGCTCTGATACCAATTGTTGAGTGGATCGAAAGATCGATATGAACCAAGAGGGGGTGAATTGGATTTTTAAGAGTTTAGGTAGTGAAAATTGCAAATTAAAAGGATGGACAAGGAATTTTAGAGTGGTTCAAGTTCCAAATGAACTCTACATCCACTACCTTATATTCACTAAGGATTTGCAACAATTCCACTAATTGCTCTTCCCCTTTTCTAGGCTAAGGAGGCAACCCTTACAATTTCGGTTAAATTTTCTACCCAAAATTTAACCCAATCCTCACACAAAGGTAACAAAGAGTTTGATGGTTAAGATAGTATCTCTCACTACAAATTGTAGCCCAATTACAAGCACTCAACCCAATTTAAAAAGATAAGAATTAAAATTACAATTGGGGTTTCTAGACAAATTTGGGAATTTAGCACAAATGCTTGGATTTGATGTTTGGATGTTTGCTTTTGGATCAATAGTTGTTGTTGGAGCTTTTAGAGGTCACTTTTATACCTTCTCATTGATTTCTAGTCGTTGTGGTTGTTGCATTCATCAATAGAGCCGTTGGGATGTTATCTCACCTCCATAAATACAGTCTGCAACAACCCGTTTCGGAACGCGGGGTACCTGTTTCGAAACGGACTAAAATAGAAAGAGTCGTTGGGTGCATTTAAGAGCCCGTTTCAAAACGTGTTAAAGACGTTTCAAAACACTTTTGCCACTGTCAAGGGTCATTTCGAAACAGCCTGAGCCCGTTTAGAAACACCCTAACGGTTTCCAAAAAATTAGTTAAAAACATTGTAACGGTCATATTTTCAAATCAAAATGAAGAACAGTTTCAAAACGCTTGGACTCGTTTCGAAACAGTTTTGCTACTATCAAGGGTCGTTTCGAAACTGATTGAGCCCGTTTCGAAACACCCTATTGATCTTTGAAAATTCAGTTGAAAATATTACAAACGGTTATAGTTTTCAAACCAAAAATGAAGAACCGTTTCGAAACGCTTGAGACCGTTTCGATACGGGTTCATGTGTTCTAAAGCCGTTTCAATACGCGTTTAAGAACAGGGGTTGGCAGTGATGAAATCGTTTCGAAACAGGGACTTGAAAATCATTGTTTCAGCTTTAAACACTTAGAAAAATATTTAAAAACTTTGTTTTTAACTTTGGCATAATCTTAAAATCATATGGGGATGTTTGAGGACTTAAAAATTAGTTTTGACATTTTCAATTTAGTCCTTAGGTTTTTAGTTATATCAAAATTAAAATATCGGTTTCACAAAAATGTTAAGTGCTTTCGCAGATTTCTCTAATTCTTGAGGTGGTTTTTTATTGCGTTGAATTTTTTCTGGCTTCCCTTGGAGGATTTGATCTTTGTGATGGTATGTAGATTAGTTTAGACTTGATGGTATGTACGTTGCTTTTTGATTGTTGGCTCGTCTAGTAACACATTTTTTTGAATAATCTTGATGGAGTAGGCACAATCAATATTTAGTTCACTTTAAGAGAGGCTGAGGTGTCATGGTTAGTAGCTAAGATGAGGATTAAAGGTAATAGATGGTTCTCATTATGTGGAAGGCAAGTGAGTATTATATTACGAGTGAGTTGTTAGGTTTCAGCTTTAGGCTGCCTTGGAGGTGCATTTGGGTGAATTTATGTTCTTCAATTCGATAAAGTTTGGTAGAGTTGGTTCTTTTGAACTGACTTTATATCGAGGCTTTCTTTAGAGTGTAGAAGGGTATTTGGTGTGTTGTAAACTATAATAGGTTCTTCTGGTGGGTAAAATCATGGTGGCAATCATGGCGTAGAAAAATAGTTCTTGTGGGATGTTGTAGCATTAGTTCTAAAATTACCTAAGAGGGAGAAGCACATTATTTTTGTTTTAGTTGATGCGTTGTGGGTGGCCTCATCAGTATATCATCGGTAGAGAAATATTAGATCCATGCGTCTTTCTGCAAGCTTTTGTTTGTTTTATATGGATAAGGATGGTTGTTGAACTTATTTTGATTTTGATATAACTTAAAAAGAAATTTTAAAGGACTAAATTGTAAAAATTTGTAAAGTAATTTTAAAGAAATAAATTTTTCAAAAACTCGATTTTAACTTGACAAAATGCTTTGAAAAAGTTCGACTCAATACATATATCGAACTACATTTTTGAAAGTCAACAAATGCCCAAAATGTTCATTTTGGAAGAAAAGTTTCGAAACTATACTAAAGTTTCGAAACCTTCCTGGGCAGTAGCACTCTGTTTTTGAAACCTGGGTAAAGGTTTCGAAACCTTCATAAGGTTTCGAAACCTTGGCCTGAAGGTTTCGAAACCTTTGGCCTGCAACGGTCAAGATTTTCAAACAACGGTCATATATTTCAAATCTAACCCTAAAGTTTCGAAACCCTTGGTAAAAGTTTCGAAACTTATGTGCAGGGGAGCTTTTTAAGGTCAATTATAAACACCCCCAACGGCTCCAAAGACCCCCCAAAGGCTCCTAACGGCTAGATACTCAAACAACACTATAAATACAGCTTTGGATCAATATTGAAGCATCAAGAAAGAGTAAGAAACATCAAGAAAGCATATACAAGCATTCAAGCTTCCAAGAGTTTATTTCGAGCTTATTTTTCGATCTTTCTTGAAAAACACTAGAGTGTTCTTCGTTGTAATTCTTGTTCTAGTGTTTATTCGGGTGTGTGAGAGAGCTTAAACTTTGCAAACACATTCCTAGTGAGGATTTTCTAGTTTGCTCATTTGTATCCAACTTTGGGATAGGATTCAATAGACTTTGGGGTATAGGTCTATTGAAGTGTGTAAGGTTACTCCTTATCCTTAAAGGAAAGACAAATTAGTGAATTTGTGGGAAATCCTTAGTGTGGACGCTAAGGTAGTGGATGTAGACTTTGGTTAGAAAGTCGAACCACTCTAAATCGCTTTGCAATTTTTATCTTTGCAATTAGCTTCCGCCGTTATTTTCAAAAATCCAATTCACCCCCCCTCTTGGTTTTATTCGATCGATTGCCACGTTCTACAATTGGCATCAGAGCTTGGTTCATTAGAAGGTCTTACAACCTCTTGAAAAAGATCCAAGAAGTGTGCAATCATCTACAAAGTCATCCATGGCATCCACCTCCAATATTGTAGCTTGGGGAGATTCTCAACCCACCAACAAACCGCCTTTCTTCAATGGAGTAAATTATGCCTATTGGAAAAATCGCATGAAGCTCTTCATCCAAGCTTATGATCTTGAGGCTTGGAAAATCATCATGAGAGGATACATAGCACCAACGAGCGATATTGAATCATGGAACGTTGAAGAAGACAAGGGATTCTCAACAAATGCAAAGGCTATGCATCTCATCTTTTGTGCCCTTGGCCCGGACGAGTATGGAAGGGTGTCATCTTGTTCCAATGCAAAAGAAATTTGGGACAAACTTGAAGTTACACATGAAGGTACAAATCAAGTGAAGGAGACCAAAATCGGACTCCTCAATCTAAATTATGAAAACTTCAAGATGGACCCCGAGGAAGACATCAAAACCATGTCCGATCGATTCTCCGTGATCGTAAATGGTTTGAAAGGTTATGGCGAAGTAATCCCCGAAGACAAACTTGTAAGGAAGATGATCTACTCTCTTCCCGATTCATGGGATTCGAAGAAAACCGCCATAATAGAAGCAAAGGACCTCAAAGTTCTCAAATTGGATGAACTTATTGGTTCCTTGCTTACTCACGAGATGATGTCAAAGGGCAAGGAAGAAAAGAAGAAGGAAGTGGAGAAAAAGAAAGTTGGTCTTGCTCTTAAAGCATCCAAAAAGGATGATGATTCTAGTGAAGAAGATGAAGAAAAAGAGATGGCTATGTTTGCCAAAAGATTCAAAAACTTCATGTTGACCAACAAAGGAAGAAGATTCCAAAGAGAAGAGGGATTCAAAAGCAACAAAGGGAGAGATCCTCTAACTTGCTATGAGTGCAACAAACCGGGACATATCAGGTTCGATTGTCCTCAACTAAAGAAAAATAGCTATGAGAGGAAGAAGCACAAGGCTCACGTAGCTACTTGGAGCGATGACTCTTCCGACGAGGACGAGGATGAAGTAGCCAACTTGTGTCTTATGGCTATCGAGGATGACTCAATGGTAACCTCTAATTCATCTTATTCATTTGATTATACTTTCGATGAATTACAAGAGGTTTATAATGAATTAGCCTTAGAGTATGAGAAGTTGATTTTGAAAAATAGAAAAATTACTTCAAAATTAAAAAATGAAAATGACTCTCTCTCTAAGACTAATAAGGAATTTGAAAGTAAATTCGAAGAAATGCAAGTCCAAATAAACGATTTTGAAAAGAAAAATCAAGACTTGCAAAACTTACTTTCAAAGGTCCATAAAGATCATCAAAAGGAACTTGATGATCTTAAAGCTTCTTTCAACAAAGTTGGGACAAAAATAGTTGAAAAATGTGAAAATTCAAGACCCAACTATGTTAGAAAGAACTATCATGGGTATAGACAAAGATCACCTAATCGAAAGAAGATTAGGAGCATTTGGGTTCCAAAAGAACTCATTGCTAATAAAGATTTTGATCTTTTGTCTAAATGGGTACCCAAAGGGACTAAAATACTAGGAACTAACTCTTATGGACCCAAAAGAATTTGGGTACCAAAACATGCATAGTTCCCTTTTTGTAGGTGTGTTGGAGCCATGATATGCAAATTTGAAGAAACTTGAAAGCTCTAGACACACAAAATGGAAGGACACTTGAAGAAGCTCAATCGACATATCTTGATTCAAGTGGTAACATTTTTATGCAAAATTTACTCTTACATGTTGATTTGTATGAATATTTTGTGTTTGAAACATGTTTGAGGTTCCCCATATGTTATATGAATGCTTTTAGTGAGGGGGAGTTATGTTTTGCATGTTTGCTTAATTTTTTGACCCTATATGCTTATGTTTGTCTTTAGGTCTTAAAATTAGCAATTTAATGTGCTTAATTGTTCAAAATCTTTTTAAGTGACCTTAGATAAGATAGTCACTTTTAAATCCAACTATAAGCGTAAAATTCTTTGTTTTTAGTTCAAAAATGGTCTTTAATGTTGATAATAATCATAGTAATATTAGAATGCTTTTAGGAACAATTTTGAGGCAAAATCTGAAATTTTCTAAGTCATTACAGGACAAAGTTTCGAAACTTTTACAAAGTTTCGAAACCTTGGTCAGATAGTTTCGAAACTTTTAGGTGCCCAGAATCAATTTTTCGCTACTGGAGGCAATAGTTTCGAAACTTTGGAAAAGTTTCGAAACCTTCATTAAACCTAGCCGTGTTCGAACGGGTTTTTAAGCTTATAATCACCCATCTTTCAAACCCTAACTCATTCTTTTCTCTCTTCAAACGGCCATAAACCCAAATTCTCTCAAAATCCTCAAAACCTTTGCTCAAATCTACAAGTTGTCTTCAATCCTTTGGGATTATTTCATCATCTTCAATAATTATTTGAGGTAATTTCTTGATTAAAACTTCATTTTATTCAAAATTTTGAGAATTTTAGGGTTATAAAATTTTTAGGGAATCATGTTTTTAGAGAATTTTAGAACAATGTGGGTTGATATTTTTGCTATATATGTCATGTTTTGCAGGAGGTATCACCTATTCTTGGTTAATCTCTTGTTTAAACTCCCTTAGACTCTTGCCCACAAGGTGTTTGATAAAATTCCCAAACCAATTTTTTTTTTGGCCTAAAAATGCCTCCTAGAGTTATCCTTCCTAGAACAAATCCTCCTAGAGCTAAACGTCAACGCAATGAAATCGGTCAAAGTTCCGGTTCTAATCCTAATCCTCAATTTGAGGATCGTTGCTTTAGGGATTCGGATAACCTAGATAAATATCAAAGTATATATGAAAATAAAAAAGTTAGAGAAGAAAGAACTATTGATTTTGATTTTCTTACTTCTCCAGATTTTAATTTTGATCTCTTTGAACTATTTGCCGATTGGAAATGGCTTGATTTTCTAAACATTCCTCCTTACACCCATCGCAAATTAGTTCGTGCCTTTTTTTCCAATGCCTCTTTCATCCGATCACCTAGGGATCGAAACACCATCTTAGGTATCCGTTCTTACCTCATGGGTACCGAATTTGATATAACACCTCAAATCATAGCTGATCTTTTAGGTGTTCCTTTAGATGGTAGTTCAAATGAAAATGAAGCTCATAACATTCCCGTTTTCCCGGATGGTAGTCCTACTCACCTTCCTCTTGAGGAGCGCCTCTTTTTACTCCTTACTACTTGGTTCTTCCGTCCCTCCGGCGGAAAAGCCACTAGTATGCGAGCTTGTGATTATTGGTGGCTACGCCAATATCGTGATAGAACTTGTCCCGATATTGCTACCATCATTTTTCTAAACCTCATCAAAATCATTCATAATCCCACCTCATTCTCTCTCTCTTATGGGAATGTTCTTAGCCATATTTTTAGGAAGCTCAATATTGACACTTACTTAGATCCACATGTTAAGAACAAGAGCTTTATTGACATTAAATCTTGTCACAAAGCCCAATGGTATCATGGAGATCACGGTTGGGTTCATAGAGGAGAGGAGTTTGATGATCATGAGGATCCTATTGGAGAGGCTCCACTAGCTCCGGCACCTATGACCTTAGAGACTATGTATGCGACCATGGTCACGCGCTTCGATAGCATCGATGCTCATCTTCGTGGCTTAGATGATCGCGTAGCATCTTTGGAGCATGACATGCACGATATTCATACTCACTTTTTTCCACCTCATTTGCCTCATGATGATGTTTAGTTTATATTTGCATTCTATATGACTTTATGATGTTATTGGTACATTTTTAGACTTATTTTGATTTACGCTTTAGTCTTAGTTTTTAAGACATATTATGCTCTTTAATTGAATATTTCTATGAATTTTATTTTGTTGGATTATAAATCTTGGATGATATGCTTTATGAATGATATGCTTTATGGATAATATGCTATTGAAATATATTGATCTATTAACGTTGTTGTTGCTTGTGTAGCCATTTATCCTTTTTGCTATAACAAAAAGGGGGAGAAGATTAAGAGAGCAAATTTGTTTTTATACAAGTTTTTATCCAAATATTTCATATGTCTTTAAAATTACAATTTTTCAAAAATTTCATAAAGACATTTATTAAGGGGGAGCTTATAAAAAAAAAAAGATTTGAAATATTAAACAAATTATTTCAAAAACAACTTTTTACAAAATGTTTTGTTATATCAAAAAGGGGGAGATTGTTGAACTTATTTTGATTTTGATATAACTTAAAAAGAAATTTTAAAGGACTAAATTGTAAAAATTTGTAAAGTAATTTTAAAGAAATAAATTTTTCAAAAACTCGATTTTAACTTGACAAAATGCTTTGAAAAAGTTCGACTCAATACATATATCGAACTACATTTTTGAAAGTCAACAAATGCCCAAAATGTTCATTTTGGAAGAAAAGTTTCGAAACTATACTAAAGTTTCGAAACCTTCCTGGGCAGTAGCACTCTGTTTTTGAAACCTGGGTAAAGGTTTCGAAACCTTCATAAGGTTTCGAAACCTTGGCCTGAAGGTTTCGAAACCTTTGGCCTGCAACGGTCAAGATTTTCAAACAACGGTCATATATTTCAAATCTAACCCTAAAGTTTCGAAACCCTTGGTAAAAGTTTCGAAACTTATGTGCAGGGGAGCTTTTTAAGGTCAATTATAAACACCCCCAACGGCTCCAAAGACCCCCCAAAGGCTCCTAACGGCTAGATACTCAAACAACACTATAAATACAGCTTTGGATCAATATTGAAGCATCAAGAAAGAGTAAGAAACATCAAGAAAGCATATACAAGCATTCAAGCTTCCAAGAGTTTATTTCGAGCTTATTTTTCGATCTTTCTTGAAAAACACTAGAGTGTTCTTCGTTGTAATTCTTGTTCTAGTGTTTATTCGGGTGTGTGAGAGAGCTTAAACTTTGCAAACACATTCCTAGTGAGGATTTTCTAGTTTGCTCATTTGTATCCAACTTTGGGATAGGATTCAATAGACTTTGGGGTATAAGTCTATTGAAGTGTGTAAGGTTACTCCTTGTCCTTAAAGGAAAGACAAATTAGTGAATTTGTGGGAAATCCTTAGTGTGGACGCTAAGGTAGTGGATGTAGACTTTGGTTAGAAAGTCGAACCACTCTAAATCGCTTTGCAATTTTTATCTTTGCAATTAGCTTCCGCCGTTATTTTCAAAAATCCAATTCACCCCCCTCTTGGTTTTATTCGATCGATTGCCACGTTCTACAATGGTGTTTTTGAAGCTTAATGTAGAACTAATGTTTTGATATAATTATTGAAAAATGTTTTGGACTGATGGCCATCGAAGAAGATTCAAGGGTAACTTCTAATTCATCTACTTCATGTCCTTACACTTTTGATGAATTACAAGATGCCTACGATGATTTGGTTTTAGAGTTTAAAAATCACATTTTAAAAACAATAAATTGATTTCAAAGTTGAAAATTCAAAAAGATTTGATTTCTAAAACCAAACTTGAACTTGAAGCAAAACTCGAAGAGTTTGAACTAAAATGTTTTGATTTACAAAAATTGCTTCAAAAAGTTCAAGAAGAAAATGATTTGATTTCCAAAGAGCTAGAAAAGAAAAACAATTTTGGAAAATCAAATTTCTATGTAAGGCAATCTAGTGCCCCTATATTTGTAAACGGTAAATGTTTTAGAAGTGTTTTGGTCCCAAAAGGACTAACCACTTCAACTAAAAAGGATGACATTGAAAAATGGATTCCAAAGGGGACAAGATTTTGTGCTACTAACGTTTATGGATCCAAAGCTATTTGGATACCAAAAATTATTTGATTTTCTTTTGCTAGGTGTGATGGAGAGTGATCAACAAGTTAATCATTGAGGGGGAGCTCCATGCAAACAAAAGAAGAACACTTGAAGAAGGAAGGCTTCACATCCTCCCTTAAGTTCAAGTGTGGTAAAATCTAGTTGCTTTTGCTTTTATTTGATTTATTTTCATTTATGTCAACTAGATGATCATATATGTTGGACTAACACTTTTAATGATGCTTTGAGTAAAGGGGAGCCATTTTAAAACCAAATTCTTATTTTTGTCAAAATTTTCCTCTATAGTTATTTTGATCTTAATGTTTTAAATTCTTTTTGATATAACAAAAAGGGGGAGAAATATGTTTTGAAAAATTGAATTTTCAAATGAATAAGGGGGAGCTTATTTGATTTCATATCTTTAATCTATTATTCACATTTTTAAAGTTAAAGGGGGAGAATCCCAAACAAATTTTCAAGTTAGTTTTATTATATCAAAAAGGGGGAGATTGTAGAACTAATGTTTTGATATAATGATTGAAAAATGTTTTGGACTGATTTAAAAAGAATTCAAAACTAATTCCAAACTCCAAATAACTTGAAACTATGTTTAGGGATGTTTTTAAAAGGGTTTTACATGTTTTTAAAAGCAAAACTACATAAAACCATCCAGTGTTTCGAAACACCATTAGGTGTTTCGATACGGTGTATTCCAGTAGCAAAAACGTTTCGATATGGGTATCGAAACAGGTCTTTCTTGGATGACAATTTTGCCCAGCGTTTCGATACAGGCTATGCCGTTTCAATACGCCCACGTGGCATCGACCACAACGGTCATAAACCCCAACGGCTATTTCCCAACTAACATTTAAATGCAGAGCGTTTCGATATGGTGCCTAGCGTTTTGATACGGGCGTTTCGATACGGCCAATGGCATTTCGATACGGATGCCCATCAGACTGAAACGGCTCTTTCTACTTGAAGAGCGTATCGAAATGGGTTTGAGTGTTTAGATACGGATAGCAGCAGAACTGCATTTATGGTGGGAATTAAAGTCCTCAACGGCTCCAATTCAACCCCAACGGCTAGTAACGGCTACAAACTCATCAAGGAGTATAAAAGGGACCTCCAAGCATCAAGATATGGTTAATTCTTCAATTGTCAATCAACAAATGATCAAAAAGTGTCTTTGTACATAAATTGTCAATTCCTTGTATAGACAAACACTAGTGAGCCAAAATTGTCAAATTTGCTCAAGTGTTTTAGGTTTTGGGTGAGAGCTTATTTGTGCAAACAATCACCTATTAGAGGGATTTTAGTTTGCTTATCTTTTCTCTTTGTAAAGAGGGTTAGATCAAGGCTTTGGGTAGAAAGCTTGATCGGTGTGTAAGGGTTTCCTCCTAAGCCTAGAAAAGGGGACGAATCAATTGTGGATTGTTGGAAATCCTTAGTGGGAAGCTAAGGTAGTGGATGTAGACCTTGGTTAGAATGTTGAACCACTCTAAATCTTTGTGTCACCATTCTTTTTAGCTTCCACAACCCTTTCACTCAAAATTCCACTTCTCCACAACTTGGTAAGTAAGAGCGGTTGAACGAATCGAGCTCCTCACAACTCAACAATTGGTATTAGAGACTCGTCTCCATCGAAGGACTAACATCCGGGAGTAAAGATCATTTACTCGAAGTCCACCGTTCAAGAAAATGGCAAGATTTGAAGAAGGCTGCTCTATCTCGTGTCCTCCGCTCTTCGAAGGGAAAGCATACTTCCAATGGGCAAATATCATGATATTCTTCATCAAGTCTCAAGACTATAAGGTTTGGGACATCATTGAAGATGGGTATTTGGAAGCTCCCAAGAAGAAGAAAAAGCAAAGGAGTGCCAAAGACACGAAGGCAAAGCTAAACACCAAGGCGATGCACATTCTCTATTGTGGCCTTAACGAAGAAGTTTCCAAAAGGATCTCCACATGCAAAAGTGCAAAAGAATTATGGGAGAAACTTGAGAAGCTTTATGGTAACAAGAAGGGAGAAAAGAAAGATGATGATCAATCATGTGCAAACCTTCTCTCCAATCCATAGGTGGATGAAGTTTTGGCTCTCGATGAGCCTAAGGTATCTTCTAACTCAAGTGAGCTTAATTCTTACTCTTTCGATGAGTTGCAAGATGCTTTCGATGAATTATTTTTGGAATTTAAGACCATGAATTCCAAATTTAAGAAAACGAATTTAAAACTTGAGTTTGAAAATTATTTTCTTTTGAAAACAAAATTGGATTTTGAAAACCAAAATGAAATTTTGAAAAATGATTTAGAGTTTTCAAAAACAAGTAAAGATGTTTTAGAAAAAGAAAATCTTGATTTGAAAGTTAAGCTTGAAAGCTTAACAAAAGAAAAAGAAATCATTTTTAATAATTCATCTTGTCACATAATGGAAAAATGATCACATTGCCATTATCATGGTCATTCCTTACATACTTGTCCTATTAAGATGAGAAAATATTATAGGATTAAACAAGTATGGGTTCTTAAGGGAACTAAAGACATTGTGACTAACGTAATTGGATCCAAAGTAATTTGGATACCAAAAATCAAGTGAATGTCTTTTATAGGTGTGTTGGAGCAATGGCAAGCAAAGAAAAATCAAAGAATGCTCAAATCACACATGAGAAGAAGATTGGTAACCTCTAAGCTTAATGCTTTTATTTTATACATTTGGTTATCTAACTTTTGTTTAAAGTCTTGGATTATTTGTTAAGCCTAATATTATGCAATGAGTAAGGGGGAGCCATTTTAAAACCAAATTCTTATTTTTGTCAAATTTTTTCCTCTATAGTTATTTTGAACTTAATGTTTTAAATTCTTTTTGATATAACAAAAAGAGGGAGAAATGGTCTGAAAATTAAATTTTCAAATGAATAAGGGGGAGCTTTATTTGATTTCATATCCTTCATCTCTTATTCACATTTTTAAAGTTAAAGGGGGGTATTCCAAACAATTTTTCAAGTTAGTTTTATTATATCAAAAAAGGGGAGATTGTAGAACTAATGTTTTGATATAATAATTAAAAAATGTTTTGGACTGATTTAAAAAGAATTCAAAACTATTTCCAAAGTCCAAATAACTTGAAACTATGTTTAGGGATGTTTTCAAAAGGGTTTTACATGTTTTTCCAAGCCAAACTTTACAAAACCGTCCAGGCGTTTCGAAACACCCCTAGGTGTTTCGATACAGTGTACTCCAGTGGCAAAAACGTTTCGATACAGGTATCGAAACGGGTCTTCCCTGGATGAGAATTTTGCCCAGTGTTTCGATACGGGCTATGCCGTTTCGATACGCCTACGTGGCATCGACCACAACGGTCATAAACCCCAACAGCTATTTTCCAACTAACATTTAAATACATAGCGTTTCGATACGGTGCCTAGCGTTTCGATACGGGCGTTTCGATACGGCCCATGGCGTTTCGATACGGATGCTCATCATACTGCAACGGCTCTTTCTACTTGAAGAGCGTATCGAAACGGGTTCGAGCGTTTCGATACGGGTAGCTGCATAACTACATTTATGGTGTGAAATAAAGTCCTCAACGGCTCCAAATCAACCCTAACGGCTAGTAACGGCCACAAACTCAATTGGGACTATAAATTGAAGGTTGGAACTCTTGAAGAATGTTAGAGACAACATCCAAGCAATATGGTCAAGAGAATTAGAGTCTAAATCTTTATTTTACTATTCTCTTGTACATAGTCTTTAGAGAGTGCTTTATTGTAAATTCTTTGTACACTCTTGTGAGCTTAAATTTGTGTAAACACCCGCCTAGAGAGGTATTAAGTTTACCAAACAAATCCCTTGTAAAAGGAGAGGTTCTAGTTTAGCCTTGAGAGAAAAACTAGAGTTGGTTCTATCTTAGCCAAGTCCAAAAGATAAGGTTGTAACGGTTTCCTCCTAAGCCGGGAAAAGGGGACGAATTCATTGTTGAGTGAATTGGGAAATCCTTAGTGGTGTGCTAAGGTAGTGGATGTAGGTGCTTGTTAGAAGGCCGAACCACTCTAAAATCATTGTGTCACTTGTCTACCTTTATTTCGATTTTAGCCAATTCAACCACTAAACAAAAACAACCCTCCTTAACGGTTTCGGTGATCGATTAGAGCATGCTATAAAGCCAAAAATTGGTATTAGAGTTTGGCTCATTTGAGGAGGATTCACATCCTATTGAGAAGATCCGGCAAGCTCGATCATCATTTCACACAACCGGCTCAGTGGCGCAATCCATCGACAAACCGCCTTTCTTTGACGGAACCCACTATGCCCATTGGAAGATAAAGATGAAGTTCTTCATCAAGTCTAGAGACTACAAGCTATGGGACATAGTTGAAGATGGTTCGTTCGTGCCTCAACGAAGCAAAGCGGAGTGGAGTGCCGACGATCGCAAGAAGATTGAGCTAAATTGCAAAGCCTTGCACATCCTCTTTTGTACATTTGGCCCATCCATCTATGAGAAGATGTCTTCTTGTGAGAGTGCCAAGGAGGTATGGGACAAGCTTGAAGTCACATACAAGGGAACCGATGAAGTTAAGGAGACCAAGATTGGGCTCCTCACCTTAGAGTATGAGAACTTCAAGATGGATCCGGAAGAGAACATCGAGAAGATGTTTGATAGGTTCTCCACCATCAGCAATGGTCTCAAGGGCTATGGAGAAGCCATTCCGGAGGAGAAACTTGTCCGAAAGATCATCTACTCACTTCCTGAGTCTTGGGACTCAAAGAGGACCGCCATCATCGAAGCCAAGAATTTGAAGACCTTGAAGCTTGATGAACTCATGGGGTCACTCCTTACTCATCAAATCATGAAGAAGAATAAAGAAGATGAGAAGAAGAGGGAAGAAATTAGAGCTATGGGAGAGAAGAAGCTCAAGGGGCTTGGCATCAACACCAATGCATTGCTCTTAAATCCTCCACTTGTCATCATGTCTATTCAAGTGAAGAGGGGGATGAAGAAGAAGAGATAGTTCATCTCTTCAAGAAGTGTGCCCCGTTCATGAAGAAAGCATTGAGAGAGCTTGAACGAGAATCCATGAAAAGGGAGAGAGCAAGCACTTCAAGCCATAAGAAGAAGGCGCATGTGGCTACTTGGAGTGATGAGGACTCCACCGACGATGAACAAGCCAACCTTTGCCTTATGGCCATCGAAGAAGATTCAAGGGTAACTTCTAATTCATCTACTTTATGTTCTTACACTTTTGATGAATTACAAGATGCCTACGATGATTTGGTTTTAGAGTTTAAAAATTACATTTTGAAAAACAATAAATTGATTTCATAGTTTAAAATTCAAAATGATTTGATTTCTAAAACCAATCTTGAACTTGAAGCAAAACTCGAAGAGTTTGAACTAAAATGTTTTGATTTACAAAAATTGCTTCAAAAAGTTCAAGAAGAAAAGGATTTGATTTCCAAAGAGCTAGAAAAGAAAAACAATTTTGGAAAATCAAATTTCTATGTAAGGCAATCTAGTGCCCCTAGATTTGTAAACGGTAAATGTTTTAGAAGTGTTTAGGTTCCAAAATGACTAACCACTCCAACTAAAAAGGATGACATTGAAAAATGGATTCCAAAGGGGACAAGATTTTGTGCTACTAACGTTTATGGATCCAAAGCTATTTGGATACCAAAAATTCCTTGATTGTCTTTTGCTAGGTGTGATGGAGAGTGATCAACAAGTTAAACTTTGATGGGGAGCTCCATGCACACAAAAGAAGAACACTTGAATAAGGAAGGCTTCACATCCTCCCTTAAGTTCAAGTGTGGTAAAATCTAGTTGCTTTTGCTTTTATTTGATTTATTTTCATTTATGTCAACTAGATGATCATATATGTTGGACTAACACTTTTAATGATACTTTGAGTAAGGGGGAGCCATTTTAAAACCAAATTCTTATTTTTGTCAAATTTTTCCTCTATACTTATTTTGATCTTAATGTTTTAAATTCTTTTTGATATAACAAAAAGGGGGAGAAATATGGTTTGAAAAATTGAATTTTCAAATGAATAAGGGGGGAGCTTATTTGATTTCATATCTTTAATCTCTTATTCACATTTTTAAAGTTAAAGGGGGAGAAACCCAAACAATTTTTCAAGTTAGTTTTATTATATCAAAAAGGGGGAGATTGTAGAACTAATGTTTTGATATAATAATTGAAAAATGCTTTGGACCGATTTAAAAAGAATTCAAAACTAATTCCAAAGTCCAAATAACTTGAAACTATGTTTAGGGATGTTTTTAAAAGGGTTTTACATGTTTTCAAAAGCCAAACTACACAAAACCATCCAGGTGTTTCGATACGGTGTATTCCAGTAGCAAAAACGTTTCGATACGAGTATCGAAACGGGTCTTTCCTGGATAAGATTTTTGCCCAACGTTTCGATACAGGCTATGTCGTTTCGATATGCCCACGTGGCATCGACCACAACGGTCATAAACCCCAACGGCTATTTCCCAGCTAACATTTAAATGCAGAGCGTTTTGATACGGTGCCTAACGTTTCGATACGACCCATGGCGTTTCGATACGGATGCTCATCAGACTGCAACGGCTCTTTCAACTTGAAGAGCGCATCGAAACGGGTTCAAGTGTTTCGATACGGGTAGCAGCAGAACTGCATTTATGGTGGGAATTAAAGTCCTCAACGGCTCCAATTCAACCCCAACGGCTAGTAACGGCTACAAACTCATCAAGGAGTATAAAAGGGACCTCCAAGCATCAAGATATGGTTAATGCTTCAATTGTCAATCAACAAATGATCAAAAAGTGTCTTTGTACTTAAATTGTCAATTCCTTGTATAGACAAACACTAGTGAGCCAAAATTGTCAAATTTGCTCAAGGGTTTTAGGTTTTGGGTGAGAGCTTATTTGTGCAAACAATCACCTATTAGAGGGATTTTAGTTTGCTTATCTTTTCTCTTTGTAAAGAGTGTTTGATCAAGGCTATGGGTTGAAAGCTTGATCGGTGTATAAGGGTTTCCTCCTAAGCCTAGAAAAGGGGACGAATCAATAGTGAATTGATTGGAAATCCTTAGTGGGAAGCTAAGGTAGTGGATGTAGACCTTGGTTAGAAGGTTGAACCACTCTAAATCTTTGTGTCACCATTCTTTTTAGCTTCCACAACCCTTACACTCAAAATTTCACTTCTCCACCACTTGGTAAGCAAGAGCGGTTGAACGAATCGAGCTCCTCACAACTCAACACTTAACAAAAACATGGTCGATCATCTTGCAATGCCAGGTTTGAAATTACAAGTTCTTTGTAAAGCTTGCTGGTAGTCTATGGGGTCTAATTTCATTGTGTTGTTCATGTTTTAGCTACAGTAGATGTAATGGCAGTTGGATGCATTTCTTTTGGGTTTGATGGGGTTGAAGAATTATTTCAGATTTTTGTTTAGTAGTAATATGAAAGTGGCGTTGTGGTGTAAGGTTAAGTGTGTTGTAAGCGAGTCAAGGGGATTTGTTATCTCTTAGGTGTGTATGGTTGTTGGTTGTATTTTATCGTGATTGTGTGTACTCTTTTCCTCTATTTATACTTAGAGAGGTTTCCAACGAGACACACAACTCAAGTTAAGGCTTGTATCAAAGCTTTATTAATAAATTTAATTTGATGAACAAAAAGAAAACTACTTTGACCAAAGTACTCTATGAAGAAAGTAAATTTTTCTGCTACTTGTTCTTGGCATATCGGCACAGCCACAATAAGGAATCATAACCATATACAGACCAACCTCATTCGCTGGTAAAAACGCTTGTGGATACTCGTCACCCGAACGCTAAATTGTCAAAAGATAGACAACTGTCACAAAGACATACTATAACTGTTATAAAAGTAGACGAAGGAGTTGCCATAAAAGCAGATGAAAGAACTGTCATAAAAACAGATGTGATAAGAACTTGGCAAAGTAAAAAAACAAAAAAAAAACTTCAAAATAAAATATTTATCAAAAAAGATGAATTTTATTTATATAAAAAATTAGTAAAACAGCCAAAGGACGCTGCTGATAAAGAAAAAATATAACGAAGAAGAAGAATTTTAAAAATTTTAAAAAACTCCTTCTAACAGCCGCAGAAAAAAAAATGAAAGGAGTGGACTCAAAAGATTAAATAATCGTTAAAATAGTGTTTTGTCTTGAGTTGTATCTTTTGTCTTGTGCTTTTACATTATGCTTTTAGAGTGGTATAATCCTCTATTTGGACTGACATTTTCATATTTTCTTGATCTTTAATAAAATTTTGGTTAGTCGATTTTCTTCTTGCTGTTTAGATTAGATTTTCACCTTAAATTGGATAAAAAAAAAGCTCTTAACAAAACACCCTTTTTAAAAAAAATTGAACATGAGTTTAATAAGATCCATACCATATGCTAACTCTTTACTACTTTATAATAGGAGTATACATTCAATAGAGTCGAGTCAAAAAAAAAACTTGAGTTTATGAAATTCAAGTCGAGTTCGAGTTTTTTTTTAAATTTAATTGTAAACATTTATAATGTTATGGTACTGATTAGTTTCAATTTAAATGGTTTTCTATAACTATATACAGTGCACATATATATTTCTTCATATTTTTTTTCATATGTATATATATGTATATATATATGCCAGACAGAATTGAGATACTCGACTCAAACTTAAAAATTGATCCATTAATTACTAAAAATTTTGAGTTATTTGAAATTTCATTTTATAACTCAAACTTTATTTGAATTTTTTTCAAGTAGATTGGAGTTTATAAAATTATGAGTCGAGAATTTTCATAACGTTATGTAATAAAATAAATTTTAAACCAATATAGCCCTCGTATCCTATGTTTTATGGCATAGATTAGACAGAGTCTTGGTCACTCTATTGTATTAAAATTTTGGATTTAATCCTTCAATTATAATTTTTGACATAACTGGACTATTTTATTTTTATAATGATTTTAGTGACTCCAAATTAATAATACTATTAATTGGTGCCATTGCAACGACAACATGGTTTATTTTTGTTGTTATTTGCTTATATAGAGTCATGTAAAAATTGCATTGCTAGTATTCCATCAATAATAAAATTATATTAACCGAATGTTCTATATTATTGTAAAAAAAAATCACATCATCACTTTTGAAATAGAACTCAAGGATGTTATCAATATGAACTATATAATTGATGATATAAGTATAGGATCAAATTACAACAAAACAAAACAAAAGTTTGAATTTCAAACTTTAACATAAAAAAGGAACAAAAAGCATAATTCGACCTCAAAAATAAAAATAGCAACTGCAGGAGACAAAGCATAAAAAAAAAAAAAGCACACTAGGTTCACATGGGTGAGGAAAGTAGAGAAACAGAAGTCATGAAATCCTCAAATCCTCATCTGATTTAAGAGCGTTCATTGAACATGGCGGAAGGCAATCTTCCAACCAAGTCTAACCATTATTTTATTCATAAAAAAATAAAAATTAATGTGTCACATCAACAACTTAGATAACGAGTTGTTTATTTTATATTAGTCGAATGTTTAATATTGTTGTCAATATAACTTAAGGACATTTAGAAAATTCAACAACTTTTACTAAGCACATTTTCTTTTGTGTTTTAAAATTGTCCCTTTAAAAAATCCGTCCCTTTAGAATTGTCCCTTTTGTGTTTTAAAATTGTCCCTTTAGAAAATTTGTCCCTTTTGTGTTTTAAAATTGTCCATTTAAAAAATTCAACAACTTTTACTAATTACATTTCCTTTTCTACCTTTTTTTTAGTTTTCAGACTAAACAAATTTTAACTTTTTAAGGATAAAATTATCATTTTAATTATTTTACAATATATTTCTTACACAAAATTTTTTCTTTTAAAAATTATGTGAAAAATCAACAAAGGAAAACTTTTTTTTTAGTTTTCCGACAAAACAAATTTTAACTTTTTAAGAATAAAATTATCATTTTAATTATTTTACAATATATTTCTTACACAAAATTTTTTCTTTTTAAAATTATGTGAAAAGTCAACAAATGAAAACCTTTAAGTGACAAAGGGAATATAACTCAAGGATGTTATCAATATGAATCATATAATTAATGATATAAGTATAGGACCAAATTACAACAAAATAAAATAAAATAAAATAAAATGTTTAAATTTCAAACTTTAACATAATAAAGGAACTAAAAGCATAATTAGACCTTTAAAAATATAAATAACAAATGCAGGAGACAAAACATAAAAAAGGCACACTAGGTTCACATGGGCGAAGAAAGTCAAGAAACAGCAGTCATGAACTCCTCATCTGATTCAAGAGCATTCATTGAACATGGCAAAAGGCAAACTTCCAAGTCTATGCTTCCTCCACCTTCCCGTCCTGGATACGATGAAACTTTCCCATCAAACTTATGAGCATATCCACTTCGAAGTGTCAATGCTTTCCCCAACCCGAACTCATTTCCATACTTGTTGAACCTTGGTGAGCTTCCCATCAATACACTTTGTGGCTCACAAAGATTAGAAATCTGGAAAACGGAAGGTGAACGAACCCAATCATTGACGAAATCGCGCACTGATTTGTCCGTGTGGTTAGCCACAGCTTGGTGCAGTTTCCAAGCAGCCCAACCGAGATCATGTTCAAGCAGTTCACCCCCTGTGGTCACTGCTCTCACAGCGAAAATCGAGCACCCAAAGTAATCTGGGGACAGCGGTGGTTCCAGTCTTGGCCTATTGTTTATAGCCAATTTGCAACTAGTGACCATTTCACTTGGACAACGACGTGCCCTCGTGATTGCTCTCCAAACAAACGCAGATAGAGACTGGAAGGATGAAATTCTGGTGGTTTTATACTCTATGTTAGCCCTTTCCTTAAGCTTTGCGATGGACTCTGTGGAGAAGTGGAATATTCTCTCTAAAAGCTGGGGTGCTTCAAATCTGCTGATAAACTCATCTGGGTGAGTGAAAGGAAGTTTAAGCAATGGTCCATATCCCTCTGGGAACCATCTCTCAAACACAGGGGGGCGTGAGATTTTTATATTATCATCTTGCGATTGGAATATTTCGGACAATGTGTTGAAGAAATGCCAGAAGGAGGTTCCATCGCCAATAGCATGGTTCATAGAACAGCCTATGAACACCCCATCTACTAGCTCAGTGACCTGAATAGAGAGCAGCGGCCTGGTTTGACCATCGTAGCTCACTGCTCTATCATGGTCGAAGAACGATTGAACAACCAGGGGAACATAAGTTGGGGAAACAATGTCGGACACCGATATATGAGCAGCTGCGTGGATGAATTTGGCTCCGGGGCTGTTGTTGCAATCAACAAAGACGGAAAAAGAAGGCGGGTTTTCTTCTTTTCTGGTTGCGAGGCGACCTGCTAAGGGATAGAAATGGAGGAGGGCGACAGAGAGGGACTTCTTGAGCCTCTCCAAGATATTGTTGATCAAGTTTTCTCCACAATCCTCCGGCTTTGTTATTTGGTAAAATATTAAAGACGTACAAGTTTTTCTGGTAAAATAACAAAAAATGCCTAAACGTTTGTATGTTTTTGTTATTTGGCTCCCTATTCTTTTTTTTGGAGAAAACATCCCCTAACATTTCAATTTGGTCGAAATATGCCCATGTTGGATGAAAACTGCCGATCAACTGACAGTCAACGGCTGATATTGACTGCACTTGCCACGTGTTAAGATATGCTAATGTGTCAACATCATATTTGACATGTGTCAACACCATATTCGCCACGTGTCACCATAAAGAATGGTATAACAAAATAATTTTGTTTAAAAATCTGACGTGGCATATAATGGTGTTCATAGTAGGTTAGGTTAAACGTACCGTTTAGCTTAAATGGTTGGTTAACCATTATAGCGGTTATTAATAATAACCTAACCGTTAATTTAAAGGGTAAACTACTCCAATGACGTGTCATCGCCCAATTGAATGAATTTATTTTATTTTTAATTTTATTTATTTAATATTATATATATTTTTTCCTCCAATATCACCACTTGGTTGAAGGAAAAATCAAGAGAAAAGTGAAAATGGCTTTGATGGGGTTTAAACCCATGACCTTTATGAATAAAAGCCAAGGCTTAACAACTACACCAAGTACTCATTTAGTGATGTAAACTGCACCATAATGGAGTATATCTTATTCTGAAGTAAGTGCTAGGAAAAAAAAAAGAAAAACTGTTTGAGAGGAGACTCGAATATGGGTCACATGAGATACATAAAAACATGCACTAGATTAAATATATTCGATTTAATTAAAATATGAAATTATTAAATATTTAATTTTAAAAAATATTCGATTTTAAAGAAAAGAAATTTGATTTAAAATACTCGAATAATTTTTCTTTTTCATATTTAAATTAAATTGAACATTTATTTAAATATTAAATCTTCGATTTAAACAAGTATTCGAATATTTTAAAAATTCAATTTAATATTTTTCAATCAAATATTCAAACATTTTTAAAAATATTTGAATACTTTTTAAAATCAAATTTCTTTTCATTTAAACCGAATACTTTTAAAATCGAATGTAATAGGTAATTAACATGGACTAAAAGTGTAATTATACAAATTTTACTTTAACTGCCATGTCACCTTTCCGTTAGATTTTAACGGCCAGTGGTCAAAATAGGTCTATTTAAATAGTTTGGTGGTCAAATTTTGATTTTTTTTAGTTGGGTTGTCAAAACAGGTCGCGACCAATAGTGGTTACCATTATAGTGGTTAACCGTTAAAAAACAGTTCGGTTACAGGTTAACTTGTAACTTATTACGATTTTAATTTTAAATGTTTATTATTTTTAAGAATAATAAATCTATCTTTTCGATAAATATTGTATTAAAAATTTCAAAAAAAAACTTAAATAGAGAATTTTAAACATAAAGTTCAAACTTAGTTAAAATAAAGTACATATAGGTTAACCATTAACTATCTTTTTTAGCGGTCCGGTTAACTGAAACTGTTTAACCTTAACGATTAGGTTAATTAACCTATGAAATGAACGGTTATACCGGTTAACGGTTACGATTTATTTTGCACACCCCTAGTGCATATGATACACCAACAGATCTTAACGCGTGACAAGTCCAGTCAGAATCATCCGTTGACTGGCAATTTTTATCCAACAGGGGCATATTTGGACCAAATTGAAATGTTGGGGGTTGTTTGCTCCAAAAAAAAAAAAGAATAGGAGGCAAAATAACAAAACATGCAAACGTTTGGGGCATCTTTTGTCATTTTGCCTTTTTTTCAAGTAAAGTTTCCTTAATACAAAAAATGTTAGATTACAGTCATGAGCAACGTAAAAATTACTTACAAACATTTAACATCTAAGATTTTCACTTAAAAGTGTCGTTCTTTTTGCATATTTCGAAGCAAAATCATAATTGTCCATAAGTATAATTTCACAAACTTTAATTTTAAAAATCTTTGTTATGCAAAAACAACAATAATATGAATAGCCAATAAAACTATATATGAAATTTTCGCATTTGAAAAACAATATAACGTATTAAAACTTTAATAAGTCCATTGATTTTTTTCTTTGGTGAAAGCTTTCTAAGTAATTTTAGCTCAGCAAATAGCTTATTTCATCAACAACAAATAACTCAATTTTTTCGAATATTTTTAAAATTATTTTGTTTGATATTGATACTTAAGGGTTTGATATTTCTTAAATAATTTTTTTAAGGGAAAACTACACCGGTGGTCCACAAATTATTACCATTTTTCTATTTTGTTCCCTAAACTATGTTTTTCGGCAAAACCGTCCCTTCTGTTACATAGTTCTCCTATTTTGGTCCCCCGACGTTAAATAGCTAACGGTTTTGCTGACGTGGCATTTTTAAAATATTTTTTTAATCATTTCTCTCCCCTCTTAAAAAATGCCACGTCAGCAAAACCGTTAGCTATTTAACGTCGGGGGACTAAAACAGGAGAACTATGTAACAGAAGGGACGATTTTGCCGAAAAACATAGTTTGGGGACCAAAATAGGAAACGGTAATAGTTTGGGGACCACTGGTGTAGTTTTCCTTTTTTTAATTCGAGTCTTGTTATATTATCGGTTATATTATCGGTCGATTCAGTATCCTTGTTGGAATTGAGAACATAGAAAACATAAAATTATGAACCGTTGGAATTGTAAAGCAAACAATTTAAAACAAGACAAAAGGTCTGATCTCTTGTGTTCTACCCAAAAAGAAAAAAAATATATATTTAAATGCATTCAACTCTGTGTCTTTTAGCTCTAGACCCATCGCCTTCTGTCTGGAGAATGGAGCAGTTGTTTCTCTTGTCGCCTACTGTAATGTCTTTTAGTATCTCACAGCTGGAATTCCAAGACATTACCTTTAACTATAATGTAATGATCAAACATCATCAATTGCTTGACCTTCACTATACAGTCTACATATATTCATGACCCATTGGTTCATGGCTCATTCTCAATGTACTACTACTAATAATGCAGATTCGGACGCATTGGAATCTACAAGGCCTTTATGTTTGGAACCCGAGTGTGATTGTAACCATGGCCGAAACAAGTAGAATTGTGTTGAATGATGATGCATTTAAGCCTGGACGGCCTACTTTCACAGTGGAGCTCATCGGGAAGAAATCATTTGTTGGTATTTCTTACGAAGAACACAAGCGTCTCCCCCGTTTAACCGCAACTCCTGTCAACGGCCTTGAAGCACTCTCCATTTACATCCCGTACATCGAGGGGATTTTGATGTCTACCCTAGACCAATGGTTCAAGATAGGCGAAATTGAGTTCTTAACGGAGCACCGAAACCTCACTTTTCGAATAATAATGTATATTTTTCCAAGCAGGGAAAGCAAAGAGGTAATTGAAGCTTTGGAGAGGGCGTACACAACTCTCAACTATGGAGTTAGAGCCATGACAATCAATATCCCGAGATTTTATTACCATAAAGACCACAAGGTGAGAATTTCTTGCATGTGAATTGTGAAGTTAATTGTCTTATGCTAATAAGTAATAATAAGGGATAATATAGAAATGCATTTTCGTTTTCTTCAGGAAAAATGTAACGCCCCGGGTTTAGAGTCTGGGAGTTTGGACTGGGACCCGGAAAAAGTTTGATATTTGAGTTTTAGGGTGCAGATTGTCTTTAAATAAAAATGGTTTCGTAAAAGAGTTTTAAAATGTTAATGGGATTTTTAGGGATAAATAAAAATAAATTAGGGCAATAGATGATTTTTGATTAAAAGAGAGTTTTAAAATAAAATAGGAATAAAATAGAATATTTTAAAAGAAAAAAAAAGAGGGATAGATACCCACTTTCTTCTTCCCTTTCCAAAACATTTTCACGTTAAAACTCCCAAGTGCCTAGCCACCATCCATTTTCACAAATCTTCACCATTTTGGAGCTTTCAAAGAGGTAAACAACTTGATTTTTACTCTTTTCTTCATTTAAATCTTATTTGTAACATTTTGTTTCTAAAAACTTGGTGATTTTTAAAGTTCTCTCATTTTGGGTAAAACGAGGTTTTGAAGGGGTTTAAGCAATTTAGTGAAAACAGTGGTTAGGGTGATTTTTAAATCATATTTTGAGTATAATATAAGGTTAAGATGGTGAGTTTATCAAGAAATCTCGAAATGGAATAAATGATTAAATTTTGAGTTGGAAAAAATTGGGTTTTTGGGTTGTTTGTGGTTGGAAATGGTTCCTAAGGGGTTTGTGGATGTGTGTTGAAGGTTTTGAAGCTTTTGTGTGTATTTTGAATGTTAAATTGATGAAGTTGTGGTTGATTTTTGGTTAGAGTGAAAATGTGATTGGTTTTGATTAGTTTCGGGTAGGAATCAGAAATGGTTGTTGTTGAGTTGAGATAGAGTTGATTTCAGTGGGTTTGATTGTTGAAAAGTATGTTAACTCTTTTTTTAATTTGGGTAGAAGCAACGAATAGAGATTTGGGTACTTCGGACGTGACACCCGGTGTTATAGAGGATTGAAATTGGTGTTTCGGCTATCGTTGGGTTCTACCGGTGAGTGGAAATGTTTTTGAGAGTTTAAGTTGAGCTTGAAAGGCCAACCTAAGCTCGAGAGTAAGTATTTAAAGTTTAAGCTTTACTTTTTCGGAATTCTTTTTTTTAATTCTTGTTATGCATTGTTGATATGAGATGAGATGAATGTGTGTATTTTGACTAATGAGTGTGATATTGTTATAATGGCTTTTATGATGTTGAGTATTGGAAAATATGAGGGTCTTATCGAGTATAATTGGTCGATCATAGGATTAGAGTGCACTAGTAAAATTTGCGCATGACCTTAGTGATGTAAGATGCCATTAGGGAGGAGTACGGTGATGTAAGATGCCATCGGAAGCTTTATTGTTAGACCTCGGTGATGTAAGATGCCATCATGAGTCTTGTTGTTCTTATAGATTCAGTGATGTAAGATGTCATCGAGTCCAATCTGCGTATCCGAGTAATGTAATCATAGTTGCCATTATACTCTTGTGTTGGAAGGTTGATTGCTATCTTGGTAGATGTTCAGAGTCATGCCATGATGTTATATGTTGTTGCATTGCTTGATGTAAGATGCCAAGCACATGTTAGATTGTTGACAATCTTATTGTTGGAAATCATGCTCGTGGTTTTATTTTCAACTCTTAACTAGTTTTGTTCAAACTGCATTGTTGTTGTTGTGGTTTTGAGCACCACTCACTAAACTTTTTATGCTTACGCGCTCCTTTCCAACAATGCAGATCGTTGGCGATTCGGGAAGCAAAGGAAGGCGAGGGAAAGGCTCCGGTGATCGTAACTTAAGCTCAAGTATGGAGGTGATAACATAGGACGAGGCCATCAGGGTAGAGGTTTTGTTGCTCGCACACCCGAGTGTGCTAGATGTGGGGGGAACCATTCCAGAGAGTGTTGGGATACTTTTTGTGCTTGTTGGAACTGTGGATCTCACACGCATTTGAGGCGTAAGTGTCCCCATCCGGCTAGGGATGGTCAGGCACATGCTAGAGCTGTTGAGTATCAAAGAGGTCGTGGGCGCGACCGAGGTAACTTCCAGCCAAGGAATGATGGTAAGAGGAATATGGCTCATGTTGTCGTTGTACAGCTCGAGGGAGGTGGACCGGCTAGAGTTTATGCACAACGTGAGGCTGGGAATGACACGAATGTGATCGCATGTAATTTTGTGTTACAGTCCTTATCTTTGCTTTAGTTGATTGACTCTGGGTCGACACATTCATACATTTTAGGTGAGCATACAAGATCTTTATGTTTGCCTTTTGAGTTGTTAGATATAAGTATGAATGTTATTATTTCTTTTGGTGAGACAATTGTAGTTAGAAAGTGTTCAGGAGATGTCCTTTGATGGTTCAGGGTCACGTGTTTCCCGTTGACATGATGTAGTTACCCTTCTATGGTTTCGATGTAACTTTGGGTATGGATTGGCTTGTGGAGCATAGAGCTAGGATAGATTTTGAGACTAAAAGAGTTTCTTTGAGACTTTCTGATGGCTACGAGGTAGTGGTAGTTGGCGAGAACGTTAAGTTCTTGTCTAATGTTGTTTCAGCTTTAGAAGCTCAGAGGATGATGGATTTGGGTTGTCAAGCTTACTTAGACTATGTAATGAATCCGAATATGAGTGAAGTTAGACCGCAAGACATCAGAACAGTTTGTGACTTTCCGAGTGTTTTTCTAGATGAATTGCTTGGTTTGCCTCCAAATAGGGATGTTGAGTTTGCTATTGAGACGTACTCAAATTCTGCTCTGTAATAAGGTTTTTCCTTGGAAACCTTAAAGGGTCCCACTTTTTAAAAAATTTGGTTAAAAGGGGGAGAATTCGTGTTTCAAAAAAACTTTAAAAATTTGGAGTCGCCACCGACCCCTAAGGTAGGCCGGACACCATAAAAAAACAGAAACCAGAGATTCATTTGAAAGGGTCGGGGAGTTGGTTACGTGTGGGGAAAGGTTAACACCCCCATCACGCCCAGAAATCGGTACCAAAATAATTATTGCTTTTAATTGATGGAAATTATTTAAAATTTAAAATGAATTTAATTAGGAGGTTCTTAATCAAAAATTAAACTTTAATTATACGAGCTTTATCAAATCGGTGATTTCAAATTAATTAGACATCATATGAGTCTGACTGCCGTGTTAGTTTAGGGTTTGGATCCCGTACGTCACCTTTATGCATGATGCAAGCTGATAAAGTATGATTTCGTGGTCTTGTTCGTTTTACTTACGAATTTTACCTTTAGACGATGCAAATTAATCCGAATATTCGGGGTATATCCAATAAGCTAGGATATTTCGACCCGAATACGCTAATTAATAAGTATCTCCTTTTTATGGTTAGAATTAGTTAACATGCAATTAGAACATTAAAATTCACATGCATGGCGATTATAAATGCACTGTCACAAATAAACATTATAATAAAAACATGAGCAAACTATAACATGCATGCATTAAAACCAAGTATATAACATAAAAAACTATATAATATGTATAAAACTATATTTTAAGACATATTACATAATTATGTATTCATAAAAAAACAATATGATATAAAAATATAACAACCAACTTAATAAAATCAAGGCGAACATGTACTAACACATATATAACAACCATAAATCATACATACACATTAAACACACACACACACACACACATATATATATATATATATATGGAAAAATCGTAAAAAAGACTAAAATTAAAGGAATTTAAATACGAGGCTGCAATTAAAATACATGAGAAAGGGACCTAAATAGTAATAATACCATAAAAAAACTAATTAAATCGAAAAATAAGGACCCAATTGAAAGAACATGGAAACTAAAAAGGACCAAAAGGGGAATTAAACCACTCGAAAATCAGCTAAAATCAAAACATGAACGAAATTAAAACCTTTTGAAAAGATGCAAGGACTGCGGAAGGGGTTTAAAAATGCGGAATGGCCTGTGGCGCGATTAAAGAGGCATGGAAGGGTTGAAGTGGGATTAGACCATTTTTAAAACGTAAAAAAATTATAAAAACCGAGTTAAAAAAACCTTTCAGCACTTTTTAGCTTTAGCCTAAACTCAGAGCCTCTCCCCCCTTTGCTCTCTGTCGAAGTCCGAGAAACCCAACGCCGCTCCGGTCGTCGTTAGCCGGCGCCGGGAACCTAAAAAACCTTCAAAACCCTTTTTCTTTCGCCCCTTTTCTAAAACCCAAAAACAGAACCCTTTTTTTTACCTCACAAAAACAGAACCAAAAGGCGCACTTTTTCCTTATCTTTTGAAAAACGAAACCAAAAAATCTATTTTAAAAGCAAACCCTTTCCGACGTTAGCCTCCTCATCGATTCACCATGTGTGGTCTCTGGAGAGACCAAAAGGTTTGTCACCAGCGAGGGGAGACGAATCGACACGAAGAAGGCGGACCGAAAAAGGTAAAAAAACCGAACCTTAACTCATATTTTTCATGCTTCGAAACGGAAAATGAAAAAAAGAAGATGATATCTATGAATTCTCTGTTTTGTATTGCGCTCTGGAAATTCTCACATTTAAAACTTGGGGTTTACAATGGTTTGGTTTCAGGTTTTATAACACCGAAATTACAATTTTTTGGATTACATAAAATCGAATGAAAAAAGGCTATTGGTTCTGCTATTGTCTATTTTTTTGCCGGATTCATGCCCTCTAAATTTGTGCATTTATGTTATTCTTGGTGCGTTTTTGCCTTCTGATGTTTTTTGTTTACATGCATGTGACGGCCGTGAGGAGAGGACCATAGAGACGGTGTGGCTCGAGATCAAGCCTCTGACATGGACGCCGATGATCCCTTCGATTCGGTGAGGTGAGGATCTGGACGGTCTGGAGCCGAAGAGTCTCGAACTCGCGCGCGTGGAAAGCTGAAGGGTCGCACGTGCCGAAGTTGGAGAGCCGGGTGTAGTCCGCACGCGCGGTAGATGCGATCTCGGCCGTTCGATGCATTCCCGATCCAAGGACTATGGTTGATGCGGCGCCACGACAAAGGAGAGGCAAATTAAGGCTTCTTCCATCATGGGCCATCTAGACCGTTCGATCAGCTGCCCTTGATCCGATGGTCCATATACGGCTACGCACCAAAACAAAGACAAGAGTTAGGGTTTATCAAATTAGGGCTTTCTGATTTAGTTAGGGTTTGGGCCAAACGGGCCTTAGGTGTAATATTTATTGAGTTTTTTACATTTGTAAATGGACTTTAATATAATTAAACTGTTGGGATTTTATTTATTATAAATTGGGCATGTTATTTATATATGTATGTTTAATATGATATATAATAATAATGGTAATATAATAACGATGATGATAATAAAGTTAATAATAATAGTAATAATAGTGATAATATAGTAATAACATTAATAATAATAATAATAATATTAATAACACTAATAGTAATAATAATAGTAATGATAATAATATGTTAACATAATAATATGGTAAGGTGATATAATATATTAATATTATTTAGGGTTTTTCCTTGTAATCGAATAACAATGATCAAACAAATAAAAACAATAGCATCAAATATATGTATATATATATATATATATATATATATTATTAATAATATTTTTGTCTGTTTTTTAATCTTACCATATAGTTAAGAAAATAAATGAAGCCCATTATTTAACAAATAAAAACGGATTGACACCCAGACAAAATTAGTGATTACATGCTCTCGTATCGATTGCTCCGTATATAATGACACCAAAAGAGTTGAAGACACAAATTCAGGAACTGTCAAATATAGGTTTTATTAGGCATGGTATTTCACCTCGGGGTGCTCCGGTCTTGTTTGTGAAGAAGAAGGATGGCAATATGAGGATGTGCATAGATTATAGGCAGTTGAACAAAGTAACAATGAAGAATAAATATCCTTTGCCACGAATTGATGATTCGCTTGATCAGTTGAGAGGTGATTCAGTGTTTTTGAAGATTGATTTGAGATCGGGTTACTATCAGTTGAAGGTAAAGGATGTGGACATACCAGAGACAGCTTTCCGTACACGATATGGGCACTACGAGTTCTTGGTAATGCCCTTCGATTTGACTAATGCACCAGCTGCATTTATGGGCATGATGAACCGAGTGTTTCATGAGTTTTTGGATTGGTTTGTAGTAGTGTTCATAGATGACATTTAAATGTACTCCAGGACCGAAACAAAACATGATGAGCATTTGCGATTAGTGCTACAAACTTTGCTTGAAAATCAGTTGTATGCCAAGTTGAGTAAATGCGAGTTTTGGATTAGAGAAAGTATTCTTCCTAAGTCATGTGATCTTAGTCGATGGGATTACTGTAGATCTTAAGAAGATAGAGGCGATAGTGAGTTGGAAGCAACTGAAGTAAGTGACAGAAATCCGTAGTTTTCTAGGTTTAGCCGAGTATTATCGAAGATTTGTTGAGGGGTTCTCGAAGATTGCTGCACCCTTGACTAAATTAATTGTTATAGAAAAATGTTTCGTATGAGTGGACAAATGCAAGGCAACAAGCGTTTGAGAAGTTGAAGAAAGTATTGACAGAAGCTCCTATCTTAATTCAACCTGAACCAGGGAAAGAGTTCGTGATCTAAAGTGATGCGTCATATGCATGTTTAAATTGTGTGCTTACGCAAGAGGGAAGAGTTGTAGCTTATGCTTCGAGACAGTTGAAGGTTCACGAGAAATACTACCCTACCCACAACATAGAGATAGCGGCTGTGGTCTTTGCTTTGAAGATTTGGAGACACCACCTTTATGGTGAGAAATGCATAGTCTACACCGACCACAAGAATTTGAAATATTTGATGACTTAGAAAGAGTTGAATCTTAGACATCGTAGGTGGTTAGAGCTTCTTAAAGACTATGACCTCACAATAAAGTACCATCCGGGTAAAGCGAATGTAGTGGCTGATACTTTGAGTAAGAAGGTGACAGTTGAGTTGCGAGCTATGTTTGCTAGATTTAGTGTGTCCTGAGATGGCGGTTTGATAGCCGAGCTACAGGTTAAACCTTTGTTAGCTTAGTTGATCCGAGAGAAACAATTGCAAGACAGATCTTTGGCACCTCACGTGCAAGATATAGCCGAGGATAAACCCACAGATTTCTACTTTGGTGAGAATGGGATCTTATGTTTTAAGAATAGAGTAGTTGTTCCAGAAGATGTCGAGTTGAGACGCACTATCTTGAATGAAGCTCATAACAATCCTTTTGCTATGCATCTGGGTAGTACGAAGATGTACCGTGGGTTGAAAGATAAGTACTACTGGATTGGGTTAAAGAAAGATGTGGACGAGTTTGTGAGTAAGTGTATGGTTTGCCAGCATGTTAAAGCTGAGCATCAGCTTCTTTCAGGTTTGTTATAACCGTTGAAGATTTCGGAGTGGAAGTGGGAAAGGATTACCATGGATTTATTGTTAGGTTTACCGTTGACTCATTCGAAGAAGAATTCAGTATGGCTAATAGTTGACAGATTCACTAAGTGTGCTAATTTCATACCTGTTCGTACTACTTACACCTTAGACATGTTGGCCGAGTTGTATATCAGTGAGATTGTGAGGCTACATGGTGTACCGAAGTCGATTGTGTCTGATAGAGATCCAAGGTTTACAGCCAGATTTTGGGAGTGTTTACATCATACCTTGGGAACGTGGTTGAACTTCAGTACTTCGTATCACCCACAGTTAGATGGTCAGTCGGAAAGAGTTATTCGGGTGTTAGAGGACATGTTGAGGTGTTGCATCATCGACTTTCAGGGTTCTTGGGAGAAACATTTACCGCTAGTAGAGTTCGCTTACAATAACAATTACCATGCTAGTATTCATATGGCATCGTATGAAGCTCTGTATGGTAGGAAATGTAGAACACCTATTTGTTGGGTCGAGGCCAGACAAAAGGTTATACCGATGCCAGACTTGCTTAAGGGCACTACCGAGAAGGTAAAACTGATTTGTGATCGCTTGAAGGCAGCTTCAGACAGACAAAAATCGTATGCTGATTTGAAGAGAAAAGAGATTGAGTATGCTATTGGCGACAAAGTGTTCTTGAAGGTTTCCCCGTGGAAAAAGGTAATGAGGTTTGGTAGGAAGGGAAAGTTAAGTCCGAGATTCATTGGTCCTTACGAGATTGTTGAGAGGATTGGTCCTGTTGCATATAGGTTGAGATTGCCATCCGAGCTTGAGATGATTCATGACGTGTTTCATGTTTCGATGCTCCGAAAATATAGATCAGACCCCGTCTCATGTTATGCCAGTGGAAGAGATTGAATTGAATCCGAATTTATCGTATAATGAAGAACCAGTCGAGATTCTTGCTACAGATAGTAAGGTTTTGCGTGGGAGGACCATTGAGTTAGTCAAGGTTTTGTGGAGACATCAGGGTGTGGAAGAAGCCACTTGGGAAAGAAAAGCGAACATGAAAGAGCAGTTTCCGTACCTCTTTCCATCAGGTAAATTTCGAGGATGAAATTCCTTATGTGGGGGGGTGTTGTAATGTCCTGGGTTTAGGGTCTGGGAGTTCGGCCCGGGACCCGGGAAAGGTTTGATATCCGAGTTTTAGGGTGCGGGTTGTCTTTAAATAAAAATGGTTTCTTAAAAGAGTTTTAAAATGTTAATGGAGTTTTTAGGGATAAATTAAAATAAATTAAGGCAAGAGAGGATTTTTTATTAAAAGAGAGTTTTAAAATAAAAGTGGAATAAAATAGAATATTTCAAAAGGAAAAAAGGGATATATACCCACTTTTTTCTTCCCCCTTTTCAAAACCTTTTCACGTTAAAACTCCCAAGTGCCTAGCCACCATCCATTTTAACCAATCTTCACCATTTTGAAGATTTCAAAGAGGTAAAATGCTTGATTTTTACTCTTCTCTTCATTTAAATCTTATTTGTAACATTTTCTTTCTAAGAACTTGGTGGTTTATCAAGTTCTCTCATTTTGGGTAAAATGGGGGTTTGAAGGGGTTTAAGCAATTTAGTGAAAACAATGGTTAAGGTGAGTTTTAAATTATGTTTTGAGTATAATATAAGGTGAAGATGGTGGGTTTATCAAGAAATCTCGAAATGGAATAAATGGGTAAATTTGGAGTTGGGGAAAAATGGGTCTTTGGGTTGTTTGTGGTTGGAAATGGTTCCTAAGGGGTTTGTGGATGTGTGTTGAAGGTTTTGAAGCTTTTGGGTGTGTTTTGGATGTTAAATTAATGAAGTTGTGGTTGATTTTTGGTTAGAGTGGAAATGTTATTGGTTTTGATTAGTTTCAGGTAGGAATTAGAAATGGTTGTTGTTGAATTGAGATAGAGTTGATTTCAGTGGGTTTGATTGTTGAAAAGTATGTTAACTCTTTTTTTGATTTGGGTAGAAGCAATAGATAGAGATTTGGGTACTTCGAACGCGACACCCGGTGTTACGGAGGCTTGAAATCGATGTTTCAACTATTGTTGTGTTCTACCGGTGATAGAAATGTTTTTGTGAGTTTAGGTTGAGCTTGAAATGCCAACCTAAGCTCGAGAGTAAGTATTTAAAGTTTAAGTTTTACTTTTCTGGAATTCTATTTTTAATTCTTGTTAAGTATTGTTGATATGAGATGAGGTGAATGTGTGTATTTTGACTAATGAGTGTGATATTGTTAAGATGTCTTTTATGATGTTGAGTATTGGCAAATATGAGGGTCTTTCTGGGTATAGTTAGTCGAACATAGGATTAGAGTGCACTTGTAAAATTCGCACATGGCCCTAGTGATGTAAGATGCCATTAGGAAGGAGTACGGTGATGTAAGATGCCACCAGAAGCTTTATTGATAGACCTCGTTTATGTAAGATGCCATCGAGTTCAATCCGCGTATCCGAGTAATGTAATCATAGTTGCCATTATACTATTGTGTTGGAAGGTTGATTGCTATCTTGGTAGATGTTGAGAGTCATGCCATGATGTTATATGTTGTTGCATTGCTTGATGTAAGATGCAAAGCGCATGTTAGATTGTTGATAATCTTATTGTTGGAAATCATGTTTGTGGTTTTATTTTCAACTCCTAAATGGTTTTGTTAAATCTGCATTGTTGTTGTTGTGGTTTTGAGCACCGCTCACTAAGCTTTTATGCTTACACGCTCCTTTCCAACAATGCAGATCGTTAGCAATTCGAGAAGCAAAGGAAGGTGAGGGAAAGGCTCCGGTGATAGTAGCTTAAGCTCAAGTGTATATTTTAAGTTGTAATAATGATTTAGCAATGGAAATACTTGTGTTGTGGTTAGGGAGGTGGTTGTAAACTCCCATGTGTTTGACCATGTTGCTACATGTTTTAAATGTGGAAACCATATTATGTTGAGACTTGTTTTGGCTTGTTGGTATTTTTGTGTTTAAGTGTCCTTTTTGAGCTTACATGTTTGAGATCCATGTTTGAGTGTTTGCTTGTTTGAAACCTGCTTTTAGGGTGTTTTGCCTCTAGAATGTTTGCTTAACATGTTGCCATGTGGTTTGTGATCTTTCGGGGTAAGTTTGGGAAGGTTTGAGGATGCCAAAATGCATTTTCGGGCCAGTCTGTGCCAAGGCGTTTTGAAACATCTGGTATGGTTTCGGAATGGCCAAGCTTTTGGGGCACCCGTATTAGAACGAGAGTGGTGCCGTTTCTGTACGTTTTGCCTCTGGAGACTCCGGTTTCGAAACCAAGAGGGGTAGTTTCAGAACAACCTAATTTTGCTTTTTGACGAGAGCCCACGTTTCGAAACGGGAAACCCCTGTTTCGAAACACAAGTAGTTAAAGTGGTTAAAAGACTTTTTTGAAGGTTTCCAAATGTCACGTTTTGGTCCCTAATGCTCGTATGCTTTCTAAGTGAGTTTATATGTCTCGTTTCTGTTGGTCTTGCCTCGTGTGCTTGAAAGATGACTAATAAACTATTTGGTAAAGTTTAAATTACCTTTTTGCCCCTGTTATGGTGTGGTTTTGCAATATAGCCTTTCATGTCTGTTTGGCTCCAATTGGACATCCGATTGAGACGTTGTTCTTCCGTTGTAACCCTTAACACCATAGGACGGTTAAATTGCATTTAGACAAGATAAATTTTAATATAGGGTTGTTAATTGGAGGGAAATTCTCGGATTTTTCTCTGATTATCCCCATGTGACTCTCCAGATTCAGTCTTGCGACTAGACCGGGCCGAGGAGGATACATTTGGTGGTATTAGAGCCTCGGTTACGAGGTTCCTTGGGAAGGTAAGTCGGGTAAGTTATTTCTGTGTATGTTTGTCTGATTTGCACGATGCTTATGAGCATGACTTTGTGTTTCTGTTAATGTTTGAAGGTTGGTTATGCATTCCCATTGCTAGGTATTATTATGGAAAAGTGGTTTTGAATTGAAAGAGCTTAACACACGGATCCCTGCCTTTGCTGACCCAATGTTTATCTTGTGATTTGTCTTTATTGCTTTAGATTGTTTTATTGTTATGGCGTGACCGAGAGGACGACCTAGAGCGGGTGACCAGGCACTTAGGAATGCGCTTCTTCCTCTTCTTGCTCCCGATGGTAATAGGGCATATGTCGGAGGTAATGCACCTCAGGCGGGTGCCAATGTTTGATGTGATGGTAATGTGCCTCAGGTCGGCCACGGTCAGGCTGGTGTGGATATGGCCCAGTTACTTCAGACTTTAGCCGGAGCTTTTCAAATGGCTGTTGCTGGTCTTCATACTGCAGCACCACCTCAGGGTGCGGGGACAAGTTTACCCCTAGAGTGATTTCGTAGCCTAGGTGGATTTGAGTTTCGTGGTATGTCTTCCGAGGGTTTGGAGGCATGGATTGAGAGTACTATTCGTATTTTGGGTCAGATGGAGTGCTCGGACACTCGCAAGTTGGGTTGTATTATCTCGTTGCTTCACGGAGATGCGTATGCTTGGTGGACCACAGTTATCTCAGGTATGCCCGAGGCCGAAGTTACTTGGGAATTCATCTGTGGTGTGTTCCGCAAGAAATACCTTGATGCTCATTATTAGGACGAGAAGAAGAGAGAATTCATGGTTTTGGTGTAAGGCAGTATGTCCGTATCTGAGTATGAGGTACAGTTTGTGCACTTGAACCAGTATGCTTCAGAGTTGGTTCCCACTAAGAGGGAAAGGTGTGAGCGGTTCTGTTACAGGTTGGTTACGAAGGTGAAGACCTACATGCATGCTTCTGTGTAACACCCGGGTTTGGGGGTCGGATGGAAATAATATTAAAATATTGTTTCGGGTTTCAGTTTTAAAATTTAAAATAATAAAATATTATTTTGGGCCTCGGGTTTTCAAAACAAATAATTTGTGTTTGACATGTTTTGATTTTAAAGTCCAATCCCATGGAATTTGGAAATGGAGATAGCTATCCTCATTAATGGCAAAAATGTAATTAAATGGACTTTCAATTAAAACCCCATTTTGTTTAAAATATCCCTTGTCATCTTCTTCCCTCTCTCTCCCATTTCATTTCTCACGACAAAGAGAGCATCCCTCTCCATTTCACTCTTCCACCACCATACACCTTCATCTTTGGTGTGTTTTGAAAGGTAATTTCGTTTTCGACTTCTCCTCAACTCCCTCTCTTCAAAAGTACTCTTAGTTTTCATTTTCGTTAAGATTTTTTAGAAAATGGAGTTTTGAAGATTTTGATTAAAAATGGAAACTTTATGTTGTTAAGCTCAATGCTTTGATTTAATATGGTTAGTTATGAAGTCTAGGAACTAAATGGTACCAGATATGTGAATTTTGAATGGTTTTGAGCAATTCCCGAATTTGGGTATAAATGGGGTTTTTGGAAGGGTTTGGGTGAGTTTTGGGGGTTGTTTTAGGTGGAAATTGTTAGCCCAATGGTAGTACTATGGTTAGGGGTTGATTTGGGATTGTTTGTGGGTGCTATGGATGTTGGGAACATGGATTTTGGACATGGTTTAGGGGCTGCCCGAAATTGCTAAAAATGGGATGTGTTCATGGTTTGCAACATGATAAATTGCATTTGAATTGTTTTCCGGGTTGGTCTTTTGATGTTGGGCTGATTTGGAATTGTTTGAAATGTGTTCGAGGTTGTTTGGAAGCGAGAATTTGTGTTGGTAAAGCTTTGGAAACGAATCCGGAAATTGAAGACCATGGTTGCTTGGCTTGGAGCTTGGAAGCTTAGGTGAGTGGTTAAATGTTTTTGAAATGGTTTTGAGTATTTGGTTCAAGCATGCGAACCTAGGATGGGCTTGGTAAACCCACCTAGAGTTGGGATTAGAGTGGTAGCCTAATCCCAAGCTTTGATTAGAGACTTTGGTTGCACTCTTTAATGATTGTATATGCCTCGTGTTAAATTGTGATGATGTTGATTATGTATATGTTGTATACATGTATGTTGAGGCATGTTGGATGCGTTGTTATATGCATGTTAATGATAGATATGATATGTTTATACACATGTGCAAAATATGATGTGATATGGTTGTTAATGATATACATGAGGTGTTGTCATGTGAAATGAGATTATGAGGTGATTGCTTGATCCGAGGATCATGGTGAATACATGCTAGGCATAGAAATGTGGTTTGTGCATGATAGTAAGTCATGGTGAGTACGTGCTAAGCACGGAAGTTGTTAATAAATGGTATTGTGGAATGTATTGGTATTGGCACTAGTATGCTTGGGTACAAATGATCGATCATTAGGATGTTAGTGTGTACACATGAGTCAAAAGTCGCGCGTGGCCTTGGTGGCGTTGAGTCACCAAGGAGGAGTACGGGTACGCCCGGAAATTGTATTTACATTAGTCGGTGATGAGTGGAATGCCATCGACGGGCGTGAGGATGAGTGGAATCCCCTCCGCGTGAGATGAGGCGTGAGGATGAGTGGAATCCCCTCCGCGTGAACGGTGATGAGTGGAATCCCACCGCCAGGTAATGGTTGTGTTGTTGGATGTGAGTTTCAACGGTTATCCGTGTATTCGAGTCATAGCTAGGTGCCAATACGGATTGTAGTTTATGTTGCCAATATGTGGTTAATTGTGAACCAATGTGATTTGGGATGTGTTGCTAACATGGTTTAATATATGCGATATCATATGTTGTGGGTTTAAACATGTTGAGCATGGCATGATATTGATTATATGTTCATGCATCATTTAGAATTATGGCTCGTGTGGACCGGAGGTAAGAACATGCATTTTATCTTGGTTGTAGCTCGTGCTTGGACCCTGCATTGTCGAGGTTTGTTTTTAAAGAGCTCACCCTCACTAAGCTTTTATGCTTACGCTCTCTTTTGTTCGACAATGCAGTTATATAGCTTGTGGGTGGCATAGGCAAGGGAAGGTCTCCAAGTGTTGCTTTTGGTGAGCTCAATGTATGAATTTTAAGTAATGGAATGTAATAGTTAAGCAATGGGATAGGAATTGTTGATTCGAGTCTTGATGTATGTATATGGTTGACTTGATTTGTAAGCATGATATATCTTGCCAAATGCTAGTACGATGGATGTCTTATGAATGCTTAAGTTTCTTTGAATGGCATGTGAACTCATTTGATATGTATGACGCTTATTGGTTCTTTTTAATGTCTTCAAGCATGCTTGTATGAAGGGCTCTTAATGTGTAATTTGCCATGTTAGAAAGATTGTCCAAATCCATGCTTGTATGTGTTTGAGTATGTTAAATCTAGGATGTATGCCTCTAGACTTTGTTTGATGGTTTTATGTGCCTTTAGGGGTCCTATGGGACCTTTAGACTTGTCAAAACACCCTTAAATTGGTATTTCAAAGGTTACAGACTGCCAGTGTTTCGAAACGGGAGGGATCGTTTCGGAACGGGTAGGCTTCAGGGACCCCGTATCGGAACGCGTTTCGATACGGTATGGCCTTTGGAACCCCTGTTCCGAAACGCGTATCGGAACGTTTTGGCTACTGGAATTCTGAGAAATTCACGAGATGAAGTTGTTTCGAAACGGGTGTGAAGGTTTCGAAACGGTCAAAATCTCGTTGACCACGAGATATTGACCGTCGTGGGCGTTTCGAAACGGTTGACCACCGTTTCGATACGACCCCTTGTAAAGGCTCTAGAATAGTTGACCTGGTCAAGGCGCTTCGATATGCCTCAAGGGCGTTTCGAAACGGCTTGTTTAAAAGATTAAAATTGGGCTGTTTAACTGTTGTTTTGGGTTCGAAGGTTTGTCTCCTGTATTATATTCCGCTGTTTGATCACATAGAGTTTAATATCCATTTAGACAAGATTTTAATGAAAAGACAAAAAAAAATAGGGTTGCTAACCGAGGGGGAACTCTAACGGGTTTCGCTTCGGTTTTCCCCGTGTGACCCACTCGGACCGGTCATCTGGCTAGACCGGGATGAGGGGGTTACATTTGTTGGTATCAGAGCCTAAGGTTACCGAGACCTTGGGCAGGTAAGTGAGGTAAGTTTAAGTTTTGAATTGATATGCACGGTGTTTGCTTGCTTGTAAGAATGATTGCTTGTATGACAAGTATGTTGATTGTTCGTTTAAAAGCATGTTGCTCGTTGCCCGTGCATGTTGTGATGTGTGATTGTTTGATTGAGAATGTATGTTGGTTGATCGTACGCATGTGTTGGTTGTTTAGCAAGTATGCCATGTTATATGCTTGGTTAAGCATGTATGTGTGCTGATTTGTTTGAAACATGTTGAGTAGAGTCCCATTGCTTCTATTACATCGGAAAAAGGATTTTAAGTGAGGGAAATCATACTTGAGCCACTTGGACCTTTCCTTTGCTAACCCAACTTGTATGTTAAATTGTTGATCGATTTATTGCTTTTAGTATGTTTGGGGCCAGTGTGTGGGCCGTGAGTCGGTAAGTGGAAGTTGTGGGTTCTGAAAATGTGGATGAGGTGGAGGAAGTTCTTTGCTATAGTTGGGGGAGTATGGTTGTACCCTAGTTGAGGTACGATTTGTTTGCTCGAGTCAGCATGTGTGTGAGTTGGTTCTTGTTGGTGAGAGACGATGGGACCGATTCTGGCATTAGTTGGTGAAAAGAAGTGAAGACCTATGAGTGGGAGTCAGGTGGTATCTATGTTATAGTGGATAAGCCTTGGTACAGTTTTGAGTTTGTCTCGGCCGATTGGTTCTGAGTTCGTACTTTCGTATGTTGCTAACAAGCATGCAAGTTTGAATGTACTCGATGAGGTGTCAGAGGTAGGTATGAGTACCTTAGTTCTTTTGGCGAGATCTAGGTAGGGGTCTCGTGTGAGTAATCTGAATTTCAGAAGTGTTAGTTGGTGACCGTTGGGGTTCAGTCTATGATTTCGATGCAAGACAGCCGATCAGTATCCGTGAATGGGAACCGATTTGTGTGTTTGGGGCCAGTGTGCGTCTGGGTGGTTTTCCAGCATGGTTGTCTGTTTGTGCTCAGAACTGCGTTTTTGAAGTTTTGAAATGCTCTACGAATAGTCTAGAGGAGTTAGATTTTGTTGAAGAATCAGTCTGAAAACAAGAGGACCGAAGACTATCAGTCGTGTACTTGTGAAGTTGCCATCTCTGCGGATTCGTCTATTTGTGTGAGCATGTAAGGAATTAGATATCGTTGTTGAGACCTTAGATGTATGGACACATGTGACTAGCCTTTAGGGAGATGGTAGTGATCAGAAAGATGTACAGAAGATGTTTGTTGGGGGTTCAGAGTTACTAGTTTCTAATAGACGTGAAGTGATTGTCTTCCTACAGTTTCAATGTGCCTTTTGACAAGGCTCGGCTTGAAGAGCAAGGAGTTAGTGTACGTTGAGACAAAGCAAGAGTTGACTTGAAGTTGCGGATTTTTGTGAGACTGTAGTGGTAAGTGAGGATGTGAACTTCTTGTTGAATGATGATCCAGTTTAGAGATCAAAGGATGATTGAGTTTAGTTGGTAGGCTTGCTTAGCAATTGTGATGAATTTGGTTTTTGAATGAAGATTAGACCGCAAAGAGTTAGGATAGTTGTGTTTTCTTCTCCTATAAGTATTTGGAAGAATTGCCGGTTTACCTCTTGTTAAAGGAAAAGAGTTTGTTATTGAGACCGTTTTCGAGGTTGCTTTCGTTTTGTTGCTCTGTAACTTGCGAATCCCAGAAGAATTGAGAATGTTGAAGAATTAACTTTGAGATTTGTTAGACCTTAGACTCATTAGGCCTAGTGCATCATCTCAGAGTTCTACAGTGCAATTTGTGAAGAAGAAAGAGTGACAGTACGAGAATGTGTTCAGATTACATACAGTCGAAAACAAGTGTCAGTGATTTGTTGATCAGTTAGTGTGTGCTCCAGTCAAATTGAAGATTTATTTGAATTCGATTATTACCAGTGAAAGTGAGAAAAGTTGAAGTACCGAAGACATCTTTAGGGGCAAGATGTGATCACCTTGAGCTCTAATTCCTGAGTTTCTTGATCGTTTTAGTAGCTCTTCTAGATGTCACGTGAGTATATTCAAGTACCGAGAAAGATCATGACAAGTTTTGAAGCTAGTGTGGTAGATTCTATTAGAGAATCAGTGGTATGCCAAGTTGAGCCAACGTGAACTCCGAGTTAATGAAGATGTTCTCCTAGGACATGTAGATCAGCCGAGTGTGTTAGAGTAAATCCCTAGTAGGCAGAAGAAGATGATGAGTTGGAAGAAATTGAAGACTGTGACAGATATCTATAGTTACTAGGTCTAGCATTGTTACTCTCAGAGAATTGTAAATAGTCTTTTGAAGATAGTTGCTCCATTGATAGATTGCTACAGAAGAATGCTCAATTGTGTGGTTAGATAAGAGACAATAGGCCCTTGAGAAACCGAAAGAAACTTTGAAGAGAGCTTCGACCTTGAATCAGTCTATATCAGAAAAAGAGTTTGTGAACCATAGTGATGTGTTACATGTAGAGTTAGGTTGTGTGCTTATGCAAGACAGAAGATTGTGGCTTGTTCATCAAGCTAGTTGGAAGATTGTGAGAAGAATTATCCGATATGAGACATAGAGTTAATTACAGTTGTATTTGCTTCGAAGACTTAGAGACAAAGCTTGTATAGCAAGAATGCACAGTGAGTATGTACGAATCATCAGAACTTGAAATATTTGAAGACTTAGGAAGGGTGAAAACTTGAACAGCATGAAGTATTAGAACCGCTTGAAGACTGTAATATCAAGATTGAGTACCATCCGAAGATAGCCTCCGTAGTGACCAATGTTCCGAGTTGTTATTGTTGTTAGATTAGTAGTTGGGCTGCGAGTTGTATTTTCCGAATTCAGTTACCGAATGCCAGTATTCTTGTGGCCGCGTTTCATGTTGAGCCTACGCTGAGTCAGAATGTTTGAAGAGAGACAGTTGCAAGACAGATTCTTGGCACCTCACGTGCGAAGTATAGTAGAAGGAAGACCTTCAGAATACAGTTTCAGAGATGATAGAGTTTTGTATTTCAGAGACAGAATAGTTGTACAGATTGACATAGTGTTTTGAGACATATTGATTTGACCGAAGCACACAGTAGTTCATTTGTATTGCATCTGAGTAGTATGAAGACGTATTGTGGGTTGAAGATGAGTACTTCCAGATTGAGTGGGTGAATAATGTGGTTCAGTATGAGAGTAAGTATGTAAATTTCCAGCGTGTCAAGACCGAGTTCAGTTTCTTCTAGTTTGTTACATCCGTGGAAGATTCGTAATGAAAGTGGATATTAGAGATCCGAAAATTCTGCTAGATTATTTTGAAGACGTTTGCATAGTGTCTGGTTATCTGTTGAAGGCAGATGTTCAGTTAGAGAAGGTTATGATCCAAGTATTCATACAGTGCTGCATGAGATTGTGAGTCAGACTAGTTACGTTGTTCGTTTGTCACAGTTACCACCAGAGTTAGGAAGAGGTTTGTGAGGTGGTTTATGTATCTATGATTCAGAAGTGTGAGTTGGATTTGTCCCGTGCTATGTTGTTGAAGAGATTGAGTTGAGTTTTAAATTGACATGCCTTGAAAGAACCAATGGGAATCTCAACATTAGATAGCTATTGTTGTGGGGTAAGTCTACTGAGTTGGTTAGTATGTTGTGGTGAGAAGGAAGTGTGGAGAGACAGCTTCTGTGATTCTTCATGTCCGATAAATTTCGGGGACGAAATTTCCTTAAGTGGGGGAGAGTTGTAACACCCGGGTTTGGGGGTCGGATGGAAATAATATTAAAATATTGTTTCGGGTTTCGGTTTTAAAATTTAAAATAATAAAATATTATTTTGGGCCTCGGGTTTTCAAAACAAATAATTTGTGTTTCACATGTTTTGATTTTAAAGTCCAATCCCATGGAATTTGGAAATGGAGATAGCTATCCTCATTAATGGCAAAAATGTAATTAAATGGACTTTCAATTAAAACCCCATTTTGTTTAAAATATCCCTTGTCATCTTCTTCCCTCTCTCTCCCATTTCATTTCTCACGACAAAGAGAGCATCCCTCTCCATTTCACTCTTCCACCACCATACACCTTCATCTTTGGTGTGTTTTGAAAGGTAATTTCGTTTTCGATTTCTCCTCAACTCCCTCTCTTCAAAAGTACTCTTAGTTTTCATTTTCGTTAAGATTTTTTAGAAAATGGAGTTTTGAAGATTTTGATTAAAAATGGAAACTTTATGTTGTTAAGCTCAATGCTTTGATTTAATATGGTTAGTTATGAAGTCTAGGAACTAAATGGTACCACATATGTGAATTTTGAATGGTTTTGAGCAATTCCCGAATTTGGGTATAAATGGGGTTTTTGGAAGGGTTTGGGTGAGTTTTGGGGGTTGTTTTAGGTGGAAATTGTTAGCCCAATGGTAGTACTATGGTTAGGGGTTGATTTGGGATTTTTTGTGGGTGCTATGGATGTTGGGAACATGGATTTTGGACATGGTTTAGGGGCTGCCCGAAATTGCTAAAAATGGGATGTGTTCATGGTTTGCAACATGATAAATTGCATTTGAATTGTTTTCCGGGTTGGTCTTTTGATGTTAGGCTGATTTGGAATTGTTTGAAATGTGTTCGAGGTTGTTTGGAAGCGAGAATTTGTGTTGGTAAAGCTTTGGAAACGAATCCGGAAATTGAAGACCATGGTTGCTTGTCTTGGAGCTTGGAAGCTTAGGTGAGTGGTTAAATGTTTTTGAAATGGTTTTGAGTATTTAGTTCAAGCATGCGAACCTAGGATGGGCTTGGTAAACCCACCTAGAGTTGGGATTAGAGTGGTAGCCTAATCCCAAGCTTTGATTAGAGACTTTGGTTGCACTCTTTAATGATTGTATATGCCTCGTGTTAAATTGTGATGATGTTGATTATGTATATGTTGTATACATGTATGTTGAGGCATGTTGGATGCGTTGTTATATGCATGTTAATGATAGATATGATATGTTTATACACATGTGCAAAATATGATGTGATATGGTTGTTAATGATATACATGAGGTGTTGTCATGTGAAATGAGATTATGAGGTGATTGCTTGATCCGAGGATCATGGTGAATACATGCTAGGCATGGAAATGTGGTTTGTGCATGATAGTAAGTCATGGTGAGTACGTGCTAAGCACGGAAGTTGTTAATAAATGGTATTGTGGAATGTATTGGTATTGGCACTAGTATGCTTGGGTACAAATGATCGATCATTAGGATGTTAGTGTGTACACATGAGTCAAAAGTCGCGCGTGGCCTTGGTGGCGTTGAGTCACCAAGGAGGAGTACGGGTACGCCCGGAAATTGTATTTACATTAGTCGGTGATGAGTGGAATCCCATCGACGGGCGTGAGGATGAGTGGAATCCCCTCCGCGTGAGATGAGGCGTGAGGATGAGTGGAATCCCCTCCGCGTGAACGGTGATGAGTGGAATCCCACCGCCAGGTAATGGTTGTGTTGTTGGATGTGAGTTCCAACGGTTATCCGTGTATTCGAGTCATAGCTAGGTGCCAATACGGATTGTAGTTTATGTTGCCAATATGTGGTTAATTGTGAACCAATGTGATTTGGAATGTGTTGCTAACATGGTTTAATATATGCGATATCATATGTTGTGGGTTTAAACATGTTGAGCATGGCATGATATTGATTATATGTTCATGCATCATTTAGAATTATGGCTCGTGTGGACCGGAGGTAAGAACATGCATTTTATCTTGGTTGTAGCTCGTGATTGGACCCTGCATTGTCGAGGTTTGTTTTTAAAGAGCTCACCCTCACTAAGATTTTATGCTTACGCTCTCTTTTGTTCGACAATGCAGTTATATAGCTTGTGGGTGGCATAGGCAAGGGAAGGTCTCCAAGTGTTGCTTTTGGTGAGCTCAATGTATGAATTTTAAGTAATGGAATGTAATAGTTAAGCAATGGGATAGGAATTGTTGATTCGAGTCTTGATGTATGTATATGGTTGACTTGATTTGTAAGCATGATATATCTTGCCAAATGCTAGTACGATGGATGTCTTATGAATGCTTAAGTTGCTTTGAATGGCATGTGAACTCATTTGATATGTATGACGCTTATTGGTTCTTTTTAATGTCTTCAAGCATGCTTGTATGAAGGGCTCTTAATGTGTAATTTGCCATGTTAGAAAGATTGTCCAAATCCATGCTTCTATGTGTTTGAGTATGTTAAATCTAGGATGTATGCCTCTAGACTTTGTTTGATGGTTTTATGTGCCTTTAGGGGTCCTATGGGACCTTTAGACTTGTCAAAACACCCCTAAATCGGTATTTCAAAGGTTACAGACTGCCAGTGTTTCGAAACGGGAGGGATCGTTTCGGAACGGGTAGGCTTCAGGGACCCCGTACCGGAACGCGTTTCGATACGGTATGGCCTTTGGAACCCCTGTTCCGAAACGCATATCGGAACGTTTTGGCTACTGGAATTCTGAGAAATTCACGAGATGAAGTTGTTTCGAAACGGTCAAAATCTCGTTGACCACAAGATATTGACCGTCGTGGGCGTTTCGAAACGGTTGACCACCGTTTCGATACGACCCCTTGTAAAGGCTCTAGAATAGTTGACCTGGTCAAGGCGCTTCGATATGCCTCAAGGGCGTTTCGAAACGGCTTGTTTAAAAGATTAAAATTGGGCTGTTTAACTGTTGTTTTGGGTTCGAAGGTTTGTCTCCTGTATTATATTCCGCTATTTGATCACATAGGGTTTAATACCCATTTAGACAAGATTTTAATGAAAAGACAAAAAAAATAGGGTTGCTAACCGAGGGGGAACTCTAACGGGTTTCGCTTCGGTTTTCCCCGTGTGACCCACTCGGACCGGTCATCTGGCTAGACCGGGATGAGGGGGTTACATTCTGATTACACCGAGTTCGATGTCTTGGTCTCTAGGGCCAAGGACATTGAGCAAAGTCTAAGTTTGACTGCTCGATCGGGTGGATCCAGTTCAGGGAAAGGTCTTCCGAGTGGGAGCGAGACCGTAACAAGATGCACAAGGATAGAAGGCACCAACCGGAATTTAGGCGTGGAGGTGATAACAAGGGACGAGGCCATCAGGGTTGAGGTTTTGTTGCTCGCACACCCGAGTATGCTAGATGTCAGAGGAACCATTCCGGAGAGTGTTGGGATAATTTTTGTGCTTGTTGGAACTATGGATCTCAGACACATTTGAGGCGTGAGTGTCCCCATCCGGATAGGGATGGTAAGGCACCTGCTAGAGCTGTTGAGTATCAAAGAGGTCGTGGGCGCGACCGAGGTAACTTCCTGTCAAAGAATGATGGTAAGAGGAATGTGGCTCATGTTGTCGCGGTACAGCTCGAGGGAGGTGGACCAGCTAGAGTTTATGCACAGCGTGAGGCTGGGAATGACACGGATGTGATCGCAGGAAATTTTGTGTTACAGTCCTTATCTTTGCTTTCGTTGATTGATTCTGGGTCGACACATTCATACATTTAGGGTGAGCATGCAAGATCTTTAGGTTTGCCTTTTGAGTTATTAGATATAGGTATGAATGTTACGAGTTCTTTTGGTGAGACAATTGTAGTTAGAAAAGTGTTCAGGAGATTTCCTTTGATGGTTTAGGGTCACGTGTTTCCCGTTGACATCCATAGGACAATTAAATTGCATTAAGACAAGATAAATTTTAATATAGGGTTGTTAATCGGAGAGAAATTCTCAAATTTTTCTCCAGTTATCCCCGTGTGACTCTCCCGACTCAGTCTTGCGACTAGACTAGGCCGAGGGGTTACAAAAAACCTCGTCAGAGTCGGTTGATGTTTGACGTTTTATATGTGTGAGTTTGTTGATGTTGTGGTTTCTTTGTGATTCTCGGTTTGTTTGCGATTGAAATCGTATGTTTTGGCGTTGGGTTTTTTATCTTATGTTACTGCTTGTGCCTATTTTTTTTATTGCTATGTGCGTGAATTTCTATGCATTTAATATTGCAATCATTCGAGGTGGCCTTTAGTTTCTGACCGAGCTCATCTGTGCTTTGTGATTGAATGGGTTGTTACTTGACATATTTTATTGAAGAACTCAAAATTATCTAGTTTAACCTTGCCTGAAATGGTGTGGATCAGCCCTCGAGTTGTTTTTCTATTTGATGTCTTATCCCCTTTTTGTTGCTCAACTCTTTTCTTTAGTAAAATGACAAAAGATGCCTCTAACACTTGCATGTTTTGTTATTTAACCCTCTATTCTTTTTTGGGAGTAAACAACACCTCAACGTTTTAATTTGGTCTAAATATACTCCTGTTGGATGAAAATTGCCAATCAACTGACGGTCAACGACTAATTCTGACTGGACTAGCCACGCGTTAAGATTGGATGACGTGGCATATGCCACGACATATTTTAAAAAAAATTATTTTGTTATACCCTTATTTATGGTGACACGTGACTGACTATCATGCTGACACGTGGCCGAATCGGATGGTGACACATGGCGAATATGACTTTGACATGTGGTGAATATGATGCTAACACGTTAGCAGATCTTAACATGTGGCAAGTCCACTCAACATCAGCCGTTGACCGTTAGTTGACTAGCAGTTTCCATCCAACAATGGCATATTTGGACCAAATTGAAATGTTGGGGGTTGTTTGCTCCAAAAAAAAAAAGAATAAGGGGGCCAAATGACAAAACATATAAACGTTGAGACATCTTTTGTCATTTTGCCTTTTTTTTCTTCTCTTCTATTTGGTTTTGTACTGCCTCTTCATTGCAAGTTTTTTTTTGTTGCATAAAGTTAAAAAAATATTTATAACATTTGATTGAATAATCACTTTAGCCTTTCTTTTTGAAGTTATTTAACTATCAATGTTTTTTTTCGGGTCTAAATGACTTCTTTTGCAGATGAAAACTGTTAGTCAACTAACGTTTCACAACTTGAAATGAGAATGACAGGTCAGCAAAAAAAAAACAATTTTATGTTTTATATAATTTTATAAAATTATTTTTAATTGATGTGGCATTTTTTCAAGTCAACACCTTTGTCTTTATGATACTGTCATGTCAGCGTGCATTGCCATGTAGGTTTGTCACGTTATTTACCGTTAGTTGACTAACAATTTTCGTTCGTAGCAGGGTCATTTTTTACCTAAAACGAAACATTGATGGTTAAACTGTTAAAAAAAACTAAAATGACTATTAAGTTAAACTTTTTGTAAATTTTTTTCCATTATGTTCATTTTTTTGTATTATGCCTTAGCTTTTCCATCTAAAAAGTTAATATCATGCCTTTTTTATTAGTAATGTTACATTTAAGTTACTCAATTATTAAAATTTACAATTAGGTCATTCAATTAATATTTTAGTTACAATTGGGTCACTGTCTTGTTTAAATACAAACAGACGTTAAAATATTGTCTCTAGGTAATAAACATGTCACTCAATTATTATTGAAATTATAAACGTGTCACTCAATTAAAATTTAGGGTAAACTACCTGGGTGACCACCCAACTATTGTGCCTAACCTATATTGACTACTGAACTACAAAAATTAAAAATTCAACCACCAACTATTTAATTGGACCTATTTTGACCATCAACCGTTAAAATATAACAGAGGGGTGATGTGGTTGTTAATGAAAATTTGTATAACTGCACATTTGATCCCTATTAATTACATATTCTATCAATTTGATTATGATTTTAATTTAATTAAATATTTTTTTGAACAAGAAAAGTATACTGGATTGAATTCAAAGTGAAAAGGATTACAAAAGGATCATACCACAACCATTGAAAATCTATTGTGAAATATAAGTACATTAAACTCCAAAAGGTGTGAAAGACATGAGAAACAAAACCCATCACTTTGCACACAAAAAAGGAAATAAAATTACACAATCTTCTAAATGGATTAATCATTCAATTAGGTGCCGACAAATCACTACCTTATTGGAGGAATGTAATTTTTTTTATTTAATACTAATTTTATTTTCGTGTCACCACCTGATTGGAGAAGGAAAATAAAACAAACAAAACTTTTTTGGCTTGAATAGGAATAGAACCAAGGTCCTTTAGGAGTAAGTAGTGCAAGTTTTCCACTAAACACAGTGGCCAATTGTGATATAATATACACAGTGTAATATATGTTTTAGTTTGTTGTTAATACAAGGAAAATGAAATAAATATGAATTAATTGGACTCGAACATGACACACTTGAAACACATAAAAATTATTTAAACCAATGTAGAAATCATAATAATGTCGAGTCTGATGCTCTTCCGACTGAACCTGGTGTAGCTATTCCTCCTCCAATGAAGGTCATCCCAAGGTCGTTCAAGGGGCATGTGAGTCATCTTTGCCACAACCATTAGGATCATATCATCGTCATCATGAAGGTGTTGTCGACAATTGGATGGAACAATGTATTATTGGAACCATGTTTGATGTTTTGGAGGTGGATTATCGTGTCAACTTAGTTTACTCTAAAGACATCCTGGATATATCTATTCGGAAAAATTGGTGGTAATCATTTTCTATTAGTATTTTATAGATAATAACTGAGTTTGAAATGTGTTCGATGGAGATGGGAATGGCTGGCTGATGTCCTCCATGATTTAAGTTTTTGGTCTAAAGACTTTTCTCCTGAAAGTAGAGTAACATGGGTCTCTATTTATGACATCCCCCTTCACGCCCATAATAGCCTTACCTTCAAAAATATTATCGAGCGATGGGGGTAAGGTGTTGTTCATTGACGATGAATACCTTCTTGGTTTTGACTTTTCCGTAAAGTCTATCTGTATTATTACAAATCATATGGACTTTATTGAGAAGAATGTTTCACTTTTTTGCGATGGCGATTAATACCATGTCAGGGTCAGAGAACTCACTTACAATGGTGCTACTAAGGTGGGATTCAAGTATGTTAATTCTTCGGATGATGATTCATCCACTAGCTCGTCGGAGAACCCATTTTCACCGTCTTCTGAATTTTCCGTTTTGGTAGAAGATAGTGAAGTAGTTATTTGTATGAGATGGCTCCAAAAGTCAAGTAGTCGGTGTTGTAACCCCTCGACCCGGCCTAGCCACCACACCGCTTTGAACGGGTTACACAGGGAAAACCAAAGAGAAACCCGTTAAGGCTTCACTTCGATTATCAACCATAATTTTTTTTTAAAATTTAATCTTGTCTAAATGCCATTTTTAAACATATGTGAGGAGACAAGCAGTGGAAAAGCAAACAAGAACATGAACCAATCAAGGCGGACATTAGAGGTTAATTATAGCAATTTTACTTCAGGCCGTATCGATACACCTAAGGCCCGTATCGATACGCCTTCTACGGACAAACCCCCAAAGTCAACTTCAAGAGACCGTATCGATACCCTACAAGGCTTGTATCGATACGCCCTCGATGGTCAAGCTCCCAAAGTCAACTTCAAGGACCGTATCGATACACCTAAGGCTCGTACCGATATCCCAATTTCTCGCCAAAATCTCAGATTTCCAGTGTCCAAAATAAGTATCGGTACGCCCCCGCATATCTATATGATAGGTTTAAAATATGGGACCGTATCGATACTGCCCTTGAGCGTATCGATACCCTTTGCCCAGAAAAATAGATTACTGCAGATTAAGCATAAGGAAGCCAACACAAACACACTAAGCAAGCATTCAATCAACTCATAAACATACATGCAACATAAGGCAACTATGAATACTTATTTAAGACAAGATAAGCATTTCACGAGACAAGATTCAACATGACAAGATTCATAAAGGAAACCATTCATACTTAACATTCAAAAAAGGGTCAAAAGCCAAACCAATGCATGTTTCAACATATTAAGAGGCATTACAAGCCAAACATAACCAACCATGCTTGTCTAAAGCAAGGAGGCATATCAACAACCCCTTAAACAAAAGGTTGAAGAACTAGGCATTTTGATATAATAATTGAAATATGTTTTGGACTAATTTAAAAATAATTTAAAACATTTCTTTAAGTCCAAACAACTTGAAAATATGTTTGAGGTATTTAAAAAGGTTTTTGGAAAAGTTTGGAATGCTTTAAAGTAGTCAAACTTAGCTTTTCAGCACTACCGTACCGATACGGTATACCCCGTATGGATACCATTTTACCCCAGATTTGATTCTGCCAAAACCCGTACCGATACAGGCTTGCCCGTATCGATACAGAGAGGGGTCGTACCAATACGCCTTTAAGCGTACCGATCCCTGCTTTAACAACTCCCAAAGGCTATTTCCCAACGGTCTTTTAAAGTTCAGACCGTATCGATACGTTCCCTAGTGTATCGATACACATAGGCTGGCAAGAGCCCAACGACTAGTTCTAAAGAAGAGCGTACCGATATGGTAGGCTGCAGAACTGCATTTATGGTGGGAAATAAAGTATCTGACGACTCCAATTCAACCCTAACGGCTAGTAACGGCTACAAACTCAATTAGGAGTATAAAAGAGACCTCCAAGCATCAAGATAAGGCTAATGCTTCAATTGTCAACGATATTATGATTAAGATTTTGTCTTAGAGCTTAATTGTCCATTTTCTTGCATAGACAACACTTGTGAGCTAAACATTGCTAAATTTGCTCAAGTGTTTAGGTTTTGGGCGAGAGCTAAATAGTGCAAACAAACACCTATTAGAGGGATTTCAAGTTTGCTTAGAATTTCTCTTGTAAAGATGGTTTACTCAAGCTTTGGGTAGAAAGCTTTGAGGGTTGTAAAGGTTGCCTCCTTAGCCTAGAAAAGGGGACGAAATTCTTAGTGAATTTGGTTGAAATCCTTAGTGGGGAGCTAAGGTAGTGGATGTAGGTGCTTGTTAGAAGGCCGAACCACTATAAATCCTTGTGTCCAATTCCAATCTTTTAGCTTCCACTTTTACACCAAAAAATCCAATCTTCTCCAAACTTGGCAAACATATCGGTTGAAGGAAATCGAGCATCATAAAACCCAATAATTGGTATCAGAGCGAGACTCAATTGAAGAGGATTAACATCATATTGAGGTGATTCGGGAAGCTCGATACAACATATCAACCAACCGATCAAATGGCGCAATCCATCGACAAGCCACCATTCTTCGACGGAACACACTATGCCCATTGGAAGACAAGAATGATGTTTTTCATAAAGTCCAAGGAGTACAAGCTTTGGGACGTAGTAGAAGACAGTCCCTTTGTGCCACAACAAAAGATGGCAGACATAGTAGAAGATGGAGGTTAATTGCAAAGCCTTGCACATCATCTTTTGTGCATTGAGCCCCAACATCTACGAGAAGATGTCTTCTTGTGAAGATGCCAAGAAGGTATGAGACAAGCTTGAATCACATACGAAGGAACCAACGAAGTAAAAGATACCAAGATCAGACTCCTCAACCACAAGTATTAGAACTTCAAAATGGAACCAGATGAGGACATTACAAAGATGTTCGATAGATTCTCCACCATCACCAATGGACTCAAAGAGTATGGAGAAATCATTCCAGAAGACAAACTTGTCCGCAAACTCATTTACTCTCTTCCCGAGTCTTGGGACTCAAAGAAGACGGCCGTCATCGAAGCTAAAGATCTCAAATCCTTAAAGCTCGATGAACTCATGGGATCTCTCCCCACACACGAAATCATGAAGAAAGGAAGAGAAGAGGAGAAGAAAAAGGAAGAGATAAAGAAGATGGGTGTAATTGTCCATAAGTCCTATATTTCATGCATTTTCCAACTCTTATTATTACTGTTTTTAAGCACATTTTAGGCATAAGTAGGTGCATGCATGGCATTTTACAGTATTTCTTTCTTTTACCTTGCTTTTATAGATTATCGTTTATTTGATAAACAAGAGATGCTATTTTAGTGTATTTTTTGTTTGTAGGTACTAACGGTTGAAAGAGGAAATCGAGGAGCTGAGGTCTCAAGGCTGAAAGAACAAACCTATGAGCTGTACTGATGCAGTTCCAGCAGAAGATAGTTGCTGTCGAGTAGCTACTGAGTAGAGTTGCTGCCGATTGTGCTTCCCACGACAGCTAACTATGGAAGTTGGAGAACTGGTGTGCGATCTGTAGAGCTAAAAAAACCTGAATCTATCGTCGACATCCACTTGATTTTCCAACATCTGTAATAGCATCCAGGACTGCCGAAGAAAAAAATCTCAAGATTACTTACGGGCTAAGGCAAACGGGATAAAATCCATATTCCACGCAAAGAAGTCAGAGTTTAAAGTAATATTAAAGATGGAAAGCTACTTTAGAAGACTCTTACTTTAAGGAGGACTTAACCTAGTCATTATTCTATAAATACTCATTGTACTCCTAGTTCAAAGCATCTTAGGTTTTATATAGACTTTTCTAGTGTTCTCTGCCGTCGACATGTTCTAAACTCCACTTGGGTTAGGGTTATGTTGTAAACTAGTTGTGAAACGGTTGTTTTAGGTTTTGAGTTATTTTTCAATAAAATATTCCAAGTTTGCTTAATCTGTGAACTTCATTCTTTCAATTATTCCACACCAGTCAGTTGAGAGAATCCATTTGTCGGGCACGAAAGTGCAAGGCTCACGAATGAGTTAAGTACGCTCACAACGTGCTGAGGCATGACTAACTTGGTTCAACATCAGTCCACAAGTTTCAGCGGCTAAGAGGGATTACAAACCGAGTTGACTAACCAGTGTTAGGTTTACGCCGAGATTCCTAGGTATTGCCTACATCACGTTAGCTCTCGAGCATCCTTACCTAGAAATAGGAGGGATCACTGTCGACTATCCCGCGGAACTTGGAGTATCTGCCAAACTTGCCGCCAGGACTTATTTCTGTTCTGCCTACTGAGACAGTGAAAGTTGAGGTGGTAGTGACCCGCTGCGGCCGTGTGACAGCGTCGTAGCCTACTGCCCGCCATACCCGCCGAGGCAGCACAAAATAACTCTACCTTTACAACGCAGTTTCTCACTAAGTGGCAGCATAACCCTACCTGCTCTATCAACCCGATCACCTCCTTTATTATTTGTGCTTTACTTTTTGTTACTCTTCAATCCAACAATCAATTCACTTGTGCTTTTATTTTACCTTGTGCAGGGACTACGAAACGAAACAAGTTGTCCAATCCTCGTGGGATTCGACATCTTTTATACTATAACTTGGCATGAGTGTGCACTTGCGCTCTCACAAAAAAGGAACACCTACACGCCCTACAAGTTTTTGGCGCCGTTGCCGGGGTTTGGTAACATCGAATTATTTACCATGTCCTTTGCAAGTGTATGACCAGGGCCAACCCTAAAGGAAATCTTCTCATTTACGATGATCTCGAACGTGAAACGAGAAGGATAAAGAAGGAGCTTAGGGAAGTCCTTTAGAGAAACAAAGAAGACAAGGGAAAATCAAAGGAAGAAACAATGGTAAACGAGGAACCACCAAATGATGCCGTAAACGACAGGGGCAGGCAGCGAGACTTGCCGCCCAGAGGTCCGCAAGACCTACCACGACAGGATCCCCCTGATCTGCCCAGGCAACCCCAGCCCGCTCGAACTACCAGAGAATAGCTTGAGCATGACTTCCGAGGGTTCGACCCAATAGTGACGGAACCTAACATAGGAGTGGACCACTTTGAATTAAAGCCCGTCATGTTCAACATGATAAACACACTAGGGCACTTTGGAGGGACTGCTACAGAAGATGCTCGACAGCATTTACGAGGATTCCTGGACATTTGTCGAGCATTTAAGATATATGGGGTTCACCAGCATGTACTACGGCTGAGGCTATTTCCCTATTCAATGAGGGATAGGGCGAAATAGTGGTTGAATAACCAGCCAGCTGGATCTTTTAATACATAGACGGAGCTTTGTGAAGATTTTCTACACCGTTTTAGCCCCTCCAACGTCACTGATAAGCTGCGAAATGAGATCACAACCTTTAGACAAGGGGATGACAAGACAATGTATGAGGCATGGGAGCGGTACCAACAGATGTTGAATAACTATCCGCTACATGGTCTACCGGCTTGGACTCATGTATCTATATTCTATAACAAGGTTAACTACCCAACTCAGATGATGATAGATGCATTGGTCAATGGGATCATTCTCGACAGACCCTAGAGGAAGCACTGCGGCTGCTGAACATAGCTGCTAAAAATGATTACAAGTACCCGATAGCCCGCCGAGGCGGCACAAGGTGGCCAACCACTGCAAATGGTGTAGAAGCCTCAGAATCTGTTAACGCCCGCCTAGACACACTGACGGAGCTGGTTATGAAGATTGTGCAACCCCCTGGGAAGGCCTATGAAGTAAAAGTTGTGGAGCCATTTTTTGGCGAATGTGGGGGCAACCACGATTCTTCTGCTTGCACTGCATCTGCAAACTATATGGGAGGATACGAGAGGAATAACAGGCTTGCCCAGAACACATATAATCCTGGATGGAAAAACCATTCCAACTTCTCCTGGAGCAACCCAAAGACAACTGCAAACCCACAACAGCTACAGGGAGGCTACTAGCAGAACCAATCTCGGCAGCAGACTCAGCAGCCACAACACAATAATTCACTAGAAGCAACTCTGTGAACTTTTATGAAGCAAACTGGTGAATTTATTGTTTATACAAATAAATTTATTGAAAAAACTGAGTCTTTTATGGACAGGACAAAGATGAAGATGAACAACCAAGAGGCTGCCATTAAGAACCTGGAGACCCAATTTGGGCAGTTCACTGAAATCTACAACAGCCGGACTATAGGTGCATCATCCAGCAGCTCGTAAACAGTAGGCAAACCCACTTATGAACATTGCAAGGCTATATCTACAAGGAGTGAGAAGCAGTTGGATGAACCCAAGATGGTGGAACAGCCAGAAGTACAACTGGACCAGAAAAGCAAGCTTGCCACAGCAGCACCAACACTAGCCGCCCCAGCAGCAGAACATGAAGGCGGCCCTGAAAAGGATGATCCTCCCCAGACTAAGCCCCCAAGCAAGGAGCACATAGAGGACATCCGTCTGCCAGCACCATTCCCTCAAAAGCTCAAGCAACAACAGCAAGAGCACTAGTTCAGAAAATTCTTGGATATTCTGAAAAAGATGCATATAAATATACCCCTTATAGAAGCCATTCAAAGCATGCCAAACTGAAGAGGATTGGGGAGTTCGAGACAATGGTTGTCACTGAAGAGTGCATGGCTATGCTGCATAACAAGCTGCTGCCAAAGCAGACATATCTGGGTAACTTTGTTATCCCATGTAGGCTAGGCAGCAAACATGAGACCAGAGACCTGTGTAACTTGGGAGCCGGCATCAATCTGATGCCAAAGGCCATCTTCGATAAACTAGGTATTGGGCCTGCCAAACCCACCTCCATCATGCTTAAACTCGCCGACCACTCATTTGTACAACCGGAGGGAAAGATCGAAGACATCTTGGTAAAGGTGGGCAACCGAATTCTCCTCGCCAACTTCCTCATCTTAGATTGTGAGGCCGACGAAAAAGCCCCTATCATCCTTGGGCGACCATTCTTGGCCACGGGCAGAACACTTATAGATGTGGAACTCGGGGAGCTGACAATGAGGGTAGAGGAACATAGCATAAAGATGAATGCGCTATAACCTTCAGAGGAAGGAAAAGGAAGCCCGAATGTAAGAGCTACCAAAATCAGCGTGGGAACATGGCAGGGCAGCGGCTGCCGCGACAGGCCTAGGGGCAGACTTAAGGACCTAGTAACACAACATCTGAAAGAACATGAGGACCCCCCAGGAGGGAAGAAAAAGTCTAACCACCTCAAAAAGTGGTTATGTCTGGGAGATGCACCCAAATGCACTCCTAACATAACTTAATTTTTATTTTATTATTTTATTTTTACTTTTATGCATTAGGATTAGAATTTATTTTATTTTAGGAATAGATTAATTTTCAGAATTTTATTTTTCAAAAATTATTTAATTATCTTTATTATTTCTATTTTTATTAGGTTTAAGAATAAAATAGCATGATCAGGAAGGAGGCCCAGCAAGAAGCCCGCCCACCATCCTGTCGAGACAGCCGCCAGCGCAGCAACGCGTAACGACTAGTTGGCCTTCAACGGCTAGCTACCAACGACTCTGAAATTAACATGCAGAAAAATTCGTAATATGCGCAAGGAAATCGGACAGTTGGGCATTCAATGCCGCCACGGCATCTCTCGGCAGCTCCAATATATACCCCACTCACTCACTTCATTTTACTCTACTTTCACCTTTTTGCTATCTTCTTTTTGATTCCACTGCCCTCCCATAACTTTTCTTTCTAGTTTCAGTCAAGCACAACCGTTCACATGGCACCAACATCAACCCAAAAACCCATCTACAACAGATTTTGCTGCAAGGAGGACGAGGAGAGATACATAAATAAGTTCTCTAAGAAGGCAATATTGGAGGAGCAAGACTTCCAATACACACGGTAAACGGGAGACCGTGGTCTAGAGCCCGTCTTGTTCCGAACCATTAACTACAAGGGATGGGAAATGTTCGCTCAGCAGCCAGAAATAGCGAACATCACTATAGTCAAGGAATTCTACTCCCATTAACCCTACGCGGAGAAGCCATTCGTCTATGTCCGCGGGGAGCCGGTCAAACTAAATGATGATGTCATCAACAAATACTACGACCTTGATATGGACGACAACCCTCACGAGGAGTGGAGACAGACACTGACGGCTGCCGACTATGAGGAAATCAAGGCCAAACTCTACAAGCCCAACACGCCATGGCTTAGAGGCAAACATGTGGAATCTGTTCAGCGCCGCCACCTGCTGCAAGAGGCCATGCTATGGAACACCTTTGTAAAAAGGCATTTGTTGCCCACATCCCACAACTCAACCGTTGATCGGCCGCGCCTCACCTTAATTCACAGTATGCTGATGAACTGGCCGATAAACGCAGGGGAAATTATCTGCACAGAAATCCATAATTGCTTCAAAAAGAAGAAAGGCAAGTTGTACTTCCTGTCGCTCATCACAGGTCTCTGCACCAACTTCGGTGTCTTGACAGAACCCACATATGAGCTTAAAACTGCTAAAGAGGGCTGTACCAAAAAGGTCCGCATTCAGATGATGCAGAATGCGGAGAAAGAGCCATCAACACCCAGCCAGCCTTCAGCCACACAGCCTGAAACCCCAGCCGCCCACGACAGTACTGACGCTGCCCTAGACAAAGAAGTCCTCCTACTACTGCACACCCTTCTAGACAGCACAAAGCGCATCGAACAACAACAGTTGGCCTTCATGAACTATGTGGGGGAGGCCCAAGAAGCCCCTGTGCCTTATTTTCTACAGAAATTCCCCGGTGATGTGTCTACCATGCCACCATACCCTGCGGAGCTTGCATCAGCAACCCAAGCACAAAGAACTCCACCAGTCGCCGCTACCCGCCAGACTGACCACCATGTGCCTTCTCCTACACATTTTCTGACTTATTCAGCTGCCACCCCATCCAACACAGTGGCAGACTCGCCTGAGAGGCACCAGTAGCATCTCTCCCCTACTTGCACAGCAAACACAGTGGCAGATACCTCCTCATCAGAGGAGATTGAGCAGCCACCACCAAAGGTAGAAACAACAGTGGTAGCTGCAACAATAGCCATCCCAATGGCATTCATCCCTCCGACAGCACCCACAGAGGAAGGAACCAGGAAGAGGAAGCGACACATAATAGCCGAAGAACATATGGACTTCGAGACAGAGTCAGAAGAAAGCAATGCATCTCTGGTTGCTTCTCCGGCCAAACCACAAGAAGAGGCACAACATACGCCAAAAAGAGTCCAGCCGCCTCGTAAAGCAAAAACTTCACCTGCCAAGATCGCGGCCAAGGCATCTATCGGCCGACGCTTTGTCATCCAAACATCTTCCTCCTCCTCAGCTGACAAGAATCCAACCTCCTCCCACCCTCAGCAAACTTTTAGTTTATTTTCTTTTCTTTTTTTTTTATTTTTATTTTCTTTTATTTTTAACTTGTATTTTTATTTGTATCTTATCTGTTTTGTGCATTGAGGGCAATGCCCATCTCGAGTTTAGTAGGGATAGATCTCGCATCATTTTTCTAGGCATCTATAGTTGCATTTTTAAGTTGCATTGTACTTGCCTTAGTAATAATCGGAAAAGTCAAAATTTGTCATGACTTGTGCCTATGATAGGATAACCAATTAATTTATTTTTGCACCTAACTAAAAATGAACTTAATCTTGGGAAGAAGCATGAATTATGACTTAGATTTTTTTCTTTATTCTTGAAAATGTTAAACATCTCTGTTACTTGCTAAATGTGTTAGAATATTTGATGAACATGGCCTGTTTGTTTTTAGTATTCTTTGCAAAATCTAACGATGATTACAGGTAGCCGCCGAGGCAGGCAAAAGAATCATGTGCGAGGACACTCCGCTGCTATCAAAGTCCATGAATCCGAAAGCCTTAAAGTGACGAACAAATTAGCATGAGTGAATGAAAGCCTTCACCGGATGACTCTACTCCAAGGGTTCGAGGTTTTGTAGTTTACTCCTATCTCAACGTCAGACCTAGAAGAGTAGTTGTGATAAGCTGAAGCCCTCACTGCAATGATTAAAAATATTGTGCTTAAATTGTGCTGCCTTGACAGCAACCTTTAAATCACAGCAACATCTTGTTTTATTTATTTATTCTACATATTCAGCTTGTTTACAAACATGCACACACACACAAGCATGATAAAGTTAATTTTGAGTTATTTTCTTGCTTATTTCCCTTCATTAATTTAATATAAGTGCCACGACCTTGAGGCAGAAAATCAGGTTAAAAACAAGTTTTTCTTTCTGACTATTATTAGAGCAAGTATTTTAGGCTGCATTGCTTGAGGACAAGCAATTGTTCGAGTTTAGGGGTGTGTAAAGTGTTCATAAGTCATATATTTCATGCACGTTTCAACTCTTATTATTACTGTTTTAAGCACATTTTAGGCATAAGTAGGTGCATGCATGGCATTTTACAGTATTTCTTTGTTTTACCTTGCTTTTATAGATTATCGTTTATTTGATAAACAAGAGATACTGTTTTAGTGTATTTTTGTTTGTAGGTACTAACGACTGAAAGAGAGAACCAATGAGCTGAGGGGTCAAGGCTGAAAGAACAAATCTAGGAGTTGTACTGATGCAGTTCCAGCAGAAGATAATTGCTACCGAGTAGTTGCCGAGTAGAGTTGCTACCGATCGTGCTGTCCACGGCAGCTAACTATGAAAGTTGGAGAACCGAAGTGCAATCTGTAAAGCTAAAAAAACTGAATCTATCGCCGGCATCCACTTGATTTTCTGACATCTGTAGTAGCGGGCAGGACTATTGAAGCAAAAATCTCAAGATTAGTTGCGGGCTAAGGCAAACGGGATAAAGTCCATATTCCATGCAAAGAAGTCGGAGTTTAAAGTCATATTAAAGATGGAAAGCTACTTTAGATGACTTCTACTTTAAGGAGCACTTAACCTAGTCATTAGTTTATAAATACTCATTGTACTCCTAGTTCAAAGCATCTTAGGTTTTATATAGACTTTTCTAGTGTTCTATGCCGCCGCCTTGTTAAAAACTCCACTTGGGTTAGGGTTATGTTGTAAACTAGTTGTGAAACGCTTGTTTTAGGTTTTGAGTTATTTTTCAATAAAATATTCCAAGTTTGCTTAATATGTGCACTTCATTCTTTCAATTATTCTACACTAGTCAGATGAGAGAATCCATTTGTCGGGCAAGAAAGTGCAAGGCTCACGAAAGGGTTAAGTACGGTCACAACGTGTTGAGGCGTGACTAACTTGGTTCTACACCAGTCCATAAGTTTCAGCGGCTAAGAGGGATTACAAACCGAGTTGACTAGCCCGTGTTAAGTTTATGCTGAGATTGCTAGGTATTGCCTACGTCATGTTAGCTCTTGAGCATCCTTATCTAGAAATAGGAGGGATCACTGTCGACTATTGATCAGTGCATAAAAGTTCTATATTTTACCCATCATTTATCCTTATTTTTGCTACACTTAAGCATGTTTAACTGCATTTTAGGTTAAGTTTTGCATCAACATCACATTTAGATAAAACTGCGCAGATACTGCTAAATTTGGTTACTTTTGTAGGTATCTGCTGTAGCAGCATCTAGGGCAGCAGAGGAATAGAAGATAACTGTCGTGGCAGCATCCAGGGCAGCAGTCGTGGCAGCATCCAGGGCAGAAGTTGTGGCAGCATCCAGGGCAGCAGTCGTGGCAGCATCCAGGGCAGAAGTTGTGGCAGCAGAGGAACAGAAGAGCTGGAGTGAAGAAAACTGCCTCATACATCACTGTCATGACAGATGCCGTGACAGATGTCGTAACAATGATGTCGTGACAGTGATGCCGTGACAAATGCCGTGGCAGATGTCGTGACAGTTGCCGTGACAGAAGTGCCTGCAGTGGAGAGGTAGGCGCTGGGTAGACTGGCAGAAGAGCTGGAACTGGATGAACAGTCGAGGAGGACAATGCTGCCATGGTTGCCGCCCTGACAGCAGAGGACGACATCAGTTTTGAGGAGAAGAAGCAAAGTGGACCTCGACAGAAAGAGAAAATTCAGCCCGTCTGTCGTGTAATACCACTATATTTTTCCGAGCCCTAGATCAGAATAAAGGCCAAGCCCAAGGTTCAAGGAAGATATCCCAAGAAAGAAGGAAGGACGAATTAAAGACAGCTGTTCTGAAGATTTAGTCTTTATTAGAATTGTACTTTAATTTAAAGTTGTATTCCTTCCATATTAGAAAACTTGAACCCAAGGCCTATATAAAGGCATGTAATTCGACCTAGGAGAACATCAACCATTCTCTAGCCTTCTCCCCAAAACCCTAGCCGTTCTCATCCTCTCATCATGTTCTAAATTCCCCCTAGGGCCACGGGTTGTTTTGTAAAGTAGTTGCAAGGGTTGCTTTTGTTTTAGGTATTTTCAGTTCAATAAAATAAACTTCAAGTTCTCTTATTCTGGTTATTAACATCTTGCAAGAGTATAGGGAGAGCATTGCGAGGTTATTTATTTACTTAATATCGGGAGAGTTAAGTATACGAAAGGGATAAGTGTGAGTTCTCTAGTTTATAGTTGAACTATCTCGAACTTAGGGATAGGACGAGGTTAAGTGGCTAAAGAATAATTCAACAACATCGGTGCTCATCCTTCGATTCACGCCGGGAGGTATCATCAAAGACGTGATCATCGACAGACTTGGACCTAGGGATAGACCAAGGCACAACAGGGATTCTTGCCAAACTTGAAGTAATGAGTTGGGTAATCGCTGTCGCGATAACCAACGGACTGTTGCCGCGACGGGGACGACGGCAAAACTGGATTTCCTAGACTCAGCAATACCTGCAGTACTGAGCAATTCAATACCAACCCATTCTCTCTATCTTGATTTCTCTACTCTTTTATTTAAGTTTACTTTATTATTTTCGTGACAACTTTCTCAAATATTTTCTTTACTCTTGTGCAGCAATCTAAGGTAAAGCTATTAGCCCAGTCCATGTGGAGACGATATCTGATACTTCGTATCACTTTACTACTTGCGTCGTGTATACTTGCACTACAATTGCGATAGACTATTTTACACGCAACAAGTTTTTGGCGCCGTTGCCGGGGACTGGCAACATATCTTTACCCTACTTTTACTGCACTTTTTATTTATTTTATTTTATTTTTATTTTTATTTTTTATTTCTAGTTGTTATATCTCAGGCACAATACAGGTTCAAGGGCATCAACATGTCAGGAAAAACCATTTGAGAGTTGATGTGGGAAAGTTCTTGCAATTACCGTAAAGGTAATCATGCACTCGAAAGTTGTCCCCATTTTTTTGATGAACATATGGACAACCAAAGATGGAACCAACAAGAACAAGAGATGTCGCCACATCAGCAACAGGGACAACAGATGCCGCTGCCGCAACAGCAAAATTATTTATGGTATGATCAAAACCCGCAACATTTTTTGTACCATAACAGTTTTGCTGCAGAACCCGACATGCCCTGGCAATGTCATCATCCTCAAGAGCATTCAAAATCCTTAGAAGACACACTACAAGCCTTCATGGCACTCACTAAAGAATTGTCGGCTTCTATGGACAAAAGTATCGCCAAGATGGATGAAATCTTGAGCAGACCAGTCCTCATTCATGCCACGACTGAACTTGAAATCCCGAGGCAAGATGACGAGGATGCCCATGTGAAGGAATGCCCAACACGTGATGAGTCTGAGCAACAACTTACCATGGCAATGATCGAGGAACCGGAATGGAGCAACACCGCAACAACGCTGAGTGAAATTCAAGAGAATGTCACTGCATCAACCACATCCGAGGCAAACTCTCAACCCACTACCTCGATTATGCTCGACCAAGATTACATACATCCATCCCTGTCATGGCACTCGCACGACCACCTAGAAGAGCTACCCAATGACAATGCCTCGCTAATGGAATATGAGCAGGTAATCAACGAACCTTTTGAATTCTTTGAAAACTCACCAATTAAATTGCAGGTATTTGAGGAACCAACATCGGTGGACACAGAATCATCAAAGTCTCTACTGATGGAGATCTACGAGTGGTCAACAGAATTTGGTATAGAGAGTGATGGCACTTACCAATGTCCTATTGACCTGCAAAGTAACCTGACAACGGACTGTCAAAATAACTGGCTGCCGCAGCAGCAGACATGACAGCAAGGGCTACATTCAACCACAACAACATTCAACGAAAACAAGGTAAGTTTGTGGTCGAATGTCAATTTAATTTTTTCTAATCATATATTCATGCTCTCATAAACATTACCAAGAAGGGAGGACTTCATGGACTACAAAGGAAAGAGAAAGAAAGGAGCCTCCACCATGAGAATAATCCCCAAATGGAGGGTACAGATAGACTTCAAGAAGTACCGGAAATGACCCCTCAAGCATCAATAGAACAAGGAGTAGTTACTTTAGGAGATGCCTCTCAAAGGCACTCCTAATTTAACTTATTTTATTTTTATTTTATCTTTATTGGTTTAGGAATTAGGAATTTGATATTAGTTTTTAGTTTGATTGTGTTATTAGGTAAACAGAGAGAACCCTTGCAATAACGATACAAGCAACCCGAGGAAGTTCTGCCCCGACCCCTGCCGCGGCAGCACTCATACTCCCCCGGATGTATTCTAAAGTGACTGTCGCCAACATCAGTGATGACAACAACGCAAGTTAAGTCTCTTTTACTCCTCTCTGTTTTCTGCAGTTTATATTATCTATTTGTGATGTTTTTCTTTTCGGTTTTCATTTTTTTTATGTCATGCATTGAGGGCAATGCAACCCTTGAGTTTGGGGGTAGGCAGTCCTCCTAATTATTAATATAACATTGCATTTTTAGTTTTCATTGTGTCGCATTTATTTTTTTATGCAAAAAAAAATTGAAGATGAAATTTTTTCTGGCTTAAGTCTTTTGAACTGAACTTACCTGCCGTGCAGCCTCTGTCGTGGCAGCACTTTTAGGATAGTTTTAGGAATAGTTTAGATCCTTGCTATAGTTCTGAAACTTAAACACCATTTGTGACTCTTATATTGTCTAGAACTTTACTGGTAAACTAGAATAGGGAAAAGCTTAGTACTTGAATAGCCCCTAGAGGTGCCTAACACTGGCTCTAGGAAAGAAGTTAAGAAAAAATAGACTCAATAGCCCTAGAGGTGCCCGAAACCGGCTCTAGGAAGTTAGCTAGAGGTGCCCGAAACCGGCTCTAGTCAAAATTAAAGCTTGAAAAATAGAATCGAGTCTGAACTAAAGGAACCTAAAAATTTCCTCCGAAAAGATGAACTTTGGCATAAAAATTCAAGTTAGAAGTTTCAGCTATTCTAGTAAGCTAAGTAAGTCTAGGCATATAATTGTTCACAAAGCATGCACACACTACACGAGAATTATAGCATGGTTCCGAATTAATTCTGAATTATCCGACAAGGTGTTGCTTGCAATAGGGAATGAAGTGGTGGGTAAGGAAAAGTTCATTGTTTTAAGCCAAATAAAAATTTTATTTTTCTTTATTAGGTCTGAATTGCTTGAGGGCAAGCAAAAACTTGAGTTTGGGGGTGTGATCAGTGCATAAAAGTTTTATATTTTACCCATCATTTATCCTTATTTTTGCTGCACTTAAGCATGTTTAACTGCATTTTAGGTTAAGTTTTGCATCAACATCACATTTAGATAAAACTGCGCAGATACTGCTAAATTTGGTTACTTTTGCAGGTATCTGATGTGGCAGCATCCAGGGCAGCAGAGGAATAGAAGATAACTGTCGTGGCAGCATCCAGGGCAGCAGTCGTGGCAGCATCCAGGGCAGCAGTTGTGGTAGCAGAGGAACAGAAGAGCTGGAGTGAAGAAAACTGCCTCATACATCACTGTCGTGATAGATGCCGTGACAGATGCCGTAACAGTGATGCCGTGACAAATGCCGTGGCAGATGTCGTGACAGTTGTCGTGACAGAAGTGGCGGCAGTGGAGAGGCAGGCGCTGGGAAGACTGGCAGAAGAGCTGGAACTGGATGAACAGTCGAGGAGGACGATGCTGCCATGGTTGCCGCCGTGACAGCAGAGGACGACAGCAGTTTTGAGGAGAAGAAGCAAAGTGGACCTTGACAGAAAGAGAAAATTCAGCCCGTCTGTCGTGTAATACCACTATATTTTTCCGAGCCCTAGATTAGAATGAAGGCCAAGCCCAAGGTTCAAGGAAGATATCCCAAGAAAGAAGGAAGGACGAATTAAAGACAGCTGTTCTGAAGATTTAGTCTTTATTAGAATTTACTTTAATTTAAAGTTGTATTCCTTACATATTAGAAAACTTGAACCCAAGGCCTATATAAAGGCATGTAATTCGACCTAGGAGAACATCAACCATTCTCTAGCCTTCTCCCCAAAACCCTAGCCGTTCTCATCCTCTCATCATGTTCTAAATTCCCCCTAGGGCCACGGGTTGTTTTGTAAAGTAGTTGCAAGGGTTGCTTTTGTTTTAGGTATTTTCAGTTCAATAAAATAAACTTCAAGTTCTCTTATTCTGGTTATTAACATCTTGCAAGAGTATCGGGAGAGCATTGTGAGGTTATTTATTTACTTAATATCGGGAGAGTTAAGTATACGAAAGGGATAAGTGCGAGTTCTCTAGTTTATAGTTGAACTATCTCGGACCTAGGGATAGGACGAGGTTAAGTGGCTAAAGAAGAATTCAACAACATCGGTGCTCATCCTTCGATTCACGCCGGGAGGTATCATCAAAGACGTGATCATCGACAGACTTGGACCAAGGGATAGGCCAAGGCACAACAAGGATTCTTGCCAAACTTGAAGTACTGAGTTGGGTAATCGCTGCCGCGATAACCAACGGAATGCTGCCGCGACGGGGACGACGGCAGAACTGGATTTCCTAGACTCAGCAATACCTGCACTACTGAGCAATTCAATACCAGCCCATTCTCTCTATCTTGATTTCTCTACTCTTTTATTTAAGTTTCCTTTATTATTTTCGTGACAACTTTCTCAAATATTTTCTTTACTCTTGTGCAGCAATCTAAGGTGAAGCTATTAGCCCAGTCCCTGTGGAGACGATATCCGATACTTCGTATCACTTTACTACTTGCGTCGTGTATACTTGCACTACAATTGCGATAGACTATTTTACACGCAACAACTATCCCGCCGAACTTGGAGTATTTTCCAGACTTGCCGCCAGGACTTATTTTCGTTCCACCTGCCAAGACAACGAAAGTTGCAGTGGTAGTGACCCGCTTCGGCCGCGTGATAGGGTCGTAGCCTGCCGCCCGCCATACCCGTCGAGACAACATATCGTGGCAGCACAAAATAACTCTACCTTCACAATGTAGTTTCACACTAAGTGGCAACATAACTCTGCCTACTCTATCAACCTGATCACCCCCTTTATTATTTGTGCTTTACTTTTTTTACTCTTTAATCCAACAATCAATTCACTTGTGCTTTTATTTTACCTTGTGCAGGGACTACGAAACGAAACAAGATGTCCAATCCTCGTGGGATTCGACATCTTTTATACTATAACTTGGCTGGAGTGTGCACTGGCACTCTCGCAAAAAGGGAACACCTACACGCCCTACAATGGGGGAGACGAAAGTCAAAGAGCTAGGCATCAACGGGAGTGTCGTTGCTCTTATATCCTCCAAATAATGATATGTTGAATCAAGTGAGGAGGAAAGTGAAGACGAAGAGATGACCTATCTCTTCAAGAAATTCACTCGGTTCATGAAGAATGAAATGGAAAGATCTTATCATGAATCGAAGAAGAAGATGAAGGAATCCCACAAGTCCAACAAGAAGGAATCATCTTCAAAGCAAGCATATGTGGCCACATGGAGTGATGAAGACTCCACCGATGATGAGGTAGCCCATCTATGCTTGATGGGCCTCAATGAGGGAGAGGTAACTTCTAACTCATCCATTTCAAATTCTTATACTTTTGATGAGTTACAAGATCCTATGATGAGTTGGTTTTATAATTTAAAAATAACATTTTGAAAAACAAGAAAGTGATTTCAAATTTGAAAATTCAAAATGACTTGATTTCTAAAACCAAAATTGAACTTGAAGAAAAACTCAATGAGTTTGAACAAAAATGTTTTGATTTACAAAATTTTCTTCAAGTTCAAAAAGAAAAAGATTTGATTTCCAAAGAACTTGAAAAGAAAACTATTTTGGAAAATCAAACTTTTATGTTAGACAATCTAGTGCCCTTAGATTTGTAAATGGTAAAGTTTTTATAAGTATTTGGGTCCCAAAAGGACTAAGTACTTTAACTAAAAAAGATGAAATTGAAAAATGGATTCCTAAGGGGACTAAATTTTGTGTCACTAATGTCTATGGATCCAAAGCAATTTGGATACAAAAAATTACTTGATTGTCTTATGTTAGGTGTGATGTAGATTGATCAACAAGTCCAAACATTAAGGGGGAGCTCCATGCACACAAGGAAGAACACTTGAAGTAGGAAGGCTTCACATCCTCCCTTGAAGTTCAAGTGTTGGTAAAACCTAGTTGTTTTGTACTTGTTTAATTTGATTTATTTTCTTATAATTCAACTAGTTTATCATGTGTTGGACTAACATCTTTTGATGATGCTTTGATTAAAGGGGAGCTATTTTAAAACCAAAAATTTTACTTTTTCTCAATTTTTCTTTAACCTCCTATGTTATTTTGAACTTAATGACTTTTGAATTCTTTTTGATATAACAAAAAGGGGGAGAATTGATTTGAAAAATTGCATTTTTCAAATGAATAAGTGAGAGCTTTAACTATTTTTCAACTTTTAATCTCTTATTCAAAATTTTAAACTTAAAGAGGGAGAATCCCAAACAATTTTTCAAGTTGGTTTTATTATATCAAAAAGGGGAGATTGAAGAACTATGTGTTTTGATATAATAATTGAAAAATGTTTTGGTCTCATTTGAAAAGAATTTAAAACATGTCTTTAATTCCAAACAACTTGAAAATATGTTTGAGGTATTTAAAAAGGTTGTTGGCAAAGTTTGGAATGCTTTAGAGGTAGTCAAACCTGGCTTTTCAGCACTACCATACTGATACGGTATATCCCGTATCGATACCATTTTACTCCAGATTTGATTCTGCCAAAACCTGTACCGATACATGCTTGCCCGTATCGATACGAAGAGGGGTCATACCAATATGCCTTTAAGTGTACCGATCCATGCTTTAACAACCCCCCAACGGCTATTTCCCAACGGTCTTTTAAAATGCAGATCGTACCGATACGCTCCCTAGCGTATCGATACATATAGGCTGGAAAAAGCCCAACGACTAGTTCTGAAGAAGGGCGTACCGATACGGGTACCCGTGTACCGATACGGTAGGTTGCAAAATTGCATTTATGGTGGGAAATAAAGTCTCCAACGGCTCCAATTCAACCCTAACGACTAGTAAGGCTACAAAATCAATTAGGAGTATAAAAGGGACCTCCAAGCATCAAGAGAAGGCTAATGCTTCAATTGTCAACAACACTATGATTAAGATTTTGTCTTAGAGCTTAATTGTCCATTTTCTTGCATAGACAACACTTGTGAGCTAAACATTGTTAAATTTTCTCAAGTGTTTAGGTTTTGGGTGAGAGCTAAATAGTGCAAACAAACACCTAGTAGAGGGATTTCAAGTTTGCTTAGAATTTCTCTTGTAAAGAGGGTTTACTCTAGCTTTGGGTAGAAAGCTTTGAGGGTTGTAAAGGTTGCCTCCTTAGCCTAGAAAAGGGGACGAAATTCTTAGTGAATTTGGTTAAAATCTTTAGTGGGGAACTAAGGTAGTGGATGTAGGTGCTTGTTAGAAGGCCGAACCACTATAAATCCTTGTGTCCAATTCCAATCTTTTAGCTTCCACTTTTACACCCAAAAATCCAATCTTCTCCAAACTTAGCAAACACATCGGTTGAAGGAAATCGAGCACCATAAAACCCAACAAAGGTCCCATCCCATTGCTTAATACTAATTATTGAAGTCTAAGAACCATACTTGAGCAAATCAACCCCTTGGAATCTTCCCCTTGTTCCCCAAGCTGCTCCGAAAGTCTAAGGACATGCATTGTTGGAAAAGGGAGCGTAAGCATTTAAGCTTAGTGAGTGGTGCTCAAAACAGTAGCTACAACAATGCAGTGTTAAAACCATAGTTTGCTTGAAACTAAAATCATTTCCAAATCATTTCCCTCATGCTTGAACACATAACAAACATGCATTTAACATCTCGTGCATTTACCAAATGCTGCCACAATCCATAAGCTTTCCTCATGCTCATTCTCATCATACAAGCAAAGTAACCAACTACATGCATAAGCATAACTGGTAATGAACAATAAAACATGCTTAACATAAGAATTTAGAGCACCGTAGGTATATTGACATTTAACACTTTTAATCGGATATGCGGATAGTTTTGAAACCCACTAGACACTTTCGGTGGAATCTCACATCACCGTACTCACTCGTCTAGTAAAACATAGCTTTCGGTGGAATCTCACATCACCGTACTCCTCCTTAGTGGAATCTAGCATCACTAAGGCCAGGCGCGACTTTTACCCCGAGTGTACTCACATCCTATTGGTCGACCAACTATATCCTATAATAAGATTTCACATTGTCAATAACCCACCAACCAACACTTACCTTGTGTTCTCATGGTTACAACCATAACCAACATGAGATCAGTTAAATCAATCATATGCATAACACAAGGATATTAATGGCAACAAACAATATGGAAATCATTTATAACACATAGTAGAATTTATTGAAATTAAAGACTAAAACGCATTAAAACTTACTCTTGAGCTTAGATTGGCTTATCAAGCTCAATCTAAACCCCCCAAAACACATCTTTAACCAAGTTAAGGCTTAGAAAACAATTCCACTCACCAGCCAACACACCAACGCTAGCCGAAACATCGATTCAAGCCTTTGAACTACCCGGTCTCACGTCTGAAGTGCCCAATTCAATGTCCTCTGCTTTTAGGCAACCAAAAACAGAACATAGGATGCTATTATACATGTAAACCAGCAACAACCCAGAATCCAACTTCTTGCAACAAAAACACATTGATTCAAACTCAAATTTCACCTAAAACTTCACCAATTTCGTTCTAACAAAACCCCAAACTGAACCTATCGATTTCAAATATTAAAACACATCAAATATCATCTAAAAACATCCCTCAACAACTAAGGAACCAACAACCACGAAATCAACCTAAAGACAAACAAAAAACTTCATATTTTCAACTCAAAAATCTCATTTTTGACCAATTTTGGGAGCCAATATTCCAACATGTCTAACCACTCAAAACTTAGCTTAAAGCACATGTAAAACCATGGATAATCAAACCCACGAAAATTAAGTGAAAATACCCATTTTTCTAACCCAAAACCAAAGTGAAATATAATGGGTTTAGAAGAAAGATTCCATTGATGAAAAGTTAAACAAGTAAAAATCAAATTAAAGGAGAAGTTACCTTGAAATCCTTGATGAAGAAAAGGTTTTGGATTAAAGGGAGGAAACCAACGTGAAAAACCCTTTTGCTCAAAATGAGGATGATAGCCTTTAGTGAAAATGGTCTTTTTGATTCAAAAATACCCTTTTTAATTTTATTTGGGAAAATTCCTTCTTTTCCACTCAAAAACCTCATTTTTGTCCAATTATACTTTAAAAACCATTTTATTCGAAAAGGGGTCCCCGAAATTAGACCTAACCAACCAACTAACCCGATCCAAACTTGAATCGGATCCGATGATCTTCTGGACCCTAAACTCGGGAGTTACAACTCTCCCTACATAAGGAATTTCATCCTCGAAATTTACCTGTGGGAAAGAGATACAGAAACTGCTTCTTCATGTCATCCTTCCTCTCCCAAGTGGCTTCTTCCACTCCTCGGTGTCACCACTTTACCTTGACCAACTCAATGGTCTTTCCCCACAACACTTTGATGTTTGTAGCCAAAATCTCAATTGGTTCTTCGTCGTAGGTCAAATTCGGAATCAATTCTATCTCTTCAACTGACATAACATGTGACAGATCTGATCTATACCTCCGAAGCATTGAAACATGAAACACATCGTGAATCTTTTCTAACTCGGTCGGCATCTCAATCTATAAGCAACGGGACCAACTCGCTCAACTATCTCATACGGACTAATGAATCTTGGACTCAACTTACCCTTCCTACCAAACCTCATCACCTTCTTCCAAGGTGAGACTTTCAAGAACACTTTGTCTCCCACGTCATACTCTATCTCTCTTCTTTTCAAGTCGGCATATGACTTTTTTCTATCCGAAGCTACCTTCAAATGATCACATATCAACTGTACTTTCTCGGTAGTACCTTTAAGCATATTAGGCAAGGGTATCAATTTATGTCCCGCTTCGGCCCAACAAACAGGTGTTATACATTTTCTACCATACAGAGTTTCATAAGGTGCTATCTGAATACTCGCTTGATAATTGTTATTGTACGCAAAATCCACTAACGGTAGATGCTTCTCCCACGAACCCTGAAATTCAATAATGCTACATCTCAACATGTCTTCCAACACTTGTATGACTCTCTCCAACCGACCATCGGTCTGAGGATGATACGAAGTGCTGAAATTCAATCGAGTACCCAAAGCACTATGCAAACTCTCCCAAAATCTAGCCGTGAATCTCGGATCTCTGTCTGACAATATAGACTTCGGTACACCATGCAATCTCACAATCTCACTAATATACAAATTGGCCAACTTATATAAGGTATAAGTAGTGTGAACAACCAAGAAGTGTGCACATTTCGTAAAACGGTCAATGATCACCCAAACTGAATTCTTCTTAGAAGGTGTCAACAGAAAATCTGATACGAAATCTATGTCAATTCTCTCTCACTTCCACTCTGGAATTCTCAACGGTTGTAACAAACCTGAAGGAAACTGATGTTCGGCCTTAACTCGCTGACAAACCATACACTTACTCACAAACTCGGCAACATCTTTCTTCAAACCAACCCTAAAGTACTCATCTTTCAAATCGTGATACATCTTCGTACTTCCCGGATGTATAACAAACGGACTATTGTGAGGTTCGGTTAAAATGGTGCGTCTCAAGTCAACATCTTCCGGAACAACTACTCTACTTTTGAAACACAAGACTCCATCACTACTAAAACAAAAATTTGTCGGTCCATAAGCTTACCTCATGCTTATTCTCATCATACAAGCAAAGTAACCAACTACATGCATAAGCATAAATGGTAATGAACAATAAAACATGCTTAACATGAGAATTTAGAGCATCGTGGGTACATTGACATTTAACACTTTTACTCAGATATGCAGATAGTTCTCAAACCCACTAGACACTTCCGGTGGAATCTCACATCATCGTACTCACCCGTTTAGTAAAATATAGCTTCTAGTGGAATCTCACATCATCATGCTCCTCCTTAGTGGAATCTAGCATCACTAAGGCCACGTACGACTTTTACCCCGAGTGCACTAACATCCTATTGGTCGACCAACTATATTCGGTAATAAGATTTCACATTGTTAATAACCCACCAACCAGCACTTACCTTGTGTTCGCATGGTCACAACCATAACCAACATGAGACCAGTTAAAGTAATCATATGCATAACACAAGGATATTCATGGCAACAAACACTATGGAAATCATATATAACACATAGTAGAATTTATCAAAATTAAAGACTAAAACACATTAAAACTTACTCTTGAGCTTAGATTGGCTTATCAAGCTCAATCTAAACCCCCAAAACACATCCTTAACCAAGTTAAGTCTTAGAAAACAATTCCACTCACCAGCCAACACTCCATCGCTAGCCGAAAAACCGATTCAAGCCTCCGAACTACTCGGTCTCACGTCCGAAGTGCCAAATTTAATTTCCTCTACTTTTAGGCAACCCAAAATAGAACATTGGGATGCTATTATACATGTAAACCTTCAACAACCTGGAATCCAACTTCTTGCAACAAAAACATATTGATTCAAACTCAAATTTCACCCAAAACCTCACCAATTTTGTTCTAACAAAACCCCAAACTGAACCCATCGATTTCAAACATCAAAACACATCAAATATCATCTAAAAACATCCTTCAACAACTAAGGAACCAACAGCAACAAAATCAACCCAAAACCAAGCCAAAAACTCTATATTTTTAACTAAAAAAATCCCATTTTGACCAATTTCAGGTTTCCCATTATTAAGCCAATATTCCAAAATTTCTAACCACTCAAAACTTAGCTTAAAGTACATGTAAAACTATGGATAATAAAACCCACGAAAATCAAGTGAAAATACCCATTTTTCCAATCCAAAACCAAAATGAAATATAATGCGTTTAGAAGAAAGATTTCATTGATCACAAGTCAAATAAGTAAAAACCAAAGTAAAGGAGAAGTTACCTTGAAATCCTTGATTAAGGAAAGATTTTGGATTGAAGGGAGGAAACCAAAGTGAAAACCCCTTTTGATCAAAATGAGGATGATAGCCTTTAGTGAAAATGGTCTTTTTTATTCAAAAATACAATTTTTAATTTCATTTAGGAAAATTCCTCTTTTTCAACTCAAGAACCTCCTTTTTTCCCAATTATAATTTAAAAACCATTTTACTAGAAAAGGGGTCCCCAAAATCAGACCTAACTAACCAACTAACCCGAACCAAACTTGAACCGGATCCGATTATCTTCCGGACCCTAAACTCGAGCGTTACAAGTGTGGAGTTACAGGCTCAACCAGAACCTGGTCTTTGTACAACTGACATTGATTCTCGTGAGGTGGGAAGTTTTACTAATGGGGAAATTTTGAACGGTGCGGCGACCTTAATGGATAAGCTGCAACATACATATAAAGATCACTTTTCTAGCATTGAAAACCAAAATGAGGGTGAATTCAATCCCCCTTAATTGTGGCGAGACTGCTGGGTCTACCCCTCGGGGTGAGGGTGTCGTATTTAGAAAAAACTTTGGAAGAAGATGCTTGTGGCCTGCCAGACAACTTCTAGGTGTCTAATGTTCCAAATAAAGTAGCTGGTTAAAATAATAGAGTAGGCCACGTAGAAATCGGTACAATAAATGATGACAATCATGGGGATGTATTGTCGCCTAGCTTGTTGGAGTCATGTGGAGTAGAATCAGAACCTGTTCAACAATCAAGTGAGGAATTCGAGGGGTCTAAATACCCATTATCAGTTAACCTGGATTGCTTTGAAGCAATAGGTAATGCACGGGCCACTGAGGACATTAGTTTGATGGGTCTTGGTCAATTGGAGATTGAAAGGGAACATTCTCTAGCAGCACCTTTGGTATCCCCGATCACAATTACACAAGGACAAGAGCATGAACATGGAGCCTTTTTTGAGCACGAGTCATGGGCTAATTTAGTCGACATAGCAAATAATTCTAAAGGTTTTGTTCTGGAGCCAATGACAAGAACTAATTCATCGATGGACATGTTTCCTGAAATGCAAGAAGAATCTCGTCGTAAATTTGGTAAAAAATAAACTTCTTTATTTGATCTTCAAGATAAAGCACTCAGTGAAGCAGAAAGGAAGAAAAAAATCGTACCTTAAAAAACAACAAACTTGCTGGGAGCAAGAAAGAGAAGATGGAAGTTAACGAGTCTTCTCCCACAAATTTGGATATATCACGTAAACAAATTCTTATACGTAACGTGCGTTGTGGAAGAAATTAGGTATGACAATTATTGGCAATGAAGAAGAAGTTGTTGAAGATTTGGTTCGATTGGAGGAGCTTGAGCATCGATAGAAAAGGTTAAGTGCTTTCGCAGATTTCTCTAATTCTTGAGGTGGTTTTTTATTGCGTTGAATTTTTTTGGCTTCCCTTGGAGGATTTGATATTTGTGATGGTATGTAGATTAGTTGAGACTTGATGGTATGTAGGTGGCTTTTTTATTATTGGCCCGTCTGGTAAACACAATTTTTTGGAATAATCTAGATGGAGGTTGCACAGTCAAATTTAGTTCACTTTAAGAGAGGTTGAGGTGTCATGGTGAGTAGCTTAGATGAGGATTAAAGGTAATAGATGGTTCTCATTATGTCGAAGGCAAGTGAGTATTATATTACGAGCGAGTTGTTAGGTTTCAGCTTTAGGCTGCCTTGGAGGTGCATTTGGGTGAATTTATGTTCTTCAATTCTATAAAGTTTGGTGGAGTTGGTTCTTTTAGACTTACTTTATATTGAGGGTTTCTTTAGAGTGTAGAAGGGTATTTGGTGTGTTGTAAATTGTAACAGGTTCTTCTGGTGGCTAAAATCATGGTGACAATCATGGTGTAGAAGAATGGTTCTTGTGGGATGTTGTAGCATTAGTTCTAAAATTACCTAAGAGGGAGAAGCACATTGTTTTTGTTTTAGTTGATGCATTATGGGTGGCCTTATCAGTGTATTATTGGTAGGGGAATATCAGATCCGTACGTCTTTTTGCAAGCTTTTGTTTGTTTTATTTGGATAAGGATGGTGTTTTTAAAGCTTAACAAAAACATGGTCGATCATCTCTCAAAGGCATGTTTGAAATTACAAGTTCTTTGTAAAGCTTGCTGGTAGTCTATGGGGTCTAGTTTCATTGTGTTGTTCATGTTTTAGCTACAGTAGATGTAATGGCAGTTGGATGCATCTCTTTTGGGTTTGATGGAGTTGATGAATTATTTTAGATTTTTGTTTAGTAATAATATGAAATTGGCGTTGTGGTGTAAGGGTAAGTGTGTTGTAAGCGAGTCAAAGGAATTTGTTATCTCTTAGGCGTGTATGGTTGTTGGTTGTATTTCATTGTGATTGTGTGTACTATTTTCCTCTATTTATACTTAGAGAGGTTTCCAAGGAGACACACAACTCAAGTTAAGGCTTGTATCAAAGCTTTATTAATAAATTTAATTTGATGAACAAAAAGAAAACTACTTTGGCCAAAGTAATCTATGAAGAAAGTAAATTCTCCCACTACTTGTTCGTGGCATATCGACACAACCACAATAAGGAATCATAACCATATACAGACCCGCCTTATTCGCTGGTAAAAACGCGTGTGGATACTCGTCACCTGAATGCTAAAATGTCAAAAGATAGACAATTGTCACAAAGACAAACTATAACTGCTATAAAAGTAGATGAAAGAGTTGCCATAAAAGCAGACGGAAGAACTGCCATAAAAACATATGTGATAAGAATTTGGCAAGTAAAAAAGAAACAAAAAAAACTTGAAAATAAATTATTCATCAAAAAAGATGAATTTTATTTATATAAAAAATTAGTAAAACGGCCAAAGGCCACCGCTGATAAAGAAAAAATACAACAAAGATGAATTTTGAAGAATTTAAAAAACACCTTTTAACAGCCGCAGAAAAAATGAAAGGAGTGGACTCAAAAGATTAAATAATCGTTAAAATAGTGTTTTGTCTTGAATTGTATCTTTTGTTTTTGCTTTTACATTATGCTTTTCGCATGGTATGCTCCTCTATTTGGACTAACATTTTCATATTTCCTTGATCTTTAATAAAATTTTGGTTAGTTGTTTCCCTTCTTGTTGTTCAGATTAGATTTCCACCCTAAATTGGATAAGAGAAGCTCTTAACAAAATACTCTTTCTTTTTTAAAAAATTGAACATGAGTTTAATAAGATCCATACCATATGCAAACTCTTTATTGCTTTATAATAGGAGTAGACATTTAATAGAGTCGAGCCAAAAAAATTAGTCGAGTTGTAAAGTCTTAATTCAATGACTCGAGTTTATGAAATTCAAGTCGAGTTTGAGTTTTTTTCTTTCAAATTTAATTGTAAACATTTATAATGTTATGGTACTGATTAGTTCCAATTTAAATGGTTTTCTATAACCATATACAATGCACATATATATTTCTTCATATTTTTCATATGTGATATATATATATATATATGTCAGAGAAAATTGAGATACTCGACTCGAACTTAAAAATTGATTCATTGATTACTAAAAATTTCGAGTTATTTGAAATTTCATTTTATAACTCAAACTTTATTTGAATTTTTTTCGAATGGATTCGAGTTTATAAAATTATGAGTCGAGAATTTTCACAACGTGTTGAGTCAGATAATTTAGTTTTATCGAGTCGAGTAAAGTTTTAACCACCTTGCTTTATAATTTATTGAATATTTATGGTAATCTTCATCGGTGGTCCTTGTGTTTAGGGTTTGTTTTATTTTTGTCACCCAAATTTAAAAAAGGCTATTCTTGCCACTTACATTTCCAAACGTTTCTGTTGAGCTCGATGGTCACAATCGAGATGCTTGCCAAGTGTGGAGAAGATTGAATTTTGGGTGTTTTTGTGGAAGCTAAAAGACAAAGAAAATTTACAAGAGATTTAGAGTGGTTCGACTTTCTAACCCAAAACCTACATCCACTACCTTAGCTTCCTACTAAGGATTTCAACCAAATTCACTAAGAATTTTGTCCCCTTTTCTTGGATTAGGAGGAAACCGTTACAACGATCAAGCTTTCTACCCAAAGCTTGATCAAGCACTCTCTTACAAGAGAAATTCTAAGCAAACTTGAAATCCCTCTAATAGGTATTTGTTTGCACTATTAAGCACTCACACAAAACATAAACACTTGAGCAAATTTGACAATTAAGCTCACAAGTGTTGTCTATACAAGGAATATACAATAAAGCTCTAAAAACAATCTTTATCATATTGTTGTTGACAATTGAAGCATTAACCATCTCTTGATGCTTGGAGGTATCTTATATACTCCTAATTGAGTTTATAGCCGTTGAGGACTGCTGGAGTTGTTTTTGAGCCGTTGGAGCCTTTTTTCCTGCCATAAATATAGTTCTGCAGCTTGGTGTATCGATACCCTTGAAATGGTATCGATACGGTCCCGATAAAGAAATAGTCATTGAGCGCCTGCAGCTGGTGCGTATCAGTACGGTCTCGTAATTTAAAAGACCGTTGGGAAATCGACCGTTGAGGGTAGTTGGGCGTATCGGTACGTGACACAACCGTATCGGTATGCGAACTAGCTGTTGGGTATTTTAAAGCATACTGTATCGATACGTCAAGGCGTATCGGTACGAGTTTTGGCTACTGAAAAATCACTGTAGTTGAAACCATAAGGCGTATCGGTACGGTACCAGACCGTATCGGTACGGGTACTTGAAAAGCACGATTTTGACTACTTTAAATGCATTTTAAATCATTTCAACGCATTGTAAAACCCTTAAACATATTTTTAAGTTGTTTTTGACTAAAAACATATTTTAAATTCTTTTCAATTTAGTCCAAAATATTTTTCAAATATTATATAAAAACACTTAGTTCTACAATCTCCCCCTTTTTGATATAATAAAACCAACTTAAAAAAATTTTTGCGCTTCTCCCCCTTAGTATTTTAAAATTTTGAATAAGAGATTTAAAATTTGAATGAAATTAAAGCTCCCCCTTATTCTCTTGAAAAATCAATTTTTCAAACCATTTTGTTATATCAAAAAGATTTTAAAAAGACATTAGGCTCAAAATAACTTAGGAGGTAAAAAGAAAATTGACACAATAAAAAATTTTGGTTTCAAAATTGGCTCCCCCTTACTCAAAGCATCAAACAATGCTAGTAGAACAAAATGATTAAACTAGTTGAATTAAAAGAAATAAGACTAAATGAAAATAAATTCAACTATTTGACCACACTTGAATCCAAGGGAGGATGTGAAGCCTTCCTTCTTTAAGTGCTCTCTTTGTGTGCATAGAGCTCCCCCTCAAATTTGAATTTGTTGATCACTCTCCATCACATCTAAACAAGACAATCAAGTAATTTTTGGTATCCAAATTGTTTTGGATCCATAGACATTAGTTGCACATAATTTTGTCCCCTTAGGGATCCATTTTTCAATTTCATCCTTTTTAGTTGAAGTAATTAGTCCTTTTGGGACCCAAATACTTCTAAAAACTTTTCCATTCAAAAATCTAGGGGCACTAGTGTAACCCCTTCGACCCGGCCTAGCCATCAGACCAAATCGAACGGGTTACACGGTGAAAACCGAAGAGAAACCAGACCACTAGTGTAACCCCCTCGACCCGATTAGCAACCCTAATTTTTTTAATATATTTTTTTCTAAATGACATATTTGAAACTTATGTGATGAGGCAAACATCGGTAAAGCAAACACGAATATGAACCAAGCAATATGGACATTAAAGGATAACTTCTAGCCATTGTACTTCAGGCCGTATCGATACACCTAAGGCTTGTATCGATACGCCTTCAACAGTCAAACTTCCCAAGGTCAACTCCAAGAGACTGTATCGATACCCTACAAGTTGGTATCGATACGCTCTCAAAGGTCAAGCTCCACAAAGTCAACATCAGGGCCGTATCGATATACCTAAGGCCCACACTGATACCCCAATTTCTCGTCAAAATCTCAGATTTCCAGTGATCCAAATCGGTATCGGTACGCCCCCGCGTATCGATACGATATGCTCAAAACAGGGGACCGTATCGATACTGCCCTTGAGCATATCGATACCCCCTGCACAGAAAGATAGAATTCTACAGTTTTAAGCACAAGGGGACTAACACAAACACGCTAAGCAAGCATTTAAACAACTCTTAAACACATACATGAATTAAGGCAACCATGAGCATTCATTTTAAACAAGGTAAATAATCAACGAGTCAAGATTAAACATGACATGATTTATTAAAGGAAACATCCATGCTTAGCACTCATAAAATGGGGACTACACATCACCGTTAATGGTGTGCACATGAACAACCATACCCGTTTCATGGTGTGCACATGCACAACCATACCCAGTGGGACTACACATCACTGTTCACAAACCACTAGCATATTTCTGGTGGGACTACACATCACCGTACTCATCTACTAGTCAACTTCCGATGGGACTACACATCATCGTGTTCAACAACACCCTTCCCATTAACCATCACGTGAGGCTTTGACAACAACAACAACATAATAACATTCAGAAGAATGTAAAAGCAAAGAGTTTTTCAACCAACAACACATATAATCACATTAATCAACACTTAACAAAACAAGGCGATATTAGTTAAACTTACACTTGAGCTTAGGTCAGCCCCCTAAAGCTTAACCTAAACCCCAAGAAAACCTCTTTGAGTACCCAAATCAATCTTCTCTTCTTTAAGGCAGCCCAAAACAAAACATTAGGTTACTAATATACTTGTAAACCAGCAACAACCCAGAAATCCAACTTCTCGCAACTAAAACACATTTGATTCAAACCCAAATTTCACCCAAAACCTCACCAATTTCGTTCTAAACAAACCCTAAACTAAATCCATCAATTTCAACCATCAAAACACATCAAATCTCATCTAGAAACATCCCCCAACCACAATGGAACCAACAACCACAAAATCAACCCAAAGCCAAGCTAAAAACTTCATATTTTCAACCCAAAATCCCATTTTTTGACCCATTTTGGGTTTCCCATTACTAAGCCAACATTCCAACATGTCTAACCACTCAAAACTTAGCTTAAAGCACATGTAAAACCATGGATAATCAAACCCACAAAAAATCAAGTGAAAATACTCATTTTTCCAACTCAAAACCAAAATGAGATATAATGGATTTAGAAGAAATATTTCATTGATAACAAGTTAAATAAGTAAAAAACCAAAGTAAATGAGAAGTTACCTTGTAAATTCTTGATAAAGGAATGGTTTTTGGATTGGAGGGAAGAAACTAACGTGAAATCCCTTTTGCTTAAAAATGAAGATGATAGCTTTTTAGTGAAATGGCCTTTTTAACTTCAAAACACCCTTTTTAATTTCTTTTGGGAAAATTCCTCTTTTGCTACTCAAAACTTCCTTTTTGCCTAAATGTATTTTAAAAACTATTTTATTAGAAAGGGGGTCCCCGAAATTTGCCCTAACAAACAAACTAACTCGTACCAAACTCGAACCAGATCTGATTACTTTCCGGACCCTAAACTCGGGGTGTTACAACTCTCCCCCACTTAAGGAATTTCGTCCTCGAAATTTACCTGATTGAAAGAGGTACGGAAACTGCTTCTCCATGTCACCCTTCCTCTCCCAAGTAGCCTCTTCCACACCCCGATGTCTCCACAAAAACTTGACTAACTCAATGTTCCTCCCACGCAAAACTTTACTATTCGTAGCATGAATTTCAACCGGTTCTTCACCATATGACAAATCTAGGTTCAACTCGATCTCTTCCACTAGCATTACATAGGACAGATCTGATCTATACTTTCGAAGCATTGAAACATGGAACACATCATGAATCTTTTCTTACTCGGTCGACAATCTCAATCTATAAGCAACAGGACCAATCCTCTCAACTACCTCGTAAGGACCAATGAATCTCGGACTTAACTTCCCCTTTTTACCAAACCTCATTACCTTCTTCCACAGGGAGACCTTCAAGAACACTTTGTCTCTAATAACATACTCAATCTCTCTTCTCTTTAAATCCACATACGATTTCTTTCTGTCTGAAGCTGCCTTCAAGCGATCACAAATCAGTTTTACCTTCTTGGTAGTGCCCTTAAGCAAGTCTGGCAAAGGTACAAGCTTTTGTCCGGCTTTGGCCCAACAAAAAGGTTTTCTACATTTCCTACCATACAGAATTTCATACGGTGCCATCTGAATACTAGCATGATAACTATTATTATACGCAAACTCTACTGGCGGTAGATGTTTTTCCCATGAACCCTGAAAGTCGATGATGCAACACCTCAACATCTCCTCTAACACCTGTGTTGAGTGCATAAAAGTTCTATATTTTACCCCTCATTTACCCATATTTTTGCTGCACTCAAGCATGATTAATTGCATTTAGGATAGATTTTTACATACACATCACCATTAGATAAAACTGCACAGATGCTGCTGAAATTGGTCACTTTTGCAGGTATCTGTTGCGGCAGCAATCTAGGGCAGCAAAGGAGCATAGGCGAGTTGCGGAGCTGGAATTGAAAGACAAGAGCATTGTATGTCGTGACACCTGTCGTGGCAGCAATGACGACAGAGAGACACTAAGGTGGAAAAGTGAAGTGGAGCTCGACAGATAGAGGATTTCAAGCCGGTCTGTCGTGGATCACTCCCATATTTTTCTAAGCCCTGAAGCAGAAGGAAGGCCAGGCCCAAAGTTCAAGGAAGAAAGTCAAAGCAAGAAAATATGACGAATTAAAGGCATCTACTCAGAAGATTTAGTCTTTAATAGATTTGTACTTTAATTTAATCTTCTATTCTTGCCATAATAGAAAACTTGGACCCAAGGCCTATATAAAGGCATGTAATTCGACCTAGGGAGGATATCTAGCTCCTAGCTATCTTCCCCCCAAAACCCTAGTCGTTTCTCTCTCTCCATCATGTTCTAAACTTCCCCAAGGGCTAAGGGTTGATCTTGTAAAGTAGTTGTAAGGATTGCATTTTTCTTAGGATTTTTCTGTTCAAGTAATAAAACTTCAAGTTTAATTACTCTAGTTTTCAACATCTCATAAGAGCATCGGGAGAGCATTGTGAGGTTATCCATTTGCTTAATATCGGGAGAGTTAAGCATTCTAAAGGAGTAAATTTGTGTTTTCTAGTTTATGGTTAAACCATCTTGGCTTAGAGATAAGTACAAGGTTAAATGGCTAAAGAAGAATTCACAACATTTGTGTTCACCCTTTGATTCACGGTGGGAGGTATCATCCAAGACGTGTTCATCAACAGAACTTGGACCTAGGGATAAGAGAAGTCATAACAGGGATTCTTGGCAAGCTTGAAGTACGGAGTTGTTGATCACTGCCGCGAAAACAACGGACCTTTGCTGCGACAGGTGCTGCCGTGACAGGCACGATGACAGAACAATAGAAGCTCCTCTGAATAGTACAACACCTGCACTACTGAGCAAATCAATATCGGCCTATTCTCTCAATATGTTTACCTTATCTTTTATTTCAGTTATCACTCAAGATTTTTCCAAACAAACATTTAAACTATTTCTTTTTCTTGTGCAGCAGTCTAAGGATAGAGTTATTTCCAATCACTGTGGAGACGATATCTGATACTCTAGTATCACTTTACTACTTGTGTCGTGTACACTTGCACTGTTTGTGATAGTCTTATTTACATGCAACAACTTTTTGGTGCCGCTGCAGGGGACTGGCAACATACCTCTACTTTTTAATTACTGCACTTTGTTTTTTTTTCTGTTTTTAGTTGTTTTATTTTCCCCGTGCTTTTCACAAGGTTCTCTTATTACTTATGCGCAGATCGAGATGTGGTAAGGAACCTAAGTACAAATTAGACCCAGAAATCGAACGCACATATCAACTCAGGAACCAAGCCCGACTCTTGATAGAAAGAAACAACTATCTTGAGCAGAGACTGGAAGCAATGGTGAACGGGAGACAAGACAATAGGGAAGATGACAAAAATAACCCCAGGGGTAATGTGGATCATCCTAATGACCCCTGAAACGATATACCGCCGCCCGTTGCCCCAGCAGCATGACAGACTTGTCGAGAGTACATGGATAACGACCATGTTGAACTGGAAACTACCCTGCCAGATGTGGAAGCTGAACACTTCGAACTGAAACCTGTCATGTTCAGCATGATAAACTCCGCTGGTCAATTTGGTGGTTCTGCTACTGAGGACACACGTGAACATCTGAATACCTTCTAGGAAATCTGTGGGTCGTTCAGACTGCCAGGAATAAGTCCGGAAGTACTGAGGCTCCGGCTATTTCCTCATTCGTTGAGGGATAGAGCAAAAACCTGGTGGAATAAGTTAACATCAGGTTCAATTAGAACCTGAGCAGATCTTAGTCGTGAATTTCTTTCTCGTTTTAACCCTTCTCATTTATTTGAAAGATTGCGAAACAAGATTGCTACTTTTCAACAGGAAGATGACGAACCAATGCATGAGGCGTGAGACAGATTTACGGCTCTTTTACGAAATTGCCCAATGCATGGATTCCCTGTATGGAATCAGGTTGTCAAATTCGACAATGCTGCCAATGCACACACTCGAATGAGGATAGATTCAACAGCAAATGGGTTATTACTGGATAAAGAACCAGACGAGTCAATGCTGGTGTTGAAAAAGTTAGCAAAGAATGATGAGCAGTTTCTACAACTCGAAGAAGAGGCAAACGAGAAATATCTGTAAAGGAATACGAAGCTGACAACTCAGTTAAAACTCAGATTGCATACCTCACTAAGATAGTTGAAAATCCGCAGCGGAAGGATTCTAAAGTTGTATTTTCTGCCGAAGAGGTGTGTGAAACCTGTAGCGAAAACCATAGTACAAAGGAGTGCCCTATACAGCTGGAAGAAGGGATGTACGTTGGAAACTATAACATGAATAAAACCTATGAATCCAACAACTACAATCCAAACTGGAGGAAGGACCCCAAATTTTCATGGAGTAACCCCAACAATGCACTGAACCCTCCAGTCCAGAACAACCAGAACCAAGGAGGTCCTAGGATTCTGTCACGACAACAACCACAGCAGTAGCCACAACAGCAGCCGACAGCCACAACGAGCATACTGGAGTAGACCCTGGCCACATTCATGTCTCAAACATGAGCATATATGGCAAACATGGATCACTTTGTCAAGAAAACTGAATCCTTCATGGACAAGACAGAGATGAGAATGACAAACCATGAGGCTACCTTAAAATCCTTAGAGACACAGATGGGCCGGGTTTCACAGTTCATAAACCCAATGCAGAATGGAGGATTCCCTAGTGATACTGAGGTCACTAGAAAACCCACACATGAGCAGTGCAAAGCAATTACAACGAGCAGTGGGAAACAACTACAAGGGCCGATAATAAAAGAAACACCGAGTAAGGAATCGACCCGACAAACAACTGCCGTGAACACTGCCCCGGCAGAAGAGAAACAGTCTGCTGTCGTCACACCTGCCACGACAGTAGAAGAAACAAAGGAGCATAAAGAAGAAACTGAAGATCTTGAGCCTCCTCAAATCCGACTTCCATGTGAAAAACGCCTTGAAGATTACCGTCCTCCACCCCCTTTTCCAAAGCGATTAAAGAAACAGAAATAGGAGTACCAACTTAAGAAAATGTATGATGTTTTTAAGCAAGTACACATCAACATTCCGCTTTTAGAAGCCATTAAGCAGATGCCTGGTTATGCAAAGTTTCTGAAGGATGCAATGTCCAGGAGGTCCAGACTTGGGGAATTTGAAATAGTGATGATGACAGAAGGATGAATGGCAATCCTACATAAGTGACCTCCCCCAAAGAAGAAGGATCCTGGCAGTTTCATCATACCATGCATAATTGGTGACAAGTTTGTGGGTAAGGCACTTTGTGATCTTGGTGCTAGTATTAACCTAATACCTAAATCTGTATTTCAGAAACTAGGTATTGGACAAGCAAGGCCCACGACAGTCATGCTACAACCGGCAGACCGCTCTTACGTACAACCGGAAGGAAAGATCGAAGATATCTTGGTAAGAGTGGATAAGTTTATTTTTCCTGCTGACTTTCTTGTTTTAGACTGTGAAGCAGATGAAAATGCACCGATCATCCTGGGCGACCCTTCCTAGCCACAGGCAGAATATTGATCGATGTAGAGAAAGGAGAACTGAATATGAGAGTCAATGACCAACAAATAAAGCTCAATGTTCTCCGAGCAATGAAACAAGCAGATGCGGAGGAAGAGTGCAAGGAAATTTCAGAAGCAGTCCTAGACCAACCCTGCATCAGATCGAACTGTCACGACAGGAAATTTGGTCACTGCCACCGCAGTCACCTTGAAGACTGTCACGACAACATCGACGACAGTGACCCCTCAAACACAAATGCATCTGATACTGAAGGTTCTGAGGAGGTAAATTGGATAGGCACACGTCCAGTTAAGTTTTTCGAGCCTTTGAATTATACCTCGAATGAACATATAATCCAAAAGCCTTCCATTGAACAACCACCTGTTTTATACCTTAAACCCCTGCTAGGGAAACTCAAATATGTTTTTCTTGGTTTAAATGATATGTTGCCCTTAATCATCTCTTCTAAGTTGATGCAGGAACAATAACAACAGCTGATCAAAATGCTACAGCAGCATAAGAAGGCGATTGGATGGACCATCGCTGATATCCAAGGCATCAGTCCGGCATAGTGCATGCATAAGATCCTCTTGGAGGATGACCATAAGCCGATGATTGATGCCCAAAGATGACTGAATGAAGCTATGCGAGAGGTGGTACGAAAAGACATCATAAAGTGGCTTGATGCTGGAATAATATACGCCATCTCGGATAGCAAGTGGGTGAGCCCAGTGCAATATGTACCCAAAAAGGTAGGTGTAACCCCCTTAACCCGGCCTAGACGGTTGACCCGAATTAAGAAAGTCACACGGGGAAAACCAAAGTCAACCCGAAAGTCAACCTTGATTAACGACCCTTTTTTTTCTTTTTAATCTTATCTAGATGCACTTAGAACCTAATTGTGATCACACAAACATCATACTAAAAGTTCACATACATCAGAGATCAAACAGGGACTCAATTGAACAAATTACAACTTTAGGGACCAAATTGTAATTTCTTATAATTAGGAGGACTTAAGCCAAATTAATGTTACCATATTTTAATTAGTCAGGTTTTATGCTTCTCTGTGAAATTCCAGCTCAAAAGGACCTCCCAAACTCATACAATTGCACAAACAAGTTTCAGGACCAAAACGCAAACAATCCAAAACACATAACTGCCACTGTCAGCCCCCAACGGTCGACCGTTCCGAAACGGGAGACAGCCCGTTCCGAAACGCGGGACCGTTCTGCAACGGGTACCGAAACGGGGGTCTGGCAGTGGCCTTTCCGTTTCGGAACGGCCCCTCCCGTTTCGGACGCCTGGGCTCATTTAAGGCACCCGTTCCGAAACGGTAGGTGTTGTTCCGAAACACCCTGCCCAGATTGCTTCAAAACACCACTTTAAACATGCAATTACACAACCAATCATGCTCGGAATGTTACCAAACTTTGCCAACATGCAATTCAACATACATATGACATATTAGCATCAACAATTCAACCAAACATCATCATATGCAAAAAGCCCCAATTCTATAGGCATGCTTCCTACACAAGCTAGCTAATCAAGCACCAAACTTACAAAACAAGCATATAAGGTCCAATCCAAAAACCAACAATCTTAACATCAAGAAACATACTTAGGGGGTACAAAACACCTCCCAAAACATACACATTGGTTCCCCATTGCCAAATCACCCAAAAGCTAAAATGTTTAACAAAAACCTTCCATACATTGAGCTTTACTTGCACTTGAATTCTTGCCCTTCTTGCTGCCCTCAAAAGGTCTCTAATGTTCTGCATTATTGAATCAAAGAAAACGAAGAGAGCGTAAGCAAAAGCTTAGTGAGGAATGCTCTTAAAACCATTCAATAATGCAACTTAAAACATTTACAAAACATGCTTCAAATCCACATTTGCTCATGCTCAAAACCTTACTTAAAACAAGCAATTCATGCTTCAATATCATCATTTAAAAACAAGCATCTCATGCTTTAATATACTTAACATGTCATATTGGCTCAAGTGATACATTTCATTTCTTAAAACAAGTTCATCAACTTCCCAAGGACTTTTAAACACCTTGGTCCCAAGGACTTTTAAACACCTTGGCCATGGAATTTTAAACACCATGAATAAGGACCACACAAGGACTTTTAACCACCTTTGTGTCCATAGCTTGAATCACCCCAAGGACTTTTAAACACCTTGGCCCCAAGGACTTTTAAACACCTTGGCCCCATGGACTTTTAACCACCATAGAAAAGGATCACCTAAGGACTTTTAACCACCTTAGAGTCCACAACATGAACCATCCAAGGACTTTTAACCACCTTGATGACCTTAACATTTTAAAACCTCACTTGCCAATACACATCATTTTCATCATTTACATCACTGTTTTAAAGCATAAAACCAAGCCATATTCATCATGCATTTAAAAGCATTTAACCACATCATTTCAATGTATAAACACAAGGAACTCCTACCTAGAGTTACCTTCAACATATGGCTTATATCAACAGCAAAAACCATGCTAAAACATGCTTCCAAAACAGTATGTAAAACATGCATATAATCATTTTGCATCACAACAAAATCATGGCCACCACTAGAGAGAATTTCCGAAAACTTACACTCGAGCTTAGCAAAGTTGTTTAGACTTAAACTAAGCTCCCAAGACAAAGGTTTCAAAGCCGAAACCCAAATTCCACTCACCGATTCCACTTCGCCACTTGCCGAAGCACGAATCAAGCTTCCGGATCAACAACTCTTGGATCCAAAGATGCCTCCCCTGATCAAACACATTAAAGCAGAGATTTAATGCATCATCAAGCATCAAAAGCTTCAATGAAAGCACTCAAACTCGCTGCTCTCATTCCCACACCAATTTCGGCCACCAAACACAACCGAAATTGCATCAAAACCACCTCTCAACAAAGCCCAGCCACAAACCAGCAAAACCTAACTTCCATCAACACCCTTTAACATCTAAAAACAACCTATAAACATCCTTATACCTCCAGCAACATCAGATCCACAAGATCACCACAAAAACATCCAAGAACCATAAGCTAAACTTAGGAAACTCAACCTATCCGGGATTGCATTAATCAAAACTCATTTCCTTATCAATTTAGAGTTCATTTAACATCAAAAACACATCTCAAATCACAGATCAACCAGATCTAACGAAAAAATCATGAAAACCATCAAATCTTGCATTATAAGCTAAGATACAATTCCAAACTCAAAAGCCTTTAATTAAACATCAATTAAGAGTTGAGAACTTGGGAATTTCAGTAAAGAACTGATAGTTTAGAGGAGAAGGACGTTCTTACCTCCAAACTTGTGTTTCTCCACTTTTTGGAATGAAAATCCTTGAAGAATCCAGAAGCAATTGAAGAGGTTTTGAAGATATGTGGATTAGGAATCAAATGAGAGTTGAATGGAGGAATTTAGATGAAGAAATCAGATCCAATTCTCTGGAAAAGCAGTGTTTGGTTTGAGAGAAAATGAGAGAAAGAAAATTTAGCATAGTTGGTTACAAAATCTAAAAATAGCCAAAATGGCTTCCCTCCAATTTTAATAATCTTTAAAATCAGATTTTAGAGTTAAAATATCTTAGAAAAATCTGGTGAAATCATCTTTGGATTAATAGCCCCTTAAAGATTCAAAGTTTCAACTCTTTATAAAACAGCCACCAAACTTTCGAAATTTACATTTTGGTCACTAGCCAAAATGTCATAGTTCCAAAACCCATTTTTCAAAATTGATTTCACAGTTCACTTAATTATATTCAAAGATGATTTTAGAACATTTTTCCATATTTTTAATGCAACCCGAACTAGGCTTTCCTAAATTCACCTCTTAAGATTCGAACAGCACTTTGACCAAACCGGTCAACGCCCAAAACTTCTAAGCCCAAAACCGGGGCGTTACTGTAGGCATAATCGTTGTAACAAACAAGGACAACGAACTAATCCCAACCAGGACTATGACCGATTGGAGGGTTTGTATGGACTACCGGAAGCTAAATAAAGCTACCCGAAAGGACCACCTGCCCTTACCTTTTATCGATCAAATGTTAGATAGATTAGCGGGGAAGCCTTACTATTGTTTTCTTGATGGTTACTCAGGTTATAACCAAATCGCAATAGCACCGGAGGACCAAGAGAAAACAACCTTCACATGCCCATACGACACATACACCTTTCGAAGAATGCCATTTGGACTTTGCAATGCACCAACAACCTTTCAACGGTGCATGATGGCAATATTCTCCGACATGGTGGAGGATTTCCTAGAGATCTTCATGGATGACTTTTCCATCTTTGGAGATAGTTTCGACGGTTGCTTAGGCAATTTACAAAAGGTGCTTGAAAGATGTGAAGAGGCGAACCTTGTTTTAAAGTGGGAAAAATGCCACTTTATGGTGAACGAGGGCATAGTGTTGGGACACACGGTTAGCTGCCGCGGCATAGAGGTAGACAGAGCTAAAATCAAAGTTATTGAAAAACTGCCGCCACCCACCACATTCAAGGGAATAAGAAGTTTCTTAGGGCATGCAGGGTTCTATCGAAGATTCATTGCCAATTTCTCGAAAATCACTAAACCCTTGTGTCTCCTGTTGGTACAGAATTGTGTCTTTGACTTTAACACTGAATGTATTGAAGCATTCAGGATACTGAAGGAAAAGTTGGTAACAGCCCCAATAGTGCAGCCACCAGACTGAAGCTTACCATTCGAGATAATGTGTGACGCTGGTGATTATGCTGCCGGGGCAGCACTAGGGCAGAGGAAGGAGAAACTCTTCCATGTGATCTACTATGCCAGCAAAACTCTAAATGATGCTCAGATAAACTACACCACAACAGAAAAGGAATTACTCGCAGTGGTGTTTGCAATTGACAAGTTCCGACCATATATACTTGGAACAAAAGTGGTGGTCCATACAGATCACTCAACACTCAAATACCTGTTCACCAAAAAGGATGCCAAGCCAAGATTGATATGTTGGATTCTGCTGCTGCAAGAATTTGACTTGACATCAAGGACAAAAAGGAGACAGAAAACCAAGTAGCAGATCACTTGTTAAGACTGGAGATGGGAAGGAATCAAGAGAAAGACAAGACCAACATACTGGAAACCTTCCCAGATGAGCAGTTGTTCACTGCCACCAGTACTGTTGCGATAGCCATGGCGGCAGGTAAGCTTTCTGAAACTCATTGGTATGCTGACATTATCAATTACATTGTAAGTGGTTTATTACCTCCTGAATTTAATTACCAAGCTAGGAAGAGGTTCCAAAATGATGCAAAACATTATTATTGGGGCGAACCTCGTCTCTTTAAGCATTGTGCATATCAGATCATCAGGAGATGCATACCTCATGAGGAACAGAGAGAAGTGCTTCACCACTGCCATGCTGCCCCTTAAAGAGGACACTTGGGAGGAAATAAAACTACTGCCAAGGTTCTGCAATCTGGTTTCTATTGGCCTACACTGTTCAAGGATGCACAAGCTTTTTACAAGAGCTGTGATAAATGCCAAAGGACTGGAAACATATCTAGAAGGCATGAGATGCCACTACAGAACATACTTGAGGTCGAAATCTTTGATGTTTGGGGAATCGACTTCATGGGACCATTCCCAGCCTCATGTGGGAATCTATAAATACTGCTGGCAGTAGACTATGTGTCTAAGTGGGTAGAAGCCATCGCCACTCAAAAGAACGATGCCAAGACTGTGTAAAGATTTCTTCACAAGCATATCTTCTCAAGGTTTGGCATCCCAAGGGCGATCATTAGCGATGAGGGTAGGCACTTTGACAATAGGGTAATTACTAGTGCACTAAAGAAATACAGATTAAAGCACCGGATTGCAACAGCATATCATCCTCAAACCAATGGGCAGGCCGAAATCTCAAATAGAGAAGTGAAGAACATCCTAGAGAAGATGGTAAAACCAACTCGAAAGGACTGGTCTCTTCACCTAAATGATGCACTCTGGGCCTACATGACTGCATTTAAAACGCCATTGGGAATGTCACCCTACCGCCTCATTTACAGAAAAACTTTCCATTTACCCGTCGAGATAGAACACAAAGCATATTGGGCTATCAAGACAGTTAATATGGACTGGGACAAGGCAAGGCAGAAAAGGCTACTAGACTTGAATGAAATTGAAGAAATTCGAGCAATGGCCTACGACAACGCCAAGATCTACAAGGACAAAACAAAGAAGTGGCACGACAGAAAACTGCTGCCACGACAGTTTTACCCAGGGCAGCAGGTGTTGTTGTTTAACTCTAGGTTAAAGCTCTTCCCATGAAAGCTTAAATCTAGGTGGTCTGGCCCTTTCCAAGTAGTCCAAGTTTTTCCACATGGTGCCATTACAATCAAATCAATCAAGGATGGGCACCAATTCAAAGTCAATGGACAAAGACTAAAGCATTATCAGGGGACTGAAGCCCTAAGGATGCAGGAAGTAGTTACTTTAGGAGATGCCCCTGAAGGCATCCCTGATTTAACTTAGTTTTATTTTACTTTATTTTCTTAAGTTATTTACTTATTTATTTATTTTTAGGAAAAAAATATTTTAATTTATTGTTTATTTTAGTTTTCAGGAAATAAAGGAATCAAAGCAAAGAGGAGGAATGAACCAGCCCACCGCATTCACAACAGCCCATAAAGCCCAATGGAACATACCTATCGTGACAGCCTGTTACCAGTTGTCGCGGCAGACGCGGAAAATACAACTTGTCACGGAGTTGTCGCGACAGACACAGAATCGCGTAACAGACGCGCAACAGACACGGAAACGCGTGACAGATACTCAGGAAACCGCGTGACAGTTGGCCCCGTTATTCGCACCGGCCGTTACAGTTCCAACGGGTAGAAAATCCCGTTCTATATAAACCTCTACTCCCATTTCATTTTTCACCTCATTCTCATTCTCTCTACTTTGTTTTCCAGAATTTAGCTATCGTAAATTTTCTTTTACTTTTCTACAGTTTCCCTCGCAATGACTACTCGATCAACCCGAAGGAGTGCTGCCTCCACCTCTGCCACGGCAGTGTCCACACCCAGCCATAGCAAAATCCCCAGACGGTTCGCATCGGCAAACTCGGAAAGGAGACACTATGGCTCATTCTAGAAACGAGAAATGTGGGAAGAGAGAGGTTTCACATACACCACAAAGACGGGAGACCAATGGCTCGAAGGTTTCATCTCCAAGAAAATTATTGCCTTCAAATGGCAGATGTTCGCCGTCCAGCTTGAGGAGATGAACGTCACTTTGGTCCGAGAGTTCTATGCTGCCATACCCTCCAAAAATGCCACGACAGTGACTGTCAGGGGTAAGGAAATCGCCCTAGAACCGGCCTACATCAACACATTGTACGGAATTTATGTGGACAGAAAGGAAGATGCACATAGGAGGTTCGTCAACAGTCTGTCGCCGGCAGACTATGATACTGTCATGGTAGAATTGACGGAAGAAGGCACCTAGTGGAACGAGGATCCCAAGCACAGATGGACAGTGCGAAGGACCCAGCTAACACCGACAGCAAAGCTTTGGAACCATTTTGTGAAGAAACGCCTCATGCCAACATCGCACAACACCAAGATGGATCGGTAGAGACTCACCCTCGTGCATTCAATCATCAACGAGAGGCAGATCAACGTTGGCATATATATCCTTGAGGGCATTTTTGCATGTGCACTCAGACCAATGGATCCCCTTTTCTTCCCCTACCTCATCACCTCTCTCTGTCGGGCCAATAAAGTGTCGGAAATTGATGAAGATGTCAGAGTCCAAGGCAAGGGATGGACGCAGCAAAACATATACAGTTTGATGGAGCTGAAGCCTGCCACTCCCCTGGCATATATGGACCCTACTGCCGCGACAGAACCAACAGCAGAACCTGAATCCACTGAACCTGTCGCGGCAAGGCCGGAGCAGACCGAGGCTGCACATTCGACAGAGACCTCCAACCAAATCCTACAGATGATGAAAAAGATGGAGGAAAGACAGGTGGGCTTCATGGGATTTATGAGGGATTTCACTACTGTCACGGTAAATTTCCTTAAGGTTAATTTAAATTTTCCCAACGTGCAGTTTCCATCTTTCCCATAATCTCTTTTAGCCACCCCACACCTGTTGCTAGCCCCAGAACGCCCACTACTGCCTCCATCACACCACCTGCCACGACCGAAGATGGCGACAGACGATCTGCCACTCCACGAGGAGAAAAACGGAAAAAACCACTACCGGAGATCGATCCGAAGTACTTCGAAGGGTTCTCCTCCTCCTCCGTTTGGCAGGATGATTCTGAATCGGAGCCATCCGTCGTCCGGGACATATCCAAAGACTTCCCTCTAATGAAGAAGAAGAAGCTAAATGAAACTGTTGAGGGACCCTGCCACGATAGATCGGATGGCAGCAGCAGCAGCAGCAGGGATGATGACCTCGAGGTCCTAGACAAGGCCCCAAAGATTTCACCTACCCGAGTCCAGCCACCTCGAGAGGCCAAAAAGAAGATAGCCTCACCATCTCCCAGCCACAAGCCAACCTCTGCCATCAAAGTAACTGCCCGGCGGCAGCTCTGAATCAGCAGCAGTAGCGATGATAGCTCAACTTAAGTGTTTTTCCTTTATGCTAGTTGTTTCTGCTGTTTATATTAACTATATGTGATGTTGTCTTTTTCTTGTTTTCTTTTCATTTTGTTGTCATGCATTGAGGGCAATGCAACCCTTGAGTTTGGGGGTAGGCAGTCCTCTATTATTTAATGAACTTTTTAATTTGTGTCTTTAATTTGTGTCTCATCTTAGTTATTTTTTGTGTTAAAAAAATTTTGGCTTAAGTCTTTGAACTGCACTTACCTGCCGCGACAATCTCTGTCGTGGCAGTGCCTTTAGGATGTTTTAGGAATTATTTAGAGCCTTGATATAGTTCTGAATTTCAAAAACACTTTTGTGACTTATATGTTGTCTAAACTTCTGTTAGTAAACTAGAGTAGAAAAGCTTAATCACTTGAGTTGCCCCTAGAGGTGCCTAACACTGGCTCTAGGAAAAGAATAAAAGAAAAGAAAAACTTAGACTCAATACCCCTAGAGGTGTCTAACACCGGCTCTAGGAATATAGCTAGAGGTGCCCAAAACAGGCTCTAGTAAATTCAAAATAAGAAAAACTTGAGTCTCAATTCGAAAAAAACTAAATGAGCCTAAGAATTGCCTCTAAGAAAAAAAATCAGTTTGACATAAAAATTAAGTGAGTAGCATAACTATTCTAGTTGCTAAAAGAGTCTAGGCACGTATTTGTCACAAAACCTACACACACTTGCACCAAGAATTATAGCATTGTTCCGGATGAATCTATAAACAATTGAAATTGTACTGCTCTTGATAGAGAAAGGGTTGTAGGTAATGGTAGTTCACTGAATTAAGCCAAGACAAAAAGTTTTTCATTCTTAGTTAGGTTGCATCTGCTTGAGGACAAGCATCAATTTGAGTTTGGGGGTGTGTTGAGTGCATAAAAGTTCTATATTTTACCCCGCATTTACCCATATTTTTGCTGCACTCAAGCATGATTGATTGCATTTAGGATAGATTTTTACATACACATCACAATTAGATAAAACTGCACAGATGCTGCTGAAATTGGTCACTTTTGCAGGTATCTGCTGCGGCAGCAATCTAGGGCAACAAAGGAGCAGAGGCGAGTTGCGGAGCTGGAATTGAAGGACAAGAGCACTATCTGTCGTGACACCTGCCGTGGCAGCAATGACGACAGAGAGACACTAAGGTGGAAAAGTGAAGTGGAGCTCGACAGATAGAGGATTTCAAGCCGGTCTGTCGTGGATCACTCCCATATTTTTCTAAGCCCTGAAGCAGAAGGAAGGCCAGGCCCAAAGTTCAAGAAAGAAAGTCAAAGCAAGAAAATATGACGAATGAAAGGCATCTACTCAGAAGATTTAGTCTTTAATAGAGTTGTACTTTAATTTAATCTTGTATTCTTGCCATAATAGAAAACTTGGACCCAAGGCCTATATAAAGGCATGTAATTCGACCTAGGGGAGGATATCTAGCTCCTAGCCGTCTTCCCCCAAAAACCCTAGTCGTTTCTCTCTCTCCATCATGTTCTAAACTTCCCCAAGGGCTAAGGGTTGATCTTGTAAAGTAGTTGTAAGGATTGCATTGTTCTTAGGATTTTTCTGTTCAAGTAATAAAACTTCAAGTTTATTTACTCTGGTTTTCAACATCTCATAAGAGCATCGAGAGAGCATTGTGAGGTTATCCATTTGCTTAATATCGGGAGAGTTAAGCTTTCGAAAGGAGTAAATATGTGTTTTCCAGTTTAAGGTTAAACCATCTTGGCTTAGGGATAAGTACAAGGTTAAGTGGCTAAAGAAGAATTCACAATTGGTGTTCACCTTTTGATTCACGCCGGGAGGTATCATCCAAGACGTGTTCATCAACAGAACTTGGACCTAGGGATAGGGCAAGTCATAACAGGGATTCTTGCCAAGCTTGAAGTACGGAGTTATTGATCACTACCGTGAAAACAACAGACCTCTGCCGCGATAGGTGGTGCCGCGACAGGCACGATGACAGAACAACAGAAGCTTCTCTGAACAGTGCAACACCTGCACTATTGAGAAAATCAATACCGACCTATTCTCTCAATTTGTTTACCTTATCTTTTATTTCAGTTATCATTCAAGATTTTTCCAAACAAATATTTAAACTATTTCTTTTTCATGTACAACAATCTAAGGAAGAAGTTATTTCAAGTCCCTGTGGAGACGATATCCGATACTCTAGTATCATTTTACTACTTGCGTCGTGTACACTTGCACTATTTGCGATAGTCTTATTTACAGGCAACAATAACTCTCTCTGACTGACCATCTGACTGTGGGTGATGCGAAGTACTGAATTTCAACCAAGTTCCCAAAGGACGATGCAAACACTCCCAAAATCTGGCTATAAATCTCATATCTTTGTCTGATGCAATAGACTTCGGTATACCATGCAGCCTTACAATCTCACTGATATACAACTTGGCCAACCTGTCTAAGGTGTAGGTACTATGAATAGGTATGAAATGGGCACACTTAGTGAATCTATCAACTATCACCCATACTGAATTCTTCTTCGAATGAGTCAACAACAAACCTGACACAAAATCCATAGTAATCCGTTCCCACTTCCATTCCGGAATCTTCAATGGCTATAACAAACCTGAAGGAAACTGATGCTCGGCCTTAACACGCTGGCAAACCATACATCTACTCATATACTCAGCCACATCTTTCTTTAACCAATCCAGAAGTACTCATCTTTCAACCCATGATACATCTTCGTACTACCCGGATGCATAGCAAAAGAACTGTTATGAGCTTCATTCAAGATAGTACGCCTCAACTCGGCATCTTCTAGAACAACTACTCTATCCTTGAAACACATGATCACATTCTCACCAAAGTAGAAATTTGTGAGTTTACCCTCGGCTATATCTTGCACGTGAGGTGCCAAAGATCTGTCTTGCAACTATTTCTCTCGAATCAACTGAACTAACAAAGGTTTTAACTTGTAGCTCGGCTATCAAACCACCATCTTGAGACACACTCAATCTAGCAAACATAGCTCGCAACTCAACTACCACTTTTCTACTCAAAGCATCAACCACTACGTTTTCCTTATCCGAATGGTACTCTATCGTGCGGTCATAGTCTTTAAGGAGCTCTAACAACCTACGTTGTCTAAGATTCAAATCTCTTTGTGTCATAAGGTACTTCAAACTCTTATGATCGGTGCACACTGTGCACTTCTCACCGTACAGGTAGTGTCTCTAAATCTTCAAAGCAAACACTACAGTAGCTAACTCTATGTCATGAGTGAGGTAATTCTTCTCGTAAACCTTCAACTGTCTCGAAGCATAAGCTACAACTCTTCTTTCTTGCATAAGCACACAACCTAAACCTACATATGATGCATCAACGAAGATTATGAACTCTTTCCCCGGTTCAGGCTGAATCAAAATAAGAGCTTCTGTCAATGCTTTCTTCAACTTTTCAAACGCTTGTTGCCTTGCATCTGTTCACTCATACGGAACATTTTTCTGAAGCTATTTAGTCAAAGGTGCCGCAATCTTCAAGAATCTCTCAATAAACATTCGATAATACCCTGCCAAGCCTAGGAAACTACAGATTTCGGTCACTGACTTCGGTTGTTTCCAATCCACTATTGCTTCTATCTTCGTGGGATCCACACTAATCCCATCGGCTAAGATCACATGACCTAGAAAGACTACTTCCCTAATCCAAAACTCTCATTTACTCAACTTGGCATACATCTAATTTTCAAGCAAGGTCTGTAGCACTAATCGCAAATGCTCGTCATGTTCTTCCTCGGTCCTGGAGTACACTAAAATGTCATCTATGAACACTACTACAAATATATCCAAATACTCGTGAAACACTCTGTTCATCATGTCCATAAATGCAGCTGGGGCATTAGTCAAACCGAAAGGCATTACCAATAACTCGTAGTGCCCATATCGTGTACGAAAAGTTGTCTTCGGTAAATCCACATCTTTTACCTTCAACTGATAATAGCCGAATCTCAAATCAATCTTTGAAAATACTATAGCACCTCTCAACTGATCAAGCAAATCACCGATCCACGGAAAAGGATACTTGTTCTTTATTGTTACCTTGTTCAACTGCCTATAATATATGCACATCCTCATACTACAATCCTTTTTCTTCACAAACAAGACCGGAGCACCACACAGAGAAATACTAGGCCTAATGAAACCTCTGTTTGACAGTTTCTGAAGCTGTGTCTTCAACTTTTTCAACTCTTTAGGTGCCATTCTATACAAAGCAATGGATACGGGAGCAGAATCTAAATACGTCTCAATAGCAAACTCAACATCTCTATCTGGAAGCAGACCCAACAACTCTTTTGAAAAGACACTCGGAAAATCACAATTTGTTCTGATGTCTTGCGGTCTAACTTCACTCATATTCGGATTCATCACCTAGGCCAAATATGCTTGACAACCCAAATCCATCAATCTCTGAGCTTCTAAAGCCGAAACAATATTGGACAAGAACTTAATGTTCTCGCCAACTACTACAACCTCATAATCATCCTCAAGTCTCAAGGAAACTCTCTTGGTCTCAAAGTATACCCTAGCTCTATGCTCTATGAGCCAATCTATACCCAAAATCACATCGAAATCATAGAACGGAAATTCCATCAGATCGACCGGAAACACATGACCCTGAATCATCAAATGACACCTATTGTTCATTTTCCTAGCTACCACAGTCTCACCAAAAGAACTAGTAACATTCACACCTACCTCTAACCACTCATACGGTAAATCTAAAGATCTTGCATGCTCACCCAAAATGTATGGATGTGTTGAACCTGAATCTATCAATGAAAGCAAGGATAAAAACCGTAACAAGAAATTACCTTGGATGATATCCGTGTCATTTCTACCCTCTCGTTGCGTATACACCCTAGCCGGTCCTCCACCCTCGAGCTGAACTACTACCATATGAGCTATATTTCTTTGACCATCATTCCTTGGCTGAAAGTTACCTCGACCGCGCCCACGACCTCTCTGATGCTCAAAACCTCGAACTGGGGCCTGTCCATCCCTAGCCGGGTGAGGACAGTTACGCCTCAAATGATCTCGGGATCCACAGTTTCAACATACCTCAAAGATACCCATACACTCACCCATATGGCGCCTTCCACATCTAGTGCACTCGGGAGTGTGAACAATAGCTCCTTGGCCCTGATGGCCACGTCTATGGTTACCGCATCTACGTCTTAAGTCAGGCTGATATCTCCTATCTTTGTGCCTCTTTGCATGCTCTCTATCCCATTCCGCGTGTCGTTTTTTTGAATCAGACCCACTAGCACGAGTGTTCGAACCTAAACTCTGCTCAATATCCTTGGCCTTAGAGACCAAAACATCAAACTAGGTGTAATCAGAAGCAAGCATATATGTCTTCACATCCCTAGTCAAACCATAACGGAAGCGCTCACATCGTTCTCTCTCGTTAGGAACCAACTTGGGAGCATATTGGCTCAACCTCATGTAGAGTAATTTATGTTTCCTCTATTTATGAGCGCAAGTGCACACTCTTGTCAAGTTATAGTATAAAAGATATCGTCTCCTACATGAATTGGAACGGCTCTGATGAATGTTTTCCTGCACAAGGAAATAGTAATTTGCACAATTAAATTTCTGAATACGGAAAAATAAAAACACAAATAAAATAAGATAGTGATGATAAGGATGATAGGGAGAGATAAGGTCGATAGATTGGGTAAGGTAATTGTAGCTCAGTAGTGTGTAGACTGTATTGCAAAGCCTAAGTGTGTTTTATGATGCCATGATTTGATGCCTCGGCGGGTAATGGCAGCTGCGACCCTGTCACGCGGCCGCGGCAGGTCTCTGCTCTTGCAACTTTCGTTGTCTCAGCAGGTGGAATGGAGATAAGTCCTAGAAGCAAGTCTGGTAGATACTTCAAGTTCGGTAGAGCAATTCTTAAGTGATCCTTCCTATGTATAGGCAAGGATTCTGTCACCACGTGATGTAGGCAATACCTAGCAATCTCAGCATAAACCTAACACAGGCAGTCGATGTTTGGTTGCTCCTTTTAGCCGCTGAAATTCTAACTTATGTCTAAGCCGAATTAGTCAACACCTCGACATGATGAGACCGTGCTAAACCCTTTCGTGAGTTTGACACTCTCGTGCCCGATAAATGGATTTCCTCAACTAGACTTTTAGAACTAATTGAAGAAGTGAAGAACATGAATTAAGCAAACTTGAGAATATTTATTGAAAACACACTTAAACTATTACAATTGTTTCACACAACTACTTTACATACAAAAACCTAAACCCTAAAAGGATTGGGTCGCGACCTTCAAAACCTCCATTAATCTATCTATCTAGTTTTCCATTATATCCCCTCATGCCCATATACCCTCACATACATGGGTATATATAGGGATCATGGCCTAAGTTTGAGTCCTTCTTAGAGTAGAAGTCCTTGAAGTAACTTTACATTAAATGCTGACTCCTTTTTTACTTAAATGTGGACTCTTTAGACGTTGCCTTCTTCAGCAAGTAAAGATAAGTACTCCTACTTATCAATCTTTAATCAACTCTTCAGGCCGCTACAGGCTTCAGATAATTGCAAGACTTGGCTCATTGGACTCAAGAAATTGTCCTCTTTCAATCGCAACCCATCTTGACTAAGTCGGTTTAACTTCTGCCTAGGCAGCAATCGGCGGCAGTGCTGCTACGGGAGCATCCTTGGTGGCACTTGGAACTGCTTCAGTACAACTCCTTTTGCTCCCAGCTTTCCTGTCATCTCATCCTCTAGTCAGCTACAACACTTGAAAATAAAAACTAAACTAAAACAATATCTTTTCTTAACCAAACATAAAATATTCAATAAAAGCGTGGTGAAAGAGCAAATACTTTTATTATGCATGTAATGGACCTAAATATGCCTAAATGAGCTTAAGAACAGCAATAATAAGGGCAGGAATGTGTACAAAATATAGAACTTGTAGACACTCTACACACCCCCAAACTCGAACTATTGTTTGTCCTCAAGCAATGCAACCTAACTAGTAAACCTGCCCCTTGCACAAAATTAATAGAAGCGTAGTCTTTAACTTGATTCCTTACCTCAAGGTCATGGCACCTATTTAATGTTATTGATAGGGAATGGCATGAATTAACTTAGAATTTAATTTTCTTAGTGTCAGTGCAGTGTGTGCAGGTCTGTGTCCATGCTAAGTATGCTAAGTTAACAAAGAATGCTAAAAATAATTAGATTACTAAAAAGGATATGAGTTGCTACCTTGGCAGCACAGTTAGGCACTTCTTTCTTCTTTTTCTGATCGTGGCTTTAAGGGCTTAAGCTTATCACAACTATTCTCCAGGTCTGAAGCTAAGATAGGTGCATACTACGAAACTTCGAACCCTTCGAATAGAGTCATCCTGTGAAGGCTTTCATTCACTCTTGCTAATTTTTCCGTCACTTCAATTAATTTCATATACTTGGATTTGATAGCAGCTGAGTGTCCTTGCTCGTGATCTTTCCTAGAGCCTATTTCGGTTACCTCTAGGGTATTAAGCATCCTTTCTAGAGACTGTTTCGGGCACCTCTAGGGTATTAAGCATCCTTCCTAGAGCCTGTTTCGGGCACCTCTAGGGTATTAAGCATCTTTGTGATGCTGTCGCAGCGGAAAACCTGTATCCAATTAAGAAATTTTCATTAAATAAAGCAGGTAGTGTTAAACTTTGAACTCAAGCAAAAATTCAGCATTTAACAGACATTGTAATAATAATTGGCAAAAAGAAAAAAATTCTAAGTATTTTTCATGCTTCATCCCATGGTTAAGTCAAATTTTAAGTATGGTGCGAATATAAGTAATCGACTAATCTATCATAGGCACAAGTTTTTAAACTAAGAATTTCTATTTCATTAAGTGCTTAGGGCAGAATTTACATATGCTGCTAAATGCATCTAAAGAAAACATAGAGGACTATCCCCCCAAACTCAAGGCTGGCATTGTCCTCAATGCCTTACAAAAAATATAAAAACGAAAAAAAATAAAACAGAAAAAATAAAAAGAAAACAAGAAAGAAATAAAAATAAGAAAAGGGTACTATAGAGTAGGGGATTTCCCCGTTGTTAAGGCTGCGTCGGAGGAGGATTCCGATGAGGCGAGAAAGACGAGGCGGCGTGTGGCAGAAGTTTTCACGGCTGGGCTCTTCTTCTTGCCACGTGGCGGCTGGGAGTGGGTCGTTTTGCTGGTGCTTCTGGCTCAGACCCTTCACCTGGAGACTTGGTTGCATTAGTGGGTTGCTTCCTTTTACCTGCTGCCTCTGCCGATTCATCATCGAAGGAGTCAGATATCTTCATGTCTGAGGCCTCGGCTTCTTTCGCGGCTACCTCCTTTGCTGCTGGGGAGGCGGCGATAGTTTCCTCCTCTTTCTTAGAATCTGACGAGGAGGTGAGGTTGTATGGCTGGATGGAAGTGGGTGAGGTCCTTTTCTTGGGGCGGATGTGTGGCCCCTCGTTGTCAGTGGCGGATGGAGTCATAGCTGGTCTGGGTGTGATATGGGTTGGTTTAGAGGCTGCTAACTCCGTTCGGAAGGTGGGCAAATTTGGGGCGTCGTCGTGGTATTTGTGTAGCAAGTAGGCCACAAAGGTCTCTTGCACCTCCGCAATGTATTTTGTGAAGATTACTTGCTTATGCTCGATCCTCTGGCAGCTTTCCACAAGGCTTTGTAGCAGAGGAATTACGGCGAAGGAGAGGGCAACATCAGTATTGCCTGCTACGGCTGGGGTAGCGGCAGGTTGAGACGACGACTGGGTGGTTGTTTGCATTTCCGGCTCTGGCTCCTGCATCATCTGGAGGCGCACCTTCCTTTTCCACCCTTCCTTGGTGGCAATGATGTTGTCTTTTGGGTGTGGCGGCACACAGAAATTGGCGCATAGGCCTGTGATGAGTGCGGGTAAGACAAGAAGTCTCTTGGCGTTGATCTTGTCTGCGTGGGCATAGATCTCCTTAAGAATCACTTCGCCAACATTGATTGGTCGCCCCTTCATAATGCTGTGGATAAGGGCCAGTTGCGGCCTATTGACTATTGATCCGTGCGAAGTGGGCATCAGGCAGCGTTGGATGAAGTTGCTCCAAAGGATGGCCTCCGACAGCAGATCGCGGTGGTTGACTGATCTGTTATTCTTGCCGGTTAGCCACTTAGTGTTGGACCGGCAGATGTCTTTCTTGATCTTTTCGTAGTCAGTTGTCGTTAAATAGGACCTCCATTCTTCATGTGGATTCCCTCTTATTTCTATGCCGTAGAAGTTGTTGATTGTTTCCGCTGTGAGCTTGACTCCTTTGTTGCGGACATAGACAAAAGGGTTTCCCGGTGTAGGCTTATGGGCATAGAATTTTTGCACCTGGTTGTTATTTATTTCCTCTGGCTGCCGTGCGAAAATATCCCATCCCAAGTTGTGAACTCTTTTGAATATGGTGGGTTCAAGGCCAAGATCCCCATCTTGCATGGTGTATTGGAACCCTATTTCTTCCCAGAGTTTCTGCTCTGTGAAGTGTTGCTTGTAAGTTGCCGCTACAGCAGGGTTTAAGAACCTCTGAAAAGTTGGCTTGGAGGTTGAGGCGGTTTGTTTTGATGTGGCCATAACTGTGAGAACGGTTGTGTTTTCCTAAAGAAAGGAAAAGAAATTGCAAGAAAGTAAAGCAAACGAAATCTTGAAATCAAAGAAGACAAGAAAAATTGAGAGTAAAAAAAAAAGAGCAAAGTGAAGTATGAGGAGAGAATAGTTGGCCTTATATAGCCGCTACTCTCTGCTGCCTTGGCGGGCACACTGCCAACGGGCGGTAATGATTGCGACGTGATTTACGCGCTTTTAGCCGTTACGCAAATATCCGTTCCACCAACTGTTGCAAATGTAGCCATTGCGGCTAGCCGTTATGAAGCCACTAGTCGTTATGCTTATATGCCCTGGGCCGCCTTGGCCGCTGGGTTGGGTTCTCCTTTATTCATTCATCCTTCTTGGTCTTGCCTTCTTTCCTAACCTGAAATAAATTAAATGAATTTTTTTTAAAATAACTGAAAATTAAATCTAATCCTAATGCATAAAAATAAATTAAAGATAAAAAATAAAAAATAGGTTATGTTGGGTTGCGCATCTCCCAAACATAACCACTTCCTGAGGGTTTTGCGTTTTCCTTTTCGTCCAGGCATGTCCATCCTCTCCTCAAGTGGGTGTTGGATGCCATCTTTGCCGCCCTGGCGGGACATACACCTAAGACAAACAAGAGGATTTTTTTAATAAACTAAAATAAATATAAATTTAAGTGCAAAAACTAAAATAGAAGTGCAGAAATCCAAACACAATTGTTGTTGCCAATCCCGGCAACGGCGCCAAAAACTTGTAGAGCGATTTAGGTGTTCTCTATTTATGAGCGCAAGTGCACACTCTTGTCAAGTTATAGTATAAAAGATATCGTCTCCCACAGGGACTAGAACGGCTCCTATGAATGTTTTCCTGCAGAAGGAAATAGTAATTTGCACAATTAAATTTCTGAATGTGGAAAAATAAAAACACAATTAAAATAAGATAGTGATGATAAGGATGATAGAGAGAGATAAGGTCGATAGATTGGGTAAGGTAATTGTAGCTCAGTAGTGTGTAGACTGCATTGCAAAGCCTAAGTGTGTTTTATGTTGCCACGATCTGCTTCCTCGGCGGGTAATGGCGGATAGCAGCTGCGAACCTGTCACGCGGCCGCAGCGGAGGCTTTTGCAACTTTCGATGTCTCGACAGGTGGAATGGAGATAAGTCCTGACGGCAAGTCTGGCAGATACTCCAAGTTCGGCAGAGCAATTCTTAAGTGATCCTTCCTATGTCTAGGCAAGGATTCTGTCACCACGTGATGTAGGCAATACCTAGCAATCTCAGCGTAAACCTAACACAGGCAGTCGACGTTTGGTTGCTCCTTTTAGCCGCTGAAATTCTAACTTATGTATAAGCCTAATTAGTCAACACCTCGACATGAGACCGTGCTTAACCCTTTCATGAGTTTGACACTCTCGTGCCCGACAAATAGATTTCCTTAACTGGACTTTTGGAACTAATTGAAGAAGTGAAGAACATGAATTAAGCAAACTTGAGAATATTTTATTGAAAACACACTTAAACTATTACAACCGTTTCTCACAACTACTTTACATACAAAAACCTAAACCCTAAGAGGATTGGGTCGCGACCTCCAAAACCTCCGTTGATATATCTATCTACCTCTCCACTATATCCTCTCCTGCCCCTATACCCTCATATACATGGGCATATATAGGGCTCATGGCCTAAGTTTGAGTCCTCCTTGGAGTAGAAGTCCTTAAAGTAACTTTACATTAAATGCTGACTACTTTTTGACTTAAATGTGGACTATTTGGACGTTGCCTTCTTCAGCAAGTAAAGATAAGTACTCCTACTTATCAATCTTTAATCAACTCTTCAGGCTGCTACCGGCTTCAGATAATTGCAAGACTGGGCTCGTTGGACTCAAGAAATTGTCCTCTTTCAATCGCGACCCATCTTGACTAGGTCGGTTTAACTCCTGCCTGGGCAACATTCGGCGGTAGTGCTGTTGCGGCAACTTCCTTGGCGGCACTTGGAACTGCTTCAGTACAGCTCCTTTTGCTCCCAGCTCTCTTGTCCTCTCCTTCTCTATTCAGCTACAGCACCTGAAAATAAAAACTAAACTAAAACAGTATCTTTTCTTAACCAAACATAAAATATTCAATAAAAGTATGGTGAAAGAGAAAATATTGTTATTATGCATGCAATGCACCTAAATATGCCTAAATGAGCTTAAGAACAACAATAATAAGGGCATGAATGTGTACAAAATATAGAACTTGTGGACACTCTACGCCTCACAAACTGTACCTCATACTCTGACATCGTCTTAGCACCCTGAACCAAAGCCATAAATTCCCTCTTATTTTCATCCTAATATCGGGCTCCAAGGTACTTCTTTCTAAGGTTGTTCTAAAGAATTCCCAAGTGACATCTGCCTCCGGCATACCCGAAATAACTGAAGTCGGCCAAGCATATGCATCCCCCTTGTTGGAGTATGCCTAAAGACCAATCATATGATGATTGAATAGACATACTATTTTACTAGATTTATCAAGTAATGGCATTGTCGTTATTATCATTTGGTATGTTTCTGTGCATCAAACTAACCATTGGATAATAATGTCCATACAATAATACGATTATTGTTAAATAGGATCCTTAGTCGAATATTATTACGGGTATGGACAGTGATAATATATAAAGACTAATATGTGGTTGATTGATAACAAGTGTTGTCATTGACATAGAGATGTCAAAATCAACACATAAGTATTTGTTAGAGAACAACATACTGGATTGACCCGCTATGAGCATGTTTCTTGGGTAATTATGTGACAGTCACAACATTGCTCATGATAAACATATGTATAATCCTCATACTTGAGATCAACATGATTTCAACATAAAGATTTACATATTTTGACATAGTCAAACGTGTGTCGTAACTGACTACATTATAAAGACTGATGATTGGATACGTGATGACCTATGTAGTGAAATATGGTTGATCAAGAAAGTATTTGTCCCTCCAACATAATGGGAGAAATATCTTCGGCCACTTGATTGAGTGAGATTAGAAAATGCATGGCCATGCTCGAATATTATGATATGAGATATCATAGAGATTCGTTTATCATAATCTACTCAAGACATCAAGAAACACAAGATGGACAACGCAAGTGTGACTAACCCATGACTTGTGTTCATCTAAGATATAAAGGACAAAATGATGAAATACATAAAGAAAGTTTATTCAGGAATTAAGAAAGTCAAATCATGACTTCATGCAACTTAGGTAGCAATGATGTATTGCTAGATGCCACTCATTGTTTGTAAAATTAGAACAGTTCTAATTTTGCTGCTAACGTTGTATGAACCTACAAGGGTCACACCCTTCGAATGAAACGAACAAAAATTGGAAACCATACTCCCTATTTTAGGGAGGTTGCCGAAAATCCCCTATGGGATAGGGGAAATCGGCAACTCCCTTAAATGGGAATAATATTGGATAAATATTGTATTTATCAAATATTATTTAGAGTAAGGAAAATATTTAAAGACTAAAATATTATAGAATAAGATTCTAGAAATTTAAATATATATTTGGAATTTATATAATGTATATTTAATTCCAAGTTTATGTAGAATTAGATTCTACATAATTAAAAATATATATTTAAATATATTTAAATCCAAGTAAAGATAGAATGAGATTCTATATAATAAAAATATATATTTGGATTAAATATAATGTACATTTAAATCCATGTTTTATGTAGAATAATATTCTACATAATTAAATATATATATATATATATATATATATATATTTCATTTAATATTATTAAATATAATGTATATTTAATATAAACCAATTTCAAGTAGAATTAGATTCTATGAATTTTGGTTGAACTTGGATTTAAGGTATTCAACTAGAATTAAGTCTCTGAATACTATTTAAAGGGACAAAGGGCTAGCAACCAAATAATCCCTATTCCTCATTGCAAATTTCGACATATCCCTAGGAATTCCCCTCTGGAATTTTCGACAATTCCCAGATTTCTTCTGAGAAGTTGTTCGATATTTTTCTGATTTTCCTCTTGCCCCCTGGCAAATTCCTGGCAATTTCCTAGTTCAAATCCAAGTCCCGATAGAACCCCTGGTCAATTTCAGACTCCCTCAGGAATCCCTGGAAGGATTTCGACTCCCTGGAAGGTGTTCAAACCTGTCGAAATTTATCCCTAAGTGTTAGGGAGGTAGAAACTTTGTTCGTTTTATTCGGGTGGACTTCGTAGAGGTCGTTGCAAACCTGTGACGATTCCGGTTTTACTTGACGTGGTTATTCCGACATACCGTCAGTTTTCCAGTTTCCAAAGTTTTAAAAGGTAACTCTTCATCTTTTCACCCCGGATTCGTTCATGTACATGGATCCTGGCTGGATTACGTCGGATTTATTTTTCCACTGCGCCACGGGGCGTGCCGACGTGACCCAACACCCCTAAAGTAAGGAGACAACACAACCCAACTTACGAGTGTCTGAGCACTCCATCTGGCCTAAGATTCGTGTAATGCTCTCGAGCCAAGCCTCTGAACCTTCGAGAGTTAAACCACGGAACTCGAATCTGCCCAAACTATGAAGTTTCTCAATGGGTAAACCAGTCCCGCACCCTGAGGTGGTGCTGCAGCATGTATGTCGGCTAAGGCTATCTGAAAAGCCCTGGCTATGGTCTGAATCAAATGAGTCATGTCCGCACCAGCCTAACCCTGGCCAACCTGAGGTCCATTACAATCACCTCCAACATTCGCACCACCCTGAGGTAAACTACCTCCAAAATTTGCCCCATTACCATCGGGAGCAGGAGGAACAAAAGGCGTATCCCCGGGTGCCTGGTCACCCGCTCTGGGCCGTCCTCTCAGTCTCACCATAACGAAGATACAATCTAAAACAAAAAAACATAACACACAAGAAAACATTGGGTCAACAAGGGGAAAGATCCAAGAGTTCGAGCTCTTTTAACCAAAACCATTTTGCAATAACAATACTTAGCAATGGGGACGCTCGACTACTCTTCAATCAACAACAAGAACAAGAAATCATGCTTTCACACACCATGCAACGACAAACAAACAAAACAAACTAACTTACCTGACTTACCTTCCCAAAAGGCCTCGAAATTGAGGCTCTAATATCACCAATTATAACTCTCTCGACCCGGCCTAGCAATCAGACCGAATCGAACGGGTTACACGGGGAAAACCGAAGAGAAACCCGTTAAGGCCTTGCTCCGATTAGCAACCATAAAAATTTTCTTTTAATATAATCTTGTCTAAGTGCCATATTTGAAACTTATGTGAGGAGGCAAACAGCAGAAAAGCAAACACAAATATGAACAAAGCAATACGAACATTAAAGGATAACTTCTAGCCATTTTACTTTAGGCCGTATCGATACACCTAAGGCTTGTATCAATACGCATTCAACGGTCAAACTTCCCAAGGTCAACTCCAAGACACCGTATCGATACCCTACAAGCTGGTATCGAAACGCCCTCAAAGGTCAAGCTCCCAAAAGTCAACATCAGGATTGTACCGATACCCCAATTTCTCGTCAAAATCTCAGATTTCCAGTGATCCAAAACGGTATCAGTACGCCCCCGCGTATCGATACGATATGCTCAAAACAAGGGACCGTATCGATACTGCCCTTGAGCGTATTGATACCCCCTGCACAGAAAGATAGAATTCTACAATTTTAAGCACAAGGGGACTAACACAAACACGCTAAGCAAGCATTTAAACAACTCATAAACACATACATGACTTAAGGCAACCATGAGCATTCGTTTTAAACAAGGTAAACAATCAACGAGTCAAGATTCAACATGGCATGATATATTAAAGGAAACATTCATGCTTAGCATTCATAAAAGGGGTCCAAAGACAAACCATGGCATATTTCAACATTTAAAACATATTAGCAACAAAAGCAACCACACGAGAGTTTAGACACCAACTCCCCAACACAAAAGTATAGCACTCCTATTGTCTAAGTATTATTACAACCATGAAAATCTATACTTTTTTTATCAGCAACTGTATGATTTTATTAGAATAAGAAAAAACATACAGCTTGACGGATCTCACGCCTCGTTAAAAACCTCCCTAAGCCTAATGGAGGAAAAGAGTACGATAAGATCCGCCTAAAGAACAAAATGAACAAAACACCAACTCATAGACATGCCACAAAGAGCGAACATCTATCCACTCCCTCTTTCGCTAACACATCCACGAAGCCATTCGCCTCCCTCGGCACATAACAAAACTGAATGTCATACGCGACCTGACAAGCCTGATCGATCGCTAAGAAAACCTCCCATAACCGCCACGGACGTTTTGCCGATTGTGTAGCCCATCTCAACGCCACCTGAGAGTCCGACTCTATAATAACACAGCCTTTCCGCTATTCCCTCTCCTGCACCAAACCCAAAGCGAAAGTTATCGCTCGCACTTCAGCTTCACTCGATTCTATCACTCCTAAAGGTCCTGAAAACAATCCCAATATACGACTATCCTCATCCCGCATTACTCCACTAAACCCCGCTGGACCCGGCTTACCACGTGCCGAGCCATCCGTGTTAAATTTTAACACGCACTTTAAAGGAGGCTGCCAGCTCCGTCCCACCCTCAACTTTCTCGGTTGCGCGCTAACAAAAAATCGAGCAGGACATGACAACCAAATGGATTCCGGAAACACTTCACCCCTCCTATCAACCTTTATCCAGTAGTATGATCGCAACTTAACCAGGAAACATAATTCAGACAATACCAAACGTTTCCCACGGAAAATAAACTCATTTCTCGCTAACCATAGCGACCATAACAATGCACTAACGCTCGCCACCCACCACATTTTCATGCATCCAGTAAAAATGCAATGGAAATCAATCACAAAAAATGCATCAAAACTGACCGGGAAAATTGTGTCGACGCCCCACCATTGTCTCAACCACTCCTAAGTTGACCGTGCAAAGGAACACTCATACAAAATGTGAGTGATGCTCTCCTCCTCCGTCGCACACCATGGACAGCGTCCTTGATCATCCGGCAAAGGGATCCCATGAAAATCTATACTTGAGCTAGCAAATGAACTCCAAGGTTTCCTCCTTTGCCCCACTTGCCTCCCGTAGCCACTAACGATACGCATTGTTGGAAGAGAGAGTGTAAGCTTGAGAGCTTAGTGAGCGAAGCTCAAAATCACAACAACAACAATGCAGTTTCAAAACATATATCTATTTTAAAGACAAAACAATAAGGAGGGGAAAATACTAAACCGAAAACATAAGACGGGTTCATGGTGTGCACATGCACAACCATACCCGGTGGGACTACACATCACCGTTCACAAACAACTAGCATATTTCCGGTGGGACTACACATCACCGTACTCATCTACTAGTCAACTTCTGGTGGGACTACACATCACCGTGTTCAACAACACCCTTCCCATTAACCATCACGTGAGGATTTGACAACAACAACAACATAATAACATTCAAAAGGATGTAAACGCAAAGAGTATTTCACCCAACAACACTATCACATTCATCAACACTTAACAAAATAAGGCGATATTCGTTAAACTTACACTTGAGCTTAGGTCGGCCTCTAAAGCTCAACCCAAACCCCAAGAAAACCTCTTTGAAACATTTCAAAGCTTTAAAACATTACCACTCACCAGCATAACCCGAACGATAGTCGAAACACTGATTTCAAGCCTTCGTAACACCGGGTATCGCATCCGAAGTACCCAAATCAATCTCCTCTACTTTAAGGCAACCCAAACCAGAACATTAGAATACTAATATACTTGTAAACCAGCAACAACCCGGAAATCCAACTTCTTGTAACTAAAACACATTTAATTCAAACCCAAATTTCACCCAAAACCTCACCAATTTCGTTCTAAACAAACCCCAAACTGAATCCATCAATTTCAACCATCAAAACATATCAAATCTCATCTAGGAACATCCCCCAACCACAATGGAACCAAGAACCACGAAATCAACCCAAAGCTAACCCAAAAACTTCATATTTTCAACCCAAAAATCCCATTTTTTGACCCATTTCGGGTTTTCCATTACTAAGCCAACATTCCAACATGTCTAACCACTCAAAACTTAGCTTAAAGCACATGTAAAACCATGGATAATCAAACCTATGAAAAATCAAGTGAAAATACCCATTTTTCCAACTCAAAACCAAAATGAAATATAATGGGTTTAGAAGAAAGATTTCATTGATAACAAGTCAAATAAGTAAAAACCAAAGTAAATGAGAAGTTACCTTGTAAATTCTTGATAAAGGAATGGTTTTTGGATTGGAGGGAAGAAACTAACGTGAAATCTCTTTTGCTTAAAAATGAAGATGATACCTTTTTAGTGAAATTGCCTTTTTTATTTCAAAATATCTTTTTTAATTTCTTTTGCGAAAATTCCTCTTCTGCCACTCAAAACTTCCTTTTTGCCCAAATGTATTTTAAAAACCATTTTATTAGAAAGGGGTCCCCGAAATTAGCCCTAACAAACAAACTAACCCGTACCGAACTCGAACCGGATCCGATTACCTTTCGGACCCTAAACTCAGGGCATTACAACTAGATTGTCTCACATATAAATTTGATTTTTCCCAAATTGTTTTTCTTTTGGAGTTCATTGGAAATCAAATCTTTTTCTTTCTTAAGATCATCAATTTCTTTTTCATGATCTTTTTCCATCGTTTGAAGCAAATTTTGTAAATCTAAAACTTTAAGCTCAAAATCTTTGATTTTTTGCTTCAAACTCTAAATTGGTTTTAGAAACCAAATCATTTTCGGTTTTTAACTTTGAAATCAATTTCTTGTTTTTTGAAAATGAAGCCTTGAATTAAAAAACCAATTCATCATAGGCTTCTTGTAACTCATCAAATGAATACGAAATAGACTAGATGAGTTAGAAGTTACCTCCCCCTCATTGAGGGCCATGAAGCATAGGTGGGCTACCTCATCGTCGGTGGAGTCTTCATCATTATATGTCGCCACATATGCTTTCTTTGAAGATGATCCCTTTTTGTTGGATTTGTAGGATTCTTTCATCTTCTTCTTCAATTCATGCTTGGATTTTTCCATCTCGTTCTTCATGAACCAGGTGAATTTCTTGAAGAGATAGGTCATCTCTTCATCTTCGCTTTCCACCTCACTTAGTTCTATATGATAACGTGTGGAGGATTTGAAAGCAATGGAACTAGCATTGATGCATATCTCCATGATCTTCTTCTTCCCCATATTTTTTATCTCTTCCTTCTTCTTCTCCTCTTTTTTGTCTTTCTTTATGATTTGGTGAGTGAGAAGTGACCCCATGAGTTCATCAAGCTTCAAGGTCTTGAGTTTTTTTGCTTCGATGATGGCAGTCTTTTTCGAGTCCCATGACTCAGGAAGGGAGTAGATAAGCTTTCAGACAAGCTTTTCTTCCGGAATGACTTCTTCATAGCCTTTTAGTCCATTGGTGATGGTGTAGAATCGATGGAACATCTTCTCAATATCCTCTTCCGGTTCCACCTTGAAGTTCTCATACTCGTAGTTGAGAAGGTCGATCTTTGTCTCCTTTACTTCGTTTGTTCCCTCGTATGTGACTTCAAGCTTGTCTCATACTTCCTTGGCACTCTCACAAGAAGACATATTCTCATAGATGTTGAGGCTAAGTGCACAAAAGATGAAGTGCAAAGCCTTGCAATTTAGTTCCATCTTCTTGCGTCCATCAGCACTCCAATTCACCTTGCCTTTTTGTGGTACGAACGGGTCATCCTCAATAATGTCCCAAAGCTTGTAATCTTTGGATTTGACAAAGAACGTCATTTTTGTCTTCCAATAAGCATAGTTGGTCCCGTAGAAGAAGGGTGGTTTGTCGATGGATTGCGCCATTGAATCAGTTGTTTGAAATGTTGTTCGAGCTTGCCGGATCACCTCAATAGGATGTTAATCCTCTTCAATTGAGCCAATCTCTGATACCAATTGTTGATCTCGATGGTCACAACCGATATGCTTGCCAAGTGTGGAGAAGATTGAATTTTGGGTGTTTTTGTAGAAGCTAAAAGATAAAGAAAATTGACAAGAGATTTAGAGTGGTTTAGCTTTCTAACCCAAAGCCTACATCCACTACCTTAGCTTTCTACTAAGGATTTCAACCAAATTCACTAAGAATTTCATTCCATTTTCTCGGATTAAGAGGAAACCATTACAACGATCAAGCTTTCTACCCAAAGCTTAATCAAGCACTCTCTTACAAGAGAAATTCTAAGCAAACTGGAAATCCCTCTAATAGGTATTTGTTTGCACTATTAAGCACTCACCCAAAACCTAAACACTTGAGCAAATTTGACAATTAAGCTCACAAGTGTTGTCTATACAAGGAATATACAATAAAGCTATAAAGACAATCTTTTATCATATTGTTGTTGACAATTGAAGCATTAATCATCTCTTGATGCTTGGAGGTCCCTTTTATACTCCTAATTGAGTTTATAGCCGTTGAGGACCGTTGGAGTTGTTTTAGAGCCTTTGGAGCCTTTATTTCCTACCATAAATGTAGTTCGACAGCTTGGCGTATCGATACCCTTGAAATTGTATCGATACAATCCCGATAAAGAAATAGTTGTTGAGCACCTGCAGCTGGTGCGTATCGATACGCATAGTAAGTGTATCGGTACGGTCCTGCAATTTAAAAGATCGTTGGGGGTAGTTGGGCGTATCGGTACGCGGCACAACCATATCGGTACTCGAATTAGTTGTTGGGTATTTAAAAGCATATCGTATCGATACTGCAAGGCGTATCGATATAGGTTTTGGCTACTGGAAAATCACTGTAGTTGAAACCCTAAGGCATATCGGTACGGTACCAGACCGTATCGGTACTGGTACTTGAAAAGCACAGTTTTGACTACTTTAAATGCACTTTAAATCATTTCAAAACCTTGTAAAACCCTTAAATATATTTTCAAGTTGTTTTTTACTAAAAACATATTTTAAATTCTTTTCAATTTAGTCCAAAACATTTTTCAAATATTATATCAAAACATTTAGTTCTACAGTTTCTATTTTGGCTAGTGGACCAGTCTCCATTACTTGGGTAATGAGTAGCTGAGATGGCGCCTTAAAAAGTTAAAATAATCTTCTTTCTTTTTCAGGAATGTCCATCAAATTCCAGAGATCAATTAGCTGAGTTGCTAACTCTTGAATCTGTCAAAAGAGGAAAATGTTAACCTCCAAATTCTATTTATTGGAACATAAGTATAAAGAAGAATATATTTAACTCATATATCTACATTCACTGTAAAGATGATTTCATAAGGACGTATACCAATCTGTGACAGTTCAAGTAACAAAGCATCAAGAAGAAAAATGGGTAATCCATTTTTGAAAGGGAAAAAGAAAAAAAAATGAAAAGAATTGTTGTATACAACAAGATACCTTATGAAGGCCTTTGTTTCTTATCTTCGTTTAGGGCTGAAATCGTCTTGGCCAACCTCGATAGTGTGTCATTGCTGATGCTCTTTAACTGTGAAGGAGACAATTCCCACGCTTTAAAAGCTGAAGGAAGCATGGAAGATTCGTTTCATTGGCATCACAGGATTTCCATTGGAAATTTTCACTTATGTTCTTAATAGGGTTCCACCGGGCACGGTTGATGTGATATTGGCATACTGCCATTATAGCATTAATGATTCAACATTGGAGGAATTATTGCCTTATTTGAAGACCAAAGGTATTGGGGTGATCAGTGCATCTTCGTTTGCCATGGGACTTCTTATCAAGTTCGGTCCACCAGAGTGGCACCCGGCATCCCCCAAACTCAAGGTTTGTAGGATTGTGTACTAAATACTTCGAAATCATTTTTAATCATGAACTCATATCATGTCTTCATAAGCTTTCTTCAATTTGTCTGCCAAGCTGCTGCCGTCTATTGTAAAGAGAAAGGGAAGAATATTTCGAAGTTAGATATGCAATAAGTTTGTCGAATAACAATATTTTGTCGTTATTGGTTGACATGAACTCTGTTAAACAGGTTCTTATAATTCATCATTTGACTTTCTGAAATTTGTCTTATTTCCGGTTAATAGAATTTTCTTACTCGATCTCCATACCTTTAATTGTTAGTAATGTCTGGCTTATCAGTAATTAGGTTGAAGAGAATGTTGCTACTGCGACAGAACTTGCAGCGTTGGGGAAAGATCAGGAAACTCTAGCTACAATCGAAGCAATCTTGAAACCTTGTAAAAATCAGACACGACATAGTGAAATTCAATGAAGCTGACCGACAATATCCAGCCGTGTTTTCATTATTGTATGCATATATTCCCCGATAGTTTCTAACCCTGCATGGATAGATGTTGTCCTGGTGAAGTTCCTATGTGTGTTTAATGAGTATGATTGAAAGAACAATAAGCAAGTCCAAGTCCTTAAGTATATAAGCTAATTTTTTACTTTCAGAAAAGAAGAGCAAGCTCTCTCTCCCAGCTCATACATCCACTCTCACGCTTTTAGCCCAGGTTTCTCCTTGTAGGAGAGCTGAGGTTTGGCCTGCGAGGTGTGTTCCCTCGTGACCTAGAGATGGCTTAAGCCCCTGCTCTTCTCTTTGGACCCCCAAACTCCTGCAGTCTTTCTCTTTTGTCCCTTTCCTTTTATTTACCGCAGTCATCCTCAAAGCTTTTGCTCTTGTTTCCTTGTCTTTTGCACCATCTACTCCTCTTGCATTAACTACCCTCGTAATCATGGAGCCTTTGCCATTTTCGTCTTCATTAAGTGTGGGAGTTGTTGATAACGGTTATCCCACCCACCCCGCTGACCAAAGCCTCCTAAGCCAGGACTTTCTCGATGAACTCGAACTGAACGAGGATAGCGAAGTTAATTTCACCTTAAAAAATCATTTCTCGTGGGAAAGCTTCTCTCACCAAATCCCCTCAAGACTTTGGCGTTAACAGCCATTCTACGTAAAGCCTGGAAGTTGGAAACATTGGAATGTCATGACTTTGGTCGCAACTTCTTCCACTTCTTGTTCAAGTCGGTGGAAGAACGCCACCATATCCTGGGTGCCAAGCCGTGGGCGGTGCAAGATGCTCTCCTTGTTCTCAAAGAATGGCAGCCAGACAAAGCACTTGAAGAACTGGACTTCTCGCTTGAGGAGTTTTGGGTTCAGGTTCATAACTTGCCTATTGGACTGATAACGGCAGAGAACGTTAAGAGGATTGGTAGACTCTTTCCAGTGTGTAAAACTAAAATTGATTTTGATATAACATAAAAATTTAAGGACCAAATTGCAAAAATAGATAAATTTTTAAGAACTCTTTAAAGGTTCAAATATTAACATAATGATTTGTATAAAATCTTATTTGAAGATTGGATCTCAAAACATCAAGTTTCTCAAACCTTTTTCATGTTTTTGGAAGCCAAATTATGCAAAAATGGCCCTGCGTATCGATACACACACCGTATCGATACACTTGAAACTCACTGTAATTCTGAATAAACATAGCGTATCGATACGCCTTCCATACGTATCGATACCGTGTTCATCTGGGCAACCGTACCGATACGCGTAATAACCGTATCGATACGCCAAGCATAATTATTTGAAAATTTGTTTTGACCGTTACAACGTATCGATACTCTTGGTCACAGTATCGATACACTTTGATGCAACAAATTAATGTTTTTAACAGAGAGTTTGTACCGTATCGATACGACCCCTGTATCGATACGCTTTGATGCAACAAACTTGGCAGAGAGTTTGGACCGTATCGATACGCCTAGTGTATCGATACGCCCTGTTTTTACGCACAACGGCTAGTTTGAATTTAAACTATCGTATCGATACACCCTTGTCGTGTATCGATACACGGTGCTGGGGAGCTGCCTTAACAGATGGAAAAATGTTCCCAACGGCTCCTTCAACAAGTCAAATGATCCAAACGGCTAGAAACTGATTCAAGGGTATAAATACAAGCTTCATTTCACCAGGAAGATCAACAATACACATTCAAGCATCATCAAAGCAAAAATCCAAATCCTAGAGCTATTCAAAGCTATATTCTTGTGCCCAACTCTTTGTATTTCATTTTGTCATATTATTGAGAGTTTTTGGGTTGCTGTTATTGTAAGTGGGTAGACAATCATCCTTTGAGAGGAAATACTTGAGTTTACCAAAAATCTTCTTTGTATTTGAGTGGATTAAGCTTGGGGTTGAAAAGCTTAATCGAGATTGTAAGGTTTCCTCCTCATCCAAGAAAAGGGGACGAATTCAAGTAGTGAATTGTTTTGGAAAATCCTTAGTGGGAGCTAAGGTAGTGGATGTAGAGTTCGGTTGTTGAACTTGAACCACTATAACCCCTTGTGTCATTTTATTTTCCAATATTCTCTTCACAAAAATTTTTATTTGCCAATTCACCCCCCTCTTGGCCATTTGCAATTGCTTGATCAACTCAACAATTGGCATCAGAGCTACACTCATTGGAAGGATTACAACCCTCTTGAGTCGATCCTTGGAAAGTTGAAAGTTTGATCAACAACAAGTCAAGCAATGGCATCCACCTCCAACTATGAATCTCAATCCACCACCAAGCCACCATTCTTCAATGGGGATAACTATCTTTATTGGAAAAATAGGATGAGGCTCTTCATTAAATCTACCGACTTTATGGTGTGGGATGTAGTTGAAGAAGGTCCATACATTCCCATGAGGAGAGATGGAGAAAGGCTTGTTCCAAAAATCAAAGCCGAAATGACCGATGATGAAAGAAGAAGGATGCAAGTGAACGACAATGCTCTTCATGTAATATTTTGTGCACTTGGTCCGGATATCTACTCTAAGGTGTCTTCAATCGAAAATGCCAAGGAGGTTTGGGACACTCTCGAAACAACATATGAAGGGACTAGCGATGTAAAGGAGACAAAGATTGGACTACTCAATCTGAACTATGAGAACTTCAAGATGGATCCCGATGAAAGTGTTTCCCAAATGTTTGATCGATTCTCGGTCATTGTCAACGGTTTAAAGGGTTTCGGAGAAATCATTCCCGAAGACAAGCTAGTAAGAAAGTTGTTATACTCTCTTCCGGAATCGTGGGATAGCAAGAGAACGGCCATAATTGAAGCCAAAGATTTGAAGACTCTTAAATTAGATGCTCTTGTTGGATCTCTACTCACACATGAGATTATGAGAAAGGGAAGAGAACAAGAGAAGAAGATAGTAGAAAAGAAGGAAGCTGAGAAAAAGAAAGTTGGAATCGCATTAAAGGCTTCACAATTAGAAAATGATTCTAGTGAGGATGAAGAAGAGGAAATGGCTATGTTGGCCAAACGATTTACTCAGTTTATGAAGTCAAATCGTGGAAGAAAATTCATGAGAAGAAGGGACTTCAAGAGTAAAAACAAGGAAGAGGAAATAGACCCAATTACTTGCTATGAATGCAACAAACCGGGTCACATTCGTTCCGAGTGCCCTCAATTGAAAAAGAAAAGCTTTGGGAGGAAGAACAAGCTCAAAGCACAAATTGCAACTTGGAGTGATGATGAGTCTTCCGAGGAAGAGGAAGAAGTGGCCAACCTATGTCTCATGGCCATCGATGATGAATCAAAGGTAACCTCTAATTCATACAATTTAGATTTTTCTATTGAAGAACTTCAAGATGCTTATGATGAACTTCAAGAAGTGTATGATGAGTTAGTAGAAAAATACAAGGAGTCCATTTTGAAAAACAAGAAAATAATTTCTGATTTAAAAATTCAAAATGAGACATTTTTAAAAAATAACTCCGAATTGGAAAAGAAAGTTTTATCTTTAGTTAATTTTTCAAATGATCTTAAAACTAAAAATCTTGAACTTGAAAAACTTCTTTCCGATTTTCAAGATTATCACACAAAGGAAGTAGATAATCTTAAAACATCTTTTGATATTGGGAAAAAGAATTTTGAAAAAGAAAATTATTTTAAACCCCAATATACAAAAAGAAAATATTCTTTACCTAAACAAAGAAATTTTTATAAGCAAACTAAAAGTCATAAAATTAGAAATGTTTGGGTTCCTAAAGAACTTATCATTTCTAATAACTTAAATGCTATTGCTTCTTGGATTCCCAAGGGAACCAAATTGTTAAAGGCTAACACTCATGGACCCAAGATGATTTGGGTACCAAAAACCAAGGCCTAAATTCTTTGTTTGTAGGGGGAGCATTGCTTCAAGGCTAAAGCTTCAAGCAAAAATTCTTGGTACCTTGATAGTGGATGCTCAAGACATATGACCGGTGACAAAAGTAGATTTGTGGAAATAAAGCCTAAGAGTGGTGGAGTAGTAACCTTCGGTGATAACTCAAAAGGACTCATTGAAGGAATAGGCTCTATTGGTAATCACTCTTCTATCTACATTAAAGATGTTTTGTATGTCAACGGTCTTAAACATAATTTGTTGAGCATTAGTCAGTTATGTGATAAAGGTTTTAATGTTTTATTTGATAAAAGTGGTTGTAAAATTATAAACATTAAAACAAATCAAACAATGCTCATAGGACATAGAATAGGCAATATTTACATGGTGCATTTAGAAGACATCCATTCATCCCATGCATGTTTAGTTGCACATGATGAACATGACTCATGGCTATGGCATAGAAAGTTAGGACATGCAAGCATGAGTGTTCTAGAAAAATTAAATTCCCTTAATCTAGTTAGAGGTTTACCCAAACTTAATTTTTCAAATGATAAAATTTGTGATGCATGTTCAAAAGGTAAACAACATAGGAGTTCTTTTAAACCCATAAATGATGTCTCTACTAGTAGATGTTTACAATTGATTCATATGGATCTTTTTGGGCCAATTAGGACAATGAGCTTGGGTGGAAAATCATATGCATTTGTGCTTGTAGATGACTATTCTAGATATACTTGGGTTCTATTCCTAAGTACAAAAGATGAGGCTTTAGAAAAATTCATCACATTTTCTAAAATAACTCAAAATGATCTTGAACTTAAAATTTCTCATATTAGAAGTGATCATGGAACTGAATTTCAAAATTTGGGTTTTGATGAGTTTTTAAATGAAAATGGGATTAGCCATAATTTTTCTGCACCTCGCACTCCTCAACAAAATGGGGTAGTTGAGAGGAAAAATCGAACTTTAGAAGAAATGGCTAGAACCATGCTTTGCGAAAATAATTTACCTAAATATTTTTGGGCAGAAGCTACAAATACCGCTTGCTATATAATAAATCGAGTAATGATTAGGCCAATCTTAAAGAAGACATCCTATGAGATTTTAAAGTCCAAAAAGCCTAACATTAGCTATTTTCATCCTTTTGGATGTAAGTGTTTTGTTTTAAATAATGGTAAAGAAAACTTAGGTAAATTTGATGCTAAAAGTGATGAAGCCATTTTCTTAGGGTATTCTTCAAACTCTAAAGCCTACCGTGTATTTAATAAAAGAACTCTAGTTGTTGAAGAGTCAATACATGTTGTTTTCGATGATAACCTCCTTTCGAGAAAGGAATCTTGTGATGATGATGATGTAGGAATCATTGATACTATTGATGGAGGACAAACATCAAAAGAGGATAAGATTCCAACTAAAGAAGAAGACTCACAAGAACCTCCTCTTGAAGGCTTAAAAGACTTAGCTCATGAAGAAAAAGAGGTATCTTACCCAAGGGAGTTAAACTATGTCAAAGATGGTGAAATCTTGGGTGATCCATCCAAGGGGGTAACCACTAGATCCTCTCTCAAATTAATGAATCATGTTGCGTTTCTTTCATGCATTGAGCCTAAAAACATTAAAGAAGCTTTAAAAGATGATTTTTGGATTTTGGCCATGCAAGAGGAATTAAACCAATTTGAGAGAAGTAAAGTTTGGACATTAGTAGAAAGGCCTAATAATCAATCTACTATAGGTACAAAATGGGTTTTTAGGAATAAATTAGATGAAAACGGTAATATAGTGAGAAACAAGGCTAGGCTTGTTGCTCAAGGCTATACTCAAGAAGAGGGAATTGATTTTGATGAGACTTATGCACCCGTAGCAAGAATGGAAGCTATTAGAATGTTACTTGCATTTGCATGTTATCATGATTTCAAGCTTTTTCAAATGGATGTAAAAAGTGCCTTTTTAAATGGTTTTATAAATGAAGAGGTATATGTTGAACAACCACCAGGTTTTGAGGATTCAAAATTTCCAAACCATGTGTTTAAACTTACAAAAGCTCTCTATGGTTTAAAACAAGCTCCAAGAGCTTGGTATGAGAGACTTTCAACTTTCTTAATTGAAAAGGGTTTTGAAAAAGGAAAGGTGGATACAACACTCTTCATAAAAAGATATAACAATGACATCTTAGTAGTTCAAATTTATGTTGATGATATTATTTTTGGTTCTACTAATGAGTGTTATTGTAAAGATTTTTCTAAGCTAATGCAAGGTGAGTTCGAGATGAGCATGATGGGGGAGCTCTCATTCTTTTTGGGACTCCAAATCAAACAAATGAGTGATGGCACCTTCATAAATCAAGCTAAATACGTAAGTGATATGCTCAAGAAGTTTGGCTTAGAGAATGCAAAACCTCAAGCCACACCTATGAGTTCTTCCATAAAGCTTGACAAAGATGAAGGCGGTAAATGTGTTGATTCTAAGCTTTATAGATCCATGATAGGTTCTTTGCTTTATCTTACCGCAAGTAGACCGGATATTATGTTTAGTGTTTGCTTGTGTGCTAGGTTTCAAGCTAATCCTAAAGAATCACACTTAGTTGCCATTAAAAGAATTTTTAGATACCTAATAGACACACCGACCTTAGGTCTTTGGTATCCTAAGGATTCAACTTTTAGTCTTCATGCTTTTTCGGATGCGGATTATGGGGGGTGTAAGATAGATAGGAAAAGTACTTCCGGTACATGTCAATTCTTAGGTAGTATGCTCGTATCTTGGTTCTCTAAGAAACAAAATAGCGTAGCCTTATCTACCACCGAAGCGGAGTATATATCCTTAGGGAGTTGTTGTGCTCAAGTCCTTTGGATGAAGCAACAACTCTTAGACTATGGTGTTAAAATGGAAACCATACCCCTTAGGTGTGACAACACTAGTGCTATTTGTCTCACTAAGAATCCCATTCAACACTCTCGAACTAAACACATAGAAATTAGACATCATTTTATTAGAGATCATGTTTCGAAAAATGATGTTGTTATAGAATTTGTTGACACCTTGAACCAATTAGCAGACATATTTACTAAACCTTTAGATAAAGAGCGCTTTTGGACACTTAGAAGAGAGTTAGGTCTAACTTGTCTCTCTTAATTTTTTTTGGGTCCCAAAATGACAAAAATTTGCTTGAGATTGTTTGTGATTCATGTTTATGTTATTTTTGTTCTTTTTGCTCCTACACATATTGCTAAGGGAAGTATGTGTCATATTAAGTCATTAAAACTTGTTCATATAACACATACATGCATTTAGGGGCGTTTCAAATTGGATTTTTGCACATAAAAATACCAAAATTGCAGAAACAGGCAAGCGTGTATCGATACTGCATATCAGCGTATCGATACGGTATTCAATTCTGGGATTTTTGCAGATGAATGCGTATCGATACAGAAGAGTGTATCGATACGGTAAGAGTCAAGGGAAAAAGTCAACACCTGTGCGTATCGATACGTAAACGGTATCGATACACATAAAACGACAAAGATAATATTAGGTTATAGCGTATCGATACGCATGCATAGCGTATCGATACTCGACGGACGGAGAGCCTATTTAGGCTGTTTTAATCAAAATTCCACACTTTTTAAAATCCTCTTCTCCTCTTCAAAAACCCTAAACCGAAAACCTCTATAAAAACCCTCTAAATTCTTCAAAATTTTACACAAATCTTCAAAACTTCTTGAGGGATTTTACTTCATACATCAAGGCTATCCTTGGGCATCAATCTTGTGCACTAACACACCCTCTTTCATCCACTCTAAGAAATCAAGGTAAATTTTTTATTTTTCAAATTTCTTTAAATTTCGTTAATTTTCAATTATTATTTCAACTGATTTTTATATACATTATGATTAACTTACTATGGGTTTCATATTGTTCATAAAATTTTTCAAAAATAAATTTTTTTTGGTTCGAATATATTTTATATTCGATAAATTTTTTTTTGAAAACTAAAATTTTTTTTGTAAATATTCTTTAAAACAATTTTGTTTAAACAAATTACCTTGAATTATTAGAATCTATTGGATTAAATTGGATGTTAATTGCATACATATTCGAATCCTTTTTGATGTATTTTCAGGATTATGGCACCGAAAAAAGGGAATAAGAGACATCGCACCGCTTCCGTTTCTAATGAGGATGAGGGTAATCCTACTCCTAACCTTCCTCATATTATCCAAACTAGTTTTCCCACACCCGTAGCTAGAGAAACCTATAAGCTTTGTATGGGAATCAATCTTAGGGAAGAACGAATCGTGTCTATTCCGTTTTTAAACTCTGCAAAATTCAAATTTAAATATCTTCCTTTAATTAGGCAATGGAAATTTTTAACCTTTTTGAATATTCCTCCTATTTTATATAGGAATCTTGTCATTGTCTTCTTTTCAAATGCTTGTTGTGTCAATGATGAAGCCAATGAGCATGTTATTGCCATTGAATCCTCGGTTATGGGAACTCCTATTCTAATTGATCAAAAAGTTTTGTGCAATGTTTTTGGTTTTGAGGATGTTGGGATAGATGATGAACACTCTTTAGGTTCGGGTTACATAGGTCCGGCAAAAGTTTTAGATGCTCATGATCGTATACTTCATCTTATTATCTCTTGGTTTATTCGTCCCTCGGGTGGTAGATATTCTACCATTCGTCAAATTGATGATTTTTGGCTTTCATGCTTTAGGGAGGGTAAACGACCAAATCTTTGTCAAATTATGTTTGCCGATCTTGTGTTTTTGGTTCAAAATCGTCACACCAAACTTGTTCAATCTTTTTACTACACTACGGCATTGAGTTGTCTATTTCATTCCCTTGGTGTTGATTGCACACATGACCTTCCCGAAAACCTTGGTCAACCCATAGATGAGCATTCCCTTTCTCGCTCCGGTTTCTCTTTTGTCGGTAATGAATGGGTTCGCAACCCTCAAGCTGATCCTCCCGCTGCCCCGGTCAATGCCTCTCGCGCATCCTCTAGCCGTGCTTCTCATGACTCCTCCTCTTCCTCCATGGCAAATCTCATGACTTTCCTCAATGAAAAGTTCAATGCTATGGACGGTCGCTTCAACGCTATAGATAATCGGTTTACATCGATGGAAGAAAGACTTCAAGGCATGGACAAGAAGATAGATACCTTGAGTGCTCGCCAAGACTCAATGGATCTTTCTCTTACCGCTTTCCATGGTGCTTGGATCAACCAAAATCGAAGGAACCAACCACCTCAAGAAGATGAAGACGAAGAAGAAGATGATGAGGATGATCATGATGATGATGGTGGAGACGCATAGATGATGCATCTCATATTAGGATATTTTAGGATTTCATTGCATTTTTTTTTGAACATGAATTATGCCTATTTTCTATGTTTTAGGATTTTTAAGGTTTGGATTATTATGCTTGCTTGCTTGGTTTATGAATTTGGAGCTTTATGTTTATTCTTATGATTGATATTTCTATGCTTGATTATTCTAATCCTTGTGTTTCTTTTTGATCTAACAAAAAGGGGGAGAAGGACTCATTGTGTAAAGGTCAAAAAATTTTTTCAAAAAGGTCAAAATTTTTCAAAAATTCTCTATCTTTAAGTAAGGGGGAGAAACAAATTTGTTTTGAAACATTTATCTTAAAGCAAGGGGGAGAAAAGCCTTTTTCAAAGTTTTCAAAAACTTAAAAATTTATTATGGTTTTGTTATATCAAAAAGGGGGAGATTGTAAAACTAAAATTGATTTTGATATAACATAAAAAATTAAGGACCAAATTGCAAAAATAGATAAATTTTTAAGAACTCTTTAAAGGTTCAAATATTAACATAATGATTTGTATAAAATCTTATTTGAAGATTGGATCTCAAAACATCAAGTTTCTCAAACCTTTTTCATGTTTTTGGAAGCCAAATTATGCAAAAATGGCCCTGCGTATCGATACACACACCGTATCGATACACTTGAAACTCACTGTAATTCTGAATAAACATAGCGTATCGATACGCCTTCCATACGTATCGATACCGTGTTCATCTGGGCAACCGTACCGATACGCGTAATAACCGTATCGATACGCCAAGCATAATTATTTGAAAATTTGTTTTGACCGTTACAACGTATCGATACTCTTGGTCACAGTATCGATACACTTTGATGCAACAAATTAATGTTTTTAACAGAGAGTTTGTACCGTATCGATACGACCCCTGTATCGATACGCTTTGATGCAACAAACTTGGCAGAGAGTTTGGACCGTATCGATACGCCTAGTGTATCGATACGCCCTGTTTTTACGCACAACGGCTAGTTTGAATTTAAACTATCGTATCGATACACCCTTGTCGTGTATCGATACACGGTGCTGGGGAGCTGCCTTAACAGATGGAAAAATGTTCCCAACGGCTCCTTCAACAAGTCAAATGATCCAAACGGCTAGAAACTGATTCAAGGGTATAAATACAAGCTTCATTTCACCAGGAAGATCAACAATACACATTCAAGCATCATCAAAGCAAAAATCCAAATCCTAGAGCTATTCAAAGCTATATTCTTGTGCCCAACTCTTTGTATTTCATTTTGTCATATTATTGAGAGTTTTTGGGTTGCTGTTATTGTAAGTGGGTAGACAATCATCCTTTGAGAGGAAATACTTGAGTTTACCAAAAATCTTCTTTGTATTTGAGTGGATTAAGCTTGGGGTTGAAAAGCTTAATCGAGATTGTAAGGTTTCCTCCTCATCCAAGAAAAGGGGACGAATTCAAGTAGTGAATTGTTTTGGAAAATCCTTAGTGGGAGCTAAGGTAGTGGATGTAGAGTTCGGTTGTTGAACTTGAACCACTATAACCCCTTGTGTCATTTTATTTTCCAATATTCTCTTCACAAAAATTTTTATTTGCCAATTCACCCCCCTCTTGGCCATTTGCAATTGCTTGATCAACTCAACACAGTGTTTTATGGTTCTTCCTTGGACGACGGCAGCAAGACTCATTGGCAAGGATTTGTTAGCCTAAGGGTAGCCATTAGGGTTGAAGACCCTCTGAAAACTGGATTCATTTTGAATCACAAGAGGGATAAGCCACTTGAAGTTGCATTCAAGTATGAAGGTCTCCCAAAGTTCTGTTTTCGGTGTGGGAGAATTGGACACGTCGAAAGGGAATGTAGGCACGACATTTCAGTCTTCAAGCTTGCTGGTAAGTTTGGACCTTGGCTCCGTGCTTCTCACGGTGGCAAACTACGAACAAACTAACATCTAGTGGCGCCAAAAGATCGGGACAAAACCCTAGGACTTACAAGCAAGGAGGGCCAAATCTCAGACACAAAAGACAAAGAAATGAAGGTCCCTATGCATACATAATCCAAGGCAAATCTCGAGTTTAAGGTTGCCTCGTTTAAGAAAGCTTCTGTTGTCACTTCCAACCTTTGCGAAGTCAACCAATCTTTTCCCTTTTTGACACCTGTAGAGCAAAATGGCCATAGTGAAATGATGGCTCCTACAACCCATAACAGGAATATGCTCGATAGCCTCCCTGGTAAAGATCTCGTATACGAGACGGGCTCCTCTAGCACCTTCACTCCAAATCTTTCTACAGCAGCTGCTAACTAGAGCCTTACATGGGGAAACTTACTCGCAGATGGTTTCAACAGAATGAAGGTGTCAAGTTGCAGGAAAAGGAAACGCACAGAGGAGGAAGAGGAACCATTCAATCAGGTTAAGCGAAGAGAAATTTGAAAGCAAATCTCCAGTGCTATCGTCCAAGTAGCACCAAGGAATTGGTGCATTTCGAAAACAGGATGGGCGGCAAATGATGACCTCCTTAAAGTTGCTATGTTTCCATCTTCATTTTTAAAATCCTCTTCTATAATCAAGGACATCGAAGGCAGGAAAAGAGGGAAAACGTTTGGTTCCAAGAGGCTCACGCTCATTAGGAAAGCTGCTCGTCGTAAGTACATGATGGAATGCTCTCGCGTTATGGTCGATGAAGTTGGTTTGATTGAATTAGGGATTGATCCCTACGGAAAGAAGATTACTCAAGTGCCATCCATGTGCATTGACGACAGCTTCTCCCTGAATGAGGAAATTCAAATTAGCGACGGGGAAGACACATCTCCACAGTTGAACCCTAGTTCCTCCTCTCCCCTTTTGGTCGATCTGATCCAGGTTCATTATAACTCGTGCGTGAGTTATCCGGGTAAGCCATGAGTTCATTTCCAAATCTCTCCTTTGATAGGAAGGGTCTCAAACGAGTTTCTCTTTATAATCTTTCCCCTCGGATCAATCAGACTAGCTGGGTGACCGGTGATCCAAGGTTTCTAGTGCCTCTGTCTTTGTTGTTGTTGTTTTGGAGCCTTTCTCTTGCTCAGGTTCTGGAAGGGCGAGGATCCCCGTGTCTATATATTTTCCTGATCAAGTTTTCTGTTTGTTCATGCCTTGACAAGGACCAACCCCTCAAGGGTGGAAGCCTGCCTCTAGATAGTGCTCTCACGCGTAATCAATGGAGTCTCAACTGGATTAGGAGGAGGTGGATACATTTTGTTCCTCGTTTTATGTTCCCAGAACTGTTTGAGATGCCAACGCTCACCACGGTTACACCGTTGGACGCGCCCCTTCCCTGCTTCCTCGGGATCGATTTGCAGTCGGTTCTCCTTTCATTGATCGATCGTTGTGTCCTGGTGTTTAGGTCTTTCTTGTTTAGGTTTTTCTTGTTGTTGCTCGTTGTCTATTTTGTTTCCTGTTTTGTTGGTTTCACTTTGTCGCAGGCCGGTGTTGGAAAGCTTAGCCTTTCCTATTTTTGGTGTAAGTTAAGGGCGTTGACCCTGTGCTTTTAATGAACTTTCCTTTATTTGATCAAAAAAAGTCCTTAAGTATATAATGTTGTGTTTGGACTGTAAGTTGAGTCTCATTCAAGCATGTATTACTTGTTGGGTGTGTGTCCCACTATGTGGGAACCCATCACCATTAACCCATTTAATATGGGTGTATCTTTGTTTTGGTAAAATGTTTTCTGCCATCCTAAAACCTAAAAGCTTATTTTGGTAAAAAGTGGTTTCCAACCTAAAAGTTTATTTTTTGTCTTTGGCATTAAAGGTCATTCTCTTTTTGCCTTGGGAAATGTGTGTGGGCAGCTATTTTACATAAAAGAAAATCAGATTTGATTTAGGAAGATAGAGATGCTCGTTTGAGAGAAAAAGAAAGAGAGAAAATAGTTTTTGAAGTTTTAGTGCAACAATGACCAACTTTTCGATCAGAGGTCCATTCGTGGTTCGATTGAGCTGATTTTTGGACAACAACTAGGCTACTTGGTGTTCTTAATTTTGCACAGTCGGATTTTTCATCTGAGTCTTGTAGCGTTAGAAATCCCCATTTTATAGCAGTTGCGTTTTTGGTGATGTTCTCTCATTTTTCTTTCTTTTGCTAAAGACTACTTGTTGTTATCCTTGTAGGAGTTGAATGCTTGTTGTAGGCTGGATATTGTAGCCTTATCTCAATTTAGAGAAAGAACATCAGTTGTGCTTCTGCTTGGTTCCAATTGTTCAGTTTCTTCCCCAACATTACTAGCATTCCACAGATAGAGCACCTAGCTCACTAGCATTCCCAGGAATTTCCCCACTTATATTCTAAATTTGAGAGAGTACATCAGAAAATTTAACTCTCTTCTCTTTCTGTTGCCACGGTTGTTCGAATGCATGTGCAATAGCATAAAGTTGTTCCTTGATTGTTTACAATGCCTTCTCAGGCTGTAATCAAACCCAAAGGAATAATGAGCTATCCAGCTCGCAGTCTCTTATAGTAAACTTAAAAGTAGCATCAATGTGCATATAAAGAGTAATTACTTCCTATTATCTACAGAAACTTTGAGTATAAGATGAAATAAGGGGTGACTCACAATCCCGATTAAATTTTTAAGGCTCCATGGCAGCTACCCGTTAACCAAGTAACGGAGACTAACGGACCATTGACCAAAACAGAAACGTTTTGAAAACGTAAGTGGCAAGAAAGCCTTTTTTAAATTTGAGTGACCAAAATAGAATAAACTCTAAATAAAAGGGACCACCGGTGAAGATTACCCCCCCCCCCCCACACACACACACACACACATATATATATATATATATATATATATATATATATATATATATATATATATATATATATATATTGTACATAATTTTTTTTATTTCAGCTGCATCGCTTAATATAGTTGCTATCAGCCTATCACGGTTTTCACTGCCCACTGGATAGTTATTTCGTCCTTGTCTCACCTAGTGGCGGATCCAGAATATTTTTTTGAGGGTGAGCACAAGTTAAAATGTTTTTTAGGGTGAACACAAGTTATAAAAACCTCAAAATTTCAGGGTGGGCACAAGTTATAAAATTTAAGGACTAATTCATAAAAATTAAGAAAATAGAAGCCAAATGTATAAACTTTAAAAAATTTAATACTACTAAATACGATATAAATCTCTCAATTTTTCTTTCAGTAGTTTGCTGTTGACTTGTATTCACGATTAGGTTAAGTGTATCTTGACTTTAGTGTACCTCTCATGTCAATTTGTTGGATACATACTCTTCACAATTCAAAATTTCGCATTTGGAGGTAGATACAGATTTTTTTTTTCTATTTTTTGTTATATATTTAAAATTCCATATTATCATATTCATTAAAATAAATTGATAGGGAAAGACCGAACGTGTGACAAAAACTATATTGAGAAAAGATAGCATGTTTTATATAAAAAAAATTATGTTAGTAATTGGTCTAGTAAGATGAAATATTAACTTTTTTATACAAAGTTAAAAATTTGAATATTAATATTGTGACTGGAGTAATTTAATTGAGATTAGTTAACTGATAAATTAGTCTATTAATGAATTAGATACCAATGATTAAAAAATGTACAATATTGAATTTGTTTTTGAAATTGAATCCACTAATTTTATTAAACGAGTATCCGAAATTACAATGAAAGTTTATCACTAAGTAAACGAACATCTAAATCCAGATACAAACCAAAAAACTAAATTAGCGGCTCTAGATCATAGGACCATACAAGAACAGGTAAGAACCTAATCCAAAGACTCGAAACAAAAGATGGATACAAACATTCCCAAATCGACAATGATGGGTAAAACCATCAACAAACAACATTGACAAATGCATATTACAGTGAACGTACGTTGACAAACAGGTCATTACCACAACTCAATCGCGAATAAACGGTAGATGTAATCGCGTATCCGAATCTGTTTCAAGGGCCCGAGACAGGGAAATCAACAACATAATAAAAGAGCGCCATCTTGATCAGTCGTGGCGACATCAGATCCAACCCTGATAGAAAACAAATAAAAAAACGTGCCAAAAAGCAGAGAAACGTACCAAACGGTAGAGGAAAACGTGTCAAGAAGACAAATTTATTGAATTAAAAGACTAAAAAATAAAAGAATGAAACAAATAAATAAAAGTAAGCGGCCGACAGTCGACAAAACAACCTTAAAGTTGTTGCCGCCACCGGCCTTAATTTAAACCAAAATAGAGAGTGGCGGCGTTTAGAAAGAAAAAGAAAAGTTAGGGCAAAGAACCAATACAAACGTTTACAATATTGAATTTGTTAAATATATTAAATGAGTATTGCAACATTTTTTTATTTATGTTAAACTTGATTAAACGCCAACATGCAATGGATGACAATTGGAAGAAGCAAACGGTACCCCTTTGCAGAAAATTTTGAGTTTGGACCCAAAGGAGCTGACGTCCCGCTCTTTGTTTTCTATAATTAATTCAAGGGAAAATTACTTAAATAGTATCTCATTTATTTTCATGTTACTGTTTTGGTACTCTAACTATTTTTTTGGTAAAATGATGCCGAACGTTACGTTTTATTTTTATTTTGGTACCCGTCGTTAAAAAATTAACAGCATGCTGACTATGAGTGAGAAAAGCACACATGGCATGCTGACAATGAGAGAGAAAATCACACATGGCAGGTTGTCATGTCATTTTATCTTTTCTACTCCGCATTCCACGTGTGTTTTTTTATGATTTTAGTCGACATGGCATGCTGATTAGGAGAGAGAAAATGACATGGCAGACTGCCACGCGTGGTTTTCTCTCTCTTTATTTGTCTATCGTTAATTTTTTAACGATAGAGTACCAGAATAGAAACAAAATGAAACGTTAGGCATCATTTTACCAAAAAAATAAGTGGTGCCAAAAATAGAAATACGGGTAAAATTGGGTACCAAATATGTAGTTTTCCCTTAATTCAATTGGCGGCAACATTTTAATGGTACGGTGTTATTAGTCAAAGTGATAAATTGTTGAGTAAATGTGGATTTTTTAATTACTAAAATCAAAGAAACAATTATTAATTATTCGTTGGTTTAACGAATGAAACATTAAAATCTTTTTAATATAAATCAGTCGTTTGAATTTTAAATGTGTAAACGAAACAAATTAAATTAATTTATTATTGATAAATCAAATATCAATTATTATGGAAAGAAATAAAAGAAATGATTAAGAGGTTCTCCCGGTTTCATTGATTGTTTAAGGTATTTAGGGATTAAATTTAGAAAAATAGAGGACATTGCAATATATTTAGGGATTTATAGCAAATTTTACAGTGCAGGAAAGACGTCACCTACAGGTAATGTTTTTTCTTTATAATTTTTTCTGCAAAATTATCATGCACATGAACATTTTACGTTAAAAAACGTATAAAAAAATACACATGACGCCACGTGCAATTGGCGTCATCACCCTCGCTATTCATTTTACTGTAGTTTTTAAAATAAAACTCAAAAAATCTTATTTCTCTAAAAATAATTTTAACGGGCAACATTCCCCGATTTCCCCGACCCTCTTGAAAAACATGGATAAAGCACTGAAAATTGTTGAAAATTACACCACTACTCCTGTGTTTTAAAAATAATCTTAAATTATAATCAGATGATTATGATTGACAATTGACACCCAAAAAAAGCCAGTTCAATAGGTTTGAACCATACAGGAGCAACCAAATAATAATAATTAACCAATTTGCTATTGCCATTAAAATAAATGGATCCATCTTGATTGCGTGGACGAAGAGGCCACTCTCAATATGTATCCACCCATCCACCACCGACTTTCTTTTCTCCGTAGCTTTACATAAAATATCAGTAAATTATCATTTATGATCAAATCTAAACAATTTTCTTAAATTCATTACATATTTAATACAAATTTTAAAGAAATTTGTCTAAGTTTAGTCTAATGACCAAATCCATTCAAAATTTAGACTTCCTTTTTATGCAAATTCTTAAATATTCAATAATTATATATAGTATCAAGTCGAATCAAATTCTTTAAAGAAAGATATACCTTTTCATCGTCAATAGGGTGTTTAAAAATATCCGATCCGACCGACCCGATTCGATTATCCGTTGATCCAATCTAAAAATTTAGATATTCGGTCTGATTTTTATTTTCGGATTGAATATTCGATCCGAATTTAAATTTTTTGGATTGGATACGGATCACAATATTTCAAGTTTCGGATTATTCGAAAATACGAAAATTCAAATTTTCATGAATATTAATTTTCTTATTTTTAACAATTTGATGCTTGTTATACCCGAAAATTAAAAAAATCGAAATTTTCATAGATGCGAATCTTGTTATATTTAGCAATTTGTTGTTTGTTAAATTCGAAATTCTGAAATTTTCATAAATACGACCTTCAAATTTGAAAAAAAAATAATTAAATCAAAATATATTTTCAGATAATCGGATATCTGATATCTGAATACTCGGATATCTGAATTTTTCTAGATCGAATACGGATCACTATATCGTCAATAAAAAAATCAAATATCCAAAAAAATTAAATTAGATCAAATCTGATTTGATATCCGACAATAAACATCCCTAATTGCAATAACTTAAAGTTCTGGATTTTTTTAAAAGAAAAATAACATTTCTCTACGCCTCAACTTGGAGGGAATCCCGGCCACTTGCCAAATATTATTATCCTAACAAAAAACAAAGTGAAATCCTGTTATTTCAGTTATACAGAAAAGCAACTTTCTTTCTTTGATTTATAAAGTTTTCAAGTGACAGTTTTATTTTTTATTTTTGAACAGAAGGTGATAGCATTATTAGATAACCAAACATTGATATCATCCCCATACAGAACTAAGAAAGGAAAAGAAACTCTCAACTTAGTTTTAGAATAATATAGTTGTTCCAGTTAATTTGATAAATACCTTTCCTGTGGACGGTAATAATTCTTTAATAACCTATGATCATTGTGTTATATGTAAATTTGTGAGGCATTCAATGAAATTTTGTTATTATAAAGTTATGTATAACATTCGTAAGTTAGGAGAAATTAAGAGGTGGAGATGATGGATTATGTCGGCCAAATTTGGATTTGTCTTTAAGGATGATCAACGTGGCGGGCTGGCGGCCGTGCCCAGACGACAGACTAGCAGCCAAGTGGGAAACTAACTATACTGCAAAGCATTCCCCCCAGTCTCTTATTTTTTGTATATATATAATATTGGGAATACCTTTTGAAGCAAAGGCTATTCTTTGATTAAACAAATATAGATTTCTTTTCTTCTTGCTTTTGTTATGGCTTACAAGTTTTAATTTCTAGAAACCATTAAAGGGTTTTCAATTGGTTTAAGGTTTGGGTTTGTGTTTTTTATGGTACTATGTTTTCTGCCATGGAAGGTGATTGCTGGTCGAGCGGGGAGAAGAGGAAAGTGCAAAAGGAGAAACCATTTAGAGGGATAAGAATGAGGAAGTGGGGGAAGTGGGTGGCTGAAATCAGGGAACCCAACAAGAGGACTAGGATTTGGCTCGGCTCTTACACTACGCCCATCGCTGCCGCCCGTGCCTATGACACCGCCGTTTTCTACCTGCGCGGCCCTTCGGCAAGGCTCAACTTTCCCGACCTCGTTTTGCAAGAAGAGGAGCAACTTAGGGACATGTCGGCCGCTTCCATACGAAAGAAAGCAACCGAGGTTGGTGCCAAAGTCGACGCCTTGCAGACGTCGTCGCTTCATAATCATGCTTCCGCATCGGAATCGACAGATAATACTCGTCGGGTTTTCCAGAAACCTGATTTGAATAAGTACCCCGAAGGTTCTGATGAAGACTGAGTCCATATAATTTCGAGAACCAACAACTGTTGATAGGCACCATTTTTCTTCTTTTATGTTTCTCACATAGAATAGTTAGCAAATCCGGCCCCAAGGATGGTTTGATTCTGTTTGACAAGGTTATATTTTGCTTTGGAATGCAATTAAACTTTAGTTTTGGGTTGTAGGGATGGTTATGGAGTAGGAATTTGAACTGAGTCTGTATTTACTTTAATTTTTCATCTTTTAGGTTATATTATGTTGTATATATTTTTCTTATATTTAAGTTTAATATCACTTTCTCTCCTATACTTTACTGGATCAAAAATCTTCTGTTGTTTTCTAGTGTTTTTTTTTATACTCAATACTAAGAAAATTTAAACTTTAACTTTAAATTGTATTAAAAAATAAGTGTATAAAAAATTAATATATAGATCCTTCAAATATTAGTAATGTTAGATTTAAAAAATATTAATAACTAATAAATTATTCAAAAATATAGTTATAGTATTTAAATTAGAGTATTTAAATGACATAGATTAATTACTTATATGTTATTTTGCTAGTAAGTCTGAAAACAAAACTGAAGAATAATTCAGTCTGACTACCCAATGATTCATGCTGGAAGATGGCTGCAAGGTTGTTGTATTGGTAGCTGGATCAGTGCAAATGTAACGCCCTCCAGGCTCCACCTATAACTTCTGGGACATGACAGTGTCCCACTAATGCCGATGCCATGATATCATAAACCATTATTGGGCACATGACCAACTTATTAACAAAGAAAAATCTTCTTGTTTTGGTTCTTTTCTGTAAATCTCAGTAACCCTTAAACCCTACAATATCCATCAACCACGGCCTTAATTCTGCTCCAAACTCGTCATCCTTGTAATTTCAACTGAACCAAATTCCTGTTGTTAGCCGCCCTGGAGATGGACAAAAGGGAAGCCTGCCCAGGTTCATTTTTTTATAATATTTAGTATTATTGTTTTATTTTTCAATAATTATTGTTAGGCGTTTACTTTTTAAATTAAATCTTTTAATATTTATTATTAAAGTACTAATTTTTTACAATAATTGTTCTTAGGTCTCCAACACTAATTATTAGAGGCTTTTTTTCTAATATTTGTTAGTAGGGGTTTACTCTTAAAATTTAATTTATTAATTTTTGATATTAGGGGTTTAATCTTTTTCTCAAGGACTAATATTTTCACATATTTGTTATTAGGGACATAATTTTAAAATTTAATTTTCCTAATACTTAAATGCCCAATATTTTTTTATTAGAGATCTACTCTTAAAATTTAAATTTTCTTGATATTTTTATTAGGGTCTAGTTTTTTTTTCTCAATACTTGTTATTAGGGGCATAATTTTTTTAAGGGTAAAGTACACAGACGTTCATTGAACTTTGTTAAAAAAATAAAATGGTAACCAAACTTTCAAATTTTACAAAATGGCAATTAAACTTTGTATTTTGAAACAAAATGGTAACTAGACGTTAAACCCTATTAAATGTCTGTTAAATTTTTTTGTATAATAACACATTTAATCATTCATATTTACACATTCAATCAATTTAGTCCTAATTCGAAACAATTCACTAATTTAACCCTTGTTATTTACGCATTCTTTCAATTTGGTCCTTAAACCAAAATTCCAAATCTGAGTTTTCCAGATATACGACGGATGGAAGTTTTCGTTAGTGGTCAGACGATCGGAGGAATGGGCTTTGCTCATGAGGATGGCGCGATCACGATGGTGATGTTGACGTTGCAAACGGGCAACTCACGGCGGCGCAATCGTTCGAAAAACATGGGAAAAGCTTTTGATTCCGACGAAGCTTCCACTCAACTTCCACGACAGACAACAAAGAAACACGACAAGTGGGAGGTTGGGTTTTGATCGCGAGACGACGAGAAACATGAGGGTGGTGGCAGTGTAAGCCACGGACTGGCGGTGATGGGCGGCCGAAGCTCGAACATAAAATGGGGGAAGGAGACAGGTTTAACGATCCTTGAAACTAATCTCCACAACGAACGACGTGGAGATTGAGCGATTGGTCACTGAGTTTCGCTAGGGACGAGTAGGCGGTTCATATGACGTCGACGATGACGGCCACGAACCGACGGTGGCAGAGATCAGACGGTGAACGATGGTGAAGATTGAGAAAATTTCAGAACTTTCTGGACTCTCCCCCCCCCCCTCTAAGCCGGTTTAGATTCAATTGGTGTATTAAATATGGTTGGTGTACATAATATTTTGCTTTAAGGACCAAATTGAACGAATGTGTAAATAACTAGAGCTAAATTTAGTGAATTATTTTAAATTAGGACTAAATTGATTGAATGTGTAAATATAAAGGATTAAATGTGCTATTATACAAATTTTTTTAACAAACACTTAACAGAGTTTAACGTCTAGTTACCATTTTGTTTCGAAACACAAAGTTTAATTGTTATTTTGTAAAATTTAAAAGTTTAATTACCGTTTTATTTTTTTAACAAAGTTCAGTGACCGTCTAGCTGTGTACTTTACCCCTTTTTTTAAGTATTTGTTATTAGGGACACTCTTAAAAGAAACTTTTTAATGCTTATTATTAGAGACCTAATTTTTTTTACAATACTTATTATTATGAGTCAACTTTTAAAATTATTTTTTTAATATTTATTATTATATGCCTAATTTTTTAGTTAGTCCCAAAACCCCAGCACCATCCTTCACCTGTGATTGGATGTAACTTTAGTGAATCACTGAATCTGACCTTTAACAATCTCAATAAAAAGGCAGAAGGTCATTGTTCACTAAACCTGAAAATGACCTCGGTCGGAAAAGGGATAAGAACTGAGTTAGTGCATCGAATGGAAGCAATCTATTTATTCAGAATCAATGCCCTTTAAAAGGCACTAGATCTTTCTGAAATTCTATTATAAGGACTGAGACCTGGCAAGTTATAACATTCAAAGCAACGATGCAAACAAAATTACTACCAATCAAAGAGTAAATGCCCTAATTTACTGTATAAACTTCAACATCATTTATATCCCTAATATTTTTTTTGTCCAATATTCCCCGAAAAAATGTCAACAACTCTACTAATATTTACTGGCCTTCTTTTTTCTTTGCGATTCACTTTAAAGATTTGCTTGGCAGAGAGAAAAAGTGAAAGGGAGAAAGGAAGGAAAAGAAAATTAGAAAGAAAATGAATTTAAGGGTTACTTGGTAGAGTGAAAAATTAGAAGGAAAGAAAATACGAGGGAGGTAGTTTTCCCCTTGCTCCTATACAAATAATTTTCTCTCCGTATTGGGTGGAAAATACGAAAGAAAAGTGAAAACTATCCCACTTTAATATTGAAATTATGAAATTATGTTTTTTTTATCAGCAATGTATAATTTTTAAAAAATTCTAATTTTATTTTAACCATATTTATAATTAATTTTTATGATTTCATCTAATATTTTTATTATGATTTTATTTAGTTCATTTTAGTCCCTAAAAATTTTATTTAATCTAAAATTTACCCATATTTGTTTTTTATTTCATTATTAAATTCAATATTATTAATATAATAATATTTGTAACACCCGGGTTTGGGGGTCGGGTGAATTAAAATAATAAAATATTATTTTTGGGCCTCGTGTTTTCAAAACAAAAGATTTTATGTTGGACTTGTTTTAGTTTAAAGCCCAATTCCATGGTTTTTAGGATTTTTGGTGATAGCCATCTCATTAATGGCAAAGTGGTAAATATTTGGACTTTTAAAATAAACACTCCCTTATTTCAAACACCCAACTATTCATCATCTTCTTCTCTCCTCTTCCATTTTATTTCAACGACAAAAACCCCATTTCCCCTAGTTTACTATTCCACCATCTCTCTTGCTCATTGTTGGAGATTTCTTAAAGGTAAACACACTTTTGACTTGTCCTCATCGTTCTCTAAAAGTCTACGGTTTTATTTTTCATTTTAATCCATGATTTCTCATTTTGGAATTTTGAAAGTTTGGGTTAAAAATGTGAACTTTATTAGTTTTGACTTAAGCTTTTGATTTATTAATGATACATGAGTTGTTTATCATCTACAAGGTCCAACATATTCGATTTTTACAAGGTTTTATGGTGTTTCCCGAAATTGGGCTTTATGGAGGTTTTTGAAGGGTTTTAGGTTGAGTTTTGGGGGTGTTTAATGTGGAAATTTGTTGGATGATGGTTAGGCTATATATAAGGGTTGTTTTGGAAGCTTTGGGGAGTAATATAAGTGTTGGAAACATTGGTTTTAGGTTGTGCTTTAGGGCTGCTCGGGAATGAGGAATTTGAGATTGTCTTTAGCTTGAAATCATGTGTTTTGTGCTTGGTTTGTGTTCCGAGTTGACTACATTGAATTGTGGACTGATTTGTGGTTATTTTGATTGTGTTGGGATGATTAGAAGTAAGGAATTTTGTTGGTGAAGCCTCGGAGACGAATCCGGAGAATTTGGAGACTTGAGCTTGATTTTCGGCTTTCTTTTGGGTAGCAACGGTGAGTAGAAATGTCAAACTTTGATTTGTTTTCGAAATGGAACTCTTGGGGGTTTGGGTGGGACCTAGAGGGTTCACCTAAACCCAAGTGTAAGCTACTACTCCTACCTTTTTGTTATGTGTTGATGAGTGGCTATATGTTGCGGTATCATGTGCATCTTGAGTTGTTTTACATCGTTGTTGTTGTGTAGTCGTGTTGAAGTCGAGCCTCACGTGATGGTTGTCATAACTACGGTGATGAGTGGTCCCACCGGTAGTGACTAGTAGTAGAGTAAGGTGATGAGTGGTCCCATCGGAAAACTACTAGTCGAACGGTGATGTGTGGTCCTACCGTGTGTGTTGGTTGTGCATGTGCAAACCATGTGTAGTCTTGTTGTGATATCATTCGTGCATCCATTGATTTAATTGTCAATTATGAAAAGTGTTTTGAAAACTGCATGCTTGTTGAGTTTTTTTAGCTTCACTCACTAAGCTAGTTAGCTTACGCTCTCTTTTATTTCCAACATGCAGATCGTTAGAGTTCGGGAGGCAAATGGGCAAGGGAGGAGCTTTTGGAGTTCACAAGTAGCTCAAGTATGATTTACGTGTTTGTAATAATGCCTAGACGATGGGGGTGTAGACTTGTTTGGAGTTGGTGTCAAACTCCTTAGTTTGGTTTTGTGTTTGGATGAACATGTTGAATTGTTGATGCTATGATGGCCATGTTTATGTTTTTATGTCTTGGATTGGAAACCATGTTTACCTATTGCTTAAATGCCTTGTGTTTGAAGACCTTTACCCTTTTCCCATGAATGTTATGTGTGTTTGTTTAAAGGCATGTTTGACTTGTCTTGTAATGCTTGTGGTGGATGATTGATTTTCCTTGAATGGCTCTTGTGTATGTTAGTTGTTCAAACATGTTTATAGTAGGGTGTATGCCTTTAGAGCATGTTTTTGCATGTTGTGTTAGCTTCTTGAAGTCGTAGAGGGCGTTTGGGATCGTTTAGAGATGTTTAAAACTGGTTTTTGAAACTTACAAGTTGTAGGCGTTTCGGAACGGCTGAGGCTGTTTCGGAATGGGTGTGGTTCCAGGGTCACCCGTATCGGAACGCGTTTCGGTACGGTTTGGCTACTGTGAGCCCATGTTCCGATACAGGTCTCGAAACGTTTTGGCCACTGTGAGGCCCTGTTCCGGAATGTGTTTCGAAACGGCCAGGCGAAATGGGCCCCTGTTTCGAAACGGGGTGGATGCGTTTCGGTACGGGTGGTTGGCTTTTTGAACTGGAGCCCGTGTTTCGAAACGGGCAAAACCTGTTTCAGAACACAGGCCTGAAAATGGGTTTTTGACATCCCTAAAGGGTCTCTAGGGTCGAGCTTAGGCCTTGTTTGTTGTTGGCTCTCTTGTGGGCCTCGTTTGCAGTCGTGTATGCTTGTTCGGGGCGTACGTGTAAAAAAATGGACTAACTTGAATATATAGTAAATCTAAGTTAAATCACGTCTCGTTGCTCATTCTTGCCTTGCTTAACCGATGTTGCTGCTCACATAGGATTTAAATGATTCATCTAGACAAGATAATTAAAGAAAATTTTCTAGGGTTGCTAACCGAACGGGAGCCCTAGCGGGTTTCACTTCGGTTTTCCCCGTGTAGCCTACTCGGACCGGTCAGTCGTCCAGACCGGGACGAGGGGGTTACAATATTTTTATTCACTTTAGTCCCCGGAACATTTATTTAATCCAAAATTGAACCCTATTTGTATCTAATTTTATAATTTTATCTAATATTTTTACTATGATTTTATTTTTGTTAAATTTAATCCCTAAAATTTTATTTAATTTGGAATTGTAACCCCCTCACCCCGGTCTGGTCGGCTGGCCGGTTCGAGTAGGCTACACGGGGAAAACCGACATGAAACCCGTGGAGGTTCCACCTCGGTTAGCGACCCTAATTTTTTGTGTGTTTATTTTACGTCTTGTCTAGAGGCATTTAATTACCTAAGTGATCACGATAGCGGAAATCAAGGCCCACAAAAACCTTACCACAAACCGGGCCTAAGCCCAACCTTTGAGACCCATTAGAGATGTCCAAAAACCCATTTCCAGCTACCCGTTTCGAAACAGTCGTCACCCATTTCGAAACACGGGCTTAGTTAAAAAGGCCAGGTACCCGTACTGAGACGTATCCACCCCGTTTCGGAACATGGCCCTATTTCTGCCTAGGTGTTTCGATACTTGTTTCGAAACAGGCACCTCCAGTAGCCAAAGTGTTTCGAAACTTGTTTCGAAACAGGGGTTCACAGTGGCCAAATCGTATCGAAACGAGTTCTGATACGGGGTCCTTGGAGCCATACTCGTTCCGAAACAGCTTAGCCCGTTTCGAAACACTGGCTGTCTGCAATTTCCCAAAACCATCTTTAAACATCTCTAACCGATCCCAAAGGCCCTAAACAACTCCAACCAAACATACATCACTCACAAGCATATTCTAGAGGCATGGATCCTATGGCAAGACATACCCAAATCACACAAAGCACAAGGTGAGGCATCCATACATGGCATTCACGCAAAGGGCAATATTTCATAAAAAGGCATACTTAAGGGTTCAAAAGGCCATGAGGCTCAAGTTATCACATACAAGGTTTGCACATACAACCAAAGCAACCTAAACATCCAAAAGGCATGCCATCACACACAAGCATGCAACAAGATATAACATGTTTTACAAGCCAAGTCAAAACATGAACATCGACCACATTTATGAGTCATACATCGCTCATACAACACACACTAGCCCCATTACTAATCTACCACTTTAATTCAAAGTCATACTTGAGCAACTACACTTGGAAAGCCCCTCCGCCTTGCTCCTTGCTAACACCACGCTAATGATCTACATTGTTGAAAATGAGAGCGTAAGCTAGAAGCTTAGTGAGGATGCTCTAAAATCAAAAGCAACAACAATGCAGGGTCCAAGCAAGCAAATCCTTAACCTCGCATGCAACATACATAGGTATCGACGAGTCAACTTAGCTAGTCTTTCAAGAGTCATAATATGGCATCTCACATCATACTAAGCTCAACAATGTATATCAACATCACAACATCATAGTTATAATATCAAGTTCATTGGCCACTATTAGTTTACCCGGATGTGCAGATTAAATCTCAACAACAACATTACCTCGGTGGGATTACACTCATCACCGGACCTTGCATGGGTGGGATTCCACTCATCACCACATGCCCTACGGATGGGATTCCACTCATCATCGCGTAGAATATCAATAAATTTCCGGTGGAATATTACATTATCGTACTCCTCCTTGATGACTCAACGCCATCAAGGCCACGCGCGTTTTGACTCAATTGTGTGCACACTAATCCTAATGATCGATCATTTACACCCGGTAAGTTAATTAGTGTCAATTTCTTTAACCACCTCACACATCCACCATATATAACACATGTACATCATAGGTATAAACATACAAATCAAATCCATATTTCACAAGATCAATAGGCAATGACATAGTAAGCATCAATAGAAATCAAGGAGTTAAACTATCAACTTAACTCCCACCTAGGAATGGCCTACCAAGCTCATCCCAACACATCCACTACACACACTTAAACCAACTTTAAAACAAATTTAAAGTTTTACTCACCACCCTTCCTTAGCAACCCAAGCAAGCAAGCAAGCCTCCTAAATTCCCGGATTCGGTCCCGATGCTTCTCCGATGTCTCCTCTCGTTTCTAGCCAATCAAAACACATCCATTACTCAGAAATCAATGCTAAATTTCAGTTACAAACCCCACTTACAACACAAGCCAAACTTCACCCAAATTCAAACCCATTTTCTCACCAAATTTCCAATTTTCGTGCTCCCTTATTACCCAGCAAAAAACCATGATTTCAAGCACCCAAAAGACATCTAAAAGGTTCCAAAACACTTTCCTAACATCCCTAAACCATCAGCCCTTTAACCCAAGCCTAAAACTCACCAAAAACTCAATTTTAGACACCTCAAAAATGGCCCCAAAGACCCACTTCGGGTTTTCACCCAAAATAAACCATTTTAAGATATTTTGTGTATTATGATGAGATTAAACTAAAACCCAACTTAACAAACCAAAATCATATGTAAAACCCATTAAAAATTCAAACTTTATTTAAACTTGAAATTTCAAAAAGATGGTAGTTTTCAATTTCAAGACTAGGTAAATGTAGAGGATGTTGAGGAGAGTGTAAATATGTAATTACCTTTGAAAATACCTTTGAATAAATGGAGAAATTTGATGGAATAGTAAATTTGGGGTTTGGGAGGGTTTAGTGTGGTTTTCACGTTGAAGGGAGAAAAATGGGGAAATATGGAGTCCTTTTTTTGTTCCTTTTTGATTCAAAAAGGTGGTCTTCCACTTTTTCTTTTAATTACAAAAATGTCACACATTTTATTTTAAATTCCAATTAAATCAAGACTAAGGTCAATTTAATTAAAATTGATTTTACCGACTCGAACCAACTCACACGACTAACTTCTAACCCCAAAACACGGGTGTTACAACTCTCTCCCACTTAAGGAATTTCGTCCCCGAAATTACCTGGCTGAAAGAGATACGGAAACTGCCTTTCCATATCCTCCTTCCTCTCCCAAGTGGCCTCGTCCACCCCTCGACATTGCCACCGCACTTTCACTAATTCAATCGATCTACCCCGCAACACCTTACTGTCAGAAGCTAGGATCTCAACTGGTTCTTCCTCATAAGTCAAATCTGTATTCAATTCAATCTCCTCTACAGGCATAACATGTGATGTATCGGACCTATACTTACAGAGCATCGAAACATGAAATACATCGTGTATCTTCTCTAGCTCGGATGGCAAACGCAACTGATAAGCAACTGGGCCAACCATCTTCACAATCTCATACGGTCATATGTACCTCGGACTCAACTTCCCCTTTCGGCCAAATCTCATCACTTTCTTCCACGGAGACACTTTCAAGAATACCTTCTCACCCACTGAGAACTCAACTTCCTTCCTCCTCAAGTCGGCATAGGACTTCTGCCTATCCGAAGCAGCCTTCAATCGATTGCAAATCAATTTTACCTTGTCAGTGGTCCCCTTGAGCAAATCCGGCATAGGTAACAACTTCTGTCCCACTTCGGCCCAACAAACTGGAGTTCTACACTTTCTACCATACAAGGCCTCATACGGAGCCATCTGAATACTCGAACGGAAGCTATTATTGTACGCAAACTCAACTAGAGGCAAATGCTTCTCCCAAGTACCCTGAAAATAAATGATGCAACAACACAACATATCCTCTAAGATCTATATAACCCTCTCTGACTGACCATCTGACTGAGGATGAATGGATGATAAGACGTGCTGAAATTCAAACGGGTACCCAAAGCAGTATGCAGACACTCCCAAAATCGAGCAGTAAACCTCGGATCTCTATCGGACACAATAGACTTCGGCACACCATGCAGTCTAACAATCTCACCAATGTACAGATCGGCCAATCTATCTAAAGTGTAAGTGGTATTGACTGCCAAGAAGTGAGCACACTTCGTAAAACAATCTACTATAACCCACACTGAGTTCTTCTTCGTAGGAGTTAAAGGTAAACCCGAAACAAAATCCATGATAATGTTCTCCCATTTCCATTCCAGAATTCTCAATGGTTGCAACAAACCTGAGGGAACCTGATGTTCCGCCTTCACTCTCTGACACACCAAACACTTACTCATGAAGTCGGCTACATCTCTCTTCAAACCAACCCAAAAGTACTCATTCTTCAAATCATGGTACATCTTCGTACTTCCAGGATGCATAGCAAACGGACTACTGTGTGCTTCAGTCAAGATCGTACGTCTCAAGTCACTGTCTTCTGGCACAACTATCCTATCTTTGAAACACAAGACTCTATCGGTACTAAAACTGTAGTATGAAGGTCTACCCTCGGCTACATCTTGCACGTGAGGTGCCAAAGATCTATCTAAGAGCTGCTTCTCTCTAATCAACTGACCTAGAGTAGGTCTAACCTGAAGCTCGGCTACCAAGCCACCATCCCCGGACAAGCTCAATCTAGCAAACATGGCTCTCAAGTCTACGGCTATCTTTCTACTCAATGCATCGGCCACTACATTGGCCTTACCCGGATGGTACTCAATGGTAAGATCATATTCTTTTAGCAACTCTAACAATCTACGCTGTCTGAGATTCAAATCTCGCTGAGTCATGATGTACTTCAAGCTCTTGTGATCTGTGTACACTGTGCACTTCTCACCGTACAAATAATGCCTCTAAATCTTCAGAGAAAACACAACTGCAGCTAACTCTATGTCATGGGTCGGATAGTTGCGCTCGTGAGTCTTCAACTGTCTCGAGGCATAAGCCACCACCCTCTTGTCTTGCATGAGAACACAACCTAGGCCTACATAGGAGGCATCACTGTAAACTACATAGTCTTTCCCAGACTCTGGCTGAATCAAGATCGGTGCTTCGGTCAAAGCTTCTTTCAACTTCTCAAAGGCTCTCTGTCTTGCATCTGACCACTCAAACTAAACACTCTTCTGAAGCAACTGTGTCAATGGAGCGGCTATCTTCGAGAAACCTTCTACGAACCTTATATAATATCCAGCTAAGCCTAGAAAGCTACGAACCTTCTACGAACCCAAAAGGCATGACTAAAAACTCATAGTGACCATACCTAGTCCTAAAGGCTGTCTTCGGTACATCAACCTCTCTTACCTTTAGCTGGTAGTAACCTGATCTCAAGTCGATCTTCGAAAAGACTGATGCCCCTCTCAACTGGTCAAACAAATCATCAATTCTAGGCAAAGGATACTTATTCTTCACTGTTAACTGATTCAACTGTCTGTAGTCTATACACATTCTCATGCTTCCATCTTTCTTCTTCACAAACAGAACTGGTGCACCCCAAGGTGAAGAACTAGGTCGAATAAAGCCTCTATCTGTCAACTCTTGCAACTGAGTCTTCAACTCTTTCAGTTCTTTCGGTGCCATGCTATACGGAGCAATCGAAACAGGAGCTGAATCAGAATAAGTCTCAATAGTAAACTCTACCTCTCTATCCAGTGGGAAACCTGGCAACTCTTCCGGAAACACACTAGGAAAGTCACACACTGTCCGGATGTCTTGAGGTCTAACCTCACTCGTGTTTGGATTCATCACATAAGCCAAATATGATTCGCAACCCATCTCAACTAACCTCTTAGCCTCTAGAACCGAAACTACATTGGATAAGAACTTCAAGTTCTCACCCACTACTACTATCTCATAATCTTCTGTGAGCCTCAAAGAAATCCTCTTAGTTTCAAAGTCTATCCTAGCTCTATGCTCAGTGAGCCAGTCCATACCTAGAATTACATCAAAGCCATAGAAAGGTAGCTCCATCATATCCACTGGAAACACATGTCCCTGAACCATCAACGGGCACCTTCTGTACATCTTTCTAACTACTACTGTGTCCTCAAAGGAACTAGTAACACTAACTCCTACCTCTAACATTTCACAAGGCAAATTCAACGACTATGCCTGCTCACTCAGAATATAAGAATGTGTAGACCCGGGGTCAATCAAAGAAAGCAAACCCAAAGACTGTATCGAGAAGTTATCTGCGATCACATCTGTGTCATGCTGATCCCCACGCTGAGCGTAAACTCTGGCCTGACCTCCGCCCTCCGGTTGGACTGCAACTACATGTGCTATGTTCCTTTGACCATCATTCCTCGGCTGGAAGTTGCCTCTACCGCGCCCGCGGCCTCTCTAGAAGTCATTGGCTCTAGTAGGAGCCTGAGCTGGTGCCTGCCCCACCTGATGTGGACAGTCACGTCTAATATGATCTCTAGCCCCACAACTCCAATACGAGTGGAAATTCCCCCAACACTCTCCGGTGTGGTTCCTCCCGCAAGTAGCACATGTGGGCAACTTCCCACCAGCCCTCTGGCCCTGTTGGCCCCTACCGTGGTTACCGCCACCACGCCTATGATCATAATGATGCTGGTTGTCTCGATGCCTCTTGGCATCACCTCTATCAAAGTCACTGGACCTCTTACCCGAACTAGAACCACCAGACCGTTTGGTCAAGACCAAACTGTGCTCCAAGTCCTTGGCCCTCGCGACCAAGACATCAAAATCGGTGTAGTCCGAAGCTAGAGTATACCTCTTGATCTCTTCATTCAACCCATAACGGAAACGGTTACAACGTTCCACTTCAGTAGGAACAAGCTCATATGCATGCTGACTCAGTCTAACAAATCGAATCTCATAGTCGGTCACGGACATACCCCCTGAAGCAGAGCCATAAACTCCCTCTTTTTCTCATCGAGATATCGAGGACCCAAATACTTCTTACAGAATGCTGACTCAAAGAACTCCCAAGTAATTTCGGCCTCCTCCATACCCGTAGTGATGGTGACCCACCAAGTGTAGGCATCACCCTGAAGCAAGGACTCAACACACCCTAACTTGCGTCCTCCAATACATCCCATCTGTGACAAGATACAGGCGGTCTTCTCTAACCACATCTCAGACCTCTCGGGTGTCAACCCTCTGAACTCTTCAACTCCCAAACTGCGGAGTCTCTCCAAAGGCAACCCGGTACCCTCTCCCTGAGGCTGTGCCGCTGCCTGACCCCCAGCCACTGCAGCCTGGAAAGCTCCAGCTATCACCTGGACTAAAGGAGCTAAATCAATTCCGGCCGGTCCTTGGCCTACTTGAGGTCCAACACCCTCGCCTCCCGCCTCACCTCCCTCTTGATGAGGAGGAGATGGAGGAGGTTGAGGAGCTTGTGCCCGTGGTTCCGGCTGAACCATCCTAGGCATCTCACGTGGTCTCATGATACGGCTAGCAAGATAATAACTACAACAAACAACAACAAACAGATAAGGATTACATTAGCAAAAGCAAGGGTCCAACAGTGCTCAAGTACTTCCTTACACAAAAACCTTTTTAAATTAAGCAATAGTAGCAATGGGCACTCGACTCAACACCAAACGCAACAATTCATGCTTCAAACCATCATGCGAATAATCAAACAACGAGATTTCATGGCAAGCATACATCAAGCAATACAATTACTTAACACATCAAGCTTACCTCACTTACCTGCCCGAGGTCTCGGTAACCTCAGGCTCTGATACCAACAAATGTAACCCCCTCGCCCCGGTCTGGTCGGCTGACCGGTTCGAGTAGGCTACACGGGGAAAACCGACATGAAACCCGTGGAGGTTCCACCTCGGTTAGCGACCCTAATTTTTTTTTGTTTATTTTACGTCTTGTCTAAAGGCATTTAATTACCTAAGTGATCACGATAGCGGAAAGCAAGGCCCACAAAAACCTTACCACAAACCGGGCCTAAGCCCAACCTTTGAGACCCATTAGAGATGTCCAAAAACCCATTTCCAGCTACCCGTTTCGAAACAGTCGTCACCCGTTTCGAAACACGGGCTTAGTTAAAAAGGCCAGGTACCCGTACCGAGACGTATCCACCCCGTTTCGGAACAGGGCCCTATTTCTGCCTAGGCGTTTTGATACTTGTTTCGAAACAGGCACCTCCAGTAGCCAAAGTGTTTTGAAACTTGTTTCGAAACAGGGGTTCACATTGGCCAAATCGTATCGGAACGAGTTCCGATACGGGGTCCCTGAAGCCATACCCGTTCCGAAACAGCTTAGCCCATTTCGAAACACTGGTTGTCTGCAATTTCCCAAAACCATCTTTAAACATCTCTAACCAATCCCAAAGGCCCTAAACAACTCCAACCAAACATACATCACTCACAAGCATATTCTAGAGGCATGGATCCTATGGCAAGACATACCCAAATCACACAAAGCACAAGGTGAGGCATCCATACATGGCATTCACACAAAGGGCAATATTTCATAAAAAGGGCATACTTAAGGGTTCAAAAGGCCATGAGGCTCAAGTTATCACATACAAGGTTTGCACATACAACCAAACCAACCTAAACATCCAAAAGGCATGCCATCACACACAAGCATGCAACAAGATATAACATGTTTTACAAGCCAAGTCAAAACATGAACATCGACCACATTTATGAGTCATACATCGCTCATACAACACACACTAGCCTCATTGCTAATCTACCACTTTAATTCAAAGTCATACTTGAGAAACTACACTTGGAAAGCCCTCCGCCTTGCTCCTTGCTAACACCGCGCTAATGATCTGCATTGTTGAAAATGAGAGCGTAAGCTAGAAGCTTAGTGAGGATGCTTTAAAATCAAAAGCAACAACAATGCAGGGTCCAAGCATGCAAATCCTTAACCTCACATGCAACATACATAGGTATCGACGAGTCAACTTAGCTAGTCTTTCAAGAGTCATAATATGGCATCTCACATCATACTAAACTCAACAATGTATATCAACATCACAACATCATATTTATAATATCAAGTTCATTGGCCACTATTAGTTTACCCTGATTTGCGGATTAAATCTCAACAACAAAATTACCTCGGTGGGATTACACTCATCACCGGACCTTGCATGGGTGGGATTCCACTCATCACCACATGCCCTACGGATGGGATTCCACTCATCATCGCGTAGAATATAAATAAATTTCCGGTGGAATATTACATCACCAAACTCCTCCTTGGTGACTCAACGCCATCAAGGCCACACGCATTTTGACTCAATTGTGTGCACACTAATCCTAATGATCGATCATTTACACCCGGTAAGTTAATTAGTGTCAATTTCTTTAACCACCTCACACATCCACCATATATAACACATGTACATCATAGGTATAAACATACAAATCAAATCCATATTTCACAAGATCAATAGGCAATGGCATAGTAAACATCAATAGAAATCAAGGAGTTAAACTACCAACTTAACTCCCACCTAGGAATGGCCTACCAAGCTCATCCCAACACATCCACTACACACACTTGAACCAACTTTAAAACAAATTTAAAGTTTTACTCACCACCCTTCCTTAGCAACCCAAGCAAGCAAGCAAGCCTCCTAAATTCCCGGATTCGGTCCCGATGCTTCTCCGATGTCTCCTCTCGTTTCTAGCCAATCAAAACACATCCATTATTCAGAAATCAATGCTAAATTTCAGTTGCAAACCCCACTTACAACACAAGCCAAACTTCACCCAAATTCAAACCCATTTTCTCACCAAATTTCTAATTTTCGTGCTCCCTTATTACCCAGCAGAAAACCGTGATTTCAAGCACCTAAAAGACATCTAAAAGGTTCTAAAACACTTTCCTAACATCCCTAAACCATCAGCCCTTCAACCCAAGCCTAAAACTCACCAAAAACTCAATTTTAGACACTTCAAAAATGGCCCCAAAGACCGACTTCGGGTTTTCACCCAAAATCAACCATTTTAAGATATGTTGTGTATTATGATGAGATTAAACTAAAACCCAACTTAACAAACCAAAATCATATGTAAAACCCATTAAAAATTCAAACTTTTTTTAAAATTGAAATTTCAAAAAGATGGTAGTTTTCAATTTCAAGACTAGGTAAATGTAGAGGATGTTGAGGAGAGTGTAAATATGTAATTACCTTTGAAAATACCTTTGAATCAATGGAGAAATTTGATGGAATAGTAAATTTGGGGTTTGGCAGGGTTTAGTGTGGTTTTCACGTTGAAGGGAGAAAAAGGGGGAAAGATGGAGTCCTTTTTTTGTTCCTTTTTTATTCAAAAAGGTGGTCTTCTACTTTTTCTTTTAATTACAAAAATGCCACACATTTTATTTTAAATTCCAATTAAATCAAGACTAAGGTCAATTTAATTTAAATTGATTTTACCGACTCGAACCAACTCACACGACTAACTTCTAACCCCAAAATATGGGTGTTACAGGAATTGACCTCTATTTTATGATCTAGTCTATTATCTTATAATAGTAAACTTTACATTTCAGTCACTAATTTTATAATTGCAATTAGGGACTTGTTTTAGCTCGGATTAACCTAAAACTTGGTCTATATGTCAATGATGATATTTATTTTACAAAATAAGATTTAATTTCACTTTTTGAAAAAATGGCCCCTGTATTTTATGAATGTTTTCAAAATGGCCCATAAACTACTTATTGTTTTGCAATTAATACTCTATTTCAAATTCGATTTCAACACGAATTTACCATTAAGTCTAATTGTAACTGGTGAGTCTAAAACGAACCTGAAATTGGGTTTTTAAATTAAAATCTAACTTATGAATTATTTACATTTTAGTCCCTAAACCCCAATTCGGTTAAATTTACTTCGATTTGAACTTCTTTTTTAGCAAAACAGAGGTATACAATGTTTCTACTTATATTAAACTTTTATTTTAGTTTTGAATATTTTTTGGGTTCAAATCTTGTAAAATTACCAAAATACTTTTTTGTTAAATCGTTTATTTTCTAAAGTTTTTAAAAGTTTATTTTCTCGGGTGACTTTAGTTAATTGTTTCTCCTTTATGTTCACGTTGGTTGTTTACTTTCATGTAATCAAATATGCTTGTTTTTTAATTTGTTTTAGGCTACAAATGGGCCATTTGTAGCATTCGATATTCGGGTTGGATTCGTTTGTACATGTATTAGGTGCTACATTGACAATCAAACTCTCGGGATTAGATTACAAAAATATTAGACTAAATTATAAAAATTAGAAATGAATAGAGGTTAATTTTGGATTAAATAAAAATTTTATAGACTAAACTGGACAAAAATAAAATCATACTAAACATATTGGACTCAATTATAAAAAAAAAAATAGAAATACATATAGGTCAATTTTGAATTAAATAAAAAAATTAGGGATTAAATTGAACAAAAATAAAACTATATTAAAAATGTTAGATTAAATTATAAAAATTAGAAACAAATATGGGTCAATTTTAGATTAAATAAAAAAAATTTAAGGACTAAATTGAATAAAAAATTAAATTATAAATATTGTTAATAAATTATAAAAATAAAAATAAATTATAATTTTCAAAGCTAAATTTTCTTTCCTCTCACTTTTTCATTGTACCTAGCAATAGCGGGGAAAGAAACTTATTTTCCTTTTAATTTTTCATCCTCTCAACCAAGCACACCGATGGAAAGAAAAAATATATTTTCCATCCTTTCATTTTTCCGTCACTTTAATTTTCCATCCTTCTAATTTTCTTTCCTCTCTACCAAGCAAAGGCTAAGTGTTAAAACATATAAAAATATATCAAAAAAACATACAAATATTCGATAATATTGGAAATTAGATTATGAAACAAATTTTCTTTGAAAAGATGAACTCATCGTTGTAGGGATGCTTATCAAGCGAGTCGATAAAAAATATCGTTGCTCGACTCGAATCGTTACTCGTTAAATTCAATAAAAATTTTCTCGACTCGTGCTCCTAAAAAATCTCGTTGTTTGGCTCGACTCGTTGCTCGTGAAGCTCGCCAAAATTTTTACCTTGCTTTTTTAAATATATGTAAAATCTAGTGATATTATTAGAGCTTAATATAAACATACGAATTCAGGAAAAAAATGAGGATTGACGAGATAAATAAACGAACATGTCATGGCCGAGTTATAGATGAAGTCGATATTCGAGTGTGAGACTCTTTTTAATTTCTCAACAATCTTCGACGAACAACAAAAGATAAAAAACCTTAGGGATTTGGGGTTTTTAACTTTTAATCATATTTTTTACATGGAAACAAAAATAATTTTACCTTTTTTTACTTTTACAAAAAATGTAATAATAAAAAAAGAAAGACTTTAATAAAAAGACATGGAAAGAATAATTATTATAATTTAATTTTTATTAATACAAATTAACTTTGAATTCTAGGGAAAAACAAAATGTTTTGAAAATTTGAAACCAAATATTTTTATGGGTAAATTATCTAGAAAGTCACTGAGTTTTTTTAGAGTTTTCAACTAGCATTTAAACTAATTGGAACATAATTTTTTAAGGTAACCACAAAAAAATATAATAAAGTTATAAAAAAACAACGAGCTGCTCACGAACTTATCGAGTCGAGTTAGGTCTTGCTCGACTTGACTCGCTAAGATCTCGAGTCAAACTCAAATCGAGCGTTTATCGAGTTTTGACCGTCGAATTTGAGCTGTTTACGAACTGCTCAACTCAAATAACACCCTTACTCATTAGACTAATCACAATGACTTACAATTTTAATGGCACCTTCACTGTTAGAAACACTTAATTTAACTCGATTAAAATGACTATGAATGCAATTATTTAAAATTCTCAAATTCTCTCTACCAAAGCCTTAATTCTCAAATTTTCTAAAATTCTCAAATTTATCATATTTCCGAATGCAATTATTTAAAACCATTATTGCATATTTTTATTCGGTTAAGGTTTATTTTAGGCATAATGCTAAAAAAATGCCCATAATATTTGATTGAATTGTCACTTTAGCCTTTTTTTAAGTAATTTAACCCTTAACGTTTTATTTTTTGTCAAAATGTCCCATATGCGGATGAAAACTGTTAATCAACTGGCAATAAACAGCTTGAAATGACTTGGCAGAATGACACGTCGGAAGAAAAAATATTTTATATTTTATACAATTTTATAAATTTATTTTTTGATTGATGTGTTATTCTGTTAAGTCAACATATTTGTTTATATGACACTGCTAATCGCGACGTGCGTTGTCATGTAGGTTTGGCATATCATTTCAAGTCATTTACCGTTGGTTGACTAATAGTTTTTATCCGTAGATGGGCCGTTTTGACAAAAAATAAAACGTTGAGGGCTAAATTACTTTAAAAAAGAATATGGGCCAAAATGACAATTTAATCAAACATTAGGGTCATTTTTAAACATTATGCCTTTATTTTATTGATAAAATATTAATCCTCAATGGAGGTACGAAATAAAACAAAACAAAACAAAGATCACACACCTAAATCATAAAAACGACAAGGGCAGGATTAAACTTACCTTTCGAATGAATAAGATAGAACACTATGAGTAGGGGTGTTCATTGTCGGATATCGGATCGGATCCGATCCGGTTTTTTCGGATATTCGGGTTTTCGGATCGGCAATATAGTGATCCGTATCCGATTCGGAAAAAATCGGATATCCGGTTTTTCGGATACCGGATAATCGGATCGGATATTCGGATATCCGATTATCTGAACATATAATTTGATTCTACTATTTTTTCGAATTTGAAGGTCGTATTTATGAAAATTTCGGAATTTCGAATATAACAAACAACAAATTGCTAAATATAACAAGTTCACATCTATGAAAAATTCAATTTTTTAAATTTTCGGATATAACAAGCATCAAATTGTTAAATATAACAAGATTAATATTTAAAATATATTAGATTTTCGGATTTTCGGGTTTTCGGATAATCCGAAACTTGAAATATTGCGATCCGTATCCGATCCGGAAAATCTATAATCGGATCGGATATCTGATCCGAAAATAAAAATCAGATCGGATATCCGAATTTTCGGATCGGATCAACAGATAATCGGATCGGTCGGATCGGATATTTTTGAACACCCCTAACTATGAGAACGGATACGAGAATGTATAGCATAGTAGAGGATCACAAGAATAATCATCACTCATGCTTCATAGAGATATTTTTTTTTTAAAATAACAATTAAATTTTATTAAAAACCGTAAAAGATATTATAAATATAATATATCTGAAAGGGAGAATATTGGGGACTAGTCCATCAAAATGTCATACAAAAATTTAAAAGTGCAAAGAAAAATAGATACCTCCATAGAAATTAGCTTATTGTTAAAATTCAGAAGCCTTCTTGAATCTTTTTGTCTCTGTCCAAACGAGACGCGTGACGGGATGAAAAAGGAGTGGTGAGGGAGACAAACTATCAAGCAGATGGCTCTGCTACCCAGGACTGTTTATATCGGCAAACAACTATCAACCGAGTGGAGATCCATCTTTTTATGACCAACTACATAATCATAATTAGAAACTAGCTAGCGTCGTGAAGATCTCTGTGCGAGCACCAAACGACCACTAAGGTATGTTAAAATCATGCCAACACGACAGATGAAACGAAACCACAAAAACAAAAAAAATGCCTCAATGGTAAAGAAAAAACGTGCCATAATGTTGAATGAAGGAAGAAGGTTCTAGCTGAAGAATGAAGGTTCTAGCTAAACGTTGTTGAGCCCTGCTGTTAGGGTTTGTTAGCTAACAGCTGAAATGTAACTGTTTATAGCTATGTTTGTTAGAAGCAGTTACCCTTCTGTTTTAGGAATAGTATTGGCTATAAAAGGCAACTCTCACTCAATGTATAATTAATCTTGAGCAATTATAATCAGATTTCTTTTCATTCTAAAATGTTTTTACAGTGATCTTAATATGGTATCTTTCGCCAGAGATCTTTGAGGAAATCTTCCGCTTGCATTTGCTTTCTTCTTCTTGCTAGTTCAACTAGCGTCTCATATTCTGCTCTTGATTGTTTCTTTTTCTTCTTTTTGAGTCCGTTTGTGTTCTTGCACAATGGTTGAGTCATCTTCTACTGGAAAATTTTTTACTCACAAAACCATCAATGTTGTTTTGGATGAGATGAATTTCTTGTTGTGGAAACAACAAGTGTTGCTTACTGTTCGCAGCCATCGTCTTGAGAAGCTGCTCACCGGTCAACAGAAACCTCCGTCGGAGATGGTTACGAATGCTACTGGTCAGTCGGTTTCTAATGATGCATATAAAGTGTTTGTTGCTCAGGATTCTGCGCTTGCATCCTGGCTACTGTCTACAATTAGTGCACACATGTTGCCGCTCTTTGTGGGTGCTGAGACGGCGTCTGAAGTGTGGGACACAGTTCTTAAGTTCTTCTCCAGTCGCTCTACGACGAGTGTTATGAGTTTGCATTGCAAACTGCGATCGATCAAGAAAGGTGAACAAACGATGCGGTCCTATCTGACGCAGATCAAAGAAGTGTGTGATGCTCTTGGAGCTTGTGGCAGCAAGGTTTCATATGTGGAGCATATTGCCACGATCTTGAATGGCCTCCCATCTGAATATCAGCCTTTCATGGTTGTTATTACATCTAGTAAAGATCCTTTTTTCTCTTGATGGAGTTAAGTCTGTGTTAATTGATGCTGAGACTCAACTTCGAGGGTTTCATGTTGATGCTCAACTTCCCATTGTGGCTAATGTTGCTCACATGCATCTTGGTTCTGGAAATGGAAATCAAAATTCTAGACCTGGTCCGTTTTACAATGGTGGACGATCTGGAGGTCGTGGGCGAGGGCGAATGCGCTTGCAGTGCCAGTTGTGTGGCAAGACTGGGCATTCTGCCGATCGTTGCTGGCGTAGATATGATAAATCCTTTGCTGGTGTTCTAGCTAGGTCATCTGATGATCGTGCAGGAACTTCTAGCAGTGGTATGGAGGCTAATAATGTGTGTTTCAACTGCTGTACTCAATCTCATAGTGGAGCTGGAGCTGATACATGGGTGGTGGACTCAGGAGCAACTCACCATGTAACTCTAGATATCTCGAATCTGGCTAATGGTACTGATTATGAAGGCCCTGGTAAGTTGGTAGTGGGTAATGGCTCTAGTCTGAACATTTGCAAGACTGGTCAAGCCTCTTTAATTTCTTCCTCTCGCAACTTATTGCTTAAAGATTTATTTCATGTGCCATCTTTAACCAAGAACTTGTTGTCTGTATCAAAATGTGCTAAAGACAATGATGTATTTTTTGAATTTCATGCTAAGACATGCCTTGTTCGTGATGAGAAGACTGGGAGTTTGCTTGTGCAAGGACATGAAGATGGTGGCTTGTACAAGTTTGAAGCTGTTAAAGAGCATGTTCGAGCTGAAGCTAATGTAGTTACTACTTCTAAAAATACATATGATGTATGGCATCGAAGGCTTGGGCATCCTGCCCATAGCACTTTGATTCAAGTCTGTAAAAATGTCAATGTTGTACTTGATTCAACAGATAATAAAAGCTCAGTTTGTGTTTCATGTAAAGTTGGTAAAAGCCACAAGTTGCCCTTCTCAGATTCTTCTTCAGTGTATACCAAACCTTTTCAATTGGTGTTCACAGATCTATGGGGACCATCTCATGTTGTCTCCTATGATGGTTATAGGTATTATATTTCGTTTGTTGATGCAGCAACACGACATTACTGGTTGTATCTTCTTAAAACCAAAGATCAAGCTCTACAAGCGTTTCAGTTGTTTCGGAGTATGGTTAAAATGTAGTTTGAAGCTGAGGTTAAAGAGGTGCAGAGTGACTGGGGAGGGGAGTTTCGAAAGCTCTCCACAGTGTTGGCTTCTTTAGGCATTCTTCATCGCAAAACTTGTCCCCACACGTCGGAGCAGAACGGGGTGGTGGAGAGAAAACACCGTCATATAGTAGAGTTGGCTCTTGTCTTGTTGAATCAAGCCTCCCTTCCATTCAAATTCTGGTCATATGCAATGACCACGAGTGTTCATCTTATCAATCGATTGCCAACTTCAGTTCTTCAGGGCAAATCTCCATTCGAAGTACTGTATAATAAGGTTCCTGATTATGAAAGCCTTAAGGTGTTTGGCTGTAGGTGCTTCCCTCACTTGCGAGACTTTCAGGTTCACAAGCTTAGTTATCGTTCTGCCCCATGCACGTTCCTTGGTTACAGTGCCCAGCATCGTGGCTACTGTTGTCGAGCACCTGATGGTCGAGTATATATCTCTCGCCATGTTGTATTTGATGAGGCTTGTTTTCCTTTTGCAGAATTATCTTGTGAAGGTCCTGCTGAGGCTCGAACCAGGGTCTCACCGTCATATGCTTCTTTCCCAGTTGTTGAAGGTGCTGATCGTGTGTGTTCAAGAGTATCTCCTACACCGCCACCTTGTATGGTTCCTCCTATGGTGGCACCTCATTCAACGTCATCTATGTCTCATGATCCCTCTTCCATTGGTCCATCTAATTCTGGTGGTGGTACTTCTTCAGTAGTTGGTGGTGTTCCAAGTGGTACTCCCTCGAGTGCTGGTCCTTCAAGTGCTGGTGTCTCAAATGCTGGTCCTTCAAATGCTGGTCCCTCAGATGTGAATCCTTCCAGTGCAGTTGATACTGGATTAAGTGATGCAGCTTCTATGGTTGTTCGTGCTACACATGATGCTGATCAGGTTGTTCTTCATGATCCAGTTGTACCAAGAGCTTTGCATGACTCAGGTGCCACAACTTCATGTACGAGTCAACATTCCATGACTACTCGTAGTAAGAATGGGATATTTAAACCTAAAAGTTTTGTTGTTATGCATGCTACTGAGGATGCTGAGCCTTGCAATGTTCAAGAGGCGCTTGAATCTCCTAACTGGAGAGGGGCTGTGATGAATGAGTATGAAGCGTTGGTTAATAATAAAACCTGGAGTTTAGTGGCACTACCTGAGGGTCGATCTACGGTGGGCTGCAAGTGGCTGTTTCGCATCAAACGAAACGTTGATGGATCCATTCAACGTTATAAAGCGCGTCTGGTGGCTAAGGGCTATTCCTAAGTCCCTGGGCAGGACTTCCAGGACACGTTTAGCCCGGTGGTTAAGTCAGCAACTGTTAATGTTGTTCTTGCACTTGTTGTTGCTCAGAATTGGAAACTCAGGCAGGTGGACATCAACAACGCGTTCTTGAATGGTGAATTAAGTGAGGTCTTCATGCAACAACCACCTGGTTTCGAACAACAGGCTCCAGATGGTTCAACGCTTGTGTGCAAGCTAAGCAAAGCTTTATATGGGCTCCGACAGGCACCACGCAACTGGTATTCAAAGCTCAAGGATCATCTGATTGCCATTGGCTTCAATGGTTCCAGGGCTGACAGCTCCTTATTTGTTAAACGTACTGAAGTTGGCATCACCTATGTGTTGGTGTATGTCGATGATATTATAGTGACAGGAAGCTTGGACAGTGATATTGAAGATGTGGTTGCACAGCTTGGCAACAAATTCTCTCTTAAAGATTTGGGGTTGCTTAATTTCTTCTTGGGCATTGATGTGCGTCGTGTTGGTACTTCAGTTTTACTGAGTCAAAAGAAGTATGTGCTCGAGCTTCTTGATAAAGCTAAGATGAGGAATGCTACTCCAGTACCAACGCCAATGGTGGTTGGATCCAAGCTTACACGAGAAGAGGCTGGGAGTGCTCTTATCAATGCCACTGAGTATAGAAGCCTTGTGGGAGCCTTATTGTACGTGTGTCATACAAGGCCCGATATAGCCTACAGTGTGAATAAACTAGCACAGTTTATGCACACTCCGTGTGAGCAACACATGGTGGCTGTCAAACGTGTGTTGAGGTATTTGAATGGAACGTTGGATTATGGCTTACTGTTTGCAGCAAATGATGAACCTTGTCACCTAGTCGCATTTGTTGATGCTGATTGGGGAGGGTGCCCAGAGGATCGTCGTTCCATCTCTGGAAATTGTGTCTATCTCGGAGGAAACTTGGTCACATGGAATTCACGCAAACAAAAGGTGGTGTCCAGGTCGACAACCGAGGCTGAGTATCGGAGTCTTGCAGATGTAACATCTGAAGTCTCTTGGCTTGATGCTTTGCTGCAAGATATGGGAGTTCAACAAGAGAAGGTTCCTGTGGTTTGGAGTGACAATTCTAGTGCCATTGCCGTCAGTGCTAACCCAGTGTATCACTCCAAGACGAAGCACGTGGAGCTCGATGTTCATTTTGTTCGAGAGAAGGTGGCAGCCAACAAATTGCAAGTTAACTATGTTCCGGCAGCTGATCAGGTGGCAAATGGTTTTACTAAACCTTTGTCGAAAACATACTTTCAGCTCTTTCGACAAACGGTTAGGTGTATGTTCGATTGAAGAAGCAGAGAAAGGGAAAAGTAGAGAGCATGTTGAATGAAGGAAGAAGGTTCTAGCTGAAGAAGGAAGGTTCTAGCTAAACGTTGTTGAGCCCTGCTGTTAGGGTTTGTTAGCTAACAGCTGAAATGTAACTGTTTATAGCTATGGTTGTTAGAAGCAGTTACCCTTCTGTTTTAGGAATAGTATTGGCTATAAAAGGCAACTCTCACTCAATGTATAATTAATCTTGAGCAATTATAATCAAATTTCTTTTCATTCTAAAATGTTTTTACAGTGATCTTAATACATAAGATCATAAATTCTTTTTAAAATAAAATAAAAATAAAAAATATATATCAAATAAAAACAAAAAAAAATAATGAACAACAGTAATCGACAATCACCATCTAAATAATTGTTGATCGACTGCTAACTCAAAAAAAAGCCGCGCTCGATTATTTTAAAGGAAAACTAGGGTATATTTTGAAAGAAAAATAGCAGGCGGCGTTTTGCTTCATAGAGAAAATTTTTCTCTCTTAATCTATTGTATTCTAATTCTTAAGTAAAAATTATAACCCATTTAAGTTTGATGGGTGTGAAATTTTTTCATATATTTTTTCCTTAACAAATGTAATTTTATTAATAAAAGTACAAGGCACCAAAAGACACCATAAGCATTTGGCATAGAATCTTTATCCTCTCTTGCACTAATATATATATATATATATATATATGTATGTCAGATCCACTTACAATGTAAAATTTATAAAGTTTTATTTTAATTTAGGATCATTAGATGAACGTAAATTAGTGGTTAAAATTAAATTATTCGTTCTTTTTTTTTCCTTTAAATTTTTTTATATTTTTAACTTATAATCTCGACATAATACCCAAAAATTTCTCTAATGTTTGACTGAATAGTCACTTTAATTCCTATTTGTTTTTGAAGTAATTTAACACTTAACATTTCATTTTTGGTCAAAATGACCCATCTGCGGATGAAAACTGTTAGTCAACTAACGGTAAATGGCTTGAAATGTTGTGGCAAACCTACATGGAAGTGCACATTGATATGGCTATGTCATATAGACAAATGTGTTGACTTGAAATAATATCACATTAGTCAAAATATAATTTTATAAAATTATATTAAAAATAAAATTATTTTTCTGCTGACGCGTCATTCTGTCAAGTCATTTCAAGTTGTTTAGACTAACAGTTTTTATCCGGAGATGAGCCATTTTGACCCAAAATAAAATGTCGAGGGTTAAATTGCTTCAAAAATAAAAGGAATAAGAGTCAAAGTGATTATTCAATGGCAAAAGGTTAAAAATAGTCCCCAACGTTTCACCGTTTGGTCATTTTAGCCCTATCATTTTTTTGGTGCAAACAACCACCTAACGTTTCATTTTTCGTTCAAATTTCACTCTTGTTGGATGAAAACTGTTAGTCAACTAACGGTCAATGCCTGAGGCTGACGTGGCATGTCTGCAGGGCATGGGGAGATGATGTGGCACTACCACGTGGCATTTTTGTTGACATGACATTTTAAAAAAATTGAAAATTTAATTAATTATTTTTTAAAGAAAATATATTTTTTAAATATTTTGAACCAATCGCCACATCAGCAAAGTGCCATGTGGCAGTGCCGCGTCAGCTCCCATACCCTGCAAACATGCCGCGTCAGTCTCAGGCGTTGACCGTTAGTTGACTAACGGTTTTCATCAAACAAGGGTGAAATTTGAACGAAAAATGAAACGTTAGGTGGTTGTTTGCATCAAAAAAGGATATGGCTAAAATTAGCAAAAAGATGAAACGTTGGGGGCTATTTTTGACATTCTGTCTTATTCAATCAAACGTTAGGAGCATTTTTTTGACTTTATGCCTTTAATCTCAACCCTTAATTTACACTCATCCAATGGTCCTAAATTAGTATAAAATTAAAAAAAGTTTTACACTAATTTGTGACCATTGGATGAGCATAATACATGTACATATACATATACATATACATATACATATACATATACATATACATATACATATACATATACATATACATATACATATACATAAAGTCAAAATTGCCCCAATGTTTGACTAAATAGTCACTTTGGCCCGTATTCTTTTTTTGAGCAATTCAACCCTCAACGTTTCATTTTGGGTCAAAATGGCCCCTCTACGGATGAAAATTGTTAGAAAACTGATGGTAAACAGTTTGAAATGACTTGACAGAATGATAAGTCAACAAAAAAATTATTTTACATTTTATATAAATTTATAAAATTATTTTTTGACTGATGCAACATTTTTCCAAGTCAACACATTTGTCTATATGATACTGCCATGTCAATGTGCACTGCCATATGGTTTGTCACGTCATTTCAAGTTATTTAGTTTTATATTTTTTTGGACAGTTGGAAGATGTTAAATAAATGTCTAAGTTTATTTTCTTGACTTTTTTCCATAAAAATCTCTTCATTTCTTACTGTTAAATACATTCATCCATTTCCCTTCATCCAAAGGTCTAAAAATAATGTAAAACTTTCAAATTTTAATTACACGTACTCTACACATGATATTATCAAATTATAGTATAGTATTTTAATTTAGGAATATAATAGAAATAAAATAAATTAAAATTCATTATAATGTTAATATAAATTTTAAACTTAAAATATAAACAAATTTGAAAATTTTAAGACATAATATCTATATAAAATAAATATATAGGCCTTGTTTGGTAAAGAGATGTTTAGGAAAAAATTAGAGGTTTGAGGCATAATTAGAGGTTTGATCAGTCAAATCCGCTAATATTATTGTTTGGTGAATAGCAGATTGAAAGAGAGGATTGAGGTGAAACCGCTAATTTTGAAAAAGCTCACAATAGGAGCTTTTTGAGATTAGAGATTTGATATTAGAGTTGTAAAGACTCTTTTACCCTTACTAGTTATCAAAAACCTCAAAATAACCTAAATTAAATATTTTCTCACCCTATTTATAAGCTCATCCTATTTATTTTTTCTTTTTACTATCACATATTTATATGTGTATTCAATAATTAAATTATATTATACTAAAATAATTATATAAATAATAAATTAATATATAAATCATTTGAATATGTTTAGAAAAGTTATATTAAAAATAATTGTATAGATTTAATTAATATTAATTAGATACAAAATATTGATAACTAATAAACTATTCAAGCAAGTATGGAATATAATCATGTCCTTATATGTCATTTTGTTTGTTTAAATAATCTAACAGCTATCCACTATCAATTAATTTTACCAAACACTTTTATACAATCAGCTAATACAATCCGCTAGTCAAATCAGCTAATGCAATCAGCTATCAGCTAATGTAATCCGCTATCCGCTAATGTATTAGCTGATAGCTTATTTGACTAGCGAATTGTATTATCTGATTGTATAAAAGTGTTTGATAAAATTAACTGATAGCTTATTGTTGTTTGATTATTTAAACAAACAAAATAACATATAAGGACATGATTATAATCGATGCTTATTTCTATAGTTTATTAGTTATCAATATTTTTTATATATTGTGTTCAAAAAATTTATTTTATATCCATTAATATTAATTAGATTATAAAAATGATTTTTTAATATAACAATACTAAATATATTTGAATATCTATATATTAAATTATTATTTATATAATTATTTGTAATACAATTTAATTAATTATTAAATTTAAATAAAAATATAAATGTGTGAGAATAAAAAAACAAAAAAATATTACTTTACAAATGTTACAATATAAATATGTGAGGTAAAAAAATTAAAATAGAAAATGTTAATTTAGGTTATTTGGAGATTTTTAATAAATGTTAAGGGTAAAAGGATCTTTATAAGTATTATGTCAAACCGCTAATTTCAAAAAGCTCTTATTAACAGCTTTTTAAAATTAGAGGTTTCACATGAATTCGCTATTCGAATCCGCTATTCACCAAACATTTAAATTAGTGGATTTGACTGGTCAAACCTCTAATTTTGACTTAAACCGCTATTTACTAAACATGACCATAGTTTTATCTATTTTATTTTTATCTGCATTTACATAAAAACATTTAAAACATAAATATTAGAATAATTTGTATTAAAAATTAATTAATTAATTTGATACATAATTTTATATTAAAATGTGTTGCCAATCTCTTTACTTATAGAGTAAACAATTAAAGCCACATTTCGAAATTAGATTTAGAAATATTAATCAAATCTTTAACTTTGTTAATGTTGACAGTCAAAATTTGCTTATAATCAAGTGAGTTTATTAATGGAAAATACTTTGATGCACAAGCTTGTGTAAACTTTAGTTTACACAAGCTCTTTAATTTTAGGGTTTAGGGTTTAAGATTTTAGGTTAGGGTTTAGGAGTTTAGTATGTAGGGTATATAATTTAAGGTTTATGGTTAGAATTTAAAGTTTAGGGTTTAGGGCTTAGGGTTTAGGTTGCTAGGGTTTATGATTTAAATTTTAAATTTTATAAAAGGGTTGTGTAAAAAAAATTACAGTGCATCAAAATAAAACCCTTTATTAATTCCGTGTCGATTTGCTTTTAGGCCCTGCTTGGTTCAACCAAAAAAAAAATTTGGAAGGATAGTCCCATAGAAAAAAAATGAACGAAAAATAAAATACAAGTTACTTGGTACCGAAGAAAGTTGGAAGGAAAGAAAAGTAGAAGAGATGGTGTTTTCTTTCCAGCTGCAGAAATAATTATCCGTCCAAAATTGGGCGGAAAAGATTGAAGAAAAATCAGTCGATCTGATTTTGAACATAAAATTACTATATTACCCTTTATTAAATTTTAAAATTATTTTTTACTCTTTCATGATTTTACACCCGATGTATTGAAATCTCTAATTTTCTTTCTCTTAAATCTAACATGGTTTCGATTTAAAATCGTCGGTAAAAATTTCTTTATCAATTTTCTATGAAATTTTTAAATCACTAGTTTCTTTTTCTCTCATATCCTTAGTACAAATCGATATATTTGTTTCAACTGTTATAATTTAATAACTTCTTCTTCTTCTTCTTCTTACAATTTTCCATTTCGCTCCAAGTATTAAAATCTATTTACTTTTAATTCATTTCATATTTTTATTACGTTCTTAATTGCCAGGAATTTAGTAGATTATCAGTTGAGCATCTAACTTTATTTTGGAGCCTATTATAAATGTACTGTGTACAAGTGAATGGAGACCCTCGATTGATATTCTCAATGAGCTTTATGTTTTTTTTTTTTTTTCCATTTAGAACCCAATTTGAATTTAATATTAAAGAGGGTAACTATGTAGTTAAAATTGAAAATAGAAATACAGAGAATGTTATAGCAGTAAGTTAATTTTAGTTTACTTTTTTCACATAATATTTTTTTTTGCTTATACTTAAATTATGTCTTGTTGGTTATCTTTTACATAAAGTTTCTTATTTCGTACGACTTTGAGACTAAAAAAATATTATCGGTGACAATAAATTTTGATAAAAAATATTATCAGTGTCAATTATTGGATTCATAAAATAAAATTATCATGACAATAAATTTTGATAAAAAAATATTATCGATGTCAATTATTGAATTTATAAAATAAATTATCGGTGACAATAAATTTTGACAAAAAATATTATCGGTGTTACATGTGCTTATTAATTCCATGTTGATTTGCTTATAATCAAATAATTAACTTTTTTTAATTTATATCCGATACACAGGTAGTGAAAACTTTTAATTTTCACAAGCGCTATGATTTAGAGACCCAGTTTAGGATGTAGGGTTTATAGGTTTAGGTGTATGAGTTTAGAATTTTAGGTTTAGGGGGTAAGTGTAATATGGTGAGGATTTAAGTTTTAACCTATAAACCCTAATATTAACTATAATCACTAAATTCTAAACCCCTACACTAGATCTCTAAACCCTAAAACTAACACACTTATAAAAACTAAAAATATCCACTGCAAGTGCATAAGTAATTATCCATATATATTTTTAAGGCTAAAGGGATACTTTTGCCCCTGAGTTCGACCCAAAAATGCAATTTCGCCCCCCGCCGAAAAGTGCATTCAATGTGGCTCTTCAGTCCATGAAATTGATCAAATTGACCTTTTGACCGACGTTGACCGTTACGGTGCTGATGTGGCAGTTAACGGTGATAACGTGATAGTCCATGATGCTGATGTGATGGTCAACGATGCTGACGTGGCAGTACATGTGGGATGATGGCGTGGCAGGAGAGGCTGAATTGATTATTTTAACCGAATTCGTGGGCATACTTGATTTTTTTCCCGAGTTTAAGGGCATAATTAAAAGTTCGATAACTTAATTAATCTTTAAGCTAAAAAAGTAAAAACTCGTAATATTTAAATAATATTTAAATATTCATAAAATATTAAAAAATAAAATCACCATATTGAATTAAATATAAGTAAAATCATTAAATTTATAAATATAAAAAATTAAAAAAATATTTATAAACCATTGAAGAATCTTTCAATTGTACCAATGTTTCTTGAACATATTTTCAATTGAGACATCCTTGTATTAAAGTATTAATAAAGTCAAAATTCTCTTTCATTTCTCTACATCAAATATTAATGGACATCAATTTGATGTAAAAAAGCGAAAAAAATTGAATTCTATTGTTACTCTAGTACAATTGAGCCAAAATTCTCTTTCATTTTTCTCGTTATGCTACGCATACTAATGTTCCTTGAACATATTTTCAATTGAGACATCCTTGTATTAAAATATTAATAAAGTCAAAATTCTCTTTTATTTATTTACATCAAATATTAATGAGCATTAATTTGATGTAAAAAAGCGGGAAAAAATGAATTCTATTGTTACTCTAGTACAATTGAGCCAAAATTCTCTTTCATTTCTCGTTATACTACGCGTACTAATGTTCCTGGAACATATTTTCAATTGAGACATCCTTGTATTAAAGTATTAATAAAGTCAAAATTCTTTTTCATTTCTCTACATCAAATATTAATGAGCATCAATTTGATATAAAAAAGCGGAAAAAATTGAATTCTATTGTTACTCTAGTACAATATTGATTCCACTAAAAAAATTTAACGAATAGTAATACTCAAAGTGACGAAGTCAAATTTTTTCCGATAAAAGTGTTTAATTTTTTAATACTTTATAAAAAATTATTAAATTTTTACATTAATTTTTATCATTTCTTAATTCATAATATATTTTATTTTTTATATAATTTTTATTTTTAGTAACTTTTAGAATACTTTATTTATTTTTATTAACTTTATGAATTTTTATAAAATAAATTGAAGAATATTTTGATCTTCTGTGAGAGTCTTCACTTTATTTTTTTTAAAAATTATCCTCACTTAACAAAATTATTTATCTAGTTTTAATATATTAAAATTTTAATAATTTCATAAATTCTTATTTTTCAACTTAAATATTAAATAAGTTCGAATTTTTAATTAAAATCAATTATGCCCCTAAATTCAGGAAAAAATCAATTACGCCCTCAAATTCAGTTAAAATAATCAATTCAGTCCCTCCTACCACGTCATCATCCCACGTGTGCTGCCACGTCAGCATCATGAATTGCCATGTCATCACCGTTAACTGTCACATCAGCACCGTAACGGTCAACGTCGGTCAAAGGGTCAATTTGATCGATTTCATGGACTGAAGGGCCACATTGAGTGCACTTTTCGACGAGGGGCGAAATTATATTTTTGGGTCGAACTCAGGGGCAAAAGTACCCCTTTAGCCTTTTTTTTAAGTAAAACTAATAAAACGATTTATTTTGATCTTTTAAGTAGAAGGCGGAATTGTAACTTTATTCAAGTATAGAGATTGAAAATATTAAATAACAATTTATTTAACTGTAAGTTATTTCACAAAATAATTTAAAAACAAATGGATTCAACATACGAAATTATAATATAGTATAGTAATCTAAAAATTCAAATAGAAATAGAAGAAAATTCATTATATTACATTAATATAAAATTTTAAATTTAAATTAAAAAACAAATACATATAAAATATTAACGTGTAATATTAAACATATAACTTTTCTATATTTTAGTTTTTTGCATTTGCTCATAAATTATTTAAAATATGAACATAAAAATATTTTACAAGTGTCATTTTTGGGCAACCACCCTTAAAATTGAGTAAAAATCTCTTGACCCTAACCATGCCTCCTTATATGTCCTCATTGGTGTATTTTTTAAGGTTTAGGGTTTAGGATATGAAAATAACCCTAAACTCTAAACCATAAACCCTAAACCTTAAAATTAAAATCTAAGCTTACACCATGCCCCTAATTCCCTACTCTCTAACTCTAAGCTTAAACCCTAAATCCACCATTTTAAAATAGAGGCACTAATGGGGGCATAATTAAGGGGTAGACGATTTCCACCCCTTAAAATTTCTTCTAAAAACAGATGGCAAAACCAACAATTTAAATAACAGAAATAGAATAAAAACGGTTTTACAAAAGTGGAGCTCCACAAGTTAAAACAGCCCTACAAAATACTGACAATAAGTCACACAGTTTTACCAAAGTGAAGCTCCACAAATTAAAACAGTCCTACAAAATACTATAATCTCCAAGTAAGGTTCTACGACTACGAATAATACATGGCTAACTAAAATGAACAAGTATTGTACTCAGAAATAACAACTATTGGAACTCTCCAAACTCAAATGTAAACAAAGCCTAACTACCTGTGTGGAGAAATAATTCGAAGGTTGAAGTTTACAAGCTCGGTAATACACACCACTCAACTGATGCAACAGGAAGTACCGTAATGTAAACAGGTTAAGCATAAACATGGCATGAGACATGAAGGTCACAAATTAATCTCATGCTTAGGCTAAATACTTACTTATACCGTATACAGAAAGGATTTATTAATAAATAGGACGTTATTCAGATACTTACAGATGATTAGACAGACAAAGTTAGACGATTTACATAAAAGATTAATTAACGATATAGCATTGCTCATTACACAAGCTAGATTGTTTAACAGATCAGAATTCAGATCAAAGGTGAAGTCACAATACAGAAATATTTTACAAACATATCAAAAATCATATCAGACAGTAAGCCATAGAGCAATTCAAATTTCGTATCACAAGCACAATTTACATAAAATGTAATCACTCCTTTCGGGTGTGAAACCCTGGATCCGGTCTAGAAGTTAGGTCGAATCTGGAAAAAACAAAAGTCTAAACGTCTTTTCAGAAAGCTTAATATCTAATTTAAGCTAAGTTTCAAAAGTCCATTAAACAGTCCAAAATACAATATAATGAAAATCAATTCAAAGCCACCCTTCGGTAAATAAAAAGTTTATAGAACAATTTTATATTAAAACGGGATTAGAAACCCCCGAGTGATGTCGTGTCCGGAACTAAGTTTGGTCAAAGATGGTCATACATAGATGGTAGAACCAACAATTTGATCCCAACATTCGTCGACTAATCCGGACCAAGTAATGTAGAGGCTCATTATGGGACGATCCTCCGAACTTGGTTTGCTACATTCACAACACCAAGATTCAAACCATTGACTTTACTTAAGAGACCTAATGTATCACCGTGCTAGACCAACTAATAGTTAGTAGAATTCGATCTAATTTAACCTAGACAAGCACTAATCTAAGAACAAAAAGTATGATTTGTAGATACAAGCTTATCTAATTAGATATTCTCCATATGCAAATATGTAAGACTAAAATGAAAGCTACAGATATAAAAGAAAGCAACAATGGTACACCACCGTCCACTAATCAAGTTCAAAACCTACACCATAGATATAACTTTTCCTACAATTGGTGTTGGAACTGAAAAAGATTCTAATCTAAACAAGTTACTACAGTGCAGTCCCCCTGTTGTTCGTACGTTTATAACATTTCAATTTCCATAAAAAGAAAAAAGTAGAGAGACAATATGAGGCAGAAATATACCAGTCACAACTCTGAAGACAATGAAGAACCACATTGAGTAAATGCCACCATTAGGATTTTTAAATCTTATTAAAGAAGCAGCAAAGTAACTAATTTTATACATTGCAATCTCTTTACCCATCCTGCCCTGCATAAGTTAAAACTCTTAACATCCACAAGTAAACAGAATTTCCTCATCAATGATACCCATCTTCCTCAAAAATCACTTCATCATCACTATCATCGAACAAATAATCTTCGTCGCCAACTCCCTCAATCTCCCATTCATCCTCATATCCCTCGTCCCCTTCCGAAAACACGGAGATCCTCACCCCACCAAAATCACTCCTCTCTACTAAAAGCTCATTCACAGCACCTTCCAGTTCCCCAATACTACTCCCATTCCCACCATCGAATTCCGAAACCGAAAACAACCCATCATCACTGCTCATTCTGTCCCTCTTGGGCACCAAATCCTTCTCCGTAAGCTCCCCATTTTCCACCTCAACCCAAGACACCCATAAATCAGCGTGTCTTCCCAAACCCCTGTCCCAATCCCCTACAACCACAGTCCCCAAATTCCCTTCCCTTGCCCTCCTCAACATCTCCGCGAAATCTTTATCATCCGAAACCAAGAACAACCAATCAATCCCTCTATTCATAGAATGCTGCATTTGTCGTTTCAATGCCCAATCCGCCGCTTGGGGCTTATCCTCCACTGTCTTAACATAAACCCCAGCTCTCCTTAGCTCATTCGCCAAACCATAACCGATCTTCGGCTTAATTAAACTCCTTGCCGCTTCGTTGTACTTATGATTCCCACTTATATACCGTTCCTTGAACCGCTGACGTTTCTTGCCTTTTAACGATTTCATTCTGTTTAACTTCTTTTGTCGTTCCCTCTCATGTAACTGCTTGAAATGTTTCTTCAAATCCAAATTCGTCTTGCATTTCCGGCCGCAAACTCCACAGATGTATGGCTCGGTCGGATATACGATTCCTTTGCGTTCGAGGATGTCGAGGCTTCTCCTCTCGTGGCGTTCTTGTAGGACCCATTGAGGCAAATGGATAAACGCGTGACGGTTAGCGTAGGCAGACATATCAACGACTTCCCCGAACTTCTGGGCAACTGTTTTCAACGCCAACGCCGCTTCGTACGGCGGTCCGCGTGGAGGTTTGTTGTCGAGATCCCACAAGACGACCACTTTCTTCTGTTTTGGAGCGTAAACGCCTTGCTTGTTCCTCGCCATGTCGATTTCGACAGCATTGGCGTCGGCTTTGATGGTGAGGCGGCATGGGCGCGGCGAGGATTTGATTTTGAAGGGTGCGGCGAAAATGGGAGAGAGGGAAACGGAAAAGGAGAGCTCTGGTTTGGGGTTGAAGAGGGTTGTGTTTAGCTGAAGGGATTTAAAAGAATTGCAGAGAGGATCCATTGCTTCATTTGTAGGATTTGCTCTGTTTTGGTTTCGACTTTGCTGAAGATATTTGGATAGCCAAAGCCGAAAGTTCTAAATATCAACAAGTGGTGACTGGTGAGCTACAACTCTTGGTCCATTTATATGCAGCTTTTCCAAGTTGCAGATCCAACAAGATCCATTAGGTCCTATAGATATGGGCTTATCCATCCGATTCTTTTATACATTCTATTAATTTTTTGGTCATAAATCGAAATATTATAAATTTAACTTTTTTATATTTAAAAATTACAATAATAAAGTGATTGTGTCGCCAACAGATGTTGTCAGGGTCAAAATAGTTTTATTTTATTGGTCTGTCAATTGTTCAGTAGTAAAGTGATTATGTTTGTCGAGTTATTTTATTTGTTGGTTATCAAGCTGGTAGATACCAGCAGGGAGTGCGACAAGTGGTCAGAAGATGTGTTAAGGAAGGTGCGAATGATTCAATTTATTTAATTATTTTAAATTAAAACTAATTTGATAGAACGTATAAGTGTTGAAACTATAAATATTATTATATAATATTTCAAACTTAATGATAAAATGACATGTTTGTAACAAATTTTTAATTTAGTGATTACTCTTAAAAAATTAACATGATACATGAAGTTTATTTTGGATGGAAATCCTCTGCCCCTTTTCGATGCCCCTATTTATGTCCCTATGCTCAAAATTAGGTTTAGGGTTTTATACTAGGATTTTTAGTTAGGGTTTATGAAATTTAGGGTAGAGTATATTTTTTAGGGTATAGGGTGTAGGGTCTAGAATTTAGAATTTAGGGTTAAGGCTTAGAATTTAATTTTGTAGTATTTTTTTAGTGTTGTGACATAAATAGGATATCCAAAAGGGACTAGAGATTTTTATTCATTTATTTTACCATACTAAAAAGGATTAAGAGTAATTTATATATTTTTAATTGATATTTAAAACAAATAAACGAGACATACAATAATATTCTGATTTTATTTATAGAATTAATTATTCTACGATTAGTAAATACTGAATGTGGGTGCTAAATCTAAAAAATACAATAAAATTAAAAGTTGTATTTTGCAATTGATAATCATTGATCACCAACCATGCGGGATTTCTTACATTTTCCTAAGCCATTTGTTTCACTTTTTTCTTTTTCTTTTCAAGTGCTAAATTTATTAAAAGTGAATTTTTTCTTTTTTTTTAAATAGAAATTGTTCAAGAAAAAAAGCGGAAGTAAAACTAACTCTTGTCAAGGATATTATAATTATAATTAGCATGCTTTTAGGAATAATTAGCGAAGAAAGGATTGTAGTTACCGTAATTACCTAGTTACCTACTTTGTAATATTTTCTTTTGTATATTTTATATAACTTAATGACAAGAAACATAGTTTGAGTTTGGCCAAAAAAAAAATTTACCGATAAGTGATGAGTGTATTGATAAGTCACATTACACTCTCAAAATAAAGACGCAAATTTAAACTTTGAATGTAACATTGTTAAGAGGGGCATCTCGGACCCTCAACATGGGATGGAGGAAGACAAATAACTCCTTGTTGGTATGTTGGATCAGAAATACTATTCAACCTTACGTTCCAGTATTTCTCACGTGGAGATAGCATATGATTTGTGAGACGAAATCAAAGATAGATTTTGGGTCGTCAATGGACCTCAGATTCAGCAACTATGGGGATGAATTGGGAAATGGAGCAAGTGTGGGAAGTGACATGGATCCTGTAAAAGAAACACGAGGAAGACAAGGTTCATACGTTTCTCTTGGGCTTAGATGGAACCATTATGACACTATAAGACCAAACATTTCGGCTCAGGACCCGTCACCGAATATGAAAATGGAGCATCACATCCTCACCTCGAATATTGTCTATTAAATTCCATGTTTTTTTCTTCCTGCTCCGATCATGTATACCAATAAACTGAAATCATGGGGGAGCCACGTAATAGAATGACACCTTGAATTTTTTTGTATATAAAAAATTATATATATGACACATTATTTATAAATAAAATGACATCATTTATAACTAATTAACCCTCCTTAAATACCGTTAAAAAAGACACACATTCAATAAATTTTTGGCTCCGTTTTTGACCGTAATAGATCATCCTTCAACTTTACTACTAAATCTATGTGGATGTTCAAGTAAGCAACAACTGCACATCAGCTTCCTTTTTCAACAATATTATTATTTACCTTTTTTTTCAAATATTTATTATTTACCTTAACCGCTATCTATTACCAAACAATTGATTCAGGTCATATCTTTGTTTGAGATGACCAAGTCCATGTTTTTTTCATCAAAGGAAAATTTTATTAACATAAAAAGAAATTAAAAACAATGGACAAGCACGAGGCCAAGGCAAACGTATTGCACACTACCCGAAACAAAAAAGGCCAGAAAAGCCCAGCAAACAGCGGGCATCAGGGCCCAAGAAACAATACAAACAGACCTTACCCATAGAAGACAAAGAGAAATTGTTGGCAGTGGAGAAGCTCACAGGCAGCGGACTAGCGTCCATCGTCTGAATTAAAGGAGGGTTTGCTAAACGAGAGGGCGTTGGCAGTCGAAGAGCCAAATGAATCGAAAGATTCATGTTTGGTTCGGGAAGGGATCATGGAATTTTTGAAATAAAAAAATGATCTATTACACTACCAAAAATCGAAACGGAAAGAGAGGGATTCGAACTCTCGGTACGGATAACTCGCACAACGGATTAGCAATCTGTAAAATTACTCAATTTAATTCGGTAACAAAACAAGCAAGAAATCAGAATAATAGATTTGAGGTTTACATAGACGCATAACTGTTGTTATATTATTATAAGTAATTGAAATTCATAAAGTTCTTTTAGTAATATAGAGAATATAAAATTGTTTCAAACACCAACAGAGTTGTCCAAAAGTAGTATATAAGGCATACCCAGTAAAACTTACAAGATGTTGAAGCTACATAAATTATTTGTATTGTACCTACGTGAAAAAATACCAATTGAAGTAGATGATTTCTTCAAATAACAAGAAGTTGGGTCAACTATTCAATCAAATAATATTGAGCATGTTTCTCACATCTTCTCAAGAGGCAAGTGGGCTATTTCTTTACAAAATTATGCTCAATTCTATATGTGAGCAACACCAAATCCCTCTAGAGCCCAAACCTCCATTTCTTCTACCCGCTGTCCCCCTTGCTTGGAAAAATTCATTAGATAATGAATTATTGGTTCTAAGTCATCTCTGGCGATGAATCAATAGTTTTTTCAAACAAGAGAAAAAATCAAACAAGACAAAAAAACTCAAAACATAAAAAAATCGTAATGAAAAACGTCCATTGTCTTGTTTTTGGTCCAAAGATGAAAATTTTACTAACAGTTAGCTTTGGCTGGATTATTCGTAACCGCATATTTACAATACAGATGTGGTGATCAGTTGGACCTTTGAAATGAACTCAATTAATTGATTCATAGCATTTGTTCTTCAATAGTATCTATCGAGACTTTCAAGGTTAAAAGAAAAAAAAGAATTACTCAATTGGATGACACAATATATATATTTAAAATATATATTATTTTCTTTTTTTCTATCGACCAGATATCAAGCAAACATTTTTAGATTAGCTTAATCTTACTCTATTTATTTTAGTATTTCATCAAAGTTTGAAATTCTTTTATAAATTCATCGCCTAGATTAGCCTAATCTTTCTTTTTGATTGGATGGGTCGCTTTCTGTTGAGTGTGCAAAAGTTCTAAATTTTACCCCTTATTTAACCCATATTTCTGCTACATTCAAGCATAATTCATCACATTTAGGATAGATTTCCGCATATACATCACAATTAGATAAAATGACACAATTGCTATTGATTTTGGCTACTTTTGCAGGTATTTGCTGTGGCAGACTCAGTGCAGCAAAGGAGCAGAGCTAGAATACATGACTAGAATCGAGGAGATATCGCTGCCGTGGCAGCCATGACGACAACATCGGTAAAAGGGAAAAGTGAAGTGGAGCTCGACAGATAGAGGATTTCAAGCCGGTCGGTCGTGGACTACTCCTATATTTTTCTGAGCCCTGGGGCAGAATGAAGGCCAAGCCCAAAGTTCAAGGAAGAAACCTAAAGCAAGAAAAGAGGACGAATTAAGGGCATATACTCAGAAGATTTAATATTTAATAGAGTTGTACTTTAGTTTAACCTTGTATTCTTGCCATATTAGAAAACTTGGGCCTAAGGCCTATATAAAGGCATGTAATTCGACCTAGAGAAGAACATCTCATACCTAGCCGTCTTCCCCAAAACCCTTATCGTTTTCCCCTTTCTCATCATGTTCTAAACTTCCCCTAGGGCTAAGGGTTGATTCTGTAAAGTAGTTGCAAGGATTGTACTGTTTTAGGAATTTTCTGTTCAAGCAATAAAAACTTCAAGTTTATTTATTCTGGTTTTCACATCTCGCAAAAGTATCGGGAGAGCATTGTGAGGTTATTTATTTGTTTGATATCGGGAGAGTCAAGCATATGAACGGAATAAATACGTGTTTTTCAGTTTATGGTTAAACCATCTCGGCTTAGGGATAAGTACGAGGTTAAGTGGCTAAGGAAGAATTCAACAACATTGGTGTTCACCCTTCGATTCACGCCGGGAGGTATCATCCAAGAAGTGTTCATCAACATCACTTGGGCCTAGGGATAGGACAAGTCACAGCAGGGATTCTTGCCAAACTTGAAGTACAGAGTTGTGTGATCGCTGCCCCGACAACAACAGACTTCTGCCACGACAGGTGCTGCCGCGACAGGGACGATGACAAAACAGAAGTTTCTCTTCAGTGCAACACCTGCACTACCGAGAAAATCAATACCGACTTATTTCTAAACCCTAATTCTTTTATCTTTTATATTCCTTATTTTCCAATATTACTTTCCAAATAATTCAAACTATTTCTTTCTCTGGTGCAGCAACTATATGATAAAGCTACTTCCAGTCCCTGTGGAGACGATATCCGATACTCCAAGTATCACTTTACTACTTGTGTCGTGTACACTTACACTACATTGCGATAGGACTTTGGACACGCAACAAGTTTTTGGCGCCGTTGCCGGGGACTGGCAACATATCTTTACCCTTACTTTTACTGCACTTTTTCTTTTTAATTTTTCTATTTTTATTGGTGTTATTTACCCTGTACTTTTCACAAGGTTTTCTGTTTGCTTATGCGCATATCTAGACGGGACAAAGAACCTGAGTACGAACTACACCCTGAAATCGAACGCACGTGCCAACTCAGGAACCGAGTCCGCCTCTTGATAGCAAGAAACGACTATCTTGAGGAATAGCTAGAAGCAATGGTGAAAGGAAGGCAGAACAACGGGGTAGATGATAAGCAATGGGTTATTGGAGATCCTCCCCAGGATGCCAGGAATGGAAGGCCTTCCGCTGCCGCTGCCGCACGACAGTCCTGCTGCGATTACATGATCAATGATCATGTTGAACTGGAGACCACCTTGCCAGACGTGGAAGCTAAGAACTTCGAGCTGAAACCTGTTATGTTCAGCATGATAAATTCCGCTGGCCAGTTTAGTGGTGCTGCAACAGAGGATGCCCGAGAACATCTGAAAACGTTCCAAGAAATTTATGGATCGTTTAGATTACTAGGAATAAATTCGGAAGTATTGAGGCTCCGGTTATTTCCTAATTCACTGAGAGACAGAGCTAAAACTTGGTGGAATAAACTAATGCCGGGTTCAATACGAACTTGGGGAGATCTCTCTCGCGAATTCTTATCTCGTTTTAATCCTTCTCATTTATTTGAGAGATTGCGTAACGAAATTGCTACTTTTCAATAGGAAAATGACGAGCCAATGCACGAGGCATGGGACAGATTTACAACTCTCCTAAGGAACTGCCCAACGCATGGATTCCTCGTGTGGAATCAGGTCGTTAAATTCTACAATGCTGCCAATACACACACTCGTATGAGAATAGATTCAACAGCAAATGGACTATTATGGGATAAAGATCCAGATGAGGCAATGGTAGTGTTGAGAAACCTAGCAAAGAACGACGAGCAATTCCCTACAGCAAGGAGAGGTAAACGAGGGATAATTGTAAAGGATTATTAAGCTGACAATTTCCTGAAGTCACAGGTTGCATACCTCACAAAGGCGGTGGAAAATCTGTTGCGAAAAGATTCTAAACCTATATATTCTGTAGAAGAAGTATGTGAGACTGGCAGTGGAAACCACAGTTCGGAAGACTGTTCGTTACAGTTAGAAAAAGGGATGTATGTTGGAAATTATAACAAGCCAAGAAATTACGATTCCAACAATTATAATCCCAATTGGAGGAAAGATCCCAAGTTCTCTTGGAGCAATCCAAACAACGCACTTAATCCTCAAATGCAGAACAACCAAAACCAAAGGGCAGCCAGAATCCTGTCGTGACAACAACCACAACAGCAGCCGCAACATCAGCCAGTAGCAGCACCTAGTATACTAGAGCAGACATTGGCCACATTCATGTCACAGACAGGAGCTTACATGGCAAACATGGATCACTTTGTCAAGAAGACTGAGTCATTCATGGACAAGACAGAAATGAGGATGACAAACCATGAAGCTACCCTGAAATCCCTGGAGACACAGATGGGCCAGGTTTCTCAGCATATTAAACCGAGGTAGAATGGAGGATTCCCTAGTGATACTGAAGTCACTAGAAAACCCACACATGAGCAGTGTAAAGCAATCACAACAAGGAATAGGAAACAGTTACAAGGGCCAGAGCTGAAGAACATACCAAGTAAGGAACCGACCCTAGATATACCTGCCGTGAACACTGCCCCGGCAGAGGAAGAACAACCTGCTGCCGACACACCTGTCACGACAGCAGAAGGGACATAGGAGAAAATAGAGGATGCTGAAGAACCTAAACCTCCTCAGATCCGAATACCATGCGAAGGACGTCTTGCAGATTACCGTCCTCCACCTCCTTTTCCATAGTGGTTACAAAAACAGAAACAGGAGTACCAGCTCAAAAAGATTTATGATATTTTTAAACAGGTGCACATTAATATATCGCTGTTAGAGGCCATCAAGCAGATGCTCGGTTATGCGAAATTTCTCAAGGACACCATGTCAAAAAGATCCAGACTTAGGGAATTCGAAACAATAAAAATGACAGAAGGATGCATGACTATCTTGCACAGGCATCCATCTAGAAGAAGAAGGATCATGAGAGCTTCATCTTACCGTGCATAATTGGTGAAAAATTTGTGGGTAAGGCACTTTGTGATCTTGGTGCTAGCATAAATGTAAAACTAAAATTGATTTTGATATAACATAAAAATTTAAGGACCAAATTGCAAAACAAATAAATTTTTAAGAACTCTTTAAAGGTTCAAATATTAACAAAATGTTTTGTATAAAATATTGTTTGAAGATTGGATCTCAAAACATTAAGTTTCTCAAACCTTTTTCATGTTTTTCAAAACCAAATTATGCAAAAATGGCCCTGCGTATCGATACACTCACCGTATCGATACACTTGAAACTTACTGTAATTCTGAATGAACATAGCGTATCGATACTCCCTTCATACGTATCGATACAGTGTTCATCTGGGCAATCGTACCGATACGCTTAATAACCGTATCGATACGCCAAGCACAATTGTTTGAAAAATTGTTTTGACCGTTATGACGTATCGATACTCTTGGTCACCGTATCGATACACGTTGATGCAACAAATTAAATGGGATTTACAGAGAGTTTGGACCGTATCGATACGCATACCGTATCGATACACTCTGTTTTCAGGCACAACGGCTAGTTGAAATTTAAACTAGCGTATCGATACAGCCTTGTCGTGTATCGATACGCAGTGCTGAGGAGCTGCCTTAATAGCTGGAAAAATGTTCCCAACGGCTCCTTCAATAATTCAAATGATCCAAACGGCTAGAAACTGATTCAAGGGTATAAATACAAGCTTCATTTCACCAGGAAGTACAACAATACACATTCAAGCATCATCAAAGCAAAAATCCAAATCCTAGAGCTATTCAAAGCTATATTCTTGTACCCAACTCTTTGTATTTCAATTTGTCATATTATTGAGAGTTTTGGGGCTGCTGTAATTGTAAGTGGGTAGACAATCATCCTTTGAGAGGAAATACTTGTGTTTACCAAAAATCTTCTTTGTATTAGAGTGGATTAAGCTTGGGGTTGAAAAGCTTAATCGATATTGTAAGGTTTCCTCCTCATCCAAGAAAAGGGGACGAATTCAAGTAGTGAATTGTTTTGGAAAATCCTTAGTGGGAGCTAAGGTAGTGGATGTAGAGTTCGGTTGTTGAACTTGAACCACTATAACCTCTTGTGTCATTTTATTTTCCAACATTCTCTTCACGAAAATTTTTAATTGCCAATTCACCCCCCCTCTTGGCCATTTGCAATTGTTTGATCAACTCAACAATTGGCATCAGAGCTACACTCATTGGAAGGATTACAACCCTCTTGAGTCGATCCTTGGAAAGTTGAAAGTTTGATCAACAACAAGTCAAGCAATGGCATCCACCTCCAACTATGAGTCCCAATCCACCACCAAGCCACCATTCTTCAATGGGGATAACTATCCTTATTGGAAGAATAGGATGAGGCTCTTCATTAAGTCTACCGACTATATGGTGTGGGATGTAGTTGAAGAAGGTCCATACATTCCCATGGGGAGAGATGGAGAAAGGCTCATCCCAAAAATCAAAGCCGAAATGACCGATGATGAAAGAAGAAGGATGCAAGTGAATGACAAAGCCCTTCATGTAATATTTTGTGCACTTGGTCCGGATATCTACTCCAAGGTGTCTTCAATCGAAAATGCCAAGGAAGTTTGGGACACCCTCGAGACAACATACGAAGGAACTAGCGATGTCAAGGAGACAAAGATTGGACTACTCAATCTAAACTATGAGAACTTCAAGATGGATCCCGAAGAAAGTGTCTCCAAAATGTTTGATCGGTTCTCGGTCATTGTCAACGGTTTGAAGGGTTTCGGTGAAATCATTCCCGAAGACAAGCTAGTGAGAAAGTTGTTGTATTCTCTTCCGGAATCATGGGATAGCAAGAGAACGGCCATAATTGAAGCCAAAGATTTGAAGACTCTTAAATTAGATGCTCTTGTTGGATCTCTACTCACACATGAGATTATGAGAAAGGGAAGAGAACAAGAGAAGAAGATAGTAGAAAAGAAGGAAGTTGAGAAAAAGAAAGTTGGAATCGCATTAAAGGCTTCACAACTAGAAAGCGATTCTAGTGAGGATGAAGAAGAGGAGATGGCTATGTTGGCCAAACGATTTACTCAGTTTATGAAGTCAAATCGTGGAAGAAAATTCATTAGAAGAAGGGACTTCAAGAGTAAAAACAAGGAAGAGGAGATAGACCAAATTACTTGCTATGAATGCAAGAAACCGGGTCACATTCGTTCCGAGTGTCCTCAATTGAAAAAGAAAAGCTTTGGGAGGAAGAACAAGCTCAAAGCACAAATTGCAACTTGGAGTGATGATGAGTCTTCCGAGGAAGAGGAAGAAGTGGCCAACCTATGTCTCATGGCCATCGATGATGAATCAAAGGTAACCTCTAATTCATGCAATTTAGATTTTTCTATTGAAGAACTTCAAGATGCTTATGATGAACTTCAAGAAGTGTATGATGAGTTAGTAGAAAAATACAAGGAGTCCATTTTGAAAAATAAGAAAATAATTTCTGATTTAAAAATTCAAAATGAGACAATTTTAAAAAATAACTCCGAATTGGAAAAGAAAGTTTTATCTTTAGTTAATCTTTCAAATGATCTTAAAACTAAAAATCTTGAACTTGAAAAACTTCTTTCCGATTTTCAAGATTATCACACAAAGGAAGTGGATAATCTTAAAACATCTTTTGATATTGGGAAAAAGAATTTTGAGAAAGAAAATCATTTTAAACCCCAATATACAAAAAGAAAATATTTTACACCTAAACAAAGAAATTTTTATAAGCAAACTAAAAGTCATAAAATTAGAAATGTTTGGGTTCCTAAAGAACTTATCATTTCTAATAACTTAAATGCTATTGCTTCTTGGATTCCCAAGGGAACCAAATTGTTAAAGGCTAACACTCATGGACCCAAGATGATTTGGGTACCAAAAACCAAGGCCTAAATTCTTTGTTTGTAGGGGGAGCATTGCTTCAAGGCTAAAGCTTCAAGCAAAAATTCTTGGTACCTTGATAGTGGATGCTCAAGACACATGACCGGTGACAAAAGTAGATTTGTGGAAATAAAGCCTAAGAGTGGTGGAGTAGTAACCTTCGGTGATAACTCAAAAGGACTCATTGAAGGAATAGGCTCTATTGGTAATCACTCTTCTATCTACATTAAAGATGTTTTGTATGTCAACGGTCTTAAACATAATTTGTTGAGCATTAGTCAATTATGTGATAAAGGTTTTAATGTTTTATTTGATAAAAGTGGTTGTAAAATTGTAAACATTAAAACAAATCAAATAATGCTCATAGGACATAGAATAGGTAATATTTACATGGTGCATTTAGATGACATCCATTCATCCCATGCATGTTTAGTTGCACATGATGAACATGACTCATGGCTATGGCATAGAAAGTTAGGACATGCAAGCATGAGTGTTCTAGAAAAATTAAATTCCCTTAATTTAGTTAGAGGTTTACCCAAACTTAAATTTTCAAATGATAAAATTTGTGATGCATGTTCAAAGGGTAAACAACATAGGAGTTCTTTTAAATCCATAAATGATGTCTCTACTAGTAGATGTTTACAATTGATTCATATGGATCTTTTTGGGCCAATTAGAACAATGAGCTTGGGTGGAAAATCATATGCATTTGTGCTTGTAGATGACTATTCTAGATATACTTGGGTTCTATTCTTAAGTACAAAAGACGAGGCTTTAGAAAAATTCATCACATTTTCTAAAATAACTCAAAATGATCTTGAACTTAAAATTTCTCATATTAGAAGTGATCATGGAACTGAATTTCAAAATTTGGGTTTTGATGAGTTTTTAAATGAAAATGGGATTAGCCATAATTTTTCTGCACCTCGCACTCCTCAACAAAATGGGGTAGTTGAGAGGAAAAATCGAACTTTAGAAGAAATGGCTAGAACCATGCTTTGCGAAAATAATTTACCTAAATATTTTTGGGCAGAAGCTACAAATACCGCTTGCTATATAATAAATCGAGTAATGATTAGGCCAATCTTAAAGAAGACATCTTATGAGATTTTAAAGTCCAAAAAGCCTAACATTAGCTATTTTCATCCTTTTGGATGTAAGTGTTTTGTTTTAAATAATGGTAAAGAAAACTTAGGTAAATTTGATGCTAAAAGTGATGAAGCCATTTTCTTAGGGTATTCTTTAAACTCTAAAGCCTATCGTGTATTTAATAAAAGAACTCTAGTTGTTGAAGAGTTGATACATGTTGTTTTCGATGATAACCTCCTTTCGAGAAAGGAATCTTGTGATGATGATGATGTAGGAATCATTGATACTATTGATGGAGGACAAACATCAAAAGAGGATAAGATTCCAACTAAAGAAGAAGACTCACAAGAACCACCTCTTGAAGGCTTAAAAGACTTAGCTCGTGAAGAAAAAGAGGTATCTTACCCAAGGGAGTTAAACTATGTCAAAGATGGTGAAATCTTGGGTGATCCATCCAAGGGGGTAACCACTAGATCCTCTCTCAAATTAATGAATCATGTTGCATTTCTTTCATGCATTGAGCCTAAAAACATTAAAGAAGCTTTAAAAGATGATTTTTGGATTTTGGCCATGCAAGAGGAATTAAACCAATTTGAGAGAAGTAAAGTTTGGACATTAGTAGAAATGCCTAATAATCAATCTACTATAGGTACAAAATGGGTTTTTAGGAATAAATTAGATGAAAACGGTAATATAGTGAGAAACAAGGCTAGGCTTGTTGCTCAAGGCTATACTCAAGAAGAGGGAATTGATTTTGATGAGACTTATGCACCCGTAGCAAGAATGGAAGCTATTAGAATGTTACTTGCATTTGCATGTTATCATGATTTCAAGCTTTTTCAAATGGATGTGAAAAGTGCCTTTTTAAATGGTTTTATAAATGAAGAGGTATATGTTGAACAACCACCAGGTTTTGAGGATTCAAAATTTCCAAACCATGTGTTTAAACTTACAAAAGCTCTCTATGGTTTAAAACAAGCTCCAAGAGCTTGGTATGAGAGACTTTCAACTTTCTTAATTGAAAAGGGTTTTGAAAAAGGAAAGGTGGATACAACACTCTTCATAAAAAGATATAACAATGACATCTTAGTAGTTCAAATTTATGTTGATGATATTATTTTTGGTTCTACTAATGAGTGTTATTGTAAGGATTTTTCTAAGCTAATGCAAGGTGAGTTCGAGATGAGCATGATGGGGGAGCTCTCATTCTTTTTGGGACTCCAAATCAAACAAATGAGTGATGGCACCTTCATAAATCAAGCTAAATACGTAAGTGATATGCTCAAGAAGTTTGGCTTAGAGAATGCAAAACCTCAAGCCACACCTATGAGTTCTTCCATAAAGCTTGACAAAGATGAAGGAGGTAAATGTGTTGATTCTAAGCTTTATAGATCCATGATAGGTTCTTTGCTTTATCTTACCGCAAGTAGACCGGATATTATGTTTAGTGTTTGCTTGTGTGCTAGGTTTCAAGCTAGTCCTAAAGAATCACACCTTGTTGCCATTAAAAGAATTTTTAGATACCTAATAGACACACCGACCTTAGGTCTTTGGTATCCTAAGGATTCAACTTTTAGCCTTCATGCTTTTTCGGATGCGGATTATGGGGGATGTAAGGAAAAGTACTTCCGGTACATGCCAATTCTTAGGTAGTATGCTCGTATCTTGGTTCTCTAAGAAACAAAATAGCGTAGCCTTATCTACCACCGAAGCGGAGTATATATCCTTAGGGAGTTGTTGTGCTCAAGTTCTCTGGATGAAGCAACAACTCTTAGACTATGGTGTTAAAATGAAACCATACCCCTTAGGTGTGACAACACTAGTGCCATTTGTCTCACTAAGAATCCCATTCAACACTCTCGAACTAAACACATAGAAATTAGACATCATTTTATTAGAGATCATGTTTCAAAAAATGATGTTGTTATAGAATTTGTTGACACCTTGAACCAATTAGCGGATATATTTACTAAACCTTTAGATAAAGAGCGCTTTTGGACACTTAGAAGAGAGTTAGGTTTAACTTGTCTTTCTTAATTTTTTTTTTTGGTCCCAAAATGACAAAAATTTGCTTGAGATTGTTTGTGATTCATGTTTATGTTAATTTTGTTCTTTTTGCTTCTATACATATTGCTAAGGGAAGTATGTATCATGTTAAGTCATTAAAACTTGTTCATATAACACATACATGCATTTAGGGGCGTTTCAAATTGGATTTTTGCACTTAAAAATACCAAAATTGCAGAAACATGCAAGGGTGTATCGATACTGCATATCAGCGTATCAATACGGTATTCAAAATCTGGGATTTTTGCAGATGAATGCGTATCGATATAGAAGAGTGTATCGATACGGTAAGAGTCAAGGGAAAAAGTCAACACCGGTGCGTATCGATACGGTCAACTGTATCGATACACATAAAACGACAAAGATAAATTAGGTTAAAGCGTATCGATACGCATGTACAGCGTATCGATACTTGACGGACGGAGAGCCTATTTAGGGCTGTTTTAATCAAAGTCCCAAAATTTTAAAACTCCTCTTCTTTTCTTCAAAAACCCTAACCGAAAACCCCTATAAAAACCCTCTAAATTCTTCAAAAATTTTACACAAATCTTCAAAATTTCTTGAGGGATTTTACTTCATAAATCAAGGCTATCCTTGGGCATCAATCTTGTGCACTAACACCCCCTCTTTCATCCATTCTAAGAAATCAAGGTAAATTTTTCTCTTTTTTAATTTTTGAATTTTCGTCAATTTTTGATTATTATTTCAACTGATTTTTATATACATTATGATTAACTTACTATGGGTTTCATGTTGTTCATAAAATTTTTCAAAAATAATTTTTTTTTGTTCGAATATATTTTATATTCGATAAAAATTTTTTGTCTATTTTTTTTCGAAAACTAAGATTTGTTGTAAATATTCTTTAAAACAATTAAAAAAAAAATTACCTTGAATTATTAGAATCTATTGGATTAAATTGGATGTTAATTGCATACATATTCGAATCCTTTTTGATGTATTTTCAGGATTATGGCACCTAAAAAGGGAAATAAGAGACATCGCACCGCTTCCGTTTCTAATGAGGATGAGGGTAATCCTATTCCTAACCTTCCTCATATTATCCAAACTAGTTTTCCCACATCCTTAGCTAGAGAAACCTATAAGCTTTGTATGGGAATCAATCTTAGGGAAGAACGAATCGTGTCTATTCCGTTTTTAAACTCTGCTAAATTCAAATTTAAATATCTTCCTTTGATTAGGCAATGGAAATTTTTAACCTTTTTAAACATTCCTCCTATTTTATATAGGAATCTTGTCATTGTCTTCTTTTCAAATGCTTATTGTGTCAATGATGAAGCCAATGAGCATGTTATTGCCATTGAATCCTCGGTTATGGGAACTCCTATTCGAATTGATCAAAAAGTTTTATGCACTGTTTTTGGTTTTGAGGATGTTGGGATTGATGATGAACACTCTTTAGGTTCGGGTTACATAGGTCCGGCAAAAGTTTTAGATGCACATGATCGTATTCTTCACCTTATTATCTCTTGGTTTATTCGTCCCTCGGGTGGTAGATATTCTACCATTCGTCAAATAGATGATTTTTGGCTTACATGTTTTAGGGAAGGTAAACGACCAAATCTTTGTCAAATTATGTTTGCCGATCTTGTATTTTTGGTTCAAAACCGTTACACCAAACTTGTTCAATCCTTTTACTACTCTACGGCCTTGAGTTGTCTATTTCATTCCCTTGGTGTTGACTGCTCACATGACCTTCCCGAAAACCTTGGCCAACCCATTGATGAGCATTCCCTTTCTCGCTCTGGTTTCTCTTTTGTCGGTAATGAATGGGTTCGCAACCCTCAAGCTGATCCTCCCGCTGCCCCGGTCGATGCCTCTCGCGCATCCTCAAGCCGTGCTTCTCATGACTCTTCCTCCATGGCAAATCTCATGACCTTCCTCAATGAGAAGTTCAATGCTATGGACGGTCGCTTCAACGCTATGGATAATCAGTTTACAGCAATGGGAGAACGACTCCAAGGCTTGGACAAGAAAATAGATACCTTGAGTGCTCGCCAAGACTCTATGGATCTTTCTCTTACAGCTTTCCATGGTGCTTGGATCAACCAAAACCAAAGGAACCAACCACCTCGAGAAGACGAAGACGAGGAAGAAGATGATGAGGATGACCATGATGATGGTGGAGACGCATAGATGATGCATCTCATATTAGGACATTTTAGGATCTCATTGCATTTTTTAGAACTTGACTTATGCCTATTTTCTATGTTTTAGGATTTTTAAAAGGTTTGGATTATTATGCTTGCTATGATTGCTTGGTTTATGAATTTGGAGCTTTATGTTTATTCTTATGATTGATATTCCTATGCTTGATTATTCTAATCCTTGTGTTTCTTTTGATCTAACAAAAAGGGGGAGAAGGATTCATTGTAAAGGTCAAAATTTTTTCAAAAATTTCTCTATCTTTAAGTAAGGGGGAGAAACAAATTTGTTTTGAAACATTTATCTTAAAGCAAGGGGGAGAAAAGCCTTTTCAAAGTTTTCAAAAACTTAAAAATTTATTATGGTTTTGTTATATCAAAAAGGGGGAGATTGTAAAACTAAAATTGATTTTGATATAACATAAAAATTTAAGGACCAAATTGCAAAACAAATAAATTTTTAAGAACTCTTTAAAGGTTCAAATATTAACAAAATGTTTTGTATAAAATATTGTTTGAAGATTGGATCTCAAAACATTAAGTTTCTCAAACCTTTTTCATGTTTTTCAAAACCAAATTATGCAAAAATGGCCCTGCGTATCGATACACTCACCGTATCGATACACTTGAAACTTACTGTAATTCTGAATGAACATAGCGTATCGATACTCCCTTCATACGTATCGATACAGTGTTCATCTGGGCAACCGTACCGATACGCTTAATAACCGTATCGATACGCCAAGCATAATTGTTTGAAAAATTGTTTTGACCGTTATGACGTATCGATACTCTTGGTCACCGTATCGATACACGTTGATGCACCAAATTAAATGGGATTTACAGAGAGTTTGGACCGTATCGATACGCATACCGTATCGATACACTCTGTTTTCAGGCACAACGGCTAGTTGAAATTTAAACTAGCGTATCGATACAGCCTTGTCGTGTATCGATACGCAGTGCTGAGGAGCTGCCTTAATAGCTGGAAAAATGTTCCCAACGGCTCCTTCAATAATTCAAATGATCCAAACGGCTAGAAACTGATTCAAGGGTATAAATACAAGCTTCATTTCACCAGGAAGTACAACAATACACATTCAAGCATCATCAAAGCAAAAATCCAAATCCTAGAGCTATTCAAAGCTATATTCTTGTACCCAACTCTTTGTATTTCAATTTGTCATATTATTGAGAGTTTTGGGGCTGCTGTAATTGTAAGTGGGTAGACAATCATCCTTTGAGAGGAAATACTTGTGTTTACCAAAAATCTTCTTTGTATTAGAGTGGATTAAGCTTGGGGTTGAAAAGCTTAATCGATATTGTAAGGTTTCCTCCTCATCCAAGAAAAGGGGACGAATTCAAGTAGTGAATTGTTTTGGAAAATCCTTAGTGGGAGCTAAGGTAGTGGATGTAGAGTTCGGTTGTTGAACTTGAACCACTATAACCTCTTGTGTCATTTTATTTTCCAACATTCTCTTCATGAAAATTTTTAATTGCCAATTCACCCCCCCTCTTGGCCATTTGCAATTGTTTGATCAACTCAACAATAAATCTAATGCCAAAATCTGTGTTTCAGAAATTAGGTATTGGACGAGCACAACCCACGACAGTCTTGCTGCAGCTGGCAGAATGCTCTTACGTGCAACCAGAAGGGAAGATCGAAGATATTCTGGTAAGAGTGGATAAATTTATTTTCCCTGCTGACTTTCTTGTCTTAGACTGTGAAGCAGATAAAAACGCACTGATCATCCAGGGGCGACCCTTCCTAGCCACAGGCAGAACTGTGATCGATGTGGAGAAAGGAGAACTGACCATGGGAGTGAATGATCAAGAGATCAAACTCAATGTTCTCCAAGCAATTAAACATGTTGATGTAGAAGAAGAGTGCAAGGCCATCACTGAAGTAATCCTTGACCAACCTTGCATCAGATCCAGCTGCCACGACAGAAGAATTGGTCACTGCCACAGCAGTCACCTGAAAGACTGTCACGACAGAAACAACGACAATGACTCCTCCGATTCAGAGATATCTGACACTGAAGGTCCCGAGGAGGTAAATTGGATAGGCAATCATCCAGGTAAGTTCTTCGAGCCCCTAAATTATACCTCGAATGAACATATAATCCAAAAGCCTTCAATTGAGAAGTCACCTGTTTTAGACCTTAAGCCTCTGCCATGGCAGCTTAAATATGTTTTTCTTGGTTTAAATGATACGTTACCCGTAATCATCTATTCCAAGTTAATACAGAAACAGGAACATCAGCTAATCAGAATGCTTCAGCAGCATAAGAAGGCCATTGAATGGACGATAGCTGATATCTAAGGCATCAGTCCGGCATTGTGCATGTACAAGATTCTCTTGGAGGATGATCATAAGCCGACTATTGATGCCCAGAGACGTTTGAACGAGGCTATGCAAGAAGTGGTGAGAAAAGAGATTATCAAATGGCTTGACGCCGGAATCATTTACGCCATCTCAGATAGTAAGTGGATGAGCCCAGTGCAATGCGTACCCAAAAAGGGAGGAATAACCGTGGTAACCAACAAAGAAAACGAGCTAATCCCAACCAGGACTGTGACCGGTTGGAGGGTTTGTATGGATTACCGAAAGCTTAACAAAGCTACCCGGAAGGACCATTTCCCCAACCTTTTATTGATCAAATGCTTGATAGATTAGCGGGGAAACCTTACTATTGTTTTCATGATGGTTATTTAGGTTATAATCAGATAGCGATTGCACCGAAGGATCAGGAGAAAACTACCTTCACTTGCCCATATGACACCTATGCTTTTCGGAGAATGCCATTTGGACTCTACAATGCACCAACAACCTTCCAAAGGTGCATGATGGCCATATTCTCCGACATGGTGGAGGATTTCCTAGAAATTTTCATGGACGATTTTTCCGTCTTTGGAGACAGTTTTGAAGGTTGTTTAGGCAACTTGCAGAAGGTCCTTGAAAGATGCGAAGAGGCGAACTTGGTCTTGAACTGGGAAAAATGCCACTTCATGGTGGATGAAGGGATAGTACTAGGCCACAAGGTAAGCTGCCGCTGCATAGATGTGGACAGAGCAAAAATAGAAGTCATAGAAAAGCTGCCCCCACCCACCACAGTAAAGGGGATTCAGATTTTCTTAGGACATGCCGGGTTTTATCGACGATTTATTGCAAATTTCTCGAAGATCACTAAACCCCTATGCCACCTACTGGAGCAGAATCATCCCTTTGATTTCAATGCTGAATGTACCGAGGCATTCATAATTCTGAAGTAAAAGCTGGTAACAACCCCGATCGTACAACCACCAGACTGGAGTTTGCCATTCGAGATAATGTGTGATGCAGTGACTATGCTGTCGGGGCAACACTAGGGCAGAGGAAGGATAAGCTTTTCCATGTGATTTACTATGCCAGCAAAACATTAAATGATGCCCAAATCAACTACACCACAACAGAAAAGGAACTATTAGCAGTGATGTTCTCAATAGACAAGTTCCGTCCGTACATACTTGGAACGAAGGTGGTGGTCTATACAGACCATTCAGCACTGAAATATCTATTCACGAAAAAGGTTGCAAAATCGAGACTGATACGTTGGATTCTGCTGCTGCAAGAGTTCGACATTGACATCAACGATAAAAATGGAACAGAAAACCAAGTAGCAGACCACTTGTCGAGATTAGAGACGGGAAAGAGTCAATCGACAGATAGGACCAACATATTGGAGACCTTCCCGAACGAGCAGCTGTTTGCTGCCACCAGCACTGCCGCGACAGCCATGGCGGCAGGTAAGCTTTCTGAAACCCCTTGGTACGCTGATTTTGTTAATTACATTGTTAGCGGGGTACTACCTCCTGAACTAAATTACCAAGCAAGGAAGATGTTCCAAAATGATGCAAAACATTATTATTGGGACGAACCTCTTCTTTTCAAACATTGTGCAGATCAAATTATCAGGAGATGCGTACCACAGGATGAATAGGAAGATATGCTTCACCACTGCCTTGCTTCCCCATATGGAGGACACCTAGGTGGAAACAAAACCGCTGCCAAGGTTTTGCAATCTGGTCTCTATTGGCCCACACTGTTCAAGGATGCACAAGCCTTCTACAAAAGTTGTGACAGATGCCAAAGGACTGGGAACATCTTGAGAAGGCATGAGATGCCACTGCAGAATATTCTAGAGGTCGAAATCTTCGATGTTTGGGGAATCGACTTCATGGGACCATTCCCAGCATCTTGTGGGAACCTTTACATCCTACTGGTAGTGGATTATGTGTCCAAATGGGTAGAAGCGATCGCCACTCAGAAAAATGACGCCAAAACTGTTCAAAGATTTCTGCACAAGAATATCTTCTCCAGATTTGGAATTCCCAAGGCGATCATCAGTGACGAGGGGAGACACTTCGATAACAGGGTAATTGCTGATGCCTTGAGAAAATACGGAGTAAAGCACCTGATTGCAACAACATACCACCCTCAAACCAATGGGCAGGCCGAGATATCTAACCGAGAAGTAAAGAACATACTTGAGAAGATGGTTAAACCCACTCGAAAGGATTGGTCTCTACACCTCAATGATGCACTTTGGGCCTATAGAACATCATTCAAAACACCATTGGGAATGTCACCATATAGACTCATCTACGGGAAAACATGCCATTTACCGGTTGAGATAGAACACAGAGCTTACTGGGCTATCAAGGCAGTAAATTTGGACTGAGATAAGGCAAGACAAAAGAGGCTACTAGACTTGAATGAAATTGAAGAAATTCGAGCAATGGCCTACGACAATGTCAAGATTTACAAAGATAAAACCAAAAGGTGGCACGACAGGAAACTGCTGCCACGACAGTTCTGCCCATGGCATCAGGTGTTGTTATTCAATTCTAGGTTGAAACTTTTCCCAGGAAAGCTTAAATCTAGATGGTCCGGTCCTTTCCAAGTTGTCCAGGTTTTCCCTCATGGTGCCATCACAATCAAATCCCTAAAAGACGGGCACCAGTTCAAAGTCAACGGACAGAGACTAAAGCATTATCAGGGGACTGAAGCCCCAAGGATGCAGGAAGTAGTTACTTTAGGAGATGCCCCTCAAGGCATCCCTAATTTAACTTAGTTTATTTTTATTTTACTTATTTTATTTATTTATTACGAATTTAGATTTAATTATTTTCTTTTAGGAATTAATATTTTAATTTATTTTTAGGAAACAAAGGAAGCAAGGCGAAAAGGAGGAATGAACCAGCCCACCATACCCACAGCAGCCCAAAAGAAGCCCAACGGACGAGTCTGCCGTCACAACCTGTCATCAGCTGTCGCGACAGACACGGAGAAGACAGCCTGTCACGGAGCTATCGTGACAGACACGCAAACGCGTAACAGACGCGCATCAGACACGGAAACACGTGACAGATGCGTCAGAAACCTCGTAACAGCTGGCCCCGTTATTCACGCCTGCCGTTACAGCTCCAATGGGCAGAAAATCACCCTTCTATATAAACCCCCATTCACTATTCACTTCTCACCTCATTCTCATTCTCTCAACTTGTTTCCTCTGTTTAGATCTTAAATTTTTTCTTTACATTTTCTACAGTCCTTGCAAATGGTTAGCAGACAAACCCGCCGTAGTGCTGCCTCCACTTCTACCGCAACAGTATCCACCCGAAGCCATAACGCCATTCCAGACCGCTTCACCTCCGCTAACTCCGCCACAAGAAACTATAGCTCCTTCTAGAAGAGGGATATGTGGGAAGAACGAGGGTTTATCTACACAGAACCCACGTGAGAACTAGGGCTCGAAAGCTTCATAGCAAAGAAAATCCATACCCTCAAATGGCAGCAATTTGCTACCCAACCGGAGGAGATGAACATCACACTCGTCAGGGAATTCTAGGCTGCCGTCGACAACAAAGACACCACGACAGTAACAGTTCGAGGTAAACAACTCTCCTTCGAGCCTGCCTACATCAACACCCTCTACGACTTATATGTGAGTAAGAAGGAGGACTCCCACATAAGATTCGTGAATAGTCTGTCGCCGGTAGACTATGACACGGTCATGGCAGAACTCACCGAGGAAGGGACATAGTGGAACACCGACCCTAAACACCGATGGACTATGAAGAGAACTCAGTTGACTCCACAAGCCAAATTGTGGAATCACTTTGTGAAGAAGCGCATCATGCCATCCTCTCACAACAGCACCATCGACAGACCAAGGTTAGCCCTTGTACATTCCATTTTAAATGAAAGATCAATAAATGTCGCCCGCTACATACGGGAGGGAATATTTGAGTGTGCCCTCCGACCGTCGGGTCCCATCGTCTTCCCATACCTCATCACCACCATCTGCCGGGGCCACAATGTACCAGAGATTGCTGAAGACGTCAAAGTCCGAGGAAAGGGGTGGACGCAGCGGAACATTTACAACCTCATGGAGTTAAAAGCTACCACCTCGCTATCACACTTCAACCACTTTGCCGCGACAGACCACAGTTCCCCAAAACCTGCCACAGCAGACGGCAGCAGCACCTCCACCAGACGCCTCCACCCAGATTCTGTCGACGCTAAAAAGAATGGAGGAACGACAGCTCGGACTGATGGGCTACATGAGGGATTTCATGGCAGCAACGATAAACTTTATTCATAATGACTTACATTTTACCCATGTGCCATTCCCCTCCTTCCCAGAATAGTTTTTTGCTGCCAACACACCTACACCTACCCCTGCTGCGAGCCCCAGAACTCCATCTACTGCTTCCACACCTACCCCTGCCACGACAGGCGAAGGCGACAGACAATCTCCAACCACCAGAGGAGAGAAAAGGAAGGAACCCCTACCGGAGATCGACCCCAATTATTGGGAAGGGTTCTCTTCCTCCTCCGTATGGCAAGATTCTGATTCCGAGCCATCAGTTACCCGAGACATCTCAAAGGACTTCCCACGGATGAAAAAGATGAAATTGAACGAGAATGTCGAAGGACCCTCCGGCCAAGGCAAATCTGCCAACGGCAACAACAGCAACTCCGACGATGATGTCGAGGTTCTGGACAAGCCCCCACACATCTCACCTACACGTGTCCAGCCACCTCGGGAAGCAAAGAAGAAGGTAGCCTCTGTCTCCCCTAGCACACTGCCGGCTCCTGCCATGAAAGTCACTGCCCGCCGACAGCTCCAGATCAGCAGCAGCAGCGATGACAACTCCTCAAATTAAGTTTCTTTCTTATATTTTGTTGTTTTGCTGCTTTATTTATTTTGTGATATATTTTGTTTTTCTGTTTTTATTTTCCATTCTGTCATGCATTGAGGGCAACGTAACCCTCGAGTTTGGGGGTGGCATCCCTCCATTAATGAAGTTATTAGTTGTGTCTTAAAATTGTGTCTAAGTATTAGTTATTATTAAGTTTATTTTTGTGTCAAAAAAAATTGGCTTAAGTCTTTTGAACCAAACTTACCTGCCGCGACATACTCTGTCGTGACAGTGCCTTTAGGAAATTTTAGGAACTGTTTAGAGCCTTGCTATAATTCTGATCTGTACAACACTCTCTGTGACTCTTATGCTATCTAGACTTCTATAATACACTGGAATAGGAATGTTTACCTACTTGAAATTGCCCTAGAGGTGCCTATCACTGGCTCTAGGAAAGGAATTAAAGGAAAGAAAGAATTCAGACTCATTTGCTTGCAAAACTGCCATGCACTAATTTTAGGAGATTTCTCTTTGAGCTTAAGTTAGAAAAAACTAAAGAAGCCTAAGAATTGCCTCCATAAAAGATGCAGTTAAATCAAGAGTCAGAAAAAAACTAAAGGAACCAAAGAATTGCCTCCAGAAAAAATGAATTGGCATAAACTCAAGTTTTTAAGCATGACTATTCTGGTAGATTAAAGGATTCTAGACGCATAGTTGTTCACAAAACCTGCACACACAGCACAAGAGTTATAGAATGGTTCCGAATAAATCCAGAAACACCCGACAAGGTATTGCTCTTGATAGGGAATAAGTGGTAGGTAAGGAAAGGTTCACTGAATTAAGCCAAACCAAACAAGTTTTTATCTTTAGTTAGGTCGTATTTGCTTGAGGGCAAGCAAGAACTTGAGTTTGGGGGTGTGTTGAGTGTGCAAAAGTTCTATATTTTACCCCTTATTTAACCCATATTTCTACTACATTCAAGCATAATTCATCGCATTTAGGATAGATTTCCGCATATACATCACAATTAGATAAAATGGCACAGTTGCTACTGATTTTGGCTACTTTTGCAGGTATCTGCTGTGGCAGACTCAGGGCAGCAAAGGAGCAGAGCTGGAATACAAGACTGGAATCGAGGAGATACCGCTGCCGTGGCCCATGACGACAACATCGGTAATAGGGAAAAGTGAAGTGGAGCTCGACAGATAGAGGATTTCAAGCCGGTCGGTCGTGGACTACTCCTATATTTTTCTGAGCCCTGGGGCAGAATGAAGGCCAAGCCCAAAGTTCAAGGAAGAAACCCAAAGCAAGAAAAGAGGACGAATTAAGGGCATATACTCAGAAGATTTAATCTTTAATAGAGTTGTACTTTAGTTTAACCTTGTATTCTTACCATATTAGAAAACTTGGGCCTAAGGCCTATATAAAGGCATGTAATTCGACGTAGAGAAGAACATCTCATACCTAGCCGTCTTCCCCAAAACCCTTATCGTTTTCCCCCTTCTCATCATGTTCTAAACTTCCCCTAGGGCTAAGGGTTGATTCTGTAAAGTAGTTGCAAGGATTGTACTATTTTAGGAATTTTCTGTTCAAGCAATAAAAACTTCAAGTTTATTTATTCTAGTTTTCACATCTCGCAAGAGTATCGGAAGAGCATTGTGAGGTTATTTATTTGTTTGATATCGGGAGAGTAAAGCATACGAACGGAATAAATACGTGTTTTCCAGTTTCTGGTTAAACCATCTCGGCTTAGGGATAAGTACGAGGTTAAGTGGCTAAGGAAGAATTCAACAACATTGGTGTTCACCCTTCGATTCACGTCGGGAAATATCATCCAAGAAGTGTTCATCAACAGCACTTGGGCCTAGGGATAGGACAAGTCATAGCAGGGATTCTTGCCAAACTTGATGTACAGAGTTGTGTGATCGCTGCCGCGACAACAACAGACTTCTGCCGCGACAGGTGCTGCCGCGACAGGGACGACGACAGAACAGAAGTTTCTCTTCAGTGCAACTCCTACACTACCGAGCAAATCAATACCGGCCTATTTCTAAACCCTGATTCTTTTATCTTTTATATTCCTTATTTTCCAATATTACTTTCCAAACAATTCAAACTCTTTCTTTCTCTGGTGCAACAACTATAGGATAAAGCTATTTCCAGTCCCTGTGGAGACGATATCCGATACTCTAAGTATCACTTTACTATTTGCGTCGTGTACACTTGCACTACATTGCGATAGGACTTTGGACACGCAACACTTTCTTGATCTTGGTAAATTATGAAATAAAAAAGGTCAATTTCTCTTCGGGAAACTCCCTTCAACTATTCATTTCATATCAAATAAATAATAGAATATTGTAGAGTTGAAAGAAAATATCTAAATACATGTCTTATTTTTTTCAATAATCCATATCTGTACTAATGAAATACTATTGTTCCTCCCCCAAGTAATAAGAGAAATTATTAGTTAAATATCGCTATGATCTATATTCTCTATAACCCTATCATAAAGATTCAATGAAAAAAAAGAAAGATTAAAAGAATGACTTTTGTCTTTTAACAGTTTGAGGAATGGAAACTGAACAACCTTTCGGTTTTGCTCGAAAACAATGTTTGTTTTTTGAGCCTATTTAAAAAGAACTAAAAAAAATTAAAAACGAAAATGTTTTATAACTTTAACAATTTTAAAAGAAAAAATAAAATTGTTTCGAAAAGTCTCAAAAAAAACAAAAAATGGGTCACTCAAAGCATTCTATTTTTAAAGGGAATAATAAAAGAACTTAAAAAAAATCTAATTCTATTTTTTTGAGCTGAGAGAAATATATGAATTGGGCGAAACTAAAAAGGATTCGCTAATCAGTAACAAGTCTTTTCATCTGATTTTTTCAATTGTTAGAAATTTTTTCTTAAATCAATCTTGGAAACATTCCTTTAATGAACTACCTCAGAACTTCTATAGTAAATAGAATATACAGACGCTTTTCATTACGATTTTTTTACGTTTTGACTTTTTTTGTCTTGTTCGATTTTTTCTCTCTTGTTTGGAAAAACTAAAGAACATGTGAATTTTTTTAGGAATTGCGTATTTATTAATTCAATTCTACAATGTTACCAAAGATGAAAATGATTTATTTGATATTATGGATGGTTGGTTACGTCGGGAATCAATGAATGAAAGTGTAAAATGAAGGTTAACTCCCTTTTTATTTTATGTTTGTGCCTTTATGTTTATGTCACAGTGAAGCCAACAACCATCGAGAAGAAAGTCACAATAGGGATTGAACAGAAGTGCCCTACCATCGGCCAACAAGCTTCAAGGTAAGGAGCAGCTCATATCCATGAACATAGAGGGCCAGAACACCTGCAAAAAAATCATGCAAAAAGAAAAGAAAAGAAAATAAAAACAAAATAAAGGAAAACATGAGAGGAGAAATGGGGACTTCAGTCGCCCACCACCCCAGCCATCGCAACCCTAATCGTCAAAGAGAGTATGTCTCCTCCTCGCATAAATAATCCTTGACCCGAACCATAATCGTCAGAGACAAAAGGCACTAACAAGTCAACCAAAGGGGCCATCAAAGCGAAAGAAAAAGAAAAAGAGAAAAGAGATACAAAAGGACCTAGAGGCTACAGAAGAGGAAGAAAAAAAATGAGAGATGAAGTGGTCAATTGTTGTTGAAACGGGGGAAGCTGGCCCCTAGGGGAAATAAAAAATATTTTATCTAGAGAGAAGATAGAGCATTCAAGCTAACGAGAGAAGAATAGATGTTGCGTGTAAAAGTGATGCACAAATTGCGTGTAAGTATACATGGTGTCAAGTTATAGTATTTAAGATATCGTCTCCACAGGGATTGTGACAACCTTTCAAAGTTCAATTTTCTGCACAAGTAAAATAAAAACACAAATATTAGAAGTTGATTTGATTAAAGCTAAAACTAAAGCAAGTAAAGTAAATTGGGATATCAGAGTGAGAGAATGAGCCGATATTGGATGTTTCGTAGTGTGGAGATTGAATGTACTGTCTCGGCACAGTTTTGCAAATCAACTTAACAACTTTCAACAGCCGCCCATGACTATGCCTCGGCAGGCGCCCGCCTCGACAGAGACCAAGTGACTCCTTGGACAGTAAAATGATAATTCAAGGTTCGGCAAGGCTCCCTTCTTTGACTCCCTCTTCTACCGAAGCTTGAAGTACTATTGGCGAACAAGTCTTGGATGATACCTCCCGGCGTGAATCTAAGGGTGAACACCAATCGATTATGAAACCTCTCTTAGCCGCTGAACTTCTAAACTTATCCCTAAGCCGAAGTAGCTTTACCCTATGGTTGGATAAAACTGTGTTTACTCGTTTCGTGAGTTCAACTCTCCCGATATTGAACAAATAGATTATCGCCCTCTTCTCTCCCGATAAAGATTGCGACAATGAAGAACCAAGAGTAAACAAACCTTGAATTTTATTGCAAAAACTGAAACATAAACAAATACAAGCAACCTCTCACAACTACTACACAACCAAACCTTAGCCCTAGGGAAGGTTTAGAACATGATGGGGGTAGACGTCACTAGGGTTTCGACAAGAAGGAGTTTCTCTCTAATCTCAATTGTGTTCTCTCCTTCAAGTCGGTTACATATATATAGGGGAAGAGCCTAGGCATAAGTCGGTTTAGGTTAGAAATACTAGTTAAAATATGATTACAAATCATTAAAAGATCATTAAATCATTCTAGATTCTTGTTTGACTTTTTCCAACTTGACTTTGACCTTGGCTTTTCTGTGTCTGCTGGGCTCCAACGCACGTGTAAGCGGTCTTCAAAAATCGGGCTTGATGAGCTCTTTCAGTCTTATACTACTTTGCATTTTCCACTCTTCCTCGAGTTGCTGCATCGGCGGCACAATGTTGACTGCCTCGGCAGATGTGTGGTCTGGTGTGCAAGGGTTGGCACAGCTCTTCATTCTGGTCTTCTCCTCCTTGATCAGCTCTCTAGATGGTCCAACAGCTTCCGCCTTCAGTTTCTAGCTTCTCCTCTTCTGCCCTCTTTGCTGCCTAGGCGGCATTTTCCTGGGCGGGTACTTACACACAATTAGAAAATGCACCTGAGCAGTATCTTTTAGATAAAATCAATTAAGTTCAGCAATTAAGGCAGAATATCTAATCTATGCCATTTTATGTATGTTTACCTAATAAATGCAACTAAACTAAACTTAAGAATAACAATAATTGAGCTAAACTGGGGCATAAATATAGGACTTTTGCACACTTAACACACCCCCAAACTCAAACTATTGCTTGTCCTCAAGCAATCTAATCTAACAATAACATGCCAAAACTTAAAATCATATGTAAGTTAAGTCGAGAAAGCATCTTGAGCAACCTTTACATACCGTGTAGATTTATGCCTCGTTAGAAACCTTTCGAATGACAATAGACTTACCCGAAACCGAACTATGTATCTCATGAGTGTGTGTGTTCCTTGTGATAAGCATGATTCTTCGGCTTCTAAGTAAACCTTTGTTAAACACCTTAATTCCCTTGGGTTTCCCTCTAGTTTTTTCAATTTAACCAATAGTTTGCCAGTGATAGGCATCTCTAATGATTTTTTTTCATTTTTTCCTTAGAGCCAGTTTTGGGCACCTCTAGGATGTCTATTTTTTTTTCAAACTTCAATTTCTACCCAAGTTTACTAGGTGGAATACCTAAGTTTCCTAGAAGTCCTAAAATCAAACTAGTTACAAAGAGTGTTTTCTTTTAAGTTCAGATCATATTATGATTCTAAGTTAACCTAAAGTCTTGCTAGGGTTGCCGCCCAGGCGGGCCATCTGCTGCGGCGGGTAAAAGGTACTCAAGAATTTTCCTCAACTAAGAATTCATTACATTTTAAATAAGAGCATGTTACATTAGATCCTAACCTAAATCCAACTAAAAAATAAAAACATAAAAATAGAAGAAAAACAAAAGAAAAAAATTAGAGGACTAATTTCCTCCCCAAACTCAAGAGGAGCATTGTCCTCAATGCACGCCTACATAAAAAAAATTAGCATAGATGAGATAAAAATAAAATAGAAGAAAGGGAGATAAACTTAGATTGGTTGTGATTCGGAGGAGTTGTCGTCGTCGCCGGCTATGATTACTCTTTTCCAAGCTGCCATCTTGAAGCGCTTGGCCGCCATCGGCGGCTGGTGGCGGGAAGGTGGGCTGGGTTGTGCCTTCTGCATGACTTCTCGTTCGCCGCCTTCTTCACTTTTTGGGCAGACTTCGGTGGCTGATTGTGTTCTCTTCACACCTGGGGAGAATGACGGTTCGAGCTTTCTTGTGACGGAGCAAACCATGTCTTGCCATACCGAATCGTCCGATAAGAAGTCATTGAGGTAGGCTGAATCGGGTGGTCCTGGTGCGTCGGCTGCTGCCCACGACGTCTGTCCTTGTTTTCGGATTGGGGCTGCCGCTGTATCTCCACGGTTGTCGGAGATAAAGAAGACTTTAGTTGCCGTGGCTGCCTGGGAGGCTTGCGGTTCGCTTGAGATGGGGGCGGTCAGAGTTGCGGAGACTTCCAGATGTGTTTCCGAGGCAGAGGGTGTGACGGTTGTGTCTGGTGCTGCCAGGGCAAATATCTCGGCGGGGAACTCTGGAAAGTGGGCCGCTGGGAACTTCTCTTTGATGGTGGTGACGGTGGCGATGTTGAAGTCCCGGATGTAGGCCATAAACTTCAACTGTCGTTTTTCCATTTTGTCCAGTGGAGCTGCCAAGCCACCTATGGTGGTTGCCGGGGTGGGTTGCTGAAATTGTTGTTGACTGCCCATCTCTGATGCCGGGGCATAGTTCTCTGGGGTGGCTGATGTGATCTCCATTTTCTAAAGGATTGTTTCCCTCGTCCACCCGGTTCTTTCTGGCGTCATGGTGTCAGTTGGGGTGGCTGCAACATGTGCCTTCTCGCACAATGTCGTGATGAGGTTGAGGAAGTAGAGTTTCCCCTTCGTTTTCTGCCCACACTCGTAAATTTCATTAGCAATAATCGAACCCACATTTATATACCTTTTGTTGATGATGGAGTGGATGAGTGCTAATCGTGGTTTGTCGACGGTGGAGTTGTGGGTCGTGGGCAGCAACCGTCTCTTCACGAATGTGTTCCATAGTTTGGCCTCGGGCAGAAATTTACGCTGGTTGACGGTGCCTCTGTTTCTGCCCTCATTCCAGACCGTTTCTGGTTCACAAAGTTCTTCCTTTATTGCCTCGTAACTATCCGCTGTGAGGGAGGTAAGGAACTCTGCGTGCTGATCTTCACGAATTTGGAGGCCGTAGTAGAGGTTGATCTTATCTTTGTCGATTAATACGGGCCGCCCGCAGACGTTCAATGTCGGCACTTCCTCCGTCGGCCCATGGGCATAGTACTCGTGCACCATTGTTTGATTTGCCGGCCGTGGTTGCTGGGCAAAGATTTCCACCGTTGGTGCGCGATTTTAGCGTATATGAACTGTTCGAGCGCTAGATTCTTCTTCCCTGGTTGGTAGAAGAATCCATGCTTCTCCCACAGCGATCTTTCTTTAAACTTCTCGTTATGTCGGGCTTTAATTTTCGGTGTGGCGAAGCGATTGAGGGATTCCTCTGATTCCGCCTGGGCAACGCGACATTCTTGAGTTGGGCTTTAGGTTTTGCGTAAAGAGATTTGTGAGCGTTTGAAAATCTATAGAAAAAAATAGATCTAAAAGTAAAGGAAATCTATGAAACAATAGTTAAGAGAGAGAAAAGAAGAGTGAATAATAAAAAAAATGAAGGGGTTTAAATAGGAGTGAAAGGGTGCTACGTTTTGTCTGCCGAGGCAGTCGTTGCCTGGGCAGAGAGTCATTGGAATGGAATGGGCTTCTGCGAACGGCTAGTCTGCAACAACTAGTTTTGGCGGGAAGCAACGTCTGTCTGCCATGGCAGACTTGGCAGGCAGGCTGGAGCGGTTGATGAATTTGGGCTTTCTTCTTCTCCCTTCTATTGGGCTATTGTTTCTCCTAAAAAAACTGAAATAAAAATTATTAGTGAATAAATAAATACTAAAATTAAATCTAATTCCTAAGAACTAAAAACAAAATGCAAGAAATTAAAATCTAAATCCTAAAACATAAAAAACAAAAGAGTTAAAGGAAATTTAGGTTATGTTGGGAATGCATCTGGATGCATTTCCCATCATAACCACTTCCTGGGTTGCTGCAACATCTACTTCACCCTCTGCCAGGGCGGGTCTTTGTATTTCTCTTGATCATTGTCACTGCCAGTTTGCCTGCCCTTGCGGCTGTGGTTGGAATGCTCTAACTCTGTGCTGGGTTTGGTGTCTTCTGAGGCATGAATGTCCCGACATTCTTCTTTGTCGTCAGCTCTTTTCAAAGTTTGCAAGAAATTCAACTTGATTTTCTAATCGTCCACCCTCATAGTAAGCTCCATATCTTCCACATCTATTAGAGTTTTGCTCGTGGCTAGGAAGGGTCTTCCCAGGATGACGGGTGCTTTGTCGTCTGCCTAACAGTCCAGAATTAAGAAATCAGCTGGAAAAATCAGATTGTCCACTCTTACTAGGATGTCTTCAATCTTTCCTTCCGGTTGCATGTAGGAGTGATCAGCTAACTAGAGCATGACAGTGGTGGGTCTGGCTTTTCTAATTCCCAAATTTTCAAACACTTTTTTGGGCATTACATTGATGCTTGCCCCTAGGTCGCATAAGGCTTTCCCATCGTAATGGTTCCTAATAACGCATGGAATGAGGAAACTGCCTGGGTCTCTCAGTTTGGGCGGTGTTTTATTGTGCAGCATGGCCATGCATTTTTCATTCATGGCGATTGTGTCAAACTCCCTGTTTCTTATTCGTTTGGAAACCATGTCTTTCAAAAATTTTGCATAATTAGGCATTTGTTGTATGGCTTCCACCAGGGGTATGTTGATATGCACTTGCTTGAGAATATCCATAAACTTTTGGAACTGATGGTCCTACTTCTGGTGTTTCAGTTGCTGTGGAACATATGGGTGTGCATGTACCTCACGTCTCTTGGAAGCATCAGTAGGGTCTGCCGCGGTGAGCTTGTTTGCTTCTGTCTGGGCAACTAATTTGATGCCCTTGCACTACTCGTACGTGGGTTTCCTCGCGACTTCAGTATCGCTGGGCAATCCTTCCATAGGTCTGGTGTTCAGGACTTGTGCAAATTGTCCCACTTGTGTTTCTAGTTACTTTAGAGTTGCCTCATGATTTTGCATTCTCATCTCTGTCCTGTCCATGAAAGCTTCACTTTTCTTAACAAACAAATCCATGTTGGACATATAGGTACCTGTCTGAGTCATGAAGGCATTCAGAGTCTCCTCTAAAGCACTGGGTGCTGCCTGTTGCTGCGGCTACTGCCGCGACATAGCCTGCTGAAATCCTTGCGATTGATTTGTCTGATTAGCTGGATTCAGAGCGTTGTTAGGGTTACTCCACGAGAAGTTAGGGTGCCTCTTCCAGCCAGGATTGTAGTTGTTCGATGTAGGGTTGTTCCTATTGTAGTTCCCCACAAAGCAGCTGGTTTTGGTTCCCTGTTGGCATTCGGATGAGTTATGGTCTCCCCTACATTGGTTGCAAAAGGCATTGATGGCTTTGAATTGTTGTGTATTGTTCTGCCCTTGCATAACTTCTACCATATTTGTCAACCGAGCAACTTGTGCTACGAGTGCATCTAATGTTCCTAGCTCGTTTGCTATAGCCTGCCTTCTTATGCCGCCTCGACGGGCATTAGGAAACTGGTAGTCATTTTTGGCCATCCTGTTCAAGATTTGAATTGCTTCGGCGGGCTCCTTATCGAGTAATGTACCATTGGAAAAGGAATTAAGCATCATTCTTGTTGGTGTGTTTACACCGTTGTAGAATATGGATACTAGTGCACACTCTAGAAATCTATGGGAGGGGCATTTATTGAACAACTCGTAGTATCTCTCCCATGCCTCGTACACTGGTTCATCATTTGCCTGTCGAAAAGTAGTGATGCCAGTCCGCAATTTATTAGTCAAAATGACATGATTAAATCGAGTTAAGAAATCTCGACATAGTTCCGTCCAAGATTCGATGGACTCTGATGGTAGGCTATTGACCCAAGTCTTTGCCCTATCCCTCAGTGAATAGGGAAATAATCTAAGACACATCATGTCAGGATGAACACCATGGATTTTGAAGGACTTGCAGATGTCCAGGAAGGATTTCATATGCTGGCGGGCATCTTCAGTGGCGGATCCTCCAAACTGTCTGAGCGTATTCAACATGTTGAACATGATAGGTTTTGAGCTCGAAGTGGTCTGCTTCTATTTTTGGATCAATCACGCCAGAGTTCAGCCTTCTGCGGTCCTCCTCCAAGTAGTCACGTACTAGCCGCCGAGCGGCAGGAGGTTGCCTGCCATTGCCCGCCACGACATTGTTTCCCGGGGGCGGTGGTGGTAGGTTCTGGTCATCTACTGGATTAGCCATGGTTTCTTTGTTTGCTTGTCTTAATCTGCGTGCAGTACGTTTAGACTCTGGATCGTATTCTTGCAAGGGTGATTTCTGATTTGCTCTGGTCATAAACCAAAGAAAACCAAGGGGTTAAACAGAAAAATAAAAAGTGCAGAAAAATAAAAACAAAAAAAGTTGTACGCCAATCCCCGACAACGGCGCCAAAAACTTGTTGCGTGCAAAAGTGATATGCAAATTCCGTGCAAGTATACACGGTGCCACGTTATAGTATTTAAGATATCGTCTCCACAGGGATTGTGACAACCTTTCAGAGTTCACTTTTCTGCACAAGTAAAATAAAAACACAAATATTAGAAGTTTGTTTGATTAAAGCTAAATCTAAAGAAACTAAAGTAAATTGGGATATCAGAGTGAGAGAATGGGCCGATATTGGATGTTTCGTAGTGTGGAGATTGAATGTACTGTCTCGGCACAATTTTGCAGATCAACTTAACAACTTTCAACAGCCGCCCACGACTATGCCTCGGCAGGCGCCCGCCTCGACAGAGACCAAGTGACTGCTTGGACAGTAAATTGATAATTCAAGGTTCGGCAAGGCTCCCTTCTATGACTCCCTCTTCTCCCGAAGCTTGAAGTACTATTGGCGAACACGTCTTGGATGATACCTCCCGGCGTGAATCTAAGGGTGAACACCAACCGATTATGAAACCTCTCTTAGCCATTGAACTTCTAAACTTATCCCTAAGCCGAAGTAGCTTTACCCTATGGTTGGATAAAATCGTGTTTACTCGTTTCGTGAGTTCAACTCTCCCGATATTGAACAAATAGATTGCCGCCCTCTTCTCTCCCGATAAAGATTGCGACAATGAAGAACCAAGAGTAAACAAACCTTGAATTTTATTGCAAAAACTGAAACCTAAAAAAATACAAGCAAACTCTCACAACTACTACACAACCAACCCTCAGCCCTAGGGAAGGTTTAGAACATGATGTGGGTAGACGACACTAGGGTTTCGACAAGAAGGAGTTTCACTCTAATCTCAATTGTGTTCTCTCCTTCAAGTCGATTACATATATTTTGGGGAGGAGCCTAGGCCTAAGTCGGTTTAGGGTAGGAATACTAGTTAGAATATGATTACAACTCATTAAAAGATCATTAAATCTTCCTAGATTCCCGTTTGACTTTTTTCAACTTGACTTTGACCTTGGCTTTTTTGTGTCTGCTGGGATCCAATGCACGTGCAAGTGGTCTCCAAAAGTCGGGCTTGATGAGATCTTTCAGTCGCATACCACTTTGCATTTTTCCATTCTTCCTCGAGTTACTGCCTCGGCAGAGGTGTGGTTTGGTGTGTAGGGGTTGACACAACTCTTCATTCTGGTCTTCTCCTCCTTGATAAGCTCTCCAGATGGTCCAACAGCTTTCACCTTCAGTTTCCAGCTTCTCCTCTTCTGCCCTCTTTGCTGCCTCGGCGGCATCTGTCTGGGCGGGTACCTGCGCACAATTAGAAAACGCACCTGAGCAGTATCTTTTAGATAAAATCAATTAAGTTTAGCAATTAAGGCAAAATATCTAATCTATGTCGTTTTGTGTATGTTTACCTAATAAATGCAACTAAACTAAACTTAAGAACAACAATAATTGAGCTAAACTAGGGCATAAATATAAGACTTTTGCACACTTAACAATAGACACCATCAACACGAACATAAAAATGCTTATAACAATGATGGTTTATTAACAAACTGACATTACCACAACTTTATCGTGACCTATCTTCAGTGATTGTGAACGTCTATCAATATTCAGTTCCATGGTCCAAAGCAGGGATAGATCAACAAGATAAATGAACGTCATCTAGAGAAGCAACATCAAATCCAACCCTAAGAAAAAAAAACATGCCACAAGATCATAAACAAGAATGTGTCATAATAGCAGACAAAAAACACCCAACATTTTTCATACGAAAAAGGGAAAGACTAGTTAAACAAAAACAAAATAGCATAAAACCCAACAAGTGGCTTCAATGGAAAAGATGATGATGTTCATCATAGGAGACTCGGATTTGAGCACTTATGTGTGCAAGGTGTGTGCGCGTTATTAAAGGGTTAAAGAAAAAATATGTACAAGTACTACAATATATTCACATCAGTATATCAAAAAAATAACATAGAAAAAACAGCTATTGTTTATGCATTTTCTAAAAACATTTTTATGATTTCTTTTTAATGATTTATTCCCTTCCATGGACCGAAAGGGGGCTGGAGGGTAATCATCCCCTTAAAAATTTGAAATTCATATATGATTTAAAATTTTAAAAAATATATTCCCAATAAAAATCTATTTTAGCCCCCTAAAATTTTATAAGTTCGCCCCTTTAAAATTTTATAATTTCAACCATCTAACACAAATTTTCGACCAGAATGAAGAAAGTCAAATAAATATAAATATTTAAAACAGTTTTTAATAAATGGTGTATAGTATTATATTCTTACCAAGTTCTCAGGTGTAGTTTGCAAACATGAAATCATAGCTTTTGGTTGGAATTCCAGGCCCCAAACCAGCACATACAACAATAAAAAATCATGTTCACTTACTTTCTTGACATTTTTCTCAACCTTTTCTTCAACTCTCAAGTCCCAGATGCTTAATCGTCTCTTATAAAAAATAAAATAAAAATTCTGATTTTTCAAGAAGGGCTTAAAATTTTACAACTTGCAAACTCTCTCTCTCTCCTTTGAAAACATAAAGTATAAAAAAAGAATAAGTAAGGGACTATTTTGGTAAAGAATGGACCGTAAGAAAAGGGAAAACGTAAATGCCCACATCCTTTTACTCCCTTACCATTTTATTGTTTGCTTACATTATATCATAGCTCCTGCCTTTCTTGAATCAGTCTTACTCTTTACTTCACGCTTGCTTTGCCATCTCTTCCTCCTTCCTCTTTCTTCACGAAATAAATTTTCCCCAAACACAGAAATCCACAAGCTCGGTGGGAGAGATGCTTCAATGGATACATGTAACGGTGGCAGTGGTGACCCTCGGAATTCTTTTCATCCTTTTCACTGTGTTTATATGTATGTGGTGTTTCCGTAAAGAGCACAGGGACATCGTTCCTGACCAAACAGAGCTGCTTCTGCTTCTGCTAGGACAAAAAATTTTCACCAGTTGGATTTAGATAACAAGAGGAAGGGGAATTACTACGTTTTTCGACGTGGGGTTTCCGCAAAGCCTTTGTTCAGTCGGGTTGATCATCCATCTCTCATCACTGACGTGGTTGAAAATGGATGGTCCAGATTTGGCTTCACATAATCTCTATCAAGCCTATTGGGTTTACGTGCACCTGGTGATTTTGGAAGAGGAAATGATATCCAAGTAAACTGGGAAGTCTCACAGGGGTCAGCAGATTTCATGCAAAAGGTTGGGCTAAAATCTTGGTCAAACAAGGGAACTAGGCACCATTCCATGGCTGCTTCATCTGTTATTACAACAGCTTTGCCTTTGCCAGGCCCTCCCTTGGGGAACTTTGCTTTCCCTCAAGAAGCCTATTTCGATATCAACATTTCGTTACGACTCGAGTGTAAAGCTCAAGGAAGGTGAGAAGACAAAACTGATCCATGAGAATCCCAATCCCACAGCAAATTCAGAAACTTTAGTCCATGGTCATGATATTAACGAATAAAAGTCTGAAAGTAAAGATGATGGAAAAGGTGAAGCAGTAATGTTATCAGTGGGACTAACTACCATTGGCTATTTTCCGTTGAAGCTTCCTGGAACCAATCCAGGATCCATCGGCTTCAATTCAGACGGTTCTGTCTATCTAGATGGTAACTATTTTTCATCACTTGTTTTTGTCAAATCTTTACTAATTAGTGACCAACATTTATTATAAGAAGTTAGAACTGTGTTAATCAATTAAAAATGTGGCAACCCGCCAATGAATAAATCTCTCAAACTAAAAGGTCTCTAAAGAAGGGTCCACTGCCACATGATCATGAATTATGTATAAAGAAGTATGTTGGGTTGATCAAACAATGGCTAAACGCCATAATGGGGTCAATTAGTAGAATAAAAGTTGAAGGGTGCACGTAGGAATTTTAAAAGGTGAAGACAACGCGATTTAGAGTGGTTCAAGCTTCGAACAAGCTCTATATCTACTACCCCAGCACCCTACTGAGGATATCAACAATTCACTAACTTGAATTCGTCTCCTTTTCTCGGCTTAGGAGAAAACCTTACAAACTGGTCAATCTTTCTACCTAAAGATTGACCCAAGAACACTCTTTACAAGAGAAAGATAGACAAACTTTAAAAGTACCTCTCAAAGTCTAATTGTTTACCCATTTACAAATAAACACTCCCCGAACTCTAAAAAGATTTACAATGAAGAACTCCAAATGAGTCAGGTACAAGAATTTGACACTTATGCAAAAAGGTTTGGATTTGATTGCTTGGATGTTGCTTTTAGGTTCAATAGTTGTTGCTGGTGCTTTGGAGACTTGCTTTTATACCTTCTCATTGATTTCTAGCTGTTTAGGTGGTTGAGATCATTAATAGAGCCGTTGGGGCTCTCTCTTCACTCTATAAATGCAGTTCTGCAACTACCCGTATCGGAACACGTGTCCCTGTATTGGAACAATCTCAAAAAAGAAAAGAGCCGTTATGTATAAAAAATGGACTGTATCGAAACGCGGGAAGGCGCATCGAAACGTTAAGGGGCCGTATCGAAACAATTTTGCACACATTTGAAAATGTTAAACATCGTTTCGAAACACCAAAAGGGTGTATCAAAACAATTATTCAATTTTCAAAAATTCCGTTCTGACAAGTAACGGCTAGTTCATTTAATGCTCAATTTTGAAAATACTTAACCCCTGTATCAAAACGGTTATGAGCCGTTTTGAAACGACACTTAAAAAACAAAAGCCCAGATGAAGGCCTTATCGAAACGGGCAAGCCCGTTCCAAAACCCTAGTCTCGAAACAGGGAATTTTGCCTTGAAACGACATTTTCCAGTAAGCTCCTAAAATCAATCCGCATCTAAACACCTTGGGGATGTTTTGAAACGCCTGGACGATTATGAGTAATTTGGCTTTGAAACACTTAGAAAATTTTATGGGGTTTATGTTTTGACTTTAAAACATTTTAAGTCTAAAATTTACTTGTCAAATGTGAGTCTTTTGAGTACTTAAAAATTTATTTACTTTGCAATTTGGTCCTTAGATTATTTGTTATATCAAAATCAAACATTGGTTTTACAATCTCCCCTTTTTGATATAACAAAAACAAAAACAAATTTTTAAGTAACCCCCCCTAAATTTAAGCTAGGTTTTGAAAAGATTTAAAAAAAAAGATTAACCTGTTGCGTGTAAAAGTGTCTATCGCAATGTAGTGCAAGTGTACACGACGCAAGTAGTAAAGTGATACGTAAGTATCAGATATCGTCTCCACAGGGACTGGGCTAATAGCTTCAACCTGGAATTACTGCACAAGAGGAAAAAGAAATAGTTTAAATGTTTGTCACAAGATAATAAAGAATACTGATAAAAGAGTAAATAATTCAGGATAGAGAGAATGGGCGGGTATTGAATTGCTCAGTAGTGTAAGTGTCGCAAAGTCTAGGAATATCTGTTCTGTCGTCGCGCCTGTCGCGGCAGCGGTCTGTTGTTAGTCGCAGCAGCGATCACACAACTCTGTACTTCAAGCTTGGCAAGAATCCCTGCTATGCCTTGGCCTATCCCTAGGTCCAAGTCTGTCGATGAACACGTCTTTGATGATACCTCCCGGCGTGAATCGAAGGATGAACACCGATGTTGTTGAATTTTTCCTTAGCCACTTAACCTCGTTCTATCCTTAGGTCCGAGATAGTTTAACCATAAACTGAGGAACCCGTACTTATTCCTTTCGTATACTTAGCTCTCCCGATATTAAGTAAATGAGTAATCTCACAATGCTCTCCCGATACTCTTGCAAGATGTTGAAAACATGAATAAGCAAACTTGAAGTCTATTTTATTGAACAGAAAAATTCCTAAAACAAATGCAATCCTTGCAACTACTTTACAAATCAACCTGTAGCCCTAGGGGAAGTTTAGAACATGATGAGGAGGGGAAAACGACTAGGGTTTAGAAGAGAAGGCTAGAGAGTAAGATATCCCTTCCCTAGGTCGAATTACATGCCTTTATATAGGCCTTGGGTTCAAGTTTTCTAATATGGCAAGAATACAAGTTTAAACTAAAGTACAACTCTATTAAAGACTAAATCTTCAAAGCATATGTCTTTAATTCGTCCTTCCTTCTTGCTTGGAGTTTCTTCCTTGAACTTTGGGCTTGGCCTTCATTCTGGTCTAGGGCTTGGAAAAATATAAGGGTGCTCCACGACAGACCGGCTTAATTTTCTCTTTCTGTCGAGGCCCACTTTGCTTCTTCTCTTCACCACTACTGTCGTCCTTGGCTGCCACGACAGCGGCCATGGCAGCATCGTCCTCCTCGTCTGCACATCCAGTTCCAGCTCTGCTTCTTCAAATCCCAGCGTCTGCTTCTCCACTGCCCTCCATCTGCTACAGCAGCTACCTGCAAAAGCAACCAATTTCAGTAGAAACTGCGCCATTTGATATATTTGTGATGTATAAATGAAATCTAACCTAAATGCAATGAATTATGCTTGAATGCAGCAGAAATATGAGTAAAATAGGGGTAAATGATAGAAATTTTACACACTCAACACACCCCCAAACTCAAGTTTTTGCTTGCCCTCAAGCAATTCAGACCATAAAAAGAAAAAAAAAACAAAATTTTTGTTTGGCTTAAAACAATGAACTTTTTCTTACCTACCATTCATTCCCTATTGTGAGCAACACCTTGTTGGATAATTCAGAATTCATCCGGAACCTTGCTATAATTCTCGTGTAGTGTGTGCATGCTTGTGAACAATTATATGCCAAGACTCCCTTAGTTTACTAGAATAGTTAAGCTTCTAACTTGAATTTTTATGCCAATTTTCATCTTTTTGGAGGCAATTCTTAGGCTCCTTTAGTTTTTATGCAGACTCGATTCTATTTTCTCAAGCTTAAGTTTGACTAGAACCGGTCTCGGGCACCTCTAGCTAACTTCCTAAAGCCGGTTTCGGGCACCTCTAGGTGTATTAAGTTTATTTTTCTTAACTTTTTTCCTAGAGCCAATGTTAGGCACCTCTAGGGGCAACTCAGGTGTTAAGCTTTCTATTCTAGTTTACTAGTAGAGTTCTAGGAAGTATAAAAGTCACAAATGGTGTTTAAGATTTAGAACTATAGTAAGGCTCTAAACTGCTCCTAAAACTATCCTAAAGGCACTGTCACGACAGAGGCTGTCACGACAGGTAAGTTCAGTTCAAAGACTTAAGCCAAATTTTCATCATTTTTTATAGCAAAAATAAACTAAGTAAAAGACACAATTTTTAAATTTAAAAGGACTCCATTAATGGAGGGATGCCACCCCCAAACTCGAGGGTTGCATTGCCCTCAATGCAAATGACAGATAAGAAACAGAAAAATTAAAACTACATCACAAAATATAAAAAGGCAGACAACAATATAAGATAAGAAACTTAAAATTTCAGGCGCTGTCGTCACCGCCACTGCTGCTGCTGCTGAGTTGAATCTGCCGACGGGCAGTGACTTTCTTTGCTGGTGCCGGCAGACGGATGGGAGAGGCAGAAGTGTTCTTGGTTTTGGCCTCTCGTGGAGGTTGAATACGGGTAGGGGAGATATGAGGTGGTTTCTCCACTACCTGAACCTCGGAGCTGCTGCTGCTCTCGCTGCTGCTGCCGCTGCTGCTACTGCTACTACCGCTATCAGATTTTTCTTTATCTGCTTCTGTTTTCTGCCGTTTCTTTGGGGTGAACTCCTTGGACAAGTTCCTATTGACAGAGGGCTCGTTATCGGATGCCGCCTAGATTTCAGAGGAAGAGAAACCACCAATATACCTATCGAGGTCGGACTCAGGCTCCTTTCTCTTGGTTCCCCGGGCAGATGTTTCGGCTGTGCGGCTGCCGCTTGCAGCTGTTGTGGCAGGGGTTGGAGTGGACGCGACAGATGGCGTTTTTAGTGTGGTAGCAGGGGTAGGGGTATGGGCAGGGGTGGGGGCAGCAAAGTAATGGTTGGGGAAAGTAGAGAACAGTACATCGGGGAAATTAAGAGAAGTGTGGATGAAATGTACCGTGGCGGTGGTGAAGTCTCGGATGAAACTCATAAGGCCGAGCTGTCGTTCCTCCAATTTTTGTATGGCAGCAAGGATTTGTGAGGAGGTGTCGGCTGGAAGAGCTGTTGCGGTGTGCTGCCTGGGTTCTGTGGCAGCAGGCTCGGTGTCGGTGGGCTCTGTTGGCTCAACTATCGTGGCAGTAGGGTCAAAAGACGACAGAGGTGTGGCAGCTTTGAGTTCCATCAGGCTGAGTATGTTTCTGTCTGTCCAGCCTTTCCCTCGAACTCTTAAATCCTCGACAGCTTCCGGTAAATTGTGGCTGCGGCAGAGGGCAGTGATGAGATAAGAGTAGAAGAGTGGTTCTGATGGCCGGTATGCACAATCCAGTATACCCTCCCGAACGTATCTGCCAACGTTAATTGGCCTCTTATTTAAAATAGAATGGATGAGGGCTAACCTTGGTTGGTCGACGGTTGTGTTGTGCGAGGAGGGCATAATCCGTTTCTTGATAAACACATTCCAAAGTTTTGCCTCCGGGGTGAGCTGGATTCTTTTCACCGTCCTTGGATGTTTCGGATCGGTGTTCCACTCGGTACCCTCATCTGTGAGTTCTGCCATCACAACATCGTAGTCGGCAGGCCCTAAACTTTCGAAAAAATCTTTGGTGGCCATCTTCTTTTCTTCCCACATAGAACTCGTAGAGTGTGTTGATGTACTCGGGCTTGAAAGGTACCTCTTTCCCTCGGACTGTAACTGCTGTTGCGTCCCTGCTGCCGATGGTAGCATAAAATTCCTAGACGAGAGTCACGTTCATTTCCTCTGGCTGATCAACGAATATCTTCCACTGCAGGGCTTTGATTTTGCTGGCTATGAACGGCTGCAGCCCTAGGTTCCTCGTTCTGGAGGTGTAAATGAAACCTTTCTCCTCCCACATATCACGGATCTGGAAGGAGCTTGGAGTGGATGCTGCTGGGGCAGATCCTGAGGCAGAGCTTCGACGGGTATTTCTAGTACTCATTTTTGCAAGGACTGTGGAAAAAATGAAAGGAAGTGAAATTCTAGAGGAAACAAGTAGAGAGAGTAAAAGTGAGTGAAAAATGAATATTAAAACAGGGTTTATATAGAGGGGGAGTTTGCTGCCCGTTGGAGCTGTAACGACAGGCGCGAATAATGGGGCCAGCTGTTACGCGGTTTCTGACACGTTTGTCACGCGTTTCCGTGTCTGCTGCGCGTCTGTTACGCGTTTGCGTGTCTGCCGCGACAGCGTGTTGACAGGCTGGATTTTCCGCGTCTGTCGCGGCAGCTGTAACAGCAGGCTCTAAAGTTGGGCTTTTTGGGCTGATGGAAAAAATGGTGGGCTGAATTCACTTCACCTCTTTTCCTTGTCTCCTTTATTTCCTGAAAATAATAAAAACTTTAGTTCCTAAAAATAAAATAATTCTAATTACCTAATAAATAAATAAATTAATATATAAATAAATAAAAATAAAATTAGGTTAAATTAGGGATGCTAGGAGGGGCATCTCCTAAAGTAATCACTTCCTGCATTCTTGGGGCTTCAGTCCCCTGATAATGCTTCAATCTTTGTCTATTGACTTTGAATTGGTGCCCGCCTTTTAAAGATCTGATTTTGATGGCACCATGGGGAAAAACCTGCACCACTTGGAATGGGCCAGACCATCTAGATTTCAGCTTCCCTGGGAAGAGTTTCAACCTAGAGTTGAATAACAACACAAGCTGCCCTGGGTAGAACTGTCTTGGCAGCAACTTCTTGTCATACCACTTCTTGGTCTTGTCTTTATAGATTCTTGCGATGTCATAGGCCATTGTTCGAATTTCTTCAATTTCATTCAGATCAAGTAGCCTTTTATGTCCTGCTTTTTCCAAGTCCATATCCACTGCCTTGATGGCCCAGTATGCTATGTGCTCAATCTCAACAGGTAAATGACATGTTTTCCTATAAATCAGCCGATAGGGTGACATTCCCAATGGAGTTTTGAATGCTGTTCTGTAGGCCCATAATGCATCATTGAGGTGTAGAGATCAGTCCTTCCGAGTTGGATTAACCATCTTTTCAAGGATGTTCTTAACCTCTCTATTGGATATTTCAGCCTGTCCATTGGTCTGAGGGTGGTATGCTGTTGCGATCCGATGTTTGACACCATACTTTTTCAAGGCAGCAGCTATAACCCTATTGTCGAAATGCCTCCCTTCATCACTGATGATCGCCTTGGGGATGCCAAATCAGGAAAATATGTTTTTATGTAAAAACCTCTGAACCGTCTTGGCATCGTTTTTCCGAGTAGCGATCGCTTCAACCCATTTGGACACATAGTCCACTGCCAGGAGGATATATAGGTTCCCACATGAAGTTGGGAATGGTCCCATAAAATCAATCCCCCAAACGTAGAAGATCTCGACTTCAAGAATGTTTTGCAGTGGCATCTCATGTGTCCTTGAGATGTTTCCAGTCCGTTGACACTTGTCACAGTTTTTGTAGAATGTTTGGGCATCCTTGAACAGTGACGGCCAATAAAATCCCGACTGCAAAACCTTGGCAGCAGTTTTGTTACCACCTAAATGTCCTCCATACTGTGAAGCGTGGCAATGATGTAGTATAGCTTCATGTTCATCCTGTGGTACGCATCTCCTGATAACCTGATCTGCACAATATTTGAAAAGAAGAGGTTCGTCCCAATAATAATGCTTAACATCATTTTGGAACCTCTTCCTAGCTTGATAATTAAGGTCAGGAGGAGTTATTCCGCTAACTAAATAATTAACGAAATCAGCATACCAGGGGAGTTCATAAAACTTACCTGCCGCCATGGCTGTCGCGGTAGTGCTTGTGGCAGCGAACAGCTGCTCGTCAGGGAAGGTCTCCAATATTTGTGTCTCGTCTGTGGGGAGACTCTTTCCCTTCTCTAGTCTTGACAAGTGATCTGCAACTTGGTTCTCTGTCCCCTTTTTGTCCTTGATCTCAAGGTCGAACTCTTGCAGTAGCAGAATCCAACGTATCAGTCTAGGCTTTGCATCCTTTTTGGTGAACAGATACTTTAATGCAGAGTGGTCTGTGTGGACTATGACCTTCGTTCCAAGTATATATGAACGAAACTTGTCAATAGAGAACACCACAGCTAACAGTTCATTCTCTATTGTGGTGTAATTTACTTGGGCGTCATTCAATGTTTTGCTGGCATAGTATATGACATGGAAGAGCTTGTCTTTCCTCTGCCCAAGTGCTGCCCCGACAACATAGTTACTAGCATCACACATAATCTCAAATGGTAGTTTCCAATCTGGTGGCTGTACTATTGAGGTTGTTACCGGCTTTTCTTTCAGAACCTTGAATGCCTCAGTACATTCAACGTTGAAGTCGAAGGGTCGGTTCTGCTCTAGAAGATGGCATAAGGGTTTTGTGATCTTCGAAAAGTTCGCGATAAACCTCCGATAAAAACCAGCATGCCCTAAGAAACTTCTGATTCCCTTGACTGTGGTGGGTGGTGGCAGCTTTTCGATTACCTCGATCTTAGCTCTGTCGACTTCTATGCCGCGACAGCTTATTTTATGGCCTAGGACTATCCTTTCATCCACCATGAAGTGACATTTCTCCCAGTTCAATACCAAGTTTGCTTTCTCACATATTTCGAGCACCTTCTGTAGGTTGCCTAGGCAGCTTTCAAAATTGTCTCCAAAGACAGAAAAATCATCCATGAATATATCCAGGAAATCCTCCACCATATCGGAGAATATTGCCATCATGCACCTTTGAAAGGTTGCTGGTGCATTACAAAGTCCAAATGGCATCCTCCGAAAAGCATAAGTACCGTATGGGCATGTGAACATCGTCTTTTCTTGATCTTCCGGTGCGATGGCTATTTGATTATAACCTGAGTATCCATCAAGAAAACAATAGTAAGGTTTTCCCGCTAATCTATCAAGCATTTGAACAATAAAGGGAAGGGAAAGTGGTCCTTCCGGGTAGCTTTGTTAAGCTTCTGGTAGTCCATACAAACCCTCCAACCGGTCAAAGTCCTGCTTGGGATTAATTCGTTTTCTTCGTTGGTTACCACAGTTATTCCTCCTTTCTTGGGAACACACTGCACCGGGCTCACCCACTTGCTATCCGAGATGGCATAGATTATTCCAGCATCTAGCCATTTTATGATCTCCTTATGAACCACCTCTCACATAGCATCGTTTAGACGTCTCTGTGCATCAATGGTCGGGTTATGATCATCCTCTAAGAGGATTTTATGCATGCATAGTGCCGGACTGATGCCTTGGATATCAGTTATCGTCCATCCAATAGCCTTTTTGTGCTGCTGCAACATCCCTATCAGATGTTGTTCATGTTCCTGCATCAAGTTGGAAGAGATGATTACGGGCAACGTATCATTTAAACCAAGGAAAACATATTTTAGCTGCCCCGATAGGGGCTTAAGATCTAGAACAGGGGGCTCTACAGTTGATGGCTTTTGGACTATATGTTCATCCGAGGTATAGTTTAAAGGCTCGAATAACTTACCTGGACGACTTCCTATCCAATTTACCTCCTCTTGATCTTCAGTATCAGATGTATCAGATTCTGAGGAGCTACTGTCGTCGTCGCTGCCGTGACAATCTTCTAAATGGCTGCTGGGGCAGTGGCCAATTTTGATGTTGTGGCAGCCCAACCTGATGCAGGGTTGCTCAAGGATAACTTCAGTGATAGCCTTGCATTCTTCTTCTGCATCAGCATATTTTATTGCCTGGAGAACATTCAGCTTGATCTCTTGATCGTTCACTCTCATAGTGAGTTCTCCTTTTCCACATCAATCAGTGATCTTCCTGTGGCTAAGAAGGGTCGCCCCAGGATGATTGGTGCATTTTCGTCTGCTTCACAATCTAAGACAAGAAAGTCAGCAGGAAAAATAAATTTATCCATCCTTACCAGAATATCTTCAATTTTTCCTTCTGGGTGAACGTAAGAGCGGTCTGCCAGCTGCAGTACTACTGTTGTGGGTCGAGCTTTTCCAATACCTAATTTCTGAAAAACATATTTGGGCATTAAATTTATACTAGCACCAAGATCACAAAGTGCCTTACCCACAAATTTATCTCCGATTTTGCACGGTATGATGGAACTCCCAGGATCCTTCTTCTTCTGGGGTGGATGCTTGTGCAGAATACTCATGCATCCCTCTGTCATTTTGACCGTTTCAAATTCCCCAAGTTTGGATTTCTTTGACATGGCATCCTTGAGAAATTTGGCATAACCAGGCATCTCCTTTATAGCATCTAACAACGGAATGTTGATATGGACCTGCTTAAAAATATCATAAATTTTCTTAAGCTGGGATTCTTGTTTCAATTTCTATAACCGCTGAGGAAAAGGAGGTGGAGGACGATAATCAACAATACGTCCTTCCCACTGCATTCGGATCTGAGGAGGTTTAGGTTCTTCATCTTTCTCCCTTGTCCCTTCTGCTGTCGTGACAGGCTCATCGGCAGCAGGCTGTTTGTCGTCTGCCGGGGCAACTTTCTCGGCAGTCGACTCCAAGGATGGTTCCTTAACTGATTCAGCTTCCTTCTCTGGCCCTGGTAATTTCTTCCCAGTCCTAGTAGTGATGGCTTTACACTGCTCATGTGTGGGTTGTCTAGCATTTTCAGTATCGCTAGGAAATCCTCCATTCCACCTCGGTTTAATATGCTGGGAAACCTGACCCATCTGTGCCACCAATGATTTCAGAGTAGCTTCATGGTTGGTCATCCGCATCTCTGTTTTATCCATGAATGTTTCTGTCTTCTTGACGAAGTGATTCACGTTCTCAATATAAGTTCCTGTTTGAGACATAAACGTAGCCAAGGTCTGCTCCAGTATACTAGGCGTGGCAGTTGGTGGTTGTTGCTGCTGCGGTTGCTGCCGAGTCAGTAACCTAGGTCCCTCTGATTCTGTGTGTTCTGTGCTTGAGGATTCAGGGCATTATTAGAGTTACTCCAAGAGAACTTGGGATCCTTTCTCCAATTGGGATTGTAGTTGTTGGAATTGTAGTTTTGTTTATTGTAGTTCCCAACATACACCCCTTCCTCTAACTGTATCGAACAATCTTCCGAAATGTGATTCCCATCGCAAGTTTCGCATACCATTTCAGCAGAGCAGGCAGGTTGTGAATCTTCTTTCAAGAGCTTTTTCATTGCCTTAGTGAGATATGCCACTTGTGATTTTAGAGAACTATCGGCCTCATAATCTTTTACAGCTAGTATTCTTTTACCCCTATTCTTGCTGTAGAAACTGATCCTCGTTCTTCGCCAGATTTTTCAATACTGCCATTGCATCTTCTGGATCCTTGTCAGGCAGCAATCCATTCGCTGCTGAATCAATTCTCATACGAGTCTGTAAGTTAGCAGCATTATAAAATTTAGTTACCTGGTTCCAAACGAGGAATCCATGCATCGGGCAGTTCCTTAGAAGAGTGGTAAATCTGTCCCAGGCCTCGTGCATTGGCTCGTCATCTTCCTGTTGAAAAGTAGCAATTTCGTTACGTAATCGCTCAGATAAATGTGAAGGATTAAAACGAGACAAAAATTCACGAGTTAAATCTGCCCAAGTTCGTATTGAACCCGACGTTAGTTTATTCCACCAAGTTTTTGCCCTGTCTCTCAATGAATGAGGAAATAATCGAAGCCTCAGTATCTCCGGATTAACTTCTGGTAGTCTAAACGAACCACAGATTTCCTGGAACGTTTTCAGATGCTCCCTAGTATCCTCTGTAGCAGCACCACTAAATTGGCCAGCGTTGTTAATCATGATGAACATAACAAGTTTCAGCTCAAAGTTGTCAACTTCTACGTCTGGCAGGGTTGTTTCTAGTTCCACATGATCATTGAGCATGTAGTCTCGGTATGACCGGCGTACGGCAGCGCCATGAGGATCGGCAGGTGGACCGTTCCCTCCATCTTCGGCAGGATTTTCAGCATCCCGGGGATTCCCTTGGTTGTTCCTTCTTTCTTCGCGCCTTTCGTTCACCATTGCTTCTAATTGTTCCTCCAGGTATTCGTTTCTTTCTACGAGGAGGCGGACTCTTTTCCCGAGATTGCACGTTCGTTCGATTTCAGGATCTAACTGGTGCTCAGGTTCTTTTCCTTGTTGAGATCTGCGCATACGCAAACAAAAGACCTTGTGAAAGGTATAGGTTGAACAATCCAAGTAATAACAGAAAAATAAAAGAAGTGCAGTAAAAGATAGGGTAAAGATATGTTGCCAGTCCCCGGCAACGGCGCCAAAAACTTGTTGCGTGTAAAAGTTTTTATCGCAATGCAGTGCAAGTGTACACGACGCAAGTAGTAAAGTGATACGTAAGTATCGGATATCGTCTCCACAGGGACTGGGCTAATAGCTTCAACCTGGAATTACTGCACGAGAGGAAAAGGAAATAGTTTAAATGTTGCTCATAAGATAATAAAGAATACTGATAAAAGAGTAAAGAATTCAGGATAGAGAGAATGGGCCGGTATTGAATTGCTCAGTAGTGTAGGTGTTGCAAAGTCTAGGAATATCTGTTCTGTCGTCGCGCCTATCGCGGCAGGACCTTTCGCGGCAGCGGTCTGTTGTTAGTCACAGCAGCGATCACACAACTCTGTACTTCAAGCTTGGCAAGAATCCCTGCTATGCCTTGGCCTATCCCTAGGTCCAAGTCTGTCGATGAACACGTCTTTGATGATACCTCCCGGCGTGAATCGAAGGATGAACACCGATGTTGTTGAATTCTTCCTTAGCCACTTAACCTCGTCCTATCCCTAGGTCCGAGATAGTTTAACCATAAACTGGAGAACCCGTACTTATTCCTTTCGTATACTTAACTCTCCCGATATTAAGTAAATGAGTAATCTCACAATGCTCTCCCGATACTTTTGCAAGATGTTGAAAACCAGAATAAGCAAACTTGAAGTCTATTTTATTGAACAGAAAAATTCCTAAAACAAATGCAATCCTTGCAACTACTTTACAAATCAACCCGTAGCCCTAGGAGAAGTTTAGAACATGATGAGGAGGGGAAAACGACTAGGGTTTAGAAGAGAAGGCTAGAGAGTAAGATATCCCTTCCCTAGGTCGAATTACATGCCTTTATATAGGCCTTGGGTTCAAGTTTTCTAATATGGCAAGAATACAAGTTTAAACTAAAGTCCAACTCTATTAATGACTAAATCTTCAAAGCATATGTCTTTAATTCGTCCTTCCTTCTTGCTTGGAGTTTCTTCCTTGAACTTTGGGCTTGGCCTTCATTCTGGTCTAGGGCTTGGAAAAATATATGGGTGCTCCACGAAAGACCGGCTTAATTTTCTCTTTCTGTCGAGGCCCACTTTGCTTCTTCTCTTCACCACTGCTGTCGTCCTTGGCTGCCACGGCAGCGGCCATGACAGCATCATTCTCCTCGTCTTCACATCCAGTTCTAGCTCTACTTCTTCCCTGCCCAGCGTCTGCTTCTCCACTGCCCTCCATCTGCTACAAGAGCTACCTGCAAAAGCAACCAATTTCAGTAGAAACTGCGCCATTTGATATATTTGTGATGTATAAATGAAATTTAACCTAAATGCAATGAATTATGCTTGAATGCAGCATAAATATGGGTAAAATAGGGGGTAAATGATAGAACTTTTACACACTCAACATAACCCTTCTACCCCTTTTTGTTAAATCAAAATCAATGAAGGAATAAAGAATATAACCAAGATATAAAGCAATATACCACAAGACAAAGCACAATTAAAGCAACATAATATCATTAGGTATAATAAACCAAAGCAAAAGTTCCAAAATATCCAAACTTAATACCTAAAAACAAGAAATCAAAGCATAGGTCCTAAAACAAAACATAGATATGTGCATAAAAAGGGAAATCCTAAACTAGATGATATGCAATGAGATGCAAAGAACTAAGGCTCATCGTCACCTTCATCTTCATCATTAGCAGTGCTCCTTCTAAATTGCCTCAACTCGCCATAAAAGCCGGTAAAAGACATATACATCGATGTTTTTGAGTTTCAACCGAAGAAAGTCGATTCTCAACATTTTGAACACGTGCCTCCAAGGATGTGAAACGAATGTCAATAGCGGCAAAATCGGAGTTCATGTTGGTTTGCAAGCCATTGAATTGCTCAGTGAGAAAGATCATGAGAGCTTCATTGTTAGGTGGAGAAACTTGAGGTTGAGGTTTGGGGGCCGCAACATGAGGAGGATTCTCAACACGAACCCAATCTCCATCAATCTAGTGAAACTTGCAACGAAGAAGAGTGCGCTCATCGATGGGATCCTTGAGAGATTCCAAAAAATCAAGAGAGCAACCGATTCCCAATTTCGAGAACAAATAACTCAAAGCGGTTCCATAGGTGAAGAAAGTGACAAGATCCGAGTTACGATTTTAGACAAGATGCATCATCTCGACAAACATGATTCGGTAAAGATTTGGTCGACGTTTCTCAAGAAAGCAATGAAGACAAAAATTATCAACTTGGCGGATGTGGGAGAACTTTCCTCTGGATGGACGAAACCACCAAGATACCATGAGATGAAGGATGCGATCATGAGCATCAAGGACCGTAACGGAGCCACCACGAGTATGTCCCAAAGAGTTTTCATCCAAAATACCCTTATCTTCAAACCCAAAAACATTGACCAAAGTTTGAAGATCAATCCAAATCTTTATCCCCATGATGTAGGATTCAATGGCAATCACTTGAGAATGATCGACATCGGAAATACATCGGGCATTGACATAAAAAAGAAGAACCATGTTACAGTACAAAGTATCAGGTAAGCTCAAAAGGGCAAGAAACAGCAACGCCTCAGTAAAGGAAGATAACGAAATTTAAAGCGTTCAGAATCCAAAAAGGGTATAGAAGTAACACAGTCACGTCAGATTGAATGATCTTGAAAGAGTTTGAAGTTGTTATGGGCGTCATTGTTTCGAAGACTCTTTCGATAGAGTAGAGTGGGGTTGGGACAAGGGGATTCGTCATCATTGTTTGTACTTCCCCCAGGCTCATCAGTTTGTACTCTCTTTCTAGAACCCATATTCGAAATCTGAAAACAAATCAAGATACAAAACACATGTATGCGTAAATCAACCAAATTCAATCCAATAGTCAAGGTATTGATAAAAATCTATACAATATAGTTTAAAAACATATATAAATATAAAACTATTTTTGGTAAATAGAATTTTGAAAAATAGTAAAGAAAAATATACGATATAAATTTTATATTCGAACAAAAAAATTTCGAATTTTAAATAATTTTTGCAAAAACTTCAAAACCCATACTATAAGTATATATTCTATACAAAAATTGAGTAAAAACATTGAAGAAATTCAAACGAAAATTAAAAAAGAAAAGAAAAGGGTTTATATCTTGATATAGGAAATTGGATGAATGAATGATGATTAATGCACCAAATTTCTTGTAAAGCCTTAGCCTTGATGTGTAGATTGAAAACCCTAAAAAGATTTTAGGTTTTGGTGTGAAAAATCAAGAGATTTGAGGAGTTTATATAGGGTTTTTGGCTATGGTTTGAAAGAACAAGAGAGATTGAGTTTTAATTAAAGTTGGACACTCATTTAAGGCTTATTTAAACAATCTGCGCAAACGCGTATCGATACGCCACTTGGCGTATCGGAATGGGGGGATTGAAACACGTCCGAGCCATTTCGATACACGACATGTTTGGAAATAGGTAATAGTTATTTCGGAACAACACCACGAACCCGTATCAAAACACGAAGAGCCCGTTTCAATACGAAAATTTACAATAACCAACTTATTTTAAGAAGTGAGAGCCCGTATCGAAACAAGTGCCTGTTTCGATACACCTTTGCCAGAAAATGCATTTTGGGCAGTTTTAAGTCCAAAAAGCCAACTTAGATCGAGCCTAAATACATGTAAATGATATATGAGCATGTTATATGGACTAAAACTGTTGCATACTCCCCCTAACAACAATCATAGACGCAAAAGGAGGCAAATCAACACAAGCATGATCATCAGAAAATTTCAAGCACATTTTTGGTCATTTGGGACCTAAAAAGGTCAAGGAAGGCTGGTTAAACCTAACTCTCTCCTAAGAGTCCAAAAACGTTCTTTATCTAAAGGTTTGGTAAATATGTCCGCTAATTGGTTAAAGGTATCAATATATTCTAGAACAACATCATTTTTCAAGACATGATCTCTAATGAAATGATGTCTAATTTCTATATGTTTGGTTCTAGAGTGTTGGATGAGATTCTTAGTGAGACAAATGGCACTAGTGTTGTCACACTTAAGGGGTATGGTATCTACTTGAACACCATAGTCTAGGAGTTGTTGCTTCATCCAAAGAACTTGAGCACAACAACTCCCTAAGGATATGTACTCCGTTTTGGTGGTAGATACGACTACGCTATTTTGTTTCTTAGAGAACCAAGATACAAGCATACTACATAAGAATTGACATGTTCTGGAGTTACTTTTCCTATCTATCTTACATCCCCCATAATCCACATCGAAGAAAGCATGAAGGTCAAAGGAGGAATCCCTAGGATACCAAAAACCTAAATTAGGCGAATCTCCAAGGTATCTAAAAATTCTCTTAATGGCAACTAGGTATGATTCTCTAGGGCTAGGTTTAAACCTAGCACACAAGCAAACACTAAACATAATATCAGTCTATTTGCGGTAAGGTAAAGCAAAGAGCCAATCATAGATCTATAAAGCTTAGAATCGACACACTTACCTCCCTTATCTTTTTCAAGCTTGATTGATGAGCTCATTAAAGTGGCTTAAGGCTTTACGTTCTCCAAGCCAAACTTCTTGAGCATGTCCTTTATGTATTTTGCTTGATTGATGAAGGTGACATCTTTCCTTTGCTTGATTTGGAGCCCTAAAAAGAATGAGATCTCTCCCATCATGCTCATCTCAAATTCACCTTGCATTAGCTTAGAAAATTCTTGGCAATAAGATTCATTAGTAGAACCAAAAATAATATCATCAACATATATTTGAACTACTAAGATGTCATTGCCATATCTTTTAATGAAAAGTGTAGTATCCACATTGCCTTTTTCAAAACCTTTTGGAATTAAAAAGTTTGAAAGCCTTTCATACCAAGCTCTAGGAGCTTGTTTCAAACCATAAAGAGTTTTAGTTAGTTTGAAAACATGATTTGGAAATTGTGGATCTTCAAAACCCGGTGGTTGTTCAATATACACTTCTTCATTTATAAACTCATTTAGAAAAGCACCTTTCACATCCATTTGAAAAATCTTGAAATCATGATAGCATGCAAATGCAAGAAGCATCCTAATAGTTTCTATTCTAGCTACGGGTGCATATGTTTCATCAAAATCAAATCCCTCTTCTTGAGTGTAACCTTGAGCGACAAGCCTAGTCTTGTTCCTCACTATGTTACCACTCTCATCTAGTTTATTTCTAAATACCCACTTAGTTCCTATAGTAGATTGATTACTAGACCTATCAACTAATGTCCATAGTCTACTTCTCTCAAATTGATTAAGTTTCTCTTGCATAACCAATATCTAAAAATCATTTTGAATGCTTCTTTGATATTTTTAGGCTCTATGCATGAGATGAATGCACCATAATTCATAAGTTTGAGAGAGGATCTAGTAGTTACCCCCTTGGATGGATCACCCAAGATTTCACCACCTTTGACATAGTTGAACTCCCTTGGATATGTCATCTCCTTTTTCTTCAAAAGCCAAGTCCTTCAAGGCTTCAAGAGGTGGATCTTGTGCTTCCTTTTCTTTAGTTGGAATCTCATCCACCTTTTATGTTTTCCCTCTATCAATGGCTTCAATGATCCCTACATTATCATCATCACAAGATTCCTTCCTCAGAAGGAGGTTATCATCGAAAACAACATGTATAAACTCTTCAACAACCAAAGTTCTTTTACTAAATACACGATAGGCTTTAGAGTTTAGGGAATAACCCAAAAATATTGCTTCATACTTTTAGCATCAAATTTACCTAAGTTGTCTTTTCCATTGTTTAAAACAAAACATTTACAACCAAAAGGGTAGAAATAACTAATGTTAGGCTTTTTGGATTTCAAAATCTCATAAGGTGTTTTCTTTAAAATAGGTCTAATCATTACTCTATTAATAATATAACAAGCTGTATTAGTGCCTTCTGCCCAAAAATACTTAGGTAAATTGTTTTCACAAAGCATGGTCCTAGCCATCTCTTCTAAAGTTCTATTTTTCCTCTCAACTACCCCATTTTGTTGAGGAGTGCGAGGAGCCGAAAAATTATGGCTAATATATTTTCATTACAAAAAATCTTTGTGAAACCTAAAATGATTTCGATATAACAAAAATACTTTATGGACTTAATTGAAAAATACAATAAATTTTTAAGTATTTCAAAGACTCACTTAATTGACAAGCATTTTGAACCAAGTACTCTTTCAAGACAAAACATTTTAAAATATTCAATTTTCACTAAGTCTTTTCAAGTATTTTCAAGCCAAATTTCAACAAAACGCCCAGACGTATCGATACCCTTATAGCATTTCGATACGGATTTTTGTTACTAGAATTTTAATCGACCATAACGTACTGATACAATTTAATCCCGTATCGACATGATATTCATCTGGGTAAGACTTTAAGGTATAGCATATCAATACTCATCGAGATAGTATCGATATGGTTTTTCAAAGTAAAATATTTTAATGCTATAGCGTACCAATACGATATGTCACTGTATCGATACGATATGCTGACCTCTGCAAATCTTTACATTTAATATTTGAACGTTGGCTTGTCAGTTATTGGAATCCTAAATTTTTAAATGGTCGTTGAACCATACCGATACGTATAGATAGCGTACCGATACATTTTTTTTGTCAAAAAACAAATCAGGAATCCAGTGAGAAAAAACTGTATCGGTACGGCTTTGTGTATCAATACGCCCTTTTATACCGTATCGATACGCCCTTCCCGCGTATCGATACGTTCTATTTTTCAGTCATAACGGCTCTTTCTTCTTTGAGATAGGTACCGAAATGGTCACGAAGTGTACCGATACGATGTGCAGTTGAAGAACATTTATTGCGGAAAAATGCAGCCCAACGACTAGATTAATGACCTCAACCACCCAAACGGCTAGAATTCAATGCAAGAGTATAAAAACAAGTGTCAAAAGCTACAACAACTATTGAACCTTCAAGCAACATCAAAGCATTTATTCCAAACCCTTGAGCCTATTAGAGTCAAATTGTGTACCCAACTTGTAAAATTCTCAATTGTTTATTTTTCTTTCAAGTTTGGGGAGTGATGGTTTGTAATTGGGAAATATATTAGTCTTGTGAGAAATACATTTCAAATTGCCTCTTATTCTTTGTAATTGAGAGTCTTGTAATTCAATCATTGGGTAGGAAGATTGAAATTGTAAAGGTTGCCTCCTTAGCCTAGAAAAATGGGAAGAACAAATTACTGAAGAGTTTGTTGAAAATCCTTAGTGGGAGCTAAGGTAGTGGATGTAGAGCTTGTTTAGATGCTTGAACCACTATAAATGCCTTGTTCTTCATTTTTAATTATTCTTTTTGCTCCCTTCATTTTTAAAAGTGCCAATTCACCCCTCCTCTTGGCCATATCAGTTAATTCGATCCACTCAACAATTGGCATTAGAGCATACCCCTTTGAAGGCTTCACAACCACAAGAGGAGATCCTAGAAGAGTGTTGATCAACTTCTAAGTCAAGCCATGACATCTACCTCCGAGCCAAGCATGTATGAGTCTCAATCTACCACCAAACCACCCTTCTTGGAAGAACCAAATACGTCTCTTCATCAAATCAAGTGATTACCTCGTATGGGATGTAGTAGAAGATGTACCAACCATTCCCATGAAGAGAGATAAAGAAGGAAGGCTTGTTCCAAAGAAGAAGGTGGAGATGAGTGAAGATGATAGGAAGAAATTGCAAGTGAATGACAAAGCCTTGCACATGCTGTTTTGTGCTCTCGGACCGGACATCTACTCTAAAGTATCCTCGATTACAAGTGCCAAAGAAGTGTAGGACACTCTTAAAACCACATATGAAGGAACAAACGATGTGAAAGAGACGAAGATCGGGATCCTCAATCTTAGTTACGAGAACTTCAAGATGGGGCCCGATGAGACTGTGATGAAGATGTTTGATCGCTTCTCCGTAATCGTCAATGGTTTGAAAGGCTTCGGGGAGATCATCCCCGAAGATAAGTTAGTCTGGAAGCTACTCTACTCTCTTCCCGAATCATGGGATAGGAAGAGAACCGCCATCATCGAAGCAAAGAATTTGAAGACCCTAAAGCTTGATGAACTAAATGGTTCTCTTCTCACACATGATATCATGAAGCAAGAGAGAGAAGAAGACAAGAGAAAAGAAGAAAGAAGAGTAGTCAAGCAAGAGGTAGAGAAGAAAAAGCAAGAATTTGCTCTGAAAGACTCTCTACCACAAGAGGAGAGCACTTCTAGTGGGGAAGATGAATTTGAAGAATTGGCTATGATAGCCCAAAGATTCTCAAGGTTCATGAAGTCTAACCGTGCTAGAAAGTTTTCAAGAAGAAAAGACTTCAAGAACAAGAAAAAAGAAGTAGAAAAGACCAACTCATTTGCTATGAGTGCAAGAAGACGAGTCACATTCCCATCGATTGCCCTCAACTAAAGAAGAAGTTCTTTGAGAAGAAGAAGAATCTCAAGGCTCAAGTAGCAACTTAGAGTGATGAGGAGTCATCATCCGAAGATGAGGAGTATGAAGTGGCCAACCTTTGCCTCATGGCCCTTGAGGAGGATTCTATGATAAACTCTAACTCATCATCCCGTACTTATGATGAACTATATGATGCATATGATGAGTTACAAGAAGTTCACGATGAATTGGTAGAGAAATATAAAGAGTCTATTTTGAAAAACAAAAAAGCTATTTCTGATTTAAAATCTCAAAATGAGTCTCTTTCAAAAACCAATTCTGAATTGGAAAAGAAGGTTTTATACTTGGTAAATCTCACTAATGAACTTAAAAAGAAAAACATAGACCAATTAAAACTTCTTTCTAATTATCAAGATTATTACACAATAGAAGTGGATAATCTAAAAAATTCTCTTACTATAGGGAAACATGCTCTTGAAAAGGGAAATTCTTCAAAAACTCAATATGTTAAGAGAAAACCATTTTACCCCAAACAAAGAGATTTTCAAAAGCAATCTAAAGTTAAAAGAATTAGGAGTGTATGGGTTCCTAAGGAACTCATTGTTTCTAATAATGTAAATGCAATTGCTTCTTGGATTCCTAAGGGGACCAAGCTTTTGGGAGCTAACTCTCATGGACCCAAATCATTTTGGGTACCAAAAATCAAATCTTAATCTCTTTGTTTGTAGGAGCAGCAATGCTTCAAGGTGAAAGCTTCAAATAAGAACATGTGGTACCTTGATAGTGGTTGCTCGAGACACATGACCGGAGACAAGAGTAGATTCTTGAAGCTTAAACCAAAAAGTGGAGGATGTGTGACATTTGGTGACAACTCCAAAGGCCAATTGAAGGCATAGGCTCCATTGGTAAGCTCTCATCTACATTCATTGAAAATGTTTTATATGACAATGGTCTAAAACATAATCTTTTGAGCATCAGTCAACTTTGTGATAAAGGTTTTGATGTTCATTTTAATAAAAATGGGTGTAAAATTGTGAACATCAAAACAAATAAAATAATGCTCATTGGTCATCGCATAGGAAATATTTATATGGTGCATTTAGATGACATACATTCATCCCATGCATGTTTAGTTGCACATGATGAGAATGATGCATGGTTGTGGCATAGGAAACTAGGACATGCTAGCATAAGTGTTTTAGAAAAAATAGTTTCCCAAAATCTAGTTATAGGTTTACCCAAACTAAAATTTTCCCAAAATCTAGTTATAGGTTTACCCAAACTAAGAGAACCTCATTCCATTAATGATGTTTCGATTAGTAGGGTGTTACAGTTAATCCACATGGATTTATTTGGGCCTATTAGAACTATGAGCTTCGGTGGTAAGTCATATGCATTTGTATTGGTAGATGACTTTTCTAGATACACTTGGGTTCTATTCTTAAGTACTAATGATGAGGCTTTAGAAAATTTTACCACATTTACAAAAATTACCCAAAATGATCTTGATCGTAAAATCTCACATATTAGAAGTGATCATGGAACCGAATTTCAAAATATGGGTTTTGAAGATTTTTGTAATGAAAATGGTATTAGCCATAATTTTTCGGCTCCTCGCACTCCTCAAAAAAATGGGGTAGTTGAGAGGGAAAATAGAACTTTAGAAGAGATGGCTAGGACAATGCTTTGTAAAAACAGTTTACCTAAGTATTTTTGGGCGGAAGCTACTAATACGACTTGTTATATTATTAATAGATTAATGATTAGGCATATTTTAAAGAAAACACCTCATGAGATTTTAAAATCCAAAAAGCCTAACATTAGCTATTTCCACCCTTTTGGTTGTAAATGTTTTGTTTTTGTAACCCCCTTAGCCCGGTCTAGCGGCCCGACCGAACTAAACGGGTTACATGGGGAAAATCTAAGGAAAACCCGCTAGGGTTTCACTCCGATTAGCAACCCTATTATTTTAAACTTTTCTATATGCCATTAAACATCCTATGAGAGAAACTCGCAGTGGAAGAAACCAAAATGGAGAAAGGAACATCAACAAGGCACTTCAAACAACAAGGGACCAAAATGCAAAACTAATACGATTTAGGGTCCTAGCGTGAAATTAAGGTTACCGATCCTTAATTAGTCATATTTCATGCCCATATGCCAAAATGCAGCTTAAAACAACCATCCAAACTCATTACAACGATTACATAACAAACAAGGACTAAAACGTAAGAAAACAGAACTTCAGAAGATTCCAATAACTAACAAAACAATTGTTCGTATCTATACAGGTTGCCTTGTACCAGTACGGGCGTATCGAAACAGGTTCGAAGGGCTTGGAAACTAGCCCGTATCGAAACACCCTCGGGGGCATTTCGGAACCAAGGTTTCCAGTAGCAAAATGTACAAGAGTGGACCTAAAACGTATCGATACACTTAAGCCATTTTAGGTACCCCGTATTGATACAGTCTCGACCGTATCGATACGCTCAACCTGCAATGACACATTTTGCTAGTTTATTGCAATCTTAACCCATAAAGACCCTCCAATCAAGACATAAACATGTATACATCATCAAACATACCACAACACTTCAACAACCATAAGAACAACATCTACATAGCATGACCAAACGTAGCAAGATTCTAGATATAAACAACTTAAGCATAAACAAATCCACAATACGGTCAAACTTCAAACCAGACCATAATTCAACATGAATAGGTACTTTACAAGTCTAAAAAAAGGCATCATAAACATGTCTCAACATAGGAAGTCTCAAAACAACCATTCCTAAAACATAAAGGTTCTATCCCTTTGCTAACAAACTATTATTCGATGCCAAAACCATACTTGAGTAAAAATGTAAACTCTTAGACCACTCCTTACTTCCTTGCTGCCACAATTGGTCTATAGATATGCATTGATGGAAAAGAGAGCGTAAACAATAATGCTTAGTGAGCGGTGCTCAAAACAATAACAACAACAATGCAGTTTTAAACCATTTTGCTTGCTTTTGAAAACAAACCATTTCTCAAACATAAACTTTCAACATCACATGCTCAAATTATCACATGCTTGTACCAAATAAGGCATAACATCCACATCCGCATGGAAACATATATCTCAAGCTCAACAACAACATCAACACAATAAAGCATAAGAGCAATTTATGTTACATGAGTATATTGACATTTCGATACTTTTACTCGGATATACGGATAACGTTCGGTGGAATGCCCATCACCGTAATCAAGACAACTAGACAACTTCCGGTGGAATGCCCATCATCGTACTCATAACGTCTAGAAAATATAAGATTCTTGTGGAATGCTCGTCACCGTACTCCTCCTTATTGGAATCTAACATCACTAAGGCCACGCACGAATTTTATCATTATAGTGCACTCTCATCCTATTGGTCGACCAATTATATCCGGTAATAAGAATCTCGACAAGTGCCAATATACCCATCAAGGCCAACGCTTACCCACTGTTTTGCAAGGCCACAAGCATAACATTTCTCATCCCATTTTCATACACATCTCCATGCTTAGCATGCACTCAACAACATAATACTCTTCATAACACAATTCAAAACATGGGATTTACATGATTTATCATTCTAACATCTCAACACATATTGTTTTCACTAAATTTTCACCCAGCTTTAATGATAAAAAAAACAGAAAATGAAAGAAGTCAAAAAATATAAAATATATAAAATATAAAAATTCTTTTAAAGCCCACATTTAAAAAAAAACCCCATTTCCAAAAAGAACCCATTTCAAAAAAAGCTCACTTTTAAATAAAGAGAAACAAAGCCTATTTTGTTGTGTTGAAGCCCAATTTTTTTAAAGTAAAAGGAAAAAAAGAAAGAAAATGAAAAAAGAAAAAAATATTATTATGGTGTTTAATAATTATGAAAAAAGAAAATAAAGTGAGGTAATAAGTATGAAAATGTGATAAAAAAACAACAAAAAAGAAGCCAAAAATTAACAAAAAAGAAATAAAGAAATAAAAAAGCAAGAAAATAGTAAAAAAAGGGAAAAAAAAGGAGCCAACCCGCGGGTCACGCGTGTGGGGCTAGGCTCTCCAAACCCTCGTCGCGCACACTGACGACCACCGTTCTCTGTCCACCGGCCGTGACAACCGGCGTGGTTGGTGCCGATCAGACCGCCTTGTGACCGCCGTCTCTTTGCCGCCATTTCCGCTCGCCGTTGTTACCTATAATCACCGGAATCTGCAAAAACTGGAACTAAATAATAAACCCTAGATTTGAATTAAAGGGGAAATTATATCCCGAATTTGGATCAAAATGGATGATTTCTTGGGGGTTTTACCAGGTATCAAGTTGTTTGTCTGATTTAGGCTCCAATTTGGTGATTAAATTCGGATATTAGCTTGATTTTGAAGCTCAAAGTTTAGTATAACTACCCCTCTCTTTTACTTGTTGAACACACACAATTTGAGAGAAAAACCACTAAAAAGGGCTCAAGAAAAATCCGAAAAATTCTCTGAATTTTTCTTGAGTTGGCTGGAAATTTTTGGAGTGGAAGTTCGAGTTTGGAGCATTTCGAGAAGCTTGAACTCGAGTTCATCGTTCGTCGGTTTTTTCTCGGTAAAATTTCCAACTTTTCTTTGTTTATTTTTATGTTAATTACATGTTTGTTCTTGGTTGAATTTTGGTGTTCTTGCTTGTGTTGTTTGTGATTTTAGGTTGCTTTCTCAAGGTCGGAAAATCGTTCACGATTCCGCTAGCTTTTTTTCGTTTAAAATTTTGTTTTAATTTTAGTTTGATCTTAAAATTTTTGCATGCTTTAAAAAATATTTTTATGGTTATTTTGATCTTTAGAAATGTAGAAAATAATTTAAAAGATGTTTAGATTTTAAATGCAAGAATAAAAATGAATAAATGTGGTTAATATAAAAAAAACATAAAATTAGAGATTTAATTAGAAGAAATAATAATGTGGGGTGCGAGATAATTAATGGGCTTGATTTTAAAAAATATAAAAATATTTTTATGAAATTTAGATTTTAATAATAAGGGGGCAAAATGATTTTAAAAGAAAGAACAATAAAGATATTTTTAGAAAGAAAAGGAAAAAGAAATAAGAAAAAGAAAATAAAAAAGTTTTTTTTAAATAAAGGTTCAGGGTCTAGGATAAAAATAAATTATTAAAAAGGAAAAAACTTAAAAAAGAGGTTGTTTAGGAAAAATAAATTTTATTTTAAAAAAATGTCATTTTAAAAGAAAAACTTAAAAAATGAAAAATGAAAAAAAGAAATGAAAAATGAGTTTAAAAAGGGAGAAAATTCTTTTGAAAAAAGGAAAACATAAAATGGTAAAAAAACATAAAAAATATAAAAAAGTAGAAAAACGTAAAAAGGGGTTTTGGCTTAGAAAATAAAGATGTAAAAAAGAAATAATTTTTTTTATAAAGGAATAATAGAGGGTGAAAACTCAAAAAAAATAAAAGTTTGCTTGCTTGTTTTAGAAATAAGTGAAAATTTAGGATTAGGGACTAAAGTTTAGATAGAGACATGTTTTGTTAAAAATGTTCTTCACAAAAAAAAAAAAACTTAAGCGAACTTAAACTCTTAATTAGGAATAAAAGACTTCGACGTTTTTAGGGCTTTCAAATAATCGAACTTAGAATTTAAATAAAAATGCTCAACACACTAAGTTTCCATGTTGTTTGAAAAGTGAAACTTAATCAATGCGGTGTCTTATCAAACGAGAATGACGGGTTAGCGCCAGAAATGTTGGCGGTGATTAAAGTTCATTTCCCGGGAGATAAGGCCGTTAAAATAGACTAATATTCATTAAACGGACAAGTAAAGTCGAACCTTTTTGAACTTGCAAATTCTAATTTTGAAAACGATTTTAAAACCAATTAGGTACCAATTTTGGGCGCCGTGGGGGTGCTAACCCATCCCCACGCGTAACCGACCCCCGAACATGTTTTCTGATTTTTGCAGACTAAAACTGTTGTTTTATTAAAACCAAAAAATGTTTTATTAAAATAACCCTGTTTTTAAAAGTGATCCAATCACACTTTTTTCAAAAAAAGATTGGTGGCGACTCCGTTGATTTTTTAAAAGTGTTTTCCAAAACGTCGAAGCCTCTTTCTCAAAAAAGACGGTGCGACAGCTTGACAACTTCGCTGGGGATGTGTTTTTTTTAAAATAAAAACAAAAGAGGGCCAGACCACAAATTGGTTTTAAATGATTTTCAAAAAAATGTTTTTAAAAAAAATATGAAATTTGCAAGTTCATCATATGTTCTATTTATTTGTCTGTTTAAATGAATATAACTCTATTTTACACATTTAAGACTTAATTCCAAGCTCTATTCCCGAGCTTTGTCCCGTTCGTTTAAGTGGGTAGAACATGCTTTGCTCATGTAAGAATGTTGATTCTTCGTATGACCATCGCAAAGTACCTTCGGGACTCAATCCCTTTGCCTTCGTAAGAATATTGATTCTTCGAGAAGGCTTTGGTGGTGAGTCCTCCGGAGTTGAACTCGATTCGTTTGTATCCTATAATGGGTGAGAATCGAGGGCCTTGCTACTCTTAGTAGAGGACAACAAGGACATCTTGGGTACCTTTTTAGAACCAAACCATGTTTGAGAATTTAGAGCCTACCCCTAATAGAGCCATGCGGAAAGCCTAGGGTGTTGAGTCACATGTAATCCGTGGGGACATGTCCTGAAATTTTGGAATTCTAGCCCATAATTATTGTGCATTTAAAATGCTTTTGATTTTTTTTACTGTTCTATCTGTTTCATTTGTTTTTCCTTGCTTGTTAATCTCTGTTTTTTTATCTTGTTTATTTTGCATACGCATCATTTCATATTAGAAGGGGTTGATTCTGGAAAGTTGTTCGATTATGGACGGAAAGCTCTTAAAGAATGAAGAGGAAAATGCGAAAGTGCGTCACTGTCTGAGGTCAATCAGAGGAAGTATGGAGAGTTTGAGTGCGGGTCACGAAATAGAAACTTTGGAGTATGACCATGTTGGTGTTAAGCAAAACGACGTGCAGGAGTAACGTGAGATATGGGATTATTTTGATTATAAAACCAAGCAATTGTTTCGTGAGTCCTATAGTGAAATAGCATATCTTCTGTTTGTGAAGGTTGATGAGCCGTTTCTGAAGGCTTTAATTCAGTTCTAGAACCCTGGGTATTGCTGTTTTACGTTCAACGGAGAAGACATGATGGCAACTTTCGAGGAATACTTGGCATTGTTCAATATGCCTGAAGTGAAGGAGAATTGGGTGTATACAAAGCCGCCCAAGAACAAGAATTCACACTCAAAACTTGTTTCATTTGCCGGAATGAGCAATGAATGGGCCGAAGAGTTGATACGAAAGAGAGGGGGAAGTTTCAACTTTCCTTGGTCACGCATTCGAAACATTATTCCAGTTCATCCAGACATCACAAAAAGGGTAGACCTCTTGGCCATTGCGATTTATGGTTTAGTGATCTTTCCAAAGGTGTTGGGAAACATCGATGTAGCCCTATTAGATTTCTTTGAGTAGTTGAAGAGGAATGTCAATCCAGTGCCTACAGTGTTAGCAGAAACCTTCATTTCTTTGAACGTTTGTCGGAAGGTGGAAGGCGTGCTCTTTGGAGGATGTGCTCCGTTACTTCAAGTTTGGGCCCTTAGTCAATTCGGGGAGTTTCCAACTTTGGCCTTACTGAACGTGTTCTCCCAAAACTTTTCCCCACTTCAGGAGTTTTTGGCACAAGATTGGCCGAGTATGAAGAGAAGCAAGTGGGTAGATATCTTCAGAGATCGTCGTGACGAGGACATCAAATGGAGGGTACCATGGATGGGACATGCAAAAGTAAGGTATAGATGTGGAGATTACAACTATTTGATGCTGTTAGGCTTATGGGGAGGAATTGGTTGTGCACCTTTGTTAGTATCGCGCCAATATGGATCACGACAATTTATTCCCTTCACTTCTGAGCTTGGTACGTCAGAATTCGAGTTTCAAGGGGAGTTTAGGCGAAAGGTGCTAGAAATCAGCGATACATGGAAGATGTGTTATTTTATGAAGACAGAGTCTGACATGCATTGCATGTATACTCCCGATTATGACATTTGGAGGCATACGAGGATGAATGAAAAGGTTATGTTACCTACCCTTGGGCTTGCCAAGTCAATAGAAGAAAATTTGAAGGTGGTTCCTTCAGAGGCTGACATTTTGAGGGAAGAGCTAAGACAAGCTAAGTTAGAAATCGAAGCACTTAAAGAACATAATTTACGAGACAAGTTTGAAGTTATCCTTGATGTAGAAAGACAAAAGGGAGAAGCCAACCATGTGCGGAAAATGTATGAGAATCTAGAAGAAAGGTATGAGATCGAGAGGGTTGATTTCCTTAAACTTCAAGCTACAGTTCGATATGCGGATCTTCGAAATAGCCCAGAATAATGGAAACAAGAGATAGAACAAGTTGTCGTGAAAGAGAAGGAACGCGGTAAGAAGGAGATAGAAAAATTCCGATGGGCCTTGGCTGAAGAAAGAAAGAAAATGAAACAAGCAGTAGAGAATGAGAAAGGGAAAAGACCTCGAGAGAAGTCAAAGGAAGTTTCGACTGCATGGAAAAGGCAAGCCCACAACAACAAGGTTCGTTTGCTAAAGCTACAATCGGTCTATGACGAAACCAGCAAGAGATTGAAGCAAATTCAAGCCTCCGTTATTGAACTAGAAGCCAAAGTAGAGAATTTGACTCGAACGGTTCACAAGATGCAAAGGGACCGTACCTATGAAGAGCTCCATGCTCGTTTGAATGAGAATGGCTTCTTGAAAGAACGAGTTAAAGCGATGGACCATCTCCTTCAAGATTACAGAACGAAGGTCTTAGTTCTAGAAGATATCACTGAAGGAGGAAACAACTATTGGTTCACTCGCCTCAGAGATAATGCTCGAAGGTTCCAAGAAAGGGATGAATTTGACAGGATGGTGATGACATAAGTCCAGGATATGGCCAAGCACGTGATAACATTGGCAAATGAAGCTACATCCCTTCGTCAGTATATCAAGCCTGTTGGAGAAGTTGGACCAAGACTCATGTGGCTAGTTGAAGAAATCAAGGAGTTAGGCGTTCGAGCAGAAAAATATTTGTAATTCCAAAAGTTGTAATAAAACTTTCGTATTTAATAAAGAGTTCCCTTTCATGAATAGATTTTCAATGGAATTGATGGCCCTTCGACTGCATTCATGCATTTTATTATCTTGTTTGCTTTTTGTGAATTCATTTGTGCATACATTCATTCATGTCATGAACCAAATTAATAATAAAAATGATAGAATATCCAAAATTGCTAAGACAAACCATAAATACGGTACACGAGCCCAAACCTGAGCCATGAACTCTGAGGAAAGGTTGGTAACTTTGGAGGCAAATCAAAAGAACATTCAGGATAAGCTAGAGAAAATGGAGGTTGACATGAAACAATAAGTTGAAGCCGTCTACCAAAAGACGATCAGTTCGATAGCTGCATTGCTTGGATTCAAGGACCCAGATGTGGTTGAAGATGGAGGAAATACTTCTGCCATTCCACGATTCCCAGGGATGACCTTTACGAAAGAGGCTGTTGCCAAATCCAAAACACCCATTCATATAGCTTAATCTTCCACTCATGTGGAGGCCAAAAATTACGAAGTGCCTGACCTTGATGAAGTCACTGATAAGGTTCGAACTGAAAAGAAGTTGGAAGAGAAATACGAAAAGTTAGAAGTAATGTTCAAGTCCTTCCAAGATGGAGCTGCTTATGATGGAATGTATGCCAAGGATCTGAGCTTGGTAACTGATTTAGTTGCGCCACCAAAATTTAAGATCCCAAACTTCGAGAAATATAATGAGACCACATGCCCATCAGCACATCTTACCATGTACTGCAGAAAGATGTCCATGTACCTTGATAATGAGAAGCTGCTCATTCACTGCTTTCAAGACAACCTAGTAGAGTCCGCTGTACGTTGGTACTCGCAGTTAAGTCGAGTGAACATCAAATCATAAAGAGACCTGTCTAGAGCCTTCAGTGAGCAATACAAACATGTATCAGACATGGTTCCAACCCGTCTGGTCTTGCAAGGGATGGAGCAAAAGCACCACGAGAGCTTCTGCCAATACGCTCAAAGGTGGAGAGATGTAGTGGCACAAGTGCAGCCACCGTTGCTAGGAAACGAGATCACCCTGATGTTTGTAGAAACACTAAAGGGTCCCTTTTATGATCGTATGCTTAACCATGCAACGAAGAACTTTGCAGATATGTTAATGAATGGCGAACTCATCCTGGCAGCCATGAAGAGTGGAAGGTTGGACAGTGGGGAAACAAAGAAGGCATATAAGAAGAGGGACAACAATGAAATCAATGCAACGAATGTCTACAACCCCAATTGTTCAACATGTGTGGTGTTCAACAAGCCCAATACCTCAGCTTCGATGGTTGCAAATGCCCCAAAAGGAGAGAGAAGATATCAAGGAAATTCGAGGCCTTACTTTCCTCCCATCCCAATGACTTATGCAAAGTTGTTTACAGAGTTGGTCAAATTACAGATGATGCTACCTAGACATGTTCCTCCATTCTCACCTCCCTACCTACCATGGTATGATGGGAAGGCCCAATGCGAATATCATGCAGGAGTAAGGGGGCATACTATCGAAAATTGCACCACATTCAAAAGGGTGGTAGATGATCTAAGAAAATTAGGCATGTTATTGTTAGAAACTTTAGAAGAAAAAGGAAATTCGTTGCCAAACTATCAGAAGAGTGGAGTGAATGCCACCATAGAAGAAGATGCTCACACCAACAAGAAACACGTTTTTGAAATCAAGGCATCCATGAAATGGGTATGGACCCATATGGTCAAAGCTAGAGTGATATAGGGGAGATTTGAAGAAGCAGAAATTGAAGGACTGTATTGTGAATACCACCAACAGAAGGGGCATGAAATTGAAAATTGCTTGGAATTTAAGCAGTTAGTACAAGCAAAGATTGAATGCAGAGAGTTAGAATTTTATGTACAAAAAGAACAAGAGATGGAAGTCTGCGCATCAGAGGACTCATCCTCTAAAAAGATATACATAGGAATGAAGCCCTTGGTGATCAAGACCAAGGTAGGGGTTAGTGAACCAGCTAGGAGTGTGGCTCCACGATTGATTGTGAAAGCGCCAGCCCCATTTCCCTATAAGGACAGTAAACAAGTCCTTTGGAACTATGCTTGCACAATAATGGATCCAAGGAGGTCGATAGTGGAAGAGGAAAGAAAAGAGGAACCTGTTAATGAGGTAAGCTACTTCACCAGAAGTAAGACATCTCCTAAATCAACAATAAAACCCCCGAACATCCAATAGTAAAGCAAACACAAATACAAATCAATCCGAATGCTAAATCCTATGAACAATCACCTCTGAAAAATCTTATAATTTTTTCTTGTAAAAGCTTCATCTCACATTATTAATGTTGAAACGATTTCTTCTTTACCAATGACCCTAACCCCTCATGTACAACGAACGGGCCTTTATCACACCTAATTACTCCTCGCGATCCCACTTTTCTAATAACTTCGCAATATATTTGGCAATAGCCTCTTCATTTCCAATTGTAGAAGCCCCTAGGAGTTTACCCAATTCAATTGTCGCGCGTGCCTCCCTCAACAATGATTGTTGTCGATTTGGACCCTTTGAATCACCAATTGACCCATTTGTTGACTCTTTAAACTGCTTCTTAAGACAGTTACGATGAACAACACCTTGGTTACGGACAAGATCACGATCAACCGGTAATACTGAACCCAATATAATTCTTGACAAGCTCTTACCAATATCTATATTAGATTGAGTTATATCATCTAAAGGCTCAATAGCCACCTTAAACCTAACATCTACTGCCCAATTTCACGGCCATTAATAGTTGTAAAGTGTCCACAAGTTCTATATTTCATGCAAATTCCATCTCATATTATTGTTGTTTTTGAGTGCATCTAAGGCATATTTAAGACCATGCATTGCATTTTACAGTATTTCTTTACTTTTCCATGTTTTTCTAGATTATACTTTGTTTGGTAAAGAAAAGGTATTGTTTTAGTGTACTTTTGGTTTTAGGTACCAGAAGCTGACAGAGATTAAGAGGAGCTAAGGATGTGATGCTGAGGCAGCGAACTAGGGAGTTGTACTGATTCAGTTCCAGACAGAGACAGCAGCTGCCGAGTAGCTGTCGCTGCCCACCTTGCTGCCCAACACATCAGACTATGGAGTTGGAGAACCGGAGTGCGATTTGTAGTGCAGAAAATCCTTATTATATCAATGTTGCCCACTCAATTTACCGACGTCTGTAGCAGCGGGCAGAGCCGCCGAAGTTAAATCTCGAGATTGCTTGCGACACAAGGCAACGTGATAAAGTCCACATTCAACTCAAAGAAGTTAGAGTTTAAAGTCATATTTAATGTGGAAAGCTACTTTGATGACTTCTACTTCAAGAAGGACTAGACCTAGCTAATGCCTATATATACCCATTGTAATTCTAATTCAAGAGAGCGGAGGTTTTCCTTATGGATAGCTTGGGTTTTCTTTCCATCGACATGTTCTAATTCTCTCTTTAGGTTTTGGTTATGTTGTAATTAGTTGTGAGAACAGTGGTTTAGGTTTTCAAGTTTGTTTTTGCAATAAAATACTCTTAGTTTGCTTAATTCATGTGCTTCACTTCCTTTAATTAGTTCCAAAAGTCCAGTTGAAGAATCCATTTGTCGAGCACGAGAGTGTCAAACTCACGAAAGAATTAAGCACGGTCTCATCATGAAGAGGTGTTGACTAATTCAACTTAGACATAAGTTAGAATTTCAGCGGCTAAAAGGAGCAACCAAACGTTGACTTATCCCCGGGATCACTTCAGAACTGCTTCACCGAACTTGGAGTATTTGCCAGACTTGCCGTCGGGACTTCTCCCCATCTCACATGTCGGGACAGCGAAAGTTGCAAGAGCAGAGTGTCGCCATGGTAGCGAAAGTTGCCGCCGCCATCACCCGCCAAGGCAGCAGATCATGGTAGCGCAAAGCACACTTGATCTATACAAAGCAGTTTCACACTAAGCATCAGCATAACCCTGCCCTCTCTATCAACTTGATCACTTCCTTATTATTACTTGTGTATTTATTTTACTTTTCTTCTCAAACAACCACCTTACTTGTGCATTTACTTTTCTTCTGTAGGAATAAAAATTCGAATAAAGTTGTCCAATCCCTGTGGGAGGCGATATCTTATATACTATAACTTGATAGGAGTGTGCACTTGCGCACATAAATAGAGAACACCCAAACGCTCTACAAGTTTTGGCGCTATTGCCGGGGATTGGTAACAACGAAATTCGTCTTTAATTTCTGCGCTTTTATTTCTTTAATTTTTATTTTATTTTTATTTTTAATCGAAAATGAAAAAATAGAAATAATTTTACAGTTTCCTTTGCTAGTGTATGACCAGGACGAATCCAAAAGGAGAAATCCTCTTCTACGACGATATCTAAAGAATAGCAAGAGAGCTTAAGAAGGAGATCAGAGTAACCCTAAGGAAAACCAAAGAGGAAAAAGAAAAAGAAAAGGTAAACATAGACCCACCCAACAATGCTACGAACGGAAAGGAAGGACAACAAGATTTGCCGCCCAAAGAACAACAAGATCCACCAAGGCAGCAACCCCCTCTTCCGCCCAGGCAGCCCCAGAATGTTCGAACCACTAGAGATTATCTGGAACATGACTTCAGACGATTTGATCCGACAGTGACAAAACCTGAGATTGAGGCAAATCACTTCGAGTTGAAGTCTGTTATGTTTAACATGATCAACACGTTGGGACAATTTGGATGGACTGTCACAGAAGATGCTCGATAGCACTTGAGAGGATTCCTGGACATCTGCAGAGCATTCAAAATACACGGAGTCCATCAAGATGTACTAAGGCTGAGATTATTTCCCTATTCACTGAGGGATAAGGCAAAGCAGTGATTAAACAACCAGCCAGCAGGATCTTTCAACACATGGACAGAGCTGTGTAAGGATTTTCTAGATCTATTCAGCCCGTCCAATGTCACAGACAGACTACAAAATAAGATAACAACCTTCCAAAAAGGGGATGACGAGCTGATGTATGAAGCCTGGGAGCAGTACCAACAGATGCTCAACAACGGCCCGCTACATGGTTTCCTGGCATGGACACAGGTATCAATGTTCTACAACGGGGTGAACTACCCAACACGGACGATGATTGATGCCTTAGCAAATGGAATAATCCTTGAAAGACCACTAGAGGAGGCACTGCAGATTTTGGACCAAGCAGCCAAAAATGACTACAAGTATCCAACAGCCCGTCAAGGTGGCGTTAGGCGGCCAGCAACTGTGAACGAGGTAGAAGCCTCAGAATTTTTCAATGTCCGCCTTGACAAGCTGATAGAGTTGTTCATGAGCATCGTAAAACATGTTAGGAAAGGCTATGAGGTAAAGGTTGTGGAGCCATTCTGTGAAGAGTGTGGGGGCAACCATAATTCCTCTGACTGCACCGCATCTGCCAACTTTATGGGAGGATACGAGAGGAACAGTAGACCTGCCCAGAACACCTACAACCCTGGATGGAAGAACCATCCCAACTTCTCCTAGAGCAACCCGAAGACTGCTACAAAACCACAACAGCAACAGGGAGGCTACCAACAAAACCTATCCAGACAGCAGGCTCAGCAGCCGCAAAACAATAATTCACTAGACGCAACTCTTCATACTTTTATGTTTAGAACTAGTGATTTTATTGTTCGCACTAATAAATTCACTGATAAAACTGAGTCTTTCATGGACATGACGGAGATGAAGATGAACAACAAGGAGGTTGCCATAAAAAACTTGAAGACCCAATTTGGGCAGTTCACAGAGATTTTCAGCAGTAGAACAATGGGAGCAGCATCCAGCAGCTCAGAGGCGGCAGCCAAACCCACTTACAAACAGTGCAAAGCCATATCAACTAGAAGTGGGAAGCAGTTGGATGAACCCAGGGTGGAAGAACAAACAGAAACACAGCCAGTACAAAAAGAACAACCTGTCGTAGTAGCATCAACACCAGTCACCCCGGCCGCTGAACATAAAAGCGGTCCTAAAGCAGATGATCCTCCACAGATTAAGTTCCTATGCAAGGAGCGTATAGAGGACATCCGCCTACCATCACCTTTCCCCTAGAGGCTCAAGCAACAAAAGCAAGAGCATCAGTTCAAAAGATTCCTTGATATTCTAAAGCATATGCACATAAACATACCTCTAAAAGAAGCCATTCAAAATATGCCCAACTATGCCAAACATCTCAGGGATATGGTTTCTAAAAGGAAGAGGATTGGGGAGTTTGAAACAATTGTTGTCGCAGAAGAATGCATGGCAATGCTACACAACAAACTTCCGCCCAAGCAAACAGACTCGGGCAGCTTTTTTATCCCATGCAGGATAGGCAGCAAACATGAAACAAAAGCCCTGTGCGACTTGGGAGCCAGCATCAACCTAATGCCCAAAGCAGTCTTCGATAAATTAGGAATTGGGGCAGCCAAAGCTACCTCCTTCATGCTAAAACTTGCTGATTATTCGTTTGTACAACCGGAGGGTAAAATCGAAGACATCCTAGTGAAGGTGGGCAACTTGATTCTTCCAGCTGATTTCCTCATCCTAAACTGTGAGACCGATGAAAAAGCCCCTATCATCCTTGGGCGACCATTCTTGGCCACGGGCAGAACATTAATAGATGTGGAACATGGGGAGCTGACCATGAGGGTAGAAAACCATAACAGAAAGTTAAATGTGCTACAACCCTCAGGAAAAGAAAAAGAAGGATGCCCAGATGCAAAAGGTGCCAAAATCAGCATAGAAACATGCCAAGGCAGCAGCTGTCACGACAGACCAAAGAGCAGGTTGAAGGACCCAGCAGCACATCACCTGAAAGAACAAGAGGACCCCCATGAGGGAAGGACAAGCCAAATTACCTTAGGAAGTGGTTATGTCTCGGAGATGCACCTAAATGCACTCCCAACATAACTTAATTTTTAGTTCTTTTTCGTTATTTTTATTTTTATGCATTAGGATTATAGTTTAATTTAATTTTTTAGGATTAGATTAGTTTCCAGATTTTTATTTTTCAGAAGTTATTTAATTACTTTTATTTTTATTTTTATATCAGGATTAGGAATGAAAGAGCCGGATCAAGAAGGAGGCCCAACAAGGAGCCCGCCCACCATCCTGCTGAGACAGCCTAGGGCAGCTCAGCGCAGAAGCGCGTAACGGCTAGTTGACCGCTAACGGCTAGCTGCCAACAGTTGCAAAAATAACGGGCAGAAATCACGTAACGTGCGCGAGACAACTGGACCGTTAGACATTTATTGATGCCATGGCACCTCTTGGCAACCTCTATTTAAACCCTTCTCACTTCATTCATTTACTATACTTTCACCTTCTTACTATCTATTTCTTGCATCCACTGCTCTCACCTATTTTCTTTCAGAATTTCAGTAAATATCAACCGTCTCACATGGCTTCCTTATCGGTACCTAAACCCACCTTCCAACGCTTCTTCTCCCACGCAGATGAAAAGAGATACCGAACTCAGTTCGCAAAGAAGAACATATGGGAGTAGCAAGGATTTCACTATACTCGGCAGACAGGAGATCTCGAACTAGAACCAAATTTGTTTGAAACCATCCACAGCAAGGGATGGGAAATCTTCGCACGGTAGCTAGAGATAGCCAACATCACCATGGTCAGGGAGTTCTATGCCCATTATCCCCTCCTAGAGATGTCGTTCATGTACGTACGAGGGGAACCTATAAAGCTCAATGATGTCGTTATCAACAACTTTTATTGCCTAGATATGCACGACAACCCTCACGAGGAGTGGAGGCAATCACTGACGGCTGCCGACTATGAGAAAATCAAGGCCAAACTGTGCAAGCCCAACGCATCATGGTTGGCAGACAAGCATGGAGGATCTGTCCAACGCCGCCACCTGCTGCCCGAGGCAATGCTATAGAACACATTCGTCAAGAGGCGCTTGTTGCCCACCTCCCACAATTCTACAGTCGACCAGCCGCGCATTGCCCTAATCCACAACATCATGATGAACTGGCCCATCAATGTTGGGGAAGTTATCTGCAAGGAGATCCACACTTGCTTCCAGAAGAAGAAGGGCAAGTTGTACTTCCCGTCCCTCATCACAGGCCTTTGTGCCAACTTTGGTGTTCTGACCGCCCCAAAAGATGAGATGACAACAGCCAAAGAAGGGTGGACCAGAAAAGTTCGTCTGCAGATAATGCAAGCCCCGGAGAAAGAGCCCATAATGCCCAGTCAGCCATCTGTCGCCCAGCCTGACACTCCAGCCACCCCCGACAGTACTAAAGCTGCCCTAGACAACAAAGTCCTCACACTGCTGCACACCCTTATCAACAGATATACGCGCATCGAACAGCAGCAACTCACCTTCATAAAATACGTAGGGAAGTCCAAGAAGCCTTTGTGGCTTATCTTCTGCATAAATTCCCTGATGACGTACCCATCCTGCCTCCATATCCTGCAGACCTTGCAGCAGCAGCCCCAACACAAGGAACGTCATCCGTTGCCGCTGCCCGCCATGCCGCTTCCCCCCGCCAGGTGCCCTCTCCGATGCACTACCCATCTTAATCAGCCACCACCGCATCCAACACAGTGACAGACTCCCCCGAGAGGTATCAACAGTACCATTCACCAGCCTGCATAGCAGCGACAGTGGCGAACACCTCCTCATCAGAGGAGATTGAGCAGTAGCCGCTAGAACCAGCAACAGTAGTGGTAGCAGCAACATCAGCCATCCCAATTGCGATTGACCCTCCGGCAGCACCCACGAAAGAAGGCACTCAAAAGAGGAAGCGACACATCATAGCCACCGAGCCTGTAGATGACGAGACAGAGTCAGAAGAGAGCGAAGCACCTCCTGTAGAACCTCAAGAAGAGCCTTGTCCCACGCCCAAAAGAATCCGGCCCCACGGATAGCCAAAGTCTCACTCGCTAAATCTGCCGCCTAGACATCTGTCGGCCGCCGCTTCATCATCCAAACCTCTTCCTCCTCCTCAGCAGCAGAGACTCAAGCCTTCTCTCAAGCCTCAGCCAATTTTTAGTTCTTTCTCCTTTCTTCATTTTATTTTTTTCTGTTTTGTTTATCACTTGTATTTATTTTTCTATTATTATTTTTCTATTTTATTTTGTGCATTGAGGGCAATGCCCATCTCGAGTTTGGGGGGATAGCTCTCGCATCTTTTTTCTAGGCATACTTAGTAGCATATAGGTTGCATTGTACTTGCCTTAGTAATAATCGGAACATAATATTTTGTTATATAACTTGTGCCTATGATAGTTAGTCGATTACTTATTTTCGTACCAATAATAAATTGAACTTAATATGGGAAAAGCATGAAAAATAACTTAGAATTTTTTTAATTGCCAAAACTGTCAAACACCACTGTTACTTGCTAAGTTTGTTAGACTATTTAATGAACATTGCCTGCTTGTTTTTAGAATTCTTTGCAAAGTTCTAACAATGGTTGCAGGTATGTTCTTAAGGATCTCGCTTCTGGTTGTTTATATTTAATTGCCTAAGTTATTTCTGAGGACTGAAATATTGCCATAGCAATTCTCTAGGTTAAATCTTTGCCATAGTATTTCTTTTGTTCTATTTTATGCATTGCTTGAGGACAAGCAATAACTTAAGTTTGGGGGTGTGATAACCGCACAAATATCCTTGTTTTCATACCTTTTTGCTATAGCATTTGCATGTTCTCAAGTCCATACCATAGCATTTAGACTGCATTTAGGTTGCATTTTCTTCTTCTGGGTGCATCTTCATCTTTGTTGGTTATTGGTTCATATTGAGGGGTACTGCTCGGAAGGTTGGTTTTGGTTTTAGTGGTGCATAGAAAAGGAGTCAAGAGAGAAAGCCGGTGTCGGGATTTGCTATAGCATGGCGGAAATGGATATTGGCCAGCACGTGAGAAGCACGTGAGCTGCACAAGCATGTGAACAAGCAAAAAAGGATGATCTGACATGTGCAGCAGCCGATACCCACCTGCAGACTGTCCTCCTTGTTCCCTCGTGGCAGACCTTGTCGGATATTCCTTGGGATTATCAAGGCATCTTTAGGGCACAAAACCCTAGAAGCCTCCACTATATAAAGGGGAGAGAAGCTTGGAGAAAGGTGTCGTGAAAGAGAGGCGGAAGAGAGAGAGAAAATCACAAGGAGAGAGAAGTTTTCATCTTCATCTTCTCCAGCTTGGTGTCCTCCATCGTTGAAGCTCCAAGGAGTGGCCTCACCGGCCTCGAGAGAGGAGGTGGGCCTAAGACAGTCGGGCAGTCCATGGCGGAGAGAGAGTTCACCTTTCTTTCTGTCGCTATAGCATTTCATTTTCATATATTTATCTTTGGCGACGTTGTCGCAATGATACGTTGGATGATATTTCCCAGCCACGAACTGTTTTAGGTGTCTTGGGTTTGATGGATGATTTTATTTTGAGTACTTTTTAATGCATGCTATGGATTTTTCAGTGTTTATCATGTTTTATGCTTTGCTTATGCATTTCTCATTTCCTTAAAGTTGTAAGAGCCCTCGAGAGTTGGTCGTTCTTTAAGTGTTTGTTGGGGTTAGTAATCGAGAGAGCTAGCCTTAAAACCCTCATAAGCAATGGAGTGGTTGTCGATAGGCAGACTCTAACCTACCTTAGAGATAAGTGATAGGTTTCAAGGGCTAAAAAGGATAGTTCGTGAAGGGTAGAGGAGTGTTAAGAGTTTACGCCGAGAGGTATGGCTGTAGCATTCCTGACTCTCAATTTCTTGGCTAGAGATAGCTTAGGAACACCTTTAGCAAATTCTGCCTAGCATAGAAGATAGCTGAAGAGCCTTAGTATCGTTAAGAAGCTTAAGTTAGGTTGTCCATCATTCCCAACTAGTCATTTCGTGGTGATTTTCTCATACGAAAGGGGACTTGTTCATCATATTGTTATCTCATCTTTCTCTGTACTGTTTTGCTTCAGCGTTATTTTTGCATCATCTCTATTACTATAGCACTGTCTTCTGCAAAAAGTTCAATCTTTATTGTTACAGCAATCGTGAATACCTCCAATCCCTGTGGAGACGATACTCACTCATCACTTTATTACTCGTTCTACGTGTATACTTGCTCCATATTTGCGTATCATTTATAGTACACTACAGGCAAGCAACAAGTGTGCACTTGCGCTCATAAATAGAGAACACCCAAACACTCTAAAATAGTAAAGACTCAAAGTTCACTGGTTAGTCTACCGATGCCAATTTATTTAATATCGTCCTTTCCATGGCTAGAGTAGTAGCATTCAAGTGCGAAACCATACCTACCTCCTCATCCGTTATCCAATCTGACACGCGTCGTTTTCGCGTCAAAATAATTCCTTCTTCTCAAATAATAATTTAAGGAATTTAAGCGTAGTAAAAGAGAAGTAAGAGTTGATCCCACATGGACTAAGAAAACTTCCTGATTTATGTTTATTCAATCGGTGAGCCAAGAAGAAAGTTGAATCATATTTAAGTAAAGGGGGTTTGTGAATAAAAATAAGAAAAATAAAGGGATTATAAAGAAGATTAGAAAGAAATAAATTTGATATGAATAAGGTTAGCCTCAAGCTCTCGCTTCGACTCAATTCCCTCGGATCATCGAAAAAGGGGTTTTACTTCAGGATTCACGTCGGTTACTTGCCTACAAGGATCAATCTTGGAGACTTGTTTTTTTTCTCCGGTAAACCAATAATCTAAATCAATTTTTAGATTCCAGTTTTCTGGTTAGATTAACCGTGGCTATCGCTGTTAAAAACAAATAGTTTTAAATTCTGGCAAAACCCGACTCGGATTGTGTTGTTTCAATAACAACGGTTCCGATCTCTATTTTCTCTTAGCAATCAATTTACTAAGTGTGTTCCTAGGAAGTGGAATGTGCTTCAACAGTCGATCCTTCCTCCCACGTATTTAACCAAAAACAACATCCTGACCAAAGTTAATCTTTAGTTTTGAAATCTTTTTTATTTTGAAATTAAGCTTAGAAAACTGAGACAGATTCCCGAAATTGTTTAAGTGCTTTTCAATCATCGCGTTGGAATTGAGTCATTGCTTTAGCCCTTGGCTAATCAAAAAAACTAAAACTTTATTAAAGTAATGTAACCCCCTCGTCCCGGTCTGGACGGACGACCGATCCGAGTGGGCCACACGGGGAAAACCGAAGCGAAACTCATTCATGTTCCTCCTCGGTTAGCAACCCTATTTTTTTTTATTTCTTTTCTAGATGCTTTTATTAAATCCTATATGATAGGACACGCAGCGAACAAACACGGATACGAAACCCACAAGACATGAAATTAAACAACCAAATTTTCATTTTTAAACATGCCGTATCGATACACATACATAGGGTATCGATACGCCTTGACCAAAGTCAACCCTCTCAGTCAACATAAGAAGACCGTATCGATACAGCCCTTAAGCGTATCGATACGCCCTTCTCGGTCAACACCACCTGGTCAACTAGGTTGGACCGTATCGATACGCTTGGACACCGTATCGATACGCCATGCACTCTACAATTCCTCAGAATTCCAGAGAGTTGGGACCGTATCGATACACCCCACGTATCGATACGCCCAGCCAAATTTGTGTTCTCTATGAGCAAGGCCGTATCGATACAGCCCTTAGCGTATCGATACGCCCTGCACTGCAAGTCCACAATTTTAAGCTGAACGACCTCAAACACGACTCTAGATGCAATTCTCGACTCACCTAAGCATATACAAACATGTAAGCACACATATTTAAGCCAGAGGAATCACTCAAACATGGATTAAAGCATTCATACATAGCATTCTAACAAAAGAGCAATTTATGCATATATGGTCACTCAAGCACTTAAGATATCATGCCTTAGCAACCAAAACATGTAGACATTCATGGCATATAACATGGACAATATTTACAATCGAACAAGGCACCCACGAACCAAGCCAACAACGACATCCAAGGACTAGCTATAAGCCTCCCAAACAAACAATTAGGCATCAACATAAACATGATTTACAAATCCATCAACATGAGGCATTAACAACATAAAGCCAACACAAAGGAGTCTAGATACAAGCTCCTAAAACACGTAGCATTTCCCATTGCTAGACTACTACTTTATTTAATAAACCATACTTGAGCAAACTACCACACGCTTGGACGCCCTTTTCCTGCTCCTTGCTAACTCCAAGCTAAAGATCTGCATTGTCGGAAAAAGGAGAGCGTAAGCATAAATCTTAGTGAGCAGAGCTCTAAAACATAACAACAACAATGCAGAGTTCAAAGTTTCCTTTAAAAGTAAAGGCCAACACACATACAAGTCATCCAACAACCTAATTCATTTGTTACATACAAGTTCAACCAAAGGTCAACAACATAAACATTTCACTTCATGGTATGCACAAACATAACCATATGCTTGAACCAATCTTTGAAATCAAATTAAAACATTAACCACTCACCTCACTTCCTTAAGCAATTCAAGCAATGCCGACTCAAATCTCCATGACTTCCGATATCGATCCCGGGACTTTACCAACGAAATTCCTTGCTCCTAATCATCTCAACACAAGTAAATTAACCTCAAATCAATCCACAACACAACATAGCAACCCGGAATGAAATTCAAACATCAAACTCTTGTTTTTCAAACCAAGAACAACCACCAAAAAGTCATTCCCGAGCAGCCCTTTAGCACAGTCCAAAACCGATGATTCCAACACATTTAACACTTCTAATTGCTTCCAAAACGACCCCCAACCAATACCCTATCATCAACCCTCAATTTCCAACACAAACCACACTCAAAACTCAACTAAAAACCCTCCTAAAAACCCTCCAAAACACAAAATCGGAAAACTTAACAAAACTCTTCAAATATCATATATGTTGAACCGTTTGGTTCATAAACTTCATATCTATCACTGTTAAATCAAAATCTCAAGTTAAACACCACAAAACAACCATTTTCATTCAAATCTCCCAAAAATCCAAATTCTAAAACATGGACGAAAATGAAAACTACTTATACTTTTGAAGAGAGGAAGTTGAGAGCAAGTCAAAAACGTAATTACCTTTCAAAACCGAGCCAAAACGAAGGAGAGAGGAGATGAAATAGTATTTGGGGAGGGAGAGATGTTCTTCACGTTAGAAAACAAATGGAAGGGAGAGGAAGAAGATGATAATCATCCTTTATTTATTATTGTTTAAACTTTAATGTTCAAAGACCAAAATGCCCTTAAAAAAAAAGAAAAACCACAATAGGTGCCATCCATGGCTTTTGGGCTCAATTTAAAATTGGTCCAAATTTTAAAACCCGAGGCCCAAACCATTACTTTAATAAATAAAATATTAAAATCGAAACCCGAGATAATATTAAAATATTATTTTCACCTAACCCCTAAACCGGGGCGTTACAACTCTCCCCCACTTAAGGAATTTCGTCCTCGAAATTTATTAGACAGAAAGAGTCACTAACACATGCTCCTCCACACTTTCTCTCTTACTACAACATACTCTCCAACTCTGTAGACTTACCACACAACATTAACTATCTGATGCCAAGATCTCAACGGGTCCTTCAATGCATGACCATTTTAAACTCAACTCAAACTCTTTAACAACATAACACGGGACAAAATTTATTCACACTTCTGAATCATAGATACACAGAACACATTACATACTTCCTTCTAACTATGGTGGTAACTGCAACAAACAAACAACCGGACTAACCCGATTCACCATCTCATACAACAATGTTTGATTACCTAACCCATAACTTTCTCTGACTGATCATTAGACCTCAACATACAACCAAACACTATGCAGACGACTTCAAAATTTTTAGTCAAAACTCGAATCTCTATCGGCCATTATCGATCTCACGACAATGTACAACTTACAATCTTGCTAAGGCACAACTCCGCCATCTTACTCAAGGTACAAGTAGCTTGAACATGTATAAAGGACCACATACAGTGCAACTAACATTGATTACTCAACTAAATTCTCACTGAGGAAATAGGAGGCGAATCATACACAAGATCTCTCGAATCTATTACCCACTTTCAATACGAATTTCCCCCGAATGTAACAAACTAGAAGAAACTGATGCTCGGTCTTGGCACGCTGACAATTGCACACTTACTCTCATACTGAACCACATTATCCATCAACTCAATCCACGAGTACTCATCTTCAACCTACAATATGTCTTCACACTATTCGGATGCAATACACAAGAACTGCCATGTACTCCGGCCAAAACAATACCTCTCAAAACACTATGACTATCGGCACAACTATTCTGTCTCTAAAAATACAAACTCTATTGTCTCTGAACTGTATTCTGAAGGTTTTCTTTCTGATACGTCTTGCACGTAAGGTGCCAAGAACCTGTCTTACAACTGTTTCTCTCTAAGTATCTGACTCAGAGCAGGCATAACATGAAACTCAACCACAGAACCACTATCAATGATAAACTGAATCCAGCAAACACAACTCGCAACTCGGCTACTACTCTAACAACAAATTTAACTCGGGACATCGGTCACTACATTAACTCTCTTCGAAGTTTCTTTCAGTTTCTAAAGGGCTCAACGTCTCATATCTAACACATAAACTGAACGTTCTTCTGTAGCAATCTATCAAAGGGGCAACTATCTTCAAAAGATCATTTACAAACCTTCGATAGTAACAGCGCTAGATCTAGGAACTATAGATACATGTCACTGACTTTAATTTCTTCCAACTCAAATTTTCTTCTGCCCAATTGGGGTTTACATTAATATACTCGACTGATCTACATGACCTAGGGAAACATCTTCCTCAACTCAGAGTCCACACATGCTCAACTTGGCATACAACTGATTCTCTAAAAGGATCCACAACCTTAACTTCAAGGCTTGTCATGGTCTTCTTTGGTACGTGAATATTCCCACGTATCATCCAAGAGAAGTACCACAAACTGATCAAGGACTTAGGAAAACATTCTGCTCAACATCTCCATAAGAGTAATTAACACATTTAGTCAAACAAACAACATAATCCAAAACTCTAAGTGATCACATCTATCCCGAAAGCTTCATTCGGTACATCAACCTCTCTCACTATCAACTGGTAGTAATCGGATCTCAAATTAACCTTGTAAAGACTGAAACACCCCTCAACTGGTCAACAAATCACTGACGTTTGGAAACGGATACTAACTACTCACTGTCAATTGTCTCAACTGTCTGCAATCTAATCACATTCTCGTATTGTCATCTCTCTTCTTCACAAGTTACACTGTCACACTCTAAAATGATATACTAAACCAAATGAAACTAAGGTCTAACAAACTCGTAGTGGATTCTTCAACACTCTCAAGTTGGTCGAGAATCATGAGATACAAAGCAAACAAAAACATAAGCAAACTCGGAGACGGTATCAATAACAAACTCTTCTTCCCTAACAAGAGACAAATCGAGTAATTCTTGCCAACACCTTTAGGAAAACATCAACTATTCTAACATTCTGCGGTCTAATCCTCACTCAAGAATTAAATCCATCACATCTTTTAAGCAAACCTGTCAACCAAACTCAATTCAATCTTTGACCTCTAAGGATGTTTCAACATTCGATACGAAATCCACATTCCCACTTACCATTACCATCTCATAGTCATCAGTAAGCTTTAAGAAAACTTCCATTTGTCTCAAAGCCTACCCTAACTCTATGTTCTACAAGCCAATCCATGCACAACTTCACATCAAAACCGAAAAAAAACAATTTCATCGCACCAACTGAAAACACGTGCCACTGAACCACCAACGGACACTCCTTGTAAATCTTTCTGACTACGACTGTATCCCCGAAGAAGCTAGCAATACCAACACCTACCTCTAGTACCTCACAATGTAGATTCAACAACTTCGCATGCTTACTCCAAATACACGGTCACGTAGATTCATAATTAATCAGAAAAACAAGCCCATTGACTGTATCGAGGAATTACTTGCTATAACATCGACATCATTCCGAAGCCAACTCTTAGTCCATCACTTCTCTTACCATCTCATGTCAAGATTGGTCACATTGTTCTCTCTCAACGGAAACCATCTCACAGGCACGCTGACCCAAACAAACAAACTGTACCACCAACTAGGGTACTGTCGTACTGCCCTAAACTAAGGCGATGAACTCACTCGTCATTTACATCCTCTAAAACCTCGGATTCATGATTACAAACTCCAGGCCTACACCTCGGCCTCAACCTTCCCAAAGACAACAATACAATAATAAACAAAACACACAAACAAGAATATTCAGGGTTAGCAAGAGCAAGGGTCCAAGATGCTCAAGTATACTCTTTTACAAAAATCTTTTCAAATAAGTAATAGTAGCAATGGGAACTCGACACTACGCCTCAACACAACCATCAAGCTTACACATGCTTTCAAACACCGTACTAACAAGCAAACATCAAGCATACATGGCAAAATATTCACCGAGACACAACAACAGCATAACACATCAAACTTACCTCACTTACCTGCCCAAGGTCTCGGTAACCTTAGGCTCTGATACCACTAAATGTAACCCCCTCGTCCCGGTCTGGACGGACGACCGATCCGAGTGGGCCACACGGGGAAAACCGAAGCGAAACTCATTCATGTTCCTCCTCGGTTAGCAACCCTATTTTTTTTTATTTCTTTTCTAGATGCTTTTATTAAATCCTATATGATAGGACACGCAGCGAACAAACACGGATACGAAACCCACAAGACATGAAATTAAACAACCAAATTTTCATTTTTAAACATGCCGTATCGATACACATACATAGGGTATCGATACGCCTTGACCAAAGTCAACCCTCTCAGTCAACATAAGAAGACCGTATCGATACAGCCCTTAAGCGTATCGATACGCCCTTCTCGGTCAACACCACCTGGTCAACTAGGTTGGACCGTATCGATACGCTTGGACACCGTATCGATACGCCATGCACTCTACAATTCCTCAGAATTCCAGAGAGTTGGGACCGTATCGATACACCCCACGTATCGATACGCCCAGCCAAATTTGTGTTCTCTATGAGCAAGGCCGTATCGATACAGCCCTTAGCGTATCGATACGCCCTGCACTGCAAGTCCACAATTTTAAGCTGAACGACCTCAAACACGACTCTAGATGCAATTCTCGACTCACCTAAGCATATACAAACATGTAAGCACACATATTTAAGCCAGAGGAATCACTCAAACATGGATTAAAGCATTCATACATAGCATTCTAACAAAAGAGCAATTTATGCATATATGGTCACTCAAGCACTTAAGATATCATGCCTTAGCAACCAAAACATGTAGACATTCATGGCATATAACATGGACAATATTTACAATCGAACAAGGCACCCACGAACCAAGCCAACAACGACATCCAAGGACTAGCTATAAGCCTCCCAAACAAACAATTAGGCATCAACATAAACATGATTTACAAATCCATCAACATGAGGCATTAACAACATAAAGCCAACACAAAGGAGTCTAGATACAAGCTCCTAAAACACGTAGCATTTCCCATTGCTAGACTACTACTTTATTTAATAAACCATACTTGAGCAAACTACCACACGCTTGGACGCCCTTTTCCTGCTCCTTGCTAACTCCAAGCTAAAGATCTGCATTGTCGGAAAAAGGAGAGCGTAAGCATAAATCTTAGTGAGCAGAGCTCTAAAACATAACAACAACAATGCAGAGTTCAAAGTTTCCTTTAAAAGTAAAGGCCAACACACATACAAGTCATCCAACAACCTAATTCATTTGTTACATACAAGTTCAACCAAAGGTCAACAACATAAACATTTCACTTCATGGTATGCACAAACATAACCATATGCTTGAACCAATCTTTGAAATCAAATTAAAACATTAACCACTCACCTCACTTCCTTAAGCAATTCAAGCAAAGCCGACTCAAATCTCCATGACTTCCGATATCGATCCCGGGACTTTACCAACGAAATTCCTTGCTCCTAATCATCTCAACACAAGTAAATTAACCTCAAATCAATCCACAACACAACATAGCAACCCGGAATGAAATTCAAACATCAAACTCTTGTTTTTCAAACCAAGAACAACCACCAAAAAGTCATTCCCGAGCAGCCCTTTAGCACAGTCCAAAACCGATGATTCCAACACATTTAACACTTCTAATTGCTTCCAAAACGACCCCCAACCAATACCCTATCATCAACCCTCAATTTCCAACACAAACCATACTCAAAACTCAACTAAAAACCCTCCAAAACACAAAATCGGAAAACTTAACAAAACTCTTCAAAAATCATATATGTTGAACCGTTTGGTTCATAAACTTCATATCTATCACTGTTAAATCAAAATCTCAAGTTAAACACCACAAAACAACCATTTTCATTCAAATCTCCCAAAAATCCAAATTCTAAAACATGGACGAAAATGAAAACTACTTATACTTTTGAAGAGAGGAAGTTGAGAGCAAGTCAAAAACGTAATTACCTTTCAAAACCGAGCCAAAACGAAGGAGAGAGGAGATGAAATAGTATTTGGGGAGGGAGAGATGTTCTTCACGTTAGAAAACAAATGGAAGGGAGAGGAAGAAGATGATAATCATCCTTTATTTATTATTGTTTAAACTTTAATGTTCAAAGACCAAAATGCCCTTAAAAAAAAAAGAAAAACCACAATAGGTGCCATCCATGGCTTTTGGGCTCAATTTAAAATTGGTCCAAATTTTAAAACCCGAGGCCCAAACCATTACTTTAATAAATAAAATATTAAAATCGAAACCCGAGATAATATTAAAATATTATTTTCACCTAACCCCTAAACCGGGGCGTTACAAGTAAAATTTCCTAAGAACAAAAAAACTAAGAGATATCAGATCTGCCATTTGAAGCTTACCTCAATGGGGGTATTTATAGCTTCTAAAAACCCTAAAAGCTAGAATATAAATTCTAAGAATTGTTTAATGTACAAGAGATAATTGGATTTAAATCCTAAAGATAATTCCTAAATGATAATAAATAAATCCTAAAATGTTTAAATTTAAAAATAAAAGATAATCCCCAAGCTTGATCCAAATCTCGGCTGATAAGTGATCCGGAAAGCGGCTGATAAGCTATCATGCGCTGCTGGCGTCATCTTCTAGAAGCCTGCTGACGTGTCGTCGAGTCAGTGCATTCATGCCCCAATTCATGCCTACTAATCCAACCATGAATCCAGAAAACTTGCAGAATCCAGCCTTTTCTAATCTGTTTTCCAACCATAAAGTCCTGCACAGAAAAGCACACAATAGACGACAATCCAGCACCACAAATCAACCATTTACGTGTAATTAGCACTAAAATATTGACCAAACTAGCTACTCATCACAATTCCCTGAACTCGTCTGAACCTCGACTACTTGATTATCTACTTGCTGATGCTCGATCCATACTTCATTATTCTTCCATTCTGGTGATCCCCCAGCATCCAATGGGATGTGAACATTCCCAAAATCCTTGTCTTTAGATAGACCCTGCTGCTCGAGCTCACTACCGTCCACACTCTGTATACCTGATTGTTTACCCTTCTTTGCATCCAAACTAGAGTCAGCATCTTCACTATCCCCTTCGGACTAGCATGTCAGCTCACAATTAGAGCATAATTGAGAATCCATTAACGATTTGAGCTCAACCACACACACCTCGAATAGTAATCCTTCTACTTGTACCTATAAAACATCATCAATTCGCTCCAGTTGATCTGTTTCAGTCAAAATATGCCCCATTTCAGAAGAAATTAGGATCTAAAACCGAGTCATCACATCTAAGCATCGCTCCCCAATTCAAAGCAATATTATCGAAATAATCCTCTAATCGATAGCTATACCCCTATGATTTCCCCTATCGATTTTAGGATCCCAATTCATTACTTTGGAGAACCACTTGCCTAACACACTATTGTTGAGAACATTTCGCTGAGTATAAGAAAAAAATATTTCAAATTAATCAGTCGGTCTCATTAGTATTAATTCGAAATAAAAAATAATATTTTAAAAAAATTTAAGGTAAGATAACATCATAAGAGAATCTAAAGTGCAAAACTTTTCAAATTTATTTTATTAACAATACTTTATTCACTTTCTCCACTTAGCAATCAAATTAAATTAAAAATAAATATATCCCTAACTCTTTATTCTTCCTTTTTCAAGATTTTGCAAGAACACATAGACGACCTAATTGTTCTAGAGTTCCATCTTTAATCGTCTTTATGAATCACATATATTTAATTTTTTTAATCAATTTTGATAAGCTACTTCGCCTAATATTAACAATTCCTGCATCTACCACTGCATCAAAGCGAGCTTTTTCAGCCATGAAATTTGTGAAAACAAATCTTTGTAGCGAAATGGAAGATGTTTTGAGAGATTTTTTTATTGGTTTATATTGAGGAGATTGCAGAGACAATAAGTACCGATGAGATCAATGATGCTTTTTATTTGATCATAGAGAAACGAGCTCAACTCAAATGAAATTCAATAAAGTATGTATTTTTAAAAATTAATTTTTATATGTTATTGTTCTTATCTTCTTTCTTTTGTTTCTATTGAACTTTTAATAAACCAAGTAAAATATATATTTCTTACTTTTAACGTTAATCTTATAATTGTTCGGTTCATTTTCTAATTTTATTTTGACTCTTATAATAAATTTCTAGTTTCGCTTATGTTTTCATTAGGTTTTATTTACCTTTCAATTGAGTCAAGTGACACTAAACTTATTCAAACAGTTTATAATAAAATCATATTTACACTTTCTATGCGAACAAAAATATTTTTATCTAAAATATCTTTTTTGAAAGTTTAATCAATAACGACTGTAATTTGAATCATAAGAAATTTACATATAAATTATACTGAAATCAAGTCATAAATGATTTATACGATAGCTGCACTATGGTAGATTTAGCCATTGCATCCGCAACTCTATTATTCTCACAACTATCTTTAGATGAATTGTTTTTAATTGTCTTATTTAAAGATTAGGTAAAAGTATGGAAAGACAGAAGCGTCATTATAATAATATTAAGGGTAATTATTTTATGCAAAAGCGCATGTGAAAATTTTATTTCAACAAGCGCCTTAGTTTTAGGGTTTTGTGACTCCATTTAGGGTTTAAGTGTAGTAGTTTTGAATTTAGGGGATGTTGATAGAATTTTGGGTTTATGATTAAAATTTAGGATTTATAGGTTAAAACCTAAATCCCTAACCATACTACCCTAAAAATTAAACCCTAACTCTAAACCCTTCTAACCATGAAACCTAATTTCTAAACCCCTACACTAAAACCCCTAAACTCTAAGCCCTAAACTAAAACTCTAAACCCTAAAATTAAGGCACTTGTGTAAACAAAAAATTTCCACAGTCTGTGTATGGGATAATAGTCCTAACATTAATTATTATTTAAATATAAGGATAATTTAGTAATTTTTAAGTAGTTAGAGCCTCATTATCTAGTGACATCAAACTCAATCAATAGTTTAAATAACGGTATAGATAAATATAAATTGATTGAAATTATCTTTCAAATAATTAATTATTTTCAGTCAAACTTATCTATTAGTACACAACATTAAATTACTAACCTAACCTTATAAATCTATAATTTTTATTTTGCACTTTCATTTTAGTGGTATTTCTCAAATAAGTTGATTTCACAAAATTAAGTGACAAAACATTCGGTTAGACACTTTATAAATATACATTAAAAATATTTCAAAAATTTTATAAAAAAATAATTTAATATATCAACATAGGTGTAATGATGAAAGATTTGTATGTTAATCATTGGTTTTGTGTTTGATCTTTAATAGTGAATTTTATTGCTTTATTTAAATATCATATAAAAGAATGAAAAGATAAAACACCCTTATGATAATATTAATTATCCTTTAAAAATAAGGTGTTATAATTGTTAAATTAATGTTTTGATTATGATATAAAAAGGACCTATTTACAAATAAATAAATTTTTAAAGTATTTGAAATTACTCACCAATGCATAAGCATTATAACAAATTTAACTTATTTTGAAGGAAATATTTTGTATAAATCAAAACTTTCAAAGTAGAATATTTTTTAAGTGATTTGGGTACTGAAACAAATCAATTTGATCAGTGAGTACCGATACGGTCTTATGCGTACCAGTATAAGCCTTCCAAAACTGCAATTCTTAGAATTCATATTGGTTAGTGACTACCAATATAGCTCAATGTGTATCGGTATGGCATTTCATCACCTGAATCCAATTGGTATATGAGTATCGATATGGGCCTTAGCGTACTGGTACAAGATTCAAAGTTTTTCTAAAATGATTGCTTGTCAATACCAGTACGGTGGACTCCGTACCGTTATGCAATTGCAATAAAAAATATTTTTAAATGAACTGAGTACCGGTACAGCCATGAGCGTACTGATACCCAAGCTCCATAATTTTTCTACTGAGCAAATTCAAGTACCAGTACGGTGCGTAGCGTACCAGTACCCCTTTTACTCCTTTTACTCCGTACCGATACGCAAGCTCGCGTACTGATACCCTTCTTTTGTAACGCTTATTTTCTCTTTGAGCAGGTATCAATACGAAGACTTGTGTACCGATATTCACACTTTTCAGAGAACATATATTGCGAGAAAAATGCAGTCGAACGACTCTGTTTAATTCCCCAATAGCTCAAACGGCTAGAAATCAATGAAGGAGTATAAAAACAAATCTCCAAAGCTTCTTTAACAATAAGACAACTATTCTTAAGCATCCAAGCACATATCTAAGTTTTTGAAGCTGTTTATTGTTATATTTTGTACACACTTGAGTGAACTTATTGTATTTCTTTTTTATCAAGTGTTGAAGTTTTTTAGTGAGCTAAAATTAGTGCAAACAATTTCCTTATGAAGATTTTTAAATTTTGTTTCTTTGTATTCAATTTTAAGAAAGAGGTCTCTAAACTTTAGGCTATAAGTCTATGTGATTTGTGAGGTTATGTCCTTTAAACTAAAAGGATACTAATGTTAAAATAAGATCTAACACATTCCTTAATTGACGGAGAGTCAAAAATACAAATCTTGCGCAACTCCTAACAACAAACACTGAGATTGAACCACTCGAAAGAAAGTAGAGTGTAGCACAAGCCAACCAACTTTCCGGATACGGAAAGCATTGTTTTATTTGATTCATAAACGGTAGAGTAGATGAAAACAAAGAGGAGCAAGTTGCAACATTTGGTATTAGGATTTAGGGGTAAAGCTCTATGACAGATCTCAAACCCAGAATTGGAATAATTTTATAACCACTGAAACCAGCTGCAGAAAACAGCTTAGCCCATTCTACCTCGTTTCTCTCTTTTCCGGTCATCAACACCACCATCACCATGTCGAAGAGGAGCTGCGTTTCCATCAACTCTTCCTCCCCTTCCCCATTCTTCATAATCACCATGTCTATGATGATCACTTTCCCTCCACTAGAAATTGCTTGTTTACTATGCTTCAGAATCTTCACACATTCCTCGTCACTCCAGTCGTGCATTATCCACTGTTGATTCAATTCAAAACCATAAATCATTCACTTAACCAAAATGCATACAAATGAGATGGATAAAAAATTTAGTAAAAATTAACCTTTAGTAAAACAGCATCTGCATCCGGAACTCCCTCAAACATGTTGCCTCCGACATATTTCAAGTTCCCATTATCTTGTAGGCCAGCAACAACATGTGGGAGATCAAACACGGTGCACTCCATGTGTGGAAATGCATCAGCAACGGCCTTGCCCAGTGTTCCCGTGCCGCCTCCGACATCCACCAAGGAATTCAATCCCTCGAATCCCCCCTTGTACTTGTCAATCAAAATGCTATTAACGAGTTGAGCATCGCTAGCCATGGCTTCATTGAATGAATTGTTCACCCGAGGATGATGGCCACAATAGTCCCACAACATCTCCCCATGTGCAGTAACAAATGGGGTCCGATCATCATTTTGCAACCAGGCCCCTAGAAAATGCCAAGGCTGCATTAAAATTGGATCAAGCATTGATTTCACAAATGGTATTGCGCTTAAGGGGTTATCCTTGAGCAGGAGACGAGAAGCACCGGTAAGAACGTAACCATCTTCGTTGGCACCATCGCCAAGCTTCTGTTGTGCAAAGAAGCCCGAGTGGACTAAAATACGCATGAGCCGGTAGATGTTGCATGCCTTGGTGGGGTGGAGCGTCGGAAGTGCGGCAACTAACTCGGTAATAGACATGGGTTTGCCGTATTTTTGAATAATATCCGGAATGTCTAAATCAATAGCACATTGAAGAGACATGGAATTTACGAAGCTGAAAATGTGATTCCAAACGTGAGCTTGAGCTTGAAGTAGCTCATTAACATTGATATCGACCTTATCCATCTTTGCTAAAGCCTTTCTGTTTTGCTATGAAAACCAGTATACCAATGAATACGTTATTTATAGGCTATAGAAGTAAGACAGTGAGAGGGAATTAAGGTTGCCATATCTACAGGAACTGGCGTCTTAAAATGATTCTTCCATCAAACATGTAGCTGAATTAATTCATATTTTTGTTGCACGTTGTTGCAGTGTCCATGCTCCTTGAATACATCTTTACTATCCTTACCTTTCAACTTTAATATACGGAATACGGATTGAGTTTAGTCAGATTAACATCATTATTTATGTAACTAACATATAAGAAAAAGTGAGATTATCATTTTTAAACATTTAATATTCTCTTGTTCAAAGGTGCCAAGAGAAATGAATATCTATTGTGTAAAAACCAAATTTAATCTATTTCTAGTATGACCCATTTTGATTTGGACTAATCTTCAAGGATTGAGTTATAATTAAAAAAATATAAAGGAAAAACTATCTTTCTATACAAAATTTTGCTTCCTTTTTTCTTTTACTGGGATTTAAAGTGGGAGTGGTTAAGTGATAATTATATTTATAGATGAGAAACCGTGATTTACTTGGATGACGAGGAGTTAATCTAATTGACATTCATATTTATTATTATTTTTTTATACTTTCAAAAGAAAATACTTTTTTTAATATTTTAATAAAAAAATTTCGAGTCGAATTTAAAAAAATTTAGTCCATTCCAAATAAGTTATTGAAGTTTATGATCATTTTATTTTTTTAGGATGAGTCTACCACGTGCGACGAACACCGCTAAACACCACTAATGTTGATTTAAATCTTTATTAATTAATTTAATAGTGTTCAGCGGTGTTCGTCGTACGTTGTAGAATTTTTCATTTTTTTAATACAATTTTGTTTTTTTAATGGAGTGGGTCATATCTTTTCTATACACTTTCGTTTCCCTTTTTGTATACTTTTGTTGAGATTTATGGTGGGATTGGTTGAGTGACAGTAATATTTAGGATAAATTATATCAAATACCATAAAAATTTTAGGCGTGTATCGATGACACCACTAAATTAAAAATCAATAATATTTTACCATTGAACTTCAACTTAGGTTTCAATTATATCACTAGATCGTTAAAATCACTCATCGTCATCGCAAGTGAACCGTTAAGATCCTTCTACGTCATCGATTTTAAGGGCTCAATGGTATAATTGAAGTCTAAACTAAAGTTTAGTGTTAAAAGAGTATTGATTACTAAAGTTTAGTGCTAAAATAGTATATTTTTTAGTTAAATGGTATAATCAATACAAAATTTAAAATTTAGTGGTATATGGTGTAGTTCACCCTAATATTTATAATAGAGTATGATACTTTATTTCCTCGTGCATCAAATAGGTTTCCTTTCTGAATATTCATGTGAAAAAGGGTTAAAGATTTGATATTTAACCAACAAGTTATTTAAGGGGATGATGTGTTAGATCACTTAAGCAAGGTCAAAGCTTCAAATTCTGACGTTGTGAATGGAGAAAATTAGATTGAGAGAGTCGCCCCTTATATTGTGCCTGTTGAAAACATGATCTGAATTATTCAACCCATGAATAAGACACCAATGGTTAAACCCAAAAAATAATATTTAAAAGTTATTGAAAAATTAGATAATATTTTTATGTTTACATAGATTTGAATTCGTGTCATTCAATTTTTAGGAAAAAATGAAAACTAATTTATTATTATTATTATTCTAATTTTCATACGTCTTTACTTAATTTTCTAAAAGACATTTTCAAAAATTTTAACCAAATATTTTTCCTTCGTTATTTCCCGTCTTTCAAGACAACAAAAACCACCTCGTTTTAATACTTGTTTATGTTTGAAAGATTTGAATTTAAATTGTGTCTTATTTATATTTGTACTTTTTTTCCTTAAAGGATGAGTGTACACGTGCGACGAATATTGATGAACACCACTAACGATGAACATCGATGAACACAATTAATTTTTTTTATTTTAAAAATTTAAATGACTAAAATTATAATTAAAATTATCTCTTAAAAATAAAAATCAAATTTAATAATTATTTTATAATATTTTTTAATAGGTTAGAATCAAATATACTCAATTCTCCTAAACCCTAACAAAATCAATCTCTTTAAAAAATAGAAATTGGTTTATAATTCTTTAATAGATTAGAATCAAATATACTCAATTCTCATATTATTGATTCTATCTATTAAAAAATTATAAATTGATTTCTATTTTTTAAGAGATTGATTTTGTTAGGGTTTAGGAGAATTTGGTATATTTGATTCTAACCTATTAAACAAATATTATAGAGTAATTATTAAATTTGATTTTTATTTTTTTAAGAGATAATTTTAATTATAATTTAGTCCTTTAGATTTTTAAATTTAAAAAAAAATTAATGGTGTTCATCGATGTTCATCGTTAGTGGTGTTCATCAATGTTCGTCGCCTGTTGTAAAATTTTCTTTCTGATAAAACCTCTAACGAGGCACCATACAAAAGAACATACTACGTACTAATCTGAAACATGCCTAAATGAGACGCAAAATGAAATTGTTAAAAAATTTAACACATATAGACGATACATAAACAAAAACAAATCTCCAAAATACATGTCAGCAACATCTCAAACTCCATACAACTTCGCTTAAAACGACATGTCAAATTTTAGATTTCAATCATCAACAAAAATATTCAATCATTAAAAACTACACACTCAATTATATATAAGGATGGTAATGAAGCGAACTCTAAAAAGTATGAATTCAATTCAATTAACAATTAAACTTTCAGACTGATCCAAGTCTGTGTACACCAAGTTCGAGTTTGATCCAAACAGAATATCTAGAATCTGATTTTAAGTCTAAAAGTCCAAAATTCAATTAACTTTTTCATTTTTAGTGACAACTCAAATAAATGTCTTTTTTTCAAAGAAAAAAATTGAAAAAGATTGGAGCTTGCCTTGAGCTCGAAACTTCAGTTCCGCTATCCACAATATTAAGAAAGAGAGAAATATTTGAAGGAGATGTGTCGACATAGAGTTTTTATACATAAATAAATAGTTTTTAGGGCAAGATTGACTTCAGTTTCAAAATATTGTGGTTCATATGTTTCATACTCAAATATGGATCAGACTCAAATTAGACCATGATAACCCAACCCGCCTCCTATTAGGATCATACCATTTTTTCAGTTTTGGAATCGAACTATCTTAAGTTGTATAAATTGGAACAAACAAAAACTATCTACTGTATGTTGAATCAAAATAGATTCGTTAAATATTTTTATTATATAACGAGTTTTATTTTAATATATAAGTTGTATGAATTTTTATGGTAAAGTACACTAATAATCACCGAACTTTTAGGGCAGGTTTATTTTAGTCACCGAACTTTTAAAAATTTTATTGGGTCACTCAACTTTTAGTTCGCTTTTATGTTGGTCCTTCCCGTTAATTTCTGTTAAAAATACTGACGTGACACATTATCTCCTTTTTCAACCTCTTTTTTTCCTGTTTTTCCTCTGCAACCAAAGCTTTTACGGTGTACTTTACCCTTAACTAAAATTCGAGGTTGATCAAAAACTTTTACTTTTCTTTCACCAAACAGCGGATGGTCAAAGTGGCAAAAACAAAAATTAGAAACTGTAAGTCTTTTTAGTTGGGTTAAATTTTATACAACTATTATTTTTTTCAATTATAGTGTTGGGTAAGTTTTTATTTCTTCTTTGGTTTTAAGTTTAAATATATACCACAGCTAAGTTGTTGCCTGATGTTTGAATGTTGAGAAAATTGAGAAAATGAAAAAAGAAATTTGTTTTAATCCAAATATGCAACAAGTCTTGAACTTGAAATCACCATCTTGAGTTTAAGAGGTTTTTTTTCAGTCTCGAGAAATTGAAAACATGTTTAGTTGCTGGAAAAAAAAAAGATAACCCAAAAACTTTTTTTTTTTCTTTCATTCATTTGATTTCTGTTACTAAAATTAAAGATTCTCTTTTTTTTGGCGATTTGTCTAAACTAAAGATGATTTGCTGAGAAATACGAGGGAAGGAAAAAAAGATGTGTAATTTATCTTTCTTTCTTTTTTTATTTATATATATATTTGCTGTAAATAAATTCATTGTTTTAGAGCATTGGTTGTCTTATTTACTTATAAATTTTATGTATGCAACAGAAATTAGAGGCTTAACCGAGGACTGATTTTTGTTGGTTTGCTAAAGATATTGACAGTTGATATGGTGGATTGAAAATGAAGAACAATTAATCTAAAGGCTTTCACCTTATGCTGCTTCTCCTGTCCTAATTTAAAAAATTATCAAATGGAGCAGACACCTAAGAACCTCCATGAGAGAAATGATCATGTTCTTGATATACCAAATGATGGTCAACTTGGGAGTAATTTTGAATCAAGAAATTTTCAAGAACCTGTGATTCAGTCAACTTCTTCCGGTGGATCAAGTCATGGGAGTTTTATATCTTCTTTTTGCTTTTGGGTTTATATCAAACTAATTTTCAATATAAGTCAGATTGTTGCATCAGTACTGTTCTAGCAGTTTCCAAGAATAAGAAGCCACAAGCTCTATTGTCCACTTGGGTCGTGGGTTACGCTGCAGGGTGTGCTGCTTGTATTCTCATCCTTTTTCACCATTGTTTTCTCTCATATCCTACGTAAGCGCTTGCCTTTTTTGTTCCATATTGTTCAATACTAAAGTACAAAGCTTCATTGATAAAGGAAGCAACTTTATTCCCAACAAAGAAGTTTTGGTTGCAGAGGAAAAAACAGAAGAAAAAGAAAGAGGTTGAAGAAAGAGATAACGTGCCACGTCAGCATTTTTAACGAAAGTTAACGGGAGGGACCAAAATGAAAGTGGACTAAAAATTGAGTGACCTCAATGAAATTTTTAAAAATTTGGTGACCAAATTGAACCCGCCCTAAAAGTTCGGTGACCATTGGTGTATTTTACCCAAATTTTTATAAAATTCCTTTTTTAGCTATAGAATTTAAAATCTAAATTCTTAACTTTAAACCATAAAAATTTAACCCTAAATTTTAACTAGATGTCTAATCTAAATCCCTAAATCCTAAAATCAAAAATTAAAATTTTCACAACTTGTTCTTTATAAATTTTCCTTATATAATACCAATTTTTGAGTCGAATGTATAAATTTTATTGAGAGGCGGTTTTTTCTAATAATTTGTGTTTTTTAATTAAAATAATTTTTAAATTAGAAATTTTAAATTAATTTTAATGCTATTTATTACTACAAATAAAATGGAATTACTATTGTACTCATTTAGATCCATACTCTCTTTTTTTATTTTATACATTAGGTTTTGTTTACCTTTTCAATTGAGTTCGTATAATTGAGTTAAGCGACACTAAAATTAATCATACAATTTAATAATACAATCATATTTACACTGCGTGTGAATAAAATAATTTTTTTGAAAATTAATCAATAATGATAATAAGTTAAGTGGTAAGAAATTTACATCTAAATTATACTGGAATCAAGTCATAAATAGTTTCTCTGATAGCTACACCACGGCTAGCTTTAGCCATCGTATCCGCAACTCTATTATTTCTCACAGCTAGTTTTAGATGAGTTGTTTTTAATTGTCTTATTTAAAGATTAGGTAAAACTGTAGAAAGACAAAAACATAATTATAATAACATTAATTATTATTTAAATACAATGATGATTTTCAAATAGTTAGAGCGTGGCTTACTTACACCCCGTTATCTTCCCTCGTTATGTTTAGTCCTCAAACAGAGATTGTAGATAAAGTGGTGTGTTCCTCAGTTATGGGCACCACGGTGAATCCATGCAGTGTAGCAAAACTTACAGATATCGTGATCGAAAAAAGGACTGGATGAATTCCAAGTGCATCAGGTTGCGGGGAAACAGTTCCTTTTGGATTTTGATCGGGAAGAATTGGTCTCCCAATTTCTTCGATGGGAATGGCAGTGGTTAACACTTAACAGAGGTTTTAGATCAACCTACAACTCAAGATGTGTATCAACCTCTCTAAAGACACTATCTAAAAATAAATAAAAATAAAAATTTATTTTATAAAAATTTCCCAGTAAAGAAGATATTGTTTAAAAATAAATAAAATGATTTAAGATCAAAATTTTGCTCCAATAATGCACTTGAAAGAAAATTAAATGGTCATTTAGAATATTCCAACAATTATTCCTTGCACTAGGGATGAACTTACAATACCATGAACTGTGGCGGATTCAGAAATATTTTTGAGTGAGGGCACAAACAAATATTATTATCATGTTCGAATTCGATTGATTTATTAATTAGTGTATTCAGGCTCAATTCTTTTAGTTCTCGCGAACATTTCCGTTTTGCGTTTGCGAAAATGTTTGTTTAGCGTTTGTGAACATAAAGGATTAGGTGTAAATAAGTTAACTGTAACCCCCTCGTCCCGGTCCGGGCGACTGACCGGTCCGAACGGGTTACACGGGGATAACCGAGGCGAAACCCGTTAAGGCTTCACTTCGGTTACCGACCCAAGAAATTTTTTTCATTTATTATCTTGTCTAGATGCGTTGATTTACCCTATGTGTGTGAAGCGACAGCGGAAAACAAGGCTCACGAGAAGCCTAACAGCAAACAGGGCCTAAGCCCAAACCTTGAGACCCTTTAGAGATGTCAAAAAGCCCATTTTCAGGCCTGTGTTTCGAAACAGACGTCGCCCGTTTCGAAACACGGGCTCCAGTTTAAAAAGCCAGACACCCGTACCGAAACGCATCCACCCCGTTTCGGAACATGGTCCCATTTTGCCTAGGCGTTCCGATACCCGTTTCGGAACAGGCAATCACAGTAGCCAAAGTGTTTCGAAACTTGTTTCGAAACAGGGGCTCACAATAGCCAACCGTATCGAAACGCGTTCCGATACGGGGGCCCTGGAACCACACCCGTTCCGAAACGGCACAACCCGTTTCGAAACACCTGCAGTCTGTGAATTCCCAAAATCAGTTTTAAACATCTCCAAATGATCCCAATCGCCCTTAATGACCCCAAGAAGCATACACAACATACAAACACACTCTAGAGGCATGCACCCTATTGCAAACATACACAAATTACATAAGGATACAAGATAGGGGCATCCATTCAAAAGATCATACATGACATACACTTAAGCATTCAAGATAACATGCTTACACAAGGTCAACACTAAGCATTTAAGGTGGCAAAATAGACATGGTTCACAAGCAATACAAGGCAACCACAAGCCAACCAACATAACATATAAAAGGAGTCTAGCATGCTCCTAAACAACCAACACCAATATACTTCAAAAGCTCAAAGCAACTAATACATGTCCCATTGCTTGACCATTACATCATATAGCTAAAATGTTCATACTTGAAAGCTAAGATAGCACCACAAAGCACACTTGGAGGCCCATTCTTGCATTAGCAACCCACGAACTACGGATCTGCATTGTCGAACAAAAGAGAGCGTAAGCATAAAGCTTAGTGAGGGTAAGCTCATTAAAAACAAACCTCGACAATGCAGGGTCCAAGCACGAGCACAACCAAGGTAAATGCATGTTCTTACCTTCGATCCACATGAGCCAAAATGTCAATGATGCATGAACATAAATTCATAATATGCCATGCTCAACAAGCTCAATCCACATCATATGTAAACACATATATTAAACCATATTGGCAACACATCCCAAATCACATTGGCTCACATATAATCACATATTGGCACCTAGCTATGACTCGAATACACGGATAACACGTTGGAACTCACATCCAACAACAACTTTACCTCACGGTGGGATTACACTCATCACCGTTCACGAGGAGGGGATTCCACTCATCCTCACGCCCCGTCGATGGGATTACACTCATCACCGACTAACATATATATAAGAAGATTTTCCGGGCGAACCCGTACTCCATCTTGATGACTACCATCATCAAGACCACGCGCGCATTTGACTCACGTGTGCACACTAACATCCTAATGATCGATCATTTGTACCCAAGCATACTAGTGCCAATATTACACAATCCACAACCTTTCACAACAACATTTCATATCCAATTTCGTGCTTAGCAGGTACTCACCATGATTAACATCATGCACATTCCACATGCATATAACAATGCATCAATACCATGCCTCAACATACATGTATAACACATTATACATAATCACCAATAGCACGATTAAACATGAGGCATAAACATCAATTAGAGTGCAACCAAAGTCTCTAACTATAGCTTGAGATTAGGCTACCACTCTAATCCCAACTATAGGTCGGTCTACCAAGCCCAACCTAGTCCGCATGCTTGAACCAAAGTACTCAAAGACCATTTAAAAACATTTAACCACTCACCTTCACTTCCAAGCTCAACAACCAAGCAACCAAGACCTTCAAGCTTTCGGATTCACTCCCGATGCTTCACCAACACAAACTCTTGCTTCTAATCAACTCAACACAAACAAAACAACCTCGAATCAGTCCATACATCACTGTAGCAAACCCGGAACACTACTCAAGCATAAAACACATGAATTCAAGCCATGAACAACCCCCAAAACATCAAACTCGAGCAGCCCTCAAACCCCAACCAAAACTCATGATTTCAACCTCTTTGACACTCTTAAATGATTCCAAAACAACCCCCAACTATCATGCTAACCTCAGCCCTCAATTTCCAACATTAAACACACCCAAAACTCATCTTAAAATCCTTCAAAAACCCCATTAAAACCCAAATACGAAAATCATGTTAAAACACTTTAAAATTCACATATGTTGGACCCCATAGGTTGAAAACAACTTATCTAACATTAATAAATAAATAGCTTTGATAAAATCTCATAAAGCTTCAACCTTTGACATTTTTCCATGGAGAACCAAATTTCTAAAACATTGATGGAAATGAAATCTAATGATACTTTCAAAGAGAGGAAGATGAGAGCAAGATGGAGATGTAATTACCTTTCAAAACCGACCAAAAATGAAGAAGCAAGGAGATGGAATAGTGAAATGGGAAGAGCTCTCTCACTTGTCGTTCAAAATGAAAAATGGGAGAAGTGGGGAAGATGAAGACAAAGCTCACTTTCAATTAAAAGGGGTTTTAAATGAAAATTCACTTATTTACAGATTTGCCATTAATGAGATGGCAAATCTCAATATTTGCAAATTTCCATGGAAAATGAGAAACAATTCAATTTGGTCCAACACAAAAGGTTTGTTTTGGAAATATGAAGCCTTAAAATAATATATTATTATTTTAATTATAAAACCGAAACTCCAAAACATTATTTTAAATATTATTTTAACCCAACCCCAAACCCGGGTGTTACAACTCTCCCCCACTTAAGGAATTTCGTCCCAGAAATTACCTGACGGAAACAGATACGAAAACTGCTCAAACATATCAGATTTCCTCTCCCACGTGGCCTCTTCCACACCTCTATGTCTCCACAACACCTTGACCAACTCTATGGTCTTGCCGCGCAACACCTTGCTATCAGAAGCAAGAATCTCGACTGGTTTCTCATTATAAGGCAAATCCGGATTCAACTCTATCTCCTCAACAGGCATGCCATAAGAAGGATCTGATCTATATCTCCTAAGTATCGACACATGAAACACATCGTGTATCTTCTCTAACTCAGAAGGCAATCTCAAACGGTAAGCTACTGACCCAATCCGCTCAACTATCTCACACGGACCAATAAACCTCGGACTCAACTTGCCTTTCCGGCCAAATCTCATTACCTTCTTCCACGGAGATACTTTCAAAAACACTTTCTCACCCACTGAGAACTCAATCTCTTTTCTCTTCAAATCTGCATAAGACTTCTGAGGATCGGAAGCTGCTTTCAAACGGTCACAAATCAACTTCACTTTTTCGGTAGTCCCCTTAAGCAAATCCGGCATAGGTAACAATTTCTGACCCGTTTCAGCCTAACAGATCGGAGTCTTACATCGTCTACCATACAAAGCCTGATAGGGAGCCATCAGTATACTAGCCTGGTAACTGTTGTTGTAAGCAAACTCAACTAAAGGCAAATGCTTCTCCCAAGAACCCTGGAAGTCAACCAAACAACAACGAAGCATATCCTCTAAAATCTGTATCACTCGCTCTGACTGTCCATCGGACTGAGGATGATAAGAAGTGCTAAAATGCAAACGGCTACCTAGAACACCATGAAAACAACCCCAGAACCTCGAAGTGAATCTCGGATCTCTGTCTAAAACTATAGACTTCGGAACTCCATGAAGTCTCACAATCTCGCGAATGTACAAATTTGCCAACTTGTCTAAAGAATCTGTGGTGTTCATTGCTAAGAAGTGAGCACACTTAGTGAATCTATCCACCATCACCCAAACAAAATTCTTCTTCGAAGGAGACAACGGTAACCCCGAAACGAAATCCATGGTGATTCTCTCCCATTTCCATTCCGGAATCTTCAAAGGCTGTAACAAACCTGAAGGAACCTGATGTTCTGCCTTCACTCTCTAACAAACCATACAACGGCTCACATACTCGGCTACATCCTTCTTCAAACCAACCCAGAAATAATCATTCTTCAAGTCACGGTACATCTTGGTACTACCCGGATGAATAGAGAAAGGACTCGAATGTGCTTCACTCAAAATCAGACGTCTCAACTCAACATCTTCAGGTACAACAACTCTGTCTCTAAAGCATAACACAAGCTCGCCACTGAAGCTATACTCGGTCGGTCTACCTTCGGCTATGTCCTGAACATGAGGAACTAAAGACACATCTTGCAACTGCTTCTCTCTAATCAACTGAATCAAAGAAGGCTTTACTTGCAACTCTGTGATCAAACCACCATCACCGGATACACTCAATCTAGCAAACATAGCTCGCAACTCAACTACAACTTTTCTACTCAAAGCATCGGCTACTACATTTGCCTTACCCGGATGCTACTCGATAGTCAAATCATAATCTTTCAACAGCTCAAGCCATCTTCTCTGTCTCAAGTTCAACTCCCTCTGAGTCATCAAATACTTCAAGCTCTTATGATCGGTGTAAACTATGCACTTCTCACCATACAAGTAATGACGCCAAATCTTCAATGCAAACACAATTGCGGCTAACTCTATATCGTGAGTAGGATAGTTCTTCTCGTGCACCTTCAACTGTCTCGAAGCACAAGCAACAACCCTTCTTTCTTGCATTAGGACACACCCTAAACCTATGTAGGAAGCATCACTATAGATCAGAAATTCTTTACCTGAAACTGGTTGTACTAACACTGGAGCATTTGTCAAAGCTTCTTTCAATTTCTCAAAGGCTTTCTGTCTTGCATCTGACCACTCAAACTTAACTCCTTTTTGCAACAATTTAGTCAAATGAGCAGCTACTCTAGAGAAACCATCAACAAATCTCCTATAGTAACCGGCTAATCCTAGGAAACTCCTAATCTCGAATCTTCGTCGGATCAACGCGGATACCTTCGGCTGATACAACATGGCCAAGAAATACAATCTCTCGGATCTAGAACTCACATTTGCTAAGCTTCGCATACAACTGATTGCTTAACAATCTTTGCAGAACAAGTCTCAAGTGTTCATCATGCTCTTCTTCTGATCTCGAGTACACAAGAATATCATCTATGAAAACAACTACAAAACGGTCTAGATAGTCTCTGAAAATTCTGTTCATCATATCCATGAATGTTGCAGGTGCATTCGTGAGCCCAAACGACATCACAAGGAACTCATAGTGACCATATCTAGTCCTAAAAGCTGTCTTCGGAACATCACACACTTTTACTTTCAACTGATAGTACCCTGACCTCAAACCTATCTTCGAGAACACTGAAGCACCCCTCAACTGATCAAACAAATCATCTATACGAGGCAACGGATACTTGTTCTTTACGGTCAACTGATTCAACTGCCTGTAGTCAATACACATTCGCATGCTGCCATCTTTCTTCTTTACAAACAACACATGAGCACCCCAAGGCGAACTACTAGGCCTAATGAAACCACGGTCTAATAACTCCTGAAGCTGACTCTTCAATTCCTTCAACTCTTTCGGAGCCATACGATACGGAGCTATAGAAACTGGAGTAGACCCCGAAACAGTCTCAATTTCAAACTCAACATCTCTGTCAGGAGGTAAACCTAGTAACTCTTTAGGAAACACATCCGGAAAATCACAAATTGTTCTAATGACCTTCGGTCTAGCCTCACTCATATTCGGATTCATCACATAATCTAAGTAAGCCCCACAACCAGAATCCAACAACCTATGAGCCTCTAAAGCTGACACAACATTAGACAAGAACTTAATGTTCTCGCCTACTACTACTACCTCGTAGTCATCAGAAAGCTTCAAAGAAATTCTCTTCGTCTCAAAGTCCACACTAGCTCGGTGCTCAACTAACCAGTCCATACCCAAAATAATATCAAAGCCATAAAACGGAAGTTCCATCATATCAACGGGAAAAACATGACCCTGAATCTTCAGCGGACACCTCCTATACATACGTCTAACTACAACTGTCTCACCGAAAGAACTAGTCACATGCATATCTACATCTAAGATCTCAATAGGTATATCTAACTTCTGTGCATGCTCACTCAAAATGTAAGAATGTGTAGAACCCGAATCAACCAAAGAAAGAAAAGACATAGACTGTAACTCAAAATTACCTGCTATCACATCAGTGTCGTTCCCGGCCTCTCTCTAAGCATAGACCCTCGTTGGCCCACTTGCCTCTGGCTGCACTGCCACAACATGAGCAAGGTTCCTCTGAGCATCTACACTAGGTGCATCAGCCCTAGGCTAGAAGTAGCCACGACCGCGCCCACGGCCTCTCTGATAATCTATCGCTCTCGTAAGAGCCTGTGCTATGTTTGGTGCCTGTGCCGCCTGATGCGGACACTCCCTCCTAAAGTGGTCCCTCGAACCACAGTTCCAACAAGCATGGAAGTTACCCCAACACTCACCAGTTGTCTCCCACAACGTGTACACTCGGGAAAACACCCTCCTCCTCTATGGCCCTAGTGGTCTCTACCATGGTGGCCACCGCCATGTCTATGGTCAAACTGCTGTCCACCGCCTCTATGCCTCTTGGCATCACCACGGTCAAAGTTATTATTCCTCTTTCCAGAACTAGATCCTCCAGAACGCTTGGTCATCCCCAAGCTGTGCTCAATGTCCTTCGCTCTAGCAACCAAGACATCAAAATCTAAATAATCAGAAGCTAAATTATACCTCTTAACTTCTTCGTGAAGCCCATATCTGAAACGGTTACATCGGTCCCTCTCAGTCGGAACCAACTCTGGTGCATACTAACTCAAACGAACAAAACGAATCTCATAGTCAGTCATAGAAGCATCTCCCTGAACTAGGGCCATAAACTCTCGCTTCTTCTCATCAAGATATCTCGGCCCCAAGTACCTTTTCCAGAAAACAGACTCAAAGAAATCCAATCCAATCTCAGCCTCTGGAACTCCAGTAGTAATGGTGACCCACCAAGTGTAGGCATCACCTTGTAACAAAGAAATCACACAACCCAACTTACGGGCACCAACGCAACTCATCTGAGCTACGATGCGGACAGTCTTCTCTAACCACAACTCGGATCTCTCAGGCGTAGACCCTCTGAACTCTTCTGCCCCTAGGCTACGGAGCCTCTCCAACGGTAAACTAGTGTCATCACCCCTAGGCTGAGCTGCAGCCTGAGCTCCAGCAACTGCGGCCTGAAACGCTCCCGCTATAGCTTGCACAAGCTGAGCCATATCTATTCCGGCAGGACCTTGGCCACCTTGGCCAAACTGAGGTCCCTCTCCCTCGACTCCAGCCTCGCCTCCCTCACCAAAAAGAGGAGGTGGTGGTGTAGCTCCAACTCCAGCAGCAGCAGGCTCTTCCACATGAGCCTCAACCCCAACCACCGGCTCATTAACAGGAGCCGCAACACGTGGTTCCTGACGAACTACCCTCGGCCTACCTCTCGGCCTCGACATCGCGCTCACAAACAACTACAACTACAACAACAAAGCACAGAAAGATAGAGTTAGCAAAGGCAAGGGTTCCAAGTGACTCAAGTATGTTCCCTCACTTTAAAAATCCTTTTTTAATGTAATAGTAGCAATGTGACTCCACACATCAAGCTTAAAAAAACAACACACATACATGCTCAAACAAGCATTCAACAAGGCATACTTGATAAACAAGCAAACATGCTTACATGGTAAGCAAACACCGTGCATTTCAATACAAGAACTCAACTTACCTCACTTACCTGCCCAAGGTCTCGAAAACCTTAGGCTCTGATACCAACAAGTGTAACCCCCTCGTCCTAGTCCGGGCGACTGACCGGTCCGAACGGGTTATACGGGGATAACCGAGGCAGAAACCGTTAAGGCTTCACTTCGGTTACCGACCCAAGAAAACTTTTTTATTTATTATCTTGTCTAGATGCGTTGATTTACCCTATGTGTGTGAAGCGACAGCAGAAAACAAGGCTCACGAGAAGCCTAACAGCAAACAGGGCCTAAGCCCAAACCTTGAGACCCTTTAGAAATGTCAAAAAGCCCATTTTCAGGCATGTATTTTGAAACAGACGTCACCCGTTTCGAAACACGGGCTCCAGTTTAGAAAGCCAAACACCCGTACCGAAACGCATCCACCCCGTTTCGGAACATGGTCCCATTTTGCCTAGGCGTTCCGATACCCGTTTCGGAACAGGCAATCACAGTAGCCAAAGTGTTTCGAAACTTGTTTCGAAACAGGGGCTCACAGTAGCCAAACCGTATCGAAACATGTTCTGATATGGGGGGCCCTGGAACCACACCCGTTCCGAAACGGCACAACCCGTTTCGAAACACCTGCAGTCTGTGAATTCCCAAAATCAGTTTTAAACATCTCCAAATGATCCCAATCGCCCTTAACGACCCCAAGAAGCATACACAACATACAAACACACTCTAGAGGCATGCACCCTATTGCAAACATACACAAATTACATAAGGATACAAGATAGGGGCATCCATTCAAAAGATCATACATGACATACACTTAAGCATTCAAGATAACATGCTTACACAAGGTCAACACTAAGCATTTAAGGTGGCAAAATAGACATGGTTCACAAGCAATACAAGGCAACCACAAGCCAACCAACATAACATATAAAAAGAGTCTAGCATGCTCCTAAACAACCAACACCAATATACTTCAAAAGCTCAAAGCAACTAATACATGTCCCATTGCTTGACCATTACATCATATAGCTAAAATGTTCATACTTGAAAGCTAAGATAGCACCACAAAGCACACTTGGAGGCCCCTTCTTGCACTAGCAACCCACGAACTACAGATCTGCATCGTCGAACAAAAGAGAGCGTAAGCATAAAGCTTAGTGAGGGTAAGCTCATTAAAAACAAACCTCGACAATGCAGGGTACAACCACGAGCACAACCAAGGTAAATGCATGTTCTTACCTTCGATCCACATGAGCCAAAATGTCAATGATGCATGAACATAAATTCATAATATGCCACGCTCAACAAGCTCAATCCACATCATATGTAAACACATATATTAAACCATATTGGCAACACATCCCAAATCACATTGGCTCACATTTAATCACATATTGGCACCTAGCTATGACTAGAATACACGGATAACACGTTGGAACTCACATCCAACAACAACTTTACCTCACGGTGGGATTACACTCATCACCGTTCACGAGGAGGGGATTCCACTCATCCTCACGCCCTGTCGATGAGATTACACTCATCACCGACTAACATATATATAAGAAGGTTTTTCGGGCGAACCCGTACTCCATCTTGATGACTACCATCATCAAGACCACGCGCGCATTTGACTCACGTGTACACACTAACATCCTAATGATCGATCATTTGTACCCAAGCATACTAGTGCCAATATTACACAATCCACAACCTTTCACAACAACATTTCATATCCAATTCCATGCTTGGCACGTACTCACCATGATTAAGATCGTGCACATTCCACATGCATATAACAATGCATCAATACATGCCTCAACATACATGTATAACACATTATACATAATCTCCAATAGCACGATTAAACATGAGGCATAAATATCAATTAGAGTGCAACCAAAGTCTCTAACTATAGCTTGAGATTAGGCTACCACTCTAATCCCAACTCTAGGTGGGTCTACCAAGCCCAACCTAGTCCGCATGCTTGAACCAAAATACTCATAGACCATTTAAAAACATTTAACCACTCACCTTCACTTCCAAGCTCAACAACCAAGCAACCAAGACCTTCAAGCTTCCGGATTCACTCCCGATGCTTCACCAACACAAACTCTTGCTTCTAATCAACTCAACACAAACAAAACAACCTCGAATCAGTCCATACTCAAGTATAAAACACATGAATTCAAGCCATGAACAACCCCCAAAACATCAAACTCGAGCAGCCCTCAAACCCCAACCATAAGTCGTGATTTTAACCTCTTTGACACTTTTAAATGATTCCAAAACAACCCCCAACTATCATACTAACCTCAGCCCTCAATTTCCAACATTAAACACACCCAAAACTCATCTTTAAACCCTTCAAAAACCCCATTAAAACCCAAATACGAAAATCATGTTAAAACACTTTAAAATTCACATATGTTGGACCCCATAGGTTGAAAACAACTTATCTAACATTAATAAATCAATAGCTTTGATAAAATCTCATAAAGCTTCAACCTTTGACATTTTTTCCATGGAGAACCAAATTTCTAAAAGATTGATGGAAATGAAATCTAATGGTACTTTCAAAGAGAGGAAGATGAGAGCAAGATGGTGATGTAATTACCTTTCAAAACCGACCAAAAATGAAGAAGCAAGGAGATGGAATAGTGAAATGGGAAGAGCTCTCTCACTTGTTGTTCAAAATGAAAAATGGGAGAAGTGAGGAAGATGAAGACAAAGCTCACTTTTAATTAAAAGGGGTTTTAAATGAAAGTTCACTTATTTACAGATTTGCCATTAATGAGATGGCAAATCTCAATATTTGCAAATTTCCATGGAAAATGAGAAACAATTCAATTTGGTCCAACACAAAAGGTTTGTTTTGGAAATATGAAGCCTTGACATAATATATTATTATTTTAATTATAAAACCGAAACTCCAAAACATTATTTTCACCCGACCCCCAAACCCGGGTGTTACATTAACAATGCTTATTTGCAACTCTGTAAATAAGTTATCAATGCGCACATTAGTTAATCGGAAAACAACGATGTGAATAACTTGTTCACCCCGACTATATGGCGGATCTGCCATTGTCATGGGGGTTGAGTACAATCCTACGTAACAAAATGGGGGTTGAGTACAATCCTACGTAACAAAATGGAGGAAAGCATACAATTCATGCTAGCCATAAAAACACATTAGTGAATCAAAAATCTCCAAATTACAATTTACAAAGCAATGTGATATATATAATATCTAAAAGGCTACAATAAATTTGAAACAACTCAATTTGTGCCTATTACCAATTTATATTCAATCAATAAAAAGCAAGAACAAAAATGATTGTCTCTGTTAAATTAATTCAACGAAATTAGTATAAAAATTCATTAATTCATAAAGTCATATATTTACTTCTACTCTCAAATAATTTAATCTCTAACTCAAAATCTAAAGTTAGAAAAAAATTAAATATAAATTAACTATTTTTTGTTTATCCATATTTGTATTGTTACAGTTGTAAGATAGAGAACAAACAGTCGTGAACTTTTGAAATCTTGTAAAACAAAATTTAAATAATACTAATTGAAATATACTTCTATATATTGAATAAATAAAGATTAAAAAATTGGATACCTAGACTTGAGAGATTTGAGAGTCTTGAACTTTGAAAAATAAAAAAATTGTGTTTGAGTAAGAAAAAGCGTCAAAAGTAAGAGCAGAACTCTAATAATTTTTATTTGGGTAATCTTCACCACTGGCCCCTTTCGTTTAGGATGTGTTCTATTTTGGTCACCACAATTCAAAAAAAGATTATTCTGGTCACTTACGTTTATAATCGTTTTTATTTTGGTCCCTTGGTCGTTAGTCTCTATTACTTAAAAAAAATTAGTTTCTAATTTAACCCTCAAACTTTCAAAATTTTATTTTTCACCATCTTCTCCAAAAACTATAAAACTAAAACCCCAGAAAATTAAATCAATGACTATAATCCAACACTACAACTCATTCCCCCAAGATTAAAAGCATCAACTTCCATTGCAAATGGTTGTTGTACTGGTTGTTTTTGTGTTTGGATTTCACCCTACATCCATAATATTATTTGATATGGGGTAACGTTAACGGGATTTAATGCATAGATTTGGGGCTAAGAACTTACAGAGAATATACCAGTGATGGTATTCCAAAAATCTACTTCACAATCTGCTTCCCCTGACAATTTTTAGAATCTCACTTCAATAGTAGACAATTCCAGCCCCACCCTAAGAACAAATGTCACTGTCAGCTGCAAGTTATGATTTTACAAAATAATTCTCTTTTATATGTGGAGACATAAACAAAAACACTAAAAGGGTAGAAAATTTGAATTCATTTGATTAATAATTGTAAAAAATACTAGTATACTTCCATAGAAACACAAATAATAAAGGTTAACTAAAAAAAAGAGTCGAGAAGTTTCTTTCCTGTCGATTCTTTTTTTCAGTTTCTTCAGAAGCCGGAGATTATCGTCCTCGACTTTGGCAATCAGTTTCTCCATGAAAACATGGCGTTCCAATGCTTTGAGCTTCATCACATCGATCGCCTTCTTCTTTCCGTCAATTTTCACATCATCTCCTCCTTCTTTGCCGGTATCGCTAATCAAAATACCGTGATCGAACAATGACGTTCTTAGACACGGAAAAGTCGACAACCTCTGAATCGCAGCCCACTGCAACTCGACCTCGTCGTCATTATTTCCTCTGAACGACAACGAGGACACGACGGCAAGGTTCGACTCCAAGGCACCACTTCGGAAGCTTGAAGATAACTGTCGAAAAGATGGGAAAGATGGTGAAAAATAAAATTTTGAAAGTTTGAGGGTTAAATTAGAAACTAATTTTTTAAGTAACGGAGACTAACGGACAAGGGACCAAAATAGAAACGATTCTAAACGTAAGTGACCAGAATAATCTTTTTTGAATTCTGGTGACCAAAATAGAACACCCTCTAAACAAAAGGGGCCACTGGTGAAGATTACCCTTTTTATTTTTTATGAGCTTCTCTTTCTCTTGTAATTGGTTATTATTTTTTGAACTTTTATGTAGGGCTGTAAATGAATTGAGCTCAAATGAATTGTTTGTGGACTCTTAAGAAAGAATAAGTTACGATTTATAGATATCTTTGATGAAATTCTTATTATAATTTATATGTCACTGAGGACAAATAAAAGTTCGGAGTGGGCACAACAAAAATTTCATAAAATTTTAAAGTAGGCGCAAATAAAATTTTAAGGTGGGCACCATCAATAAAATAAATAATTAATAAAAAAATTCAAATTTCAGGGTGGGCACGTGCCCACCCTAGACATAGTGTGAATCTTCCACTAACCATGAAAGTGACGTGAAAGTCGGGAGGAAGGTATGGCGACTTTTCTTAAAATTTTCTTCTAAAGTCATTGAGAAGAGAATACGACTTCCCAAAGTCGTCAGGAAAAAAGAACGACTTCTCAATGTATTGTAGAAATATTCCTAGACAAGGAAATAATTCTATATTTCAACTATTTTTTCAACACAATATCTGAACAATGAAGTCAAAATGAATTTTTTTCTCAAAAAATTGATCAAGATAGATATCAAACTCTAAAACTTAAAATATAATATTTTATTTTTTCCCGAGTAAAGATAAAAATGGATATCAAACCTTGTAAAAAAACTAAACTTAAAAAGCAAGAAGAAAAGGACAAGAAATGCTACCCGACATGGCAAAATTAATCCATTATGAGATTATTTTTAATGTAAAGTTTTGAATGGATGATTCAGCGAGGGTTAATTGACTCATCTAGTTGTGACGGAGTTTTACGGGACTATCATGGCACTATTTTGACTATCTTTTCAGGTCGTTGAGAGTTCTAGATTCATTCGAGGCTAGGGTAAGGGTTGTTTATCATGTATTATTGCTATTCTTTTTTTTTTGAAAGAAAAAGGGTAAGAATGCCTCGTTAAAACCCCCTCTACATCTTAAGGAGAAAAAGAGTACCCACCTCCTTGTTATGCATTAATAGCATCATTCAGTACAATGTTTTCAATACAACATGGAAATTCATCATAAAAGTAAATACAACGTTGTTCAAAGAATGTCTAATGAGCTAAGGTGTGCGCAGCTTCATTTGCCGATCGGAGAATGAATGCAACCTTAAGCTGTGGATGTGTGCGCAACAACTCCCTTGCCTCAGCTAAGCTTTGTGCCATCAAGGATCTACCATCATCTCAGCTCACTAATTGGTTCACCACATTTGCCACATTGCCCTCTATCTGTACGTCTGTCCATCCTTGGTCCAATGTAAATAGGATGGCAGTATAAAATGCATGGCTTTCCACCAACTCTGCAGATTCTGCTCTCGGTAACATGCGTGCACAACCAGCAATGACTAGTCTGTGGTGATCTCGTACAAAGAATCCTAGTGCTCCCAATTTTGATTGCACCTGGAACATACCATCAACCGTAAGTGAAATTACACTTGACTGTGGTTTCATCCACTTGGTTGGTGTTGGCCGACAAGTTGCACCATATGAAAGGGTTGTAATGGATGCTCCATTAAATTCCTTATGTAAGTGATGTGCATTATCGGCTATAAGAAAAGCATGTTGCAACTTCTAGTCATGAACGAAAGTGTTCCTCATGTTCCAGATATTCCATAGAAACACTACTAACTCTGTGAATGTGTCAGGAGGTAAAATAGCCTCACAATGTTCTAACCATGATAAAGATGACTGGGAGCTATCCATGATAAGTCGACCAGGGAGTTTGAATAAATGCAACACCTCCCTAATCAGTGGACAGTCTCGTAATGCATGTACAACTGTTTCAATATCAGAGTTACAGAGAGGACAGATGCCATCTGGTGAGATGAGTACACCAATGCGCCCATTTACATGTAATGCTTCGTGAGAAACCCTCCAAATGAATATTCAGATCTTTGGTAAGACTTTAAGTTTTGACAAGACCTGCCAAAGTTTTGATGGAGTATCTGTGTCATGGAATTCCTTCATTAGCCACGCATATCCGGATCTAGTTGAGTAGGTTCCACTAGAATGATTACCCCAAACAAGCACATCACCTAATCTATTAGCAATCAAACATGCCAATATTTCAGATGCATCCTCTGGACTGAATACCTGGCGGATTTTGGAAGCATCCCATCCATTAAAAGATGGTATCATGAAATATCCACAAGTTATAGGAGTAACCATACTATCAACATATGTATCAGCTAAGTAAAATTTGTGAGAACCACCCTATGGTGCACTGAGAATTGGAACTTGACTATCCATACCAATTTGCCAGAAGAAACCAGCCCGTAACTTTTGCATGGCACTAAAAATTGATCTCCAGGCGTACAAAAGGTTTGTCTCCAAGTCTAGCATCGAGGACTGATTTTCCTGCAAAGTATTTGCAAGATAGGACACGGGATACAAGACAATCAGGGTCAGTCAATAATCTCCAAACATGTTTCCCTAGAAGCGCGATGTTAAATTGGTGTAGATCACGGAATGCAAGACCTCCAACTCTTTTGCGAGTGCAAAGCTGCTGCCAAGCTACCATCGGCCAACCTCGTCTAGTCATTTGCCCCGACCACCAATATTTTCGCATAACACTAACTATTTGTGTGATCAGGCAGTCTGGTAGTAAGTAACATGACATAACATAAGTTGGCAAAGCTTGTGCAACAGCTTTAAGAAAGACTTCCCATCCACCGTAAGAGAGAAGGTTTTTAGTCCATCCACAGACTCTCTTTGCCATGCGAGCAAGTAGAAAACCCAATTTAGCTGATTTGTTTTTGCTAATGATAAGAGGCATACCAAGGTAATGACCCGGGTCCTCAACCTCCGTAATTGGAAAAGCCACCTGAAATCTGTCTCTGCTCTGTTGTGAAGTAGAAGGACTGAAGTAGATAAGTGACTTTGTATAATTAATTTTCTGTCCCGAGGAGGCTGAATATGTGTCCAATATCTCCTTTATCCGACTAATTTCCTGCACAGAATTCTCGACAAAAAGCAAGCTATCATCTGTATATAGTAAATGGGTAATGCTGGGGCCTCATATACTCGTATGAATACCTCTGATGGTGTCTTTTTTTTGGCACGATGTAAGAGAGCTGATAGTCCCTGTGTACAAAACAAAAATAAGAATGGTGATAGTGGATCACCTTGTCGGATACCTCTGCTCATTACAATAACATCATAAAGAACACCATTAAGCCAGACTTGATAAGAAACTGTAATGATACATCTCATAATGATGTTTACCCACTGTGGGGAAAATCCAAGTCTAAGCATCACAGTTTCTAGGAAAGACCACTCAACACGATCGTAGGCCTTCTCTATGTCTAGCTTCAAGGTAGCACCCTTGTTAGGACCATTCTTCGATGATTGCATATAGTGGAAAATCTTGTGAGCTATTAAGATATTGTCCGAGATATGTCTTCCTAGCACAAAAGCTGTCTGTTCTTCATCAATGCAAACTAGCATCAACGGTCTCAAACGGTTGACAAGTACTTTGGAAACTGCTTTGTACACCACGGTACATAAGCTAATAGGGCGGAATTGCCGCATGAATGCCAGATCATCTACTTTAGGAATCAATACAAGGACGGTCTTGTTCACCTCTGCCATGCTAACACGATCATAGAGAATATTGAGACATAGATTAAGGACATCATCCCCCACAATATCCAGTATTTCCTGTAAAAACTAGATGGTAACCCATCTATCCCAGGGGCCTTTGATGGATGAATTTGCATAATGGCTTGATGGACTTCCTCTTTTGTGAAGGGAGCAAGGAGTGCATCATTCATCGATGATGTAATTGTTGGAGTGATGCAATCAAGGATCTCAGAAGATGGACAACAATTGTCCGAATGGTAAAGATTATAAAAATAATCTTCAGCTACGCCAAGAAAGTCGGCTCGTCGTTCATACCACTGTCTGTCATCACCTGTAAGGCCTCAGACAAAATTCTTCTTTTTACGCCCGGTAGCTCAAGCATGGAAGAACTTTGTGTTGCGATCACCATCTTTTAACCATTGTATTCGTGATCTCTATTCCCACTATGCTTCTTCTTTATCTAACAAGGCCTTTAGCTCGGCTTTTGTATTAGCTAAAGTCTTCAAATCATCATCTTTAATGGCATGGGATATGATCTCAGCAATTTTTTTGAGGGTTTTAATGCGACCATGAGATTGCATTCTTCTATATTGCTGCCAAGCATCAAGGGTACACCCTACCTGTTCAATTTTAGAAAGGGTAGAATCGTTAGGATCTACCCATCCACGAAGTACTTGCTCACGGTAAGCATCTTCCGATGCCCAGCATGCATCAAATTTGAAGTAATCACTACTATGGTGATTTTCAGGAGAGTGGGTAGTCAGATCCGTATCCAATATTAAGAAGCAGTGATCAGAAGCGTCAGTAAACTCAGTAATAACCCGATGATCACAATTCTGCTCTAGCCATGATGGTGATGCAATGAATCGATCGATTCTCTCACACATAGCAGATGCACTTGTTTAATGCCAAGTGAACCATCCTCGTGTTAGTGGTATATCAAATAAGTTTGTAGCATCAAGAACGTCTCGAAATTGTTGAATTTCACCTCGAGGATGTCTTCTACCACCTTGCTTCTCATTATCTATTAGGATTTCATTAAAGTCCCCACCGAGAAGCCAAGGCAAGTTCGAGGATGCATGTAAGCGTGATATTAGATTCTAAGTTTGTGATTTATTGGAGCAAGTACCATGAAATCCGGTGAATCGAAAAGAAGAGTCATTACATGTGACGGTTACATCAATATGAAGCTTCGAGTAACTAGAAAGCACACACTGAACATTTTTATTCCATAATAAAGCCAACCCCGTACAAGATTGACCAACATCAACAGAAAAGAAACCAACTAGTCATAATACCCGTTTAACATGATCAACACGGGCCTTTTTCATACGAGTTTCACATAGATAGATAATATCAGGATCTTGAATTTCCACATAGCGCTAGAATTTTCGAAGGGTTCCCAAGCCCTTGATAATTCCAAACCAAGACCTTCAATGTGCCGGGCGGGGCTGTCTCACAGCCTCTGCCGAATCAGTAGTAGTAGCAGACATATCAGAAGTAGAGATCACCAAATCAGCACCCGATCGGGATCGCTTTGCATGAGAGGATGGGCGATTCTTGGAGTGATCCTTGCATTTGTGCTTGAGGCTAGGATTATTACGGTCACGAACATCACTATGGGCCGCTTCATCGGCCTCCATCTCGATCAAAACAGCAGGGTTTGGCTCAATGCGTTGATACTTACCTAGTGTGCGATGGCCATCACCATCGGGTCCAAGGCTGCCCGACAAGGCCTTATTGGCACTATCCTTCTCGGTCACAATAGCATCGAATGGCCACTTTTTTGCACTCCCCTCCCCGTTACGCATAATCTGCCCAATCGGGACATTGTCATCGCCCAAGGCCTTAGAGGCTGCTTTGTCTAGGCTCTCCGTTGATCCCATCTTAGAGTTGCCTCGGTCACCTCGGTCCACCGGGCCTTTCACTTTTGTCTTTGCAGCAATGTCCTCCGTGCGCATGTCCAGTTGCCTCGCAACCTTGTGGAGGGCCGCATCATGGTCACTTTCCTTGGCCACCTTCGGTCGTGCAACAGGAGCAAGTGCCTCGGTCGTGACCCCCACATCAATAGCATCCGTCACGGCTGGCTCGGTTATAATAGGAGGTACTAAGGGTGCTTCCCCGGTCACGTGCATCACCTCACCCGAGAGCATCTCGGTGATCATATCTGCATCTTTCATCGGGTCATCACCCAAAATGGATGCATCAAAGTCAAGGGCATCAATATCATTCACGGTCAGCCCCTCCGCATCAATTTCAGTTGTCAAGCTAGCTTCCCCTACCTCTTGCACGACAATATGTGGAGCAACCGTGCTAGAGGAAGGTGCATTGGTTGGGGCGGGCAAAGTGGGCGTACCACGGTCATGAGTCGAGACCTCAATTTCTCGGACAGCTATGATGCCCCTACGAACACGTTGTTGTGGCATCTTTGTCTCAATAGGGACTCGAAGCCATGGGCCATAGGGAAGAGCCACTTCTTGCGGCACATCTTTCGGACACAATTCCACCTCGTGCCAAAGGACACCACAATAGAAGCAAAATTTATTAAGCTTCTCATATTGAATCAGGCAAGCACGAGGTTCGTCATTCCCATTGGGCAGCATCACAACCCTCAAAAGAGGATTAGTTACGGTGAGTTCCACCTTCAAACGAATGTAGTCCCCCAAATTCCCACCAACTTGGCGACCATCAACATAGTCTAGTGCCCCAAAACATTCACCGATCTTCCGGGTCGTGGCCATTGTCATCTTATCCAATGGCAAACCATAGACATGTATCCACCAACACATCTTATCAAAGGATTATTCGTCAAGGGACAAAGATGGTCGGAACATGGTCATGGCAATTGGTTCACCATCAACAACCACGAGCCACATTTAATAACATTTCTAAGGTGTATTTCGGGTGGTACTTTGAAGAGGAAGACACCCGATTTGAGAGCCATAATCTCCACTTTCTCTTCTGCCATGATGTTAGAGAAGACACGGATAAAAGTGGTATCATTAATCAAACATGGAGAAAGGACCTTACCCACCAAACCATACTTCACATCGGCAGCCATGGAAATATCATCGGAGTGTGCAACATCAAGGAGAGCCGATTTCTCGGCTCCCGTAAAGCTCGAGTTCGCCATAAGAGCTTGCAAATTCGCAGCCATTGAGAGAGTGATGAAGGAAAACTGAAATAGTATAGACAAGAATTCGCAGCAAAGAGAATAATGTGGTAATGCCATAGTGTATATATAGGCAAATTGAGTAACCAACCGAGAAGTAGTTGCCACATTATGTAGTGGCTTAAGTGGAAACTGCCCACTATCTAAGTTGTGAAGAACATGCTGATAATGGAGAAACCAACTCGGAGATAATGGCTTGTGATAAGTGCATCCGCATGTCACATATGTAATCCAACGGTCAATAGCAAAGGATGAGAATTGATTATGAAAGCCATGTATCCAACGGTGTGATTTTACATTTGTGATACTATCCCTCGTATCTAACGGCCTTGGATATCTAATGACACGGATCAAGGATTGAGTCCCGTAATCGAAACCAATAAGATCCAATGGGCACAAATGTATCTGTACATGGATCGTAAAAATAGTCTCGTGATCGAACCCATGGAGAGCCTCACTTGATGATTTTGAACCTGCCTCGATTAGACACCAAGCCCCATGATCGAATCCACACAAAGCCAAGGAATGGTGTCTAGGAATAAGACTCCCGATTCGACGGGCAAGGCCTTGTCCTTGTCTAGCAGCCACATCCAACGGCTGGTAGAAGTGAGAGGTACTGATCATACTAAGGGTTCTAGGATCGAATCTCACAAACTCTAATTCATTAGCACCTGGTCGAGCCTAACAAAAGGACCGGCTCCCAGGCTCAGCCATGTTCGAGCCCCTCCCGCACCTATGGGTGCCAATGGCTGCACCCTAATGTAACCCTCATCCGTAGTGTAACCGTCCAACCGAATAATCCAACGGTGATCCTTTACTGCACTAATCGACTGTTGATCCAACGATGTAGATACACTAGCAACACCAAACTCCAAGGAATTCCAAGCGAAGAAGATCAAATCCAAGAAAACCAATATGGAAAATAGCCAAGAACCATGAACAGTCTCATTGTTCTTCAAAGAACAGTCCACAATTGTTCTTGATTTTAATGGCAAATTTCCAATGAGACGTGAATAATGCCTCACGAAGCATGAATTAAATTTCTGGAAATTACTTTGGTAAATCTCATAAATCATAATAGATTCGTCCTTAATTCCACTAAGTAATTGATCCGGAAATTTAATAAGATGTGTTTTTTGCCACACGAAGCATGAAGGAAGAATAGTAGATAACCGCCAAGTAACTACCATTGAATGCCATCCATGATCATGGATTGAATTTCCAGCATAAGAGGTCATGTAATTTCCAGCCATTACATGTTCATCATGGCTTGACATTTGAATCCATGTAAGAACATGGTGATACAAACTAAAATTCTGCAAATTTTTTGCATTTGCGAAGAACGTAACCCCTCAAGGAGGCGGTTACTAAAGTAACTACCCCGTAAACTTGAACGGATGCAACCATCATGATCGGAAAGTTGCATAATTGTTTCCAGTGCTGTAAAACCATCATCTTTAATGGATAGGATGATTAAATCCATCCCATAAAAGATCGAATCTCCACAAAATTCTATAACTCGCATATGGAGAAAACCGTCATAATTCAAGAACTTGTTTGTAGATGCCAAAAGTTGTTGAAATATATTGCACAAATCACGCAAATGATGAGTACAACTTCCATTGTGAAATAATTCTAATCCAGACTCAAAACCTTTCGTGGAAATTGAAAAGTTTTGTCGAAAAGGAAAAAAATTTCAGAGAAAAATTATCCATTCCCTCTCCCAGTATCCCAGTAGACATTATTATTGCTATTCGTCAACTCAAAATGGGGGTGTCATCGTTAAAAGTGATTGTTGTGTTGGACTCCAATGTCATTGTGTGCTAATCATTTGAGTCGCCCATAAAAATTTTAAGATATCTCTCAACGTATTGATGCGGCTTGTCGGTATTTTAACATGTGTGTTTTTATCCTGTCTATCAATAAGCAAATAGTTTGACGGATGATTTAACAAAGACGGGTGTAGATCGAACATCTTGGTTCCAAGTGGCATGAAGTGTTGGTTGAATGATTCGATAATATATATAATCCACATATACATGCAAATGCATTATATTAACGATGTATATAATTTTACACAAGTATGTATATATTTATCCCTAAAAATTTAAATTAAAACCTCTAACTCTAAAACCTTAAAACTGAAACTCTAAACACTAAATTCAAAATTATATAAATTAAACCCCTAAATTCTAAAATATATTCCTAACCCCTAAAACATAAAGGGTTGTATGACTACAATAGGTGTATTAAATAATTTTCATTATAATATAGTATTAAATTATTTAAATTTATATAAATATAAAATATATAAGTACAATATGAATAAACAAATTATTAAATGTATAATCTTTTTCCAATTCACATAACCCTTTCGAGTTTTAACTAAAAATGATAGTGGATTAGATATTTGTAATTTATATACTATGTTTTATTTAAATTCGTTATCTAAACCCAAATATGTAAAAGTACAGTGGATTGAATAACAGATAAAAGAGAGTTAATAGGTTATTCTCTCTACAAGAATTGTCTAAGTATTTTTCATATTTGTTTTAACCTGCGAAGATATTAATTTTTGGTGTTAGTCGTTGATTATGTATTTCTTATGTCGCTTTTTTATCTCTTGTATTTGTTTTTTCTTTGTTTTAAATTTTTAATAAAAATAATTATGCTTTTATAGTACTTTTGCCTCTGCCTTTATGATGATTTTTTCGTTTTTTTTGTCGTTCATTTGGTCGTTCTTTTCGTTTGTTTATTTTTCAGTGTTGGATTTGACATCGCGTTTAAGATGACATTTATTTGTTATCCCGCCGATTTCTCCCTACTCTGGACCTCATATTAAATTTAGATACGCGTTTTGTGTTCGTGGATAGTTTTCTCACGACGCTCTGCTCTGATTTGGAGTTATAGGTGGTCTTCAGTACCTTGATCCCCTTTTGCAGTTCATTTGCCGATGTAGTCAGATTTGTTCGTATCTATATTTTGATCAAGCCTTTTGATTGTGTTTTTAACATTTTTCATGTCTGACCCTTGTATGATTTAAAGCGGCTAATTTCTTGTGTCAGTGTTATAGGAAAATGTCTAAATTATATATTTAATCCTTATTTTTTTAATTTGAAAATTATCCTAATCTACCGTATTTAAATTTAAAAAAATTAAATAAAATATCTATTTATATTTAAATTCATATGATTTACTGTCATCACATGTCAAACACTTCAACCTACCGGCTCAAAAGTAAGACTTGTTGGGCATATGTACTCGTGGAGCGAAGGTGAGTTCATAAAATTAATATATCGTAGTCGAAAGGTATATGGGCCTTTAATGGTACCCTACAATTCAAAAGGTCTACTTTAATATTTGTGTTAAAAACTGATTCGCTCAACTCATTAAGGCTTAAATCTAAAAATAATATCTAAATAATGTCCTTTTTCATTTGAAATATTTAAATTATTTTTCGGTCAAAAATGATTTTTTACCTATTATTTTGTAATCATTTAAGTCTAGTTATTGTAGATGAAAAAAATCCGGCCTTAACATGTCACAAAAATTAAATATTAAGTTTTAACAAAATAAATAAATTAAATATTTAAAGAAAAACATAGTTTAAGGGGGTTTTTTTTGCTTTAAGCCCTCATCCAATACAATATTTATTTATTTTTTAAATCTGAAGCAACATCAATGGCAAATGCAATTACCAATCCATTTGGGGAGGACGGTTTGAGACGTTTAATTCGTTACCTTATTACCTCCCTGGATATTAATTGTGTAACAACGGGAAGTCACCACTGTAGAGCGTAAAGGAGTTCTTTAAATCGAGTGCAAGTGTACACTTCTGTTAAGTTATAGTATTTAAGATATCGTCTCCACATGGATTGAAAGCTGCTTCAGTGATTAAATTCCTACACAAGGAAAGGTAAAAACACAATTGAATTGGATTGGTTTGAGAAAGTTGCATAAACTTAAAGAAAACAAATAATGAAAGGATTGAGAAATCAGAATAAAAAGATAGGTCAGATTGAGTCGTGTCGTAGTGTGAAACTGCGTTGAACTCGTAAAAGTCTTGTAATGCAAAGTCGATATCTCTGCCACGGTGGGTGACAAATAGAACTCTGCCACGGCGGGGAACTCGACGGGCCTTCAAGGTTCGGCAGAACGTCCTAGTTTGATTCCAACTTATCTCTAAGTTCGAATACTGTTGATGCCCACTCTTTGACAATACCCCTCGGCGTAAACCTAAGTTGAACAACAATTTTCCCACGTTCCTTTTTAGCCGCCTTAAACCTAGACTTATTTCTAAGCTAAGTTGATTCTCACCTTAGTTGATGGGAATTGTGTTTATCCCTTTCTTGAGTTTTAACTCTCTCGAATTGAAACAAATAGATGTGCTCACAATGATCTCTCGATTCTATTGGAAACAAAGATTAAGAACATAGGATAAACAAACCTTGAATTGAATTACATTAGCAAAAGCTTATACTAACTACAACTGTTCACACAACTACTAAACAAAACAATCTTAACTCTAAGGAAAGTTTAGAACATAATGGAAATAAAGAAAACACAAGAATAAACTCAAAACCCTAATCTCTCTCCCTCCAATCGGTCAAGCCTTGCCTTTATATAGGTGGTTACATGTAAAACCCTACTTGGGGAAGAAGTCTCTTTTTGAGAGAAAGTTGAGTTGGAATTAAATACAATTAAATGTCTGAATATTTTATTCCAAAATAACACCTCTTTTGGGCTTTCTCACGTCATCTCTGGCTGCTCCTGGACTTTATTCTTCATGTGCCACCACGGCAGCAGTGTTGGCGGCAGTCTGTCTCAGCGGGATATTTTTTGAACTGCATCAGTACAGTTCTTGTTTGCAATGATGGTTGGTCCTGTGTGACTGGATGTGATCATTTTGCTTTCTCCTCCTCTCCGATCATTCTTCTCCCCTGCTGCCGCGGCGGGTTTTGGCGGCAGTCTCATGTAACCTGTAATGCAAATGCAACCGAAAACAGATCTTTTCTCCACAAATAATCATAAACATTGTAATAAGCTGAGTGAAGAAAAGATACTGTAAAACATGCATGAAAACCTAAATATGAACTAGAATGAGCTTAATAACAACGACAATATGAGTTAAAATGGGCATAAAATATAAGACTTTTAAGCACTTTACACACCCCAAACTTGAAATATTACTTGTCCTCAAGCGATGCAAACTTAATAAGTACTTACCCCTACTCCAACAAAAAGGAACATGTCTTTAACTTGATTTCATGCCTCAAGGTCATAGCACCTATATCTTTTTAGTGTGTAGGATAACAAACTATAATGCTTGTGATTAACTGTGTGCTGAATCGTGTACAAGTTGATTTTCAAGAACTTTTTAAGCGAACAAAAGACTTAGCCAATTCTGGGCACCTCTAAGCAACATAACAATGATTTTTTATTCGACTAGAGCCAATTTCGGGCACCTCCATCGAATTTTTCTTGGTCCACTAGAGCCTGTTTCAAGAACCTCTAGGGTATATTTTTTTGTCTTCTTACCTGCCGTGGCAGCCTTCTTTGCAGTTTTGACAATTTTTGCTGCCGAGGCGGCGACCTGTTAAACATGTGAATTAAAAGTACCAGATAATTAAACAATCCATGTTCACTACTTCATTCTATCAATCAACCCGCCACAATTTTGTTAAGGATAAATAGCACTATAGTAAATTTCTAAGTCATTCTCATGCTACCCAAAAATTAAAGGTACGTTTTTTATGGTGCGAGATGTTGGCTATTCTATCATATGCACAAGTTGTTTAACAAGTTCTTTTCATTCAAGATGAGATAAGTACAATGCAAGTAAGATGGTGAATTAATATGCAACTAAATATGAACTATACTAAGATGGACTCTCCCTCCCCCAAACTCGAGGCGGGCATTGCCCTCAATGCAACACACGAGGAATAAAAATAACAAGACATAAAATAAAAGGAAAAGGAAACATGTTACATTTTAAAAAGAAGAGGAGGAATTCCGGGCCACTGCATCTTCTTCATCAGATAGGTCCAGCCACCGCCCTTATAAGAAAGATGGTTGGACAAGTTTTGAAGTACTGTGTGGTTGGATTCTTGAAGGCAACGTGTTTTGATCACTGGGACAATATCATCGGACTCTTCCTTGTCTGAATCAGTCGAGATGTAATGATATTTTTGTTTCTTGGATGTCCCTGCTGCCGCAGGTTGTGCTGCCTTGACGGGTGGGGAGTCATCATCAGAATCATCAAAGAAGTCGGTAGACGAAGAGCATGGGACTTGTGGAGTTGTCCCTCTGTTTGTTGGAGAGGCAAGCGGGGTCTTGGCAGCGGTGGAGGAGTCTTGTTGTGATGTCACGACGGCTGCAGGTAATGTCGCGGCAGGGGAGTCTAGGTAGGCTCGCTTGCCATGGCGGCTTCAGTGATTTCCGCAGGGAAGGCAAGAAAATGAAGGTCATCACTTGGGAATTTGTCCTTGAGGAACAACTCAAACCCCATGTTGTAATTCCTTACATACTCCATGATTTTTAAGTTTCTGTGCTCCATCCTTTGTAGCTTTCTATAAATACCCTTGAGTATCTTGATGGTGTCTATGAAGGGCTGATCTCTACGCCCGCCTTGGGATGAAGTACCTGTCGTCGCGGTAGAGGGATCATACTCATTTTTAGGTGCCGCTTCTGTCAGTTCCATCATCTTATAGATAAACTCCTTTGTCCACCCCTGCCTGTAGGGTGTCATCACATCGGATTCGTCGATGGGCCCTTGAAGTTAGCACATAATACGGTGACAAGGTTCGAAAAGAAAAGAAAGCCCTTGGGCCTCATATGGCAGGCATAAATCTCTTGACATATTATAGCGTCCACATTGATTTTTTGCCGCTTTAGAATGGAATCGATCATGGCCAGGCGGGGGCGGTCGACGGTAGAGTTATGGGAAGTGGGTAGCAGTCGGAGTTTAATAAATGTATTCCAGAGTTTTGCATTTGGTAACAGTGCTCGGCGGGGTACAGATCCAGTGTGCTTACCCATATTCCATGTGGTGCCAAGCACACAGTGCTCATCCTTCAGGCGGTCGTAGTCGGCGGCGGTGAGGGTGGCTTCAAAGTTGGCGTGGTCATTTACCTCATTAGTGAGCCCGTAGTAATGGTTGATGGTGTCAGCATCAAGATGAACACCACTGCTACGAACATATACGAAAGGATTTTTCCGTTGTGGGTTATGGGCGTAGAATTCACGGACCATGGTGATGTTCCCCTCTTCAGGTTGGCGGGTGAAGATTTGCCAGCCGTGATCTCTGATCACTTCATAGAAAAAAGAGGGAAATCCGAAATAGCCTGTATCGGTGGGGTAGAAGAATCCTTGTTCTTCCAGAACCTGCCAAGAAGAAAATATCTTGTTGTAACGGGTGGAGTCCTTTGGGGAGAAGAATCTTTTAAAAGGAAGCGTGATTCCGGAGGTCGACATTCTTGAGAGGCGGTTGTAAAGAAAATTTGAAAATGCAAATAAAGAAAACTGAGAGGGCATCAAGAATTAAGAAATCAAAGGTTGAAGATGATATAATGAAGTGAAATAGTAAGGTTTATATAGTGGGTGGGAATGCTTTCGAGGTGGCATTTAATACCCAACGGTCAGATTTCCAGCGGGCGGGACGACTGGCATAACGAGTAGATTATAGCCGTTGGGGCGGGTTGCTGTGTGGCTACTAGGCTGGGTTAATGGGTTGCTTCCTTAAATCCTTAATCTCTTCCTAAGCATAAAAATAATGTGAAAAAAATTATTAATCAACTAAACAAAAATAAAACTGAAATTAATATGTGCATGAAATAAATGCTGAAATTGAAAATCTAATCCTAATAAAAGAAAGAAAAATGTGGAAAATAAATAAAACTCGTGTTAAAATAGGAGTGCATGGGATTACGTCTCCTGAAGTAATTACTTCCTTGTCCCTTCGGATTGGTGCTCCATTATACTGCTTGAGCCCCTGCCCATTGACCTTGAACTGATGCCCATCTGTTGTGGATCTAATTGTAACAGCACCATGTGGGAAAGCCTTGACAACTTCAAAGGGCCTGGACCATCTGGACTTCAGCTTTCCAGGAAATAGCTACAGGCGGGAGTTGAACAATAATACTAGCTGCCCTGGTAGGTACTGCCGCGGCAGGATCTTGTTATCATGCCATTTTTTATTTTTTCTTTGTAAAGCTTGGCATTCTCATATGCTTCCCTTCTGAATTCTTCCATCTCATTAATATCAAGAAGTCTCTTTTCCCCGGCTTGTCCCCAATACATATTGATAGCTTTTATCGCTCAATAGGCCTTGTGTTCAATCTCACAGGTAGGTGACAGACTTTTCCATAAACAATTCTATAGGGTGAGATACTTAAAGGGGTTTTGAATGTTGTCTAATATGCTCATAGTGCATCATCCAGTCTAAGGAACCAATCTTTCCTAGTTGGGTTGACTAAGGATGTTCTTCAATTCTCTGTTTGAAATTTTGACTTTCCCATTAGTTTGTGGATGGTATGTCGCGGCAATCTTGTGACAGACACCAAGTCTTTTTAAAGCTTTAGCGATGAGCTTGTTATTGAAATTTTTACCTTCATCACTAATTATTTCCCTTGGGATTCCAAACCTGGTGAATATGTTCTTGCGAAGGAATCAGTGGACGGTCTTGGCATCATTCTTGGGAGTTGCCACAGCTTTAACCCATTTGGACATGTAATCGACAACAAAGAGGATGTATAAATTACAACAAGATGATGGGAAAGGTCCCATGAAATCGATCCCCAAACATCAAATAACTCAACCTCTAGAATGGTTTGTAGGGGCATCTCATTCCTCTTTGAAATATTCCTGGTTCTTTGGCATCTATCACATTGCTTGTAAAAAACTTGGGCATTTTTGTAAAAAGTAGGCCAATAGAAACTGGATTGAAGTACTTTTGTTGTTGTCCTTGTACCTCCAAAATATCCTCCATAAGGGGCGGCATGGCATTGGTAGAGCACTACATATTCTTCTTCTTCTGGGATACATCTCTTTATAACCTAATCTGCACAATGTTTAAACAAAAGAGGCTCGTCCCAAAAATAATGCTTAGCATCATGTTGGAACCACTTCTTTTCTTGATAGTTAATGTTATAAGGTAAAACACCAGTAACTAAATAATTTACAATATCAGCATACTAGGGTGCTGAGGGAATAGCTACCGCCGATATGTTTGTCGCGGCGGCATGTGCATTGGTCAATGTCGTGGCAATGCTCTCTGTAATGGTGGATGCTAGTAGCAGCTGCTCATCTGGAAATGAATCTTGGATTTCTGCACTGGTGGTGGTGCCGCCGCCCTATTCCAGGCGTGACAGGTGGTTGGCAATTTGGTTTTATGTACCCTTTATATCCTTGATATGAACGTCGAACTCTTGTAGTAACAGAATCCATTGAATCGGTCGTGGCTTGGCATCTTTCTTTGCGAACAAGTACTTGAGAGATGAGTGATCCGTGTGGACAATTACCTTTGTTCATATTAAGTATGATCAAAATTTGTCAAAGGCAAAAACCACTACTAATAGTTCTTTCTCGGTGGTGGTGTAGTTGACTTGGGCAAGATTTAGGGTTTTACTGGCATAATAAATAACATGGAATGTCATGCCCTTTCTTTTCCCAAGGGCTGCTCCTACGGCAGTATCACTGACATCGCACATTAGTTCAAAGGGTAGGGTCCAGTCGGGTGGAACTACAATAGGAGCGGAAATTAGCTTATTCTTCAATGTCTCGAATGCTTCAGTGCACGAGTCAACAAACTTGAAGGTTTTATCTTGTTCAAGCAAGGTATACAGAGGTTTAGTAATCTTTGAAGAATTTTCAATAAAGCGTCTATAAAAACTCGTTTGTCCTAAAAATCTTTTGATGCCCTTGATAGATGTCGGCGACGGTAGTTTTTTTATTACTTCAATTTTTGCTTTGTCGACCTCAATCCTCTTGACAGATATTTTTGACCGAGGACTATCCCTTCATCCACCAAAAAATAGCACTTCTCCAATTTAGCACTAAATCAGATTACTCACAACTCGTTAACATCTTTCCTAAGTTGCCGAGATAGCTGTCGAAGTTGCTGTTGAATCATCCATGAAGATTTTCAAGAAATCTTCTACCATGTCGGAAAATATGGCCATCATGCGGCGTTGGAATGTGGATGGTGCGTTACACAACCTGAACGACATCCCCCTGAATGCATATGTGTCGTAGGGGCAGGTGAAGGTGGTCTTTTCTTGATTATGGGGATCTATGGCAATCTAATTATACCATGAATAGCCATCAAGAAAACAATAGAAAGGTTTGCCAGCAAGGCGGTTAAGCATTTGATCAATAAAAGGTAATGGAAAATGATTCTTTTTAGTTGCCTTGTTTAGCTTACGGTAGTCCATGCAAACCCTCCAACCGGTCACAGTCTTGGTCGGGATTAGTTCATTATTTTCGTTACTTACCACCGTGATTCCTCCTTTCTTGAGTACACATTGTACCGGGCTTACCCACTCATTGTCGAATATAGGATAAATGATGCCTGCGTAGAGCCACTTGATGATCTTCTTTTTGACAACTTCTCGCATTACCTCATTTAGCCTTCTTTGAGCATCGATAGTGGGTTTACAATCTTCTTCTAACATCATCTTGTACATGCACACTGTTGGGCTAATTCCTTTGATATCGGCAATAGTCCATCCTACTGCCATGCTATGCCGCCGCAACAGGTCTATCAACTTGAGTTCCTGTTCAGCCTGCAACATGGAAGAGATAATTACGGGCAACGTATCATTGGGTCCTAAAAAAGCATATTTGAGTTGCTCAGGTAAGGGTTTTAACTCAAGGATAGGGGGTTCCTCAATAGATGGTTTGTGAACTTTACCTCCCTTATCAGTGTAATCTAAAGTTTTGAAATACTTACCTGGCCTTGTTGCCATCTATTGTACTTCATCTTGCTCCTCTGTCTCTGCCTCATATTCAGCTTCTATTCTCTGGCCGTCGAAGCGGGTGTCAGAGCAGTTCTCCAAGTGACTGCCAAGGCAATCACTAGAATCAGTGTCGAGGCAGTATTTACCCAGGCATGGTTCATCAACATCGAACTCAAACTTAGATGTGGCATGAAGCATTTTACATTCTTCTGAGTCATCATTATGTTTTAAGGTTTGGAAAACATTCAGTTTTATATGTTGATCGTTTACCCTCATTGTAAGTTCTCCTTTTTCGACGTCATTCATCATCCTTCCCGTAGCTAGGAATGGTCTTCCAAGTATAATAGGCGCCCGTTCATCTGCTTCACAATCTAAAACCAAAAAATCAGTAGGGAAAATAAACTTATCAACTTTTACCAGTATATCTTCGATTTTCCCCTCTGGTTGAACGTAAGACCTATCAGCTAGTTGGAGCATGACAGTAGTAGGACGTGCCCTTCCAATCCCTAGTTTCCGAAAAAACAGATTTCGACATCAAGTTGATACTTGCCCCCAGATCACATAATGTCTGCCTAGTATAATTGCATCCAATTGCACAAGGAACGATAAAACTGCCCGGATATTTTCTCTTTAGTGGGGCTTTGTTGTGCATTATGGCCATACATCCCTCTGTAACTGCCACTGTTTCAAACTCACCGATTCGTGTTCTTTTAGAAACTATGTCATTGAAGAACTTGGCATAATTAGGTATTTGTTTAATGAGTTCCACCAAATGCATGTTAATGTGGACATGTTTCAAGATATCTAGAAATTTCTTGAACTGGTAATCTTGCTTCTGCTTTTTCAGCCTTTGTGGGAATGGTGGTGGTAGTTTGATATCTTCAATTCTTTCTTTGTAGGGAAATTTAATCTGAGGGGTGGGAGTTTCCTTAGGATGATTTTCCTCACGTTTGGTCAATTCATATGTGTCAGGAGTTACCACGGTATCAGGACTTGCCGCAGCATCCTTCTCGGCAGATGTTGCAGATTGGGTAGGTTGTTCCAATGGTGCTTTCCCTTTTGTTGCCTGACCCTTTGGTTCCTGCAAGCTAATTCCATTTCTAGTGGTGATTGCTTTACGCTGCTCATGGGTTTTTCCTCTAGCGACCTCAGTATCACTAGGTAAACCTCCTACTGGTCGTGTATTTCAAATTTGTGCAAATTGACCCACTTGAGTTTCTAGTGTTTTCAACGATGCTTCCTGGTTTTGCATCCGCATTTCAGTCCTGTCTATGAAAGCATTAACCTTGTTAACAAACTTATTAGTATTAGCAATATAGGCACTAGTATGAGACATAAATGTATTTAAAGTAGCCTCTAGAGAATTGTTTGTTGTCGACTGATGATGTTTGCGTCTGTTGCCGAGGCGGGTTCCTCTAATATCATGTATTCTAATTGGTAGGGTTTTCTGCATTGTTAGGGTTACTCCATAAGAAGTTTGGATGTTTCCTCCAGCCCAGATTGTATGTATTTGTGTTGGGAGTACTATTCCTGTTGTAAGTTCCCATGAAATTTCTGGATTTTGTACATTATGAAGAGTCATGGTCTCCACCACATTCATCGCAGAAAGCTTCCACTGCTTTTACCTCATATGATCTTCATGTTGGTTTGATTATGTTTTCAACCAATCTGGTCAGTTTGTCTAGACGGGTATTAACGGACTCTGATGCTTCCAACTCATTCACTGTGGCCTTTCGTCTAATGCTGCCACGGCAGGCAGACAGAAACTGATAATCGTTTTCGGCCAACTGGTTCAGAATCCTCAATCCCTCCTCTGGTGCCTTATCAAGTAGTATGTCATTTGCTGATGCATCAAGCATCATCTTGGTGGGTTGATTAACACCATTATAGAACATAGATAATTGCGTCCAAAACGGTAGTCCATAGAGCGAGAATTTGTGTAGAATTTCTCGGTAGCGTTCCTATGCTTCGTACAACGCCTCGTTATCAACCTTTCGTAAAGAAGTAATCTCGCTACGTATACAATCAGTGACATTTGAAAGATTAAAACGAGCTAAAAAATCTCGACACAAGTCTATCCATGACTTAATAAAACAGCAGTCTAGCTATTTAACCAAGTTTTCGCCATATCCCTCAGTGATTAGGGGAATAATTGCAATTTCAGAACATCCGGGGGTAATCCATGAATTCTAAAAGATTTACAAATCTCTAAGAATGACTTCATGTGCTTCCGAGTATCCTCATTTGATGTGCCTCCGAATTGTCCCAGTTTATCGATCATATTGAACATGACATGCTTGAGTTCAAAGTGATTGACATTGATACCTGGTTCTAGGACTGCAGAATCAAGGATGTCTATGTCTTCCTCCATGCAGTCTCGAGTGGTACGGACTCGGCCTTGCTGGGCAGGTGGGATAGCCGGTGGTTGTTGTTCTTGCCCCCTCATTCTGCTGCCGCATTTGCGCGGGCGGCATTATTGTCATTATCATCGTCAACAATGGCACAGTCTATGGCCCTACCGTCGCGATTCATTGCTTCTTCTGCTGCTCTTGCTGCTGCTAATACCTCACGTGTCTCTTTTCGGAGTTTTCTTGTTGTGCGTTCGATCTCGTCGATAAACACGGGTTTAGACGTTAGATATGCTCTAGTCATAAACTAGAACAAAGAAACATTAAAATAATTTTTTTATGATAATAAAGAAAAACTAAAACTGAAGTGCAATAAGGGAAATGTGCAAGAAAGTAAAGATGAAGTCGCTATCGTCAATCTCCGGCAACGGCCCCAAAAACTTGTAGAGCGTAAAGGAGTTCTTTAAATCGAGTGCAAGTGTACACTTCTGTCAAGTTATAGTATTTAAGATATCATCTCCATAGGGATTGGAAGATGTTTTAGTGATTAAATTCCTGCACAAGGAAAAGTAGAAACACAATTGAATTGGATTGGTTTGAGAAAGTTGCATAAACTTAAAGAAAACAAATAATGAAAGGATTGAGAAATCAGAATAAAAAGATGGGTCAGATTGAGTTGTGCCATAGTGTGAAATTGCGTTGAACTCGTAAAAGTCTTGTAATGCAAATTCGATATCTCTGCCACAGCGGGTGATGGATAGAACACTGCCACGGCGGGGAACTCGGCGAGCCTTCAAGGTTCGGCAGAATGTCCTGGTCTAATTCCAACTTATCTCTAAGTTCGAATACTGTTGATGCCCACTCTTTGACAATACCCCTCGGCGTAAACCTAAGTTGAACAACAATTTTCCCACGTTCCTTTTTAGCCACCTTAAACCTAGACTTATCTCTAAGCTAAGTTGATTCTCACCTTAGTTGATGGGAATCATGTTTATCTCTTTCTTGAGTTTTAACTCTCTCGAATTGAAACAAATAGATGTGCTCACAAAGATCTCTTGATTCTATTGCAAACAAAGATTAAGAACATAGGATAAACAAACCTTGAATTAAATTGCATTAGCAAAAGCTTAAACTAATTACAACCGTTCTCACAACTACTAAACAAAACAATCTTAACCCTAAGGAAAGTTTAGAACATAATGGAAATAAAAAAACACAAAAATAAACTCAAAACCCTAATCTCTCTCCCTCCAATCGGTCAAGCCTTGCCTTTATATAAGTGGTTACATGTAAAATCCTACTTGGGGAAGAAGTCTCTCTTTGGGATGAAGTTGAGTTGGAATTAAATGCAATTAAATGTTTAAATACTTTATTCCAAAATAAATCCTCTTTTGGGCTTTCTTGGGCTGCAAACTTCTTCCTTGTTTGGGTCTTCTCCCATCATCTCTGGCTGCTCATGGACTTTATTATTCATGTGACTCGGTTTTGTTGATTTAGTAAATTCTCCTCTTCAGATCGTACTCCCTTTTGGTCATTCTCCAATGTGCCGTCGCGGCAGCAGTGCTGGCAGCAGTCTGTCTCGGCGGGCTATTCTTTGAACTACATCAATACAATTCTTCTCTGCAATGATGGTTGGTCCTGTGTGACTGGATGTGATCATTCTTCTTTCTCCTCCTCTCCGATCATTCTGTCTCGGCTGCAGCAGTCTGTTCCGACGGCAGCCTCCTGTAACCTGTAATGCAAATGCAACCGAAAACAATATCTTTTCTCCACAAATAATCATAAACACTGTAATAAGCATAGTGAAGCAAAGATACTGTAAAACATGCATGAAAACCTAAATATGAACTAGAATGAGCTTAAGAACAACAACAATATGAGCTAAAATGGGCATAAAATATTGGACTTTTAAGCACTTTACAGCCACCAACCCTTTCGTTTACTTTAGGTGAGATTTGATCACCTGAAAACCCGATTATTTTAATAAAACTTGTTTTTTAATTTTTTATTAAAACAACAAGTTTTGGTTTGTGAAACCATAAAACAGGTTCAGGAGTCTGTTACGTGTGGGGAAGCGTGAGCACCCCCACAACGCCCAAAATTGATACCTAGTCGATTAAAATTTGTTTTAACGATGGAAATTATGAATTTGAATTTAATTTAAAAATTGCAATCCCTTAAAATATTTAAGAGTTTTTTTAGGAAAAAGGAAATTTATACCCCAACACCCAGGGCATAATTTTCGTGTAAGAAAGGAATTTACACATGTACAACTGAGGCATACTTTCCGTTAGATTCCCGATCGAAGGGAACATATTTTGAAATTTAAAATTTGGAGTTAAAAATAATATTTTGTAATAGAGACTGACGGAAAGCGGCACCCCGTATGCTAGAGGTACGTTTTTCACAATAAACCATAATAAAAGATTTTAGTTCAAATTTCAATTAAGCAATATATAACTATATTTTATTCAAACATGGCATGCAAAATATGAAAAACATACCAATAATTAAAAGAACATTGTAAATAAATCATTCAACTTAAACTATACAAATATGGCATACAAAATAAAAAAAGGCATACCAATAAATATAGGAATATCGTAAATAATTTATACAAAGATATTTATTACAAAAAGTCGACATTAAAATAAATACAAAGATAAAGATCAAAATGTATCCCTATTAAAAGCTCGAATGAAACAGTTCGACTGATTCCTAACAAAATCTCCGCATCATCTAGAAAAACGACTTGAACAAACCTCATCAGGACCTCGATCGAATGATTAATCGAACCATCGAAAGGGCACTGCCCTTTGAAGTTCGAATGGGGCACTGCCCCTTGCTTTTGCCATTTTTCATGCCTTTTTGCTTTCAATTTGTGCGTGTGTATAAGCTAAGCCTCCCCCTTTAATAGTTAATTTGGGGGAGGGATGAGTAAAAAAGCAATTTCACGTGGATGCATTGCATCGCATCCACGGTTTTTACCATTTTCTTTCTTTCTTTTTTTCTTGCTTTTGCTTTTTTTTTTAATAATAATAAGATTATGGCCCGGACATAAAATGGGTATTACAACTGCCCGCTTTGTTCATTGTTGTGTAACAAGAATAGAGCAAAGACAAAAGAATAATCATTTTATGTTCGGTCGGGTCTGGGTTGCTTTCTCTGGCCACCGCTCCTTCTTGAACTCCGTTTGATTTGCTCGGCCGCTCTTGTAGGCAAAATCTTCAAAATGGAATGGTTCGTTGGAGAAAGAATCTTCAAACTACGGAGACTCGTAGGGGAAGCAAAATAAGTTTGGCTCGCTACGACTCTGACGACGACGCAATACCTTGAGAAAACTTGACCTAGCTGCAAAACTGATGAAGAAGCAAGGACTGCAAAACTTGATCCGGCTGCAACACAACACTAACGAAGAAACAGGATCGGGGGATGAAGGTTCTGACAGTTGGTCTGAGGAGACGTGATCTGATGATGAAGGCTCTGATCTTGGATTCAGAAAATACCTCCAGCTCGACGCCTAGATTTCTTTTGCATTTTTCCCAAATGCACAGGGATCAACGGTTTTAACTTGCCTTTATCGGTAGTCATTTGCTCCAGGCTAGTTGTACCATTCCCCTGGGTACAATCAGTTTATACCAATCATGAGATTGGATTTTTCCAAAGGATTTATTTTCCTTTGACCATTCGTAAAAATGGATTTTCGATGGACATTTGAATTACCCATTGTCTTAAACTTAACGTGTTTAAGCACGTTGAGTCGACATTTATGTCGGACTTGTCAAAATAGCTTTGATCCTTATGGGAGGATGAAATTAAGAAATTCATGTTTTAAGAAAAACGATCCTTATGGAAAGATGAAATTAAGAAATTCATGTTTTTAAGTAAAACTATCCTTAAGAAAGGATGGAATTAAGCAATTCCTTTTGCATTTTTCCCAAATACACAGGGATCAACGGTTTTGACTTGCCTTTACCAGTAATCGTTTGCTCCGGGCTAGCTGTACCATTTCCCTGGGTACAATCATTTTATACCAATCATGACATTGGATTTTTCCAAATGATTTATTTTCCTTTGACCATTCGTAAAAATGGATTTTCGATGGACATTTGAATTATTCATTGTCTTAAACTTTTTCGTGTTTAAGCACGTTGAGCCGACATTTCTGTCGGACTTGTCAAAATAGCTTTGATCCTTATGGGAGGATGAATTAGGAAAATCATATTTTAAGAAAAATGATCATTATGGAAGGATGAAATTAAGAAATTCCCGTTTTTAAGAAAAACTATCCTTAAGAAAGTATGAAATTGAGCAATTCTTGTTTTAAGAAAACTATCCTTAAGAAAGTATGGAATTAAGCAATTCCTTTTGCATTTTTCCCAAATGCACAGGGATCAACGGTTTTAACTTGCCTTTACCGGTAGCCGTTTGCTCTGGTCTAGCTATACCATTTCTCTGGGTACAATCAGTTTATACCAATCATAACATTGGATTTTTCCAAAAAATTTATTTTCCTTTGACCATTCGTAAAAATAGATTTTCGATGGACATTTGAATTATCCATTGTCTTAAACTTTTCCGTGTTTAAGCACGTTGTTCCGACATTTCTGTCAGACTTGTCAAAATAACTTTGATTCATCTGCAATTCTGACGAAGGAACAAGATCTAACGAACCCTTTTTTTCTCTCTTCTTTGGGGTGAGGGGTTAGATTTGAAAATCAGTAATTTTTGTAACAAAGCTATAGCACCGACGAAGAGGCATGGTATGAAATCATTTTGATCCAGCTACGACACAGACGAGGAGGCAGGATCGAGAGTTAGTGAGTTTAGTGTTGCTACAATACCGACGAGGAGGTAAGACCAGGAATTGACCGAGCTACGACACCTGACGAAGAGGCACGGTCTGAAGTTGTTTTGATCCAACTACAACACTGACGAGGAGGCGGGATCAACATTTTGAGTTTCGATCAAGCTACAACCCTGACGAAGAGGCATGACCAAGATTTGACCGAGTTGCGACATCGATGAAGAGGCACGATCTAAAGTGGTTTTGATCCAGCTGCAACACTGACGATGAGGCAGGATCAAGAGTTCGATTTCGATCAAGCTACAACCTTGACGAAGAGGTATGATCTGAGAGTTCGATTTCGATCAAGCTACAACCCTGATAGAGAGGTATGATCTGAGAGTTCAATTTCGATCAAACTACAACCTTGATGAAGAGGCATGATCTGAGAGTTTGATCCACTACGGCTCTATCGTCGTAGTGTAATCTGGATTTTGATCTAGTCGCACCTATTACGGCGAAACTAGACCTTGAAAAATAATTGGCCTGTCATGACTCTGACGAACCGGCATGATCTGAGGCTTGATCTACTATGACTTTATCGTTGTAGTGTAATTAGGATTTTGATCTAGTCGCACCTATTACGGTGAAACTAGACCTAGAAAAACAATTGACCTACCGCGACTCTGACGAAGCGGCATGATCTGAGGTTTGATTTGCTACAACACTGGCGAAGAAACAAGATCTTTGAAGATAATTTGTTGACCTGTTGCACCATTTTACGGGTGGGATATGACCTATCAAGGATGTTGGATCATTTATTCCTTCTTGATTGAAGACACCAGACCATATCTTCATATTTGTTCCAATTCTTCGAGTCAAGGTCGTTGGAATTTATCTGTTCCTTTCCGGTTGCAGATGTCAGACCTATAAAAATTTTGTCCTTAAGAAAGGATTAGATATCTTTAAGAAAAGATTGAGTTGACTTAAGAAAATATATTTGAGAAAAGATTCAATTTTTTAAGAAAAAAAAACATCCTTATGAAAGGGTTGAATTTAGAAATTCATATTTTTTAGGAAAGCGTCCTTGGGAAAGGATAAAATTAAGGGATTCAGATTTTGAGAAAAAGTATCCTTATAGAAGGATAAGAATAAGGAATTCTTGTTTTTAAGGAAAATTCCTTATAAAAGGATGGAGTTAAGAAATTCCCGTTTTGAGAAAAATTATCCTTATGAAAGGATGGAATTATGAAATTCCTGGTTTGAGAAAAACTATCCTTAAGAAAGGATGGAATTAAGAAATTCTGAGTTTGAGAAAAAGTATCCTTTAGAAAGGATGGAATCAAGAAATTCCGAGTTTGAGAAAAAGTGTCCTTAAGAAAGGATGAAATTAAGAAATTCTGAGTTTGAGAAAAAGTATCCTTAAGAATGGATGGAATCAAGAAATTTCGAGTTTGAGAAAAAATATCCTTAAGAAAGGATGGAATTAAGAAATTCTGAGTTTGAGAAAAAGTATCCTTAAGAAAGGATGGAATTAAGAAATTCTTAGTTTGGGAAAAAGTATCCTTAAGAAAGGATGGAATTAAGAAATTCCGAGTTTGAGAAAAAGTATCCTTAAAAAAAGATAAAATTAAGAAATTCCGAGTTTGAAAAAAAGTATCCCTAAGAAAGGATGGGATATCTTTAAGAAAAGATTGAGTTGACTTAAGAAAATATCTTTGAGAAAAGATCCATTTTTTAAGAAAAAAACATCCACATGAAAGGGTTGAATTTAGAAATTCATATTTTTGAGGAAAGCGTCCTTGGGAAAGGATGAAATTAAGGGATTCAGATTTTGAGAAAAAGTATCCTTATGGAAGGATAAGAATAAGGAATTCTTGTTTTCAGGGAAAATCCCTTATAAAAGGACGGAGTTAAGAAATTCCCGTTTTGAGAAAAACTATCCCTATGAAAGGATGGAATTATGAAACTCCTGGTTTGAGAAAAACTATCCTTAAGAAAGGATAGAATTAAGAAATTCTGAGTTTGAGAAAAAGTATCCTTAAGAAAGGATGAAATTAAGAAATTCTGAGTTTGAGAAAAAGCATCCTTAAGAAAGGATGGAATCAAGAAATTCTGAGTTTGAGAAAAAGTATCCTTAAGAAAGGATGGAATCGAGAAATTCTGAGTGTGTGAAAAAAGTTTCCTTAAGAAAGGATGAAATTAAGAAATTCTAAGTTTGAGAAAAAGTATCATTAAGAAAGGATGGAATTAAGAAATTCTGAGTTTAAGGAAATGTGTCCTTATAAAAGGTATGGTTTTAGAAATTTTTTGAGTAACAAGTGTAAAGTTATTTTTCGGCAATGTATTTATGCAAATTATGTGCATGTGCATGCTTTTGTGGTGATGCAAAGATGCATGAAATTCTTGTCATAATGTTCAAGTTATGAATGTTTAATGAAAAACTAGATGTCATGATGTATGGACATGTTTGGATGATGCAATGATGCATATGCTTTCATGTATATTCTAATGGGGATGCATGAAATTCTTGTATAAGTCTTCTTCTTCCTGCTCAAGTTGGTCTTCTGGTTTTTGTTCAAAATTTACCCCAACAGAAGTTTGCCCCCAAATTTATTTTCCTTATTCTTTTCTGGATAAGTTGAATGACCCTAACGTCATCTTCTTCTTTCTATTTTCAAGGGAAATTGACTTGGCCCACCACCATTGACAGAGGCGAGAAAGGTTGATTCTGGAACTTCATGGCATGGAGTTATGACCTAAAAATAGAATATTAGCTAGTAATTTGTTCGAAAAAATTTACCGTATTTACCAGGATATTCGAGCTTTTTGCGTATTCGGCCTCCTTCAGGGCTAAAGGTTGGTCATCATGTTGTTGCCCCCACAGTTGAGGTCTTCGGTCTCTTTCTTGGACCCTGTTTATATTTACAAGCAAAAATGTGTTATGGATGCACTTAACTTTGTGTTTGATGCATGTATCTAGCCTAAATGCATGATGACTTGTATGATGCATGCAGTTAATGTATAATGTTGAATTTGTGAATTAGGGATTTTGTTTTGCCCCTCAAAGGGATGCCCATGACTCTATGGTGATCATATATTTGCTTGAGTGCTCGGTGCCTTGTATGTAAGGATGCTCCCTAACCTCTTTGGGTTCTATCATCTTTCTATGGAGTTACTCAATCGGGGGAATGCCTCATCATTCTCGTCTGAGACTGCTCTTGAAGCGAACTCGAAGCTTGAAGTATATTTTCGTCTCTTCTTGAAGAGCTTTCATTGTTCTCGTGAACACGTTATGTTGCCCCCCGGTCGGGTCTATAAATTTTTGTGTGGGTTCATGTCAGCTCATTACTTTCTGCTCTAGCGAAGTGCTACAGACGATAATTGATGTAGTCGTCTAGGGTGCATAAGTCTAACTTGGCATCGAAGGCTCGCTTTCTGAACTCGTCGGAGAATGCTCTCAGATTGGGGCATTGTAGAGGCATGGTGTCTATATAAGGTGGATGTTATTCGAAAATGCCCTTGGACCGGGCTCTTGCTTAGGTTTAGTAAGGTGCTAGATCGGCTAACTTTCCTTTCTCCGGTATTTGCTGGCATGGGGCGTCCATGGGACCGGTTTTCAAAATTTTAAATGTAAATGCAAGGTGCATGTCCTAGATGTGAAAGTACTAATTCAAAAATGGTTCCCATGGTTCAACTTTTGAATTTACGAGAATTATTCGCAACTTTTGAATGTTGCATCGATGTCTAGGGTACCAGATTTTCTCCCGATGATAAATTTTTCCTTTTTTTAAATTGAGAACCAATCGTGAATCAATACTTCATGCTGGTGAAATGTAAAAATTAAAATATTATGGAGGTGTCATGAGATTAATGTGACATGAATGATTTAATGTAGTGTGATCGCCAAAAAGAAAAAAAATAGGTTAGTTCATAATAAAAGAATTGAATGAATAAATCAAATGATGAATAAGACAAAAATTAGCAGTAAAGAAATTTGTATATAAATGGTAAATGAAGGCATAAAACCTAAACAGGGTGACCGCTAACGGGTAGAGGTTCGGTATGGCTCTAAAAGGTTGGCTCCTACGGTTCACTATATGCGATTTTGGTTCTAGAGTAACTGTACCCGAACTGTCGCTAGGACATTGATTTGGAAGGATACATTTCCCTAGGTCTGCACGGAGATGAAAATCTCATGAAGACAAAGGTACAGATGTATCCCGGAAGCAATTCACCATCCTGCACGGAGGGAGTACCTCACGAAGGAGTAGTTTCTCACTCCCACTTAAAGGGACGGAGCTCGGGTACAGAGCTCATGATATGTAAACTCAGAAGACATATTTATATATATATATATAAATTGTAAAAAATTTAAAAATAAATAGGCAGTGATCACAAAATTAAATTAAATCGAAGTAATAATATTCATCTATTAAAACAAAAAGTAATCGATTTGTGGCTTGACTCTCTAAAAAATGGTCCCTAGCGGAGTCGCCAAGCTGTAACAACGGGGAGTCGCCGCCAATCCTTTCGTTTACCATAAGTGAGATTGGATCACCTGAAAACTCGATTATTTTAATAAAACTAGATTTTGTCGTTTTTATTAAAACAATGAGTTTTGGTCTGCGAAACCAGGTTCGGGAGTCGGTTACGTGTGGGGAAGGGTGAGTAACCCCACAACGCCCAAAATTGGTACCTAGTCGATTACAATTTGTTTTAACGATGGAAATTATGAATTTGAATTTAATTTAAAAATTGTGATCCCTTAAAATATTTAAAAGAGTTTTTTTTATAAAAAAGTAAATTTATACCCCAACACCTGGGGCATAATTTTTATGTAAGAAAGGAATTTACACCTCTACAATCGAGGCATACTTTCCGTTAGATTCCTGATCGAAGGGAACCTATTTTGAAATTTATAATTTGGAGTTAAAAATAATATTTTGTAATAAAGACCAACGGAAAGCGGCACCCCTTATGCTCGAGGTACGTTTTTCACAATAATCCCTACTAAAAGATTTTAGTTTAAATTTCAATTAAGCGATATATAAATATATTTTATTCAAACATGACATGCAAAATATGAAAAACATATCAATAATGAAAAGAACATTGTAAATAAATCATACAACTTAAAATATACAAATATGGCATACAAAATAAAAAAGGCATACAAATAAATATAAGAACATCGTAAATAATTTATACAAAGATATTTATTACAAAAAGTCGACATTAAAATAAATATAAAGATAAAGATCAAAATGTATTCTACCAAAAGCTCGAATAAAAAACTTCAACCGACCCCTAACAAGATCTCCGCATCATCTAAAAACGACTTGAATAAACCTCAGCAGGACCCCGATCGAATGATTAATCGAACCATCGAAAGGGCACTGCCCTTTGAAGTTCGAATGGGGCACTGCCCCTTGCGTTTGCCATTTTTCATGCCTTTTTGCTTTCAATTTGTGCGTGTGTATAAGCAAAGCCTCCCCCCTTTAATAGTTAATTTGGGGGAGGGATGAGTCAAAAAGCAATTTCACGTGGCATCCACGGGTTTTACCCTTTTTCTTTCTTTCTTTTCTTTTATTTTCTTTTTTTACTTGCTTTTGCTCTTTTTTAATAATAATATATTATAATAAGATTATGGCCCAAACATAAAATAGATATTACAAACAGAAAAACGGTCAAGGATAAAATAGTAAGCTCCCCGTGAATACATGAAGATTGGTTGTAATTACGACAAATATAGCCCATCATTTCGGTATTTAATCTTCCAATGTTTAGAGAAATATATTAGAATTTAGAAAGATTTCATCTCTGTAAGGAAAAAACAGTGTATTTTCATTTTCCAACTTGCTTATCTCCAGATTTGAGAATCGAAGATGGCAAGAGAAAATGAAAACCAAATACATGCAATGTTTTTTCCTTACATGGCACCTGGTCACATGATGCCGATGGTGGATGCGGCCAGGATATTTGCTGCTGCTGGCGCCAAGGCCACCATCATCATCACCCCCATGAATGCCCTTCGCATCAAAAACGCCATCGATCGAGATGTTAAATCCGGTCGACAGATTACACTTGAAATCATCTCTTTACCTACCTCCGAAGTCGGCTTACCCCAAGGCTGTGAGAACATGGTTTCAGCCCCAACCAAAGATATGTACATCAAGCTCTTCCACGCCATTGAATTGCTTCAACCCAAAATTAAACAACTTCTCACCCATCACCACCCTGACTGTATAGTCTCCGATTCTCTTTGTCCATGGACTTTGGACATTGCCAATGAGCTTGGCATTGCACGCCTTGCCTTCAACGGCAGTGGCTTCTTCAATCTCTGTCTCTCGGAGACTCTATCAAGTTATGAACCTCATAAGAACATCACATCCGAGACAGAAACATTCGTGGTTCCAGGACTTCCTGATGAAGTAAAACTCACGAGATCACAGTTACCGGATATTGTTAAAGGCAGAAATAAATTCTCTGAGTTATTCGATAAGTTGAAGGAATCTCAAAGGAAGAGCCTTGGGGTGTTGATGAACAGTTTTTATGAATTAGAGCCTGCTTATGCAGATCATTGTAGGAATGTTTTGGGGATCAAAGCATGGCATATTGGCCCAGTTTCTCTGATAAATAGAGACATTGATGATAAAGTCGAAAGAGGCGAAAAAACTTCGGTTTCGAAACACGATTGCCTCAGTTGGCTTGATGGTAAGAAACCAAGATCTGTTCTTTACATATGCTTTGGAAGCTTAACTCGATTCAGCAAAAAGCAAACAACAGAGATTGCTAATGCACTCGTAGCATCAGGCCATTCATTCATTTGGGTTGTTGGGAAAGTCTTCAAAACAAGCAACGATGAGTTGAAAGGTGAAGAACAAGAGCTATGGCTACCGCAAGAATTCGAAGACAAAATGAAGGAGAACGGTCAGGGATTAGTTATCAGAGGGTGGGCACCTCAAGTGTTGATTCTGGAACATGAAGCCATTGGAGGTTTCTTAACGCACTGCGGGTGGAACTCTATACTGGAAGGGGTTGCTGCCGGTGTACCCTTTGTCACATGGCCGATTTTCGCTGAACAATTCTACAATGAAAAGCTGGTGACTCAGGTGCTGAACCTGGGCGTATCAGTTGGGAATGAGGTATGGAAAGCATGGGCAACGGAGGATTCACCAAACATAAAAACCGCAAATGATATACTCATTGCGATTAATGCAGTCATGGGGAATACACAGGAGTCAGTAGATATGAGCAAAAGAGCCAAAAGGCTCGGGGAACTAGCAAAGAAATCCGTTGAACAAGGCAATTCATCTTACAATGATATGAACCGTTTGATTGAAGATATCAGAATGCACAAAAATAGCAAGTGACGGAGTTATCAACAATCCAAAACTCGAAGAAGTACCGGTTTACTGTTGTTATGGTAAAGATGATTTGTGTAAACAAAAAAGCCTGTACTATACATAAAGAGGTTTGTTTGTGTCTGATGAAAGCACTTCAACGGGTTTACATGTAAAAGAAAGGATGGTTTGTTCTTCTACCGAAATGACTCGGTAAATATTAACAAGTACATAATTCATAGACAAAAAAGAAACAATCTCTCTCAAACTTTGGTACAATAGGATATATGATACATCATTGTTCACTCCATCAAATTTCAGCTTATTCTGCGACAAAAACCTTATCACTGCCCTAGAGTAATATCCTAGTTCTTAGCAAAGGAACAGATTACCAATTGCAGTTGTGCCCATATCCACAAGGCAGGCATGATTCTCGTGATCAAGCATTGCAAATCTACATATTGCCGCACCAATATGCATAATGCTCATCTTTGCGATTATTACTAACAAGACCACCACACTGTAAACAGATAAAGCTGCTTCCATCAGAGAATGCGTCCAATACAATTTGCATTCTGCCTGTTTCGGCAAGAATAGAAGTTCCATGAGCATCTGGTGGAACGTTAGTGTTGCATGGCCATGATTCGCCTTTTATCGGCTGGGCTTCAGCTATCACACACTCAGCAAACAGAGAAGCCAGCTGATCAACTGTGGTGTTTTCTTGCATTTTAGTTCTGTACACTTCACGAGCACGGTACAATGACTGAAATACAGCTTCATCCCCGCCTCTAGTTTTCATGGCCATCACCACCTGTTCCGTCACATATAAGCAGAGGTTAAGAAACAAGAAGGTCTAGGGTGCATGACTAAATTAAGGCACAACTTTAAGCGTCCTTTCTGTCAATATTTCAACAGTTCAAATGAGAATGAATTATAACTCAAAACAAGGCACAGGAAAAGATGCTTATACCAGACAACATGAATTGGTTCACACCATAAGATGCACTTTTGTGCAGGTCAAATCTTGAAAAGATATACAATATAGCCCTAAAAGAGAAGCGCTATTTAATCAGATGTGGCTCAAGAATAGGATTAAATGCTGAAAACATATTAGTCTAGTGAACCCAACTTAAACTAATTGCATGTATTCAGTTGAACTAATGCTGGCTGCCTAACAAGGGCAAGGCTACTTTGGTCCTCCATGTACGGGAAACACACAATGAACAAAGAAGCCATATTTTAGTTTGATCCAAGATGGCCAACTCGGATGCCAGGTATTTACCATCAATGCAGCCTTCAGAAGCCTACAGGGAGAAGTGGTGGAACAATATTTAATTAACAGTAGGAATTCAAGACTGAAGGAATATAATAGGCTGCCAAAGGTAATACATTTGAATGGACAATTAGAAAGTTGAAAAACGGAGAGAACCAATCCATTAGTATCCAAAATTACTGGAGTAATGACAAGTTTAAAGAATCACCGCCATTCGAACTATTCGCGTAGATAGAAACAACACAACAGTCAAGCCTACAATTAACAATAGAAAGGTTGAAAAAACAAGGCTCTCAACCCCATTGTTCTAGTGTAAATATAAAAACCACTTAGATGAATTAACAACGTTGATACCCTTTTTTTCTGTTCCCTCGCATTATGTGTTTAGATCTTCTCTCATAAAAGTGGGGAAGAACAAGAAAAGGCCAAGTAAATATCTTTGATTTCATTACCTTCCAAAACAAAAATGCTTGGCTGCCTCATGGTTGGGGTTCTCAAATAAATGCCAAGATATAAAAGCATTTGCTTTCTACCCCAAAATTCCAACTTTTTCTCAAATAAATGTCAAGAAAGAAGAAAATATGGGGGGCGAAATTGAAAAAAAGTTTGATGAAGTTTACCGCTTGAAGAGCCTGAGAAGGCTTGCCTTGATGGACAAGGTTACGAGCCATTACGAGCAGGTCCCTGCCCACATCGTCCTGTCCTTGCTGCAGTGATGGCGCTGCGGCGGCCGCTGCGGCTGCGACCTCCATCTCCATCATGCCGTTTTCCATACGGTCCATGGCATCTGGTTCTTGCCTTTTCAGTTCTCCGTCGTAAATGAATCTGTCTGTCCTAGTCGGCCTTTTTCTTTTTCTGGGGGAAAAAAGGAATAATAATAACAACAATTTGTTGAAGGAAGGATAGAGGATTCTAGCAAATTCTGGCGTTATACTTTCCCCCACATGAAACGCTGTGGGCTATGCTTTTCAGCATTTGGGTTTCTTCTGTTGGACCTAAATCGTGGTCTTCATGATTTCTGGGCTTAATCCATACCTATATACTTAGATGCATTTAGGACTGGCGAGGCTCATTTTAATTTGGAGCATATTTAAAAAATTTAAACACGTATGTATTGACTGCATTTGCAGACTAATTTGAAACATGGGACGTAATGTAGAGAACATGAATTGTAGACAAGGTTTTGTTGTGAAGGAATATGGAGATTTAGAGTGGGGAGAGGGAAAGGGAGGATAACTTTGAAACGTGCTAAAACCAATGATTCAATACTCCCAAAAGAAGAAAGTAGAATCGGAGCAAGTAGCCAACTTTGCCAACAAGGGGAAGAAAATGATTTTACAGTTTAGAGTTTAGACGATAAGAAACGGTGAATAAGGAGCCATTAGTCAGCAAGAAAACTTTGTTATTGTAAATTACTTACCATACACATTACGCGGCAATAGGGGTGACAATTGGGTAGGGTATAACCGAAAACTATAGGGGTCTGAATCGACGAGTATGGAGAATAATCGAAATCTTCATCCATAGGGACTAAATCATCGAAACTCAAATGGGAATGTGGAAGAGAATTGTTATATTCGAACCGTGGGGATAACCGAACCGTACCCGTATAAATCATTGTGGGGATAACCGAACCGTACCCGTATAAATCATCGTGGGGATCCCCGAAAAATATTCGCATGGATCCCAATATTTTACAAAGTTGGATGGCCATAAAGGTAATTTACACATTTTTTAACAAAAATTTAATCTCCCATAACCTAAGTATGGCCGGCTTGAGTAATTTGGAAATTCTTCGTAAATTCCATAAAAATCATTAGAAAGTGGTCTATACATCGTTGTGAATGTGATTTAGTCTAGATTTTTTAATACACGATGATCAATTTCAATATGTATTTTAATAAATATGAATATTTGAATGTTGAAAGGTCATAAAAATTTAGCAACAGATTTCTTAGAAAAAAAATTTAGTAGTGACTTTGAAAATCACCAAAAATTCTACAAGATAAATCAGGAAGTGAGCTTTATATTTCTATAACCATACGAAAGTCTAGATTCATTTAAAACATATGGTTCTTGATTTCGAGTTATATATATTAAGAATTATTAATTTTTGAGTCAGAAAATGTCAGAAGAAAAGACTACAGACTGTTTCTAAAAACAACAATGGCAGTGACTTTAGAAATTCATCATAAAATCGTATAAGTAAAATTAGATGAGGTAATTTATATGGTTGAAAAGATTATCGAACCTAGTTTCTTTTAGAACAAACAAATCATGATTTGGTATTGTAGATTATTAGTTACATGTTTTCTTGTAATGGTAGTGCAAGTTGTCATGTTTCAATTAGGGTTGTGCAAAAATCCCGACAAACCGAAACCGAAACCAAAATCCGAAAAATTGATCCGAAAACATGGTTAACCGAACCGAATAAATTAGTTTCGGTAGGTTTTTTAAGAAAAAAATATTATTTCGGTTTGAATACGATTCGTAGTTTTGAACAAAAGCAAGTAACTGAACCGACCGGTTACATAATATATAATATAAAAATATGCATATTTATACAATTATATTGGCAAAATTTAGCGTTATTGTTAATTTATTCTCTTCCTCAAATATTTTTCGAATATTTTTATTGTCCTGGAAAGTGAAAAATAAGCGGTAATTTTTAATATATTTCCCTACCAAATATTAGCGGATTTATTTTACTTTGGGAAGTAAAAAATTCAACCTTAATTGTCAGTTATTTCCTATTCTCAGTTTCATACATTAATACTTTTCTTCTTTAAATATTTCAAAATTCAAACTCTAGCTTATTCTTTACTATGTTATTATATTTGATATTTTTAATAAGGAAAATTAATAAACCATTACCCGAACCGAACCGAATATTTCGGTTAACCGATCAATCGGTTAACTAGTTTAATAGTTAAGGTTTAGGGTTGAGAATTAAGCAACCCAAATTTACCGATTACCCGAAATAATTTTCTAACGGTTAACCGAACCTGGTTTTGCACACCCCTACTTTCAATAATTAATATTTTAGTCATGTTTTATAGTTGTGAAATGGTTTGTTTGTTGTTGGTAAAATTAAATTTATCATTTATGTTTTGTAATTTTGGAGATTTAACGTTTAGTATTTATTTTGATGTATTAAGTTTTGTTTATTTTTTTGGTACGAGGGCTAATCGAAAACCGCGGGATCCGTAAGGAATGGGTACATGGATGAAAAAAATCTCAGAAATGTTTAATGGGATTCCCCAAAATCGTACCCGCAAGTGTTGGGGACAGAGTGAAGAATGCAAAACCGTACCCGACCCGCCCCATTGCCACCCCTACGCAACAATGAGTTAACAACTTCAAAAACTACATTTCTCATATTGACTATGGCATTGTTTGAAAATTAGCGGATAACTGATAGCTGATAGCTGATTGCATTAGCTGATTTGACTAGCGAATTACATTAGTTGATTGTATAAAAATGTTTGATAAAATTAACTGATAGCTGATAGCTATTTGATTATTTGAACAAGTAAAATGACATATAAGGACATGATTATATTTGATACTTGTTTGAATAATTTATTATTTATTAATATTTTGTATCTATTAATATTAATTAGATTATAAAAATTAATTTTTTAATATCATTACTGAACATATATGAGAATGTACATATTATTTTTTTATTTGAGAAATTATCTTTTTAATATAATTTTAATAATTATTAAATTTAGATATATATATATATTAATTTCTTATTGATGAAATTATTTTTTAAATTTTATTAGTTAATCAAATTTATATCAATTAGAGAAATATTTTATAATTATCAATGACACAATAGTCTTTACAAGTCTTTTATCCAAACCTCTAACTAAAAAAGCTGTTAAAAGGATCTTTTTCAAAATAAGAGGTTTCACCTTAATCCGTTATTACAATCCTCTATTTATCAAACATCCAAATTTGCGGATTTGACTAGTCAAACCTCTAAAAACACTTCAAACCTCTAATTTTAGCTCAAAAAATGTTTACGAAACAAGGCCTATGTCTTAAACGAAAAATCAACGCCTAAATTATACATTTTGTTTGCTTTTAGGCCTTAAACTATTTTTTTGTCAAAACAAGCACCTAAACTATTATTTATGGTCACTTTAAGTCTGGTAGTTATTTAAGTAAAAAAATATTTCGGCCAATAAGATGTTGACATGTCACATTTTTTGACCAAGAGATAGTTTAGGGACTAAAAGTAAAAATGACGTATTTTAGGTACTTATTTTGATCAAAAAATAGTTTAGGTACTTAAAGTGACCAAAAATAATATTTTAGGTACTTATTTTGACCAAAAAATATTTAAAAGGCTAAAAGCAAACAAAAGGCATAGTTTAAGGGTTGATTTTTAGTTTAAGCTAGTGAGTATTGACCTAACTGTTTCAAACATATTGTCACAAACCGCTAGCCCGAGTCACATGCACATTTAGCTGCCTAAGAGGTTCTGAGGGAGATTTTGGGCTTGAAGAGACCACCAGAATTAGCCCGATTCGTGGAGGATTCTAGAAGACACAACCACTTTGACCTCTGTGAACTTTCCATGTAAACATATGATTTATTTCTTTAGATAGCATATTTATTCTAAGGAATATTCGGATTTTGTACCATCGTGGTTGGTGGGCTTTGATCTTAGCTGTCGATGTAAATTATTAGGGACCGTCAGGTGTAGGGGACTCAACTATAAATAGAGGCTTTCCCCACCTCATTTTGTATCATCTATCTTATGAGTAATCAAAGCATTTACTCTAAATCCTCAGTGTTGTTCTTGAGCGTTCTCGAGTTTTGTTCTTTTTTCAGTGAGGCCATCATTTATAGTTTGCTTTAGCTTAGAACGATTCAGCTTTCTTAGTGCCTAGAAGGAGTTTGATCTTCCGAATAGAGTTTTAAGGCTGACTTAGTACACATGCATCAACTTAAAATGATCAAAATAGGTAACTAAAATTTCAAAATTCAAGGATTAGTTGGGATAGCATAAAGGCGTGAAAGTATCGAGTCTTATATAAATATCGATACTTACGTGTTTTAAAAAAAACGAGAAACCCTAGTTTGCAATTTTTGTAATTAAGGAAGTAGAGCTTATGAGAAAAAACAAAAATGTGTTCCTACGGAGAATTAGCGTAGGCAGCTTATATAGCTGGGTTACTAAAACAGATCCAAAGTATGTTGATCATATTTTCAATAGGATAGTAGAAGTGAGTGCCTATATTGATACAACAGATCACTTGACTTCAAGCTGCGGTGTTCCTACACATGTTCATTTTTGGAAGGATCTAAACCCCGGTTAAACTAAGATTCAATTTTTAAATTTGTATTAAATAATTTTAATGAATGTGAAAAACTAACATTTGTTAATCTCATGTATTTTGCCTTTAATTTGACGGATTCGTTGTTAAAGGTATAGGGTATAGTGGTTGTGTCTTGCAAGGCAATATTGGTGATATATTAGCTTTTAAGCATTTCCTTTTAAGACCAGTTCTAGACGACTTCAAGATGTGATGCGTTGATATACATGTAAAAATATCCATTTTAATTTTGAATTAGAGGGGATAATCTCCAGTAACTTTTAATTTGAATTTGATCTTTATCCTATGTGATAAGACTAAAGATAAGGATGTTGATAATTCTTGAAAAATTTACATTTATCCTCAACTTGCCCCGGCATCTGTTTGGCAATGGCTTGACAATTCGTCTATGCACAAAAGAAAGTAAAATAGTAGCGATTTCTCCAAATAATAACTAAATACAAGGCCAAACCCAATAAACTAAGGACTACGAAATTATGCATGAATTACTACAAATGCAGCTAAATGGGCCTAAGCCTAAACAATAATCTAAGTAAAAAAGGTATAAAATATAATGTTTTTTTTACACTTAACACCCCACAAACTCAAACTATTTCTTGTTCTCAAGCAATGCAAAACTAACAAAATTACTTGCCAAGGCATTTACGATAAAAACATGCTTCAAACCTGACTTCAATCCTCAGAACCATGGCAATAAAGAATCAATTCCCTTTCGACCTTCGGAAAGCATAGAAAGTTACTAAAAAACTGCAATGCCAGTGCAAGTGTGTGAAAAGTTATGTACAAGTCAATCAATAGGATTCCACGCAAACCTCAGTTTTTATTATATTGTCGAGGCAATTTATTCGGCTAGAGGCAGTTAGGCACCTCTAGAAAATTCCTTTTTCTCTCTCTTTTTTGGATAGAGCCAGATGGGCACCTCTAGCATTTTTTCAATATTCTTTTTAACTAGAGCCAGATGAGCACCTCTAGTAATTTTTATCATCATTTTTTGGCTAGATCCAAATGGGCACCTCTAGCACAATTTTTTCATTTTTAAATAACCTAAGTTTACTGGGTCTCCCTAGATCGACAAGTCATAACAATGTAAATATTAAAAGCATCATGGTAAATTTCCAAATTAATTCCATGCTAAACCTGAAGTCAAAGGTTCTTTCAACTAAATGTCGTGGCAATTAACTCGTCACAGGATATCACAGCAGGTCTTAGTAGTTTAACATGCAATTGTCATGGCAAGTAATATATGAAAACTATAATGAGACAGGCAAAATAAAGACAAGACAACCCCCAAACTCGAGGGAAGCATTGTCCTCAATGCATACAAACAAATAAACGGAAAAATGAAATGCAAATGAACTAATCTAAAAAGATTGTCACCTCGATTTTGCAGCTTTCGTTGAGCAGTTTTGTAACGCCTCGAAAATGGACTTAGGAGATTTGGTGGTTTAGCTAGTTTAGGTTCGGATCGGGAACCGGGTTTGGTAATTAAAATAAGTTTCGGGAAAATAAATATTTTAAAAGGAAATTTTCAAAAGGGATAAAGTTTGGTTAAAGCTTTTAAAAATGTTTAATTTATTCTAATATTTCTAATTTTTATAATTTATTCTAATATTTTTATAATTTAATCCTGAGAGTTTGACTGTCAATGTAACACCTAATACACAGTACAAACGAATCCAACCTGAATATCGAATGCTACAAATGACCCATTTGTGGCCTAAAACAAATTAAAAAAACAAGCATATTTGATTACATGAAAGTAAACAACCAACATGAACATAAAGGGGAAACAATTAACTAAAGTCACCCGAGAAAATAAACCATTAAAAAATTTAGAAAATAAATGATTTAACAAAAAGGCAATTTGGTAATTTTACAAGATTTGAACCCAAAAAATATTCAAAACTTAAATAAAAGTTTAATACAAGTAGAAACATTGTATACCTCTATTTTGCAAAAAAAAAAAATAAGAAGTTCAAATCGAAGTAAATTTAACCGAATTGGGATTTAGGGACTAAAATGTAAATAATTCATAAGTTGGATTTTAAGTTAAAAACTCAATTTCATGTCTGTTTTAGACTCACTAATTCTAATTAGACTTAATGGTAAATTATTGTTGAAATCGAATTTGAAATAGAGTGTTAATTGCAACAAAAAAAAAATAGTTTATGCACCATTTTGAAAACATTCATAAAATACAAAGGATAGTTTTTAAAAAAGTGAAATTAAACATTCCTTTATTAAATAACTATCATCATTGACATATAGACCAAGTTTTAGGTTAATCTGAGATAAAACAAGTCCTTAATTGCAATTATAAAATTAATAACTGAAATGTTAAGTTTGCTATCATAAGATAATGGACTGAATTATAAAATAGAGTTCAATTCTATATTAAATAAAATTTAGGAATTAAATTGAAAAAATAAAATCATAGTAAAAATATTAGATAAAATTATAAAAATTAGAAACAAATAGGGTTCAATTTTGGATTAAATAAATATTTTAGAGACTAAAGTAAACAAAAATATTATTTTATTAATAATATTGAATTTAATAAAAAAATAAGGATGTTGATGGTCAAAATGGTCAGGGACCGGAGACGATGGTCCGATGGTGGCTAAGATGGTTGTTTTGGGTCGGAGCTCGCGTGTGGCTCTTGTTTCTCTTATGGTAGTGGTGTCAGGAAGGGAGATTTCTCATGGAGTTCTTTAGAGCTCGGGTTTTGGTCATGAGAGCTTATGAGTATGTTATAGGGAGTTTGGTCTCTATTTGGGGGTGCATGGCACCTTATAAAGGGGTTAGATGAAGTGAGATACGTGTCAATCGAGGGGGCAAGTGTTTTAGTTAGTTGTTGTGAATCGGTGTCAGTGTGGATCACGTATACTGTCACACCTCAGGTTCGCCCTATCATCCGTAGCGATGTTTCTTGTAATATGCGAAGGGTGTCGCATGATTCACGGGCGACCTCACGCATCGTGGTTCACAGCGATCATATGCGTTGCTTCGTCGATCACCATATTCTTTCGTGTTATACTGTTTGTAGTCCTTTCCTTTCGTCACGGGTCGTATGGTCCTGACATGTGGCAATTAGTATTTGTAGGTACCAACAATTGCCCCTAGGTGAGAGGAGGTTATAAAGTGACATTTGCGAAACTGGAAACTTGAAGTGGGAGTGTAGGTTACAAAACGACTTTACATACTCGTAGCCTTGGAGTTGTGGTTCTTTGATGAATAACTAAATATTCGTGTGTATCTACTTGTGACTGTATACACTAGTGCATTTAAAGTTAATAACATATCGTCTTTCCTTTGGTGAATAAATTATGAAGTTTGAACTATGCTTATATTTTTTATGTTCGCACTGCATTTCGTCTTGTGCTTTTATCTCTTTAAGGGAGTTAAATTTTGCGTTGCAATTCGAATTATAAAAATGACTAGAAGGACTTGAATAATTTAGCGTGCGCGATTTTATTATTATTGTGATCTGACTTGGCTTGTTATAGACTTCTCATATTTTATTTGTGATAGCATTTTTTTACTATATGTGCGTTCGTGTATCTATCTTGCCCCCCCTCCCCCCGAGCGAGGTGGTTTGGATTTCTATTGTGCCAATATGTATTTTCTACATATTGGTGTGCAAGTAATCATAACCATTTGGGAGCCGTTGCATGTCTGTGTTATTTTGGTTCGCGTGTTGCTCTTGTTATCTGCTAATAGTTGGCTTCTTGTGGGAGTTTGTTTTGTTTTGTTCCTTATGGAACAAAATCGCCCTCTCAGAACGGGCTGTTGTTTTGTTATTATTGGAGGGCTTTTACTTTTAGGTAATATAATATTATGTTTTTAAAGTTCATCATTTTTAAGTAGGTGATATGTGTGGTGAGACTGGATTTTCTTTGCCTCTTTCTTTTAAATATGCTTGCAATTTAATTTTTTCGTAGATCTACTCGAATGGTTGCGTAAGAAATTTTGTTGTATGTACCTATTTGCAATATTGAAGGTTTGTAATACGCAGAAGTGGCGAACTGTCATTTGCAGCATGCTCACGTTTTCTTTAGGATAAAGAGATTTTGCTTCTTTTAAGAGTCGTTCGTACTATGTAGTATATTGCAAATTGTGTCGAAAAGAGAGTTTTGCCTTTCTTGTGGGAATGGATTTGAGAAAGTAATTCTAATGTTTGTCTTGTGATGCTCTTATGGGGTTTGTGCCCTCTTTTGTATGGTTTTTCTGGTTGTCGTTGTACTTGGCTGCTGTCGTATTATTCATAGTCTTTGGTTGTATTGGCCATTTAGCATAATTTATTTTAGCATGCCTTGTTATTTCATTTGTTGCATTATTTTTGGCTGTAATTACGCTTCTTGATATTTGTGTAGTATTGTTGATTCATGTTAGCTTTATGGTGATTTAGAAAATCCGAGGCAGATCATGATGAAGATAGAGTTTTGATTGGCTTTGGAAGGTGTATGAGACTATTCATGCAATTATTAATTGGAAGTTTGGGGGTTGTGCATTTTAGACTATTTTTCAAGATTTGTAGATCTGAGAATTGAATGCTCATCTAGTAGCCATTCATATTGGAATTTGGAAAGTCAAGGCTTTGCTTTTTTATCCTTTGCTATAAGTAGGACTCCCTTAAGGTTGCATTTTCACAAGTTGATTTGCGAGTGGTTTAGTCTCTCTTTTTTGGTTTTTCTGGTGTATGACCTTGGTCGCATGTTATTTGTATTGACATGCAATGGGATTCGGAAGACTATGAACGACCATTTGTAGAGATGAACATCGACATGGAGAGTATTTGGAAAATCTTTCTCTCAAGATGTTCCAAATACTATTGTTTGTTTCTTGTCGCCAAATATCTGTCAGTTGCTGGGGAGTTTGAGACAACAAAGAGAACATGTGTGTGCCTCTTTCCATCTCATGCTGAATTTTTTAGAGAAACCATTTTTATCCAAACAGTGGGACTTAGTGCCGACCCCCGACCTTTCCTGAACTAAGTTTGCCCACAAGAATCTATGAATAGTTCTCCCATTGTTTGGTTGTATGAACACAATTTTCGTTTATTTTGTTCATATAGTAAAGCTCGTTTCTATCAATATTTGTAATGTTGTGATCATTTGGTTTCACAAATTATCCGTGTATTGTATTAATTTTAATGGTTAGATTGTTCGTTTATAATGTACGCAATTTTGCTCCCCTTTTGTATTTGCTATCGTTATTAATTTTCTTGGGGTATTGTATACGAGTGCTTTTTCCTGCGATTCATGTATCTCTTAATAGTGACCCTGCGTTGTGCCTTAGTTTGAGGATGTTAAGATGTTTTGGGTGCTGACAGTAGGTCTGTACAACTGTTTGTGCGTTCAATTTGTTCACAACTTGTCGTGGTCCAATCTGGCTTGTTTGAAATTACTAGTCTCCCTCTTTTTTATAAAGTTTTTGTATTGCTGGCTCTGCTCTCTCATCAACCTGGTTTGTGCTATCTGGGAGATTTGGGTGCTACTATTAGCGTCCCCATAATATTATGTTTAATAGTAATGCCTCCGGACTGCTAAAAATAAGAATTTTGCTATTCTTTCATTCCTTTGGATTCTTGTATATATGAAGAGCTTTGATATTGGTTAAAGTGATGAGGGTTGTGGATAGTTGGGTGAGATAAGATAGGGGTTTATTATTGTGAAAAGTGGGATAATGTGCAATGTTTATTTGTTTATTCCTTGTTAAATTAGTTTTTACGTGGTTGGAACTGGGTTAAGACATGGCAAATGTAAGACGTATTGTTGTACTTGGGAGTGTGATAATATTTATCGTTCTCTTCGCATATATAAGATCGAGGTTGTTGCTTGTGGTGTTGATGATTGTGATGTTAAACAGTTCACACCAGATGACTTGTTGAGGCAGAATTGGGGGAGATGCATGTCGTCTCTATGTACTTTGCCTACCACATTAGGAATCCCACTTTTATCTCAATCAATGAGAGTTGTTGTTAATTCATTAGTCTCTCCAAGATAAATTCGCTTCGAAAGAATTTTTTAGGATGCCCTTATTTCCATTGTATGTACTTTTGGTGGGATAATTCTTAATAACGATGCTCCTATTCACGAATATGTATTCGAGAATATGATTGCTTTTTTAGAGTAGATTATATAAATGGTCCTTTTTATGGGATCGTACATTTGCTTATTGGAATTATGCTTGTATCTTAGTGCTCGTATTTCACTTATTCCTTCTTTTAATTTGTAATAAATACAACCCTTTAATTTTTGCAGTTTTGCCAAATAAGCAGGCGGCAAACCCTTGCCCTACTGTAATTAGTTCGCCAGGGGACTCGCTTTACATTGTTTCTCATGGAACAACATCGATCTTTCAGGCGAAATACATATTTGTATTACTAATTAGAGTTGGGTGGATTCTTGCCTCCTAGGTGAGGTAATTTTGAATCGCTATATTGGCTTGTACTCATATACTTTAATGTGCTCTTTGTTAGAGGCGCAAATGCTTTAGATGGCATTCGCTTTGGTGATCTCCCCTTTTTGCTATTCATTGGTCATATAAGTGCGTTAAGACAATACTTTGAGAAGAGATGCATGGGGCATGAGGATGCTCTACTTAAATTGAGAATAGGTTGGGTTAATTGTATTGATTTTTCTGTTGCTTAATGAAAAGAAGTCTCTGCGAGAAGCACTTTGCACTCGGTTTAATTTATTTGTTTAAGGCTCTTTTTGGTGATGGTTGTGAATATAACTTATTCTTATTGAAATTATTACAATTCTAGATCTTACTTTTGGCCTTTTTAATCGAGGGCTTCTATCCAGTTTCAGTGTAGTTGTGGTTGCCAACGTCTAATAAGGTTCGCATTATGTTTTCTTGTGTGTTCGCATGTTTGTTGTACCCCTCGAGTGGGGTAGTCTTGGTTGCCACTATTCGTATTTGCATACTCTTTATTCTTGCATGTCAATACCGTGGTTCCATTTTGGTGAATGATATTTATTGGAGCGTCTTGATGCCTGCGTTGTTTTCGACCTTTGCGCTACTATTTTATACTCTGCTCGCTCGCTTGCTTCGGAAGCGGTGAACGTTGAGCCGATTTCTCTATGTATGCTTCTTAAAAGCGACAGACGCTTAGACGAACCTTTGTTTATTTTTTGCTCGCTTGCTTCGGAAGAGGTGATCGTTGAGGTGATTTCTCTATGCACGCTTCTTAAAATATGCCGACGCTCAGAGGACCCTTTTTTTATTTTTCGCTCGCTTGCTCCGGAAGCAGCGATCGTTGAACTGATTCCTCTATGCACGCTTCTTAAAAGCGGCAGATGCTCAGACGACTCTTTGTTTATTTTTTGCTCGCTTGCTTCGGAAGCGCCGGTCGTTGAGTTGATTCCTCCATGCACGTTTCTTAAAAGTGGCGGACGCTCAGACGACCCTTTGTTTAGTTTTCACTCGCTTGCTTCAGATGCGGCGATTGTTGAGTTGATTCCTCTATGCACGCTTCTTAAAAGCGATGGATGCTCAGATGAAACTTTTTTTATTTTTCGCTCTCTTGCTTTGGAAGCGGTGGTTGCTGAGCTGATTCCTCTATGCACACTTCCTAAAAGCGGCAGACGCTTTTACGACCCTTTGTTTATTTTTCGCTCGCACGCTTCTTAAAAGCGGCCGGCACTTCTTTCATCTTTGGGGAGAATTGGAAACTGAATAAAAAATATTGGCAGAAAAGATATTTTTATTGATCAAAACTATCACATATAGTGTACCATAGAATGTGCAAAATGACGAAAGACGAAAACGAAGTGCATATTGAACATTATAAGTTAGGTAATACCTTCGCATGTTTGGTGCTTCTTTACTTTGTGACATGTTTTCACTCTCTTGTGCCCTCACTATCGCGCTTAGCTGCTAAATGGTCTGCAGCTTTGCATCGGGCGACAACCTTGATCTCTCTTTAACCACTAGAGAGGTTACGATAGTAGTGGATGAAATTCAAAGCTTTACAACTTCAAATTTCATCAGCAGAGATCACTTCCTTTCTTCTTGCGGATTAACTATGAGGGCTCTTTACATCCCTCATCCGAACTTTCTACCTCTTATGTTCCAACTTCCCGCCATATCTCCCACGACACTCTTGGCTTTACATCTCTCATCTGAACCTCTAAATGCTGGTGGGTCTTTTTATTACATGCATGTGCCCTTCCTCTGGTTGTCTCGGCTGCTTTTCCTGACCAACCTACGACTCTCGATTTATTCTGCACGTTGGCTGGTCGGCTACTTTTGTCTTCTTTCTCTTTTTTCATATCTCCGTCAATTCCTCCTAACGCGCCCCAGTGATGAGTGCATAAAAGTACTGTTTTTTCTCGCCCTTTTTACTCATATTATTGTTAAACTTAGGCACATTTTAGTTGCATTATTAGGAATTCATGCATAATTTCCTAGTTTCCTTCGTTATTGATCTTGGTAGTACATTATGGTTGTTTTTCGTGGAAAATTCGTTGTTGGTGCGCTTTACTATGTGCAGGTTAGGATTGCCGTGACAAGTGTGAATTGTCGTGGCAATTCAGAAGAATATTGAAGGACATGCCGAGCTAATTGTCGAGCGGTTGCTAAGGCAAGTCGAAATTTGTGAGCTGCGGTGGATGAAGTTGATAGAATCTTGGCACCATTAACCTTGATTTATTTCCTCTTAAATGGGATGATATGAAATTAAGGGTGAGAAATAAAGCTTGAATTATTTCCATATCTTTAGATAAGGAAATAAATCTTGAGTTATTTCCATATCTTTAAATAAGAAAATAAAGCCCAAAGTATCTCCTCTAGAAAAGGGAATAAATCAAATCTCATTAAAGATCCTTAGAGCTTTTCGTGCCTAAATAAGAAGACTTAGCCACAACCCTTGGGAAGTAGCGAATTTGAGAGAGAAAAGCATAGGATTGTTCAACATCTTCTTCTTCTTCTTCTTTGTTTCCATCCAATTCATGTTGGGGAATTTTTATCTTGTGTTTCTTTTGCACCTAGCCATGAACTAAATATAATTGGATTGGGTTATTGTGTTTTGTGGTTGTGAAAACGTTTGGATTTGTTTAGTTTTTTAAGTTGCAATTTAAATTCAAAGTTTGTTCATTCCTGGTTCTTAATTTTGATTGCGAGTGAATTTGGAGAGTATCTCATGAATTCATCCATTTATCTAATATCGGGAGAGTTAGATTCAAGAAACGAATGAGCATGGTTTTCATACAAACAATTGTTGGTGAAAACTAATCCAACTTAGGAATAAGTTGCGGATTTCAACGGCTAAGAGGAGCGTATGATCGGTTGTTGTGCACTCATGGTTAACGCATGGATGTATTACCAAGGTATGCACAATTAATAGTGTTTCGAGTTAGGGATAACGAGAAGCCATTGAAGAACGCTTCGTCGAACTTTGAAGGAAGCCGCCCAATTGCCCAGACTATCGCACTATTCCTAGTTGCCCAGGCAATTACAATTGCCCAAGCAAATTGACTGATGTTATTTGTTTAAAGACGATTGAGCTACGCTTGCAATCAATTATTACGACGGTCCATTCAATCATCACACCACGACTCACGATAACCCGACCTACTCTCTCATTCGATCAACATCTCTTTTATTTACTTGTGCATTTTACTTTACTCGTTTACTTAAACATCTACTATCACAAACTGTGTTTTCTTTTCAGTGCAAGGAATTGGAATCCAAAGTTACAAACCAATCCTTGTGGAGACGATATCTGAACTATACTATAACTAGCGAGGTGTACACTTGCACCAATTGCAAAGCACTCTAAACACAGAACAAGTTTTTGGCGTCGTTGCCGGGGATTGGCAATAGCGATTTTTTTCTTCTTATTTCTTGCACCTTTTTTTCTTTTTATTTTTTTGTTATTTGGTTTCAAAGGGCTAAAACTTGGTTCTTGCATTAGTGTATGACCAGGGAAAGACCGATAGCACAAGATTACCCACTTGAACCCAAGATAGAGAGAGTTTTTCGTAGAAGATTACGCAAGAAAATATCAGCAATGGCAGATCCACATGTTGGTCTAGTTGGCAACCAGAATGCCGAGGCAAGAGGAGGAGGAGCTTTCGTCGAAAAACTTGTTCGTGTAAGGAACATACCCATTCGAGACTATTTAGAGGTAGATCTCAATAGTCTCACTCCAGGAGTTGTCACACCTGAAATTGAAGCCACCCACTTCGAATTAAAGCCACTAATGTTCAATATGATCAATACAATTGGTCAATTTTGCGGATCGGCAACTGAAGATGCCAGACAACATCTGAAATCTTTCCTAGAGATTTGCAATTCATTCAAACTATAAGGAGTCCATGAGGATGTTCTAAGGCTGAAATTATTCCCCTATTCACTGAAGGATATGACGAAATCGCGGTTGAATAGTATTCCATCAGAATATTTGGAATCTTGGACGTATTTATGTCGTGATTTCCTTGGTAGATTTAGTTCTACATATATGACTGATAAATTGTTTAACGATATTACTTCTTTTCGGCATGTAGATGACCAGTCCATGTACGAGGCTTGGGAACGATACAAGGAGCTTTTACGCAAATGTCCCATGCACGGATTCCAGAATGGACGCAAGTGACAATGTTTTACAACTCAATAAACACACCGGCGAGGATAAAGCTAGATGTCTCGGAAAATGGCATACTCCTAGACAAGTCACCGGTGGAAGCAATAGAGATCTTGAACAAGCTTTCTAAAAATGATTATTAGTTCCCAACTACTAGAAAGGGAATAGTCAGACGAAATGCTACGGTAAACGAGCTTGACTCATCGAACACTATTTCCGCACAATTGGCTACCATAACCAATTTGGTTAAGAATATGCAACGACCTAGCAATACACATGAGATCAAGGTAGTAGATTCACTTTGTGATTTATGTAACGGTAACCATGATTCTTCTGAGTGTCCATAGAACCCAGAGTCCAGTTTCTATGTTAGAAACTACAACCGGAATAACAATGTAATGTCCAACACATACAATCCAGCCTGGAAGAAGCACCCTAATTTCTCATGGAAGAACCCAAACAACGCCATTAATCAGAACAATCAGAATACACAAGCATCGGGATTCCAGCAGAACATGCCACGACAACAGATGTCACAGCAACAATTGACACCATATAGTTCTTTGGAAAATACTCTCAATGCTTTTATGTTAAAAACTGAAACTTATATGGCTTAGAATAGTAGTTTCATGAAAAGAACTGATGCATTCATTAACAAGACCGAGATGAGCTTGCAGAACCAGGAGGCAGCCTTAAAGTCTTTAGAGACGCAAGTCGGAAAATTTGCTTAGAGTCTGAATATGAGACCACTAGGCGGTTTACCCAGCGATACCGAGGTCGTAAGAGGAATAGGCCATAAGTAGTGTAAGGCAATCACCACTCGGAGTGACCCTCAGTTTAAGGAAGCCCAAGCTTACCCAGCGGAGATCATTAGACCAGTAAAACAATCTCTTGCTCTAAAAGACGTATCCAGCAACAAAGCCTTGGTCGGTATTGATGAATCGATGAATTCCATAGCAAATTCACATGCCTCGGAAATTCCTGATGCTACGACAAGTCCATCAATCAAATTCAAAACAGATGGGAAAGTTGATGAGATCCGACTTCCACCACCATTCCCACAGAGGTTGAAGTGACAGAAACAAGAATACCAGTTCAAGAAATTCTTTGATATCTTGAAACAAGTCCACATTAACTTGCCATTGCTTGAGGCGATAGAACAAATGTCGAACTATGCTAAGTTCCTTAAGGACATTGCCTCTAAGAGGACTAGGCTAGGAGAATTTGAAACAGTTGTTGTGACGAAAGGATGCATGGTTATGTTTCACAATCGAATTCCACCCAAACTAAAAGATCTCGATAGTTTTACAATACCATGCAATCAAAAATCACTATGTCGGGAAAGCATTATGTGATCTCGGAGCAGGCATAAATCTAATGCCAAAATCTGTTTTCCAACGACTAGGCATAGGAAAGGTGAGACCCACTACATTCATGCTACAATTTGATGATAGATCCTACATTTAACCTAAAGGAAAAATCGAAAATATTTTGGTAAGAGTGGATAAATTTATTTTTCATGCTGACTTAATTGTTGTAGATTGTGAAGCAGATGAGTTCGCACCTATCATACTTGGAAGACCATTCTTAGCAACGAGACGAACAATGATTAATGTTAAAAAGGGAGAACTCACAATGTGGGTGAATGACTAGCAAGTTAAGCTAAATGTGTTCTAAACCTTGAAGCATGCCGACGATCCAGAAGAATGCCAATTCATCCACGCCACACTCGAATTCAACTTTGACGTGGAAAGGAATTGCCTCAACAATTGCATTGCCAAACCTGAGAAACTTGAAGAACCGATCGACGAAGAGCAAGAAGAAGCAAATTGGATAGTAAGTCGACTGGGTAAATATTTCGAATCATTGGATTACTTAGGTAAGGAAGGTAAACTCGGAAAACCCTCTATTGAGCAACCTTCCATTCTTGAGTTAAATCCACTGCCAAGGTAAGTGAGTTATGCTTGTTTAGGAAAGGATAACACCTTAACCGTGACATTGTCCTTTGAGTTTCAATCTGAGCAGAGAAATAGGTTGATCGACACCTTGGAGCAGCACAAGAAAGGCATGAACCCAAAGATCCATGATGAAGTTTCAGATAAAAAGCCACTACCACTTGCCACGGCAAACAAAAGAAAGATGTTTCCAAGACAAGAAAATGAAAAACTTTTGACGGATTATAATGGTGCACCTGTTCTTCGCGATAAGGAGGATGTATTCTTAGGAGATGCATGAAAATGCTTTTTCTAAGAGTTTTATTTTTTGTTTTCGTTTTCTTTAAATTTTTATCTATTTTTTTTTGTTTTCGAATCTTTTAGGGTTATTTTCTTTCGTTTAGTTACTGTTCTCTTTATTCTGTTTTTTTTATCGTTTCTCGTTTTAATTGATTTGTTCGTATCTTTCTTTTGTTTTGTTTGAATAAAAGTTCAAGAGAAGAAGGAGTTCGACTTAAGGTAGAGTTGAAGTATACATGCCACAACAAGTGCACATGTCTCGGCAAGCATCTCTGATATTGGCGATATCCTTGTCCTTCACAAAAGAAAACGAAATACAACAATGGCTCGAAGGAAACTAGTCATACCAGGTGATGACTCCACCAGCTAACTCATTTGCATCTCAATTTCTTTTTATTTTTGTTCTTGCATGCATTGAGGACAATGCTTCTCTCGAGTTTTTGGGGGTGGATTGTTTTTATTTGTGGTTGCATTAGTTGCATTCATCTAATATAGTTTGCATATGTTACTTGCCATATCTTTCACCAGAGTAAACTACCTAGCCCTACTGTGATATCCTATGGTGAATTTTTTCCACTGCAATTACGTGGTATAACCTTCAATTTTAGGATTTGCATGGAAAGTATTCAGAATTTTACTATAATATTGATTATTGATTAACATTGTTGTGACTTGTTGATTAAGGGAGACTTAGTGAACTTAGGTTATTTAAAATTGGGTAAATTGAAATTAAAGATAAATTCTCACTAGAGGTGTCCGAAACTAGCTCTAGTTGACCAATAATTAAACAAGAAATTGTTTGTTTCACTAGAGGTGCCCGAAATTGGCTTTAGTTGACTAATAATTAAACAAGAAATCGCTTGCTTTGCTAGAGGTGCCTAACACAGGCTCTAGTAAACTTAAATGCCCCGGTAATTAAATTGATAAAATCTATTGTTCACATGGAATCCAATTGGTCGACTTGTACACAACTCCAGACACACACATTGCCACTAGCATTATAGTTTGATTTTGAGTAATTTTCTATATCGTCCGAAAAATCGAAAGGTAATCAAACTTTGTGCCACGGTTCTGAGGATTGAATTCAGGTACGAAGTATGTTTTTAATGGTCGAGGCCTTGGCAGGTAATTGTTAGTTTTTGCATTGATTGAGGACAAACAATAGTTTGAGTTTTGGGGTCTGATAAGTGTGTAAAAGTACTATTTTCTCACCTTTTTTGCTCATATTATTTTAGACTTAGGCGCATTTTAGTTGAATTGTTAGGCATTCATGCATAATTTCCTAGTTTCCTTCGTTTTTGAGCTTGATAGTACATTTTGGTTGTTTTCGTGGAAAATTCACTGCTGGTGCGCTTTACTATGTGCATGTTAGGATTGCCGTGAAAAGTGCGAATTGCCGTGGCAATTCAGAAGAATACTGAAGGACATGCCGAGCTGATTGCCGAGCGGTTGCCAAGGCAAGTCGGAATTTGTGAGCTGCTGAGGATAAAGTTGAGAGAATCTTGGCGCCATTAACCTTGATTTATTTCCTCTTAAATGGGATGATATGAAATTATGGATAGAAAATAAAGCATGAATTATTTCCATATCTTTAGATAAGGAAATAAAGCTTGAGTTATTTCCATATCTTTAGATAAGGAAATAAAGCTTGATTTATTTCCATATCTTTAAATAAGGAAATAAAGCCTAAAGTATCTCCTCTAGAAAAGGGAATAAATCAAATCTCATTAAAAATCCTTGGAGCTTTTCGTGCCTAAATAAGAAGACTCAACCACAACCCTTGAGAAGTAGAGGATTTGGGTGAGAAAAACATAGGATTGTTCGACATCTTCTTTTTCTTCTTTATTTCCATCCAATTCATGTTGGGAAATTTTTATCTTGTGTTTCTTTTGCAACCAGCCATGAACTAAATATAATTGACTTGGGTTATTGTGTTTTGTGGTTGTGAAAACGTTTGAATTTGTTTAGGTTTTTGAGTTGCAATTTAAATTCAAAAAGTAACATACATATTAAGCGATAAGATACGAGTATACTTTTGTATTACTAATGACTTGACTCCATTTCTACTTCCTCCTTCAACGCTTTCCAATCTGCCGAGAATCGAACATAAACGAATAACCAAGGCAAAGATTTTCCTACTTCCTACAGTTACCTGAATGTTTTGGACTTCCTAGTTTTTCTTAGCTCAGACCAGTGGCGGATCTAAAAATTCAAGAATGGAGGTTCAAAATATTTTTTTCTCAAATGAGGATGCATGTTCTCATTTTCCCATATACACACTAAATTATTTTTTTTAGAAAAAAATTAACACTAAAAGATAACTACCCCAAATGGGGGTGCAATTGCACCTCTTCAAGGCCATATGGCTCCGCCACTGGCCCAGACAACAGTGGTCAAAGCCTATTTACAGTCGTTTCATTTTTCTTAACCATTGGTCGAGGGTTCGATCATCTCTCTAGGCAAGGAACAACTTTAAAATTTGTCGCCAGCGTCTGCCACTATATGGGCTAACAAAAGGCGAAAGGGTTAGTAATTAGGCTCGCTCTAGTGGACACCTTGAGAAACAAAAAGAAAATCAATTTAGGTATACATCAAATATAATTAATTTAAATATTTGTTTAAACTAGATACTAATTTTTTCAACTTTACAATAATATCAGGATTTGGCATAATCAATCTATTGGAGGATAATAATATATTAAATAAAAATATAATAGTATTATAAAATAATATTGGAATAAATTATAAAAATATAAAATAAGATGTTTTTGTATTAAATAAATAAAGACTAAATTGAATTAAAAATGTATCACATGACACAATTTTATTAACCAATTTCTTTAACATATTGAGATAAAATAAATAATGAAATTAAAAGTTAATGGATCGAACGTCTAAAAAAAACACTTTATGGTACAACAAATTTAGAAATGTATAATTAAGGAACAAACAGTCCTTTAAACGTTTTCTGTCATAGTCATATTCAATAAGTACTATATTTTATTTATAAACAAATGGATACATTATTTTATTTTTTGAAAGGATGAATCCGCTTTTATTGATATAGAAAAATATTGATACGAGCCTCGTTAAAAAAAATTCTAAGCCTAATTGGGAGAAAAAAAAAGGTGCATTGTATCAATGTTAAGGGAACAACAATCCAAAAACAACCAAGTACAAAAAATGACAAACGTGTACCACACTTACCCCAACATATCTTAGAACACTAGCAAATTACAACAAATTAAATCAGCACACTTTGGCATAGATCTACTGCACGCAAGATTCCTTTCTTAGCCAGATTGTTCGCTACGGCGTTACTCTCCCTCGGAATGCTGGATGCACCATTCAAAACCTTTGCAAAGATTGAAAATAGATAGCAATAGTGGCTTGAAGGAAACTGGCCGGCAGCAATGTGGTCTCTTCACCCAATCGACCACTATCATGCTATCGATCTCGATTATCAGTTTAAACTTGTTGTCCTAAGGGGAAGCTTTAAAGAGAACATGCTTCCTTTACTGCTAAAATTTCAGTAGTGGTTACATCAACAACACCAACTGGTTTGGAGAAACAAATAAGACATCTCGATCGGTCATCTCGCAGGCAGCCGCCGATGCCTGCTTCACCAAAACAACCGTTTACTTCCCCGTCAGTGTTGAATTTAAATAGCCTGAGGGAGGAGGTTACCAAATGGTGGATCTCAAGGGGGCAGTCTTAGGTCTGAGTTGGCCAAAGTATTAAGGGCACCTCAACAAATCATTGTGTGATATGCATGCTTCCGGCCATTTTGCATTGCACCAGCAACTCAGACGATAAATGCAAAGATCAAATAATTGTTCAACATTAACCTTAGTTCCCTTAAAGATAATTTCATTTCTATAAAGCCAACTAGTCCAAATGAAACAATAAACACTTAGTTTCCATACCATAGAGTTGATTTGCAAAGGGGACACAGAGAACCATAATTGAAGCACCCCATGGACTGTAGCAGGGATGACAATCTGAAGTTTCCACAGGGACTACCATCTTTGCCAGTTATTCCAAACAATTGGGCAATGGCACAACAAGTGGTTGACCGTTTCAGGGGCTGAATTACACATGGGGCAAAGCAGAGGTGAATTATTTAAGCATCATCTTTTAGACAACTCGACACAGCTTTCCAAACAAAAGCCTCCACTTTAAGGGGTGAGAGACTAGTCCAAACTAACTTCCATATCTCGTCTTTGATTGGTGAAATGGCTACATCATTCTCACAAACAGATTTAATGCTGAAAACACCGTTGGAATCAGCGATCCAATGAATACTATCAGCCACGTTAGGTTTAGATCTGAAATTTGAGATAGCTGAAAGAAAAGTTGTTCCAAAATTCGATCTCTCAATCAAATAAGTTTCTCCAAAGGGGAATGTTCCACTGCCAAATGCCATCAATAATAGTTTCGAAATCAACAATAGATCCAGATTTCTGATTAGCTAAAGAGTAAATTCTAGGAAAAGCGATCTTCAAGGCCAAAAGACCAACCCAAATGTCGTTCCAGAAATCAATTCATTTACCACCCCGACTAAGAATCTAATATTTTGCATAAAGAATTCATCATTTGAAGAAAGGTTGTGGTGATATTTCTCCAAATCCATGATTTATTGGATTACTTCAGATTTTTGGGTAGGATAGATTGGGAGTTACCCTCGTGTCTTGCTGCAATGAAAGGCTGTCGGGTTCCGCTCCGTAATGCTAAATCCATTTGAGTAATAATGTACGGTTTTTGCATTTGAAATCCATTAAACCCAACCCACCATGAGACTTCGGAAGGCAAATGGTCTCCCAGCTCAACCAATGTATGGCTCTCAGATCGTATGGACCCCAAAGAAATTTGGCAATTAGACTAGACAACAGGGATCATATATGGCCTGACATTGGAATAATTGAAATGAAGTAAATCCCCAGGTTAGATAGAACTGGCCTCACTAGTGTAATTCATCCACCAAAGGAAAGAAAATTAGCTTTCCATTCCTCCAACTTTGATCTTACTTTCTTGACGATTGGATCCCAGAGGAGAATATCATTTTTACTGTGCCCCAGAGGTAGTCCTAAATAGGAACAAGCAGTTTTCGCTTTTGCAACAGATCGAGGTTGCCCATTCATCAACCGTTGTATTTTCAATATTAATACCGAGCAGTTTAGATTTCTTCAACGCGAGTTTGATGCCTTTCAGAATGCTCACAATGTTTCGAACCTCTGACGAATTGGAGATGGGAAATGGCCTCTGAGCTACTGCCAATCCGGATGCCATTGAAAACACCCATTGAGTTAGCCTTATTCAACATCAAACTTAAGGCTTCATCTATGATATTGAATAGCAACGGAGATAGCGGACAACCTTGTCTAAGGCCACATCTTATAGAAAGAGACTTTGAAGGAGAGCTGTTTACCAATATAGAAATGGAAAGCTTTGCAGAAATCGGTTTTGAATACAATCCCTTGGAGACCTCTATTGCGAGTATAGTGGATAACTTCATTCGCTATTAAAGAACAGTCAAAGATTTCCGCAAAAAATGAATTGTGTAACTCCAATGATTTCCGCAAGAACGTTGCTTAGGCGTAACGCGAGTACTTTTGCCAATAGCTTATACACATTTCCCTTAGACTAACTGTTCGGTAGTCTTCCAAAGAAGATGGCGACTGTGTCTTTGGAATGAGAATTATGAACGAATGGTTAAAAGATCAGTCTTTAGTCTCACCTCTGTATAAATCCAAAAAGAACAACAATACTTCTTCTTTGATACTCGACCAGAACTGTTTTAAAACCCCGATGTTAAATCCATCTGATCTGGGAGCTCTTGAACTATTTAAGGAGGAAAGCGCGAGCCAAATCTCATCCAGTGTGAATGGTTTTTCAAGAGACTTAGCTGATTCCAAACTCAGAGAATTAAGTTGACAATCAAACTTCACCACATGAATGGTAGAAACTTTATTATAAATTTCCTTGAACTGTGATTCAACTGCTAATTTAACTCTTGCAGGATCTTTAATGCTAACTCCTTTCACATTCAGACTTTCAATGTGATTAATTCGCCTCCTGGATGAAGCCAGCAAGTGAAAAAAATTGGTGTTCCTATCTCCAATTTCGAACCATTTTAATTTTGATTTCTGCAACCATTCCCGCTCCTCCCTCATTATTCGATTCCACAATTTAGCTCGGAGGGTCCTCAACTCTAACATTTTAGATCGCTCCCTGTCACCATTACTGATTTCTGTCTCAATTAGTTTGCATTTGTCTTCAATAGCTTTAATGGACTCAGATTCTTCACTTGGCTTGTCTTCCGCCCATTCCTTTGAAATTACTTTGCACTGACGAAGCATCTTCATGATCCCTGCACCTTTTTTAGTGATTCTAGCAGATCCTTATCATCTCCCCAATGGTGAAACCATTTGAAGGGCTTAGGACCCCACGACAGACTGCTAATTGACAGCTTCACATGATTATGGTCTGAGATTCCTCTAGCTAATGTATGCTGGATTAGAGATGGCCACCGAGATACAAACTCAACAGATAAAAGGAAACGATCAAGCCTACTATAGGAGGGGCTATCCCTTAAGCTTGACCAAGTGAACTTAGGTAAATCGACCAACTTCAGATCGTCTATAAATTCTGAAAAGGCTACCATAGCACTTCTTAGGATGCTTTCCTCAGAGGAACATACAATATTAAAATCTCCCCCAATATAATAGGAATATTATATTTTGCAGCCCACAACCTGATATTTGAAAAAACTTCTTGCCTCTTATGAAATTGGTTAGGATACCATCAGACATTTGACATTTAGAGGAATGATTATACTCAGCATTGCAATGAAGCTTGACTCAACAAAGGAATATTCAATAGAGAAAAAATCTGTATCCCACATTGTGATGACCCAATTGAAGGAGAGGCTATAATTTCATACTTCACATACCCAGCTTTCAGGCTTTTTGCGGTTCTGTCATCCACTCCTCCTAATTTGGTGAATCCCGATTCTGGAACCTTGATCTTATGTTTCTCTGACTTGTTGAAGCTCGAATTGTAGTTTATCCAATCTGGACCTGAAAAAAGAGAGGCTTCATATCTTTTGGATATAAGTTTTAATAAATTTATATCTCAATATTGTTTTTGTGTCATTTTACGTTTTGGTTATTTCTCATTGGCTGTTTAAAATTCAAGTCTGAGACTCTAAATTAATTAACCATATTCAAATAATCAAAATGATGTGTTATATATAGTACATGGTTTATCAAGACGAGCTCATTTAATTTATAATTCTAAAGATATATAAGATTTTTAAAATGATATTATTATCTTAGTAAAAAATATATTACGAGACTCTTTCTTGTAATTTATTAAACCAAAATATTTTCTTTTCCCTCATATAAACAATATTTAATTCAACTCATTGAGGCCCCTCTAATCTTGGACTTTGTGCGATCACTCATATCACACATGCTCAAAACCCACATTAATATCATATAATGAAACTAAATATTTAAATTATTTAACTTTTATTTTGAAAAATTATTTTGAATTATCAGTTCAAATATAATGGTATATCGCTAACAAAGTGTGGAGATTTATCTAATAATATAATTTTATATGAATAAATTGATTTTTTTTTGGCAAAGTACATATTTATTTTATGGTCTATATTCAATATTCATGACTCTCATTTTTAGCAATGTCGTCTCTAAGGTGAGAACTCATATTCTCTCTTTAGGAGAGTAGTGTGCCTTGTCATTACATCCAACCCTTGTTGGGTGAATATATTGATTTTGATTACATATTTTTATTAACTCTTTTGAATTTTCTAATAATATGAATTAACCCAACCCAATTAATGCTTTCATGATTTATCATTCGGACTAGTCAAGGATTTATGTTTTCTGCTTTATTAATTATACATCGAAAATTTTCACAATTATAAATAAACTTTGATGAAATATAATGTGAGGTATAAGTTTTGAATTTATACAATTTTATATAAGAAATTTTAATTTGTTTCAATTTTTACAAACTATTAATATATTGTCAATGTACTATTATTTGATGTTTACTTACTGTGAAAACAAATCAATATCATTATATTCATGAGATCCATTAATTGGTCTAATAGTTAAAGATTTTCATATTGTCGCATCTTTTATGGGTTCAAATTTCGGTATGAGAATATAATATCGATTTAATCAAAAAAATATCATTATATTCATTCAATATGAAAAATATACAAATATATTAATTTTTAAAATATATAATTAAATTGAAATCAAAGTCTTATGAACATATAAACTGTAATCAAAGTTTTATGTATAAAAATATGTAAAATCAAAGTTAATGTATCAGATTACACATTAAACAAATTTTATATGTAATTTGATATTTTTATGTGTAATTTGATATTAATACCATTATAAATAAACGGTAATTAACTAGCATTATTAGAAACAAACATATTTTATTTACAAATGATGATACCTTGACTTCTTTTTTTTGCATTAAGGTCGGATTCCAAATTCAAAGTTCATCATTATATCATTAATTAACTGCTTAAACATTCTTTTGATAGAAATTAAAGGCCTAAACTAAATATTAAACGAAAAAATGTAGGGTTAACTATTGGGATGATTACTTATGTTTTTCCCCAGTACAGAGTTGATCACCGATTTTTAAAAACGACCAGTACGGTCACTTGCGTTTTCGATCTGTAAACTTTTGGTCACTGGGAGTTGTCGTTAAACTTAAACGGGAGATTGATCTGGTACAATAAAAAAGGATAAATTACTTAGATGGTCCCTAAAATATTACTTCACTTCTATTTTGATCACCAAAATAAAAACAATTTGTATAATTACACATTTAATCCTCTATATTTACAAAAAAATTTATTTCTTCTCCCCTCCACCATTTTCCATATTCTTCTCCATCTAACCTAATCCCTAATTTTCTACTATGTTAATCCCCAATCACTTCTAATGTTCGGAGACACGTTAAATTCTGTATTCCTTTTGGCAAAAAAGCTGCAACCATTTGTATTTTGGAGATGTCTCAACTTGACTAACTTTCTGAATCTACGTGACAGTTCCTTGAGATTTCTATATCACCTGATATTTATGGTTTGCAAGTTGCATAAATCACACAGTGTCATGCAACTTCTCCAAACATGTATTTTCCTCCAAATTAAGGTACCTCAAATGCATTAAGTTGCCTATTTCGTTCAGAACTTCTTTAATTGAATCTTGTCTCTGGTTGCTTTTGCTCAAGTTTAGCATCCTTAGACAAGTCAAGTAGTGCAGCAAATTGGAACTCTTGAAAGAAAGAATGCATTGCTAAGTTGTCGAAGTTTTCTTTACTCATGATGATCTCCATTCTTTTATGTTGTGTCTCTCCAAGAGTCCCCAACAGACCATAAGCAATCTATTACAATAAAAATGCATCTTTATTAGAATGAGAATTTACCCAATCAATGATGAGCACCTTCTTCGCCCCAGCAACCTGAGCTGCATTGTTGTGTAAACCTTATGAATATTAAACAGAATATCAAAACCTATACAAACCATTTATCCAGAAAATATAGCTGAAGCAAGGTCAGTACACAAACTAGCTGCAATTCTAGCAGCACGTGCTAAATGCTCATTAGCATATGTATCAATAGAAAAGTAACTTTTAGGGGGAAAATAACTCATAATGCAGATTCTATTTCATGTTAACATCATTGGGAAAAACAGACATGGACCGATTATGAAAGAATCGACCTTGAATCAAGGTTATAAAGGTCAAAGTGAAGATATTTGCGTATGTAACAGAACCAACAAATAAAGTGATACCAATTTTTATGATTCTACTGATTAATGATGATCTTCGAACAAAAAAGAGAGAGATTAATATAGTAAAAAATTAGGGATTGAGTTAGATAAGGAAGATATGGAAGATGATGGAGGGGAGAAAAAATAAAAAAAATGTTAATATAAAGAATTAAATGTGTAATTATACAAATTATTTTTATTTTAGTGGTCAAAATAAAAGCAAAGTAATAGTTTAGGGACTATCTAGGTAATTTATTCTTCTTTTTATTGTGCCAGATCAGCCTCCCGTTAAAGTTTAAATGGAACAAACGTCTCAGTGACAAAAAAATTACAGATTGAAAACGTAAGTGATCTTACTGGTCGTTTTTGAAATCAGTGACCATCTCTGTACTGGGGGAACATAAGTGACCATTCTAATAGTTAACCCAAAAATGTATTAACATGAGAATAATTCTACAACGTGTGTCGAACACCGTTGAACACCATCAAATTAATTAATAAAAATTAAAAATCTCAAGGACACAACATTCAATTAATTATTATTTAAAATAATATTTTAATTAAATTAATTTTCATATATATATGTATTATATTTTTTAATCTTTATTTTCAAATAATTGAATCATATACCAACCATTAAATTAAAAAACCTTAAATGCTTTTGCAACTCTCCTCCGGAGATATTCACTACTTCTCGATCCATCAATTACTCAATGAGAAGCGGCTTCATCACATCCGAAACAAATTGGGGATGCATGTATGAATCACATATCTTTTGATGCAACAAGTTTCTGACTGTAGATTGAAATTTGGGAGTGATCTCGCCGGCGGGGAATGTGGACCATGCTCGAACGGCGGTTAGGCTGCAGCAGGGACAGAGGCGCGGCGGCGACAATTTCGTCGGTGAACGGTGGCTAACGGCAGTGGCGGCTGGAATAACAAATGAGAAAGTTTTAGAATTTTTTAATTTAGAGGTTGGTATTTAATTTAATTATTTGAAAATAAAGATTAAAAAATATAATATATATAAAAATGATTTAATTAAAATTTTATTTTAAATAATTATTAATTGTATGTTGAGTGCTTGAAATTTTTAATTTTTATTAATTAATTTAATAGTGTTCGACACGTGATAAACTTATTGTTAATATAATAATACAAGATGCATGTTATATAAAAAAAAAATAATACAAGATGCATGTTGACAATGTAGCCATTGACTTTGCCCCCACCATTATATCAAGCAATGCACCGGTTTATTCTGTCGTTACGTCCACCTTGAAATTTTGGCCGTTGACTTAATTACTCAGCTCATGAAAAAGGATGTTAGCCTTAAATGATAAAAGTTTAACAAGTGTGTTGGAGATTCAGCAGGTTGATGGTAATAAGTTTCCAGCCAATCCTTACCAAGGGAGAATATGTCTTGTATCCCTATAAAATACTACTTGTATCAGTTTCTGTATTTTCATACTAAGAACAGCATTTTCATCGGTAATATTCAAGCAAAAGTTGTTATATACTTGCATTCATGTTGATCCAAGGTCTGCCGATCGATCGATGTTACAGGTATGATATATATACATTATACATATGCCACAGAATTTCTTCCTATTGTGATTGCTATGTTCTTACACCCTTGGCAGAGTTTTATTTGTTTTGCAGTTGTTGGATGTTACAACCTGGAGGACAAGGAATGGATATGAAGACAAGATCCTTATGTTTGCCTTGAATACGGAAGTACCAAGTTCAGGACCAGAACCTGCACAGGTATCTCTCTGTCTGTATGAAATCGATCTCCACATTTATGGTTTGAAATTAACAGATCTCGTTCCAAACTAATTTTGTTTAGATGGAGGGAAGAATCCTACCTTCCAGGAGAAATTCGTGTTCACGCTTATCGAAGGCCTCAGGGAACTGAATGCAGTAGTTTGGAACAGAAACAGTATCACCGCGGACGATCTTATCGGCAGTGGAAGGTGAATGATCTCATCTGCATTGAGAAAAACAACTTCAACTTACTTTAGATTCTGAACTGAGTAGTTTTTGCTTATGTTGCAGGGTTCAACTCCACAAAGTCCTGTCCCAAGGTTATGATGATTGTACCTGGCCACTTCAAAGCAAATCTGGCAGGTTAGCTGAATAGGAGCGCGTATAATCTCTAATAACCATGACCATACTTTGTACCGCCTTTCTGATGGATTTATTTGGACACAGGCACTCAGGAGAAGTAAGACTTATTAGAAAACCCTAATAACAGACTTTGATATTAAAGAGAAAGTATCATTTGAGAGGATTTCATAATTTTATTTCTTACTTGAAAAAAGTTTACAGGAGAGGAAATTTATAGAGCTGAAAAGAATAAGCTAGAAGAATTCTAAACCAATTCTGTTGAAATTGTTGAAGGAGTAACAAACTCCTGCCAGCTGTAAAGATGCAACTGCATGGCAATGAGCTGGTCTAACAGCTTTTCCCGCCCAGGTATTTCTTCAATATGCTCCCTGCTCTTTAGGTTGCTGAAGTTCTTCAATTGATAAGACTCCAAGCTTCCGTCGAAACATTTGAAAGTAACCTTTTGTAAGTGGTTTGGTGAGTCCATCAACCACTTGATCCGACGCAGGAACATAGTTAACCCTGAGTTCATTTGCTGCAACCCTCTCCCTGATGAAGTGAACATCTAATTCAACATGTTTACTTTTCGAGTGATAAACAGGATTTGCACTCATGGCTATGGCTCTTGAGTTGTCACACCAGATGACTGGTATGGAGGGTAAAGGAACCAGCATTTCATGAAGAAGAGTATTCATCCAAGTCACTTCTGAAGCAACATCAGCCAAGTTCCTATATTCAGCTTCAGTTGTTGATCGTGAGACTGTTTTCTGTTTTCTGGAGCTCCATTGAACAAGATTTCCTCCAAGATAAACACAATTGCCAGAGATTGATCGTTTGTCATATGTGCTTCCTGCCCAATCAACATCAGAGAAGGCTACTATTTGACAGGGATCTGAGGAACGTGAGAACACCAGACCATGGTCAAGTGTGCCATTTAAGTATCGTAACACTCGCCTTGCTGCAGAAAGGTGTAACTCACATGGATTGTGCATAAATTGAGCCAATTTACTTACACTGAAGGTAATATCAGGTCTCGTATGGCAAGCATACAGAAGTGATCCTATCAAACTTCGATATTCCTGAGCATTGTCCAAGGGCTTCCCTGCATCTTGTGTGAGTTTCAAAGATGTGACCATAGGTGTAGGCATTGCTTTTGAATTAGTCATTTGAGCCTTGGTTAGGATCTCCAAAATAAACTTCTTCTGACTTATCATTAGAACATCTCCAATTCGAGTGATCTCAATCCCTAGAAAATAGCTTAGTTCACCAAGATCTTTTAATGAGAAAGTGTCACCAAGCTGTTGCACAACATTGTTAATTTCACTGGTCGAGGATCCTGTGACTATAATGTCATCTACATACACAAGAACGTATGTGATGAACCCATTGTTATTCTGAATGAACAAAGAGGTGTCTGCTTGAGAGCTCTTGAACCCCTTGTCAAGTAAATGTTGTTTGAGTTTCGAGTACCAATTTCTGGGAGCTTGTCGAAGGCCATACAAAGCCTTTTGTAGCTTGCATACTAGCTGTGAGCCATCAGATGTTGTTTCTTCAAAGCCTGAAGGTTGTTGCATGAAGACTTCTTCATGTAGCTCCCCATTTAAGAATGCGTTATTTACATCTACCTGTCTTAGAGACCATATGTTGCTAACTGCCAAGCTAATCACAACGTTTATAGTAGAAGGTTTAACCACAGGACTAAATGTGTGTTGAAAGTCCTGTCCATGCACCTGTGAAAACCCCTTTGCCACGAGTCTTGCCTTGTATCGCTGAAAAGATCCATATGAATTCTTCTTGATTCGAAACAGCCATTTGCACCCAACAATTGATCTGCCTGCTGGAAGAGGGACCAAGGACCACGTATTGTTGTTTCTTAAGGCATTGAACTCAGCGAAAACAACCTCTTTCCAACTTGGAAGTTCGAGAGCTTCTTGAATTGTTGAGGGCTCACCATCGAGGCATTTAAGACTCGCGAGGTAAAGTTTGGGTTTGAAAATACCCAATTTACTTCTGGTAATCATATGGTGACCTTCAGTCTGTGTTTGTACCAAAGAGTTTGTAGCAGGTGCATCATCATTATGACAATCATTAAGTGGACTGTTGTCATGGTGATCATCGTCACATATAGTAGGGGCAGTAGGTACAGTTGCGATATCATCATGTTGTGGCATTATAAGAGAAGTAGGTGATGAGGGAATAGTAGGAACCTGAGCATGAGGAGTAGGGTTATTTTCAGCTGTTTCATCATGGAATGAAGGTGTAGTAGCATCAACTTGAGAGTTTGAACTTGTTGCATGGTGAGGGAAGACATTCATCGTGGGACTATCAGGGGTGGTATCACCATATGGAGTAGGAGGCTGTTGTGAAGTGTCAGGATTATCATCAGATTGAGTATGAGTATCAACGAGAGGAGTCTTTGTTGTTGCATGTGGTATAGGAAAAGAGATAGGGTATCGAGTATCTGAGTTATTAGGAGCTTGTGAGGATAAGATATCACCTGCATAGAGAAACCTATGTTCATCAAACACCACATGTCGAGACACATAGATATGGCCATCCTTTGCCATGCATACATAACCCTTGTGCTGAGTGCTGTAGCACAGAAATGTGCATGCCTGAGACCTGAAGCTGAGTTTATGATGTTGATAGGGTCGCAAGTGGGGAAAACAACAACATCCAAAAACTCGTAAGAAGTTGTAATCTGGAGGCTTGTTATATAGCTTTTCAAAAGGAGATAAGCCAGATAGTACTCTTGTAGGGAGTCGATTGATCAAATGTACTGCTGTGCTGACAGCATAAGACCAAAATCTGAGAGGGAGTGATGCTTGAGCCAGAAGTACAAGGGCAAGCTCGACGATGTGTCGATGCTTGCGTTCCACTACACCGTTCTGTTCTGAGGTGTGTGGACAGGTGAGCCTGTGTTTTATTCCCAAGGAACTCAGAATGGTGGAGAGCGTTCGAAACTCACCACCCCAGTCACTTTGCACCTCATTTATGGTTGCACCAAACTGAGTCTGAACAAGCTTAGCAAACAACTGAAATGCCATGCAGGCTTGATCCTTTGTTTTCAACAAATAAAGCCAACAATGCCTTGTAGTAGAGTCCACAAACGAAACATAATAACGATGACCATTGGATGTAACCTGTGCAGGACCCCATAGATAAGTGAATGCAAGCGTAAATGGAATAAGGTAATCAGTGGTGGAGTCAATGAACGGTAACTTATGGCTCTTGCCCATTCTACAAGCCTCACAAATTTCAGTGAACAGTTTGTTATTACTTTGCAAAGGGAGTACAATATTAAGTTGGTTACAAATTTGCACTAAGGTAGACTGAGCAGGATGCCCAAGTCTCTTGTGCCATAGCTCAGCCAACTGATTTGATTTGCTAACAACATTGATTTCACATTTGCTTGAAGGATCAACTGACTCACCACCTCGAAACTGATATAGACCATCACTCTCTTCTCCTTTCAACAGAATGTCACCACTGGCTTCATCTCGAACAAGGCAATTGGAAGCATGGAATTCGAAGTAAACCTGATTATCTCTAGCAAGCTTTGACAGGGATAAGAGATTCTTAGTTACTGAAGGTACATAAAGAAGTTCATTTATCAATAATGTTTGAGAGGGAGTCTGAATGAAAGATGTACCAGTCTTGTATATATTTAAATTGTGACCATTGCTAACCACCAACGTACCTGGGCCTGTGAAGTCAGATCCCTGCATGAGCTTAGTGCTATCATGTGTAACATGATGAGTCACACCAGAATCGACAACCCACAGATCAGTTTCAGTTTGAGGATTGGAGCCCTGAGCATGAGTGCAAGTGAGACATGAAGCAGGTGTATCCATAACAGTCACAAGAGCATTCGATGAGTCTTTGGTGGAGGGTGTAGCAGATGAGTTGCCAAATGCTTGATCGAAACGATGCCAACAACGATCAGCTGAATGGCCTGGCTTACCACAGATCTGTCAATGAAGGCGTGGTTGACCCCTGCCTCGAGCACCATTCCGACCTCCTTGAAACTGTTTCGAGCGTCCAGATCTTGAACCAGGTGATGAAGGCAACGCTGAGTTATCCTGATAGCGTGCAACATTGACACTGATGGGCAATTGCAACTGGTTATGGAAACCACGGATCTGAGTTTCAGCATCAACAAGAACTGTTTTGACACCATCCAGGGTATAAGGGTCTTTGCTGGCAGTGATAACAGCCATAAATGGCTTGTACTCAGGAGGCAACCCATTGAGAATCGTTGCAATTTGCTCCATCTCGGATATAGAACTGCCACAAGCATCTAAGGCATCTGTGACTTCCTTGACTTGGGTGAGATACGATCGCATGGTGTCATCACCTTTACGTAGGGAACGTAACTTGTAGTGAAGACTCAAAGCAGAAGTTGCCGATCGATTAGCAAAGAACTGAACCACCGTGGACCAAACTTCAGATGTTGTTTCTGCCCCAACAAATTGAGGAAGAAGGTGGGAGTTGATCGTGGAGAGTAACCAGGATGCCAGGGCACTGTCTTGGGCGACAAAATCTTCATACTCCTCATTGAGGATCATCTGCCCGGTGGAATCAGTGACAGTTTCCGGAGGAGCCTTGACTTTGCCGGTAAGGAGACGTTCGAGGCGATGACTTCGAACTGTAAGAAGCACATGTTGCTTCCAAAGAAGGAATTTCATCTCATCCAGTACAATATTAACCTTCTTGTTGGTGAAGGTCTTGCCATTCTTTGACAAGCCTGTCGAATCAGAAGGTGTGGAGGCAGAATCACCAAGCATCGCGACGAGCAGAAAGAATTACAGAGAGAAAGAAAGGTCCAGGACACCGGCGAAAGATACCATATTAGAAAACCCTAATAACAGACTTTGATATTAAAGAGAAAGTATCATTTGAGAGGATTTCATAACTTTATTTCTTACTTGAAAAAAGTTTACAGGAGAGGAAATTTATAGAGCTGAAAAGAATAAGCTAGAAGAATTCTAAACCAATTATGTTGAAATTGTTGAAGGAGTAACAAACTCCTGCCAGCTGTAAAGATGTAGCTGCATGGCAATGAGCTGGTCTAAAAGCTTTTCCCGCGCAGGTATTTCTTCAATAAGACTCATATTGTGAACAATATGAGGTTATACTGGAATTATGAAGAAGTAGAACAATGACAGTGAATGGAAGAGAAGTAGAATGGTAAAGAGAGACGGTACTCGCATTGTTTTATTTATTAATCTCGTAATATATCTCAAATGAAGAGACCGAGAGCATTTATACAATAACACTCATATCACCAGCCTTGGATCAGCTATCTAACAACCTATAACCGTTCTAGCTGGCAGCATAACAAAATCTAACTAATTCTCTTTCCCTTGACCTGACTCATACTCATAACATTCCACTTACTATCTTTTTCTTCTGAACTTGTTTAAAAACACTTTGAACCAAAGCAAAGAACCTGCAGCAACAAAACATAAAAAAACACACAGGAAAGCACTGTAAAAACTAACCAACAAACAGTAACCTCAATCAAGCACAAGTACTCAACAGCTCAGACATGGAAACCACAGCCAATTTACTCCTGAAACGACAAAAGGATACAGCAGAGAGAGGCTTTGTCATGATGTCGGCAACTTGTTCACAGGCGGGGATTTCATTGACATTGATTTGTCCAGCTGCTACCTTTTCTCGAACGAAATAAAGATCAAGCTCAACATACTTAAACTTTGAGTGCATAACAGGATTGGCCGAGATAGCAATAGCGCTGGAATTATCGCACCACAAAGTAGGTTGACCATCCGAAGCAACAAACAATTCCATAAGTAAGAACTGAAGCCAGACAATTTCAGTTGTAGCAGAAGCAACACTCCGATACTCTGCTTCGGCCGTAGAGCGAGAAACAACATATTATTTCTTTGAACCCCACGCTATTGGATTACCACCAAGAAAAACACAAAACCCCGTAGTTGAACGGCGATCATCTAAGTCAGAGCCCCAATTGGCATCTGCGAAAGCTGTAATAGCTAGACGAGAAGATGATTTAAACAACACGCCAAAATCAAGAGTACCTTGCAAATACCTTAGGATTCGCTTGACTACTTGAAGGTGAGTATCCAAGGGATTTTGCATAAATTGGCATACCCGATTGACAACGAATGCAATCTCGGGTCTAGTAACAACAGCATATTGAAGAGCACCGACGACACTTCTATAAAAAGTGACATCTGAAACAGGTGTTCCAACATGAACAGAGAGATGAGCATTGGATATCATGGGTGTAGGCAGCCCCTTTGCATTATCTAAATCACTTCGTTGTAGCAACTCCCTAATACATTTCTTCTGACTCAAGAATAAACCACCCTTTGTATAGTGGACTTCAATACCTAAGAAGTAATGTAAAACACCCAAATCCTTTAATGAAAACGCAGTATTTAACTCATCAATAACCTGCTGAACCTCTCGATCATCACCCCCCGTGAGAATAATATCGTCAACATAGACGAGAAGATACAACATGCTATTTTCAGTTTTCTTAACAAACAGCGATGAATCTGACTTTGAAAGACCAAAACCCATTGATACTAAGTGAGCACGAAGTGTTTCAAACCAAGCACACGGTGCTTGTTTCAACCCATAAATCGCCTTGTGAAGCTTACAAACAAAACGACGCTTGTCACCTTGTTCATATCCCGGTGGCTGAATCATATATACTTCTTCAGCGAGATCGCCATTTAAAAAGGCGTTGTTAACATCGACTTGTCGTAAGCACCATTCTTTGTGAACATCAATAGAAAGTATAGTCCGAACAGTAGCAGGCTTTACAACGGGACTAAAAGTCTCATGGAAATCCCAGCCTGCACGCTGAAGATAACCTTTCGCCACCAACCTGGCCTTGTACCTAGAAATTGAGCCATCGACATTCTTTTTCAATTAAAAAATCCATTTACAACTCACCGCTGTCCGATCAGAAGGCAATTCAACAATAGACCGAGTGTTATTACGAACAAGTGCATCATATTCTTCTTGAGCAACCTTCCTCCAATTTTCATCAAGCATGGCTTCCTGAATAGTTCGAGGTTCTTCAACAAAAGAAGTAATTGCCGAAGAGGCATCAATATTGAACACTTTCGGCTTCCGAATTCCATGCTTCCCTCTGGTCATCATCGGCTGAAGATTAGTAATAGGGGAGAAGAATCAACCTGGTCGGGAGGAGAATCGTGAGAAAGTAAAATATCACTTTGTTTACAACCAGTTACAGACGCATGAAACTCTTGATTTGGGTGAGCATCCAGACCACTGTGTTCCGCATTATCGCTGGAAGAACCACCAGTAGTTAAAACATCATGAGGGGTAGTAAGACGTTCAGCAACACTAACTGGACTCAAATTAACATTATCACCAACTGGGCTTGAATCATTACTATTATGGGGCCCAGACCCAAACTCACTGACCAACTGATCACTAGAAACCTCAGGAGACTGCACAACACGAGTTGAACTTGAAGAAAGAACAGGCTCATGCATAACAGGCTCATTAACAAGTGGGCTTACCTCTCGATTATCACCAGAACCAGCTAGAGATTGAACACCAGTGGGCTCAACAATTAACGGGCTCACCTCTCGTTCATCACCAGAACCAGCTAGAGTTTGAACAGTAGTGGGCTCAACATCAACACGTGGGCTGATATTCACATCAGCAGGCTGAGTTAAATCACCCAAATCTTGCCCAATACCATCTGGGAATGGTGAATGTCGAGCTGAAACCGAGACACCATCCACTAACTGAGCAGCTTCAAGTTGAGGAGACTGTGACTTAGTAGAAGAGGAAGGACTCATGAATGGAGACGTAGTAACACCAGTGGGACCATTAGAATCAGAAGATGATAAAGAAACAATAACCAAGGGAACACTTTGAGAAACACCATGAAACCCTTTCTCGTGTAAAGTAGAATTACGAGATGCATCAACAAACGGAAAAACGGTCTCATCAAAGATAACATGGCGAGAGACAATAATACGTCCATCACTAGTAAGGCACTTATACCCTTTATGTAGGGGACTATAACCTAGAAAAGTATATAGGTTCGTCCAAAATTCAAGCTTATGTCGAAGGAAAGGACGCATCAACGGGTAACAAGCACAACCAAAGATACGAAAGAACTCATAATCAGGCTTCTGATGCATCAATACCTCAAAAGAAGACTTTCCATTATTCAAGGGAGTCGGCAATTGATTAATAAGAAAGACCGCAGTAATAAAAGCGTGACTCCAAAATTTCAAAGACAACCCTGCTTGAGACAATAACGTCAATCCCATGTCTACGATGTGTCGATGCTTGCGTTCGGCTTTACCATTCTGTTTAGAAGTGCTAGGACACGAAAGACGATGTTGTATTCCATTAGAACGAAGCCAGCTCGCCAATGCTTGATATTCGCCACCACCATCAGTTTGCAAAATCTTAATTTTATGCCCAAATTGAACATCAACCATTTTATAAAAATCAAGAAAACACTGATAAACATCAGACTTCTTTTTAAGCAAGTACATCCATGTATATCGACTATGAACATCAATGAAAGAAACATAATAGGAAAATCCATCAAAAAGTATATGCGCTGGTCCCCACACATCCGAGACAACCAAATGAAAGGGAGAATCATAGACAGTTGTAGATAGTGAGAAATGAAAGCTTATGAGCCTTTCTGTGTAGACAAGGAGAGCAAACATTGGGAATATTATTATTACTAATATCAATATTACAAGACTTCAATGCAGTCTTGAGTACACTTAGGGAAAGATGCCCTAGGCGTTTGTGCCACAACTCTAATGGTAAAGAAGATTTGGAAACATTACAAGAACGAGCAACTATAGGAGTAGAAACATCAGTAGACGAAACCACAGCAGCATTAGCAACGAACCCTTCAGAATGTAACTCATAAAGGCCATCAGGAGTGAGCCTCCCCTCTAGAAGAATCTGTCGGGTATGAGCATCCTTCACAAAACACTTATACGAATGAAACTCAAAAAACACGTTATTACCGCGAGCCAACTGAGATACGGATAAAAGATTCTTCTTAATATCTGGAACACACAACAAGTTACGCAAAAACAACGACCTATGTCTAGCTTGTAAACAACCATGACCAATATGAGAAATCGAAACTTCATCACAATTGCCCATAAGTAAAGAATTTGTACCTGTGTATGCAACCTCTGTTTGAAGATTGTCTCTAGCATTAGTTATGTGATGAGTTGCCCCTGAATCAGGGTACCAAACAGCCTCTCGAACACCCGAGGTGGGCATACCCGATGCACATGTACCAAGCAATGGTGTGGCAAAAAATGATGTAGGAGCTGGATGAAAACTGGAAACATTAGAATAGGAAAATGGAGGATGAGAAACATGTGAAGAAAATGGTGTGGAAGCTGATGATGGGGTTGCGGGAACAGGAGAATGAAGACCCTGAGAAAAGACTGAGCCAGTGCATGTAGGAGCAGTGTAGAACTGACCAACGGAAGGAAAAATATATGGTGCTGCACCAAAATTAGAGATAGGCCCTGTCGAGTAAAAACCAGAAGGAGAGGATGCAACAACATGAGAATAAGCCTGAAAGAGAGGTTGATTAGGACGCCAAGTACCACTATGAGGTTTATTAGGTGTCCTTTGATTAGAATCGACACGAGCAACACCCTGAGAATTAGGAAAACCATCAGAAACATCACTATTTCCAGAATATGGACCACGATAGGATTGATCAAAACGATACCAACACTTCTGAGCTAAGTGTCCAAACCTTCCACAAATTTGGCACTGAGGCCTATTAGAAGAAATACGACCTTGCGCACGTCCTCAAGAGAAATTATCACCACGCTGTGCTTGTGAAAAATTAGAAGAACCTTGTGTCTGAAATTGATTTCCAATCAACTCATTTGTATCCTCAACACTATCAGTCTTATCCCCTTTTGGAGTTACCACATTTGCTTGGATAGAAAAATTCTCAGCCAAGAATTCACGTTGCCTTGTTTCACAGTCGAGGAGCATCTCCGTAAGACTCTCAAGAGTTTGAGACTCGCGCGATGAAATGGCAATAACTGACTCAAACTCAGCAGTGAGGCCAGCAAGAACCACACTGACATGTTCTTGCTCTGTGACAGGATTGCCCGAAGCATTGAGTGTATCACAGAGCAATTTAATTTTGGCAAGATATTCATTCACGGACAGTCCTCGTTTCTTCTGAGAATGTAAATTGTGTCGTAACGCAGAGACCTTGGCAGAAGATTTCGCAACAAACATCTTCGCAAGAGCATTCCAAACTGCTCGAGAAGTAGTGAGACCAGTGAGCAAGGGAAGAACCTCAGCACTGACTGTAGACAGGATCCATGATGCAAGCAATTTATCTTGCTTCAGATATGCCAGAAAAGCTGGATTTTCAACAAGTTGACCAGATGCATCACTCATCATTTTATCAGGTGCTTTGTGATCAGAAATATAAGCCGTTAGACCATAGCCATCGATAACTAACTTCACCTGATGTTTCCACAAAATATAACTGCTCTCGACAAGCTTTACTGTATCTAGCTTGGGAAGTTGCTGAACAGAATAGACACTAGAAGTAGTCATGAGAATAGGTATCGAGTTTGAACTAGTTTGAACAAGATCCGATGGACCAGACGTAGACGAATCATTAGTCATAGTGAAACAAGCTCTTTGAGACAATTTATCAAACACAAGATGTGCAAGAACACAGCTACTCTATTAATGAAGATAAGCTATCACAACAACAGCCAAACAGGAGAAGATACGCAACAATATCACAACCAAACCAGCATTCAACATTAATTGACAAAAACAAACCAAACGCAACACCTAACCATCAATCGAAGTAAAGAAAATCACAACACAACTTCTCACAACCTCAAATCTAAAAACAGATGCTCTTCAGACTACTAATCTGCTCTTTAAATTCATGCAACAAGAGTCAGATATTCATGTAGTTCAGCCAGAGATCTGAAAATCGAAGATCAGAGAAAGTGAATCATAGATCAGAAAGAGTGAGTACATAAACCTTTTCAAGTTGAGCTGTGCTCGTCACTTTTCCGTAGATAACAGAAACGGAAATACTTACGATCAAGCCGCAATCCTCATGTTGAATTTGATTACTGAGTCACTCAAGCGATCTATGGTTATATTGAGCTTCAGTACACTGACAACGAGCCAAACAGAGAAATCACGCGCGAAACACCACCAAACTGTAACTTCACACATTAAGGTATGATCGGAACCTAACAGAGCACCGGAAACATCGCCGGACCTTCTCCGAAAAGCCAGGAAAAAGGCACTGATACCATGTGAACAATATGAGGTTATACTGGAATTATGAAGAAGTAGAACAATGACAGTGAATGGAAGGGAAGTAGAATGGTAAAGAGAGACGATACTCTCATTGTTTTATTTATTAATCTCGTAATATCTCTCAAATGAAGAGACCGAGAGCATTTATACAATAACACTCATATCACCAGCCTTGGATCAGCTATCTAACAACCTATAACCGTTCCAGCTGGCAGCATAACAAAATCTAACTAATTCTCTTTTCCTTGACCTGACTCATACTCGTAACACATATTACACTACTCTAATGCCAAACTCACAGTAAGTTAATTACTTACCAAGTTCCACATATTTGCAGAACTCCAGTAATCCTAACTGCTGGATACATACATATACATATGTATATATGTATAATTAATAGCTACATATCTGACCATTGACATAAAACCATGGTTTTCAATTGTAGTAACCACAAAAAGGCAAGACAAAATCAATATCAAAATATGAATATGCACCATCTGCTCCCATCAGTAAGGTCTCACCATATGGTTTCCCACAAGCAGCACCTTCAGCTCCTTACCCGACAATGCCTTATACAGCTCCATCTCAATACAAGTCATCGTATCTGCCAACTCCGAATGGTGGTTATCCTCCACAAGCCCCTCCGACAGGTTATCCACCACAAACATACCCACCTCACCCTCAGGCCTCAGCTATGTATCCACCAGGTACATTTTTATCTATGCATCTTATAATATTCCTAAAAGTCAAGATGTTGAAATCCATCCCATTATTTTTCTCCAATTTTTCCATGTTTAACAGTTGTTTGATCTGAGCTTGATATTATCGCTGCAGCTCCGCCCGGAATCTATCCACCACCACCACCACCCTACTGAGCTCTTTCACAGTCCGAGTCACAATGGCTTTGTGATTATTATGATCCATGAAGAAATTATCATTGAATTGGATGAATATATTTGCCTTTTTTAATCTGTATTTCAAGCACCATTATGTTTTTCTTGATGAAATGGTTACTAGTATTTCTACTGCTTCTCTGCAATTCTATATGATAAAAGAGTGGTCTTTTCAAGTTGGTGGTATTGGTATTAATGTATTACATTGTTTAAGTATTTTGACAAAGAAATTTGATACCTATTATTATTAGGAATATTGATAAGTAGTTTAGGTTGTTTAGGTAGTTATCCATTTGGCTTTTCTTTTAGTTTTTCTTTACTAATTATAATTATAAACTCTTCGGTTGTTTTATTATTCATTCAATAATGATAATAATGTTTCTTTTACTTTCTCAATTCCCAAATATATCAAACCCTAAACCAGACTCTTCTTCTTTGTAACACCCAAAAACCGGTCTAGTCGGAATTAGGTTCCGACGATCTAAAATCCTACATCGAAAAAGCTTAAGCATTGCATTTACATTAAGACTTATGATCTCTTTCATTGCTAAAGACCTTAGTGAGTCCAAACCTTTATTTTGGATTACTTTGGAAAGCATAAAATGATGTTTTTGAGCTAGGCATTTCGATACAGTCAGACCCATACCGAAACGGCCTAGGTAAGCTTCTGATACAATTCCAACGGTATTAACTAACTTTTGGACTTTTGCTTGACCGTTTCGATACAGTTTCACTTGTTTCGAAACGGGTTCCCTGTTTCAAATCTGTTTGAAGGTTTAATGGAAAGGAAATGATGAGGTGATGACTCACCAGCTTGGTTGCTGCCCTTCCCACGTGAAAGCAATCCAAAAGATGATTTATAGTTATCCTTTATTGATATGATAGAGAAAAGATAGAAAATAATATTATAAGCTTACCTATGGTTGAGGGAAAGTTTCTTATTGGTCCTTTGAGAGGTGGGAAATGATTAAAGACTTTAGTTCCTTTTAATATGAATAAAAGCAAAGCTTTCATCTTTGTATTGTTTCACTGATACCAAAACACATCTTTTGGTTCAAAAGAATAAGCTCACACCTCCATTGTCATCTTCTCCATCAAGCTCAAGCACACACCTCTCCATTTGTGAACCTTAAGCTTAGGCTTTCCTTGATTTAAGAACATCAATTCATAGATATCGATCGGGTAAGTGGAAGCCCCAAGTCAATCATCGATTCTTTTGATCATTAAATGAACAATTTCAAGCTTTAAGATAAGCTTTGTCTATAGCTAATGGCTATTCAAGTATCGATATTGTCATATTGATTCTAATGATTCCTTATTGCTCTTCCTAGTTCAAGAAGTGGAAAAGATTAATCCATCGCCTCCATCGAAAGCTAGGGATAAGGGTATCGCCATCCAAGAGCCTTAGAAGCTTCGGATTATCGAGGTGAGTGTAGTCGGAGTCTCGAGAGTGGCTAGTTGCCATCTCGAATCATTTTTTATTGATTTACTAACCATTGATTTTAAGGGATTTGCATGAAGCATTATTGTAAGCCATGTTGGTAAGTTTTGGTGAGTATAACATAGAATTATCATCCGTAACATTGTTATTGTAGTCATTGAAATCATTGAAGCATGTTCATATAGAATCATTGAATAATGAGTATTAAAGGAAGCATTGGAATACCGATTTATGAATTATTATCATTGGATATCATGTTGAATCATTGTTATTGTTATTGGTATTGTACTATTGATTATTGGACCTTGGATTCAAAGTATTGGATACAATTGGCATGCCATAGAATTCATGAGCTCAGTGTACAGGTGAACTACGGTCCTAGGGCTACAACCTATATTGATTTGGCGAGGCGGAGGGATGTATTGAGTATTGGTCTTATTGGCGATGTCAGCGGGTTGACCATTCATTGATTTAGCGAGGAGGTGGAATTCGTGTATCCATATACCATGAATCGATCCAAGGGGACTGTTGGTTATTGATATTGTTTTGCTATGAAATCGTGATATTGCCATTGATGACATGATACTATGCTTTTATTATGAATAAGGAGCATGCCATGTTTATTGCATAATTAAAATTATGATTATCATTGAAGCATGCTATATGGCATACCATGTTCATCCATTGCAATTGTGACTACCTCACTAGGAAAAGTATGCCTAATGCATTCCATTGCATCCATTTTAGGTTAGTCAAGTTTTGGACCGAGATCAGAGGAGTTGAAGCGTTGCACAAGTCACAATCAAGCTCTAAGTAGTGTATATCGACCCTTTTGAACTCCTAGTTGGTGGAAAGGTCTATGTATAAGTCTATTAAGTCTCTTTTGATGTGCCTATGTTTTGGTTAAGTGGAATAGAAGTGATATGTTTAAGATGAGTTTTCTATATAGTAAGAAATGACCTTAAATGCATGTTTTGGTACAAAAAGGTAAAAACTGAGTAAATGGATTCATATGGCTCTAAAATTTGACATGATAGTAGAATTTATGGTTATAATGTTGTGTGTAAAGTTTCACTGTATTTGGACATTGTTTGATAAGTTAAAATGAATAAAAACCAGCAAGAATTTGTCATTACAGGTCAGGCCGTAATGAAACGGGTGGTGGCGTTTCGATACGGGAAAGCATAATTGAAACCATGGAAACAAGGTGTATCGAAACAGTATAAGGTCGTATCGAAACATTTTGCTACTGGAACCCATCGTTTCGATATGGGTTCATAGCGTATCGAAATGGGTCAAAGTCTAAGTCAAAGGTAGTCAACCCGTACCGATACATGGCTTGCCCGTATCGATACGATCAAAAGGGAAAATTCAACATAGGTTGACCATCATCCACCCGTATCGAACAGGCTTGAGTGTTTCGATACAGGGTTAGTTAATTTGGTTAAAACGGCATAATCTGAAGGTTTGCATTGTTTACATTTTGGTCACTGTGTTTTGAAAGATTAAAATTGAATGAATTAAAGGGTTCCAAATTGTATGAAAATTTACAGGCTAGTTAATATTGCACTGAATTTCATTGTGGTATCGTCTATTGCAACGAAGGGCCTCTAGTTTAGCAGATTTGCATATTAGTCCCTGAAACTTGCAATAACTACGAAATGGTCCTAATTGGTTAATTACTATTTTCTAATGAGTGAATTGGACTAAGATGTAAATACGGTAATGTTTTTTTTTGTTTAATTTTGTTAAGTCTTGAAATTAAAATGAAATTTTGTCGCACCGATCACCGCATCGTTCACCGATAGCACGCTCCGACCCAGTTCTCTACCAGGCCGGGAAGGGGGTGTTACATTCTTCCTCTTTCGAGTCTTTCACCTTCCAAAACCTTTCGATTGCATTAAAAACATGATTCTATCATGGTATCAGATAATCACTCTCCCGATTCCCGTTTGGAATTTGCTTTTCGCTACAAGGCTGATGACCCCTCTGATGAATATTACATTCATCCTAATGAGAATCCGGCGTTGATTCTTACTACGTCGCTGTTGAATGAAGGAAACTACCATGGCTGGGCGCGCTCGATGCAAATGTCTTTGATCAACAAGAACAAGTTTTCTTTTATTGTTGGGTCGATTAAAGAACCGAAGAAAGACGATTCGCGTTATTCGGCTTGGTTCAAGTGTAATAACCGTGTCCTCTTCTGGTTGCAACGCGCGTTGAATCAAGAGATTGGGCAAAGTGTTATTTGGATCGATCGGACGTACGAGCTTTGGCAGGACCTGTTTGATCGATTCAATCAAGGAGATTTGGTGCGTGTTTCTGATCTCCTTAAAGATTTTATTCCTTACAACAAGGTAATCTCTATGTTTCGGCTTACCATACAAATCTGAAGGTTTTTTGGGATTAGATTTGTAATCTTCGGCCTTTACCTAATTGCGACTGTTCTGCCTCTAAATATAGAAAAGAAGACTTCTTGCTTCATTTTCTTAGGGGACTTAATGGAAATTTCTTGATTCCTAAGTCACAGATTCTTATGACCAAACCTTTACCCTCTATTAATGAAATTTTTTCGATTATCGTTCGGCATGAAAGGTATGACAGTTCCATTGTTCCTGATTCTAGTGTTTTGTTGACTGATAGGGGTCCTAATTCTCGATTAGAGAATAAATCCTTTAGTTCTAGAAAAAATTTTGGTGGTAATGGTTCAAAAAGGCCTTTGTGTGTGTATTGTGGGTTGTATGGGCATACTATGGACAAATGTTACAAGAAACATGGTTTCCCTCATGGTTATAAGCCTAACAACAAGAATAGTAGGGCAAATATGGTTGAAGTTCATGATTCTAATACTTTTTTGAATGCTGCTTCTGGTCATAACCCTTTGCTTAAAGATAGTTCTGCTCACGGTCATGTGATGTTTACTAAAGATCAATATAAGAGCATTTTAACATTGTTACAAGAAAGAGATGATGTTCTTTCTAAACATGTTGTTCTAGAATGCAAAGTGAATGCCTTATCATCTGTTTTTGATGCTCCTGTTGAGGATCCAGGTATGGTTTTTTTTTTTTTTTCTTCTCATAAGTCGAATGTTTCTTGGATTCTGGACTCAGGGGCTATTGACCACATAGTTAATTCTCTTCTGTTTTTTGAAAATTGTTATCATGTTTCTAATAAATATGTTAAGTTACCTAACAATGGAATTGTAAAGGTTACTCATATTGGCACTATTCGTATTTTAGAATCTTTGGTCTTAAAAAATGTTTTTCATATTCTTCATTTTAGTTTTAATCTTGTTTTTGTGTCCCAGTTAACTGAACATAATTCCTTATGTTTAATTTTTTACTTCTGCTTTTTGTTATATACAGGATCTGCATACCTCGAAGATGATTGGTTTATCTAAGGCTTCTAATGGCCTATATGAGCTTGAGGTTCCTTTTTCTCACAATGCTATGCTTTCTAGTTCTATTTCCAATTATGATTCTGCTCTTGTTAATAATTCCTCTGCTTGTAATTCTGCATTGTGGCATGCCCGTTTGGGTCATCCCTCGAAAAAGAGAATGCAATATTTTTTCCATATGAATAAAGATGTTTCCTTTTCTTTTTTATTTGATTGTGAAGTCTGCCATCTTGTTAAGCAAAAACGTTTACCTTTTCCTGTAAGCAATTCTGTGTCTGAGTGTATTTTTGATATTTTTCACCTAGATATCTGGGGGCCTTTCCCTGTTAAAAGTTTATATGGTCATTCTTATTTTCCAACTATAGTTGATGATAAAAGTAGATATGTTTGGACTTACTTGTTGTTGCTCGCACCTTAAGAATTCAATCTAGTTTGCCTCTAAAGTTCTGGATAGATTGAGTTTTGCATGCCGCTTACTTGATAAATATAACTCCTACACATGTTCTTCTTAATAAAACACCTTTTGAAGTCTTGTTTCAAAAAATTCCTAAATTTTCACATTTAAAGATTTTTGGTTGTTTAGCTTATGCCTCCATTTTACCTAAACCTAAGACAAAAATGAATCTTAGGGCTAAAAAGTGTATCTTTTTAGGATATCCTAGAAATGTTAAAGGTTACAGGTTATTTGATATTGAAAACAACAATGTCTTTATTTTTAGAGATGTTGCCTTTTCTGAAAATTGTTTTCCTTTTGATGGATCTGATTTTTCAAGTATAGTTCTACATGATTACAATGGCATTACATTAATAGATGATTTTATTTGTCAACCAATTGAAAATTTTGATGCTCAAACTGGTTCCAATTCTCATATTACTATTGCACCATATTAGTCTTCTAATTCCATTATTCCTTTAGAGAGTAATGTTTTGCAAGAAAATAGTGATTTGCAGCATGATTCTTTGCAACCACTTCCACAAGTTCAGCAAGTTGTTCCATCCCAATTGACCTCAAGAGCCCGTTCCACTAGACAAGTGCAATTGCCACAAAAGTTTAGGGAGTTTCAGGTTTCTTTACCAACACCCAGAACCAACAAAACTTCACCTCATTCAACTTCTCAGGTGATATCTTATGACAAGCTTTCCTCTTCTTATCAGTCTTATGTTAATGTTGTTCATATCTTGCCTGAACCTAAGACTTACAAGCAAGCAATTTTACATGATTGCTGGAAACAAGTTATGCATGAAGAAATTAAGGCTTTAGAAGCTAATAACACTTGGGAACTTGTTTCTCTTCCCCCTGATAAACAAATCATAGGTTGTAGATGGGTATATAAAACAAAATTAAAATCGAATGGGTCTTTAGAAAGGTATAAGGCTAGGTTAGTTGCAAAGGGTTATACTCAGCAACATGGGGTAGATTTTCTGAGTACTTTTAGTCCAGTTGCTAAAATCACAACAATTAGGTCTATCTTGGCTATAGTTTCTGCTAAAGGTTGGAACTTACAACAATTGGATGTAAACAATGCCTTTTTACATGGATTTTTGCATAAAGAGGTGTATATGGAACCACCTCCTGGTTTTTCTACTGCCCCTGGTTTAGTATGTAAGCTTAACAAGAGTCTTTATGGCCTAAAGCAAGCTAGTAGGCAGTGCAATGAACGTTTGACTATGGCTCTTCTTGAAAAAGGTTTTAAACAAGCTTCATCAGATATATCTTTGTTTGTTAAAGGTTTTGATGACAGTTTCATTGCTTTTGCAGTATATGTGGATGATATTATCTTGGTTAGTCCAACTATGGAACCTATTAATGAAATCAAAACATATTTGCATGACACTTTTAGGATTAAGGATTTAGGGGAGCTTAAATATTTTCTTGGCCTTGAGGTAGCTCGCTCTAGCAAGGGTATTAATTTGTGTCAGCGTAAATACACTCTTGAATTGTTAGAAGAAACATGTTTTATAGATTCTAAACCAGTCTCTACTCTCATTATTCCTAAAGCCAAGTTGTCTAAAAATAGTGGAACCTCTCTCTGACATAACTTCTTATAGGAGTTTGTGGCAGCTTGTGTTTTTCAATGACGACATTAAAGAAATGAATTATATGGTACAATCATTGATTTGTGTCTAATGATACAAAATCAATGATATGTAAATTAAAGAAATTCATATATGAGCTTAAGTAGGACTCTCATTAATGAAATTATAAATTTCATGTTGATTATCTCATTCGGTTTTGAGATAAATTGGGTTGACAATTGTATGTACTACTACTTCAGTGGGCATAAAACCAAGTGATACTCATATTGCTAAAGAAGACAAATTTAGTCTTACTCAATGCCCTAGAAGTAACCTTGAATTTTAGAAAATCCAAAAGATTCTCTATACATAAGCTATTGAGAATCTAATTTATGCTTAAGTATGTATACGTTCAGGAATTGTGTACATTGTTGGAATGTTAGACAGATATTTGAGGAATCATATTATGAACCATTGGATAGCAGCCAATGGGGTTATGAGATATCTTCAGAGAACAAAAATTACATGCTCACATGTCGTAATTTTGGTAAGTTAGAGATCATCGGGTTTACAGACTTCGATTCTAATAGAATATTGATGCAAAAGAATTTTGTCACTTGAGCTGCTAATTGTAGATTGAATAGAAAGACCACTTCAGTAATTTTGTGACAACAAATATGCATTCATTTATTCTATAAACAATAAGAACACTTTAAATTTGAAGCACATAAATATTAAGTTCCTGGTTGTTAAAGAAAATTCAGAGTGGCAGTGTGTCTATAGAGCATGTTGGTACAAACTCCATAATTGCACGCATATTAAGAAACTGCCACCCTAGGTCTTTCATGAGCACACTACTCATGTGGGTGTAATGTTATTTAAGTAAATTCAGTTTTAGTGGGAGTTTGTAATTTTGAAAAATGCTTATTCGTTTTAGATACAATTTCGGTTACTTTAGTTTGAGGATATTTTAAGATTATTTTCTGCAGAAATAAAGTTCTTTTGGTTTATGCACACTCTGAATTCAGTAAAGTTTGATCTCACTAAGGTTTAGGAGGACCAGTTGGAAATAGACATGTTCGGTTCACATTTCATGTAATTTTCCATGCTACACATCCATAATTGATCTATGTCATTTGACTATGTTTGTATACGTGACCATTGATGGGTCCAGTCATGATTGATATGGTGAAGACCGCTTTGATCCGATATGTATATAGTTGATGGACGAGATTGTTATAGAGTACCTATTATATAATAGAAAATTTTTGAGCTCATAAGGATGTACATTTATCAGGAAACATATGTTGCCCAAGTGTCCAATTATGTTAGATTAAAATCCTTAGAAGTATGACACAAAATCAAGTGACCAATTATGTTAGGTGTGTCATAGGTATTAAAGTGTCATGGAAATAAAAGTGTAGATACCATAAGATATATTTATAATTCAATGAGGGGCAGAGTTATAAATATTTAATAGTTGATTTAAGGGAAAACTACACCGGTGGTCCCCAAACTATTACCGTTTTCCTATTTTGGTCCCTAAACTATGTTTTTCGGCAAAACGATCCCTTCTGTTACATAGTTCTCCTGTTTTGGTCCCCCGACGTTAAATAGCTAACTGTTTTGCTGATGTGGCATTTTTAAAATATTTTTTAATTATTTCTCTCCCTTCTTAAAAAAATGCCACGTCAGCAAAACCGTTAGCTATTTAACGCCGGGGACCAAAACATGAGAACTATGTAACAGAAGGGACGATTTTGTCGAAAAACATAGTTTGGGGACCAAAATAGGAAAATGGTAATAGTTTGGGGACCACCGGTGTAGTTTTCCCTTGATTTAATAATCAACTATATAATGAGGTAGTGGTCCCTAAGAAATAGGTTAACTTGTATTACTCTTGTCCCCGTCAGAGAGTTTTTACAAAAAGGGCTAACCTATCTTCTTGGAAGATCAATACCAAAGATTTGAGATTTCAACATGAAGATTAAAGGTTTTCAATCTATCGATTAATTCAGGTACGCTTCCGCATTCAGTTTATTCGATTTATTGTTCTTGATGATTTGACATGATAGATCTTGGGTTTAGATTTCATATCTATTATGTTTTGGTTCTGACACAGAAATACTTATTAAAAGTTGAAAAAATTCAAGAAAAAACAAAGAAAAAATAAGGAGAAATAATCAACACCGATGATCAACAACCAATCCTAAAACTGATATTGTCGCTGATTAAGAAAAAGATGAAAAAAACTTGCGGGCAGGGATGCCCTAATTTTTTGTTGGGAAAACTACATATTTAGTACCCTATGTATTCTCGTGTTACTATTTTGGTACTCCAACTATATTTTTTTAGCAAAATGGTACCTAACATTATGTTTTATTTATATTTCGATACCCTTGACGTTTAAAGTTAGTGGTAATGGTGACGTGGCTTAGTTTAATAATAATTTTAGTCCCAAAACTTATAAAGCTATCAATTTAATCCAAAATTCTATCAATTTAAACTTCATTTTAATTTTTTGGATTAAAAGCGTAAATTTCTTATTTTTCTTCTTCTTCCCCAAAAAGCTAAATTTCACATCAACAAAGCAGTGATTTGGATGCCGAAAGGGTTTGCGGTCAACAGAGACCATGTTGATTAGTTGCAGTAATCACCAGTACCATCTCTAAGGTAAATGCTTCAAAGTTTGGTGAAGCTTTGTGCACAACCTTCACATATTGCATTAATATGTATGCAATTAATGTATGTAAGTGTATCCACTATTGTTGAAAAAAGAATCAATAAATTTGACTTAATTTCATATCTCAAAGAGGAGTGAAATGAGTACGGTAAACAATTTACAATGCCATATAATTTCATATCTCAAAGAAGAAGCAACGAGATGGACGATAATATATTTTGAGAGGAAAGAAAAACACCAAAAACTAGGGAGTCAAAACTGTTTGTAAAGAAAATAACCATACCATACCACAACAACCAACAACTTTGAAATTGAAGCACTCTAATTTTTAACTTCACACGCTTTTCATTGTCAGTGGATCATAAATTTATGCTTTGGGTGTGCACTGCACCCGATTCTAAATCAGAAGCTCTGAGTTACAAATCCCTTGAAAACTCAACCTCCCCAATACTCAATTGGAAAATGTATTAGTACTTCAAAATGTAACACCCCAAATAGGAAATATTAGTATTATGACTACTAATCAGGAATCTAACTAAGTTTAATTTAATCTTAATTAGAAAGGATTAAGGTTATAATTAAAAGAAAAGAGAAGTGAAAACCTAGCAATGACTATATTAATAAGAAAGCAAACATTAATAATATGAATTAAGGACTACATTGGAAGAATTAGCAATGAAGTGCCAAAAATTTAAAATTAAAAAAAGGAGAATCGGTTAGTGACCAAAATTGAAGGAAAAACAAAGTGAGGTGCCAAAATGCATAGTTTACAAGATTAAGGTTTGCATGCTAATTAAAATTTAATGAGGGGGCATTACATGTGTCCACCCCTCTCTCCTAGCTTGGCCGACCACTAAGGGTGGTGAAACCCCATCTTCTTCATCACTTTACCAAAATAGAATTAGAGAAAGTGAGAGAGAAGAAGAGAGAGAAAGCTTGGTGGCCATGGAGGATTTTTGAACTAGAGAGCTAAAAGGAGTTAGTTAGCACTTGCTAAGGTAATCACATCCTAACTCCTTTAATTTAATGCTTGTATACATGAGATATTGAGCTTGAATGCTACTGGAAATTTATTTTAGTGTTGTATCTAAGCTAAATAAATGGTTAAGTTACTAGAAATGAAGAAGTAAACTTGTAATGGACTTAGGTAATATGAATAAGACTTGAAAGTGATAAATACATGTTCATGCATGCTTTAAAATGAACCATAGTTGCTGGAAATTTTAGAAAAACACTTGAATGACTCCTTATTTTACTAGAAAGTGAAAACAAGCATGATAATGAAAATGAAGTAAGATGAAATTGTTTTTACTAGGTAAAAATGGTGTAATCACTAAAATGAGGCTTGTTGCTAGAGAAAAATAAGTGTGTACATGATTAAGTTTCTGAAAATTGATTTAGGACATGTGAAAATAAAAATTGGCATGGAATTAAGCTTGGTAGCACATTAGACTGTTTTACTAGGTAAAACGGTGCACATATGTTAATTGGGGCAAATGGGCAACATGCTCTGTTTTAACATGTATAAAAATTTATTAAGATCAATCTAGACATGTTAGAAAATGATTTTTCACTAAATTGGCTTGTTAAAATCTTGTACATGACATTTTAGGAGCTTAAAATGAAAGCTGGTAAAAAATCTGCCCAGAATGTTCCATTTTGGGCAGTAACTTCAAAAATTCACCAAAATTTACACACTTAGAATTAAGGGCTAAATATTTGGTGGATTGTACTTCTGTATGTCTACTTTCACTAGGAGACAATGTAATACAATTCTGGACTCTGTGCTAAAAACTATAAATAAAATGGTTGGACAGTGCAAGTTGTCCAGAATCTGTGGATACTTAACTTCAAGTAATAAACTATATCGATTGGCTGGTCACAAAAATGCAAGCCTTACACCATTGTAAATAGAATTTAATAAGCTTTCTAACGGTGTAAAGTAATCAAAGTTCCGATGTACGGTTTAGGAGATATGCTAGTTTAAAGTGAAGGTGTGCAAACTGCCAAGCAACAGTGGCCTGGACAGTTTGACACTCTTTTATTGCCTAATATGAAACTGTCTGAAAACAACTTTGGGACCTTAATGTTTCCCAACACTGCCTTAAATTAAGCCTAATGTAGTCTTGAAATTAAAATGGATTCAAGTATGAAAAATTATAAGGAAAAACAGTAGCTAAAGTAGGGTAAACATCGTACTTACTTTGCTATTATGTATGTGTAAATTGTGTGCAAATACTAATGTAAAATTGTTGTACATTTGCTAGAACCAGGGAAGAATTGTATGGAGAAAGATAGGGCTGATCAAACAAAGAGCAAAAGCAAGGAAATTTGGATAAGAGATCAACATTAAGCTTGGAGATCGTGAGTATAGCTCCCTTAGGGTTAGGACTTTAGGTCCTAACCAATCCTTTATTCTTGATATGCCATGTAAATTGATTAATTGAAAACTTGGTAAAATAAAAGAAGAATGAATAACTTGCTTGATAACCTTGTTTGCTGCAATGATTTGTTTGATTGTTTGATACCATGCTAGGTAGTTATCCTTGCTTTGGTAATTGCTTTGTAAATGCATGTTCGTCTTGCATAGCTTGGAAATGCCTAAGGTAAGAATAAGGCACGCCGCTTTGGAAATGCCAAAGGTATGAAGTAGGCACATTGCTTGCTAGCTAAGGTATGCAATGCATGCATATTGCTTGTTACTTGAAATGAAAATATGATTACATGACTTGAATTCTTGCTACTTGAAATGAAAGCATGATTACATGACTTGAATGTTTGCTACTTGAATTGAAATCTTGTTAAATGAATGAAAGCTTGACTTGAAAATGATAAAAACCTTGGTTACTAGTTAGTCATAGGTTGTAAGGCATGCCTAGAGTTTATAGCTCATATGTATTGTTGGGTGGACTACGGTCCAGGTCTAAGGCCCTTAAATGGTGACAATATGAGGGATGTATTATTGGTCAATTGGTGACAGTATGAGGGAAATGACCGGTACTGAATTTACCATCTTGTGGCGACAATTTGGTTTGTGACTCGATACCTAGACTTAACTAATGAACTAAGGCAAAAATGTGTTAAATAAACAAGATAATTGTAATAAGTCTTGAAAAGTTGACATGATTCTTGATAAAGCTTGATATGAGTCTTGATAAGCTTGATGATACTTGATAATTCTTGATAAAGCATGGCATGATTCTTGTTGGTTGATATTAATATATCATGACTATGTAATGTTTACTTGAGATTGAAGCATGATTCTTGTTGTTTTGATATGGATGACATTCAAATGGTTTGGTGTGAAATATGCTATATGATGATTATTATGAGTTGATGACTTGTCTTCTTGCTTTTTTCTATGATTGCATACTTGAGACCTAACCTAGGTGACTTAAACCTTAAGCCTAGTTAGGTTGTACTTGTCTTGATGATTAAGAAATCTAACTTGATAATCTACTTGTTATCTCACTAAGTACACAAGTGTACTTATTACTCTCGTCTTCCTTCTTCCTAAATAAAAGGTTAAAAGTACTTTAAAGCCACGTTTCTTGAGCCCGAAACAAGGACACCCTTGAGTTCCAAGTATGGATATTTGTACTTGTTTTGTAATTTCTCCTAGTGGTGGCCTTAGTGATGTAAATGGCCATGTTTATGCATGTAGATATGAACCTTGGATTTGTATATGTATATATATGATTTTTGTAAACTTTGGCACTTGGCTTGTATAAACTTTAAAGAGCAATGAAGTGCTCTAATGTGTATGGTTGATGATATATATATATATATATATATATATATATATATATATATGTATGTATATGAATGTCTTGTTGCTCGATGTCATGATCTTAAATAAGTGAAAAGGTGGACTGATTTTATATGTATTTGTGTATGTATACCTATGCTGCCATGTAAGTGAATGAAGTGAAAAAGTGGACTATTTTAAGATACATACATGTGTTGCCTTGTGGAGTAAAATTTAGTGATGTACTTGTAGGTAGTTTGAGTGAATGTCACGTTTAATGTAAAGGCATAGATTTTGTCTATTTGGGATGGTTGAACCATGCTATGCTAATTTCAAATAATACATGATCTAGGGACTACATGTTAGTTTAGGTGAATGCTTAATATGTATGTTTGAGTATACTATTCGAATGATCCCTTAATTGGTTGACATTGATGTGTGGTATGCCTAACTACATCTTGTTCGAATGAAGTTTGGACCTAAGGGGATGCATATTAGTTTGTGAGATTACCATGTATGATTGGAATGCCTTGAACCGATTGATTTTCATTCGAATGCTCTTGAATAATTGGAGAACTTGATGATCATGTTTAAAGAAATGAATGGTAACCTAGAGACTAGATGAAGCATGGTAAACAAATGAATTAGTAATTACTTGATTATTAAGTAATAGCCTTCTTATAAATGAAGTAATCTTGAAACATAATAGTTAATAAAAACTCATTTATTAGTGATGAATCATAAGAAGAATTTTTTAATTTACTCCTAAATTCCATGTATTGAATGCCTTGTTTTTTTTTTATTATGCCATGTTAATCGATAAATTAACGCTCCTTGCTCGGGTTACTACTAACCCGGGCGAGGGGTGTTACACAAACACTTCACGGTTTACAACAACAATTACCCTCTAAAGAAGCTTCAGTCATTTCCATAATCATCCCATGTTTGCATCACTTACAATCCTCAGTTCGCACCTGGGAAATGAAAATCTCAATCCAAATCAATTACTTTACGGCCTAAAATTTATATTCCAACAAGATGTGTTCTTCCTTTTGTTAGGATCTCAACGACATCGTCAATGATTTTTCCTTTCTTATGAATCTCCTTCATCATCTTGTCATGTGATTTTGTTATGAATAGGAAATTGGCATGTAAAAGAGACCACTTGAATTAGTTTGTTTTTTAGATTAATTAGATGATAATATTATGAGCATAAATAAGCCAAGAGGCTCTAAGAGAAAAGGTATGGAAATTGTTAAACATTTAGCCGCAACTATTTTCCCCCTTAAATTTAGTATTCTTGCTGAAATCTATCTTCTTTCTCTATTTCTTATTACTTAATATTGTAGTAACGTTAGTTACCTTGGTGCTTAATTTCATTGAGGGATGGATGTAGAGCTTCCATTGTTTACTGTTGAAACTCAGAAGAATGGATCACCTTAGCCCACAATTTCTTTGAATTTTATGGGACAGAGGATCGCCATCGGATAACTATGACATATTTTCGAATGGAAATAATAGCTAAGAAATAGTTTCGATGGATGTAGATGTAAAAAACCAATATATCGGTTGTTCTTGGAACTACTTTGGGTCCAATCGAGATTGATGTTTTCCTTGGTGGAGGGGAATTGTATGATACACCAAGGGTTCATCTTCACCATTGAGATATTTACAGGCCCATCGCTCCAATCTACAACTTGGTAATGGTCGTGCTATGGGGTCAAAAAACAATGATCCAAAAGAAGCCAAGCTGGTTCACTACTGTGTTGTAGGGGACATTCATCTTAGAACCTTGATGACAAGGTTTTGTCAGAGGCGGGGTAATGTTATGAATCGAAAATTGGCATGTAATGGGAACCACTTGAATTAGTTAGTTTTTTAGATTAATTAGATGGTAATTATGAGTATAAATAAGCTAAGACGCTCTAGGGGAAAAGGTATGAAAATTGTTAAACGTTTAGTCGCGGCTATTTCTTTCTTAGATTCAGTATCTTTGCTAAAATCTATTTTCTTCTTATCTCATTTCTCTTTTTCTTCTCATTACTTAATATTGTAGTAACGTTTGTTACATTGGTGCTTTCGTTGAGAGATGGATATAGAGCTTCCATTGTTTACTGGCGTAGACCCAGAAAAATAGATCAAGTCAACCCACAATTTTTTCGAATTTTATGGGATGGAGGATCACCATCGGATAACTATGACGTCTTTTCGGATGGAAAGAATAGCTAAGAAATACTTTCGAATGGCGTTCACGAAATTATTCCATCCATCCAATTGTCGCTGCCTCTGCATCTGTTGAAACCATCCAAAATATAAACAAGATTGAAAAAAAAGGCTTAAGGGTTCAATAAGCCCTAAAATTTTGCAAAAATATTAATTAAGCCCCTAAATTTTTTTGCACTCAGTTAAGCCCTCAAACTGAAGAAAAAATCAATTTGGCCCTTTGACCAACGTTGACCGTTAACTTTAACGGGTTTTTTCTAAACAAAAATTATGACACATGTCGCAACATGATAGTATCACTTGCCATTTATAAGATTTTTAAATTTTTTAAAAAATATATTTAAAAATAGAATAAACTCTAAAAAATAAAATATTCTGAAAATAATTTTAAATATATAAAAAAATATTTTTTTAATTTCGAAAATTTTTTAAATAATAATTTTCAAAAGATTAAAGTATTTTAAAAATCATATATTATTATTATTATTATTATTATTATTATTATTATTATTATTATTATTATTATTATTATTAAAATAATTTTAAAAAACAGAATAAATTCTAATTTTGTTTCAAAAATTCTGAAAAATTCTAAAAAAATATTTTTGATTTTGTAATTGTATAATAATGGTTTTTAATATCTTTAATTTTTTTAAATACTTTAATATTTTGAAAATTATTATTTATTATTTATAAAAAAATGAAATAAAAAAAAATATTTTTTTATATTTTTAAAATAATTTTTCAGAATTTTTTATTTTATAGAATTTATGCTGTTTTTTAAATATTTTTTTAACATTTAAAAATCCTAGAAATGACAAGTGGCATTATAATGTTGTGACATGTATCATAATATTTTTTTTTTAAAATCGTTAAAGTTAACGGTCAACGTTGATCAAAGGGTCAAATTAATTTTTCCTTGAGTTTGAGGGCTTAATTGAGAGTAAAAAAATTTAAAAATTTAATTAATTTTTTTACAAAAGTTTAAGGGCTTGCTGAACAAGCAGAAAAAATATAAGATCCGAAAAATAAATTTGGATAAAATTTTAAGATCCGTTTTTATGTACGGGACAGGCCTTGGATATGAATTTTTTAGTCATGCCCTGATATCAACTATATATTTAAAATATAAATAAATTTTAAATAAAATACCGAAATCTTATCCAACTCAAACCCAATTCCTATCCATTATAAACCCAAATCCAATTACCTAACCGTATTTTTTTTAAAAGTAAAATCTATTTTTTTAGAACAAAAAAAAATTTCTGCCCTACTTCTGGATTTCATCTATCAACATTTAAACAAAGCATAAAGACGTTTTCTTCTTGGTAAAGACGGTATATGGTTATATTGAACGAGATCATACACAGGGGTATTATGTAGGCCTCATTAAAACCCTCTCTAAACTTAAACTTAAGTGGAAGAAAATAGTACTTACATAACACCTAAATACAAAATTTCAAAACAACTAGCCTAGCAACACCAGAGGACAAAGCAACTAAAGCTTACGAAACCGACTCACATTCATCCTCGACCAACAACTACACCACTTCACCAGGAGGGGAATCAATGTAATGTATATCTAAGTCCATGGCATTAGCTAATCTGACTAAACAATCCGCAACACGGTTCTCATTTTGAGGGACATAACGGAAACAAACTGACCAATCTCTCAAAACAAGCTCATGGATATGGTGCAAGTGCAATATCGTCAAAGTGCCACGATGCTCATTCCGATGATGCAGTACCCGTCCGTCTCAACCTCAACAAAGCGCAGCTCCCGTTCCCATGCACACATGAGCGCAACAAGAACCCCTCATAGTTCGGCCTCCATCACCGTACAAATTCCGATATGCTTGTGGAAACCTACTAACCATTTACCAGTAGGATCCCTTAGCACGCCGCCACACGCTGCCAAGCCATCGCTTGGATTACGCCCACCATCCTTATTAAACTTGAACCAGCTCTCCATTGGCTGACGCCATACCGCAGGATTTGTCGGCGCATTCGCACGATCAAGGGGTGCGATCGAAGGGCCATGCGCAGCCGCTTGAAGCGCAGAACGACACACCTGTTGAAGCCATTCTTCACTCGTCTATTTTATAGCTTAGGTTTTGGTTCAATTTTTAATAATATTTTTTGGCTTAAGCTATTAGAATTTATACTTTAAAAATAATTATAAAAAATTATTAATATTAAAATAAATAATATAAAACATATGTAATATAAATATTGTTAGATTAGTATAAATAAAAATAATTTTAATAATATTACATATAAAATATTTATTAGAGTTAAAAAATAGTAATTTGGAGTTTAAATCAAGTAAGAACGAATAATACCTTGGAGATGACATTGTTGGGAGGTGCAGTCACGCACCTTGAATATATACTGTATACCTTGAAGATGACATTGTTGGGTGTTGCGGAATACGATCGTCGGATAGAGCAAAAACGCAACTGATAATTTGAGAAAATAATAATGAAGATAAAAGAGACACAGATTTTACGTGGAAAACCCCTAAATAATATAGGGTAAAAACCACGGACAAAGGTAGAAGAATTTCACTATGAGAAAATAGGAATTACAACTTCTCTCAATCTAACAAGGAGAAAACAATGACAATTCTCTCTTGATAAAAAGGAGAAAACAACTCTATGAAAACTCTCTAATTTCTCTAGTATTGGGAGGAGGTTAGAATGATTTGGGATGTGTAAGAATGGCAAATGGCTAGGCTATTTATAGTTGAGCTTTAGGGACTAACTTATAAATAACCTAAAGTTTAGGGACCAAAATTGTGATTTTCCCATGCCATTTTTCAATCTTGGCTGCACCTGCCAAAATTGAAATTTTCCATTTTCAATTTTGGCTGCAGCATTGCTTGACTTTCTACAATCTCCCACTTGAAGATTTGATTGGAACAATCATATCTTCACACCATTCTTTCTACCTCGTATTTTCTATGTTGCTTACGTCTCTAACAAGCCACAAGAGGATCGACACCAAGTAAACTTATCAGTGTTGATTGTTTTTGTCATGAAATCTGCTATGTTGTCATCGGTATGGATCTTCTGCATATCTATCGTCCCTTCTTCCACTTTCTCACGAATGAAGTGGTATTGGACCCGAATGTGTTTTGTTCTTGAGTGAAAAGCAGGATTCCTTGCAAGATGCAAGGCGCTCTGACTGTCACAAAACAAAGAGACATTCTCTTGTTTGTGCCCGAGCTCCTCCAATAGCATTTTCAACCATATTGCTTCTTTACTGGCTTGTGTAGCTGCTACATATTCTGCCTCCGTTGTTGACGTAGCCACAACTGATTGCAGTTTTGAAACCCAGCTTACAGCTCCACCAGCAAGTGTAAACACATACCCTGTTGTAGATTTGCTTTTATCCAAATCTCCTGCATAGTCAGAATCGACATACCCGCTGATAAGAAAGTCTGATCCTCCGTAACATAATGCAACATTTAAGGTCCCTTTGATGTATCTCAGGATCCTTTTCACAGCATTCCAATGCTCTCTGCCTGGATTCGCCATGTACCGACTAACCACTCCCACTGCTTGTGCAATGTCTGGTCTTGTACAAATCATAGCGAACATTAAACTTCCCACTGCTGATGCATACGGTACTCGAGACATCTCCATCCTCTCTTCTTCACTGCTAGGACTCATACTGGAGGATAATTTAAAGTTAATAGGAAGAGGGGTAGAAATTGGCTTACAATCTTGCATGCTGAATCGTGACAAGATCTTTTTCAAGTAATTCTTTTGTGAAAGCCAAATCTTCCTACTACTTCTGTCTCGGTGAATTTGCATCCCTAGAATCTTGTTTGCTGGTCCCAAGTCCTTCATTTCAAATTCCCTAGCCAGTCGTGCCTTTAATTCTTCAATATTATCTTTGTTGGGGCCTGCAACCAACATGTCATCTACATACAACAGCAATATAACAAATTCGTTTTCACCAAACCTCTTGAAGTAAGCACAAGGGTCTGCATTAAGTCTGTTGTATCCAAGGCTCATGATGAAGGAGTCAAATCTCTTGTACCAACACCTCGGCGCCTGCTTTAAACCGTACAGAGATTTGTTCAACCTACAAACCAAGTTCTTCTTTTCTTTTTCTTCAAAACCTTCAGGCTGGAGCATGTAAATCTCTTCTTCAAGATCTCCATGAAGAAAAGCTGTTTTAACATCTAGCTGCTCTAGATGTAAATTCAATGTAGCACACATTGCCAGGACAACTCGAACCGTTGTTAGTCTAACCACAGGAGAAAAGATTTCATTGAAATCATTACCTTCTTTCTGAGCATATCCTTTGACCACCAGTCTTGCACGATACCTCTCCACTTGATCGTCACCATTTCTCTTGATTTTGAAGACCCATTTGTTACCAATTGGCTTCCTTCCTTGTGGTAGTGGCACAAGTTCCCATGTATTATTTTTATGAAGGGCTTCGATTTCTTCTTGCATTGCCGCCATCCACTGCGAAGCATCTGAGTTGTTCATTGCCTCCTCGAATGTTGATGGCTCACCGTCCTCCGTTAAAAGGCAGTATGCAACATTACCTTCTATAACATAATCTGAGTGCCAATTGGGGCGTCTTCTCACACGATCTGATTGACGAGTTGTTGGAGCTTCAGAATTCTCTGGTTCTGATTCCTCGAGCTCTGGTTCTGCTTCAGAACAATCTCTCTATTCAAACTCATTTTCAACATGTATTTGTGTAGTCTCTGGCTTTTCTTTATCAGTGCTATCATCTTCTTCTTTTCTTTGTAGCTTATCTTCTACAAAGATAACATCCCTGCTGATAATCACTTTGCGGGCAGTGGGATCCCACAAGCGATACCCCTTTACTCCATCAGCATACCCCAAGAATTTACATTTTCTGGATTTTGGATCCAACTTTGAAATTTCTTGGGCATTGTACATCACGTACACAATACTTCCAAATATATGGAGGTTTGAATAATCAACTGGATTACCAGTCCACATTTCCATCGGTGTCTTCAACTCAATTGCAGTTGATGGAGCCTGATTCACCAAATAACAGGCGGTATTGACTGCTTCTGCCCAGAAAGCTTTTTCTAGCCCTGCAGCTCTCAACATTGCTCGTGTTCTTTCTAACAGAGTTCTGTTCATCCGCTCTGCCACTCCATTTTGTTGAGGAGTGTATACTGTTGTGAACTGTCTTTTGATGCCTTCTTTTCTGCAGAAGTCATCAAATTCATCACTTGTATATTCACCTCCATTATCTGATCTGAAACACTTGATTTTATTTCCAGAATCAAGTTCCACCCGCGCTTTGAAAACTTTGAAGGTTGAAAACACATCTGCCTTCCTCTTGATAGGATACACCCAACATCTCCTAGAGTAGTCATCAATGAAGGAGACAAAATACTTTGCTCCGCCTAGGGATGTAACCGGTGCTTGCCATACATCAGAATGAACCAATTCTAGAGCAGCCTTGCCTCTAGAATTTGATGTGTTGAATTTTAATCGATGCTGCTTACTTGTAATACGATGTTCACACAAAGGAAGTGATACCTTTGTTAAACCCGGAAGTAGCTTTTGCTCCACAAGGACTTTCATTCCCTGTTCTGACATGTGTCCAAGTTTCCGATGCCATAACATGGTAGAATCTGAACTACATGAGGCAACAGAGGCTTCAGCTTCTAGCAAAGTCTCTCCCTTCAGCATGTACAAATTTGCAGCTATCTTTTCACCTTTCATCACCACAAGCGCTCCATGGAACACCTTCATGATTCCTTTCTGTGTTTCAATTTTGCTTGCATTATTATCCAACAATCCATAGGATAATAAGTTTTTCTTCAAGCCTTTCACGTGTCGCACATCTCGAACAACTTTGGTTGTCCCGTCATACATCTTCAATTTGATGGTTCCAACGCCAACAATTTCCAAGGCATGATTATTGCAGCTGTACACAGATCCTCCTGAGATAGGTTCATAATTATAGAACCATTCTCTTCTTGAGGTCATGTGATATGTGGCTCCCGAGTCAATAAGCCATATGTCTGCAAATCTTTTTTTGCCTTCCATGGCTGTTGCTGCTTCACAACAGAGAGCATCTCCATCATCTGAAGTGTTTGCCATATTTCCTTGAGGATTGGAGTTTTTAGGTAAACTCCAACAATCTTTCTTCATGTGACCCTTTTTTCCACAGTTGTAGCACTTTAAATTCTTCTTACTCCTTGACTTTGATCTACCATGATTGTGACTGCTACTTTGGCCACGTTCTGTTGATCTTCCTCTCATCACCGTTAAGGCCTCTGCTTGTTGCAGATTTCCTTGTCTGTCTTCCTTGTTCTTGCGCCGATTTTCTTCTTCCAGAACAGCAGCTGCAATGTCATCGAAGACTAGATCACTTGTAAGGTTGTTGTTTGTCAAGTTGATGATGAGTTGATCATACGAATCAGGTAGACTTTGAAGCAGAAGTTCAGCACGTTCTTGTGACTCTATTTTATAGCTTAGGGATGTAAGCTGAGAAAATAGAGTATTCAACGTGTTTAAGTGCTCTGTCACTGAAGTAGATTCTGACATCCGAAGAGTGTACAATTTCCTCTTAAGGAAAATTTTATTGTGCAACGATTTGACCTCGTATAATTTTGCGAGGTGATCCCAAATCTCCTTGGCTGTCTTCTTCTCCTCGATGCTTGATAGTACTTCATCTGCTAATGCTAAATGAAGGTCTGCAATAGCATTCTCGTCCATCTCATTCCATTTCTTGTTATCCGTAAAATCTGCCAGCCTTTCGGTGATAGCCGCTAGACATCCGTTTTTTCTTAGGATGACCTTTATCTTCAATTTCCACAGTGAGAAATTTCTCCCATTGAACTTTTCAATATCAAATTTCGTTGCCATAGCTTCTATTTCAGATAGCTCCCACTATTTCACCTTTTTGACGTGAATAGTGCCCACCACCTTCAATGAATGAGTAATATCTAACTTACTTTCTTATGATGGAGGATCCACTTTTCAGTGGCAACCAACAGAGAATACGGTAAGTAGATATACGCACCCAAATCTGGCTCTGATACCAATTGTTGCGGAATACGATCGTCGGATAGAGCAAAAACGCAACTGATAATTTGAGAAAATAATAATGAAGATAAAAGAGACACAGATTTTACGTGGAAAACCCCTAAATAATATAGGGTAAAAACCACGGACAAAGGTAGAAGAATTTCACTATGAGAAAATAGGAATTACAACTTCTCTCAATCTAACAAGGAGAAAACAATGACAATTCTCTCTTGATAAAAAGGAGAAAACAACTCTATGAAAACTCTCTAATTTCTCTAGTATTGGGAGGAGGTTAGAATGATTTGGGATGTGTAAGAATGGCAAATGGCTAGGCTATTTATAGTTGAGCTTTAGGGACTAACTTATAAATAACCTAAAGTTTAGGGACCAAAATTGTGATTTTCCCATGCCATTTTTCAATCTTGGCTGCACCTGCCAAAATTGAAATTTTCCATTTTCAATTTTGGCTGCAGCATTGCTTGACTTTCTACATTGGGAAGGGCAGTCACGCACCTTGAATATATACTGTAAGAGAGACATGTATATTAAAAATAAATAATGAGATTTGAATAAAGGATTTGACCTGCAAAATCGCCTTTTTAGAAATTCTTGTAAAACTTGAAATTTTCCATTAATTTTATACAAACAAGATTTTTTTTTTGAATTTTAAAACTTAAAAATAGAATTCATCCTCAAAATCGCTTATCAAACACATTTTAAGGGTGTATCTGGAAAGCCACGTGATAATCAGTAAATTAAGCATGCAAGAATATTGTTTAATTTCATAATTAATATTGTTTTAAAATTTAAATTTACACAATTGTATAATTATAATTTGATGTAAAAATGATAAAAAAAAAGGGTACATGTGTGACCACCTAATAATTGGGTATGTCCTATTTCAACCACCAAATAAAAAAAACAGAAATTGACATCACTGAATTATTTAATTGGTCCTAATTAAATCACCGACTGTTAAAAAACTAACAAAACGGCTAATGTGGATGTTAGTAACTAACGACAAGCATGTGTTGGCATTAATTTATTATTTTTTTCACATGTGAAGAACTAATATATGAGCTGGATTTAAAAATAAGAAAAGAAATTAAAAAGGAAATTGAAAACTTAAAAGACCGATTAATCAACTTTAATTTTTTTTAATTCATTTTACAGAGAATTAAGAAAAGAGGGATAGTGAAAAGGGAAAGAGTTCGTTCTTGTGTATGCGCTTGAGAAATAGATTTAGAGATTGAAATTGAGAGAGTTTTTCGTGAAAGAGACAAACCAGACAATATATATGGTAAGTTTGAAACATATTTTCCTTTTTAAAAATATAATTATTGTTTGGGATTTGATTTGGGTGTGGGGTTAGACAATTTAGGTTTTCTTGAAGAAAAAAATATTTAATTATTAAAAAAATAGGGATTTAGGATTAATATTTAATTTAAGATTTTTAAATTAGGATTTTCATTTAGAGTTTTTAATCTGCAAATAATTTTTATTTTTATTCTTTTTGCTCGGAAAAAGTATAATTTATTAACGGTAAAATCATACAAGCCATCATTTCTCGGGCCTCATTAAAATCTCTCTAAACCTAATTAATGGAGAAAAAGAGTACCCGAGAGAATGATTAAGAAACAAAGCACACACCCAAAGAGTACCCAACAAAACGCCCATTACAAACACTCACTCGAAGAATTCCACCATTCAACTACGCATAGCCGAAGTCCACAGCAAGCACCTCTCTCGGCCAAAAGCCAAAACCGCACAATCCGAGCACCACAACACACAACTAGGACATCACCTCAAACCATGTTCCACGGTCGACCCCACCTTTCGCTAGCGCATCGGCCAAAATAATCGTTTCACGAAGCACATTGTGAAGCACACAAGGCAACTCCAAACACAAAGAATCAATTAGTCTAAACAATGAGATAAATCGTCACGGACGATGCTGAACATGAAGTACCCAAGCAACTACGACACTAGAATCTGATTCAATTATACACGGCATGGTCATCCAGTGGGACTCGCGGAGCAACCGTAACGCAGAACATATCACCTGTAGCTCTGCTTAATTAGATTCAATTACGCCCAACAGGCCTGAGAATAGTGCTAAAACTCGGCCCCTATCATTACGCAACGCCCCACCACAACCCGCAGGACCCGGCTTCCCTCTTGCCGAGCCATCAACATTAAACTTCAAAGAGCTCACCGGCGGCGGACACCAACTAATCCCAACTTGAGATATTCTCCCTCGAGATGTCATCGCACAAAGCCAAGGACAATCCCACCATACGGATTCTTCAATCTCATCGGGACACGAAACAACCCGTATCCAGTATAACGATCTCAATTTAATTAAGAAGAATAACTCCTCCACCAGTAAACGCTTTTATTAAATATTATATCATTACGCGCAAACCACATAGACCATAATGTCGTCGCACACCCAGCCAGCCACCAACGTCGCACCTCACCGACAAAGAAAAATATGTTTTATTAGGACTAATTGAAAACATATTAGAATGTTTTAAAACGTAGTGTTTGTATGATTTAAGATTTTTGAATTTTTTTTATCCAGAAAAAAACCCTAAACGGGTATATGAAACTTTAGAAAGCGATAGAAACACAATGTGTATATGATTTAAGATTTAAAACTCAATGTTTGTTTATAATTTTGGATTTCTAATTTTTGTTTTCTTTGGATGAATGACCACATAAAGTGACAGAAAATTTGTTTATCACTTAAATATTGAGTACTTTTTATTGTTGTTGGTATATATAGCTCTGTAAAGTGATAAAAAGTAAATGTAACATGCATGTAATGTGAAAACTTTGTCTGTGATTTTTATGTGACTTTTTTTATGCATGTGGTATATGCAATTGTTTGCTTCATTCTTGATTATTATGCATGTGATATATGCACTTGATTGTTATATGATTGGTATATGTAACACCCGGGTTTGGGGGTCTGGTGAAATAAAAAAAAAATAATGCCTCGGTTTTGTTTTGCAAAAATTAAATTTAAGGTGTTGGACCAATTTTTGATGTTTAAGCCCAATAGCCATTTTAATGGTATTTTTTGTAAATAGTTAGACTTCCAAATTTAAAACCCCCATTTTTAATTAAAACACAAAATTGTCATCTTCCTCCCTCTTCATCTCTCCATTTTCACAACAAGGGGGAGAGTTTTTCTCCAAGTTACTATTCCATCTTCTTTCTCCTTCATTTTGGCTCGATTTTGAAAGGTAACCACATTTCCGACTTGCTCTCATCTTCCTCTCTTTAAAAGTACAACTAGATTTCATTTTGGTTCAAGTTTTAGAATTTGGGTTTTTAGAAGATTTGAATAAAAATGATATCTTTATTGTTTTTAACTTAAGGTTTTGATTTAATATTGTTAGATATATGTTTATGAACCAAATGGTCCAACATATATAAATTTTAGAGTGTTTTGATAAGTTTCCCGAAATTGGGTTTTGGTGGGGTTTTAGGAGGGTTTTGAGTTGAGTTTTGGGTGTGTTCTATGTTGGAATTTGAGGGTTGATGTTAGGGTAATAGTTGGGGGCTGTTTTGGAAGCATTTGAGGGTGCTAAAAAGGTTGAAATCATGAGTTTTGGTAGGGGTTTGAAGGCTGCCCTAGTTTGGTGTTTGGGGGGGGGGGTTGTTCTTGGCTTGGAATCTTGTGTTTATTTCTTAAATGGTGTTCAGGGTTGCTACATTGTTGTATGAGCTGATTCGATGTTGTTTTGTTTGTGTTGAGATGTTTAGAAACAAGAGAAGACAATGGTAAAGCTTCGGGCTTGAATCCGGAAACTTGAAGACCTTGGTTGCTTTGTAGTGGAGCTTGGAGGTGAAGGTGAGTGGTTAAAATGTTTTAAATGGTTTTGAGCAATTGGTTCAAGCATGTGGACTAGGTTGGGATTGGTAGACCCACCTAGAGTTGGGATTAGGGTGGTAGCCTAATCCCAAGCTTTAGTTAGAGACCTTGGTTGATCTTTAAGGTGTTGACTTATGCCTCATGTTTAATCATGTTTATGGTGGTTATGTATATGTTGTTATACATGTATATTTAGGCATGGCTTAAAGCATTGTTATATGCATGTTGATGATAAACATGATGGAGATATACATATGTATGAAATATGATGTGATATTTATGTTAATGATATACATGTGGTGTTGACATGTGAAATGATGTTATGAGGTGGTTGCATGATCCGAGGATCATGGTGAGTACATGCTAGGCATGGAAATATGGTTTGTGCATGACGGTAAGTCATGGTGAGTACGTGCTAAGCACGGAAGTTGTTATGAAATGATATTGTGAAAGATTAATGAAATGTGTAGTATTGGCACTAGTATGCTTGGGTACAAATGATCGATCTTTAGGATGTTTAGTGTGCACACGTGAGTCAAAATGCGAGCGTGGTCTTGATGATGGTAGTCATCAAGATAGAGTACGGGTTCTCCCAGAAATCTTCTTATATATATATATATATATATATATATATATCAGTGATGAGTGGAATCCCATCGACGGGCGTGAGGATGAGTGGAATCCCCTCCGCGTGAAACGGGGCGTGAGGATGAGTGGAATCCCCTCCGCGAGAACCGGTGATGAGTGTAATCCCACCGAAGGTAATGGTTGTGTTGGAAGTGAGTTCCAACGTGTTATCCGCGTATTCGAGTCATAGCTAGGTGCCAATACGGATTGTGAACTAAGTTGCTTATATGTTGAATATATTTATGTTTCCATATGTGGTGGTTATGGACTTGTTGAGCATGACATGGTTTGGATAATATGTTCATGCATCATATTTTATTTTGGCTTTTGTGGTTCGAAGGTAAGAACTCATGCATTCTACCTTGGTTGTATGCTCGTGCTTGGACCTTGCATTGTCGAGGTTTGTTTTATGAGCTACCCTCACTAAGCTTTTATGCTTACGCTTCTTTTTGTTCGACAATGCAGTTCAGTAGCTTGTGGGTGGCTTGGGCAAGGAAGGGCCTCCAACTGTCGCTTTTGGTTAGCTCAAGTATGAACTTTAAATTGTGGATTGTAATAGTCAAGCAATGGGATAGGTGTTGTTGATTTGAGCTTTGGTGTATGTTGATGTTGGTTTGGCTTTTGGATGCCTTGTTTGAATTGTAAATCTTGCTTATGTTGTATGTCACGAATGCCTATATGTTTTGTTTCTAAGGCATGAACCTTTAAGTGCTATATATGTCTCCTTTTGAGTAAATGTATGAATCCTTTCGATGCATGATCCTTGATCGTTTTGAATGTCTTGTATGTTGATATCTTGGTGGTTGAAGGTTGTTTGTATGTTGTTTGTGGCTAGGGGAGTCGTAGATCGCATCTAGAGTCGAGTCTTAAATCGCTTTGCTAAAATTTGGAGACTTGTAGTGCAGGGCGTATCGATACGCCTAAGGGCCGTATCGATACAGTTTGCCCTCCAGGACTCAGTTTTGGCTTGGTGTATCGATACACAGGGGCGTATCGGTACACTCAAAGCTCACTGGAAATCTGAGAAATTGGTGAGGCTTTGGCGTATCGATACATGCTCTAAGCGTATCGGTACGTGTTTATCTCGTTGACCATGAGATGTTGACCGAGAAGGGCATATCGATACGCTCAAGGGCTATATCGATACAGTCTTCCTGTGTTGACCTTAGGGTGTTGACCTTGGTCAAGGCGTATCAATACCCTTTATTGGTGTATCGATACGGCCTGCTTAAAAAGGAAAAATGGGTTGTTTTAAAGTGCTATTTCGGATGGTCGTTGCTTTATTGTTTGTGTTTCCGCTGTCGTGCTTCACCTAGGACTTAATAATACATTTAGACAAGATATAATTAAAAGAAATTTTCTAGGGTTGCTAACCGAGGTGGGACCTAAACGGGTTTCGCGTCGGTTTTCCCCGTGTAGCCTACTCGGACCGGTCATCCGGCTTGACCGGGACGAGGGGGTTACATTTGTTGGTATCAGAGCCTAAGGTTTCCGAGACCTTGGGCATGTAAGTGAGGTGAGTTAAGTTCTTATATTGCATTGCACGGTGTTTGCTTTCTATGTAAGCATGTTACTTGTTATTCGAGTATGCCGTAATGAATGATTGTTTGATTGTGAACGTATGTTGCTTGAAGCATGTTGAATAGAGTCCCATTGCTTCTATTACATCGAAAAAAGAGATTTTAAGTGAGGGAATCATACTTGAGCCACTTGGACCCTTTCTTTTGCTAACCCAGTTTGTATGTTAATTTGTTGTTTTGTTAATCTATTGCTTTTGAGTAAGTTTGAGGCCAAGGCGTGGGCCGTAAATCGGTAAGTAAAGCTGTGGTTTCTGAAAATGTGGATGATGTTAAGGGAGTTCATCGCTATAGTTAGGGGAGTATGGTTGTACCGAAGTTGAGGTACAAATTGTTTGTTTGAGTCCGTGTGTATGTGGGTTGGCTCTAGTTGATAAGGGACGATGTGATCGATTCTGGTATTAGTTGGTAAAAAGAAGTGAAAACATGTGAGTGGGAGTCAGAGTGGTATCGGTGTTATAGTAGATAAGTCCTTGGTACAGTTTTGAGTTTGTTCCCTTCTGATTGATTCCGAATCCGTACTTCCGCATATTGTTAGCAAGCATGCAAAGTTTGAATATGCCTAGTGAAGTGTCAGAGGTAGGTACGAGTGCCTTAGTTCTTTTGGCGAGATCAAGGTAGGGGTCTTGTGTGAGTAATCTGAAACTCAGAAACATTAGTTGGTGATCGTTGGGGTTCGGTCTATAGTTTTAATACAAGATAGCCGGTCAGTATCCGTGATTGGGAATCGATTTGTGTGTTCGGGCCAGTGTGCGTCTGAGTTGTCTTCCAGCAAGAATGAGAGATGAAGTCACTTCTGTTATAGTAGATCTGAGAATGAAGTCTTGAGTTTTGACTCCATTTTGTTTAGCAGTGGGATGTTTTGAGTCGTCAGGACCGATGTTGTAGAACAAGTTCAAGCATGATTGTTCGTGTATGATTAGAACTGAATTTTAAAGTTTCGAGATACTCTAAGAATGGTTTCGAAGAGTTAGGTTATGCTTGAAGGGTCAGTATGAAAACAAGAGGACCGAAGACTATCAGCTGTGCACATGTGAAGTTGCAATTTCTGCGGATACATCCTTTGTGTGAGCATGTAAGGAAGCTAGATATCTCTGTCGAGATCTTAGATGTAGGGACGCACGTGACTAAACCTTTTGGTAAGATAGTGGTGGTCATAAAGATGTACAGAAGATGTTTGTTGATAGTTCAGGGTTATGTGATTCCAGTAGATGTGAAGTAATTGTCTTTTTACGGTTTTGATGTAACTTTTGGCATGGTTTAGCTTGTAGAACACAGAGCTAGGGTATACGTTGAGACAAAGAGAGAGAGTTGCCTTAAAAGTTACATATTTCTGCGAGACTGTAGTGGTAGGTGAGGATGTAAACTTCTTATCGAATGTTGATCCAGCTTTAGAGGTCAAAGATTGATTGAGTTTAGTTGACAGGCTTGCCTATCAAATGTGATGGATTTGATTTCTGAATGAAGATTAGACCGCATAATGTTAGAATAATTTGTGATTTTTCTAATAGTGTTTGGAAGAATTGCCCGGTTTGACTTTTGATAGGGAAGAAGAGTTTGTTATTGAGACCATCTCCGAGTTCGTTCCTATTTTGATTGCTCTGTATCTTATGATTCCCGAAAGAATTGAGAGTGTTGAAGAATCAACTTCGAGATTTGTTAGACCGTAGATTCATTAGGCCTAGTACATCATTCTAGAGTACGACAGTGTAAATTGTGAAGGAAAGAGATGACAATACGAGAATGTGTTTAGATTACAGACAGTTGAGACGTTTGACAGTGAATAATTAGTACCTACTTCTGAGTGTCAGTGGGTTGTTGATTAGTTAGGATGTGCTCCAGTCTTTTCGAAGATTAATTTGAGGTCCGATTTCTACTAGTTGAAAGTGAGAGAGGTTGATGTGCCGAAGACAGCTTTCGGGGCAAGATGTGATCACTTTGAGTTCCGAGTTATGCTGTTTTGTTTGACTAGTGTGTTAGTTACTTTTATAGAGATATTGAGCATAATATTTCCTGAGCTCCTTGATCAGTTTGTAGTAGTCCTCATATATGATACTCGGGTATATTCGTGTGCCGAAGAAGACCATGACAAACTTTGGAGTTACTGTTGTAGAATCCTATTAGAGAATTAATTGTATGCCAAGTTGAGCAAACGTGAACTCCGAGTTAAGGAAGATGTTCTCCTAGGACATGTAGATCAGCCGAGTGTATTAGAGTAAATCCTAAGTAGGCAGAAGAAGATGTAAGTTGGAAGAAATTGAAGACTGTGACATGTATCTATAGTTCCTAGGTCTAGCATTGTTACCATCGGAGAATTGTAAATAGTATTTCGAAGATAGCTACTTCTTTGACAGATTACTACAGAAGAATGTTCAGTTGTGTGGTTAGATACGAGACTACGAGCCCTTGAGAAACCAAAAGAAACTTCGAAGAGAGCTTCGACCTTGATCCAGCTTATATCAGAGAAAGAATTTGTGAACCATAGTGATGTGTTACATGTAGGGTTAGGTTGTGTGCTTATGCAAGACAGAAGATTGTGGCCTATTCATCGAGATGGTTGAAAGATCTTGAAAAGAATTATCCGACACGAGACATAGAGTTAACTGCAGATGTAATTGTTTCGAAGACTTAGAGACAAAGCTTGTATAGTAAGAAATGCACAATATACATTTATCATCAGAACTTGAAATATTAGACGACTTAGGAAAAATGGTTGAAACTTGAATAGCATAAGTTGTTAGAATTTTCTGAAGACCGTAATCTCAAGATTGAGTACCATTAGAAGAGAGTCAACGTAGTAACCGATGCTTCGAGTTGTTTTTGTTGAACTATATTTGAGTTGCGAGCTATATTTTCCGGATTCAGTTTATCAAATGATAGTGGTTCTGTGGCCGAGTTTCGGGTTAAGCCTACATCGAGTCAGAATACTTAAAGAGAAACAGTTGTAAGACAGGTTCTTGGCACCTCACGTGCAAGACATAGCAGAAGGAAGACCTTCAGATTACAGTTTCAGAGATGATAGAGTTTTTCATTTTAGAGACAGAATAGTTGTGCCGAATGACATAGTGTTTTGAGACGTATTGTTTTGGCCGAAGCACACGTCAGTTCTTTTGTATTGCATTTGAGTAGTATGAAGACGTATTGTGGGTTGAAGATGAGTACTTCTGGATTAAGTTGATGAATGATGTAGTTCAGTATGAGAGTAAGTGTATAGTTTGCCAGCGTGTAAAGACCGAGCGTCAGTTTTCTTCTAGTTTGCTACATCTGTAGAAGATTCATAATGAAAGTGGGTAATAGATTTGAGGGACCTTAAGTCTGATTCGCCTTTGATTTCCCACGGGAGAGCTTAGCCGAGTAAACGATGATAGTTGCATCGAGTGTGCCCATTTTATACATGTTCACGTTACTTGTACCTTGTGTAAGATGGTGGAGTCGTGCCTTAGCAAGAGTGTGAGTTGCACAGTGTCTTGTATTTGATAGTGGCCAGTAGAGATTCGAGATTTCAACTGGATTTTTGAAGACGTCCGCATAGTGTTTGGTTACCTGTTGAAGTCAGATGGTCAGTCAGAGAAAGTTAGGGGTCAAGTTTTCAAACGGTGCCGTATAAGATTGTGAATCGGGCTAGTTCTGTTGTTTATCTGTTGCGGTTACCACCAGAGTTAGAAAGAAGTTCGTGATGTGTTCCGTGTATCTATGATTCAAAAATGTGAGTCAGATCTGTATCATGCTATGTTTGTGGAAGAGGTTGAGTTCAGTTAAAAATTGGTGCACATAGAAGGACATGTCGAGATCTTAGCATCAGATAGCTAATGTTGTGTGGTAAGCTTACCGAGTTGGTGAGTATGTTGTGGTAAGAAAGAAAGTGTGAAGGAGCATGTTTCAGTGACTCTTCCTGTCCGATAAATTTCGGGGACGAAATTTCCTTAATTGGGGGAGAGTTGTAACACCCGGGTTTGGGGGTCTGGTGAAATAAATAAATAAAATAATGCCTCGGTTTTGTTTTGCAAAAATTAAATTTAAGGTGTTGGACCAATTTTTGATGTTTAAGCCCAATAACCATTTTAATGGCATTTTTTGTAAATAGTTAGACTTCCAAATTTAAAACCCCCATTTTTAATTAAAACACAAAATTGTCATCTTCCTCCCTCTTCATCTCTCCATTTTCACAACAAGGGGGAGAGTTTTTCTCCAAGTTACTATTCCATCTTCTTTCTCCTTCATTTTGGCTCGATTTTGAAAGGTAACCACATTTCCGACTTGCTCTCATCTTCCTTTCTTTAAAAGTACAACTAGATTTCATTTTGGTTCAAGTTTTAGAATTTGGGTTTTTAGAAAATTTGAATAGAAATGATATCTTTATTGTTTTTAACTTAAGGCTTTGATTTAATATTGTTAGATATGATGTTTATGAACCAAATGGTCCAACATATATAATTTTTAGAGTGTTTTGATAAGTTTCCCGAAATTGGGTTTTGGTGGGGTTTTAGGAGGGTTTTGAGTTGAGTTTTTGGTGTGTTCTATGTTGGAATTTGAGGGTTGATGTTAGGGTAATAGTTGGGGGCTGTTTTGGAAGCATTTGAGGGTGTTAAAAAGGTTGAAATCATGAGTTTTGGTAGGGGTTTGAAGGCTGCCCTAGTTTGGTGTTTTGTGGGGGGTTGTTCTTGGCTTGGAATCTTGTGTTTATTTCTTGAATGGTGTTCAGGGTTGCTACATTGTTGTATGAGCTGATTCGATGTTTTTTTGTTTGTGTTGAGATGTTTAGAAACAAGAGAAGACAATGGTAAAGCTTCAGGCTCGAATCCGGAAACTTGAAGACCTTGGTTGCTTTGTAGTGGAGCTTGGAGGTGAAGGTGAGTGGTTAAAATGTTTTAAATGGTTTTGAGCAATTGGTTCAAGCATGTGGACTAGGTTGGGATTGGTAGACCCACCTAGAGTTGGGATTAGGGTGGTAGCCTAATCCCAAGCTTTAGTTAGAGACCTTGGTTGATCTTTAAGGTGTTGACTTATGCCTCATGTTTAATCATGTTTATGGTGGTTATGTATATGTTGTTATACATGTATATTGAGGCATGGCTTAAATCATTGTTATATGCATGTTGATGATAAACATGATGGAGATATACATATGTATGAAATATGATGTGATATTTGTGTTAATGATATACATGTGGTGTTGACATGTGAAATGATGTTATGAGGTGGTTGCATGATCCGAGGATCATGGTGAGTACATGCTAGGCATGGAAATATGGTTTGTGCATGACGGTAAGTCATGGTGAGTACGTGCTAAGCACGAAAGTTGTTATGAAATGATATTGTGAAAGATTAATGAAATTTGTAGTATTGGCACTAGTATGCTTGGGTACAAATGATCGATCTTTAGGATGTTTAGTGTGCACACGTGAGTCAAAATGCGAGCGTGGTCTTGATGATGGTAGTCATCAAGATGGAGTACGGGATCGCCCGGAAATCTTCTTATATATATATATATATATATGTCAGTGATGAGTGGAATCCCATCGACGGGCGTGAGGATGAATGGAATCCCCTCCGCGTGAAACGGGGCGTGAGGATGAGTGGAATCCCCTCCGCGAGAACCGGTGATGAGTGTAATCCCACCGAAGGTAATGGTTGTGTTGGAAGTGAGTTCCAACGTGTTATCCGCATATTCGAGTCATAGCTAAGTGCCAATACGGATTGTGAACTAAGTTGCTTATATGTTGAATATATTAATGTTTCCATATGTGGTGGTTATGGACTTGTTGAGCATGACATGGTTTGGATAATATGTTCATGCATCATCTTTTATTTTGGCTTTTATGGTTCGAAGGTAAGAACTCATGCATTCTACCTTGGTTGTATGCTCGTGCTTGGACCTTGCATTGTCGAGGTTTGTTTTATGAGCTACCCTCACTAAGCTTTTATGCTTACGCTTCTTTTTGTTCGACAATGCATATCAGTAACTTGTGGGTGGCTTGGGCAAGGAAGGGCCTCCAAGTGTCGCTTTTGGTTAGCTCAAGTATGAACTTTAAATTGTGGATTGTAATAGTCAAGAAATGGGATAGGTGTTGTTGATTTGAGCTTTGGTGTATGTTGATGTTGGTTTGGCTTTTGGATGCCTTGTTTGAATTGTAAATCTTGCTTATGTTGTATGTCATGAATGCCTATATGTTTTGTTTCTAAGGCATGAACCTTTAAGTGCTATATATGTCTCCTTTTGAGTAAATGTATGAATCCTTTCGATGCATGATCCTTGATCGTTTTGAATGTCTTGTATGTTGATATCTTGGTGGTTGAAGGTTGTTTGTATGTTGTTTGTGGCTAGGGGAGTCGTAGATCGCATCTAGAGTCGAGTCTTAAATCGCTTTGCTGAAATTTGGAGACTTGCAGTGCAGGGCGTATCGATACGCCTAAGGGCCGTATCGATACGGTTTGCCCTCCATGACTCAGTTTTGGCTTGGTGTATCGATACACAGGGGCGTATCGGTACGCTCAAAGCTCACTGGAAATCCGAGAAATTGGTGAGGCTTTGGCGTATCGATACAGGCTCTAAGCGTATCGGTACGGGTTTATCTCGTTGACCACGAGATGTTGACCGAGAAGGGCATATCGATACACTCAAGGGTTGTATCGATACAGTCTTCCTGTGTTGACCTTAGGGTGTTGACCTTGGTCAAGGCGTATCGATACCCTTGATTGGTGTATCGATACGACCTGCTTAAAAAGGAAAAATGGGTTGTTTTAAAGTGCTGTTTCGGATGGTCGTTGCTTTATTGTTTGTGTTTCCGCTGTCGTGCTTCACCTAGGACTTAATAATGCATTTAGACAAGATATAATTAAAAGAAATTTTCTAGGGTTGCTAACCGAGGTGGGACCTAAATGGGTTTCGCGTCGGTTTTCCCCGTGTAGCCTACTCGGACCGGTCATCCGGCCAGACCGGGACGAGGGGGTTACAGTATATGTGCTTGATTATCATATGATTTTTATGCATATAACATGCATGAAAGTGACCGAAAATTGGTATGATCTTTATTTGATTATTATATGTTGAATAAGGTTTGCATGTGCTAGAAGAATATGTGAGGTCAACTAAAAAAGTAGTTGAGGTATTTATTTGGTATATGTGTTGATTGGTTAGTGGACCATTATTTTTGTTTATTAATTTGATTATTGTATCTGATAGTTACTGTTATGTCATTTTGGGATGTAGGTAAGTTGGTATTTATTTAGTTTAGAGCTTTTTGTATTTGGTTGGTATGTTATTTATGTATTCTTGATAGTTACTAATAAAAGTCGTTTGTTTTTTATTAATAGAGACAAATTCATCCAAGTTCACCACTGTAATTTATCATGTTGATTTTTCTTGAGGACCCCAACTCTAATATATACTAGTGAGTTTATATATTACTTTGATCAATGTGATATGGATAAAATGAGTATTTTCGAGGTTAGAGATATTGTTGAGGTTTTAGGAGTTACTTATACTATAAAGGTATTTTGGCAATTGTCAAAAATTCTTTTGAGGTTAAATTACTATGCAGTGATGATGATGTCCTTAAAATGATTAGCACATTACCTAGGAATCATTATGTCGATGTCTATTTAGTGGATGTTGTAAATGCAACTAATTCTGCTAATGTTGAACCTAAAATTAATGTTGATGAAGCTGCAGTTAGTGATATTGATCATGTTGAACCTATAGTCAGGGATAGGGGTGTTCATATCTGGGTACCCGAATTTTCGGGTACCCTAAATTTTAGGTATCCGGAATTTTTGGGTACCTAAAAGTCGGCCCGTGACCCGGCCCATAAGAACCGGGTACCCGCAAATCGGGTACCCACAAATTCGGGTATCGGGTACCCGGTTTACTTTTTATATTTTTTAAATAGATAGGAAACACATAAAATTTCATGATAAATATTTCAAACATAAAAATTATTTATTTGAGGTTAATTTTAAGAGAGAAATATTTGGATATATATATATATGTATATATATTAAATTTTATCGATAAAAGAAGGTATTAAAAATATTAATCTCGATCATGATTTTTCTTTCGACTCTCATATTGACAAATTAATATAAATATTTTTGAAAAATTTTAAACTTAAAAGTATATAATACAAGTATAAAAAGAAGTTAGGGATTTCTAATTAATTTTAAGGAAAAATAATAAGAAACATAAAATGAAAATAGAATTTAAAATATAAAATATATAAATATTAAAATTAACGGGTCGGATCGGGTACCCGGTTATAAAAATATTTCGGCCCTGACCCGACCTAACTACCTGGAAAAAATTGCGGGTCAGGTACCCGACCCGAAAAATTCGGGTACTTTAATATAAATACCCGGTAAATTTTAATAGGATAGACGGGTCAGCGGGTAGGGTAGTTCGGGCCGGGTATTTTTGAACACCCCTAGTCAGGGATGTTGATAATGTTGAATCTCAAATTAGGGTAGAGTGTGATTCTAACTCAGAAAATTCTAATTATAAAACTTTTAAGTCAACTACTTATGAGTCCGATAAAGATGAAGTTTCTGATGTTGGGGTGGGTGTTAATATCAATAATGGAAGGTTACATAGAGGTAATGGAGAGGGCAATGATGAAGTGAGGGTTGACAGTGATCCTAACAGTGGACATTCTAACTCATTACACAATCTAGATTAGTCATATATATATATGATCCACACAAGAAACAAAGATATTCTGAATTTAATACCACAACTGACATTTTGAATCACACTTTTAAACTGAGATTGCTCTTTGCAAAAAATAGGTATTGATAAACGTTGTTAAAATGTATAGCATAAAGAATAAGGTTAGTGTTAGGCTTAAGAGAAATGACAACATTAGAATTAATTTGTAAGGAAGGTTGTCCATGCGTTTTATAGGCATCACCAATTGACTTTAAAGAACTTTATAGAACTTGAAAAGTAAAGTTACTAAGTGATCAACATGGATGTCTTAAGGATTATAAAAGTGCAAACGTTACTTTTAAATTTATTGCAGAGCAGTGGTTAGATGCATTTTATAACGATCCTAATTATTCTAATAGGTCTTTTTAATAAACAATATTTAGAGATCATGGTATCTATGTCCATTTGAGTAAATGTACTAGGAAAAAAACTTGACCATTGAGAAGTTGCATGGTAATGTAAACGAATAGTTCACAAAACTCCAGGATTACCTAGGTGAGCTTAAATCCTCAAACCCTGGGACAAACATAATCCTTCAATTGGATGAAAAGTTATTCAAGAGATTGTATATTTGTATACAAGCTATGAATGATGGCTTCAAAAGTGGTTGTAGCTCCATTATATGTATGGATGGGTGTCACTTGAATGGCTACTATAAGGGTCATCTTCTAACTATTGTGGGAATACATACAGATGATTGTCTTTATGATTGAGTATTTTAAAATTGATTTCTAGAAATATTGATAAATGATTTGCAGTTGAACAATTTTCATCACATCTCATTTTGACTGATAGGTAAAAGGAAATCCTAAACTTTTTAGTATGAGATAGTTATCATATTTATTCAATTTTGCTTACTAATATTTTCTATTTTTGAAAAATACAGGGACTGATGGAATCTGTGATGGAATAGTTTTCTTATTTAGAGCATAAAACATGTGTGATACACCTCTACAATAATTCTAAGTTAGCTGGAGAACATATGGGAAAAGTATTGAGGGACCAACTTTGAAAACCTGCTAAGACAACATATATGAGAGAATTCGAAGTTGCCATGGCAGAATTAGAGGTATAATTATTAATTTTTTTAAATTATTTTTCATTTCATAATTATGATTAACAACCTTGTTTTAAAATTACCGTGTGAGGTTTATCAAGTACGGGACATAAGTTTCTTTCAGGGAAAGACCCTAGGCATTAGACAAAGTCTTACTTCTCTTTTAGATCTAATTCAGACATACTTTTAAACAATCATTGCGAGTCTTTCAATTAGGTTACTCATTCTACTTTTCCCTACGATTTTATGTAATGAATAGTTTCATATACTCATTCTAAGTCACACACTTTCTATTTTAGTGTGTTGATGATAATTGAAGCTAGAGTCAAAGGAATTACTATTTTGGCGGGGTCAATCAGATTAAAATTGGTGCAACGAATTGCCAAAAAGAGAGATGATGCTGAGAAATTAACTGACCCTTTATGTTCTAAAATTTAGTTAAAGTTGGACAATGCAATAACACTGTCACATAGGTTTTGTTTTAAAACTTGTACATTTGTTTATGTTTTTATTTTGGTCGTTTTACGCTTATTATTTATTGTTTGTGTTATATAGATGTTGGCCCATACATGTTGGTGGATCAATGTACCAGGCTTTATGTTGTCCTTTAGACTAAAAATATGTTAACATCCAAGCACGAACTTGCTCATATCGAAAATAGGAACTAACAGGTTAAGTTACACTTGTATTACTTGTCCTACAATAATTTGTTTATTTATTATGTGTATACATACTAATCAGTTATTCTTTTATTCAGGCTTCCCGTTGTAACGCCCCGGGTTTAGGGGTCGGATGTTACGCGAGTAAATCGGGTTCGAGTCGTGGGCTCGTTTTAAATTAAACTGGGCTTTGGTTTTAATTTAAAAGGGTTTGTGGCTCATTAAGGACAATTTAGTAATTTTAAAATAAAGGAAAAAAAGGTGAAAAAAAGGAGACTTTTGAAAATGTTTTTCATCTTCTTCTTCCTCTAACATTTCACGTCAAAACCCTTCCCTTAACCCCTAAACACTATTCCATCAAATCCCTCCACCATCTCAAGTGTTTTCATCAAGGTAAGATCATTTTTGACTTCACCTCTTCTTTCCTAGCACATTGATGGTTTTAGTTTTTAGAAAACACCATTGTTGAGAATTTCAAGTTTTCAAAGTTTTAAAGAAAAGGATGAAACTTTAATGGCTTTCGAATTGTTTTTGGTTTGTAGAGTTAAGGTATGATCTAATCTTGGCCTAAGGTACATAATAACTTAAAATGGTGGGTTTTTATCAAAAATCCTGAAATGGGTTTTCATGGGTATTTTAATAGGGTGAAAATGTGAGTTTTTGAAGTGGTTTAGTGTTGGGGAGTGGGGCTGATGTTATAGCAATACTAGAGGGTTGTTTTGAAGGGGTTTAGTGGTGTTTTGGGTGTTGGAATCATTGGTTTTCTGCTGGGTTTTTGGGGAGTACGAAAATGGGAGTTTTGGTGTTGGCTTTGGTTTGAAATTGTAAAAATTTGGTTGTGGTTGTAGTTTGGGGTTGTGACAGTTTTTTGTGATGATTTGATTGAGTAATGCATTTTTTTATTGGTTAGAATCAAGGGAAACCGTTGGAGAGGCTTCGGGCACTATTCTGGGGAATTTGGAGGCTTGAGATCGGTGTTTCGGCTTTCGTTTGGGTTTCATCGATGAGTGGAAATGTTTTGAACTTGATTTGATTTCGAAAAGGGTTCTTGGGGGTTTGGGTGGAGCCTAGAGGGCTAACCTAAACCCAAGTGTAAGTTCACTAACTTTGCCTTGATTGTTAAGTGTTGGTGTATGAACAATTGTTGAGATATTGTGTGATTTGTCGATTTCCTTTACTTTCATTGATGTTGTTGTGTAGTCGTTGTTGGTGTTGAGCCTCACGTGATGGTTGTCGTAACTACGGTGATGTGTAGTCCCACCGGTAGTGACTAGTAGAAGAGTACGTTGATGTGTAGTCCCATCGGAAAACTACTAGTGAAAACGGTGATGTGTAGTCCCACCGTGTTTTGGTTGCACATGTACAAACCATGTAATTGTGTTGTTTGTGCCTCCTTTCGTGCATTTAAATGTTTTACTTTTCAATTTAGAAATGTGTTTTTGAAACTGCCTTGTTGACAAGTTTTAGAGCTTCGCTAACTAAGCTTTCAAGCTTACGCTCTCCCTTTTTCCAACATGCATATCGTTAGAGTTTCGGAAGGCAAGTGGGCAATGGAGGAGCTTTTCGGAGTTCTCGGGTAGCTCAAGTATGGTTTAAGTTTTTGTAATAATGCCTAGACAATGGGGGTATTAGACTTGTATGGAGTTGGAGTTCAAACTCCTTAGTTTGGCTTGTTGATGTTCTAGCATGTTTGGTTTGATGATGCTATGTGTTTTGTATGAGCGTTGTTAGACTCATATGTGTTGGTTTTGATGTTAATGCCTTTGATGTGGATTGTAAACCACATTTATGTTGATGCCTAAATGCTTTGTGTTATAAAGGCTTATGGCCAGAATCCATGACTGCTTATGTGTTTGTTTAAAAGCATGTAAACCTTGATATGCAATGTTTATGTAAGTGTTTACCTTCCTATGAAAGAAATGGTTTAGTGATGTATGCCGTCATGCAAGTCTCCTACCTAAATGTTTATCTTGTGTTGGATGCTATGTTCGTTTGGTTAAGTAGCATCGTGTGTTTAGTTTTGGTTGCCAAATGATGTATGAGAGTTGGTATGTTGCTAGTCGAGTCGTCATATGCATCTAGAGTTGAGTCTTGGTGTGTTTTGCAGCCAAAATGCAGTTTGCAGTGCAGGGCGTATCGGTACGCATAGGGCCTGTATCGATACGGTCCTACACTTTGGACTTCATTTTAGGCTTAGCGTACCGATACACGAGGGAGTATCGATACGCCAAAAGCTCACTGGAAATTTGAGAAATTGATGAGATTTTAGCGTGTCGGTACGGATCTTGGGTTTATCGGTACGGTCTTCGTTGTTTAACCGTGAGAATTTGACCGTCGAGGGCGTATCAGTACGGTCAATCAGTGTACCGATACGGTCTCCCTAGGTTGACTTTGGGTAGTTGACCAAGTCCAGGCGTATCGATACGGTCTTCTAGCGTATCGATACGGTCTTCTAACGTATCGATACGGCCTACTGTAAAGGCTAAAATGGGCTATTTAAATTGCTTATTTTGTATGTTTTGTATCGTTTCGTTGTCTTTCCGCTGTCGTACCTCACATAGGATCTATTAAAGCATTTAGACAAGATAATGTTTAAAAGAAATTTTCTTGGGTTGCTAACCGAGGCGGGACCTTAACGGGTTTCACTTCAATTTTCCCCGTGTAACCTACTCGGACTGGTCAGTCGTCCAAACCGGGACGAGGGGTTTACACCCGTGCATCCATGACATTTCTGTTATATTGTTGATTGAACATAAGCTTGAGACATATATGGATCAATCTTACTCGGTGTCTACCCAAATAGTCATCTACTCTCATTTCATTAGACTAATGAGGAGTAAACTCAGTGAACTCCTCAACAAATAAATTTACATGTCTTACCACTTGTCATAAGAAGACTACTAAAAATATCACATAAAAAAAGTAGATGGAGCACCACCTAAGGGTGGTAAGGTGTCCAAGAAAAGTGTGAGGACGTCCTATAAGAAGTGTGGAAGGTCTGGCCATAATATCAGAACTTGCAAAAGCCATGTTGATGGTAATACTTGACCCCACCAACGAGCATCTACTTTTATTACAAGAAGAACTTCTAGATCTAAACTGCTAGTAAATTTTTTATATGCATTATGGATTGTTTTATTTGATTAGTTTCTTGTTGGTTGATTGATTTCTTGTGTGCAGATTAGGAAAAGATCTTGAACAAGTGTCAATCAGAGAAAGCTCCAACACCAAACTATTTTCGTGGGCAGAACTAAAGGAACAATCAAGGGCAAAACAAACCCCACCACCAGTCCATACTATTAGATGGATGTCAACCCTCACCTTTTCTTTTGAGTCAGGATAGTTCTATCAGTCAGTCATTTTCACAAGAAGCTCCTGCTCAAAAGAAGCCTAGGACTAACACTGAAATATGTTGGCATTAAACTCTGAGTGTTTGACTTTTTGTGTAATGCATGCATTTGACCATTTTTTGTGATTAGGGGTATCACATGATTTTTTTTGTTTCTTGAAACTTGTTTTGTTCCTACATGTTTTATACATTTAACTTTTATTTATGTAATGGTCAAACACTTATTTTGTAAAAATCGTTTCCCAAACTTATTGAAATTATGAAATGAATCATATTATTTTGTGTATTGTCTTTTAAATTTTATATGTTCTTTAATATACAAATCTTGTACCAAATCCAAGACAAATTTAACATGAAATTTTGCATTCATTTCATTACAATAAGCAAAACATTAACATAACAATAAAAACCTTAAAATACTCAAACAACCTAAAGACCCACAACAAATCTAACAACCCTTAAAAAATTAACACAACAGGTCTGTGAAATTTTGCATTGTCCTAAAATTTACCCAGAAATTAGGACAACAATTTTCTTAATCCTAAACTGAGAAAAAACACAAAACAAATAAGTAAAACCCTAAAAAATTTCTTTCTTTCACGTTCCATAGCTAAAATCTTTCTTAAAAGACCGACAATCATAGACCTTGATCGATTATGTACTGGTGGATCATACTAAACAAAAAAATTAAAAATCTATAAGTCTTTTCCACAAATTTCACAGCCCAAAAATCTTTAAGCAAGATTATCATCGGTTCATCCTATCGTTAATGTAAGACGTGCTCCACAAAAATATACTCGATCCACGTTCTCAGCCTCCATTTTCAATTTCAACCTTTTAATCTTCTTCCTTTCTTCCCTTTTTCTGCAGTTTTTTCTCCTTTTTAGCGGTTGGCAAGAATAGTTAAAACAAAAAGAAAAAGACTAGGGTTCTATTAAATAAAGGGTAAATTGCACAGATCATCGCTCAACAATCTTCTCACTCCTATTTTGGTTACTCAACTTTTAATTTTTCTTATTTAATAATTGAACTTTATACATCAAACGTTTTTGGTCACTCACGAATATTTTATCATTATTTTTTATTTTTTTAAAATATGTAATATAAAAATAATTTAAAAAGAAAAAAAGAAAAATCATATTGTACGTCGGCCACCATTCGCTGACACCGGCGTCGGCCGTAGATGGTGGCCGTTCGGTCCCATATTTCACCGGTTGACCAAAATATTCGTGAGTGACCAAAAACTTTTGATGTATAAAGTTTAGTTATTAAATAGGAAAAATTAAAAGTTGAATGACCAAAATAGGAGTGAGAAGATTGTTGAGTGATGATCTGTACAACTTACCCTTAAATAAAAGATGAAGTTTACCAAAATGTCATTTGCTTATGTGGCAATATATCTTCAACGCGACAGAAAAAAATTAGAAGCAAAAGTCGCGTCAACCGTTCCGTTAGTTTTTTAACGGCTATTAGTTTGATTAGGATCAATTAAATAATTCGGTGGTGTGGTTTTCGTTTTTTAAGTTAGGTGGTCAAAATAGAAAAAAAAAATTCAATAATTAGGTGGTCACACAGATAGTTTAACCTAAAAAACAAAGATGCAATTACATTTTATTAGAAATCATATTCAAACATTTCTGAACCAGCAACCATGCATAAAATTTAATTTGCAGGTTTTATCAGTTTCAATTTATTTGGTCCTCGATTATCCATTTTCATATCAATTTGAATACTATAACATAATCTTCAAATTGCATTAGAAAAAAAAAGTAGGAATTGAAGACCCTCCATAACTGAGATTATACGGTAGCGCCTTCTTTAAAAACTCTCATCACCTCTACTAAAGATTCAAAAAACTGTTCGGTAATGTAATAGCGTTCGCTATATAACGGTGACGGAACGGTCCAAAATTGTTATTAATTACAAAAAATAATTATTCTAAGTGACTGCAATAACATACGTTATCTCCGTAACTACAATAAAATATCGCAATTGAAAATATAACCGCAACCATAATTTAAATTTTTGTCTCCACGTGAATCTTTACCCTTCTTCGGGTCAACTTTACGTGGAATGAAATGGAGTAAATTTCCATTCAAGTAATCGGTTAAAGGCAGTTGTTAAGACGCCATTGTTTTCTAACCCAACATTGAAACCTCACTTTCTCTCCCATGTGGACTTTTCAGATACTCACATGTGATATAGCAACAAGAAGAAACATGTGGGATTTATTACTCCATATTTGATTATCCCCTTTTATAATTCATCTGCCAAAACAATTGATTTTCTGAAGAAATTTTTTTTTTTAATCTTCTTGTTTTAAGTTTTTATCACCCAATCAAACAATTATTTCAGAGAATGAGGATAATCACACTATTATATTATGCTTGTTTAACTGGTGTTTTCTCAAGTTTTTAATAAATATTTAATCAAGGTTTTATAAAAATATTTTCTGAAATTGATATTTTAAATTCTTTTACTATTATATTCAAGTTTTTAAAATAATTTATATATTTTAATTATTTAAATAATGTTATTTTGCGTTAATATTTTGGATGAGTCTACCACGTGCGACGAACATTGATGAACACCAGTAACGATGAACACCATTAATTTTTTTAAAAAAATTTAAAGGACTAAAATTATAATTAAAATTATCTCTTAAAAAAATAAAAGTCAAATTTAATAGATACTTTATAATATTTTTAATAGGTTAGAATCAAATATACCAAATTCTCTTAAACCCTAACAAAATCAATCTCTTAAAAAATAGAAATCAGTTTTTTTAATAGACGCGACAACCATGTGAACAGGCGGATATATTTGATTCTAATCTATTAAAAAATTATAAACTGATTTCTACTTTTTTTAGAGATTGATTTTGTTAGGGTTTAAGAGAATTGTGTATATTTGATTCTAGGGTAAAGTACACAGACGGTCACTGAACTTTAGTAAAAAAAACAAAATGGTAACCAAACTTTCAAAAATCACAAAATGGCAATTAAACTTTATGTTTTGTAACAAAATGGTAACTAGACGTTAACTGACGTTAAATGACTATTATAAAATTTGGTATAATAACACATTTAGTCCTTCATATTTATACATTCAATCAATTTAACCCTAATTCGAACCAATTCACTAAATTTAGCCCTCGTAATTTATGCATTCTTTCAATTTGGTCCTTAAAACAAAATTTCAAAGTATGGTAACATGAAGTATTAGTAGAAGTATTAATTAAATACTTTTGAAATACATAATATTTATTTAATACAATAGAGTAAAAATAAATATTTTTAATATAAATGTTGAAATTTAAACTCATACAAAGTAAAAGCGGATGAAGATCTTTGATCACTCGACCAACTATATAAATATCTTAATATTATCTATATTTTTTAAAAACATTTGAGTAAAAATGAGAAATTTATGTATGGCTGTTGGGACAATCAGAAATAGAGTGATGATTAAAACATCCCAACACCCACAAACACATGTGGAATCACAAATATTAGCTCCCAATTCCCATATCTCAGGATCTTTGGTATTTTGGATTTTTCTAATCTACCAAGCACACACCACCAATCCCACTAAATATAATGAAACGCATAAACCTTGGATTCTTCTTCAGACACCACAAGATTAAAGCATTCTTGGATTTACATCCCCACATGCCATCCCTATTTCTCATCCTCAAAATGAAATACTCACACCACCATTCAAACCTTATATGACTTTTGTCACGTCAAACTATTGTTAAAAAATTAAATCGACCAACAATTAGTTAGTTTAGTGAAATGAAATTGCTATTCAAATCTTATATGACTTTTGTCACGTCAAAAGTTCTTAATTTTTTTGCATCCAATTAAGTCCTTGAACCAATAAATTGAATTAATTTAGCCCTTTGACCAAAATTGATTGTTGAATCTAACTCTCTTTTTTAGATCATTTGTGCAACACATCACAATGTTGTCACTTAACATTTTCAAAAAAATTTTATTTTATTTTAAAAAAATTCTTTAAAAGTCTTAAAAATTATGAAAACTTTATAAAAATATATTTATTTTTAAAAATTTGAATGTCATAGAATATGATTGTAGTGTATCATGTGACAATAATATCTAAAGAAAAAAAACTGTCAAGATTCAATGGTCAAAGGACTTAATTGATCTAATTTATTGGATCAAAAAAATGGGTGCAAAATTTATTAGAGACTTAATTGATATTTTTAGAAGTTTAAAGGTTTTTTATATCCTTAAACTAAAAAATAATAGTGAGGCAAATAGGTTGTTTTAGAGTTGTAATTAGGGGTGTAAATGAACATAGCTTGAATAAATAAGACTATGTTCGTGTTCGTTTGTTTATTTTTAAAGGTGTTCATGTTTAGATCGTGTTCGTTTAAATTTTTAATATTGTGTTCATGTTCATTTATTTATTTATTTTTGAAAGTGTTGGTCTTCGTTCGTTTAAGTGTTCGTGAACATGTTCGTTTAAGTGTTCACAAACGTGTTCGTTTAAGTGTTCGTGAACGTTTTCATTTAAGTGTTCACAAACCTGTTCGTTTATTCGTTCGCGAACATGTTCGTTTATTCGTTCAGAAATTTTTAACAATAAATAAATAAAACAAAAACAACAAAATAAAACTTACATTTCAACATGAACTTATATGACATCCTTAGCAACAACAAAAAGTAGTATTTATTGTAAAAATAATAGTATTTAGATACATCCACAAGCATTTTCATCCTATAAATGAGCTTATAAACGAGTCTATAAACGGTCTTATTCGTGAACTTAAACGAACCGAACACACCTTTGTTCGTGTTCGTTCTTTTATTAAACGAACATACAAATTTTGTTCATACTCGTTTATTTAGCTTAATAAACAAACATTAAACGAACGGTTCGTCAAACGCTTTGTTCATTTACACATGTAGTTGTAATAGAGTGCAACGCAACTCAAGCATGAGTCATGACAAGTTTTCAAACCTCAATTCAAATTTGATTGAATATTATTATAAAATTTTGAATTTGTTATGAATATTTATCTATGTGGATGTCTATAATGATAAGAACTTTATCTAGGAGATTTGATTTACTTTATCATTAGGAATATTATCTTCATTAATTAGAGTTTAATGTATTATGTACTTCTTATGCCTATAAATAGATGAAGGCATTGTACACAAGTCAAGTTTTGATAATAATACGAATCTCCCTCTTTCTCTCATCTCTTTGTTATTTTATTCTTATTCGTTGTTCTTCGTTATTTTATTCACAACATGTTATCAAAAAGAGTTCGCTCAAAAGTTTTTGGTGCTCTTCGTTCAAGTCCCAAAGAAATTACCGAAAAAATTTGATTCTACGTTGAACCAAAGATAAGTTATTTTTTCTATTTTTTAGTTATTAATAGTCTTTCGCTTTAAATTTTAATTTTTGAAAAATCATAGATATGTTTGATTATATTTGAAAAACATTAATTCTTGTGTAGTTTTCTTGTGTCTTGCAAATTAATGGGAGAAAACAAGAGAAATTGGCAAATGAATCAAGGTGGAAACTACATAAGGGGTGCAATGTGTGTTTCTCTCCATTAGGTGAGGAAATAGAGAACGGAGATAGGGGATCCATGACGACTCACGTTGCGCCACGGTATAAACTCCAAAATGCAAACTAGTTTTAAGCCAAACCATGAAATTGCGACACTTACCATGTAGGTTTGGTTCTTTTAGATCATTTTGGGTGCTTTTTTTTTTGCTCGGCAAATATTTGTTATTTATTAGAAAAACAAACGGTCTAACCTAGTTGAGAGCCTCATTAAAAACCTCCCTAAACCCTAGATAGAGAAAAAGAGTGCTCACCAACCAGGGAAAACAAAAACAAAATAACACCTGTCACTGAAGTCACCACAGTAAACCAAAACTTAAGACAACAATACTAAAACAAAACATGACACCAGACCAAAATAGCTAAATACACAACAAAACTAACACGCAATCTAAAGCAACTTTGTATTCCTTTTGATTCTCTTAAACTTCAGAAATGAAACCTGGCAAAACTCCTAGTAGTGCGTCTTGACTCAAAAGATGAAATCTGCGAACCCCTTCTAATTTTGAGGACCCTTTCCCATTACCTTCCCCAATATCCTTCAAAACTTCATAATATTTGTATTTCTTCCAAAGCAATGAGACAAACTAGCAGCAGCTCTCCACTAATAACTATAACATGATTGCACCAAGACATCCTATCGGAAAATTGTTCGCTAGAGGAAGTTTACCACCAAGTTTTGTATACAATTGCATGGAAACAGTCCATATTTTACAAAGTCGAGCTTTTACAGGACTGGAGAAAGATTCACATTCTAATCATTCTTTGACGCCTTTTTGTCAAAACAAGAACTCGTAATTTTGTGAGAAAAGTAATCTCCTTAAGCTTTGTATGAAATCTCCTTAACAACTTTCTCAATCCCGACAATCCAAAAAAGCTGCCCCAATCGTACATAACCAAATAGTTCGAGTAGTTCTGTAATTGAAACAGAAATAAAAGAGAATAGCACTGTCAAGATTGGGATCCCACTTAACTTTCCACAACGCACAGATCTGAAGCCAGAACTTTCTAGCAAAACTATCATCCCTTAGAGATATGATTTATTTCCTCCATTTCAATCCCACTCCACCAATAACAGCATTGTCCGTCCTCTATCTTCACCCTCTTTAAATCAATTGTTGGAAACTCCCTCAAGGTTCATCATCCAAATGAGAGCTCTTCACCTTTTATGATACTATCAACTTTCACAGACCCCATTTTCAGCCTCAAACATCAAGCATATACATTCACCAAGGTTGTTTTCATCTTATTCTGCATCCAAATTACGTAGGGAAATTTACCTCTGAGCTGATCCCCCTTACATTCCAAAAACTAACCTCAATTCTGGTACTCTTAAAAAGTGAATTTCTTCTTCCAGTTGATCTATATCATGTACCACCTTGCTTACATCTCCCACAAAACCCGAATCTTTACTATGCAGATGATGTTCATACAATGAAAACAAACATTTACGTAGTAATTTACCATCTAAACCACATATTTACTTCCAGGACCGATTCCCCTAACATTTCACGTAATCAACCTCATTTCAAATAATTATCACCAGGATTAGAAATTGTTTACCTTTCTACAATTCGAGCGAAATCCAATATTGCCGCATTTTCATCACCCACAATCTGAATTCCAAGTCTTTTCCCAAACTTTAGAGCTTTTCTAGCCTCCCTCGTCTGAAAATCCCATCTCGTCACTAAATCCGAATCGGATAATGACCTGCCGGATAGTTCTGAATCCTCTTGATACACTGCTCCCTTCTTCCCCCTTCTGTTCGCCCGATCCCTCTTCTTCTTCTCCACATCCGTCAAAGCTTTATCTTGGAATTTACTCAGTGAACTATACCTCTTTTCTTTGATTTTTTTCTTCGATAATTCAGGGAAAAAAGCCCTTGGTTCTTCTCCATCTTCCAAGCATATAAACATGTTGGTGTTTCCCACTTTTTCAAAGCCAGCCCCACATCTGTTTTGCTCATCCACGGCAGCTTCCCATACTGATTTCTTTTTTGGGAGTTTATTTGGGTTATTATCAGGCGTTAAAACCTTCTCAGTTTGAAGGCCCATAGCCCAGATATCCTCCAAAGCTTGCTGAGATAACTCATTAGTATTTAAAGGGTTGGTTCTCTATTTATTTAGTTTATAATTAAACATTAATATTTTTTATGATATTTTATCGATAAAAGTTGATATTTTTAACCGTGTTTTGAGTTTTACATATTTTTAAATGAATTGGAAAAGAGACGTGATATAAAGGGATTATGAGAAGCTATCTTGGTCATTTTCTATGTCTCCATCGTCCTCGAGAGGAAAATCATTATTGGTAAACTCTATTTTTATTTTTATTTTCCTTAAACTACAATTTTAAAGTGCGATAAATCATGATGATTTTGAATTTACAAGAAGATTATTATAAAATCTATATTTGCTCGAAAAAAATAATTCTCATGTGTAGAATTCGACTATTGACTTCTCCTAAGTTCAAGTTATGAAAATTCGTCTTGATCCAAAAAGTTTTATGGGAGGCATTCCCTGAAGTGAATGCAAGCATGATGTTTATTCCATGCAATTATTGGATATGTTTCATTCTCTGAAGTGAATGCAAACATGGTAAATCACTATTTAATTGGTAACATAACTTCGATATAATCCAAGTATATTGGTTGGACATCTCGTTCTACGAGGTTACTGGTCTCAAAGAAAGTTTTTAAAGGACCTTGTGAACTGGTTTAACAATGCCGAGTACGAGGATTAAATTTTTGTTCTCTGTGATGAGGATATGTTAATAAAAACATACTATACTTTTCACGACAAATAATGTTGTCCTCATACACAATATCGTGAAAAAGATTTTAAAGGCCCACTGGCTCTACTTCATTCCCTAAAGTGAATGTGAGATTTTATAATGGAAAGAATAAATGTCACATTAGTAGTTGTGGTCATGGTCGAGGCCATGGACATAGACATTATGGTCATTTTAAGAATACTTCTACCCACCGATAGTGAGGTTATAAAGATAACAAGAGTGATAAAAGATCATTCTAAAGAAGTAAAATCCTTTTTATTACCAATGTGATGTAATAACCCATTGGTCTCGTACTTGTCGTACGTTGAAAAATCAACAATCATTGAATGATAAAGGAAAGAAAATAGAAGCAAATTTTGTTTGCGAAAAATGACGAAGATGATATTGGTGCAATTTATTTGGACATTGCTGGTCCAACTCATTTGGACGTTGTTGATTTCCTTATAACCTCGAAGGGAATAAATCATCTTCTAATTATTCTCATAACTTTGAAGAGAATTATTTATCTTTTTATTTATTTTGCTTTATGTTTGTTTACTTTGCACACTAATTATTTACGTTTTATATTTATATATTATGATATTTATTTATTTTGTTTCACATGATTACTTATTAAGTACAATCTAAGGTGACAATTTATGCTTTGCAGAAGCATAAGATATATTTTCCCATTTAATGCAAGGAATAATGTGAGTATTATATCTCAAAGTACTGAAAATATTAATGCTCCATAAGAGCAATAAGTTCTTGAGAGAAAAAACACATTTTGAAAAGTGCAGTATTGCGAATATTGTAATAATTACCGCTAATAGTAATGATATTGTCGCCACTAGAAGTGGAAATTTTAAGAAAGCAACATGAGTTCGCAAAATAATCCTTCTGGTAGCCAAAAGTCAATTGAAAGCTCTAGAAGAGCTATATATTGCTACCAAAAGATAATTTCCATTGAAAGCTCCAAAAGATCTAAATATATTCTTATTCAAAGAAACAATTTTGATGGTTGTACTAGACATGTACGTGTGAAATTGAATCACATGTTATGGTAAACCAGAAGTTTACCAAATTCAGAAATGTATATACACACATGTATATAGTTGGCATGCGCGGTTAGACCATCGTGATCAATAATGATGCGAAAATTATTGAGATTTACATGCACATGTATTAAAAGAACCTGGAGTTCTCGTGGTGCTTATTCTCAAAGGAATTAATTAAATTTCACTTATTAAAGAACATGAAGTTCTTATGTTGCTTAAAGGAATTGATTAAATTTCACTTACTAAAAGAACCTAAAGTTCTTGTGTTGTTTGTTCTCAAAGGATTTAGTTGATCCCACTTACCAAAAGAACTAGAACTTGAAGTTCTTCTACTGAAGTTGAGACTGCATGTCTTACATATTTGAATGAAATATGGGCTCATATATCCACAAATGTGGAAAGTTTTATATGATTTTAGTAGATGCATCTACATTATTTTATCAACTTACAACCAGAAGTTTGTGAGATTGATTCTAAAAGGATTCATATTATGCAATTAGACTATTCGTCTTGCAAAAGCTACTGGGTTTATATTTTAGGCTATATTAGTTAATACAAAGCTTATTGATTATGAAAAATGAAGTTTAGCAAAATTTCAATTGGATGTCTCCTCTTTAATAGCTAAAGTATGAGAACAAGACTGTTATTATTTATATGGTATTTCCATATAACAGCACTTATACGCATCAAGCCAACGAGTTATAATAAACTTCATGTTATGATTGGTTTTTGGTCAGAAGCCTTACATTTCCCATTTTATAATTTTTGAATGTGCGATATGAATTGTTCTACCACAACACACAAAATGAGTAAATAAAAAAATGTTGAGAATATATATTGAGTACGAGTCTCCTTTTATGTTTAAATTCTTAAACATTAATTGGAGAATCATTTATGACATGGTTTTTTCTCAACATCAGGGGGAGATAATAATTAGCTGGATAAAAGAAAATGAATTATCATTATCTAGATCCTCTTATATGAACCAGAAGTTCATAAGATAATTCATGTTATTAAATGTCAATTGTCAAACATATTTATTGACCCAATGAGAGTAACTCAGTCTCATATACCAGCTGAAATGCTCTAAATATAAATTACATGTTAGAGTGAATGGATGTAAATCATGCTTGAAGCATGATAGTTGAAAATTGGTTCCAATGATCAAAATTCTCGTAAATGAAAAATAGTATGAGATGGTCATATATTGGAGGCGGGTGCTCCTGAAGAGACCCAAGACATAACTAATAATAAAACTCTTAAAGAGTTTCAGATACCTGAAATAAAGATTTAAATCTTGAAGCGATCTCGATGAGTTATGACACTACGGTGCAGGAGTACTAGAAGTCGGTTGTCTTGCCAGAATTTTAGCCAGATTTTTTCAGCATGGAGTTCGCAGCTTGGGTACGCTGCAATCTGAAGTCTGTTTATGTGTTTGCTCCTACAATTGTGAATTGGCCTCTCTTTTTTAGATCGTTACTTTGGCTAATTTGGAAGGAAAGGAACCAGCTGGTCTTCACCCCTGAGGTCACTTGGAGTTTGCCGATTGTGGAGAGGTGTCGAACTGTTGTGCAAGAATGTGAGTAGGCGAGAACCATGCACTATCGGTTGGGGAATGAAATCGCTCCAGGCCACATGAGATTGGAACGTTGGACGGCACCTCCTCCGGGATGGGTTAAGCTCAATTCGTGTGGGGCTAGGGTTCAGGCGGATGGTCGGACGGCGTGTGGAGGTGTGATTCGGAATAGTAGGGGAGAGTGGTTATTGGGTTACTCTAGGTTCGTTGGAATTTGTTCGGTCCTTGATTTTGAGCTTTGGGGTGTGTTGGAAGGGCTCAAACATGCTTGGGATAGAGGTTATCGTCGTGTTATCGTGGAGATGGATAATAAAGAAGTCGTTCGGCTTTTAAATATGTCGGCTAGGGACGTTGGAGATTATTCGCTAGTTTACCATATCAAGTTGATGTTGTTGAATGATTGGGGTGTTTGGTTCCATTGTGTGTCACGTAAGGTCAATGGTGTGGGTGATAGCTTGGCAAAACATGGGTTGAACTTAGTGAGTGGGGTGGTTGTGTTTTGCCAACCTCCGGACTTTGTGTTAGATGTTTTCTGCTCGGACATTAGTGATGACGTTATTGAAGTTTGATTTATGTAGGTTATTTATGTAGGTTACTGGGTGCACTCTTTTTCCTCCAATTTAGGTTAGGGAGGTTTTTTAACGAGGTCCGGGTATCCAACCTTCTTTTTCAATCAAAAAAATTATTATCAGTATTATACGACTTTTATTTTATTTTTACTATTTACTTTAATTTATTTTGCAATTTATCACAAAGTAATAAAAAAATTAAAAATTTGAACAACTTAAATGTTTAACATTTGAAAGTTCAAAAAAATATTTTAATAAAGAGTAACGAGTGTATGGAAATATAAAATATATATTTTTAATAATATTTAATATAATAATATTATTAGTAATACGATAAATAATATAATTCTATGATTTTTTGTGCATATATTTTTAACTTAATATTGAAAGTTTAACATGTTAAAAAGAAATTATAACACATGGAAAATTTAGAAAATTTTATTTTTAGGGAACCTTATATTCTTCCAACCAAACACAGTAATGTTACATTCTAAGAATCTTATTCCCATGGGTAATCTTACATTCTGTGAACCAAACACATCCTTAGGGTATTCGAACTTTGCTCCCTCGATAGTCAGAATTACTAGACCTTTTATTTGATAATGATTAAATCGAATTTAATTTAACTGATTTTTTAAATTAATTCGAATAGACTTTATTTGGATTTGCGAAATCAAATTACTATCCGTCCCATAAAAAATGTCCCTTATTGACTTTTTGAAAGTCAAATTTTTTAAACTTTAACTATTATTATATTGAATATTTTAAATAATTAATTTTTATAAAATATATATTTGAAAACTACTCGATTAGAGGTTTTTAAAATATATTTTTTCATATTTTTATCAATGATACATTTTAAATAATTATGAGTCAAAGTTGAAAAAAAGTGACCAAAAAATGGTCAATAAGGGACAAAAATTATGGGACGGAGGGAGTATTTGAAAATGTACTGTTTGAGCTATTTTTGAGGGAGTGCTGTAAAGGGGTAGAAGCGGAAAGGGGGAAGATTCCGACCGGCAACCAAGAGATTATTCGAATCTTGTCAACGTCTGTCTTATGGTTGTAAACGAGACGAGACAGATCGTGAGCTACTCAAGCTTGATTCGGTCAAAATTCGACTCGATTGAAGTATTTAACGAGCTGAGTTACTTGATACCCGACTCGAAAAGCTCAAGAGCTACTAAAAAATATAACATATTTTTTTTAATTTGTAAAATTAAACTAAACAAAAATGTAAGTTGAGTGTTTTTAGTTGTTATTTTATGTTAGTTTAATTTTTAATTTAACTTTTTGTATATTTTCATGTGTACTCTTTTCTTTCAACTAGGATTAGGGACTTTTAATGAGGCATAAGGAAATACTTCTTTTGTATGATTCTATCTATAATGAAATCATGCAATTTGATAAAAAAAAAATGAAACGAAACAAATCGCGAGCTACTCGAGTCCGACTCGGTCAAAGCTCGAACAACACTCGAGCTCGAACTCGTCTCGAGTTCTTAACGAGCCGAGTCGAGCTCAACACACTAAAACTAGAACTCATTTCAAATTCTTAACGAGCCGAGTCGAGCTTAGCGCTACTCGGATTCCACTCGGTTCGTTTACACTTGTGGTTTGCAGTCACATGTGAATGTGATGGCCATCATACCCATCCCATTTGACGGCTTTGCCCTCCTTGTTTGCCCAAGCCATCATTCGAATTATTAAGCAACCGTACTGCCGACTAGATTCTCAAGGAATCCAGCAAACTGAGAATCTCTTTCACCAAATTAATCTATTTGGAATTTCCATCAGTCTCTCAAAACCTTGGGGGCTCTTGAATTGGTTCAACTCCATTATTCGAGGGGATTCCATAAAGAAAAGGACATGGCTCCAAAGTTACTCAAATTATTGAATACGGAACCAATGTCCTTCTCTAACTCATTATGAGGCCTTAAATTCAAGACTGGGACCATATGAATTGTCATGTCTATATAGTCATCCAACTTTACACTTATGTCTCTATAAAGTTTTTACTTGTGGCTTTTTCATTTTAGTCCATTTAATTCATAGCATATATATGGCATGTTTAGTGAACATTATTTTGAGTCAAAAATTAGAGAATTGAACAATTTTTATAAAATTCTAGTGAATCTTTTAAAATTGATAAAGCCGCTAAGAGTAGTTTTTTTGGATTTAGATGATAGGGCGTTAGAGTATGTAATAATTCTTTTGTCATTGACAATTACAAGGAGGGTTTTTCAAATAACCTAAATTTGAATAATTCACATCCTTTTAAACTAAAACATATTCTCATATATAATTTAAATAATTATTTTTGCAAAAAAAAATATTAACCTGATAATTCCATAAAATTTGTAAGAAAAGATAATTCCATAAATAAGAAATTAATATACACATTATTCAAATAGGCTTAGTTATGTTATATTAAAATCAATTGATATGAACCAACAAATTTTGGGTGTATTGGTAAGACATATTGCACTCTCAAGGAGAGAACATGAGTTCTAAACTTGGAGATGACATTGTTGGGAGGGGTAACCTCGCACTCGAATATGGATCGTAAGACGGGCATGTATATAATAAAAAAATTAGATCGATCTGATGTTAATCCGACCCGAATGATCTGATTGTCAGCTCTATTTGGCACAATAACACTATTATTATTATTATTATTATTATTATTATTATTATTATAAACACATATTAATTGAATTTAGAGAAAAAGATAATTATTCAAGATTTGTAAGAAAAGAATCATAGCTTCGGAATTGAAAGCAGGTGTAATGCATGATGTGTATGATTTTATGTGGAAGATGTTGAACATAAAATGTAGAGCGAAAGAATATCGTGTAGCTGACGTGCCGTCCCTTTCTGTTCCGAGTTTTTCCAGAGCTGTCAAATAAATACACTTTGGGTTTTGATATGTATTTAATTTCAAGCAACGTTGAATTTTAATAGAATAGGCTTATCTAACAAGGTTTATATGGACATATATATCTGATGATACAACAACATAGTCATCAATCTTAAGCTAATCTAACCAATCACAACCACCCTTATCTCTCATAAACCTTAAACCCTAAAAATACACCACATTCTTAATTCACTAGAGCCTAACCTTAAACCCTAAACTTAGGCTTTAACCCTAAACCCTAATTTTTTTAGTGTGGGCATAAATAAGAGCACAAAAAAGGGCAGGTGATTTCTATTCTTTTGATGGTATTTGTTGCTTTGTTGTTGGTGGAAACCTTGGTTGTTAATACTCAGAAATCAGAATTTGATGTCTACTGAATCCAAAGGGCCATTCCTTTCCCTTTCTTACATATTTTTTGTGTTTTGTATTTACAATAAACTCTGCTCAACTTTAGTTAGAAGAGGAAAAGCAAGTGGATGGACCAAAGAAAGATGGAGTAGAAGTAGGAAAATTCGCTTAAGCAAATGCCCAGATTAATTAAGCATATCCTGTTCATATTTTGGCTCAATACAAAACGCGTATGTTCTATTTTGATAACAAAAAAATATGCCAACAATAAATTATTAAACTAGATCGATAATATTTAAGAAAAAGAAAGTCTTATAAAAATGTCAAAATGCAAGACCCAACTTGGAAATAAATCAATTAACTTTAGGTAGATTTTGTTATATTCAGCAGCAAAACTCGACTCGACTTAAGGTGAAAAAACTCTCGACTCGACATTTTATAAACTCGAATCAAATTGAAAATTTTTCAAATAAATTTAAGTTATAGAAACATACATTTAAAATAATTTTACTCGAATAACTCAAAATTTTTTTACTCAACTCGATCGAACGCTCACCTCTAATATTCATGATGGTGAATGAAATTATTTTATGTACAAATATACATTTTTAAAATTTATTTAATAGATGATTATAAAAGGATTTGTATATTACTTTATTAATGAATCTTAAAAGATGACTTTAATTCATAAATGATTAGAAGTCATTGTTTACTTCCATATAAATAATACAAATTAAAATAATAGATATTTAAAGGTATTTATTCACAATTACTCTAAATTTGTGATTTATCAAAATTTTAACATTCAAGATATCCACTAATTAGCCTAATGGCTAAAGATGTTCTTCTTGTTCTATTTTGTATGAGTTCGAATTTCGACATAGGAATACGAATGTAATACTCTAGTCATTATTTAATAAAAAAAAGTAACATTCAAATTCATAGATTATCAGGATACGCAATAAAATGGTCATTCTTAAATATGTATTTATTTAATCAGGAATTTAACTCATTTTAGTTGTAGATGTATTGTGTAGTAAATTTGTTATTTATGTTGTCGTAGCTAAGTTGCATACAAACAAAGAAGAAAAGAAAAGAAAAAACGACTCTCCAAAGATTTGAAAACTGACTAGATTAATTGACGCGTAATTTTGGTTTAATCTTGTTCCACCGGGAGGCGAAGACCAGCGTTGTAGAAATCTGCTCTATAAAAGCTGTCGTGTCCCATTATGTTTCCATTACAGACAAAGGTGTTTAAACCTTAAATGACATTGCCATCCCTCCAGACCAACTACATCATAATTTCATAATAGAGAGAGAAGAGATTCTTCGTAGCCTACCCTGATTCTGATTCTACCGGAAATTAACCCAGATTACATTCTATTCTACCTCTGAATTTGTTTCAAGTCCGTGAACCTCTATAAAAAAGGGTCCAGAGGTTTTAGTTCTTCACACAGCAAACAGAGGCGAGCAGCAGGGACAGAGAGAGATAATAGTAATGGGTGGTTGGGCAATCGCAGTGCATGGGGGCGCTGGTGTAGACCCAAATCTCCCTAAAGAAAGGCAAGAGGAGGCTAAGAGACTCCTCACTCGTTGCCTTCATATCGGCATCTCTGCTCTCCGCTCTAACCTCCCCGCCATCGACGTCGTTGAACTTGTCGTACGTAACGTAACCATTTTGTAATTTTTAACAATTTCATTGCCGAAAACTGTAAAATGGGTGACGATATGTTGATGGGGAGAGTAGATTTTTTTAATAATTTTCTCACTTGCGTCGTTTTCTAATTCTTATGGAATATGTTTGGGGTTTTGGTTTTGGTATAGGTGAGAGAACTGGAAACGGATCCTCTGTTTAACTCTGGGCGTGGTTCCGCCCTTACAGAGAAGGGAACGGTGGAAATGGAAGCCAGCATTATGGATGGACCGAAGAGGAGGTGCGGCGCCGTTTCGGGCTTGACAACGGTGAAGAACCCGGTATCTCTTGCCCGTCTTGTGATGGATAAAACACCCCATTCATATTTGGCCTTTGCGGGTGCCGAAGAGTTCGCAAGGAAACAGGTCCGGTTAGCCAGCCTTTTATGGTCCCTAGTGTTTTTGTTTCTTTGTTTGGAATCTTTGATTCCTTTGTCACGTGATGTATAGCTTAGCCACACAAACAATTTCATGTTTCTTACACGTGACATGAGAGTTAGATTCCTCCTATTTTAGAGGGAAAAACTAAAAATGGTTGGATTCTGTGCAGGGCGTGGAGTTGGTGGACAATGACTATTTCATTACGGAAGATAATGTGGGGATGCTCAAGTTGGCAAAAGAGGCCAACTCAATCCTGGTACGTTTGATTTCAATTCCCACTACTTTCCCTAAAGCGCCATTGATTCAGCAAATCACGTGATGGGGCCATGTCTGACAGTTTTTTCTTTTTTTGTTATCTGATGAGCAGTTCGATTACCGTATCCCAACCCTCGGCACTTGCGGTGGCGGCGCCGCTATGGAAAGTCCTATACAGATGAACGGTCTACCCATCAGCGTTTACGCTCCAGAGACGGTAGGGTGCGTGGTGGTTGACAAGGAGGGTCGTTGTGCTGCCGCCACCTCCACCGGTGGGCTCATGAACAAGATGACCGGAAGGATCGGTGACTCGCCGCTGATTGGGTCAGGGACTTACGCTTGTGACTTGGTGGGAGTTTCATGCACTGGTGAAGGGGAAGCCATCATACGAAGCACCCTTGCGAGAGAAGTGGCGGCGGTGATGGAGTACAAAGGGTTGAGCCTGCATGAGGCGGTGGATTATGTAATAAAGTACAGATTAGATGAAGGTAAAGCTGGGCTGATTGCAGTGTCCAAGAATGGTGAAGTGGCTTGTGGGTTCAACACCACTGGGATGTTTAGGGGCTGCGCCACCGAGGATGGGTTCATGGAGGTTGGTGTCTGGTGAAGTGAATGCCTCTGCTTTGATTCATTTTACTTTTACCTGGTTTCATCATATAATTAAGCCAGAGTACAGTGTGTAATCGTACTGGCTACTGCCCCCAGTCGTATAAATTATCATCTTGTAATTGTATTCCTCTTGGTTTCAAAAATTAAGCCTTAGTGAAACTTATTTTCCAATATTTTTTAACATCAAAGCTGTGGAGATTTAGTTTATAGCCTAGTGAAACGGGAATACATGGTTAAATCCACAAGTTACTTATTTGTTGCTGCGGTGTGCATGGCCTGAAGACTGAAAGGCTTTTTCTGTTGCCTCAGCTGCAGGGCCCTTGTCGCCTGTATTGTGCTTATCCCGGGTGAGGTGGACCACTCCCACCGTCTCCATTCTGGGTTCCTTGTTTTCACCTGGAGGTGATTGTATATCAACAGTATCAACCCTGATCTCGGTTGCTCCTTCTTCATTAATCCTTTCACTTCCCTACGTTGTATTCACAACCTTAGAATAACATTAAACCAAAATCAAAGAAGGGGAGCCGAGTAGGATTTTACCTTGGTGTTCATGTTGCAATGTTTAAGTAAGAGCTTAATGAAAATTACAAAATTGGACTCTCCGGTATGTAATTCTAGGTATTTGGTACCAAAATGAAAGTTAAGCGTTATTTATTGAAGTTGGGTTTCAATGTTGAGCTGGAGGGCACTGGCAAGTGGCAAGAGGGCACTGAGTTGGGACACGTTTCACGTTTGACAAACGGTGGCAGTTCCAGCTTGCATTGCTGCCAATTTGCTAAACACGTGCCGAGTTTCTCATTTTGTTGGATGAAAAGACACTTATAAAATAAGAAAACTACATATCTATTACCTAATTATGTTGGTGTTACTGTTTTGATGTCTAAAACGATACTTAAAGTTATATATTTTTTCTGTTTGGTACTTCCACCATTTAAAATTAATCGAAATGGTTACATAGTTTGAGTTAATAACAATTTTAGTCCAAAACTAACACAATCAATTAATCTAGTCTGAAATTCTATTAATTTAAATATTATTTTAATTTTTAAATTAAAATTGTAAATTTTTTCTTTTCATTCTTCTTATAGTTGAACACTTTTTTGAGTTTTGGGTTTAAAAAATACGATAGAGTTAATGAGAGTTAATACGAGCAAGAATACGAAGGATGGGAAAGAGATTGGACAAAATAGGATCGAAGCTTTGCAAATATTTCTCGGTGAGAATATGGCCTTGTTTGGCAATTAGCGGATAGCTGATAGCGGATAGCAGATTACATTAGCTGATAGCGGATAACAGATTACATTAGCTAATAGCTTATTGCATTAGCTGATTTGACTAGCGGATTGTATTAGCTGATTGTATAAAAGTGTTTGGTAAAATTAGCTGATAGGTTAGATTATTTAAACAAGCAAAATAACATAAAAGGACATGGTTATATTCAATACTTGTTTGAATAGTTTATTAGTTATCAATATTTTGTATTTAATCAATATTAATTAGATCTATAAAATTATTTTTAATTTATCTTTCTAAACATATTCAAATGATTTATATATTAATTTATTGTTTATATAATTATTTTAATATAATTTAATTAATTAATTTAAATATACATATAAATATATGATAATAAAAAGAAAAAATAATTAGGATTAGCTTATAAATAGGGTGAAAAAATATTTAATTTAGGTTATTTTGAGATTTTTGGTAACTGGTAAGGGTAAAAGAGTCTTTACAATTCTAATATCAAACCTCTAATCTCAAAAGGCTCATATTATGAGCTTTTTCAAAATTAGCAGTTTTGTCACATCCCAAAAACCGGTCTAGTAGAAATTAGGTTCGAAATCTTTTTTTTTATTCGATTTATTATTATTTTATGGAGTAGGTTAAATTTATTATTATTTTATGGAGTAGGTAAAGAAAAAAAAAGAAAGAAGGAAAAGAAAAAAAAGTGTTTGCCGTCCATGGGTATAAATAGGGGAGAGTGAGTTGTCACATCCAAAAACCGGTCTAGTCAGAATTAAGTTCCGGTGACCGAATATTTTTACTATTAAATAATTTATTCGATCTTATTTAGATTATTCGAGATAATTTATAAATCAAGGTCAAGTTCTAGTAAATTAATATTTTCATTTCGATTAAGGGATAGTTCGATTTGGTACCCAAAATAGATTAAATAGTTAGTTTATTATTATTATTATTATATATATATATATTATTAAAAAAAAAAAAGAAAGCAATGGAGTTACACGGCAGATTACCTACAATTAGGTAAAGTATATATATTTATATTATGGTGGAAACACCATTACATTTAAATGACTAAAAAAATGTCTAGTGGGGAGGGGGAAAAGTCACCGAAAATTGCTATAAAAGGGGGGAAATTGAGGGTAAAATACACGGCAAGTTTGAAGAAAACAAATTAGTAGCATACGATCCAACGTTTGATTAGTAGTCCGATATTTTCGATATAGTAATATCGAATTTCTGCCGACGACGGGGTAAGCTCAAATCTCTAGTTAGTTTAAGTTTCGGTGTCAAGTTTGATTAATATTTATATATATATTCGATACTGTCTTATTATTTTAATTAATTTTTATCGTAGTACACGAGGTCGATTCAGAACAACCTTCAAGCCCAATAAATAAAAATAAAGCACCGGTCTGTCAAGGTGAGTGTAGATGCATTTGTCTCGGGTGACACGGTGTCATTCCGATCTCTGTTTCTTTGTTCTGATATATGAGTATAGTCGTGTCAGGGGTAGGCTCGGTGCCTTCCTATTGCATTAATTATGAATTTATTTGCATCTGGTAAGTACCCTGCATTATTTTGATATGCTTAAAAATGATTATAATATGCTATATGTATATGAAAATAATATGAAATATTATCTGATATGGAGCTACGGCTCATCTTGCTATTTGATATGATATGATCTGAAAATCATGGACTATGTGAAATTATGTGTATTTATGGACGTTGGATACAATTGGCATGCCATAGGAATATTCGAGCTCACCATGTAAGGGAGGACTACGGTCCAGGGCTACGGCCTATATGTGGGAGATAAAAGGATGGAAGTGTAAGGGATATATGGAGCTACGGCTCAGGGCTACGGCTCATTACTGATTCATGATATGGTGTACAGGGAATCCGCGTATCCAATGGTACCAATATAATATGTGTTCGATATGTTATACCGTGACATGTTTATGATAAGATATATGATTATATTATGTTATGTTAGTGATATGGATATCTGATCATGTTATGCTTATACTGTTATAGAAGCATGCAAATAAGTTAGATTAAATTTATATTTAATCATGACATTCATATTATTGTCAATTTACTATCATGACTACCTCACTAGGCTATGTAAGCCTAACATACGTGTCTCATGCATTTTCAGGACCCTGATAGATTTCCAACCTTTGATCGTGTGGTGCAGTTGCAAGTCACATCTCTACCTTATATGTATGATATCTTTCATGAACTCCTAGTAAAGTGGCATATGATCCAACTTTTGTATAAATTGTGTTTTGTAATTTAATAATGTGGTTTTATTTTAGTAATCTAGAAAAGTCCTATTAAATAAATGTTAGAACAATAATAATGATAGATACGAATAATTTTCTAATAAAAATGATTAGAAAGGACTCTAAGATTTTTGTAAGTTGTTAGGCTCATTTAAATATGTAAAGAATTTTAGTAAGATAATAAAAAGAAATAGATTTGAATATTTTACAAAATAGTCACTAAATATTGCATCGTCTAATCAGGTAGATAAATAACCTCCGATAGTAATGAGGTTTTACAGGCTAATAACTAGTTAGTTTAATTTCAGTATATTTTCACGAATTTTAGATAAAGACCTTTAATTTGTGAAAATTACAATTTAGTTCCCTAAGTTTGAAAAAGTTTAAAAATTGACCCCAATTTGAATAAGTGGTTAATAAGTTAAGTGTTAAGTCTTAAAAGAGATTAATAAAAATATGCTAAAATGATTTTTAAACTTTGGATTTATATCTCCGATCTCCGCATCGTTTTCCGGTAGCGCTCTCCGACCCGGTTCTCTACCAGGCCGGGTAGGGGGTGTTACATTTTTGGTATCAGAGCTAGAGTTTAGTCGATTCTAGGACTAACCAGGCATTCGTTAACGAGTCTATGTCTCATATGCCACTTAGGAGTTGATTAAATATGTATTTTGTGACTTGCAACTTACACGATTTAATTCTTATGTGTGTCTAGACCCAAAATGACTGCTCCTACTATTAGGAAAGAAACAAATGAGCCCGATCATGATTCCTCTTCCACTCGAGGGGAAAATGTGAGGCCAGAACCAAGTACCGAACAAGTGGCTCAGAATGATCCACCTCATCTTCCACCTATGTTGTCGGCTCAACAAGACTATTTGATGTCTATGGCCGACATGATAAAACAAGTAGTGGTGTCTCTTCGACAAGAAGCACCTTCCTCATCTGCTGAAGCTGCTCAGCAGATCTCTCGAGCTCCAATAGATAAGCTAAAACGTTATCAAGTTTATACATTTACTGGCCAAGATCTGGATAATCCTGAAATCGCAGAATATTGGCTAGAAAATACTTTGAAAGTAATCAACAAGCAACTAAAGTGCCCCGAGGAGCATAAGTTGGAGTGTGCCTTAGCCCTGATTGCAGATGAAGCACAAAGCTGGTGGCACACTGTAACTCTCACTGTATCCGAACATAAAGTAACCTGGGAATTTTTCCTCCAGGAATTTCGTAAAAAGTATATTAGTGAGCATTACCTCGCTGAAAGACGTAAAAAGTTCCTCCATTTGAAGCAAGGAGGAAGGCCAGTAGAGCAGTACATTCATGATTTCTGCAAGTACGCTAGATATGGTACTGATATCATCCACACTGAAAAAGAAAAATGTAGAATGTTCATAGATGGCCTCTGCGATGAATTACGTCCTCTTTTTGTTGCTCTGGAAATCGAGGATTTTCAAATACTGGTGAATCGAGCCATTGCAACTGAAGCTTCTCAAAGAGCCTCGGAAAGAAGGAAGGGAAACCAAGCTCGACCTGATAAAAGATTCCGAGAAGATTCCAAACCTCCTCTATCTCAAAAAAGAGGAAGACAGTGGGACCAAAGGTCATCTGCCAATCAACAGCTACCTAACTCTAATTATGTCTCTCAATTTCCATCTGGTGGGACCACTGTTACGCGTACGACCTCAATAAACAGTACAGGAGGCTCTGCTAAAAGTTCTCAGATCCCTCTGTGTAATTTTTGTCAAAAGAGACATTTGGGACAGTGTCGTAAACAGTCAGGTTCTTGTTACCTGTGCGGAGAATCTGGTCATTTCATCCGACAATGCCCTCAAAATCCACAAGCCCCTACCTCTATAGCCTCCCAGAACGTTCCAGTAAAAGGGAGGGGAATAAATCAAGCACCGTCTGGTTCTTCCAGAAGGCCCCACAACAATAATGCTCCTTCAGGAAGCCGAAATCCAAAGACTTCAGCCCAGATGTACCACGTTCGAGGCCGCGAACAAGAAGACAACCCTGATGTTGTTGCAGGTATGGTGGAGTTAGGTTCTGAATTTGTTTATGCTTTGATAGATCCAGGCTCCACGCATTCCTTTATTAGTAAACCTTTGATTGAAAAATACGCCTTAAAATGTGATCATGTTGCTTCCGAAATACTTGTGTCAAACCCATTAGGAGATAGTGTAACAATCCAAAAGATCTGTAGATCTTGTCCCCTAAAAATCCAAGGAATTCCTTTTCCGGCCAATTTGATGGTCTTACCCTTTAATGAGTTCGACCTTATCCTTGGCCTAGATTGGTTAGCTGAACATCAAGCATGGGTAGATTGTTCAAAAAAGAAATTATATCTCCGTGGACTAGGTAGAGAAAGCATCACCTTAATGAAATCTAAATGTCAGAGTAGTCTTATGTGTGCCTTAGAATCTAAGAAGGAATTAAAGCCTGAAGATATACCCATAATAAGAGATTTTCCTGACGTATTCCCTGAAGAACTTCCGGGACTCCCTCCTGTACGTGAAGTTGAGTTTGGGATAGAAGTTCAACCTGGAACTACTCCAATTTCTATCGCTCCATACAGGATGGCTCCAATGGAGTTAAAGGAATTGAAGGCCCAAATCCAAGACCTTGAAAGTAAGGGGTTTATTCGACCGAGTTCCTCACCCTGGGGAGCACCGGTTTTATTTGTGAAGAAGAAGGATGGATCGATGCGCTTATGCATCGACTATCGACAACTGAATAAAGTAACAATAAAAAATAAGTACCCGCTTCCTAGAATAGACGACCTATTTGATCAACTAAAGGGTGCTTCTGTCTTTTCTAAGATAGATCTCCGATCTGGTTACTATCAAATGCTCGTGAAAGAACCAGATGTTTCAAAAACAGCCTTTCGAACCAGATATGGTCATTACGAATTCTTGGTGATGCCTTTTGGGCTCACCAATGCTCCTGCAGCCTTTATGGATCTGATGAACCGAATATTTCGACCTTATCTTGATAAATTTGTCGTTGTCTTCATAGACGACATTTTGATCTATTCGAAAGATTCTGTTACTCACGAAGAACATCTTCGGATTGTACTCCAAACCCTCCGTGAAAAACAGCTCTATGCCAAATTTAGTAAATGCGAGTTTTGGCTTACCGAAGTATCTTTTCTCGGTCATGTGATATCTTCCGCGGGAATTCAAGTGGACCCAAAGAAGATTCAAGCCATTCTCGAATGGATACCCCCGAAAAACGTGGGAGAAATTCGTAGTTTCCTGGGTCTTGCAGGATACTATCGTAGGTTCGTTAAGGGGTTCTCCTTGATTGCTTCACCCCTAACGAAGCTTCTCCGCAAAGACATTCCTTTCATGTGGACAGTGGACCAACAACGAAGTTTTGACCAGCTTAAACAAATCCTCACCCACGCTCCTGTCCTAGTACAACCGGAACCAGGAAAAGATTTCACAGTATACAGCGATGCATCCCATCAAGGACTGGGCTGTGTCTTGATGCAAGAAGGTAAAGTTATAGCCTATGCCTCACGTCAACTCAAACCGCATGAGCTTAATTATCCAACTCATGACCTTGAGCTAGCTGCGGTTGTGTTCGCACTAAAGATCTGGCGACATTACCTCTATGGTGAAAAGTGTTATCTTTTTACTGACCACAAAAGCCTGAAATACCTTTTGACCCAAAAAGAATTAAACCTTCGTCAGCGTCGTTGGATGGAGCTTTTGAAAGATTATGATTTGGTAATTGATTACCATCCCGGTAAAGCAAATGTGGTGGCGGACGCTCTTAGCCGGAAGCCCACTTCTTCTCCTAGATGTTTAAACGCTCACTTTCGGCTCATGAAGCGTGGCAAGTTATTAGCCGAGCTCAGGGTACAATCGACCATTGTGTCCCTGATTAAAGTACTTCAAGAAGATGATGAGGAGTTGCAACCTATTCTAGCCCGAATCAAAGATGAACCGGACCCTGATTTTGCCATAAATTCTGACGGCTTGTTATGCTTTCGTAATCGTATATGTGTTCCAAACAATGATGATCTTCGGAACCAGATCCTACGTGAAGCACATGCTAGCCCTTTTTCTATTCACCCCGGAGCTGTTAAGATGTACAAGGATCTAAAAGAGATCTACTGGTGGTCCGGTATGAAAAGTAAAATCACAGATTACGTAGCAAGGTGTTTGACTTGTCAACGGGTTAAAGCCGAACATAAAGTACCGACGGGACTCCTTCAACCCATTGAACTGCCACAGTGGAAGTGGGAACGTATCACTATGGACTTTGTAAGCGGATTACCCCCGACTCCAAAGAAAAACAACGCAATCTGGGTCATCGTAGATCGATTTACCAAGTCAGCTCACTTTCTTCCTGTGAGAATGGACTTCAGCTTATCCAAGCTAGCAGAATTGTATATCAGCGAAGTTATACGCTTGCACGGAGTTCCAACATCAATAATTTCTGATCGAGACCCACGGTTTGCATCTCGATTTTGGAGAACCTTGCAGGAGGCATTGGGAACTAGAGTACATCTCAGTACTGCATTCCATCCCCAGACCGATGGCCAATCTGAAAGGGTTATTCAGGTAACCTCGTTATTATCTTTCTTTAAACATGAGCTAGGTATCCTATATCAATTACGATCTTCCTTGTAGATTCTGGAAGATATGCTTCGAGCCTGCATTATTGATTTTGGGAAAAATTGGGAGAAATCCCTACCCTTAGTGGAATTTTCCTACAACAATAGCTATCAGTCGTCTATTCAGATGGCTCCTTTTGAAGCATTGTATGGCAGAAAATGCAGAACTCCTCTATGCTGGTCCGAACTTGGAGAAAACAAGGTGTTGGGACCACAGTTGCTCAGAGAAACAGAAGAAAAAGTTCAAATCATTCACTCTCGATTGAAACAAGCTTTTGATAGGCAGAAAGCCTACGCTGATCTGAAACGAAGAGACATTCAGCATAATGTGGGAGACAAAGTCTTTCTTAAAGTCTCTCCATGGAAGAAAGTATTTCGGTTTGGAAAGAGGGGAAAGCTCAGTCCTCGCTTCATTGGACCTTTTGAAATTACTGAAAGAATTGGCCCAGTGGCTTATCGACTTGCACTTCCCAGCGAGTTCGATAAAATCCACAATGTCTTCCACGTGTCAATGCTCAGAAAGTATAGATCCGATCCATCTCATATCTTAGAGCCGGAAGAATTAGAGCTGAATCCTGACCTGTCTTACGAAGAGGAACCAATTCAGATTCTGGATAGAGAAATCAAAAGACTAAGAAACAAAAATGTTGCATTGGTTAAAGTCTTGTGGAGAAATCACAAGAGGGAAGAGGCAACATGGGAACCTGAGGACACGATGAAAAAGCAATACCCTCATCTATTCGATTCAGGTAAAAATTCGAGGACGAATTTTCTTAAGGGAGGGTGAGTTGTCACATCCCAAAAACCGGTCTAGTAGAAATTAGGTTCGAAATCTTTTTTTTTATTCGATTTATTATTATTTTATGGAGTAGGTTAAATTTATTATTATTTTATGGAGTAGGTTAAATTTATTATTATTTTATAGAGTAGGTTAAATTTATTATTATTTTATGGAGTAGGTAAAGAAAAAAAAACGAAAGAAGGAAAAGAAAAAAGAGTGTTTGCCGTCCATGGGTATAAATAGGGGAGAGTGAGTTGTCACATCCAAAAACCGGTCTAGTCAGAATTAAGTTCCGGTGACCGAATATTTTTACTATTAAATAATTTATTCGATCTTATTTAGATTATTCGAGATAATTTATAAATCAAGGTCAAGTTCTAGTAAATTAATATTTTCATTTCGATTAAGGGATAGTTCGATTTGGTACCCAAAATAGATTAAATAGTTAGTTTATTATTATTATTATTATTATTATATATATATATATATATTATTAAAAAAAAAAAAAGAAAGCAATGGAGTTACACGGCAGATTACCTACAATTAGGTAAAGTATATATATTTATATTATGGTGGAAACACCATTACATTTAAATGACTAAAAAAATGTCTAGTGGGGAGGGGGAAAAGTCACCGAAAATTGCTATAAAAGGGGGGAAATTGAGGGTAAAATACACGGCAAGTTTGAAGAAAACAAATTAGTAGCATACGATCCAACGTTTGATTAGTAGTCCGATATTTTCGATATAGTAATATCGAATTTCTGCCGACGACGGGGTAAGCTCAAATCTCTAGTTAGTTTAAGTTTCGGTGTCAAGTTTGATTAATATTTATATATATATTCGATACTGTCTTATTATTTTAATTAATTTTTATCGTAGTACACGAGGTCGATTCAGAACAACCTTCAAGCCCAATAAATAAAAATAAAGCACCGGTCTGTCAAGGTGAGTGTAGATGCATTTGTCTCGGGTGACACGGTGTCATTCCGATCTCTGTTTCTTTGTTCTGATATATGAGTATAGTCGTGTCAGGGGTAGGCTCGGTGCCTTCCTATTGCATTAATTATGAATTTATTTGCATCTGGTAAGTACCCTGCATTATTTTGATATGCTTAAAAATGATTATAATATGCTATATGTATATGAAAATAATATGAAATATTATCTGATATGGAGCTACGGCTCATCTTGCTATTTGATATGATATGATCTGAAAATCATGGACTATGTGAAATTATGTGTATTTATGGACGTTGGATACAATTGGCATGCCATAGGAATATTCGAGCTCACCATGTAAGGGAGGACTACGGTCCAGGGCTACGGCCTATATGTGGGAGATAAAAGGATGGAAGTGTAAGGGATATATGGAGCTACGGCTCAGGGCTACGGCTCATTACTGATTCATGATATGGTGTACAGGGAATCCGCGTATCCAATGGTACCAATATAATATGTGTTCGATATGTTATACCGTGACATGTTTATGATAAGATATATGATTATATTATGTTATGTTAGTGATATGGATATCTGATCATGTTATGCTTATACTGTTATAGAAGCATGCAAATAAGTTAGATTAAATTTATATTTAATCATGACATTCATATTATTGTCAATTTACTATCATGACTACCTCACTAGGCTATGTAAGCCTAACATACGTGTCTCATGCATTTTCAGGACCCTGATAGATTTCCAACCTTTGATCGTGTGGTGCAGTTGCAAGTCACATCTCTACCTTATATGTATGATATCTTTCATGAACTCCTAGTAAAGTGGCATATGATCCAACTTTTGTATAAATTGTGTTTTGTAATTTAATAATGTGGTTTTATTTTAGTAATCTAGAAAAGTCCTATTAAATAAATGTTAGAACAATAATAATGATAGATACGAATAATTTTCTAATAAAAATGATTAGAAAGGACTCTAAGATTTTTGTAAGTTGTTAGGCTCATTTAAATATGTAAAGAATTTTAGTAAGATAATAAAAAGAAATAGATTTGAATATTTTACAAAATAGTCACTAAATATTGCATCGTCTAATCAGGTAGATAAATAACCTCCGATAGTAATGAGGTTTTACAGGCTAATAACTAGTTAGTTTAATTTCAGTATATTTTCACGAATTTTAGATAAAGACCTTTAATTTGTGAAAATTACAATTTAGTTCCCTAAGTTTGAAAAAGTTTAAAAATTGACCCCAATTTGAATAAGTGGTTAATAAGTTAAGTGTTAAGTCTTAAAAGAGATTAATAAAAATATGCTAAAATGATTTTTAAACTTTGGATTTATATCTCCGATCTCCGCATCGTTTTCCGGTAGCGCTCTCCGACCCGGTTCTCTACCAGGCCGGGTAGGGGGTGTTACAAGTTTCACCTCAATCCGATATTCACCAAACAACAATATTAGCAGATTTGACTAGTCAAACCTCTAATTATGCCTCAAACCTCTAATTTTTGCCCAAACCTCTTTTTACCAAACAAGGCCTATATATAAGTGTTTTTGGACTAAATTGATAATATTATAAGTGTTTTGACCTAAAAATGTTATTATACCAAGCTATGTCATCATTTCTGTTAGTTTTTAACTACTAGATACCAAAACAAGAAAAAAAAACCACAATCTTAAGTACTATTTTGTTAAAAATAATAGTTAAGTACCGAAACAATAACACAAGCATAGTTAGGTAATAAATATGTAATTTTCCCTATAAAAAACCACTCGGTCTATAGCAGTAGCGGTCTAGCGGAACGAAATTTTTTTAAATAGATATTATAATATTTATAAAAATTTATATGATTCAAAACCTAAAATAACAACCTATTAAAAATTAAAAATACTAAAAAAAGATTACACTTGTTTGTGGAGGCTGAAACAATTCTCCAAGTGAGAGGCTGAGAGCTTTTCATTATGAGTTATCACAAATTAACATGAAAACTAAAAAGTAAATTTCATAAATTTAGCCGCAAAATCATTAAAATATGTCCAATTGTACCTAAAATTCAAATTTAATCCCTCAATTTAATTCACTAAAACTAAATATAAAAAATAAAATAATGAGCAATAATCTAGAAAAGAGATGGCAGTTCGCGAGCAGCTGGACCAGAGAAATTCGTCGAAAATTTTGTGGATGGATAACATCGCGACGGCTAATTCACAACTGAACAAATGGATGACAGCCGGCGGTTGGTTTCAGCCTCAATATTTATGAATGAATGTGATTGAGAGACTGTGAGACGGGAAAACTAAACTCTAGATGCAGTCAATTTTTTTTAATTAAAAAATATAAATAAAATAAAAACAAAAAGAAATCTACGTGATGAACAAAATCTAATACTTCCAACTGTGTAATATCTTAGGATGAGCACATCACAAGTGTTACAAACTATTAAATATTATTATATTTTTTAATGAATTTAGATAAATATTAAACTTTTTAAAGACTCAATATGTAATTAATTATATTTCAAAATAATTATTACTCGCATCTTACAATAGTATTGGAACAGTTTCTTCAAGACCCTGTCTCTAACGTCTTCTGTCCTTCAACCCTCTTCTATTTCGAAGAAATGTACATTGTTTTACAGAGAATAAAAGCTTGGATCCAAGAATGTTCCAATGGAAGCAATATGTGGCTGCTCATGCAAATCCCACATTTGGTCAACAACTTCCACGGGCTAACCCTTGAATTATCCATTCTCCTCGATATTTTCCTTGTCCAAGAATTTGATCCGAGTCAAAACGCGGAAAAACTCATCGTTTAGGTAAGAAAACAGTGCTCTAAATCATAACCATCAGAAGATATTCTAACTTTATTTTTAGTTTTTCTCGACCTGACTAAAAAAAAATTCTAACTTTATTTTGAAATATGATTAATTGCATGTTAAGTCTTAACCTTTGACAATGCACACACACCTTGCAGACATTGTAATTGAACTCGAGTCTCTTATGCTGAATATCATCCGCTTTTCCACTAGACCACTTGTTGGGTTCTTAGAGTAGACTAGAGGTGGCAATCGGGTCATTCGGTTCGGGTCATTTCAGGTCTATCTAGAATCGGTTTAGGTTCGGGTCGGTTCGGTTCCGTTCGGGTTCGGGTCTAATTCGGGTCTGTGATGAGTCGGATTCGGTTTGGGTACTGGATCGGGTCAAATCGGATCGGTCGCTTTCGGTTCGGGTCAAAATCGGGTCGTTTGGGTCGCTTTCGGGTCGGATCAAAATCGGGTCGATTTTGGGTCAATTTCGGGTCGGGTCAACATTTAAATTTTCGGGTCAATTCGATTTGAGTTGGGTTAAAGGTTTGAGGTTTAGTATTTATGGTTTAGTTTAGAGTTATTGATGTATGAGATTAATTCTGATTCAATTTGTTAATCTATGCATTTGAATTTGATTAAATATTTAAATCAAAGCTTCATGTATCCATATCAAGAAATTTTGTATAATTATATTAAATCAAAGTTTATTATATGCAATAATAATAATAATAATAATAATAATAATAATAATAATAATAATAATAATAATAATGTCTGAAATGAATTAATTTATTAAACTTAAGCTCTAATTGAGCTAACTAAAATCTAAAAACATAAATCATGGACATAATTAAAATAATTCTAAAACTAAATGTGAAATTTCAAAAAAAAATTTGAAGATTAAATGCTTTTATTGATAGAAAGACCATAACAAGGACCTCGTTAAAAAACCTCCCTAGACCTAGTTGGAGGAAAAATAGTGCACCTTGTATATGGCTGTAAACAAATACAAACTAAATATATCGATTGTTCAGTTCATTTGACTATTAAAGCCACGTATGCTGTTAATAACCGAGGTGCTCTTTGCTGAAGCGCCACATTGCGAATTTGACAGTTTGTTATAACACTTGGTTGCCGGATAAGGACTGCTGTAGGCCTTCTTTGTGCAGTGGTTTATGGAGAGAAAAGGAAGCAGCATTATATTGTCTTGTGTATGTTAGCTAATGCCTGGACTCTGTCAATGCCTTTTTTTTTGCCAGGGAGTCAGCCAATACATTACACTCTCTGGGCACAAAATTAAAAAAAATGTTACCTTCTTTGCAAAGCGATCTCACATCATCAAGTAGCGGTTTGAAGGCGAGAGGCTCATAGGTTTTTTCCCCAGCCAATCGATTACCAGTTTTGCATCTCATTCAATGATCACTACTGTTTTGGGGAACCAGTCGGTCGATCGGAGAAGAAGTTAAATTAATCTAAATTGAAACTCAATTAAATTAAGAAAAAGAAAAAGACAATTGGTAAAAATAGAGAGAGAAAAGACAAAATTTTGGAGGAAAATAAGCCACCAATTTTTTAAGCTAGATTGAAAAAAATAGAGAGAGAAAAGACAAAATTTTGGAGGGAAATAAGCCACCAATTTTTTAAGCTAGAGATTAATTACTTTTTAGGTCATGTTGCATTTAAAATGTTACATTTTAGTCAACTTTAAGTTTTAGTTTAATTTAATTTAGTCACAAGTATCCCCACGGTTTAGACTTCGGATATAGAAATCTCCTCCCCGTAGTGATATTTAGTCTCTAAAAATTTACTTTTAGTTGAAATTAACTAATCTTTGTAATTTAGTCTATTAATTTAATATAATGATATTTTTGTTCATTTTAATTTCTACGATTTAATTTTTAGCCAAAATTGACCCCTATTTATTTAATGGTATAATTATAAAATTGGTCATTGGACTCTCAAATTTCTCCACTTCCAAATTGTCAATTTAGTCCACAATTTCAATTTTATGGTGAAATTATAAAATTGGTCACCAAGATCTCAAATTTTTATACTTCATTTTATTATTTATTATATTGTTAAAAATAGATATTCAGGTTAAAATCGGGTCAAAATCGGGTTAAAATCGGGTCGATATTCAGTTCAGCTTTCGGTTCTGTAACACCCCTCGTCCGGGAATGCGAGCGAGGAGCGTTACATTTGCAGCGTGTTATTATTCGGATTCATATTATATATATTCATGACATACATAAGCAATTCCAATTATCATAACATACTTGACATACAAGTTTCTTTATGAAACAAACTTTAGATTTATACTACCTATATATGCGGAAGCTTACTCTAACATTCAACAAAAAATGTAAACATGCATATATGTGGGCTAACAAAAAATTTAACTATTACATACAAGTAATCATGTTACAATCATAATAATTACATAATCATGTTACCAAACCAATTTCTTAATCTACCCTATTCGAACAAGTATAACAATCTTATACACAATTAGGATCCAATTCGAATACAACTCTTCATCCTAAACTAGATATCATTTCACCTAATCATCCTTACCCTATTCGAATCATACATATAAACAAGGCTCATTTCATAGGTACATTCGAACTAAGCATAGCAATATATTTTAATCTTCATTTATATCATACATCTACTTAACCATCATATAACATTTTTTAAGATCCATATCAAAGCTTAATATTACATATCCATATATAAACATTTTCCAAACATAATCATACAAGCATACTTTAAATTCCATAGCAACCACCATAAAAAACTTAAAGTTAACAAACATCACTTATATACCTGCCAACAAAAAGTTATTACAAAACAAGCTTATGCTTACAAGTATATACAAAACCAAACCAAGTCTTAAACATAGCAATTACATGACAAGCATCCAAAATACATATATCATATGCACGTGACACTTATATACATCTATGCCACCAACTATAATAACTAAAAGAGTCATACTTGTGCTTGGACTTCGAGGTCAGCTCTCTAAGACAATCGACTAGCTTTCGGGACTAGTACATGAAATATTTGAAAGAAGGGAACAGAAGAGTGACAAGTACAAGGTATGTACTTAGTGAGGCAGCCCTAACTTTACTAATATCCATCTTTTAAAACATTATTTAATCTTCAAGGTTACCTAACTAGGCTTAAAACAAGGTTTACCTAGCTAGTCCAATATACAAAAGTAGACTTAGCTAATCTTGTAACCATTTTAATAATCCAATGATGCAACACAAATAATATACTTTCATGTTCATTTATACAGCAAACATCAATCAAACATTAGCATTTACAACAACAAGTATCATTTAAAAGCATGAGCATATTCAAGACAAGTAAGCATATCAACATCAATTTATTGGTACATATCATTGAGTTACTTATCTTTCAAGTCATATAACTTTTTCAATATTGCCTTGGATGATTAATGAAATAGGTAATCAAGTCTTCTTGTAACATGTATCATTAGATACCTCAAGTATCAGTTTCTCATTTCGACATATAACAGAGGATGCATAAGCATCAATGGTGACTTACCACCATTGAATTATCAAGGTGACTAACCACCTTTTCAAGTTTATAGGTGACTAACCACCATTCTGTAACAGAGATCAGAGGAGCTTAATGACTCTAAGGCATGCCCTTCTACCTATAGACACTAATCAACCAAGGTCTTTATCTTATCTTTTATCTCCAACAAAGTCACTTGTTTGTTATTCAATACTTTACAAGTCATGTAACAACATTTCAATCATGTATATAAGGTGAATCATTCAAGTCATTCTCAATCAATTTTTCAGCAAGCATTAATCACTAATTCAAGCATATAACCATCATAAAACAGTAGCTAAATCATTCAAAAAGTCTCATTTTACATATCTCAACCAATCGACATTTCATAGCAACATATTACTTGAACTAAGCATGCTTATCTAGCAAGTAAGAATAACTTAGGTCATAAGTCAAGTCTTTAATCCTTCTTCCTTATCAAGTTAATTTACCAACCATTAATTTAAATTCATTTCATGCTTCATTAGGTTATCTAGTAATAAAAAATAACAAGGTTAGGATACTAATCCTAACACTTTAAACCAAACTACACTCACAATACTCCAAGCTACTTGTTGTCCTTTATCACTATACCATTGTCTCTCCTTCTTGATTGTTCACTCCTTGTATCTTCTATTGCCTCTTCCTCAATAGGCTCTTGAATCATATTACAACATATATAACATCCATTAGTATCAACCTTAGCATAAAAATCCAACCAAATCAAGCAAACAACAATAAACACACAAGATGTCCCTAACATGGCAGTTTTGAGCAGTGTCCATTAATCTGTTCATAACTCTTTATTCCTAAATCCAAATAAAGCATATCATACCATTCTGGAAAGCTTATAAACACACCATTAAAATCATGCATGGCACATATTTTTAGCATTTCCCAATCAGTACATTTTTGCATTTGAAAACATGTCAATTTCAGGATCGAATCTGTCCAAGCTAAACTTAGTGGATTTAAAGCATATAAATTATATGTTTCACAATTCATTTGGTTCTGATATTTTAACCATATTAACTTACATGTATCAGCATAATAATAAAGTTCTAACATATTCAAAATCAAAGCATTCATGTCCTCAATTTATCAATTTTCACAAAACAATCACATTTAATCCTTTTCTAATCCTATATGTGATCTAAATGCATTTAACCTATCCATTGTGACTTAATTCAAGTTTGACCATTTAATTTTCATTCATTTCACGACTCCCCTGTTTCAAGCAAAAATTTCCAGAATTTTATTGGCATTATTTAAACCCCTATATTTTTCGAATTTTGCAACTTAATCCAGCAGATTCCAGATTCATCCAGTTTCAGTCCAGTAACTTCTAATAGCAATTCAGAGACCTATACTTAACATTTTCGTGCAATTCTTACCTCTATCTCATGTAAAATTTTGTCCTCTACAACTTTGTATAAGAACACGTTTTCCAGAAACAACTCTAACATGCTCAATTTTCCAGATTTCAATAGGGTATTCTATAGGCGTGAATCTGGATAGTTTAGGTTTTCTAACTTGTTTCTACTATTTATTTTCAGTTCAAATTCAAATCCAACTTAAACCCAACAATGTATATGAACAACCAAGCAATCTAACAACATTTTCCAGCATGATATAAACCCATATTTCATCAAAAATAAAAATGAATACAAGAGAAGCAATCGGGTAGTATAATAATGTACTTACATTGAATATTACTACATGCATGAACATATATGAACCCTAGCTTAATTATCTAGCAATTTGTGTGTGGTTTCTTCACTGAATTTCCAGATTATCTCTCTTCTCTTTGTTCAGCTTGGTTCGGTGGTTTTGATTTAGGAAAGATGAAGAATGATCAAATGGATGACACTTGTTATCTTTGGTGGATGACTTAGCCAGCCATTCACATAACATTGACACATGGTAAGCTTAATTACCATGTAAATTCCACTACGTTTCATTTTAGTTTAACATTTATTCTATTAATTTTAATTATTATATATTATTTTATACATATATATATATATACATAGTCTACTTAGTCCACCAATTGCTTGTATATTTTTCATATATATACACATATATATATGCAACCATATCACATAGGTTAATTTCCATTTTCCACCGAGTGTGTGTGAATATACCTATGATAATTTTATTTACCTTCATATATATATATATATATATATATATATATATATATATATATATATATATATATATATATATATATATATATATATGTATTTACATTAGGCATTTTAACATAATATACGTTTTTTTTCTTAGAATTTCTTTTAGGGTATTTTTAGGGTGTTACAACTCCTCCCCCCTTAAAGAAAATTTGTCCTCGAATTTTACCTGAATCGAACATATGAGGATACTGCTTCTTCATCGTGTCCTCAGGTTCCCACGTCGCTTCTTCGACGTTGTGATTTCTCCAAAGAACTTTGACAAGAGGAACACTTTTATTTTGAAGTCATTTGACTTCTCGATCAAGGATTTGAACAGGCTCTTCTTCGTATGAAAGATCAGGATTGAGTTCAACTTCTTCAGGCTCAAGAACGTGAGACGGATAAGATTGATATCTTCTGAGCATTGAGACGTGGAAGTCATTGTGTATTTTATCGAACTCGGGAGAAAGAGTGAGTCGATAAGCTACAGGACCAATTCTTTCAACTACTTCAAATGGTCCGATAAACTGAGGACTTAGCTTGCCTCTTTTGCCGAATCAGAATACTTTCTTCCACGGGGAGACTTTAAGAAACACTTTATCTCCGACTTGATGTTGAATGTCTCTACGTTTCAGATTGGCGTAAGACTTTTGGCGATCGAAAGCTTGCTTCAATCGGAAATGAATGATTTGAACTTGTTCTTCGGTTTCCCGAAGCAGTTGTGGTCCCAAAACTTTATTATCACCGAGTTCATACCAACACAGGGGTGTTTGACATCTTCTGCCATATAACACTTCGAAATGAGCCATTTGAATCGAAGATTGGAAGCTATTGTTGTAGGCGAATTCTACCAAAGGTAGCGATTTCTCTCAGTTCTTTCCAAAGTCAATGATACAAGCTCTGAGCATGTCTTCGAGAATTTGAATTACTCGCTCGGATTGTCCATCGCTTTACGGATGGAAAGTTGTGCTAAGATTCAGTTTTGTTCCGAGAGCTTTATGTAATGATTTCCAAAATCGAGCTGTGAATCGGGGATCTCGATCGAAGACTATTGAGTTTGGAACTCTATGTAAACGAATTACTTCTCGGATATATAATTCAACCAAGACTTCAAGACTGAAATTCATTCTCACCGGAATGAAGTGCGCTGACTTGGTGAAACGATCAACAATCACCCAGATAGCATCGCACTTTCTTGGCGAACAAGGAAGACCGGTTACGAAATCCATTGTGATCCGTTCCCATTTCCATTGCGGAAATTTGAGAGGTTGGAGTAAACCAGCAGAGACTTGGTGCTCGGTTTTAACCCGTTGGCAGTTCAAACATTTCGCTACAGAGTCGTTGATAGCCGTTTTCATTCCTGGCCACCAATACAAGGGCTTGAGATCCTTGTACATCTTAACTGATCCAGGGTGGATTGAAAAAGAACTTTGGTGCGCTTCTTGTAGGATTTCAACTTGTAATTCTTTGTTATTAGGGACACATATAAGATCTTTGAAGTATAGAAGACCGTTCGACTTAACAGAGAAGTCAGGATTAGACTCAAGCTTAGAATTGATTTTCTGAAGTTCTGGATCAATTTGTTGAAGTTCTTTGATCCTGGTGATCAGAGTAGATTGAACTTGAAGTTCATTCAGATAATTCTGAGCTTTGCATAGCCGAAAATGAGCGTTTATAGCCAAGGTAGCTACGAATAACAAAATTAGAGATGTTACTTACAATTTAAGGTATGATTCCAAACTTTTATTTAATGATTAAGGAGGCTTTCGTAGGTAAGAAGAGTTCGAATTTCTTCCTTAACTATTAAGAAAGAATTCGAGCAAGTGCTTAAATCATAAGAATGGTTATTCTCGGTTTTGAATAACATACCAAGATTCGGTTTTCGACTCAGAGCGTCGGCAACGACGTTGGCTTTTCCGGGATGATAATCTATGATCAAATCGTAGTCTTTGAGTAACTCTAACCATCTTCTTTTCCTAAGGTTCAAATCCTTTTGAGTGATTAAATACATCAGACTTTTATGATCGGTGAACAACTTGCATCTTTCACCGTATAGATAGTGCCGCCAAATTTTGAGTGCAAACACAATGGCTGCAAGCTCGAGGTCATGCGTAGGATAATTCAATTCGTGTGGTTTTAGTTGTCGAGAGGCGTATGCAATCACGTTGCCTTCTTGCATTAGAACACAACCTAGGCCCAAGTGTGATGCATCACTGTACACAACGAATTCTTTACCCGATTCAGGTTGAATAAGAACTGGAGCAAGTGTCAGAGCTTGTTTGAGTTGGTCGAAGCTTCGTTGCTGCTTTTCCGACCATTCGAAGGTTACATCCTTTCGGAGAAGTTTAGTTAACGGTGCAGCAATCACCGAGAATCCCTTCACAAATCTTCGGTAATAACCGGCTAAGCCAAGAAAACTTCGGACCTCACTCACATTTCTCGGAGGTCTCCAATCAAGAATAGCTTGTACTTTCTTAGAGTCTACTTTGATTCCATCGGACGAAATGACATGTCCAAGGAAGGAAATTTCGGACAACCAAAATTCGCACTTAGTGAACTTGGCAAATAGTTGGTGTTCTCGAAGTGTCTGAAGTACAATTCGAAGATGATCAGCATGTTCTTCCTTGTTCCGGGAGTAAAAAAGGATGTCGCCGATGAATACGACAACGAACTTATCAATATAAGGCTTGAATACCCGATTCATCAGATCCATGAATGCAGTAGGGGCATTTGTGAGACCGAACGACATTACTAAGAATTCGTAATGTCCGTATCGAGTTCTAAAGGCGGTTTTGGGCACATCCTCTTCTTTTACCCTCATTTGATAATAACCGGACCAGAGATCAATTTTAGAGAACACATCTGCATGTTTAAGTTGATCGAACATATCCTCGATCCTTGGTAGTGGATACTTGTTCTTGATGGTTACTTTGTTAAGTTGTTGGTAATCGATACAGAGTCGCATCATACCGTCCTTCTTCTTCACGAACAGAAAAGGAGCATCCCAGGGAGACATACTAGGTCGAATGAATCCTTTGTCTTCGAGTTCTTGGATTTGCTTCTTCAATTCTTTCAATTCAACTGGTGTCATACGATAAGGCACAATGGACACAGGATTGGTTCCGGGTTGAACTTTAATCTTGAATTCAACTTCCCGAGTTGGAGGAAGACCAGGGAGTTCCTCGGGAAAGACATTAGAAAATTTAGATACAATCGGCATTTCAGGTAAACCGAAGTCAAAATCATCTTGTAATACTATAGCAGCAAAAATGGAGGTTGGTTTCTTATCTATTAACAAAATTGATTCTTTTCCTAAACCCATTAAATATAGCCTACGATTTTGGCAATCTATCCAGGCTTCATGTTTTCTCAACCAATCTAGTCCTAGGACTAAATCGAATTCACATTTAGGTAGCACAAAAAGGTTAAGAGAAAAGGGTACATTTCGGATTGTTATCTGACAATCCTTACAAAGCAAATTTATAGGCATACTACCCCCTATAGGGTTTGAAACAATTAACCCAGTTTGAACATGTCCGTGTTGCAATTTAAGTTCATCAATTAAGTAGGAAGCGATAAAAGAATGGGTTTGTAACACCCGAGTTTAGGGGTCGGGAGAAAATAATATTTTAATATTATTTTGGGTTCAGTTTTATAGTTAAAATAAACTTTTGGGCCTCGGGTTGCAAAAACAAATATTTTTGAGTTGGACTAAAATGAATAAAATACAAATTGGTGAGATTTTAAAGAAAATGGGAAATAGCCATTCATTAATGGCAAACTTGTAAATAATACAAGTTTCAATTTTAAATCCCTTTTTACAACATTTCACTATTCACCTTTTTCTTCTAAAAACAAAAACAACGGTTTGGAGAAGCTCTCATCCCCTCTACTATTCCATCACCTTGTTCCTTCATTTTAGCTCAGATTTACACGGTAACTACATTTTCAACTTGTTCTCAACATTCTCTCTTCAAAAGTACAAATGGTTTTCATTTTCCTTAATGTTTTGAAAATGGAGTTTTTAGAGATTTTGATTAAAGATGGTAACTTTATGTTGTTAAACTTAATATTACGATTTAATGAGGTTAGATATGAAGTCTAGGAGTTAAATTGTTCAACATATATAAATTTTACTGGTTTTGAGCACATTCCCGAAATTTGGTTTAAAGGGGGGTTTTGAGGGGTTTTAAAGTGGTTTTGGGGGCTGTTTTAGGTTAGAATTGGTGAGCTAATGTTAGTACTATGGTTGGGGGTTGCTTTGGGATCATTTGTGAGTATAAAATGTGTTGGAGACATGAGTTTTGATCAAGGTTATTGGGCTGCACGAGTTTGGTAAATTTGGGGTTGGTTCATGGCTTGAAATGTTGAGTCTGATGTTTAAATTGTGTTCCGGGTTTGTTACTTTGATGCTTGGGCTGATTGAAAGTTGTTTGGTTTGTGTTGAGGTTATTTAGAGGCAAGAACTCGGGTTGGAGAGGCATCGGGAGTGAATCCGGAAGCTTGAAGGTGGTTGCTCGCTTGGTATTTGAGCTTGGAAGTATATGAGAGTGGTTAATGTTTTCAAAATGATTTCCTAAGTGTTTGGTTCGAGTATGTGGACTAGGTCGGGCTTGGTAGATCCACCTAGAGTTAGGATTAGGGTGATAGCCTAATCCTAAGCTTAAACTAGAGACATTGGTTGAACTCTTACTTGATGTTTATGCCTCGTGATGTTATGATATGATGATTTATGTATAATGTGTTGTACATGTGTGATGAGGCATGGTTATGATGCATGGTGATATGCATGTGGATTGTTCATGATTGTGATCATGGTGAGTGCGTGCTAAGTACGAAATTGGTTGTAATTGATAATGTGGATTGGGTTAAATGTTGGCACTAGTATGCTTGAGTACAAATGATCGATCATTAGGATGTTAGTGTGCACACATGAGTCAAATTCGCGCGTGGCCTTGGTGGCGTTGAGTCACCAAGGAGGAGTACGGGTTCGCCCTGAAATTGTTATACATGTTAGTCGATGATTAGTGGAATCCCATCGACGTGGCGTGAGGATGAGTGGAATCCCCTCCGCGAGACCAGTGATGAGTGTAATCCCACCGTGAGGTAAAGTGGTTGTTAGATGTGAGTTCCAACGTATTTATCCGCGTATTCGATTCATAGCTAGGTGCCAATATAAATTGATATATGTATCAATGTGATGTGGAAATGTGTTTCCTTTTGGATGATTATATGCGTTTACATATATGGTGGAAATGAGCTTGTTGAGCATGACATGTTATTGAATATTTGTTCATGCATCATTGACATTTTGGCTCTTGAGGATCGAAGGTATGATCATGCATTTACCTTGGTTGAGATCGTGCTTGGACCCTACATTGTCGAGGTTTGTTTTTAAAGAGCTTACCCTCACTAAGCTTCATTGCTTGCGCTCTCTCTTTGTTCGACAATGTAGATCCTTAGTTCGTGGGTTGCTTGCGCAAGTGGAGGGCCTCCAAGTGTGGTTGTTGGCTTTGAGTAGATCAAGTATGAGTTTTTAAGTTTGAACATGTAATAGTTAAGCAATGGGATTTGTGTTATTTTGATGGATATTGTTGGTTGTTTAGGAGCTTGTTTAGACTCCTTGATTATGTTGTTTTTGTGTGGCTTGTTGATGCCATGTTTGGATTGTAAACCATGTCTAAATTTGCTTACCATGCGTGTTGGCCAAATGCCTTTTGAGGATGCTTATGTGTATGGTTGTTGAAGCATGAAACCTTGAATGCTTATATGCCATCTTTTGATCAATGCACGATTTCCTTGATGAATGTTGTTTGTTCTTGTTGAGTGCCTTGTATGATTAGATCATGGTTAATAAATGTTGTATGAATGCTTGTTTGAGTCTAGGGAGGTCTTAAATCGCATCTAGGTTCGAGTCTTGTATGTTTTTGCTGAATTTAGGAGACTTGCAGTGCAGGGTGTATCGGTACGCCTAAGGGCCGTATCGATACGGTCTTGCCTCCAAGACTCAAGTTTGGCTGGGCGTATCGAAACGTGAGGGTGTATCGATACAATTTTTGCTCACTGGAATTCTGAGATTTTAGTGAGTTATTACCGTATCGGTACGGTGTGTTAGCGTATCGGTACGGGTTTATCTCGTTGACCATGAGATGTTGACTGGGAAGGGCGTATCGATACGCTCAAGGGCTGTATCGATACGATCTTCCTGTGTTGACCCTTGTGTGTTGACTTTGGTCAAGGCGTATCGATACCCTTGACAGGTGTATCGATACGGCCTGCTTAAATACAGAAAATGGGCTGTTTTAAAGGTGATGTCTTGAATGATCGTGTTTGTATTGCTTTTGTTTCCGCTGACGTGATTCACATAGGACATGGTAATGCATTTAGACAAGATTAATAAAAGAAATTCTCTAGGGTTGTTAACTGAGGGGGAACCTTAACGGGTTTCGCTTTGGTTTTCTCCGTGTGACCCACTCGGACCGGTCAAGCGTCCGGACCGGGACGAGGGGGTTACACTTGTTGGTATCAGAGCCTAAGGTTACCGAGACCTTGGGCAGGTAAGTGAGGTAAGTTTAAGTTTTGTATTGTATTGTTATGCACGGTGTTTGCTTGCCTTGAAAACATGATTGCTTGTATGACAAGTATGCTGGTTGTTTTGTTTAAAAGTCTGTTGTTTAAGAGTCTTATTGCTACTATTACATTGGAAAAAGGGATTTTTAAGTGAGGGAACGTACTTGAGCCACTTGGAAGCCTTGCCTTGCTAACCCAATTTTGTATGTTTTGGTTTTGTGGTTGTAGTTAATATCTGTGAGAGTGATGTCTAGGCCGAGAGGTAGGCCGAGGGTGGTTCGTCAGGAAACACGTGTTGCGGCTCCTGTTGAGCCGGTAGTTGGAGTGGAGGCTCATTTAGAAGGGCCCGCTGCTGCTGGAGTTGGAGCTCCTCCACAACCTCTACCACTACCACCTCCTCCGCCCGGTGAGGGAGACGAGGCAGGAGTCGAGGGAGAGGGACCTCAGGGTGGCCAAGGTATAGCGGGAGCATTCCAGGCTGCAGTTGCGGGAGCATTCCAGGCTGCAGTTGCGGGAGCTCAGGCTGCAGCTCAGCCTAGAGGAGATGATAACAGTTTACCGTTGGAGAGGCTCCGTAGCCTGGGGGCCGAGGAGTTTAGGGGATCTACTCCTGAGAGATCCGAGCTGTGGTTAGAGAAGATTGTTCGCATCCTAGCTCAGATGGGTTGCGTGGGTGTTCGCAGATTGGGTTGTGTGATCTCGTTGCTTCAGGGTGATGCCTACACCCGGTGGGTCACCATTACTATCGGAGTTCTAGAGGCTGAGATTGGTTGGGACTTCTTCGAGTCTACTTTCAGAAAGAGATATTTGGGACCGAGGTATCTAGATGAGAAGAAACGAGAGTTTATGGCCCTTACTCAGGGAGATGTTTCCGTGACTGACTATGAGATCCGTTTTGTTCGTTTGAGTCAGTACGCTCCAGAGTTGGTTCCTACTGAAGTGGAACGTTGTAACCGTTTCCGCTATGGTCTGAATGAAGAGATCAAGAGGTACACTCTAGCTTCTGACTATACAGATTTTGATGTCTTGGTCCCGAGGGCCAAGGATTTAGAGCACAGTTTGGGTTCGGCCAAACGATCTGGTGGTTCTTGTTCGGGTAAGAGGCATAACCACTTTGATAGTAGAGATGCCAAGAGGCATAAGGGCGGTGGATAGCAGTATGACCATAGGCGTGGCGGTGGCCACCATGGTAGGGGCCATCAGCGCCATCGAGGAGGAGGGCGCTTGCCCGAGTGTACACGATGTGGGAGACAGCACGCTGGTGAGTGTTGGGGTAACTTTCATGCCTGTTGGAACTGTGGTTCGAGGGACCACTTTAGGAGGGAGTGCCCGCATCAAGCGGCACATGCACCGAACATTGCTCAGGCTCCTGCGAGAGCGAATGATTTTCAGAGAGGCCGTGGGCGCGGTCGTGGCTACTTCCAGTCTAGGGCTGATGCACCTAGGGTAGATGCTCAGAGGAACCTTGCTCATGTTATGGCAGTGCAGCCAGAGGCAGGAGGACCAGCGAGAGTTTATGCTCAGAGAGAGGCTGGGAACGACACTGATGTGATAGCAGGTAATTTTGAGTTACATTCTATGTCTTTGCTTTCTTTGGTTGATTCAGGTTCTACGCATTCCTACATTTTGAGTGAGCATGCACAGAAGTGAGATATACCTGTTGAGGTCCTGGATGTAGGTATGCATGTGACTAGTTCTTTTGGTGAGACAGTTGTGGTTAGACGTATGTATAGGAGATGTCCGCTGAAGATTCAGGGTCATGTGTTCTCTGTTGACATGATGGAACTTCCTTTTTATGGCTTTGATATCATTCTGGGTATGAACTGGTTAGTTGAGCACCGAGCTAGTGTGGATTTTGAGACGAAAAGGATTTCCTTGAAACTTTCTGATGACTACGAGGTAGTAGTAGTAGGCGAGAACATTAAGTTCTTGTCTAATGTTGTGTCAGCTTTAGAGGCTCATAGGTTGATGGATTCCCAATGTGGGGCTTACTTAGCTTATGTTATGAATCCGAATATGCGTGAGGCTAGGCCGAAAGATATTAGAACAGTGTGTGACTTTCCGGATGTGTTTCTAGAAGTGTTGCCGGGTTTACCTCCTCACAGAGATGTTGAGTTTGTGATTGAGACTGTTTCAGGGTCTACTCTAGTTTCGATAGCTCCGTATCGTATGCTCCGAAAGAGTTGAAAGAATTGAAGAGTTAGTTGCAAGAATTATTATACCGTGGTTTCATTAGGCCTAGTAGTTCTCCTTGGGGTGCTTCTGTGTTGTTTGTGAAGAAGAAAGATGGTAGCATGCGCATGTGTATTGACTACAGGCAGTTGAATCAGTTGACTGTGAAGAACAAGTATCCGTTGCCTCGTATAGATGATTTATTTGATCAGTTGAGAGCCACTTCAGTGTTCTCGAAGATAGATTTGAGATCAGGGTACTATCAGATGAAAGTGAAAGAGTGTGATGTTCCGAAGACAGCTTTTAAGACTAGATATGGTCACTATGAGTTTCTTGTGACGCCATTTGGGCTCACGAATGCACCTGCAACATTCATGGATATGATGAACAGGATCTTTAGAGACTATCTAGACCGATTTGTAGTTGTTTTCATTGATGACATACTTGTGTACTCGAAGACAGAAGAAGAGCATGATGAGCACTTGAGATTTGTGTTACAGAGATTGTTGAGCAATCAGTTGTATGCGAAGCTTAGTAAATGTGAGTTCTGGATTCGAGAGGTAGTATTTCTTGGCCATGTTGTTTCGGCCGAAGGTATCCGTGTTGATCCATCGAAGATTGAGGCTATTATTGAGTGGAAACAACCTAAGTTTGTGACTGAGATTAGGAGTTTCCTAGGATTAGCCGGTTACTATAGGAGATTTGTTGATGGTTTCTCTAGGGTAGCCGCTCCTTTGACTAAATTGTTGCAAAATGGATTTAAGTTCGAATGGTCAGATGCAAGACAGAAGGCCTTTGAGAAATTGAAAGAAGCTTTGACAAATGCTCAAGTGTTAGTGCAACCTGTTTCAGGTAAAGAATTTGTGATTTATAGTGATGCTTTCTATATAGGTTTAGGTTGTGTCTTGATGCAAGAAATAAGAGTTGTTGCTTATGCTTCGAGACAGTTGAAGGTTCATGAGAAGAACTATCCTACTCATGATATAGAGTTAGCCGCGGTTATCTTTGCATTGAAGATTTGGCGTCATTACTTGTATGGTGAGAAGTGTATAGTTTACACCGATCATAAGAGCTTGAAGTACTTGATGACACAGAGAGAGTTGAACTTGAGAAAGAGAAGATGGCTTGAGTTGTTAAAGGAATATGATTTGACCATTGAGTACCACCCGGGTAAGGCAAATGTAGTAGCCGTGCTTTGAGTAGAAAAGTTGTCGTTGAGTTGAGAGCTATGTTTGCTAGATTGAGTGTATCCGATGATGGTGGTTTGATCACCGAGTTGCAAGTGAAGCCTTCTTTGATTCAGTTGATTAGAGAGAAGCAGTTGCAAGATGTGTCTTTAGTTCCTCATGTTCAGGACATAGCCGAGGGAAGACCGACCGAGTATAGTTTCAGTGGTGAGAACTTGTTGTGCTTTAGAGATAGAGTTGTTGTACCAGAAGATGTTGAGTTGAGACGTCAGATCCTGAGTAAAGCACATTCAAGTCCCTTTTCGATGCATCCGGGTAGTACCAAGATGTACCGAGACTTGAAGAATGATTACTTTTGGGTTGGTTTGAAGAAGGATGTAGCCGAGTATGTGAGTCGTTGTATGGTTTGTCAGAGGGTGAAGGCAGAACATCAGGTTCCTTCGGGTTTGTTACAACCTTTGAAGATTCCGGAATGGAAATGGGAGATGATTACCATGGACTTTGTGTCAGAGTTGCCATTGTCTCGTTCGAAGAATAATTCTGTTTGGGTGATTGTTGATAGGTTCACTAAGTGTGCTCACTTCTTAGCAGTGAACACTATAGATTCTTTGGACAAGTTGGCAAACTTGTACATCCATGAGATTGTGATACTTCATGGGGTTCCGAAGTCTATTGTTTCAGATAGAGATCCTAGATTTACTTCGAGATTCTGGGGTTGCTTGCATAGTGCTCTAGGTAGCCGTTTGCATTTCAGTACGTCTTATCATCCGCAGTCCGATGGGCAGTCAGAGCGAGTGATACAGATTTTAGAGGATATGCTTCGTTGTTGTGTGATTGACTTCCAAGGTTCTTGGGAGAAGCACTTACCTTTAGTTGAGTTTGCTTACAACAACAGTTATCAGTCTAGTATTCAGATGGCTCCCTATAAGGCTTTGAATGGTAGACGATGTAGGACTCCGATTTGTTGGGCTGAGACGGGTCAGAGATTGTTACCTATGCCAGATTTGCTTAAAGGGACTACCGAGAAAGTAAAGTTGATTTGTGACCGTTTGAAGGCAGCTTCCGATCGGCAGAAGTCTTATGCAGATTTGAAGAGGAAAGAAATTGAGTTCTCCGTAGGTGAGAAAGTGTTTTTGAAAGTATCTCCGTGGAAGAAGGTGATGAGATTTGGCCGAAAAGGCAAGTTGAGTCCGAGGTTCATTGGTCCGTATGAGATAGTTGAGTGGATTGGGCCTGTAGCCTACCGTTTGAGATTACCTTCTGAGTTAGAGAAGATTCATGATGTTTTTCATGTGTCGATGCTTAGGAGATATAGGTCAGATCCTTCTCATGTTATGCCGGTTGAGGAGATAGAGTTGAATCCAGATTTGTCTTATAATGAAGAGCCTGTTGAGATACTTGCTTCTGATAGCAAGGTGTTGCGTGGCAAGACCATAGAGTTGGTCAAGGTGTTGTGAAGACATAGAGGTGTGGAAGAGGCCACGTGGGAGAGGAAAGCTGATATGCTTGAGCAGTTTCCGTATTTGTTTCCGTCAGGTAAATTCGGGGATGAAATTCCTTAAGTGGGGGAGAGTTGTAACACCCGAGTTTAGGGGTCAGGTGAAAATAATATTTTAATATTATTTTGGGTTCGGTTTTATAGTTAAAATAAACTTTTGGGCCTCGGGTTGCAAAAACAAATATTTTTGAGTTGGACTAGAATGAATAAAATACAAATTGGTGAGATTTTAAAGAAAATGGGAAATAGCCATTCATTAATGGCAAACTTGTAAATAATACAAGTTTCAATTTTAAATCCCTTTTTACAACATTTCACTATTCACCTTCTTCTTCTAAAAACAAAAACAACGGTTTGGAGAAGCTCTCATCCCCTCTACTATTCCATCACCTTGTTCCTTCATTTTAGCTCGGATTTGCAAGGTAACTACATTTTCAACTTGTCCTCAGCATCCTCTCTTCAAAAGTACAAATGGTTTTCATTTTCCTCAACGTTTTAAAAATGGAGTTTTTAGAGATTTTGATTAAAAATGGCAACTTTATGTTGTTAAACTTAATATTTCGATTTAATGAGGTTAGATATGAAGCCTAGGAGTTAAATGGTTCAACATATATAAATTTTACTTGGTTTTGAGCACATTCCCGAAATTGAGTTTAAAGGGGGTTTTTGAGGGGTTTTAAAGTGGTTTTGGGGGCTGTTTTAGGTTGGAATTGGTGGGCTAATGTTAGTACTATGGTTGGGGGTTGCTTTGGGATCATTTGTGAGTATAAAATGTGTTGGAGACATGAGTTTTGATCAAGGTTATTGGGCTGCACGAGTTTGGTAAATTTGGGGTTGGTTCATGGCTTGAAATGTTGAGTTTGATGTTTGAATTGTGTTCTGGGTTAGTTACTTTGATGCTTGGGCTGATTGAAAGTTGTTTGGTTTGTGTTGAGGTTGTTTAGAGGCAAGAACTCGGGTTGGAGAGGCATCGGGAGTGAATCCGGAAGCTTGAAGGTGGTTGCTTACTTGGTATTTGAGCTTGAAAGTATAGGTGAGTGGTTAATGTTTTCTAAATGATTTCCTAAGTGTTTGGTTCGAGTATGTGGACTAGGTCGGGCTTGGTAGACCCACCTAGAGTTAGGATTAGGGTGGTAGCCTAATCCTAAGCTTAAACTAGAGACATTGGTTGAACTCTTACTTGATGTTTATGCCTCGTGATGTTATGATATGATGATTTATGTATAATGTGTTGTACATGTGTGATGAGGCATGGTTATGATGCATGGTGATATGCATGTGGATTGTTCATGATTGTGATCATGGTGAGTGCGTGCTAAGCACGGAATTGGTTGTAATTGATAATGTGGATTGGGTTAAATGTTGGCACTAGTATGCTTGAGTACAAATGATCGATCATTAGGATGTTAGTGTGCACACATGAGTCAAATTCGCGCGTGGCCTTGGTGGCGTTGAGTCACCAAGGAGGAGTACGGGTTCGCCCGAAAATTGTTATACATGTCAGTCGATGAGGAGTGGAATCCCATCGACGGGGCGTGAGGATGAGTGGAATCCCCTCCGCGAGACCGGTGATGAGTGTAATCCCACCGTGAGGTAAAGTGGTTGTTGGATGTGAGTTCTAACGTATTTATCCGCGTATTCGAGTCATAGCTAGGTGCCAATATAAATTGATATATGTATCAATGTGATGTGGAAATGTGTTTCCTTTTGGATGATTATATGTGTTTACATATGTGGTGGAAATGAGCTTGTTGAGCATGATATGTTATGGAATATTTGTTCATGCATCATTGACATTTTGGCTCTTGAGGATCGAAGGTATGATCATGCATTTACCTTGGTTGAGATCGTGCTTGGACCTTGCATTGTCGAGGTTTGTTTTTAAAGAGCTTACCCTCACTAAGCTTCATTGCTTACGCTCTCTCTTTGTTCGACAATGCAGATCCTTAGTTCGTGGGTTGCTTGCGCAAGTGGAGGGCCTCCAAGTGTGGTTGTTGGCTTTGAGTATATCAAGTATGAGTTTTTAAGTTTGAACATGTAATAGTTAAGCAATGGGATTTGTGTTATTTTGATGGATATTGTTGGTTGTTTAGGAGCTTGTTTAGACTCCTTGATTATGTTGTTTTTGTGTGGCTTGTTGATGCCATGTTTGGATTGTAAACCATGTCTAAATTTGCTTACCATGCGTGTTGGCCAAATGCCTTTTGAGGATGCTTATGTGTATGGTTGTTGAAGCATGAAACCTTGAATGCTTATATGCCATCTTTTGATCAATGCCTTGATGAATGTTGTTTGTTCTTGTTGAGTGCCTTGTATGATTAGATCATGGTTAATAAATGTTGTATGAATGCTTGTTTGAGTCTAGGGAGGTCTTAAATCGCATCTAGGTTCGAGTCTTGTATGTTTTTGCTGAATTTGGGAGACTTGCAGTGCATGGCGTATCGGTACGCCTAATGGCCGTATCGATACGGTCTTGCCTCCAGGACTCAAGTTTGGCTGGGCGTATCGATACGTGAGGGTGTATCGGTACAGTTTTTGCTCACTGGAATTCTGAGATTTTGGTGAGTTATTACCGTATCGGTACGGTGTGTTAGCATATCGGTACAGGTTTATCTCGTTGACCACGAGATGTTGACTGGGAAGGGCGTATCAATACGCTCAAGGGCTGTATCGATACGGTCTTCCTGTGTTGACCCTTGGGTGTTGACTTTGGTCAAGGCGTATCGATACCCTTGACAGGTGTATCGATACGGCCTTCTTAAATATAGAAAATGGGCTGTTTTAAAGGTGATGTCTTGAATGATCGTGTTTGTATTGCTTTTGTTTCCGCTGACGTGATTCACATAGGACATGGTAATACATTTAGACAAGATTAATAAAAGAAATTCTCTAGGGTTGTTAACCGAGGGGGAACCTTAATGGGTTTCGCTTCGGTTTTCCCCGTGTGACCCACTCGGACCGGTCAAGCGTCCGGACCGGGACGAGGGGGTTACAGGGTTGACCCCGAATCTATTAAAGCATAAACAGATTTAAGGTTTAGCTCAATCGTACCCGCAATAACATCAGGAAATTCTTCTTCCTCTTGACCGCGGATATGAAAAACTCGAGCTAGCGCTCGGGATTCCTGATGAGTAGGAGCTCTAGATTGGGCAGCCTTGCTTCTTCCCGGATTATTAGATTGAGCTTGCCTCGAATTTTTGTTTAGACCAGAAGGTGCCGGGCTCGGATTAGAGTGACGAATAGAAGTTTGGTCATTCTTCTTCGGACAGTCACAAATATAATGATCATTGCCTCCACAGGCGAAACAAAGATTAGACTGAAATCGGCATTGGCCGAAGTGCTTTTTTGACAGAATTTGCTAGTAGGTGCCCTTTCTGATTTTCCGGTGCTATTAACAAAAACCACCAGAATTGCCATCTTGTTTGAAGGCAGAGGTCGATAATCATTCTTAGTGACAGGTGAATAAGTAGAGAAGGACTCATTCTGGTGCTTTGGCCTCTTTGACCACCGGGACTTACTGTCACCTTTCTTACCCTTGTCCGGACGATAACTAATCTTTCACTTTTCTACGACCCTCATCGTAGCTTCAGTTGTCCGGACGATAACTACTCTTTCACTTTTCTGCGACCCTCATCGTAGCTTCAGTAGAAATAGCTCGGTTCACAAGAGTTTGAAAGTTTGTGAGACCAAGGGCAGTGAACATCGGTTTTAGCTCGTCATTCAGACCACCGACAAACTTACGACATTTCTCTTCTTCAGTCTTAATGTAAGCAGCTCCGTATTTGCAGAAATCAGCAACATATTGTTCAATCGGCCGATTGGCCTGCTTCAAGTAGAGGAATTTATTTCTGCAGTCGGCCAGATATTGCTCGCTAATAAACTTCTTCTTAAACTCATCAACGAAGAAGTCCCAAGTCACTGACTCAGTAGGGCTAGTCAAGATCGTGGTTTCCCACCTGCTTAAGGCGTCTTCTGTTAATAAGGAGACTGCACACTCGAGTTTATGTTCATCGGAACATTTGAGTTGCTTAGTCAAGATTTGGATAGTTTTATCGAGCCACTACTCACCTTTTTCTGGTTTCTCGATATCAAGGCCACTAAAAGGAGTAGCTCGGTGTGAAGCGAGCTTGTCGATCGGAGCTTGAGATGGTGCAACAGCAATCGGGGCTGCTCGTACACCCTTTGCAAAGTGATTCGAATATTTCTTTGACACTGATAAAACATTCCCGACGAACAGTTTCGATGGTCACATTGTCCAAAGGAGGAGGGACTTGTACTCGAGGTTGTTCAGGTTCAACCGGGGGTCGCATAGCAACGCTATCCCCGTTCTTAGTAGAAGATCCTCGGGGACTCTCATCGTCCCGAGCTAAGTTGGTAGCAGACATTCTATAAGGAATTCAGAGGAAAGTTCGGAATTAGAGAGCGAAGTCACAAATAATTCAATATAAGACTCCTAGGTGGCATTGTGTAATCCTATATGATGCATGACATGTTCGGACAAATTTTAGGATCTATAACCTGAGGCTCTGATGCCAATTTATGTAACACCCCTCGCCCGAGTTAGGAGCGAGGGATGTCACAACTTATAACGCATGATTTAGAATAAATAAACGATCGAAACCAAACATGTAACAATGTCAATCAAATTCATGCAGCTTGTATATTATCAAACTTAACATATTAACTTATGAACTAGAAACATGTTACCAAAATGTATACAAATATGTGGGCCATTTTAAAACTTTTCTAACATGTATTCTAACTTATAAACTAACAAATAATATAACTAATCACACCTTAATCAATTTATTAAGCATTCGACTACCAACAAGTGCATAGACTTACTTGAATCAAACAACTAGATGCTTTAATATCCTATGTTCAAATTATTAAAAACCTATATGAATTCCTTACATTATGCACTATCCGAAATATAGTAACAACCATAGCAAAGTCTAGATGCAAATGCCTAAAACAAAGATAGATATCACACTTAATCATACTCAATCATTCAAATCCAACAAATACATGAACCATACAAACATATTCAAGCTCAATATCAACTTAAATAGCTCAAGCATAACACATTCATATCAAATCCATATATACATATCCACCATACCTTATCAAGACTTGATCACCTTAACAATATATATATATATATATACACACACACACAAAATCAAACCAACATGATTATTCATTACATAACATGAACTATGTCTTAAACATGTACAAACCAAAACTATAAAAATATATATATCATATGCATGTGACACTTATATACATCTATGCCACCAACTATAATAACCAAAAGAGTCATACTTGTGCTTGGACTTCAAGGTCAGCTCTCTAAGACAATCGACTAGCTTTCGGGACTAGTACCTGAAATATTTGGAAGAAGGGAACAGAAGAGTGATAAGTACAAGGTATGTACTTAGTGAGGCAGCCCTAACTTTACTAATTTCCATCTTTTAAAACATTATTTAATCTTCAAGGTTACCTAACTAGGCTTAAAACAAGGTTTACCTAGCTAGTCCAACATACAAAAGTAGACTTAGCTAATCTTGTAACCATTTCAATAATCCAATGATGCAACACAAATAACATACTTTCATGTTCATTTATACATCAAGCATGAATCAAAACATTAGCATTTACAACAACAAGTATCATTTAAAAGCATGAGCATATTCAAGACAAGTAAGCATATCAACATCATTTCATTAGTACATATCATTGAGTTACTTATCTTTCAAGTCATATAACTTTTTCAATATTACCTTGGATGATTAATGGAATAGGTAATCAAGTCTTCTTGTAACATGTATCATTAGATACCCCAAGTATCAGTTTCTCATTTCGACATATAACAGAGGATGCATAAGCATCAATGGTGACTTACCACCATTCAATTATCAAGGTGACTAACCACCTTTTCAGGTTTATAGGTGACTAACCACCATTCTGTAACAAAGATCAGAGGAGCTCAATGACTCTAAGGCATGCCCTTCTACCTATAGACACTAATCAACCAAGGTCTTTATCTTATCTTTTATCTCCAACAAGGTCACTTGTTTGTTATTCAATACTTTACAAGTCATGTAACAACATTTCAATCATGTATATAAGGTGAATCATTCAAGTCATGCTTAATCAATTTTCCAGCAAGCATTAATCATTAATTCAAGCATATAACCATCATAAAACAATAGCTAAATCATTCAAAAAGTCTCATTTTACATATCTCAACCAACCGACATTTCATAGCAACATATTACTTGAACTAAGCATGCTTATCTAGCAAGTAAGAATAACTTAGGTCATAAGTCAAGTCTTTAATCCTTCTTCCTTATCAAGTTAATTTACCAACCATTAATTTAAATTCATTTCATGCTTCATTAGGTTATATAGTAATAAAAATAAACAAGGTTAGGATACTAATCCTAACACTTTAAACAAAACTACACTCACAATACTCCAAGCTACTTGTTGTCCTTTATCACTATGCCCTTGTCTCTCCTTCTTGATTGTTCACTCCTTGTATCTTCTATTGCCTCTTCCTCAATAGGATCTTGAATCATATTACAACATATATAACATCCATTAGTATCAACCTTAGCATAAAAATCCAACCAAATCAAGCAAACAACAATAAACACACAAGCTGTCCCTAACATGGCAGTTTTGAGCAGTGTCCATTAATTTGTTCATAACTCTTTATTCCTAAATCCAAATAAAGCACATCATACCATTCTGGAAAGCTTATAAACACACCATTAAAATAATGTATGACACATATTTTTAGAATTTCCCAATCAGTACAGTTTTGCATTTGAAAACAGGTCAATTTCAGGATCGAATCTATCCAAGCTAAACTTAGTGGATTTAAAGCATATAAATTATATGTTTCACAATTCATTTGGTTCTGTTATTTTAACCATATTAACTTACATGTATTATCATAATAATAAAGTTCTAACATATTCAAAATCAAAGCATTCATGTCCTCAATTTATCAATTTTCACAAAACAGTCACATTTAATCCTTTTTTAATCTTATATGTGATCTAAATGCATTTAACCTATCCGTTGTGACTTAATTCAAGTTTGACCATTTAATTTTCATTCATTTCACTACTCCCCTGTTTCAAGCAAAAATTTCCAGAATTTTATTGGCATTATTTAAACCCCTATATTTTTTGAATTTTGCAATTTAATTCAGCAGATTCCAGATTCATCCAGTTTCAGTCCAGTAACTTCTAATAGCAATTCAGAGACCTATACTTAACATTTTCGTGCAATTTTTTACCTCTATCTCATGTAAAATTTTGTCCTCTATAACTTTGTATAAGAACACTTTTTCCAGAAACAACTCTAACATGCTCAATTTTCCAGATTTCCACAGGGTATTCTATAGGTGCGAATCTGGACAGTTTAGGTGTTCTAACTTGTTTCTACTATTTATTTGCAGTTTAAATTTAAATCCAACTTAAACCCAGCAATGTATATGAACAAGCAAGAAATCTAACAACATTTTCCAGCATGATATAAACCCATATTTCATCAAAAATAAAAATGAATACAAGAGAAGCAATCGGGTGGTATAATAATGTACTTACATTGAATATTACTACATGCATGAACATATATGAACCCTAGCTTAATTTTCCAGCAATTTGTGTGTGGTTTCTTCACTGAATTTTCAGATTAGCTCTCTTCTCTTTGTTCAGCTTAGTTCGGTTGTTTTAATTTAGGAAAGATGAAGAATGATCAAATGTATGACACTTGTTATCTTTGGTGGATGACTTAGCCAGCCATTCACGTAACATTGACACATGGTAAGCTTAATTACCATGTAAATTCCACTATGTTTTATTTTAGTTTAACATTTATTCTATTAATTATAATTATTATATATTATTTCATATATATATATATATATTATTTAATCCACCGAATGCTTGTATATTTTTCATATATATACACATATATATGCAACCATATCACATAGGTTAATTTCCATTTTCCATCGAGTGTGTGTGAATATACCTATGATAATTTTATTTACCTTCATATATATATATATATATATATATATATATATATATATATATATATATATTTACATTAGGCATTTTAGCATATAATATACGTTTTTTTTCTTAGAATTTCTTTTAGGGTATTTTTAGGGTGTTACACATTCGGTTCGGGTCAAATCGGTTCGGGTCCATTCGGTTCGGGTCCATTTCAGTTCAACAAAAAATTTCGGTTCGGGTTCGGTTCGGTTTATTTCGGGTTTCGGGTCAACTTCGGATCATCATGTTCGGGTCAAAATCGGGTTTCGGTTCGGGTTTCGGGTCTCGGGTCAAGTTTGCCAGGTCTAGTTAAGACAGTAAGTATTTGTATCTTAAAATTCAAATTGGTTGTTGATACCGTTAATTCTCTCTCAAATTTTATGATATGTATGGATCCGAGATTAAGGTAACCTCCAAGATAGAAAGGAATGAAGCCTTTGTAAACATAGGGACACTAATCCAAGTCACACTATCAGCTTGGAAAATGTTGTGTTGATTGTTTCTACAGTACCTTGGAAACATGGGTTATGGCTTCACTAGTATGAAATTTAAACATGTAATGCAAATATGCATGTATTGTTTACAAGGAAGGGAATATTTGGACAATATTAAAGCAGTAAACAGATCCCTGCATGATGATGGTATGACAATGTGGTTACAAGTTACAACTTTAGGAAGACAAACTCTTCCACAGCTGAAATTTCTCCTGTTTTCTTTAATGCATCTCTGCTGGGTTCCTCATCCACACCAATGGTCATTACAGCTTGTTTCCCTGCTGCAATCCTACAAACACTCATGAAATTTACATTTACATTTTCCTCACCTAGTATACTGCCCACCTTCCCAATGATCCCCGGTTGATCAACCTGCCTGCACAGTATAATACTGCCTTCAAGGCTTACATCAACTCCCAAGGATCCAACTTTCGTCAAATGGGGTTTCCCCTCTTTCACCCTTCCTTCCACTGTGATCTCACCCGACTCGCACATTGCACTCGCAAATTTAGATTCAACGTTGGCAATTCTAACCTGGATGAACTCCAGTGGCTTCTCAGGTGAACCATCCAATACTATCCTCTCTTCACTTAACCTAAGTCCTCTCTGTTTAGCTATGAAGTCAGCATTCACTAAGTTCACAAAAACACTAGAAATTGGCTCAATTAGACCCTTGGTTATCATTGCTCGGAGCAACCGGGTATCAAGATCATCTGGACCTCTAGCAGAGGCATAAGCCACCTTTACAAACTTCACACCGCTTCCACCAGCCACCAACTGCACTGCCAATCTACCCAGCTTCTCAGTCAGTGCAACATATGGGGAGAGTTCTAACAGCACCTGTGATATTAAAACTAGAAAAAGTTGAAATGCACATGATTCCCAAACAAAGACAATTATCCAAGAAAATTGTAGACCATCTCAACCAAATTAGCGTATTTTTTTTATATAAAGGATACTTGTTATTTTGCATTAAGTGATGAATTATTTAACATCTGTAAACAGACAGGGTAATCCAATCGCCATTCATCATGCAAGAACAAGTAAATACAAGAAAAACAAAATTTGAGAAGGTACCTCAGCAGGGACCATTGGGGCATTTACAGCGGTTGCGGCAAGCTCCCCTTTCAAAGCCCCAACAACAGCTTCAGCAATTTCAAGGGCTACACCTTCCTGGTAACAATACAAGGCAGTAAAACCGATATAAGAAGAGGTAGAAGCCAAATTCGATAGTCAAGCATGTACCTGAGCCTCTGTGGTACTAGCACCAAGATGAGGAGTTACAGTCACATTTTCATGCCCTATTAACTTATTCTCTTGTAGAGGTGGTTCTTCTGTTAATACATCAAGCGCTGCCTGCAAAAAGCGCATATAAATGAATGTTCAACCAGAAAGCAGCAGATATCTTCTTATTTATAAGGCTTTCCAAAACATAAAACATTGATGATTCAAACTTGTTTTCCTTCTGTCCTCTCCCTTTCTCCGAAGGAAATATAAATAGCATATTAATTATTAATTAAACTTGACTATGAACCTGTAGCAATGGAAGAAGAGTGAAGAAGCTATAAGTTAAGCTGTGCAAGGCTAGTGGTATATATGAATACATACCTGAGCAACAATCCCTGCATCTAAGGCCCGTAGTAAAGCTTCCTCATCAATAACACCACCACGGGCCACGTTGACTATACGGACCCCTTTCTTGACCTGAGAAAAAGCCTCATCATTGAACATTTTTGATGTAGCAGGGGTGAGAGGCATGTGCATGGAGATGAAATCAGCAGTTCTTAACGCTTCTTCAAAGGACACCAGCTCCACACCAATGGCACGAGCACGGTCTGCTGGGGCATAAGGGTCATGTGCGATTACATGCATTCCAAGTCCCTTGGCCCGCCTGGCTACTTCAGAACCAACTTTCCCGAACCCCATTACAGCAAGTGTTTTCCCCACAAGAGATACCCCAACATACTTGCTTCTCTCCCATTTCCCTGAACAGACCCAATTCTTACATAAATGTTATAAATTTAAGAACACAGAAAAATTTTCAACTTTCAAGCCATTCCTTCTTGTTTATTTAATTTTCAAGTGACAAGTTTTTTTTTTTTTTTTGAAAATATCAACAGGCAAACTAATACATTAAACAGATACCAATTATAATTATACAACCAAAGAAGAAGGCGAGATATTACATGTCGGGCACGAAATTTTAAATAAATTACATTAGAAATTTAGATCATCAATAAAAAAATCTAAACTATATAAGAATTTAAAATTTCTAATATTGCAAACCAGCAGCCCTCGTTTCATCCCTGTACAACTACAACAAGCTCTCTATTTTAAAACATGAAAAGAGCACACAAAGCACTTGAAGAAATGCCTAAATGACGTTTAAAAAGAACAACACACCCGCTTTAACAGAAGCATCAGCCTGGGCAACGTTCCTGGCCATAGCAGTGAGCAAAGCAATCCCATGTTCCGCAGCCGCAATGGTATTGGCTGTAGGCGCATTAACCACGAGACACCCATGCTCCGTAGCAGCCGACAAATCCACATTATCAATCCCAACACCAGCTCTCCCCACAACCTTGAGCCTTCCCATAGACGACTCAAACACATCCCGAGTAACCTTGGTTCCACTTCTCACAATCAAAGCATCACAAAGTGAAATCTTGGTGCAAAGCTCTTCAGGACTCAAGTTGTAAGAGCAGTCAACGTTTGCGAAAGTTTTAAGCAGTTGGATGCCGGCGTCACCGAGCTTTTCTGCCACAAGGACGGTGGGCTTTGCCTCCAATACAGTGGCTAGTACTAGAAAGGTTTTGCGTTTTCTGGGGCTAGAGGCAAGAGAAGGGCGCCCTGAGAAAGAGAGAGCTGTGTCGGGGGAGATGGTGAGGTTCCATGAACATATTGTGGACATTGCTTATTGGCTCTCCCCTCCACTTTCTCTCTCGGTGTTGGATTCACGGCAATCCTCTATCGAACGGGAATCCTCTGTCCCTTTTATTTGCTCCTACTTGTGCCATCTTCTACCACTTTTTCTTATCCCTACTTGTGCCACTTGAATTTTATTGGTCCACATGTGCCTTCAATTTTACAATCTCAATTTATACATCGAGTTAACCATTTTTTCACTTCATCTTCTTTACTTTGTATGCCTATCCAATGACTTGTTAGAAGATCTGTTAAAACTTTGCATGTCTGCATATTGAAAATTATTGGTTGTTTGAATTTATTTCATACCGAGTATAAATAAATCGAGCTTGAATGAACATGCCTTTGTTCGTGTTCGTTTATTTATTTTTCAATGTGTTCGTATTTGATTCATGTTTGTTTAAATTTTCAATATTGTTTGCCTTCATGTTCATTTAATTATTTTTGGAGGTGGTCATGTTCGTTTATTTAGCGTTCACGAATATATTCGCGAACATGTTCGTTTATATGTTCACGAACATTAACGTTTGGAAACAGGTTTTTTGTAGTAAAAATGGTGAAATTGCACCACTAGTCCTTAAGCTCCTTAGACTTCGCGGTTTGAACTCCAAAGTTCACTTTGTGTTCAATTTAGTCCCTATCTTCACCAATATTTAAAATGTAAAAAAAGGAAAATGAGAACCGGGTAAACGAGCTTGTTCGTGAACAAAAACGAACAGAACACGCCTCCATTCGTGTTCGTTCGTTTAAATTTTGTTCTTACTCATTTATTTAGCTTAATAAATGAACATAAACAAACGTTATATGAACGGTTCGTCAAACGTTTTGTTCATTTACACCTCTACATGTTCACAATGGACCTCTAATGTTTTGAGACCTTAAGATCTTGAACGGTAATTTTTTCACTTTAAAGGATCGAACACTTATCATATTAAGAAGATTATTTCTCTAACTCTTGTGAAAACCAAGATTGAAAGGTTGTCCACGTTTGACACTACGAGTGACTGGGTGAGTAATTGATCGAGTTGAGTTAAAATTTTGAGATAGTCGAGTTGACAAGTCATATTTTATCATTTAAATTTTATTTCAAAATTTTTGAGTCAAATAGAGTTTATGAAATTCGAGTTAAGTTGAGTGGAATTTTTCGAGTTTTTGTTCAAATTTAATTGTAAAACTATATATATAATGTTATGATACTGACTGATTTCAATTTAAACAACTTTCTATAATCATATATGATATACATATAGATCTCTCTTTTTTCACAAGTGTGATTAAGATTTGTAATGTTATTTAATAAATCAAATATCATCTAAAATTATATAATATGTTTATAATATTATTTTTTAAAGAATGGATTTTGAGGAAAATAATTATTGATTGGAGTATAAAAGAGTATAGAAATTGATAGAAAGAAAAAAATTGAAAAGAGTTGTAGTCAGAAAACTAAATTGAATCAAAACAAAAAGTTGAGAGATTAAATTGCAAAAAGAGGAAATTTATTTATAAAAAAGAGATTATATTGAAGTTACACTGCTAAACACCAGTAATGCAAAACACCGCTGAACACCATTAATTTTTTAATGACTTTTAAATAATTATTAAAAATCTCAAATACTTGTCATGTAATTCATCATATTCAAAACAAAATTAAAGAAATTGTCCTATGAATTATCTCACCACGCCGCCTCATTCATGGTCCTATCCAATTAAATAAAATCTTATTATCTTTATTTTTCAAATAATATTTTCTTATAAGTTAAAAGTACAAATTATCATCTTCTTTCTCATACCTAATATATTAATTATAATATATTAATGAAGAAAATCCTAAAAAATAAAAGAAAAACACAGCAAAAGTTTAATTCTCGAATCAAAAGAAACAAAAATAAAACAATTAATTTTAATATGTTAAAAACCTTAGGATTAATATATTGGAGTTGAAGATGCTTAATTTGTTGTTTATTGGAGAAATCCGAAGCTATTTTCTTTCGTTTATGGATTGTGCAATAATTATGAGATTGTATCGGGGTTTTCAGGATGTTTGTAGGGACATGAAATGTCGGAGGCGCGAGGAAAAAATATTAGATCTCATGCTCACTACGTCTTTCGTGGTCTTAGATAATAAAGTCCATTTATCTTATTTATTTTTTAAGATGAATCTTTAATTCTTTCTTACATGTAAATAAAAAGAAGGTGATTATTTGAAAGTTACTTTAAAGTGGATAGACTTTATTAGCTGAAACTACGGATGACGTGGTAAGCCGAATTCATCTAATAATTTATCAGACAAGAGAGTTTGAATATAAGCTATTGGTTAAGCTCGCCCGCCGAGATGTCTATGTTCTTGGGTAAATTTTAGGGTTATAACATATTATAATTAATTATTTTATTTTATTTTTTTGATTTGTGGATTATGTTTTTGGGGTGTTTTTTATTTCAAAGATTTTATTCATTAACATATTAAAATTAGTATATGAGCCATGGGGAAGAAGATGATGATTTGTAATTTTAATTTATAAGAAAATATTGTGTCCATACAATTAGATGATAACACGTGTCATCGCCTGATTAAATGATTAATTTATTAAATTTAATTAAAATTACGGCTAAATTAATAAAATTTGTAAGTAACAATGATCAAATATATAATTATTTAAATTTATTTTAACTGTCACATCAGTTCCTTCGTTAAGATTTAATAATTTGATTGATATCAATTAAATAGTTAAGTGATAAAATTACCTACGGTCTTTTATAACTTCTACCCGGGTCCGTTAGAAGAACCGATCCGTTAACGAATAGCCCAGCACCTTGAAGGAGTTTCATGTTTTGAGGCTATTTTTTTCATGGAGGATTTGAGAGTAGAAGAAGGCTTTCACCTTATCAAGCGAGATCAGACTGTTTGCCATTGCTTCTGTTACAAACAAGATTCCATTGCCTTTATTCTTGGCGAAAAGCAAACAAAGGAATAAAAAAAAGGTGGACAAAAGTAATTGAATGTAAAATTGAGATGTTAAAATGCACACATCAACCAATAAAATTTAAAGGGCATAAGCAGGGATGCACAAAGAGAAATGTTGAGGGGACATCCGCACCTCTAAATTTTTTAAATATCTTTATAGTTAATTATTTTTTTGAATTTTTTATATTCTTATTTTTTTTTGAATATGCTGGTGTGATTCAAGGGTAGCATCTGTTCAACTTTCTTAGTCTTTTCAAAGACGGCACACACAGCATGGCATTACTGGTGCTCGAACATTTTGTAATGTCACACCTCTTACGTTTATGATATAAATTCCTAATAGTCCGCGTCTCTTACATAAAATCTTGCGTTAAAGTACCATACGATCATTTCTATTCAAACAAAACATTAGAAATTCCTTTTTCAAAAATAAAAAATACATTTAAAATGTTTTGCATCAAAATTAATCGTTTAACTTAATGATTTTGGATTTATACTTCGTATATTATCCTTGGGTAACAAATTATCCTTAGACACTGTTGTGCCTCTAATATTTTTATCTAATGATATTTTGTATTTTTTAATTTTAATTTTAATTTTAATTAAATAAAACATTTGTTTCTTGTAACTTTTAAATTTAAATATTTAAAACATATTTTATGTAAAATAATTTCATCTTAGATATAAACTTTATCCCTATTTAAAAAGTAACATAATTGTATGGAGAGCGAATAAAATAATAACCCCAAATAGAAATCATTTAGCAAAATCCAATTTTGTAATTATGAATGGAGTTGGTCGGAGGTGGAGAAAAAGCACGAGCCAACATGACACCAAGCTTGACCTCCGATGTGGTGGTAAGATGAAGATGGTCTGTTTTCAGAGGCAATCCCTTGGCCTCCACACGCTTTACGTTCTTCATCTTTATTTTCATTTGAGCTTTCCTCACCTTCTCTATATATCTACCGTTTCCAGAGGCAAGTCCCACCTAAAAACAGTGGTGGATTCAGAGATATTTTTAGGGTAAACACACATGAAATTTTAAATTTGTAGAGTGAACATGAATCATAAATATTAAAAAAAATTAAAGACTAGATCATAAGAAATAAAAAATTGAAGAGAAAATGTGTAAATTTTTAAAGGCATAGACCACATTATTATCCAACTCGACCACAAATCCAACATAAAGCAATATTGTAGACACTAAATTAAACACCTGGATAAAAGGTAAGGATGGGAGCTTAAGATCAAAACGCAAGTCCTGGATCAATTTCACTAGCTTCCCTTGATATGCATCAGCCCTCTCCTTAGTAACCGTATCACTCTCCCCTTGATACCACAATATGGCCCGAATTCCTCCACCGTCCTTCAATGACTCGTTGGCACGCATCACCATCTGATTGTACAAACGGCTCCCCTTTCCCCATTGTCTTATTGATGTCCCACCAACAGCACATGGGACCAGACCCACCACCCCAGTCCCCGACCCATGAGTTCGAATGATCTCGTTGGCAAATGCCATTCCCGGTCCGATCCCGCAAACATTCTTCACATCGATGTCTGCATGGAGGGGTTCTCGTGCTTCTTCCCAAGCAAGATTAGCGGTGAATCGGAGGACGGAAGGGTTTGGTTGACACTCGGGCGGGACGTTTCCATTCCATTTTCCATGGTTGACGCCGCCCCTGCCAGCCATGTTACTCTGTCCTGCTAGGATAAATATGTCCTTTGCAGCGTTATCACACAAAACTGAAATGAAATCCGCAGCAAACAACATAGAGAACCATGCTATGAACTTGAACATGTTCTCTGACCGCATTGTAACACCGATTTAGCTTGAGTGTACGTACTGAAAATGTTTTAACTTTGGTTTGTTCTTTATAGGAGTAATCAATTCGATAGGATTTTTGACAATTAATAATGGATATGAATATGATTGCCATATTTGGGCAACGGATTTTAATGACAGAATTTTTTCACGAGAGACTTTCAAATTTTTAAAGAAAATTTTATTATTTGGTAAAATAAAACTAAAAGTTTTGTTTGGTAGTAAAGATGGAAACGAGTGAGGATGATTTTTTTTAATCTAGTAGTACATTATGACGGATTCAATTTGGTTTAATACCATGAGAATACCATATTTTGTGATTCAAATATTTTATTACCTTTGAACAAAGTGATCATTTTTGGTAAACAACTTTTTGAGCCAAAATTAGAGGTCTGAAATATTTTTAGAGGTTTGACCAGTCAAATATGTTAATTTACATGTTTGGTAAAATAAAGATTATAATAGCGGATTTGAGTCAAACCTCTCATTTTGAAAAAGCTCATTTTAGGAGCTTTTTGAGTTAGAGGTTTGAATAAAAGACTTGTAAAGACTCTTTTGTCCTTAATAATTATAGTTTTTTTTTCCTTCTAAATAACATAAATTTGAATAACTAATAAAATTTTAAAAAAAATTATAAATAAAAAATTAATGTATACATATAAATTTAATAATTAATAAAATTATAATTAAAATATAATTTCATAAATAAAAAATTAACATATACATCTAAATTTAATAATTATTAAAATTATTTTAAAAAGATAATTTCACAAATAAAAAATTAATATATATATATATATCCTTTATATATTCTTAGTAATGATATTAAAAAAATAGTTTTCATAATCTAATTAATATTAACATATACAAAATATTAAAAACTAATAAATTATTCAAACAAGTATTGAATATAATCATGTCCTTATATGTCATTTTGATTGTTCAAATAATCAAACAACTATTAGCTATCAATTAATTTTACCAAACACTTCTATGCAATCAACTAATACAATCCACCAGTCAAATTAGCTAATGCTATCAGCTATCCGCTATCAGCTAATGTAATCCGCTATCAACTATCTGCTAATTGTCAAACAGGGCCAGTGTTTAAATATGAAAATTCTACAATGCTCGACGAACACCGCTAAGCACCACTGAACACCACTAACACTGAACACATACTACAAGAAGTAAGATTTTTAGTGACCATTTAATTGCGGCGATGAAGAATTTCATCACAGAAAGTATATTATTTGTGACGAAATTTGTTTGTGCCACTATTGAAATGAGTAATTGTGACCTATACCTGTTGGTCACTCTTTTGATAATAATTGTGACAAATTTCAATTACATCACAAGTAACTCGTCACTAATAGTGTTTTATTGTGACCGAAGCAAGTTGTCATATAAATTTGTCACTGATAACATACTCAAATTAGCACCAATTTCTTCTTTGAGAGGAATGATTTAATAGTGACAACATATCAAGGAGTCACTATTATTATTCATAATTGTGACAATAAAAATATTTTACTATTAAATTTATCTTTTTATAATAATATAATTGTGACAGTCATAACTTTTGTCAAAAATATATAGTCACTATAGTTATATAATTGTAATGACATCTAATTGTCAATTTTCTTTTTTCACTAATCAAATCTTCAATTTAAGGTTGTTTTTTATTCGATGAGTGATGCAATAGTGACATGTTAAAGTAGTCACTATTATCAATCACAATTGTGACAATAATTTTTACTTTATGAAATGATTGTGACAATTATAAATTGCATCACTATTAGTATCTTATTAAGTTGTCTTATCAATTCATCACCGATTAAATTGACACCAATTTCTTTTTGGTGGAAAAAAAGATGTAATAATAATAACATGTGGAGTCATTATTGTTATTTCTAATTGTGATGATAAAAATATGTTAGAATAATGACGATATCAACTAAGAACTTTAACTATTTGTTCTAGAGATTGTTGACAAAAATATGTCATTATTAAATATACCTTTCCATAATAATATGAATGTGATAATTGTAACTTGTGTCAAAATTATATTAATTGTGATTGTATAATGATGATGAAATCTGCTTACTACTATAATTTTTACACCAATCAAATTATCAAATTTGCACCAATATTAAATAAATTGAACTAATATCTAATGAATGTTATTAAAATTTATAATAATATTGTTTTCAAAAAAAAAATTATAATAATATTAAAATTTTTAAGTAACATCCGTATACCAATATATATTTACAAAATATTTATAATTTGAATATAATAAAAATCAATTAATTAAAAATGATGGGTAGTATGTATAAGTAAATAGTAAATAAATAAATAAAAATAAATAGAGAAAACATGAATAAAAACAGTAAAATGAATTAAAAATGAGTAAATATAAAAGAAAAAAGTTACAAGACTGTGATGTAAGTCAAGTCCTTAAAAAAAGTCTATTAATTTATTTATTTCCTAACTCAATAAAATAAAAATATTAAATTTCTAAAATTTAAATAATTATAAATCTAAAAAAATTTGAAAGAGAAAAATAAAATTATGATTATTTAAATAAAAAAAACATTTTCATCGTTTCAAAACCCATTTACTCGGATGAAAATCATCTGCCCCCAAAGTATGCCCCCATTTGTGCCCCCACTTTAAAATAGTGTGTTTAGGGTTTAGGGTTTGGGGTTTAAGGCTGGGGCTTAGGGTTAGGGTGTAGGTAATTAGGGGTAGGGTGTATTTTTTTAGGGTTTAGAGTTTAGGGTTTAGGATATGAAAATTAGGGTTATGAGGTAAGATTTAATTTTTAAGTATTTTTAGCAGGGGCATAGAAGGAGGCATGGTTAGGGGCAGAAGATTTTTACTCCATTTACTCTCATGTCTCAGTCTCCATTAGCAAGACCACCTGGTGATTCAAGCTACTATTTAAAATTATTTTAATTTGAAAGGATGATGTTGGTGTGAGGACGGGTAGAATTGATGACGCCGCTTCATATCGCCACCATTACTGGTCAAATAGAAAGAAAGCATTGCTTTGATTCCTCATGTTGGATCTGGATCTCTTAGGTATTCCTTTGATTCCTCAAACGGACTTGCCTTCTATCTTAATTTATTATCTTTTATCATAAAAGATTTAGTAAAGAGATTATTTTTGCTGATTCTTGACTAAATTTGCATTGAGAAAGATTTTAATTTTTTTCTTCACAAATTTAACCAATAAGAATAAGTGCCAGCTTATTAGTTTCTTCATCACTTGATCGTACCAGATAATTAATGATTAAATTGTCTAGTTTATGATTTTAGCACATTAGATATTCACCTTTGTAACATTGTAGATTTTATGTTTTATAGTAAGCTACTTTTCTACAATATTTGTACTTCACTACGTGCTAAGGGATTGATTTTTAGTTTCTCTGTTTGTATAATTTGAAGAGGAAGCTAGGTACTTTTAATGCCAATATTTATTCTTACTATCATTTCTTAAGGACCTTTTGGGAAAAAAAATGAAATTTAAGGATCTCATTTTCCTTTTCGTCAATTAAGAAAAAATATATAGAATTAACACTAAACACAGTTGTTTTTCTTGATTAGTTGATAGTTATATATCCATAACGTTTGATGTTGGTCTCCTATATGTACATTATTTTTGATATAGTACCCAACATCACCACCTTGAAAAAACAGCTATATATTGAAATATAGGCTAGTTTTTAATTATATACTATAGACAGCCAACAACTTTTTAATTTACTTGTTTTGGTACTCTTAATTATATATTTTGTGTTGGTACACTTAGGCGTAATTGTTGATAGATTCATTGTTCAAAATCAATGTGAGTAAAAACCTTACTTATGCTTTAAGATCTTATTGTCATCATTATGTTTCCCTTTAGTATAATGTACTTCCCTATCTTATTGTCTTAATTCTTTTATTTTACAGGAAAAATGTAGTTTGACCTTTTTTTGATGAACAATGGATGTTAAATCTTATCATTTTTTCAGTATATCATGGCGTTGGATTGAAAATTTGTGTATGTTTTTATTCTAATGAATTTGTAAAATTTGTACTAGTAACTTTGATATAATCTTTTTTATCTTGATGGAAAACAATGGTAAGAATTGTTTTTATCTTATTTTCTATTTTTTTCTTCAATTTGTATTTTTATTTAATTATATATATATTATTTATAGTTTCTTTTATTTTGTTGCTAATTAAAACACACATTATGTCACTTTAATCGTTCGATTGGATATTTTCTTAATAAATTTTAGTGAAGATTTTTTGTCACTAATGCAAATATTATTTTTTTAATATCGTGAAATTTGTCACTAAAATTTTGATTCACAATGAAAAAATTTACGGATATAGTCGCAAATGAACCAATGACGAAATGTGTAAATATAATCACAAAATAAATTAGTGATGGAATTATTTGTGATGACAAGTGACAACTTGAAAAATTCTCTCAATTATCTTTTGTGACTCAATTTTATATTTTTAATGTCACAATTTTTATTGATTGTAGTATCCAATATTTCGTCATAACAAAAAAGTATTGTGACGACCATTTCTATCACAACATTTGTTTTATATAATTCACAAAATGACAAAAATAAGAGATTTATTACATTTAAACAAATAGAGAAATGGTGATACCAGACAATAATTAGAAATTTGAGTGATTTTTACTGTAATTGTTAGTTGTCCACTACAAAACTTTGCCAAAGTTATCCTCTCATGAGAGGAAAAACAATCTTCACAGGACCGGTATGAAAAAAAAATACTTACATAGGTCAAATTGATCATTTTAAAGTTTTCATCTCACTCTGTAACCCCCTCGTCCCGGTCTGGTCGGATGACCGGTCCGAATGGGCCACACGGGGAAAACCGAGTGAAAACCCCTAAGGATTCCCCCCTCGGTTAACGACCCTAAAATTTCTTTTTACTTTAATCTTGTCTAGATGCACATTTAATTCCTAAGTGGAGCATAACAGCGGAAGATACAATCAACGGAACATTCACCGACCAAATTAAGCATAAACAATTCATTTTACTTCATTACAGCAGGCCGTTTCGAAACGCCCCTAGGGTGTTCCGAAACGCCTTGACTTAGTCAACGGCCCTGGGTCAACCATAAGGTGACCGTTCCGAAACAGGGGTGGCCCGTATCGGAACGGCCTTGACGGTCAATATCTCGGGGTCAACGAGATTTGACCGTTTCGAAACACCAAAGGCCCGTTTCGGAATGGCTACATCTCGCCAATTTCTCAAAATTCCAGTAGTAAAAACGTTCCGAAACGCCCTCATCCGTTTCGAAACGGCAGGCCATTTACAAAGGGACCGTTCCGGAACAGGGGGACCCGTTCCGAAACGCCCCCTGTCTGCAGACTCGTCTGGCCTGTTTTGAGGCACAAGGGTGCCCCAAAACACCACCAAGACACCATACAACAACTAAACAAAGCAACTCAGAGGATAACAACTATACTAGCATGCTTCAACATGATTTAGACATGTCCAACACTAAAGCAACAATCCACAACATGCATTCATTCTAACAACATTCAAACATATGTAAAAACTCTTAAGGCATAGGCTAATATCCAAAGTAAGCAATTAGGCATGACTTACAACTCATCATGGCAACACAGACCATGCAAAAGAAAGGTATAAGGGAGCCCATACATGCTCTCAAACAACCAACAACTACTCATCAAAGCCATACATGTCCCATTGCTCAAACTATTACATGTCTAACATTTAAAAACCATACTTGATGAACTTAAGCCAAAAACCACACTTGGAGCCTTCCACTTGCACGAGCAACCCACGAGCTTAAGGATCTGCAATGTTGAACAAAGAGAGCGTAAGCAATGATGCTTAGTGAGGGTGAGCTCTAAAAACAAACCTCAACATTGCAGGGTCCGAGCACGATCTAGCCAAGGCATTACACACACATACCAAGGATCCACAAAAACCACATTATAAGGTGCATGAACAATATATACAAGTACATGTCATGAATCTTTAAGCTCTACTTTCACAACATAAATAGCCACATCAAACATTCTCACAAGGATCATTAATCTCAACACATGGATACATATATCAAACAATATTGGCACCTAGATATGACTCAAATACGTGGATAACCGTTGGAACTCACATCCAACAACACAACCATTACCTGACGGTGGGATTACACTCATCACCGGTCCCGCGGAGGGGATTCCACTCATCCTCACGCCCCGTCGATGGGATTCCACTCATCACCGACTATATTTAAATACCATTTCCGGGCGCACCCGTACTCCTCCTTGGTGACTCAACGCCACCAAGGCCACGCGCGACTTTTGACTCATGTGTACACACTAACATCCTAATGATCGATCATTTGTATTTAAGTATACTAGTGCCAATATTTTACTCGTTCCACATTACTCATTTCAATCATTCCCGTGCTTAGCACGTACTCACCATGAACACAATCATGAACCAACATCATGCATGCTTTAAATACAAATCATGCCTCATCTCACATGTATAATACAATATACATAAGCATTCATATCACAACACATACGAGGCATATACATTCATACATTCAAGTTCATCCAAGGGCTCTAGATCAAGCTTAGGATTAGGCTACCACCCTAATCCTAACTCTAAGTGGGTCTACCAAGCCCAACCTAGTCCATATACTCGAACCAACCAATTTAAAACCATTTAAGACAATTAACCACTCACCTAACTCCCCGAGCTCAAGACCAAGCAAGCAATTGTCTTCAATTTCCCGGATTCACTTCCGATGCTTCACCGATGCCCAAACTTGACTCTAATCAATCCCAAACACAAACAAAACATCCACAATCAATATCTTGTCATCGAAATTAACCCGGATTACCATTTCCAAGCATTCAACACCCAAAATTAGACCAAAAACAGGATTTTCGAGCAGCCCTTAACACCCACTGAAAACTCTCATTTCAAGCACCCAAACAATCATCAATTGCACCCAAAATGATCCTCATATGTCATACTACCTACAGCCCCCAAAACCGTACATCAAACAGCCCCAAAACATGCCTTAAAACCCTCCAAAAACCCCCTTGAAACACAATTCCGAAAATTTCCCCAAATCATTTGAAATTTATATATGTTATACCATTTGGTCTCTATATACTATAACTAAGCATATTAAATCAGATTACTCCATTTAACTACATAAAGTTCTCATTTTTTTATTCAAAACATTCAAAACCTCCATTTCTAAAAACTCCATGAAAATGAAAAAGAAGAGTACTTTCCCGAAGGGGAGGATGAGGGGAAGTCGAAAATACTCTTACCTTTCAAAACGGAGTTGAAATGAGGAGTAGAGGTGATGGAACAGTGATTCTCCAAGGAGAGAAGAAGGTAACGGTGGTTTTTTTTGAAAGTGTGAAGGGAAGAAGATGAGAATGGTGGGTGTTTATTTGACATGTGATAATTTTGAAGCTCAAAAGACTTGTTTGCCCTTAATGAAATGGGGCATTTACAAGGAAGGTAAATTCATGGTTGAATGTGGTTTAATCTTAAAACGTGATTAACCCAAATTGATTAATTTTGAAAACAAATCGAAATATTATTTAGAGTATAAAACCGAGCCCAAAATAATATTAAAATATTATTTTCACCTAACCCCTAAACCCGGGTGTTACAACTCTCCCCCACTTAAGGAAATTTCGTCCCCGAAATTACCTGGTGGAAACAGATACGGAAACTGCTCAACCATATCTGCTTTTCTCTCCCACGTGGCCTCTTCCACACCTCTATGTCTCCACAACACCTTGACCAACTCTATGGTCTTGCCACGCAACACCTTGCTATCATAAGCAAGTATCTCAACGGGCTCTTCATTATAAGACAAATCTGGATTTAACTCTATCTCCTCAACGGGCATCACATGGGAAGGATCTGATCTATATCTCCTAAGCATAGACACGTGAAAGACATCATGGATCTTCTCTAACTCAGAAGGTAACCTCAACCGATAAGCTACAGGCCCAATCCGCTCAACTATCTCATACGGACCAATGAACCTCGGACTCAACTTGCCCTTCCGGCCAAATCTCATTACTTTCTTCCACGGAGATACCTTCAGAAACACTTTCTCACCCACTGAGTACTCAACCTCTTTCCTCTTCAAATCTGCATAAGACTTCTGACGATCGGAAGCTGCTTTTAAGCGGTCACATATCAACTTCACTTTATCGGTAGTTCCCTTAAGCAAGTCCGGCATAGGTAACAACCTCTGACCTGTCTCAGCCCAACAAATCGGAGTCCTACACCGTCTACCATACAAAGCCTCATATGGTGCCATCTGGATACTAGACTGATAACTGTTGTTGTAAGCAAACTCTACCAACGGTAAGTGTTTCTCCCAAGAACCCTGAAAATCAATCACACAACAACGAAGCATATCTTCTAGAATCTGTATCACTCGCTCTGACTGCCCATCGGATTGAGGATGATACGATGTGCTGAAATGCAAACGGCTACCTAAAGCACTATGCAAGCAACCCCAAAACCTCGAAGTAAATCTAGGATCTCTATCAGAAACAATAGACTTCGGAACTCCATGAAGTCTCACGATCTCACGAATGTACAAGTTTGCCAACTTGTCTAAAGAATCCGTAGTGTTCACTGCTAAGAAGTGAGCACACTTAGTGAACCTATCAACAATCACCCAAACTGAGTTCTACTTCGAAGGAGACAAAGGCAACCCCGATACAAAGTCCATGGTGATTCTCTCCCATTTCCATTCCGGAATCTTCAAAGGCTGTAGCAAACCTGAAGGAACCTGATGTTCTGCCTTCACTCTCTGACAAACCATACAACGGCTCACATACTCGGCTACATCTCTTTTCAAACCAACCCAGAAATAATCATTCTTCAAGTCTCGGTACAACTTGGTACTACCCGGATGCATAGAAAAGGGACTCGAATGTGCTTCACTCAAAATCTGTCGTCTCAACTCAACATCTTCCGGCACAACAATTCTATCTCTGAAGCACAACAGACTCTCACCACTGAAACTGTACTCAGTCGGTCTTCCTTCGGCTATGTCTTGAACATGAGGGACTAAGCTCGCATCTTGCAACTGTTTCTCTCTAATCAACTGAATCAGGGAAGGCTTCACTTGCAACTCGGTGATCAAACCACCATCATCGGACACACTCAATCTAGCAAACATAGCTCTCAACTCAACGACCACTTTTCTACTCAAAGCATCGGCTACTACATTTGCTTTACCCGGATGGTACTCAATGGTCAAATCATAGTCTTTTAACAACTCTAGCCATCTTCTCTATCTCAAATTCAACTCTTTCTGTGACATCAAGTATTTCAAGCTCTTGTGATCGGTGTAAACTATACACTTCTCACCATACAAATAGTGTCGCCAAATCTTCAATACAAAAACAACTGCGGCTAGTTCTATATCATGAGTAGGATAGTTCTTCTCATGAACCTTCAACTGTCTCGAAGCATAAGCAACAACTCTTCTATCTTGCATCAAAACACATCCTAAGCCTATGTAGGAAGCATCACTGTAGATCACAAACTCCTTACCTGAAACAGGTTGCACTAATACTGGAGCATTCGTCAAAGCTTCTTTCAATTTCTCAAAAGCTTTCTGTCTTGCATCTGACCATTCAAACTTAACTCCCTTTTGCAACAATTTAGTCAAGGGAGCAGCTACTCTAGAGAAGCCATCAACAAACCTTCTATAGTAACCGGCTAATCCTAGGAAACTCCTAATCTCGGTCACGGACTTAGGTTGTTTCCACTCAACAATAGCCTCAATCTTCGATGGATCAACACGGATACCCTCGGCTGAAACAACGTGGCCAAGAAATACAACCTCTCGAATCCAGAACTCACATTTACTAAGCTTCGCATACAACTGATTGCTCAACAATCTCTGTAAAACAAATCTCAAGTGCTCATCATGCTCTTCTTCTGTCTTCGAGTACACAAGTATATCATCAATGAAGACAACCACAAACCGGTCTAGATAGTCTCTGAAAATTCTATTCATCATGTCCATGAAAGCTGTCGGTGCATTCGTGAGCCCAAATGGCATCACAAGAAACTCATAGTGACCATATCTAGTCCTAAAAGCTGTCTTCGGAACATCACACTCTTTCACTTTCAACTGGTAGTACCCGAATCTCAAATCTATCTTCGAGAATACTGAAGCACCTCTCAACTGATCAAACAAATCATCTATACGAGGCAACGGATACTTGTTCTTCACAGTCATCTGATTCAACTGTCTATAGTCAATGTACATGCGCATACTACCATCTTTCTTTTTCACAAACAACACGGGAGCACCCCACGGAGAACTACTAGGCCTAATGAAACCACGGTCTAATAATTCTTGCAACTGACTCTTCAATTCTTTCAACTCTTTCGGAGTCATGCGATACGGAGCTATCGAAACTGGGTTAGACCCTGAAACTGTCTCAATCACAAACTCAACATCTCTGTCAGGAGGCAAACCCGGCAACTCTTCAGGAAACACATCTGGAAAGTCACACACTGTTCTGATATCCTTCGGTCTAGCTTCACTCATATCCGGATTAATAACATAAGCTAAATAGGCCCCACATCCAGAGTCCATCAATCTATGAGCCTCTAAAGCTGACACCACATTAGACAAGAACTTAATGTTATCGCCCACTACCACTACCTCGTAGTCATCAGAAAGCTTCAAAGAAATTCTCTTTGTCTCAAAATCCACACTAGCCCGATGCTCGACCAACCAGTCCATACCCAGTATAATGTCAAAACCATAAAAGGGAAGTTCCATCATATCAACTGAGAACACATGACCCTGAATCTTCAGCGGACACCTCCTATACATACGTCTAACCACAACTGTCTCACCAAAGGAACTAGTAACATGCATACCTACATCTAAGATCTCTACAGGAATATCTAACTACTGTGCATGCTCACTCAGAATGTAGGAATGCGTAGAACCCGAATCAACCAAAGAAAGCAAAGACATAGACTGTAACTCGAAATTACCTGCTATCATATCGATGTCGTTCCCGGCCTCTCTCTGAGCATAAACTCTCGCTGGTCCTCCCGCCTCTGGCTGCACAGCCACAACATGAGCAAGGTTCCTCTGAGCATCTCCCCTAGGTGCATCAGCCCTAGGCTGGAAGTAGCCACGACCGCGCCCACGGCCTCTCTGAAAATCGTTACCTCTCGCAGGAGCCTGAGAAATGTTCGGTGCCTGAGCTGCCTGACGTGGACAGTCCCTCCTAAAGTGGTCCCTCGAACCACAGTTCCAACAAGCATGGAAGTTACCCCAACACTCACCAGTGTGCTGCCTCCCACACTGTGCACACTCGGGCAAACGCCCTCCTCCTCTATGGCCCTGATGGCCTCTACCATGGTGGCCACTGCCACGTCTCTGATCAAACTGATGTCCGCCACCTCTGTGCCTCTTAGCATCTCTACCATCAAAGTTGTTGTGCCTCTTACCAGAACTAGATCCCCCAGAACGCTTGGTCAGCCCCAAGCTATGCTCAATGTCCTTGGCTCTAGCAACCAAGACATCAAAGTCAGAATAATCAGAAGCCAAGGTATACCTCTTAACTTCCTCATGAAGTCCATATCTGAAACGATCACATCGAGCCCTCTCAGTAGGCACTAACTCTGGAGCATACTGACTCAGACGAACGAAACGAATCTCATAATCAGTCACAGAAGCATCTCCCTGAGTGAGAGCCATGAACTCTCTCTTTTTCTTATCTAGGTACCTCGGTCCTAAGTACCTCTTCCGGAAAGCAAACTCAAAGAATTCTCAATCTATCTCGGCCTCTGGAACCCCGACAGTAATGGTGACCCACCAGGTGTAGGCATCACCCTGAAGTAGTGAGATCACACAACCCAATCTACATGCGCCCGCACAACCCATCTGAGCTAAGACACGAACCGTCTTCTCCAACCATAACTCCGATCTCTCCGGTGTAGATCCTCTAAACTCCCCGGCTCCCAGACTACAGAGCCTCTCCAAAGGGAGACTAGCATCATCACACCTAGGCTGAGCTGCAGCCTGAGCTCCCGCAACTGCGGCCTGAAACGCTCCCGCTATCGCTTGCACTAGCGGTGTCATGTCAATTCCAGCTGGACCTTGGCCACCTTGAGGTCCATCTCCTCCGACTCCATCTTCACCTCCAGCTCCAGGTGGTGGAGGTGGTGGTGGTGGAGGTGGTGGTGGAGCGCCAACTCCCGCGGCCCCCGGTCCCTCTATGTGAGCTCCCGCACCAACTACCGGCTCAACAGGAGCCACAACTCGCGGTTCCTAACGAACCAACCTCGGTCTACCTCTCGGTCTAGACATTGCTCTCACAGATATTAACTACAACCACAGCATACAAACATACAAGTTGGGTTAGCAAGGCGAGGCTTCCAAGTGTCCAAGTATGTTTCCTCACTTAAAAATCATTTTCAAATGTAATAGTAGCAATGGGACCCACACTCACATGCTTTAAAATAAAACAATCAGCATACTCATCACATAAGCAACCATTCTTGCAGAATAAGCAAACACCGTGCAATTCAACTTAAAAAACTTAAACTTACCTCACTTACCTGCCCAAGGCCTCGGTAACCTTAGGCTCTGATACCAACAAGTGTAACCCCCTCGTCCCGGTCTGGTCGGATGACCGGTCCGAATGGGCCACATGGGGAAAACCGAGTGAAAACCCCTAAAGATTCCCCCCTCGGTTAACGACCCTAAAATTTCTTTTTACTTTAATCTTGTCTAGATGCACATTTAATTCCTAAGTGGAGCATAACAGCGGAAGATACAATCAACGGAACATTCACCGACCAAACTAAGCATAAACAGTCCATTTTACTTCATTACAGCAGGCCGTTTCGAAACGCCCCTAGGGTGTTCCGAAATGCCTTGACTTAGTCAACGGCCCTGGGTCAACCATAAGGTGACCGTTCCGAAACAGGGGTGGCCCGTATCGGAACGGCCTTGACGGTCAATATCTCGGGGTCAACGAGATTTGACCGTTTCGAAACACCAAAGGCCCGTTTCGGAACGGCTACATCTCGCCAATTTCTCAAAATTCCAGTAGTAAAAACGTTCCGAAACGCCCTCATCCGTTTCGAAACGGCATGCCATTTACAAAGGGACCGTTCCGGAACAGGGGGACCCGTTCCGAAACGCCCCCTGTCTGCAGACTCGTCTGGCCTGTTTTGAGGCACAAGGGTGCCCCAAAACACCACCAAGACACCATACAACAGCTAAACAAAGCAACTCAGGGGATAACAACTATACTAGCATGCTTCAACATGATTTAGACATGTCCAACACTAAAGCAACAATCCACAACATGCATTCATTCTAACAACATTCAAACATATGTAAAAACTCTTAAGGCATAGGCTAATATCCAAAGTAAGCAATTAGGCATGACTTACAACTCATCATGGCAACACAGACCATGCAAAAGAAAGGTATAAGGGAGCCCATACATGCTCTCAAACAACCAACAACTACTCATCAAAGCCATACATGTCCCATTGCTCAAACTATTACATGTCTAACATTTAAAAACCATACTTGATGAACTTAAGCCAAAAACCACACTTGGAGCCTTCCACTTGCGCGAGCAACCCACGAGCTTAAGGATCTGCAATGTTGAACAAAGAGAGCGTAAGCAATGATGCTTAGTGAGGGTGAGCTCTAAAAACAAACCTCAACATTGCAGGGTCCGAGCACGATCTAGCCAAGGCATTACACACACATACCAAGGATCCACAAAAACCACATTATAAGGTGCATGAACAATATATACAAGTACATGTCATGAATCTTTAAGCTCTACTTTCACAACATAAATAGCCACATCAAACATTCTCACAAGGATCATTAATCTCAACACATGGATACATATATCAAACAACATTGGCACCTAGATATGACTCAAATACGTGGATAACCGTTGGAACTCACATCCAACAACACAACCATTACCTGACGGTGGGATTACACTCATCACCGGTCCCGCGGAGGGGATTCCACTCATCCTCACGCCCCGTCGATGGGATTCCACTCATCACCGACTATATTTAAATACCATTTCCGGGCGCACCCGTACTCCTCCTTGGTGACTCAACGCCACCAAGGCCACGCGCGACTTTTGACTCATGTGTACACACTAACATCCTAATGATCGATCATTTGTATTTGAGTATACTAGTGCCAATATTTTACTCGTTCCACATTACTCATTTCAATCATTTCCGTGCTTAGCACGTACTCACCATGAACACAATCATGAACCAACATCATGCATGCTTTAAGCAATACAAATCATGCCTCATCTCACATGTATAATACAATATACATAAGCATTCATATCACAACACATACGAGGCATATACATTCATACATTCAAGTTCATCCAAGGGCTCTAGATCAAGCTTAGGATTAGGCTACCACCCTAATCCTAACTCTAAGTGGGTCTACCAAGCCCAACCTAGTCCATATACTCGAACCAACCAATTTAAAACCATTTAAGACAATTAACCACTCACCTAACTCCCGAGCTCAAGACCAAGCAAGCAATTGTCTTCAATTTCCCGGATTCACTTCCGATGCTTCACCGATGCCCAAACTTGACTCTAATCAATCCCAAACACAAACAAAACATCCACAATCAATATCTTGTCATCGAAATTAACCCGGATTACCATTTCCAAGCATTCAACACCCAAAATTAGACCAAAAACAGGATTTTCGAGCAGCCCTTAACACCCACTGAAAACTCTCATTTCAAGCACCCAAACAATCATCAATTGCACCCAAAATGATCCTCATATGTCATACTACCTACAGCCCCCAAAACCCAACATCAAACAGCCCCAAAACATGCCTTAAAACCCTCCAAAAACCCCCTTGAAACACAATTCCGAAAATTTCCCCAAATCATTTGAAATTTATATATGTTATACCATTTGGTCTCTATATACTACAACTAAGCATATTAAATCAGATTACTCCATTTAACTACATAAAGTTCTCATTTTTTATTCAAAACATTCAAAACCTCCATTTCTAAAAACTCTATGAAAATGAAAAAGAAGAGTACTTTCCCGAAGGGGAGGATGAGGGGAAGTCGAAAATACTCTTACCTTTCAAAACGAAGTTGAAATGAGGAGTAGAGGTGATGGAACAGTGATTCTCCAAGGAGAGAAGAAGGTAACGGTGGTTTTTTTTGAAAGGGTGAAGGGAAGAAGATGAGAAGGGTGGGTGTTTATTTGACATGTGATAATTTTGAAGCTCAAAAGACTTGTTTGCCCTTAATGAAATGGGGCATTTACAAGGAAGGTAAATTCATGGTTGAATGTGGTTTAATCTTAAAACGTGATTAACCCAAATTGATTAATTTTGAAAACAACTCGAAATATTATTTATAGTATAAAACCGAGCCCAAAATAATATTAAAATATTATTTTCACCTAACCCCTAAACCCGGGTGTTACACACTCTAAACAAGAAAATTCATTAATTTTTATGTTTAACTGGGATTGATGACATATATACTATAAAAATATGAGATTATTTCATAAACTAATATTTAGAAGATTGATTAAGGAGAATGGATGAAACCTTAAAAATTCAGTGGCTTTCTTTGTTAATTGAATCATAATTGGAGTGAGTAAATGCTTTCTTTCATTAAGGGAAAGGGGGTAGAGTTGTTTGAATCGAATCCGATATCTAATGTCAGTCAAAAAATGTATTTTATATATAATTATATGGATTATTATCCTATACACTGGCAGTGGAAACTAAATTTTTTTACAAACACCTTATTTTAGAGTTTAAGATGTAGGTTTAGAGATTTAGAATTTAGAGATAGTAGTTAAAACTTAGGGTTTAGGGTTATAATTTAGAGCTTGGAGGTCAGGTTTAGTTTTTAGGGTATTATGGTGAGAATTTAGGTTTTAATCTATAAACCCTAAATTATAACCTAAACTGTAAATTTCAACAACTATCCCTAAATTCAAAACCCATACACCTAAACTCCTAAACCATACACCCTAAACTAAGTCTCTAAACCCTAAAACTAAGGCGCTTGTGAAAACTTTTAGTTTTCACCGCTAGTGTATCAAATAATTACCCTAATTATATAAGGTAAGATTAAGCTAAATACACCAAACGAGTCGTAACACGAACTTTTCAAATCGGGTCAAATAAAATTATGGTCACTGTCTCTAACATTATATTCATTACTACCTTCTGATAGTTTTACAAAACCATGTGTTTTCTAATTTTATTTGTTTAAGAAAAAAATACAAATACATATAAGTAAACTAAACTCAATATGAAATTAGAAACAAAACTAGCGCACACATGCATACATGAGTTATTTATTTATTTATTATTATTAAACTTTGAATTAGCATTGGTCTGATAGTAAAATATATTGTTTGGTTTAATGTCAAATTTTTGTAAGAAAAAATAAAAAATAAATCGTGTATTCTAAACTAAATATTAAAAATATTATTATTGTACAATATATATTTAATTTAATACATTTTAATTATTATAATATTTTATGAAATTAATATCATTATTTTATTATAAAATAATTAATTGATAGCATATTAAATTTACTCTTTTATTATAAAAAAAGTAAAAAGTTAAGTTGAAACCAATAAACTTACGGTTCCCTTTTTCCCTTAAAACCACAATTTCAGCAAAAATTTAAGTACTTCCAACGTCTAGTAAACAAAATTATTCTGCGCCGCAATTCTTTGGGTGTGGCTAATCAAGAATCAATAATAAGGATAAAAATTATTTCGGGTTAGAATTCGACTGGAATTTTTGGGCGTGGCTTTACTTTATGGTATGATTTTTTGTGCTTCTTTTTGTTTCAAGAATCTTTCTTTATTTATAGACTGTGTTTTTTTTATATTCTTATCAATTATCTTAGGTAAAAATATTCTTATCCTAAAGTGTTATTTGGGTTTTCGAATTCGCTCATATCGTCGATTGAGATGTTTAGTATTTATTTTTATTGATGAATGAAAATCAGATAATTTGTATTTTCTTCTTAATTAGAGTTTTTAAATTTTTAATTTTCTTTATTCTGATTTTGATGCATCTCCAATTTCAACACAATAGCCTTGAGAATTAGACCACTGGCTTAAAACCTTAATGGATTTGGAGATTCCTCGGTGAGTGAATTTATCGCCTTAAACCATTTTTTCATCGCCTTAAACATCACCTTAAACCATTTTTATGACAACAATAAAACAACACCTTTGATGTCTTCTAAAATTTAACGAACTAAATTGTCACAAATAAAATTTATTGGTGAAGAATTTAAAACGTCACTAATTAACATCAGATCATCATAATAATAATTCGTCACCAATAGTTTTATTTCATTGTTGATGATTTTACAACGTCGCCATCTTGACTAAACGTCATTAAAATGTTTCCCTTCAAAAAATATTTTGGCGCCAAACATATAGTGACGAAACTAATGACGTTTTTAAAAATTGTCAAAAAATTATATACCATTATTCATTAAATGTGACGAAGATAAAAAATCGTCACATTTCAATATATTTTGTGACGTTATAGGAAAACGTCGTATAGAAAATTTGTCACTAATTATTAAATTTGTTGTAGTGAGTCAAGTTTTGTCATTTTCAATGTCTGTAAAATTGTTCTCAATATCATGTAAGAAAGATTGGTGATCAGGAAACACCCTTATGTTGCTTACAGGCACCAAGACACTTGTAAGGCTTTTCAAGAATCTTCACTTTTTCTTCCTGTTTGAGTTCATTTACTTTGAAATTTTTTGCAGCAAGGCTTATATTCACTTCAAATGTTTTCATATTGGCGTCACATGCCCCAAGATATAATCTTAGTCATGAAACACCTCATAGTCCCTGTACTTTTCAAAACTTTCTCAAAGTAATGCTAAAAAATCTTTTGTATATCTAAGTGATTGTCAAACCTATTAATTCTCATTTCAAAGCAAGATGCCAATGGTAATAGGGAAGGAAACAAGAAAAGAAAGAAAAATGTCCATGAGACAAAATTTTATTAATGTTGTGGCAAACACAATAAAGTTTATAAAAAGAAAAGGTAAACAAGTATTCAAATATCAACAGTCCAAACTTCTCCCATCAAAACACCGAAAGAAATCTTGAATGCCACCTTTACTGAGGAGTCTTTGAGGATGAGTATGACGCATAAAGTTGTGAAGTCCTAAAAACCATCTTGCAAATTACCTGAGCTGCCCTTTACGGGTTTTCAACTCAGATCCCCTTTTGGTTAAAAAACGCCCTTTGCGGGTTTTCATTTTGAACCCTCATTTTTCTTTTTTTTCTTTTTCCTTTTTCTTCAAGCATAATACCTCTTAACGAAATCCGAGTTCACCGGGTTTTGAAACTTATCTCCATCCATTTCAGCCAAGATCAATGCTCCGCCTAAAAAAAAAACCTTTGTTACAATATAAGGTCCTTCCCAATTGGGCGCCCATTTTTCTCTAGGATCGCTTTGGATTGGCAGCTTCTTCTTTAATACCAGATCACCTTCTTGGAATTCTCTGGGGCAGACCTTCTTTTCATGAGCCCTTATCATTCTTCTTTGGTACATTTGACCATGGCATAAGGCTTTCAACCTCTTTTCTTCAATTAAATTCAATTAGTCATACCTTGTCTGAACCCATTCAGCTTCATCTAACTTGGCCTTTATCAAGACACACAACGATGGTATCTCAACCTCAATTGGTAGCACAGCTTCTACTCCATACACTAACGAGAACAGAGTTGCCCTAGTAGATGTTCATACCGCTGTTCGGTAAGCATATAAGGCGAACGATAAATTTTCATGCCAATCTTTATAAGTGTCAGTCATTTTTGCAACTATCTTCTTGATATTTTTATTGGTAGCCTCTACTGCTCCATTCATCTTCGGGCGATACACCACTGAATTATGATGTTTTATGTTAAATTGTTCACAGACCCCATCGATCATTCTTTTATTCAAGTTGGAAGCATTATTGGTAATTATGCTCTCCGATAAACCATATCGACAAATGATTTCTTTCTTTAAAAATTTGCAAACTTTTGATCTAGTGACATTTGCATACTAGGCCGCTTCAACCCATTTTGTGAAGTAGTTGATAGCTATCAGAATAAAGCGATGCCCATTTGATGCTTTTGGATGAATCTGCCCAATAACGTCTATGCCCTACATAGAGAATGGCCAGAGAGACGACATGACATGAAGAGATTGAGGAGGCGTGTAGACCTTATCAGCGTAAATCTGGCACCTGTGACATTTGTGGGAGTAATTAATGCAATCTCCTTCCATAGTTGACTAGTAATATCCGAATCACATAATTCTTCTTGCCATAGTAAAGCCACTAGGGTGAGTTCCACAAACTCCCTTATGAACCTCTTCTAGAATCAACTAAGCTTCTTTTGCATCCACACATCTTAAAAGCACCCGATCTCGACTTCTTTTATAAAGGATTTCTCCATCAAGAATGTATCCTGATGCCATTTTCCTAATCATATTCTTTTCATTCTCTGAAGCCTGAACTGAGTATTGCTGAAACTTTATGTACTGCAAGATGTCATAGTACCACGGCAAGTCGTCCGCCTCTTTCTCTACGTTGTAACAATGAGCTGGGGAATCTAACATTTGCAACTTAATAGGCATCATCTCGCTGCCTTCACTTGCCTTAAACATGGCAGCTAAAGTAGCTAAGGCATCGACTAACTGGTTTTCTTCTCTTGGATGATGCTTAAAAGTGATCACATCGAATTATTTGGTTAACTCCAGGACCAACTTGTAATATTCTATCAACTTGGCATCTTTTGTTTCCCATTCACCGGGCATTTGATAGATGACCAGCGTTGAGTCCCCATAAACCTTCAAATTTCGGATCTTTCTTTCAATTGCCTCTCTCAGACCTAATATGCATGCCTCATACTCCTCCATACTATTGGTGCAAAAGACTTTCAAACGGCAATTGAAAGGGTAATGATATTCTCTTGGTGAAACCAAAACTGCCCCAATACCTCGTCCTAAAGCATTTACAACACCGTCAAAGTTCATGACCCAAGATTCTGTTGGTGGCTCATCATTTTCTAAAATACACATTAAATCCTCATCAGGGAAATTGAAATTTAATGCCTCATAACCATCTTGAGCACGACTTGCCAGAAAATCAGTTATGACACTTCCTTTTACCACTTTCTGACTCACATACTGAATATCGTATTCTGAGAGCAACATCTGCCTTCGTGTTGTTCTTCCTTATAGGGCTGGAACTTCCAAAATAAACTTTAGCGGATCCTACTTCAAAATCAACCATATGGTATGATACAACATATACTGCCTAAGCCTTTTAGTAGCCCATACCAGAGCGCAACATAACTTTTCAATTGGGGTATATCTTGTTTCACAGTCAGTGAACTTTTTGCTCAAGTAATATATTGCCTTTTCCTTCCTTCCAGTTCCATCATGCCGCCCCAACACGCAACACATTGAGTTTTCATACACCGTTAAATAGAGTATTAACAGTTTCCCTGAGACATGTGGTACTAACACTGGAGGGTTAGTTAACTGCTCTTTAATCTTTTCTAAGGCTGCCTGGAATTCTTCATTCCATATCCCTGGATTATTCTTTCTAAGCAACTTGAATATTGGATCACACTTAACCGTTAATTGGGAGATGAAACGAGCTATGTAATTTAACCTTCCCAATAATCCCCTAACTTGCTTCTATGTTTGGGGTGGTGGAAGCTCTTCTATGGCCTTTATCTTATGAGGAACAATCTCAATTCCTCTTCTGCTTACCACAAAGCCCAACAGCTTTTCAGAAGTAACCCCGAATATGCACTTGGCAGGATTAAGTTTTAGCTGAAACTTTCTCAACCTTTGAAAAAGCTTTCTCGAGTTCATTAGATACTCCTCCTCGGTTCTGGACTTGGCAATCATATCATCAACATAAACTTCTATCTCCTTGTGCATCATGTCATGGAAAAGAGTAACAATAGCTCTCTGATAAGTTTCCCCCGCATTTTTCAATCCGAAGGGCATCACTTTATAACAAAAAGTTCCCCAAAGTATTACAAAAAGAAGTCTTCTCCATATCTTCTGGGAACATCTTAAATTGATTATATCTAGAAAATCTATCCATGAAAGAGAAAAGGGAATGACCAGCTGTATTGTCTACCAAGGTATCGATATGCGAGAGTGGAAAGTTATCTTTGGGACTTGCCTTATTGAGATCCCTGTAGTCGACACACATCCTTACTTTTCCATCTTTCTTCGGGGCTGAAACAATGTTTGCTACCCATTCTGGATATTTAGCCACCTCGAGGAATCCTGCATTATAGTGCCTTTTTACTTCATCTCTGATTTTCAGAAGTGTATCAGCCTTCATCCTTCTAAGCTTTTGCTTTACAGGCTCACATCCCACCCTTATAGAAGCCGATGCATAACAATATCTGTATCAAGGCCAGGCAGATCCTGATACGACTAGGTAAAAATGTCTTTATACTTTTGCAGAAACTCAATCAAGCATTGTCGCGTCTTGACCGTGATAGTGGTACCAATCTTCACTTCACGCTTCTCTTCTTCGGTACCAAGATTCAAAACCTCTAATTTTTCCTTGTAGGGTAGAATCTATTTTTCCTCTCCCTCTACCATTCTAAGCAAATCATTGGGCAAGTCATATTTTTCTTCATCATCAATATTCTTAACTTCTTCCGAACATAGTGGTAACTCAAAATTAACTTCAGAGTCTGACTTAGAGTCATTTGTACCACTGATATCTAAAAACCTGCAATGAAAAAAAAGCAAAGAATATATACAAAAAAAAAGAATGGATGAAATGGTATGATTCATTTTAAGGTTTACTTTTTGCTTTTCATTTTATGATCTTTTGCTTTTTGTTTTACTTTGCGAAGGAAAGTTTGCCATACATAATTATTGGAAAATATACATACTGAGATAAGAATTATAGTTTTGACATAGACCCTTTTACATAAGATCTCTAATTACCCCGGGCCTAAGGGTAAAAGAGTTAGTTTTGAGAATTACTCTGAGGCGGTCTTAAAAACTTTAGGGACTACTCAGCGGTCCAGTTGTTCAACTCAGCACTGGGGTGAATTTTAGACATGTACTTGTTCTCCCCTTCTACCTCATTTGTGATACCATTAATGCTCAAATTCTCAAAAGCCTCACATAGTCCATTCTTCCCTTTCCCCTCCTTATCAAAGCGGGCATTAAGGTCTACGAATCCTCTGGTCCTTCTTTCTTGTTGTTTTCTGAATTATGCTTTTCTTTGCCATTTAGTGGGCTTGAAGCCTAAGCCAAGCCGGTCCTTCTTTATTGGGATCTCCATAGGGTACAACCTTCCCTGATGATTCTTTCCAAATCCCATTCCTAACTTAGCTCCTTTTCCTAGTGTTTGCTTCACTTGCATCTTTGCGCAACTTGACAATTCTGGTTTTGGCACCTTACTCCCTTCGGTGACAAATGTTGCATTGACTAGCTTTAATGTCCTGAAATAATTGTAACACCCTGAAAACTGACCTAGTCAGAATCAAGTTTTTGGTAACTAGAAATTTGATTCTGATAGCTAAAAGAATTAAGGAAATATAGACTATTGAATGTGAACAAAGATAATTCATTGGTTTAACGTGTAAATTGTGAATAAAGGGACTAAATCGTAAAGTTTATAAACATGAGGTCTTTTGCTAAAATATGATAAAATGACATAGAATGTCTTAAGTCTAAGGTATGGAAGCATAAAAGGACTAATTGTGTAATTAGACACCCTAGTAACTAAATCCAAAGAACTAAAAGTATATTAATGATTAAACTGTAGATAAAGTAAAAGGGTAATGACTCATGGCTATTTAACCCACGAGGTTTCTTCTTGTGAAGGAAAAGTAAATGAAGGACCATGGAATGAATTACCCAATTTTCTAAAATAATGAATGAGCTTGCCACATGTCATGACTATGTCTTGGTGGCTATTAATAATAAAAGAAAAAGAAAGGAATAAATGGGTAATCAAAACCCACGGCTACGGAAAACTTTTGGGTAACACCATTGCTTGTTTTCTCTATTCCACGTGGAGAATTATGGACACCATAACTTGTTTTCTCCATTCCACGTGGAGAATTATGGACACCATAATTTGTTTTCTCCATTCCACATGGAGAATTATGGACAACATGGCTTGTTCTCTCCATACCACGTGAAGAACAACGAAAGTGGGTGCTAACCAGGAAAACCCACCATTATTGAGACAACATTGTTGCTATAAAAATAGCTAATTGATCGAGGGGAGAGAAGCTGCCATATTCCTTTTAATTGCTCATTCGAATCGAATGTTTATAGCTTGATAGGACATTAAAGCCCTAGGAAGGTGGAGGCATTGGATTAGCTTGATTTAGTATCAAGTTTGAAAATCAAGGGAAGGGCATATGCTCACTTGCATGTATCGAAACAAAATCGATCGAACAAGCTTATCCTTAGAAGAATGAATCATTCGGTTAATGATGTGATAAAAATGATTGGATTAACAACCATTGTTACGAATCAATTGTTGACCAAATAGTGAAGAAAGATTTAAGACGCAACTTTGTCTCATTGATTAAACAGGGAAGTTTTGTGTTTATATCTTCTATCTTTGTCTTTACATACTATTATAGTATATGATAATATATAGATTAATTATGGCATGTTCTTTGAATTTGATGGTAAAGATAAATATGATGAGGAAGAATCGGACAAGTGAAGCACCACGTAGGAGACCCTTTTCGAAGGGCAAGGATAAAGCAGAAGATTGGCGAAGTCGAGAGTGGTTGATAACAAACCCAATTTAAGACATGCTTTGGCCTGATCAAGTATGGTAACGACAATTAAGGAATTTGCAAAGGTAAGTCTGATTTTAATAGACTTTGATATAAGAATCATTTAAGATGTATCTGTTATACGGATTAGATATTATATGGGTTTATAAAATTATATAAACAAATTAGATTTAATGAATTTGAGGTATTGTGTATTCTAACAAACTATGAAATGTAATTAGCATCATGTTTACGTTAATACTATGACAACAAGCCTAATCGTTATTGTATTGTTACGGGAAGTATTATGAAGGAACTTTGGAAATCTGATTATTTTAATATAACATCTTGGTTACGTCTCGGAATATGTAGTGAAACAAGGAGAATTCTAAGTCTAGAAATGATCTTTCTGTAATTATTTTTAAGTTATGAAATATCGAAGCTTGAAACTCCGAAAATTTAGAAATTGGTATTGTTGTTATTGGGTTGGGATTTTAAGTGATTTGGGTACATAATTAAAGAATATTATGTTAGTTTATATTTTAGACTAAATCCGTAATGAAGAACTATTATTTCGGAAAGCTAGTGCCAAAACAATCGAACAAGGAACTTGATTCGGGATACTTCATACCTCAAAGTATATGGTGAGTGTAACTAAAAGTGTACTACATGTGTGATGATATGTGTTTACTTCGAATGGTGTAAATTTATAGGCAAATTTAGCTTTATAAATGTTTTGGCGAACATGTGAACGGTAATTCCAAATTGATGAGGCAACATTGGGAAGAATTGGTAAGCTTAATCATTGTTTATCGAACCATTGCTATTGTTATCGATTTTATTGAGATATCGAAATAAGGATATATTGATCATCGAACATTATTATTGACATTAATATTATTGTTGTTGTTGTTATTGTTATTTACACTAATAATGTCATCGTTATTGTTATTGACTTTAATATTATAATTTTCACTGAACATTGATATTGGCATCATTGTTATCATCGAAAATATTGCTATTGATATTGTCATTGACATTGTTATCGGTTTCGCTATTGACACCATTACTAGCATTGATAAAGACATCGTATTGATAAAATATTATTGTAAAAAAGTCTTTGGACACTTTGACATGGTACTTGGTATATTTATTAGGACTACGGTCGATGAGCTACGGCTCAAGGGTGACGACCCTAGGCGAGGCGGAGGTTCGATTGGAGAGAGTATAGGCACTGGAAGCATAAAGTCATTGATACTGTATTGAAACAAGCCATTGCTTTGTACTTTAAGCTTGTTTATTATCGATTATCGAATTAAAGTTATCTATGTCCAAAAGTGTTTCAAGGCGAATGATGCTAAAAGACTAATAAAGGCATCAATAAAACTATTAAAGAATTATTATATAGCATTTGAATATGATTACTACATTGTTATTACTATAATTATTGATATAGTATTGTTAATGTCATAGTATTAATATTGCCATAGCATCGTCATTACCGTACAACTGTGATTGTCATAGCATTGATATTTCCATCACTGAAGCATGACATAAATTGCATTCCATTGTTATAATCATTGTTTATGACTACCTCACTAGACAAAGTATACTTAATGCATTCATTTCATACGCGTTGTAGGCTGAGAAGTTTACAAGGTCAATTGTGGTTAGAGTTTGCAAGTCACACTTCTTAAATATTTCGGATGAAATCTTCGTTTCTTATAACTCCTAGAATGGTGGCACATGGCATAAAGATCTTTATTTAGTATCGTATATGTGTATTGAAATCTCCAATCATAATACGTTTTAATTATGTGAAATCTGTAAGCTTAATAATTTTGCAAGATAAAAAACAATGATACCTTGACCATATGTATAATATTAATAATGTCCTTAATTCCATATTGGTAAAGGTAAATTGTAGATAAAGGCTCAGTGATTATAAAAATTATAAATGTCCCTGAGTCTTGAAAAAGTTTAAAAGTGGTCATAAATTAGTAATCATAAAAATGAACCAGGTTATTAAGCTATTGATTTGATGCTGCATTGTTTGTTAAACATGTCACTGACAAATTACCAAATTATGGTTTCAAATTATCATACCGATCACCGTATAATTCACTGGTAGCACACTCCGACCCGGTTTCTGACCAGACCAAAAAAGGGTGTTACAATGACACTCGAGCACTCTCTCGTCCACCTTAATGTATGGCACATCAGTGACTACTAATGCAATGATTTTCTCTTCCGCACCAACCGTGACCAACTACTCGTCAATCACAAATTTCAACTTCTGATGAAGGATAGAAGGTACCGCACATGTTGTATGAATCCATGAACGCCCAAGCAAGCAGTTATAACTAGGCTTTATACCCATAACCACGAAGTTTACTTCAAAACTTGGTGGTCCAATTTGTAAGGGAACTTCAATCTTCCCTATCAAATCCTTTTGGGTCCCGTCAAAGACTCGTATTGTATTTTGATAAGCTCTCATGTGAGAAATATCAATAGACAACTTTTTCAACTTTGCCAAAGGGAGAACATTCAAAGCCGATCCATTGTCAATAAGGACTCCTGACAGCATATATCCCTTGCATCTTGTGGAAATATGGAGGGGTTTGCATGATCCCCTTCCCTCTGCAGGTATTTCTTCATCATTGAATGATATGAAATTATTAAAAACAATATTATTGACCAACATGTCCATCTTGTTGGTCGTGATCTTTTTCGACACAAATGTCCTATTTAGAACTTTCAATAAGGCGTCCCGGTGACCCTCGGAACTCAGTAGCAATGACAACATAGAAATTCGGGCCAGAAGTTTATGTAGCTGCTCCACCACACTATACTCATTGTGCTTGAGTATTTTCAGAAACTCTTGGGCCCCGATTCTTTCACTGGCTCATGAATCACTAGTGGCTTCTCTTGAAAGAAATCTTTTTCCTCTTCCTTGTTTGGTTGACTAGCAGCCTTCCTCTGTGCTGCATCTCTATCTTTGGCTTCTGGTGGGGAATAGAGTCTTCCCTCTTTTGTGAAATGGCCTACTTCATTGACGGGTTCTTTTCTTTCTTCTTCAACTGTCAAGCTCCTTGAGTCTGTTACTGTGCAAGCATAGTTCCAAGGAACTTGTTTACTATCTTTATATGGGAACAAGACTCGTGCCTTTACAACCAATCATGGAGTCACACCCCTAAGTGGTTCACTAACTCTTGCCTTGGTCTTGATCACCAAGGGCTTCATTCCTGTATAAATCTTTTTGGAGGATGAATCCTCTGACGCACACACTTCCATCTTCTGTTCTTCGTTTCCTTGCTCAAATTTTTTAACTCTTTATTGTCAATTTTTGCATGCACTAATTGCTTGAACTCTAAGCAATTTACAATTTCATGCCCTTCCTTCTGATGGTATTCACAGTACAATTCTTCAATCTTCACTTCTTCAAATCTTCCCTTCAGCATCCGAGCTTCCACCATTTGGGTCCATAACCATTTCATAGATGATTTGACCTCAACAACATGTTTCTTGTTTGTTTTGGCTTCCTCCTCAATAATTGCATTTATTCCAGCCTTTTGGTGGTTTGGCAGAGGATTTTCTTTTTCCATAGATGTTTCAAATGACAGCATGCCTGATTTCCTTAAATATCTAGCACCCTTTTGAATGCAGTGAAGTTCTCAATGGTATTTCCTTTTACTCCTGCATGATATTTGTATTGGGCCTTCTCATCGTACCATGGTGGGTACGAGAGTGGGAACAGAGGAACATGTCTTGGCAGCACCATTTGTGATTTGACCAACTCAACAAATAGCTCCGCGTATGTCATGGGGATGGGAGGAAAGTAGGGTCTTGAGTTCCCTTGATATATTCACTCTCCTTTTGGGGAGTTTGCAACTGTCGGGACTGCAACTGGGTGTTGGGCTTGTTAGACACCACACATGTTGAATAGCTAGGGTTCTAGACATTTGTAGGATTGAATTCATTATCTCTCTTTTTATATGTCTTCTTTGGTTCTCCACTATCCAACTTTCCACTCTTCATGGCTGCTAGGATTAGTTCTCCGTTCATTAGCATGTCCGTAAAGCTCTTTGTGGCATGATTGAGTAGACCTGGCAAACTTGACCCGAGACCCGAAACCCGAACCGAAACCCGATTTTGACCCGAACATGATGATTCAAAGTTGACCCGAAACCCGAACCGAACCGAACTGAACCGAACCGAACCGAAATTTTTTGTTGAACCGAAATGGACCCGAACCGAAATGGACCCGAACCGAATGGACCCGAACCGAAAGCTGAACCGATTTTAACCCGATTTTAACCCGATTTTGACCCGATTTTAACCCGAACATCTATTTTTAACAATATAATAAATAATAAAATGAAGTATAGAAATTTGAGATCTTGGTGACCAATTTTATAATTTCATCATAAAATATAGCATAAAATTGAAATTGTAGACTAAATTGACAATTTGGAAGTGGAGAAATTTGAGAGTCCAATGACCAATTTTGTAATTATACCATATAAATAAATAGGGGTCAATTTTGGCTAAAAATTAAATCTTTGAAATTAAAATGAACGAAAATATCAATATATTAAATTAATAGACTAAATTACAAAGATTAGTTAATTTCAACTAAAAGTAAATTTTTAGAGACTAAATATCACTACGGGGAGGGGATTTCTATATCCGAAGTCTAAACCGTGGGAATACTTGTGACTAAATTAAATTAAACTAAATCTTAAAGTTGACTAAAATGTAACATTTTAAATGCAACATGACCTAAAAAGTAATTAATCTCTAGCTTAAAAAATTGGTGGCTTATTTCCCTCCAAAATTTTGTATTTTCTCTCTCTATTTTTTCCAATTGTCTTTTTCTTTTTTTTTCAATCTAGCTTAAAAAATTGGTGGCTTATTTCCCTCCAAAATTTTGTTTTTCCCTCTCTATTTTTACCAATTGTCTTTCTATTTTTCTTAATTTAATTGAGTTTCAATTTAGATTAATTTAATTGAAATTTCACATTTAGTTTTAAAATTATTTTAATTATGTCCGTGATTTATGCTTTTAGATTTTAGTTAGTTCAATTAGATCCTAAGTTTAATAAATTAATTCATTTCAGACATTATTATTATTATTATTATTATTATTATTATTATTATTATTATAATAAACTTTGATTTAATATAATTATACAAAAAAATTATATGGATACATGAAGCTTTGATTTAAATATTTAATCAAATTCAAATGCATAGATTAACAAGTTGAATCAGAATTAATCTCATACACCAATAACTCTAAACTAAACCATAAATACTAAACCTCAAACCTTTAACCCAACTCAAATCGAATTGACCCGAAAATTTAAATGTTGACCAGACCCGAACCGAAAGCGACCCGAACGACCCGATTTTGACCCGAACCGAAAGCGACCGATCCGATATTGACCCGACCCGAAAACAACCGATCCGATTTTGACCCGATCCAATACCCGAACCGAATCCGACTCATCACAGACCCGAATGAGACCCGAACCCGAACCGAACCAACCCGAACCGAATCTAAACCGATTCTAAATAGACCCGAAATGACCCGAACCGAAACGACCCAAACCGAACCCGAACTGAATGACCCGATTGCCACCTCTATGATTGAGCATGCGATCATAAAAAGGACCCTTTAGAGTTTCTACAAACATTGGGGTAATTTCATTTTCTAGTAGCGGCAGTTGTACTTATGCTGCTACGTCCCTCCATCTTTGTGCATACTGTCGAAAACTCTCATGATGCTTTTGCTCCATCCCTTGCAAGACAAAATGGGTTGAAACCATGTCTGAGATATGTTTGTATTGTTCACTAAAGGTTCTAGACAGATCTTTCCATAATTTGATGTTTACCCGACTCAATTGCGAATACCAACGCGCATCTGATCTCACTAAACTGTCTTGGAAGCAATGAGTGAGCAACTTCTCATTGTCAAGATACATTGACATCTTTCTACAATACATGGTTAAGTGTGCTGATGGACATGTAGTTCCATTATATTTCTCAAAATCTGGGACCTTAAATTTTGGAGGTGCCACAAGATCTATTACCAAGCTCAGGTCCTTGGCATCCATTCCACCATGAGCAACTCCGTCCTGGAAGGATTTGATCATGCCTTCTAGCTTCTCATACTTGTCTTCCCACTTCTTCTCAGCCTTAACCTTGTTAGCAATTTCATCGAGGTCATGTACCTCATAATTATTAGCTTCTTCATTTGGAATACGAGCAGAGGAATCAACAAAGTGGACATCGATTTTGGCTTTGGCAGTAGCCTCCTACCCAAAGGTCATTCCAGGAAATCATGACAGTGTGCTGGTGTTTCCTCCTTCTTCAACTGCATCTGGATCCTTGAATCCTAGCATAGCAGCAATTGAACTGATTGTCCTTTGATGAACCGACTCAATTTGTTGTTTTAGGTCCGTCTCTATCTTCTCCAACTTGTCCTGGGTGCTTTTTCGGTTTGCCTTCAAAGTTGTCAACCTTTCTTCAGTGTTCATAACTCAGGTTTGGGCACGTGTACCATACTTATGAGTTGTTTTAGCTATTTTGAGTATTCTGTCATTTTTATATTAAGTTAGTTTTTTTTATCATGAATGAATGTATGCAAAAATGAATTCTCAAAAACAAAAAAAAAGCAAACAAAGCAGTGCAAATGCATGAATGCAGCCGAAGGGCCATTAATTCCATTGAGAATTTGCTCATTAAAGAAAACTCTTTATTGAATACGAAAGTTCTTTATTACATCAAATCATTTTCAAATTACAAATATTTCTCAGCACGAACTCCTAACTCCTTAACTTCTTCAATAAGCCTCGGTCCAACCTCTCCTATGGGCCTAATGTTGCGACGAAGAGCTGCTGCTTCAGTTGCCAATATTGTCACATGCTTGGCCACATCCTGGACTTGTGTCATCACCATCCTATCGAACTCATCTCACTCTCGGAACCTCCGAGCATTATCTCTGAGGCGAGTGAACCAATAATCATTTCCTCCTTCGGCAACATCTTCAAGAACTAAGATCTTTGTTCTGTACTCTTGGAGAAGGTTATCCATTTCTTCAACTCCATCTTTTAAGAAATCATTCTTGCTCAAACTAGCTTGAAGCTCCTCATAGGTCTGCTCATCTTGCATCTTGTGAATTGTCTGGTTCAAGTACTCTATTTTGGCCTCTAACTCAGTGATAAAGGTCTGACTTCGCTTCAACTTCTTACAGGCTTCATCATAGGCTGACTGCAACTCTAGCATGTGCATCTTAGTCACGAGCCTTCCTTTTTCCATGGAGCTGAAATTTCCTTCCCTTTCTCTCGAAGCCGCTTGCCCTTCTCATTCTCCACTACTTGTTTCCCTTTCTTTATTTCTTCAGCCAAGGCTCACCGGAACTTTTCAATTTCCTTCTTGTTGCATTTCTTCTCTTTTCCTACAGCTTGCTTTATCTCCTACCTCCACTTTTCTGGGCTTTTTCTGAGGTCAGCATATCAAACGGTAGCTTGAAACTTGAGGGAAGTCAACCCTTTGAATCTCATATTTTCCTCTAAATTCACGTTCATCTTTGTTACTTGGTAGGCTTCTCCCTTGTACTTTTCTATGTCAAGGCTTGTTTCAAACTTGTCTAGCTGATTCTGTTCTTTGAGAGCTTTGATTTCCAACTTAGCTCGTTTTTAACTCTTCCCTCAAAATGTCGACCTCAGAAGGAACCACCTTTAAATGTTCTTCTAAAGATTTGGTGAGCCCAAGGGTAGGTAGCATGATCTTGTTATTCATTCTTATATGCCTCCAAATATCATAATCAGGGGTGTACATGCAGTGTTTGTCGACTCCAACTTCATATAGTAATAGTTCTCCCATAAATCACTAATTTCTCGTACCTTCTGTCTGAATTCTCCTTAAAACTCGAACTGCAATGTGCCAAGATCGATGGTGAAAGGAATGAACTGTTGTGATCCATACTGACGTGAAACTAACAAGGGAGTACAACCAATTCCTCCCCAAAACCCAACAGCATCAAGAAGTTATAATCTTTGCACCTGTACCTCACTTTGGCATGACCATTCCACGGAACCCTCCATTTGATATCTTCGTCACGGCAATCCCTGAAGATGTCTACACACTTGCTTCTCTTGACACTCGGCCAATCTTGTGCAAAAAATTCTCGAAGTGGAGAAAAGTTCGGAGAGAACACATTCGGTAAGGCCAAAGTTGGGCACTCCCAGAAATGGCTAAGGGCCCAAACGTGAAGCAAAGGAGCACATCCCCTAAAGCGCACACCTTCTATTTTTCGACAAGCATTCAAAAAGATAAAGGTTTCAGCTAACACTGCGGGTACTGGATTGATTTTTCTCTTCAATAGTTCAAAGAAATCTAACAAGACCACGTCAATGTTTCCCAATACCTTCGGAAAAATTACCAGGCCATAGATTGTGATAGCCAGGAGATCCACTATTTTCGCTATGTCTGGATGAACAAAAATGATGTTTCGAATGCATGACCAGGGAAAATTAAAACTTTCCTCTCTATTTTGTATCAACCCTTCGACCCATTCATCACTCATTCCAAAAAATGTAGCAAGTTTCGAGTGTGAGTTCTTGATTTTAGAAGGCTTTGCATACACCAAATTCTCCTTCATTTTGGGCAGATTAAACAAGGTTAAGTACTCCTTGAAAGTAGGCTTCATATCCTCTCTATTAAAGGTAAAGCAACTGTACCTGGGGTTCCAAAACTGGATCAAAGCCTTCAGAAATGGCTTATCTACCTTTACATACAGTAGATATGCTATATCACTATAGGAATCGTGGAACAATTGCTTGGTCTTATAATCAAAACGGTCCCAAATCTCTCGTACCTCTTGTATGTTGTTCTGCTTGACACTAATGTGGGCGTATTCTGAAGTTTCTGTCTCATGACCAGCAACCAAATTGTCTCCATACGCTCTTTGGTTGATCTCAGACCAGTGATGTACCTTTGCATTCTCATCCTCATTCTTTAAGAGCCTTCCGTCCATAATAAGAGTTTTTAGCTTTGAGCAAATTTTAAGAATCAACCCCTTCTAGATATGGAATGATGAACATACAAAACAAAAAAGATAGGGGAACAAAGATTAGAAGCAAGAAAGGAAAAAGAAGCGATCGAAAATAATTTGATTGCATAATAATTCTGGGCGGGCTTTCTAACACTCTAGGACATGTATCCACGAATTATTTTTGCGAAGTGATTCTGACCATACTCAACACCCTAGGCTTTCTGCATGGCTCTATTGGGGTAAGCTCTAGATTCTCAAACTTGGTTTGGTTCTAAAAGGGTACCCGAGCTGTCCTTGTTGTCCCCTACTAAGGGTAGCAAGGCCCTCGATTCTCACCCATTACATGCTTCAAACGAATCGAGGTCAACTCAGGAGGACTCACCACCTGTTGAGTATATAAAAGTTCTATATTTTATCCCTCATTTACCCATATTTTTGCTCCATTCAAGCATGATTCATTGTATTTAGGATATATTTTTACATATATATCACAACTAGATAAAATTGCGCAGTTGTTGCTGATTTTGGTTACTTTTGCAGGTATCTGCTGCGGCAGACCCAGGGCAGCAAAGGAGCAGAGGCGGATTGCGGAGCTGGAGGCGAGAAGCAAAGGCTGTCGTGACATCTGCCGTGGCTGCCATGACGACAGAGGAATGTTGAGGTGCAAAAGTGAAGTGGAGCTCGACAAATAGAGGATTTCAAGCCGGTCTATCGTGGATCACTCCCATATTTTTCTGAGCCCTGAAGCAGAATGAAAGCCAAGCCTAAAGTTCAAGGAAGAAACTCAAGGCAAGAAAAGAGGACGAATTCAAGGCATCTACTCAGAAGATTTAGTCTTTAATAGAGTTGCACTTTAATTCGAAATTGTATTCTTGTCATATTAGAAAACTTGAACCCAAGGCCTATATAAAGGCATGTAATTCGACCTAGGGAAGGATATCTCATTCCTAGCCGTCTTCCCCTAAACCCTTGTTGTTTTCCCTTCTCCACAATGTTCTAAACTCCCCTAGGGCTAAGGGTTGAATCTGTAAAGTAGTTGCAAGGATTGTATTGTTTTAGCAATTTTCTGTCAAGCAATAAAAACTTCAAGTTTATTTACTCTGGATTTTCATATTTCATAAGAGCGTCGGGAGAGCATTGTGAGGTTATCCATTTGTTTGATATCGGGAGAGTCAAGCATACGAAAAGAGTAGATACGTGTTTTCCAGTTTATGGTTAAACCATCTTGGTTTAGGGATAAGTACAAGGTTAAGTGGCTAAAGAAGAATTCAACAACTTTGGTGATTCACCATTTGATTCACACCGGGAGGTATCATCCAAGAAGTGTTCATCAACAGAACTTGGGCCTAGGGATAGGACAAGTCATAACAGGGATTCTTGCCAAGCTTGAAGTACAGAGTTGTTGATCGCTGCCGCGACATCAACAGACCTCTGCCGCGACAAGAACGACGACAGACAACATAAGTTCCTCTAACAGTGCAACACCTGCACTACTGAGCAAATCAATACCAGCCTATTCTCTAAATCTGATTCTTTATTCTTTTACTTTAGTTTCTTTTCAAGATTACTTCACCAATTCAATTAAACTATTTCTTTCTCTTGTGCAGCAATTCAAAGATAAAGTTATTTCCAGTCCCTATGGAGACGATATCCGATACTCTAGTATCACTTTACTACTTGCGTCGTGTACACTTGCACTATTTGCGATAGGACTCTTTTACCCGCAACAAGTTTTTGGCGCCGTTGCCGGGGACTGGCAACATACCTTTACCCTTTTTATTACTGCACTTTTATTTTTATTTTTCTTTTTTTAGTGGTGTTATTTACCCCGTGCTTTTCACAAGGTTTTCTATTTGCTTATGCGTAGATCTAGACGAGGTAAAGAACCTGAGTACGAACTAGATCCAGAAATCGAATGCACGTACCAACTTAGGAACCATCCCGACTCTTGATAGAAAGAAACAAATATCTTAAGGAGATACTGGAAGCAATGGTGAACGGAAGGTAAGGCAATGGGATAAATGACCCCAACAACAATGACCATAGGGTTATTGTTGATCCTCCTAACGATGCCCGGAATGATCTGCCACTGCCCGCCGCCGCACGACAGACTTGTCGAGACTACATGGACAATGACCATGTTGAACTAGAAACTACCTTGCCAGACGTGGAAGCTGAACACTTCGAACTGAAATCTGTCATGTTCAGCATGATCAATTCCGCTGGCCAATTTAGTGGTTCTGCTACTGAGGATGCACGAGAACATCTTAAACATTCCAAGAAATTTGTAGATCGTTCAGACTGCCAGGGATAAGTCCGGAAGTACTGAGGCTCTGACTATTTTCTTATTCATTGAGAGATAGAGCTAAAACTTGGTGGAACAAATTAACGCCGGGTTCAATAAGAACTTGGGCAGATCTCTCTCGTGAATTCCTTTATCGTTTTAATCCTTCTCATCTATCTGAAAGATTGCGTAACGGGATTGCTACTTTTCAACAAGAAGATGACAAACCAATGAGACAGATTTACAACTCTCTTACGGAACTGCCCAATGCATGGATTCCATGTGTGGAATCAGGTCGTCAAGTTCTACAATGCTGCCAATGCACATACTCGACTAGAATAGATTCAGCAACAAATGGGTTATTACTGGATAAAGAACCAGGCGAGGCAATGCTAGTGTTGAAAAAGTTAGCGAAGAACGATGAGAAATTTCCTACATCCCGGAGAGGAGGCAAACGAGGAATATCTGTAAAAGAGTATGAAGCTGATAACTCGGTTAAATCACAGGTTGCATACCTCACAAAGATAGTCGAAAATCTGCAGCGGAAAGACTCTAAAGCTGTATATTCTGCAGAAGAGGTGTGTGAAACCTGTAGTGGGAACCACAGTTTAGAAAATTGTCCTTTACAGCTGGAAGAAGGGATATATGTTGGGAACTATAACAAGCCTAGAAATTATGATTCCAACAATTACAATCCCAACTGGAGGAAGGGTCCCAAATTTTCCTGGAGCAATCCGAACAATGCACTGAATCCTCCAGTGCAGAACAACCAGAACCAAGGAGTACCCAGAATTCTGTCGCGATAGCAGCCACAGCAGCAGCCACAACAGCAGCCGACAACAACACCTAGTATACTAGAACATACCTTGGCAACATTTATGTCACAGACGGGAGCATACATGGCGAACATGGATTACTTTGTCAAGAAAACTAAATCATTCATGGACAAGACAGAGATGAGGATGACAAACCATGAGGCTACCCTAAAATCTCTGGAGACACAAATGGGCCAAGTTTCACAGTATATCAAACCGAGGCAGAACGGAGGATTCCCTAGTGATACTGAGGTCACTAGAAAACCCACACATGAGCAGTGCAAAGCAATTACAACGAGGAGTGGGACACAATTACAAGGGCTAGAAATAAAAGAAGTGCCGAGTAAGGATCCAACCCTAGAGATACCTGCCGTGAACACTGCCCCGGTAGAGGAAAAACAACCTGATGTCGACACAGCTGCCACGACAGCAGAAGGGCCAGAGGAGCAGACAGAAGATGCTGAAGACCTTAAGCCTCCCCAGATCCGGATTCCATATGAAGGACGCCTTGAAGATTACCATCCTCCACCCCCTTTTCCACAGCGGCTACAGAAATAGAAACAAGAGTACCAGCTTAAGAAGATTTATGATATTTTTAAGCAAGTACACATTAACATACCGCTGCTAGAGGCCATTAAGCAGATGCCTGGATATGCTAACTTTCTCAAGGACGCAATGTCCAAAAGGTCCAGACTTGGGGAATTTGAGAAAGTAAAAATGACAGAAGGATGCATGAAAATCTTGCATAAGCATCCACCCCAAAAGAAGAAGGACCCTAGGAGCTTCATCATACCATGCATAATTGGCGATAAGTTTGTGGGTAAGGCACTTTGTGATCTTGGTGCTAGCATAAATCTAATGCCCAAATCTGTATTTCAGAAACTAGGTATTGGACAAGCAAGGCCCACGACAGTCATGCTGCAGCTGGCAGACCGCTCTTACGTACAACCAGAAGGGAAGATCGAAGATATTCTGGTAAGAGTGGATAAATTTATTTTACCTACTGACTTTCTTGTTTTAGACTGTGAAGCAGATGAAAACGCACCGATCATCCTGGGGCGACCCTTCCTAGCCACAGGCAGAACCGTGATCGATGTCGAGAAAGGAGAACAGGCCATGAGAGTAAATGATCAGCAAATCAAACACAATGTTCTCCAAGCAATAAAACAAGTTGATGCAGAGGAAGAGTGTAAAGCAATCTCAGAGGTAGTCCTTGACCAACTCTGTATCAGGTCGAACTGCCACGACAGATAGTTTGGTCACTGCCACCGCAGTCACCCGGAAGACTGTCACGCAGCAACGACAACAGTGACCCCTCAAACACTGAATCATCTGACACTGAAGGTCCTGAGGAGGTAAATTGGATAGGCACACGTCTAGGTAAGTTCTTCGAGCCATTGAATTATACCTTGAATGAACATGTAATCCAAAAGCCTTCCATTGAACAGCCACATGTTCTAGACCTTAAACCCTTGTCAGGGCAGCTTAAATACGTTTTTCTTGGTTTAAATGATACGTTGCCCGTAATCATCTCTTCCAAGTTGATGTAGGAACATGAGCAACGACTAATCAAAATGCTACAACAACATAAGAAGGCCATCGGATGGACTATAGCTGATATCCAAGGCATCAGTCCGGCATTATGCATGCACAACATCCTCTTGGAGGATGATCATAAGCCAACCATTGATGCCCAAAGACGACTGAAAGAGGCTATGCGAGAGGTGGTACGAAAAGAAATCATCAAGTGTCTTGATGCCAGAATAATATATGCCATCTCGGATAGCAAGTGGGTGAGCCCGGTGCATTGTGTGCCCAAAAAGAGAGGCATAACAGTCGTAACCAATAAGGACAATGAACTAATCCCAACCAGGACTGTGACCGGTTGGAGGGTTTGTATTGACTACCGGAAGCTGAATAAAGCTACCCGGAAGGACCATTTTCCCTTACCCTTTATCGATCAAATGCTAGATAGATTAGCGGGGAAGCCTTACTACTGTTTTCTTGATGGTTATTCAGGTTATAACCAAATAGCAATCGCACCGAAGGACCAAGAGAAAACCACCTTTACATGCCTGTACGACACCTATGCCTTCCGAAGAATGCCATTTGGGCTCTGCAATGCACCAACAACCTTCCAACGGTGCATGATGGCAATATACTCCGACATGGTGCAGGATTTCCTAGAAATTTTCATGGACGACTTTTCCGTCTTTGGAGACAGCTTCGAGGATTGTTTAGGCAATTTATAGAAGGTTCTTGAGAGATGCGAAGAGGCGAACTTGGTTTTAAACTGGGAAAAATGCCATTTTATGGTGGATGAAGGCATAGTACTGGGCCACAAGGTTAGCTGTCGCTGCATAGAGGTGGACAAAGCCAAAATAGAGGTTATCGAAAAGCTGCCGCCACCTACCACAATCAAAGGGATTTGAAGTTTCTTAGGGCATGCAAGGTTTTATCGAAGATTCATAGCCAATTTTTCGAAGATTACCAAGCCCTTTGCCACCCGTTGGAACAGAATTGCCCCTTTGACTTTAATACTGAATGTACTCAAGCATTCAGAATATTGAAGGAGAAGCTGGTAACAACCCCGATCGTACAGCCACCAGACTGGAGCTTGCCATTTGAGATCATGTGTGATGCCAGTGATTTTGCTGTCGCGACATCATTAGGGCAGAGGAAGGATAAACTCTTCCATGTGATTTACTATGCTAGCAAAACACTGAATGATGCCCAAATTAACTACACCACGACAGAGAAGGAGCTACTAGTAGTGGTATTTTCAATCGACAAGTTCCGTCCGTATATACTTGGAATGAAGGTGGTGGTCCATATAGACCATTCAACACTAAAGTATCTGTTCACAAGAAAAAGATGCAAAACCTAGATTGATACGTTGGATTCTGCTGCTGCAAGAATTTGACATTGACATCAAGGATAAAAAGGGAACATAGAACCAAGTAGCAAACCACTTGTCAAGGCTTGAGATGGGAAGGAATCAATCAACAGACAAGACTAACATACTAGAAACCTTCCCAGATTAGCAGTTGTTTACTGCCACCAGCACTGCCGCGACAGCCATGGCGGCAGGTAAGCTTTCTGAAACCCCATGGTATGCTGACATTGTTAATTACATTGTAAGTGGGTTATTACCTTCTGAGCTTAATTACCAAGCAAGGAAGAGGTTCCAAAATGATGCAAAACATTATTATTGAGACGAACCTCTTCTTTTCAAGCACTGTGCAGATCAGATTATCAAGAGATGCATACCACAGGATGAACAGAAAGCAGTGCTTCACCACTGTCATGTTGCCCCTTATGGAGGACACCTAGGGGGAAATAAAATTGTTGCCAAGGTTCTGCAATCCGGTCTCTATTGGCCCACACTGTTCAAGGATGCACAATCTTTTTACAAGAGCTGTGACAAATGCCAACAGATTGGGAATATATCGAGAAGGCATGAGATGCCACTGTAGAACATACTAGAGGTTGAAATCTTTGATGTTTGAGGAATCGACTTCATGGGACCATTCCCAGCCTCTTGTGGAAATTTATACATCCTACTGGCAGTAGACTACGTGTCCAAGTGGGTAGAAGCGATCGCCGCTCAAAAGAACGATGCCAAGACTGTGCAAATATTCCTTCACAAGCACATTTTCTCAAGGTTTGGCATCCCAAGGGCGATAATTAGCGATGAGGGGAGACATTTCAACAATAGGGTAATTGCTGCTGCATTAAGGAATTACGGAGTGAAGCACCGAATTGCAACAACGTACCACCCTCAAACCAATGGGCAGGCCGAGATATCAAATAGAGAAGTAAAGAACATCCTAGAAAAGATGGTTAAACCTACTCGAAAGGACTGGTCTCTACACCTCAATGATGTCACCCTATCGACTCATCTATGGGAAAACCTGTCATTTACCTATTAAGATAGAACACAGAGCTTACTGGGCTATCAAGGTAGTGAATATAGACTGGGATAAGGCAGGACAGAAAAGGCTACTGGACTTGAATGAAATTGAGGAAATTTGAGCAATGGACTACGACAATGCCAAGATCTACAAGGACAAAACCAAGAAGTGGCACGATAGAAAGCTGCTGCCACGACAGTTCTGCCCAGGGCAGCAGGTGTTGTTGTTCAACTCTAGGTTGAAGCTTTTTCCAGGAAAGCTTAAATCTAGGTGGTCTGGTCCTTTCCAAGTTGTCCAAGTTTCCCCCCATGGTGCCATTACAATCAAATCAATGAAGGATGGGCACCAATTCGAGGTCAATGGACAAAGGCGCAAGCATTATCAGGGGACTGAAGCCCCAAGGATGCAGAAAGTAGTTACTTTAGGAGATGCCCCTCAAGGCATCCCTAATTTAACTTAGTTTTATTTTATTTTATTTATTTATTTATTAGGAATTAAGATTTTTGTTTATTTATTTTAGGAAATAAGATTTTAATTCAGTTTATCTATTTAATTATTTTTAGGAAATAAAGGAAGAAAAGAGGAGGAATGAACCAACCCACCGCATTCATAACATCCCAAAAAGCCCAACGGACAAGCCTGTCGTCACAGCCTGTCACCAGCTGTCGCGACAGACGCGAAAAAAGACAGCCTGTCACGGAGCTATCGCGACAGAAACGCAAACGCGTAACAGACGCGCAGCAGACACGGAAATGCGTGACAGATGCGTCAGAAACAGCGTAACATTCCTTGCAATGGCCACCAGATCAACCCGACGCAGCGCTGCCTCCACCTCTGCCATGGCAGTGTCAACACCGAGCAACAGCGGAATACCCAACCGTTTCGCATCCACAGACTCAGTAAAGAGGTACTATGGGTCATTTCAAAAGAGAGAAATGTGGGAAGAAAGAGGGTTCACTTATACCCAAAAGACGGACGAATTAGGGCTCGAAAGTTTCATCGCCAGAAAGATCCTTGCACTCAAGTGGAAGATGTTTGCTGCCCAGCCAGAAGAGATGAACGTCACCCTAGTTCGAGAATTCTACGCTGCCGTCCCCGACAAGGATGCCACGACAGTGACTGTCCGAGGCAAAGAAATCTCCCTCGAGCCGGCATACATTAACACGATGTATGGGCTGTATGTGAGCAAGAAGGAAGACGCCCATCGGAGGTTCGTGAACAGTCTGTCGCCGACAGACTATGATTCTGTCATGGCAAAATTGACAGAAGAGGGCACCCAGTGGAACAAGGATCCCAAGCACCGATGGACTGTACGAAGGACCCAACTCACACCACAAGCCAAGCTGTGGAACCATTTCGTCAAGAAGCGCCTCATGCCTACCTCACACAATACCACTGTTGACCGGAAGAGATTAGCCCTCGTCCACTCCATTCTCAACGAGAGGCTTTAAGAACAACCAAAGGCTCGATTTTAGCACCTCCTAAATGAATGCAATTGATGAATGAGCAGTTCTAAGCATATTCTAACAGAAGCATACTCCCCCTAGCTATAAGCATGGATATTTTTAAGACCAACAACACATAAACATGCAATTTCACAGATTCAAGCAATTTTAACTTCAAAAAGAGTCCTAAGGGTCAAGGAAGGCTAGTTAGACCTAACTCTCTCCTAAGGGACCAAAAACCCTCTTTATCTAAAGGCTTTGTAAATATGTGCCCAAGTTGGTTTAAGGTGTCAACGTACTCTATAACAACATCTTCCTTAAGGACATGACCTCTAATGAAATGATCCCTTATCTCTATATGTTTGGTTCTAGAGTGTTGGATGGGATTTTTAGTTAAGCATATGGCAGTAGGATTGTCACACTTAAGGGGTATGGTTTCAACTTTAATACCATAATCTAAGAGTTGTTGCTTCATCCAAAGAACTTGAGCACAACAACTCCCTAAGGATATGTACTCGGCTTCGGTGGTAGATAGAGCTACACTATTTTGTTTCTTAGAAAACCAAGATATGAGCAAACTACCTAAGAATTGCCACGTTCCCGAAGTTGTAACACCCCAAAAAATAATAAAAGTCTGAATTAGCCCACCTACCATATTGAATGCAACCACCCTAGATCTGAAAATATCAGATGGATCTGGAAAATCTGAAGACTTCCCATCTTCCTTTTTATCTCCGTCGTGCCGTCAATCTTCCTCACGGTTGCGACGTGGTTGTCCCGCCGGTGCCAAAGTGCTCGTCGTCGAGTCCCGAGCCAAACGCCCTTAGCCACTCGTTCAGCTGTCGTCCCGATCGCTGGCCATCGTGCTTCAACGGTTCGTCAAACCTAAGGTTGAGGACCCTCTCGGTTTTTCGTCGATTCCGGCCACCGTGGGCGTTCGTTCGCCACGCCGTCGCCATCCCTAGAATCTCCGTTCCAAGCCGAGCAAAACCCATATCACCGATCGTCGAACGACCACCGTTAGACCATCGTCGGAGCCATGACAGTTTCGAGTATTTACCGTCGGTTTCGGTATTCATAGTTCCTTGTTTTCGGGATGTTGAGGACGTCGCATTCGGGTTCGAGAGTGATCGAATAGAGTACCATGGTTGACCGATATAGCAAGGATTAAAGGTAATACACTACTACCTCTAGTATGCTTTATGAACATGTTGGTATTCGGTTAATGCATGCATGAATATGATAAAGAGTGTTGTTAACTCTGCTTAAGTCAAACCATATATGAAATTGATTATGATAACCTAGAAATGATCGAAATGTTTGAATGAGAAAGTTAATAAATGTAAGGATCTAGAGTTCATTAAATTAATTAATAAGGCGGCTAATCTCCAAACCTGATTATTGATGTCAAATGAGTAAATGCTAGAAATATTTGGTTATGAAATTACGAAAATTCCCTTGAGGAATGAGAATGACTAAAATACCCTTGGAATTGGAAGCGATCTAGAAATCTACAGTGGATATGGTAAAACAACTCGATTCATCTGGAAACCTCGATCTACTTGTAAAGTTATGGTAACAAGATTTAAACCTTCGAGATTGTAAGGTGTTAGGTTTCCTTGAATTTAGAATGAATCTCTAAATATAGATTTACGGGAAACTATTCGTACCTCTAAATTGATCAAGCGACTCAAAATACTGAATTGACTGAAATGACTAAAAGTACTGTAAATACTATTATGGTTAAATTAATCGAAATGACAGTATTGAAAAAAAGGGATAAAGTATTCTCGGACATCGAGGTTTGCCATTAACTGGAAGGATGAATAAACCCTTGAGTTCTGAAATGAATGAAGTGGTTGGAGGTACCGAAATTTTTTGAATGGCTGAAACACCCACGAGTACTTAAATGATTGAAATACTATATATGGTTCAATTGATAGGAATGATGGACATCCCGAGCTTCAGAATGACTAAAATACCCCTTGACTGGAATAAGTAGATTGACTTCTATAAAATTCTAGAAATGTCAATAAAGTTTAAAATGATTGAAATGCCCTTAAGGGTTGAAGCATGACTCATGTATATCAATCACTCATGATATTAATATAAGGTTGGAAGTTTTTCCGCGCAGAACATAAGTTTGACTACTCCGCGGCAAGTCTGATGGTGAAATATGAAAGCAACCGTTCAGATATACGTTACAGCTGGATACATTAGAAGGGTTGGTTAGTAATGCAAGGTTGGGGTATGTTATTTCGAATGTTTTGGAGGCTCGATAAACTTCTGGAAATCTTAAATATTGTAAATCACAATTTCCTCATGATTGGGCTAAATTACAAATCCACTCTAATAGTTAAATGACCAAAATGCCCTCATTGGCCAAAGTGATCAAAATAGCCCTGAATGTATCTGATATCGTGAGAGACCTTGACATGGAAACCTCTGAATGCTTGGTTGGAAACCTGATGAGCAACTAGAATTTTTTGAGCCACTGTTTATGCCTTGTTAGTATAAATTACCAAAATGCCCATGTGTGATAAAATGACTATAATGCCCTTGTAGGCTTAAATGAGAAAATCACTCATGATATGCCTAAACTCTCAAAGATCTTGATGTATCATCTCCCGAATATCTGGTTTGAACTGTTAGTACAAACCCCTCTTTTAATAGGGGCCTCGTTTCAGAAACCCGTTCAAGTGGTCAAAAGTTTAATGTGTTCTCCTCCGTAAATTCCAAGTATCTCCAAGAAACAAACTGTTCCACCTAGTGTGTTCCATGTGTGCCACACGACTTTTTTGCATACTGATTTACATGTTATAGTACTGATTACATACACACTTGATTGACATACTTGAACTCACATGACATGTTTTATAATTAAGCACGACCGTACTATATTTCTGGTATTTGCCTATGCACCCGATATGACAAACATGCTATATGGATAAAGTGTTACTAAAAATACAGTTATTGATTAATGAACTATTGATGATCTAATTCACTAGGGTACTTGGGACATGATATGAAGTTCCTGTCGGCTCAGCCCTGATCCAGCTGGTAAGTTCGCCCGTATTCGGATCCTAAGCTTCGGCTAGGTCCGCCCGTATTCGGATCCTAAGCTTCGGCTAGGTCCTCCCGTTTTTGGATCCTAGGCTTCGGCCAGGTCCGCCCGTTTTCGGTTCCTATGCTTCGGCAAGGGCCGCCTGTATTCTAAGGTATATCCTTAGGATGGTACCCACGCCCAATGGGCTCGGGTTAATGCTTGTACATGATACTACACTAGGGAAAACTATATACTGGAGTATGGTTGGAGGGTAAATAAAGAATTAAAATGAACTTTATGGCTACTTGAAACAAATGTATTTTAAATAAAAAGGTTTACTGCATTGTTACATTTCATGCTTTAACGTTGCACTGTTGGAACACACTAGACACTAAACTCTCTGTTTCCACCTCCGTATGTTACTAGCCTATATAATTCCCATCTAATTCACGATGTTTGAATAAAGAACACATATCGTATTCTCGAGTATGATGCTACTTCGAAATAGTAGAACAGAAAATGGAGATTGTTACTACATGGAACATCATGAAAATGTTATGCCTACCATATATCTGCATGAACTTATAGCATCTTTTGGTAGTTCTGTATTAGTAAGCTTTTTCAAGCTCACATTGTTTTTACCATCGCAGGTTAAAAGAACATATCATGGTATAACATTTGACATCGGTGTTTGGAGTTCTTTCGGCGTTGCTTTTGGAGTACAGTACTGTATAGTTAGTGGGCATGTATGTCATGTATTGTTTTATGATAGTATTTGTAAAGCACTTTCTAAAATTTCTATTATGTGTTTAAATGACTTCCCGAATTGATATTTTAAACAAAAGTTGATTTTACAGTTTAATAAGTGTTTTGAAGAAATATGTTTTTATGTGTATTTTTACTGTGGGTCGCTCTTGTGACCCTAATGTAACTTTCTAAGATCCGTTGTAACGCATAGGCGGGTCTAGGGGGTTATATTTAGTGGTATCAGAGCTTAGAGTTGCGTCATTCTGGGTAGATCGGTCGATCGTCTGTCATAGGGTGTATGGTCTATGCATGCCCCTTTATCATATCCGTACTCCTCAGTGCCAAAACTTCGATGTCAAATCTCTTTTTCTGAAATAATTAAATCTATGTATTATGCCCTACATAGCTCGATCTGTAATTGCAAAAAACTCCATACCGTTCGCCTATGCTTTGGATTAAATTGATGGATTTGAATCAAGATAAAGAAACTAAGATGGTTAATGCCTATGGAATTGAAGATATGAATTAGATAGAGAATGAAGGTTTGATCATATGAGTTAAATGATATAAGATTACATGTAAGGTAGCTCGGTGATGATGATTGTGTTTGAGAATATTCTAATGAAAATTTGATAAAAGTATTACGAATTTAAAAGAAAGGTGTCCGCGAGATTGGTGGAAGTATATATTATGGGGACATCTATTATGCACGAAGTAAACGATTATCAGAGTATTACGCTGAGGGTAAGTGACATATGTTTAAAACCTTGGTTATGTTTGATCGGTTAGAAGAAAGATATTTTTGGGGAAACATGGCACAGTGTACTGTCACATGTATCTTACTAATTGAAACGTTATGTTACATCCTGATTCTGGAAGGCTCTGTGGGAGGCATTGAGTACTTATCCCTGATTGAGACCAGTTATGATAAATGTTATTAGACAAGGGTTTGCTTGGCATTGTTTGAAGTTCGATATGGAATCAAACATTGTACTGAAATTAGTTGGTTCGGGATGTATAATGGGATGACTTTGAGTCCAAAGACAACCCGGATGATTGAAGGCACTACCAAATTGATCCGTGATCATCTGAGAGTTCCGAGGAATAAGAATACTCTGATGGAAAACTTTTAGTAGATTGATGGATGAAAGTGTAGTTTTTTCATTCCTCTAACTCTAGTAAATATCGAGGACGAAATTTGTTTTAGGGTGGGAGAGTTGTAACACCCCAAAAAATAATAAAAGTCTGAATTAGCCCACCTACCATATTGAATGCAACCACCCTAGATCTGAAAATATCAGATGGATCTGGAAAATCTGAAGACTTCCCATCTTCCTTTTTTATCTCCGCCGTGCCGTCGATCTTCCTCACGGTTGCGACGTGGTCGTCACCGCCGGTGCCAGAGTGCTCGTCGTCGAGTCCCGAGCCAAATGCCCTTAGCCACTCGTTCAGCTGCCGTCTCGATCGCCGGCCATCGTGCTTCAACGGTTCGTCAAACCTAGGGTTGAGGACCCTCTCGGTTTTTCATCGATTCCAGCCACCGTGGGCGTTCGTTCGCCCTGCTGTCGCCATCCTTAGACTCTCCGTTCCAAGCCGAGCAAAACCCATATCACCGATCGTCGAACAGCGACCGTTAGACCGTCGTCGGAGCCACGACATTTTTGAGTGTTTACCGTCAGTTTCGGTATTCATAGTTCCTTGTTTTCGGGATGTTGAGGACGTCGCATTCGGGTTCGAGAGTGATCGAATGGAGTACCATGACTGACCGATATAGCAAGGATTAAAGGTAATACACTACTACCTCTAGTATGCTTTATGAACATGTTGGTATTCGGTTAATGCATGCATGAATATGATAAAGAGTGTTGTTAACTCTGCTTAAGTCAAACCATATATGAAATTGATTATGATAACCTAGAAATGATCGAAATGTTCGAATAAGAAAGTTAATAAATGTAAGGATCTGGAGTTCATTAAATTAATTAATAAGGCGGCTAATCTCCAAACCTGATTATTGATGTCAAATGAGTAAATGCTAGAAATATTTGGTTATGAAATTACGAAAATGCCCTTGAGGAATGAGAATGACTAAAATACCCTTGGAATTGAAAGCGATCTAGAAATCTACAGTGGATATGGTAAAACAACTCGATTCATCTGGAAACCTCGATCTACTTGTAAAGTTATGGTAACAAGATTTAAACCTTCGAGATTGTAAGGTGTTAGGTTTCCTTGAATTTAGAATGAATCTCTGAATATAGATTTACGGGAAACTATTTGTACCTCTAAATTGATCAAGCGACTCAAAATACTGAATTGACTGAAATGACTAAAAGTACTGTAAATACTATTAAGGTTAAATTAATCGGAATGATCGTATTGAAAAAAAGGGGATAAAGTATTCTCGGACATCGAGGTTTGCCATTAACTGGAAGGATGAATAAACCCTTGAGTTCTGAAATGAATGAAGTGGTTGGAGGTACCAAAATTTTTTGAATGGCTGAAACACCCACGAGTACTTAAATGATTGAAATACTATAAATGGTTCAATTGATAGGAATGATGGACATCCCGAGCTTCAGAATGACTGAAATACCCATTGACTAGAATAAGTAGATTGACTTTGATAAAATTCTAGAAATGTCAATAAAGTTTAAAATTACTGAAATGCCCTTAAGGGTTGAAGCATGACTCATGTATATCAATCACTCATGATATTAATATAAGGTTGGAAGTTTTACCGTGCAGAACATAAGTTCAACTACTCCACGGCAAGTCTGATGGTGAAATATGAAAGCAACCGTTCAGATATACGATACAGCCGGATACATTAGAAGGGTTGGTTAGTAATGCAAGGTTGGGGTATGTTAGTTCGAATGTTTTGGAGGCTCGATAAACTTCTGGAAATCTTAAATATTGTAAATCATAATTTTCTCATGATTGGGCTAAATTACAAATCCACTCTAATAGTTAAATGACCAAAATGCCCTCATTGGCCAAAGTGATCAAAATAGCCCTGAATGTATCTGATATCGTGAGAGACCTTGCATGGAAACCTCTAAATGCTTGGTTGGAAACCAGATGAGCAACTAGAATTTTCTGAGCCACTGTTTATGCCTTGTTAGTATAAATTACCAAAATGCCCATGTGTGATAAAATGACTATAATGCCCTTGTAGGCTTAAATGAGAAAATCACTCATGATATGCCTAAACTCTTAAAGATCTTGATGTATCATCTCCCGAATATCTGGTTTGAACCGTTAGTACAAACCCCTCTTTTAATAGGGGCTTCATTTCAGAAACCCGTTCAAATGGTCAAAAGTTTAATGTGTTCTCCTCCGTAAATGCCAAGTATCTCCAAGAAACAAACTGTTCCACCTAGTGTGTTCCATGTGTGCCACGCGACTGTTTTGCATACTGATTTATATGTTATAGTACCGATCACATGCACTTGATTGACATACTTGAACTCACATGACATGTTTTATAATTAAGCACGACCGTACTATATTTCTGGTATTTGCCTATGCACCCGATATGACAAACATGCTATATGGATAAAGTGTTACTAAAAATACAGTTATTGATTAATGAACTATTGATGATCTAATTCACTAGGGTACTTGGGACATGATATGAAGTTACTTTCGGCTCAGCCCTGATCCAGCTGGTAAGTCCGCCCGTATTCAGATCCTAAGCTTCGGCTAGGTCCGTCCGTATTCGGATCCTAAGCTTCGGCTAGGTCCGCCCGTTTTCGGATCCTAGACTTCGGCCAGGTCTACCCGTTTTCGGTTCCTATGCTTTGGCAAGGGCCGCCCGTATTCTAAGGTATATCCTTAGGATGGTACCCACGCCCAATGGGCTCGAATTAATGTCTGTACATGATACCGCACTGGGGAAAACTATATACTGGAGTATGGTTGGAGGGTAAATAAAGAATTAAAAATAACTTTATGGCTACTTGAAACAAATGTATTTTAAATAAAAAGGTTTACTGCATTGTTACATTTCATGCTTTAACGTTGCACTGTTGGAACACACTAGACACTAAACTCTTTGTTTCCACCTCCGTATGTTACCAGTCTATATAAATCCCGTCTAATTCACGATGTTTGAATAAAGAACACATATCGTATTCTCGAGTATGATGCTACTTCGAAATAGTAGAACATAAAATGGAGACTGTTACTACATGGAACATCATGAAAATGTTATGCCTACCATATATATGTATGAACTTATAGCATCTTTTGGTAGTTCTGTATTACTGAGCTTTTTCAAGCTCACATTATTTTTACCATCGCAGGTTAAAAGAACATATCATGGTATAACATTTGACATCAGTGTTCGGAGTTCTTTCGGCGTTGCTTTTGGAGTACGGTACTGTATAGTTAGTGGGCATGTATGTCATGTATTGTTTTTTGATAGTATTTGTAAAGCACTTTCTGAAATTTCTATTATGTGTTTAAATGACTTCCCGAATTGGTATTTTAAATAGAAGTTGATTTTACAGTTTAATAAGTGTTTTGAAGAAATATGTTTTTATGTGTATTTTTATCGTGGGTCGCTTTTGTGACCCTAATGTAACTTTCTAGGATCCGTTGTAACGCATAGGCGGGTCTAGGGGGTTACAGAAGTACTCTTCCTATCGATTTTACACCCCCCATAATCCACATCCTAGTAAGCATGAAGGTTGAAGGTCGAGTCTCTAGGGTACCAAAGACCTAAACAAGGAGTGTCTCTAAGGTACCTAAAGATTCTCTTAACGACTATAAGGCGAGACTCTCTAGAACTAGCTTGAAACCTAGCATACAAGCAAACACTAAACAAAATATTCGGTCTACTTGCGGTAAGGTAAAACAAAGATCCAATCATTGAGCGATAAAGCTTAGAGTCAACACACTTACCTCCTTCATCTTTGTCAATCTTCGTAGATGAGCTCATTGGTGTGGCTTGAGGTTTTGCATTCTCCAAGCCAAACTTCTTGAGCATATCCTTGATGTACTTTGCTTGATTGATGAAGGTGCCATCCTTCCTTTGCTTGATTTGGAGTCACAAAAAGAATGAGAGCTCCCCCATCATGCTCATCTCGAATTCACCTTGCATTAACTTAGAAAACTTTTTGCAATGACACTCATTAGTAGATCCAAAAATAATATCATCAACATATATTTGTACTACTAAGATGTCATTTTTATACCTTTTTATGAAAAGTGTAGTGTCCACCTTACCTTTTTCAAATAAAAAGTTTGAAAGTCTTTCATACCAAGCTCTAGAAGCTTTTTTTTAAACCATAAAGTGCTTTGGTTAGTTTGAAAACATGATTTGGAAATTTTGAGTCTACAAAACCCGGTGGTTGTTCCACATACACTTCCTCATTTATAAAACCATTTAAAAATGCACTTTTAACATCCATTTGAAAAGGCTTGAAATCATGATAACATGCATATACAAGCAACATCCTAATAGCCTCCATTCTAGCTACAGGTGCATAGGTTTCATCAAAATCTATTCCCTCTTCTTGAGTGTAACCTTGAGCAACTAATCTAACTTTATTTCTCACAATGTTACCACTCTCATCTAGTTTGTTCCTAAATACTCGTTTAGTTCCTATAGTAGATTGATTACTAGGCCTTTCAACTAATGTCCAAACATTACTTCTCTCAAATTGATTTAACTCGTCTTGCATAGCCATAATCCAAAAGTCATCTTTTAATGCTTCTTTAATGTTCTTAGGCTCTATGCATGAGATAAAAGCAACATGATTCACGAGTTTAAGGGAAGATCTAGTAGTTACCCCATTGGATGGATCGCCCAAGATTTCACCACCTTTGACATAGTTATACTCCCTTGGGTAGCTCACTTCTTTTTCCTCAAGAGTCAAGTCATTCAAGGCTTCAAGAGGTGGATCTTGTGTATCATCTTCTTTCATTGGAATCTCATCCTCCTTTGAAGTTTGTTCTCCATCAAAGGCATCAAGGATTCCTACATCATCATCATCACAAGAATCCTTCCTCGGAAGGAGGTTATCATCGAATACAACATGAATAGACTCTTCTACTACTAAAGTTCTCTTATTAAATACACGATAGGCTTTAGAGTTTAAGGAATAACCTAAGAAAATAACTTCATCACTTTTAACATCAAATTTACCTAAGTTATCTTTTCCATTATTTAAAACAAAACACTTGCAACAAAATGGATGAAAACAGCTAATGTTAGGCTTTTTAGATTTTAAAATCTCATATGGTGTTTTCTTTAAAAGTGGCATAATCATTACTCGGTTTACAATGTAGCAAGCGGTGTTTGTGGCTTCCACCCAAAAATATTTAGGTAAATTGTTTTCACAAAGCATGGTTCTAGCCATTTCTTGTAAAGTTCTATTTTTCCTCTCAACTACCCTATTTTGTTGAGGAGTTCGAGGAGCCGAAAAAATTGTGGCTAATATCATTTTCATTTAAAAACTCTTCAAAACCTAGATTTTGAAATTTGGTTCCATGATCACTTCTAATATGGGAAATTTTAAGTTCAATATCATTTTGAGTTAATTTTGAAAATGTGATGAATTTTTATAAAACCTCATCTTTAGTACTTAAGAATAGAACCCAAGTAAATCTAGAATAGTCATCAACAAGTACAAATGCATACGATTTACCACCTAAGCACATAGTTTTAATAGGCCCAAATAAATCCATGTGAATAAGTTGTAAACACCTACTTATAGAAACATCATTAATGGATTTAAAGGATGATTTATGTTGTTTACCCTTAGAGCATGCATCACAAATTTTGTCATTTGAGAACTTAATTTTGGGTAAACCTCTAACTAGATCTAGGGAAACTATTTTTTCTAAAACACTAATGATAGCATGTCCTAGTTTCCTATGCCATAGCCATGCATCATTTTCATTTTGTGCAACAAAACATGCATGAGATGTATGAATGTCATCTAAATGCAACAATTTTGCACACCAATGAGCATTATATTATTTGATTTAATGTCAACAATTTTGCACACATTTTTATCAAATAAGACATTAAACCCTTTGTCACATAATTGACTAATGCTCAATAAATTATGTTTTAGACCATCGACATATAAAACATTTTCAATGAGAATAGTAGAGTGATTACTTATGGATCCAATACCTTTGATGTGGCCTTTGGAGTTGTCACCAAATGTCACTACTCCTCCACTTTTTGGCTTTAAGTCCATGAATCGACTATTGTCTCCGGTCATGTGCCTCGAGCATCCACTATCAAGGTACCATGAGTTTTGACTTTGTGCTTTGGCCTTGTAGCAATGCTCCCCCTACAAACAAAGATATTAAACTTCGGTTTTTAGTACCCAAATCATTTTGGGTCCACGAGTGTTAGCTCCCAAAAGCTTGGTTCCCTTAGGAATCCAAGGTGACATAGCAACAACATTATTAGACTTGACGAGTTCCTTAGGAACCCATACACTTCTAATCTTCTTAGTTCTATTATGCCTATGGAAGCCACTTTGTTTGTAGTTATGTGTCTTTCTTTTAGGTTGGTTAGTTTTAGATGATTCACCTTTTTCATGTTTCACATTACCAACATTTTTGAAAGACTCCTTGAGCTTGTTAGAAAGACCTAAACAATCTTATTTCTCATTGCAATAGTGAACACCAAAGGGTGTTAGAAAGACACATAACATTATTAGGTTTGTAGTTATGTGTCTTTCTAACACCCTTTGGTGTTCACTATTGCAATGAGAAATAAGATTGTTTAGGTCTACATTTTCATCTTGAAATAATTTAAGTTCATCTTGTAAACCTAAGATCTTTTTCTCAAATTTTAAGTTAGCTTGAGAAAGTGAGTCATTTTTATCATTTAATTCCGAAATAATCTTTTTATTTCTAATGACCGACTCTTTATACTTCTCAACTAACTCATCGTATACCTCTTGTAACTCATCATAAGCATCATGCAATTCATCAAATGTAAAATCAAAAGATGATGAGTTAGAGGTTACCATGGAGGAATCGTCCTCAAGAGCCATGAGGCAAAGGTTGGCCACTTCGTGTTCCTCATCCTCGGATGACTCCTCGTCACTCCAAGTAGCAAGCTTGGCTTTGAGCTTCTTCTTCTTCTCAAAGCCTTTTTTCTTGAGTTAAGGGCACTCTAAACGAATGTGACCTGGTTTTTTGCACTCAAATCAAATGATTTGATCCCTCTCTTCTTCTTTGTTTTTGGTTTTGAAGTCCATTCTTCGTTGAATCTTCTTTCCTCGGTTGGACCTCATAAACCGTGAGAACCTTTTGGCTATCATAGCCAATTCTTCTAGGTCTTCCTCCTCACTAGAAGTGCTCTCCTCATGTAGTGAAGCTTTGAGAGCCACTCCTATCTTCTTCTTCTTTTCTACCTCTAGCTTCTCCACTCTTCTCTCTTCCTTTTTCTTTTCATCTTCCCTTCCTTGCTTCATTATCTCATGAGTTAGGAGAGAACCCACTAGCTCATCGAGTTTGAGTGTCTTCAAGTTTTTGGCCTCAATGATGGCGGTTCTCTTCCCATCCTAAGATTCGGGAAGTGAGTAGAGTAGCTTCCGGACTAGTTTGTCTTCCGAGATTATCTCTCCAAAACCCTTTAGCCCGTTGACGATTTTTGAGAAACGATCGAACATCTTTGACACAGTTTCGTTGGGCTCCATTTTGAAATTCTCATAACTAAGATTGAGAATTCTAATCTTTGTCTCCTTCACATCACTCGTTCCTTCATAAGTGGTCTCTAGTGTATCCCACACTTCTTTGGCACTTTCAATGGAGGAAACTTTGGAGTAGATGTCGGGACCGAAAGAGTAAAACAACATATGAAGAGCTTTATCATTGATTTGAATCTTCTTTCTCTCTTCTTCACTCATCTCATTTTTCTTCTTTAGCACCAATCTTCCTTCGTCGTCTCTCTTCATCGGAATATAGGGACCATCTTCAATGGCATCCCAAACTAGATAATCATTGGATTTGATGAAGAAGCGCACTCGGTTCTTCCAAAAATGTTAGTTATCACCGTTGAAGAAAGGCAGTTTGGTGGTTGATTGAGACTCGTACATGCTTGACCCGGAGGTAGATGCCATGACTTGATTTTTGGATAATCACACTCTTCCTAGGAACTCCTCTTATGGTTGTTAATCCTTCAAAGAGGTAGGCTCTAATACCAATTGTTGAGTGGATCAATGAATTGATCAAAGCCAAGAGGGGGTGAATTGGGTTTTTAAAAATTGTTGAAGTAAATAGAAAGGCTAAAAATGAAGAACTAGGAATTTTAGAGTGGTTCAAGTTCCAAATGAATTCTACATCCATTACCTTAGCTACCACTAAGGATTTCTAACAATCCACTAATTGTTCTTCCCCTTTTCAAGGCTTAGGAGGTAACCTTTACACAACCGGTCAAATTTTCTACCCAAAATTTGACCAAACCCTCACAAGAGTACAAAGAAGAATTAAAGGCAAGAAAGATATCTCTCAATACACGATTGTCACTTTAAGTACAAACACTCAACCCAAATTTGATAAAAAAAAAAGATTAGAATTGAACACTATACAATTTGGGGTTTACAAGAGATTGGAAAATAAGCACTTTGAGCTTGGATTTTTGCTAGGATGTTTATCTTTGATGCAATAGTTTTTGCTGGTCTTCAATTAGCTTCAATTTATATCTTCTCTATCAATTCTAGCCGTTTGGGTGGTTAGGGTATTGATTATAGCCATTGGGACCCTCTCTTTCCACCATAAATGCACTTATGCAGCTTACCGTATCGGTACACGAGGACCCGTATCGATACCTGTCTCAAAACAGAAAGAGCTGTTGCACAATAACAAGAGGGCGTATCGATACGCGTGTAAGTGTATCGGTACGGTACATAAACCATTTCGATACGGGGAACATCTGTATCGATGCAATTAATTCAACATAGCTCACTAGAAGTTTTCGTATCGATACGTGTGGAATTGTATCGGTACGCTATTCAAACTCCTTCAATTTTACATAGGAGCGTATCGATACAGATTCAATCTGTTTCGATACGCTAAGGGGCGTATCGAAATGCGTCTTTCCGGTAGCCAACTTTGTAAAAAATGTATCGATACTGTTGGAAGCGTATCGATACGCCTGGACGTTTTTCAATACTTTGGCTTTGGAATACTTAGAAAATATTTGGAGTTTGAGTTTTTCAAATCAGATTAAAGCCTTGGTGATTTATAAATCATTTGAGGGACTTAGAAATCTATTTCAAGTTTTCAATTTAATCCTTAACATACTTTGTTATATCAAAATCAAACATAGGTTTTACACTTCTCGAAGAATCAATATCCTTACGAAGGTAAAGGGAATGAGTCCCAAAGGTACTTGCTAGGCTCATACGAATAATCAATATTCTTACATGAGCAAAGTGTGTTCCCCCCACTTAAACGAACGGGACAAAGCTCGGGTATAGAGCTCGGAATTAAGTTTTAAATGCGTAAAATAGAATTATATTCAATAAACGGACAAATAAATTGAACCTATTATGAACTTGCAAATTCCATTAGTTTTTAAGAAAAACCCTTTTTTGAAAACAATTTGAAATTAATTTGTGGTCTGACCCTCTTTTGTTTTTTTATTTATAAATAAAATGTCCCCGGCGGAGTCGCCAAGCTGTCGCAACCCTTTCGAGCTTCGACTTTTTAGAAACTTTAAAAATACGGAGTCGCCACCAATCTTTTTAAAAAAGTGTGATTGGATCACTTTAAAGCAGGGTTATTTTAATAAAACATTTCATTTTATTAAAACAACGGTTTTGGTCTGTGAAAACCAAAAAACATATTCGGGGATCGGTTACGCGTGGGGAAGGGTTAACACCCCACAACGGCCAAAATTGGTACCTCATTGATTTCAAAAATGTTTTCAAAAATTGGAATTTACAAGTTCACGAAGGTTCGATTTTATTTGTCCATTTAATGAATATAAATTCATTTTAATGGTCTTATCACCTGGGAAATAAACTTTAATTACCACCAACACTTCTAGCGCTAACCCGTCATTCTCGTTTGATAAGACACCGCATTAATTTAATTTCACTTTTCAAACAACAAAGAAATTTGATGTGTTGAAATTTTTATTTATTCTAAATTGAAATTTATTCTTAAAAGAATCTAATTTTTTATTCTTAATTGGGGGTTTGAATTTTATTAAGTGTGTTTTATTCTTTGTGAAGAAAGTTTTTCGACAAACAAATCTCTAATCTAATCTTGAAGAACTTAGTCCTAAGGTTAAACATATTTCTAAAAGGCAAACAATACAAACAAAGCAAACTTGAAGTTTTTTTTTGGATTTTTCATTTAAGAAGCTTTACATTTTTTAATTTTCTTTAAAGGGGATTTTTATTCCTTTATTCTTTCTCTTTTTCTAAAATTTAAACCATTTTAATTTGGTATTTTTACTTTTTAAATTTTTGTTTTCACTTAATTTTATTTCTATTTCAAGATGATACTCTATGTTTGAAATATTTTTAATTTTTAAAGCTTTTATTACTTGAAAAATCTTTTTACTTTTTATGTTTTAAGATTTTCTAATTTTTGAAAATGTTGATTTTTGAGAATTTTTATGTTTTTATTTTCAAACCTTTTATTTCTGAACCTTTTTTTAAAAATTTTAAGTTTTAAAACCCTTTTATTTCTATATATTCTAAAATTTCAACTTTTAAACTTTTGGTGTTTCTATTTTTTTTTGTTTTTTAATCCTTTTTATTTGAAATGTTTTTGTTTAGTTTTCTTTCGAATTTTAATTGTTTTTATAGTTGAGAATTTAAAATTTTTAAACATTATTTCTTTATTTTAATTTTAAAACCTTTTATTTTTTAATTCACAAGGAACTTTTTTTTTAAATATTAAAAGCTTTTATTTTAGAAATCAAAGTTTTCTTTCAAGTCCCTTATTTTAAAATTTCTTTACTTTTAGCCACCTTTATTCATCTAATTTTTAATTTTAAAGAAGGAATAAATTTCAAAACCTTTTTTTTAAAAAACACTTAACTTCCAACAACTTCGAATTTTAATTTTTAAAGATGTAAATGGATTGAAACCTCCAAAAACAAGATTTTTTTATTTATGTAAGAACATGAAAGATTAAACTTAATCAGAAAAATTAAACCACAAATTGAACTTTTACCGAACACTAAATCCAATCTCTCAATTCCAAAATGCAACCTAAAAACATGAACAAACACAAAAAAAAATCAACCAAGATAAGAAAACAAAAAAAAGACAAATAAACAATGCAAGAAAAGGAATTTACCGGAAGCGAAGAATTTACGAGTAATCTCCACCCGAACCGACTCTGATCGTCACCAAAAATTGACTCAAAGCTATCCCAAAGCTTGAACACACTTCAATAATTTTCCAGCAAACTCAGAGAAATTTCCAACGGATTTTCGGATGATTTTCTAAGTAGTTTCTCTTTCTTCTAATTGGTAATGAACAAAGGGGGTTTAGGGGCTATTTATACTACCACTTGAGCTTGCAAATCAAGGAAAATTCATATTTTAATCCCCGAATTGAAGCCAAAATCAGATAGAGGGCTTGATTCTCGGCAAAAGCCCTAAAAAATCATCCATTTTGGTTCGAATTTGGAGACGAATTTCTTCCTAAATTCGAGCCTAGGTTTTGACCCTTTTCTTCTGTTTTTTGTAGATTCATGCGGTGGTAGGAGACAACAACGATGAAACGCGTCGATCGGTACCATCGACGTCAACCGTCGTGCCCCAAAGATGGCAGGCGGACGTCCGACAGCCGGCTGAGGCGTTTTTGAATAGAGGTTTGGGGAGCCAGCTCGTGCGCGTGAGCCCTTTTTTTACTGTTTTTTGTTGTTTTTATTGGTATTTTTTTATTTTTGCTTGATCTAATCTTGGCCTTTGATCCTTATTGCTCCAAATCTAACGGCCTATATTAAACCTGAAGGAAAAAAAAAAGAAAAATGGGTTAGTTTGAGCCATTTAAAAAAAGAAATAAAATGAGCTTCTTTATTATATTTTGGGGTGGGCTTTTACATCATATATTAAAAAAGTAGACTTATTAATGGGAACCTTATTTAATCCAAATAGACTCTTTTTTATGTTTTGCACTTTTATCATTTTTTGGCTTTAATAATAATAATAATAATAATATAAGAAGTAAAAATCTAGTGACAATACCAGCATATTAAGCGAGAAGGCAATAGAGTGGCCGATCGAATGGCATGGTTGACATCGGAGGATGATTTTGCAGTACATGGTTATGAATTTCCCTATTGGAAATTGGTAATTTTTTACGGTTAGATAATGATGGTTAGGTCTAGTTGATATAATAGGTGTTGGTTGCCGAGTTTTGCTCGTAGTTTATTTTTGTAATTGTTTTTATGTGTATTTTTTTCTTTCGACTGGATTTTAGGGTTTAATGAGGCAAATAAAAATATTTTTTTTATTTAAAAAACCCTCAATTCTAAAACTGTAAGTGTTTTTTTATCAATGTTGTAATATTGTATTATGATTACATTTAATACATTATTTTTTATTTTCATTTAAGTTAAATAAAAATTATTACTTTTTATCAATTTTAAATACCATATTTCGATCATTTTTATTTTATTTAAGTTTATGATAGATTTTTTTGTTATTTTAAATGATTTTTTTTATCAAAACTCCAGGAAGAAATGACTGACAACACGTTTTTCATGTAAATTGAGAAAAATAGTATCCACTATTGAACTACAAAGTAGGACAAGGTCACCTTAACAGAGTGCACATTTACCATATGAGATGAAAAATTATATTATGGGCGCGTCTTATCTACCTACCTAAGATATAGTCCTAACCAATATAATTAATACATGTCATTCATATTTTACATTAAGCATTTATCCAAATTATGTTTTAATTAATATAATAAATTGGAAACTACAACTTGATGTTCATTGATGATTTGTTTTACAGTACAAGACAACCATTGGACAGTCACTCATTTTATTTAAGAGCACAATCCTGAGTTGGCAACTCCTTCTAAAAGACAATTACTTAGATCAGCGAGATCTCTTCCGACAGACTATGATAATGTCATTAGTTCACTGGTTAGTATTGAGATACGTCCTACAGATGTTTTTTCTTACATGTCGAATGAAGCATATGGATATGAAAATGTTGAGTTTACAATGCGAGATTGCAATAATTATGTTAATAGACAGAAGATGGTGGTTATTGAAACGGGAGATGGCCAAAGCTTACTTAACCACTTCAAGGTTAGAGCAAGTGAAGATTCAATGTTCCTTTACACAATTCAAGTTGATCAAAAAAATCGAATGAAAATTTTCTTTTGGAAAGATGGTAGATCAATAATTGATATAATTGTTTTTGGTGATATTATGGTTTTCGATACAACATACCACACCAATAGGTATAATATGATTTGTGCTCCATTTGTAGGGATTAACTATCATCGACAAACTATAATGTTCGGTTGTACTTTTCTATTAGATGTGACATGTGCTTCTTTTACATGGTTTTTCAAGTCTTTTTTGCAATCAATGAAAAATCAATCACCAAAGTCCATAATGACATATCAGGATTATACAATTAGCAAAGTAATTGGAGAAGTATTTCCTGATTCATGTCACAGATTGTGTCTATGGCATATTTCTAAAAACGCTCCTTCCCATCTTGGTAGTCTTAATGCAAATGTTGAATTTCATTCTTTATTTCACAAATGCATACAAGGTTGTGAATCAGAGACAAAATTCGAGGAAACTTGGAAAAAATGATAAGTGTCCAGACGCTTCAAGATCATAGATGGTTGAATGGTTTATATAAATTTCGCGAAAAAATGAGTACTGCTTTTAGCATTGATATCTTTTCTTCTCAAATTAAATCTTCGCAGAGAGCTGAAGTCACAAATAATGTTTTACATGGTATTTCGAAGGCCATTACTTCTCTCACGGAATTCGTTTTAGATTTTGAGAATTTAGTTGCAAGATGGCATTCTTCTGAAGGCGAGAAAGATTTTCAATGCAAAAATGGATTAGTTACATGTGCAATTAAAAACTGTGTTATTTTAGTTTATGCATTGAAAGTTTATACACATGAAATATTCAAGTGTTTTCAGAAAAAATTTCTTGATGAAATTCCATTGACTTGGAGGGAAGTTGATCGAGATGGCACAATTTATACATATAAAGTGATGATGGAGGAAAATGTTTCAAGAAAACGAACAGATAAATTTGACACATCTACCATGGAGATTTATTGTACTTTCAAGAAGTTTGATTATTGTGGATATCTTTGCTCTCATGCTTTGCGAATTCTTAGTGTTACAAATGTTAAAAAAATCCCTAAGCAGTACATCTCCAAAAGATGGACTAAAGATGCTAATAAGAATATGCATGGTGATAATGTTTGTTGGTAATGCTTCAAGAAATTACCAAAGACAAAGCTATATCCCACATTGGTTGGGAAAATAGCTAGGGAAGGGTATTTATACCCATGCTTCCTCCCTCCCTTGTTGAGTGGGAAAGAACAAGGGAAGTCCTCGCGCGCCGCCGCCGCCGCCGTCCGGCTCGGGCTCGGGTAACACGTGTCTTCGACACGTACGTTCAGAATTTTATTTAATTTGATTCGAACGTTCAAAACGGTTTGATTTCAGTGCAGTTTATTCGAATATGTACAGTCTGTTCTGTGGATGAATTTAGACTGTTTTTCAGTCAAATTCAAGGTGTAACAGCACTGTAATGGCATGATTATTACAGAATTAAAATGGTGTTTATGAGAATCTGTTACAGCTGATTTAAGATTGCTGTTATACAGATTTAATTCTGTAATTATTTGTGCAAGTGAAATGTCTATTATAGACATGTTATACAGCCTATAAATAGAGATGTTGCATGCAGCATTTTATATCATCAAACACAACGAAAGCATTTCAATTCTCTCTGATTTCTCCACTTGTTCGAGCAGTTCCATTGTTGTTCACTCCGGGAGTCGAGTGTACGGTTCCAGGAGCGTCCGTGTGCACCTCGGGGGACAGCCTGTCAGTGAAGCGACTACACTGTTCGGGGCAGTTTTGTTTCTAAGGCAGTGGCCACCATACCACGACACGGTCCACAAAATTTACGTTCTGTTTTTGTTTATAATTTCTAGTCAGTGCTAACAGCCTTTTTGCAGTTCATATTACCAACAATTTAGAAACAAAACTATCTCCGATTCTGCAAAATGGCTTCTTCATCCGAAGTACAAAGCAAGCTTATTCCCGACCTTTCCAAGCTCGATGCTTTAGATGGCTTCAACTATCGAAGGTGGTCCCAACGTATACTTATCTTCTTTGAGCAATTGGACCTCGATTATGTGTTGCTCAACGATCCACCAATTGCACCACCTACCGTTGATGTTCCTGCCGATAACCAAGGCCAAACCGATGTTGCCGCCGATGTCCTTGCTGCTGCCACCTTTGCAAAATATCAGAAGGACAACAAGACGGTCCGTGGCCATCTCCTTAGTCACATGTCCAACAAATTATTTGACATGTATCTAAAGGAGAGGAGTGCAAAGGCGATATGGGATTCCTTGGACACCAAGTATGGCACCGATGATGCGGGGATCAAAAAATATGTCGTGGGAGAATGGTTGAAGTTCCAGATGACCGACAACAAGACTATCATGGACCAAGTTCATGACTATGAGAATCTTGTCTCGGACATCATAGCGGAAGGCATGCAAATGTGTGAAGTTTTGCAAGCAAACGTCCTTATCAAAAAGTTGCCAAAATCATGGTCTGATTACCGCAACTCCCTCAAGCACAAGAAAAGGGACATACCACTTCAGGAGCTGATCGGCCACATGAAAATCGAGGAGGCCAACCGTTTGAAAGATAAGGTTACGAACAATTTTAGTCACTTATCTTTTAAAACTAACATAGTTGAGTCTGGTGGTGCTTCAGGGTCCAAAAAGCCCTTTAAGAAAGGCCCTCCAAGCAAAAGGCCCAAACCACAAAAGACTACCAATTTCAAGAAACCCATGAAGGCTAAGCCCGACGTGAAAACCATGAAGTGCTACGTGTGTGGGCAAGCTGGTCACAAGGCGTACCAATGTCAGCACCGCTCGGACCGCCAGAATGAGACTAGACCACGCATGCATGTGACGGAGGACATGGATGATGATGTCATAGCCGCGGTGGTTTCGGAGGTCAACCTCGTAGAGAAGAACACCGAGTGGGTCGTAGACACCGGAGCTTCTCGACACTTCTGCGCAAAGAAGGTGTTCTTCACCGAATTCGAGGACGTGAAAAATGGTGAACATGTGTACATGGGGAACTCCAGCAGCTCTCAAGTGGTGGGCAAAGGCAAGGTTTTACTCAAGCTGACTTCCGGTAAAACTTTGGCCCTTAATAATGTCCTATATGTGCCTGCCCTGCGTAGAAATTTGATTAGTGGTGGCCTCTTAAATAAGGCAGGCATTAAGTTAGTTTTTGAGGCAGATAAACTTGTACTTTCCCGTAACGGTGATTATGTCGGGAAAGGTTTTTTAAGCGAAGGTTTATTTGTCATAGAAACTCAACTTAATGAAAATAATAAAGCTACCACTTCTGCTTATATTGTTGAGTCTATTGATATGTGGCATGCTAGATTAGGACACGTAAATATTCAATCCCTAAAGAAAATGATGAATATGAATATTTTGCCTAAACTGGACATAACAAACTATAATAAATGTGAAGTTTGTGTAGAAGCAAAGCATGCAAAACCTACCTTTAAAAATGTTTCTAAAAGAAAGACTGAACTGTTAGAACTTATTCATACTGATCTAGCAGACTTTAGAAACACTGAAAGTAAAGGAGGAAAACACTACTACATAACTTTTGTAGATGACTTCTCTAGGTATACAAAAGTTTATCTCCTAAGAACTAAAGGTGAAGCTGAAAATTTCTTTCTTATTTATAAGGCAGAAGTTGAAAATCAGTTAGATAGGAGAATAAAACGTGTTAGGTCTGATAGAGGTGGTGAATATGGATCCAATTTTCTAAAAGAGGTTTGTGAGACGAATGGCATAATACATGAAACTTCAGCCCCTTATTTTCCTCAACAGAACAGTATAGCCGAGAGGAAAAATAGAACTTTAAAAGAGATGATGAACTCATTGTTGATAAGTTCTGGGTTGTCTGACAACATGTGGGGGGAAGCCATTCTATCGGCTAATCATATTCTGAACCGAGTACCTCATAAGAAAATTGATTCTACCCCTTACGAATTATGGAAAGGGTATGCCCCAAATCTACAATACCTGAAAGTGTGGGGGTGTCTGGCCAAAGTAGGGTTGCCAGACTTTAAGAAGTCCACCATTGGACCTAAGACCGTTGATGCAGTGTTTATAGGCTATGCTTCTAACAGTGCCGCATACAGATTCATGACTTTACAAGACTTCTCTATTTGTGAATCTAGGGATGCTGTTTTCTTTGAAGAAATCTTTCCTCTCAAGAAACCTAGATTAAATGTTGAAACACAAATAGAAAACTTGCCATCCACTTCTTCTAGTGTGCCTGCTAGGTCTTCTCAAGAGATTGAATTTGAGCCTAGAAGAAGTAAGAGACAAAGAGTTGAAACCTCTTTTGGACCAGACTTCATAACTTCCTTCATTTCTGAGATAAATGACTTAGACACTCTTTCTGATCCTATAGCTCAAGCATATTTGTTAGATGAGGATCCTAAAACTTACGAAGAAGCTATACGATCTATTGATGCTAGTTTCTGGAAAAGCGCTATAAAAGATGAACTAGAATCAATAATGTCTAATCATACTTGGGAATTAGTTGACTTGCCTAGAGGATTTAAAACCATTAACAGTAAGTGGGTCTTTCGAAAGAAACTTAGACCAGATGGTTCTATCCAAAGGTATAAGGCAAGGCTAGTAGTCAAAGGGTTCACTCAAAGATTTGGTCAAGACTTCTTTGATACTTACTCTCCCGTCACAAAAATCTCAATGATCCGTGCATTGTTTGCACTAGCCTCCATTCACAAGTTGCAAGTACATCAAATGGATGTAAAGACTGCATTTTTGAATGGGGATCTAGATGAGGAGATCTATATGGAGCAACCTCTTGGCTTCGAGGCGCCTGGTATGGAAGGAAAAGTATGTAGACTTAAAAAGTCACTTTATGGCCTGAAGCAAGCTCCTAAACAGTGGTATGAGAAATTTCACAAAACTATTCTTAGTTTTGGTTTTGTTGTGAATGGTTCGGATGCATGCGTGTATTCGAGGATGTTTGGTACTGATTGTGTCATCATAAGCTTGTATGTTGACGACATGCTAATTTTCAGTACTAACATTGAGTCCATTAACAAAACTAAAAGTTTCTTGTCCACTAAGTTTGAGATGACTGACTTGGGAGAAGTCGATGTAATCTTAGGAGTCAAAGTAATCAAATCTGAAAAGGGATTTTCTTTAAGCCAGGCACACTATACTGAGAAAGTGTTAAAGAAATTTGACAGTTTTGATGTCGTCCCTGTTCGAACTCCTTATGACTCTAGCATACATCTCTTTAAGAATGAAGGAAGTAGCGTTTCTCAAACGGAATATGCCAAAATAATTGGCAGTCTGATGTTCTTAATGAACTGTATTCGGCCAGACATTGCCTATGCTGTTAGCAGACTCAGTAGATATACTCATAACCCTAGTGGTGAGCACTGGGTTGCTCTTAGACGCTTACTTAAGTACCTTAAGGGTACTATGGACTGGAGACTTGAGTTTGTTGGCTTTCCTGCTACATTAGAAGGATATTGTGACGCCAACTGGGTTTCCGATAGTGATGAAGTAAGCTCTACGAGTGGGTATGTATTTACTTTGGGAGGAGCAGCAATTTCTTGGAAGTCTTCAAAACAGACTTGTATTGCTCGCTCTACTATGGAGTCAGAGTTTATAGCTCTTGACTTAGCTGGGCAAGAAGCTGAGTGGCTAAGGAGTTTGTTAGCCGATATTCCGTTGTGGGGAACTCCGACTCCTCCTGTTTCCTTGTTGTGTGATTCACAAGCAGCGATTTGTGTTGCCAAGAGTCATGTTTACAATGGCAAAAAGATACACGTTCGCATAAGGCATGAATCTGTTAGACACTTAATAAGGAATGGAGTACTCTCTTTAGAGTATGTGAAGTCGGAAAGAAACCTAGCAGATCCGCTTACCAAAGGGTTAAGTCGGAAATTGGTCCTTGATTCGTCGAGGGGGATGAGTTTAAAGCCCATTGGTTGAGGATTTCATGGTGGATACCCAACTTAGTTATCTAAGTTCAATGTGGTCAAACGAAACCATGGAAAGACTCATAGTGTACATTTCTCACTGCCTATCCCTATGACGAATAATGTACATGCCCAGGTTGAGTACTATTACTCTTAATAAATTCATAGCCCAGGTTTTGGGTGGTCTTTGTGAGAAAGACTTGATGAATTTACCGAATCATGGTTGAATACTTATTCTTAATAAGTTCATAACACAAGTATGAATGTGTTGTCCTATTGAGAAGGACAAATATGGACTTACCGCCAGAAAGGTTGAGTTTCGAGAAACTCTTAATGAATTCAAAGTTTAAATGATCCTATTTTGAGAAGGACATTTTGATTGAATTCACCGACAATGAGGTTGAATATTTATTCTTAAAGATTTCTTATCCCAATACTGGGTGGTTCATTTTAAATGGACTTGAAGAAATCACCATAAGTCTATAAGAGGTTGAACCATTACAAATGGTTCTTAATTATTTCATAGCCCAGATTCAGGGTGGTTTATATTGAGATAAACCTGATGAAATAACCTATGTAAGTGAGAAGGATTAGCCACCTTCTGTGAAAAACGTTGGGCCGTTTTTTCTAAAACACTTACTAGAATCCTGAGGGTAAGATGGCCAAATATACACTTGTGTATATATATCTTACACATCGAGAACTTCGGTGGATGAAGGAGTTAGTTGTGTGTTATGAGTTTACCCCTATCTTAGAAAGTTCAAGACTAGTTTCACTTATCTAAGAGAAGGATCGCTCATTATCACTATGTACTAGTTCAAGATACGTTCACTAGTGCTTAAGCAACTAATTCCGCTACTGCTCGTCTGAGGAGGGTTGTGTTTGAGATACAGATAAATTCTTTCGCATTAGTGGGGGAATGTTGGTAATGCTTCAAGAAATTACCAAAGACAAAGCTATATCCCACATTGGTTGGGAAAATAGCTATGGAAGGGTATTTATACCCATGCTTCCTCCCTCCCTTGTTGAGTGGGAAAGAACAAGGGAAGTCCTCGCGCGCCGCCGCCGCCCGGCCGGCTTGGGCTCGGGCTCGGGCTCGGGCTCGGGTAACACGTGTCCTCGACACGTACGCGCGTATATATTCTTTTTGGAGAAAATTCGTAGGAATTTTCTTATGAATAAAAGACTTTTTGCAGTCAGTGCTAACAGCCTTTTTGCAGTTCATATTACAAACAATGTTGGCGAGAGCGTATTTCGTAATCGTATGATTCGTTTTGTCTATGACTTTATTATAAAAATTCAAAAAATGTATATGAAGGTGACTTGAAATTTGAGAAAAAATTGACAAAGTTATGTGTCAAAAGGAATTTTGAACTCGAGAAAGATAAGACGAAAACGTCAAAAGTAGTGACACGATCAAGTAAGTTATATATAGTTATAAAATACAATAAAGTTTTATAATCTTTAACATATATGTAACAATTTTTTTTTCGTGCAGACAATGTGAGAAGGTCATTGATTGAAGATTTATCAGAGAATGGTGATGTGATTGAGAAAAGATGTGAAAATAATAATTTTTCTGTCTTAGATCATCCATGTGTTAGACCAAATGAGGTTTTTAATGCTAAACTTAAAGGTCATCTTGAGAAAGAAAAATCAAAAGCATCCAAGTCAACCAAACAAAGTAAGTAATATGATTTTTTGCTTAAATTTATTTTTATTTTGTAATTATATTTATTTTGAGAAGATCGTGTATTTTACAAAAAAAAAGGTAAAGCAATCAATAATTGGACAGTCTTCAGATAGTGTTGTTTTTACTGCTCCAAATCATGAGAATATTAAATGTATAACGTTAATTGGTAACATATTTATAATTACTAATTTTTATTCGGGTTGTATATTAATATTATTATTATATTTTAATCTTATTTTAGTATTTTTAAGTATTATTGTTCGGTATTATTATTATTACTACCGATTATTTTTTTATTATCATTAGGTTTATTATTATAATATAAAATATATCTTAATTAAAATAAATAGAAGCCCAATATTATACCTATGGGTGATAATGAGCCTGGCCATCTCATGAGCTACTCGGGCTCGTTACAGTCAAAGCTCGGCTCAAGTGAGCTCGACTCGAGTTCGAGCTTGGCTCGAAAAGCTCGTGAACAGGCTCGGAATAATTATATGTATTATATATAAGAAAATACTTTGACACACATAGTTTACACAAGCCCTTCAGTTTTAGGGTTTAGGGTTTTATGTTAGGTTTAGGGGTTTAGTTTGTAAGGTGTAGAATTTAAGGTTTATGGTTAGAGTTTAGGGTTTAGGTTTGAGATTAGGGTGCTAGGGTTTGGGATTTAGGTTTTAAATTTTATAGAAGGATTGTGTAAAAAAAATTTACACAGCTTGTGTATCAAAATATAACCCTTATATATAGGCTACATATGCACTAAAAGTAACCTATTTAGCAAAAGAAAAGAAATTAAATAAATTAGAAAAATCTACTAAAAGAAAATTAACTAAAATAATTTGTGCATTTTCTTTAGTTGGTTGTTTGATTTTATATTTTCTTTGATTATGTGTTTGCATTGTAAAAATATTTCTTGGTTTTTGGATTAATCTAATTTTTGGACACTCTTTTCTCCTTTCTCGACATTGATTTTTGTTTCAGTGTTGGTTATGAAAATGGCTTTTAACGATGCCTCATCTTTTTATAAAAACAATTATAACAAAATTGTCCATTTCGATTCGAACCGAGCCCGAGCCGAGCCCAATAATACTGTTTTCGAGACGAGCTCGAGCCTAAAATTTCAAGCTCAGCGAGCCTTGAGCCCGAACCGAGCCTAAATATACTGTTTCCAAACCGAATCGAGCCGAGCCTGGCCAGGCTCGGGCTCAACTCGTTATCACCCCTAATTATACCAGTCCAAATCCATTACAAACTTTAACCCAAAATAATAATAATAATAATAATAATAATAATAATAATAATAATAATAATAATAATAATAATAATAGATTGTTAGGCCCAAAACAATTTAAACCTAAAAAACCCTAAAATCTAATAACAAGAAACCCTAAATGCTATCCCTTTCATGCGCAGCCACTCCTGGACCGTTGGATTAAATCTGATACAACGGTCTTGATTCAACCCGAGAGCACCTTCAAATTTTGCGTGAAGTCCACGCTCGGGCCGCTCGTCTCCCACGCGCGCGTGTGGTGGACGTCCAGGACCCCTCATCTCCCACGCGCCCTCACCAATGGTCACCACGTGTCCAAATCAAAGGTTCCCATCGTCGCCGGCAAATGTGATGATGTCGTACAGCCACCAATTTTGTAACACCCCTTAAAAAATGATAAAAGGTGGGAGAATGCCTTTTAGGGGTTTTGAACCTGTGACCCCATGCTTATTAAGCTTTTGCCATAGCCATTTGGGCTAAGGTCATCTTTGGTTTTATTTTGCCTTGGTTTTTATCTAACCTTTTGTGTTATGGTCCACCAAATAATAAATGACAATCAGAACCCCCACGTGCCACAATTAATGCATCGTTCGAATCTGAAATTTTAGATCTGAGTATCAAACCCCTCGCCTAAACCACCTTCCCCTTTCTACGATCGAACCCCGATGAGTCCCAACCGCCCCATGGCTTTCACCGTCAACAACCTTGTGACCGTCGCCTGGCTCCTACCAAAACCTGGTGAACCACTCGACGTCGTTCCAAGCAGTTGGACGTGACGAATGGCTTGAAAGCTGGATAGAAACCCAAGAGGTTTCATCATTTTTCTGGTGATTGTAGCCCCGTCCGCCGCCCGTGCATCACACGACCGCCGTCCTCGGGTTCACCGTCATTGCGTAACAAACGCCCAGTCTTCCACTCGCCATGATACCACGCCGGCTGCCGTGGATAGTGTCTGGAAGCTTCGGTGGGCAAGACCAAGGAAGTTTCGATTTGGTTCGTGGGTTACTCGATCGTTTTTCATCGCGGTAAGCCCGATAATCAAACCTAAACAAGTTTTTCTCATCGTTATCGGTATTTTGGTGTGTTTTCTGACTGTTTAAGGTCATCCGTGGCTTTCACGCGCCGCCGGGGGTGATCTCCGGCGGCCATATTGGTCACCCATGTAACACTCGGGTTTGGGGGGTCGGGTGAATTTAAAATAATAAAATAATATTTTGGGCCTCGGGTTTTCAAAACAAATATTTTATGTTGGACTTGTTTTGATTTAAAGACCAATTCCATGGATTTTAGATATTTGAGATAGCCATCTTATTAATGGCAAATTGGTAAATAATTGGACTTGCAAAAATAAAACTTTTTCCTTTACTTTTCAAACACAAAAAGCTATCATCTTCTACCTCCCCACTTTTTAACGTGAAAAACCCCTCCCCTTCAAGTTCACTATTCCATCATCTCTCTTGCTCATTGTTGGAGTTTTTTCAAAGGTAAACTCACTTTTATCTTGTCCTTATCATCCTCTACAACTTCATAGTTTTATTTTTCATTAAAACCCATGATTTCCTCATTTTAGAGTTTTGAAGTTTTAGATTAAAAATGCTAACTTTGTTAGCTTTAACTTAAGCTTTTGATTTATTAATGTTATATAAGTTGTTTACTATCTATAAGGTCCAACATATTCGATTTTTACAAGGTTTTATGGTGTTTCCCAAAATTGGGTTTTATGGAGGTTTTAGAGAGTAGAAATGTTGAGTTTTGGGGGTGTTTTGTGTGAGAACTTGTTGGCTGATGGTTAGGCTATGTATAAGGGTTGTTTTTGAAGTCTTTGGGAGTAATTTAAGTGTTGGAATCATTGGTTTTGGGCTGTGCTTCATGGCTGCTCGGGAATGAAGGATTTGGGGTTGTCTTTAGCTTGAAATCTTGTGTTTTGTGCTTGGTTTGTGTTCCGGGTTGCTACATTGATTTGTGAACTGATTTATGGTTATTTTTATTGTGTTGGGATGTTTAGAAGCAAGGATTTGTGTTGGTGAAGCCTCAGGAACGAATCCGGAACCGTTGGGAGCTTGATCGGCTAGTGTTGTTTGAGCTTGGATTAGTCTGTGAGTGGTTAAATGTTTTTAATGGTTTTCAAGTGTTGGTTCAAGCATGTGGACTAGGTTGGGCTTGGTAGACCCACCTAGAGTTGGGATTAGATTGGTAGTCTAATCCCAAGCTTTATTTAGAGACTTTGGTTGAACTCTAATTATTGATTATGCCTCATATATTAAGTGTGATTAATATGGTTATGTATATTGTGTTATACATGTATGTTGAGGCATGGTATTGATGCATTGTTATATGCATGTGGTTTGTGCATGACGGTAAGTTGTTGCGTGTAAAAGATTCTATCGCAATAGAGTGCAAGTGTACACGATACAAGTAGTAAAGTGATACACGAAGTATCGGATGTCGAATTCACAGGGACTGGAAATACTTTAACCTTGGATTGCTGCACAAAAGAGAAAGAATAGAGTTTAATTGTTTGTAAGAAAATATTGAAGAATACTGAAGATAAAAGATTAAGAGATTTAGAGTAAAGAAATATGCCGGTATTGAATTGCTCAGTAGTGCAGGTGTTGCACTGTATAGGACTTCCTGTTCTGTCGTCGTTTCTGTCGCGGCAGCACCTGCGGCGGCAGCAGTCTGTTGTTGTCGCGGCAGCGATCACACAACTTTGTACTTCAAGCTTGGCAAGAATCCCTGTTGTGTCTTATCTTATCCCTAGGTCTAAATCTGTCGATGAACACGTCTTAGATGATACCTCCCGGCGTGAATCGAAGGATGAACACCGATGTTGTTGAATTCTTCCTTAGCCACTTAACCTCGTCCTATCCCTAGGTCCGAGATAGTTCAACCATAAACTGGAGAACCCACACTTATTCCTTTTGTATACTTAACTCTCCCGATATTAAGTAAATGAATAATCTCACAATGCTCTCCCGATACTCTTGTAAGATGTTGAAAACTAGAATAAGCAAACTTGAAGTTTATTTTATTGAACAGAAAATTCGTAAAAACAGTACAATCCTTGCAACTACTTTACAATATCAACCCTTTGCCCTAGGGGAAGTTTAGAACATGATGAGAAGGGGGTAAACGACTAAGGTTTTGGGGAAGACGGGTAGAGAATAAGATATCCTCCCCTAGGTCGAATTACATGCCTTTATATAGGCCTTGGGTTCAAGTTTTCTAATAAGGTAAGAGTACAAGTTTAAATTAAAGTACAACTCAATGAAAGACTAAATCTCCTAAGTAGATGCCTTTAACTCGTCCTCTTTTCTTGCTTTGGGTTTCTTCCTTGAACTTTGGGTTGGCCTTCATTATGATTTAGGGCTCAGAAAAATATAGGAGTGGTCCACGACAAACCGACTTAAATTACTCTATCTGTCGAGCTCCACTTCACTTTTCCCATCACCATTGATGTTGTCATTGGCTGCCACGGCAGCGTCGTCCTTCTCGACTCCAGTCCTGTGTTCCAGCTCTGCTTCTCTACTGCCCTGAGTCTGCTACATCAGCTACCTGCAAAAGTAACCAAAATTAGTAGCAACTGTGCCATTTTATATAATTGTGATGTATATGTGAAACTGTACCTAAATGCACTGAATTATGCTTGAATGCAGCAGAAATATAGGTTAAACAGGGGGTAAAATATAGAACTTTTGCACACTCAACACACCCCCAAGCTCAAGTTCTTTCTTGTCCTCAAGCAATTAAGACTTAAAAAGAAAAATAAAAACTTTTTTTTGGCTTAAAACAATGAACTTTTCCTTACCTACCATTCATGCCCTATTGCAAACAACACATTGTTGAATATTCTATGATTCATTCGGATCCATGCTATAATTCTCGTGTAGTGTGTGCATGTTTTGTGAGCAATTATATGCCTAGAATCCTTTAGTTTACTAGAATAGCTAAGCCACTCACTTGAAGTTTTATGCCAAATTTCATTTTCTTGGAGGCAATTCTTGGGCTCCTTTAGTTTTTTTCTTAGACTCGACTTTCTTTTCTTAATTTAAGTTTGACTAGAGCCTGTTTCGGGCACCTCTAGCTAACTTCCTAGAGCCGGTTTCGGGCACCTCTAGGTGTATTGAGTCTACTTATTCTTAACTTCTTTTCCTAGAGCCAGTGTTAGGCACCTCTAGGGGCAACTCAAGTGTTTAAGCTTTTTCCTGTTCTAGTTTACCAGTAGAGTTCTAGACAGTATAAGAGTCACAAAGGGTGTTTTAAGGATCAGAACTATAGTAAGCATCTAAATTGTTCCTAAAAATATCCTAATGGCACTGCCACGACAGAGGCTGTCATGGCAGATAAGTTCAGTTCAAAGACTTAAGCCAAATGTTTTTTTTTTGAAAAAAATAAACTTAAATAATAAGTAATACTTAGACACATTGGAGGGGGAGAGTATCGCCCATATCTTTTATGATTGTTCATATGTGCGGAGAGCATGGGATTGGTTGAGACAGTGGTGGGGTGTCGAATCAGCTTTCCCGGTAAGTTTTGAAGAATTCTTTGTTATTGATTTTCATTGTGTTTTTACCGGATGCATGAGAAAGTGGTGCGTGGCGAGCGTTACTGCATTGCTATGGTCGTTATGGTTGGCGAGAAATGAGTTCGTCTTCCGTGGGAAAAGTTTGTCAATGTCTGAATTGTGTTTCTTGGTTAAGTTGAGATCGTTCTACTGGATTAAGGTCGATAGGGGGGGCAAAATGATTCCGGAATCAATTTGGTGGTCATGTCCCTCTAAGTTTGTCGTTAGCGCGGAACTGCGAAAGATGAGAGAGGGAATGAACTGGCAGCCACCGTTAAAGGGAGTTTTAAAGTTTAATACAGATGGTTCGGCGCGTGGTAAACCGGGTCCAGCGGGGTTTGGCGGGGTGATGCGTGATGGGGATAGCAAGATATTGGGATTGTTTTCGGGACCTTTAGGGGTGATGGAGTCGAATGAAGCCGAAGTGCGGGCGTTAGCTTTTGCATTGGGTTTGGTTTAGGAAAGGGAGTGGCGGGACAGTTGTGTGATTATAGAGTCGGACTCGCATGTGGCTTTGAGCTGGGTTACACATTCGGGAAAATGCCCGTGGCATTTATGGGAGGTCTTCTCAGCAATTGATCAGGCTTGACAGGTATCGTACGAAATACAGTTTTGCTACGTGCCTAGGGAGGCGAATGGCTTTGCGGATGTGTTAGCGAAAGAAGGAATGGATAGGTGTTCGCTTTTTGTGGCATGTTTATGATTTGGATGTTTGTTTCTTTGTTGTTTCGGCGGATCTTATCGTACTCTTTTCCTCCATTAGGTTAGGGAGGTTTTTAACGAGGCGTAAGATCCGTCAGGCTGTATGTTTTTCTTATTTTATAATAATATCATACAGTTGCTGATAAAAAAAACAAATTTGAACCTAAAAACACTTCATTACTAGAGGGATGCCACCCCCAAACTCAAGGGTTGCATTGCCCTCAATGCATGATGACAGAAAATAAAAGACAAAAAATAAAAACAAAAATACATCACAATAATAATAAAACAACAGAACAACAAAAAGAAGATAGGAACTTAATTTCAAGTGATGTCGTCGCTGCTGCTGCTACTGATCTCTAACTGCCGGCGGGCAGTGACCTTCATTGTCGGTGCCGGCAGAATGCTCGGAGAGGCGGAGGCAGTCTTCTTCTTAGCTTCCCTTGGGGGCTGGATACGAGTAGGTGAGATCTGGGTTGGCCTTTCCAGCACTTGTACTTCCTCTGATGAGTTGCTACTGCTGCTGCTGGCAGACTTGCCCTGGCCAGATGGTCCTTCACCAGTGTTGGGCTTCTGCCTTTTCATCGGAGTGAACTCCCTTGAAAGGTTTCGTTTGACAGAGGGCTCCCCATCAGATTCCTGCCAGATGGATGAGGAAGAGAACACGGCGATAAAATCATCAAGTTCGCCTAGCGGCCCCTTTCGTTTCTCTCCTCTGGCAGAGACAGTGGCGGTGTGGCTGCCGCCTTTAGCTGTCGCGGCCGGGGTTGGAATGGATGCAGCATAGGGTGTTTTTGGTGTGGCAGCAGGAGTAGGGGTATGGGCAGGTGTAAGGGCAGCAAAATAATGCTCTGGGAAAGTAGGAAATTGTACATTTGCAAAATTTAAATTGTTTTGAATAAAATGTACCGTTGATGCTGTGAAGTCTCTGACGAAAATCATCAGACCAAACTGTCGTTCCTCCATCTTTTGTAGTGTGGCTAGGATTTGAGTGGAGGAGTCTGCTGGTGGAGCTGCTGCTGCTCTGCGGCGGCAGGTTCTGTCTGAGTGGGCTCTACGGGCTCCTCTGCTGCAACAGACGGGTTGAAGAAGGAGAGGGGTGTGGCTGCTTTCAGCTCCATCAAACGAAGTGGTTCCATAGTTTTTCCTCTAGAGTGAGTTGAGTGCGTTTCACTGTCCAACGATGCTTGGGATCGGTATTCCACTATTTCCCCTCTTCAGTTAATTCTGCCATGACACCATCGTAGTCTGCCGGCGACAGACTTTCCACGAACCTCTTGTGTCCATTTTCCCTTTTGCTGATGTAGATTCCGTAGAGGGTATTAATGTATTTTGGCTCAAAAGTGACTTCCTTACCTCGCACTGTCACGGTCTTCGTGTCCTTGCTGTCGATGGCAGCGTAAAATTCTCTGACCAACGTAACGTTCATCTCCTCTGGCTGGGCAGCAAACATCTGCCATTTGAGGGCTTTGATTTTTTGAGCTATGAACGGTTCGAGCCCGAGGTCCTCCGTGCGTTTGGTGTAAAGGAACCCTCTCTCTTCCCACATCTCCCTCTTTTGGAATGAGGTGTAGTAGCGGTCGATGGAGTCGGTGGTGGCAAAGCGGTTGGAGAGTCTGTTGTGGCTGGGTGTGCCGGCTGTTGCGGCAGAGCTGGAGGCAGCACTTCGCCTTGTTTGTCTGGTACTCATAGTTGCAAGGCTGTAGAAAATGAAAGAAATTTGAGATCTAGAGAGAAAGCAAGTTGAGAGAGTAAAGGTGAGGTGAAAATGAATAGTAAAATGGGGTTTATATAGATGAATGATTTACTGCCCATTGGAGCTGTAATGGCAGGTGCGAATAACGAGGCCAGCTGTTACGCGGTTTCTGACGCGTCTGTCACGTGTTTCTATGTCTGTTGCGCATCTGTTACGCGTTTGCGTGTCTGCCACGACAGCTTGGTGACAGGCTGTCTTTTCTGCGTCTGTCGCGACAACTGTTGACAGGCTGTGACGACAGACTCCTCCTTTGGGCTGTTTGGGCTGCTGGTGAGATGGTGGGCTGGTTCACTTCTTCTCCTCTCCTTGTTTCCCTTATTTCCTAAAAATAATTAAAATAAAAACTTAGTTCTAAAAATAAAATAATTCTAATTTCCTAATAAATATATATATATATAATAGTAATAATAAAAATAACAAAATTAAGTTAAATTAGGGATGCCTTTAAGGGCATCTTCTAAAGTAACTACTTCATGTATCCTTGGGGCTTCAGTACCCTGATAATGCTTCAGTCTCTGTCCGTTGACTTTAAATTGGTGTCCATCTTTTAAGGATTTGATCGTGATTGCACCATGGGGAAAAACTTGCACAACTTGGAATGGGCCAGACCATCTAGATTTTAGCTTCCCTGGGAAAAGTTTCAACCTAGAGTTAAATAACAACACAAGCTGCCCTGGGCAGAACTGTCGTGGCAGCAACTTTTTGTCATGCCACCTCTTGGTCTTGTTCTTGTAAATCCTTGCGTTGTCATAGGCCATTGCTCGAATTTCTTCAATTTCATTCAAGTCAAGTAACCTCTTCTATCCTGCCTTGTCTAAGTCCATGTTCACTGCTTTGATAGCCCAGTAAGCTCTGTGCTCTATCTCAACAGGTAAATGGCATGTTTTTCCATATATCAGCCGGTAGGGTGACATTCCCAATGGTGTCTTAAATGTTGTTCTATAGGCCCAGAGTGCATCATTGAGGTGTAAAGACCAGTCCTTTCGATTGGGTTTAACCATCTTTTCAAGAATATTCTTTACCTCCTTGTTGGATATTTCAGCCTGTCCATTGGTCTTAGGGTGATACGTTGTTGCAATGCGGTGTTTTACGCCATATTTTCTTAAGGCAGCAGCGATTACCCTATTGTCGAAATGTCTCCCTTCATCACTGATGATCACCTTAGGTATGCCAAACTTGGAAAAAAATGTTTTTGTGCAGAAATCTCTGAACAATCTTGGCATCATTTTTCTGTGTGGCGATCGCTTCAACCCATTTGGACACATAGTCCACTGCTAGTAGGATATATAGATTCCCACATGATGCTGGGAACGGTCCCATGAAATCAATCCCCCAAACGTCGAAGATTTCAACTTCTATGATGTTTTGCAGCGGCATCTCATGTCGTCTTGAGATGTTCTCAGTCCCTTGACACTTGTCACAACTTTTGTAGAATGCTTGGGCATCCTTAAGCAGTGATGGCCAATAAAAACCAGACTACAAAACCTTGGCAGCGGTTTTGTTCCCACCTAAGTGTCCTCCATATGGTGAAGCATGGCAGTGGTGAAGCACAGCTTCTTGCTCATCCTGTGGTATACACCTCTTGATGATCTGATCTGCACAATGTTTGAAAAGAAGAGGTTTGTCCCAATAATAATGTTTAACATCATTTTGGAACCTCTTCCTTGCTTGGTAATTAAGTTCAGGAGGTAGTATTCCTCTAACTATGTAATTAACGAAACCAGCATACCAAGGAAGTTCAGAAAACTTACCTGCCGCCATGGCTGTCGCGACAGTGCTTGTGGCAGCAAACAGCTGCTCGTCAGGGAAAGTCTCCAGTATGTGAGTCTTGTCTGTCGGTAAACTTTTTCCCATCTCCAATCTTGACAAGTGGTCTGCAACTTGGTTTTTTGTCCCCTTTTATCCTTAATTTCAATGTCGAACTCTTGCAACAGCAGAATCCAACGTATCAGTCTAGGCTTTGCATCTTTTTAGCGAACAAATACTTCAGTGCTGAGTGGTCTGTGTGGACCACCACCTTCGTTCCAAGTATGTATTAACGAAACTTTTCAATTGAAAACACCACTGCTAACAGTTCCTTTTCTGTTGTGGTGTAATTCACTTGGGCATCGTTTAGTGTTTTGCTGGCGTAATAAATTACATGGAATAGCTTGTCCTTCCTCTGCCCAAGTGTTGCCCATACAACGTAGTCACTGGCATCACATATAATTTCAAATGGCAAACTCCAGTCTGGTGGTTGTACGATTGGGGCTGTTACCAGCTTCTCTTTCAGGGTTCTGAATGCCTCAGTACATTCAGTGTTGAAGTCAAAGGGACGATTCTGTTCCAGTAGGTGGCATAGAGGCTAGGTGATCTTCGAAAAATTTGCAATAAACCTTCGATAAAAACCAGCATGCCCTAAGAAACTCCTAATTCCTTTGACTATGGTGGGTGGCGGCAGCTTTTCAATCACCTCTATCTTTGCTCTGTCGACTTCTATGCCGCGACAACTAACCTTGTGGCCGAGGACTATCCCCTCATCCACCATGAAGTGACATTTTTCCCAGTTTAACACCAAGTTCGCTTTCTCGCATCTTTCGAGCACCTTCTGTAGGTTGCCTAAACAGCCTTCAAAACTGTCTCCAAAGACAAAAAAATCGTCATAAATATTTCCAGGAAATCCTCCACCATGTCAGAGAATATTGCCATCATACACCTCTGGAATGTTGCTGGTGCATTGCAGAGTCCAAATGGCATTCTTCGGAAAGCGTAAGTGTCGTATGGGCAAGTGAAAGTCGTTATCTCTTGATCCTCCGGTGCAATAGCTATCTGGTTATAACTGAGTAACCATCAAGGAAGCAATAATAAGGTTTTCTCGCTAATCTATCAAGCATTTGATCAATAAAAGGTAGGGGAAATGGTCTTTCCGAGTAGCTTTGTTAAGCTTCTGGTAATCCATACAAACCCTCCAACCGGTCACAGTCCTGGTTGGGATTAGTTCGTTCTCTTCACTGGTCACCACAGTTATTCATCCCTTCTTAGGAACACACTGCACCGGGCTCACCCACTTACTATCCGAGATGGCATAAATTATCACAGCGTCAAGCCATTTGATAATTTCTTTTCGAACCACTTCTCGCATAGCGTCGTTCAAGCATCTTTGGGCATCAATGGTCGGCTTATGATCATCCTCTAGGAGAATTTTTTGCATACAAAGTGCCGGACTGATGCCTTGGATATCAGCTATCATCCATCCAATAGCCTTTTTATGCTGCTGCAGCATCCCTATCAGCTATTGTTCCTGTTCCTGCATTAACTTGGAGGAGATGATTACGGGCAATGTATCATTTAAACCAAGAAAAACATATTTGAGCTGCCCTGGCAAGGGCTTAAGGTCTAGAACAGGTGGTTCTACAGTTGAGGGCTTTTGGATGATGTGTTCATTCGAGGTATAGTTTAACGGCTCGAATAACTTACCTGGACGATTGCCTATCCAGTTTACCTCCTCTTGACCTTCAGTGTCTGATACATCAGAATCTGAGGAGCTGCTGTCGTCGTGACAGTCTTCTAGATGGCTACTGTGGCAGTGACCAAATTTAATGTCATGGCAGCACGACCTGATGCAGGGTTGATCAAGGGTTACTTCAGTGATAGCCTTGCATTCTTCTTCTGCATCAGCATGTTTGATTGCCTGGAGAACATTGAGCTTGATCTCTTGATCATTCACTCTCATGGTAAGCTCTCCCTTCTCTACATCAATAAGTGATCTGCCTGTGGCTAGGAAGGGTCGCCCCAGGATGATTGGTGTATTCTCATCTGCTTCACAATCTAAAACAAGAAAGTCAGCAGAAAAAATGAACTTATCCACTCTTACTAGAATGTCTTCGATCTTCCTTTCTGGTTGTACGTAAGAGTGGTCTGTTAGCTGCAGCATAACTGTCGTGGGTCGTGCTCGTCCAATACCTAATTTCTGAAATACAGATTTGGGCATTAAATTAATACTAGCACCTAGATCACAAAGTGCCTTACCCACGAATTTATCACCAATTATGCATGGTATGACGAAGCTCCCAGGATCCTTCTTTTTCTTGGGTGGATGCCTGTGCAGAATAGTCATGCATCCTTCTGCCATTTTTACCGTTTCGAATTCCCCAAGTCTGGATTTTTTCGACATAGCATCCTTGAGAAATTTCGCATAACCGGGCATCTGCTTGATGGCATCTAACAGCGGTATGTTAATGTGAACCTGCTTGAAATATCATAGATCTTTTTAAGCTGGTACTCATATTTCTACTTCTGTAACCGTTGTGGAAAAAGAGGTGGAGGACGGTAATCTTCAATTCGTCCCTCCCATGGTATTCGTATTTGAGGAGTCCTAGGTTCTTCATCCTTCTTGTCTTCCTCCTCTGTCCCTTCTGCTGCCGTGACAGGTGTGGCGGTAGCAGGTTGTTTATCTTCTACCGAGGCAGTGTTTACGGCAGTCGATTCTAGGGCTGGTTCCTTAACCAGTTCGGCTTTCTTCTCCGGCCCTGGCAGTTGTTTCCCACTCCTTGTTGTAATGGCTTTGCATTGCTCATGTGTGGGTTGTCTAGTGACTTCAGTATCGCTAGGGAATCTTATGTTTTGTCTTGGCTTAATATGCTGGGAAACCTGGCCCATCTGTGTCTCTAGTGATTTCAGTGTAGCCTCGTGGTTAGTCATTCTCATCTCTGTTTTATCCATGAATGACTCAGTCTTCTTGACGAAGTGATCCATGTTTGCCATGTAAGCTCCTGTCTGTGACATGAAAGTGGCCAAAGTCTGCTCCAGTATACTAGGCGCAGCTGCCGGTTGCTATTGTGGCTGCTGTTGCGGTTGCTGCCGTGACATAATTATGGGTGCCCCCTTGATTTTGAGTGTTCTGCACTTGAGGATTCAGTGCGTTGTTTGGGTTACTCCAGGAGAACTTGGGATCTTTCCTCCAGTTAGGATTGTAATTGTTGGAGTCGTAGTTTCTCGGCTTGTTATAGTTTCCAACATACATCCCTTCCTCTAGTTGTAGCGGGCAGTCTTTCGAGCTATGATTCCCACTGCAAGTTCCACATACCTCTTCTGCAGAGTAGACAGGTTTTGAGTCTTTCTTTAGCAAGTTTTCTACTTCCTTTGTGAGGTACGCAACCTGTGTCTTTAAGGAATTGTCGCCTTCATAATCCTTCACAGCTAGCACTCGTTTACCTCTCCTCACTGTGGGAAATTGCTCTTCATTCTTCGCCAATTTTTTCAATACTACCATGGCTTCATCTGGATCTTTGTCCAACAACAGTCCATTCGCTGCTGAATCTATTCTCATACGGGTATGTGTGTTGGCAGCATTGTAAAATTTGATGACTTGATTCCAAACAGGGAATCCGTGCATCGGGCAATTCCTCAGAAGAGTGGTAAACTTGTCCCATGCCTCGTGCATTGGCTCGTCATCTTCCTGTTGAAAAGTAGCAATTTCATTACGTAATCGCTCAGATAAATGGGAAGGATTAAAATGAGATAAAAATTCACGAGTTAGATCCGCCTAAGTTCGTATTGAACCTGGTGTTAGTTTGTTCCACCAAGTTTTCGCTCCGTCCCTTAGTGAATGGGGAAATAACCGAAGCCTCAGTATCTCCTGATTTACTCATGGTATTCTAAACGATCCACAGGTTTCAGCTCGAAATTTTCAGCTTCCACGTCTGGCAGGGTGGTCTCTAGTTCCACATGATCATTTATCATGTATCCACGGCATGACCGTCGTGCGGCCACGGCAGCGGCAGGCTGTCCGTTTCCTTCATCCACGATGGGATCTTCGGGATCTTCGGGATTCCTTTGGTTGTTCATCTCGTTATGCATTGCTTCTAACTGTTCCTCAAGATAATCGTTTCTAGCTATCAAAAGACGGACTCGGTTCCTGAGATTGCACGAGCGTTCGATTTCAGGGTCTAGTTGATACTCAGGTTCTTTGCCTCGTCTAGATATGCGCATAAGCAAACGAAAAACCTTGTGAAAAGCATAGGGTGAACAGTTCAAAAAAAACAGAAAATTAAAAAAAAACGTGCAGAAAAAGTAAGGTAAAGATATCTTGCAAGTGTACACGACGCAAGTAGTAAAGTGATACACAAAGTATCGGATGTCGAATCCACATGGACTGGAAATAGCTTTATCCTTGGATTGCTGCACAAAAGCGAAATAAGAGAAGTTTAATTGTTTGTAGGAAAATTTTGAAGAATACTGAAGATAAAAGATTAAGAGATTCAGAGTAAAGAAATAGGCCGGTATTGAATTGCTCAGTAGTGCAGGTGTTGCACTGTATAGGGCTTCTTGTTTTGTCGTCGTTCCTGTTGCGGCAGCACCTACGGCGGCAGCAGTCTATTGTTGTCGCGGCAGCGATCACACAACTCTGTACTTCAAGCTTGGCAAGAATCCCTGTTGTGACTTGTCCTATCCCTAGGTCCAAATCTGTCGATGAACACGTCTTAGATGATACCTCCCAGCGTGAATCGAAGGATGAACACCGATGTTGTTGAATTCTTCCTTAGCCACTTAACCTCGTCCTATCCCTAGGTCCGAGATAGTTCAATCATAAACTAGAGAACCCGCACTTATTCCTTTCGTATACTTTACTCTCCCGATATTAAGTGAATGAATAATCTCACAATGCTCTCCCGATACTCTTGTAAGATGTTGAAAACCAGAATAAGCAAACTTGAAGTTTATTTTATTGAACAGAAATTCCTAAAAACAGTACAATCCTTGCAACTACTTTACAATATCAACCCTTAGCCCTAGGGGAAGTTTAGAACATGATGAGAAGGGGGTAAACGGCTAGGGTTTTGGGGAAGACGGGTAGAGAATAAGATATCCTCTCCTAGGTCGAATTACATGCCTTTATATAGGCCTTGGGTTCAAGTTTTCTAATAAGGTAAGAGTACAAGTTTAAATTAAAGTACAACTCAATTAAAGACTAAATCTCCTGAGCAGATACCTTTAACTCGTCCTCTTTTCTTGCTTTGGGTTTCTTCCTTGAACTTTAGGCTTGGCCTTCATTCTGATCTAGGGCTCAGAAAAATATAAGAGTGGTCCACGACAGACCAGCTTAAATTCCTCTATCTGTCGAGCTCCACTTCACTTTTCCCATCACCATTGCTGTCGTCATTGGCTGCCACGGCAGTGTCGTCCTTCTCGACTCCAGTCCTGTGTTCCAGCTCTGCTTCTCTACTGCCCTGAGTCTGCTACAGCAGCTACCCGCAAAAGTAACCAAAATCAATAGCAACTGTGCTATTTTATATAATTGTGATGTATATGTGAAACTGTACCTAAATGCACTGGATTATGCTTGAATGCAGCAGAAATATGGGTTAAACAAGGGGTAAAGTATAGAACTTTTGCACACTCAACATAAGTCATGGTGAGTACGTGCTAAGCACGGAAGTTGATATGAAATGGTGTTGTGAAAGGTTATGAATTGTGTTTAGTATTGGCACTAGTATGCTTGGGTACAATGATCGATCATTAGGATGTTTAGTGTGCACACGTGAGTCAAAATGTGCGTATGGTCTTGGTGATGGTAGTCATCAAGATGGAGTACGGGTTCACCCAGAAATCTTCTTATATACATGATAGTCGGTGATGAGTGTAATCCCATCGACGGGGCGTGAAGATGAGTGGAATCCCCTCCGCGTGAAACGGTGATGAGTGTAATCCCACCGTAAGGTAATGGTTGTGGTTGGATGTGAGTTCCAACAGTTATTCGCGTATTCGGGTCATAGCTAGGTGCCAATACGGATTGTGGAATGTGTTTGATAATACATTGATATATGTTCTTCCATGTGTTGAGCTTATGAGTTGTTGAGCATGGCATGATGTTGATAATTGTTTTCACGCATCATTATTATTTTGACTCATGTGGTTCGAAGGTAAGATCATGCATTCTACCTTGGTTGTGTGCTCGTGCTTGGACCCTGCATTGTCGAGGTTTGTTTTACGAGCTTACCCTCACTAAGCTTTATGCTTACGATCTCTTTGTTCGACAATGCAGATCCGTAGTTCGTGGGTTGCTAGTGCAAGAAGAGAGCCTCCAAGTGCGCTAGTTGAGCTTTTGGTTTTATCAAGTATGGATTTTAAGTTATGAACATGTAATAGTCAAGCAATGGGATTTGAGCTTTTGATGTATGTTGATGTCGTTTTAGGAGCATGTTTAGACTACTTAATATGTTGATGTTGGCATGGCTTGTTGATGCCATGTTTTGTATTGTAAACCATGTCTATGTTGCTTACTATGAATGTTTGTGGATGTTCTTGTCTAAGCATGAATCTTGAATGCTATGTATGAATCTTTTGTGTAGTTGATGTTTCCTCTCAATGTATGGATTTATATCTTTATGTGTTTTGAGTACGTTTGCAATAGGGTGCATGCTTCTAGTGTGTGCTTGCATGTTGTGTATACTTCTTGAGGTCGTTAAGGGCGTTTGGGATCACTTAGAGATGTTTAAAACTTATTTTGGGAACTCACAGACTGCAGGTGTTTCGGAACGGTTCAGGCTATTTCGGAACAGGTGTGGCTCCAGGGATACCCATATCGGAACGCGTTCCGATACGGTTTGGCTATTGTGAGCCCCTGTTTCGATACGGATTTCGAAACACTTTGGATACTTTGAATGCCTGTTCCAAAACGGGTTTCGGAACGCCTAGGCGAAATGGGACGCTATTCTGAAACGGGGTGGATGCGTTTCGGTACGGGTGTCTGGCTTTTCAAATTGGAGCCTGTGTTCCGAAACGGACAGCGCCTGTTTCGAAACACAGGCCTGGAAATGGGCTTTTTGACATCTCTAAAGGGTCTCATGGGTTGGGCTTAGGCCTTGTTTGCTGTTAGGCTTCCCGTGAGCCTTTTTTTCGCTGTCGCTTCACACATAGGCTTTATTAACGCATCTAGACAAGTTAATAAATGAAAAAGTTTCTAGGGTCGGTAACCGAAGTGGAGCCTTAACGAGTTTCACCTCGGTTATCCCTGTGTAGCCCGCTCGGATCGGTCGGACGCCCGGACCGGACGAGGGTGTTACACTTGTTGGTATCAGAGCCTAAGGTTTCTGAGACCTTGGGCAGGTAAGTGAGGTAAGTTAAATTCTTGTATTGCAATTGCACGATGTTTGCTTGCCATGTAAGCATGTTTACTTGTTTATCAAGTATGTCTTGATGTATGCTTGTTTGATCATGTTTGAGTGTTGTTTGAAGCATGTTGAGTAGAGTCTCATTGCTTCTATTACATCGGAAAAAGGATTTTTAAGTGAGGGAACATACTTGAGCCACTTGGACCCTTGCCCTTGCTAACCTTGTTTGTATGTTGTTGTTGTTGTTGTTGTTGTGTTGTAGTTGTTATCTGTGAGCGCGTATGTTGAGGCCTAGAGGTAGATCGAGGATGGTTCGTCAGGAACCTCGTGTTGCGGCTCCTGTTAATGAGCCGGTGGTTGGAGTAGAGGCTCTTGTGGAAGAGCCTGCTGTTGGAGTTGGAGCTCCACCACCACCTCATCCGCCTGGTGAGGGAGGCGAGGCTGGAATTGAGGGAGCGGGACCTCAGGTTGGTCAGGGTGGCCAAGGTCCTGCAGGAATAGACATGGCTCCGCTAGTTCAAGCTATAGCGGGAGCGTTTCAGGCTGCAGTTGCCGGAGCTCAGGCTGCAGCTCAGCCGAGAGGGGATGATGCTAGCTTACCGTTAGAGAGGCTTCGTAGCCTAGGGGCAGAAGAGTTCAGAGGATCTACACCTGAGAGATTAGAGTTGTGGCTAGAGAAGACAGTCCGCATCTTATCTCAGATGGGATGTGTTGGTGCTCGCAAGTTAGGCTGTGCAGTTTCGTTGCTTCAGGGTGATGCCTACACCTGGTGGGTCACCATTACTTCCGGTGTGCCTGAGGCCTAGATTGGTTGGGACTTCTTTGAGACTGCCTTCAGAAAGAGGTATTTGGGGCCGAGATATCTGGATGAGAAAAAGCGGGAGTTCATGGTTCTTGTTCAGGGAGACACTTCTGTGACAGATTATGAGATCCGCTTTGTCCGACTGAGTCAGTATGCTCCAGAGTTGGTTTCTACTGAGAGGGACCATTGTAATCGGTTCACGTATGGACTTCATGAGGAAGTCAAGAGGTACACCTTAGCTTCAGATTATTCAGATTTTAATGTCTTGGTCGCTAGGGCCAAGGACATCGAGCATAGCTTGGGGTTGACCAAGCGTTCAGGAGGATCCAGTTTAGGGAAGAGGCACAATAACTTTGATCGTAGTGATGCCAAGAGGCATCGGGGCGGTGGACATCAGTTTGGCCAGAGGCGTGGCGGTGGCCACCATGGTAGAGGCCATCAGGGCCATGGAGCTGGAGGGCGTTTGCCCGAGTGTACTCATTGTGGGATACAACATTCAGGAGAGTGTTGGGGTAATTTTCATGCTTGCTCAAACTGTGGATCGAGAGACCACTTCAGGAGAGAGTGTCCGCATCAGGCGGCACAGGCACCGAATCTGGCACAGGCTCCTGCGAGAGCGATCGATTATCAGAGAGGTCGTGGGCGTGGTCATGGTTACTTTCAACCGAGGGCTGATGCACCTAGAATAGAGGCACCGAGGAATCTTGCTCATGTTGTGGCAGTTCAGCCAGAGGCCGGTGGACCAGCTAGAGTCTACGCACAGAGAGAGGCAGAGAATGATACAGATGTGATAGCAGGTAATTTTGAGTTACAGTCCATGTCTTTGCTTTCTTTAGTTGATTCGGGTTCTACACATTCTTACATTTTGAGTGAGCATGCAAAGAAGTTAGACATACCTGTTGAGATCTTAGATGTAGGTATGCATGTGACTAGTTCTTTTGGTGAGACAGTTGTAGTTAGACGAATGTATATGAGGTGTCCGTTGAAGATTCAGGGTCATGTGTTTCCAGTTGATATGATGGAACTTCCGTTCTATGGATTTGATATCATTTTGGGTATGGATTGGTTGGTTGAGCACAGAGCTAGTGTAGATTTTGATACAAAGAGAATTTCGCTGAAACTTTTTGATGACTACGAGGTAGTTGTAGTAGGCGAGAATGTTAAGTTCTTGTCGAACGTTGTGTCAGCTTTAGAGGCTCATAGGTTGATGGACTCTGGTTGTGGGGCTTATTTAGCGTATGTGATGAATCCGAATATGATAGAGGTTAGACCGAAGGATATCAAGACAGTTTGTGATTTTCAGGATGTGTTTCCAGAAGAGTTACCGAGTTTGCCTCCTGATAGAGATGTAGAGTTTGTGATTGAGACTGTTTCAGGGTCTACTCCAGTTTCTATTGCTTAGTACCGTATGGCTCTGAAAGAGTTGAAGAGTCAGCTTCAGGAGTTGTTAGACCGTGGTTTTATTAGGCCTAGTAGTTCGCCTTGGGGTGCCCCCGTGTTGTTTGTGAAGAAGAAGGATGGCAGTATGAGGATGTGTATCGACTACAGGCAGTTGAACCAGTTGACAGTAAAGAATAAGTATACGTTGCCTCGTATAGATGACTTGTTTGATCAGTTGAGGGGTGCTTCAGTATTTTTGAAGATAGATTTGAGATCAGGGTACTATCATTTGAAGGTAAAGGAGTGTGATGTTCCGAAGACAGCCTTTAGGACTAGATATGGTCATTATGAGTTCCTTGTGATGTCGTTTGGGCTCACGAATGCACCAGCAGCTTTCATGGATATGATGAACAGAGTTTTCCGAGACTATCTAGACCGATTTGTAGTTGTTTTCATAGATGACATCCTCGTGTACTCGAGATCGGAAGAAGAACATGATGAGCACTTGAGACTTGTTTTGCAGAGGTTGATGAGTAATCAGTTGTATGCGAAGCTTAGTAAATGTGAGTTCTGGATTCGAGAGGTTGTGTTTCTTGGCCATGTTGTGTCAGGTGAAGGTATCTGTGTTGATCCGACGAAGATTGAGGCCATTTTCGAGTGGAAACAACCTAAGTCAGTGACCGAGATTAGGAGTTTCCTAGGGCTAGATGGTTACTATAGGAGGTTCGTTGATGGTTTCTCTAGAGTAGCTGCTCCGTTGACTAAATTGTTGCAAAAAGAAGCGAAGTTTGAGTGGTCAGATGCGAGACAGAAGGCTTTTGAGAAATTAAAAGAAGCTTTGACGAATGCTTCAGTGTTAGTACAACCAGTTTCAGGGAAAGAGTTCGTGATCTATAGCGATGCTTCCTACGTAGGTTTAGGTTGTGTTCTGATGCAAGAAAGGAGAGTTGTTGCTTATGCTTCGAGACAGTTGAAGGTGCACGAGAAGAACTACCCTACGCACGACATTGAGTTAGAAGCAGTTGTGTTTGCGTTGAAGATTTGGCGTCACTACTTGTATGGTGAGAAGTGCACGGTTTACACTGATCATAAGAGCTTGAAGTATTTGATGACTCAGAGAGAGTTGAACTTGAGACAGAGAAGATGGCTTGAACTGTTGAAAGACTATGATTTGACTATCGAGTACCATCCGGGTAAGGCAAATGTAGTACCCGATGCGTTAAGCAGAAAAGTTGCAGTTGAGTTACGAGCTATGTTTGCTAGACTGAGTGTATCTGATGGCGGTGGTTTGATTACAGAGTTACAAGTGAAGTCTTCTTTGATTCAGTTGATCAGAGAGAAACAGTTGCAAGATGTGTCTTTAGTTCCTCATGTTCAGGACATAGCCGAAGGTAGACTGACCGAGTATAGTTTCAGTGATGAGAATGTGTTGTGTTTTAGGGATAGAGTTGTAGTAGCTGAAGATGTTGAGTTGAGACGTATGATTCTGAGCGAAGCACATTCGAGTCCTCTTTCTATGCATCCGGGCGGTACTAAGATGTACCGAGATTTGAAGAATGATTATTTCTGGGTTGGTTTGAAGAAGGATGTAGCCGAGTATGTGAGCCGTTGTATGGTTTGTCAGAGAGTAAAGGCAGAACATAAGGTTCCTTCAGGTTTGTTACAGCCTTTAAAGATTCCAGAATGGAAATAGGAGAGAATCACTATGGACTTTGTGTCAGGGTTGCCGTTGTCTCCTTCGAAGAAGAATTCTGTTTTGTTAATTGTTGACCAATTCACTAAGTGTGCCTATTTCTTAGCAGTAAACACTATAGATTCTTTAGACAAGTTGGCGAATTTGTATATTCGCGAGATTGTGAGACTTCATGGAGTTCCGAAGTCTATTGTATCAGACAGAGATCCGAGATTCACAGCGAGGTTCTAGAGTTGTTTGCATAGTGCCCTAGGTAGTCGTTTGCATTTCAGTACTTCTTATCATCCGCATTCAGACGGACAGTCAGAGCGAGTGATACAGATTTTAGAGGATATGCTCCGTTGTTGTGTGATTGACTTCCAAGGTTCTTGGGAGAAGCATTTGCCCTTAATTGAGTTTGTTTACAATAACAGTTACCAGGCTAGTATACAGATGGCTCCTTATGAGGCATTGTATGGTAGACGATGTAAGACTCTGATCTGTTGGGCCGAAACGGGTCAGAAATTGTTACCTATACCGGATTTTCTTAAGGGGACTACTGAAAAAGTGAAGTTGATTTGTGACCGCTTGAAAGCAGCTTCCGATCGTCAGAAATCTTATGCAGACTTGAAGAGAAAAGAGATTGAGTTCTCAGTGGGTGAGAAAATGTTTCTAAAAGTATCTCCGTGGAAGAAGGTAATGCGCTTTAGCCGGAAAGGCAAGTTGAGTCCGAGGTTTATTGGTCCGTATGAGATAGTTGAGCGGATTGGGCTAGTAGCTTACCGTTTGAGATTTCCTTCAGAGTTAGAGAAGATCCATGATGTTTTTCATGTGTCGATGCTTAGGAGATATAGATCAGATCCGTCTCATGTTATGCCTGTTGAGGAGATAGAACTGAATCCGGATTTGTCTTACAATGAAGAACCAGTTGAGATATTTGCTTCTGACAGCAAGGTGTTGCGTGGCAAGACCATAGAGTTGGTCAAGGTGTTGTGGAGACATAGAGGTGTGGAAGAGGTCACGTGGGAGAGGAAAGTTGATATGCTTGAGCAGTTTCCGTACTTGTTTCCGTCAGGTAATTTCGGGGACAAAATTCCTTAAGTGGGGGAGAGTTGTAACACCCGGGTTTGGGGGGTCGGGTGAATTTAAAATAATAAAATAATATTTTGGGCCTCGGGTTTTCAAAACAAATATTTTATGTTGGACTTGTTTTGATTTAAAGCCCAATTCCATGGGTTTTAGATATTTGGGATAGATATCTCATTAATGGCAAATTGGTAAATAATTGGACTTGCAAAAATAAAACTTTTTCCTTTACTTTTCAAACACAAAAAGCTATCATCTTCTACCTCCCCACTTTTTAACGTGAAAAACTCCTCCCCTTCAAGTTCACTATTCCATCATCTCTCTTGCTCATTGTTGGAGTTTTTTCAAAGGTAAACTCACTTTTGACTTGTCTTTATCATCCTCTACAACTCCATAGTTTTATTTTTCATTAAAACCCATGATTTCCCCATTTTAGAGTTTTGAAGTTTTAGATTAAAAATGCTAACTTTGTTAGCTTTAACTTAAGCTTTTGATTTATTAATGTTATATAAGTTGTTTACAATCTATAAGGTCCAACATATTCGATTTTTACAAGGTTTTATGGTGTTTCCCGAAATTGGGTTTTAGGGAGGTTTTAGAGAGTTGAAATGTTGAGTTTTGGGGGTGTTTTGTGTGAGAACTTGTTGGCTGATGGTTAGGCTATGTATAAGGGTTGTTTTGGAAGTCTTTAGAAGTAATTTAAGTGTTGGAATCATTGGTTTTGGGCTGTGCTTCATGGCTGCTCGAGAATGAAGGATTTAGGGTTGTCTTAGCTTGAAATCTTGTGTTTTGTGCTTGGTTTGTGTTCCGGGTTGCTACATTGATTTTTGAACTGATTTGTGGTTATTTTGATTGTGTTGGGATGTTTAGAAGCAAGGATTTGTGTTGGTGAAGCCTCAGGAATGAATCCGGAACCATTGGGAGCTTGATCGGCTAGTGTTGTTTGAGCTTGGATTAGTCGGTGAGTGGTTAAATATTTTTAAATGGTTTTCAAGTGTTGGTTCAAGCATGTGGACTAGGTTGGGCTTGGTAGACCCACCTAGAGTTGGGATTAGATTGGTAGTCTGATCCCAAGCTTTAGTTAGAGACTTTGGTTGAACTCTAATTATTGATTATGCCTCATATATTAAGTGTGATTAATATGGTTATGTATATTGTGTTATACATGTATGTTGAGGCATGGTATTGATGCATTGTTATATGCATGTGGTTTGTGCATCACGGTAAGTCATGGTGAGTACGTGCTAAGCACGGAAGTTGATATGAAATGGTGTTGTGAAAGGTTATGAATTGTGTTTAGTATTGGCACTAGTATGCTTGGGTACAATGATCGATCATTAGGATGTTTAGTGTGCACACGTGAGTCAAAATGCGCGTGTGGTCTTGGTGATGGTAGTCATCAAGATGGAGTACAGGTTCGCTCGAAAATCTTCTTATATATATGATAGTCGGTGATGAGTGTAATCCCATCGACGGGGCGTGAGGATGAGTGGAATCCCCTCCGCGTGAAACGATGATGAGTGTAATCCCACCGTAAGGTAATGGTTGTGGTTGGATGTGAGTTCCAACGGTTATCCGCGTATTCGAGTCATAGCTAGGTGCCAATACGGATTGTGGAATGTGTTTGATAATACATTGATATATGTTCTTCCATGTGTTGAGCTTATGAGTTGTTGAGCATGGCATGATGTTGATAATTGTGTTCACGCATCATTATTATTTTGACTCATGTGATTCGAAGGTAAGATCATGCATTCTACCTTGGTTGTGTGCTCGTGCTTGGACCCTGCATTGTCGAGGTTTGTTTTACGAGCTTACCCTCACTAAGCTTTATGCTTACGCTCTCTTTGTTCGACAATGCAGATCCGTAGTTCGTGGGTTGCTAGTGCAAGAAGAGGGCCTCCAAGTGCGCTAGTTGAGCTTTTGGTTTTATCAAGTATGGATTTTAAGTTATGAACATGTAATAGTCAAGCAATGAGATTTGAGCTTTTGATGTATGTTGATGTCGTTTTAGGAGAATGTTTAGACTCCTTAATATGTTGATGTCGGTATGGCTTGTTGATGCCATGTTTTGAATTGTAAACCATGTCTATGTTGCTTACCATGAATGCTTGTGGATGTTCTTGTCTAAGCATGAATCTTGAATGCTATGTATAAATCTTTTGTTGAGTTGATGTTTCCCCTTAATGTATGGCTTTATATCTTTATGTGTTTTGAGTACGTTTGCAAAAGGGTGCATGCCTCTAGAGTGTGCTTGCATGTTGTGTATGCTTCTTGAGGTCGTTAAGGGCGTTTGGGATCACTTAGAGATGTTTAAAACTGATTTTGGGAACTCACAGACTGCAGGTGTTTCGGAACGGTTCAGGCTGTTTCAGAACGGGTGTGGCTCTAGGGATACCCGTATCGAAACGCGTTCCGGTACGGTTTGGCTACTGTGAGCCCCTGTTTCGATATGGGTTTCGAAACACTTTGGCTACTATGAATGCATGTTCCGAAACGGGTTTCGTAACGCCTAGGCGAAATGGGACCCTATTCTGAAATAGGGTGGATGCGTTTCAGTATGGGTGTCTGGCTTTTCAAATTGGATCCCTGTTTCGAAACGAGCAGTGCCTGTTTCGAAACACAGGCCTGGAAATGGGCTTTTTGACATCTCTAAAGGGTCTCATGGGTTGGGCTTAGGCCCTGTTTGCTGTTAGGCTTCACGTGAGACTTGTTTCCACTGTCGCTTCACACATAGGCTTTATTAACGCATCTAGAAGAGTTAATATATGAAAAAGTTTTCTAGGGTCGGTAACCGAAGTGGAGCCTTAACGGGTTTCGCCTCGGTTATCCCTGTGTAGCCCGCTCGGATCGGTCGGACGCCCGGACCGGGATGAGGGGGTTACAACCCTCATATCTGAACCGGTCCGACCGGTTATGGGTCGATCTAGCCTTGAACCGAGCCAGCCTGGCTCGAGCCCGATCTATCAAACCTGAATTGACTCGGATTAAGCCCAAGCACGAGTCATCTGACCCAAACCTGTATTCGACCCGTTGACCCGGTCCGTCTGACCCGACCCGACCCGTTGACCGAGTCAACTCAGTGAGCCAACCCGTCTGAATCAACTCAGTGAGTCAACTCACCCGAGTTGACTAAGTTGAGTCAACCTAGTTGACCAGTGACGTCAGTGTTGACTTTTAACCGCTGACATCAGCTTTGACTTTGACCCAAAAAGTCAAATTTTCTGAAAACTCCTATTTTATGTTTTTCGACGTCCTGAGTCCATTTTTGAAGCCCGTTTCACAAAATTCTAATCCAAAAGACTCCGGATCTGACCTTGAACCTAAACTTGTTTATGTATCTAATTATTCAGTTAAGGGTACTGTGAATAAAGACTGAAATGTAAATTTGTGAAATTGAAGGTACCCACAGTTCCTTGAATACAAATTGTTGAGGGACATCAAATCCGGGTTCAAGAGTGTTCGAACGTCGTTCACGGATCGACCGATGTAGCTTGGAGCCAAGGTAATACATTACTACCTTCTGCATGCTTTTGTAACATGTAGGTATTCGGTTAATGTTTGCACGACCATGTTTGAGCATGTGATTATTTTCGCCCATGTCGATCAATTATGAGATAAAAATAATAATGGCCAAGACAAATATTCGAATAAGAGGTTTGCTAAATTGAAAGAACTTCCGAGTTCAGTGCACGATTAATGAGCCGGTTAACCTTTAAGTCTGATTATCCTTTTTATTAAAAAGAAATGTCAAAAATTCGATTGACGAATGACGAAAATACCCCTATCTATAAAAAACAACTCATTAAGTTATACTTGATCCGGTAAGACATATGATACACTTGAAAACCTCAGATTACTAAAATGACACGGTAACAAGACTTAAACCCTCGAGATTGTAAAGTACTTGAATTGCAAGAATTCTGAATAATTTGACGAAGATAATTTTATGAAAAAATATTCGTATGTATGAATTGAGCAATGGGGTGAAAAAGATTGAATTGATTGAAATGACTAAAAAGGACCGAATATACTGATAAGACTGAAATTGGTCACAATGACCCTAAAGAGTGATATTTTCTTCAAGCATTAATTGCCAATCGACCGACATATGGGATATATCCTCGAGGTCTGAAATGAATGAATAGATGGAAGAACCGAGAAATTCTGAATAATTGAAACATTTTCGAGCATCGTAATGTTTGAAATACCCTCGAATACTGATAAAACTGAAATGGGCCAGAATGTCTCTAAGACATAGAATTAGAAATCCCAATAAAGACAAACAAATGTCATGGCTTCAAGTGTGGTAAAATACGACCCGTGTCATTTGGTCGATTCAGATACCATGATGATAGTGGGAGAATACCGTGTGAAGGCACGTGTAATTTATTTGGAGAAAGTACATAATTAATAGTGAGAGGGACCTGTTCTCCTAAGGCACATTCGATGTTTTGGAATGAGTTCAGATACAATGCACATGTTTGAATACTTGGAAAATACCGCTCGAATATATTCTTGATTTTTGGTAATAAATTCAGTGGACGATTCGTGAAGGCGAACTATTGTTGTTATGCTCTATAGTCAGTTTTGAGAAATGAATGGTTGAAGTGTACCTATCCGGTGAGATATTAAACAATGTGTTAATGGGTTCCGATTAGTTCAAAAGTGGCTCAGAAGCTTGATGAGCAACTAGAATTCCTAAATTCTGTACATCACCGTTTATACCTTGTTGGTTCAAATTACCAGATTACCCCTGAAGGTCAAAATGACCTTAATACCCTAATAGGCTGTAACATTTAACTCTGCTCGCGATATATCTGAAATCCTAATGATTCTGATGCATCAACTTCCGATGTTGATTTGATCCGTCTTATCAAACTCCCATATTCGTAGGGACCTCGTTCTGAAATCAGTCCAAAATTGTCAAATGTCATCTTTCTGACATCTATCAAGTACCTCTAAGAAATGATTTGGGCCATAAAGTGCGTACCATGTATCTGTAAATACTTTCTGTTCTAAACCAAGACCGTATGCTTAAAATTTAAAAGTATGGTACTGTAATATGAAAGGAAAGCAATTCTCTAATTTCTGACCTCTAATATGAAAAATATATCTAATATATGACATTGAATACGAAATAATAATAATGATAATAAAATAAATTCGATATCTGTCTTCTGGTATAAAAATAGATTTAATATATATTTTCTGTAATATTGTCTTCTAAATATTAACTGAAATCATCTAGGATATATTACATGGGATATGAATGATGATCTATAGGCTCAGCGCTAGTAGGTCCTTCTAGACCTAAGCTCCTACACCCAATGGGCCTAGGATAAGCCTTTCTGTTAAGCTCCTACGCCCACGGGCCTAGGGTAAGTCTTTCTGGACCTAAGATATCCCCTTAGGTAGGCTCTTACGCCTCAAGCCTAGGGTAAGACCTTCTGTATGTAGTTCAGGGGGAATTGCATTTTGGAGTTCGGTTGGAGGGTAGTTAGTAAATTAATAAAAATTTCTGACCTCTTTTGAAACATACCATACTAAATTAATGTATCAAAGTTGAACTCTCAGTAGAATTACAATTCGCGCTTAATGAACCACTCTAAACTCCTTAATTCAACTTCTGAAATCTGAATCTCTTTTGAATTTCTGCTTTAGACTCACATCTTACGGTTCAGGTGATCAAATAAAGAACAACTCTGTTACCTTCTGGTCTAATGCTCCTTTGAAATCTCGAATCATAATTTGAGCTTACCGTTGCCCAGTTCATCATGACAGTGTTAAGCTTGTCATATACCTGCTTGTGCTTTTAGCATCTCTTGGTAGTTTGTATTACTGAGCTTTTCGAAGCTCACATTGTTTTTATGTAACCCCCTCGTCCCGGTCTGGCCGACTGACCGGTCCGAGTAGGCTACACGGGGAAAATCGATGTGAAACCCGTTAAGGTCCCACCTCGGTTAGCGACCCTAAAAAATTTTTTCATTTATTTTACATCTTGTCTAAAGGCATAATTATTTCCTAAGTGATCACGACAGTGGAAAACAAGGCTCACGAGAAGCCCTACAGCAAACCGGGCCTAAGCCCAAACCTTGAGACCCTTTAGAGATGTCAAAAGCCCATTTCTAGGCCTGCGTTTCAAAACATGCATAGCCCGTTTCGAAACACGGGCTCCAGTTTAAAAAGCCAGGCACCCGTACCGAAACGCATCCATCCCGTTTCAGAACAGGGTCCTATTTTGCCTAGGCGTTCCGATACCCGTTTCGGAACATGCAATTACAGTAGCCAAAGTGTTCCGGAACCAGTTTCGAAACAGGGGCCCACAGTAGCAAAACCGTACCGAAACACGTTTCGATACAGAGGGGCCTGGAACCACACCCGTTTCAAAACAGCTCAACCCGTTTCGAAACACTTGTTGTCTGCAAATTCCCAAAATCAGTTTTAAGCATCTCCAAACAACCCCAAACGCCCTTTACGACCCCAAGAAGCGCACATAACATACAATCACACTCTAGAGGCATGCATCCTATTACAAAACGTACTCAAATTACATAAGACATAAGATAAGCAATCCATTTAAAAGATCATTCAAGGCATGCTTAAAAACTTAAAAGCCAAAAGGCACATGTCTTCACACATAGGTTTACTTGCTCACAACCACATATAATCATCCAAAGGCATTGCCTCTCAACACAAGCATTCATTCAACATATAGCATGGTTACAAATCCAAAGCAAAGCATAAACAACATTCAACATTTATGAGTCATACAACGCTCATAAAAACACATAGCAGCCCCATTGCTAAACTACTACTTTATTTACTAAACCATACTTGAGCAGTTACAAAAGCTTGGAAAGTCCCTTCCATGCAACTTGCTAACTCCACGCTAAAGATCTGCATTGTCGAAAAACGAGAGCCTAAGCTAGAAGCTTAGTGAGGATGCTCTAATACCAAAACAACGACAATGCAGGGTTCAAGCATATAATCCTTAACATCACACAAACATACATAGATATCAACATAGCAATCAAGTTTGCAACAGAAGAGTCAATAATATGGCATCTTAATTCATATTAAGCTCAACAAGATAAGGCAATTATCTCAACATCATAACCACAAGAGCAAGTACATTGGCCACTATTAGTTTACTCGGACATGCGGATTACTCTCAACAACAACATTACCTCGGTGGGAATACACTCATCACCGGACCCCGCATGGATGGGATTACACTCATCACCACATGCCCTAGGGATGGGATTCCACTCATCATCACGTATAATATAAATATTTCCGGTGGAATATTACATCATCATACTCCTCCTTGATGACTTAACGCCACTAAGGCCACGCGCGAATTTGACTCAACCGTGTGCACACTAATCCTAGTGATCGATCATTTATACCCGGTAAGTTAACTAGTGCCAATAATACTATTTAAACCACATCATGATAACCATCATTCATATCACATAGCCATCACCACACACATCAATGTGTACACATACATAATCAACTCATGCTTCAAAAGATCAATATAAGCATAAACATTTAAAGCTTATAAACACACATGAAGTTAAACTACCAACTTAACTTCAACCGTGGAATGGCCTACCAAGCATATCCCAAAACCTCAACTACACACACTTGAACCGATTTAAAAAGATTTGAAAGTTTCACTCACCACCCTTCCTTAGCAAACCAAGCAAAAGTCTCTCAAGTCTCCGAACTTTCAAGAATCAATCCCGAACCTTCTATAATGTTTCCTCTTGCTTCTAACCAATCAAAAGACAAGGTATTACTCACCAAAACAATGCTAAACTCAGCCACAACCTCAACCCGCAATCACAAGCCAAAACTTCATAATTTCAAACTCAAACTAACCACAAAACCCACATTTTCGTACACCAATAATACCCAGCTGAAATCTACCATTTCCATCACCCAAATAACCTCTAAAGACTTCCAAAACACTTCCCTAACAACCCTATACCATCAGCCCTTCAACCCAACATAAAATCACATCAAAATTTCAAGTTTTGACACTTTCAAAAATGCCCCCAAGACCCATTTCGGATTTTTTGTCAAAATCCTTCCATTTCGAAATATGAGTTTTATTTAGGTAAGCTTAATCCAAAACATAACTAAACAAACCAAAAACAAGTTGAAAACCCATTAAAGTTTCAGACTTTCTTCAATCTTGAAAAACTTGAAAAACAAAAATGGTGATGGTTTTGAAATCTATGACCATGGAAATGATTGAGATGAATAGGAGAGTTCAAAAACGAAATTACCTTGAAAGGAGCCCTTGAAGTGATGAAGAAAATGGATGGATTAGTGATTTAGGGCTTTGGGAGGTTTTTCACGTTAGAAACAAGAATGGGGAGAAGATGACTTCCTTTTTTTCTTTTTGGTTCAAAAAGCTTGTGTTTCATTATTTCAACTTATTTACAAAAATGTCATTACTTTAATTTTAATCTCATTTTAATTAAAACCAAGGCCTAATTAAATTAAACCGATTTTGACGACTCGAACCCAACACACACAACTCCCAACCCCAAAACACGGGTGTTACAACTCTCCCCCACTTAAGGAATTTCGTCCCCGAAATTACCTAACTGAAAGATATAAGGAAACTGCCTTTCCATATCCTCCTTCCTCTCCCAAGTGGCCTCGTCCACCCCTCGACGTTTCCACCGCACTTTTACTAACTCAATCGATCTACCCCGCAACACCTTGCTGTCCGAAGCTAAGATCTCAATTGGTTCTGCGTCATAAGTCAAATCCGGATTCAATTCAATCTCTTCTACGGGCATAACATGTGATGGATCTTACATATACTTACGGAGCATCGAAACATGAAACACATCGTGTATCTTCTCTAGCTCGGATGGCAAACGCAACTGATAACCAACTGCGCCAAACCTTTTCACAATCTCATATGGTCCTATGTACCTCGGACTCAACTTCCCTTTTCTTCCAAATCTCATTACTTTCTTCCACGGAGACACTTTTACGAACACCTTCTCACCCACTGAAAACTCAACTTCCTTCTTCCTCAAGTCGGCATAGGACTTAAGTCTATCCGAAGCTGACTTCAAGTGATCGCAAATCAATTTCACTTTATCGGTTGTCCCCTTAAGAAAATCTGGCATAGGCAACAACTTTTGTCCCACTTCAGCCCAACAAACTAGAGTTCTACACTTTCTACCATACAAGGCCTCATACGGAGCCATCTGAATGCTCGACTAAAAATTTTTATTGTAAGCAAACTCAACTAGAGGCAAGTGCTTCTCCCATGTACCCTGAAAGTCAATGATGCAACAACGCAACATATCCTCTAGAATCTGTATAACCCTCTCTGACTGACCATCTGTCTGAGGATGATACGACGTGCTGAAATTCAAACGGGTACCCAAAGCTGTATGCAGACACTCCCAAAATCGAGCTGTAAACCTCGGATCTCTATCAGACACAATCGACTTCGGCACACCATGCAGTCTAACAATCTCACCAATGTACAGATCGGCCAATCTATCTAAGGTGTAAGTCGTATTGACTGCTAGGAAGTGAGCACACTTCGTGAAACGGTCTACTATAACCCAAACTGAGTTCTTCTTCGTAGGAGTCAAAGGCAAGCCCGAAACAAAATCCATGGTGATATTCTCCTATTTCCATTCCGGAATTCTCAACGGTTGCAACAAACCTGAGGGAACCTAATGTTCCGCCTTCACTCTCTGACACACCATACATTTACTCACGAAGTCGGCTACATCTCTTTTCAAACCAACCCAAAAGTACTCATTCTTCAAGTCTCGGTACATCTTCGTACTTCTAGGACGCATAGCAAAAGGACTACTGTGTGCTTCAGTCAGAATCGTATGTCTCAAGTCACTGTCTTCTGGCACAACTATCCTATTTTTGAAACACAAGACACCATCGGTACTGAAACAATAGTCTGAAGTTCTACCCTCGGCTATGTCCTGCACGTGAGGTGCCAAAGATCTATCTAAGAGTTGTTTCTCTCTAATCAAATGACCTAGAGTAGGTCTAACCTGTAGCTCGGCCACCAAACCGCCATCCCCGGACAAGCTCAATCTAGCAAACATGGCTCTCAAATCTACACCTATCTTTTTACTCAAAGCATCGGCCACTACATTGGCCTTACCCGGGTGGTACTCAATCGTAAGATCATAACCCTTTAGCAATTCTAACCACCTACGCTGTCTGAGATTCAAATCTCCCTGAGTCATGATATACTTCAAACTCTTGTGATCTGTATACACTGTGCACTTCTCACCGTACAAATAATGCCTCCAAATCTTCAAAGCAAACACAACTGCAGCTAACTATATGTCATGGGTCGGATAGTTACGCTCGTGAGTCTTTAACTGTCTTGAGGCATAAGCCACCACTCTCTTGTCTTGCGTGAGAACACAACCTAGGCCTACATAGGAAGCATCACTGTAAACTACATATTCCTTCCCTGACTCTGGCTGAATCAAGATCGGTGTTTGGATCAAAGCTTCTTTCAATTTCTCAAAGGCTCGCTATCATGCATCTGACCACTCAAACTGAACACTCTTCTGAAGTAACTGTGTCAATGAAGCGGCTAACTTCGAGAAACCTTCTACGAACCTTCTATAGTATCCAGCTAAGCCTAGAAAGCTATGAACCTCTATTACTGACTTCGGTTGCTTCTACTCAACAATGGCCTCTATTTTCTTCGGATCAACTCTAATCCCATCGGCTGACACTACGTGCCCTAAGAAGATTACCTCTCGGATCTAGAATTCACACTTACTCAACTTTGCATACAACTGATTTTCTAACAAAGTCTTCAAAACTAGCCTCAAGTGTCGGTCGCGGTCTTCCTCGGTACGCGAATACACCAAAATGTCATCTATAAAGACAACTACAAACTGATCTAGGTACTGATGGAAGATCCTATTCATCATATCCATGAAAGCAGCCGGTGCGTTAGTTAACCCAAAAGGCATGACTAAAAACTCATAGTAACCATATCTAGTCCTAAAGGTCATCTTCGGTACATCAACTTCTCTTACCTTCAGTTGGTAGTAACCAGATCTCAAGTCGATCTTCGAAAAGACTAATGTCCCTCTCAACTGGTCAAATAAATCATCAGTTCTCGGCAATGGATACTTGTTCTTCACTGTTAACTGATTCAACTGTCTGTAATCTATACACATTCTCATGTTTCTGTCTTTCTTCTTTACAAACAAAACTGGAGCGCCCCAAGGCGAAGAACTCGGTCGGATGAAGCCTCTATATGTTAACTCTTGCAACTGAGTCTTCAACTCTTTCAGTTCTTTCGGTGCCATACGATACGGAGCAATCGAAACAAGAGCTGAATCTGAATAAGTCTCTATAGCGAACTCTACCTCTCTATCAGGCGGTAAACCCGGCAATTCCTCCAGAAACACACTTGGAAAGTCACACACTGTCCGAATGTCTTGAGGTCTAACCTCACTCATGTTCGGATTCATCACATAGGCCAAATACGCTTCACAACTTGTCACGACTAGCCTCTTAGCCTCTAAAACCGAAACTACATTCGATAAGAACTTCACGTTCTCACCTTCCACTACTATCTCATAATCATCCGCGAGTCTCAAGGAAATCCTCTTAGTCTCAAAGTCTATCCTAGCTCTATGCTCAGTGAGCCATTCCATACCCAAAATCACATCAAAGCCATAAAACGGTAGCTCCATCATATCCACTGGGAACACATGACCCTGAACCATTAACAGACATCTTCTGTACATCTTTCTAACTACTACCGTATCCCCGAAGGAACTAGTAACACTAACTCCTACCTCTAATACCTCACAAGGCAATTTCAAAAAATTTGCATGCTCACTCAGTATATAAGAATGTGTAGACCCGGAGTCAATCAAAGAAAGCAAACCCAAAGACTGTATCGAGAAGTTACCTGCAATCACATCTGTGTCGTGCTGACCCTCACGCTGAGCGTAAACTTTGTCCTGGCCTCCGCCTTCTGGCTGAGCTGCAACTACATGCGCTAAGTTTCTCTGGCCATCATTTCTCAGCTGGAAGTTACCTCTACCACGCCCGCGGCCTCTCTGAAAGTCATTGGCTCTAGCAGGAGCCTGAGCCTGAACTGGTGTCTGCCCCACCTGATGTGGACAGTCACGCCTAATATGGTCCCAAGCTCCACAACTCCAACACGAGTGGAAATTCCCCCAACACTCATCGGTGTGATTCCTCCTGCAACTAGCACACGTGGGCAACCACCCACCAGCCCACTGGCCCTGATGGCTCCTACCGTGGTTACCTCCACCACGTCTATGGTCATAGTGATGCATGTTGTCCCGATGCCTCTTGGCATCACCTCTATCAAAGTCACTAGATCACTTCCCAGAACTAGAACCACCAGATCGTTTGGTCAAGCCCAAACTGTGCTCTAAGTCCTTGGCCCTCGCGACCAAGACATCAAAATCCGTGAAGTCAACAGCTAAAGTGTACCTTTTGATCTCTTCGTTCAACCCATAGCAGAATTGGTTACAACGTTCCTCTTCATTTGGAACAAGCTCAGATGCATACTGACTCAGCCTGACAAATATGATCTCATAGTCTGTCACAGTCATACTCCCCTGAAGCAAAGCCATAAATTCCCTCTTCTTCTCATCGAGATATCGAGGACCCAGATATTTCTTAAGGAAAGCTAACTCGAAAAACTCCCAAGTGATCTCAGCCTCTACCATACCTGTAGTGATAGTGACCCACCAAGTGTAGGCATCACCCTGAAGCAGAGATATAACACACCATAGCTTACGTTCCCCGGTACATCCCATCTGTGCCAGAATACAGACAGTTTTCTCAAACCAAGTCTCGGACCTCTCGGGTGTCGAGCCTCTGAACTCTTCACCTCCCAAACTGCGGAGTCTCTCTAAAGGTAAACTAGTACCCTCTCCCTGGGGTTGTGCCACAGCCTGACCCCAGCCACTGCAGCCTGAAAAGCCCCGGCTATCGCCTGAACTAGAGGAGCTAAATCAATCTCGGCCGGTCCTTGGCCAACTTGAGGTTCCACGCCCTCGGCTCCCGCCTCACCTCCCTCTTGGTGAAGCAGAGAATGAGGAGGTTGAGGAGCCTGCGCCTCACCAATTTGCTCAACTCCTGGAGCTGCTGCCCGTGGTTCCGGTTGAACCATCCTAGGCCTCCCTCTCGGTCTCATATTACAGCTAGCAAGATATCAACTACAACAAATAAACATATAAGGATTAAGTTAGCAAAGGCAAGGGTCCAACCGTGCTCAAGTATCTTCCTTTACAAAACTTTTACAAATTAAGTAATAGTAGCAATGGGAACTCGACACTACACCAGACACAACAATCATGCTTCCAAAAACCCTACGAATGAACAAACAACAAGCATACATGGCAAAGTGTTCACCGAAGCAATACAATTACTTAACACTTCAAACTTACCTCACTTACATGCTCGAGGTCTCAGTAAACTCAGGCTCTGATACCAAAAAATGTAACCCCCTCGTCCCGGTCTGGCCGACTGACCAGTCCGAGTAGGCTACACGGGGAAAACTGATGTGAAACCCGTTAAGGTCCCACCTCGGTTAGCGACCCTAAAAAAATTTTTCATTTATTTTACATCTTGTCTAAAGGCATAATTATTTCCTAAGTGATCACGACAGCGGAAAACAAGGCTCACGAGAAGCCCTACAGCAAATCGGGCCTAAGCCCAAACCTTGAGACCCTTTAGAGATGTCAAAAGCCCATTTCCAAGCCTGCGTTTCGAAACATGCATATCCTGTTTCGAAACACGGGCTCCAGTTTAAAAAGCCAGGCACCCGTACCGAAACGCATCCACCCCGTTTCAGAATAGGTCCTATTTTGCCTAAGCGTTCCGATACCCGTTTCGGAACAGGCAATTACAGTAGCCAAAGTGTTCCAGAACCAGTTTCGAAACAGGGGCTCAAAGTAGCCAAATCGTACTGAAACGCGTTTCGATACGGGGGCCCTGGAACCACACCCGTTTCGAAACAGCTCAACCCGTTTCGAAACACCTGATGTCTGCAATTTCCCAAAATCAGTTTTAAGCTTCACCAAACGCCCTTCACGACCCCCAAGAAGCATACATAACATACAATCACACTCTAGAGGCATGCATCCTACTGCAAAACGTACTCAAATTACATAAGACATAAGATAAGCCATCCATTTAAAAGATCATTCAAGGTATGCTTAAAAACTTAAAAGCCAAAAGGCACACGTCCTCACACATAGGTTTACATGCTCACAACCACATATAATCATCCAAAGGCATTGCCTCTCAACACAAGCATTCATTCAACACATAGCATGGTTACAAATCCAAAGCAAAGCATAAACAACATTCAACATTTATGAGTCATACAACGCTCATACAAACACATAGCAGCCCCATTGCTAAACTACTACTTTATTTACTAAACCATACTTGAGCAGTTACAAAAGCTTGGAAAGTCTCTTCCTTGCACCTTGCTAACTCCACGCTAATGATCTGCATTGTCGAAAAACGAGAGCGTAAGCTAGAAGCTTAGTGAGGATGCTCTAAAACCAAAACAGTGACAATGCAGGGTTCAAGCATATAATCCTTAACATCACACAAACATACATAGGTATCAACATAGCAATCTAGTTTGCAACACAAGAGACAATAATATGGCATCTTACTTCATTTTAAGCTCAACAAGATAAGGCAATTATCCCAACATCATAACCACAAGAGCAAGTACATTGGCCACTATTAGTTTACTCGGATATGCGGATTACTTTCAACAACAACATTACCTCGGAGGGATTACACTCATCACCGGACCCCACATGGATGGGATTACACTCATCACCACATGCCCTACGAATGGGATTTCACTCATCATCACGTATAATATAAATATTTCCGGTGGAATATTACATCACCGTACTCCTCCTTGATGACTTAACGCCACCAAGGCCACGCGCGAATTTGACTCAACCGTGTGCACACTAATCCTAATGTTCGATCATTTATACCCGGTAAGTTAACTAGTGCCAATAATACTATTTAAACCACATCATGATAACCATCATTCATATCACATAGCCATCACCACACACATAAATGTATACACATACATAATCAACTCATGCTTCACAAGATCAATATAAGCATAAACATTTAAAGCTTATAAACACACATGAAGTTAAGCTACCAACTTAACTTCAACCTTGGAATGGCCTACCAAGCACATCCCAAAACCTCAACTACACACACTTGAACCGATTTAAAAAGATTTGAAAGTTTCACTCACCACCCTTCCTTAGCAAACCAAGCAAAAGCATCTCAAGTCTCCGAACTTTCCGGAATCGATCCCTAACCTTCTCTGATGTTTCCTCTTGCTTCTAACCAATCAAAAGACAATGTATTACTCACCAAAACAATGCTAAACTCATCCACAACCTCAACCCGCAATCACAAGCCAAAACTTCATAATTTCAAACTCAAACTAACCACAAAACCAACATTTTCGTACACCAATAATACCCAGCTGAAATCTACCATTTCCAACACCCAAATGACCTCTAAAGACTTCCAAAACACTTCCCTAACAACCCTATACCATCAGCCCTTCAACCCAACATAAAATCACATCAAAATTTCAAGTTTTGACACTTTCAAAAATGCCCCCAAGACCCATTTCGGGATTTTTGTCAAAATCCTTCCATTTCGAAATATGAGGTGTATTTAGGTAAGCTTAATCCAAAACATAACTAAACAAACCAAAAACAAGTTGAAAACCCATTAAAGTTTCATACTTTCTTCAATCTTGAAAAACTTGAAAAACAAAAATGGTGATGGTTTTGAAATCTAAGACCATAGAAATGATTGAGATGAATAGGAGAGTTCAAAAACGAAATTACCTTGAAAGGAGCCCTTGAAGTGATGAAGAAAAGGGATGGAATAGTGATTTAGGGCTTTGGGAGGTTTTTCACGTTGGAAACAAGAATGGGGAGAAGATGACTTCTTTTTTTTCTTTTTGGTTCAAAAAGCTTCTCTTTCTTTATTTCAACTTATTTACAAAAGTGCCATTACTTTAATTTTAATCTCATTTAAATTAAAACCAAGTCCTAATTAAATTAAACCGATTTTGACGACTCGAACCCAACACACACAACTCCCAACCCCAAAACACGGGTGTTACAACTCTCCCCCACTTAAGGAATTTCGTCCCCGGAATTACCTGACTGAAAGAGATAAGGAAACTGCCTTTCCATATCCTCCTTCCTCTCCCAAGTGGCCTCGTCCACCCCTCGACGTTGCCACCGCACTTTTACTAACTCAATCGATCTACCCCGCAACACCTTGATGTCCGAAGCTAAGATCTCAATTGGTTCTGCGTCATAAGTCAAATCTGGATTCAATTCAATCTCTTCTACGGGCATAACATGTGATGGATCTGACCTATACTTACGAAGCATCGAAACGTGAAACACATCGTGTATCTTCTCTAGCTCGGATGGCAAACACAACTGATAACCAACTGTGCCAACTCTTTTCACAATCTCATATGGTCCTATGTACCTCGGACTCAACTTCCCTTTTTCTGCCAAATCTCATTACTTTCTTCCACGGAAACACTTTTAGGAACACCTTCTCACCCACTGAAAACTCAACTTCTTTCCTCTTCAAGTCGGCATAGGACTTCTATCTATCTGAAGCTGACTTCAGGCGATCACAAATCAATTTCACTTTATTAGTTGTCCCCTTAAGCAAATCTGACATAGGCAATAACTTTTGTCCCACCTCAGCCCAACAAATTGGAGTTCTACACTTTCTACCATACAAGGCCTATTAAGGAGCCATCTGAATGCTCGACTGAAAAATGTTATTGTAAGCAAACTCAACTAGAGGCAAGTGCTTCTCCCATGTACCCTGAAAGTCAATGATGCAACAACGCAACATATCCTCTAGAATCTGTATAACCCTCTCTGACTGACCATCTATCTGAGGATGATGCGACGTGCTGAAATTCAAACGGGTACCCAAAGCTGTATGTAGACACTCCCAAAATCGAGCTGTAAACCACGGATCTCTATTAGACACAATCGAGTTCGACACACCATGCAGTCTAACAATCTCACCAATGTACAAATCGGCCAATCTATCTAAGGTGTAAGTCGTATTGACAGCTAGAAAGTGAGCACACTTCGTGAAACGGTCTACTATAACCCAAACTGAGTTCTTCTTCGTAGGAGTCAAAGGCAAGCCCGAAACAAAATCCATGGTGATATTCTCCCATTTCCATTCCGGAATTCTCAACGGTTGCAACAAACCTGAGGGAACCTGATGTTCCGCGTTCACTCACTGACACACCATACATTTACTCACGAAGTCGGCTACATCTATCTTCAAACCAACCCAAAAGTATTCATTCTTCAAGTCTCGGTACATCTTCGTACTTCCAGGATGCATAGCAAAAGGACTACTGTGCGCTTCAGTCAGAATCGTATGTCTCAAGTCACTGTCTTCTGGCACAACTATCCTATTTCTGAAACACAAGACCCCATCGGTACTGAAACTGTAGTCTGAAGGTCTACCCTCGGCTATGTCCTGCACGTGAGGTGCCAAAGATCTATCTAAGAGTTGTTTCTCTCTAATCAACTGACCTAGAGTAGGTCTAACCTGAAGCTCGGCCACCAAGCCGCCATCCCCGGACAAGCTCAATCTAGCAAATATGGCTCTCAAATCTACACCTATCTTTTTACTCAAAGCATCGGCCACTACATTGGCCTTACTCGGGTGGTACTCAATCGTAAGATCATAATCCTTTAGCAATTCTAACCACCTACGCTGTCTGAGATTCAAATCATGCTGAGTCATGATATACTTCAAACTCTTGTGATCTGTATACACTGTGCACTTCTCACCGTACAAATAATGCCTCCAAATCTTCAAAGCAAACACAACTGCAGCTAACTCTATGTCGTGGGTCAGATAGTTACGCTCGTGAGTCTTTAACTATCTTGAGGCATAAGCCACCACTCTCTTGTCTTGCGTGAGAACACAACCTAGGCCTACATAGGAAGCATCACTGTAAACTACATATTCCTTCCCTGACTCTGGCTGAATCAAGATCGGTCCTTGGGTCAAAGCTTCTTTCAATTTCTCAAAGGCTCTTTGTCTTGCATCTGACCACTCAAACTGAACACTCTTCTGAAGTAACTGTGTCAATGGAGTGGCTAACTTCTAGAAACCTTCTACGAGCCTTCTATAGTATCCAGCTAAGCCAAGAAAGCTACGAACCTCTGTTACTGACTTCGGTTGCTTCCACTCAACAATGGCCTCTATTTTCTTTGGATCAACTCTAATCCCATCGGCTGACACTACGTGCCCTAAGAAGACTACCTCTCGGATCCAGAACTCACACTTACTCAACTTTGCATACAACTGATTTTCTAACAAAGTCTTCAAAACTAACCTCAAGTGTCGGTCGCGGTCTTCCTCGGTATGCGAATACACCAAAATGTCATCTATAAAGACAACTACAAACTGATCTAGGTACTGATGGAAGATCATTTTCATCGTATCCATGAAAGCAGTCGGTGCGTTAGTCAACCCAAAAGGCATGACTAAAAACTCATAGTGACCATATCTAGTCCTAAAGGTCGTCTTCGGTACATCAACTTCTCTTACCTTCAGTTGGTAGTAACCGGATCTCAAGTCGATCTTCGAAAAGACTGATGCCCCTCTCAACTGGTCAAATAAATCATCAATTCTCGGCAACGAATACTTGTTATTCATTGTTAACTGATTCAACTGTCTGTAATCTATACACATTATCATGCTTCCGTCTTTCTTCTTTACAAACAAAACTGAAGCGCCCCATGGTGAAGAACTCGGTCAGATGAAGCCTCTATTTGTCAACTCTTGCAACTGAGTCTTCAACTCTTTCAGTTCTTTCGGTGCCATACGATACGGAGCAATCGAAACAGGAGCTGAATCTGAATAAGTCTCTATAGCGAACTCTACCTCTCTATCAGGCGGTAAACCCGGCAATTCTTCTAGAACCACACTTGGAAAGTCATACACTATCCAGATGTCTTGAGGTCTAACCTCACTCATGTTCGGATTCATCACATAGGCCAAATACGTTTCACAACCCGTCTCAACTAGCCTCTTAGCCTCTAAAACTGAAACTACATTCGATAAAAACTTCACGTTCGCACCTACCACTACTATCTCAAAATCATCCGCGAGTCTCAAGGAAATCCTCTTAGTCTCAAAGTCTATCCTAGCTCTATGCTCAGTGAGCCAGTCCATACCCAAAATCACATCAAAGCCATAAAACGGTAGCTCCATCATATCCACTGGGAACACATGCCCCTGAACCATTAACGGACATCTTCTGTACATCTTTCTAACTACTGTCGTATCCCCGAAGGAACTAGTAACACTAACTCCTACCTCTAATACCTCACAAGGCAATTTCAACAACTTTGCATGCTCACTCAGTATATAAGAATGTGTAGACCCGTAGTCAATCAAAGAAAGCAAACCCAAAGACTGTATCGAGAAGTTACCTGCAATCAAATCCTTGTCGTGCTGACCCTCACGCTGAGCGTAAACTCTGGCCTGGCCTCCGCCTTCTGGCTGGACTACAACTACATGCGCTATGTTTCTCTGGCCATCATTTCTCGGCTGGAAGTTACCTCTACCGCGCCCGCGGCCTCTCTGAAAGTCATTGGCTCTAGCAAGAGCCTGAGCATGAACTGGTGTATGCCCCACCTGATGTGGACAGTCACGCCTAATATGGTCCCTAGCTCCACAAATCCAACACGAGTGTAAATTCTCCCAACACTCACTGGTGTGATTCCTCCCGCAACTAGCACACGTGGGCAACCGCCCACCAGCCCTCTGGCCCTGATGGCCCCTACCGTGGTTACCTCCACCACGTCTATTGTCATAGTGATGCATGTTGTCTCGATGCCTCTTGGCATCACCTCTATCAAAGTCACTAGATCTCTTCTCAGAACTAGAACCACCAGATCGTTTGGTCAAGCCCAAACTGTGCTCTAAGTCCTTGGCCCTCGCGACCAAGACATCAAAATCCGTGTAGTCAGCAGCTAAAGTGTACCTCTTGATCTCTTCGTTCAACCCATAGCAGAATCGGTTACAACGTTCCTCTTCAGTGGGAACAAGCTCAGATGCATACTGATTCAGCCTGACAAATCTGATCTCATAGTTTGTCACAGTCATACTCCCCTGAAGCAAAGCCATAAATTCCCTCTTCTTCTCATCGAGATATCGAGGACCCAGATATTTCTTACGGAAATCTGACTCGAAAAACTCTCAAGTGATCTCAGCCTCTACCATAATTGTAGTGATGGTGACCCACCAAGTGTAGTCATCACCCTGAAGCAGAGATATAACACACCCTAGCTTACGTTCCCCGGTACATCCCATTTGTGCCAGAATACGGAAGGTTTTCTCAAACCAAGTCTCGGACCTCTCGGGTGTCGACCCTCTGAACTCTTCACCTCCCAAACTGCGGAGTCTCTCTAAAGGTAAACCAGTACCCTCTCCCTGGGGTTGTGCCACAGCCTGACCCCCAGCCACTGCAGCCTGAAAAGCCCCGACTATCGCCTGAACTAGAGGAGCTAAATCTATCTCGCCCGGTCCTTGGCCAACTTGAGGTTCCACGCCCTCGGCTCCCGCCTCACCTCCCTCTTGGTGAGGAGGAGAAGGAGGAGGTTGAGGAGCCTGCGCCTTACCAATTTTCTCAACTCCTGGAGCTGCTGCCCGTGGTTCCGGTTGAACCATCCTAGGTCTCCCTCTCGGTCTCATATTACAGCTAGCAAGATATCAACTACAACAAATAAACATATAAGGATTAAGTTAGCAAAGGCAAGGGTCCAACCGTGCTCAATTATCTTCTTTTACAAAACTTTTTCAAATTAAGTAATAGTAGCAATGGGAACTCGACACTACACCAGACACAACAATCATGCTTCCAAACACCATACGAATGAACAAACAACAAGCATACATGGCAAAGCGTTCACCGAAGCAATACAATTACTTAACACTTCAAACTTACCTCACTTACATGCCCGAGGTCTCGGTAACCTCAGGCTCTGATACCAACAAATGTAACCCCCTCCTCCTGGTCTGGCCGACTGACCGGTCCGAGTAGGCTACACGGGGAAAACCGATGTGAAAACCGTTAAGGTCCCACCTCGGTTAGCGACCCTAAAAAAAATTTTCATTTATTTTACATCTTGTCTAAAGGCATAATTATTTCCTAAGTGATCATGACAGCGGAAAACAAGGCTCACGAGAAGACCTACAACAAACCGGGCCTAAGCCCAAACCTTGAGACCCTTTAGAGATGTCAAAAGCCCATTTCTAAGCCTGCGTTTCGAAACATGCATAGCCCATTTCAAAACACGGGCTCCAGTTTAAAAAGTCAGGCACCCGTACCGAAACGCATACACCCCGTTTCGGAACAGGGTCCTATTTTGCCTGGGCGTTTCGATACCCATTTCGGAACAGGAAATTACAGTAGCCAAAGTGTTCCGGAACCAGTTTCGAAACAGGGGCTCACAGTAGCCAAACTGTACCGAAACGCGTTTCGATACGGGGGGGCCTGGAACCACACCCGTTTCGAAACAGCTCAACCCATTTCGAAACACCTGCGGTCTTTTATTTCCCAAAATCAGTTTTAAACATCTCCAAATGACCCCAAACGCCCTTTACGACCCCAAGAAGCATACATAACATACAATCACACTCTAGACGCATGCATCCTATTGCAAAACGTACTCAAATTACATAAGACATAAGATAAGTCATCCATTTAAAAGATCGTTCAAGGCATGCTTAAAAACTTAAAAGCCAAAAGGCACATGTCTTCACACATAGGTTTACATGCTGACAACCACATATAATCATCCAAAGGCGTTGCCTCTTAACACAAGCATTCATTCAACACATAGCATGGTTACAAATCCAAAGCAAAGCATAAACAACATTCAACATTTATGAGTCATACAACGCTCATACAAACACATAGCAGCCCCATTGCTAAACTACTACTTTATTTACTAAACCATACTTGAGCAGTTACAAAATCTTGGAAAGTCCCTTCCTTGCACCTTGCTAACTCCACGCTAATGATCTGCATTGTCAAAAAATGAGAGCGTAAGCTAGAAGCTTAGTGAGGATGCTCTAATACCAAAACAACGACAATGCAGGGTTCAAGCATATAATCCTTAACATCACACAAACATACATAGGTATCAACATAGCAATCTAGTTTGCAACAAAAGAGACAATAATATGGCATCTTACTTCATATTAAGCTCAACAAGATAAGGCAATTATCTCAACATCATAACCACAAGAGCAAGTACATTGGTCACTATTAGTTTACTCAGATATGCGGATTACTCTCAACAACAACATTACCTCGGTGGGATTACACTCATCACCGGACCCCGCATGGATGGGATTACACTCATCACCACATGCCCTACGGATGGGATTCCACTCATCATCACGTATAATATAGATATTTCCGGTGGAATATTATATCACCGTACTCCTCCTTGATGACTTAACGCCACCAAGGCCACGCGCGAATTTGACTCAATCGTGTGCACACTAATCCTAATGATCGATCATTTATACCCGGTAAGTTAACTAGTGCCAATAATACTATTTAAACCACATCATGATAACCATCATTCATATCACATAGCCATCACCACACACATCAATGTATACACATACATAATCAACTCATGCTTCACAAGATCAATATAAGCATAAACATTTAAAGCTTATAAACACACATGAAGTTAAGCTACCAACTTAACTTCAACCTTGGAATGGCCTACCAAGCACATCCCAAAACCTCAACTACACACACTTGAACCGATTTAAAAAGATTTGAAAGTTTCACTCACCACTCTTCCTTAGAAAACCAAGCAAATGCCTCTCAAGTCTCTGAACTTTCCGGAATCGATCTTGAACCTTCTCCGATGTTTCCTCTTGCTTCTAACCAATCAAAAGACAAGGTATTACTCACCAAAACAATGCTAAACTCAGCCACAACCTCAACCCGCAATCACAAGCCAAAACTTCATAATTTCAAACTCAAACTAACCACAAAACCCACATTTTCGTACACCAATAATACCCAGCTGAAATCTACCATTTCCAACACCCAAATGACCTCTAAAGACTTCCAAAACACTTCCCTAACAACCCTATACCATCAGACCTTCAACCCAACACAAAAACACATCAAAATTTCTAGTTTTGACACTTTCAAAAATACCCCCAAGACCCATTTCGGGATTTTTGTCAAAATCCTTCCATTTCGAAATATGAGGTGTATTTAGGTAAGCTTAATCCAAAACTTAACTAAACAAACCAAAAACAAGTTGAAAACCCATTAAAGTTGCATACTTTCTTCAATCTTAAAAAACTTGAAAAACAAAAATGGTGATGGTTTTGAAATCTAAGACCATGGAAATAATTGGGATGAATAGGAGAGTTCAAAAACGAAATTGCCTTGAAAGGAGCCCTTGAAGTGATGAAGAAAAGGGATGGAATAGTGATTTAGGGCTTTGGGAGGTTTTTCACGTTGGAAACAAGAATGGGGAGAAGATTACTTCTTTTTTTTCTTTTTGGTTCAAAAAGCTTGTCTTTCTTTATTTCAACTTATTTACAAAAACGCCATTACTTTAATTTTAATCTCATTTAAATTAAAACCAAGGCCTAATTAAATTAAACCGATTTTGACGACTCGAACCCAACACACACAACTCCCAACCCCAAAACACGAGTGTTACATTTTACCATCACAGGTTAAAAGATCAACCATGTTGTAGATGTTAACGTCGGTATGGGAGTTTCTTCGGCTTGCTTGCGGAGTATGGTATCTTTAATTAGGGCGTATGTATATCACGTTTTGATTTATATTCAAGTATGAAACATGTATTCACAACTTTTATCACAGTTTTGTTTCATTGTCCGAATGTTTTCTAAAATTTTATTTTAATTCAAAACTTGATTTATGATTTTAAATGGTTTAGCAATTTGTCTATTTGAAATTCTAATGTGGGTTGCTCCAGTGACTCTAACGTGACTTCCTAAGATCCTTATTAACGTATAGGCGGGTCTAGGGGTTACAAATTTTCTCCAATAACCGAGCATAACATAAAATAAAAAAGAAGGGGGTGTCAGTACTAGATCAGCCACAGTGATTTCTTTTATTGTTGCTTAAAATTGTAAAAAAAAAAAGGAGATAAAAGAATCCTATGTAATCAGAAACATTACGAAGCAATACAAAAAAAAAGTTTCTAGAAGGTATATTCACTTTCTTTTCTTGCATGCAACAAAAACAAAAATAAATGGAGATAGATTTACTTTCTTACCGTTTCAGTTCTTCACCGGTGATAAGCCTTCCGTTTCACCGAACCGATCAAGGTGAACCGGAGTAAGGGATTGTGGTTTTGTGTCAAAAGGGTCGGTTTTTTGTCATGAAGTTTTTAGGTTAAACTACCCTAGTGACCACCGAACTATAGGGGCGTACATATTTTGACCACTGAACTATTGAACTCGTCAATTAGACCACTAAACTTATTAAATTGACCTATTTTGAGCACCGCCATTAAAAAATTAACGGAAGGATAACGAAGACGTGATGTGGCAATTAACAAAAATTATAAAATTATACATTTGGTCCTTGTTATTTACTTATTAAATCAATTTGATCCTAATTTGATTTTAATTAAATAAAATTAATCAACCAATCAGATGATGACACATGTCATCGCCTAATTGGATTAATTTATTCAAATTTTAAATTATTTTATTTAATATATTTTCCCCTCCAATGGTTAAAGGGAAATTAAAGAAGCATAAAAGAATGGCAATGGGGAGGTTCAAACTTGGGACTTTGGACTAAGATAAATTTCAACACCTTTACCACTGAGTCAAGCTGCTATTTATGTTATAAACCACACTTTTTTATATATATTTCTTATAAAGCGGTAAATGTTAGGGAAAATTAAAGAAGCATGAAAAATGGTAATAGTGTGGTTTAAACCTTGGACTAAGAGAGTAAATTCCAACACCTTTACCACTGAGCCAAGTCACTCTTAATAACATAAATTGCACCATTCTATATACATACCGTTTAAAGCAGTAAATGTTAGGGGAAAAGAAATAAAAATGGTTGAAAGTGGACTCGAACTTAGATCACTTGGGATGTGCATAATCACACTAACATTCGATTTAATTTAAGTCTCAAAATTATTAAATATTTGATTTAAAAGAAAAAAATCGATTTTAAATATTCTAATATTTTTTTCATAATTAAATTAAATTGAATATTTATTAAAATATTAAATATTTGATTTTAAAAAATTGATTTAAAAAAGTATTTGAATATTTAAAGTATTTTAAATTAGATTTAAAATATTTGAATACTTTTTAAAATCAAATTTATTTTCTTTTAAATCAAATATTTAATATTTGAATAAATATTCGGTTTAATTTAAATATGAAAAAGAAAAAATATTCGAATATTTTGAATTGATTTTTTTCTTTTAAATCGAATATTTAATAATTTTCAAACTTAAATTAAATCAAATGTTTGTGTGATTATCCACATCTCAAGTGATCTAAGTTCGAGTCCCCTTTCAACCATTTTTTATTTATTTTCCCTACATTTACTACTTTAAACGATATGTATATAAAATAGTGCAATTTATGTTACTAAGAGTGACTTGGCTTAGTGGTAAAGGCATTGAAATTTACTCTTTTAGTTTAAGGTTCAAACCACCCTATTACCATTTTTCATGCTTCTTTAATTTTCCCTAACATTTACCTTTTTTATAAAAAATGTATATAAAATAGTGCAATTTATAACATAAAGAGCAGCTTGGCTTAGTGGTAAACTTGTTGAAATTTACCTTAGTTTAAGGTCTTAGGTTTGAACCTCCCCATTGTCATTCTTTATGCTTCTTTAATTTCCCTTTAACCAGGTGGTGACGTGTCACCACCTGATTGGAGGGAAAATATATTAAATAAAATAATTTAAATTTTAAATAAATTAATCTAATTGGGTGATGACATGTGTCGTCATCTGATTGGTTGATTAATTTTATTTAATTAAAATAAAATTAAGATCAAATTGATTTAATAAGTAAATAACAAAGACTAAATGTGTAATTTTACAAATTTTTGTTAACTGCCACGTCACCCCTATGTTACCCTTCCATTAATTTTTTAACGGCGGTGGTCAAAATAGGTCAATTTAATAAGTTTAGTGGTTTGATTGATGAGTTCGATGGCTAAAATAGGTATGTCTCTATAGTTCGGTGGTCACTGGGGTGGTTTACCCTTAAATTAATAAATATTTTAATATATTTATTTAACTTAATTTATTTTAAAATTAAAATAAATAAAGAAAATGATGTGGCACATTCTGATTGGTCAATATAATTTTTTTAACGGTAGGGGCAATATGGGTAACGGAAAAAACGTTAAGGGAAAAAATGGTCAAAATGAACTTTAGAGGGACAAGTTGAGAAAACATGTAAATTTTAAAGGAAAAAAGTGTATTAAGCTAATATAAAAATATAAATAAAATATGGAGACTTTTCCAACATAATTTAGTTTACTCTTATATATTTAACTAAAAAGATAACAAAATCGAAACTCTATCAAAATCTAAAGTTTAATGTACTAATGTAACTCCATCAATCAATAGCAAATTTATTTTTTTAATCTAAATGTCCATATAAGAGCTTTAACTTGCATCATCCGAAGAAAAAAAATAAATATTATATATATAACAAATTTACACTCTTAACAAAATAAAATTAAGGGTAAACTACTCCAGTGACCACCAAATTTTAGGGGCGTACCTATTTTGACCACCGAACTATCGAACTAGTCAATCAGACCGTCAAACTTATTAAATTGACCTATTTTGATCATCGACGTTAAAAAACTAACGGAGGGGTGACGTGGCAGTTAACAAAAATTTGTAAAGTTACACATTTAGTCGTTGTTATTTACCTATTATATCAATTTGATCCTAATTTTAATTTAATTAAATAAAATTAACGAACCAATCAAATGATGACATGTGTCCCGTCTATTTTTAAATTTTAATTTATTTAATTTAATAGATTTAATCAACCAATCAGATGATAACACGTGTCACCATCTGATTGGCCGTAAAGAATTAGAAGAAATAAAATATAAGGGAGTTTTCTCCCTTGGGTATTTGATCCCACGTCACTAGCATGAAAGAACTCATGCTCCAACTGCTAAGTCAAGCTCACCAATCTAACATGAAATGCTAACATATTTTATTAAACCATTATTTTGTTGGTGAAAACTAAAGGAAATTTAAAGAAGAAAGAAAGTATGGGAATAGGGATTCGAACATGGTACCAAGGCAAGAAATTCTTATGCCTTTACCACTATACCAAGCTACTCTCACTGATATGTATTGTATACTTTTATATACGTATCTTATAATGCAGTTAGGAAAAAAAGTCAAAATTGTTGAAAGGGGACTCGAACCTAAATCACTTGGGATGTGTCTAATTACACAAATATTTAATTAAATTTAAATATAAAAATTATTAAATATTTGATTTAATATATGCGAATATTTTTCTTAAATTAAATCGAATATTTATTAAAATATTAAATCTTTGATTTAAAAATTATTTGATTTAAAAAAAGAAAATTTATTTTAAAAAAATATTCAAATATTTAAATCGAACTTAAAATACTTTAAGTATTCGATTTAATATTTCAAATAAATTTTTCTTTTAAATCTAATATTTTTTTAAATCGAATATTTTTAAATCAAATATTTAATATTTTAATAAATGTTTAATTTAATTTAAATATGAAAAAATATTCAAATATTTAATAATTTTTAGATTTAAATTAAATAGAATGTTTATGTGATTAGACACATCCCAAGTGATCTAGGTTCGAGTCCCCTTTCAACCATTTTTATTTTTTTCCTAACTGCATTATAAGATACGTATATAAAAGTGTGCAATATATATCATTAAGAGTAGATTGGTGCAGTGGTAAAGGCATGAAAATTTCTTGCCTTGGTCCCAGGTTTGAATTCTCATTCCTATACTTTCTTTCTTCTTTAAATTTCCTTTAGTTTTCACCAATAAAATGATGGTTTAATAAAATATGTTAGCATTCCATGTCAAATTGGTGAGCTTGGCTCAGTGGCTGGAGCATGGGTTTTCCATGCTAGTGACGTGATATTGAATTCCCAAGGGAGCAAACTTCATTCCATATTATTTCTTCTAATTCTTTACGGTCAATTAGATGGTGACATGTGTCTTCATCTGGTTGGCTGATTAAATCTATTAAATTAAATAAATTAAAACTTAAAAATAGATGGGACATGTCTTATCATTTGATTGGTTCGTTAATTTTATTTCATTAAATTAAAATTAGGATCAAATTGATATAATATGTAACCCCCTCGTCCCGGTCCGGACGCTTGACCGATCTGAGTGGGCTACACGAGGATAACCGAGGCGAAACCCAATAAGGCTCCACTTCGGTTATCTACCCAAGAAAAACTTTTTCATTTATTTTATCTTTTTTATATGAGATATTAGATCCTAAGTGAGAAAAGTAACAGCGGAAGAAACGATGAGGTAAACAACCAACAGCCCACTTAAAACAGCCCATTATAATCTTAAACAGCAGGCCGTATCGGAACGCCCATAGGGTGTTTCGATACGCCTTGACTAGGTCAACGGGCCAAACTCAACCTGAAGAGACCATTTCGAAATAGGGGTGGCTCGTATCGAAACGCCCTCAACGGTCAACTTCTCGTGGTCAACGATACAAAGGCCGTTCCGAAACACTAAAGCCCGTTTCGATACGTCATTTTATCGTCAAATTCTCAGATTTCCAGTAGCAAAATCGTATAGAAATGGCCCCCTAGTGTACCGAAACGCCTGGCCCGAAACAAAGGGACCGTACCGAAATGGGTCCAACCGTTTCGAAACGCCCTCTGTCTGCATATTGGTTTTAGCTGGTTTTTGGTACAAGGCTATTCCAAAAACACCACTAAGACCTCACACAACACACAAGAAACAACCCTAAGGCAAAACCAGACATCTACAAGCATGCTTAACACTCCAACATAAAGAACCATACATTAAAGGAATCAACACATGCTTCATACATAACACTTTAGATTCATGCTTTAACAAACATATACTTAGGCATCCATAAAAGGCACAAGGCCAACATACATGATAAGCAAATAAAACATGGTTTACAATCCACACAAGGCATCCAAAAGCCAAAACAACATTAACATATAAAGGAGTCTAGACATGCTCTTAAAACCAAACACCAACATCAACCACAAAAGTCCCCATTGCTTGACCATTACATCATTAACATAAAATCCATACTTGATAGATTCGAAAGCTCAACTAGCACACTTGGAGGCCCCTTCTTGCACTAGCAACCCACGAACTACAGATCTGCATTGTCGAACAAAATAGAGCGTAAGCATAAAGCTTAGTGGGGGTAAGCTCATTAAAACAAACCTCGACAATGCAAGGTCCAAGCACGAGCACAACCAAGGTAGAATGCATGATCTTACCTTCGATCCACATAAGCCAAAATAACAATGATGCATGAACATAAACTCATAATATGCCATGCTCAACAAGTCTATGACCACATCATATGAACACATGTATTAATCCATATTGGCAACACATCCCAAATCATATTGGCTCACACACAATCTCATATTGGCACCTAGCTATGACTCGAATACGCGGATAAAACGTTGGAACTCACATCCAACAACAACCATTACCTTACGGTGGGATTACACTCATCACCGTTCACGCGGAGGGGATTTCACTCATTCTCACGCCCCGTCGATGGGATTACACTCATCATCGACTAAAATATATATAAGAAGGTTTTTCGGGCGAACCTGTACTCCATCTTGATGACTACCATCACAAAGACCACGCGCGCATTTGACTCACGTGTGCACACTAACATCCTAATGATCGATCATTGTACCCAAGCATACTAGTGCCAATACTAAACATTTCAATAATCTTTCACGACATCATTTCTTACCAAATTCCGTGCTTAGCACGTACTCACCATGACTCACCGTCATGCACAATCCATAATCCAAACCACATGCATATAACAATGCACCAAACCATGCCTCAACAACATGTATAACACAATATACATATCCACCACAAACACAAATAAACATGAGGCATATCAACAATTAGAGTTCAACCAAGGTCTCTAACTAAAGCTTGGGATTAGACTACCACTCTAATCCCAACTCTAGGTGGGTCTACCAAGCCTAACCTAGTCCACATGCTTGAACTAATACTCAAAAACCATTTAAAAGCATTTAACCACTCACTGACTATTCCAAGCTCAACCCACTAGCCGATCAAGCTTCCAACGATTCCGGATTTGTTCCCGATGCTTCACCAACACAAACTCTTGCTTCTAATCAACTCAACACAATCAAAACAACCTCAAATCAATTCACACATCAATGTAGCAAACCCGGAACACTACTCAAGCATAAAACACATGATTTTCAAGCTAAGAACAACCCCAAAACTTCAAACCCGAGCAGCCCTTTAGCACAATCCAAAACTCGTGATTTCAACTCTTTTAACACACTTAAATGCTTCAAAAACAACCTCTAACTATTACACTAAGATCAGCCCTCAATTTCCAACATCAAACACACCTTAAAATCAACTTAAAACCCCTCCAAAAACCCCTCAAAACCCAAATCAGGGAATCTTTCTAAAACTTATTAAAATTCACATATGTAGGACCTTTTAGGTTGTAAACAACTTATCTAACCTTAAATAATCAAAAGCTTAGGTTAAAGACAATAAAGTTCTCATTTTTAATCTCAAGACTCAAAACCTCAAAATCCAAAAACCATGAGCTTTTTGAAAAATAAAGATACTAGCTTGAAGAGGGAAATGAGGACAAGTCAAAAACGAAGTTACCTTTCAAAAAGCACCAAAGATGAAGATGCAAGGTGATGGAATAGTAAAATAGAGTAGGGAGAGCTTTTGTGTCATGTAAAAATGAAATGGGGAAGTGAGGAAGAAGATGACAAAGGCTCATTTTAGTGAAAAGGGGTTTTAATTTGAAAGTCCCTTTATTTACTCTTTTACCATTAATGAGATGGCAATTTCATAAACTCTAAAATCCATGGAAAATTGAGTTCCAAATCAATTTGAGTCCAACATAAAATATTTGTTTTGAAACCCGAGGCCCAAAAGATTATTTTATTATTTAATATTATTTTCACCCGACCCCCAAACCCGGGTGTTACAACTCTCCCCCACTTAAGGAATTTCGTCCCCAAAATTACCTGACGGAAACAGATACGGAAACTGCTCAAGCATATCAGCTTTCCTCTCCCACGTGGCCTCTTCCACGCCTCTATGTCTCCACAACACCTTAACCAACTCTAAGGTCTTACCACGCAACACCTTGCTATCAGAAGCAAGTATCTCAACTGGTTCTTCATTATAAGACAAATCCGGATTCAGTTCTTTCTCCTCAACGGGCATAACATGAGATAGATCTGATCTATATCTCCTAAGCATCGACATATGGAAAACATCATGGATCTTCTCTAACTCTGAAGGCAATCTCAAACGATATTCTAACGGCCCAATCCGCTCGACTATCTTATACGGACCAATACACCTTGGACTCAACTTGCCTTTCCGGCCAAATCTCATTACCTTCTTCCACGGAGATACTTTCAGAAACACCTTCTCACCCACTGAGAACTCAATCTCTTTTCTCTTCAAATCTGCATAAGATTTCTGACGATCGGAAGCTGTTTTCAAACGGTCGCAAATCAACTTCACTTTATTAGTAGTCCCCTTAAGCAAATCTGGCATAGGTAACAATCTCTGACCCGTTTCAGCCCAACAGATCGGAGTCCTACATCGTCTATCATACAAAGCCTCATAAGGAGCCATCTGTATACTAGCCTGGTAACTATTATTGTAAGCAAACTCAACTAAGGGCAAGTCCTTCTCCCAAGAACCTTGGAAGTCAATCACACAACAACGAAGCATATCCTCTAAAATCTGTATCACTCGCTTTGACTGTCCATCGGACTACGGATGATAAGAAGTACTGAAATGCAAACGGCTACCTAGGGCACTATACAAACAACCCCAGAATCTCGAAGTGAATCTCGGATCTCTATCTGATACGATAGACTTCGAAACTCCATGAAGTCTCACAATCTCGCGAATGTACAAATTCGCCAACTTGTCCAAAGAATATGTAGTGTTCACTGCTAAGAAGTGAGCACACTTAGTAAATCTATCAACTATTACCCAAACAGAGTTCTTCTTCGAAGGAGACAACAGTAACCCTGACACGAAGTCCATAGTGATCCTCTCCCATTTCCATTCCGAAATCTTCAAAGGTTGTAACAAACCAGAAGGAACCTGATGTTCTGCCTTCACTCTCTGACAAACCATACAACGGCTCACATACTCGGCTACATCCTTCTTCAAACCAACCCAGAAATAGTCATTCTTCAAGTCACGGTACATCTTGGTACTACCCGGATGCATCGAAAAAGGACTCGAATGTGCTTCACTCAAAATCAAACGTCTCAACTCAACATCTTCTAGTACAACAACTCTGTCTCTAAAGCATAACACATTCTCACTACAGAAACTATACTCGGTCGGTCTACCTTCGGCTATGTCCTGAACAAGCGGAACTAAAGACACATCTTGCAACTACTTCTCTCTAATCAACTGAATCAAAGAAGGCTTCACTTGCAACTCTGTGATCAAACCACCATCACCGGATACACTCAATCTAGCAAACATAGCTCGCAACTCAACTGCAACTTTTCTGCTCAAAGCATCAGCTACTACATTTGCCTTACCCGGATGGTACTCAATGGTCAAATCATAATCTTTCAATAGCTCAAGCCATCTTCTCTTTCTCAAGTTCAACTCTCTCTGACTCATCAAATACTTTAAGCTCTTATGATCGGTGTAAACTATGCACTTCTCACCATACAAGTAGTGACGCCAAATCTTCAACGCAAACACAACAGCGGCTAACTCAATATCGTGAGTAGGATAGTTCTTCTCATGTACCTTCAACTATCTCGAAGCATAGGCAACAACTCTTCTCTCTTGCATCAGAACACAACCTAAACCTACGTAGGAAGCATCACTATAGATCACAAATTCTTTACTTGAAACTGGTTGTACCAACACTGGAGCATTCGTCAAAGCTTCTTTCAATTTCTCAAAAGCCTTCTGTCTCGCATCTGACCACTCGAACTTAACTCCCTTTTGCAACAATTTAGTCAAAGGAGCAGCTACTCTAGAAAAACCATCAACGAATCTCCTATAGTAACCGGCTAATCCTAGGAAACTCCTAATCTCAGTCACGGACTTAGGTTGTTTCCACTCAACAATAGCCTCAATCTTCGTCGGATCAACACGGATACCTTCAGCTGATACAGCATGGCCAAGAAACACAACTTCTCGAATCCAGAACTCACATTTACTAAGCTTAGCATACAACTGGTTGCTCATCAATCTCTGTAAAACAAGTCTCAAGTGCTCATCATTCTCTTCTTCCGATTTCGAGTATACAAGAATGTCATCTATGAAAACAACTACAAAACGGTCTAGATAATCTCTGAAAACTCTGTTCATCATATCTATGAATGCAGCTGGTGCATTCGTGAGCCCAAACGGCATCACAAAGAACTCTTAGTGACCATATCTAGTCCTAAAAGTTGTCTTCAGAACATCACGCTCTTTTACTTTCAACTGATAGTACCCTTATCTCAAATCTATCTTCGAGAACACTGAAGCACCCCTCAACTGATCAAACGGATCATCTATACGAGGCAACGGATACTTGTTCTTCACGTTCAACTGATTCAACTGCCTGTAGTCAATACACATTCGCATGATGCCATCTTTCTTCTTTACAAACAACACAGGAGCACCCCAAGGCGAACTACTAGGCCTAATGAATCCACGGTCTAATAACTCCTGGAGCTGACTCTTCAATTCTTTCAACTCTTTCAGAGCCATACGATACGGAGCTATAGAAACTGGAGTAGACCCTGAAACAGTCTCAATCACAAACTCTACATCTCTGTCAGGAGGCAAACCTGGTAACTCTTTTGGGAACACATCCGGAAAATCACAAATTGTTCTGATGTCATTCGGTCTAACCTCACTCATATTCGGATTCATCACATATGTTAAGTAAGCCTCACAACTGGAATCCATCAACCTATGAGCCTCTAAAGCTGATACAACATTCGACAAGAACTTAATGTTATCGCCTACTACTACTACCTCGTAGTCATCAAAAAGCTTCAAAGAAATTCTCTTCGTCTCAAAGTCTACACTAGCTCTGTGCTCAACTAACCAGTCCATACCCAAGATAATATCAAATCCATAAAACGGAAGTTCCATCATATCAACAGGAAACACATGACCATGAATCTTCAGCAAACACCTCCTATACATCCGCCTAACTACAACTGTCTCACCGAAAGAACTAGTCACATGCATACCTACATCTAAGTCTCAACGGGTATGTCTAACTTCTTTGCATGCTCACTCAAAATGTAGGAATGCATAGAACCCGAATCAACCAAGGAAAGAAAAGACATAGACTGTAACTCAAAATTACTTGCTATCACATTCGTGTCGTTCCCGGCCTCTCTCTGAGCGTAGACTCTAGCCGGTCCTCCGGCCTCTGGCTGTACTGCAAAAATATGGGCAAGGTTCCTCTGAGCCTCTATCCTAGGTGCATCAGCCCTAGGCTGGAAGTAGCCACGACCGCGCCCACGGCCTCTCTGATAATCAATGGCCCTCGCAGGAGCCTGGGCAAGATTCGGTGCTTGGGCCGCCTGATGCGGGCACTCCCTCCTAAAGTGGTCCCTCGAACCACAGTTCCAACAAGCATGGAAGTTACCCCAACACTCTCCAGAATGTTGTCTCTCACAACGTGTACACTCGGGCAAACGCCCTCCAGCTCTATGGCCCTGGTGGCCTCTACCATGGTGGCCACCGCCACGCCTATGGTCAAACTGTTGTCCGCCACCCCAATGCCTCTTGGCATCACCACGGTCAAAGTTATTATGTCTCTTACCAGAACTAGATCCTCTTGATCGCTTGGTCAGCCCCAAGCTATACTCAATGTCCTTGGCCCTAGCGACCAAGACATCAAAATCTGAATAATCTGAAGCTAAGATATACCTATTAACTTCCTCATGAAGCCCATATTTGAAACGGTTACAACGGTCCCTCTCAGTAGGAACCAACTCTGGTGCATACTGACTCAAACGAACAAAACAGATATCGTAGTCAGTCACTGAAGCATCTCCCTGCACAAGAGCCATGAACTCTCGTTTCTTCTCATCAAGATATCTCGGCCCCAAGTACCTCTTCCGGAAAGCAGACTCAAAGAAATCCCATCCAATCTCAGCCTCAGGAACCCCAGTAGTAATGGTGACCCACCAGGTGTAGGCATCACCCTAAAACAACGAAATCACACAGCTCAACTTGCGAGCACCCACACAACCCATCTGAGCTAATATGCAGACTGTCTTCTCCAACCAAAACTCGGATCTCTCAAGTGTAGACCCTCTGAACTCTTCTGCCCCTAAGCTACGGAGCCTCTCTAACGGTAAACTAGTATCATCACCTCTAGGCTGAGCTGCAGCCTGAGCCCCGGCAACTGCGGCCTGAAATGCTCCCGCTATAGCTTGTACAAGCGGAGCCATGTCTATTCCCGCAGAACCTTGGCCACCCTGACCAACCTGAGGTCCCGATCCCTCAACTCCAGCCTCGCCTCCCGCTTCAGGCTGAGGAGGTGGTGGAGGAGGAGCTCCAACTCCAACAGCAGCAGGCTCTTCCACCTGAGCCTCTACTCCAGCCACCGGCTCATCAACAGGAGCTGCAACATGTGGTTCCTGACGAACCAACCTCGGTTTACCCCTAGGTCTCGACATACGTGCTCACAGATAACAACTACAACAACAACAACAACAAAGCACAAAAAGATAGGGTTAGCAAGGCAAGGGTTCCAAGTGGCTCAAGTATGTTCCCTCACTTAAAAATCTTTTTTCCGATGTAATAGTAGCAATGGAACTCTACACAACATGCTTCAAACAAAACAACACTCATACACGCTCAAACAAGCATACAACAAGGCATACTTGATAAACAAGCAAACATGCTTACATGGCAAGCAAACACCGTGCATTTCAATACAAGAACTTAACTTACCTCACTTACCGGCCCAAGGTCTCGAAAACCTTAGGCTCTGATACCAACAAGTGTAACCCACTCGTCCCGGTCCGGACGCTTGACCGATCCGAATGGGCTACACGAGGATAACCGAGGCGAAACCCGTTAAGGCTCCACTTCGGTTACCGACCCAAGAAAAACTTTTTCATTTGTTTTATCTTTTCTATATGAGATATTAGATCCTAAGTGAGAAAAGCAACAGCGGAAGAAACGATGAGGTAAACAACCAACAGCCCATTTTAATCTTAAACAGCAGGCCGTATCGGAACGCCCATAGGGTGTTTCGATACGCCTTGACTAGGTCAACGGGCACAAGTCAACCTGAAGAGACCGTTTCGAAACATGGGTGGCCCGTATCGAAACGCCCTCAACGGTCAACTTCCGTGGTCAACGATACGAAGGTCGTTCCGAAACACTAAAGCTCGTTTCGATACGTCATTTTATCATCAAATTCTCATATTTCCAGTAGCAAAATCGTATCGAAACGGCCCCCTAGCGTACCGAAACGCCTGGCCTGAAACAAAGGGACCGTACCGAAACGGGTCCAACCGTTTCGAAACGCCCTATGTATGCAGATTGGTTTTAGCTGGTTTTTGGTACAAGGCTATTCCAAAAACACCACTAAGACCTCACACAACACACAAGCAACAACCCTAAGGCAAAACCAAACATCTAAAAGCATGCTTAAACTCCAACACAAAGAACCATACATTAAAGGAATCAAAACATGCTTCATACATAACACTTAAGATTCATGCTTCAACAAACATATACTTAGGAATCCATAAAAGGCACAAGGACAACATACATGATAAGCAAATAAAACATGGTTTACAATCCACACAAGGCATCCAAAAGCCAAAGCAACATTAACATATAAAGGAGTCTAGACATGCTCCTAAAACCAAACACCAACATCAACCACATAAGTCCTCGTTGCTTGACCATTACACCATTAACATAAAATCCATACTAGATAGATTCGAAAGCCCAACTAGCACACTTGGAGGCCCCTTCTTGCACTAGCAACCCACGAACTACGGATCTGCATTGTCGAACAAAAGAGAGTGTAAGCATAAAGCTTAGTGAGGGTAAGCTCATTAAAACAAACCTCGACAATGCAGGGTCCAAGCACGAGCACAACCAAGGTAGAATGCATGATCTTACCTTCGATCCACATAAGCAAAAATATCAATGATGCATGAACATAAACTCATAATATGCCATGCTCAACAAGTCTATAACCACATCATATGAACACATGTATTAATCCATATTGGCAACACATCCCAAATCATATTGGCTCACACACAATCTCATATTGGCACCTAGCTATGACTCGAATACGCGGATAAAACGTTGGAACTCACATCCAACAACAACCATTACCTTACGGTGGGATTACACTCATCACCGTTCACGCGGAGGGAATTCCACTCATCCTCACGCCCCGTCGATGAGATTACACTCATCATCGAATAACATATATATAAGAAGGTTTTCCGGGTGAACCCGTACTCCATCTTGATGACTACCATCACCAAGACCACGCGCGCATTTGACTCACGTGTGCACACTAACATCCTAATGATCGATCATTGTACCCAAGCATACTAGTGCCAATACTACACATTTCAATAATCTTTCACGACATCATTTCTTACCAAATTCCGTGCTTAGCACGTACTCACCATGACTCACCGTCATGCACAATCCACAATCCAAACCACATGCATATAACAATGCACCAAACCATGCCTTAACAACATGTATAACATAATATACATATCCACCACAAACACAAATAAACATGAGGCATATCAACAATTAGAGTTCAACCAAGGTCTCTAACTAAAGCTTGGGATTAGACTACCACTCTAATCCCAACTCTAGGTGGGTCTACCAACCCCAACCTAGTCCACATGCTTGAACCAATACTCAAAAACCATTTAAAAACATTTAACCACTCACTGACTATTCCAAGCTCAACCCACTAGCCGATCAAGCTTCCAACGATTCCGGATTTGTTCCTGATGCTTCACCAACACAAACTCTTGCTTCTAATCAACTCAACACAATCAAAACAACCTCAAATCAGTTCACACGTCAATGTAGCAAACCCGAAACACTACTCAAGCATAAAACACATGATTTTTAAGCTAAGAACAACCCCAAAACTTCAAACCCGAGCAGCCCTTTAGCACAATCCAAAACTCATGATTTCAACTCTTTTAACACACTTAAATGCTTCCAAAACAACCCCTAACTATTACACTAAGATCAGCTCTCAATTTCCAACATCAAACACACCTTAAACTCAACTTAAAACCCCTCCAAAAACCCCTCAAAACCCAAATCCGGGAATCTTTCTAAAACTCATTAAAATTCACATATGTAGGACCTTTTAGGTTGTAAACAACTTATCTAACCTTAAATAATCAAAAGCTTAGGTTAAAGACAATAAAATTCTCATTTTTAATCTCAATACTCAAAACCTCAAAATCCAAAAACCATGAGCTTTTTGAAAAATAAAGATACTAGCTTGAAGAGGGAAAGGAGGACAAGTCAAAAACGAAGTTACCTTTCAAAAAGCACCAAAGATGAAGATGCAAGGTGATGGAATAGTAAAATGGAGTAGGGAGAGCTTTTGTGTCGTATAAAAATGAAATGGGGAAGTGAGGAAGAAGATGACAAAGGCTCATTTTAGTGAAAAGGGGTTTTAATTTGAAAGTCCCTTTATTTACTCTTTTGCCATTAATGAGATGGCAATTTCATAAACTCTAAAATACATGGAAAATTGAGTTCCAAATCAATTTGAGTCCAACATAAAATATTTGTTTTGAAACCCGAGGCCCAAAAGATTATTTTATTATTTTAATATTATTTTCACCCTACCCCCAAACACGGGTGTTACATAATAGGTAAATAAAAAGGACTAAATGTGTAATTTTACAAATTTTTGTTAACTGCCACGTCACCCCTCCGTTAGTTTTTAACGGCGGTGGTCACAATAGGTTAATTTAATAAATTTAGTGGTCTGATTGACGAGTTCGATAGTTCGGTGGTCAAAATAGGTACGTCCCTAAAGTTCGGTGGCCACTGGAGTAGTTTACCCTTAATTTAATTATATTTACCAAAATACCCAAAACACTCCATCTTCTTTCCCAATGTTCATCCCCATCGGTTTTGTTTGCTACATAATCAATCAAAATAGAATCCAGGTTTACTACAAACTACCTTTCATGATAACATGATCATCTAAAAAAGCAACATTCCCAAAAAAAATGGGTAAACTACATAAATGACCACCTTACTATTGCAAAAATTGCGATCTGACCACATTACTTTTTTTCGTCACAATTAAACCACCAAACTATTTAAATGGTATCAATGTGACCACCAGCCGTTAAAGGTTAACGGAAGGGTGACGTGGCAGTTAAAAAAATAAGGGTATAATTACATATTTAGTCCTCGTTACTTATAAACTCTATCAATTTAGTCCTAATTTTAATTTAATAAAATAAATTAATTATTTAATTAGGTGTTGACACGTGTCAACACCTTATTGGAGGAATTTAATTATTTATATTTAATTAAATTATTTTATTTTTCTCCTCCAATCAGGAGGTGACACGTGTCACCACCATTTAGAGGAGAAAAATTCAATTTGCACAAACATGCAAAATGGTGGGAATCAAACCCACGTATGGGTGATTTAAAAGCAGTGGCTTAACCACTACACTAAGCATATATTTGTGCTAAAAATAACCCTCTTAAATATATGTTCTATTGTGGCTTAGCATTTTTAACCAAAGAGATAACAATTGAAACAAAGGAGTGTGATGGAGAACATTGACAACAATAATAGCATTTTTGTGCATGTAAAATGACTCCCTTGTTAAGGAGACAATTCCTCTGCAGTAGCTGTACAATGGATATGCAGACATCTGTTACAGTGAAATATTAGTGGCTTAAACTCACTTGATAAAGCTTTACAATATGCTGCAAACCAGCTTTTCTTCTTTCAACATTTCGCATAAGTTGTACAATATCTGAAATTCTTCTTAGATGTCTCAAATCTTGGCGAAGCTCAGTATCCTCGACAAATACTTGTACCAAATCGAGCCTTGAGTTTATCTCACTTACATCTAACAATGGCTGCTTTAGCCACATATGAAGCAACCGTTTACCCATCCCAGCAGTACATGTTCTATTCATAAGACCAAACAAACTAAAATTTTTGTTTGCATCGGTTTTGCTTTCTAGGACATTCAATGCCCTCATTGCAGCAAAATCTAACCTCATGTAGTTGTCCAGGTTGTATCTCAAGATGCAATAATTTTCATAATTGCCTTCATCTGCTAGTAATTCTGCATAAGATAGTAAGGCTCCTAAAGCAGCAGGTGCAAATTCAAACCCAGAAACCAAGTCTCGAACTGGTTCAATGGAGCCTTTGACTAGGCTACCTAGATCCTGCACCAGATCCCTTGCTTTAAACTCAGTTTTGCTTCTCTAAGTTACCATAACACCACATCTGATCAAAGCATCATTCAGAGTATTACATTCACTGGACTTCACAATCTCCATGGGCAAAAGGTACTCCTTGCAACCAAGAGCAACCAAAGCTGACTCCACATTAGTAAACTGACTATCATCAGGAAACTCAGCCAAACCAAGTATTCTCTAGCCGCTGAGAGGGTGTTTTTGGGTGGTCATTCATTCTATACACAATAGAACATAATTAATTTATTTTATTAAATTAGGACTAAATTGATAGAGTTTATAAGTAACGGGGACTAAATATGTAATTATACCCTTATTTTTTAACTGCCACGTCACCCTTCTGTTAACCTTTAACGGCTGGTGGTCACATTGATACAATTTAAATAGTTTGGTGGTTTAATTATGACGAAAAAAAGTAATGTGGTCAGATCGCAACTTTTGCAATAATAAGGTGGTCATTTATATAGTTTACCCAAAAAAAATTTATATGAAAATCCTTTAAATTTCAATCAAATATAAAGTTGAATAATGCAGAAACAAGAAGTATCTCATGATTGATGAAATATATAACCATAAAAAAGCAACCAAAAATACGAGACAAGAACAAAATAAAAGACAAAACTCCATCCTAAATTACAAGCAAATTCACCATTATTCAATTGGATTTTACCATGCAAAAACCCAGAAAATTAGGGGAAACATGAAGGAAGACACCCAACAATGTCCAAATTCCAGCAATGTTCCCTCCTTTTCAATGCAATATCTGAACTTACCCATTTGGATTAATTAAGACGCGAAAAACAATGAAGCAAAACAAAAGTAGTTTTTTTTTTTAAGTTTCTAACGTTACCAATCAAAAGAAGAAAACAAACCCGAAACAAACAAAAATCAGATACCCAGCAGAGATTTTCAAGACTCGTGAGTTTTAACATCATTAAAATATCTGTCAAGCCGTTTCTGACATTATAGTTATCCTAAGGCGAACTTAAAAATTGGGCCCTAAATTATGAATTTAAATTACGGTTGTGATCACATTTTTTGTCATGTTGTATTTTTTCATTGCGGACATAACGAATGTTATTTCAATCACAACGAGTATCCCAGAATTTTTTTAAAAACATTTGCTATTATGAACATAACAGTTGCATGTATCGCGGTTTCGGATGGTGTTGCTACCGCTATATAACGATCGTTGTTACTATTGTAAAATACTATTTAAATCTTTGTCCCTAATAACAAGTTTAAAAAAAAGATTAGGTCAATAATAATAAGTTGAAAAAATTGGGTTCCTAATAATAAGTATTGAAAAAATTAAATTTTAAGAGTATGTCTATATAACGAATATTGTGAAAAATTTGTGTCTTAATAATAAGTACTTAAAAAATTAAATTTTAAGATAAACTCGTAATAATAAATATTAAAAAAAATTAATCTCCTAATGAAAATATTAAAAAAAATAGGCTTCTAATAAATATTAAAAAATAGATCATAATAAAATTTAAAAATATATATATATTTTAAAGAAGATCGTATAATAAATATTCTTATGTCATATATATTATAAAATATTTGGGCCCCAATCTTTTTTTCTTTTGAAACGAACTCTTCTTCCTCTTTAGATATATTAGTCTGATATATACATATATATTATATAAAGTTTTTGGGCCCCACTCCTTTTTTTCCTTTTATTTTTAATTAAGTTTTAATGTTTTATTACTTTCAAATATGTGGTCCCTACTCCTCATCTTTACTCAACTTAAAATCATCAAAATATTTGCTGCTCTATCACTTTTAAAGCCGGGGCCCTAGGCGGGCGCCTCTCTTGCCCATAGCCCAGGGACGGCTCTGATACCTATTTGAGTTTGCTTTTGAAAAGAAGATGATAGGGATGAAGATGTGGTGTTTTGGGTATTTTGGTAAATATAATTAAATAAATAAATATTTTAATATATTTATTTATTTTAAAATTTAAAAATAAAGAAAGAAAATGACATGGCACGTTATGATTGGTCGAAACAAATTTTTTTAACGGTAATGGGTAATATGGGTAACTACGAAATATTAGGGAGCAAAAGTGGTCAAAATAAACTTTAAGGGACAAGTAAGGAAAAACAAATAAAGTTTAGGTGGAAGTGTATTAAGCCTTTTATATTCTTAAGAACAAACATGATACATGTTTTTAATATATGTTTTGATTCTTTAAACATAGTACTTGATCTTTATATAATAATACCTACTCTAGAGTGTTGCAAGTATTTTCTTTTGTTCGCTCTTTCTGTTCTTCTGGATATTATCAATTACAGTCAAGCGTTGTTTTAAACTTTTATATCAATAAATGAACGATATTGAGCTAAAAATGACTTGTTATAGTAGCATGGTGCTTTAAAATGGACTCATTCACAATAATAAATATAACAATACAAAGCAGTTTGGATGAGCCAAAAAAATCTATCTCTATCATATTATTTTTCTTCAGGTTCCTATTTACATTCCAATCGAAAAATTTACTAAACAAAAATGAATACCTCTAGTTGCTTAATTTAAACAATAATTTATATAATATGTTGTTTCCCCTCACTTTGGTTTGGGTTGCATAGTAAATAAAAATGAAACTAGTCCTTTCATAGGCCTTTGAAGGAAGCGCCAAGAGATTTAAGCATTGAAGGTGTCATCGATTTTCGGTTGCCCGGTTGCTAACCTTGATTTTCTTCTTGCATGATTGATGCAGGTAGGCCCACATATAGTCTTTAGTATTTGAAGCCACATCTTTATCTGTACAAATACATTAACGAAACAACATTTTTATATCATTTACAAAGCAAAAAATTCTCCCAGTAGCACCATCTGGACAGCCTAATCATTAAAACATGTCCTCTTAACAGTAATGCATATGCAACTATCTTTATCCTCTAACAATTATGCTACCAACATGAAACCCTAACATTTTACAATATTTTGTTACACAAATAAATCGGATTTGAATTACAAATAACATACTTTATACTTCAGAAACTAAATCAATTAATTCTCATTAATAATGCAAATACCATATGGCTTTGAATTGCATAGTGTATCCTATGAGCTATGCTGCAATTTCAAACAATGAAACCAAAAGACTGGAATTTAAAGTAATAGTCGGTGGTAGAACTACATTGACTAGAAATTACTATAATCCAATGGTTTATACTTAAATTCTAGCTACAAAAGAAGAAGAAATTACATTAATAATTAAGGTATCCCGTTCATTTTACATTTACTTGCATAAACAACATTGTTAACTCATCTATACTGATCCAATTCTTAATCACGGATTTTGAGCTCAAGCTCACGGAGTGAAGTCATTCTGCAATTCTCACAATCCTTTGATTTTGTTCACTTCCATCTTTTAACATATTACAATTCTCCAATTTTAAGAATGAATTCAAATTGACATAAATATTGACTCTTTTCAAATCTTAAAAACGAAACAAATTAACCAAAAACAAATTAATAAGACTGGAGGTAAAATACCCTTCACTGCCTGTGAGATCAAAAAATGCTCAGGAAGCGAAGCTCCTTGAGATGGGGAGCGAAGGGGCACGCGACGACATCAACAACGAAAAAAATGGAAAAGATGAAATGGTGTGCACAGATGAAAAGTAGCATATACTTTCATTTACGAACACGAACAAAAGGGTTCATTTATGTTCGTGAACGTTCAGTACTTCGTTCATTTATGTTCGTTTAAATTTATTCATATATATCCATTTACATTTATTGTTTTTCATAACAAAAGTATTATATTTTAAAAAATTAAATTTATTCACATATGTTTGTTCATTCATGTTCGTTTAAATTTACTCACATATGTCCTTTTATGTTCGTTCGTTTACGTGCATTTATCATTTTAACGAACGAACACGAACAAGCTACATTCCTTAACAAACAAATACGAACAAGAAATTATGTTCATGTTCGTTCATTTGTTTGGTTAAAATTAAACGAACGAACATGAACATAACTTCGTTCGGTTCGTTTACAGGCCTACTTAAAACCGTGTTATTACTATTTTATTTTAATAGATAATAAAAAAGTGTCTGTATAGGTAAAAAACACTTTCCCAATTGGGTCCGTTTCTTATGTTGTTTTAATTATTGGAATTAATGGAGAACACGAGAACCACGTTATGTATGCAATCTTGCATTTTATATTAGTATGATTTCATTTCATCAATAAATAAACATAAATATCACAATAGCCATACATTCATAGATTGTTCTAATGAAGAGCATTAGTGAGTGGAAGGGAAGTTTGCATTGATTGAATATGAGAGAACAAAAGGGTGGATTTGTAGGTATGCCAACATCCAACATTTAAGAGGGGTGTGTTTTTCTTCTGAAAGAGTTGGGGGCGGTTCAATATGTGGAAATTTTGGCTTTGGGCTCTATCTACCCTCCTACTTTTCAATTGATTCAAAGCAATACAACACCTAGTCATTTTTTTAATGATGGCAACTAAATTTTATCAATAAAAAAACTGGAAGGAATTAGAATTATAAGAGACACAAACATAGAGGAAAAAATAGGGATAATAGTCACAAAAAATTGATACATAAAACAAAACAAAAAATTAAAACTAGAGATACGAAGAAAAATAAAATTTTTCCTTGAGAATGACGTTTAACATCAAAAAAATTCAGTAACTTTCATAAAAATTCTTTGCCTCTGTCGAACGAGACGCTTTACGAAGTGGTAAAAAAGTGGTGATAGAACCAAACTATCTGGCAGGCTGCTTCGCTACGCAATTCTGATTATATCGGCAAACAACCTTTTACCAAAAGAGGGGATTTGACTATACTTAACCACCAACAAACCAATCAGAAAACATAAGTCGTTGGGGTCTTTGTGCCAGCACCAAAATGATCGCAAAAGTATGCGAAAAACGTATCAAAAATCATAAGAAACGTACAACAAGAGTATAGAAAAAGCGTGTCACAATCACAGAAATTTTTATTTAAAATTAAAATATTTAATTCAAGAAAAAAATTAAAGAACATAAGAGAAATAATAAATAAAAATAATAAACACGTCAATCAACAACTAATATTAAAATTGTTGATGTCATCTTCTAAACAAAAATTAAAGAGAAAAAAAAAAGACTAACACAGAAGTATTGAGGAAAAATCTAAATTTGAGAAAGAGAACATCCTCATCGTTTTAAATGCATACTTGCACCTTAATGTCAGTTTTTATTTATTTGTTTTTAATTTAGATCAATTCGTTACTTAAAATGGTTGAAATTTCTAACACGTGTAATTCATAAATTATGATTCATCATACTCAATTTTTAATATAATCAATATATCACGTTATATTGTAATCAGAATCCATTAATATAATTTTCAAAAAGAATAATAATTATAATCAATATAATTTGTATTAAATAAAAAGATATTACTATTCAAAAATAAAGAGATAATATATTCGTAAGACAAATGTTGAGATTTAAACCTATACAATATGAGATAATATGAGGATTTTTAGTCACTCGACCAATTAGTGGATCTATTATAATCAATAGGTTAATGTAATTACATTAAAATCAACTATTATAATGTACAAATAAACACATTAATAAATTATTATATTTAAAATTACTCTATAATAAATTTAATCATATTCACATTTAGGGGTGCTAACTGAGTTGAGTAGTTCGTGGGCGGCTTGAGCTCGACTTGGTCAAAATTCGGTCAACGTTCGATTTGAGTTGATTTGATTTGAACTTGAGCTTGATTCGAGACTTTAACGAGTCAAATCAAGCAAGGTCTAACTAGACCTAATAAATTCGCGAACATCTCATTAATTTTCTTTATAATATACTAGTTTGTTGTAATTGTAGATTGTTATTTTGAAGTTTAAATTTTAAAATTACTTCGCACTATTTCTTATCATTTTTTTTTAAATTTGTTAACTTATATTTATATTAAGATCTATATATTATTAATAGATTTTTACATTTATTAAAAAGACAAAATAAAAAAATTATAAAGTATCGAATCGAGTCGATTGAAACACGAGTTAAATAATTTTCGAGTCAAAACGAGCATTACTTAGGCATATGATCAACTCAGTGATGGAGGAAAAGGTATAATTGGAGGGCTCCCCCGTGCAGGAGAAATTTTTTTGAGCGTTTTTTAAGAAAAGTGGATTAATTATAAATTTGTCCTCCGTCTTTTAGAATTTATGTTTTGTCAGGTTTGTTTTTTTATTTTTTCGAAAGAAGTGATTAGTTATGAATTTGCCTACCCCACCTTTCAGAATTTATGTTTTACCTTCTACTTTTAAATCTTGACTTTGTCTCTAGATCAACTCCCTTAATCAACACCCCTACTCATATACGATGAAACCTAATGTTCAGATATATTTATTTATATTGATGTTATTTTTTTATTTATGGTTATAATCCACTTATACATTATAAAAAATTTTAAGTTTTATATATTTTTTGAATCGTTGGATGAGAGAAATGGATGACTGAGATTAATTCTTTACTTTTTTTAAGTGATAATCTTCGCATATTCTAATATTAATATCAGTTATCTGTTTCACTCATATAACGATTTAAAAACCGTGTAAAACTTAAAAAAAATATATGTATAACCGAATCTTATCCCATATATTATATGAAATATGGTGTTAAAGAATGATTGTGATGTGAAAGTTGTTAGGTAGGTTGGATGGCCGTCTTAGAAGTTGAATAGAATTTGTCTACATCATTATATAAAAAGCATATAAAAATAAAAGCGGCTTTCTTACCCATTAATATCAAATGGTATTACGTTTATTTTCAAACTCAACAACACAACCTCCATTGTAGCTGAATGGACTTGAAAGTTGAAACGAATACGATAGTGCATCCACTCCTAAGCAACTTTAAATAAAGATTTTAGAAGGTTTATTTATATTTTTCTTGTTATTAAACCTTTTTAGAAAAGTTATTTGGTTTTTATTTTTTCGAGTCGAATCAACTGATGAAAAATAATGAATTTGTAAAATTAACGTTAATTATTTTAATTTTTTAAGTTTGAGGTTATTTATTTTGTTCTTTCGCATTAAAATATAAACATAAAAATATAGAAATAATTAAAAACTATAAAATTTAAAATTGATAATATACATTTAAATTATTTAAAGCTATAAAAATAAAAAATATATATGAAAATTAGTAAAAACAAATATATAAAAATTATTAAAAATCCATTAATTTACCATCAATTAGTTCAATTCGACAAAAACTAGAGATTTAAGGGCAAAAATAGGGGGAAAGGGCTAAAATGACTTTTTTGAATAACTCTAAGGTAGAAATGTTAATAGACAATTTCATAAATGATTAACTATTCAAACTATATTTTTTTTTCATTTAAGTGCTTATTTTTTATTTTGTCAAAGTATGAGCCTAACATTTTATTTTGTTACCATTTTAAGATAGATCCATTATTGTTGTTAAAAAATTGTCACCAAGTGAATGCATGACATGCGGTTCCTTCATTTTTTAGAGAAACTAAAATCAATAATTTTTTAAAAAAAATTAAAAAATAATATTGTTTATTATTTTGGTATCATCTTTTCTAGTTAAACCCCTTACTCTCACTCCAAATTAAAAAAATTTAAGAAAATCTTATGTACATTTTTCAATTGAATATTTTAAATATTTTTTAGGTTTTATGTATAATTGTATTATTATAAGACAAATAAAGTTTGGAGTTAGAATTGAAATTAATTTTTTTAATAGTCTAAAGGTGATTACAAGTTAGTATTTAATCATACATATTCTTAACCCTTTGATAATGTACACACACATTACAGACAAAACAATTGAACTCGGGTCTCATAGGATGAACATCATCCGCTTTTCTACTGAGATCACTTGTTAGAATTGAAATTAATTATGTATTTAGATTTTATACATGTTTAAAAATTTATGTAAAAATTCCTCCACCTTAGGTTAGGGAGGTTTTTTAACGAGGCACCAATCTATGACAATATAAATAAAATTATAACTTTCAAAAAAAAAATTATGTAAAAATTCAGGCACACAAAATATTTTGAGAGAGATCAATTTTCTTAAGTTCAAAATTGAGAGGAACCTAAATAGTTTTTAAGCCAAAATATTTAAGTCATCTAACTATAATTTTAAAATTTTGTTTCAAAATAGTTATTTAATTTGAGAAATATTACATTCTCAAGGCAAATGTCAAAATTTAAACTCATACAAGATGTGACAACATGAATATCCTTATCACTAAAACAATTAATGGATTTCACTAAAATAAACTTTTAAATATAATATAAAAACTTCTGGTAAATTTTAACCTTTAAATACGAGATTTAACATCATATTTAAACCTTATACTTGCTAGGTTACAATTTCTTTCAATACCGCTTTTAAAGGATCGGTGTCTCGCACCATAAAAAAGAGTTGAAGCCTTAAAGGTAAGAAGAAGAGAAATGGGATCACTCATGTTTTTGGACTGAATATTAGGGGAGAAAAAATTACTCAATTCGAAAAAAATTAATTTTTTTTAATTTAATTTTGAAATTGAAAAATTCGATTATTCGTAAGTTAACTTGTAATTTCATAAGCTCGACTCAACTTGAAATTTTTTTAAATAATATTTGAATTATAAAATAAAAATTCGAACAATTCGAATAACTCAAAATTTTAGTAATTAGTTAATTGATTTTCACGTTCGAGTATAGTCCCTCAATTTTATCCGATATATATCACATATAAAGAAATATATATGTATATTGTATATAGTTATAGAAAGCCGTTTAAATTGAAACTAATTAGTATCATAACATTGTAAATGTTTACAATTAAATTTGAATAGAATCTCTAACAACTCAATTCGAATCGAATTTCTTAAACTTAACTCAAAAAAAATTAAAATAAAATTTAAATTATAAAACAAGATTCGTCAATTTAACTAACTCAAAAAATAATTATTCGAGTCGACACGATATGATGCTCACCTCTACCGAATTTGATCGGTTGGGTTTATTTAGTTAAATTGATCTCTCGTTGGGAGTTTGTATAAAGTAGGGACCATTTAACAACTGTCTCTGGAAAACAATGAAATATCCCATTCCATTTCTGACTCCCGTAATCCAATTCCAATACGGAATTTTGTGGCCAGTCAGTAAAACGGTTAAACCTCCTTTAGCTGATCCCTGATCCTTGAAAATTTTAGTGGGTTTAAACCGTCCATCGGACCCCTTTTCTAAATATAAAAGTCATCATTTAATCTTTATAATTCTAATTTGGTTTAAATATACATTTACTACCTGAACTATACACTTTCTTTAAAGTTGGTTTGTAAAGAATTTTTGCCCTTACATGAACTAGATATATTATCTCTAGTCGGTACCTAAAAAATTGTGTTCTCAAAATTAGTACCAAAACTTTAATTTCATTCACTATTTTGGTACTTTTATTAACAGTATAAGTCTCAAAACTCACACATTCTATCAATTTGATTCTAATTAGGAACAATTCAATAAGTTTGACCCTTCCTATTTAAAAATTTCATCACTTTAGTCATTTTTATGATACAATCAAACCAAACGAGTCTGATCAAAACAACATTTGGATAACTGCATTCTACAATAAAACAACAAGTTACCATTATACTTTTATTATATTAAGAAAGTAATATAACATTTATGAGAGAAGAACAAACAGTTTAGGAGAATAACAAAGAGCTAGTTGATAATATTTTTAAATATAAATGGTTAAATTTATTGATTTGTTTCAAATTAGGACCAAATTGATAGAACGCAAAAAAATTTGTACCAATTTGGGACAATGTGTCTAGTTCAAATATCAACTTGGGAGCAAAAATTCTTTAGGCACCTGTTGAGTTGATCAAACAATTGCAAATGGCCAAGAGGGGGTTAATTGGCAATAAAAATTTTGGTGGGAAGAATGGGTGTAAAATAAAAATTGACACAAGTAGTTAGAGTGGTTCAAGTTCTCCAAATGAACTCTACATCCACTACCTTAGTTGCCACTAAGGATTTTCAACCAATTCACTACTTGAATTCTTCCCCTTTTCTTGGATGAGGAGGTAACCTTACAAATTCGATTAAGCTTTCTACCCAAAGCATAATCCACTCAATTTACAAAGAGAAATTTTGGTAAACTCAAATGATTCCTCTCAAAGGATAAATGTCTACCCAATTACAATTTCAATCACCCCAAACTCACAATACAAAATGACAATTGAAAACACTAGAGTTGGGTACACGAATTTGACTTTTAATAGCACAAGGGTTTGGATTTTTGCTTTGATGTTGCTTGTGGGTTCAATAGTTGTTGCTGACCTTCAAAGGACTTCAATTTATACCTCCTCTATTAATTCTAGTCGTTTGGGTGGTTGGGAACTTGAATAGAGCCGTTGGAACCCTCTCTCACCACCATAAATGCACTTTTGCAGCTACCCGTATCGGTACTCGAGGAGCCGTATCGATACCTGTCTCAGAAAAGAAAGAGTCGTTGTGCACAATAAATAGGGGGTATCGAAACGCACGTATGCGTATCGATACGGGGGATCGAAACGGCTAAGACCGTATCGATACCTTTTTCTCGACATAGCTCACTGTCGATTTCCGTTTCGATACGGGGGGTTTACCGTACTGATACGGGTCAACTACCAATTTAAAATTTGGTTACCTAACAACTGACACCAACGGTCGAAATATTTAAAACGACTTGAATTTAAAAATTCGTTAAAACCGTATCGATACGGGTGAAGTCGTATCGGTACGCCATTCAAACTCTTTTAGATTTTTACGAAGGAGCGTATCGATACAGATTGAATCTGTTTCGATACAGTTAAGTGCGTATCGAAACGAGTTCCGACAGTGGCCAACTTTCTAACAAAGGTATCGATACGGCTGGAAGCGTATCGATACGCCTGGACGATTTTCAATAGTTTGGCCTTGGAACACTTAGAAAATATTTTGAGTTTGAGTTTTTCAAATCAGTTTTAAAGTGTTTGTGATTTAAAACTTATTAAGGGACTTATAAAATAATTTTAAGTTTTTCAAATTGATCCTCAAAGATTTAATTATATCAAAATCAAACATAGGTTTCACAATCTCCCCTTTTTGATATAACAAAACTAAAACTTAAATTTTTTGATACTTTGAAAAACTTTGCAAAATTAACTCCCCTTAATATAAGCTAGGTAACTTTTAAGTTGAAATCAAAATATTTTTAAAGTGTTGTGAGCTAGATTCTCTCCCCCTTTTTGTTAGATCAAAAATGTTGAGACAAAGTAAAGTGCATAACATAGGCAAAGGTATAAATAGGCAACATAAATATCATTAAATTCAAAGATAAAGCATAACATCAACTTAAAAATCCAACAAAACATAGAATCAAAGCATAGGTTTAAAACTAAAACAAACTTAGTCCTAAGAACATGAAATAAAAGTGCATAAATAAAAATATCCTAGATGATATGCATGAGATGCAAGGAGAGGCTACTAGGCATCATCATCGCCTTCTTCATCATCTTCATCGTCAACTCCAATTGGATCATCATTCCTCATGCTATTGCGCCACTCATCATGAAAAGCGGAGAGTGAAATATTCAAAGAGTTATGACCGCTTTCAAGAGAGACTAGGCGATTCTCCATGGTCGTCATTCTTGAGTCAAAGCTTGTTTCAAGAGCGGTAAGACAATTTCCCATATACGTGCGCAACCCTTTGAATTGCTCATTAAGGAATGTCATAAGAGCATCCATGGAAGGTTGAGGAGGAGGTGGAGGAGCTTGAAGAGCTTGATCACCTTGAGGATTTTCCAATTCGGCTGCGGCCTCGGGTGGTAGCTCGGAAAGACGTAACCAATTTCCATTAAAATAATGGAACTTACCCCGTGCAAGAGAGCGTTCATCAATAGGATTGGTGAGGGGAGTTGGGAAGTCAAACGAGCAATCAATATCCTTTTTCACAAAGTAATAGCTTAGGGTCGTACCATAGGTGAAAGAGGTGACGAGAGAGGTGTGGCGATGTTGCACAAGATAGAAAATTTCCGCAAACATGATTCGAGCTAGGTTAGGACGCTTTCGCTCACGGAAGCAACGGATCCAAAAATCATCCACTTGACGGATGGTAGAGTACTTTCCTCCGGAGGGCCTAAACCACCAAGACACCATCAAATGGAGGATCTGATCTTGAGCATTGAGGGCGGTGACAGAGCCACTAAGAACATGGCCTAAAGCGTTCTCATCATCAAGGCCTTCATCCTCCAAATTAAAAACTTCACATATAGATTTGACATCAAGGATGATTCTCTTGCCCATTAGATAAGAACTAACTCTGGTAACAACCCCATTACGATTAGCAAGACATTTGGCATTAGTGTAAAAGATCAAAACCAATAGACGGTAATAAAAACCGGGAATTGAGAGAAAATCTATAAAATTCCAAAGTCGAAGCAAAGGAAGATATTCAAACTTGAATCGCTCTGAATCAAGAAAAGGAATAGATATTACCCTTTTCGGACGTATCTTGTAGTTTTCGAATTGACGAAAATATGTGAGAGCACCGGGGGATTCAAAGGAATGTTCATAGATTTGGGTGTAGTTTGGACGTGCAACCTCTCCGGGATTTGATGATTCACCGGTTTGAGAAACCCGCGCTCTCTTCCTAGATTCCTTGGGTGCCATGAGCTAAGAGAAAAATATACATTTAAATTTCTTCAATTTAGTTAAGGATCAAGGTAAACAAAAAAATTTGAAAAATAAAATTTGAAGAAGAGATTTTGGAAAACAAAGTTTTGTTAAGAAGATGAAAATAACAGCAAAACAAAAAAAATTGAAAAAAGAAAAAGAAAAGGTTTTACCTTGATAGGGATTTGAGAGAATGAAGAAAAATTCTAGCACCAATTTGATAAGAAAGATCTTAAGGCTTTGCTTGATGGAAACCTTCTTTAAGATTTTTGAGTTGTGTGTGAAAATATGAGGGAGGAAGAGCCCTTTTATAGGCAAAAACGGCTAGGGTTTTTAGGGTTTGAAGAATTTTAGTTTTGGTAAAAGTTGAAGACTTTAAATGCCAAATTAAAAGCTGTCTGCACGATTGAGTATCGATACGCCTGAGGGTGTATCGATACGGGGGTAGAAACGTCATTTCCTTAAAAATGCCCGTTGGAGAATCGTATCGAAATGGATGAGATCCGTATCGAAACGATTGAAGTTCGTATCGATACGGGTTTAACTGTATCGATACCCGTTTAAGGCAAAACGAAGTCTGAGAAGTTTAATAAAGTACTCGTATCGATACGCGTAGATCTGTATCGATACCCTATGCCCAGAAATACATCTTTAGACCTAAAGAACAACCATAGGCTCGATTTTAACATCTCCTAAAGGAATGCAAATGATGAATGAACAGTTCTAAACATATTTGAATAGAAACATACTCCCCTTAACTATATGCATGGACATTTTCAAGAGTTACAACACACAAACATGCAATTTCACAAAATCAAGCAATTTTAAGTACAAAGAGGTCCTAAAAAGTCAAGATAGGCTAGCTAGACCTAACTCTCTCCTAAGGGACCAAAAACGCTCTTTATCTAAAGGTTTTGTAAATATATCCGCTAATTGGTTCAAGGTGTCAACAAATTCAATAACAACATCATTTTTCAAAACATGATCTCTAATAAAATGATGTCTAATTTCTATGTGTTTAGTTCTAGAGTGTTGGATGGGATTCTTAGTGAGACAAATGGCACTAGTGTTGTCACACTTAAGGGGTATGGTTTCTACTTCAACACCATAATCTAAGAGTTGTTGCTTCATCCAAAGAACTTGAGCACAACAACTCCCTAAGGATATGTACTCCGCTTCGGTGGTAGATAAGGCTACGCTATTTTTTTTCTTAGAGAACCAAGATACGAGCATACTACCTAAGAATTGGCAAGTCCCGAAAGTACTTTTCCTATCTATCTTACATCCCCCATAATCCGCATCCGAATAAGCATGAAGGATAAAGGAAGAATCTTTAGGATACCAAAGGCCTAAGGTAGGTGTGTCTCTAAGGTATCTAAAAATCCTCTTAATGGCAACTAAGTGTGATTCTCTAGGACTAGCTTGAAACCTAGCACACAAGCAAACACTAAACATGATATCCGGTCTACTTGCGGTAAGGTAAAGCAAAGAACCTATCATAGATCTATAAAGCTTAGAATCAACTCACTTACCTCCTTCATATTTGTCAAGCTTTATGGAATAACTCATAGGTGTGGCTTGAGGTTTTGCATTCTCCAAGCCAAACTTTTTGAGCATATCATTCACGTACTTAGCTTGATTTATAAAGGTGCCATCTTCTCTTTGTTTGATTTGGAGTCCCAAAAAGAATGAGAGCTCCCCCATCATGCTCATCTCGAACTCACCTTGCATTAGCTTAGAAAATTCTTTACAATAACACTCATTAGTAGAACAAAAAATGATATCATCAACATAAATTTGAACTACTAAGATGTCATTGTTATATCTTTTTATGAAGAGTGTGGTATCCACCTTTCCCTTTTCAAAACTCTTTTCAATTAAGAAATTTGAAAGTCTCTCATACCAAGCTCTAGGAGCTTGTTTTAAACCATAAAGAGCTTTTGTAAGTTTAAACACATGGTTTGGAAATTTTGAATCCTCAAAACCCGGTGGTTGTTCAACATACACTTCTTCATTTATAAAACCATTTAGAAAGGCACTTTTCACATCCATTTGAAAAAGCTTGAAATTATGATAACATGCAAATGCAAGCAACATCCTAATAGCTTCCATTCTAGCTACGGGTGCATAGGTCTCATCAAAATCAATTCCCTCTTCTTGAGTATAGCCTTGAGCAACAAGCCTAGCCTTGTTTCTCACTATATTACCCCTTTCATCTAATTTATTCCTAAAAACCCATTTTGTACCTATAGTAGATTGATTATTAGGCCTTTCAACTAATGTCCAAACTTTACTTCTCTCAAATTGATTTAATTCCTCTTGCATGGCCAAAATCCAAAAATCATCTTTTAAAGCTTCTTTAATATTTTTAGGCTCAATGCATGAAAGAAATGCAACATGATTCATTAATTTGAGAGAGGATCTAGTAGTTACCCCATTGGATGGATCACCTAAGATTTCACCACCTTTGACATAGTTTAACTCCCTTGGGTAAGACACCTCCATTTCCTCAAGAGCCAAATCCTTCAAGGCTTCAAGAGGTGGATCTTGTGTATCCTCATCTTTAGTTGGAACCTCATCCACCTTTGACGTTTGTCCTCCATCAATGGCATCAAGGATTCCTACATCATCATCATCACAAGATTCCTTCCTCGGAAGAAGGTTATCATCGAAAACAACATGTATAGACTCTTCAACTACTAGAGTTCTTTTATTAAATACACGATAGGCTTTAGAGTTTAAAGAGTACCCTAAGAAAATTGCTTCATCACTTTTAGCATCAAATTTACCTAAGTTTTCTTTACCATTATTCAAAACAAAATACTTGCAACCAAAAGGATGAAAATAGCTAATGTTAGGCTTCTTAGATTTTAAAATCTCATAAGGTGTTTTCTTCAAAATTGGCCTAATCATTACTCGATTTATGATATAGCAAGCGGTATTTGTGGCTTCCGCCCAAAAATATTTAGGTAAGTTATTTTCGCAAAGCATGGTTCTAGCCATTTCTTCTAAAGTTCGATTTTTCCTCTCAACTACCCCATTTTGTTGAGGAGTTCGAGGTGCGAAAAAATTGTGGCTAATCCCATTTTCATTTAAAAACTCATCGAAACCTAGATTTTAAAATTCGGTTCCATGATCACTTCTAATGTGAGAAATTTTAAGTTCAAGATCATTTTGAGTTATTTTAGAAAATGTGATGAATTTTTCTAAAGCCTCATCCTTTGTACTTAAGAATAGAACCCAAGTAAACCTAGAATAGTCATCTACAAGCACAAAAGCATATGATTTTCCACCCAAGCTCATTGTTCTAATAGGCCCAAAAAGATCCATATGAATCAATTGTAAACATCTACTAGTAGAGACATCATTAATGGATTTAAAAGAGGTTCTATGTTGTTTACCCTTTGAGCATGCATCACAAATTTTATCATTAGAAAATTTAAGTTTGGGTAAACCTCTAACTAGATTAAGGGAAATTAATTTTTCTAAGACACTCATGCTAGCATGTCCTAATTTTCTATGCCAAAGCCATGAGTCATGTTCATCATGTGCAACTAAGCATGTATGAGATGAATGAATGTCATCTAAATGCACCATGTATATGTTCCCTATGCGATGACCAATGAGCATTAGTTGATTTGTTTTAATGTTTACAATTTTGCAACCACTTTTATCAAATAAAACATTAAAACCCTTGTCACACAATTGACTAATACTCAACAAGTTATGCTTAAGACCGTTGACATACAAAACATTTTCAATGAAAATAGAAGAGTGGTTACCAATGGAGCCTATTCCTTCAATGTGGCCTTTGGAGTTGTCACCGAAAGTTACCACTCCACCACTCTTTGGCTTTAGTTCCACAAATCTACTCTTGTCACTGGTCATGTGTCTTGAGCATCCACTATCAAGGTACCAAGAATTTTTGCTTGAAGCTTTAGCCTTGTAGCAATGCTCCCCCTACAAACAAAGAAATTAGGCCTTGATTTTTGGTACCCAAATCATTTTGGGTCCATGAGTGTTAGCCTTCAAAATTTTGGTTCCCTTAGGAATCCAAGAAGCAATAGCATTCAAGTTATTAGAAATAATGAGTTCCTTAGGAACCCAAACACTCCTAACTCTTTGACCTCTAGATTGCTTATTAAAATTTCTTTGTTTAGGAATAAAAGGTTTTCTTTTTACATATTGGGATTTAGAGTGATCACCTTTTTCAAAATTGTTTTTCCCAATAGCAATGGATGTTTTAAGATTATCCACTTCCTTTGTGTGATAATCTTGAAAATCGGAAAGAAGTTTTTCAAGTTCAAGATTTTTTGTTTTAAGATCATTTGAAAGATTTACTAAAAACAAAACTTTCTTTTCCAATTCGGAGTTAGCTTTAGAAAATGTCTCATTTTGATTTTTCAAATCGGAAATGGTTTTCTTGTTTTTCAAAATGGATTCTTTGTATTTTCCGACTAACTCATCATAAACCTCTTGCAATTCATCATAAGCATCTTGAAGTTCATCAAAAGTAAAATCGAAATTGGATAAGTTAGAATTTACCTTTGGTTCATCATCAATGGCCATGAGACATAGATTGGCCACTTCATCCTCTTCCTCGGATGACTCATCGTCGCTCCAAGTTGCTATTTGAGCTTTGAGCTTGTTCTTCTTCCCAAAGCTTTTCCTCTTCAATTGAAGACATTCGGAACGGATGTGACCCGGCTTCTTGCATTCATAGCAAGTGATTTGGTCCTTCTTCTCTTCCTTACTCTTACTCTTGAAGTCTCCTTTTCTAATAAACTTTCTTCCACGATTTGACTTCATGAACCGAGTAAACCGTTTGGCCAACATGGCCATCTCCTCATCTTCATCCTCACTTGAATCGCTTTCTTGATGTGAAGCTTTTAGAGCGATTCCCACTTTCTTCTTCTCAACCTCCTTCTTCTCAACTATTTTCTTCTCTTCTTCTCTTCCCTTCCTCATAATCTCATGGGTGAGTAGAGATCCAACAAGAGCATCAAGCTTGAGAGTCTTCAAATCTCTAGCTTCAATTATAGTCGTTCTCTTGCCATCCCATGACTCTAGAAGAGAGTACAACAATTTCCTCACTAGTATGTCTTCGGGGATGATCTCGCCGAACCCCTTCAATCCGTTGACAATGACCGAGAATCGATCAAACATCTTGGAGACACTTTCATCGGGATTCATCTTGAAGTTTTCATAGCTTAGATTGAGTAGCCCAATCTTTGTCTCCTTGACATCACTAGTTCCCTCATATGTTGTCTCGAGGGTGTCCCAAACCTCCTTGGCATTTTCGATTGAAGACACCTTGGAGTAGATATCCGGACCAAGTGCACAAAATATCACATTGAGAGCTTTGTCATTCACTTGCATCCTTCTTCTTTCATCATCCGTCATCTCGGCTTTTACCTTTGGGACGAGTCTTTCTCCATCTCTCTTCATGGGAATGTATGGACCTTCTTCTACCACATCCCACACCATGTAGTCGGTAGACTTGATGAAAAGCCTCATCCTATTCTTCCAATATAGGTAGTTATCCTCATTGAAGAATGGTGGCTTGGTGGTGGATTGGGACTCGTAGTTGGAGGTGGATGTCATTGCTTGACTAGTTGTTGATCAAACTCTCCTAGAATCGACTCAAGAGGGTTGTAATCCTTCCAATGAGTGTAGCTCTGATACCAATTGTTGAGTTGATCAAACAATTGCAAATGGCCAAGAGGGGGGTGAATTGGCAATAAAAATTTTGGTGGGAATAATGGGTGTAAAAAAAAATTGACACAAGTAGTTAGAGTGGTTCAAGTTCTCCAAATGAACTCTACATCCACTACCTTAGTTGCCACTAAGGATTTTCAACCAATTCACTACTTGAATTCTTCCCCTTTTCTTGGATGAGGAGGTAACCTTACAAATTCGATTAAGCTTTCTACCCAAAGCTTAATCCACTCAATTTACAAAGAGAAGTTCTGGTAAACTCAAATGATTCCTCTCAAAGGATAAATGTCTACCCAATTAAAATTTCAATCACCCCAAATTCACAATACAAAATGACAATTGAAAACACTAGAGTTGGGTACAAGAATTTGACTTTTAATAGCACAAGGGTTTGGATTTTTGCTTTGATGTTGCTTGTGGGTTCAATAGTTGTTGCTGACCTTCAAAGGACTTCAATTTATACCTCCTCTATTAATTCTAGCCGTTTGGGTGGTTGGGAACTTGAATAGAGCCGTTGGAACCCTCTCTCACCACCATAAATGCACTTTTGCAGCTACCCGTATCGGTACTCGAGGAGCCGTATCGATACCTGTCTCAGAAAAGAAAGAGTCGTTGTGCACAATAAATAGGGGGTATCGAAACACACGTATGCGTATCGATACGGGGGATCAAAACGGCTAAGACCGTATCAATACCTTTTTCTCGACATAGCTCATTGTCGATTTCCGTTTCGATACGGGGGGTTTACCGTATCGATACGGGTCAACTACCAATTTAAAATTTGGTTACCTAACAACTGACACCAACGGTCGAAATATTTAAAACGACTTGAATTTAAAAATTCGTTAAAACCGTATCGATACGGGTGAAGTCGTATCGGTACGCCATTCAAACTCTTTTAGATTTTTACGAAGAAGTGTATCGATACAGATTGAATCTGTTTCGATACGGTGTTTCGATACAGTTAAGTGCGTATCGAAACGAGTTCCGACAATGGCCAACTTTCTAACAAAGGTATCGATACGGCTGGAAGCGTATCGATACGCCTGGACGATTTTCAATAGTTTGGCCTTGGAACACTTAGAAAATATTTTGAGTTTTAGTTTTTCAAATCAGTTTTAAAGTGTTTGTGATTTAAAACATATTAAGGGACTTATAAAATAATTTTCAAATTTTCAAATTGATCCTCAAAGATTTAATTATATCAAAATCAAGCATAGGTTTCACAGCACCAACTTGGGAAAATGTGCCTATTTATGTATAAATTTGAGAGCAAAAATTCTTTAGATATCAACTTGGGAGAAGATACCTAGTTTAGGTACTAATTACTAAATGTATATTTAAGCCTTTTAAAATTAAAGAAATTAGGTAAAGATTTCCAGGATTTTTTTATAATGGTTTTCCAGAATTGTTTAAAATTTACATTTAAAAATTATAAAAAATATAAGGGTAAACTACATAAATGACCACCATACTATTAGAAAAGTCGCGATTTGACCACCTTACTTTTTTTCATAACAATTAAACCACCATACTATTAAATTGGATGCAATTTGACCACCAACCGTTAAAGGTTAACAGAAGGGTGATGTGACAGTTAAAAAAATAAGGGTATAATTACACATTTGGTCCTTGTTACTTATATACTCTATTAATTTGATCTTAATTTTAATTAAATAAAATAAATTAATTATTTAGAGACACGTGGCATCACACTATTGGAGGACTTTAATTGTTTTTATTTAATTAATTAATTTCCTCCCTCCAATCAGGTGATGACACGTGTCACCTAATTGGGGAAAGAAAAATTAAAGGCAAAAAGATGTCATTGTGGAGATTTGAACTTGGGTCTTTAGAGAAAGAGTAAAGCATACTTACCACTAGACCAAACATCTTTTTCTAAAATGTGATACAACTATTAATATATCAATATGCTCTCACACGATTCTTTCCTTCCATTCTTTTGCCATCTCCTTCATTCATTTTTCAAAAAATCCAGCCTTTTCCAGCAATACCCAATTTCTAAATTCCTTCAAATTTCCTCTTTTTTCTCTCAATAATATATATATTTCAAGCTGTCATTGTCTGAAGATAAAGTTCTGTTTTTTTTTCCAAAAAAATTTGTAATGTACATTTGTATGATTGATAATGATAACAGTATATAGCAGAGGAATTTACAGTGAAGGAACCCTGCTTTTTTGTCTACTCTCCTTGTTGAAACTTTTAAGTTCTGCCTTTAAATTTTGAAGCTTTAAACATTTTTTTCATTGATGGGTATTTGAGTTTCTTGCAAAATGCACAACCCCATATCAAAACCAAGTATTGACAAGCAGATTTCAAGGCAGCTTTGAGAAGACAACCCTTTTTAAGATAATTTTTGAAACTGACCAGTTCAAGGTAAAAGATTTGTTTCTGTTAACTTTTTGTTTTATTGTTTTTTAATGTTTTAAAGTCTCCGTTTTTAGTTGTCTGGGTTTTTTTAGGTTGTGAAACAAGTAGTTTTGTAGAAAGAAGAGAAAAAAATGAGGGATTTTCCATCATGTTTTGGTGAAAATGGTGTTCAAGTGGTTGATTCTTCATCATCAAATGCCAGTAAAAATGCACAGAACTTAGTTACTTGTGTTTATCAATGTCGAATTCGAGGTAGTTCTTGTTTGATAATTGTTACTTGGTGCAAGAGTTTAATGGGGCAAGGCTTGAGTGTTGGTGTTGATGATTCTTCTGCAAACTAATGCCTTTGTAAAGTTTGATATAAAACATTGGTTGGAGAAAAGGTTCCAAGAGTTTAGAAGCTTATTCGTGTAAAATCAGTGTTTATTGGAACCTTTCGTTGGCGAAATTCAGGTCCGGACCGAAACCATCGGAAGAGTTTAATGTTGGTGTTGTTGGAAAATGAAGGAGATGACAAAAGACTGGAAGGGAAGAATCGTGTGAGAGAAGATAGATATATTAATGGTTGTATCATATATCATAAAAACATGTTTGGCCTAGTGGTAAGCATGCCCCACAAGCTCTCCAAAGACTTGGGTTCAAATCTCCACAATTGCATTTCATTATCTTTGATTTTTCTTTCCCCCAATTAGTTGTCACTAAATAGTTAATTTATTTTATTAAATTAAAATTAGAATCAAATTAATATAGTGTATAAGTAACGAGGACTAAATGTGTAATTATACCCTTATTTTTTTAACTGCCACGTCGTCCTTCCGTTAACTTTTAACGGATGGTGGTCAAATTGCATCCAATTTAATAGTACGGTGGTTTAATTGCTACGAAAAAAAGTAAAGTGGTCAAATCGCGACTTTTTTAATAGTATGGTGGTCATTTATGTAGTTTACCCAAAATATAAACATTACACTTTATTAATGTTTATAAAATTTTAAGTTTATATCTATACGTATTTTAAATTCTGTAACGCACGACGAGTACCGCTAAGCACCACTAACGATGAGTAATGTTGAGCATCATTAAATTAATTTATAAAGATTAAAAATCTAAAGCACTCAACAGATAAATATAAATTATTTAAACATATAATTAAAAATTATTTAAAATAAAATATTAATTAAATTATTTTCCATATATATAATATTTTAATTTTTTTTAATAATTGGATCAAATATCAACCTTGTCAATTTAAAAAAATAAAAAATTAGAAACTCTAAACCTAAAACCCTAAGCCATAAACATAAAAGTTAAAACCATAAACTATAAACTTGAAACCTGAAACCCTAAACACTAGAGTATAAACTCTAAACTATAAACCCAAAATTTGAAACCCAAAACATGAAACCATAAATCATAAACCCTAAACCATAAATAGCAAATTGTAAAGCCTAAAGCCTAAACCCAACATTTGAATTTAGGGTTTATTGTTTACAGTTTATAATTTAGGGTTTAGGGTGTATAGTTTAGTGTTTCAGGTTTAGAGTTTGGTTTTAGGGTTTCATGATTATGGTTTAGGGTTTCATGTTTCAAGTTTAAGTTTTAGGGTTTTAGGTTTAGAGTTTCGGGTTTCGAGTTTTTATTTTTTGAATTGACTAAGGTTGGTATTTGATCCAATTGGTTTTTAAAAAAGATTAAAAATATTAAATATGGAAAATAATTTAATTAATATTTTATTTTAAATCATTTGTAATTATACGTTGAGTCCGTTAGATTTTTAATCTTTATAAATTAATTTAATGGTGTTTAGGCCTGTAAATGAACCTAACGAACACGAATGTGGGTATATTCATGTTCGTTCGTTTAATTTTAACCAAACAAATGAACGAACACAAACAACTAATTAAACATAATTTCTTGTTCATATTCGTTTCTTAAAGAATGTAGCTTGTTCATGTTCGTTCATTTAAATGATAAACGAACACAAACGAACGAACATAAAAGGACATATGTCAATCAATTTAAACGAATATAAACGAGCGAACACATGTGAATAAATTTAATTCTTAAAAAACATAAGATACTTCTGCTATGAAAAATAATAAATATAAATGAATGTATGTGAATAAATTTAAACGAATGGATTATCTAACATTCACGAACGTAAATGAACGAACGAGTCATTTGTTCGTGTTCGTTCATTAAATTAAACGAACAAAAATATTGTTCATATTCGTTCATTTAATAAATAAACGAACTTCCGCCGAACTGCTCACGAACGGTTCGCTGAACGTTTGGTTCGTTTACAACCCTACTGATGCTCAGTAGTGTTCATCGTTAGTGGTGCTCAACGGTGCTCGTCGAGCGTGATAGACCCACCCTTTAACCCAATTTTTCTAATCGATTGATTGTTTTAAAATTAATATTTCTATGCATTTTATTACACAACTTGTAATATTTTGTGAATATCAAAACTTTCAAATACATTTTAATATCTAAAAATATAGACATCTTTTTTTTAACTTTTAAATGATAAAAAATCAAAATGTCGGTTGCCATTCCACGCCAATGTATAATTAACTCTATGCTCGTATTTAGCTCGCCCTCATGGCTTGTTTCAGTATTCAAATATTAATAAACATATTTTTAATATGTTTTTTTATTAATATTTAGGGCAAACTACTTAAAAAAAGTCATTAAATTTTTAGGACGTTTGCATTTTAGTTACCATTCTTTTAAAACTTGTGATATAGTCATTAGACTTTTAATTTATTTCATTAAGATCACTCTCATTAACTAACGTTAGATAATACTGAAATGACACATTACTTTTCCTTCTTTCTCCATTTTCTTCTTCTTTCTCTGTTCTGTTTTTCCTTTATAACTGAACCTTCCTCTGATTAAGGTTTAGTTATGGATGAAAAACATAGCAAATAAAGAAAAAAAAGAGAGGAATAAACAAAGGTAACATGTCGGTATTGAACGTTTAATAACTATATCTCAAGTTTTAAAAGTTTAATAACTATAGCTCGAGTTTAAAGCCTATACCAACGTATAATTTGCATTACTACTCAAATCCAAATTAAGTATCATATATCCGGGTAATAGAATTTGAGTAAAGAATTGATAATCGAACTCGAGCATATACTTTAATTCAGTCGAGTTTTAACCTAATATCAAACGCCAAATATGAAATCAAACTCGAGCTTGTCATTATTCAGACTTGACTCGATTACACTTGTAGTATTAAATATGTCATAGGTAGTAATTAGATTATTTTAATATGCAAATTCTAATAAACAAAAAATAAGTTGAGTGTCTATAGAGTATGGTCACGTTTGACAATTAGCGGATTGCATTAGCTGTTTTTATAAAAATGTTTGATAGCTTATAGTTGTTTGATTATTTAAACAAAAAAATGACATATGGGGACATAATTATATTCAATATTTGTTTAAATAGTTTATTAGTTATTAATATTTTGTATCTATTAATATTAATTAGATTATAAAAATTAATTTTTTAATATAATATTATTAAGCATATTTGAAGGATTGAACTCGTGTACTCTCTTTGAGAATACAATATGCCTTACCAATACATCTAAACTCCTTAAATCTCTAATTGGTATTTACCGAATTAAGACCCATAAATATCTCCAGTATTTATAATTAATAATTGTTATTTGAATAAAGTTTTTGTTACCGAAACGGAAATAGGGTTGAGCCGGTCCACCTTACCCATAAAAATATCTACGCCAGTGGAGGAGCAAGACACAAACACAGCCCCCCTGCCCAGCTTTGTGGCGTCGTACGATGGATGGATGCATGCAGAAGCAGGAGAAAAATCATGGGGGGTGCAAATGGGACCCACCTCCCAAACAGATTATGATTCCCTTTGGAACATGGGGTCAGTGCCCTATAGCTGGCAGTTGCCCTCCCCCGTTCCTTTACAGGCCCTGGTGGCCCCTGAGCTCCGTTCATTACCAATGCCACCTCACCACACCCGACAAAAATTACCTCTTAACAGCTCGTACGTGGCTCAATATGAATCAGTCCACGTGGGAGTTGTTTGGTCCATTCAACGTCGTAGCCTTGGCGACAAAGGAACTGGCTCAGCCCGTACCCCAAGAGTTCCTTTGATTTTGATCACGTTTTCTCCAAATCTGCCCCCACACCAATAATTCAAGAGAGAGAGATAGCTCAATCATTTTTGTCTCTTTTCTTTTCCCTCCATCTTTATTGTTCTTTTGGCCTTAGATTAATCACACTTAATCACCACACTAGTCCAATGATGTGGTCGTTTTGGTCTCTCAATTTCAGCTCTGATTTTATGCATGCTTTTTACGTGATTGGTGCCCTATTCTCTTTTATTGTACCTTCAACTTTATACCCAATAGTTTGTTTTTTAATTACTTATTTGTCTTGTCTTTTAAACTTCTAATTTATGATAAATGCTTGCACCGCATAAAACACCAAATATAATAATTGCCTTCTTTTTTCCGATTAAAAAGAGTATTACTAAGTGCCCCGTTAAAAAACTTTCTTAAACCTAAATAGAAGAAAAAATATGCTCAAGGTAATATTTACAAAATTCAAGATATAAAACAAATCAACTAAACCGAAGCGATTAACTCCGACTGAACTAAACTCGATATCGATAGAGGTGGTTCCAAAAATTCATGACAACCAAAAGGAAGAGTCTAAGCAAGAGAATCGGCGAACTTATTACCCTCTCGTGCAATCGTCGACAACTTTACCTACCAATTACAGTCTAGTAAACTCCAAATATGATGAACAATAGAAAGCTTACCATGAGGCAAAGAACGATCCTTCAACACAGTTATCACAACCTTACAATCTGATTCAATCCAAATCCGAGTAATCCCTAACTCTCATGCTCGACACATGCTCTCATAAATACCCCATAATTTTGCCTCAATAACGGAGCATCGACTAATACTTTTAGAGTAACCGAGAACCCAATCCCCATGTTGGTTCTACAACACGCCACTATACGTAGCACCCCCAGACTCCGCACGAAAGGAACCGTCGGAATTAAATTTCATCCAGTCGTCAGGGGGCGGGCACCACCGACCATTCCTTGCGGACACAACGCCCCGACCAGCAACAATATTCATCTGAGTCTCCCTCTCTCGATCAACCACCACCTCTCCAGCAAGGCGTCGACAACGTACCAATATCGATTCCAATGGCCAACTATCCAAATTAAAAAATTGAGCATTCCTTTGTAGCCATAGCAGCCAACAAATGTAGCCAAAATAAAGCTCCCAATTCACCGCAACACTGGGAAACCAACAATTCCACGATAGATTCTGCACCATCCATTCCCTCAAAGGTAAGCTATAAAAAACAATTAACTTATCTGGCTTGATAAGAACTGACCAAATGGCCAAAGCCGCTGGGCAATCCCAGAGTATATGAAGGGCCGACTCAACAATATCACCACAAAACTGGCAGCTAGCGTCATTCGACAAGTGTCGACGGACCCTCTTGTCGTTCGTCATAATTCGATTCCAGTATGCAAGCCAAAGAAAGGTACGGACTCTAGGCGATCCCTTAAACTTCGATATAAGGGTCCAAATGTTATCATCATTCGTGGATGGAGAGGCCATTTTTGCATCATACGTCGATCTAACCGTGAAGACGCGAAGAGAGTCCTATCTCTAACCCGTTATGCCTATACCCGCAGACGGTAACAGTGGCTTGACAGCGACAATATGTAACAAAATTGTAGGCGTCAAAACATTACCTAAATCCATCCAATTCTAATTACCAGCTGAGTCAATCAAATCTGCAACAGAACTAGAAATATTATTCACAAGCCGAGGATCGACCACATGGGATATTAGCGGACCCAAATCACCAACCCATGAATCTAGCCAAAAACGCACATTAGTACCATTACCTAAGCTCCACGCAACTCCCCTCCGAACATCCTGCCAAATGTGAGATAGTCCAAGCCATAACCGAGAGCATCTAGATCGAGTAATCATAGGAGGAAGAACATCTTGCCAATTATATTTGGACTGAAGCACCTGGACCCAAAGCTGATCTGATCGAGATAACAGTCGAAAAGACACCTTTATAATGAAATCTTCATTATGAGCATAAACCTAACGGATACCCAATCCCCCCTCTAGGATAGGTTTGCACACATCCTTCCATTTAAGTAAAGAGATCCCTTTTCGGACACCATAACCACCCCAAAGAAAACGGCGAATAAGACCTTCAATCACCACACAAATACTCTTAGAAAGAAGAATTGATTGCATCGTATAAGACGGTATCGCAGAAAGCATAGATTCGACAAGTGTAATACGACCTGCCAATGAAAGATTCTTCACTTTCCAACTTGACAAATTATCTCGAATCATTTGTAAAATATAGCTATGTATTTCCTTTGTTACTCTGCTATGTAAAAGCGGCACACTGAGGTACATACCCAAGTCGTTCACCTCCATAAAACCAAGCATATGGCAAATTTCACTCCTAGCCGCATCCGACACATTCTAAGAGAAAAATATATTAGATTTAGCTGTGTTCACTTTATGTCCAGAGCTAGCACAGAACCCATCTAAAACTGACTGCACGACTGCAAATTGATCCAAACTCGCTTCAACAAGAATCACCAAATCATCCGCAAAAAAGAGGTGTGACAAAGACGGGCCCCTATAAGACAATCGAATAGGCCTCCAAGTATCCAACACAATCTCATTATGGGTTGCATGAGCAAGCCTCTCCATGCATAAAACGAATAAGTATGGGGATAACGAATCCCCTTGTCGGATACCTCTGGTCGAAGTAAAAGGCGCAGAAGCAGAACCATTCCATGGAATTTGAGTCGAAATAAAGGGAACACAACTCATGATTAACCGACGCAAATCCTCTGGAATCCCAATATCAACAAGAGTTTCATTTAAAAAACTCCATTCCAACATATCATAAACCTTCTCCAAGTTTATTTTCAATGCCATCCAACTTACTGAGCCACTCTTTTTTCGCATGGAGTGGATAACCTCTTGTGCTATAATAATATTGTCTATGATAAGTCTGCTAGGGACAAAAATTCGTCTGATTTTCGGATATCCAAGATGGCAAAAACGACTTCAGCCTATTGACAATAATTTTAGTCACCATTTTATACAACATTGTACGGAGGCTGATAGGTTTTAACTGAGAAATCACTTCCGGGTTATCCACCTTTGGAATCAAAACTATCAAAGTGTGATTCAGAGATGTGCTCATAGTGCTAGAATCCCAAATTCGCTTGACCTTTTCACACACTCCTGAACCCACCAATTGCCAATTCCTTTGAAAGAAAAAAGCATGAATACCGTCGATCTCTAGGGCTTTAAGAGGACTCACAGAAAACATCACATCCTTAATTTCTTATCCCGTCACCGATAGGGATAAACATTGCAATTGTTGTGCAAATAACCTACGAAACTTACCCATAATAAGAAAATGAGGCAAAGCATTGTGATTAGCAGTAAAAAGATTATGAAAAAAGTTGGCGACTAACCTCTTTAAATCATTTTGATTCGAGCACCAAGATCCATTCTCAAGACGAAGAGTAGACACCATCTTCTTTCGCTTCCTACTAGTAGCACAAGTATGAATATATTTAGTGTTGCGATTGATGCTCGCGTAAAAGTGCCCCACAATAGTGCAAGTGTACACGTTTTAAGTAATATAATGATAAGTATATCGAGTATTGTCTCCACGGGAATTGGGCTAGCCTTTTGATCCTACTTCCTCGCACTGTAAAATAAATAAAATAAAAGAACACGGGTAAATTAGGTTGTTTTGAATAAACTAAAGAACTAATTCTAAAATAAGCCAAAAATAAAATAAAAGAGAAAATCAAGTTGAGAGAATAGGCCGGATCAGATTTTGTCGTAGTGTGGAATCCTATCGACTTGTCTCTATCTTGAATGCAACAACACAAAACTGTCGTGGCAGTAACCTAAGTCCCTGCCGCGGCCGCAATGGTTGAGTCCCTGCCGCGACAATCCCGTTCTCTTGGACAGATGCTGTTAAGGTTCGGCAAAGCGTCCTTGGATGGTTCTTTTTTATTCCTAATCTCGGAACACTAGTTGATGGTTGAACTTTGATGATACCTCCCGGCATAAACCAAACACAAACACCAACTATTATAACACTTTTTTAGCCGTTGAAACTCTTAACCTATTCCTAGGCCGAGTTAGTTAACACCACGTGGGATGAAAATCGTGCTTATTCGTTTCATGAGTTCAACTCTCCCAATATTGAAAAAATAGTTTGATGATACCTCCCGGCATAAACCAAAGACAAACACCAACTATTATAACACTTTTTTAGCCGTTGAAACTCTTAACCTATTCCTAGGCCGAGTTAGTTAACACCACGTGGGATGAAAATCGTGCTTATTCGTTTCATGAGTTCAACTCTCCCAATATTGAACAAATAGATAACCTCACAATACTCTCTCCCGATAAGTACACAAGAATGATTAAAGCCAAGAATAAGCAAACCTTAACTTTATTGCATTAAGAACTTAAAAAAATACATTAGTCTTCACATAACTACTAAACAAACTAATCCTAACCATAAAGGAAATTAGAACATAATGAAAACTAGATCCTAAGTTAAGCTCTCTGTGTCTCTCCTCTCTCTATTTGATTCGATTCTCTTGATGATGGCGGCAAGCCTCCTTTATATAGGGGAAGGTGTAGGCAAAAATCTTTCTTGGAGAGGAAGTTAAGTTGGACTTGAACTTAACTTTATTAAAGAGGTGAATCTCTTTAATTTAATACATTATTCACTTTTGGCCAAAAGTCCAACTTTATCCTTCCTTCCATGTTTTCGTCCTCTTCTTGAGCTCCAACTGCCACACAAAGTGTGTAGAAATATCCAAAATTTAAAGCTCTACAAATCGACTACCACTTTGAATGTTTTGCCCTCCAGCAGGTTGAGTAGTACACTACCGCGACATGACATTCTGCTGCCTCAACATTGGTTTGGAACTGGATTTGCTCCGCAAGGCTTCATTCTTCATAAATCAGCTTCCTTTAGTAGAAGCTCTTAGTTGTGGCTTGAGTCGATCAGGGTTTGTTACTAGCTGGTTCTGCCTCATCCTTCTTTTTTCTTCATTTCCGTCACGGCATCTCCTGCCTCGGTAGCGTGCAAATATGCAAAAGTGCCAAACATGCATCAAACAAATACATTTTTCATAGAATAAACAAATTATAAAGATCAAAGGCATAAATGATGAAATCAATGCATGAAGGGCCATAATGTAGCTCAAATGGCTGTAGGTTGAGTGATAATTTCCATTTTAGAGGGTGAAAATATAATACTTTTGGGCATTTATCACACCCCCAAACTTTTTAAAAGAAAATATGTCCTTTATTTTAAATACTCCCTCAGTCCTATAAAACATGTCCTTTATTGACTTTTTAAAAGTAAAAAATTTTAAACTTTAACTATTATTATATTGAATATTTTAAATAATTAATTTTTATAAAATATATATTTGAGAACTACTCGATTAGAGGTTTTTAAAATATATTTTTCATATTTTTATCAATGATACATTTTAAAAAATTATGAGTCAACGTTGAAAAAAATTGACAAAAAAGTCAATAAGGGACAAAAATTGTGGGATAGAGGGAGTATTAAACTTTGGAGAATGCAAGTGAGTAGAAGTGAATATTGAGTGATGAACAATTTAGAGAAGAGTGGCCTTTATATAGAGTTTTGGCAAGCCATGTCGTGCGGCATTAAAAGCGGAGCGGCATCTCTAGCCATTTTCTGCCCGTTACGGTCTTCTACCTGTTACAAATATAGTCGTTACGGCTTTTGTTGTGACACCCCCAACCCGGGCTGGGAGTTAAGGGCGTCACCGGAACAGGAAAGGCGGACAAACGGAACATATCAAACAATTGCGGAAGCATTTCGGAGAACATGATATTATTTTAATCAGTATTTCATATTAATGCGCACGCGGAAGATGGGCTAACAAAAACTTAAACATACTTTCTCTTAATCTTGTTACTAATTTTCGGGCCAATTTAAAACTTTTATTTTTATTATCATTTTACTAGTGCAATTAAGCCATAATGTCGAACACTTAATTAACCGATTACATGCCATTCGAAAACTTATCTAAATTACCAATAATTAATCAAGTCAATTTTCATGCAACACATAATAGATTTCAATTCCATGGCATTTGATTACCTTTACTTAGGACTTACAAAATAACATAGCTTAAATGCCCCTAAACATGTCAAGCTATCGACTATGGACAACAAAAAGGATCGACACAACCACTAGCTTGACTTACATTTTTATACACAAAATAATGAGGCTATTTACTTAGATACAAAACATGATTCTAGCCTCCTAACCAAGCATCACGGAGCATGTAATTTCAAACACCATTTCAAACTTAAGTTACGACCAAATAAAACAAAACGGATCCTGAGACAGACTTCAAAGCCACCATCTAGGAGTCTAAAAATAAGACTTAGATCGTACATATTTTAGAACTGTGAACTTGAGAACTTGATAACCTTGATCCAACGAAAGCTAGCTTTAGGGTCCGAGCTATCCTGCTAAGGTTGGGAAGAAGAAAACAACGGAGCGGTAAGTACAAAAAGTACTTAGCGAGGTAATGCTAAAACTAATTCATTCTTGAGCTTTAGCGTGATCAAGCATTGAGATTACTTAGTTAGGTTTATTAGCAATTCGGTATTTACCTAACTAAGCTCACTTAAAATTCATACACATGACATCATACATGTCATATCAACATTCATAGCACATGCACGAATACATAGCATATCACAATAATTTATCACATGCTTGCACATAATTCGATCAATAGCATAATTCAATCCAATTTCAGCGTACTCAATATCATACTTAGCAATTGTATAAATCAAGATCTCATGCTAACCATTCATAGCATATTTAACTTATCAATCGAATTCACAAATTCACCATAGCATATCTTTCGAATGATCTCACATTATCATTCAAAAATCAGAATTTCTCATTTCATAAACACATACATTCGAATAGGGTTATTACCCACATTTCACATAATCGAACTTGTAAGCATTTCATATGCTTCATATCATAGTCGAATAGGACCATTGTCCACATATCATAGCACTTCATTTCATAACATATTCGGAAAGGATCAATGTCCACATAGCATAGCATTGCATGTCATATCATATCATGTTAAGTCACATAATCTTTTATCCGCTTCATAAGCTTAATTAACTTAGCAAGTTCCATTCAATTAATGCACTTCATACCACATAGAAATTCATTTCATTTCTTTAATATGGTTTCATAGCTCACACATTTAATTTAACGTTTTGCCCATGGTAGAATAGTCGTAACAGAAATTCGAGCCATCGGAAGGGTAATCACACATATCGGAGTTTTGTTGCCCGCGGCAACGTCATAAATTGCACAAAGCAATATCAAAGGGGATGCCCATAGCATCGTGTGTCTCGAACAGCAATCAAGATCACACATCTTATCAAGAGTACACAAAGTACTATCAAAGATTGCACAAAGCAATATCGGAGGGTGAGCTCAGACTCTAGGCATGTCGTTCTTATCTAGAACGTCCAAACGACCAAGGGCGGAATCTTGTTAAGTGATTAGTCCATTAATTCATTTCATGAACATTTTTCAGAATTCACTTTGCATGCTCAATCAATCATAATATCAAGCATGGCACAACATCATTCATACATAACATAAGCATTTTCAAGCATATCATAATCATATCATAGGGCAGTCCACATATTCATTTTATCAAACATGATCAAGAATCCATTTCATGCTTTACTATCCTACAATCATTCACATGGGCAGTCCACATTTGCACATACTTAACCAATTATCAAAATCCAAATCAACATGAAATTCATGGCATTTAGCATCATATATAACAGTCCACATATCGTATTCAATCAAACATGTATCACAAATTACAATCATGCATCCAAGTTCCTTTATATCTCCTTCCCTTACTAAACATATTACCGGATAGCATTTAGTCCAATTTCATGCATATAAAATATAAATTACAGAAAATTTAAAGTGGTTCGGACACTAGTCCCAACCCTAAGACAAAATTACACTCACGAAAGTTACACTCACGATCCTTAAGCTTGTTCTCGAATTGAGATGCCTTTGCTTCTTCCTTTCGAACGATCGATCCTAGCTTCCTCCGAAGTTTCTTCGCTATTACGATCTTAACTCTCAACATTAAACAAATACACTATATTAGGAAGCAATTCAACCATAACTACTTCACAATTCAAGCATGAACTTCTAATTTCAATTCTGACTTTTTTCATTAAACTAGTTCGAGGACTAGTTGTCGTTTTAATCGTAACTTTTTAATTACTAATCCAAAATTAACATATCATATACCGTTGGAAAGGTATTAAACCCAATTTTTCAGTCACATTAATCTCATATTTTTATCTTATTCGGATTAATACAGTTTATTACTTATTTATACTCATTTCGGCAATTCTGGACAGCATGCACTGCCCGACTTTAAAAATTCATATCTTTCGATTTACATACTGAAATTTAGTTCCGTTTTCTCTCAATGATTCTAGACATATCAAAGTTTATACAGTATAAATTTCAGCTTCAAATATCCTATATTCGATTTTTGGTGAATTTCCAAAGTTACTGTTTTTACGTTGAACACCACTGGACAGATTTCTTAATTTATACTTTAGCTTGAACATACACTTAACTACATACTTGAGTCTAAATTTCCTTCATGGTATGACTTATTCTACTTTTCCATGATATTTTTACAGTTCATGTAAACTTCCAATTTCAACATTTAGGCATGCAAATTACCGATTTCTTCAAATCAGTCCCCAATCTTCACAAATTTCGATTTCATGACCATCTTTAGTCCTAATCAAAAATATCATCTTTCTAATTCATTTTTCCGGCAACCATTAAACTTTTATAACAAAATATTCATTCCTTGACAAATTTCTCCTAGTAAACATTTTCAGATTTTGGTTCTTAGCAAACTTTCCAAAAGTTCAAGATTTTATATTTCTTTCAAAACAGTCCCCTTTTTACTCTATTCGTGTATTCTTGAAAGGTTTTCACATTTTTCCATATTTTATCTTGTTATTACATTCAAAACTCATATATCTTCATGTTCATATAAATCTTAGGTTTGCATGCATGATTTTTAACTCAACCGAAAACTACAAAGAGTAGGAGACTTACTTTCTTTAATCTCTTGACAACATTAGCTGCTTTCTTCAATATCCTAGCTTAATCTTCCTTCATGCAACCGAAAATTTCACAAATTTTGCTCTCAATATGGCTGACTATTGAGCTTCTCTCCTCCCCCATATTTTCCCTTTCTTCACGGCAAAGAAGAGCAAAATGAGGAAGGATGACAAGCTTTCATCATATGGTTGATTTGATGGCTCTTCAATTTACCTATAAGCCCTTTTTACTAATTCATTTATCCTTAATTTACTAAGGGCAGCCCCAAGGATAATTTATCTTTGACATGCAATTTTTACTATTTAAGAGTCTTTTAATTTAATCACTAAATTGCTTTGTTACAAGCTTTATTAAATTTTATCAATTTCATCCAATTTTTAAGGAGTATAATGTTATTTAATTTCCTTTCGTATTCTTTTAATTCCACACTTTAAATCTAGACATCACTAATTTAATTTCATTAGTTTACCAATCGGCTAGATTAATTAATTCGAATCTAATTTCCTTTCTAATCGGAATTGGTGCACTAATTGCTCAATTGAGGACTTTAGGGACCAAATTGCATAATTTACGAATTCGCAAGCTCAATTGCTTCTAAGAATAAATAAAATAATTAAATTCTACGGCTTTAAATTCTAGGACGGAAATGTGGGTGTTACATTTGCTCACTTAGCCATTATGTTTTCTCTTCTTCCTTTCTTGATCTCTATCTTAAAAATAAAATAAAATAAAAATCTAAAACTTTATTCCTAAAAAATGTGGAATAAAAAAACATAAAAATATAAAGTAAAGAGAAAAGGTTAAGACACTAGAGGAGTGCATGTGTATACATCTCCTAAAGTGAGTTCTCCCTTATCCCTTATGACATGTAGTCCCAAGTTCGGTTCCAACTTGTGTTTAGGTTCTCTTGTCAAGCTGCCGAGGCAGTTGCCCAAGTTTGGTTCCGTGGTAGTGCACAATCTCTCTGTCGGGGCAGTGCGGTTCTAGGTTGATGTCTGTCTTGGTTTGAGCCTGGATTGCTTGACATTTTTCGGGGTCATCAGCATGTTTCCTGGTGTTGAGTACATTGAGTTTAACGTGATGGTCGTTGATTCTCATTGTCAGCTCTCCCTTTCTACATCGATTATCGTCCTCCCGGTGGAAAGGAATGGCCTTCCCAGAATGTGTGGAGCTTTTTCATCTGCATCACAATCTAAAATGAGAAAATCAGTAGGGAAAATAAATTTATTCACTTTTACCAGTATATCCTCAATTTTCCCTTCAGGTTGCACATGGGATCCATTAGCAAGCTGTAGCATTATAGTTGTAGGTCTGGCCGTTCCAATCCCCAATTTTTGGAAGACTGACTTAGGCATGATGTTTATGCTTGCTTCTAGGTCACAGAGTGCCCTCCCCTCTTAATAATTCCCTATTGCGCATTGTATGAGAAAGCTTCTGGGATCCTTTAGCTTAGGTGGAGCTCGGTTATGTAGTGCGGCCATGCATTCCTCTATTACGACCACCGTTTCGAATTCCCCAATACTTTTTCATTTTGAGATAATGTCCTTGAGGAATTTAGCATAATTTGGGATTTGCTTGATCGCTTCCACCAATGGCAGGTTGATATGTACTTGTTTCAAGATGTCTAAGAACTTTTTGAATTGGTACTCTTACTTTTGTTGCTTCAACCTTTGTGCGAATGGTAGGGTTGGCCGAGTATCCTTTATGCTTTCAGTGCTCATGCCTTTAACAACGACATTGGGCTTTGCCTTGGTGCTGCCACAGGTTCTGCTGAGGTAGTGCCTTCAAGGTCTGCTATCGCGGCATTGTTGTTGGGCACTGTTGTGGCAATGGCTCATTTGGCTTTTCCTGATTTGTTTCCTTAACCTGGGGCTCCTTGAGCTGAATACCACTTCGAGTGGTTATGGCATTGCATTGCTCGTATGATGTTCTCTTAGTTGCTTCTGTGTCGCTAGGTAAGCCTCTCACCGGCCTTGTGTTTAGGATTTGTGCGATTTGCCCGACATGAGTTTCTAGGGATTTCATTGTTGCCTCATTGTTTTGTAGCCGCATCTCAGTCCTGTCCATAAAAGCTTTAACTTTCTTTATGAACTTATTAGTATTAGCCATATATGCACTAGTTTGAGACATAAAAGCATTAAGAGTGTTATCTAGGGAACTAGTTAGCATAGGCTGCTATTGCGGCATGGTCTGCCGAGGGGCATTGTTTTGTTGAAATTCTGCAGCTGGAGCATTTTGATTGTTGGGATTGAGTGCGTTGTTGGGGTTGCTCTAAGAGAAATTCGGGTGTTTCTTCCAAGCCGGGTTGTAGTTGTTGGACATCATGTTGTTGTTCCTGTTGTAATTTCCAACAAAACAACTCGATTCTGTATTTTGCGGAAATTCAGAAGAAACATGGTTACCTCCACAATTTTCACAAAATAAATCCATTACCTTGACCTTCTTGTGATTGTTCTGTGATTGCATGTTCATGACCAGCTTTGTCAAGGTGGCAATTTGGGATGAAAATGAGTCTGAGGACCCCATTTCATTTACTGTGGGTTGGCATCGAATTCCTCCTCGTATGGTTGTTGGGAACTGATAGTCTTTCTTGGCCATACTGTTTAGAATATCCATTGCTTCCTCAAGTTCTTTTTCTATGAGTATGTCGTTTGTCAAGGCATCGAGTATCATCCTAGTTGTCGTGTTGACAGCGTTATAGAACATGGTTACCTACGTCCACAATGGGAATCCGTGCAAGGGGCATTTGTGTAACAGCTTTCTATATCGCTCCCAAGCCTCGTGCATGGATTCGTCACCAGCCTATCGAAAAGAAGTGATTTCGTTATGCAATTTATCAGTTAAATTCGTAGGATTAAAATGTGCTAAGAAATCACGACATAAATCACTCCAGGATCCAATTGATCCAGCTGAAATATTGTTTAGTAGGTTTTAGCCCTATCCCTCAGTGAATAGATGAACAATTTTAATCTCAAAATATCCTCATGTACTCCCTATATTTTAAACAAATTACAAATCAGCAGGAAGGATTTGAGCTGATGTCTGGCATCTTCGCTTGTTGAGCCACCAAATTGCCCCATAGTATTGATCATGTTGAACATTACGAGCTTTAGTTCAAAGTGGGCAGCCTCTATTTCTGGTGTAACAACTCCGGGATTTAGTCCGTTCAGATCCTCTTCAAGGTAGTCTCGGACCGTTGGGTTTCGTGCTAGCGCAAAGTACAGTGGTGAGTTGTCTACATTGCCTGCCGCGGCATTCTGCTACCCATCGACAACTGGGTGCCCGTCGGCAACCTACTGCCCATTGGCATTCCGATTGTTGGCATTTTTGCTGTCAACTACGTGTGCCATCTTTGGTCGTAATTGTTGCCTTATTTGTCGCTTGAGTCTCTGACAACTTCGATCGATTTCTTGATCAAGGTCTTGAAGCAGATAATTTGGGTTTGCCCTGGTCATACACCAATGCAAAACCAAAGTTAATTAGTGCTCGAAAAACAGATAAATAAAGAGTGCAAGAAAATAAAATTGAAAGGTTCTATTACCAATCCCCGGCAACGGCACCAAAACTTGATGCTCGTGTAAAAGTGCCCCGCAATAGTCCAAGTGTGCACGTCTCAAGTAATATAATGATAAGTATATCGAGTATCGTCTCCACAGGGATTGAGCTAGCCTTTTGATCATATTTCCTCGCACTGTAAAATAAATAAAAGAAAAGAACAAAGGTAAATTGGGTTGTTTAGAATAAACTAAAGAACTAATTCTAAAATAAACCAGAAATAAAATAAAAAACAAATCAAGTTGAGAGAATGGGCCGAATCAAGTTGTGTCGTAGTGTGGAATCCTATCGACTTGTCTCTGTCATGAATACAACAACACAAAAATGTCGTGGCAATAACCTAAGTCCCTACCGTGATCGCAATGGTTGAGTCCCTGCCACGGGAATCCCTTGCTCTTGGACATATGTTGTTAAGGTTCGGCAAAGCGTCCTTGGATGGTTCCTTCTTATCCCTAAGCTCGGAACATTGGTTGATGGCTGAACTTCGATGATACCTCCCGTCGTGACCCAAAGACAAACACCAACTATTCTAACACTTCTTTTAGTTGTTGAAACTCTTAACCTATCCCTAGGCCGAGTTAGTTAACATTATGTGGGATGAAAACCATGCTTATTCGTTTCATGAGTTCAACTATTCTGATATTGAACAAATAGATAACCTCACAATACTCTCTCCCGATAAGTACGCAAGAATGATTAAAGCCAAGAATAAGCAAACCTTAACTTTATTGCATTAAGAACTTAAAAATACAATAGTCTTCACACAACTACTAAACAAACTAATCATAACCCTAAAGGAAATTTGAACATAATGAAAACTAGATCCTAAGTTAAGCTCTCTGCGTCTCTCCTCTCTCTATTTGATTCGATTCTCTTGATGATGGCGGCAAGCCTCCTTTATATAGGGGAAGGTGTAGGCAAAAATCTTTCTTGGAGAGGAAGTTAAGTTGGACTTGGACTTAACTTTGTTAAAGAGGTGAATCTCTTTAATTTAATACATTATTCACTTTTGGCCAAAAGTCCAACTTTATCCTTCCTTCCATGTTTTCGTCCTCTTCTTAAGCTCCAACTGCCACGCAAAGTGTGTAGAAAATCCGACATTTAAAGCTCTACAAATCGACTACCACTTTGCATGGTTTGCCCTCCGGCAGGTTGAGTAGTACACTACCGCGACATGACATTCTGCTGCCCCAGTATTGGTTTAGAACTGGATCTGCTCCGCAAGGCTTCATTCTTCATAAATCAGCTTACCTTAGTAGAAGCTGTCAGTTGTGGCTTGGCTCGATCAGGGTCTGTTACTAGCTGGTTCTACCTCATCCTTCCTTTTTCTTCATCGCCGTCACGACATCTCCTGCACTGATAGCGTGCAAATCTACAAAAGTGCCAAACATGCATCAAACAATTCCTTTTTCATAGAATAAACAATATATAAAGATCAAAGGCATAAATGATGAAATCAATGCATGAAGGGCCATAGTGTAGCTCAAATGGGTGTAGGTTGAGTGATAATTGCCATTTTGGAGTGAAAATATAGGACTTTTGTGCACTTTTCAGTGATCACCCTGAGAAATGCATTGTGAACGAGCTCGTTGAACCAAAGGGACTCTTCCTGTTCAAGCACCTCATCTAACTGCAAAACTAAGGATCCACCTAGCCGATTCAGCGAGGTTGACGGGAAAGAGTCAAGTTTCTGGTCAATTCCTCTTATTCACGCCATAAGACTTTTCTTCTTGATCAAAATATGACCAAATACCAACTTATTCCATTTACCCACCTTAGTTGTAAACTCGACAATGTTTGACTCTACATCTCCGTCACCGGTCCAACACACAACTAAAAAATCACCAAACTCAGGGTGATCCTACCAACAGGCAAGAAACCGAAAAGGGTTTGGTTGCAACAGATCTGGCTGCAAACCTGACCTCATCAAGATGGGTCTAAAATCTGATCCTAGCTGGTCCAAGTGCATCACTAAAAATTTCTGAACACGGGAATATCACATTGCATTAACAAGAAATCGATTTAACCGTTTATGCAAGTCACCACAGCTCTATATGAATCTAGGCCCCATAAATCCCGCATCAACAAAACCCAAATAAAAAAATCAGAAAATAGATTATTAACCTATGATCCAATACAAGCACCACCATTACGATCATCTCTACTAAAAGTACAATTGAAATCCCCACCTAGGAGCCATGCCACATCATTCTCTGGGTTGAGATTCTCGAGCAAAGACCATAGAGCCCGACGTGCCCCTACCTTCGAACTAGCACAAATAGAAGTAAAATAAAACCTCTCTAACAAGGCAATAACATGAACACGACAATGGATGAACTGGTTTGAAATTTTATGAACCGACACCGATACTGAGTCCCTTCAGAGGAGCCATACCCCTCTACTAGAACTATGAGCTTCGACCCGAAAAGAATTTGGAAAGCCAACCTGCACTAAAACTTTATCTGCATGTATGGCACTAATGCGCGGTTCCATCAACGCCACAATTTGAGGATCATTCATCTTGATAAAATTCCTAAAATGTCTTCGAAATTCAGGACTCGCCATACCCTGTGCATTCCAACAATGTATATTAATCATTATAATAAATGAAAATGGGAAGAAGTACCTTACTACAAGGTACTTGCACCAGTCCCAGACGGCAATGAAACAAGCAACTCTTCATGTTACGACACCACCACTTGGGTATTAGCTAAACCTGGAAGTTGGCCAATATTATGTGGCGTCACCTCCATATCGCATGGCGGCTGGTCCCTCATAGGCGCGTTCACAGTTGATGAAGCCACTGTGTCCGCCACTCCACGACCCATTTTAGGCTTGGCGAGAGCATTGTTCATCCATTCTAAAATAGAAGGTTTGGTTGGAGTTTTGAATCCATGTGCCTTATGAATCTTCAGCCCCCTATTCGAGTCGTTCTTTTTCCACCTCAACTTTAATCCCACATTATTTCCTATAGCACCTTTCGACTGACCCTGAATACCTTGACCTTCCTTTGTTATGCTAGTTGTCGTGTGATTACCTCCTCGGATATCAGTCCGGACTATGACCTCCTACACCATATTCCTATCCACCACCGGAGACACCCTACTCTGAGTCGACGGAGGACCAGAATCCTTGCTCGAACCAATCCCTGATGTAACAAGAACATCCGGTTTCTATGCTCTATTATGTTTCTGGACAACCCTAATTTCGAGAGAAGTATTACTCACCGCCACTTTTTTCCCTTACCAACGGCTCTAGGTACAACGAGAGCATCTATAGATGGAGCTACGCTCATATCACTCAGTCCCGAATCCACATCAACCTGTTGCAGCACCCAAAAACGGGATGAATTAAGATTCCCTGCACCTCCAACCTCAGCACGTTTATGCACATTATCCTTCCATGGTCGACTGTTTTTATACGTAGCCATCATACAAGGATCATACAGGCCCGCTTCTTCTTGAGGGGGATCAGAGACTATAGAAGCTGTAGCCGCTACGTTTTGCAATTCCAGTTTTCCACACCACTCCTTAGTGTTCCCATAAACACAATACTTATATCATATTAACGACAAACCCTCATATTCAAGTTTTTGATTGAAGCCATCAATATTCAAACTCGGAAATAGAGGCTTATTTAAATCAATGATCACCGCTAGCCTCGTGAATCGCCCTCGCTCGCCAACCTTAGTATTGTAATCAACTTTAACCACTTTGCCTATTAGCTTACCAATCCACTAGAAGAAGGTCTTAGTGTAGTATCGAAATGGTAGTCCTAGAAAACGAACCCACTCCATAACATGTGAGGGATGCTTCTTAGACATGGAGAATTTTTGACTCTATGGCTGGACTGTAAGATAACTTCCAAAGATAGACCACGTCCATCTATTAAGACTCGCGTGTAATCTTCTTCATGCGCAAATTTAACAAGGAAATAATCATTATCAATATCATTTAACTGAAAGTTTCCTACCAGATCCCATAATGTCGAGATCTGAGAATAAAGCCCCCTCTAACTAATAGTCTTGCCAAGTAGCCACACAACAACATTGGTCCTCATTCTAGAGTCAATGAGAGCATGCACCCTTTTCCGAAAATTGGATATAGGGTACCAATCCACTTTTATCAATCTTGACGCCCTCCGCGTTGACCACGATATCCTCCTTCACACTAGGGGTCTTTTTGCATGGCACATCACTAAACGTGCCTTTCACTGCACAAGCATACGAAGGTGCCTTACCCGTAGTAAAATCAGCTGGACCTTATTTTGTGCTATCAGTGCAACCTACTGCCTCATCAGTTTCCATCATCTTAGAAGCTCTAGCTATTTCTTGTTCGTTAAATGCAGAACCAAAAAGGGGGCTCTCCATGGCCATGTAGAGTATAATCTCCTTACTTCTCCATTTTTTCGCTATAGGCTGATCTCTCGACGATAAAGGCGATCCCGGTCTTTCGAGTGGTGGTGGAAAAGCAAATCTCACAGCTGGCTGCAAGCTATCCTGCGCAACTCTACTATCTGAACCCGCTACAACTACCTTTACTGTGTTGTCCTTAGGGTTATCAAGCATGACGATGCTAGGGTTTCCAGTATGGGACCTAAGGATATCAACCGATGAAAACTCCAACCTGGTAGAGTCCGTGGAGCGCAGTGGAAGAGACGACACAACTCCTTCCGAAGGCCGGCCGATGGGGTTCTCATAGTGGAGCTTTATAGATCGCACGTTAGGGTTAGGGTTTTCCATGTCATGTTAATTGAAATAATATTTAATAATTGCCTTCTTATATGTCCTTTAATTCAAATTTCTTTTTAAATAGTCTAAAGGTGATTTACAAGATAATATTTGTTCATACATATTCTTAACTCTTTGACAATACATATATACCTTGCAGACAAAACGATAGAACTCAGGTCTTCTAAGATGAACATCACGTGTTTCTTCACTGGAACCACCGGTTGGATTCCTTTTAATTCAAATTTTTTATAGAGAATAGCAAGGGACATATCCATATGGATGAAAGAGGATGGGTTTTGCAACATTTATTGTCTTACGTCTCATTTGGACGGTCCAGTTAATTTTTTGTTCATAAACTTTTATTTTTGATATTTTTTAAATTTTTTTATTTTGATCACTTGATTTTAAAAATATATAAAAATAATAAATATTATTATCGATAATAATAACCATATTATAATATATCAATAACATAGATGATGCGTGATTAAAATAAAAATAGAATACCAAAATGATTAAACATATATTTTTATTATTATATTAGGTAAAGGATGTTAAATGCAGAAATTTGTTATGTAAAATTTGAGTATTCAATGAGTCGAGAAAATACACTTTGAGTTAGTCGAATTGACGATTTCTAATTTATCATTCAAACTTTATTTAAATTTTTTGAGTCTAGTCGATTTTTTTAATTTTTGTTCAAATTTAATTGTAAATATATATAATGTTATGATTTTGATTGGATCAAATTTAAATGACCTTATATAACATATAAAATTTACATATATATTTCTTACTAAGATTTGTGATGTTATTTAATAACTTAAATATCATCAAAATTTTATAATATTAATGTTTTAAAGAATATATTTTGTGGAAAAAAATTACAAGGGTATAAATGGGAAATTTTAAATCAATAACCCAATTATTATTATTATTTTAAAAAATGACCCCAGTCCTAAATGTAGAGAAATGACCCTCAAATCTACCACGTATGAAGAACTCACTTTTTTGGGAATAGCGAGACTCAACCTCGCTTTCCGCAAAGAGCGAGGTCTTCATACGTGACAACGCTTTTCAGAATAACGAACTTAACAAGAACTCGCTTTCTGCAAAAAGCGAGTTCCCTGAGAATTTGAAGAGCATACTTAATTTATCGCGAGCAGTTTAATGGAATTCGCTTTTTGTAGAAAGCGAGTTCTTTGTAAATCGGGTTGCCATACCAAGCGTCTATAGGCATGTTCGAGTAATATTTCAGGGTTATTAATCGTATAGTTTTAGTAAACTTTGAGTTTAGGTACATAGTGATGGAACTTGTCTTTCATTCGACACCAATATGGGCAAGTTCGGTGCATTGTAAACCGAGTAAAATTCGCGTTGAAAACAGTTCCATAGCTTGTTTTTGTGAATGAATGAAAATATAAAATGGCATGATAGGCTTGTTCTGTCAATTTTTTTGGGTTTTTAATCCGAGAAGTATCGCAAATTTTTACCTTAGATGCGTTGTAGTGGAACTTGTCTTCTATTTGAGACTGACATTGGCACGCGCGATACATGGAGAAGAGTATAAAATTTGTGTTGAAAATTGTTCCAAAACGTGGTTTTGTGTAGGAAAGACAAGCCAGAAAGAGAATTTTTAAAACGAATGAGATCGTATTATTTAAACCGAAACTTGAGGGACGCAGTTTATTTACAATCAACAGTAATACAATAAGAAATTACAATCACTTTGTTGATACGAGGGCCCAAGTGATTAAGACACTTGTTACTCGTGTGTCCGGGATTTTTACATGTTGTGCAAAGTTTCTTTTGTCCGGTTCGTTCTCTATGTTCGATCATATCCTCCGCACAGTAAATTCATGTCGATCGTGGACGTCCCTTTTCTCGTAGTAGTGCAGGATCTGAGCGTATGGTCGGTTCAATGTCAAGGGTATACAGATCAATTTCATTTTCGATGAGATGAAACTCTTTCTCGTAAACCTTGAATACCGTTTCCAGTAAGTATACCAGATCAAGCAGTCTCATCTAGTGAATCCGTTGGGAAGAACAAGAAGCAATAGCGTGTGCGCACGGGTATTTGAATGTTTGGAAGACACCGCACTCGCAGGTTCTGTGCCTAAGATCAACCACATACGCGTTGTGCTATATGCCTTTCAAGGGCCTCGAAAATTCTAAAACACGGAACTAATGACCTTCTCGAGAGAAGAGAGTTGCATTCATCACATTTGAATGGCGCACATAAGTTTGCAATTGTTCGAGGAGGTATGGGTGGACTTTGTGGCCACCTGCCATGTACTCAGTTGCTTGCCTTTCCAAGGTTGCAAATAAGGTATCCAAACGATAGTAGGTCGCTTTGACAACGGAAGTGATAGGAAAATGCCGCACTCCCTTAAGTGCTGAGTTGACCGCCTCAGCCAAGTTCATTTTCAAGTGTTGAGAGTTGCCGCACTCCCTCGGGATTTTGGCAAGGTAGTCTACGCCATCTTTATTCCTGGCTCTCAGTTCTTCGAACAGCTGGTCCACCTCATGTACATAATGCAAGTTGCCTAGGGAATGCCAATTGAATAGTTATGGCAAACAATACATGCAAAGATATCGTAAATGTAGACGACTTAAACGACGTACCCATTCGAAGCACCATAGCACATTCATATTGGTTCTTGTACTTTTGCAGAACGCGAGGTCCCTTCTGACCATTCAGTAGACATATCTTTTCAATGAACCTCGTTTTCTGCAGAACGCGAGGTCCCTTAAATACCACATTTTGTAGAACATGAGTTCCTTTAATGTCGCTTCCCATGGGGTGCGAGACCTCTTATAAATAACAGACTAAAATCTCATTTACCCCACACAATCTTCTTATTTTCCTATTCTACATATCCTAAAACAATGGCGGCTTTATTGAGGCTGAACGAACGACATGTCTTCGACTATTGACGGACGAATAGGGAGATAATATTCTTTTTTTACTTTAAATTATTTCTTTATTCTTTTATTTATTTCTTCTTATATATATATTTATATATATTATGTTTTACTATTTTTTCCAAGATCTACGAATGAGCATTTACATGCTATCTAAATTGTATCACGGCCGTGTCGAATGTGAATATTGTTCCGTTTATTGTCGAAGCTGGTTTTGGCCACGTCGCTACTATCGTTGGCGGTACGAAGTTGAACCGTCCCTTTATTAACGCATTATTAGAATGATGGAGACCAGAGACGCACACCTTTCATCTTTCATGTGGCGAGGCTACTACACTGGAAGATGTTACATATCATATTGGCTTGCCTACTGATGATAAGGTTATTACCAGTGTTGCCGATGGTAACTGGGTGACCCTGTGTGTTGACATGCTGTAAGTTGTTCCGGACAAGTTCGACGGTGGCAAAATTTTACTAATTTTTTGGAGCAGAATTTTACAATCCCCTCGATGCGGATGACGAAACAAAGCGAGACTATAGACAGCTGATCGACAAGATACAAGACGAGGTCAGGATTTCAAACCATTTTTTTCTTAATTCCTAAAATTCTTTTTCTAATCAAACTTTATATAACTCACGTTCAAAAAAAATTAGTTCATGTGGACTCCGTACACTACTCCTCCGATTCGGGACTATATTCTGCAGGACATTACAGACGCCTCTCACGTCTGGCTGCTGCTAGTGCCACTCATCAACTACAAAATTATCGAGTGGCATCCTACTGACCGGGTTCTGTGACAATTTGGCTACGTCCAAGGGGTTCTGAAGCCGCCATCCAATTTGGACGAATTACATTGGTTGACGCGGTAGGGGAAGACGAAAGTCCATTGGGCCCATCATCACGCTAACTGGGTCGGGCAATAGATGACAAGGTATGGCAGACGGCTGCCCATCTGTGAACCCATTGTGAACTAGGACGTCACATTCGACTATATGCAGTGGTACCACCAAAATAGGAAGCCGCATACACTTACTCGGGAGGAGCGCGAGCGAGAAATTGAGGTGTCTCCCCCAAAACCGCCCGCTCGCACAAAGTTAAGCCACCCAACGCCAGCCGATGCAGCGTGGTATCAGAATGAGGCCTGAAAGCTAGAGACAACGAACTCACACTATAGGGGCCTCATCTTCTGGAATAGCGCAAGCAGTAGATCAGTCCGTGGCACATCGTTCGACACCAGCGTCAGGATCGACATTCACGCACTCCGCTTCGTCATCGTTTCTGCAGATGAGTGGTTATGAGACATTTCAGCAGATGAGGCTTCCACCCGAGATCTACTTCACGGACACCTTTCGTTGCTTTATGCCGATGCATTCAACATATTACCCGACACCGCCTTTTGCATATGTTCCTCCGGTGTTCAATGTTTCATCGTTGGCAGCACAGTTCTACTACATCATTGTCGAGCAGACTCCGTCGCAGATGTTGTTCTACACTGCCCCCGGTTCCAGCTGTGCTCCGCATTTCGGGGACGATCATGGTGCTGATGATGATGACGCTGATGATGAGGACGACGAAAATGGAGCACATACCGTTCGGAGGAATCCGCCACAGTATCGTCGTGCGCCCAGCTGCGAAACGGGTGAACATAGGCATCATTGGGACGATGGGTGTCTAAAAAAATTTATTTATATTTATGCAAGACTTTATTTCTTATTTTATAATTACCAATATTTTATTCTACCTTATTTTTTTACATAGTTTTTAGATTTTATATTTATTTTCGTTCTTTTTTTGGATAAATATTAACATACATTATTCGATTAATAAACCGAACAAGCCTATTAGGCTAGTTTATATTTTCATTCATTCACAAAACAAGATATGAAACCGTTTTCAACGCGAATTTTACTCGATTTACAATGCACCGAACTTGCCCATATTGGTGTAGAATGAAAGACAAGTTCCAGTACTACATACCTAAACTCAACATTTACTAAAATTATACGATTAATAACCCAGAAATATTGCTCGAACATGCCTATGAACGCTTGGTCTGCCAGCCCGATTTACAAAGAACTCCCTTTCTGCAGAAAGCAAGTTTCATTAAACTGCCTGCGATAAATTAAGTCGGCTCTTCAAATTCTCAGAAAGCGTTGCCACGTATGTAGAGCTCGCTCTCTGCAGAAAATGGGGGTTGCTTTTCCAAATTTAACTCTGTGGGGGTCATTTCTTTAAATAATAATAAAAATGGGGTTATTGATTTATAATTGCCATATAAATGGGTCAAGAAATTGATGGAAAGATAAAATTTGTAAAGAGTTACACTCAAAGAATTAAGTGTAAAAAGAGGTGACCAACAAGTGTTGAGTTCATTGGTAAGGCAATTTGCACTCTTAAGAAGAGGGCATGAGATCATACCTTGAAGAGACATTGTTGGGAGGGTCATCCTTGCACCCTGAACATGGATCGTAAGACAAACATGCATATAACAAAAGAAAGACTGTAAAAAAAGGAAATTTATTTAAAAAATAATTGAAGTTGCATAGTTATTCGTCATATTTTATCATTTAAACTTTATTAATTTTTAATCGAGTCAAGTTAAATTTAATAGGGTAAAATACACCGTTCATCGCTCAACAATCTTCTCACTCATATTTTGGTCACTGAACTTTCAAACTTTTAAATTTAATAACTGAATTTTTATACATTGAACATTTTTGTCACTCTCGAATATTTTATTATTATTTTTCAAAATTTTTAATATTATTAAATATAAAATTAATTTAAAATAAATAAAAAAATATTATTTTATTATTATTAACATTTAAAAATATTTAAAATAATCGTCGTCGCTTGTCATCACCGACGACCGTTTAACCCCAAATTGCACCGAATAACTCCTTTTGACACGCTGAGTTCGAATTCGGTGGTTGTTTCATCGGACAATGTCCAAAAACTCGCAAATCTCGACATAAATATTTCCGACGTTAGAGATCTAAAATAATAAAAAAGTTAGAATTTGTACCGTAAAAATTAGGGTTTTGTTATATGTTTTCCGGAAGGCTATTAATAGTAAGTAAGAAGATTATTATCATTAAACCCATAAAACTTAGATGCTAATTCATAAGCCCTTTAACTCTTTTAGGTAAGTATTAATTATATTAAACGTCCTAATTAATGCATTACATTATAGTAAATTTTATTAAAAAGTAAAATAAATATTAATGATAAAAATTTTATTAGTTATTGTGGGTAGTCCTCAAGACTGCATTTAACAAAATTCTAAAAATTAATATCTATTTTTTTTTAAATTAAAAAAATTACATCTATAGTTACAATATCTAAACTTAATTCCAGATATTCTGGAAAAAGATTGAAAATAAAAAGTTGTACCTAATCGAGCAGGAAAGATAAGAAACCACAAAAATGAAAAATATAAGGAATGGGTTAAGCAGGTGCCCGGTTTAGAGCCATTGGGCAGTTACGGAAGGTACAAGAAAACACGGGTGCAAATCGGAGCGTTACGGCCACGTGACGGTAAGTTGGAGTAGGTAGTTAGAGGAGAAGAAAATTAATGTTGAGTGGGGTTTCCCATGACAGCCTGGACCGACACCATTGTAGTACCATTCGTACCTGATTATCGCAGAATATCCCGTTAATTTTGTAAAATTCTAAAAATACAAATTAATTTCATTTTAATTCTAAATCTTATATAGTAAAGAGAATAAATAAAAATACCTTTTTTCAACGTCGTACATAAAATAATAATTGAAATAAAAATATTGCAACTTGAATCTAATTTGTTCATCTTTCCTCAACTTACCCTCGATTCCGCTTGTCGCATTATGCGCCATCTCAGCTCTCCCGCGTGTCGTTTGTACTTCCCATATCGTGTAAATAAAAAAAATGATGAAAATGCTCTCCAGCCTGGCGCTAGTCAAAGTCATGCCTTTCCCAACCGTACATTTATTTCTTTCTTCCATAATTTATTGGGGATAAGATCAAATTTTAACTTTAAAAACGGTCTTTTTAATTAACTGCTCTCATGCGTTGTTAAGATTTGTTGAAACAATAAAAGATATGGATTAAGTTGTGGTGAATTTTAAATCTCGAGTGATGGTAATTTTGGAGGTTAGGAGATTTTCACCGTTTAACTTCCCCAACTTAATTACCCAATAGGGGCGTGAAATTGACGGAGTTAGTTAGGTGGGAGCAGCACGTAATCAATATTTGATATTTTAGGAGGGAAGGACCTGACATTCACAGTAATACGTGTAAGTTAAAGAAGTTACGAATTGACGCGTGTCCTGTGACAGCTGTATACTAGTAACTGTCTTTGCCTGTAAGAGTCCTCAACACTCAAATGCCTATAACCGGTGACTACTCTCTTTTACCGGTTCAACAAGTCATCCTTATCCCCTCGGCCCTCCCCATATATATATTTATTTCTTCCTCATTTTCTTCCTTATTCTTCTCTCTTTAACCAAAGGTGAGGCTCCGCCTCAACCACCGCATTCTCTCAGCCTCAGCCCTCTCTTTTCTGTACAGATACGGGATTAGCTTTAGATCAATCTTCATCTGGGTTTTTGGGGTTTTGTTTCTGAAATCAGTTTCTTTTATTTTTCTCTTTTTAAATTACACAATGGCTTCTGCAAGGAAAGATGTAGATCGGATCAAAGGACCATGGAGTCCAGAAGAAGATGAGGCTTTACGGCGGCTGGTTCAAACGTACGGACCCAGGAACTGGTCTTTGATAAGCAAATCGATACCGGGTCGATCGGGAAAGTCGTGTAGGCTTCGATGGTGCAACCAGCTTTCCCCCGAGGTTCAACACCGTCCTTTCACTCCCGAGGAAGATGAAGCTATAATACGAGCCCACGAGCAATTCGGTAACAAATGGGCTACCATCGCCCGACTACTCAATGGACGCACGGACAACGCGATTAAGAATCATTGGAACTCCACGCTAAAGCGGAAATGCTCATCCATGACTGAAGATTTAAACGATGATTCCCCACAGCCGCTTAAAAGATCGGTCAGTCTTGGAAATGGTAATAATACAGCGGGTCTTTACTTGAATCCGAGTAGTCCTTCAGGGTCCGATTTGAGTGACTCGAGTTTACCCGCTGCCACACCGGGATTCACCCCGATAGCGAGGGCCGGTTCTGTGGTCCCATCTAGTCAGCATGTGGAAACGGCCTCGTCGACAACGGATCCACCTACCTTACTCAGCCTCTCGCTTCCGGGTTCTGGTTGTGAAAACAAGGACATAGGACCCGTATCCCCACCCGGATTCCACCGAGTTCGAAGCCCGGCCCAGGTTGCAGAACCATTAGTAGGGCCGGGTGTGAAAAACGGGGAGATGAATGGGATGGAGAACCAGTTTTTTAGCGCAGAGTTTTTGGCAGTGATGCAGGAGATGATAAGAGAAGAAGTGAGAAACTATATGGCTGGGATCGATAAAAATGAGCTTTCTTTGCAAACAGAAGCTATTAGAAATGCTGTTGTTAAGCGTATGGGAATTAGCAAAATCGAGTAGGCAACGTGAGAGGACCAAAAAACAAAGTTGTTTAGTTTCTTCTTTCCTTTATTTATATTGGTGTTAGTTTATTTGGTTATAGAAATAATAATTTTGGTAGTGTACAGGGGGAAAACAAAAAGGAAATAAATGACATAGGATGGAAATGAGAAGGAAAAAAAATGAAGGACGAAAGCTCTATTTTCAAATATTTATTTTTTTATGAAGAAATATTAAGGATATTTTCACAGGAGAGGTCCACCGTCCACCATGGCCGTCTCCCGTCTTCCCCGCCGACTTTGATTTTTATATAAAAACTACTATATATATTAAAAAAATACGAGAATGATTCAAAACATAAATTTTATTTTTGAAAATCAGGTTTTTATTTATTTTTATCAAATTATTGTTTTTCAGCACTTTTATCCCTATTTGATGGATTTTTTTTTACTTTTTATAATATTAAATATTTTTCGATTTACCTTATTGAACCTGATAATTTAATCTGATATTTGCAATTCGGTCCAGTCGGAACCCATCCGGAGGCATATCAGTTAAACTAGTTAAAATAATACATGTGAGATTGATATTTGTTAGAAAACAAAGCATGTTAATGTTTTATTGAAAGGACAGAGGTTGGTTACTTTCAGTTAGTAAGGTGCTATAACTAGATCACAATCTCTTATTTAAGAGATGGACTCCGTTTTTTTTTTCTGAAACAGTTCTTATGTAGGAAGAGGGTGACGTTAATTTTGCTCTTAATGAGTATTAAACTTATAACTTAATAGTGACTGGTGAGGGTTAGATTTTAACCATTAACTGTAGAGATAGACTTGATATTTGTTGAAAAAGGGAAAATTATATGAGTGGTTACCAAACTATGCATGTTTTCCGGTTTTGGTCATCAAACTAAATTTTTTATAAAAAACATTCATAACATTACGTTTTTTTTCTGTTTTAGTCATCGATCGTTAAAAAATTAATGATGATGCTGAGATAGATTCAACCTGATTAGTTGAAATATATAAGAAGAACATTTTAGTTTTTAGGGTATTTTGGCTAGATATTTTCTTTTGAGAATTTATATAAAAAAATACCCGTTTAGAAGAACATTTGAAAAAATACACGCTTTAGCCCACGTTAGGGTAATCGCGCCAGGGTGCGGTATTCAAAATCGCGTTCTACAGGGTGCGACTTCGGTCAGATATTGATATTATTATCCGATATTTAATTTTTAAAAATAAATAAATTGAAGTCGCGTTCTACATGACACGACTTCTACGAGAATTTCAAACGACTCGTTGTACCGCGATTTTAGCGTTAATAAATTGCGTCTGTTGAATATTTAATTATCGCGTTAGGGTTTTGAAGTAGTTGCGTTCTGTAGGGTGTGATTTTCAGAAGTTGCATTCTGCATGATGTAATTTTCATTGAATAGTGGCACCCCAACCGATGCGATTTCCACTATAAATTGGTCCTCATCCTCCCCTTTCTACCCCACACCAAAAAATTCACTCTCTCAAATCTACTTTTCTTTCAATTTCTCGGTTGATTTTTCGTGTTTGATATAATGACGTGATTGATAAGGTTGGATCACAAGCACATGTTCGATTATCATCGGAGAAATTTAAGTTTTATCTAGTTTATTTTTTTATTTTATTTTATTATATATTGTAATTTATACATACATATTTTTGTATTCTTTTATGTAGTTTAATTTATACGTGTTTAATTTTTTTTGAATGGGGAGGAATGACGTCTTGACGTTTTCTACAACCGGATTACGAGATTATCTGACTTGTTGATCCAATCGTACATAGAGGAGGCCGAATTTTTGCATGCATCCAAAATTCTTGGAAGTGCGAGATTAAACGTTGATTTGGTAACGCTCTTTTGGAGAGGTGGAGGCCGGAGACACACACATTCCACCTTCCTTGCGGCGAGGTGACGATTACCCTGGAAGACGTGTCCCATATCCTAGGTTTGCCTATTGATGGGGAGGCAACCACTGGTCCCGATGATGAAGATTGGATGAACCTATGTTTGAGTGGGCTAGGGGCTGCGCCGGAGCGTTTTTACGATGAGAAAAATAAAATTAGTGTGGCTGCGGGATAATTTTGATGAGGTACCTATTGACGCGAGCAAAGATGTGAAGAAGGTAACAATAAATTTTTTTAGTGAATATTATTGAAATAATATTTTTTACATATGCTAATATATATATATATATATAGGGATAGGATCAAATTACACTGTGTAAAACTCTCTAAGTTTTACACTTTTTTGGATCGTTGGATGAGTGAAACGGATGGATGAGATTAATAGTAAAATATGTGAAGATTATCACTTGGGAATTAAAAACACGGAGTTAATCTCAACCATCCATTTCCCCCATCCAACGATCCAAAAAAGGTGTAAAACTTAAAGAGTTTTACACATTGTAAGTTGATCCTAACCCATATATATATATATATATATATATATATATATATATATATATATATATTCGTATTGTAGGCATATTCTCGCGCTTATATTTTACAGATGATCGGCGGGGTATTGATGTCTGAAAAAATCCGGAACAATGTTCACACGATCTGGTTGCGGCATTTGCAGAATTTTGAAGATGCCGGTAGCCGGGGATCCGCAGTTTTGGCCACTCTGTTTAGGGAGCTGTTCAAGAACACCGATCCAGAAAAATATTATATCGGAGGTTGTTTGGTGTTGCTCCAGTCCTGGGCGTGGTGGAGAATGTTGTTTTTACGCCCTAAGCTTCTGCAACCTAGTCCATATGTTTTTCTACTGGGACGGAGGTAAGAAAATAATTAATTTTTTAATATACATATTATTATAATTAAAATTATCTTCTTATTTTGTAGGTGGACTGCTCATTTAACTCATGTTGGTGTTGCGAAGGGCTTGAAGGTTATCAGACAGGATAATGAGAATTTTTCGAAAGATCAAATAACATTTTGGTGTATTTATATAAAATAAACGCATTATCTTCTTTTTTAATATACGCATTATTTATTGTACAATTTTTATGGACACCGTACGCGAATCCGAAAGTGCACCACTACATCCCGGAATTTTCGGCCGAGACGAAGCTTATTTGGACAACCTCTGTACCACTCGTCTGCTATGCCACAGTTGAGTGGCATCCGACCGATCGCGTCTTACAGCAATTTGGTTGTTTTCAACGTATCCTAGTAGAGCCTCTAAATCTGGATGAGTTGCACGAACTCACTCGACAAGGGAAGCCCGGGGTAATAAATATTTATATACTTACCGCATTCTTTTATTAATTCGAACGTAATTCATATCTAAAAAGAATAATAATTTTTTTGATTGTCTGATAGGTTGATTGGTCGGTGTACCACCACGCTTATATCGCTCACCGGAGGGATAAGACGAATCCGCGATGGCAACCCCAAAGTGAGTACCGTATGTTTGATACGATGGTAAGCGATGATTACGAGAACTAATTTACGGCGAATGGGAAGCCGTTTATTCTAACTCAAGAGGAGGCAATAGTCGTCTATCGACGTCAACAACGTTGATGAGTATTTATTTTGGTTGTGTTTTTGGTCCTTATTTCGATTAAATACAAGTTTGAAGGACTTAACTGGACTGTTTTATGTTGATTTCATGCAGGGGACGTGATGCTGGAAATAAGCTGGATTTCTGCAGAAAATGCTGGAGTCATGGGCAGATTCATGGGCATGAATGCTGCCTGGGCACCACGTCAGCGTCTTCTAGAAGCTGACGTCAGCAGCAGTGATAGCTTATCAGGCCGCTTATCAGATAGCCTATCTCCAGATTTTTGAATTTTTAATTTTAAACTTTGGATAATTATTTTGTTTAATTGTTAATTATCATTTTAGGTTTACCTAGGTTATTTGAAACACTATAAATACCCCTCTTGGGGTAAGACTTGTCATCAATCAATCATCAATTGAATATCATTTCATCTTCTCTTGGAAATTCTTCTTAGTTAGTTTTACTTAAGTTCTTTTCTTATATTTCTTCTTTTAATTATTTCTCAAATGTCGAGCATTATTAATTTGATAACCATGCTCGGCTAGATCTTTTTAAGCCGAAGGCTTATGCGATGACGCGTTCTCAAGGCGAGGTTTGAAATTATGCTTCAAACATTTCAGAAACTTCTTCTCGATTTCTTTATACTTATTTTCTAAATCAAAATGCTTTTTTTTAAAAACCCAAAGATTGACTTTGGAGAAAAACAATTGTTTTGATCTATCAAGTGGGAGGGAGGATCGGTTATTGAAACAAATCCGACTTCCAGGGAATACACTTAGTAAATAGATTACTAAGGAAAATTGAGATCGAATCGTTTTTATAGAAATGACTTTTCGAGTTGGTTACGAGCTTAAAGAATTTGTTTTCTCAACATTGAGTTGGTTTAGACAAAATATCAAAACTGAAACCAAAAATTAATTTTGGAGATTCAGTTTACAAACAAAAAACTCAAGGATTGACCTTGAAGTAATTTCGCCAACAAATTTTTCGAAATTAAAATCTCTACCAATGAACCGAGTAGAACAAGTCAAAGCTTAGTCCGAGGCTGAAAATCTTCATATTATTTTCAAGTCTTTTAAAACCTTTCTTTTACTCTCTTAAACAATTACATTTCATTGCAAACAAACCCCCACCTAAATCACATCAACAACTCTTGGTACAGAAAGTACAAAAGCGCGACAAAGAAAGTTCTAAGTCCCTGTGGGTTCGACTCCTACTTCCCTATCTACATTTAATTTCTTTATTTATTTTTCAGAAGAAGAAAATTATATTATTCTTGACACGTCACGACGCGTGTCAAAATTGACGCTGTTTCTGGGGACTTCGGCAACTTTTACTGTTTGTTTTTTATTGTTTATGACCAGGAGAAATCCGAGAGAACAAGTTGAATTCATTCCGGAAATTGAAGCAAATGGGAAACAACAAACAAACGATCCAACAGCTGATTAGGGCACCAGATGACAATCAGCCCTTGTGCATAACCTTTCCGAATGGTGAAACGCCGTTCCAACTAAAAACGGGCTTGATTCATCTCTTACCAACCTTCCACGGTTTGCCCAACGAAAACCCACACAAACATTTGAAGGAATTTCACATAGTTTGTCTAAGCACAAAGCCTCAGGGAGTATCCGGTGACCAAATTAAAATTTGAGCTTTTCCATTTTCTTTAGCAGATATCGCAAAAGATTGGTTATTTGATTTACCCGCAAACTATGTTACAACCTGGACTGGCATGGCTAAACTCTTTCTTGATAGGTTCTTCCATGTGGCAAAAGCGAGCGAAATAAGGCGCAACATCCTGAGCATTCAACAAAGGGAATCTGAATATTTATATGAATACTGGGAGAGGTTTAAAAAGTTGTGTGCAAATTGTCCACAACATGGATTGTCGAAACAAACCCTCCTTCAGTATTTCTATGAAGGATTGACGCCCATGGATATGAAAGTAGTGTATGTGGCAAGCGGCAGAGCTCTAGTCAATATGACCACTGATATCAACCACGGCCGCCAACTCGCAAAGGTTTAATCAATCTAGCGAACCATCTCGAAGGGTTCGCGAGGTAAGAACAGTTTCTTTAGAAAATAAGATTGATAAATTAGCTGAAATAGTGCAAACTCTTTTTGCAGGAAAAAAGGGAACAACTAGACTTTGTGGGATCTGTACTAGTCCAAAACATCCGATAGACTGTTGTCCGATGATTCAGGAAGATGATGTCGCCCAAGCCAATGCCATAGGAAATGCATATAATCCGGGGTGGAGAAACCAGTCAAACTTTGGATACACAAACAACCAGAGACAAACTCAACCATACCAACAAAGACAACTTTACCCACAACAAAAGACATCTCTAGAAACCTTAGTTGAGCGTTTAGCGATGTCCTAAGAGAAATCCAAAATCGTACCGAGGCCCACTTACAAGAGTTAGACAAACAAATGAGCCAGCTAGCCCATACAATAAGCCGTTTTGATTCCAAAGGTAAACTTCCTTCGCAAACCGAGACAAACCCTAGAGAAAATATAAGCGCCATCACACTCCGTAGTGGGATCGTTTTAACTCCAAAAGAACCATAAAAAAACAATCCCACTTCTGCCATGAAAGAAGATAACGAAAACCAAGATAACCCTTTACCACCATCTCCTCCTCCTTCTCCACCTCTTGTAGTCGCGCCCCCTTCCCATCACGATTGGTAAAACGTGACAAAAAGGCTGAAGAGAGAGAAATTATTGAAGCATTTAAAAAGGTCCGAGTGAACATTCCCCTCTTGGAAGTCATTCGCCAAGTGTCAAGGTACGCTCGTTTCCTTAAAGAGCTCTGCACAACTAAGCGAAAACTCACCGGGCACGAAAAGGTAAATTTGGGAGAACAAGTTTCTGCAGTTTTTCAACATAAGTTACCACCCAAAATGAAAGACCAAGGTATGTTTGCTATACCTTGTCAAATTGGTAACGTATTTATTAAACGTGCGATGTGCGATCTTGGGGCTTCAATAAATGTAATGCCGCTTTCTATTTATAAAATGATAACTAATGATCCTTTAAAGGAAACCAGGATTATGATACAGTTGGCGGATCGATCAGTCATCTATCCAGAAGGAGTGTTGGAAAATGTTCTGGTAAAGGTAGATGTCTTATTTTTCCCTGCGGACTTCTACGTGATCGATATGGCTCACGATAAAACAAACACTTGCTCCGAAGTGTTGTTGGGAAGACCATTCCTTAGCACAACAAATACGAAAATAGAAGTAAGGAGCGACCTTTTATCCATGGAATTCGACGGTGAGGTAGTAGAATTCAATGTTTATAAGGCAATGAGGTATCCTGATCAGGTTGAATCTGTTAACTCAATTGATATTGTTGATCCATGTATAGAAGAGTAAGCGGATACTAATGTTTTTAATAACTTTGATATGAACTCTAAGCTTTGCGACGATAAGGCAGAAAATGAGGACGAATCTGTTTCCTTTATCAGTTCTGATTTAGCTTTAATTCCATCTAAGACTAAACCTTTGCCATATATTTTGCAGGCTCCGAAGTTGGAATTAAAGGAACTCCCATCTCACCTTAAGTACGCTTTCTTGGGAGATAATGATACCTTACCGGTTACCATTTCGAAAAAATTAACCGGAGAGGAAGAAGTCGATCTTGTCACAATCCTGCGACAGTATAATGAAGCAATCGAGTGGACGGCTGCAGACATCAAAGGACTTAGCCCCTCAACTTGTATGCACAAGATCAAAGACAAGGAAGGGGCAAAGCCGTCTCGACAAGGTCAACGACGCCTGAATGATCCGATGATGAAGGTAGTACAAGAAGAAATTCAAAAACTTCTAGACTCCGACATTATATATCTAATCTCGGATAGTGAGTGGGTAAGTCCTATTCATGTTGTTCCTAAAAAAACCGGCGTCACGGTAATCAGAAATGACGAAGGTGAGTTAGTTCCAACTCGAGTTCAGAATGGAAGGCGAGTTTGCATAGATTACATGAAGTTGAATTCTCTAACCCGAAAAGATCACTTTCCTTTACCATACATTGATCAAATGATTGAAAGATTAGCTGGTAAATCTCACTATTGCTGCCTGGATGATTTTTTAGGTTTCTTTCAAATTCCCGTAGCCCTTGAAGACCAAGAGAAGACCACGTTTACATGCCCATTCGGAACCTTCACCTATCGACGAATGCCATTTGGACTATGTAACGCTCCGGCTACATTCCAACGATGTATGGTAAGCATATTTTCAGATTATGTTAAGAAGGGGGTTGAAGTGTTTATGGATGACTTCACTGTGTATGGAAATTCTTTTGGTGAGTGCTTGCTTAATTTAACTAATGTATTAAAACGTTGCATCGAGTTTAACCTTGTACTAAATTATGAAAAATGTCACTTCATGGTTAATAAAGGCTTTGTGTTAGGACATATTGTATCTTCTGAAGGAATTTCTGTTGATAAAGCTAAGACAAACATTATCCGCTCACTCCTATACCCCACAAATGTGAGGGATATTCGCTCTTTTCTTGGACATGCAGGTTTCTACAGGCGATTTATAAAAGACTTCTCAAAGATAGCACAACCACTATGTCGGTTAACGCAGAAAGATGTAGAGTTTGGCTTTACATCTGAATGCAGGAAATCATTTGATACAATTAAGGAGAAACTTGTATCCGCGCCAATAGTGCAACCGCCCGATTGGAACTTGCTGTTCGAAATTATGTGTGACGCATCAGATTTTAGTGTTGGAGTGGTACTTGGACAAAGGAAATGACGAGAGCCTCATGTCATCGCCTATGCATCGAGAACGCTTGATCCAGCACAACGCAATTATTCAACTACAGAAAAAGAACTGTTTGCTGTAGTTTTTTCTTTAGATAAATTCCGCTCTTATTTACTTGGAACTAAAATTATTGTTTTTTCTGACCATGCAGCCTTGCGGTAATTGATGAGCAAGAAGGAAGCAAAACCGAGGCTGATCCGGTGGATTTTACTCCTTCAGGGGTTTGATCTCGAGATAAAGGACAAGAAGGGGAGTGAAAATCTTGTGGCCGATCACCTCAGCCGAATCCCACTGACCAATTCAGAGTCGCCTATTAATGGCGAATTCCCTGAAGAAAATTTGATGATGGCGCAAGCTTCAACACCTTGTTTTGCGGAGATCATGAATTATTTGGCTACAGGTGAATTGCCCATTGACTTGCCACGGTCAGAAATTAATTGAATCAAGAGGGAATCCAGGTTCTATATTTGGGATGATCCCTACCTTTGGAGATATTGTTCCGATCAGGTAATACGACGATGAGTAACCGAAGACGAGGTAAAATCTATCCTTAATTTCTATCATTCATATGCATGCAGTAGACATTATGGACCTAAAAGGACAACTCATAAAATTCTTGAATGTGGATTCTATTGGCTAAATATTTTTCGTGACACATATTTATTTTGCAAATCATGTGATAAGTGTCAAAGATTTGGTAACTTAAGCCGACGTAATGAAATGCCCCTAAATCCTATTCATGTTTGCGAAATATTTGATGTGTGGGGGATAGATTATATGAGGCCATTTGTATCATCATTCGGTAATTTTTATATTATTTTAGCCGTTGATTATGTTTCGCGATGGGTTGAAGCGAAAGCTACAAAAAATAATGATGCTAAAACCACTGTCAAATTTCTGAAAGATTGTATTTTTTCCAGATTTAGCACACTGAGAGCGTTGATATGCGATAGAGGGAAACATTTTATCAATCGAGTCATCGACGCGCTAATGAAAAAATTTGGCGTGACCCAACGCATCGCGACGTCGTACCATCCGCAAACGAATGGTCAGGCGGAGGTATCAAACCGCGAAATTAAGACCATTCTTGAAAAGATCGTGAAACCTGATCGGAAGGATTGGAGCGTTAAGCTGAATGACACATTATGGGCATATCGGACAACGTATAAAGGTCCTATCGGGATGTATCCTTATCGCCTTGTTTTTGGTAAGCCGTGCCATTTACAGGTTGAGTTGGAGCACCGCGCGCATTGGGCAGTCCAAAAATGCAACATGGAAATGGATCTAGTTGGCGAAACACGTAAACTCGATATCTAGGAGTTGGAAGAAATTCAAAAAATGCATGCGACAGTTTGAAAATTTTTAAGGAAAAAAACAAAGATTTTCACGATCGTAATATTGCATTTAAATCATTTTATATTGGTCAAAAGGTATAATTATTTAACTCTAAGTTAAAACTTTTTGCAGGGAAATTACGATCAAAGTGGCTTGGACCGTATACAGTGACTAATATTTTTCCACATGGTGCAATGAAAATTAAAAGTAATTCCGGAGAGCCATTTAAAGTTAACGATCAACGGCTTAAACTGTACTATGACAATGCTCCGGTTGGTCTAGTTGGGGAAATTCGTTTAATCGAACCTGTCACTTGAATAAGGTCATCAAACTAGCGACGATAAACAAGCGCTAAATGGGAGGCAACCCATTTTTTCATTTCATGTCTTGAATTACTGTTTTTCATTTTCATATTTTAATTTTCAGTCTATTTCATTTTCAGGTGCAACGTACACATCAATTAAATATGGAACCCACATCTCCTTCCCTTTTATTAATTTTTTTCTTTTTTTTAACTCCCTCTAATAATATATTTATTATAATCTATCTTAATAATTTATTTATTATATATTATCTTTCTATTTAAATTCACGTAAGTTATAATTTGTTTTCAATTTAAATCATAAACTATATATATATATATATATATATATATATATATCTATCTACTTATTATCTTATTTATTTTTAAATTTAACCCTTATCTTTATTATCCTAAATTATTATTGATTTTAAATCATAATCATAATATATATATATATATATATATATATATATTAAATTATTATTCTATATATATATATATATATATTCTCCATGGATCCCACCAATTTTTAAAACACCCCTTATAAACACAAATACCACTTCACCTGTCCATTTCCAATAAACCCCTCTTCTTTTATTTTCACAAGGATGTTGTGTTCAGCCTGGAATACAATCATGAAGTTGAAAGTACCAGAGATTCCTAGGGGCATACCATCAGAAAAACTTCAGTCTACGTTTGATAATTTTGAATCAATTGAAGGGGTAAGCCTATTTATTTATGGTTCTAAGAGCAGTAGTTCTAGCGGTCGACTCGCTTCTTTATTAAACTACACCAGCCACCATTATCACTTCATCTTCAACCTTCATCACCCGATCGTCCACTATTTATCACCACCATGGTCCGAACTCGAGAGCAAGCTCGCCTCCGCTCCTACACCATACTCGGAGCCCACTACCGAAACATGCTCTTCTGTAATCGGGGAGTATTTTCACCCTCTCTCTTTTGTATTTTATTTTATGTTCATTTAGGGGCAAAATGATTTAAGTGAGGGGGAGGGAGATATACTTGTCAAATTTTCATATTGCTTATCCGTTTGGTTGTTCTCTTGTTTTCCTGATTTTATTTAATTTAAGTTTCTTATTTAATCCTTAGTTTGGCCTTGTATCATTGTTTCCGTATGATTTTTTATCTATCTTGTTAGAAAATTTTAGGTTGCATATTTTGGCATGATTAATTTTTCCATAAAATCATTTTTATGACATTTCTTTCCCTATTTAATTGACATGATGCTTACCTAGGTACACAAGACATTTTTTGTGAGTTTTGAACCTAATGAGCATGCATTATTTTTGCTCTTTGTTTCTTTGAGTGTGCCTAGCTAAATTAGTTGCATTCTAGAACTTGTGTTTAAATTCTTTTTGAGATTACGTTATTTGAATATGATGCTTAAATATGATTGAGGCACTAGGTTTTAACCCTTTCTCTTCCCAAACAAATTGCCTACCCTTTGATTAATTTCCTTTAGTGAAACAATTTTTGTAACCCCCTCGTCCCGGTCTGGGCGTCCGACCGATCCGAGCGGGCTACACGGGGATAGCCGAGGCGAAACCCGTTAAGGCTCCACTTCGGTTACTGACCCTAGAAAACCTTTTCATTTATTATAGTCTTATCTAGATGCTTTAATTAAACCTATGTGTGAAACGACAGCGAAAACAAGGCTCACGAGAAGCCTAACAGCAAACATGGCCTAAGCCCAACCCTTGAGACCCTTTAGAGATGTCAAAAAGCCCATTTCAGGCCTGTGTTTCGAAACAGACACTGCTCGTTTCGGAACACGGGCTCCAGTTTAAAAAGCCAGACACCCGTATCGAAACGCATACACCCCATTTCGGAAAAAGGGTCCTATTTCGCCTAGGCGTTCCGATACCCGTTTCGGAACAGTCGATCACAGTAGCCAAAGTGTTTCGATACTCATATCGAAACAGGGGCTCACAGTAGCCAAATCGTACCGAAACGCGTTCCGATACGGGGGGCCCTAGAACCACACCCGTTCCGAAACGGCACAACCCGTTTCAGAACACCTGCAGTCTGTGAATTCCCAAAATCAGTTTTTAACCTCTCCAAATGATCCCAAACGCCCTAAACGACCCCAAGGAGCATACACAACATACAAACACACTCTAGAGGCATGCACCCTATTGCCAACATACTCAAACACACATAAGTATACAAGATAAGGGCATCCATATAAAAGATCATACATGGCATTCAAGATTCATGCATCACAAGACATACACTTAAGCATTTAAGATAGGCAAGCTTAAACATGGTTTACAAGCAAGACAAGGCATCCAAAAGCCAAAACAACATAAACATTTAAAGGAGTCTAACATGCTCCTAAACAACCAACCCCAACATACTTCAAAAGCTCAAAGCAACTAATACATGTCCCATTGCTTGACCATTGCATCATATAACATAAAGTCCATACTTGAGAGATTCAAAAGCCCAACTAACACACTTGGAGGCCCCTCCTTGCACTAGCAACCCACGAACTACGGATCTGCATTGTCGAACAAAAGAGAGCGTAAGCATAAAACTTAGTGAGGGTAAGCTCGTTAAAAACAAACCTCGACAATGCAGGGTCCAAGCACGAGCACAACCAAGATAAATGCATGATCATACCTTTGATCCACATAAGCCAAAATATCAATGATGCATGAACATAAACTCAATATTATGCCATGCTCAACAAGTCATAACCTCAACACATGAAAATACATATATCAATGTATTAACAACCACAAGTATCAATCTATATTGGCACCTAGCTATGACTCGAATACGCGGATAACACGTTGGAACTCACATCCAACAACAACCATTACCTTACGGTGGGATTACACTCATCACCGTTCACGCGGAGGGGATTCCACTCATCCTCACGCCCCGTCGATGGGATTACACTCATCACCGACTAACATAAATATAAGAAGAATTTCCGGGCGAACCCGTACTCCATTTTGATGACTACCATCACCAAGACCATGCGCGCATTTGACTCACGTGTGCACACTAAACATCCTAATGATCGATCATTTGTACCCAAGCATACTAGTGCCAATATTAAACACAATCCACAACATCATTTCATAACCACTTTCGTGCTTAGCACGTACTCACCATGATTAACATCATGCACAATCCAGATGCATATAACAATGCATCAATCCAAGCCTCAACATACATGTATAACACATTATACATATCCACCACAACACAAATAAACATGAGGCATAAACAACAATTAGAGAGCAACCAAAGTCTCTAACTAAAGCTTGAGATTAGGCTACCACTCTAATCCCAACTCTAGGTGGGTCTACCAAGCCCAACCTAGTCCGCATGCTTGAACCAACTCATTGAAAACCATTTAAAAGCATTTAACCACTCACCTTCACTTCCAAGCACAACAACCAAGCAACCAAGACCTTCAAGCTTCCAGATTCACTCCCGATGCTTCACCAACACAAACTCTTGCTTCTAATCAACTCAACATAAACAAAACAACCTCGAATCAGTCCATATATCAAAGTAGCAAACCCGGAACATTACTCAAGCATCAAACACATGATTCTCAAGCCAAGAACAAACCCAAAAACTCCAAACCCGAGCAGCCCTCAAACTCAACCCAAAACTCTTGTTTCAAACACTTTTAACACCTCTAAAAGCTTCTAAAACAATCCTCAACCAACATACAACCAATAGCCCTCAATTTCCAACATTAAACACACCCAAAACTCATCTTAAAACCCTTCAAAAACCCCATTAAAATCCAAATCCGGGGATCTTTATAAAACACTCTAAAATTCATATATGTTGGACCTCTTAGGTTGAAAACAACTTATCTAACATTAATAAATCAATAGCTTTGATAAAATCTCATAAAGCTTCAACCTTTGACATTTTCCATGGAAAACCAAATTTTTAAAACATTGATGAAAATGAAATCTAATGGTACTTTCAAGGAGAGGAAGATGAGAGAAAAATGGGGATGTAATTACCTTTCAAAACCGACCAACAATGAAGAAGAAAGGAGATGGAATAGTGACTTGGAGATGAGAACTTCTCTATGTCGTTGAAAATGGGAAATGTGAAGAGAGAAGAAGATGACAAGGAAACTATTTTAATAAAAGGAAATTTAAATTTGAAAGTCCCTTTTATTACCAAAATGCCATTAATGAGGATGGCTATTTCTATTTTCCAATTCCATGGAATTGGGCTTTAAAACCAAAATATGCCCAACATAATTTATTCGTTTGAAAACCCGAGGCCCAAAATAATACTTTATTATTTTAATTATAAAATCGAAACTCAAAATATTATTTTATTATTAATTTCACCCAACCCCTAAACCCGAGTGTTACAACTCTCCCCCACTTAAGAAATTTCATCCCCGAAATTACCTGACGGAAATAGATACGGAAACTGCTCAAGCATATCAACTTTCCTCTCCCACGTGGCCTCTTCCACACCTCTATGTCTCCACAACACCTTGACCAACTCTATGGTCTTGCCACGCAACACCTTGCTATCAGAAGCAAGTATCTCAACTGGTTCTTCATTGTAAGACAAATCCGGATTCAACTCTATCTCCTCAAAAGGCATAACATGAGAAGGATCTGATCTATATATCCTAAGCATCGACACATGAAAAACATCATGGATCTTCTCTAATTCAGAAGGCAATCTCAAACGGTAAGCTACAGGCCCAATCCGTTCAACTATCTCATACGGACCAATGAACCTCGGACTCAACTTGCCTTTCCGGCCAAATCTCATTACCTTCTTCCACGGAGACACTTTCAGAAACACTTTCTCACCCACTGAGAACTCAATCTCTTTTCTCTTCAAATCTGCATAAGACTTCTGACGATCGGAAGCTGCTTTCAAATGGTAGTAAATCAATTTCACTTTGTCAGTAGTCCCCTTAAGCAAATCCGGTATAGGTAACAATTTCTGACCCGTTTCAGCCCAACAGATTGGAGTCCTACATCGTCTCCCATACAAAGCCTCATAAGGAGCCATCTGTATACTAGCCTGGTAATTGTTGTTGTAAGCAAACTCGACTAAAGGTAAGTGCTTCTCCCAAGAACCCTGGAAGTCAATCACACAACAACAAATCATATCCTCTAAAATCTGTATCACTCGCTCTGACTGTCCATCTGACTGAGGATGATAAGAAGTGCTGAAATACAAACGGCTACCTAGAGCACTATGTAAACAACCCCAGAACCTCGAAGTAAATCTCGGATCTCTATCTGAAACAATAGACTTCGGAACTCCATGAAGTCTCACAATCTCGCGAATGTACAAATTCGCCAACTTGTCTAAAGAATCTGTAGTGTTCACTGCTAAGAAGTGAGCACACTTAGTAAATCTATCAACAATTACCCAAACAGAATTCTTCTTCGAAGGAGACAACAGTAACCCCGACACAAAATCCATGGTGATCCTCTCCCATTTCCATTCTGGAATCTTCAAAGGCTGTAACAAACCTGAAGGAACCAGATGTTCTGCCTTCACTCTCTGACAAACCATACAACGGCTCACATACTCGGCTACATCCTTCTTCAAACCAACCCAGAAGTAATCATTCTTCAAGTCACGGTACATCTTGGTACTACCCGGATGCATAGAGAAAGGACTTGAATGTGCTTCACTCAAAATCAGACGTCTCAACTCAACATTTTCAGGTACTACAACTCTGTCTCTAAAGCATAACACATTCTCACCACTGAAACTATACTCGGTCGATCCACCTTCGGCTATGTCCTGAACATGAGGAACTAAAGTCACATCTTGCAACTGTTTTTCTCTAATCAACTGAATCAAAGAAGGTTTCACCTGTAACTCTGTGATCAAACCACCATCACCGGATACACTCAACCTAGAAAACATAGCTCACAACTCAACTGCCACTTTTCTACTCAAAGCATCGGCTACTACATTTGCCTTACCCGGATGGTACTCGATAGTCAAATCATAATCTTTCAACAACTCAAGCCATCTTCTCTGTCTCAAGTTCAACTCTCTCTGTGTCATCAAATACTTCAAGCTCTTATGATCGGTATAAACTATACACTTCGCACCATACAAGTAATGACGCCAAATCTTCAATGCAAACACAACTGCGACTAACTCTATATCGTGAGTAGGATAGTTCTTCTCATGCACTTTCAACTGTCTCGAAGCATAGGCAACAACTCTTCTTTCTTGCATTAGGACACACCCTAAACCTATGTAGGAAGCATCACTATAGATCATGAATTCTTTACCTAAAACTGGTTGCACTAACACTGGAGCATTTGTCAAAGCTTCTTTTAATTTCTCAAAGGCCTTCTGTCTTGCATCTGACCACTCGAACTTAACTCCCTTTTGCAAAAATTTAGTCAAAGGAGCAGCTACTCTAGAAAAACCATCAACAAATCTCCAATAGTAACCGGCTAATCCTAGGAAACTCCTAATCTCTGTCAGAGACTTAGGTTGTTTCCACTCAACAATAGCTTTAATCTTCGTCGGATCAACACGGATACCTTCAACTGACACAACATGGCCAAGAAATACTACCTCTCGAATCCAGAACTCACATTTGCTCAACTTCGCATACAACTGGTTGCTCAACAATCTCTGTAAAACAAGTCTCAAGTGCTCATCATGCTCTTCTTCTGATCTTGAGTACACAAGAATATCATCTATGAAAACAACCACAAAACAGTTTAGATAATCTCTGAAAACTCCGTTCATCATATCCATGAATGGTGTAGGTGCATTCGTGAGCCCAAACGGCATCACAAGGAACTCGTAGTGACCATATCTAGTCATAAAGGATGTCTTCGGAGCATCACACTCTTTCACTTTCAACTGATAATACACCGATCTCAAATCTATCTTCGAGAACACTGAAGCACCCCTCAACTGATCAAACAAATCATCAACACGAGGCAACGGATACTTGTTTTTTACTGTCAACTGATTCAACTGCCTGTAGTCAATACACATCCGCATACTGCCATCTTTCTTCTTTACAAACAACACAGAAGCACAACTAACCAGAATCCATCAACCTATGAGCCTCTAAAGCTGACACAACATTAGACAAGAACTTAATGTTCTCGCCTACTACAACTACCTCGTAGTCATCAGAAAGTTTCAAAGAAATTCTCTTCGTCTCAAAATCCACACTAGCTCGGTGCTCAACTAACCAGTCCATACCCAAAATAATATCAAAGACATAAAACGGAAGTTCCATCATATCAACGGGAAACACATGACCCTTTATCTTCAGCGGACACCTCATATACATCCGTCTAACTACAACTGTCTCACCAAAGGAACTAGTTACATGCATACCTACATCTAAGATCTCAACAGGTATATCTAACTTCCTTGCATGCTCACTCAAAATGTAGGAATGCGTAGAACCCTAATCAACCAAAGAAAGCAAAGACATAGACTGTAACTCAAAATTACCTGCTATAACATCAGTGTCGTTCCCGGCCTCTCTCTGAGCATAGACCCTCGCTGGTCCACCTGCCTCCGGCTGCACTGCCACAACATTAGCAAGGTTCCTCTGAGCATTTATCCTAGGTGCATCAGCCCTAGGCTGGAAGTAGCCACGACCACACCCATGGCCTCTCTGAAAATCAGTCGCTCTCGCTGGAGCCTGAGCTATATTTGGTGCCTGTGCCGCCTGATGCAGACACTCCCTCCTAAAATGGTCCCTCGAACCACAGTTCCAACAAGCATGAAAGTTACCCCAACACTCTTCGGAATGTCTTCTCCAACCACAACTCGGATCTCTCAGGTGTAGACCCTCTAAACTCTTCTGCCCATAGGCTACGGAGCCTCTCCAACGGTAAACTGTATCATCACCTCTAGGTTGAGCTGCAGCCTGAGCCCCGGCAACTACGGCCTGAAATGCTCCCGCTATGGCTTGTACAAGTGGAGCCATATCTATTCCAGCAGGACCTTGGCCACCTTGGCCAAACTGAGGTCCCTCTCCCTCGACTCCAGCCTCGCGTCCCTCACCAGGCGGAGGAGGTGATGGTGGTGGAGGAGCTCCAACTCCAACAGCAGGCCCTCCTACATGAGCCCCAACTCCAACCACCGGCTCATTAACAGGAGCCGCAACACGTGGTTCATGACGAACCACCCTCGGTCTACCCCTAGGCCTCGACATCGCGCTCACAAACAACAACTACAACAACAACAACAACAAAGCACAAAAGATAGGGTGAGCAAGGCAAGGGTTCCAAGTGGCTCAAGTATGTCCCCTCACTTTAAAAATCCTTTTTCCGATGTAATAGTAGCAATGAGAGTCTACACAACATGCTTCAAACAAAACAACACACATACATGTTCAAACAAGCATACAACAAGGCATACTTGATAAACAAGCAAACATGCTTACATGGCAAGCAAACACTGTGCATTTCAATACAAAAACTCAACTTACCTCACTTACCTGCCCAAGGTCTCGGAAACCTTAGGCTCTGATACCAACAACTGTAACCCTCTCGTCTCGGTCCGGGCGTCCGACCGATCCGAGCGGGCTACACGAGGATAGCCGAGGCGAAACCCGTTAAGGCTCCACTTCGGTTACCGACCCTAGAAAACTTTTTTATTTATTATAGTGTTATCTAGATGCTTTAATTAAACCTATGTGTGAAACGACAGCGGAAACAAGGCTCACGAGAAGCCTAACAGTAAACAGGGCCTAAGCCCAACCCTTGAGACCCTTTAGAGATGTAAAAAAGCACATTTTTAGGCCTGTGTTTCGAAACAGGCACTGCTCGTTTCGGAACACGGGCTCCAGTTTAAAAAGCCAGACACCCGTACTGAAACGCATCCACCCCGTTTCGGAACAGGGTCCCATTTCGCCTAGGCGTTCCGATACCCATTTCGGAACAGGCGATCACAGTAGCCAAAGTGTTTCGATACTAGTATCGAAACAGGGGCTCACAGTAGCCAAACCGTACCGAAACGTGTTTCGATACGGGGGGCCCTGGAACCATACCCGTTCTGAAATGGCACAACCCGTTTCGAAACACCTGCAGTCTGTGAATTCCCAAAATCAGTTTTTAACCTCTCCAAACCCCAAGGAGCATACACAACATACAAACACACTCTAGAGGCATGCACCCTATTGCCAACATACTCAAACACACATAAGGATACAAGATAAGGGCATCCATATAAAAGATCATGCATGACATTTAAGATTCATGCATCACAAGACATACACTTAAGCATTTAAGATAGGCAAGCTTAAACATGGTTTACAAGCAAGACAAGGCATCCAAAATCCAAAACAACATAAACATTTAAAGGAGTCTAACATGCTCCTAAACAACCAACACCAACATACTTCAAAATCTCAAAGCAACTAATACATGTCCCATTGCTTGACCGTTACATCATATAACATAAAGTCCATACTTGAGAGATTCAAAAGCCCAACTAGCACACTTGGAGGCCCCTCCTTGCACTAGCAACCCACGAACTATAGATCTGCATTGTCGAACAAAAGAGAGCGTAAGCATAAAGCTTAGTGAGGGTAAGCTCGTTAAAAACAAACCTCGACAAGGCAGGGTCCAAGCACGAGCACAACCAAGGTTAATGCATGATCATACCTTTGATCCACATAAGCCAAAATATCAATGATGCATGAACATAAACTCAATATTATGCCATGCTCAACAAGTCATAACCTCAATACATGAAAATACATATATCAATGTATTAACAACCACAAGTATCAATCCATATTGGCACCTAGCTATGACTCGAATACGCGGATAACACGTTGGAACTCACATCCAACAACAACCATTACCTTACAGTAGGATTACACTCATCACCGTTCATACGGAGGGGATTCCACTCATCCTCACGCCCCGTCGATTGGATTACACTCATCATCAACTAACATAAATATTAGAAGAATTTCTGGGCGAACCCGTACTCCATCTTGATGACTACCATCACCAAGACCACGCGCGCATTTAACTCACGTGTGCACACTAAACATCCTAATGATCGATCATTTGTACCCAAGCATACTAGTGCCAATATTAAACACAATCCACAACATCATTTCATAACCACTTTCGTGCTTAGCACATACTCACCATGATTAACATCATGCATAATCCACATGCATATAGCAATGGATCAATCCAAGCCTCAACATACATGTATAACACATTATACATATCCACCACAACACAAATAAACATGAGGCATAAAAAACAATTAGAGAGCAACCAAAGTCTCTAACTAAAGCTTTGGATTAGGCTACCACTCTAATCCCAACTCTAGGTGGGTCTACCAAGCCCAACCTAGTCTGCATGCTTGAACCAACTCATTGAAAACCATTTAAAAGCATTTAACCACTCACCTTCACTTACAAGCTCAACAACCAAGCAACCAAGACCTTTCAAGCTTCCGGATTCACTCCCGATGCATCACCAACACAAACTCTTGCTTCTAATCAACCCAACACAAACAAAACAACCTCGAATCAGTCCATATATCAAAGTAGCAAACCCGAAACATTACTCAAGCATCAAACACATGATTCTCAAGCCAAGAACAACCCCAAAAACTCCAAACCCGAGCAGCCCTCAAACTCAACCCAAAACTCTTGTTTCAAACACTTTTAACACCTCTAAAAGCTTCTAAAACAATCCTCAACCAACATACAACCAATAGCCCTCAATTTCCAACATTAAACACACCCAAAACTCATCTTAAAACCCTTCAAAAACCCCCATTAAAATCCAAATCTGGGGATCTTTATAAAACACTCTAAAATTCATATATGTTGGACCTCTTAGGTTGAAAACAACTTATCTAACATTAATAAATCAATAGCTTTGATAAAATCTTATAAAGCTTCAACCTTTGACATTTTCCATGGAAAACCAAATTTCTAAAACATTGATGAAAATGAAATATAATGGTACTTTCAAGGAGAGGAAGATGAGAGCAAAATGAGGATGTAATTACCTTTCAAAACCGACCAACAATGAAGAAGAAATGAGATGGAATAGTGATTTGGAGATGAGAACTTCTCTATGTCGTTGAAAATGGGAAATGTGAAGAGAGAAGAAGATGACAAGGAAACTATTTTAATAAAAGGGAATTTAAATTTGAAAGTCCCTTTTATTACCAAAATGCCATTAATGAGGATGGCTATTTCTATTTTCCAATTCCATGAAATTGGGCTTTAAAACCAAAACATGCCCAACATAATTTATTCGTTTGAAAACCCGAGGCCCAAAATAATAGTTTATTATTTTAATTATAAAACCGAAACTCAAAATATTATTTTATTATTATTTTCACCCGACCCCTAAACCCGAATGTTACAATTTTGAGCCTTGGACTTTTTCTTGAGATTCACCATATTTTAGCTTAATCCATTTTTCTTATTATTTCCATTATTTTTGTCCTTTTTTCAAGACAAAATTGTCTTGAAAAAACATATTCGAATCAGGCAGTCTAGTAGAGCAGAAAACACTGTGTAGAAAAAAAACTGCAGAAACTATTTCGAATATGTAGTGAAAAAAAAAACTGTGCAGAAAATTATTCGAATCTGCAGTAAAAAAAGAGCATAAAAAATAACAGTGCAGTTCAAAAAATATACTACAGAACAATTTTGATTCGAATAAAAAAGAGAAAAAAAAAACAGTTTCCAATAAATTTTTGGGATGATTTTTGTCTTGAATTTTAAACCCTATTTTTCAGCCTTTATCCTACCCGAACCTTAGCCCCGTTACAACCCTTTTTAAGACCTCTTAATTTTTGCATCATATTCATACTTAATAGTGGAGATTAGATTTAACCACAAGCCTATGGTAATGATCTAATTAGCTTTGGCTCGAGTGATTTTCTCTACCCTTAAACACTTTGAGTGACATGAGCGATTCCTTGTGAGGGTACTTGGTTTGCATCATTGATGTTAGTAGGGTATTGGAATGTCGTTTTTGCTTAAATTTCTAAATATTGCCATTTATCTATTTGCTCCTTATTTTCTTTCATGTTTAGATACTTAATCATATCAGAAACTTTGAGACTTCGTGAAATTAAGGATGATAACTTGAGCTTAGGTTTGTTTAATTTTGAGATACTTGAGGACAAACATCAGATAAGTGAGGGGGAATTTGATGAGTATTTTTTTTGTGTGTTTTTGGTCCTTATTTCGATTAAATACACGTTTGAAGGACTTAACTGGGTTGTTTTATGTTGATTTCATGCAGGGGACGTGATGCTAGAAATAAGCTGGAATTCTGCAGAAAATGCTGGAGTCATGGGTAGATTCATGGGCATGAATCAGGGCATGCATGCTGATTGGGCGCCACATCAGCGTCTTCTAGAAGCTGACGTCAGCAACAATGATAGCTTATCAGGCCGCTTATCAGATAGCCTATCTTCGCATTTTTGAATTTTAAATTTTAAACTTTGGATAATTATTTTGTTTAATTTTTAATTATCATTTTAGGTTTACCTAGGTTAATTGAAACACTATAAATACCCCTCTTGGGGTAAGACTTGTCATCATTCAATCATCAATTGAATATCATTTCATCTTCTCTTGGAAATTCTTCTCTTCTTAGTTTTACTTAAGTTATTTTCTTATATTTCTTCTTTTAATTATTTCTCAAATGTCGAGCATGATTAATTTGATAACCATGCTCGGCTAGATCTTTTTAAGTCGAAGGCTTATGCGATGACGCGTTCTCAAGGCGAGGTTTGAAATTATGCTTCAAACATTTCGAAAACTTCTTCTTGATTTCTTCATACTTATTTTCTAAATCAAAATGATTTTTTAAAAACCCAAAGATTGACTTTGGAGAAAAAAATTGTTTTGATCTATCAAGTGGGAGGGAGGATCGATTATTGAAACAAATCCGACTTCCAGGGAACACACTTAGTAAATAGATTACTAAGGGAAATTGAGATCGAATCGTTTTTATAGAAATGACTTTTCGAGTTGGTTACGAGCTTAAAGAATTTGTTTTCTCAACATTGAGTTGGTTTAGACAAATTATCAAAACTGAAACCAAAAATCGATTTTGGAGATTCAGTTTACAAACAAAAAACTCAAGGATTGACCTTGAAGTAATTTCGCCAACAAGTTTTTCGAAATTAAAATCTCTACCAATGAACCGAGTAGAACAAGTCAAAGCTTAGCCTGAGGCTGAAAATCTCCATATTATTTTCAAGTCTTTTAAAACCTTTCTTTTACTCTCTTAAACAATTACATTTCATTGCAAACAAACCCCTACCTAAATCACATCAACATAGCTCCATCAACAAATCTTGGTTCAGAAACTACAAAAGCGCGACAAGGAAAGTTCTAGGTCCATGTGGGTTCAACTCCTACGTCCCTATCTACATTTAATTTCTTTATTTATTTTTCGGAAGAAGTAAATTATATTATTTTTGACACGTCACGACGCGTGTCAAACGTAACCGCCCACGGTCTCAGCGTTCGAGGGGAGGGGAGCACAGAACACCTTTGGCGGTGCGTCATCATCATCGAGAAGCCGTGGTCCTACCTCCGCAGCACCACCACCATCAGATGCTACCCCACCACCGATGCGGACACAACTGACCCAAAGTCCGAGCCAAGGTTATTTAGCGCCTTTTCTGTTAGACCCATTTGCTCAATTTACAGAAATGATGGGTGGTGCCTCGAACTATCCTGCAGCCTAGGTGCCCTACGTTCCTCTCATGTCGTTCCCTCGGTGTAAGCCTTATTTGGAACCGAGATTGTCCAAGAAATGCTGCCATAATCGATTTTCTACCATAATGGGCCCGTTGGAAAGAACGATACTACTGGAGCTGGAATCGGGGATGATGGTGATGATGATGATGATGATGGTGATGCTGATGACGACGCTCTCCCCCGACACAATTTGGAGCGACATCGTCCTGCACCGTCTTGTGGTACCGGTGGACATAGGCGTCATTAGCTTTTTAGTTTGTTATATTTGGAAATATTCAACTTTATATTTTTATTTTGTTTTTTAATTAGTATGTATTTTAGTTTAATCAAGATTTGTAGTTTATTTTTTAATTAGTATATGTTTTTTAATTTGCTTTTTTTATTTTTTAATTAGTTTATATTTTATTTTAATCAATATTTTGAGTTAATTTTTTAATTGGTATATAAATATTTTGGTTGAGGAATTCGACTTTCGTTTGATTTTAATTAGTATATATTTTTATTAGTATGTCCTTTGTTTTGTAATTACTATATATTTTTAATTTATATCTTTATTTTAATTAGTATAAAAGAAAGAAACACACGTACGTTATTATTCTACAATTGTACCCCTAAACACGCGATTTATGTCATTATTATTCTATAAAACGCGATTTCTCCTGATACGTCGGGAATCTGCAAAGCTGGCACAACTCGTGTTTTATACGATGCGAGTTACGCTTTATCTCTACTCGCACGTCACATCACCTCTCATTTTATTAAATAAGAGGATAAAAAATTTACAGCCAAGAAACTTTTTTCTGCCAAACGTTCAAAACATTTCGTGTGCGAAGAAGAAACACTGCTTCATTTTTTCAACAATGCCAGAAATAGTTGATGCTCTGGTTCACTACGATGGTGAGATGATCCCTGATGTCGCACTCAGTGTGATATTCCAGTCCCCCAACAATGTTACGCTACAGATTCCGATCGGAGTAACGTATGAAAGGCTAAAGCGAGCACTAAAGAGGGAGATTCCACATGCTTCCGGGAGGGAGTTAGACTCACCGAGGTATTAACTACCTTCATCGATAGATCCGCTTTATTTCACAATATTCAATGTAAAATATGACAAAGATGTGCAAATGATGATCGACACCCATACACAATATTCCATGGGATGGCCCCTAGAGCTCTTTTGTAACATTTTATGAACGAAATGTCAGATTCCAAACCGTTGTGCCAAATTGGATCCGAGCAAATCTTGACTTCGACCCAAATGCTCATAGTCCAACATCAAGTTTGTGAAAAGGCTTTAACTTACTAAGTACAAGCAATGAGCATGCTTCATCGTATTCTGCCTCAAGGCGAAGACATTCTTCTATAGCCAGGTTCAACATTGACCTGAATATGTCGCCAACCCATCACTCAACGTACAATCCATATAGTGCGGGTGTAGAACCGTCATCATCTGTTGGGCCGTCCCACCGTGAAGGTTTTAACCCATTCGATGACTTCTTTTTCGGACGCCACTCAAATTATATCCCCAGTGGGACAAATGTAGATGTTGAGTGGATCGAAAGATCGATATAAACCAAGAGGGGGGTGAATTGGATTTTTAAAGTTTTTGTGGTGGAAATTGCAAATTAAAAAGATAGACAAGGGATTTTAGAGTGGTTCAAGTTCCAAATGAACTCTACATCCACTACCTTAGCTTCACTAAGGATTTGCAACAATTCCACTAATTGCTCTTCCCCTTTTCTAGGCTAAGGAGGCAACCCTTACAATTTCGGTTGAATTTTCTACCCAAAATTCAACCCAATCCTCACAACAAGATAACAAAGAATTTGTTGGCTAATAGAGTATCTCTCAATACAAATGATAGCCCAATTACAAGCACTCAACCCAATTGAACAAGATAAGAATGAAAATTACAATTGGGGTTTCTAGACAATATAGGATTTTTGCACAATTGCTTGGATTTGATGAATAGATGTTTTCTTGAAGATCAATAGTTGTTGCTGATGCTTTTAGATGTCTCTTTTATACCTCCTCATTGATTTCTAGCCGTTTGGGTGGTTGGGAACATAAATGGAGCCGTTGGAACCCTCTCTTACCACCGTAAATGCACTTCTGCAGCTATGCGTATCGGTACGCGGGAAGGAGTATCGATACTTGTCTCAGAAAAGAAAGAGCCGTTGTGTGCAATAAATATGGGGTATCGATACGCACGTAAGCGTATCGGTACTGGGTATCGAAACGGGGGTTTGCCGTATCGATACATTTTTCTCAACTTAGCTCACTGTCGATTTCCGTATCGGTACGGGAGTTAGGGGTATCGATATGAGTTAACGACCTTTTAAAGTTTGGTTACCAACCAACTGACACCAACGGTCATATTTTTTAAACCGACTTATATTTTAAAATTTATTAAGGCCGTATCGATACGAGGGTTTGCCGTATCGGTACGCCATTCAAACTCTTTAGATTTTAACACAGGGGCGTATCGATACGAGGGTTTGCCGTATCGATACATGTTCCGATAGTAACCAACTTTGGTAAAAAGGTATCGATACGCTTGGAAGGGTATCGATACACTTGGACGTTTTTCAATAGTTTGGCCTTGGAACACTTAGAGAATATTTTGAGTTTGAGTTTTTCAAATCAGTTTTAAAGAGTTGGTAATTTAAAACTTATTAAGGGACTTACAAAAACAATTTTAAGTTTTTCAAATTTGATCCTTAAAGATCTAATTATATCAAAATCAAACATAGGTTTTACAGTAGATGATTTATCGAACGGACGACACTCAACTTATATCCCAATCAGAGAAACATAGATGATTTCTCATACGGACGACACTTAACTTATATCCTAGGTGTAGGGTCGTCATCATCTATGGAGCCGTCCTACCATGAAGAGTTTTATTAGTTTGATTACTTCTCTTCCAAACGTCACTCAACTTTTATCCCTAGTGAGGCAAACACAATTGATTTCTCATCAATGGGGACACATTCTGGCGATCGGGTTACGGTTGTAGAACCTAGTAGGGTACACGTTGCTGATGAATCAGAACTATAAGTTTTGAAGGGTATAATTCTGATGAGGAACCACTGAGGGAGCCCGAGCCCGAAGGTGACGAGATGGGTTTATTTACAGACCAACCACCAGACCTTGACGAGCCTGTGGAAGTTGCAGACGATGTTGCGGAAGATGTTGGCGAGGAAGAACCTGTGGAAGTTGTAGCCCTGGAAAGTTTTACAGGAACTTGAAGAAGCTCTGTGTATTACAATCCACTATCCTACTTCACAACAGTGGATATGGTAGACTTCTACGCTACAGAATTTCCAGAATTCCCACAGTTGGAACAGTTAAATGAACGAAATAATAGTGAACTACATGTTGGGATGGTCTTCAGGACTAAAAAACTTGCGGAGGCTGCCATCAAGCATTACAACATACACAACTCAATTACGTTCACCGTGCGAAAAATTAAAGAGAACAAATATATTGCTGAATGCCCCCACAAGTTCGACAGATGTAACTGGAGGGTCTGTGTATCATGTTTGAAGATGATGAACAACCTGTGGCAAATAACGAGATACGACGGACCCCATACATGCTCTGTGGGAAACTTGAATCAAGACCATCCTAACTTGGATGTGCGCGTGCTCTATGATCATATCCTTCCACTCGTGAAAGCAAATCTACGCGTATCTATACCGGTATATATAGCATCGATCCAATCTCATTACACGTATATTGTTAAATACGATAAGGCGTGGTATGCAAGATATAGTGCCATTCAACAACTGTATGGGCATTGGGAGGAATCCTACAACGAGTTGCCAACGTGGTTGAACTGTATGCAGAAATACAACCCATGAACTGTTGTGGAACTTAAGAAAGTTCCAAGATATGAAATGGATTGTGTCATACCTAGGGAGTGCGAATTTTTCTGCATATTTTGGAAATTTCTGCAATGCGTTAAGGAATTTCGCCACTGCAAGCCGATGCTACAAATCGACGACACATTCTTGTATGGCAAATACACCCAAATCTTACTAGTGGTAGTTTCACAAGACGAGAACATAAAATACATTCCGGTAGCGTTCGCCATTGTTGAAAAGGAAGATATCCCTTCGTGACCGTTTTTTCTTACCAACCTGCAGACCCATGTCTTACACCGGGTCATACAGGCAAGACAATACGACATATGCATTATTTGAGACAGAGGCTCAGGGATGTAGGGATCAATCCAACGTTTGGGACCGTCTTGGGAACCTTTGTATATTCATCATCGGTACTCTCTGCAACACATTGCTGCAAATTACTACCAGAGGTATAAGAACAATGATGAGCGTATAATGGTTCTTCGCATGTACTCCTTTCACTCTAAAAATTATTAATTAACTTGCCTTTTATTATTAAGTCTTGTTAATTATTCCATATTTTTTTGAATAGGCAACACTCACCGAGTAGAGCTGGTTGAGGAGCTGCTAGAAGAGTTGAAAGTTAGAAATCAATATGGATATGACTATCTTCTTGATATCCCAAAAGAGAAATGGTTACGATGTTATGATGAGGGTCGTCGATATGGTTACGATGTTCTGACGAGGGTCGTCGATATGGGATACCTTTTTCTCAACTTAGCTAACTGTCGATTTCCGTATCGGTACGGGGGTTAGGGGTATCGATACGAGTTAACGACCTTTTAAAGTTTGGTTACCAACCAACTGACACCAACAGTCATATTTTTTAAACCGACTTATATTTTAAAATTTATTAAGGCCGTATCGATACGAGGGTTTGCCGTATCGGTACGCCATTCAAACTCTTTAGATTTTAACACAGGGGCATATCGATACGAGGGTTTGCCGTATCGATATGTGTTCCGACAGTAACCAACTTTGGTAAAAAGGTATCGATACACTTGGACGTTTTTCAATAGTTTGGCCTTGGAACACTTAGAGAATATTTTGAGTTTGAGTTTTTCAAATCAGTTTTAAAGAGTTGGTGATTTAAAACTTATCAAGGGACTTACAAAAACAATTTTAAGTTTTTTCAAATTTGATCCTTAAAGATCTAATTATATCAAAATCAAACATAGGTTTTACAATCTCCCCCTTTTTGATATAACAAAACTAAAACTTAAAATTTTTGACATTTTGAAAAATCTTTATAAAGTTAACTCCCCCTTAATATAAGCTTCGTAACCTTTGAGTTAAAATCAAAATATTTGAAATGTGAGCTAGTTTCTCTCCCCTTTTTTGTTAGATCAAAAAATCTTGAGACAATTAAGTGCATAAAGAAGGCAAAGGTATAAATAAACAATACTTATATTATTCATCATAGCATCATACTTAAAATCCAAACAAAAACAGAAAATCAAAGCATAGGTTTAATCCTAAAACAAACTTAGTCCTAAGAACATAAAGCAAAGGTGCATAAAATAGAAAATCCTAAATGATATGCATGAGATGCAAGAAGAAACGTCTAGGCATCGTCTTCGTCATCCTCATCATCTTCATCATCAACTCCCATTGGATCATTATCCCTCGTGCTATTGCACCACTCATCATGGAAAGCGGATAGAGAAATATTCAAGGAATTATGACCGCTTTTAAGGGATGTGAGGCGATTCTCCATGCTCGTCATCCTTGTATCAAAGGTTGTTTCAAGGGCGGTAAAACGATTTCCCATGTCCGTGCGCAACCCGGTAAATTGCTCATTGAGGAATGTCATGAGAGCATCCATGGAGGGTTGAGGAGCTTGGGGAACTTGAGGAGCTTGAGGAGCTTGAGGTTCTTCCAATACGGCTGCGGCCTCAGGTGGTAGCTCGGAAAGACGTAACCAACTTCCATTAAAATAATGGAACCTACCCCATGCAAGAGATCGCTCATCAATGGGATCGGTAAGGGGAGTTGGGAAGTCAAAAGAGCAATCAATATCCTTTTTCACAAAGAAATAACTTAGAGCCGTACCGTAGATGAAAGAGGTGATGAGAGAGGTGTGACGGTTTTGCACATGATAGACGATTTCACCGAACATAATTCGAGCAAGATTTGGGCGTTTTCGCTCACGGAAGCAATAGATCTAAAAATCATCCACTTGACGGATGGTAGAGTATTTTCCTTCGGAGGGACGTAACCACCAAGACACCATCAAATGAAGGATCCGATCTTGAGCATTTAGGGCGGTCACAGAGCCACTAAGAACATGCCCCAAAGCATTCTCATCATCAAGGCCTTCGTCCTCTAATTTGAAAACCTCACAAATGGATTTGACATCAAGAATGATTTTCTTCCCCATGAGGTAAGAGCTAATGGCAACAACTTCCCCATCACGATAAATACATTTGGCATTAGAGTAGAAAATCAAAACCAAAAGACGATAGTAGAAACCGTGAATAGATAGAAAATCCATGAAATTCCAACGACGAAGCAAAGGAAGATATTCAAATTTAAAGCGCTCTGAATCGAGAAAAGGAACGGATATTACCCTTTCGGCACGAATCTTATAATTCTCATATTGACGAAAATGAGTTAGACCCGTGTTACTATCAAAGGATTGCTCATAGATAGTAGTGTAGTTCGGACGAGCAATCGCTCCAAGGGTGGAGGATTCACTGGTTTGAGAAACCCTTGTACGCTTCCTCGATGGTTCCTTTGGTGCCATGATATAAAAGAGAAATAAGCAAGAGGATTTCTTCAATTTAGAGTAAAAACCAAGGTAAAGAAAAAAAAATTTAAAAAAAATGAAGAAAAGTTTTGAAGAAACAAAGGTTTTGATAAAAAAAGATAAAACAAAACAGCAAAACAAAACAAAAAAAATGAAAAAGAAAAAGAAAGAAAGGATTACCTTGATAGAAACTTGAGAGATTGAAGAAAAACTAGAGAGAGAGCACAAAGCCTTGCTTGATTCAAAAACTCTTTTAGATTTGAGTTGAGGTGTGAAAAATATGAAGGAGGAAGAGCCTTTTTATAGGCAAAAACGGCTAGGGTTTTTAGGTTTTGAAGAGTTTTAATTTTGGTAAAAGTTGAACACATTAAAAGCCAAATTTAAAGCTGTCTACGCAATCGAGTATTGATACGCCTGAGGGTGTATCGATACGGGGGTAGAATAGTCATTTCTGCAAAAATGCCCGTTGGAGAATCATATCGAAACGGATGAGGTCCGTATCGAAACGACTTGAAGCTCGTATCAATACGAGTTTAATCGTATCGATACCCGTTTAAGCAAAATGAATTCTGGGAAACAAAATGAAGAACACGTATCGATACGCGTAGATCCGTATCGATACTCTATGCCCAGAAATGCATATTTGATTCTAAGAACAACCATAGGCTCGAACTTAACATCTCCAAAAGTATGCATATGATGAATGAACAGTTCTAAGCATATTTTAATAGAAGCATACTCCCCCTAACTATAGGCATGGATGAAATTAGGAGTCTAAACACATAAACATGGCATTTCACAAGATCAAGCAAATTTAAGCACAAAAGAGGTCCTAAAAGGTCAAGATAGGCTAGCTAGACCTAACTCTCTCCCAAGGGACCAAAAACGCTCTTTGTCTAAAGGTTTTGTAAATATGTCCGCTAATTGATTCAAGGTGTCTACATACTCTATAACCACATCTTCCTTAAGGACATGATCTCTAATGAAATGATGCCTTATCTCTATGTGTTTGGTTCTAGAGTGTTGCATGGGATTTTTTGTTAGGCATATTGCACTAGTGTTGTCACATTTTAGGGGTATGGTTTCAACTTTAATTCCATAATCTAAGAGTTGTTGCTTCATCCAAAGGACTTGAGCACAACAACTCCCTAAGGATATGTACTCGGCTTCGGTGGTAGATAAGGCTACACTATTTTGTTTCTTAGAGAACCAAGATATGAGCATACTACCTAGGAATTGACAAGTTCCCGAAGTACTTTTCCTATCGATTTTGCAATCCCCATAATCCGCATCCGAGTAAGCATGAAGGTTGAAGGTAGAGTCTCTAGGGTACCAAAGACCTAAACAAGGAGTGTCTCTGAGATACGTAAAGATCCTCTTAACGGCTATAAGGTGAGACTCTCTAGGACTAGCTTGAAACCTAGCACACAAGCAAACACTAAACAAGATATCCGGTCTACTTGCGGTAAGGTAAAGCAATGATCCAATCATAGAACGATAAAGCTTAGAGTCAACACACTTACCTCCTTCATCTTTGTCAAGCTTTGTAGATGAGCTCATAGGAGTGGCTTGAGGCTTTGCATTCTCCAAGCCAAACTTCTTGAGCATATCCTTTATGTATTTTGCTTGGTTGATGAAGGTGCCATCCTTCTTTTGCTTGATTTGGAGTCCCAAAAAGAATGAGAGCTCCCCCATCATGCTCATCTCAAATTCACCTTGCATTAACTTAGCAAACTCTTGACAATGACATTCATTAGTAGAACCAAAAATAATATCATCAACATAAATTTGAACTACTAAGATGTCATTTTTATACATTTTAATAAAAAGTGTAGTGTCCACCTTACCTTTTTCAAATCCTTTTTCAATTAAAAAGTTTGAAAGTCTTTCATACCAAGCTCTAGGAGCTTGTTTTAAACCATACAGAGCTTTGGTGAGTTTGAAAACATGATTTGGAAATTTTGAGTCTTCAAAACCCGGTGGTTATTCCACATACACTTCTTCATTTATAAAACCATTTAAAAATGCGCTTTTAACATCCATTTGAAAAAGCTTGAAATTATGATAACATGCATATGCAAGCAACATCCTAATAGCTTCCATTCTAGCTACGGGTGCATAGGTTTCATCAAAATCTATTCCCTTTTATTGAGTGTAACCTTGTGCTACTAGTCTAGCTTTATTTCTTACAATGTTACCACTCTCATCTAGCTTGTTCCTAAAGACCCATTTAGTTCCTATGGTAGATTGATTACTAGGCCTATCAACTAATGTCCAAACATTACTTCTCTCAAATTGATTTAACTCTTCTTGCATAGCCATAATCCAAAAGTCATCTTTCAATGCTTCTTTAATATTCTTAGGCTCTATGCATGAGATAATGCAACATGATTCATTAATCTAAGAGAAGATCGAGTGGTTACCCCCTTGGATGGATCACCCAAGATTTCACCATCTTTGACATAGTTCAACTCCCTTGGGTAGCTCACTTCCTTTTCCTCAAGAGCCAAGTCCTTCAAGGCTTCAAGAGGTGGATCTTGTGTGTCCTCTTCTTTTGTTGGAATCTCATCCTCCTTTGAAGATTGTCCTCCATCAAAGGCATTTATGATTCCTACATCATCATCATCACAAGAATCCTTCCTAGGAAGGAGGTTATCATCGAATACAACATGAATAGATTCTTCTACTACTAAAGTTCTTTTGTTAAATACTCGATAGGCTTTAGAGGTTAAAGAGTAACCTATAAAAATGGCTTCATCACTTTTTGCATCAAATTTACCTAAGTTGTCTTTTCCATTGTTTAAAACAAAACACTTGCAACCAAAAGGGTGAAAATAGCTAATGTTAGGCTTTTTAGATTTTAAAATCTCATAAGGTGTTTTCTTTAAAATTGGCCTAATCATTACTCGATTTACAATATAGCAAGCGGTGTTTGTGGCTTCCGCCCAAAAATATTTAGGTAAATTGTTTTCACAAAGCATAGTTCTAGCCATTTCTTGAAAAGTTCTATTTTTCCTCTCAACTACCCCATTTTGTTGAGGAGTTCGAGGAGCCGAAAAATTATGGCTAATACCATTTTCATTTAAAAAATCTTCAAACCCTAAATTTTGAAACTCGGTTCCATGATCACTTCTAATATGTGAAATTCTAAGTTCAAGATCATTTTGGGTTAGTTTTGAAAATGTGATGAATTTTTCCAAAGCCCCATCTTTAGTACTTAAAAATAGAACCCAAGTAAATCTAGAAAAATCATCAACAAGTACAAAAGCATAAGACTTACCACCCAAGCTCATAGTCCTAATTGGCCCAAATAAATCCATATGGATAAGTTGTAAGCATCTACTAGTAGAAACATCATTAATGGATTTAAAGGAAGATCTATGTTGTTTACCCTTTGAGCATGCATCACAAATTTTATCATTTGAAAATTTTATCTTGGGTAAACCTCTAACTAGATTAAGGGAGACTAGTTTTTCTAAAACACTTATGCTAGCATGTCCTAGTTTCCTATGCCACAACCATGCATCATTTTCATTTTGAGCAACTAAGCATGCATGAGATGTATGAATGTCATCTAGATGCACCATATATATGTTCCCTATGCGATGACCTATGAGCATAATATTATTAGATTTAATGTCTACAATTTTGCATCCATTTTTATCAAATAAAACATTAAATCCTTTATCACATAATTGACTTATGCTCAATAAATTGTGTTTAAGACCATCAACATATAAGACATTTTCAATGAGAATAGTAGAGTGATTACCTATGGAGCCAATACCTTTAATGTGGCCTTTGGAGTTGTCACCAAATGTCACTACTCCTCCACTTTTTGGCTTTAGATCCATGAATCTACTCTTGTCTCCGGTCATGTGCCTTGAGCATCCACTATCAAGGTACCATGAGTTTTGACTTTGTGCTTTGGCCTTGTAGCAATGCTCCCCCTACAAACAAAGATATTAAACTTTTGTTTTTGGTACCCAAATCATTTTGGGTCCATGAGTGTTAGCTCCCAAAACCTTGGTTCCCTTAGGAATCCAAGATGACATCGCAATAATATTATTAGATTTTACAAGTTCCTTAGGAACCCATACACTTCTAATTCTTTTAGCTCTACTATGTCTAGGATAGCTACCTTGTTTGTAGTAGTTAGTCTTTTTCTTAGGTTGGTTTGTTCTAGAGGATTCACCTATCTCATGCTTGACACTACCAACATTTTTAAAGGACTTTTTGAGCTCATTTAGCTCATTCAACACCTTTTGGTGTTCACTATTACATTGAGACAAAAGATTATTAAGATCAACATTTTCATCTTGAAAGAATTTTAGTTCATCTTTTAATCCTAATATCTTTTTCTCAAATTTTGAATTAGCTTGAGTGAGTGAGTCATTTTTCTCATTTAGTTCCAAAATAATCTTTTTGTTCCTAATGACCGACTCTTTATATTTCTCAACTAATTCATCATAGACCTCTTGTAACTCATCATATGCATCATTTAATTCTTCAAAATCTAAAGTAGATGAGTTAGAGGTTACCATGGAGGAATCTTCCTCAAGTGCCATGAGGCAAAGGTTAGCCACTTCTTGTTCGTCATCCTCCGATGAATCCTCATCACTCCAAGTAGCAAGCTTGGCTTTGAGCTTCTTCTTCTTCTCAAAGCCCTTCTTCTTGAGTTGAGGGCACTCCGAACGTATGTGGTCGGGTTGTTTGCACTCAAAGCAAGTGATAGGATCCCTTTCTTCTTCTTTGTTCTTGCTTTTGAAGTCCATCTTCCTTTGGATTTTTCTTCCCCGGTTGGACCTCATAAAACATGAGAATTGTTTGGCTATCATAGCCAATTCTTTGAGTTCATCCTCCTCACTAGACGAGCTCTCTTCACGTTGTGAAGCTTTAGCTTTGAGAGCTATTCCCATCTTTTTCTTCTTCTCAACCTCAAGCTTCTCTACCCTTTTCTCTTCTTTCTTCTTCTCATCTTCCCTTCCTTGCTTCATGATCTCATGAGTAAGGAGAGAACCCACAAGCTCATCAAGCTTCAAAGTTTTCAAATTCTTAGCTTCAATGATAGCGGTTCTCTTCCCATCCCAAGACTCGGGAAGTGAATAGAGTAGCTTCCGGACAAGCTTGTCTTCCGGTATGATTTCTTCAAAACCCTTTAGCCCATTGACAATGGTGGAGAAACGATCAAACATCTTTAACACCGTCTCATCGGGCTCCATCTTGAAATTCTCATAACTAAGATTGAGAATTCCAATCTTAGTTTCTTTAACATCATTTGTGCCTTCATAAGTAGTCTCAAGAGTGTCCCATACTTCTTTGGCACTCTCAATGGATGAGACCTTAGAATAGATGTCCGGACCGAAGGAACAAAAGAGCATGTGAAGAGCTTTATCGTTGACTTGAATCTTTTTCCTTTCTTCTTCACTCATCTCCATATTTTTTCTTTAAGACCATCTTGCCTTCACATTCTTGCTTCAATGGAATATAAGGGCCATCTTCAATGACATCCCACACTATGTAGTCATTTGACTTGATGAAGAGACGCATTCTATTCTTCCAAAAAGAATAGTTATCACCATTAAAGAAGGGAGGCTTTGTAGTAGATTGAGACTCGTACATGCCGGAACCGAAGGTTGAAGTCATCTCTTGATATTTTGATGATCACACTCTCCCAAGGAACTCCTCTTGTGGTTGTTAATCCTCAAAGAGGTAGGCTCTGATAACAATTGTTGAGTGGATCGAAAGATCGATATAAACCAAGAGGGGGTGAATTGGATTTTTAAAGTTTTTGTGGTGGAAATTGCAAATTAAAAAGATAGACAAGGGATTTTAGAGTGGTTCAAGTTCCAAATGAACTCTACATCTACTATCTTAGCTTCACTAAGGATTTGCAACAATTCCACTAATTGCTCTTCCCCTTTTTTAGGCTAAGGAGGCAACCCTTACAATTTCGGTTGAATTTTCTACCCAAAATTCAACCCAATCCTCACAACAAGATAACAAAGAATTTGTTGGCTAATAGAGTATCTCTCAATACAAATGATAGCCCAATTACAAGCACTCAACCCAATTGAACAAGATAATAATGAAAATTACAATTGGGGTTTCTAGACAATATAGGATTTTTGCACAATTGCTTGGATTTGATGAATAGATGTTTTCTTGAAGATCAATAGTTGTTGCTGATGCTTTTAGATGTCTCTTTTATACCTCCTCATTGATTTCTAGCCGTTTGGGTGGTTGGGAACATAAATGGAGCCGTTGGAACCCTCTCTTACCACCATAAATGCACTTCTACAGCTATGCGTATCGGTACGCGGGAAGGAGTATCGATACCTATCTCAGAAAAGAAAGAGCCGTTGTGTGCAATAAATATGGGGTATCGATACGTACGTAAGCGTATCGGTACTGGGTATCGAAACGGGGGTTTGCCGTATCGATACCTTTTTCTCAACTTAGCTCACTGTCGATTTCCGTATCGGTACGAGAGTTAGGGGTATCGATACGAGTTAACGACCTTTTAAAGTTTGGTTACCAACCAACTGACACCAACGGTCATATTTTTTAAACCGACTTATATTTTAAAATTTATTAAGGCCGTATCGATACGAGGGTTTACCGTATCGGTACGCCATTCAAACTCTTTAGATTTTAACACAGGGGTGTATCGATATGAGGGTTTGCCGTATCGATACGTGTTCCGGTAGTAACCAACTTTGGTAAAAAGGTATCGATACGCTTGGAAGGGTATCGATACACTTGGACGTTTTTCAATAGTTTGACCTTGGAACACTTAGAGAATATTTTAGTTTGAGTTTTTCAAATCAGTTTTAAAGAGTTGGTGATTTAAAACTTATTAAGGGACTTACAAAAACAATTTTAAGTTTTTCAAATTTGATCCTTAAAGATCTAATTATATCAAAATCAAACATAGGTTTTACAGTAGATGATTTATCGTACGGACGACACTCAACTTATATCCCAATCAGAGAAACATAGATGATTTCTCATACGGACGACACTGAACTTATATCCTACGTGTAGGGTCGTCATCATCTATGGAGCCGTCCTACCATGAAGAGTTTTATTAGTTTGATTACTTCTCTTCCAAACGTCACTCAACTTTTATCCCCAGTGAGGCAAACACAATTGATTTCTCATCGATGGGGACACATTCTGGCGATCGGGTTACGGTTGTAGAACCTAGTAGGGTACACGTTGCTGATGAATCAGAACTATAAGTTTTGAAGGGTATAATTCTGATGAGGAACCACTGAGGGAGCCCCAGCCCGAAGGTGACGAGATGGGTTTATTTACAGACCAACCACCAGACCTTGACGAGCCTGTGGAAGTTGCAGACGATGTTGCAGAAGATGTTGGCGAGGAAGAACCTGTGGAAGTTGTAGCCCTGGAAAGTTTTACAGGAACTTGAAGAAGCTCTGTGTATTACAATCCACTATCCTACTTCACAACAGTGGATATGGTAGACTTCTACGCTACAGAATTTCCAGAATTCCCACAGTTGGAACAGTTGAATGAACGAAATAATAGTGAACTACATGTTGGGATGGTCTTCAGGACTAAAAAACTTGCGGAGGCTGCCATCAAGCATTACAACATACACAACTCAATTACGTTCACCGTGCGAAAAATTAAAGCGAACAAATATATTGCTGAATGCCCCCACAAGTTCGACAGATGTAACTGGAGGGTCTGTGTATCATGTTTGAAGATGATGAACAACCTGTGGCAAATAACGAGATACGACGGACCTCATACATGCTCTGTGGGAAACTTGAATCAAGACCATCCTAACTTGGATGTGCGCATGCTCTATGATCATATCCTTCCACTCGTGAAAGCAAATCTACGCGTATCTATACCGGTATATATAGCATCGATCCAATCTCATTACACGTATATTGTTAAATACGATAAGGCGTGGTATGCAAGATATAGTGCCATTCAACAACTGTATGGGCAGTGGGAGGAATCCTACAACGAGTTTCCAACGTGGCTGAACTGTATGCAGAAATACAACCCATGAACTGTTGTGGAACTTAAGAAAGTGCCAAGATATGAAATGGATCGTGCCATACCTAGGGAGTGCGAATTTTTCTGCATATTTTGGAAATTTCTGTAATGCGTTAAGGAATTTCGCCACTGCAAGCCGATGCTACAGATCGACGACACATTCTTGTATGGCAAATACACCCAAATCTTACTAGTGGTAGTTGCACAAGACGAGAACATAAAATACATTCCGGTAGCGTTCGCCATCGTTGAAAAGAAAGATATCCCTTCGTGACCGTTTTTTCTTACCAACCTGCAGACCCATGTCTTACACCGGGTCATACAGGCAAGACAATACGACATATGCATTATTTGAGACAGAGGCTCAGGGATGTAGGGATCAATCCAACGTTTGGGACCGTCTTGGGAACCTTTGTATATTCATCATCGGTACTCTCTGCAACACATTGCTGCAAATTACTACCAGAGGTATAAGAACAATGATGAGCGTATAATGGTTCTTCGCATGTACGCCTTTCACTCTAAAAATTATTAATTAACTTGCCTTTTATTATTAAGTCTTGTTAATTATTCCATATTTTTTTGAATAGGCAACACTCACCGAGTAGAGCTGGTTGAGGAGCTGCTAGAAGAGTTGAAAGTTATAAATCTGTAACCCCCGTAGCCCGGCCTAGACGGTTGACCCGAACTACGAAGATTACACGGGGAAAACCAAAGTAAACCCGAAAGTCAACCTTGATTAACGACCTTTTTTTTCCTTTTTAATCTTGTCTAGATGCACATTAGTCCTATATGTGATCACTCAAACACCATACTCAAAGATCACAAACATCAGAGATCAAACGGGGACCCAATTGAACAAATTACAATTTTAGGGACCAAATTGTAATTTCTGTTAAATATGAGGACTTAACCCAAATTAAAGTTACCATATTGCAATTAGTTAGGTTTCATGCTTCACTGCCAAATTTCAGCTCAAACGGACATCCCAAACTCATACAATTGCACAAACAAGATTCAGGACCAAAATGCAAGTTTTCAAAACATTTAACTGCCAATGTCAGCCCCCAACGGTCACCCGTTCCGAAACAGGCTTAGCCCGTTCCGAAACGCGGGGCCGTTCCGCAACGCGTACCGAAACGGGGGTCTGGCAGTAGCCTTTCCGTTTCAGAACGGTCCCTCCCGTTTCGGACGCCTGGGCTTGTTTAAGGCACCCGTTCCGAAACGGTATTGGCTGTTCCGAAACACCCTGCACAGCAAGCCTCAAAATGCATTCTTAAACATGCAATTAAACATAAAAGAGGCATACTTGCATCAACAATTCAACAACATGTCAACATACACGAAAAACCCCAATTTCAAGGTTAAGCTTCCAACACAAGCAACCATTTAAACAACATACTTCCAATTCAAACTCATAAGCCAAACCATGTTCCAACAACATCAACAACACAAAACCATACTTGTCCGAACATATACAAACACATACATCAACCCAAGAGATTCTACCCCATTGCCTTTATTAACTATAGCTATTAACCGAGACATACATCTCAAGTGGAGTCCTTCTTGAATCCCTTGCTCCTCGCTGTCCAAACTTCAAGAATCTGCATTGATGGACAAAAAGGAGCGTAAGCACATAATGCTTAGTGAGGAATGCTCAAAACCAAAACACCATCAATGCAGCGAGCCATAAATCACTTTTAAAACAAACTCGATTTGTTTACCAAAGCCATGTTTGAAAACCCCTTTTCAACAACAAGCTCAAAACCATGCATTGCACATACATGAAAACCAACCCTTAGCTTAGCATGCTAAGAAAACCTTTTCAAAGCACAACTTACAAAATCATCCATTTAGCCAAACCATGCATAAACACCATATGCAAGCTAAAACAAAACCTTGGAAAACACTCCCATTTCACAACATACCTTTCTTAAACTTGAAAGCCAAGTCAAGCAAGAATCTTTTAAAACCATTTCACAAACCAACCAACACATGCATTAAACCAAAGGCAACATATATGAACCACAACATCATCATCACATGCCTTTAAAAACAAGTCTTAACAAGACTCCAATGCACTAAAGATATTTCATGCTCACATGCATCATTTTCCAAATGATAATCAACACTTGTTCAACTTAACAAGTAAACATGCATTCACAAGCATTATACACTTTCCATGCAACCATGCATCTTTTCAAGCATCTCATGCAATTATGCATCAATTCAAGCATCCCATGCTTCATCACAATCAAGAACATCATATTGGCCTTCAAGTGATCAACCACATTCACTTTTCAACTCAACACCCAATCGGATACGCGGATTCCGAGCGTTGTCCCTACGCTCCATACACCCTACCAATCCAAGGTCTCCCAAATGGACTTTCAAACACCATTTGACCTCAACATCCTAAGGTTCCCATGTATGGACTTTTAAACACTATACAACCTTAGCTTTCCCGAGGTTCCCTTGTATGGACTTTCAAACACCATACAACCTCAACTTTTCCCTAAGGTTCCCATGTATGGACTTTCAAACACCATACAACCTTGACATGCACAAGGTTCCCATGTATGGACTTTCAAACACCATACAACCTTTGCATTCACCGATTGGTAGTTGTATAACATCACTAACGAGATCCGGGACACCCTACACAAGATCCACACATGGACTTAACACCGCCATTGTGATCTCAACAAGCACAAGGTTCTCACATATGGACTTTTAAACACCATATAACCTTTGCTCAACCAAGGTCCTCGAATGGGCAACACCTCCATTATGACCTCAACCATCTCGTTAGGATACTTGAAGGGAGTTTACCGGTCCACTCTTGACCACTCCACCTCCAAGGCGACTTAATTCACGGTGCACCCAATCCTATAGCCGGCTAACTATATCCGATCAAAGAACCAAGAACCACTTACATCACTTGCCAATATAACCACCTTACCACATTAGTCCAATGTTTCACATGCATAACCATAATGCAAAAACCATCACTTACCAACATTAATTCACTGTTTTAAAGCATTAAACAAAGCCATTGAACAACATGCAACACCATGTATCAAATCCACATTTTCAATGTATAAAACCAAGGATCTCTTACCTTGAGCATCCTTCACATATGGCTTTCAAAACCAGCATTAAACCATGCTAAAATATGCTTTCAAAACAGATTTAAACCATGCAAAACATATGCATTTCAATCATCAACCACAATTGCTTAAAAGCCAATTTCACAATCATAATTCAAGAGCGAAAATCCATTCACTTACTCTTGAGCTTAGCAAAGTTGTTTAGACTTACACTAAGCTCCCAAAAACCTTCAAACCTTGGTTCAAAAGCTGAAAACCCAACTTCACTCACCGATAACCAAAACAAGGCTAGCCACCAAGCCTTCCAAGCATCCGAAACCTTCCGCAACACCTCTAAAGCTCACGGATCAAACTCCCCTGTTTCAAGCACACAAAAACAGCACATTAATGCATCATTATGCATTAAGAACAGCAGCCACACAACCAAACTCGCTGCTCATCACACAACCAACAATTCGGCTACCAAACACAACCGAAATCACCTCCAAACACTACCAAAACTTAACCCAGCCAAGATCCATCACTTCTAACCATTTTTAAACATCAATTAACATCCAAAATGATCACAAACACGTCCCTATACTTCCAGGTATAACAGATCACCAAAAACACTCCAAAAACAACCAAAAACTCAAGCCAAACTTAGGAAATTCAACCTATCCGGGATTGCATTAATTAAACCTCAACTTCTAATCAATTTAGCATTCATTTAACATCATTTTGACACTTTAAAACACTGCCCAAACAGATCACACGAAAATTTCACCAAAAATCACCAAATCTTGCATTTTAAGCCAAAATCAAGATTTCAATTGAAAAGCCTTTAACAAAACACAAATCAAGGATTGAGAACTTGGGAATTTCAATAAAGAACTTGAAGTTCAGAGGAGAAGGACGTTCTTACCTCCAAACTTGAGTTTCTCCTTTTTAGAGCCAAAAAGCTTGATGAAACAACTTGCAAATTGAGAGGTTTTGTTGATGAGATGATTAGGAATCAAATGAGAGTTGAAATGAGTGATTTAGATTGACAAAATCAAAGAAGAAAATCTGGAGAATGTGTTTGGGTTGAGAGAAAATGAGAGAAAAGGAAAATTGAGAGAAAATATAAAAGTTAGTTATAAAATAGTAAAAATGATTTCCCTCCACTTTCTTTATGTTTTAAATCAGAATAAAACCTTAAAATATCTTAGAAAAATCTGGAGAAACTCTTTTTGGAATATTAGCTCCTTAAAGATTCAAAGTTTCAATCCTTTATAAAACTGTCACCGAACTTTCAAAAATTACATTTTGGTCACTAGCCAAAATGTCAACCTTACGAACCTCATTTTCCAAAATTGATTTCACAGTTCACTTAATTATATTAAAAGATGATTTTAGGACATTTTTCCATATTTTTAATGCAACCCGAACTAGGCTTTCCTAAATTCACTCTTATATATTCGATCAGCACTTTGACCAAACCGGTCAACGCCCAAAACTTCTGAGCCCAAAACCGGGGCGTTACAAAATCAATATGGATATGACTATCTTCTTGATATCCCAAGAGAGAAATGGTTACGATGTTATGATGAGGGTCGTCGATATGGTCACATGACGAAGTACTTGGCTGAGGCGATCAATTCGTCCCTGAGGGGAACGCGTCATTTACCTATCACATTAGTTGTGAAGGCAACATATTATTGACTGGCTACCCTTTTTGCAACCCTCCAAAAATAAGCTACAAACTGGATGGCAGGTGGCCACAGGTTCCATCCAGATTTCCAACAAAAAATTTGGATATATCGTGCGCAAGCAAACACCATGGGTGTCACATGCTTCTCTCGTCACGAACATCGCTTTATGGTTACTGAATTTTCACGACCTCTTGAAGGAATTATGCACCACAACTACATTGTTAATCTAAAAGAGCGAACATGCGATTGCGGAGTCTTCCAGACATTCAAGTACCCGTGTGTGCACGCCTTCACTGTATGTGCATCCGTTCATTTTGACGCAATGACACTCGTTGATCCTGTATATAGACTTGAAAACATTTTCAAGGTATAACGATCAGAGTTTCATCCGATCAGAAATGAATGTTATCGTGAAGTGGATAAAAATAAACATAAGATACTGTCAAATGAATCACCGCGACGCAACAAAAAAGGTCGCCCAAAGTCAAGTAGGATTCATTGTGTCGAGGATATGGTTCCTCAAGAACGAACCATCCAACCTAAGTTGTGTGGAAATTGTAAGAACCCTAGACACGACACTAGAAAATGTCCTTCTAGGAACCGCCCTTGGATCAACTAATTGTTGTTGATGCCGTTTTTGTCTGGGCTGAAATTGGTTGGGTCTTTAAAAACCCGTCAAGCGTTTGGAGTCGCCATCAGTCATTTTGGGTTGAGTAAGACCGAAAACTTATAACACTGGTTTGTGTTAACACCAAGATCGTCATTGGATTCGGGAGTCAGTTACGAGTGAGAAAGGTTATAACACCCCCACTACGCCCAAAATCGGTACCTAAGGGTTTTGGTTGTCTAAAAATAAGAAACTAAAAAAGGGGTTAATAGCACTACTAAAAAACTGCTAAAATAATGTAATATACTCAAAAATGCAAATGCATAAACTAAATCACACAAACAAAATAAATTAAAACAAAAAAGATAAATCCAAACTTAATCGAATAAATTAACATATAAAATCAAGTACAAAATATGCACCTAAATAGACCTAACCAATTATTATTAGAAACCAATTCACAAATTAAACAATCACCAAAGCCAATTAATTACCCAATCAAATGTGAAGCCAATTAAATGGTTTAATTATTAAATAATTTAGTGAACTAGGACTCAATTGAAATTAGTTTAAAACTTATGCATGAAAAATGACCTAAAAAGAAAGAATCTAAACTTATAATGACCTAAAGGTAATTAATCCCTAAGCCTAATGCATGTGTAAAGCAGAAAGCTTTATTAAAATGTGGGACCACACCTGTCTAAAAAACACAGTCTTAAGGCAGAACAAAAAACGGCTTGAGTACCTTTTTTATTACCATGTTATTTCACGTTTAGTATCAAATAAAACCAAAAAAATGTCGGTCTTTTGTATCAAACACAAACAATACTCTCTTATCTCATCTGTCATGCACACACCAGCCGCCGCCACTCACCCTCACCGGCGACGGCCGGAACCCGAAATAAGTGTATTTTCTCACCTTTTTTCCTTCCCTTTCTAGAGTTAGCTATTCAAATAAAGTAGTGAAATGATGCAAATCTAAAAAAAATAAAGTTCGAATTTTACTTTGCTCGAACACCAGAATCTGCCGTTGGATCACGTCGTTCTTGGCGTATGTCAGTCCCGGGGTTGTTGTTGGCTCTTCCACCGTTCGGATTCAGGTATTGTTGTTCCGGTCACCGGAAAAGGGTAGGTGACGTTTTGATTGCTTGCTTTTTCCTTCAATTTCAACACTGGAACTTTGTTATCTCTTAAGTCTTTCATTTTTTAGTTTTTTCTCCCCCTTTTAAACGGTGGTGGATGGGGTTTATATAGAGTTTAGATTTGGTGAGGGAATGGCTGGATTTTTAGGGATACGGGTAGTGTTTTAGTAGAATTTGAATTTCTTTGAAACATGGATGAGGTTTGATTTATTTGAAGTGGCTGAAAATGTGGTAGAATTTGAGTAAATTTTAAATTTTTTGATATTTTTAAAGGGATGAAAATATAGATTTTTAAGGACATTATTTGAGTTTGAATGGGATTCGGTTTGGATTTGGGTCTGGTCTCAATTTTGGGCTTCGGAGAAGATTTATTTATTCTTTTAATATTTAATGGTAAAAATTTGGTGTGCACAACTGCCCTTCTTTGTTCATTTCTCGGGTAAGAGGAATGTAGCAAAGACTAAAGCAACAAATTTTCCATTGAATATTAAACTTGCAAAGAGGACACCCCCGTTCATCCTACTAATAAAGATATGCACCTCGCTCGTCTCAAAGGCGCTATATGATGTACGTCGCTCGTCTCAATGGCATAAGGATTGAAGAATTCATTTCTCGATGTAAAATGCATCCCGCTCATCTCAAGGGCGCGTAAGATGTACCCCGCTCGTCTCAAGGGCACTGGGATTTGAGAATTCATTTCTCGAAGTAAAATGCACCCTGCTCGTCTCAAAGGCGTTGTAAAATGTACCCCGCTCGTCTCAAGGGCACTGTAATTTGAGAATTTATTTCTCGATGTAAAATGCACCCTGCTCGTCTCAAAGGCACTAGAATTTGAGAATTCATTTCTCGATGTAAAATGCACCCCGCTCGTCTCAAGGGCACTGTAAGATGTACCACGCTCATCTCAAGGGCGCTGTAAGATGTACCCCGCTCGTCTCAAGGGCACTGGAATTTTAGAATTCATTTCTCGATGTAAAATGCACCCCGCTCATCTCAAGGGCGTTGTAAAATGTACCACGCTCGTCTCAAGGGCACTAGAATTTAAGAATTCATTTCTCGATGTAAAATGCACCCCACTCGTCTCAAGGGTGTTGTAAGATGTACCCCGCTCGTCTCAAGGGTTTTGAGAATTCATTTCTCGATATAAAATGCACCCCGCTCGTCTCAAGGGCGCTATAAAATGTACCCTGCTCGTCTTAAGGGTATTGGAATTTGACTTATCTTATACACCTGCCTTGGTGAAAAATGTAAGAATGCACATGTTACTAATGCACATGTTTTTCATGAAAAATGCATACATACTCCTATTTTTAAATGCATATAACCTTTTTGCATAATATGTTTTAAATTTTGGGCTCTCATCTTCATCTGAGTCAATCTTCGCGCGATCCTGCCTTTTCTACTTCGTTATCGAGCTTCTTACATTTCGAGATTTTCATCATCATAGAAGGATACTTAGTGACATCTTTCATTTGTTTTTTAAACCTTTCACCATTTGAGTAGCATAGTGAATGTCATATTGAGATATTACGGACCCCGTCAAATAAGGAAAAAGTTCAATAAATATTAATAAAATGCAGAAATGTTTAATTATAAGCAATATAAAACACAAGATAATAAAAGATTTCCTCTTATTGAATGAAAATGGTATAAGCCCCAAGAACGAACAAGTGTTAAAAAAAGAAGAAAAAGAAAAAAGAAGAAGAAAAAAAACCCTCAGATATCAAATTTCGGAATTTCACTGCCAGTTCGCTCAAGAATCTCATTTGATTGTGGCTTCTACTAAGTAGAGCTTGAATTCTTCGACCAACCTCTAAAGAAAATGAATTGTCTCTGTACTAAACAAGACTTCAAAGAGAAGTCGTCGACTATAATTTAGCTCGTACCATTCGTTATGAACCATTTCCCATTTTTACCAAGAGGGCTCTTTCGGGTTTTCATCTCTTAGTTTTTCTTTTCTCTTTTTTACCAAGAGGTCCTTTTTGGGTTTTCACCTCTCGGTCTTTCTTTTTTTCTTCTTTTTTTACCAAGAAGGCCCTTTCGAGTTTTCACCTCTCAGTTTTTTCTTTTCTTTTTCAAAGTCTCAGGCGTTATATTTTTTCATTGAGTCAGAATTCACAGGATTTGGTAGCTCACTTCCATATATCTCAGTTAAGATCAATGCCCCTCCAGAGAAAGCTTTTTTTACAATAAACAGGCCTTCCCAATTTGTCATCCATTTCCCTCGAAAATCTCTTTGTATGGGTAATACATTCTTTAATACCAAATCTCCTTCACGGAAATCTCTAGGTCGGACCTTTTTGTCATGAGCCTGAATCATTCGTTTTTGGTATATCTGTCATGACATATAGCTTTTAATCTCTTTTCCTCAATCAAATTTAACTGATCGTATCTAACCTGGACCCATTCGGCTTCATCCAATTTGACTTCCATTAAGACACGGACTGATGGAATCTCTACTTCAACAAGTAAGATTGCTTCCATTCCGTAAACAAAGGAGAATGAAGTTGCCCCTATAGAGGTGCGTATTAATATGCGATATGCAAGCAAAGTGAAAGGTAACTTTTCATACTAGTCTTTGTAAGTTACTGCCATTTTCTTAACAATTCTTTCGATATTTTTGTTAGCTGCTTCGACGGCCCCATTCATTTTTGGGCGATAGGGTGCTGACTTGTGATGTTTGATCTTAAATTGTTCACATACCTCTGTCATCATTTTTTTGTTCAAATTTAGATCATTATAAGAGATAATCCTTTCTGGTATACCATACCGACAAATGATTTCTTTTTTTAGGAACTTTCACACTGTCGATCTTGTAACATTTGCGTACGAAACAGCTTCCACCCATTTTTTGAAATAATCAATTATCACAAAAATGAAGTGGTGTCCGTTTGATGCCTTCAGTGTAATTTGTCCGATCACATCCATGCCCCACATTGAGAATGACCATGGAGCTGTCATAACATGGAGAGGAGAAGGGGCTGTGTGGATTTTATTTCCGTGGATTTGACATTTATAGCATTTCCGAGCAAAATTGATACAATCTTTTGCCATAAATACCCAAAAATATCCCAACCTTATAATCTGTCGAGACATAGTGAGACCGTTTGCATGAACTCCACAAATTCCCACGTGGACCTCTTCTATTATCTTTTTTTCCTCATAAATCTCTACACATCCGAGCAATGTTTGATCGCTCGCTCTTTTGTATAGAATTCTTCCATCTAAGATGTATCTTGTAGCCGCTCTTCAGATAGTCCTTATGTCATTTTCAATTGGCCCTTCAGGGTATTTCTAATACTTAATGTATTGTAGAATTTTATAATACCATGTGCGATCATCCAACCCATCTTCAATTGCATAGTAACTGGCGGGTGAATCATAAATGCTCATTTGGATTGGCATTATATCGACTTTTTTGTAACACCCCAAATTTGGGCCTAGATGTTTAGAGTCCGAATCGGACCGGTCAGAAAACGGTTCGAGTCTTAAATGGGGTTTTAGGGAACACCTAGTTCGGGATGCTTTAAAAATATAGAAAAATATCTAAAAATCCCTATTTAATATATGAAAGGTTATGGTGGAATCAATTTTTCAAAATAAGGTTTGGAAATACTACATTTCGGTGTAGTGACCAAATCGCAGTTTTTGCGAAAGTTAAATAGTGACTGTTTTGTAAAGGATTGAAACTTTGAATCTTTAAGGAGCTAATTTTACCAAAATGTTTTCATCAGATTTTTCCTTAATTTGGGTGGTTTAATTAATGTTTTAATTAAAGGAAATGAAGGATAATTAATTTAGAAACTACCTTTGACTATTCATAACTACTTTTCACAAATTTTCTCTCAAATTCTTTTCAACCAAACACATTCTCTCCAGCAAATATACTTTGATTTTCACTTCATTTGATGAGATTTCAATCTTCTTTTGATTCTTAATCAATTCCTCATCAAATCCACTTGATTTCTACATTGAGTTTTCAAAAAAACTTGCCCAAATCAAGGAGAAATCATCCATTAGAGGTAATGTTTGTCCTTCTCCTCTAATGATCAGTTCTTTAATAAAATTCCCAAGTTATCAATCCTTTTTAATGATTTTTAAGTGGTTTTAATGTTAGAAACAAGAAATTGTCTTAAAACTCAAGATTTTGGAAGAGATCTTGAAGATTTTCGTGGTGAATGATTGGGCTCTATTTTGAGATGGTTTTCTAATGTATTTTGGATGTTAATTGATGTTACAAATGAGGTTTTATCAATCAAATCCTGAATAGGATTGTTTTCCTAAGTTTTGCTTGTTAGAATGATGGTTTTTGGGGTGATTTTGGTGTTCTGTCATAGCTGGAGGTATAAGGACGAGTTTGTGGTGGTTTTTGATGTTAATTGATGTTTAGAAATGATTAGAAGTGATAGATCTTGGCTGGGTTTTGTTTTGGAAGAGTTTGGGGGTGATTTCGGTTATGTTTGGTAGCCGAAATGTGGTTTTTGAGTAGAGCAACGAGATTAGGTGTGTGGCTGATGATTTCAATGCATGATGATGCATTAATCATCTGCTCTAATGTGTTTAAAACATGGGAGACATCTTCGGACACCTTTGGTGTTGATCCGGAAGCTTAGATAGCGTTTTGGCGAGCAAGCGAAACGTAATCGGTGAGTGCGTATGGTTTTAAAAGTCCTTGAGGGATAAAGAATCAAGGTTTGGGGATTTAGAAAAGGTTTAAAACACCTTCCTAAGTCCAAAAGTAAGTATTGGCTAGATTGATCTCATAGATGTGGTGATTTCCCTAACATGCTTTTACATGCTCATGGTTTGAGATTGATAAATTCCTACTGTTTTTATGCATATTTTATAGCATGAGATGATGCTTGAAATGATTTCATAAAGTAACATGTTGTATGATTGAGATTTGAGCTTTTGTTTAAAGCATGGCAAATGTTATAGTTTTGAAATGAGATGAGAATGTTTTGAGAATTGTTGCATGGAAAACAGTAGGTGAGATGATGTTTTGACTTAATATATTGGCATAGATATTGAGATACTTACCGGATATAATTGATCGATCAATAGGATGAGAGTGCACTATAAACTAAAAATTCGTACGTGCTCTTTGGTTAAGCCAAAGGGAGAGAACCGATGATTGGCATTCCATCGGGTAGGACTTGGTGAAATACCCAAGCTTTGTGGTGATGAGAGATTCCTCCATGTGAGTACGGTGATGTGAGATTCCACCGAAAATTATGTTGCTAGACGAGTGAGTACGGTGATGGTAGATGCCACCGGAAGTGTCTAGTGAGATGTCCACATATCCGAGTAATAATGAGATGTAAAATGCCAATATGAAATGATTTTTGATTCACATGTACCTTTGATGAAATGATTTATGCTATGAGAAATGCATATGAGATTTGTATTGAAATGCTTTGGCGTTACAAGCATGAGTATGGCTTTGGCATGAGTATGGCTTTGCCATGAGTTTTGCATTGGTTTAAATGCATGAGATAGAATGAAGGTACATGTGTTTTCAATGTGAAGTTGCTTTAAATGGTTTTCAAGCATGAGATAGAATGAGCATGTTGTTAAAAAGCTTTTGAGGATGTGTTTTCAAGTTATGCATTATTGTGTTGGTTTCTATAGAGCAAGCCTCACTAAGCATTTGTGCTTACGCTCTCTTTTACCAATAATGTAGATAATTGAGGAGTTTCCGGGCACCAAAGAGGATAAGATCATCCAAGGAAGTACAAGCTCACGTATGGTGAAGTTTTCATACACTTTAGTTTTGATATAATGGCAATGGGAAACCAAGGTTGTATTTGGGAGATATGTTTGAACTCCCTAAGTTTGAGGCATGTTTATGTTGGCATTTTTGGGTTGTAAGTGGCCTTAAATGTTTTTTTGAGGTTGTATTGCTTATATTGGTTTTGAGATTAGGGAGCATGCCTTTAGATTATGTGATTTTGTGTTTGATGCCATGCTTGTGCTAGTAAGTCCTAAATATGTTCCTTATGTGTAAAATGGTTTGCTGGTATGATTTGGGAATCTTTGAAGCATGTTTAATGGGTTAAAGGATGAAAAACCAGCTATATCTGCTGTTTCTAGGCAAGGTGTATCGAAACACCCTCAGGTGTTTCAAAACGGGGGCCTGTAATGGTCTTAGTGTTTCGAAACGACTGAGGTTGTTTCGAAACAGTTTGGCTACTGGAATGCCATGTTTCGATACTGGTCTCGGAACATAACCGCGTACCGAAACGGTCAACACCGTTTCGATACGTGCGTTTCGGTACGGTGGGTAGGCGTTCCGATACAGTTGACCGTTGGATGCAGATTTGAATTGCTTTGAGTTTTCTTGCTTTACATTTTAGTCCTAAATATTGTGGATGCAATTGCTTGAGCTTGGAATGTCTAATTAAGCTGAAATTTGGCAGAGAAGCATGTAACATGATTAATTACATATTGGTTATCCTAAAACCAGTGAAGTCCCTCTAATTTGCAAAAATTACATTTTGGTCCCTAAACATGATTAAAGTGCAATTGAGTCTCTAAATGCGTTCCAATTGTTGTGCATTGTTCTACTGTGTCTCGTGGGTTTTTACATAGGCTTATTGCGCATCTAGACAAGTTTAAAAAATAAAAAAAAGGATCGTGAATCAAGGTTGACTTTCGGGTTGACTTTGGTTTTCCCCGTGTAATCTTCGTAGTTTGGGTCAAACGTCTAGGCCGGGCTAAGGGGGTTACATTTTTATTTGACTTGAATGCTGTTGTTAGAGTTACCAATGTGTCATCCATTTGATTATCTTCTCGGGGGAAGTAATGGAAAGATATTTTCTCAAATCCTTCTATTAATTTAAGAATGAGTTTGCGATACTTGACCAATTTTTCATCTTTTATTTCCCACTCTTCACGGAGTTGATAGATCATCAATGTTGAACCTCCATACACTTCAAGATCTTTGATCTTTCGATGGATGACTGCGCGTATTCCCATGATACATGCTTCATATTCTACCATGTTATTGGTACATTCAAAATTTAATCGACCAGTAAAGAGGTAATGATTTCCTTTTGGAGAAATCAGGATTGCACCAACACAGCGTCCGAGTGCATTTGAAGCTCCGTCGAAGTTCATTCTCCATGAATTTTTAGTGGAAGATCCTTCCTCGCTAGTAGTTAAACACATTAAGTCCTCATCGGGAAGGTCAAAACTCAAAGGTTCATACTCTGATAATGTGAGGCTTGCTAGAAAGTCTGCGATGGCACTACCCTTGACGGGTTTCTAACTTACGTATTTAATGTCATATTCAGAATGTAGGATTTTCCATCGAGCCATTCTCCTTGATAGGGCTGGTGATTCCATCATGTATTTTATGGGATCTAACTTTGCAGTAAGCCATGTTGTATGGTATAACATGTACTGACGAAGCCTACGAGAAGTCCAGACCAAAGCGCAGCATAACTTCTCGATGGAAGAGTACCTTGATTCACAATCGATAAATTTTTGCTGAGGTAGTAGATAACCTGCTCTTTTCTTCCGGTTTCGTCATGTTGGCCCAATACACAACCCATAGAGTTCTTAAATACAACTAAATACATAATCAAGGGTTTGCCCGGTACAGGAGGAACCAATACAGGAGGATTTGTTAAGTATTGTTTGATCTTATCAAAGGCTTCTTGGCACGTTGAATCCCACTCACTTGTATTATGCTTCCTTAGGAGACGGAATATGGGATCACATTTATCAATTAATTAAGAGATGAACCGAGAAATGTAATTTAGTCTTCCTAAGAAACCACAAACTTCCTTTTGAGTGCGAGGAGGCAGAAGCTCTTTAATGGCCATGATTTTATCGGGGTCTACCTCAATGCCTCGCTTGCTGACAATTGAAATTTCCTCAAGTGTTCAAAGAGTTTTCTAAGGTTTGTGATATGCTCTTCTTTAGTGCGAGACTTGGCAATCATATCATCCATATAAACTTCGATTTCTTTGTGCATCATATCATGGAACAATGTCACCATGGCCCTCTGATACGTTGCCCCTGCATTTTTTAGGCCAAAAATCATCACTCTGTAGCAAAACGTGCCCCACTCTATCACAAATGTGGTCCTTTCTATATCTTCGTGAGCCATCTTGATCTGATTGTAGCCCGAGAAGCCATCCATGAATGAAAACAAGTAATTCTTAGTGGTGTTGTCTACCAACGTGTCTATGTGTGGTAGAGGGAAGTTATCTTTAGGGTTGGCCCGATTGAGGTCACGATAATCAACACACATTCGCACCTTTCCATTTTTCTTTGGTACTGGAACCACATTAGCTACCCATTTTGAATATTTGGCCACTTGTATGAATCCAACATCATATTGTTTCTGAACTTCCTCTCTTATTTGGAGTAACATCTCTGTCCTCATTCTTCTAAGCTTTTGTTGCATGGGTTTTCATTCTGCCTTTAACGGAAGCTTATGTGTCACAATGTTTATATCTAGTCCAGGCATATCTTCATAGGTCCAAGCAAACACATCCTTGTACTCCTGCAGTAAAGAAACAAGATTATCCCTAGCGGTTGAAGAGAGGAAAGTGCCAATATTCACATTTCTTTTTTTATCATCGGTTCCCAAATTTACTGTTTTTTTTTCACTTCTTGATGGGGAAGAATCGTCTTATCCTCGTATTCCATCAGTCTGAGTAAATCCAAAGACAACTCACACTCTTCATAGTTGTTGTCAAACTCATGCTCTCCAGAGCATACACCCCGCTCAAAATTGACTCTTGAACTTGTGGCTATGTCATTCATGTAATTGATATCCGAGGACATGCAAATGTGTAAGAGGTAATATATATTTGGAACCAAAAAGAAAAGAAAATTTAGAATGCTTTATGACTAAGAGAGGAAAGAAGAAGAAAAGAAAAAAAAGAAACAAATGGTGGAACCCACAATAGAAGAGAAATGTGCATTCATTTATTTAATTGAAAAACAATTGATTCCTAAATGGGGCCCTTACAATAAATCCCAATGCTTTTGGGCTCAAGCAAATAGGTAAATTTGTCAAGGTTTTAGAAACAACGGGGAGTTCTTCAGAGGTCTAATTATTCAAGACACACCCTGGTAGACATGGGCGAATCTTTGACCGATTCACTGCGATTTCATCCTCATCCCCGACTGCGTTGATGCTCAACTCTTGGATCCTTTCCAACGGTGTCATTAAAGCTTCTTTATTCTCAGAATGAATGTGCCCCCGGACACAAAGGTTTCAAAAGTTTGGAGAAATTGCATTGGTTCATCTTCAATACTCTGCCCAATTAGCATAGCCATTCTTTGTTCTCTATTCTTCAGAATATGTTTCATCTTTTGGCGCAGGTCATGCTTGTATCCCACACCACTTCTATCGTACTTTATAGATGGCTGGAGTGCTGCATGCATTCCTTATAAAAATTTCCCAAGGCCTTTTCCTACTCTAGCTCCCTTTCCTACCGTGAGCTTTACTCCCATCATAGTATTCCTTGAGAGCCTGGGCTTCAGAATCTTCCACCATTCAGAGACAAAAGTTGTATTTACAAACTCGAGTGATCAAAATGTACACTTAACTGCATTCTCATCCATATCAATGTAAGTGGCACCAGTTGATGTGGATGCGATAATGTCTTCTTCGGCACCCACACTCACGAGGCGCCCATCAATCACAAACTTTACCTTCTGATGTAGTGTAGAAGGTACTGCTCCAGCAGCGTGAATCCACGGACGTCCTAATAAACAATTGTAGGTAGGCGTGATATCCATAATTATAAATTCCACATTGTATGTAGTTGGTCTGATTAAGAGCGGGACACCAATTTTCCCAACCACTTCTCTTCTAGTTTCGTCAAATGCCCTCACTGAAGTATGGCAAGGCCTCATGTGACTCTTTTCCACTGGAAGCCGATTTAATGTGGTCACGGGCATGACATTTAAAGCAGACTCATTGTCAACTAGGACATGCAATAGTATATATCCATTGAAATGAGTTGTTATATGCAGTGCCTTGATGAATCCCATCCCATCAGGGGGTATCCCATCTTTGCTAAAAGAGATAAAATTATCGGCGTGTAAGTTGTTCACCAATCTATCCAACTTTTCCACCGATATATCATTTCAGACAAAAGTTTGATTTATCACCTTTAGGAGGGCATTTCTGTGGAGCTCCGAACTTAGCAGCAAAGTCAACATAGAAATGCGAGTTGGTTGTTTGTGTAGCTGTTCAACTACACTATACTCGTTGTGTTTAATAAACTTCAGGAATTCACGTGCTTCTTCCTCTTTCATAGGTTCATTGATCTCTGGTGTTCCTCCATTCAACGGAAACTTGTCTTTTTTCTCAGCATCCCTTACTTCCATTGGTTTTGAAGCGTTAGAGAGTAATATCTCTCGCGACGAGTAAAGTTTCCTGCCCTACTAACTCCTGCAACTTCAGAATTCTCATTCTTTGGAATAGTCATGCTAGAACCATAAACCCATGACACTTGATGACTGCTTTAGTATGGAAAAGAAGACGAAGCCTCAATCACAATTCGAGGCGGGGGTTGCTTTGGTCTTTCTTCTTTCACTTGTGGCTAATTAATGACGAAAGGCCATACGTAACCCTTCTTGGACGGTTGTTCTTCCAGTACAAAAACGTCTTTCATTTCCTGACTTTGTTCAAAGAATTCTATTTCTTTATTGTCCATCAGATTCTAGACAATCATTCTAAACTGATCACAACATTGAATTTCATGACCTACTTATCCATGATATTCACAGAAAACCTCTTCACTGCTCATGAAAACTTCAGGTTTAGTATCCACCAATCCTCTTTCTGCCATCTTCTTCCAAACCCATTTTAATGGTGACAACACTTAAGATCTGCTTCTCTTGATCTTGTTCCCGCCATGGTCAAGCACTACATTAACCCTCTGTTCATCATGAGTCAGTAGATGGTTGTTGGCAACATTGGGTCCTTTTGGCACATTGACTTGAATCACATTCTGATTTATTAAGTGTTGAAATCTTCTATTAAAAGCTGTACAATTTTCAATCGAGTGCCCTCGGAGTCCAGCATGGCAATCGCAATGCGCAGAAGGATCATACCATGATGGGTACGGTGGTTGAAATGGTGTGAGAGAAATAGGAGACACCAATCGTTCTTCCAAGAGGTTATCATACAGTTCTTTGTAAGAGATTGAGATGGGTGTGAAAGATTCCTTCTCCCTGTTGGTTTTTGATTACTTAGGCTCTCACTGTTGACCTCGTGAGCCTGAGGACGTCGTGGCAGACTTCGAATACCCTATAGAATATGTTACTTGTGGAAAAAATTGATAGTTGGAGTATGAATGCCTGTTTTGCCCCACCATGTGGACTTCGTTTCCCCTTTTCTTAGCATATGTTTTCTTGGAAGCTTCAAGATCATTTAGCTTCCCACTTTTAATGGCACGCTCAATCGCTTCGGTAAAAATTTGGTGTGCAAATTGTAATTGTAACTCTAATGTTTTAATCCTAAATAAAATTATAAACCTTCGAAGCTACATTTTCTAAGCACTATTGTAAACATGTGTTCTCATACTACCACGTGAAGGTTATATAACAAAAACGAAACACGATCATACACTAGAACAACAAAATCGACTAAAACATGAATATTGACTCATGTTTCCATTTTCTTAATGCATAGGAATATACCAAGATAACATTTTAACACAATTTCTACATTCTTTAGGATGCCTTATACGCGCCAATTTTTGCACCGTTGTAAACATGTGTTCCCGTACTACTACGTTAAAGTTAAATAAAAAAACCATGAAATTACCATAAAATCAACTCAAACATAACTACTGACCCATGTTTTCATTTTCTTTATTCAAAGAAACATGGCAATGTAGCATTTTTAACGTGATTTATACACCGTTTCAGATGCCTTATATACGCTGGTTTTTACACCATTTTGAAGATATGCATCACTACTATGAGGTAAAAGATCAAAACCATGAAAAATTATCCCCCTAGACCATGTAAATTAACCATAAACAACCCTATCGACCCACGTTCCCATTTTCTTCATGTAAAGAAACATGATAAGGTAGCGTTTTTAACGCGATTTATACATAGTTTTAGATGCCTTATATACGCCAATTTTTACACCATTTTGAAGAGATGCATCACTACTATGAGGTAAAAGATCAAAACCATGAAAAATTATCCCCCAAGATCATGAAAATTAACCATAAACAACCATATCGAGCTTTGTTTAATCAACAAAATTAGGCAAAAGCCGCGTTCTTCAAAACACGACTTCTGTATATTTCTCGATAAATTCATGATGAGTCGTTTGAAATTCTCATGGAATTTGCGTCCTGTAGAACACGACTAATATTTATTTTTTTTTTAAAAATTAAATATCGGATAATATAATCTACATCGGACCAAAATTGTGCCCTGTAGAACGCGATTATGAATATCGCACCCTGCAGAAAGCATTTTACCCTGACGTGGGCCGAATGGTGGGTATTTTTCCAAATGTTCTTCTAAGGGGGGTATTTTTCCAGATAAATTTCCAAAAGGGAATATCTTGCCAAAATACCCTAGTTTTTAACGGTCAGTGATCAAAATAGAAAAGTAAGGTTATATTTTTGACAAAAAAATTAATTTGGTGATTTAAATAAGAAAATGGATATAATTTGGTGACTATCAGTGTAGTTTCTCCCTAAAAAAACTCAGACAAAGTTGGCATATCTGTTGAAAGCTTAAAATGACACTCACAAAAAAACTGATTGGAAGGCTTAAGGCTTATTAACAAAGAAGCTGATGTACATGGTGGACCATCAACCAAATGAAAGAATAATCAACAATCTTGCTAGCATAGCTACCGACCGCTTCTTTACCTTCATTAACCCTTCAATTTCGTTTCCTTTACCTATGTTATTTACTAGGTTTGGTTTAATTGTGTTATAACTCTATAGTAATCTAGGCTCACTTATTCATAACAAAGGTCCTCTGATGTCTGAAAAGATATTTTCCATCTTCAAACGTTCCACAATAATACCTTTCAGAATCGTCTTTAAAAAGCCTCAAGAGCTCATCCAAAGCTTACCTCAGCATACCCTTTAGTTGACATTCATCTTCATAAGACGAAGGTCAAATATGTCTCTCAAGTTATTGTCTAATGCACATACCTACTCATCAAGCTAGGAAGTCAAAAGGCATCAATCCATGAGGCTTAGACTCTACACTAATCATTAAAGGTCGTCAGCTACCCTCTTTAAATACTCCAAGAAGGGACCGACAAAGGAGAAAACAAAATAACTCTAAATAAACTCTCTCATATCTCATTAACCCCACGATAGGGCATCCAGCCTCACCTCAATTACCATCTTTAACTCCAACCATCATTTACCACGACTCTCTATCCCAAACTCTAAATAAACTCTCTCATCTCTCATTTGGCAAATTGGATACTGTAGCGACGTTTTTTGTGAAAACATCGAGGTATTGTTACCATTTTGCTCCCGAGTCACTTAGAAGAATCAAGTTTTAATTCAAATTGAAATTTTAAAGGAAATCGATTAAACTAGAGTCACCACCGACCATTTTAAAAGGTAGACCGGACACCAAAGATAAAAGCAGAGATTTTAAAAAGGTTTGGGAGTCGGTTACACGCAAGGAAGGATGAGCACCCCCATCGTGCCAAAAATTGGTACCAAAATTATTGCCGCTTAATTAATATTAAACTTTGTAAATTAAAGTGATGAATCGTATCGAAATTTGGTTATACGTGTGAGTAGATTTTAAAAGTCTTAATATCAATACCCTGTCTCTATTTGCCTTTACTGAACCTCTCTTTCGCTTCTTCTTGAAGGGAGATAATAACTTACATTGGTCATAATATCAATACCCTACTTAACCAGGGCTTAACTGTTGCTTCTTCTTGAACTCTTCCTATTGAATTGTTGCCTTGTACCCTTGGGTTGACTTTTGGTCAAAGTCAGACGGTTTAAATGCCACATTTTCCTTTCTTCTTCTTTCTTCTTTATTTTTCTTAGGCACCCTTCTATCTACATTACCTTTTTGTCGAGTTTGAGTTCAGATGACACTCACTATCACATTTTGGTGCGCGCTCACAACGCGGCGCATGCGATCATTCTCGGGACATTCCCTCCACTAAGATGCTTAGATCCCGAGGTTAACTTCCGTTCCTTGATTTTCAACGTCAAATTTTCTTCCCTCATGTTCTATTTTGACCGTAACAACACTTCTTAGCGAAGGTTGACTTCATAAATTGATATTTCACCGAAGGCAATCTTGACATTTCAACTGGTGGTATTCTTCGTCTAGTAGCAATGTTTGAACCTCCGAGGGTGCCCCTTCGGGTACTACTGGATTAGGAAGGTCAATCCACTTGTTCATTCCAATATAGAAGACTTATGAAAATGATAGGGTAAAAATAATTTTATTATGTATGTATATACATTTTAAAGAATCACGACAAGTGATATTTAAGAAAATCAAGTTTTAGGTTTTTAAAAAAGGTCAACCTGAGTGACATTTTTCAAACGTTGCGGGGATACACATATGAAATCCTTTCTGGGCTATTAGGCTTCCGAGAGGAGCGACTCTTATACTTAGTTTCTACCCAATTTAAAGGTGGCTCTCTTTAACTCACTAACTCATCGTGCCTCATCCTTCCCTCTTTTATGATCTCAATCAAGCATTAGAAGTGTGGCAATCCTTGAAGAAAGGTTAACCCCAATAGACGGGATGTGATCTGAAGACAAATTCATCCATCCGTGTATGGTCCAAATGGTCTTTTGAGGCTTGTAATGTAGGTTAAGGCTCACGGCTACGAAAGAAAGGGTAAATGGGCCCAAACAAGTGTTTAAGGGTGGTGAAACCAAGGATCAATTATTGCAACTGAAAATCTACCGTCTTATCTGAATATGCTCGGATGAAAAACATTTCCCTTTTATTTTCGGATCGCTCTAGACTGCCCATTTTTAGGTTTTCACCCTAGAATTCATTTCCATTCAAGTGTAGTTTCGGATCAACTTGCACTTTCGCATTATATTGATGCATGCTTCCATTCAAAGGCAATCAAACTCTCAAAGATTTTCTAAGTAGAGGTCTATTTGGGTATGGGATTCCTATAGCTCCTTTCTCTATTTACAAATCCGTCTTTTTCAAACTAGCCTCTATTTCTGATTTCTCCAACGTTCACGTTGGTAACTTTCGACGTTTCCTTTCTATTTGAATGAGGAGTTCATATAGCCTTTTCCTCTATTTACAAAATTGCGCTTCTCAATTTAGCATCTCCACTTTTGATTCCTTCAACTTTCACGTTGGTAACATTCAACTTGGTTTGAGTTGGCTCTTCGAACACGAATTTTCTTTTCGTCATTTCCTTTGTTAGATCTTTGAGCACGAACTTTCCTTTCTTCATTTCCTTTGTATGTCTTTCGCTAAAAAAAGATCAAGTATTCCAAGTATCCACTCTCCTTTATTGCACCCTATATAGCAGGAATAAAACCAAAAATCTTTCACTTGTCCATAAACTTTCATCTTCTTTACCCCCGGTGTGGAGGTGATCCTTGGTTTGAGTTTAATTGAAAGAAAATTTTCAGGCTCAAATGGGACTGCAAAGGATATTTTTATTATTTTCTTATTTTGTGAAGGGAAAATGAAGGAATGTCAAATGTCCTCCCATACGTGGATATCAAAAATAGTCTTCAGAGGTAGATGTTTTGGGGTTATCGCTTCATTCAAGGACCTTGAACAACAATGCCCGAGAGGGAAAATTCACTCAATGGAAGTGGCCCATTATTCCTGAACACTCATTGTCATTCTTCCCTTGGCCTAAGTAGAAAAAAGGGTTTTCGTATTTATAGTGTCCTCACAACATTCGGTTTTTCGAAAAAAATTTCTTTTTAAATTGAATTAAAGTTAATCTTACAAAGAGTATATATGTGTGTAATTGGAAAACAAGAGTAAGCTTATAATAGTAAACAATAAATGAAATGTTTAAAGAATCAAAGAATGCAAAAATATTTTCAAAATGAATTTTTGTTATGATAAAAAAATCTACAACTTAGCTTATTTCTTTTGCATTTTCCCAAATGCACAGGGATCAACGGTTTTGAATTGCCTTTTACTGGTAGTCGTTTGCTCCGGGCTAGTTGTACCATTCCCCTGGGTACAATCAGTTTTCACCAATCATGAGAATTGGATTTTTGCAAAGGATTTATTTCCCTTCGACCATTCTTAAAAATGGATTTTTCGATGGACATTTGAATTATCCATTGTCTTAAACTTTACCGTATTTAAGCACGTTGTGCCAACATTTATGTCGGACTTGCCCAAACATCGCTTCTTCTTTCATGAAGCGATGTAATGTCTCCAATTCACTTTTCTTGAATCAAGACTTGCATTTTTTTCCCAAATGCACAGGGATTAACAGATTTGAATTGCCTTTACCGGTAGTTGTTTGCTCCGGGCTAGTTGTACCATTCCCCTGGGTACAATCAATTTTCACTAATCATGAAAATTGGATTTTCGTAAAGGATTTATTTTCCTTATATACAATATTATCTCCCTTTGATTCTGAAACAAATGTTCTCGAAGCTATTCGAGCTTATCCATCCTAGTCACTAGGTCATTCATGCTTTTAAAGTTGTACTAGCTTGAAACCGTTCCCTTGTCCATTCTCCCCCCCCCCCCCCCCCCCGCCTCTCTCTCTCGGATGAGTGTTCTCCCCGATTAGCAATGGGCGTGATGCAATGAATGCATTGTGGATTTAAACAAAACTTTTAGTGCCCAATTAACAATGAATGTATAATTAACGATGTGAATAATTATGTTATGAAATGATGTATGAACAAATGATGCAATGAAATATGTGCACATATGTATGCGAATGAAAGGTGTTGGTCCTATAGGTGATTTCCCTTAGGTCAACTTTCATTTGAAAGTAAAGGATGTCCCTTTTTACAAGCTAGTCATAGCAAATTCCTACAAATACGCCTCCGCTTGCGAAAAAAAGATGTTGATCTGATAGGCGGTTCAACTCTTAAATTTTGTGATGTCTTGAGTATATCCAAACTTGCTTGACTTTCTTGGGATGGAGAAAGGCTGTGTATTCTTCAACGGTGGACATTAGATCTTCTATAAGTATAACCTGGAACTACGTGTTCACTCGGTAGACTGTCCCCTTGATCTTTCTTATTCAACTCTGACTAATGTCGGACTTGCGAATTGACATCATCCTTTTTAGCAACCTCCCGTCCATAATGATAGCTCTTAAATTGGGTAAAACCACATTGACTCAACACCTTTGAAATCGTGAAATATATGCAAAAGAAATGCAAAAGAGCACAAAAGAAATGCGTTAGTGCCGGATAAACATGATTTAACATAATAAGCATAAGAGAAACAAATCAAGCATTAAGCAAGCAACCATACTTGTCTAGCACACCTATGTTATCTGCATGGCTCTAAAGGGTGGGTATTCTAAGTTCGCTACATGCAATTTTTGTTCTAGGAGGTACTCAAATTGTCCTTTAGCTATATCCGCACAGAGAAGCGATATTCCCACGAAGATATAGGGTATTCGAGCCCCGAAAGTACTTACTAGGCCCATACTGAGGAACGGTATCCCCACGAAAGCACTAACGTTTCCCCCCAACTTAGACAAACGAGTTTATATGTCCAATTTTAAATACTTTTAAAATAAACTCACATTTATAAACAAATATCGATTGAATTGATCACTTTAATTCGCAACTTCCGATATTAATTAAGCGGTAAGGTTTTTTTTGCTTGACTCTCTTTTTTTGTTTTTTTGATAATAAAAATTTTTGTCGCCAGCGGAGTCGCCATGCTGTAGCGACTTTTTTTGTGAAAACATCAAGGTATCGTTACCCCTTTGCTCCGGTGTCACTTAGAAGAACCGGGTTTTAATTCAAAATGAAATTTTAAAGGAAATCGATTAAACTGGAGTCGCCATTGTCCATTTTAAAAGGTAGACCGGACACCGAAGATAAAACCATAGATTTTAAAACGGTTCGGGAGTCGGTTACACGCGAGGAAGGATGAGCACCCCCGTCGTGCCCAAAATTGGTACCAAAATTATTACCGCTTAATTAATATTAAACTTTGCGAATTAAAGTGACGAATCGTATCGAAATTTGGTTATACGAGTGATTAGATTTTAAAAGTCTTAATATTCGAGAAGGAGCGTCTGAACCACCACCATTACGACTGGTACTGGCCTCGTTTATTCTCGAATAAAAAGACGTCGCATTACATTTTATATTCCGAATGCAACTTATGAGAGTACATAAACAAGACATAAAATTGTACGAATAATCAAACAAAATATAGAACATGAAAAAAACATAAAAAGGCAAGTACGCATATGATATGTTTTGGCATAAACATCTTTAACTAACATGATAACATATTTTAAAAAGGACGAACATGGCTATATAATGTGAAGGCATATATACTAATATGATAGAAAATGCTAAAATCAATAGTGCACTTACTAACCATTGTCACATACTACATGATTCTGAAATAAAGAAAATCACAAGAAAATTGGGCAACCAAAAATGTACATTCATATCACATTACCAAGATAACCACATTATTCCAATGTATGTTGATCATAACAAGTAAATGAATAAATAAAAGGAAGACACATAATAAATTAAAACATGATAATGCATGTGAGCAATTTGGTATTTGTTTGAAAATTTGCAATTTGGGACCAAAACTTAACAAACGTTAAATCTTGGGGTTGGAAATGAGTTGAAACAAAAATAAAATCAAAGACACGAAAAGGGACGAAATTGATAAAATTTTCAAAATCAGTGGCCAGAAAATCGGGTTTTTTTAAAGGTCTGGAAAATCGATTCAAAAATATAGACGGGCTTAAGACGAAATATCCCCAAAATTTTTAGAAAACAAATCGACGGGTAGAGGGGTGAAAATGAATGGTTTCGAAAACATAGAAGGGCTTGAGATGGGATTTGAAAAGAACAAAATGGCTCGGATGGGGATTTCAAAAAGGCGGAATGGCATGAGAGGGATTAACCCTATTTTGAAATGTTAAAATCAGAAAAATGCCCCAAAATTTTCTCCTTTGGGTAAAAACGGATCTTTTGAAAAATCAGAGGGCAAATCCCCCTTTCCCGAAACAACCAGAACCCGAAACAACAAGAAAATAACATAGATAAAAATCCTAATAATAATAATAATAATAATTATTATTATTATTATTATTATTATTATTATTATTATTATTATATGCATTTCTTTTTTTCTTTTTTTTTCTCTTTTTTTTTTCCTTTTTTTTCTTTAAATTACGTAACAACCCAATATAAGTCCATTAATCATCATAAAACAAAGAGGGTTCAAGGTCCGGACAAAATTAATGATTACAGATACAATTAAATCTAGCTAATCCAAAATTCTTTGGTGTTGCTGATACTCATTGGGCGTTTTTGTTTGGAGCAATAGTTTGGAATCTTTGGGGTGCTCGAAACAGAAAGATTTTTGAACCAGAGCTAATTGATGGAGGCTCTATCCTTGAGTGTAGCCGACGCCTTGCATTGGAGGCGTATCATGCAATTGAAACTACAAAAGCGCAATATCGCTTCAATTCTGATGCGCGGCAGCCGCATGTACAGTGGACTCCTCCGAGGAGTGGTGTTTGGAAACTTAATGTTGATGGTACGCGAAGTACATCCTATGGATGTTCCTCATGTGGTGGTGTCATCAGAGATTCAAATGGCATATGGATTGCTGGTTTTTCAAAGTTTATTGGCAAATGTTATGCTTTGGAAACTGAATTTTGGGTTGTGCTTGAGGGCTTGGAGTGTGCTCTACGATTGAATGCCGAGTCTATTGTGGTGGAATCCAGTAGTTTGGATGTGGTTCGTGCTTTACAAAATGCTGGTGGGAGGAGCCCACAATCCTCTTTACTAGAATCCATTCGTGTTCTACTTCGGAGACGATGGAGTGTTGAGTTTCGACATGTTTTTAGGGAGGGTAATCGCGTTGCTAATGCGATGGCAAGGTTATGCTTTTGAAATAGTTTTGAGTCACGAATTTATATGTATCCTCCAGATGCGGTTTTGAATACCTTGCATGCTGATTATTGTAGCTAGCCTTAGTTTTGCTTGGTTGTGTAATTTAGGGATGTAAAAACAGGTCAACAATTGGGTTTCAGGTCGGGCTCTGTCAGGTCGGGTCAAATCGGTTACAGGTCATTTCAGGTCATTTTTTGTTTTGACTCGATTCGGTTCGGGTTCGGGTTCATTTCGGGTCGGGTTCATTTCAGGTCGGGTTCAATTCAGGTCGGGTTCATTTCGGGTCGGGTTCATTTCAGGTCGGTTCATTTCAGGTCGGGCCAAAACGGTTAATTGACAGGTTGATTTCAGGTCGGTTTCGTTTCAGGTCGGGTTCATTTCAGGTCGGTTTCGTTTCAGGTCGGGTTCGTTTCAGGTCGGTTTCGTTTCAGGTCGGGTTCGTTTCAGGTCGGTTTCGTTTCAGGTCGGGTTCGTTTCAGGTCGGTTTCGTTTCAGGTCGGGTTCTTTTCAGGTCGGTTTTGTTTCAGGTCGGGTTCATTTCAGGTCGGTTTCGTTTCAGGTCGGGTTCATTTCAGGTCGGGTTCCTTCGGGTTTATGGTTTATTGTGTTATGTGTATTATATATATTGACGAATTGTGGTTTTTATTTTTACGGTTTAGGGTTTACGGATTAAGGTTTAATGTTTAGGGTTTAGGGATTGGGGTTTAGTGTTCATTAAACCCTAAACCCTAAACCATACCTACATGTATTATATATATTGATGGATTATGGTTTTTAGGGTTTAGGGTTTAGGGTTTACTGATCTTAAATTAATACAAACATACCTACATGTATTATATATATATATTGATGGATTATGGTTTTTAGGGTTTAGGGTTTAGGGTTTACTGTTCATAAAATGATACGTACATACGTACATGTAATATATATATATATATATATTGATGGATTATGGTTTTTGTTTTTAGTGTTTAGGGTTTAAGGTTTAGGGTTTAGTGTTCATTAAACCCTAAACCCTAAACCATAAGCATTAAACCATAAACCATAACTTATGAACCCTAACCACTAAACCCTAAAGCATACTTACATGCATTATATTAATATATATATTGATGGATTAGGGTATTTATTTTTAAGGATTAATGTTTAGGGCTTAAGGTGTAGGGTTTAGGGTTCAAAAATTGATATTTACGTAAGTTAGGGTTCATTTATTATCTATATAATGATGGATTAGGGTTTCTATTTTAGGGTTGTATGGTTTAGAGAGTTGTGGTTATTGTTTAGGGTTTAGGGTGTAGGGTTTAGTGGTTAGTGCTTTAGGGATTATTATTATTATTATTATTATTATTATATACTTAAATACAATTATTATTATTATTATATATTTACTATGCTTATTATTATTATTAGTTTTATTATTATTATTATTATTATTATTATTATTATTATTATTATTTGTAATTAAATGTACAGGGTTTAAGGTTTAGGGTTTAGAGAGTCGTGGTTATTGTTTAGGGTTTAGGGTCGATAATTATCCACCATAAGCAATAAACCCTAAAGCATAAGTAATTAACCCTAACCACTAAACCCCCCGATCTAGATTACGGACTATGAGCTATAGATTAAATATTAGGGTTTTACAGTTTAGAGAGTAGTGGTTATTGTTTAGAGTTTAGGATTAGGGACTATGGTTCATTGATTAAAGATTGAGGTTTGGTGTTTAAACCCCTAATGTCTAATTATCGACCCTAAGCATTAAACCCTAAAGCATAAGTAATTAACCCTAACCACTAAACCCCCGATCTAGGATTACGGACTATGAGCTATAGATTAAATATTAGGGTTTTATGGTTTACAGAGTAGTGGTTATTGTTTAGGGTTTAGGATTAGGGACTATGGTTCATTGATTAAATATTGAGGTTTGGTGTTTAAACCCCTAATGTCTAATTATCGACCCTAAGCATTAAACCCTAAAGCATAAGTAATTAACCCTAACCACTAAACCCCCGATCTAGGATTACGGACTATAAGCTATAGATTAAATATTAGGGTTTTATGGTTTAGAGAGTAGTGGTTATTGTTTAGGGTTTAGGATTTAGGATTAGGGACTATGGTTCATTGATTAAAGATTGAGGTTTGGTGTTTAAACCCCTAATGTTATGTAAGTTTTTATATATTCACTGTTAATTATAATGTTTTAAACAACTTAACTTAATTAAGTCATTTAAGTATGTTAAGTTAATAAAAAAATTTAGTCATCTTATGTTAATTAAGTATACAGATTTAATTTAATAATCTTTATTCATTTAACTAAATTTAATTAAGTATAAAAATTTAATTTAATAATGGTTATTCATTCAACTTAAGTAAATTAAGTATAATAATTTTTTTTTATAAATAGTCCTTAAATAAAATCCAAATGTTCATACAATGGTCCAATGTCCATTTTACATGCACAAAGTCCATATACATTTTAAAAGCACGAATTCCCAACATGATACAGCTAATATATCTGTTAAACAAACACAAAAAATATATCTGTTAAACCCTTTCTCTCCCAAATCAACCTTCCAATGGCCATGTGGCAGTATTTCATTGCTCTAATATGTTTCACGAGGATTTGTGTTTCTTTGAGCATATCTGAAACTAGCCGGCCGCTGACGTCATCACTGTGACATCAACGATGACCTCAGAACACGCCCCAATATAAATACCAAAGAGAGAGAGAATGAGTACGACAATTATGGAATAATAATTACGAAATTAAAAAAAATTAATTGAAGAGAGAAGAGAGTTGAAAAGTCTACCTGCCATAATAGTTGGAGGATGGCCAGAGAAGATAAATAGTGTCGTCGGAGCAGTCGCACCATTGCCGGAGTCGCGTTCTCGTCATAGAAGGTATATTTTTTACTTCTACCTTTTCATTTCCTGGACTTTTACTTTAAAATAAAAGTTAAGTTAAATAGAAAGACAATTTGATTTAATAATGTTTAATTATTTAACTTAAAATGAATGCAAGTTAATTAAACTTATTTTTAATCTTAAGTTAAATTAGCATTAATTTATTCATATAATAAAAAATTTAAGTCATCTTATCTTAATTAAGAATACAGATTTAATTTAATAATCTTTATTTATTTAACTTAATTTAATTAAGTATAAAAATTTAATTTAATAATGGTTATTCATTCCACTTAAATTAATTAAGTATAATAATTTATCTTTGAAGTTATTTTAAAATAAAAGTTAAGTTAATTAGAAAGACAATTTATTAATACTTAGACATTATTATTAATTCAATTTATCTTTTAATTGAAGTTAAGTTAGTTAATTTATTAATACTTAACATTATTATTAATTTTAAAATTTATCAATACTTGACATTGTTTTATATTCATTAAATATAACTTCTTCAAATGTCAGATAATTATCATTATCAGCAAATCAAATAATAGTATTAGTTCAGGTTAATATCAGTTTAGGTCAATATCAGTTCAGGTCAAGAACAGTTCAGGTCAATAACAGTTCAGGTTCAAAACAGGTCGGGTTCAAAACAGGTCGGGTTCAAAACAGGTCGGTTTCAAAACAGGTCGGGTCCAAACAGGTCGGGTTAAATCGGTTATCTGGCAGGTTAGTCTCGGGTTCGGGTTCGTTTCGGTCGGGTGCAGGTCGGGTTCGGTTACTACAGTAACAGGTCAAATTCGGGTTCGGGTTCACTTCGGTCGGGTGCAGTTCGGGTTCGGTTTCTACAGTTACAGGTCAAATTCGGGTTCGGGTTCGTTTCGGTCGGGTGCAGGTCGGGTTCGGTCTTTAAATTCTCGGGTTAAACCAGGTTCTGACTCGATCGGGTTTCAGGCAGGTTACCAGGTCGGGTCAGTTTTTCACACTCCTAGTGTAATTGGGTATATCTCGTCTTGTTTATGTAATACTATTATATGTACTTTTTTTCCTCCATTAGGTTAGTCCTATGATAGTATTTTTTTTCATATTAATAAAAGAAATGGGTGAACCGTCAGAAATTGTCATAATAATCTCCATTTCAAATTGCTCATCAATAATTGATGCGTTCAACGTAGAGAATTTACAAGTTTAGAGAATCAATGATGATAAAATCCCACGAAGAGCACTACTAATCTTCAATTTCGCCGTCTTTCTAATCAGTGATAGAAAAATAACCATTGAGCCGCAAGCTTAGCCAAGCACCATCCCTCACGCGCACTACACCGAACTACTCGAGCTAAGCTGCCAGTAGATGACCAAACAATGATTGTTTTGGCATTCTACGAATCCGGGTCAAACAAAAGGCAAATGCAATTGCTTTAAACCAAAAATCTCAATTTAATGATTTATTTACCCACACTCAAATTAGATACAAAACTGAGATCCTTGAAGAAACTTACACTCTGTACCCATTAAATTTTATCAGGGCTCGATGGGGTTTTCAATATTAAATGATATATAATTAAATGAACACAACAATAAATATAGTCCATATTACATATATCATAAGTCCATTAAAAGTTTTAAATCCATCGTATAGTCAACTACCCAAAACTTAACTCCGTTTGGCTACTCTCTTAACCTTAAGACCGTTCAGTGCTAAAACCTTTATGCTCATAGCCGTTCGATTTCATACCCATCCAACGATCCAGATTCTGCAAGGATCATCAGCTTCTGAATGTAGTTATGAGCACTGAATGGGATTCGTTCCTAGATGAAGTTTGCAGGCGGATACATATTGTCTAGTGGCTGCTACGGGTGTTTCGGGTTGATAAGTATGTTTTCAATTCCATTATAGGAAAAGGATCATCAGCTTCTGCCACAAAATGCGCCGCTATATACCAAATTTGGTGTAGTAAAGACGATTTGTTGACTATTATTTGGAGAGCATAGTTTATTGTATTGGGGAAGATTGACTATTAGGTAAAAAATGAACGGATGTTTTAATATCATTGATAATGATAATGTGTAGTCTTTTAATAAGTTAATCGTGTAAAACACGGCGAGTGTAATCATATTAGCATTAATGCTGGGCAAGAGCAGTATTAAGATGGGTGACCTCTTAACAGTGGCGGAACTTGAAGTAAAAGTGTGACGTGGCCAACATAATTTTTTTTAAAAAAAATTTAGAGGCTTAAACGAAAATTTTCAAAAATATTTGAGAGATTAACTAAAATTTTTAATAATTTTGAGGGGAGCAAATTAAAATTTTCAAAAAAAATTGAGTGAGAATTTAATTAAAAATTATTCAAAATTTTGACAATTTTTTTAAAAATTTTAAGGTGACCAAATTAAAATTTTTAAAATTTTAAAGGTAAAATTTAAATTTTTCAAAATTTTAAAAGAGGTGTGGCCCACTGATCCCTTCAACAATCCGCCCCTTGACTCTTAAGAAATCCTGGTGTTGTACCCTTCTTTTTAGAACATATAATTTTTTTTTATTCAAATTGTAAGTATCGGGACGTATTTTTTTTTAGTTACATTTAATTATTTTTCTCCTTAGCGTTACGAGTTTTGCTCACCCTATTTGAGGGCACGAAGAAAAATATCTTAAAAAACATAGATTTTCTTTCTCTATTGCTTTATAAGCTGCTATAATTCATACTTTTATTTTGATGGATGTTATTTTCTCAGACATTAGCTAAATACTTTTTATTGAGTTAATTATTTTAAGATACTTGTTTAATTATTGTTCAATGTCATAGTATTCTGTTATAAACTTCTAGCTAGACATAGTTTAGGAGTTTATACAAAAACCCTATCTGATGTGAGTTTATGCCACCCAATGAATGTAACTTCAAAATTTTAGGGAAGTTTGCCTTTTCATTTGTTACATACTGATGTGTAACGTTTCTTATACTTATACTACTTATTAGTGTGTTTAACTATGTATATATTATGTTAAGTGTGTTTTAGATAAATTTGTCAGGTTATAATATTATGTGTTAAGCTATGTTAGCTTGTTGTGTGTTAAAACAATAAGGATGCATTGTTTTGTATCTTGCTTAAATGTTTTCAATAAGTTTACAATGCTCTGAGTGTGTTTTTTTTCATGTAGTTGCAATAAATGGACAGCAACTCAAAGGCTTAAATTTAGCACGGAAGAAGCTCACGAGAGTGTACGTAGCTCATCTTCAGCTCAAAAGAGTATAGACAGCTCAACTCAGCTCACTTCACTTCTAGCTAGCTGAATTCAGCTCTTTTCAGATCCAGTCAGCTCAACTTTAGCTCCACTAGCTCTACTCCAGCTGACGAATCCAGAATCAGCTGAAACTTATTCTACATGTAGGAGAGTGTCCTACACGTGTGTGGCAGCCAAGTGGACGTGTGTGTGCATGTGTTGTACGCGATCAGCCCCTTGTATGTGCCACGCAAATTTCGGCCAACAAAGGTGCATGTGCAGCCGAACCCTCTTTATTTTCATGATTGTGCGGATAAGGACATATGGTTGCTGATTTGAAATTCAAGCCAAATAGCACATGTTAAACGTGCTCTTCTCTTAGGCGCCAGATTTGAAAGAAGAGTTGTCAGTCTTTGTTTGAATTTTAAACACACAAACATGTGTTTTAATTCAATTTAAAGGTAGCCACACAAATGGGTGACATTAGTTATTTTTTTTTGGGTGCATTTCTTTTGAATTTTAAATTTAATTGTTGAATTTAATTGCAGCCACATGTTTGGCCGGCCACTCCTCCCCTTTTCCCTTATATATATGTGTTCAAATAATGTAATAAAGGTTAGAAAATTTTATGAAAAATTACTTTGTGAGTTTTACTCTCAAATTCAGTTTTTCATTGAACTACATGGCATTTTCAGACTTCGTTTGATTGTGTCATCTTTCTTGATACTTCGGGTTCTTAGATCGCTATCTAGTGGGTCCAAGTCCGTTTGGCGAAGAACATATTCGATTCAAGTTCGTTCAGTATATTGTTCGAGTTCTTTCGAGTTCGACATCTTGAATCAATTGCTGATTTTTCCAGCAACGTTTCTGCCACAATTTGGTCACCGAATCAACCTTGAAAGCCCGTTGAAGCCTTCATCTTTGTTCGAGTCTAAATTCGTTCACAAATTCCTACACCTTTATTCTGACTTTCTTTTTGTTTTCTTTTTATTTTCTTTGTTATTTTAACTACCTAAAACGTCCATATTTGTGTTTTATTGCAGAGGAATGTTTACTACGATCCTAGATTCGTTTACGAACAAGGAGCGTTGTTTCTGAAGCAACATACCCCTTTATCATATGGTACCAGAGCTTTGGTGGGATTATAGCACTTTCTGCACTACAAGAAATCAAAAAGAAATACGAAAGTAAAAAAAATTCAAAATTCTGGAAAAAAGAGTCAAAGTCAAAGTTTGACTAGGAAAGTCAAAGTCAACAAAAAATTCAAAAAAATCAGATTCGAATATTTGGTGTATTTTCACATTCATATGTGCTGTTGGTTCGTGAAAATGATGAAGGATGATCAAATTTTCCATAGAATGCTTCGAAATCACCTGAAAGAACTTCTTTTTGTTTGTTCGGTGATAGGGTCGTTGTAAGCATTTCTTTTGCAATAAGTTGTTTCTTTTTCTTTCATTTTTATCAACCTTTACTTCTTTTGTTTCATCACAAATTTCCAGCATTCTTATTTTTTCTTTTTCATCTTTTTTTTATTTCACCTAACATTCCCCATTTGTCCTTTAACCATTTGTTTGTTTACCTATTATATTATCTTGTAAGTTTGACACAGTTAAGAAGTCCGAAAGATCGAGTTAGTTCCTTAAAGAACTGATTGCGAGAGATCGAGTAGAAAAGGCAATTGAGCGTATAAGAACAGAAGGGGAGACAAAAAGAGCCATTCAAGTATTCTCCCGAGTGAAACACGAGAGTTTAAGTGCAATTGTTGAGCGATCTTTCCTTGGAGCGATATGTGAGATTTTTGTTGAGTATGTAGTGAGGTCTATTTTTTATTATTTATTTCACTAATATATATATATATATTGTGTGTTTTGTTTGTTGTTTTGGTTTTTCAACATGGCAGGTTCTGATGATAATTCGGGTGAACAACAACCAATGAATCTCCAGAATCAAGCCTTAGAGCGCATGATGCAACGAGTGATTGCTAATGTATTGAAGCCTATACATTCTCGAATGGATAGACTTGATGGGGGTGGTTTCCATTATGTCCATGAAGAGATAAATGATGATAATATGCAAACATTGGCTACCGATGAAGCACTTGTTGACAAGAGAAGTTTGAATGATCAACCATCACAGGATGAACCGCAACGAAACAACCTCTTCCATACGAGATGCAACGTGAACGGCAAGGTATGTATTGTGATTATTGATAGTGGTAGTTGTGCTAACGTTTCTAGTACTCTCATGGTTGACAAGTTAGAACTGAAGACGACCACGAATCCCAATCCGTACAAGTTACAATGGTTGAATGATGGTGTTGAAATCAAAGTTGCCGAACAAGTTGTTATATTATTTTTCACTGGTAAATACAAGGATGGGGTAACTTGTGATGTTTGTTCTATGGATACTTGTCATTTGTTGTTAGGAAGACTGTGGCAATATGATAAGAGAGTTTTGCACGATTGTTACACCAATCGATACTCTTTTACTCATGAGGGCAAAAAGGTGACTTTGGCACCAATGACTCCAAGTGAAGTATATGAAGACGAAGTTCATTTGAAAGTGAATAATGCAGCTTGGAAGGCCAACAAAGAAAAGAATGAATGCGAAAATAAGAAAGCACGTTCACATGTATTATCTGATTCGACATTTTCTTCTACTACTTCTGATTTGCAAGATAAGAAGGTGATGCCATGTGAAGTTCCCAATGTTGCTACTGTTGCTATGTCTAGTGCATTTAAATTCTTTCCAGAAATTCAGCAACCTTTTATACCACGGTTTAGCATTCCTTTCCATTGTACTATTGATTTTTCATTTTTATATGCCGATTTCTTTGGTTGTACATTGGATTGTGAACAACCTTGTGTTGTGATTCTGGATGATCGTCAAGATTCTTGTTATTCTTTGGAGTTACCTTTGTATGTCATTGTTTGCAGGATTACGAATGTGCAACGAGCATTGTCTGACTTTATGTTGTGCATTATTCGGAAAGGTACAAGAAAGAAGACATTTCCATTTGTATTCTTTTTAAGAGAACTTAATTCGAGAGGATGACATATGTGCCGAGCAAGAAGGATGAGGAAGTTCCCTGCCAAGCGAAAGTCGAAATTGTTACCTTTTGTGATGAGGGTTGATTTGGCGACAAATCTCATTAAAGAAGAGGGGATGATGTGAGCATGTTTATGCCACCCAATGAATGTAACTTCAAAATTTTAGGGAAGTTTGCCTTTTCATTTGTTACATACTGATGTGTAACATTTCTTATACTTATACTACTTATTAGTGTGCTTAACTATGTAAATATTATGTTAAGTGTGTTTTAGATAAGTTTGCCAACTTATAATATTGTGTGTTAAGCTCTGTTAGCTTGTTGTGTGTTAAAACAATAAGGATGCATTGTTTTGTAGCTTGCTTGAATGTTTTCAATAAGTTTACAATGCTCTGAGTGTGTTTCTTTTGTTTTCATATAGTTACAATAAAAGGGCAGCAACTCAAACGCTTAAATTTAGCACAGATGAAGCTCACGGGAGTATATGTAGCTCATCTTCAGCTCAAAAGAGTATAGGCAACTCAACTCAGCTCACATCACTTCCAACTAGCTGAATTCAGCTCGTTTCAGCTCCAGTCAGCTCAACTTTAGCTCCACTAGCTCAACTCTAGCTGACGAGTCCAGAACCAACTGAAACCTATCCTACATGTGGGAGAGTGTCCTATACGTGTGTGGCAGCCAAGTGGACGTGTGTGTACATGTGTTGTACGTGATCAGCCCCCTTGCATGTGCCATGCAAATTTCGGCCAACAAAGGTGCATGTGCAGCCGAACCATCTTTGTTTTCATGATTGTGCGGATAAAAACATATGGTTGCTGATTTGAAATTCAAGCCAAATAGCACATGTTAAATGTGCTCTTCTCTTAGGCGCCAGATTTGAAAGAGGAGTTATCAGCCTTTGTTTGAATTTTAAACACACAAAACATGTTTTTTTAATTCAATTTAAAAGTAGCCACACAAATGGGTGGCATTAGTTATTTTTTTGGTGCATTTCTTTTGAATTTTAAATTCAATTGTTGAATTTAATTGCAGCCACATGTTTGGCCAGCCACCCCTCCCCTTTCCCCCCATATATATATATATATATATATATATATATGTGTGTGTGTGTTCAAACAATGTAATAAAGGTTAGAGATTTTTATGAAAAATTACTTTGTGAGTTTTACTCTCAAATTCAGTTCTTCATTGAACTACTTGGCATTTTTAGACTTCGTTTGATTTTGTCATCTTTCTTGTTACTTCGGGTTCTTAGATCGCTATCTAGTGGGTCCAAGTTCGTTTGGCGAAGAACATATTCGATTTAGGTTCGTTCAGTATATTGTTCGAGTTCTTTCGTGTCCGTCGTCTTGAATCAATCGCTGATTTTTCCAGCAACGTTTCTGCCACAATTTGGTCACCGAATCAGCCTTGAAAGCCCGTTGAAGCCTTCATCTTTGTTCGAGTCCAAATTCGTCCAGAAATTCCTACACCTTTATTCTGACTTTCTTTTTATTTTCTTTTTTATTTTAACTACCTAAAACGTTCATACTTGTGTTTTATTGCAGAGGAATGTTTGCTATGATCCTAGATCCATTTACGAACAAGGAGCGTTGTTTCTGAAGCAACGTACCCCTTTATCATATGGTATCAGAGCTTTGATCAGATTATAGCACTTTCTGAACTACAAGAAATAAAAAAAATAAATACAAAAGTAAAAAAAATCAAAATTCTAGAAAAAAGTCAAAGTCAACAAAAAATTAAAAAAAATCAGATTCTAATATTTGGTGTATTTTCACATTCATATGTGCTGTTGGTTCGTGAAAATGATGAATGATGGTCAAATTTTCCATGGAATGCTTTAAAATCACCCGAAACAACTTCTTCTTGTTTGTTCGGTGATAGGGTCGTTGTAAGCATTTCTTTTGCAGTAAGTTGTTTCTTTTTCCTTCATTTTTATCAGTCTTTATTTCTTTTGTTTCATCACCAATTTCCAACCTTCTTATTTTTTTTCTTTTTCAGCCTTTTTTTTATTTCACCTAACATTCCGTATTTGTCCTTTAACCATTTGTTTGTTTACCTATTATATTATCTTGTAAGTTTGACACAGTTAACAAGTCCGAAAGATCGAGTTAGTTCCTTAAAGAACTGATTGCGAGAGATCGAGTGGAAAAGGCAATTGAGCGTGTAAGAACAGAAGGGGAGACAAAAAGAGCCATTCAAGTATTCTCCCGAGTGAAACACGAGAGTTTAAGTGCAATTGTTGAGCGATCTTTCCTTGGAGCGATCTGTGAGATTTTTGTTGAGTGTGTAATGAGGTCTATTTTTTTATTATTTATTTCACTAATATATATATATTGTGTGTTTTGTTTGTTGTTTTGGTTTTTCAACAAGGCAGGTTCTGATGATAATTCGGGTGAACAACAACCACTGAATCTCCAGAATCAAGCCTTAGAGCGCATGATACAATGAGTGATTGCAAATGCATTGAAGCTTATACATTCCCGAATGGATAGACTTGATGGGGGTGGTTCCCATTCTGTCCATGAAGAGATAAATGATGACAATGTGCAGACATTGGCTACCGATGAAGCACTTGTTGACAAGAGAAGTTTGAATGATCAACCATCACAGGATGAACCGCAACGAAACAACCTCTTCCATACGAGATGTAACGGTGAACGACAAGGTATGTATTGTGATTATTGATAGTGATAGTTGTGCTAACTTTGCTAGTACTCTCAAGGTTGACAAGTTAGTACTGAAGACGACCACGCATCCCAATCCGTACAAGTTACAATGGTTGAATGATGGTGTTGAAATTAAAGTTACCGAACAAGTTGTTATACAATTTTTCATTGGAAAATACAAGGATGAGGTAACTTGTGATGTTTGTTCTATGGATACTTGTCATTTGTTGTTAGGAAGACCGTGTCAGTATAATAAGAGAGTTTTGCACGATTGTTACACCAATCGATACTCTTTTACTCATGAGGGTAAAAAGGTAACTTTGGCACCGATGACTCCAAGTGAAGAATATGAAGACGAAGTTCGTTTCAAAGTGAGTAATGCAGCTTGGAAGGCCAACAAATAGAAGAATGAATGCAAAAAGAAGAAAGCAAATTCACAGGTATTATCTGATTCGACATTTTCTTCTACTTCTTCTTCTTCTGAATTGCAGGATAAGAAGGTGATGCCATGTGAAGTTCCCAAGGTTGCTACTGTTGCTATGTCTAGTGCATTTAAATTCTTTCCAGAAATTCAGCAACCTTCTATACCACGGTTTGGCGTTCCTTTCCATTGTACTATTGATTTTTCATTTTTATATGCTGATTTCTTTGGTTGTAAATTGGATTGTGAACAACCTTGTGTTGTGATTCTGGATGATCGTCAAGATTCTTGTTATTCTTTGGAGTTACCTTTGTATGTCATTGTTTGCAGGATTACGAATGTGCAACGAGCATTGTCTGACTTTATGTTGTGCATTATTCGGAAAGGTACAAGAAAGAAGGCATTTCCATTTGTGTTCTTTTTAAAAGAACTTGATTCGAGAGGATGGCATATGTGCGGAGCAACAAGGATGAAGAAGTTCCCTGCCAAGCGAAAGTCGAAATTGTTCCCTTTTGTAATGAGGGTCAATTTGGGGACAAATCGCATTAAAGAAGGGGGGATGATGTGAGCACGTTTATCCCACCCAATGAATGCAACTTCAAAATTTTAGGGAAGTTTGTCTTTTCATTTGTTACATACTGATGTGTAACATTTCTTATACTTATATTACTTAATAGTGTGCTTAACTATGTATATATTATGTTAAGTGTGTTTTAGATAAGATTGCCAGCTTATAATATTGTGTGTTAAGCTATGTTAGCTTGTTGTGTGTTAAAATAATAAGGATGCATTGTTTTGTAGCTTGCTTCAATGTTTTCAATAAGTTTACAATGCTCTGAGTGTGTTTCTTTTGTTTTCGTATAGTTACAATAAAAGGGCAGCAACTCAAAGGCTTAAATTTAGCACGGATGAAGCTCACGGGAGTGTACGTAGCTCATCTTCAGCTCAAAGGAGTATAGGCAGCTCAACTCAGCTCACTTCACTTCCATCTAGCTGAATTCAGCTCGTTTCAGCTCCAGTCAGCTCAACTTTAGCTCCACTAGCTCAACTCTAACTGACGAGTCCAGAACCAGCTGAAACCTATCCTACATGTGGGAGAGTGTCCTACACGTGTGTGGCAGCCAAGTGGACATGTGTGTACATGTGTTGTACGTGATCAACCCCCTTGCATGTGCCATGCAAATTTCGGCCAACAAAGGTGCATGTGCAGTCGAACCCTCTTTGTTTTCATGATTGTGCGGATAAGGACATATGGTTGCTGATTTGAAATTCAAGCCAAATAGCACATGTTAAATGTGCTCTTCTCTTAGGCGCCAGATTTGAAAGAGGAGTTATCAGCCTTTGTTTGAATTTTAAACACACAAAACAGTGTTTTAATTCAATTTAAAGGTAGCCACACAAATGGGTGGCATTAGTTATTTTTTGGTGCATTTCTTTTGAATTTTAAATTCAATTGTTGAATTTAATTGCAGCCACATGTTTGGCCGGCCACCCCTCCCCTTTTCCCTTTTATATATATATATATATATGTGTGTGTGTGTGTTCAAACAATGTAATAAAGGTTAGAGATTTTTATAAAAAATTACTTTGTGAGTTTTACTCTCAAATTCAGTTCTTCATTGAACTACTTTGCATTTTCAGACTTCGTTTGATTTTGTCATCTTTCTTGATACTTCGGGTTCTTAGATCGCTATCTAGTGGGTCCAAGTTCGTTTGGCGAAAAACATATTCGATTCGGATTTGTTTAGTATATTGTTCGAGTTCTTTCGAGTCCGTCGTCTTGAATCAATCGCTGATTTTTTTCAGCAACGTTTCTGCCACAATTTGGTCACCGAATCAGCCTTGAAAGCCCGTTGAAGCCTTCATCTTTGTTCGAGTCCAAATTCGTCCAGAAATTCCTACACCTTTATTCTGACTTTCTTTTTATTTTCTTTGTTGTTTTAACTACCTAAAACGTTCATAGTTGTGTTTTATTGCAAAGGAATGTTTGCTACGATCCTAGATACATTTACGAACAAAGAGCGTTGTTTCTGAAACAACGTAACCCTTTATCATAGTAGATAAGTGTTGTTTCAGTGCTATAGCATTCGAATAGTAATTAGTGTTGTACTTAGTAATAAACCCAACATCCATCCTCATTAGAATCTTTGCTACAACATCTGTTTGTTCTTTGATAATTGTTTTTCTTTACTTTTCTTTGCTATCGCATTTAGTTTATAGTTTTTATCATCACACATTCATCATTATTTCATTGACTCTTACGTATAATCACTTTGAGATTATCACTTCAATCTCTGTGGGTTTGACGGTGTACTTATAACTTTATTATTTGTGCAACAGATATACTTGCTCTAATTTGCGCATCTATCATACGCATCAAGTTTAGTCGCATTACCAAGGAATTGCAAAATCAACCATTCTCGGTGATGTTTGTTTATTTAATCTTCAGTCTTTTGTTAGGATAATACACGTTTTTAGTATTACTCGAGGAAGCTTAGTCTGTTATCCTCTAATTTTGTTACCCTTCTTAGGGTCTATTTTATTTTGTAAATAAAATCTCTCTTAGCAAAAAAAAAAATCCAGAAAATGAACAAAAGAAATGAAATAATAATTAAATAAACAAATGGACGACGCCAAAGAATAAGTTGCAGTGTATGCATCAGTCCCTAGCTTAATGTCCCTTGCCACCGGAACTTGGACCGGAGTTGGTGACAGCATCGGCAAAGGAATGACCTTTACCGCCTGCACTCGGACCTGAATTGGTAACCACAACAGTAAATGCATGACCTTTCCCTCCTGGACTGGGACCTCCGGTCTTGATTCCTTCAAGGTTCAAACCATCCAAGAAAACCTCCATCCATTTGGTTTCGGAATTGCCTTTAATGTCATTGAGAGGACGAGCCGCAGAAGAAATAGAGAAAAGCAACGAGGTTAGAAGAAAAAGAACAAAGAAGAAAGACTTGAAGTTTCCGGCCATTAAAATGTGTGAATTGTGATAGCTAAAACTGGGTTGGGTTTTTTTGACAAGGATTGATGAATGATAATGAACTATGTTTGATATATATATACACACAAACACAGAGTAATTCATGCATCTTTGTAATTGGTTTTTGAACTGAAAGGCCGAGACCTTAGTTTGACCCTGCGAAAAGGTAAGTGAGGCGGAGGGGTATGAATGGTTGATTTGCAGCCATCTTTCTTTTATAATTGTCTAAGGAATGAAGTCATCTACAACATATTTTATTTGGGGGCTGCTAATATTTTTCTTTCTTTGACCGATAATATCATTTTACATGTATTGTTTGTAAATCAACGAATAGCTGATAGCGGGTTACATTAACTGATAACATTAGTTTATTTGATTAGCAGATTGTATTAGTTGATTCTATAAAAGTATTTGGTAAAATTAATTGATAGTCGATAGTTTTTTTATTATTTGAACAAACAAAATGACATATAAAGACAAATTTATATTTGATACTTATTTGAATAATTTATTAGTTATTAACATTTTGTATCTATTAATATTAATTAAATTATAAAAATTAAGTTTTTTTAATATCATTACTGAGCATATATGATGACATAAATAATAATTTTTTATTTGTGAAATTATCTTTTTAATATAATTTTAATAATTATTAATTTTAGATGTATATATTAATTTCTTATCTAGGAAATTATATTTTGAATATAATTTTATTAATTATTAAATTTATATGTATTTATTATGAAATTATTTTTAAAATTTTATTAGTTAACCAAATTTATGTTATTTAGAGAATTTTTTTATAATTATCAAGGATAAAATATTTTTTACAAGTCTTTTATTCGAACCTCTAACTCAAAATGGTCTTAAAAGAGCCTTTTTTTAAAATGAGAGGTCTCACCTCAATCCGTTATTATAATCATTTATTTACTAAAAATCCAAATTAGCGAATTTAACTTGTCAAATCTTTAAAAATACTTCAAACCTCTAATTTTAGCTCAAAAAATTGTTTTATCAAACATGACCATAATAAATTTATACTATTGCATATTGTTAGCGAAAACAATTTCCTTGACAAGGAATTTTATCATTATCTCACCACCTAAAATGTTGAAATTAAATTATAAAATTAATGAATTGATTTTGATATAACAAAGGATTTAAGGACTAAATTAAAAAAGAAAAAATGAATTTTTAAGTCCTCAAAACTTTCCCATGTTTCTAAGAAAAATGTCCAAGTCAAAACTTAAGAGTATTCAAAATTTTCTAAGTGTTTACCAAGTCAAAACAATGATTTTCGAGTCACCGTTTCGGAACGGCCCTTAGGCGTTTCGGAACGTTTTGAAACGTTAATTTCTGTTTCGGAACTAACTTTCTCATTTCGATACGGGTGTATCGAAACATGTCTTTGTGTTTCGAAACGGATGAAGAACAACGAAACGGGTTGAACCGTTTCGATACGACAGTATCGAAACGACCTCAAACGTTTCGAAACGATTTTCAAACTTGGTTTCAAAATATGACCGTTGCAATTTAAATAACCAAATTTTGAGAGACGGTTAGAGTGTATTGAAACGTTTTAAAGACGTTTCGATACATGTTTTAGTAGTGGCAAAATGTTTCGAAACGGGCTTTAGCACATTTCGGAGCAGACTCTTAGCGTATCGAAACGATTGTGTCCGTTTCGGTACGACATATTAATTATACCCCAACGTCTATTTCTATTTTGGTCTGTTTCGAAACAAGGTCGAGAAATTCGAAACGGATAGTTGCAGACTGCAATTATGGTGGGAAGATAACATCCTAACGGCTATAATTTTGAAGGCAACAACCCCAACGGCTAGAATTCAATGAGAATGTATAAAAGGGAGTTCCAAAAGCACCAACAACAACTATTGATCCTAAGAGAAACATTCAAACATCAAATTTAAGCTCTTGTGCTAAATTCCTATATTTTCTTGTAAACCTCAATTGTGGTACTTTGTATTTTCAATCTTATTTGTTTCAATTGGGTTGAGTGCTTGTAAAAGGGCTACATTTGTATTGAGAGATACTAACTATTAGCCTTAAACTTCTTTGTAAACCTTGTGTGAGGATTGGGTCAATTTTTGGGTAGAAAAATTGGTCATTGTGTAAAGGTTCCCTCCTAAGCCTAAGAAAGGGGAAGATCAACTAGTGGCCTTGTTGGAAAATCCTTAGTGAAGCTAAGGTAGTGGATGTAGAGTTCAATTGAAACTTGAACCACTCTAATTTCCTTGTCTTGCAAATTTTATTTTCCACTTCACCGTCAAAATTTTTAAAAATCAAATTCACCCCTTCTTAACTTAAATCGATTCTACGACCCACTCAACATAAACTCAACTCCTACCATTTTCCTGATACAATCACTGTCAGTATCAAGTTATTATTTATAAGGTGACATTTGAACGAGTAAACTCGAAATTTTTTTATTTAGTTGAGTTGATTATTTATATTTTATGATTCAAATTTTATATGAAAATTTTTAATCAAGTCAAGTTTATAAAATTCGAGTCCAATCAAGTAGATTCGAGTTGTTCAAGTTTTTTTTAATTAATTGTAAATCTTTATAATGTTAGATATTAATTGGTTCAATCTAGTAGATTCGAGTTGTTCAATGTTTTTTTTTTCAAAATTAATTGTAAATTTTTATAATGTTATGATATTAATTGGTTCCAATTTAAACGGTTTTCTATAACAATATACGATATCCATATATGATTCTTTTTTTCATATTTTTTATATATGATATACATATATTATGCAAAGTTGAAGGACTCGACTCGAACTTGAAAAATCGATCCACTAATTACTATAAATTTATATTATTCAAATATCATTTTATAACACAAGTTTTGTTTGAAATTTTTTTCAGTTGATTTACCTTATTATATATAGACTACATTGAGTTAAATGCCTTTGTAAATTTTAAATCTGAATTTATAAATTTAGTCTGAATTTATAAATTTGTTTATTATTTGGTTACGAGGTAGTATTAGCTTATACTTTTTCTTAGAGGTGGCAAACGGGTCATTGGATCGGGTTCGGTTCGGGTCAGGTTCGGTTTTGACTACATTTGGTTTTCGTTCTGTTCAGGTCGGATCTGGCCTGGTTTGATTTTAATTCGGGTCTATAGTGATTCGGGTCGGGTATCAGTCTGGATTGGGTCACATCGATTCAGTTGATTTTCGGGTCGGGTCAAGATCGGTTCAATAGGAGATCAATATGTTTCAGTCTGGTTTTCAGGCCGGATCAAGTTTTTAAACCCATATATGGCTTTATAAAACCAATATATTTGACTTTTTAGTGAGTTGTGTGACAATTCACATCAAATCTTTCATTATTTTTTAATATCTTTTCTTTATTTTGGGTTGCCTTCGGTTCGAATTACTTTCGGTTCGGATAAAATCAGTTCGGGTCCATTCGGTTCGGTTGAAAATTGGTTCGGGTTCGTTCTGTTCGGTTGAAAAATTAGATCGGGTCTATATCGGTTCAACTAAAAATTGGGTCGATTTTAATTCGATTCGGTTTATTTCGGGTTTCGGATCATCCTGTTCGGGTCGATATCGAGTCTCGAATCGGGTAAAATTGGTTCGGATCTCGGTTCTCGGGTGAGTTTGCCACCTCTACTTTTTCTTAACCATTTGATAATATGTACACATTTTGCAGATAATATTGTTCGAATTTATATCTCTTAAGAAGAACATCATCTTTTTCACTAAAACCACTCGTTGAGTTAATACAAAATAATTTCATTCATATTTTTAAAATTCAAAATATTTGAAACATAAATTTTAAAATAGAGTGGAGGATGAATATTCGAATTTGTAATCTGAAAAATAAAATATAAATATCTGATTAATATCCGTATATATTTAGATCTGAGTTATGGCAGTAAAAACAAACGTTTGTGAAAAAAAATAGAAAATTAAAAGTAACTTATTTATTACTATAAAACTAAAAGATTAGCGTAATTGAATGCGTAAACAAACAATTTTACAATTTTCAAAGAACATATACTCAAGTTCCGCGACAAAAGGAAATCTTTCCTCTAAAATTACTTTTCTCTTTTTTTATTCTCTAAAACTTTTCTTTGACGACCGGCCGCGGTTGCGTTTAGCAATCGGCCTTCCATCTTACTTTGGGTTTATACTTTATATATATATATATATATATATATAGATAAGATCAACTTACACAATGTAAAACTGTTTAAGTTTTACACGTTTTTTTGATCGTTGGATGAGAAAAATGGATGGTTCAAATTAACTTCTTACTCTCTTTTTTTCAAGTGATATTCTTCACATATTTACTGTTAATCTCATCCATTCATTTCACCCATCCAACAGTCCAAAAAACGTGTAAAACTTAAAAAACTTAAAAAGTTTTACACTGTGTAAACGGATCCTATCTCATATATATTCTTTTTCTTATTTTCTTTATCTTTTGTTATTCTTCTCTTTTTCATTTTTGATGTTTCGGTTCATCTTGTTGGTATACTCGATATGATTCTTTCTTCAACAATCAAGATCTTTATTCGAGTCATCTTCAGGGCCGTTCCTGAGATTTTAGTGGCCTAAGGGCGAAATTAAAATTTAGGCCCCCAATAAAACGTATTGAAAAAAATAAATTTTAAGAGTAGACTCATAATAATAAGTATTAGAAAACTTTAATCACAAGTATTATAAAAATATTAAATTTTAATAGTATGTACCTAATAACAAATATTGAAAAAAATTGGTCCCTAATAACAAGAATTGGAAAAAATTAGACATATAATAACAAAATGAAGAAAAAAAATTACATTTTAGGAGTAGACCTTTAATAACAAGTATTAGAGAAAAAAATTAAGCTCGTAATAACAAGTGTTACAAAAAAATTGGACCCATAATAAGAATATTGAAAAAATTTAAATTTTAAGAGTTTGCCTAATAACAAATATTGAAAAAAATTGGGTCTCTAATAATAAATAGTATTAAAAATAGACCCATAATAACAACTATTAAAAAATAAATAAGTTTAAATAATAGATCTCTAATAATAAGTATTGAAAAAATTTAGACCCTAATATAAATATTAGAGAAATATGAGCCGTGGGCCCTTAATATGGGTGGGCCATGGGTTGTCGCCCTTATGGCCCACCCTCAGGAACGGGCATGGTCCTCTTTTACGAGGTAAAAGTGTGGATGCGTGCATGAATGAGAGCTTTATGTATTCTTTTCTTCTGATTCTTCTCTTCTTGATCTCAGTTTTTTTGAGTTTTGCCGTTTAGTCTCCATTTTTGTAAGTTTTTAAATTCTTTCGGTGGTGGTTAGGACTGTCATTTTTCGCTGAAAAAAATGACGGCTTGGCTCTCTATCTCTGTTTGCTTCTTTGCAATCCATCAGTCATAGGCGATTTCACGAATCTTGACGCGATGGCTTTCTGATGACTTCTCTTGCTGCATTTTTTAAAATGTTCTATCTTCTATGAGCTCAGAAGTGACATGCAGTTGAAAATTAGTTTGCTGAATTTGTTCTTGGCTTGATTCCTCTCTTGTCAGTCTTGGAGACTTGTTAAGCCTTCATTTCCGTTGTTCTTATGTTTGTGCTCTCTTTTTCGCGTGGTTTGTTCGTGTTCCATGCTTTGTCTTTGTTTGTCTTTTTTGCGTTTGTTTTTGAAACCCTTTTCTCGTTTCCTTTGTATCTTTTTCTTGTTTCAATGAAGTCAACTTTTAATTTAAAAAGCAAGAGCTAGGGGTGAGCATTCGATTGAGTCGATTCAAAATATTTCGAGTTAGTCGAGTTGGAGAGTCATATTCTATAACTTAAAGTTTATTTGAAATTTATTTTCGAATAGAGTGAATTGTTCTAGTTTCTGTTTAAATTTAATTGTAAACATTTATAATATCATGATAGTAATTAGTTCCAATTTAAACGGTTTTTATAATCATATACAATACATCTATATATTTCTTCTCTCTCTCTCTCTCTCACACACACATGAGTTAGGATCCACTTACACACAAGGTAAAACTATGAGTTTTACACTTAAAAACCGACCCACTAGTTACTAAAAAATTTGAGTTATTCGAATTTCCATATTATAATCCAAACTTTATTTGGAATTTTTGTGAGTCGAATTTATGAAATATACTAATAGCCGATGTAGGAAATTGAATCTGAGTCCCGTATGAAGTGGAACTTGTTCATCATCACTGACAGATGCAGGTATTGATAAGGGTGGGCCCGTGCCCACCCTTAAAGAAAAAATTGGTTGGTTAAATATCCATATTATTTCTTTGTGCCCACCCTCAGTTTTTTTAGCCCACCCTGAAATTTAGCTAGTGTGGTTAATGTGGTTGGTGCTTCATGTAAGACAAAATAAATTCTTTAATATAGTCAAATAATTAAGGTAAGAAAAGAATTACGAACTGATGAAATCTTCATTGGTCGTGGATTAAGAACAAAAATCCTTTGTCCATTTTTAGTGCCTCAATATATGCCCCAACACTAAAAACTAAACCACAATCTAACCATATTCTAAATCATAAACCCTGCAACCTAAACCTAATTCCAAACCTAAACCATAAACCATATTTTTTTAATATTGGGACGTAGATAAGGGCACCAAAAGGCGTAGAAGATTTTTATTCATGGATAAAATCAAGAAAATGTTATAAAGAGAGTTGGAGATATTCGTTGGGGTTCACTTTATAAAACCGTTGTTTGCTTGAGTAATGTGTTTCCTTCTGTAATGAATGTGCCTAAAATTATTAAGGAAGATAAAACATACTCACAACAAAGGGTTGAAGCTTTATGTTGTTGAATTCTTTACAATCATTTGAGTTTGTGTTTGATTTGCACTTGCTGAAAAAATATATTGGGGTTACTAGTGAATTATCTCAAGCATTGTAACAGAATCATCGAGACATTTATAATGTTATGCATTTAGTTAAAGTGTCAAACAACGATTACAAATGATGAGAGATGTGTGATGACAATCTTTGCTTGAAGAAATTTCTTTATTTTGTGAAAAAAATAGCATTGATGTTTCAAAGATGAAGGATGTATTTGTTGTTTCAAGGAGGTCTAGGAGAAAAGTCCATGAAGTTTCAAATTTGCATCATGTCTAAGTTGAATTCTTTTATCAAGTGATTGATAGACAACTCCAAGAGCATAATAATCGTTTTCTTAAGACAAGTACAAAGTTACTTTTTTGTGTGACTTATTTGAGTCAACGAGATTTATATCTTTCTTTTGATAAGAAATAGTTGATTCGCCTTACCCGACTTTATCCTTATGAATTCACTACACCAAGCTTTGTATTTAGCGGCACTTTTCGCGGTGTTTCTAGAACAAACGCCGCAATAGCATTCATATAAAGTGGCGTTTTGCCACAATTAATGCCATATGTGCTTTTTTGTAGCGTTTTTGGACAAACGCCGTGTAACGCCCCAAGTTTAGGGTCGAGAGATATCAGAATAGTCAAACTGAGTCGGGTTAAAATTAAATTGGAGACAAACTATTTTAACACACCAAAAAAAGAGTTTTAAAGGAAAAAGGGCAAAAAGGGAACTTTTAATAAAAAGGAATAAAAAAGGGATTTTTAAAGCCATTGTCTTCTTCGATTTTCATTTCACGTTCAAAAACCTCCCAAAAACACTTTTTACTATTTCATTGGTTTCAAGCTCTCAACCAAGTGATTTCTTCAAGGTAAATGGTTCCTTAACTTAGTTTCATCTTCCTTGAGTCATAAATGTTGAGATTTTTGCAAAACTCGTGGATTTATCTTCTTTTGATTTTTAAAGTTTGGTTTGAAATGAAGGGAAATTTATGGATTTTCGTTTGGGTGGGTTATGGCTGAGTTGAGAGTGTTTTTAACTTTGTTTTATTTCTAAAATAAAATGAAAAGGATGGGTTTTTAGAGAAAACCCGAAATGGGTATTGTGGGTGATTTTGGGAGTTGAAAATCTTGAGTTTTTGGATGGGTTTAGGTCTAAATGGCAGCTGGAGGTTTGGTAGCTTTAGATTCATGTTTAGGGATGTTAAAAGGTAGATTTTTTATGGTAAATTCGTTGGGTATGCTTGCAAGTAATTTGAGACTGAAATTGTTATGTTTCGGGTGAAGTTTGGGCTTGAATCGATGTGTGTTGTTGCAAGATTGTTGAGTTTCGGGTCTTTGTTATGTTTGTGAGTGTATTTTTGTTCTAATGTTCAATTTTGGGTTGCTCAAAACAGAGGAACTGGATTCGGGCTTTATGGACGGAAATCTGGGTAGTTCGAAGGCTTGATTCGGCATCTTGGACATCGATTGTGTGTTGGTTGGTGAGTGAATCGATTTTAAAAGCCTTAACGTGGTTAAGAGAATGTTTTGGGAGTTTGGATTGAGCTTGAAAGGTCAATCCAAGCTCAAGAGTAAGTTTTAAAGATTTTATGCAATTAAATTGTGTTTTACGATTCTTGATGCGAGTTGAACATGTTATGTTGTTATGCGTAGTTGGATTGTTATTCATGTTGAGACTTATGCCTTGTTTTTATATTTGCATTTCGAGTACATGCTTTGCATGGAAGTTTGGACTTGGTAAGTGGTTCAAGCATCAGTAATGCTTGTGGTTGTGATTGAGTATATTGACACATGTTGAGTTGTTATCGGATATAATTGATCGATCAATAGGATTAGAGTGCACTCGAGGTAAAATTCGCGTGTGGCCTTAGTGATGTTAGATTCCACTAAGGAGGGGTACGGTGATGTGAGATTCCACCAGAAATTATGTTTACTAGACGGGTGAGTACGGTGATGTGAGATTTCACCGGAAGTGTCTAATGGGTTTGAGAAAACTATCCGCATATCCGAGTAAAAACGATGAATGTCAATATAACCACGAATGCTTTAATTCTCATGTTAAGCATGTTGTTGATTCCTTTTTTTTTGCTTATACATTCTTGTTTACTTTGCTTGCATTATAAGAATGAGCATGTGGTAAGCCTATGGCTTGTGGTTGCCTTCGGTAAATGCACGTGAAGGTAAATGTATGTGGTTATGTGTTCAAGCATGTGGAAATGATTTGGAAATGATTTTGGTTTTCAAGGAAACTATGTTTTAAAACTGCATTGTTGTAGCTACCGTTTTGAGCACTGCTCACTAAGCTTAAACGCTTACACTATATTTTCCAACAATGCAGGCCCTTAGATCTTCGGAGCAGCTCGGGGAACAAGGGAGAATCCACGGGAGTTTGGTTTGCTCAAGTATGAGTTTAGACTTCTATAACTAGTATTAAGCAATGGGATTTGACCTTTATGTTTGAAGTGTTGTTGGCATGTCCATTTTGCTTAGACAAGTTTGCTTAAATGTTTTGGGCTTGTATTGCCTTATGACATGATGATTTATGCTTTTGTTTAGTTTTTGACCTTGTTGATGAATGCCAAACATGCATGTTTCCTATAAGAATCTTATCTTGTTGGATGTTGCTTCGTTGAGTGTTTAAATTGCTTCTTATGTTTATCCATGAATGTCTTATGTTGTATTTGAGCTTGTATGATGCTTGATATGTGGCTTTTGCGTTGAGTCCTTATGTTTTTGACAGCAAAAATGAGTCTTGCAGTGCAGGGTGTATCGATACGCTCAAGGGCGGTATCGATACGGTCCCTTGTTTGGACCTTGTTTTGGGCAAGGTGTACCGGTACGTGAGGGCGTATCGATACACAAAATACTCTCTAGAAATTTGAGAAATTGACGAGATTTTGACGTATCGGTACGAGTCTTGAGGGTATCGGTACGGTCTTCATAGTTGACCATGGGAAAGTTGACCGTTGAAGGCATATCGATACGCACCTTGTGGGTATCGATACGGTTTCCCTAGGTTTGACTTGGGGTGTTGACCAAGTACAGGCATATCGATACGGTCCTCTAGCGTATCGATATGACTTGTTGTAAAAACTAAAAAGGGTTTTTTAATTGCCTGTTTTGCGTGTTTTGTATCCATGTGTGTTTTCCGCTACATGTCCTCTCACATATGGTATAATTAAAGCATCTAGACAAGATAACATTAAAAGAAATTTTCTAGGGTTGCTAACCGGAGTGGAGCCTTAACGGGTTTCACTTCGGTTTTCCCCGTGTAACCCATTCGATGCGGTCTGGCGGCTAGGCCGGGTCGAGGGAGTTACATTTGTTGGTTTCAGAGCCTAGGTTTTGCCTAGGTTCGTTGAGTTTCCGCAAGCCGAAAGGTAAGTGAGGTAAGTTTTATGGTGTAAGCTTGTTGATTGTGATTGCATGGTGATTGTAAGCATGCTTGTGGCTATCTTTGTGTTGGTTGAGAAATAGTTAAAGGCACCCATTGCTAGTATACTATTATTGTAAGTGATTTTAAGTTTAAAGACTTGAGCACCTTGGACCTTGTTCCTTGCTGACCCCAAATCATTTCACTTGTTGTGTTTGTTGTTTAGCTTTGCATCTGTTAGCATGGTGAGACCGAGGGGAAGGCCGAGAATGGATAATCCGAGGGTTGAGCGGATTGAGAATGTTGAGGATGTGCGAGGAGAGAACTTGCCTCCTCCTCCTCCTCCTCTGGGGGGTGGAGTGAATGTGGAAGGTGTTGGACCCCAGGCTGGGCAGGGACAAGCAGATATTAATGTGAATCCGTTGATTCAGGCTATAGTCGGGGCTATTCAGACAGCTTTAGCAGGTGTTCGGGTTGCAGCACCGCCTTAGGGTGCAGGTTCTGGTTTACTGTTAGAGCGACTCCGTAGCTTGGGCGAGGTTGAGTTCCATTGGTTGTCACCTGAGGGTTCAGAAACATGGTTGGAGATCACAATTCGTATTTTGAGTCAGATGGAGTGCTCTGAAGCACATAAGTTGGGTTGCATTGTCTCTTTGCTTCAGGAAGATGCCTACACTTGGTGGACTACTATCACTATGGGTATGCCAGAGGCCGAGGTTACTTAGGAGTTCTTCAGGGCTGCTTTTCGTAAGAAGTTCCTAGGTCCTCGATACCTAGATTAGAAGAAGAGAGAGTGCATGGCTCTTGTTCAGGGTAGCTTGACCGTATCTGACTATAAGGTGCAGTTTGTACGTCTGAGTCAGTATGCTTCTGAGTTAGTTCCCACTGAGGCGGAATGATGTGAGCATTTTCGTTATGGGTTGGTTCATGATGTGAAGACCTACATGTTGGCTTCCGACTATACAGATTTTGATGTGTTGGTCGCTAGGGCCAAGGACATCGAACAGTCTTTGAGACTTGCGGATCGCAATAGTGGATCTAGTTTAAGAAAGAAGACTGCTGATTAGGACAGAGATCGTGCCAAGAGGCACAAGGATAGGAAACCTCATCATGATCATAGACGCGGAGGTGGTAATCCGGGGTAAGGCCATTACGGCCAAGGGACTGAGAATCGTACTCCCAAGTGCAACAAGTGTGGTAGACGTCATTTCGGTGAGTGTTGAGGCAATTATGTCTCTTATTGAAACTGTGGGTCTAGGGCGCATTTGAAGCGCGATTGTCCACATCCGTCTAGGGATGGACAGGCTCTTGCACGAGCTGTCGAGCATCAGAGAGGCCGTGGGCGCGGTCGAGGTAACTTTCAGCCTATGAATGACGGTCAGAGGAATGTAGCTCATGTTGTCGCAGTTCAGCCTGAGAGAGGTGGGCCAGCTAGGGTGTATGCACACCATGAGGAAATGAATGACACATATATGATTGCAGGTAATTTCTCATTACAGTCTTCGACTTTTCTTTCCTTGATTGATTCCGGTTCTGCGCATTCGTACATATTGAGTGAGCATGCAAGATTGCTAGATATTTCGGTTGAGATATTAGATGTGGGTATGAATGTCACTTGTTTCTTTGGTGAGATAATTATGGTCAAAAAGATGTACAGAAGATGTCCTTTGATGGTTCAGGGTCATGTTTTCCTGTAGATATAATGGAATTGCCGTTTTATGGTTTTGATGTAATATTAGGCATGGACTGGCTTGTAGAGTATAGGGCTAGGGTAGATTTTGAGACAAAGCAGGTGTTCTTGAGACTTTCAGAGGATCACGAGGTAGTGATAGTGGGTGAGAACGTTAAGTTATTGTCCAATGTAGTTTCAGCCTTAGAGGCTCGGAAGTTATTGGATGTGGGTTGTCAGGCATACCTAGCCTATGTTGTGAATCCGAATATGAATGAGGCACGACCGCGAGACATTAGGAAAGTTTGTAACTTTCCGAGTGTATTCCCAGAAGAATTGCCTGGTTTGCCTCCAGATAGAGATATAGAGTTTGTAATTGAGACTTATTCAGATTCAGCTCCAGTATCGATTGCACCGTACCGAATGGCTCCTAAAGAAATGAAAGATTTGAAGACACGACTTCAGGAATTGATAGACTGAGGGTTCATTCGTTCGAGTACTTCACCTTGGGGTGCACTGGTGTTGTTTGTGAAGAAGAAAAATGGCAGTTTTAGAATGTGTATCGATTATCGATAGTTGAATAAGTTGATAGTGAAGAACAAATATCCGTTGCCGAGGATTGATGACTGGTTTGATCAGTTGAGAGGTGCTTCAGTGTTCTCAAAGATAGATTTGATATCCGGTTATTATCAGTTGAAAGTAAGAGATCAAGATGTGCTGAAGACAACTTTCCGCACTCGTTATGGGCACTACGAATTCTTAGTGATGCTATTTGGTTTGACTAATGCACCAGCAACTTTTATGGACATGATGAATAGAGTATTCCATGAGTACTTGGATCAGTTCGTGGTAGTGTTCATTGATGATATTTTAGTGTATCTCGTACCGAGGAAGATCATGGTCGGCATTTGCATTTGGTGCTGCAAAAATTGTTAGACAATCAATTGTATGCCAAGTTGAGCAAATGTGAATATTGGATTAGGAAAGTAGTCTTCTTAGGCCATATTGTATCAACCGAGGGAATCCGAGTGGATCCCAAGAAGGTTAAGGCAGTTGTGAATTGGAAACCACCGAAGACAGTGACCGAAGTTTGTAGTTTCTTAGGTTTTGGCCGGTTACTATAGACGTTTTATTGAGGGTTTCTCAAAGGTTGTAGCTCCTTTGACTAAACCGCTACATAAGGATGTTCGGTTTGAGTGGACTGATGTAAGACAACAAGCATTTGAGAAATTGAAAGAAGTCTTAACCGAAGCTCCTGTTTTGATTCAGCCCGTGTTAGGGAAAGAGTTTGTAGTCTTCAACGATTCGTCGTATGTTGGCTGAGGTTGTGTGCTTATGTAAGAGGGAAGAGTAGTGGACTATGCTTCTAGACAGTTGAAGACTCATGAGCGTAATTACCCTACGCATGACATAGAATTGGCTGCAGTGGTTTTCGCCTTGAAAGTTTGGAGATATTACTTGTATGGTGAGAAATGCACAATGTATACGGATCACAAGAGTCTGAAGTATATAATGACACAAAGAGAGTTGAATCTTAGACAGCGTAGGTGGCTAGAGTTACTTAAGGACTACGATCTCACGATTGAGTACCATCCGGGTAAAGCCAATGTAGTGGCTGATGCTTTGAGTAGAAAGGTAGTAGTGGAGTTACGAGCTATGTTTGCTAGATTGAGCTTGTCTAAAAATGGTGGTTTAGTGGCAGAGTTGCAAGTTAAACATTTGTTGCTTCAGTTGATTAGAGAGAAACAGTTGCAAGATAGATCATTAGCATCTCATGTACAAGACATAGCGGAGGGTAAACCGACAGATTTCTGTTTTAGTAGTGATGGAGTTTTGTGTTTCAAGAGTATAGTAGTTTTTCCGGAAGATGTAGACTTGAGACGCACCATCCTAACTGAAGCTCACAATAGTCTGTTTGCTATGCATCCGGGAAGTACGAAAATGTATTGCGATTTGAAAGATGAGTATTTCTGGGTTGGTTTGAAGAAAGATGTTTCCGAGTTTGTGAGTAAGTGCATGGTTTGTCAGCGAGTTAAAGCCGATCACCAGTTTCCTTCAGGTTTGTTACAACCGTTGAGAATTCTCGAGTGGAAGTGGGAGAGAATTGCCATGGATTTCGTGTCGGGTTTGCCGTTGACACCTTCTAAGAAGAATTTGGTTTGGGTAATTGTTGATCGTCTCACGAAATGTGCGCACTTTTTGGCCGTTCACACTACTTATACTTTAGATAAGTTGGCCGATTTGTATATCAGTGAGATAGTGAGATTGCATGGTGTACCGAAATCTATAGTGTCAGACAGAGATCCGAGGTTCACGGCTAGATTTTGGGAGAGTTTGCATAGTGCTTTGGGTACTCGACTGAATTTCAGCACTTCATATCATCCTCAGACCGATGGTCAGTCAGAGAGAGTCATACAAGTGTTGGAAGACATGTTGAGATGTTGCATTACTGAATTTCAGGGTTCGTGGGAGAAACATCTACCATTAGTAGAGTTTGCATATAATAACAGTTATCAAGCGAGCATTCAGATGGCACCTGTATTGTAGAAAATGTAGAACACCTGTTTGTTGGGCCGAAGCGGGACAAAAATTGATACCTTTGCATGCTATGCTTAAGGGTACTACCGAGAGAGTACAGTTGATTTGTGACCGTTTGAAGGCAGCTTCAGATAGACAGAAATCTTATGCAAATTTGAAAAGAAGAGAAATAGAGTATGCCATGGGCGACAAAGTATTCTTGAAAGTCTCACCTTGGAAGAAGGTGATGAGGTTTGGTAGAAAAGGCAAGTTGAGCCCGAGGTTCATTGGTCCATATGAGATAGTTGAGAGAGTTGGTCTTGTTGCCTATATATTAAGACTACCGACCGAACTAGAGAAGATTCACGATGTGTTTCGTGTTTCGATGCTTCGGAGGTATAGATCAAATTCGTCACATTTTATGCCAGTTGAGGAGATAGAATTGAATCAGGATTTGACCTACGATGAAGAACCATTTGAGATTTTGGCTTCGGACAACAAAGTGTTGTGAGGAAGGACCATTGAGTTGGTTAAAGTTAAGTGGTGACACCGAGGAGTGGAAGAAGCCACTTTGGAGAGGAAGGATGACATGAGAAAGCAGTTTCTGCATCTCTTTCCACCAGGTAAATTTCGGGGACGAAATTCCTTAAGTGGGGGAGAGTTGTAACGCCCTGAGTTTAGGGCCGGGAGATATCAGAATAGTCAAACCGAGTCGGTTTAAAATTAAATTGGAGAAAAACTATTTTAACACACCAAAAAAGTGTTTTAAAGGAAAAAGGGCAAAAATGGAACTTTTAATAAAAAGGAATAAAAGGGGGATTTTTGAAAGCCATTGTCTTCTTCAATTTTCATTTCACGTTCAAAAACCTCCTAAAACCCTTTTTTACTATTCCATTGGTTTCAAGCTCTCAACCAAGTGATTTCTTCAAGGTAAATGGTTCCTTAACTTAGTTTCATCTCCCTTGAGTCATAAATGTTGAGATTTTTGCAAAACTCATGGATTTATCTTGTTTTGATTTTTAAAGTTTGGTTTGAAATGAAGGGAAATTTATGGATTTTCGTTTGGGTTGGTTATGGCTGAGTTGAGAGTGCTTTTAACTTTGTTTTGTTTCTAAAATAACATGAAAAGGATGGGTTTTTAGAGAAAACCCGAAATGGGCATTGTGGGTGATTTTGGGAGATGAAAATCGTAAGTTTTGGATGGGTTTAGGCTCCAAATGGTAGCTGGAGGTTTGGTAGCTTTAGATTGATGTTTAGGGATGTTAAAAGGTAGATTTTTTATGGTAAATTCGTTGGGTATGCTTGCAAGTAGTTTGAGACTAAAATTGTTATGTTTCGGGTGAAGTTTGGGCTTGAATCGATGTGTGTTGTTGCAAGATTGTTGAGTTTCGGGTTTTTGTTGTGTTTGTGAGTGTATTTGTGTTCTAATGTTCGATTTTGAGTTGCTCAAAACAAAGGAACTAGATTCAGGCTTTGTGGATGGAAATCCGAGTAGTTCGAAGGCTTGATTCGGCATCTTGGACATCGATTTGTGTTGGCTGGTGAGTGGATCGATTTTAAAATCCTTAACGTGGTTAAGAGAATGTTTTGGGAGTTTGGATTGAGCTTGAAAGGCCAATCCAAGCTCAAGAGTAAGTTTTAAAGGTTTTATGCAATTAAATTGTGTTTTACGATTCTTGATGCGAGTTGAGCATGTTATGTTGTTATGTGTAGTTGCATTGTTATGCATGTTGAGACTTATGCCTTGTGTTTATATTTGCATTGCAAGTACATGCTTTGCATGGAAGTTTGGACTTAGTAAGTGGTTCAAGCATCGGTAATGCTTGTGGTTGTGATTGAGTATATTGACACGTGTTGAGTTGTTACCGGATATAATTGATCGATCAATAGGATTAGAGCGCACTCGAGGTAAAATACGCGTGTGGCCTTAGTGATGTTAGATTCCACTAAGGAGGAGTACGGTGATGTGAGATTCCACCAGAAGTGTCTAGTGGGTTTGAGAAAACTATCCGTATATCCGAGTAAAAACAATGAATGTCAATATACCCACAAATGCTTTAATTCTCATGTTAAGCATGTTGTTGATTCCTCCTTTTATGCTTATGCATTGTTGTTTACTTTGCTTGCGTTATGAGAATGAGCATGTGGTAAGCCTATGGCTTGTGGTTGCATTTGGTAAATGCACGTGAAGGTAAATGCATGTGGTTATGTGTTCAAGCATGTAGAAATGATTTGGAAATGGTTTTGGTTTTCAAGCAAACTATGTTTTAAAACTGCATTGTTGTAGCTACCGTTTTGAGCACCGCTCTCTAAGCTTAAACGCTTACTCTCTCTTTTCCAACAATGCATGCCCTTAGACCTTCGGAGCAGCTCGGGCAACAAGGGAGAATCCAAGGGAGTTTGGTTTGCTCAAGTATGAGTTTAGACTTCAATAACTAGTATTAAGCAATGAGATAAGACCTTTATGTTTAAAGTGTTGTTGGCATGTCCTTTTTGCTTAGAAAAGTTTGCTTAAATGTTTTGGGCTTGTATTGCCTTATGCCATGATGATTTATGCTTTTGTTTAGTTTTTGGCCTTGTTGATGAATGCCAAACATGCATGTTTCCTATAAGAATATTATCTTGTTGGATGTTGCTTCGTTGAGTGTTTAAATTGTTTCGTATGTTTATCAATGGATGCCTTATGTTGTATTTGAGCTTGTATGATGCTTGAATACTTGTTATGTGGCTTTTGCGTTGAGTCCTTGTGTTTTTTACAGCAAAAATGAGTCTTGCAGTGCATGGCGTATCGATACGCTCTAGGGCAGTATCGATACGGTCCTTTCTTTGGACCTTGTTTTGGCAAGGCGTACCGGTACGCGAGAGCGTAACGATACGCAAAATGCTCTCTAGAAATCTGAGAAATTAACGAGATTTTGGCGTATCGGTACGGGTCCTGAGGGTATCGGTATGATCTTCGTAGTTGACCAAGGGAAAGTTGACTTTTGAGGGAGTATCGATATGCACCTTGTTGGTATCGATGCGATTTCCCTAGGTTTGACTTTGGGTGTTGACCAAGTTCAGGCGTATCAATACGGTCCTCTAGCGTACCGGTACGACCTATTGTAAAAACTAAAAGGGTTTGTTAATTGCATGTTTTGTATCCATGTGTGTTTTCCGCTGCGTGTCCTCTCACATAGGATATAATTAAAACATCTAGACAAAATAACTTTAAAAGAAATTTTTTAGGGTTGCTAATCGGAGTGGAGCCTTAACGGGTTTTGCTTCGGTTTTCCCCGTGTAACCCATTCGATGCGGCTAGGCCAGGTCGAGGGGGTTACACACCGCAATAGGTATCATTATTTGTTGCGTTTTCCCACAAACGCCGCAAAAGGTGTGGATTTCATGGCGTTTTTTTTCTTCAAAAACACCGCTAATGTCAATACATCAAGCTCGGTATATAACGGTGTTTTTTTAGTAAACGGCGCAATTAATTGGTATAGTGTGGCATTTTTTTGGTAAATGCCAATTGTTCAGCATTTAGTCAAAACGCCACCAGTGGTGTTTGATTTAGTGACATTTGTAAAAAAAACGTCACAAAAGATAATAAATTTTGTGTTTTATTTTAGAGATATACCCTATCTCAGTCATGCTCTTCCTCACCCAATCCCCAATCCCTAATTCCTCCATCATCAATCTCAGTCACACTCTTCCTCACCCGATCCCCAAATCAAACCACAATCCTAATTCCTTCATTGTTAAACTCAGTCGTCTTTCACTCCCTTATCATAGGTAATTCCTCTTTTTTGTTTCGACTATACTCGACTTTCGGTTGTTTTGTTGTTGATTCAGATGGTTTTTTAACTGTTGTTCGTCAACCTCAGTTTCATAATAGGTAATTCTTTTTTTTTTTTGTTTCGGCTATACTCGTCACAGGCAATTCCTCTTTTTTGTTGTTTCGTCAACCTCAGTTTCATAACTTACCTTTGAGATAATCACTACTTTTGTTTTTTGTCTGAAAAGCTCTAAAATTAATCCTTTGCGCTTTTAGTTATAAACTTTGCAATAACCTAATTTTTCTTTGCTATTGACCAATAAAAAAACACTGGGGTTAGTTTCTTTTCGGACTTTATTGAAAGAGGAAAAATATGGTTAGCTTTGTCCTAATTCTTGGTGGGACACTTGGTATGTGTACATGCTGTAAATATGAACAAACAAAAATTATGCAGGCTTTAGGTGGGTATTCTGTAAAATTTTGATTGCCCATAAAAGATCTGCAAACATCTCATGTATTTTGAAACAAATGGGGGGGGGGGGGTTCATTGATCTTTGAACAATGGACTAGGTCATTCTTCTTAGCTGTGTTTCAATGGTTGTATATGGATTAGACCTGGCAAACTTGACACTAGAATCGAGACTCAAACCGAGACCCGATGTTGACTCCAACTTGATAATCCAAAACCCAAAATAAACCGAAACTGATCTGAAATTTTTGTTGAACTGAAATGGAATCGGACCGATTTTCAACCGAACCGAATGGACTCGAAACGATCTCCCCGAACCGAAAGCTAAACCGAATATTGACCCGATTTTAACCCGATAATTAAGATAAAGTAAATAAAAAAATTCTTTTTACTGTTATCTACTTTTAACAATATGATAAATAGTAAATTGAAGTATGTTTTATTATCTTTTTATATTATACTATGGGAGAGACCGTTTCTATTCTCAAAGTTGTGGTATATTAACATTTTATGTCATTTTAAGTTTAAATATTAATCAAATAATGCTTCTGTTCCAACTAATTTTTAAATTTAGAAGTTTAAGAGACTATTTTCTCTCCCAATATTTATTCTTTACTACAACATAAGCCTCAAACCATTAACACTAAGGCCTAATCCTAAACCATTAACATTACACCATAAACCCTAAACCAACGTTAAGCTCTAAAAACCTAAATCGTGAACCTTAAGCCATTGAAATTAATCTCATAAACTAATAGCCCTAAACTACAACATAAGGCCTAAACCCTAAACCAAAATTAGGGAGCATTTTCCCAATTTTACCATAAAATATAGCCTAAAAACTGAAATTATAGACTAATTTGACAATTTGGATGTGGAGAAATTTAAGAGCTCAGTGACCAATTTCACAATTTCACTATAAAAAGTAGCATAAACTGAAATTGGGGAGTAATTTGACAATTTGTAAGTGAAGAAATTTGAGAGTTCAATGACCAATTTCACAATTTTACCATAGAAAATAAATATGGGTCAATTTTGGCTAAAAATTAAATCTTATGAACTAAAATAAACAGAAATATTAGTATACTAAAATTATTAGACAAAGTTACAAAAATTAGTCAATTTCGACTAAAAGTAATTTCTTAAAGACTAAATATCACTATGGGAAAGGAATTGCTATATCCGAAGTCCAAACCGCGGGGATACTTGTGACTAAATTAAATTAAACTAAAATTTAAAAGTGAATATTAGAGCTAAAATGCAACATTTTAAATGTAGCATGACCTAAAGAGTAATTAATCTCTAACCTAAAAAATGGGTGACTTATTTCCCTCCAAAATTTTGTATTTTTCCTCTCTTTTTTACCAATTGTTTTTTTTTCTTTTTTTTTTAATTAAAATGAAAGGGTGCACGTGCATTTGGAGGAAAAGAAAGAACTCGTGTGACCCTTTAGGTTAGGGGTAATTAATTGTTTAGCCTTTTCAACTTTACATGTTTTTTATTTAAGTCCTGAATTTCCACTTTTAGGTTTTAGTTTAATTCAATCGAGTCCCAATTTATATTAATTTAATTGAAATTACACATTTAGGTTTAAAATTCTTTTAATCATGTCCGTGATTTAGGCTTCTAGATTTAATTTAGCTCAATTAGATCTTAAGTTTAATAAGTTAATTCAATTCAGACATTATCATTATTGTTATAACATATAATAAACTTTGATCTGATATAACTATACACAAGATTTTGATATGGATGTAAACATGTAATTGTACACATGACAGATGAATATTTAATTTAGTTCAATTGTACACATGAAGCTTTGATTTAAATATTTAATCAAATTCAAATGTATATAATAGCAAGTTGAATCAAAATTAATCTCATAAACCAATAATCCTAAACTAAACCATAAACCAAACTCAAAACGAATTGACTCGAAAATTCAAAGGTTGACCCGACCCGAAACCGATCAGAACAATATGATTTTGAACCGAACCGAAAGTGGTCGATCCGATATTGACTCGACCCGAAAACAACCGATCCGATTTTGACCTGATCCAATACTCGAACCAAACCCGACTTATCATAGACCCAAATTAAATCCGAACCGAATCTAAACTTTTTTTTTGCTCGGCAAATAAGTTGATTTATTAAAATTTAAAAGCCTCATCTACATTGGGTGCCTCATTAAAAACCTCCCTAAACCTAATGGAGGAAAAGAGTACACACAATGTAGGCAAAACAAGCACAAACACCACGGATTACAACAAATATAGATCCTGACCATTCCCCATAAAATTTCATACCAATAAGACTCCAAACTAATCACTTAGCAATCCAGTCACTCCAACCCCCATATTCATCCAGCTCACATAAAGCAAGTCAATACACCAATCCACTCCATTGCTCCAGGCCATCAATTTAATCACCATTCTTTTTTTAAAAAGTTTTGCTGGTTCAATCGATCTGTGACTATTCCCTCTGCTAACCAATTACCTCGACAAGAAACGTAGTAAAATTGGACCCTTCCAATTGCTTTTACTTCTTTGTAAATTTTCAAGAATAATTCTCACCACATCCAAAGACAATGGATCGGGTTAGCAATCCAGTTCAAGATGATCTGCGAGTCTGACTCTATAATTCGATCTCCTTTTTCGCTCTAACTCACTTCAAAATCTTAAGAACAATTTAAAACGCCATAATTGCAGAAAAATCGTCCCAATAGCAGAAAACAGATGAGAAAAAATGCTCTAAAGAAACTTTCATTTTTCCGAAGATCGCCACTACAACCTGCACTCTCCTCCTTAGCTGCTCCGTCCATGTTAGACTTAAGCCAACCTATTGCAGGAAGGTCCCAAACTTAGTGAGCACGTAGATTAGCATCAGCCCCGCAACTCAAAGGACACTCCCACAACCTTCTAAAGCTTGTGCATTTTCCCAAACTATAGCTTGTATTTTTGTTTGAGATAACAGTTCCTTCATAGTTGTGGCTTTGTCTGTGAAAGATCTTACATTCCTAAGTATCCAAATACCCCAAATCGCTGCTGTTATAGAACTCAACCAAAAACTTTTGGAACATGGTCTAACACAACTCATTTCATCCCAGTTTGCACCAAATCTGTTAGCTCAAATATCCACTGACCATCAATCAAGAATCTTTCGAGCTTGCTTTTCTAATTTGCTGTCTGAATCAAATAAATTTTCTCCCAACCAAGGGGATAACAAACAGATTGCATTTGAATATAAAATCATTAAATTCAATGCACCCCAAAGTATCACCCACCCATCCACTTCTTTCACTCCTACATCTAATCACGTAAGAATCCTTTCCACAAACCAATTTAATGGTTCAAACAGATCTCCAAATGATCAATTCATACCATAACAAAACTTAGTCTGATAATGTACAAGAGAAAGACATGAACAACAACAGACACCCTACACAACTGTAACCAATCAGCTTTTATGAGAATGTACCTGAACTACTTAACAATGAATTCTGCCCTGAAGCTTCTCTTATCCCAGAAGGTAATCAAACCCCTTGTTTCCCTTCCGTTGTTGCAAAACTGAACCCACAATTGTCATCATACCACAATCTTCTAACAACTTCTTCTTTGTCTCTTGAATTAGTGTCATCTCTGCCCTTTGCATTCTTAAGAATTTCCCCAATGTCGAGACTTTGAAATCTTTCTCCAATTCACGCTCGATCCGTTTCACAATCCTCGTCGTATCTCCTTAGAGCCAATTTAGAACTTCAGCTTGGCACCCCCTTCTGCACACTAACTCATTTTTTTGTTTGCAAATCCACCAATTCCTTCACCGCAGCCTAATTTTTTCCCCAATTTTAACGTCTCCCGTGCTTCCCTTGTAAGAAGATCCCACCTTGATGTTAGATCGGAATCTGATAGAGATCTCCCCGATAGGCCAGGAGATTCCACAGTCTTCTTCTTCGGTTTACTCCTTCGACAAGCTTTATCCCTTTTTTTTCTCTCTAACTCAGTTAACGCTTTATCTTGATATTCCCATAGAGACCCATATCTCCTTTCTTTCTTATTATTCTTAGCTTGAGACAATTCAGAGAAAAAAGACATTGGACCTTCACCTTCACTTTGGTACTCCCTTGGGCTTACCTCAACTTGTTTCTCCATTTTGTTAATAAATCCAACATTATTGATAGCATCCACTGAAGCGACCCACGAAGACTTACTATTCTCATGTAACTCGGGCTTCTGACCCGACTCTTGTGCCAGGCCCATGTCTCGTACATCCTCCCATGCTCTATTTGTCACCACATCTGGATTCTCCTCATCTATGGATTTATGTCCTTGTTGGTTTGTCCCAACATCTGATTGAGCTTTGACCACCTCAACCCATTTTCTCTTTGAATTCTTAGAAAAAAGATCTTGGCTATCCAAATCACCCACTTTTGCACATTCCTCCACCACGCTTTTCTTTTTATCTTCTACCCCAATCTGTGTAGCCGTCTTTAGTCCCATTCCCATTAGGCTCAAATCTCCAAGTTGTCCTCCCATAAAGCGTTTATCAGCAGGGCAATTATCATTGTATTCTTTTCCCAAGTAAATCGCATTAACTGCCTCTCTCTCTTCCTCTTGGAATCTACAAAAACATTCTGGTGACTGTGGCTTTGTTTCTTCCGCCACCGATTCCGAATCCGATTGACTGTCGACCTCATGGTTCAACTTTCCCTCTTTATCGGCTTGTTTCTTTGTATTTTCGTGAGTTGCCATCGTCCACTCTTTGCAACCAATCTCTTCTACTCTTACATCAAACACCATGCTGCCAACTTCAAGCTCAACCATCTCTACAATTCTTTCATTTTGGTTCGTGGTTACCAGCACCGTGACCTTTTCACAGTCAATCGTATGGCTTGCGTTTTCACCAAAAGCTTCAAAACGACCCCATAAATCTGCAATTCTCTTGATAGTTACATGGTTCCAACAATGTAAAGGCACTCCCCTCAACTCTAGCCATGTAGCTCGGGCAGAGAACGTCAATTTTTCCGACCAAGGTTCCACTTTGACGAAGATTTCTTTCAAGTATGACCAATCTAGGTCTTCCAGCATCATAAATAGTTCATCATTTTCAAAAGTAAGCAGAAACAGTTTGCCACCCATCCTTTGAACTTTGATCTCACCTAGACCCCACCTGGTCAATCGTTCCCTAATGTTGTCAGCACCACACACGGTGCTCATCTCTCCCACAAGACATCTCTTCATCTTCCAAAGATCTTCCTCTATAACATGTCCCGGGATTCTCTTCACCCCTTTATCTTGGCTTCTAGACTTCTCCTCTATTGTTGGATTTTTTTCTTTCGCAGTATTGGATTCCTTTTTCCTTGGATCGCTTGGACTTTCACCCTTGCCAAATGTCTTACTTCTATTAACCCCTCTTTCGTAAGTCCCTATACAACCCTGAGTACTCCATTTACGTGCTTGAGGATCGGTCTTAAACCTTGCCATGGATACTGACAATCGGAATCCGTACAGTGCAAAGCCATTCAATCTTTCAATCGCTCTAACCGCGTCATCTCTACTCCTAAATCGAACAAAACCGAATTTTCTTCCACCACCCGAACCAAAATGACCCAAATCAAAACCGACCCGAATGACTCGATTGCCACCTCTAAATTATGGATGATGTTTTTCTATTTTAGGATTGGAGTTTAAGTCTCTTCAAGTGGGTTTAATTACATGTTTTAATTTCATAAGCTGGATAACATTCAATAGTTAAGTAACAAATGGACATTGAGCAATTAATTAAACTCACTTGTGAAGTTTTTTAAGCCAGCTGCTCTTAAATACAAGAGAATAAGTTGTGGTTATATTTGCTTCATGTTTTTACTTGTGGATACTTATAAGCAACCAAGAATAAGTCTATTAATAAGTTGAACTTTGTCAAGTGTGTGGAGTGTTTATGCACTGCCACCAATAAATAAGTATATGTGGATTGTGAAGTACAAAAGATTGGGACTTTAGACAACCTCTTTATGGTAGAAATTTATAGATTTGAAGCATGTGGCATCCTTTAATTTGGATATTACTTATGTTGTTGAGCTTATCTTTATTTGGTTTTGGATTAATAATATGTTATTTTGGTAATTTTTCTTAGTCACGTCTTAGAGTTTGCATCTTATGTTTTCTGGTTTATTCTTTATACAGTTATATAAATGTTAAGATGTTGCATTTTAAAAATATTGCTAGATCGTGTATCTGAAGCTATCAATTGCTTAACTCTTGTAGGCAAGCAACTCAAAATATCAAGGTTGTGAAGGTGTGCAGTACACCTTAGAGAGGTAATTGTTCATATTTGTGCTGGATCATATATCTGAAGTTATAATGTGTTTATCATGCAAATAAGTTATAATCCGTTTATCATGAAAATAAGTTGTTATAGGCAGAAGTTAATCGTTTAAAACAACAATTGACTCAGGCGGATACAAAAATATTCTCAATTTAAAGCTGAAATAGAAGCTAGAGAAACAGCATATCAGAAACTCCATAATCAACTTCAAAAAATGATGGCGATGGTAAAGCAAAACCAACCACAGAATCTGCCATCTTAGTTGATTTCTTAAGTTAATCATTTTTGTTGTTAAGTATTTCTACTTAATTTTAGTAATTATTTTTCAAATTTAATATTATTGGATATTGTTACAGGTTAAATTTCGGTATTACATATTTTAAAATGTTGCTTGACAAAGACAGTAAGCTTAGCGGCGTTTATGGTGAAAACGCCACTAAAAATCACACCACACAACGATGTTTACCCACAAAAATGCCACTAAAGCTAAGGCATTAACGGTGTTTGTGGCCTAAAACACCACTAAAATCACGACATATTGCGGCGTTTGAAATACAAACACCGCTAAAGAGAAGGTATTAGCGGCGTTTGTGGCAAAAATGCCACTAAAAATCACGACATAGTGCATCGTTTTTGATTTCAAACACCACTAAAGAAAAAGTATTAGCGACATTTTGGAAATCAAACGCCGCTATAAACCATGATCTCTTGCGGCGTTTATTGTGCACAAACACCGCTACTTTTTGCAGCACTAATTTTAGCGACACTTTTCACGACGCTTTTTATAGCGCTAGGAAGGCTTTTAGCGGCTCTAAAAAATGTCACTATGGGGCTAAAAAACGCCGCTAAAAATCTATTTTGCTATAGTGATTTATACATGAGACCTTATATTGCTTGATTGTCAGCTTGGGAATTATATTATTGATGTTTGTTCAGATAAAAGATTTTGTGATCTAAAAGGACTTTATGATTTATCCAAAAAAATGGTTGAGAAAACGAAGCATGTTGTGTACCCACTTGTGTATTTACTTTTGAAGTTGGTTTTAGTTCTACTGGTTGTAATTACAACAGTGGAAAGAACATTCTCTACGATGCATCTTATAAAAAAACGATTGCGCAACTGTATGAAAGATGAATGGTTGAATTATTTCTTAGTTATTTTTATTGAGAAAGATATGTTTGATAATGTAGATAATGAAAAGATCGTACAACAATATCAGAAAAATGAGTTTTAGAAGGGAACAACTGTAAAACTTATTTTTAGTTATAGTTTTTGTAAGACTTCTTTATTATAATAAAAATATTTTTAGTATTTTCATCTTCAAAAACTTTTGTGTTAGTAATATATTTGTTCCCACCAGGGTTGGTCCTGACTATTTTTTGGCTTGGGGCGAAATTAAAAAAAATAGGCCCCTAATTCAAAAAATTTAAGAAATATGTAATATAAAATTTCTATTTATTAAATTAAACAAATAGTAATTCATTACGATCTTAAAAATATCAAAAATATATTTAAGCATACAAATACTTATAAAAAACATTGCCTTCGAGCATTTCTTGATACAAAATCATTGATGATAGTGTCAACATCAATGCTTTACAACATATTTTTCTCGATACATAACATAGCTAGCCCATTCAATCTTTCTTGTGACATTGTTGACCTTAAGTAATTTTTCAATAGTTTCAACTTTGAAAAATTTCTTTCTGCAGATGCTACCGTCACCGGCATTGTTAACAAGATTCAGTAAGCAATTGAAACATTAGGATAACAATCTACAGCTTTAGCAAACTCAAGAATTTCAAGCACCGACATGAACCCACTTGGCAAAGTCATTTGCATCACTTTCATTTCAGAAATAAGTCTTCTGCATCAACATCCGACAAATTATTATGAGAAAAAATAATCTTAAAATTATCACAATATTCTCTTAATTTATTATCATCCAATGACTTCAACCTTGTAGAATCAATTAAAAATCTAAAACTATTTTCAAAACTTTTTAATTGTTCAAATATATCTTTTAAAGAAGTAATCGACATATCAACAACAACCAAAAAATAATTAACTCTAAAAGACTCCTCTGGAGATTATATATCTTCATCATGATCATCTTCACCAAATTGTTTTTTTTCTTCTAAAAACACGACGCTTAGTCGAAAAAGTTGGCTCTATGTTCATATCCAATGCAAGACTTTTGGCAATTTTTATACTAGCTTCAAACCCCTAATTTCTATAGTTTTCAAAATATGACATTACACCTTCCAACTCCTTCATAGTAGTATCAATGCATATTGATTTATATTGTAATTTTTTACTTACCACGTTGATAGCAAATAAAATATCATATCAAATAACCATTCCAAGTAAGAAATAAAAAATTTGAAGGGCACTAGCCAAATTTTCTGGTTCACTTTTTGCTTTAGCATCATTTCCACAAGATTCATATAATTGTAACAAAGCTAACTTTATTTTAGGAGCATGACATTTAATATCTTTGACACTTTTAATTCGACTTTTCCATCGAGTATCAGATAAAGATTTCATAATTTTTGGGATATTATCACATAAAATTTTCCATCTTTTGGTAAAACTTGCAAACAATGAATATATACGTTACATAATCCCAAAAAATGAAATAGCTCGAACACAAGAATGTGCCATATCAAAAAGAGAAAGATTAAGATTATGACAAGCGCATGGCATATATAAAGCTCTAGGATTTATTTCAAGCAATCTCTTTTGAACACCTTGGTGTTTTCCTTTCATATTAAAACCATTATCATATCATTGGCCCCTTACATCATTAACATTCAACTCAAGAGACTGCAATGCATTTACTAATTCATTAAAAAGCCCCAATATCTAGATGTATCATTCACTTTCAAGAACTCTAAAAAGTACTCCTCTATTTTTATTTTGTTGCTTGACATATTTACACATCGCACTATTAGAGTTATTTGTTCTTGATGGCTTACATTAGGGGTACGATCAAGAATAACAGAAAAATACTTTGTCTTCTGGATGATCTTTAGAATAGAAGTTCTAATATTATGGGCCAACAGGAGGGACTAAGTTCTAATATTATCAGTTCATTCTCAATATCTTCAACATTAGGATCATAAATACTTTGTTTAGGACATTACCATGGTCAAGAATAACAGAAAAAATACTTTGTCTCCAATTTTTAGGATCATAAATGTCCAAATGAGGGACTAAGTGTTGATCAATCTCAATATCTTCAACATTAGATTTATTTTGTGCATGATTATGGTCATTTAAATTAGAAGCATCATCATCGATATGATTTAGGACATTACCATGGTCATTTGCATCAGTAGCACAAATAATGGTATGATTTGGAGAACTATTAGGATCATTTAAATTAACAGTAACACCATTTAAATTTTCATTAGAATGTTTTCCTACTCTATTTTTAAAGAATTTGTCAAGTGCTCCTTTTTGTGATTCTATTAACTCATCTCTTTGTTTTTTTTCTTTTTTGACTACCAGACAAATGTTTTTAGGCGACATTATATAACAATGTAACTAATGTAGAAAAGAAAAATAACACCTGTGAAATAGGAAAATTCTCGATCGAAATATTTATATACTAAATCTGCAACACCGCAATGATTAAACTTTAAAACAATAGCACCTGTAAACACATGAAAAAGATAATAAGCATTTGAATCACATCTTAAAAAACCAAATATTGAAAGATTCAAGCTTATTAAAAAAATAAAAGAGCAATCTTAACTAGAATTTAAAAATATATAAAAATAAGAAGAAAAAAATAGAAACATGATCTTACCAAAAAATTTAAAAACAAGTTTCAATAGGATTCAAGGGGAGATTCTAGGGAACAACCCCTTAAATGACGGTTAAATAAAGGTTGACTGGGTAACCAGGTAAAATTTTGTACACAAATTCTTACGAGCTTTGTACATAATTTCTTACAAAAACTGTAAGAAACTGGTATATACATGAAACGTTACAACGTAAGGATTTGTGTACATACACAATTTCCTACGAAAAAACCTAATTTGCTACACAAAGTGTAAGGATTTGTGTATATACCGAAATTAGTACAAAATGTACGGAAAACCTTACAATATTAGTAGGAAAAACGGTATGTACCGAAATTCTTACAAATTTTCACCAAAGGCCAAAAGGGTTGAACTTAGTGTAATAATTTGTGTACATACACAATTTCCTACGAGAATACCTAATTTGCTACAAAAATTGTAAGGTTTTGTGTATATACCTAAATTACTACAAAATATACGGAAAATCTTACAATATTAGTAGGAAAAAAGGTAAGTACCGAAATTCTTACAAAGTTTCACCAAAGGCCAAAATGGCTCAACTTAGTGTAAGAATTTGTGTACATACACAATTTCCTATGAGAAAATCTAATTTGCTACACAAAGTGAAAGGTTTTGTGTATATACCGAAATTACTACAAAAAATACGGAAAACCTTACAATATTAGTAGGGAAAACGATATGTACCGAAATTCTTACAAAGTTTCATCAAAGGCCAAAAAGATTCAACTTAGTGTAAGAATTTCTGTACATACACAATTTCCTACGAGAAAACCTAATTTGCTACACAAAGTGTAAGGTTTTGTGTTTATACCGAAATTACTACAAAAGTACGAAAAATCTTACAATATTAGTAGGGAAAACGATATGTACCGAAATGCTTACAAAGTTTCACCAAAGGTCAAAAGGGTTCAATTTAGTGTAATAATTTGTGTACATACACAATTTCCAACGAGAAAACCTAATTTGCTACACGAAGTGTAAGGTTTTGTGTATATACCGAAATTACTACAAAACGTACGGAAAACCTTACAACATTAGTAGGAAAATGGTATGTACCGAAATTCTTACAAAGTTTCATCAAAGGCCAAAATGACTCAACTTAGTGTAAGAATTTGTGTACATACATAATTTCCTACAATAAAATATAATTTGCTACACAAAGTGTAAGGTTTTGTGTATATACCGAAATTACTACAAAACGTACGGAAAATCTTACAACATTAGTAGGAAAAACGGTATGTACTGAAATCCTTACAAAGTTTCACCAAAGGCCAAAATGGCTCAACTTAGTGTAAGAATTTGTGTAACATACACAATTTCCTACGAGAAAACCTAATTTGCTACACAAAGTGTAAGGTTTTGTGTATATACCAAAATTACTACAAAACGTACGGAAAACCTTACAATATTAGTAGGAAAAACGGTATATACTGAAATTCTTACAAAATTTGAACATAGTGTTTTTTTTTAAATCATATGGTTGTTGTTTACTCGGCTTCATCCAACGGCTGGGATTTAAGGGTCGGTTTTTAGTTGTTTTTTAAGCCCTTGTATTTTAGAATTTTCCGGATTCAAGCACCACGATTGATGATAAGCAATTGTGATTTTGTGTTTGTGAGAAATATGAGAAATTGAAAAGTGAATAATAATTTTCAGATGAGTTGCAAAATATAGAAGAAAAGAGATGCAGGTTAATTATACTTGAATTTTCTCCACCCAATGAATATTAAAGAGAAAAAATGACGATAATTTTTTTTCCATTAATATGGTAAATTGATGGTGGTGGAAATTTGGAAAGACGGTAGTTTAACAACTTAATTGGACTTCCTTTTGGATTTTTGGAAGGATATATTTAACTAGTGTTTTATGAAAATTATAATCATTATTACCGTTAATATAAAAATCTAAAATGTCAATTAACAAATTAATAAATTTATGGTCCTCATCATTTACATTTTTTTAATTTATTATCAAAAAATAAGGGATATATTATACTAAGAAAATTTTTAAAATTTTCCCTTGGAGGTGCCCATACTGCCCCGGCCCAGAGCCGGCCCTGTTCCTACACTCAAATTTTTTTTCTAGAATCATCATATATTTTGATTGAGTTTATGACATAATATACTCTTTTTTTTCTCATTCATTTTTCATTGCTTCACAACTAGGGGTGTAAACGAGCCGAGTCGAGCTCGAGTAGTGCTAAGCTCGGCTCGGCTCGTTAAGATTTCGAGTCGAGTTCGAGCTTGAGTAATTTCTAACGAGCTTGAGAAATCTGAGCTCGACTCGGCTCGTTTAGAATTCGAGTCGAGTTCGAGCTTAATTCGAGCCCAATCGAGTCAAGTATTGACCAATCTTTGACTGCATTGGACTCGAGTAACTCTTCATTTGTCACGTCTCATTTAAAGTCCTATGAAGAAAAAACTTTGATACACAAGTTGTGTAAAGTCAAGCTTGTTAATTTTAGGGTTTAGGGTGTTAGTTTAAGGTTTAGAGGTTTAAGTTGTTGGGTTTAGAATTTAGGATTTAGATTTTAGGGTTAAATACTTATGTTTAGGGTTTATATTTAGGGTTTTAAGTTTAAGAATTTAAATTTTAAATTATAAAAGATAAAAAATTAGTATATTATATTTTCGAGTAGCTCATGAGCTTTTCGAGTCGGGTATCAAGTAGCTCGGCTCGGCTCGTCAAAAACTCGAGCCGAGTTCGAGCTCGAGTCGAGTCCAATCGAGTCGAGCTTTGACCGAGCTTTGACCGAGTCGATCTCGAGTAGCTCGCGATCTGTCTCGTCTCATTTACAGCCCTATTCACAACCATACATGGCGTATGGTCTATGTTTCTCGTTACACGTTGTTGTTTTAATTGTCAACAAAATTCCTTTGGATCCTGCATGGAAATTAACAAATGTTCCATTCCTGCAAGCAGCCAGCTAGCCTCCACTAGTCTCCACAAAGGAATAACAATACAACATGGTTGTTTCAAAGTTAATTCAAAGTTGAAGACAATAAAAAAGTTAATGGAAAGTTGCTAAAATTAGCACAGTTTGACGATTAATGGAATATCCTTCCTTTGATTCTTTTCATCCACGGCTACGTATGACCAATAAAGCATGGATTGCAAACTAGGGTTGGGGAGCCATCGTACCCTAAAATTTTAAAATTAATATATAATTTAAATGTATTTTAATTTTTTTAATGTATTTTATATTAAAAATTTATTTTTGCCTCCAAATTTTGTAGATTCATCTTATAAAATTTTATAAGTTTATCTCGTAACATAAAATCTTGTGTTCGTCTCTGTACAAACCCATCACCGGTCTGAAAATACCAATGGACCTTTAACGTTGATTTCGCAGCTTTGAAACATCTCTTACCCACAATCCAGGTTTTACTTTGTTTCCTTTAATCTTTTACCCACCAAGGGTAAACAGTAAGAACCTTTACAGCTCTACCTTGTTTTAACAATATCTAAAATATGGACCAACCTATAAAACTCTATAGGGTTAACCTATAAAATATGAAACTAGACTTATAAATTCTAACATAGGATACAAAAATTCAAATCCAGCTCGATCCAATAGTAAAAAGTTCATGATCCAAACCTAAAATCCAAACTTGAATGTTAAATTCGATACGGTTTAAATTTAAAAATCTCTCATCTGACAAACTTAAATAATCTGAATCCAAATTTAAAAGTGACTTGAATATAAAATAAATTTAACTCAAAATAATGTGACACCTAGTAATTCGTTTTAATCTAACCTAAACTAGTCCAACCATTCAATTGACCTTTTCAGTTTTTTTTTTTAAACATTCTCTTATTTTCTATTAAAACTGTGAACAGAATGAAATCATGAGATTGGATTAGGGTGTGTAGGCCTTGGCCTTTTGCCAAGAAATAATACATGATAACCAATTAATTGAATGGGTTTTTATATTTTAAATGGGCAATTTGAGCCCATTTCAAGCAATATCATTGTTCCAGCTAAGCTTGTACTAAGTCATACTCTAACTACTTTCCAAAATTCGGTACAATTTTTTTTAATCATAATCATAAATAAAATTTCAAATATTAATAATTCGTATTAAATATTTCAATAACGTATAATAATCGGTCCAAAAGAATTTGTCGAGTTACATATTAAAGCATGTTTAAAAATCTGAGTAAATTATATTTTAATTACTTAATTATGAATTTAATAATAAATAAGTCACTTTTGTTCTAAAATTTACAAATATGTCACTCAACTTTAAATATTAGAAAAAAATAGTAATGTGACCCGTATAATAACAATTTAAAGTTGAAATGGTGATGTAGAACAACTAATTGTATATAAATGCTTAGAATGGAATACAAGAAAGAAATATTTCAAAGGTAAGAGGAGCTATACGCGTTAGCATGACAAAATCTAAATTATTGCACCAATTCTGAGTTGATTTGTTTTTTTAATAGTCAAGGTGATTACAAGATAGTATATGTTCATACATATTCTTAACCTTTTGACGATGCACACACATCTTGTAGATAGTGCAATTGAACCCGAGTCTCCTAAGATGAACATCACCCGCTTTTCACTAGAACTACTTGTTGGGTTTTTGTATTGATTTGTTTTAAATAGAAAGTTTTTTATTTAAAAAAATGAATATGCGCGACGAAGTAATATCATTATCAATTAATTTGTATCTAAATTATAACCTTCATTTTAAATTGGCCCTCCAATATTTTAATTGTTTTAATTTCATCTTCAAACTATGATGCTCATTCTAAATTAGTCCTTAAATTTTTTAACATTCTGATTTCATCCTCAAACTATGACCATCATTCTAAATTAGTCCCCAAACTTTTAAACGTTTTAATTTCATCTCCAAATTATCTGTATATACTAATCATAACTGATGTTAATAAAACCGTTATGAAATTTGTTAATTGTCATGTAAACATTGATGTGAATTATGTAATAATATGATGTTGTATCAACGTTAATTTGAGGATGATATTAGAACGTTGCAAAGTTTGGAGACCAATTTAAATGAGGATCATAATTTTGGGATAAAATTGGAACGTTCAAAAGTTTGAGGACCAATTTTAAATTGGAGTCATAGTTTGAGGATGGAATTAGGATATTGAAAAGTTCAGTGACCAATTTAAAATGTGGATCATTGTTCGGGGACATGTAATTTAATTAACTCGGTTATTATTTTACCTCCTATAATATTTTGGCTCTGTTTAGCAATTAGCGGATAGCAGATTGTATTAGCCGATAGCTGATAGCTGATTGCATTAGCTGATTTAACTAGCGGGTTGTATTAGCTAATTGTATAAAAGTGTTTGGTAAAATTAACTGATAGCTGATAGTTGTTAGATTATTTAAACAAATAAAATGACATATAAGGACATGTTTATATTCAATACTTGTTTGAATAGTTTATTAGTTATCAATATTTTGTATCTAATTATTATTAATTAGATCTGTAAAATTATTTTTAATATAACTTTTCTAAACATATTCAAATGATTTATATATTAATTTATTATTTATATAATTATTTTAATATAATTTAATTAATTAATAAATTTAAATACACATATAAATATGTGATAATAAAAAGAAAAAAAAAGTAAATAAGATTGGCTTATAAATAGGGTGAGAAAATATTTAAGTTATTTTGAGATTTTTGGTAACTGGTAAGGGTAAAAGAGTCTTTACAACTCTAATATCAAACCTCTAATCTCAAAAAGCTCCTATTATGAGCTTTTTCAAAAGTAGCGGTTTCACCACAATCCGCTCTTTCAATCCGCTATTTACCAAACAACAATATTAGCAGATTTGACTGGTTAAACCTCTAATTATGCCTCAAACCTCTAATTTTTGTCCAAACCTCTTTTTACCAAACATGACCTTTATCTATCTTTTTATATATTAAATATATAAAAATATTAGATATGTAAATATATTATACAATATTTTATATATATTTACATTATACATATGCTAAAAATTGTATATATTGAAATCATATTAATGATTCATGAATACATTATATATTATCAATGACGGGACACTTTAAGGTGCCAAGGGGCCTAGCTCCTATCAGTAATTTTAAATATTTAATAAATTTTGATGTAATTGTATTTGGTCTCTGTAAAAAATAAGTATATAAATTTAAATTTAAAAATATAAGAATTTATTAAATATTTAATTAAATAAGGGTTGAATTAAAGAAAACTATTTATACCTGTAAATTTTTTGTTCTAATAATAATTTAGGTCCATATAAATTTAAATATTATACAAACTATGTTGTGGCCACTGAATTTTGAGTTTAAATACTTAATAAGACCTTATAATTTTTAAATTCAATATTTTGTCCCCTCCTAACTTCGTCCTTTTATATATATATGCTAGGCAAATATAACTTTATTGATAAACCTAATTCTCTAAACCCTAAACCTTAAATTCTAACCCTAAACACTAAATTCTAACAATGGGCCCTAAATTATAAACCCCTAAACTAAAACCCTAAACCTTAAAATTAAGGCACTCGTGATAACAAAAAGATTATACCGTCTGTATATAGGATAATAACCCGTATATACCTTAATTAATAATTTTCAATTTTATGAAACCATAAATTCCAACCATGAGTGCCTAACATCCATAGAAACTGTGTCTTACTGTATATATTGCTTGCATTTTTCCCTTGATCGAAGGTTAGGTCAAATGAAACTCTGAACTTGTTGAAAATGAAGGCAATCACATGAGCTGCAAACATTACTTTTTCTTCACCCTCTAATTATGTTTTCAATCCCACAAGAAGAAAAGATGTTAAAAAATGGTTGTCATTGCCTACTTTCTGAGCCCATAGAATTGGATATATTTCTCAACACACGCATATAATTAATTAATTAATTGTAGTTGATGAGTAAAAGTAGCAGCTAGCAGCAGATGATCTATAGTAACATTCTTTTTGGTTGAAAATTGATTCATGCTACGAAAAGGATGGCCTGCACTAAGCTTAAAAGCTTCCATTCGGTGAGAAACTAATGCAAGACATTTGAATAAGATAATAAAACCTATATCACAAAAAACGTAACTCTAAAAGTTAGAGCAGCCCCGCTTCTACTGGAGCTACCTTCAATGTCTTCATTGTAGTGGGAGTAAATGGATGGTTGTGAAAGGCGAGGTGTCAACAGGCGGTGCTAGCTCAGCTAGCGTGCGAAACATGGAAGTGCCATGCTTTTCAATCCGGGAACTGCGGCATATGGTACGTTCCCAAGGAATTTAATGTGGACTGGTAGGGGAATATTTCAGCATTGCACTTCCACAAGCTCTGAAATCCGTTGTTCCATCCACTTTATATCAGATTTACAGCATCAAATCAATGGTGGCTCAGCTTCAACTACTCCTCAATCCTCACGACTCGCGATTGAAGAATGGCCGCTTACATTATAACCACGTCTTTTTCTTTATAATTTAATAATTCAATACAACCAGAAAATGTTAATAACTCATTTCAACTTACATATACTCACCAAACTCCTATGGCTAAATAGGCAAACCTCTAACTTCAGTTAAACAATCATTTGTTTGCCTACTGTGTGTTCATTTGCTTGGCAGTGCCACATCCTATTCCAAATTAACTAGTGAGATATTGTAAAGAAAATATATTTACGTTGAAAATAATCACCGTGAAGTTTGGAAATCGTCTACCCTACTATGCACTCATTGGTGCCTCCATTTTAAAATAGCGAGTTTCGGGTTTGGGGTTTAAGGTTGGGGCTTAGGGTTAGGGTTAGGGTGTAGGGAATTAGATGCAGGATGTATTTTTTAGGGTTTAGGGTTTAGGATATGGAAATTAGGGTTAGGGCTTAGAATTTAATTTTTAGTCGGGGGTATATAAGGAGGCATGGTTAGGGGCCAGGAGATTTTTACTCCACTATGAAACGCATTTTTGCGATATAATTAATTATGACCCACAAAAATCTTTTGTCCTTATTCGGTGTCATTTTCTATGTTCCAACACTAAAAATTTAAATTTTAAATCTCAAACTCTAAACTCTAAGCCCTAAAATACACTATACTCTAACCCTAAAACCTTAAATTTTAAACTTAATTTTTTAGTGTGGAACAAACATAGGGACATAAAAAAGAACATAGTATTTTTATTCGATTATGACACCCTCTTGAGGAGTGCGGGGGTTTGATCCAAAAACAAGTCCGTACAAAAATTTTCTTTCAAAATCAAGTTGATTGGGTGGGTGAGATCTCCTTATCTTACCTATATAGGAGGGAGAGTATATATGGATCCATGACGGCCACTGTGTCTGCGTGGGATGTGATTTTATAGGGTGGACTTCAAACCAAGCATTAATTTCCCCCCTAACATATACTATATAAGGAAGTAGTGAAAAATTTAATATATTGTCTACATCAGTATTGAAATTTTAAAATCTGAAAAATACATAAACTAAAAACGATCAAATTAAAATACAATGAATGAATCTATAACTCATATATAATACAAGCCCTCCTCACAAAACTTAATTGAATTCTTTTCATGTTCATTTTTTGTGAAGTTTGTTGCACTGAAGCAAGGAAAAACGAAATGCACTGATAATTCCACGTGATGGACCAAATTCAAAATAAACAATAATGAAATTTTAAGGAGAAGAGAATGTTGAAAATTTGGGACAAAGTCGTGCATTTGTTTTGAAAATGGCCCCGTCTAGTTGAACTTGTTTAATGCACAACTTTGAAAATGCGTCTGATTTACACACCTAAGCTCTTGTACAAACTTGTTTCAAACATAAATGCAAATTGACATAACGGCCGGCGCCATCATTCCGTGCTGAATATTGTTAACCTAAGTCTCCAGATGATGTTTTTGACTTTACGAAATATACATATATATTTGTTGGTAATGCTTCAGAATATTACCAAAGCTATATCCCACATTGGTTGGGAAAATAGCTAGGGAAGGGTATTTATACCCATGCTTCCTCCATCCCTTGTTGAGTGGGAAAGAACAAGGGATGTCCTCGCGCGCCGCCGCCGTCTGGCTCGGCTCGTGTTCGTGTTCGTGTTCACACGTGTTTTCGACACGTACGCGCGTGTAAATATTCTTTTTGGAGAAAATTCGTAGGAATTTTCTTATGAACAAAAGAATATATGTGAAAGAATTTTTCTTGTTTATAGGCTTTTATTCGAACGGTTTAATTCCAATTATTGGATTCGAACGTTGGACGGAATCCGACCGTTGGAGGCAAATCTGACCGTTGGATGATATCCGACCGTTGAACAGTGAAACGGCCGTTGCACAGTGAAACGACCGTTGCACAGTGAAACGGCCGTTGCACAGTAACATCCGGCCTATAAATAGATGTGATGAATGCATCATTGGAAATCAACAACACATCCGAAAACACATCAAAGCTTCTCTCTGTTTTTCCTCTGTTATTCGAGCAGTACCACTGTTGTTCACTCCGGAGTCGAGTGTACGATTTTAGGAGCGTCCGTGTGCACCTCAGGGGACATTCTGCCTGTGAAGCGACTACACTGTTCGGGGCAGTTTTGTTTCTAAGGCAGTGGCCATCATACCACGACACGGTTAACAGTTTTTTTTATTACTGTTGTTTTATTATTTTTCCAGTCAGTGCTAACAGCCGATTTTGCAGTCCATTTTACCAACAATTTAGAAACAAAACTTTTCTCCGATTCTGCAAAATGGCTTCTTCATCCGCACTGAGCAAGCTCATTCCCGATCTTTCCAAGCTCGATGCTTTAGATGGCAGCAACTACCGTAGATGGTCCCAGCGCATACTGATTTTCTTTGAGCAATTGGACCTCGATTATGTGCTGCTCAACCAACCACCAGTTGCACCATCTACCGTTGCTGTTCCTGCCGATAACCAAGACCAAACTGATGATCTTGCTGCTGCCACTTTCTCCAAATATCAGAAGGACAACAAGACGGTCCGTGGCCATCTCCTAAGTCACATGTCTAACAAAATATTTGACATGTACTTAAAGGAGAGGAGTGCAAAGGCGATATGGGACTCCTTGGACACCAAGTACGGCACCGATGATGCGGGGATTAAAAAAATATGTCGTGGGCGAATGGTTAAAGTTCCAGATGACTGACGATAAGACCATCATGGACCAAGTCCATGACTATGAGAATCTTGTCTCAGACATCATAGCGGAAGGCATGCAAATGTGTGAAGTTTTGCAAGCCAATGTCCTTATCGAGAAGTTGCCAAAATCATGGTCCGATTACCGCAACTCCCTCAAACACAAGAAAAGGGACATACCACTTCAGGAGCTGATTGGTCACATGAAAATCGAGGAGGCCAACCGGTTGAAAGATAAGGTTTCGAACAACTTTAGTAACTTATCTTTTAAATCTAACATAGTTGAGTCTGGTGGTGCTTCAGGGTTCAAAAGGCCCTCCGATCAAAAGGCCCAAACCACAGCAGACTACAAATTTCAAGAAGCCCAACAAGGCTAAGCACGACATGAAAACCATGAAGTGCTACGTGTGTGGGCAAGCCGGTCACAAGGCGTACCAATGTCAGCACCGCTTGGATCGCCAGAACGAGACTAGACCACGCATGCATATCGCGGAGGACATGGATGATGATGTCATAGCTGCGGTGATTTCGGAGTTCAACTTCGTAGAGAAGAACACCGAGTGGATTGTAGACACTGGAGCTTCTCGACACTTCTGTGCAAAGAAGGAGTTATTCACCGAGTTCGAGGACGCGAAAAATGGTGAACGTGTGTACATGGGAAACTCCAGCAGCTCTCAAGTGATGGGCAAAGGCAAGGTTTTACTCAAGCTGACTTCCGGTAAAACTTTGGCCCTTAATAATGTCCTATATGTGCCTGCCCTGCGTAGAAATTTGATTAGTGGTGGCCTCTTAAATAAGGCAGGCATTAAGTTAGTTTTTGAGGCAGATAAACTTGTACTTTCCCGTAACGGTGATTATGTCGGGAAAGGTTTTTTAAGCGAAGGTTTATTTGTCATAGAAACTCAACTTAATGAAAATAATAAAGCCACCACTTCTGCTTATATTGTTGAGTCTGTTGATATGTGGCATGCTAGATTAGGACACGTAAATATTCAATCCTTAAAGAAAATGATGAATATGAATATTTTGCCTAAACTAGACACAACAAACTATAATAAATGTGAAGTTTGTGTAGAAGCCAAGCATGCAAAACCTACCTTTAAAAGTGTTTCTAAAAGAAAGACTGAACTGTTAGAACTTATTCATACTGATCTAGCAGACTTTAGAAACACTGAAAGTAAAGGAGGAAAACACTACTACATAACTTTTGTAGATGACTTTTCTAGGTATACAAAAGTTTATCTCCTAAGAACTAAAGCTGAAGCTGAAAATTTCTTTCTTATTTATAAGACAGAAGTTGAAAATCAGTTAGATAGGAGAATAAAACGTGTTAGGTCTGATAGAGGTGGTGAATATGGATCCAATTTTCTAAAAGAGGTTTGTGAGACGAATGGCATAATACATGAAACTTCAGCCCCTTATTTTCCTCAACAGAACGGCATAGCCGAGAGGAAAAACAGAACTTTAAAAGAGATGATGAACTCATTGTTGATAAGTTCTGGGTTGTCTGACAACATGTGGGGGGAAGCCATTCTATCGGCTAATCATATTCTGAACCGAGTACCTCATAAGAAAATTGATTCTACCCCATACGAATTATGGAAAGGGTATGCCCCAAATTTACAATACCTGAAAGTGTGGGAGTGTCTGGCCAAAGTGGGGTTACCAGACTTTAAGAAGTCCACCATTGGACCTAAGACCGTTGATGCAGTGTTTATAGGCTATGCTTCTAACAGTGCCGCATATAGATTCATGACTCTGCAAGACTTCTCTATTTGTGAATCTAGGGATGCAGTTTTCTTTGAAGATATCTTTCCTCTAAAGAAACCTAGATTAAATGTTGAAACACAAATAGAAAGCTTGCCATCCACTTCTTCTAGTGTGCCTGCTAGGTCTACTCAAGAGATTGAATTTGAGCCTAGAAGAAGTAAGAGACAAAGAGTTGAAACCTCTTTTGGACCAGACTTCATAACTTCCTTTATTTCTGAGATAAATGATTTAGACACTCTTTCTGATCCTATAGCTCAAGCATATTTGTTAGATGAGGATCCTAAAACTTATGAAGAAGCTATACGATCTATTGATGCTAGTTTCTGGAAAAGCGCTATAAAAGATGAACTAGAATCAATAATGTCTAATCATACTTGGGAATTAGTTGACTTGCCTAGAGGATTTAAAACCATTAACAGTAAGTGGGTCTTTCGAAAGAAACTTAGACCAGATGGTTCTATCCAAAAGTATAAGGCAAGGCTAGTAGTCAAAGGGTTCACTCAAAGATTTGGTCAAGACTTCTTTGATACTTACTCTCCCGTCACAAAAATCTCAACGATCCGTGCATTGTTTGCACTAGCCTCCATTCACAAGTTGCAAGTACATCAAATGGATGTAAAGACTGCATTTTTGAATGGGGATCTAGATGAAGAGATCTATATGGAGCAACCTCTTGGCTTCGAGGCGCCTGGTATGAAAGGCAAAGTATGTAGACTTAAAAAGTCACTTTATGGCCTGAAGCAAGCTCCTAAACAGTGGTATGAGAAATTTCACAAAACTATTCTTAGTTTTGGTTTTGTTGTGAATGGTTCGGATGCATGCGTGTATTCGAGGATGTTTGGTACTGATTGTGTCATCATAAGTTTGTATGTTGATGACATGCTGATTTTCAGTACTAACATTGAGTCCATTAACAAAACAAAAGGTTTCTTGTCCACTAAGTTTGAGATGACTGACTTGGGAGAAGTCGATGTAATCTTAGGAGTTAAAGTAATCAAATCTGAAAAGGGATTTTCTTTAAGCCAGGCACACTATATTGAGAAAGTGTTAAAGAAATTTGACAGTTATGATGTCACCCCTGTTCGAACTCCTTATGACTCTAGCATACATCTCTTCAAGAATGAAGGAAGTAGCGTTTCTCAAATGGAATATGCCAAAATAATTGGCAGTCTAATGTTCTTAATGAACTATACTCGGCCAGATATTGCCTATGCTGTTAGCAGACTCAGTAGATATACTCATAACCCTAGTAATGAGCACTGGGTTGCTCTTAGACGCTTACTTAAGTACCTTAAGGGTACTATGGACTGGAGACTTGAGTTTATTGGCTTTCCTGCTACATTAGAAGGATATTGTGACGCCAACTGGGTCTCCGATAGTGATGAAGTAAGCTCTACGAGTGGGTATGTATTTACTTTGGGAGGAGCAGCAATTTCTTGGAAGTCTTCAAAACAGACTTGTATTGCTCGCTCTACTATGGAGTCAGAGTTTATAGCTCTTGACTTAGCTGGGCAAGAAGCTGAGTGGCTAAGGAGTTTGTTAGCCGATATTCCGTTGTGGGGAAGCCCGACTCCTCCTGTTTCCTTATTGTGTGATTCACAAGCCGCGATTTGTGTTGCCAAGAGTCAAGTTTACAATGGTAAAAAGAGACACATTCGCATAAGGCATGAATCTGTTAGACACTTAATAAGGAATGGAGTACTCTCTTTAGAGTATGTGAAGTCGGAAAGAAACCTAGCAGATCCGCTTACCAAAGGGTTAAGTCGGAAGTTGGTCCTAGATTCGTCGAGGGGGATGGGATTAAAGCCCATTGGTTGAGGAATTCATGGTGGATACCCAACTTAGTTATCTAAGTTCAATGTGGTCAAACGAAACCATGGAAAGACTCATAGTGTACATTTCTCACAGCCTATCCCTATGACGAATAATGTACATGTCCAGGTTGAGTACTATTACTCTTAATAAATTCAAAGCCCATGTTTTGGGTGGTCTTTGTGAGAAAGACTTGATGAATTTACCGAATCATGGTTGAATACTTATTCTTAATAAGTTCATAACACAAGTATGAATGTGTTGTCCTATTGAGAAGGACAAGATGAACTTACCACCAGAAAGGTTGAGTTTCAAGAAACTCTTAATGAAATTTAAAATGATCCTATTGAGAAGGACATTTTGAATTCACCGACAATGAGGTTGAATATTTATTCTTAATGATTTCTTATCCCAAGACTGGGTGGTTCATTTTAAATGGACTTGAAGAAATCACCATAAGTCTATAAGAGGTTGAGCCATTACAAATGGTTCTTAATTATTTCATAGCCCAGATTCAGGGTGGTTTATATTGAGATAAACTTGATGAAATAACCTATGTAAGTGAGAAGGATTAGCCACCTTCTATGAAAAACGTTGGGCCGTTTTTCTAAAACACTTACTAGAATCCTGAGGGTAAGATGGCCAAATATACACTTGTGTATATATATCTTACACATCGAGAACTTCAGTGGATGAAGGAGTTAGTTGTGTGTTATGAGTTTACCCCTATCTTAGAAAGTTCAAGACTAGTTTCACTTATCTAAGAGAAGGATCGCTCATTATCACTATGTACTAGTTCAAGATACGTTCACTAGTGCTTAAGCAACTAATTCCGCTACTGCTCGTCTGAGGAGGATTGTGTTTGAGATACAGATGAATTCTTTCGCATTAGTGGGGGAATGTTGGTAATGCTTCAGAATATTACCAAAGCTATATCCCACATTGGTTGGGAAAATAGCTAGGGAAGGGTATTTATACCCATGCTTCCTCCATCCCTTGTTGAGTGGGAAAGAACAAGGGACGTCCTCGCGCGCCGCCGCCGCCGTCCGGCCGGCTCGGCTCGTGTTCGTGTTCGTGTTCACACGTGTCTTCGACACGTACGCGCGCGTAAATATTCTTTTTGGAGAAAATTCGTAGGAATTTTCTTATGAACAAAAGAATATATGTGAAAGAATTTTTCTTGTTTATAGGCTTTTATTCGAACGGTTTAATTCCAATTATTGGATTCGAACGTTGGACGGAATCCGAACGTTGGATCCGACCGTTGGAGGCAAATCTGACCGTTGGATGATATCCGACCGTTGAACAGTGAAACGGCCGTTGCACAGTGAAACGACCGTTGCACAGTGAAACGGCCGTTGCACAGTAACATCCGGCCTATAAATAGATGTGATGAATGCATCATTGGAAATCAACAACACATCCGAAAACACATCAAAGCTTCTCTCTGTTTTTCCTCTGTTATTCGAGCAGTACCACTGTTGTTCACTCCGGAGTCGAGTGTACGATTTCAGGAGCGTCCGTGTGCACCTCAGGGGACATTCTGCCTGTGAAGCGACTACACTGTTCGGGGCAGTTTTGTTTCTAAGGCAGTGGCCATCATACCACGACACGGTTAACAGTTTTTTTTATTACTGTTGTTTTATTATTTTTCCAGTCAGTGCTAACAGCCGATTTTGCAGTCCATTTTACCAACAATATTCTCCAACGATTTGGAATGAAACCACAATATCTAATCCTTCAGTACTGCTTTAAATTATGGATTCGATGTTTATGATTTACGATTTAGAATTATATGATTAGATGTTTAAATTTTAAGTTTTAAAACTTAAATAGGCATATTGTGGAAAAAATTCACCATCAGTATATAAAATATTTTTCCTTAATTAAATATATACTCGTTCTAAAATAAGAAATTTTAGGTTTTAGCACTTAAATAAACAATAAATTATTTGGATATTAACCTTGCATCGTGGCTCGAATGTAATGGGACTTCACTGTAGTCGATTGAAACTGAATGTATTTTTTTTTTTAATATTATCAATATTCTTAACCAATAATATTAGACGTAAGCTAACTAAATCCATGGTTTCAAATAAATAAAATGTTTTTAGGAATTCGTTAGAAATAAACCCGTAAACACCCCCCAAATGTTTGTAAACACCGTCCTGTAGTCGGAGAAAGACGGTTCCACAAACGTCATATTTTACATCAAAAGTCAACAAATACATTTAAAAAAAACTCCCCTTGTATTAATGTTAAAAAAAATTGATCAGATTCTACAATTAGTCCATATAGAATTATATTTTAAAATATAAAATAATAATTTTATATATGATATAAATATGACGTAGTTAATAAACACAAATATGATTCTAAACAAATTACGAATTTTGTAGTTTTTTTTTTCAAATTCTATTTAAGAATATTTTTTATCATTAAAATTCTAGAAATTTTATAAATTCAGGAGAGAAAGAAAATCTGAAATTTCGTAAAATTTTCTAAAATTTTAGGCAACTTTAAATTTTATTTTTTGAATTTTTTTAGTATGATTTGGCATTAAAGACTAAAATTATCACAAGTTAACAAAACGATGCAATAAAATTGTTGCGTTTACTTTTATATATCGTTTGCTGTTATGCCTTTAATGTTTAACAATAGAAACTTTCACAGTTTAATAAAACAATTTGCCTCGTTAAAACAATTGGACGAATTAAAAAATTTATTAAAATTAAGGTAACGAGATTAATTCCAAAATTTAAATAAAGTAGAATGATATAATTATCAAGTTTAACCTAAAAAGTATTCATTTTTGAGAATATATGTATCAAGCTGACCGCGTACCAGTACTACTACTACTACCAGATGTGTATACACACGCGTCTGATGTTGGTAAAAGCGTGTGAAAGCAAGCATGCAAAACAAGGCTCACTTCGTTTCCTACGTTTGTTTTCTGGTTTGTCTAAAGGATTGTGTTGGTCAGCTTAAATGTGCTTCCCAATTTGGCTATTCCATGCTGCATACATCTAAACTCTGAACCACCGGATTCGTAAAGTCAAATCCCGACAACACCACACCAATTGTCAAAGTAAAACCTCCCTTTTCTTCCAACCTCACCTCTTGCGTGTATTTCCTTGCTTTAGCCACCCCATTCCTGGCCCCAAAAACATGTCCCCAAATCTATAAAATATGTTTTCAATGGAGGAAACGCAGGGCTGAGTCAACCATTCCTGTAACCCGAGGCCCCACTCTCACAAATCTCTTCACCGTCCTGTCTGGAAAGATCCTTATATATAGCCAACCATATATCATTCATTTCAATATTTCAACCACCATTTTTATAACAACAGCTCATTAGCTCACCATCTTATTATCAGACAATGAAGAGTGTTCCTTTCGTGCTGGTTCTATTGGTGTTGCTGGTTTCAACCGAGTTCGCTGCCGTCAATGGCCGACCCCTTCGATCATCGAAGACGAAAAAGGACAATGTCGGTATTAAACAAGGTGGAGCTGATGATAAAGCAGTTGCCGCTCGTGTTCCTACGTTACCTGTCTCGGCAAACAACTCTAAGAGTGGCGTTTCGTTTAGGAGTTTGGTTTATAAATTAGCCTCCGGACCAAGCAAAAAGGGTCCTGGCCATTAATTTTAAACATTCTTTTTGGGGAACCCCAATTTTGTTCTCTGATTCTCCATGCACACATTTGTCATCTGTGGCATTTTTTTTACCTCTGTAATCAACATCTAGGACTTGTTTTGTCATTGCTTAATTTAAATGAAATGTTTATAATTCTAATTTGATAGTATAGGATAATTTATGTACCTTTTTATGTTAAATATATAGAAATCATTTACTATTTAATGGGTAAAAGTACAATTGAAGTCATGAACTATACTTGAAAGATGAGTTTAGAGCGTGCGACGTGCGGCACAAACCGCTATACACTATTAATGTTATACACTGCTACACTATGTTAATTTTTTAATAAATTTTAAATAAATATTAAAATTCTTATGACTCGACATACAATTAACCATATTTTAATACAAAGTTAGAATTTTTGTTGAATAATCCTCTAATCTTTTTGCTCCCTAGTATTTATTTAATCTTTAATTTAAAATATTAGTATTAAATTCTCCATCTGTTTTTTGCTTGCTCTTTTTCAAAGGAAGTTGGAAGGGGATTTTGAGGCTGTATAACTTGTCTCGTGATGTTATGCCATGGGATCATGAGGTTCGTTGGGCTGTTTCTCTTCTTAATTAAGGGGAAATCTTTGATTGCTTGCATATTGAAGGTAGCTTGAAGTGCTCATTTATATTATGTTTGGACTGAAAGAAATTGTAGGATTTTTTAGGGAGTATCTCGTTCTCCTGATACTCTCTTGGCCTTAATAAGAGAGGTAGTTTGTGTCCAATATAATAGGAAATATATTGATAGACTAGACTTTGTTAATTAGGGATGTAAAAACATGTAATTAGATGGGTTCCAGGTCGGGTCAAATCGGATATGTAACGCCCGGGTTTAGGGGCTAGGTGAAAATAATATTTTAATATTGTCTCGGGTTTCGACTTTAATATTTTCTTTATTAAAATAATGGTTTGGGCCTCGGGTTTTAAGATTTGGACTAATTTTTAATTGAGCCCAAAAGCCATGGATGGCATTATTGTGGTTTCCCTTTTTCTTTAAGGGCATTTTGGTCATTTAGCAATAAACTTTAAAACAATTATAAAAAAAGATGGAGAGATCATCTTCTTCACTTCTCTTCCATTTTCATTCCAACGTTAAAAGCTTCTCTCCCTTTAGAGATACTATTTCATTCCATAACTCATCCGTTTTTGAAGATTTTTCAAAGGTAAGGACGTTTTTGACTTGTCCTTGTTATTCTCTACATGTTGATACCAATTGTTTTCATTTTTATACATGTTTTGAGAATTGAGGTTTGGAGGGTTTTGGATTCAAATATGTTATTTATGATGTTTTTAACTAAGTTTTCTATTTGTTTAAGTTAAATGAGTTGTCTATACTAAAAAAGGATCAACAAAAATCGATTTTTACAACGTTTTATGGAATTTTCGGATTTGGGGAAAAATGAGGTTTTTGAGAGGTTTTAAGTTGAGTTTTGGGGATGTTAGGGTGAAATTTTGATGGCTGATGATTAGTCAAAATGTAAGTGTTGTTTTGGAGGCTTTATGGAGTAAATTAAAGTTTGGAATCATTGGTTTGAGGGGTGTTTAGGGGCTACTCGAGATTATGGATTTTGATGTTGTGTGCTTGGTATGTAATTGTATTGGTTACTTTTGAATATGGACTGAATTGGGATTATTTAAAAATGTGTAGAAATGAGAAAGTTGGTTGGTGAAGCTTCGGGGACAGATTGAGGATTTTGGAATTTGTGAGCTTGGTCTTCGATCTTCTTTTGGGTAGCAACGGTGAGTGTAATTGTTGAATTTTGCATTGTGCTCGATATGGATCCTCTTGGGGTTGGGTGGGACCTTAAAAAGGTCACCTAAACCCTTGTGTAAGCCTCTCTAATCTCATGTTGTTGTGGTTTGATGAATGTTTATAATTCATGAGCTTTAAGTGCATTTGAGTGGTAAATTGTATAGTTGAGTTTAGTTCGTACCTCACGTGATGGTTGTCGTTGCTCTGGTGATGTGTAGTCCCGCCGGTAGCAAAAGTATAAGACTCCGGTGATGTGTAGTCCCACCGGTAGTCACTGGTTGGGTATTCCTTTGATGTGTAGTCCCATTGGAAACTCACTAGTTGAAACGGTGATGTGTAGTCCCACCGTACTTGTAGATTGGTTGTGCTTGTGCAAACCATGTGTGTTGTTGTTGATGAGATTGATTCTTGTTCATTCATTGTCTTCTTATATATAAACGTGTTTTGAAAAGAAAACTGTACGTTGTGAAATGTAGAGTCTCTCTCACTAAGCTATTTGGCTTATGCTCTATTTGTTTCCAACGTGCAGATCGTTAAAGTTCGGAAGGCAAGCGGGTGAGGAAAGAGCTTTTGGAGTTCTCAAGCTAGTTACAAGTATGGTTTGTATTTTGATAAAATTGCCTAGACAATGGGGTATAGTGTTTAGAAAGTTGTAATTAAGCTTGAGATGTTGCTTGAGTAAATATGTCTTTATATGTACACCTTTTAAATGTTTAAGGTTGTTTTGATGGCATGTTCTTTATGATATGTGTTAATGCCTTATGTTGATGATTCTGTAAACCATGTTATGTAAATGTCTAAGTGTTGTTGGGACCATGTCTTTTGAATGACATTTGTCTATGTTGGGTGCCTTGTATGTCTATAATTTAGTTAATAGAGGTGATTTGAATGCTTATATGAGTCTATGGAGGTTTTGTTATGCATTTAGAGGGTAAACTTTATGTGTTTTTACTGAAATTAGAGTATTGCAAAACAGGGCGTATCGATACACTCAAGGGTGTATCGATACGGTCTTGCCTGCAGAACCCAATTTTTGTAGGGCGTATCGATACAAAGGGTGTATCGATACGGTCCCAACTCTCTGAGTTTCAAGAAAAGATGAGCGTATTGATACAAAGGGTGTATCGATACGGTCCCAACTCTCTGGAATTCAGAGAAGTTGGTAGGTTTAGGTCGTATCGATACGGGGTTGTAGCGTATCGATACGGTTCCATCTCGTTGACCTCTGAATGTTGACCGTGAGGAGCGTATCGATACGCTCAAGGGTGTATCGATACGGTCTTCTTGAGTTTTGACTGAAGGGTTGACTTTGGTCAAGGCGTTTCGATACCCTATGTATGTGTATCGATACGTCCTGCTTAAAAGAGAAAATTTGGCTATTTAATTTCATGTCTTGTGGATTTTGTATCCGTGTTTGTTCGCTGCATGTCCCATCACATAGGATTTATTACTGGAAGCTAAAAAAAAATAGGGTTGCTAACCGAGAGGGAATCTTAATTGGTTTTCGCTCGGTTTTCCCCGTGTATCCCACTTGGACCGGTCATCCGGCCAGACCGGGACGAGGGGGTTACATTTATTGGTATCAGAGCCTGAGGTTTCCGAGATCTCGGGCTGGTAAGTGAAGAAAGATAAGGTATTATTAGTGTTTTGCTATGTATGCCTAAATTTTGTCTTTAAGCATGGTGTATGAATACATGATGTGGTGATCTTGTAATTGTTGAGAGTTGGTTCGAGTCCCCATTGTTAGGCGTTGTTGTCAAAATAAAAATGGAAAATTGTCTTGGTTTAAAAGAGCTTGAGAACCGGAGTCCTTTGCCCCTTTGCTAACCTAACGTTTCTTTACTGTTGTGTGTTGTTGTTATAGATTACTTTATTTGCTATGGTGCGACCAAGGGGACGGCCTAGGAGGGTTGGCCAAGCACCTGAAAATGCGCCTCCTGCTCTTAATGCTCCTGGTGATGATGGAGGAAACGTTGGAGGTGAAGGTATTGGGCCTCAGGTTGAGGCTAATGTGGGAGGAATTGGGGCTCAAGCGGGCCAAGGTCAGGCAGGTCCAGATGTGGCTCATCTGATTCATACCATAGCTGGAGCCTTTCAGACAGCTCTGGCTGGTATGCATGTTGCAGCACCACCTCAGGGTGCGGGGACAGGACTACCCCTAGAGAGACTTCGTAATTTGGGGGCGATAGAGTTTCGTGGATTGTCTCCAGAAGGTTCAGAAGGGTGGCTAGAGAGCACTACTCGCATCTTGGGTCAGATGGGGTGTTCGGATGCCCATAGGTTGGGGTGCATTGTCTCGTTACTTCAGGGAGATGCTTATGCTTGGTGGACCACTGTTGTTTCCGGTATGGCCGAGGTGGAGATCACATGGGAGTTTTTCCGCAATGCCTTTAAGAGGAAGTACCTAGGAGCACGGTACTTGGATGAAAAGAAAAGAGAGTTTATGGCTTTGGTTCAAGGTAATAGGACCGTGTCTGAGTATGAGGTCCAGTTTGTAAGGTTGAGCCAGTACGCGCCGGAATTGATTCCGGATGAGACGAAACGATGCGAGCGTTATAGATATGGATTGACTACTGATGTCAAGACTTACATGTTGGCCTCCGACTACACTGAGTTCGATGTCTTGGTTTCTAGAGCTAAGGATATAGAGCAGAACCTGAACTCTAAAACACGTGCTGGTGGATCGGATTCCAGGAAGAGACATGCGAACTGGGATAGAGATTATGCCAAGGGGCATAAGGATAAGAGGTACCAGCAGGACACGAGACCTAAGGGTGGCAACCAAGGTCAGGGTCGTCAGGGCCAAGGAGCCGTTGGATACATTTCCGAGTGTACAAGATGCGGGAGACGCCACTCAGGTGAGTGTATGGGTAGATTCGGGCCGTGTTGGAACTGTAGCTCCAGAGACCATTTGAGGCGTGATTGTCCACACCCAGTTAAGGGAGGACCAGCCCCAGCCAGGGGTTTTGAGCATCAGAGAGGCCGTGGGCGCGGCCGTGGGAACTTTCAGCCAAGGAATGAGGGTCAGAGAAACTTGGCTCATGTTGTAGCAGTTCAGCCCGAGGGAGGAGGACCGTCTAGGGTGTATGCCAAGCGTGAGGCTGGGAGTGATACTGATGTCATTGCAGGTAATTTCACATTACAGTCCTTGAGTTTGTTATCTCTAATAGATTCGGGGGCAACACATTCGTATATTTTGGGTGAGCACGCAAAGTCATTAGGATTACCTTGTGATTGGCTAGAAGTAGGTGTAAATGTCACTAGCTCTTTTGGTGATACAGTGGTAGTTAGGAAAGTGTATAGAAGGTGTCCTTTGATGGTTCAAGGCCATGTGTTTCCGGTCGATATGATGGAATTACCTTTTTATGGCTTTGATGTGATTTTGGGCATGGATTGGCTTGTGGAGCATAGAGCTAGGGTTGATTTCGAGACTAAGAGAGTCTCTTTGAAGCTTACCGATGACTTTGAGGTTGTGGTAGTTGGGGAAAATGTCAAGTTTTTGTCCAATGTAGTTTCGGTTTTGGAAGCTCAGAGGATGTTGAGTGCAGGATGTCAGGCTTACTTAGCTTACGTAATGAACCCGGATATGAGTGAGGTTAGACCTCAGGACATCAGGACTGTATGCGACTTTCCGAGTGTTTTTCTGGAAGAACTACCAGGCTTACCTCCCGATAGAGCTGTTGAGTTTGTTATTGAGACATATTCTGATTCTGCACCGGTGTCGATTTCTCCATATAGAATGGCACCTAAAGAATTGAAGGAATTGAAGACACAGCTTCAGGAGTTGACTGACCGAGGCTTTATTAGGCCTAGTGTTTCCCCGTGGGGTGCTCCGGTGTTGTTTGTGAAAAATAAGGATGGTAGTATGAGACTGTGTATAGATTATAGACAGTTGAATAAGGTGACCGTGAAGAACAAATATCCCTTGCCAAGGATAGATGACTTACTAGACCAGTTGAGAGGTGCTTCTGTGTTTTCAAAGATTGATTTGAGGTCTGGATATTATCAGTTAAAAGTAAAGGATGCGGACATACCGAAGACAGCCTTTCGTACACGTTACGGGCATTATGAGTTTTTAGTGATGCCTTTCGGGTTGACCAATGCTCCAGCAGCCTTCATGGATATGATGAACCGAGTGTTCCATAAGTTCTTGGACAGGTTTGTGGTAGTGTTTATTGATGACATCCTAGTGTACTCTAGGACCGAAGAGGAGCACGATGAACACTTAAGGTTAGTGCTTCAGGCCTTACTTGAGAATCAATTGTATGCCAAACTAAGTAAGTGTGAGTTTTGGATTAGGGAGGTGGTCTTCCTAGGTCACGTGGTCTCGGCCAGTGGGATTAGTGTGGATCCCAAGAAGATAGAAGCCATTGTGGATTGGAAACAACCGAAATCAGTGACCGAAATCCGCAGTTTCTTAGGTTTGGCGGGGTACTATAGAAGGTTCGTTGAAGGGTTCTCGAAGATAGCGGCACCATTGACCAAATTATTACAGAAGAATATTCCGTACGAATGGTCAGATGTGAGACAAGAAGCATTTGAGAAATTGAAGAAAGCTTTGACCGAAGCTCCTATTTTGGTTCAACCTGAGTCGGGGAGAGAGTTTGTGATTTACAGTGATGCGTCGTACGTGGGACTAGGTTGCGTGCTTATGCAAGATGGTAAGGTGGTGGCTTATGCTTCGCGACAATTGAAGGTACATGAAAAGAATTACCCCACACATGACATAGAGTTGGCTGCCGTGGTGTTTGCGTTGAAAATCTGGAGACATTATCTTTATGGTGAGAAGTGCATTGTGTATACTGACCACAAGAGTTTGAAATATTTAATGTCTCAGAAGGAATTAAACCTCAGGCAACGAAGGTGGATAGAGCTTCTTAAGGATTATGACCTTACCATAGAGTATCATCCGGGCAAGGCGAATGTGGTGGCCGATGCCTTGAGTAGAAAGGTGGCAGTTGAGTTGCGAGCGATGTTTGCAAGATTGAGTGTGTCTACAGATGGTGGGTTGGTAGCCGAACTGCAAGCTAAGCCATCATTGATCCAGTTGATTCGTGAAAAGCAGTTGAGGGATGAGTCTTTGGCACCACACGTACAAGACATAGCCGAAGATAAGCCAACTGAGTATTGTTTTGGAGAGAATGGGATCCTATGTTTTAAGGATAGGATAGTAGTTCCGGAGGATGCTGAGTTGAGACGTATGATCTTGAGTGATGCTCACAATAGTCCTTTTTCTATGCATCCGGGTAGCACGAAGATGTATCGAGGATTGAAGGAAGAATATTATTGGATTGGCTTGAAAAGGGATGTAGCCGAGTTTGTAAGTAAATGTATGGTTTGTCAGAGAGTTAAGGCTGAGCACCAGTTTCCCTCAGGGTTGTTGCAACCGTTGAAAATTCCGGAGTGGAAGTGGGAGCGTATCACTATGGACTTTGTGTCAGGACTTCCGTTGACTCCTTCGAAGAAAAATTCAGTGTGGGTGATTGTAGATAGATTCACCAAGAGTGCTCACTTTATACCGGTTCATACTACTTATACTTTAGACAAGTTGGCTGAATTGTATATTCGTGAGATTGTAAGACTACATGGGGTGCCAAAGTCGATTGTGTCGGATAGAGATCCGAGATTCACCTCCAGATTTTGGGAGAGTTTGCATCGAGCTTTGGGCACTTGGTTGAACTTCAGCACTTCATATCATCCCCAGTCGGATGGACAGTCGGAAAGAGTAATTCAGATATTGGAAGATATGTTAAGGTGTTGTATCATTGACTTCCAAGGGACATGGGAGAAACACCTACCGTTAGTGGAGTTTGCGTATAACAACAGCTTTCAGTCGAGCATTGAGATGGCTCCCTATGAGGCCTTGTATGGTAGGAAGTGTAGGACCCCGATTTGTTGGGCCGAGACTGGACAGAAGCTTATGCCGATGCCCGAGTTGCTTAAGGGTACCACTGAAAAGGTAAAATTGATTTGTGATCGCTTGAAAGCGGCTTCAGATCGGCAGAAGTCCTATGCCGATTTGAAGAGGAAAGAGGTAGAGTACTCCGTGGGAGATAAAGTGTTTTTGAAAGTCTCACCTTGGAAGAAAGTGATGAGATTTGGGAGAAAGGGCAAGTTGAGCCCAAGGTACATAGGGCCTTATGAGATAGTTGAGAGAATTGGTCCGGTTGCGTATAGATTGAGACTCCCAGTTGAACTGGAGAAGATTCATGATGTATTCCATGTGTCGATGCTTAGGAGGTACAGATCGGATCTGTCCCATGTTATGCCAGTGGAAGAAATAGAGTTAAATCCGGACTTGTCTTACAACGAGGAACCAGTTGAGATACTTGCTGCTGATAGCAAGGTATTGCGTGGCAAGACTATTGAGTTAGTCAAAGTCTTATGGAGACATAGAGGTGTAGAAGAAGCCACGTGGGAGAGGAAAACCGACATGCTTGAGCAGTTTCCGTACTTGTTTCCGCCAGGTAATTTCGAGGACGAAATTCCTTAAGTGGGGGAGAGTTGTAACGCCCGGGTTTAGGGGCTAGGTGAAAATAATATTTTAATATTGTCTCGGGTTTCGACTTTAATATTTTCTTTATTAAAATAATGGTTTGGGCCTCGGGTTTTAAGATTTGGACTAATTTTTAATTGAGCCCAAAAGCCATGGATGGCATTATTGTGGTTTCCCTTTTTCTTTAAGGGCATTTTGGTCATTTAGCAATAAACTTTAAAACAATTATAAAAAAAAGATGGAGAGATCATCTTCTTCACTTCTCTTCCATTTTCATTCCAACGTTAAAAGCTTCTCTCCCTTTAGAGATACTATTTCATTCCATAACTCATCCGTTTTTGAAGATTTTTCAAAGGTAAGGACGTTTTTGACTTGTCCTTGTTATTCTCTACATGTTGATACCAATTGTTTTCATTTTTATACATGTTTTGAGAATTGAGGTTTGGAGGGTTTTGGATTCAAATATGTTATTTATGATGTTTTTAACTAAGTTTTCTATTTGTTTAAGTTAAATGAGTTGTCTATACTAAAAAAGGATCAACAAAAATCGATTTTTACAACGTTTTATGGAATTTTCGGATTTGGGGAAAATGAGGTTTTTGAGAGGTTTTAAGTTGAGTTTTGGGGATGTTAGGGTGAAATTTTGATGGCTGATTATTAGTCAAAATGTAAGTGTTGTTTTGGAGGCTTTATGGAGTAAATTAAAGTTTGGAATCATTGGTTTGAGGGGTGTTTAGGGACTACTCGAGATTATGGATTTTGATGTTGTGTGCTTGGTATGTAATTGTATTGGTTACTTTTGAATATGGACTGAATTGGGATTATTTAAAAATGTGTAGAAATGAGAAAGTTGGTTGGTGAAGCTTTGGGGACAGATTGAGGATTTTGGAATTTGTGAGCTTGGTCTTCGATCTTCTTTTGGGTAGCAACGGTGAGTGTAATTGTTGAATTTTGCATTGTGCTCGATATGGATCCTCTTGGGGTTGGGTGGGACCTTAAAAAGGTCACCTAAACCCTTGTGTAAGCCTCTCTAATCTCATGTTGTTGTGGTTTGATGAATGTTTATAATTCATGAGCTTTAAGTGCATTTGAGTGGTAAATTGTATAGTTGAGTTTAGTTCGTACCTCACGTGATGGTTGTCGTTGCTCTGGTGATGTGTAGTCCCGCCGGTAGCAAAAGTATAAGACTCCGGTGATGTGTAGTCCCACCGGTAGTCACTAGTTGGGTATTCCTTTGATGTGTAGTCCCATTGGAAACTCACTAGTTGAAACGGTGATGTGTAGTCCCACCGTACTTGTAGATTGGTTGTGCTTGTGCAAACCATGTGTGTTGTTGTTGATGAGATTGATTCTTGTTCATTCATTGTCTTCTTATATATAAACGTGTTTTGAAAAGAAAACTGTACGTTGTGAAATGTAGAGTCTCTCTCACTAAGCTATTTGGCTTACGCTCTCTTTGTTTCCAACGTGCAGATCGTTAAAGTTCGGAAGGCAAGCGGGTGAGGAAAGAGCTTTTGGAGTTCTCAAGCTAGTTACAAGTATGGTTTGTATTTTGATAAAATTGCCTAGACAATGGGGTATAGAGTTTAGAAAGTTGTAATTAAGCTTGAGATGTTGCTTGAGTAAATATGTCTTTATATGTACACCTTTTAAATGTTTAAGGTTGTTTTGATGGCATGGTCTTTATGATATGTGTTAATGCCTTATGTTGATGATTCTGTAAACCATGTTATGTAAATGTCTAAGTGTTGTTGGGACCATGTCTTTTGAATGACATTTGTCTATGTTGGGTGCCTTGTATGTCTATAATTTAGTTAATAGAGGTGATTTGAATGCTTATATGAGTCTATGGAGGTTTTGTTATGCATTTAGAGGGTAAACTTTATGTGTTTTTACTGAAATTAGAGTATTGCAAAACAGGGCGTATCGATACACTCAAGGGTGTATCGATACGGTCTTGCCTGCAGAACCCAATTTTTGTAGGGCGTATCGATACAAAGGGTGTATCGATACGGTCCCAACTCTCTGAGTTTCAAGAAAAGATGAGCGTATCGATACAAAGGGTGTATCGATACGGTCCCAACTCTCTGGAATTCAGAGAAGTTGGTAGGTTTAGGTCGTATCGATACGGGGTTGTAGCGTATCGATACGGTTCCATCTCGTTGACCTCTGAATGTTGACCGTGAGGAGCGTATCGATACGCTCAAGGGTGTATCGATACGGTCTTCTTGAGTTTTGACTGAAGGGTTGACTTTGGTCAAGGCGTATCGATACCCTATGTATGTGTATCGATACGTCCTGCTTAAAAGAGAAAATTTGGCTATTTAATTTCATGTCTTGTGGATTTTGTATCCGTGTTTGTTCGTTGCATGTCCCATCACATAGGATTTATTACTGGAAGCTAAAAAAAAAAAATAGGGTTGCTAACCGAGAGGGAATCTTAATTGGTTTTCGCTCGGTTTTCCCCGTGTATCCCACTTGGACCGGTCATCCGGCCAGACTGGGACGAGGGGGTTACAGGATACAAGTTATTTCAGGTTAATTTGATGTTTTGACTCAATTTGGGTCGGGTGCGGGTCAGTTTCAGGTCGGGTTCATTTCGAGCTGGGTTAAAACCGTTCGGGTCCGAATCAGTTAATTGACGGGTTAATTCGTGTTTGGTAGACTTCAGGTCGAGTTCATTTCAGGTCCGTTTAATTTCATGTCGATTTATTTCAAGTCAGGTTCATTTCAGGTCGAGTTAATTCGGGTTTCAAATTCGTATTAAGTTTGAGTTTGGTACAAATAGTCGATAGACTTTGGGTTGGGTCATTTCGAGTTAATTATTTAACGCCTTTCACGAACACGAATCACATTAAAAATAAATATTAGGCACTAGAATGAACAAAAATATCATCGTTATTTAAAATATTGGAGTAAATTACAAAAAATAGAAATAAATAAGAGTTAGTTTCGATGAAAAATAAAATTTTAGGGACTAACGTGAACAAAAATATCGTCATATTAAAAATATTGGACTACATTGCAAAAATATAAAATAAATAGGGGTTAATTTTGGTTTAAAATAAAATTTTAGGGACTAACATGGTCATAAATATCATCATATTAAAAATATTGGACTAAATTACAAAAAAAAATGAATATGGGTTAATTTTGACTAAAAATTAAATTTTTGGTACTAGAATAAACAAAAATATTATTGGACTAAATTGCCAAAAATATAAATAAATACGAGGATATTTTGACTAAAAATTAAATTGTAGAGACTAGAATAAACAAAAATATTTTTTGACTAAATTACCAAAAATAGAAATATATATGGATCAATTTGGACTAAAAATGAAGTTTTAGGGACTAGAATGAATAAAAATATCATCATATTAAAAACATTGGACTAGATTACAAAAAATTAAAATAAATAAGGGTCAATTTCGGTTAAAAAATATCTAATTATCTAAATTAAAACCTAGAAGCATAAATTACATACCTAATTAAAATAACTCTAACATTAAATGACGAATCTCAATTAAATTAACCTAAATTGAGACTCAATTGAATTAAACTAAAAACTAAAAGTGAACACTAAGGACTTAAATAAAAAACATATAAAATTTGAAGGGCTAAAAAGTAATTAACCCAACATAAAAATTTGGGCGGATTCTTTCCCTCCCGCCCGCCCATTAATTATAATTTAAAAAAGGTAAAAGGTCAAAAGTAGCCCACAACGTTTGACTTTTTGGTCACTTTAGCTCCTATTTTTTTGGTGCAAACAATCACCTAACGTTTTATTTTCGTTCAAATTTCACTCTTGTTGGATGAAAATCGTTAGCCATCTAATGGTTAAAACCTAAGGCTGGTGTGACACTTTGCTAACGTGTCATCACCAATTTTTTTAAAAATTAATTATTTTTATTAATTATTTTATTTTAATTTTTAACCAATAAGATGATGCCACGTGGCATCATCCGATTCGTTCAGAAGCTTAAGAAGGAAATAAAATTTGAAAAAATGAAGCAACTAGAATTCAAATCTAGGCTTGTTGGGTGGAAGGCACAATGCCTAACCATTAAGCCAACCTGATATCTTAATAATATTTTACCATAATTTTTTTAACACATATATTATTATCTGCCCCTATTGCTTGCCCATTCGTCGTCAATTCTCCATCATTCTTCTCAATTCCTCCATTCAAACTCCATTATTCCACAAAACTTTAACATCTGTCTTCATCGCGAAAGGGCAAGAATCTGATTGAACAACCTCAATCTCTGAGCTAAGAAATCGTATCACAAAACTGCAAACCGAAAAAATATCACTAACCCGATTTTATGAATCAAGGTATGACGCCAACATCCTCTCTGCTAACATATCTGTGTTTCGTAACACATTTTCCCCTATGAAACACGAAGACGCCACCCTAGGGCAGTCCCGCGTCCCCAAGACGGGGACAATGCGGGGACGGCTGGGGGACGCCCCAACTTTATCGAGGGCAGTCAAACTTATATCGGGTACGGTCAACGCATATTGGGGACGTACCCAGGGACGTATTCGAATATATTTACTTAAAAAAATGAAAAATAAAATCTTCATCTTCTTTGTGAGCAAGGTTTTAAAAACCATTAAACTAATCCGAACTTAAAAAGCTCAAGGATAGTTAAACTAAAAAATTATACTTAAAAAACTACTAAATTAAAGACTCAACCTAAAAACTATAAACTTAACACTAAATCTCAACCAAAAGGCCAAGACTAGATTGCTTCCTTGTTCCATCTGATAAATGCCTATTTATAGGCTGATTTCTCTCCTTGCTTTATGTATCTTAAGGATGTTGGATATTAGGTGTGTATTGTATTTGTAACCTGTTTTAACGTTTAATCACTCAAGCTTTAAATAGGAATGGATAAATATCAATTTCAGCCATGTCATGTTTTAATTTTATTATTTTAGTCATTGATTTTCTCTTTATTTAGAATGTAAAGTTAAATTTTCGTTCAATTTAGTCACTTAATTTTAGTAATCTCTTAATCTAAGTGTTAAAAATTATTTTAAAATTATTAGAAGTGAATTTAAATAACTACAATTATAATTATTGTTTAATACAATTATAATTTTAGTCCTTATTGTATTATAAATTTTAATATTTTTTATTATTATATATTAAAATTTATTTTATATTTGCCGTACCCTCGCCGTACCCGTACCCTCTAATTTTGAAAATTGTCATTTTCTGTCCCCGTCCCCGTATCTGTCCCCGTATGTATCTGTGCAAATTAGATTTTCCCCTTCCAATTTCTTTGGCAAGCAATGAAATGTAGCACACATTGGGGAAAAGCGATAAACTACCAAACAAGCCTTAGGGCTTGATTTCAATCTCGGTTTCCAGTTTCTATAATGCAGTGTTCCATTTTTAGCAACCTTCTCTTCCAAATCAAAATATTCCTTAAGGATAATTGTAGGCGTTTTTCCGAATTCGTTGGCCACTTCTTCCATTTTCTTGAGTCGAATGACTTCATATGTTATCTAGGCTGATTTGAATAGAGTTCCATTTAAACCACATGTTTGGATACAAATGTTTTGTGAAATAATGGAGTTTGAATGGAGGAATTGGGAAGAATGATGAGGCTGGTGGGGAATCGACGATGAATGGGCAAGCAATAAGGGTAAATAATAATGTATGTGATAAAAACGTTTTATGGTAAAATGATAACAAGATATTGGGTTAGCTTAGTGATTAGGCATTTTGCCTTCCACCCAACAAACCCAGGTTCAAATCCTAGCTTGTAACCCCCTCGTCCCGGTCTGGTCGGATGACCGGTCTGAGTAGGCTACACGGGGAAAACCAAAGCGAAACCCGTTAAGGTTCCTCCTCGGTTAACAACCCTAGAAAATTTCTTTTAATTTAATCTTGTCTAAAGGCATATTAATTCCTAAGTGATCACGTCAGCGGAAAACGTCAAGGAAGAAACACAACCGAACCCCAACCAACATGTAAACAGTCCTTTTTACACTTACAGGGCAGGCCGTATCGATATGCCATTCTAGGGTATCGATACGCCTTGACCAAGGTCAACATCCATAGGTCAACACAAGAAGACTGTATCGATACAGCCCTTGAGCGTATCGATACAACCCTTGAGCGTATCGATACGCCCTTCTCGGTCAATATCTCGTGGTCAACGAGATAAACCTGTACCGATACGAAAAAAACTCACCAAATTCTCAGAATTCCAGTGAACAAAGAGCTTATCGATACACCCCCGTGTATTAGTACGCCAAGCCAAAAACGAGTCCTGCAGGCAAGACCGTATCGGTACGGCCCTTAGGCGTATCGATACGCCCTGCACTGCAAGTCTCCAAATTCAGCAAAAACATCATAAGACCCAACTCTAAATGCATTTTAGAACTTCCCTAGCCATATACAACAACCAAGAATTAGCATATAGAGCGATTTAGATGATTAACAAGGCATCCATACATGGCATTCACACAAAGGATGAATATTGCATAAATAAGCATACTTAAGAGCTCAAAAGGCCAAATGGCACAAGACATCACATACAAGGTTTACATACATCACTAACACATGTTCCCATCCAAAAGCATAGTATCTCAAACAAACATTCAACAAGGCTTAACATGGTTTACAAATCATAGCAAAACATAAACATCATCAATATCTATGAGTCATACAACGCTCATACAAAACACATAGTAGCCCCATTGCTAAACTACTACTTTAATTACTAAACCATACTTGAGCAACTACAAGCTTGGAATGCCCTTTTGCCTTGCTCCTTGCTAACACCACGCTAGTGATCTACATTGTTGAAAATGAGGGCGTAAGCTAGAAGCTTAGTGAGGATGCTCTAAAAACCAAAACAACAACAATGCAGGGTTCAAGCATGCAATCCTTAACATCACACACAACATACATGGGCATCAACATAGCAACCTAGCTAGTACTTCAAGAGTCATAAATATGGCATCTTACATCATATTAAGCTCAACAATATAAATCATATATCACAACATCATAATCATAAGAGCAAGTACATTGGCCACTATTAGTTTACTCGGATGTGCGTAATTTACTCTCAACAACAACATTACCTCGGTGGGATTACACTCATCACCGGACCTTGCATGGGTGGGATTCCACTCATCACCACATGCCTTATGGATGGGATTCCACTCATCATCACGTATAATATAAATAAATTTCCGGTGGAATATTACATCATTGTACTCCTCCTTGATGACTCAACGCCATCAAGGCCACGCGCGAATTTGACTCAACGTGTGCACACTAATCCTAATGATCGATCATTTACACCCGGTAAGTTAACTAGTGCCAATTACTTTTAACCACATCACCACAACCATCATTTATATCATACAACCATCATCACACACAACAATGTATACACATACAAAGTCAATTCATACTTCACAAGATCAATATAGGCATAGGCATCTAAAGCTCATTAACAAACAAGAAGTTAAACTACCAATTTAACTTCTACCTTGGAATGGCCTACCAAGCTCATTCCAATACCTCCACTACACACACTTGAACCAACTTTAAAACAAATTTAAAGTTTTACTCACCACCCTTCCTTAGCAAACCAAACAAGCAAGTCAAGCCTCCTCAATTCCCGAATTCGATCATGATCCTTCTCCGATGTTTCCTCTAGCTTCTAACAAATCAAAACACAAATATTACTCAACCGATTCAATGCTAAACTCAGCCACAAATCCAACTCACAACCACATGCCAAAGCTTCACAAATTCAAATCCAAACTAACCACAAAAACTCCCATTTTCGTGCTCCTCAAAAACCCAGCTGAAAACTATACTTTACAACACCCAAATGACATCTAAAAGCTTCCAAAACACTTCCTTAACAACCCTATACCATCAGCCCTTCAACCCAACACTAAAATACACCAAAAACTCAACTTTTGACACTTTGAAAAATGTCCCAAAGACCCACTTCGGGATTTTTTCCAAATCCATCCATTTTAAGATATTAAGTGTCTTTAGGTGAGATTAATCCAAAACCCAACTCAACAAATCAAAAACAATTGAAAAACCCATTAAAAATCCAAACTTTCCTTAATCTTGAAAAATGCAAATATTGATAGTTTTGAAATCTAAGACCATGAAAATGATGAGGATGATGAGGAGAGTTGAGAAATGAAATTACCTTTGAAAAAGCTCTTGATTTGGTGAAGAAATCAAATGGAATAGTGAATAGGGTTTTGAGAGGGGTTTGGCTTGATTTCACGTGAAGTGGAGAAAAGGGGGAAGATGATAGCTTTATTTTTTTTGTTCTTTTTGATTCAAAAAGGGTGTCTTTCATATTTCACTTTAATTACAAAAATGCCACCATTAAATTTTAAATCTCATTTAACTCATAATTAAGGCCTAATTAAATTAAACCAATTTTTGATGACTCGAACCAAACACACGCCTAACTCCTAACCCCAAAATACGGGTGTTACATAGTTGCTTCATTTCTCAATTTTTATTTACCTCTTAAGCTTCTGAACGAATCGGATGATGCCACGTGGCATCATTTAATTGGTTAAAAATTAAAATAAAATAATTAATAAAAATAATTATTTAAAAAAATTGGTGATGACACATCGGCAACGTGCCACATCATCTCTCTATGCCATGCAAACGTGCCACGTTAGCCTTAAGTGTTGACTGTTAGTTGACAAATGGTTTCCATCCAACAATGGTGAAATTTGAATGAAAATGAAATGTTAGGTGGTTGTTTGCACCAAGAAAAAAGAATATGAGCTAAAGTGATCAAAAGGTCAAACGTTGGGGGATACTTTTGACCCTTTGTCTTTACAAAATTGGTTTTAAAAAAAGGGAAATGAGAGAATTTTGGAGGGGAATATGAGGCCTATTTTTAGGTTAGAGATTAATTACCTTTTAGGTCCTACTGTGTTTAAAATACTGCATTTTAATTATAATATCCACTTTAAGTTTTAATTTAATTCAATTTAGTCATAAGTATCCCCACAGTTGGGACTTCATATATAGCAATCCCCTCCCCATGGTGATATGTAAAACCGAAATTGATTTTGATATAACACATAAACTTAAGGACCAATTTGTAAAACAATAAATTTTTAAGTACTCTTTAAAGTCTCACAATTGACAAGTATTTTTAAAACAAAATAATACCTAAAGACCTGCTCTTAAACATATAAAACTTTCTAAGTCTTTTCCTATGTTTTTCAAGCCTAAGTATGCAAAAACGCCCAGGCGTATCGATACCCTTATGCGTATCGATACCCTCTTTGGCTACTGGAATTTTGTTTTTCAAACACGTATCGATACCCTTATGCGTATCGATACCCTATTTTGCCACTAGAATTTTAATGGAGTTACCGTACCGATACGCCTTGCAACCGTATCGATACGATATTCACATGGGCAACTGTTTTCATGAAATCGTACCGATACGCCTTGCAACCGTATTGATACGATAAGCACATCTTTGAAAAATCTGAGCATTTAATTATTTGACCGTTACTTGTCAGTTGGTTGGTTTCCCAATTTTCAAAAGGCCGTTATACAGTACCGATACGCTTGGTATGCGTATCGATACACTTTTTATGTAAACTTAACTTGGGATTCCAATGAGCAAAAACCGTATCGATACGGCCTTCTGTATCGATACGCCCCTTTAAAATCGTACCGGTACGCCTTTTATGCGTATCGATACGCTTTGTTTTCAGGCACAACAGCTCTTTCCTATTTGATGCAGGTATCGATACGCCCTTCCCGAGTACCGATACGGTAGGCTGCAGAGCTGTATTTAATACGGGAAAATTGCTCCCAATGGCTCTATTGATGATCCCAACTACCCAAATGGCTAGAATTCAATACAAGGGTATAAAAACAAGCTTCAAATGACCAAGCAACAACTATTGAACCTACAAGCAACATCAAAGCAAAAATCCAAACCCTAGAGTTCTTCAAAGTCAAATTCTTGTACCCAACTCTAGTGTTTTCAATTGTTATTTTGTATTGTGAGTTTGGGGTGATTGAAATTGTAATTGGGTAGACATTTATCCTTAGTGAGGAATTATTTGAGTTTACCAAAACTTCTCTTTGTAAATTGAGTGGATTAAGCTTTGGGTAGAAAGCTTAATCGAATTTGTAAGGTCACCTCCTCATCCAAGAAAAGGGGAAGAATTCAAGTAGTGAATTGGTTGAAAATCCTTAGTGGGAACTAAGGTAGTGGATGTAGAGTTCATTTGGAGAACTTGAACCACTCTAACTACTTGTGTCATCTTTTATTTTTCACCAATTCCTCCCACCAAATTTTTAATTGACAATTCACCCCCCTCTTGGCCATTTTCAATTGTGTGATCAACTCAACAATTGGTATCAGAGCTACACTCATTGGAAGGATTACAACCCTCTTGAGTCGATTCCAGGAGAGTTTGATCAACAAATAGTCAAGCAATGACATCCACCTCCAACTCCAACCTCTATGAGTCCCAATCTACCACCAAGCCACCATTCTTCAATGGGGATAACTACCCATATTGGAAGAATAGGATGAGGCTCTTCATCAAGTCTACCGACTACATGGTGTGGGATGTGGTTGAGGAAGGTCCATACATTCCTATGAAGAGAGATAGAGATAGACTTGTCCCAAAGGTAAAAGCCGAGATGACGGATGATGAAAGAAGAAGGATGCAAGTGAATGACAAAGCTCTCCATGTGATATTTTGTGCACTTGGTCCGGATATCTACTCCAAGGTGTCTTCAATCGAAAATGCCAAGGAGGTTTGGGATACCCTTGAGACAACATATGAGGGAACTAGTGATGTCAAGGAGACAAAGATTGGGCTACTCAATCTAAGCTATGAAAATTTCAAGATGGATCCCGATGAAAGTGTCTCCAAGATGTTTGATCGATTCTCGGTCATTTTCAACAGATTGAAGGGATTAGGCGAGATCATCCCCGAAGACAAACTAGTGAGGAAATTGTTGTACTCTCTTCCGGAGTCATGGGATGGCAAGAGAACGGCTATTATTGAAGCTAGAGATTTGAAGACTCTCAAGCTTGATGCCCTTGTTGGATCTCTACTCACCCATGAGATCACGAGGAAGGGAAGCGAGGAATAGAAGAAAATGGTTGAGAAGAAGGTGGGAATCGCTCTTAAAGCTTCATGTCAAGAAAGCGATTCAAGTGAAGAAGAAGATGAAGATGAGGAGATGGCCATGTTGGCCAAACGGTTTACTCGCTTCACGAAGTCCAATCGTGGAAGAAAGTTTCTTAGAAAGGGAAACTTCAAGAGCAAGAGTAAGGAAGAGAAGAAGGACCAAATCACTTGCTATGAATGCAAGAAGCCGGGTCACATCCATTCCGAATGTCCTCAATTGAAGAGGAATAGCTTTGGGAAGAAGAACAAGCTCAAATAGCAACTTGGAGTGACGATGAGTCATCCGAGGAAGAGGAGGAAGTGGCCAATCTATGTCTCATGGCCATTGATGATGAACCAAAGGTAAATTCTAACTTATCCAATTTTGATTTTACTTTTGATGAACTTCAAGATGCTTATGATGAATTGCAAGAGGTTTACAATGAGTTAGTAGGAAAATATAAAGAATCCATTTTGAAAAACAAGAAAACCATTTCCGATTTGAAAAATCAAAATGAGACATTTTCAAAAGCTAACTCCGAATTGGAAAAGAAAGTTTTGTTTTTAGTAAATCTTTCAAATGATCTTAAAACGAAAAATCTTGAACTTGAAAAACTTCTTTCCGATTTTCAAGATTATCACACAAAGGAAGTGGATAATCTTAAAACATCTATTGCTATTGGGAAAAACAATTTTGAAAAAGGAAATCCTTTTAAATCCCAATATGTAAAAAGAAAACCCTTTATTCCTAAACAAAGAAATTTTAATAAGCAATCTAGAGGTCAAAGAGTTAGGAGTGTTTGGGTTCCTAAGGAGCTCATTGTTTCCAATAATATGAATGCTATTGCTTCTTGGATTCCTAAGGGAACCAAAATTTTGAAGGCTAACACTCATGGACCCAAAATGATTTGGGTACCAAAAATCAAGGCCTAATTTCTTTGTTTGTAGGGGGAGCATTGCTACAAGGCCAAAGATTCAAGCCAAAACTCATGGTACCTTGATAGTGGATGCTCAAGACATATGACCGGTGACAAGAGTAGATTCGTGGAACTAAAGCCAAAGAGTGGTGGAGTAGTGACTTTCGGTGATAACTCCAAAGGCCACATTGAAGGAATATGCTCCATTGGTAATCACTCTTCTATTTTCATTGAAAATGTTTTGTATGTCAACGGTCTTAAACATAATTTGTTGAGCATTAGTCAATTATGTGATAAGGATTTTAATGTTTTATTTGAATAAAGTGGTTGCAAAATTGTAAACATTAAAACAAATCAACTAATGCTCATAGGACATAGAATAGGCAATATATACATGGTGCATTTAGATGACATCCATTCATCCCATACATGCTTAGTTGCACATGATGAACATGACTCATGGCTTTGGCATAGAAAATTAGGACATGCTAGCATGAGTGTCTTATAGAAATTAATTTTCCATAATCTAGTTAGAGGGTTACCCAAACATAAATTTTCTAATGATAAAATTTGTGATGCATGTTCAAAGGGTAAACAACATAGAACTTCATTTAAATCCATTAATGATGTCTCTACTAGTAGATGCTTACAATTGATTCATATGGATCTTTTTGGGCCTATTAGAACAATGAGCTTGGGTGGTAAGTCATATGCTTTTGTGCTTGTAGATGACTATTCTAGGTTTACTTGGGTTCTATTCGTAAGTACAAAAGATGAGGCTTTAGAAAAATTCATCACATTTTCTAAAATAACTCAAAATGATCTTGAACTTAAAATTTCTCACATTAGAAGTGATCATGGAACCGAATTTCAAAATCTAGGTTTCGATGAGTTTTTAAATGAAAATGAGATTAGCCACAATTTTTTCGCACCTCGCACTCCTCAACAAAATGGGATAGTTGAGAGGAAAAATCAAACTTTAGAAGAAATGGCTAGAACCATGCTTTGCGAAAATAATTTACCTAAATATTTTTGGGCGGAAGCCACAAATACCGCTTGCTATATTATAAATCGAGTAATGATTAGGCCGATTTTGAATAAAACACCTTATGAGATTTTAAAATATAAGAAGCCTAACATTAGCTATTTTCATCCTTTTGGTTGCAAGTGTTTTGTTTTGAATAATGGTAAAGAAAACTTAGGTAAATTTGATGCTAAAAGTGATGAAGCAATTTTCTTAGGGTACTCTTTAAACTCTAAAGCCTATCGTGTATTTAATAAAAGAACTCTAGTAGTTGAAGAGTCAATACATGTTGTTTTCAATGATAACCTCCTTCCGAGGAAGGAATCTTGTGATGATGATGATGTAGGAATCCTTGATGCCATTGATGGAGGACAAACGTCAAAGGTGGATGAGGTTCCAACTAAAGATGAGGATACACAAGATCCACCTCTTGAAGCCTTGAAGGACTTGGCTCTTGAGGAAAAGGAGGTGTCTTACCCAAGGGAGTTCAACTATGTCAAAGGTGGTGAAATCTTGGGTGATCCATCCAAAGGGGTAACTACTAGATCCTCTCTCAAATTAATGAACCATGTTGCATTTCATTCATGCATTGAGCCTAAAAATATTAAAGAAGCTTTAAAAGATGATTTTTGGATTTTGGCCATGCAAGAGGAATTAAATCAATTTGATAGAAGTAAAGTTTGGACATTAGTTGAAAGGCCTAATAATCAATCTACTATAGGAACTAAATGGGTATTTAGAAATAAATTAGATGAAAGTGGTAATATAATGAGAAACAAGGCTAGGCTTGTTGCTCAAGGATATACCCAAGAAGAGGGAATTGATTTTGATGAGACATATGCACCCGTAGCTAGGATGGAAGCCATTAGGATGCTTTTAGCATTTGCATGTTATAATAATTTCAAACTTTTTCAAATGGATGTGAAAAGTGCCTTTTTAAATGGTTTTATAAATGAAGAAGTGTATGTTGAACAACCACCGGGTTTTGAGGATTCAAAAATTCCAAACCATGTGTTTAAACTAACAAAAGCTCTCTATAGTTTAAAACAAGCTCCTAGAGCTTGGTATGAGAGACTTTCAAATTTCTTAATTGAAAAGGGTTTTGAAAAAGGAAAGGTGAATACTACACTCTTCATAAAAAGATATAACAATGACATCTTAGTAGTACAAATCTATGTTGATGATATCATTTTCGGTTCTACTAATGAGTGTTACTGTAAAGAATTTTCTAAGTTAACGCAAGGTGAGTTCGAGATAAGCATGATGGGGGAGCTCTCATTCTTTTTGGGACTCCAAATCAAACAAAGGAAAGATAGCACCTTCATAAATCAAGCTAAGTACGTGAATGATATGCTCAAAAAGTTCGGCTTGGAGAATGCAAAACCTCAAGCCACGCCTATGAGTTCTTCCATAAAGCTTGACAAAGATGAAGGAGGTAAGTGTGTTGATTCTAAGCTTTATAGATCCATGATAGGTTCTTTGCTTTACCTTACCGCAAGTAGACCAGATATTATGTTTAGTGTTTGCTTGTGTGCTAGGTTTCAAGCTAGTCCTAGAGAATCACACTTAGTTGCCATTAAGAGAATTTTTAGATACCTTAGAGACACACCTGCTATAGGCCTTTGGTATCCTAAAGACTCTTCCTTTAACCTTCATGCTTATTCGGATGCGGATTATGGGGGATGTAAGATAGATAGGAAAAGTACTTCCGGGACATGCCAATTCTTAGGTAGTATGCTCGTATCTTGGTTCTCTAAGAAACAAAATAGTGTAGCCTTATCTACCACCGAAGCGGAGTACATATCCTTAGGGAGTTGTTGTGCTCAAGTCCTTTGGATGAAGCAACAACTCTTAGATTATGGTGTTGAAATAGAAACCATACCCCTTAGGTGTGACAACACTAGTGCCATTTGTCTCACTAAGAATCCCATCCAACACTCTAGAACTGAACACATAGAAATTAGACATCATTTCATTAGAGATCATGTCTTGAAAAATGATGTTGTTATAGAGTTTGTTGACACCTTGAACTAATTAGTGGATATATTTACAAAACCTTTAGATCCCAATTAGCGCTTTTGGACCCTTAGGAGAGAGTTAGGTTTAACTAGCCTTTCTTGAGCCCCTTTTAGGTCCCAAAATGTCAAAATTTGCTTGAAATTGTTTGTGATCCATGCTTATGTTAATTTTGTTCTTTTTGCTTCTATGCATGTTGCTAGGGGGAGTATGCATTAATTTTAGCCATTAAAACTTGTTCATATGACATGTACATGCATTTAGGGACGTTTCAAATTGGCTTTTTGCACTTAAATCTGTCAAAACTGCATAATTTGGTGAACGTGTATCGATACGGTTGCAACGTGTATCGATACGAGTTGATAGCTGGGAATTTTTTAGGATGAACAGGTATCGATACGACCCCGCGTATCGATACGGTACAAGTCAAGGGAAATAGTCAAAGCCAAGCGTACCGATACGGCCCCACGTATCGATATGGTAGTAACGACAAATACAAAATTAGGGTTAAAGGGTATCGATACGCGTGCATAGCGTATCGATACGGCCTCGACGGAGAGGCTATTTAGGGCTGCAATTATTAAAACACTTTAAAACTCAAAAAACCCTTTTCTCTCCAAAAACCCTAGCCGCGAAACCCTATATAAACCCCCTCAATCCTTCAAATTTTGCCATCAATCTTCAAAATTCCTTGAGGGTTTTTACTCTACACATCAAGGCTAAGCTTTGGAATCAAATCTTGTGCATTTACATCACCTCTTTCATCCATTCTAAGATTCAAGGTATAAAATTTCTATTTTTTCTTTTCTTTAATTTTCGTTTAATTTTTATTATGGTTTCAACTGAATTTTTGTACAAACCTTGTTTGATTGTTTTGGGTTTCAACTTTTTCACAAAATTTATTTTAAAAAATCAAAATTTTTCATTCGAATATATTTCCTATTCGATTTTTTTTAAACTGCTTTTTTTTAATTGTAAATGTCTTTTTAAAATTAAAATTGTTTTTTTTTACAATTACCTTGAATTATTAGAATTTATTGGATTGAATGGGATGTTAATTGTATACATATTCGAATATTTTTTTGTGTTTTCAGGGTTATGGCACCAAAAAAGGGAACTAAACGTCATCGTTCTACTTCCAATCCTATTGAGGATGTCGAGGGTAATCCTACACCTAACCTTCCTTATATTATCCAATTAAGTTTTCTCGAGGATGGTGATAGAGAACGATATAAACATTTTCAAGGAATGAACCTTAGGGAAGAGCGAGTCGTGTCAATCCCATTCTTAAATTCTGCTCGTTTCAAATTTCAATACCTATCTTTAATTAAGCAATGGAAATTTTTACCCTTTTTGAGCATTCCTCCTATTCTATATAGGAACCTAGTCATTGTCTTCTTTTCTAATGTCGTATGCATTCATGATGAACTTAGGGAACATGTCATTGCTATCGAATCTTCTGTTATGGGTAAAACTTTTCAAATTGATCAAAAAACTTTATGTAATGTCTTTGGTTTTGAAGATGTTGGTATTGATGATGAACAATCCTTGGGTACGGGTCCTTTAGGCTCAGCAAAAGTTTAAATGCTCATGACCGTATCCTTCATTTACTTGTCTCTTGGTTCCTACGTCCATCGGGTGGGAAATATTCAACTATTCGTCAAACGAATGATTTTTGGCTTAGGTGTTTTAGAGAAGGTAAACGTCCAAACTTGTGTCAAATTATGTTTGCCGACCTTGTCTTTTTAGTTCAACACCGTCACACCAAACAAGTCTCATCCTTTTACTACTCAACGGCTTTGAGTTTTCTATTCCATTCCCTTGGCATTGATTGTTCACATGACTTTCCCGAAACCCTTGGCCTACCCATTGATGAGCGTTCTCTAACTCGCTCCGGTTTTTCTTATGTTGATAATGAATGGGTTCGCACCCCTCATGATCATCCACAAGATGCTCCGGTCGATGCCTCTCGTGCTTCTTTGAGCTCTCACCGTGCTCCGTTTGATTCCTCCTCCATGGATACTCTCATGACCTTCCTAAATGAGAAGTTCACCGCGATGGGTAATCGTTTCACATCCTTAGAAGATCGCGTCCAAGGCATGGAAAAGAAGATAGACACCATAGCTTCTCGCCAAAACTCCATGGATATCTCTCTTACCGCCTTCCATGGTGCTTGGATTAATCAAAACCGAAGGAATCAACCCTCTCAAGAAGATGAAGAAGATGACGAGGACGATGATGATGAAGAAGGGGACGAGTAGTTCATGCATCTCATCTTAGGGCATTTAGTATTTTATATATGTTATTGCACTTTTGTTTTTTTAGGATTTGAAGTTTATGCCTATTATCTATGTTTTTAGGATTTTCAAGTTTGGATTATGATGGTTGCTTTGAAATTTATACATTTGAACTATTATATTTAATTTGAAGTTTATGCATTTGAGCTTTTATAATTGCTTTAAGTTTAATGAATTATTGTTGCTATTATCATTGTATTATCCTTGTATTATTTCTAATCTAACAAAAAGGGGGAGAAGGATCATAGAGTCAATGTTTATATGTTTATTTTTTGAAAATCTATCTTAAAGTAAGGGGGAGAAAGCTTTTAAAAGTTTCAAAAACTCAAAAATTTATTTATGGTTTTGTTATATCAAAAAGGGGGAGATTGTAAAACCGAAATTGATTTTGATATAACACATAAACTTAAGGACCAATTTGTAAAACAATAAATTTTTAAGTACTCTTTAAAGTCTCACAATTGACAAGTATTTTTAAAACAAAATAATACCTAAAGACCTGCTCTTAAACATATAAAACTTTCTAAGTCTTTTCCTATGTTTTTCAAGCCTAAGTATGCAAAAACGCCCAGGCGTATCGATACCCTTATGCGTATCGATACCCTCTTTGGCTACTGGAATTTTGTTTTTCAAACACGTATCGATACCATTATGCGTATCAATACCCTATTTTGCCACTGGAATTTTAATGGAGTTACTGTACCGATACGCCTTGCAACCGTATCGATACGATATTCATCTGGGCAACTGTTTTCATGAAACCGTACCGATACGCCTTGCAACCGTATCGATACGATAAGCACATCTTTGAAAAATATGAGCATTTAATTATTTGACCGTTACTTGTCAGTTGGTTGGTTTCCCAATTTTCAAAAGGTCGTTATACCGTACCGATACGCTTGGTATGTGTATCGATACACTTTTTATGTAAACTTAACTTGGGATTCCAGTGAGCAAAAACCGTATAGATACGGCCTTTCGTATAGATACGCCCCTTTAAAACCGTACCGATACGCCTTCTATGCGTATCGATACGCTATGTTTTCAGGCACAACGGCTCTTTCCTCTTTGATGCAGGTATCGATACGCCCTTCCCGAGTACCGATACGGTAGGCTGCAGAGCTGCATTTAATGTAGGAAAATTGCTCCCAACGGCTCTATTGATGATCTCAACTACCCAAACGACTAGAATTCAATACAAGGGTATAAAAACAAGCTTCAAATGACCAAGCAACAACTATTGAACCTACAAGCAACATCAAAGCAAAAATCCAAACCCTAGTGCTCTTCAAAGTCAAATTCTTGTACCCAACTCTAGTGTTTTCAATTGTTATTTTGTATTGTGAGTTTGGGGTGATTGAAATTGTAATTGGGTAGACATTTATCCTTAGTGAGGAATTATTTGAGTTTACCAAAACTTCTCTTTGTAAATTGAGTGGATTAAGCTTTGGGTAGAAAGCTAATCGAATTTGTAAGGTTACCTCCTCATCCAAGAAAAGGGGAAGAATTCAAGTAGTGAATTGGTTGAAAATCCTTAGTGGGAACTAAGGTAGTGGATGTAGAGTTCATTTGGAGAACTTGAACCACTCTAACTACTTGTGTCATCTTTTATTTTTCACCAATTCCTTCCACCAAATTTTTAATTGCCAATTCACCCCCTCTTGGCCATTGCAATTGTGTGATCAACTCAACATGATATTTAGTCCTTAAAAATTTACTTTTATATGAAATTAAACCCTATTTATTTCGAATTATTATAATTTAGTCTAATAATTTTAATATACTGATGTTTTTGTTCATTTTAGTTCCTAAGATTTAATTTTTAGCTGAAATTGACCCTATTTAGTTCTATGGTAAAATTGTGTAATTGGTCACTAGACTCTCAAATTTCTCCATTTTCAAATTGTCAAATTGGTCCCTAATTTTGATTCATGGACTAAAAATTAAATTTATCCACTATGAAAAATGAATATGGGTCAATTTGGGCTAAAAATTAAATTTTAGCTACTAGAATACACAAAAATATTATTAGACTAAATTGCTAAAAATAGAAATAAATATGAGCCAATTTTGACTAAAAATTAAATTATAGGGACTAGAATAAACAAAAATATTATAGGGACTAAATTACCAAAAATATGGGTCAATTTCGGCTAAAAATAAAGTTTTAGGGACTATAATGAACAAAAGTATGAGAAGTATTAAAAACATTAAACTATATTAGAAAATTTTGAAATAAATATGGGTCAATTCGGTTAAAAATTAGAGACTAATATGAACAAATATAAACCCCAAATCCATAAACCAATCTCATTACCCAAACATTCCACTTAAAACATTTTACCCCTAAACCCTAAACATAAACCCCTAAATCTTATAATCAATATTCACTAATAATTAAAAGTGAAAGTCTAATCCCCTAATCCCTAAACTAATCTCATAACCCCAAACACTAAACTTGAAACATATATTGTACCCATAAACCCCAAACCTCAACACCTAAATCTTACAATCACTAATAATTAAAGTACAAGCCTAATCTCATAATCCCTAAACTAATCTCATAACCCGAAACACTCAACTTGACACATTTACCCATAAACTCTAAACGTCAACACCTAAATCTTACAATCACTAATAATTAAAGTGCAAGCATAATTACCTAATCCCTAAACTAATCTCATAACCCCAAACACTCAACTTGACACATTTACCTTTAAACCTCAAACCTTAACCCCCTAAATCTTACAATTGCTAACACTTAAAGTGCAAACATAATCCCCTTATTCCTAAACTAATCTCATAACCTCAAACACTAATAATTTTAGTTAAGCTCTAAATTTAATGATTTTAACAAATTAAAATTCTATTGAAACAATTAATAAAAAATCCTACATTAAGCATGGTTAAATTAAATTGTGTGTGGATTTTATGGGCTTACTAACTAACTAATTAATTAAGGGCCTAATTAAAAGAATCTAATCCTAAAGGCCAAATAAAAATGATCAGCTATTTTGAGACCTAATTGAACTAAACTAAAATTTAAAAGTGAAAATATGACTTAAATGGAAAGTATCTAAACATGAAAGAGCATAATGAGCGATTTCCCCATAAACCTAAAAGATGTGTGGGAACTTTCCCTACAATTCCAAACTGAAACCACGTCTTAGGTTTCCAGATTTTACAACACTTTAAAATCAACAAAAACTACGACAGTAATTTAAGACGTTTTTAAGAAGAAAAAGAGTTAATCTTGTAGTTATGTCTGATTCTGAAAGGAATTTATTAATCAAACTATATCAGAGGGTCTCACTTATTGTCTGCTATATTAATTATTAACTGCCACCCAATTAATTTGTAAATTAATTAATAATCTACCCATTTGAGTTTATTAAATTTGTTTTTAATTTAAATTGAATATTATAAAAATAATTTCAAAATTATATTTATTTTTGAGCTCATCCTAAAACTATAAATTTATGTAAAATAATTAAAAATTATAGTATTATAATTACAACTATAAATTTAAAACATTAGGAACGGTTAACCTTCTAGCATTTGGTTTTATTAAATCAACAACTAATTTTTTATTTTTTCCAATAAAATTTGGTCAAGTTAATAAGAAAAAAAACAAATGAATATATATACTTAGTACTTAGTAGTGACAAGTTGATTTGGTTAAAAGAAAACATAAATGTAAAAAAAACATAAATATGCTTTTTTTTATTTCTTTCCTTTTTTCGATATTTTTAATTGATTATGTATGTATATATAACAAAAAAAGATTATATAACACTTTAAATTGATTTAAAAAAATTAATAGTTTACCTTTATCAACACTTTAAATTGATTATATATATATATAATTTAATAAATTAATAGTGAGTAATTGAATTATTTAACAAAAAAATTAAATACAAAAATTAATAATTTAAAAAGTAAAAATTAGTTTATTATATTATATTATATTATAATAAATTCATAATTTCTCATATACTTCATTTTTCTATTGAAAATCATCAAATCATAGACTTTCTCAATTACACGTCAAGTATATATCAAGTCATGTCAATATCAGTTCAGGTCAACAACAGGTCGGGTCAATTAACAGGTCGGGTTCAAAACAGATCGGGTAAAATTGGATCTCGGGTCGATTCAGTCGGATAATATCGGTTATCTGCCAGGTCAGTTTTGGTTTCGGGTTCGTTTCAGTTTGGTGCAATTCAGGTTTTGGGTCCACAATAACATGTTCAATTCCGGTTCGAATCGTTCTCGCTCGGATGCAGGTCGGGTTCGGCTACAACAGTAACAGGTCCAACTCAGGTTCGGGTCAACAACAGTCGGTTACAGATCAGTTTCGGGTCATCGCATCCTCGGTTCAAATCAGATTCCAACTCGAACAGATTTCTATCAGGTTTTCAGATCGGGTCAACTTTTTACATCCTATTGTTAATACTCAACTTGTATTGCATGGGGTATTTCATAGAGTCTGTACATCTTATTGTTGACTGTGACAGTTTTTAATGCCACTTTAGGTAATAAAATAAAATAAAAAAATCATCCAAAAACAAGAAAAAGAAGAAAAGTGAGAAAAAATACGCTTTGAAAAGTATTTTTCTTAATTTTGGATAATAATATACGATGGGTAAATTAGTTTTTAGTTTTTTTGGTTCCTTTTTCAGTTTCTAGTGTTTTGCCCTGACTAATCTGAATCGACCCGCGTCGCACACCTGATTTTTGTGGGTGAGTTTCCTAGCAGAAATTTTCTGGACACACAATGCCTTGAACCCCAAACCTTGCTTAAACTGCTTACTACTTGAACTAACTCATTGGTTAGTTTTTAGCTCTTTAAAATTTTTCATTTATGCCATTACCCCATATGAATATATACAATATTTTTTTAAATTTTAATCATCATTTATTTCCACATCATTTACAGCAAATAAATATATAAATGTCACATAAGCACTTAACAGTAAAAGTGGATGAAAATTCTAACGTGATAACCATTTTACTTCTTATGAATTATACAAGGACTAATTTAGCCATTATTTTTGTAAAATGATCCAAATGCAATCTGAAGTACAATATAGGGACTGTTATAATATATTTACCTTTTTAATGATCATTTTCTTTGAATTGTATGATTATAAATTACCAAGCATTTACATGTCTCTGTCTCATCTTTCCTTCAAGTAAGAAATATTGTAATGTAACACACAGAAAGACAGACGATTACTTGATAGGCTTAATACACTTTTCCCTTAAACTATACATATTTTCTCAATTTGTCCCATAAAGTTTATTTTGACTACTGTTGTCTCCTAATTTTTTGCGACGTTACTCATATTTCCCTAACCTTTAAATTACTCATCTTGACCAATCAGAACGCGCCACGTCACCTAATTATTTTATTTTCTTAATTTTTGATTTAATATATTAAATATTCATTAAATTAATTTTATTTTACCAAAATACCCCCAACTCTTTTCCCAAACTCCACCCCTCATCACCAAAAGTTTCATTTCTTTGTTCTAAACAAGAACAACCGGTTTAAAATTCCCAGCTTCCATGGCTTCCCTAATATGGGTACCTTTTGTTTTTCACAAAAGATCAAAAATTTCCCTTCAATTTTTTTATTTTATTTGTTGTTATGTTTGAATGATTATGGGACTCACATGTGATTCCAAGGGGCAATTGCTGGGTCAACTAGCTGAGTTAGTCAAAGAAATATCTGGTTTACCAGTGTAGAAACTCGTGTAAAAAATGCATGGGAATTTGGTTCGTAGAATCAAGTTATTGAGCCCTTTGTTCGAAGAATTGAGAGATGAAAATGAGGATTCGGTGATGAAAATCAAAGAGATTAAAGAGTTTGAGCTGTTAAGAGAAGAAAAGGATAAAAGAAAAGATATTTTTATTGAATCAAAATCTACTTTACACCATCCTACAAGCCTTCTTTTTATAGCTAAAGGATAACAAAGTTTCCATTTGATTTTACCCTAATGACCTCACCAAACCGTTTCAACCAACAACAAATTCAACAACCTATTGACAGATCAGCTAGGCCAGCTGTCTATCATTTGTCTAACATTTCCCTTGCTTTGTTTTTCTTCTTCTTCAGCTTGTCCAGAGGATAATACATGAAGATGCCCCCGAAAGCACTCAAATTGTTGCACCGCTGCTGGCTTAGTGAGGATATCAGCGAGCTGGTATCGAGCAGGAACATAGTTCACCTGTAGAACACCCGTGGCAACCTTCTCGCGTACAAAATATAGATCTAGGTCAACATGCTTGGTCAGAGCATGATGAACAGGGTTGGAAACCATAGAGATGGTGTTGATATTGTCACACCAAATGCGAGGAGTATTAAGAAGAGCAATGCCCATGTCTGTCAAGATTGAAACCACCCATAGAATTTCGGATGATGCATCAACAAGACTACGATACTCAGCTTCCGCAGTGGAGCGAGAGACAGCTCGTTGTTTCTTAGAGCTCCAGATGATGAGATGCTATCCAAGAGAAAGGCAAAAACCAGTAGTTGATCAGCGATCGTCAATGTCACTACCCCAGTCCGCGTCAGAAAAAGCACTGAGTAAAAAGGTATCTTTGCTCTGCGGAGTAAACCACAAGACATGATCAAGAGTGCCTAAGAGATATCTTAAAATGCGTATAACTGCATTCCGGCAAACATCCAAGGGACGTTGCATGAACTGAGCGACTTTATTGACGGAGTAAGAAATATCGGGTCGAGTGTGGCAGATGTATTGTAGGGCACCGACAACACTGCGATAACCTTGACTGTCACTTAGAGGCTTACCATCATGACGACTGAGTTTAGGGTAGGGAACCATGGGTGTAGAGATTGGTTTGGCATCCAGCTGCCCAGTCTTCTCAAGAAGCTCACGAATGTACTGCTTCTGAGTTAAGAATAAACCATGGTTAAAATGTAGAACTTCAATCCCAAGAAAGAAACGAACCATACCTAAATATTTAATTGAAAATTTCGAGTGAAGGACATCAATAATGTGTTGAACATGCTCCTGGGAGCTACTAGTGACAAGAATGTCATCGACATAAACAACTAGGTACACAGTAACTTCATTGTTGTTGCATACAAAAAGAGAATTATCTGCAGAGGATGTTCGAAACCCAATAGATTCAAGAAAGACTTTGAGTTTAAGATACCAATTACGTGGAGCCTGCCTAAGACCATAGATTGCTTTCCTTAAGCGACACACAAGAGGTTGTCCAGGTGCACCCTCCTGAATGAACCCTGTCGGTTGATGCATAAACATAGCTTCAAGTAAGTCCCCTCTAAGAAACGCATTGTCAACATCTATTTGACGAACTGGCCAAGAATTTGTGACTGCTACTGATAGAAGAATGTTCACTGTGAAGAATCGAACCATAGGGCTAAACACGCCGAGAAAATCATGCCCTGGAACTTGTGTATAGCCATTTGCTACCAAGCGTGCCTTGTGTCTACTCACAGAACCATCAGGATTGTATTTGAGTTTGAATAGCCATTTGCACCCAATGGCCTTTTTTTCAACTGGAAATTCCACTAGATCCCAAGTCCCACTATTAACCAGTGCATTGTATTCAGATACAACTGCAACAGTCCACTTAGGGTGTTGAAGTGCCTCATGAATAGATGTTGGTGTCGAGCTGCATGCAAGGTGGTAAATCTTGGTTTTAGACACACCCACTTTGCTGCGAGTGATCATGGGATGTTGATTGAGATCATTGTTACTTGGATCTGAAGTAGCAATAGAGTCAGGAGGTTGTTCTTCAGATGGATCAGGATAAAGAACAGGAGAATTAGATGAAGCGTAGGAGCTTAAAGTAGGATGCCCAGTATGAGAAGAAGATGAAGAGAGAGGCACAAAAGTAGTGGTATCAGTAGTGTTTTCAAATGAAGGAACATCCTCCTCATGTGTAGCAGTGGTCTCAGGAGAAGGAGAGGGATCGACACAGGCTAGAAACTGAGAGAATACAGGATTTGAAGATAAAGTAGATGCACCGGAATTGTCCTATGGAAAGACACACTCATTGAATATCACATTGCGAGAGACATACAGTCTCCATGTGCCATCTGGACAATAGTACCCTCTGTGCTTAGGAGAGTATCCCACAAACAAGCATGGTGTAGATCGAAAATCAAGCTTGTGTCTATTGAAAGGACGTATATGAGGAAAACACTCACAGCCGAAAACCCCAAGCGTTCCATAATCAGGTGGGCGACCATAAAGCTTCTGATAAGGTGATACATTACCCAAGCTTCGAGATGGAAGACAATTAATAAAAAAGGTGGCACTTAGAACCGCATACGCCTATAATTTCAAAGGCAGATTCACCTGAGCCAAAAGAGTGAGAGATGTCTCTACGATGCGGCGATGCTTGCGCTCAACCACACCATTTTGTTGCGACGAGTGTGGACAGGTGACACGATGAACCATGTCATGCTCAGTTGAAGCAGTGTCTAAGAATTGGAACTCACCACCATCACCCGATTGTATTGCAAGAATTGAAGCTTTAAACTGAGTATGTATCATTGTATGAAATAAAGAAAATGCTTTGGATGCTTCTGATTTAGCTTTAAGAAGATATACCCAGGTGTTACGAGTAAACATGTCAACAAAAGAGATATAGTATTGATAACCATTAGATCGAACAGGAGCAGGCCCTCATACATCAACTTCAATAAGTTCAAAAGGAGTTGTATACACTATTGTAGAAGCACGAAAAGGAAGAGTGTGGCTCTTGCCCAGTTGGCAAGCTTTACAAACAATATTTTTGGCTAAGCTAACACGTTTATTTAAAACTAAATTAACCACCTCCAGAGAAGGATGCCCCAGACGTCGATGCCACAACGAAAAGGAGTTATCACCACTGACAGTAGCAGAACAAGCTGAAACAGAAGGAGAAAAGAAAATGGTTGGAAAGCTATATAAACTATCCTTTTGTATTCCATGCAACAGAGGGGTCCCTGTAGACTCATCCTTCACACAACAATAACCAGCATGAAACTCGATATAGACATAGTTATCAGAAGTGAATTTCGAGACTGAAAGCAAATCCCGAGTAATGTGTGGAACATGTAAAAGATGATTAAGATGAAGCTTACGAGAAGATGACATAATAGTAGAATGCCCAATGCGAGATATAGAAAGGGATGAGCCATCACCTATGTGGATAGAGCCCTTACCATTATAAGGACTAGAACCATGGAACGTGGCAGGTTGACTCGTCACGTGATGCGTAGCCCCGAAATCGGGAAACCAGGAGACAGAATCAAGATTAGCATCGGTGAGCGAGTTGATCTGAGCAGTGGGCAAAGCCTGAGAAGAGTCTGGAAGATCAATGGGTGGAGTGGCGGCAAGGAATGGATCATACGCCACCTCAACTATATCAAGGATGAAATTAACAACATTGGCCTGGGTAGCATCAGACTCTCGAGAACCAAGTGAAGCAAAACCCTTAAAGGTTTTTTCAAAGCGATACCAACAACGGTTGACCAGATGGCCAAGTTTCCCACAAAGTTGGCACTATGAGCGAGGGCGACCACGAAAGCGACCACGTCCATCACCTTGGCGAAAGGAACGTTGTGGAGAGAAAGACGACGGAGAGTTAGACTCCTTAAATTTGGTGGCATGAATACCAACAGGAAATCGCAACGGATCAGAAACACGCACTTCAGCATCAACAAGTAAGAAAACAGCTTCTTCAACAGTAAAGGGCTCACGGCTCCCAGAAATGACACCAACAAATGGATCATATTCAGATGGCAATCCGTTGAGAATCGTAGCAATTTGTTTGACAGAGGAAACAAGATTACCGCAGGAAGCAAGAAGGTTGCAAATCTCTTTGATCTGCATCATATAAGCACGCATCGAGAGAGGCTTTCTTAATAGAGCTGTAACCCCCTCGTCTCGGTCCGAGCGGGCTACACGGGGATAACCGAGGCGAAACCCGTTAAGGCTCCACTTCGGTTAACAACCCGAGAAAAACTTTTTCATTTATTATCTTGTCTAGATGCTTTAATATATATCCTATGTGAATCAACGACAGCGGAAACAGCGAGCGAGGCGAAATAAACGAACAAACAACTTAAAACAACCCATTTTAACTTTCACAGCAGACCGTATCGATACACTAGAAGAGGGTATCAATACGCCTTGACTATATCAACAGCCCAAGGTCAACCCAGGGAGACCGTATCGGTACACTGGTTGACCATACCGATACGCCCTCACTGGTTAACTTCTCACGGTCAACGATACAAGATCGTACCGATACACCTAAGACCCGTACCAATACGCCAAAATCTCGTCAAATTCTCAGATTTCCAAAGATGTTTTGGCGTATCGATACACCCCCGTGTACTGGTACGCTAAGCCAAACTTGAGTCCCAAAGTGTAGGACCGTATCGATACGGCCCTCGGGCGTACCGATACGCCCTGCATTGCAATACTCAAATTTGCAGCCAAAGACTCCAAAACACAACTCTAGATGCAAATTAAGACTCGCCTAGACACAAGCCAGCATACATATAACTAGGGGTGATAACGAGCCGAGCTGAGCCCGATCCTGGCCAGGCTCGGCTCGGGCTCGAGGCTCACCGAGCTCGGAATTTTAAGCTTGAGCTCGGCTCGAAAACAATTCTATTGGGCTCGGCTCGGGCTCGAAGCTCGTCAGGCTCGGCTCGGGCTCGTCAGGCTCGGCTCGGCTCGAAATGAAAAATTTTGCTATAGTTTTTTATATATAAAATATTCGTTAAAAATACCTTTCATAACCAACACTAAAACGAAATTCAATGACCGGAAAGGGGAAAAGTGCCAAAAATTAGATTAAGGCAAATAATCAACAAATATTCTTATAATACAAACACATAATTAAAGAAAATACAAAATCAAACAACAATCAACTAATGAAAGAAAATACAAACACATAATTTATTTTAGTGCATATGTAGATTCCGAGCCTGTTCACGAGCTTTTCGAGCCGAACCTGGGTAGGCTCGGCTCGGCTTGTTAAGGTTTCGAGCTGAGCCCGAGCCCGAGTCGAGCTCACTCGAGCCGAGATTTGACCGAGCCGAGCCCGAGTAGCTCGCGAGCCGGTCAAGCTCATTATCACCCCTACATATAACATTTAACAACCAAGATTTCAGCATACAAGACATTCGAAACGAACAAGGATCATACATTCAAAGGATTCATGCATTTACCATAAAAGAGACATACATAGCATTCAAGGTTTCATGCCTTAGAAACAAAACACATAAGCATTCAAGATTCGCATTAAAAGCATGGTTTACAATTCAAAACATGGCATCAACAAGCCACACCATAACACCAACATAACAAGGAGTCTAACAAGCTCCTAACACAAACAACAACACAAATCCCCATTGCTTAACTATTACATCATTAACTTAAAAATTCATACTTGAGGATAGGAAAAGCACAACTAGCACACTTGGAGGCCCTCTCCTTGCACAAGCAACCCACGAACTACGGATCTGCATTGTCAAACAAAAGAGAGCGTAAGCATAAAGCTTAGTGAGGGTAAGCTCATAAAACAAACATCGACAATGTAGAATCCAAGCACGAGCAACACAACCGATAAAGAATGCGTGCTTTCTTACCTTCGAAGCCACATGAGTCAAGATATAAATGATGCATGAACACAATATCAATATCATGCCATGCTCAACAAGTCCATAAACACAACCATATGGAAACACATATATTAAACGTATTGGCACCTAGCTATAACCCGAATACGCGGATAACAACCGTTGGAACTCACATCCAACACTTAACCATTACCTTACGGTAGGATTACACTCATCACCGTTTCACGTGGAGGGAATTCCACTCATCCTCACGCCCCGTCGATGGGATTCCACTCATCACCGACTAACATATATAAGAAGGTTTTCGGGCATACCCGTACTCCATCTTGATGACTACCATCACCAAGACCACGCGGGCATTTCGACTCTCGTGTGCACACTAAACATCCTAATGATCGATCATTTATACCCAAGCATACTAGTGCCAATACTAACTCATTTCACAATCTTTCATAACAAGAATTTCTTACCATTTCCCGTGCCTAGCACGTAGCCACCATGATTTACAATCATGAACACACATTACCTCAACCACATGCATATCACAATGTATCCACAAATCACCATGCCTCAATAACACACGTGTATATCAAAATATACATAACAACATTAATCACAATTAAAATATGAATCAAGAGGTATATCATACATTTAGGAGTTCAACCAAAGGTCTCCTAAACTAAGCTTGAGATTAGACTACCACTCTAATCCCATCTTTAGGTGGGTTTACCAAGCCCAACCTAGGTCCACATGCTTGAACCAACGTTTGAAAACCAATTTAAAAATATAGAACCACTCACCGACTAATCCAAGGCTCAACAACTCTAGCCGATCAAGCTCCCAACAGTTTCGGATTCGATCCTGAGGCTTCACCAACACAATTCCTTGTCTTTAAACAATCAAACACACTCTATTAATCACCAAAACAACCACAAACCACTGTTGTAACTCATAACACCAATTAAGCATCAAATCAAGCCAAGAACACCCACAAAACTCTCATTTTCGAGCAGCTCATATGCACAACCAAAAACCATCGATTCCAACACTTGTAACACACCTAAAAGCTTCCAAAACAACCCCTAACTATCAACCAACCATCATCCAACAAGTTCTCACCCAAAACAGCCCCAAAACCAACCTTAAACCCTTTTAAAACCCCCAACAAAACCCAAATCCAGAAATCAACATAAAACCAAGTAAAAATCACATATGTTGGACCATTTGGGTTGCTAATAAGATAAATAATGATAAGAAATCAAAAGCTTCAACATTGAACAACAAAGTTTGGATTTTTAACTTAAAAGCTCAAAAACTCAAAACACAAAAGAGTTGGTTTCATGGAAAACTAAATACATGGGGAAAAAGAGGAAGGTGAGGACAACTCGAAAGTGTTATTACCTTTTAAAAATCACCAAGGATGATGGAGGGAGGAGATGGAATAGTAACTCAATGGTGGGAGGGGTTTTCACGTTGGTTTTGTTTTTGGGAGGAAGATGATGATGAAAATTTTGGGTATTTTGAAATAAAAGGGTTTTTATTTTACAAGACCAAGTATTTACAAAACTGCCATTAATGAGAAATGGCCATCTTCCAATATCCTAAAATCCATGGAATTAGGGTTTTAAATCAAAACAAGCCCAACATAAATTTTATTTGTTTTGAAAACACGAGGCCCAAAATAATATTTTAATATTTTAATTTCACCCGACCCCAAACCCGGGTGTTACAAGAGCGAAGACGGCAGTGGAGATGCATAACTCTAGTGGTAGAGAGTTGAGAATAGAGCTGAGTGATAGCACTCCAAATTGCAGCAGTAGTGTCAGCCCCAACAAGATTAGGAAGAATATCAGGGCCAATGGTAGAGAGTAACCATGAAGCCAGGGAGTTGTCCTGCTTGACAAAGCGAAGATAAGCTGGATTAGGGCTGCTGACTCCATTAACAACAGGAAGAAGCTTTGGAGGAGGAGAAATAGAACCATCAAGGTAGCCTTCCAAGCCATGGCCACACATTATCAGAGTGACTTGCTGCTTTCAAAGCAAGAAATTTGAGTCATCCAACTGAATATTAATCCTTTTGTTGGAGAAGGACTGCTCAAGAGCATCGTCATCAGAAGAAGACGGAACCACGGTATGAGCCATGAAAGCAATAAAACGAAGAAGAAGAAGGCAGGGGAAAACTATGTCTGGTTATCCGATACCATGTTAAAAGAAGAAAAGGATAAAGGAAAAGATATTTTTATTGAATCAAAAGCTGCTTTACACCATCCTACAAGCCTTCCTTTTATAGATAAAGGATAACAAACCTTCCATTTGATTTTACCCTAATGACCTCACCAAACCGTTTCAGCCAACAACCAATTCAATAACCTATTGACAGATCAGCTAGGCCAGCTGTCAATCATTTGTCTAACATGAGCTACTTAAGGTTGTTTTGAATTCTATTAAAAAACTTCTTCAATCAATTAATGAAGGAAGCAAGTTGTATCGGGTAATTTTTTTTTGTTATTTTCGTTTTTGATTCTCTGTTTGGTTGCTGAGAAATTGAATAGAAAGGGAAAGAAAAATTTTGGGTATGTTTTTAGAGTCATGTGATGTTGGTTGAAGGAAGAAAAAAAGTCAGAACTTTGAACAAAGTTGGTTTTCCTTCAATCACCCAATTAAGAGAGAACTTAAGAAACCAATTACAAAAAAATTGTTAATTGTGATGAAAACTCTATTTATTAGTCGGTGAAGGTAAGAGTGAATGAGGGGATGAAGATAACTGTAAAAGAAATGAAAATTGGGAAAGAAGATAATGGTGGATGAAGATTGGGTGTTTGGGGTGTTTTGGAAAATATAATTAAATTAATAAATATTTTAATATATTTATTTTATTTTAGAATTTAAAAATAAATAAAGAAAATGACGTGGCACGTTCTGATTGGTTAAGATAGATTTTTTAACGGTAGGGGACAATATGAGAAACGACGAAAACGTTACAAGGCAAAAGTGATCAAAATAAACTTTAGGGGACAAGTTGAGAAAACAGGAAAAGTTTAGGGGGAAAGTGTATTAAGCCTACTAGATATTTCAATTATTTTTGTCACACTTTTGTTTTTATTGAGAAATTAAAAAAATGATAGAAGAGAAAATGTGTCTTAGAAAAGTTGTTGAATTTTTTAAAGTAACAATTTAAACGGAACAATTTTAAAATACAAAAGTGACAATTTATTAGGACAAAATGAAATAATATTTATTATTTATATTTTGATAAAATATTTAATATAGTAAATGTATTTTAAAAACATTCAATGTTGTACATGTACTTTAACAAAAACATGTATGTGGTACTCGTATTTATAAATGTACACTGTGATACTTGTACTTTAACAAAATGTCCAATATAACACCTAATACTTTAAAACGATGCCCAATAAAAAATATCTCCTTTTATTTATATTTCCATATAATATTATAATATCCAGGTACCAAATGTGACATCATCCCAATTTTAATTTAACTCAAACATAAAAACATGGTTTAAAATTAATGACAAGGGTTCTATATTAAAAAAAAAGACAAGGGTTCTAGTTTTTCTTTGAAACCTAGTTTTCTCTTTATAGCTGCCGCAAAAAAAAATTATTTAACTGGTGACGGTAATTTGTCTTAGTACTGGTTGTCGACCACCAGTGTTCATTATTTTTCTTGCTTTTCAGTTTTAATAAAAATCTCTGCTCTTGTGACACGCGTTTTTTCTACCTTTGTGGCACGTTTTTTATTGGCTTTTGTGGTTCGTTTTATCTGTCGTTTGGTACGATTTCAGCATACCGTAGCGGTAGTTCGGTGCTCGTATAGAGAAACTCACGACACTAGCTTTCTGATTTGATTCTGTTGGTGGTCATAGAAAAGATTGATCCCAACTTGTTTGATGGTTTGTTAGCCGATGTAATCATAATTGTGTAGCGGAGCAATCTGTCTGATAGTTTGATTTGCTCATCACTCCTTTTGCATTCCGTAAAGTGTCTCGTTTGGCTAGAGACAAGGAGATTCGTGAAGCTTTTTGGATTTTGATGGTATGCTAATCTCCATGGAAGAGTTTTTTTTTTACACCTTTGTATGAGATTTTTAGTGGACTAGCTATTTTTTTTCTCTTTTTTAATGCATTGTATTTGTTTTATTTTTCATGATGATTATTAAAATTCAGATGCCATTGTTAAGAAATGACAAGGGTTCATATACTTTCACAATTGATAAAAAAATGTGAACATAGGGGATGAAATATTATTTTTTCTAATTATCATGTCGATAATTAACACTAGTAAACTTAAACATTTTTTTTGAATAGTCTAAAGATGATTAAAAGTTACTATATGTTCATACATATTCTTAACCCTTTGACAATGCACATACACCTTGTAAACAAAGCGATTTGAACTCGTGTCTCCTAAGATGAACATCGTCCGCTTTTCCACTGGAACACTTGTTGGGTTCTAAACATAAATTGTAAGAGATTGCAATTTTAAAAAAAATATAGTACAAGATTTAAAATAGTAAAGTAAAATTAATGTATAAAGAATAAATTTAAACTTTAAAATAATACATATATTCTAATAAATTTAAACCTTAAAACATATAAATGGAATTCTCAAAGCACAAATTTCATATTAATCATGTATATCCGTGAATTTAATCATTAATTTAGTCGTTTTGTCGTGTATTATATTGTGTCATTCTTATTGATATAATCCGGAATTCTCATATATTCATTTCGGTTTAGTTAGTTCCGAAAAGGTTATATTAGATGTAGGACCATCTTTCTGAGAGTTACTTGTATGGATGGTAAAGGATTGTGTTGGTCTGCTTAAATGTGCTTCCCAGTTTGGCTATTCCATGCTGCATGCATATAAAATCTGCTAAAAATTTAAAAATAGAAGTTCAAAATAATTTGAACACCCCTACCGATGTGAGAAAGGACTCATGTTTCAAAGATGGTGATGAATTGTGGTGGAACGTTAATGGAGATAGTGAAATACAGAGAAGAGAGAAAAGGGGAAAGTGATTTTATTAGAAATAGAATTTATCGGTTGTATTTGTCATAGCAAGAGGTGGGTTTATATAACCCAAACTTATAACAAAATACTAACAAACTTAACAAAATAATGGGCTGAAACAGCTGGCCCAACTGAACACAATACTAACAAACTTAACAAAATACTAACTATTTTATTTTCTAACATTCACCATGCTTTTTTCGCTTTCTTCTTCTTCCGTCTTCTTTTTCTTCAAACCGTTGAGATGCTTGAACAACAATAAATCGGCCTTTGAACAAACGTTTTCTTCACAAAAAAATGAGCTGCTGAAAAAAAAAGAATCTTCTTTCTTCTTTCACCATTCTTTCATCTGAAATTCCTTCTGAAATAGAAATTGTATTTCTTTCTAGGTGGTTTACCGAGAATCAAAGGTGTTCTTCATCCTTTCGTTCTTCTTTACTCACCTTTTAGTCCTACATTATTCTTTTCATTCGAAATTTCTTGTGAAAAAAAAAAACAGTAATGAAGAAATCCAAATCTGACTTTACTGAGCAACACAATTTTGTGACAATAGTGACCAACGATTAACAGTAACATCAGCTAGAAAATCAAATCACCACCAGCTCTATAAAACCTCCAGAACTTGCATATCCAAACATTAGCAAAGTGACAACACTTTCTAGCATCAATTCACAGCACTAAATCATCTTCCATCAACAACAAAGTTGATATCGCTAGGTGAACAAAAACAGTTTGCAGAAATGAACCTAACATTGCCTCTCAACCAAATAGCATAGAAAGCATTAGCAGTACACATGCCAAAATCAGGGAACAAATAGTCTATCATCAGAAAACTTCATGCAAAATATTATCAACACCTCCATAACCTTCAATCCCCAATTCAGAAACTGTAATCAATCAGTTAGACCCTCCAATTCAGAAAACAAAATCATCAACCATCTATTATGTATGACTGATAACAACCAGCAAAATTGCAGTTAACCATATGAACCAATAGCAACACCAATTGAGGATAAGAACAATGTCCGGCAACAGATATCATTAACCACACAAATAAGCAAGAGAAAGGCAGCAGAACATTGAACTATCATAGACCAGATAACAGCCAACAACAGAAGACTAGCCATATCTAAAAAAAACTAAGGATCAAATAACCAGAACTATTAGGCAAAAAATAGAACGAAGTGCACATCAGATGCCGTCACATTTATTGGTAACATCAAGAAACAAAATTTCAGATCTCACCGAAATCAAGTAAACCAACCCAGCGTTCTTCAGCAACAACAACATGAGCATGCCGAGAGTGAAATTGTAGTCAGATTGAAACATGACAGTGGATCTGAATCATACAGTTCGTTAACGAACGATTTGAAGATTTTTTAGATCTGAGATATAAAAACCAAGAACAACTGGGACTGAGATCAAAAGCAAACAAGGCCGCGAACCGAACAGACAACTTGTCAGCAGCGAAGATAACGACGGAGCGACGAAGGCGATCTCAGGCGAAGGTGACCGCGACAATAACGCAACCCTCGATCGCAAGAACGACGTCAGCAACCTTTGAACCAAACAACAGCAGCAGAAAAAAATTGGGAACATGATTTGCAGCGAAAAATGCAAGAACGGCGTTGGCGACAGCTTCACCGGAGGGACCGTTGACGGCAGCGGAAAAAAATCAACGTCAGGACCGTTAATGGTGAATGATACCATGTGAGAAAGGACTCATGTTTCAGAGATGGTGATGAATTGTGGTGGAACGTTAATGGAGATAGTGAAATACAGAGAAGAGAGAAAAGGGGAAAGTGATTTTATTAGAAATAGAATTTATCGGTTGTATTTGTCATAGCAAGAGGTGTGTTTATATAACCCAAACTTATAACAAAATACTAACAAACTTAACAAAATAATGGGCTGAAACAGCTGGCCCAACTGAACACAATACTAACAAACTTAACAAAATACTAACTATTTTATTTTCTAACAACCGACACCACACCAATTGTCAAAGTAAAAACTCCCTTTTCTTCCAACCACACCTCTTGCGTACATTTCTCTGCTTTAGCTACCCCATTCCTGGCCCCAAAAATGTATAAAATATGTAGCCCTCGTAGTGTTTTCAATGGAGGAAACGCAGGGAAGCACTGTAACCCGAGGCCCCACCTTCACAAAGCTCTTCGCTGTCCTGGCCTGGAAAGATCCTTGTATATACAGGAGAGCGGTAGAGCCGGCCATATATCATTCTTTAGAATATTTCAAGGACGCAATTTTAAAACTACAGCTCATTGACTCACCATCTTATTATCAGACAATGAAGAGTGTTCCTTTCGTGCTGGTTCTATTGGTGTTGTTGGTTTCAACAGAGTTTGCTGCCGTCAATGGCCGACCCCTTCGATCATCGACAGCGACAAAGGACAATGTCGGTATTAAACGAGGTGGAGCTGATGATAAAGCAGTTGCCGCTAGCGTTCCTACGTTGGCTGTCTCGGCAAACAACTCTAAGAGTGGTAATTCGTTTAGGAGTCCGGTTAATAAATTAGCCTCCGGACCAAGCAAAAAGGGTCCTGGCCATTAATTTTAAACATTCTTTTTTGGGAACCCAAATTTTGTTCTCTGATTCTCCATGCACAGATTTGTCATCTGTGGCACTTTTTTTACCACTTAAATCAACACTGGCAATTTTTTTTAATAACTTTTAAATTAATATTAAAATTCTCATAAACTCGACATGTAATTAATCATATTTTAATATAAAGTTAAAATTTTGATTGAATAATCCTCTAGCCTTTTGTTTTCTAATATTTATTTAATATTTAATTTAAAATATTAATATTAAATTCTCCATATAAAATAATTCAAAACCAGTTCAAATTGATGATCAGTTTTTGGTTCAGATTCTTTAACTTAAAAAAATAAGTTTCGGAACTTGGTTTTTTATAACAATTTGGGTTTTTTGACAAAGTTTCAAAACTTGTCAAAAATCACAAAAATTCAACATAAAATGTTATCACAAAATCTAACATTTTAAGTTTTAGGTGAGTCTTTCGCAAGTTTCAAAACTTGCTGTTTTTTAGCCACACCTTAGACTCGCTGCACCCCAGACTCATGCAGAATTAATTAGAATTGCTCATGGAAAATAGTTTTCCAGGCTATTGCAACAACATTATAAAACATAAGAATGATTTATTGCATGTCGAGTTTTTAATAATTTTAATATTTATTTATAAATTATTAAAAAATAAAAATGGTGTATATATAGTTAATGGTGTGTAACTGTGTGTGTCGCCGCGTTCTAAAATTTTCTTAATTAAAAGTACATTTTTGGTCTCTCTAATGAAAAGATGGACAAACTAGTCATTGTACGATTCGAATAGACCAAAATGTCCCTCCGTCAGAATTTCCATCCATTTTTTTCATTAAGGCTTTGCTTGGTAGAGAGAAAAGAAAATTATAATGATGAAAAATTGAAGTGATGGAAAAATGAAAGGGAGCAAAATATATTTTTTCTTTCCATCGGTGTACTTGGTTGAGAGGATGAAAAACTAGAAGCAAAATAAGTTTTATTCATCTCTATTGCTTGGTACAATAGAAAAGTGAGAGAAAAGAATATTAAGCTTTGAAAATTATAATTTATTTTCAATGTTTATAATTTAGTCGAATACTTTTAATGTGATTATTTTTATTCAATTTAGTCTCTAAAAATTTTATTTAATCTAAAATTGACCCATATTTGTTTCTAATTTTTATAATTTAATCTAAAATTTTAATATAGTTTTATTTTTGTTCAATTTAATCCCTAATTTTTTTCTTTAATTCAAAATTGACCTATATTTATTTCTATTTGTTTATAATTGAGCCAATATTTTTAATATGGTTTTATTTTTGTCCAGTTTAGTCCATAAAATTTTTATTTAATCTGAAATTAACCTATATTTATTTCTAATTTTTATAATTTAGTCTAATATTTTTATAATCTAATCCCGAGAGTTTGAATGTCAATGTAACACCTAATACACGGTACAAACGAATCCAACCCGAACATCGAATGCTACAAATGACCCATTTGTGGCCTAAAACAAATTTTAAAAAAATAAGCATATTTGATTACATGAAAGTAAACAACCAACATGAACATAAGGAGGAAACAATTACCTAAAGTCACCCGAGAAAATAAACCTTTAAAAACTTTAGAAAATAAATGGTTTAACAAAAAGGACTTTTGGCGATTTTACAAGATTTGAACCAAAAAACATTCAAAACTTAAATAAAAGTTTAATATAAGTAGAAACATTGTATACCTTTGTTTTGCTAAAAAGAAGAAGAAGTTCAAATCGAAGTAAATTTAACCAAATTGAGGTTTAGGGACTAAAACATAAATAATTCATAAGTTGGATTTTAAGTTGAAAACTCAATTTCAGTTCTGTTTTAGACTCATTAATTCCAATAAGAGTTAATGTTAAATTCATGTTGAAATCGAATTTGAAATAGAGTGTTAATTGCAAAAAAAAGTAGTTTATGGGTCGTTTTGAAAACATTCATAAAATATAAGGGCCAGTTTTTCAAAAAGTGAAATTAAACCTTCCTTTATGAAATAAGCAGCATCATTGACATATAGACCAAGTTTCAGGTTAATCTGAGCTAAAACAAATCCTTAATTGCAATTATAAAATTAGTGACTGAATGTAAAATTTGCTATTATAAGATAATCGAATGAATTATAAAATAGAGGTCAATTCCAAATTAAATAAAATTTTAGGGATGAATTGAACAAAAATAAAATCATAGTAAAAATATTAGATAAAATTATAAAAATTAGAAACAAATAGGGTTCAATTTTTAATTAAATAAATATTTTCAGGGACTAATTGAACAAACATATTATTTTATTAATAATATTTAATTTAATAATAAAATTAAAAAAACAAATAAGGGTAAGTTTTAGATTAAATAAAAGGGTAAACTATACTAATGACCACTGAACTATGGGGTTGGTGTCGATTTGACCACTATATTTTCAATTGTGTTAAATATACCACATAACTATTTAATTGGTTCCAATATAGCCACATGCCGTTAAAAAAACGAAAAAGTTAACGGTACTGTTAAAATAATTGGTATAATTACACATTTAGTCCCCTTTATTTATACAATCATTCAATTTAGTCCTAATTTTAATCTAATAAAATAAATTAATTATTTAATTAGGTGGTGACACGTGTCACCACCAATTGGAGTAAGAAAAATAAAATAGTGAAAGCTAGCCACAAGGGGAATCAAACCTGGGTCGTAAGGGAAAGAAAGCAATACTGTTACCACTGGGCTAAGCATGTTTCTAATATATGGAATACCAAATTTAATATATGTGGTATATTACAAACACGAGCGAATAAGAAATTTTTTTTCTTTCAACTATGGGTAGTTTACTTTCCAGATATACCACAGAAGGTGATTGAATATCACAAATCCATCAGTATCTAAGTACAACTTAAATCAAGTGGTGTAAAATGAAAATGGTTTCCGAGACCATTACGACAGTCCTCGTATCAATGGAACCCCGAACTAAACTGGTTGTTCCATTCGAGCAGCCAATCCAGGATGATAAAGTCTTGACATATATAAAATGTACACAAGTTCTGTTAAATTTTTTCAGAACTTTTGTACTAGTTTTGCTGCTGGATGTATGATCTGGATGGTCGTTGCTGAGGTTCTTCCTGATGCGTTTAAGGTGTGCGCTTATTGCAGTAAAATACGTTTTTCGAATCTTCAAGAATAATAATTTTCTTCTGCAGTACTCTTTCGAGACTTTTTGTCAAGCTATGCTAGCTATTACTGCCATCTGCTTCGGCTGCTCTTTGTGCAAAGCATGAAATGCTAGAGAAAAAACTTTTATTTGAACATCAAATTGAAAATTGGAAGAGATAAAGTGGTGTAAAATGTACATTTTATATATGTCAAGACTTTATCATCCTGGATTGGCTGCTCGAATGGAACAACCAGTTTAGTTTGGGGTTCCAAGACATAAAGACGAGTAATATAATGCGAATGTAATTTTTTTTGTTTTGTTTGCAGATCCTATATCCCCAATCAGATAACACGTATAGCATATATATTATGTTTGGTATTCCATATATTACAAATGTGCTTAGCCCAGTGGCAAGAGTGGTTCTTTCTTTCCCTAATGACCCATGTTTGAAAATATGGTGGTCAAATCGACATTAACCCCATAGTTCGGTAGTCATTAGTATAGTTTACCCTAAATAAAATTTTTAGGGACTAAACTGAACAAAATAAACTCATAATAAAAATATTGGATGAAATCATAAAAATTAATTATAAATATGGTTAAAATAAAATTAGAATTTTTAAACATAATTTCATAATTTTATTATTAAAGTGTGATAGTTTTCACTTTTTTTCCTATTTTTCATCCAATTTGAAGAAAAACTATGGATGAAAATTATCTACCCCTTTTCGGTGCCCCTACATATGCCCCATGCTCAAAATTAACTTTAGGGTTTAGGGTTTATGGTTTTAGGTTAGGGGTTGTGGTTAGGGTTTAGAGAATTGAGGGTAGAGTGCATTTTTAGGGTATAAGGTGTAGGGTTTAGGATTTAGAATTTAGGGTTAGGGCTTAGAATTTAATTTTGTAGTATTTTTTAGTGTTGAGGCATATGTAGGGGCACCGAAAAGGGGCAGACGAATTTCATCCAAAAACTATTTGTATATGAGCAAAGAAAGCTACCTCACCTCTCATTTTCTTTCCTTCTAATTTTCTATTCTACCAAACAACCCTTAATTTTCCAGTTTTTTCTTCCCTCCACTTTTTCTTTCTTCCAAACAAAACCTAAAGCCATTCCTATTTCCGTTCAATAAATTTGAGCAAAACTTGTTCATGATCCTGACTAACCCCCCTCAATAGATATTATGTCACAACTCAGTTTCCTTTTATCCTAAACATTTACATGTTTTTCAAAATTGATACTTATTATTATTTAGAATTAATTCCTTCTAACGTTTGTTTTCGTTACTCCAATTGCCCCCAAACCATTAAGATTTGTTAAAAATGTTTCTAGTAAGATAGCTTCACATCATCACCATTTCCACAAGGTTAAATCTGCCTGATTTTCATGAAATTAATAAATTAAAGTTCAAGTCTCTTGAATTTTATTTTTGTTCAATTTAATTCTTAAAAATTTATTTATTACTCAACCCTTATTTGTTTCTCAAATTTAAAATTTAGTCTATTATTTTTATTGCTAATATATTTAAATTTAATATTAAATAAAAATACAATAATTATATTTAATATAATAAATTAAGTTTAAAATCCAAATGCAAGCTCCTTGGAAAGAGGCTTCGAATCATGCTCAAGAGGCTTTAAAGGCATTCAGTGGAACAAGTATAATGATTAATTTTTGTTTTTTTTATAGTCACTACGGGTGGTAATCGGGTGAAAAATAACCGAAAACTGTGAGATCTGAACTGATGAGTATGAAGAATAACCAAAATCTTCACCTATGAGGATGGAGACGAGAGAAGTTTTATCCCCGAAGCTCAAATGGGGAGGGGGCGAGGATTGCTATATTTGAACCGTGAAGATAACCGAACCGTACACATATAAATCACCGTGGGGATCCCGGAAAAATATCCAATGGATCCCGTAATTTTACAAAGTTTGATGCCCATACGAGTAATTTACCTGTTTTTCATAAAAAAAATTAATCTCACCTGAGTATGGCTGGTTGGAGTAAGTTTGAAAATTATTCGTAAATTCTATAAAAATGATTAGAATGTGGTCTATACATTGTTGTAACGTGATGCAGTCTAGTTTTGTTTAAAATACACGGTGGTCAATTTCGGTATGTATCCTAAATGATATGAATATTTGAATATTGAAATGTCATAAAAATATGACAACATATTTCTTTAAAAAAGTTTTAGCAATGAATTTGAAAAATCACCAAAAATTCTACAAGATAAATTAGGAAGTGAGTCTTATATTTCTATAATCATACGAAAGCCTATATTTGTTTAAAACAAACAGATCTCGATTTTGAGTTATATATAAGGGATTATTAATTTTTGAGTGAGTAAAGGTCAGAAGAAATGACAACAGACTGTTTCTAAAAACAACAATAACAACGACTTTAAAAATTCACCATAAATCGTACGAGTAAAATTAAAAGAGATAATTTATATGGTTGGGAAGGTTATCAAATCTCATTCCTTTTAAAACAAACAGATCATGATTTGGAACTATAGATTATTAGTTACATATTTTCTTTTAAAGGTAGTGCAGGCTGTCATGTTTCAACGGTTAATATTTAAGTCATGTTTTATAGTTTTGAAATGATTTGTTTGTTGTTTGGTAAAACTAAATTTATCTTTTATGTTTATAGTTTTGTAGATTTAATGTTGGGTATTTGTTTTGATGTATTTCGTTATGTTTATTTTTTTGGTATGAGAATTGACCGAAAACTGCGGGGATCCGTAAGAGATGGGTACGGGGACGAAAAAACCCTGAAAGGTTTAATGGAAATTCCCCAAAACCGTACCCGCAAGTATTGGGGACGGAGTGGGGAATGCAAAACCGTCCCCGATCCGCCCCGTTGCCACCCCTAATAGTCACAAACTTTAAAGGGTAAATTACATAAATCATCTTTGAATTTTACTCTTAAACATATTTTGGTTACCGAAGTTTCAAAACGTTCAATTTACTTACTGAAGGTTAGACATTGAACGTTTTTTTGTCACTCCTTAACCGTTTGAGGTTTAAGAGTGACCAAAAAGTACAATGTCAAGACTTCAGTGAGTAAATTAAACGTTTTAAAACTTTAGTAACCAAAATAAGTTTAAGAGTAAAGTTCAATGATCACTTACGTAATTTACCCAATTTTAAAATGTTCTATGCGTTGAATAAGAGAAACATTTATCATCTCATCTAAATCCGGAATTACCCTAAAACTTTCAGTCAAGCTTTTCTGTTAGAAAATAAAGTCACAAATCTGGAATAAGTAGTATGTTACCCTAACAAGCAAACATTCCTGAGAACTCAAAGGCAAAGCTAATTTGCTGTAAACCCAGTAAACAACCATTTTTCTGTAGTCATCAACCCGTCTTGAAAGAGTAATGCACGCCTAAGGAAACAAAATGAAAAGAACCCACTTATAACCAACACTAAACCTATACAGTATACTGATACTAATATAATATTGTATATATGTAACACGCCTGAGACCCTTGTTATTAGTTTTCATGCCAAAACCCCATGTCATTAAATAATAAAAAAAATGGTCCCAAAAAGTGTGCATTGCTTTCAGCAGACAGTAACAAGTTTTTGTTTTGAGAGTTTAAAATTCTGAACATAATAATAGTTAAAAGAAAGGTTATAGGGTAGGGTTAAACTTTAAAGATGTGTAGAAATGATTAGGCCAATTGGAATCTCGAAAGCTCGGCCTTCCCACTGTCATCTTATCCATGTCCGTACTGTTTTCGATGGTCAATAAAGCTCACAATATTTGCTTCTCGATGCAAAGGGTGTCTATTTCCCTGCAAAAATCTATGCATCCCATGGCTTTGGGTAATGTCAGCTCCAGGAAACGGATTCCATTTAAGGCTGAGATTCTCAGTTTTAAGCTTCATCTGGTTGTCTTTGAGTAACTTTTTTGGATGCTTTGGCTTCATTTTCATGGTTTTAAAAACTCAAGGACTCGAGCTATGCTTATATCTAAGCCGCTGTCTGAAACTATTTGACAACCTTAAGCAGCCAACACCTACTTAGACTCGGGTCATTTTAAGAGCGTAAATTAACAGAACTTTCGACGAACTGTTTGTGAATCGTTCGTATTTGTTTATTAAGTTAAATAAACGAGTATGAGTAAAAAATTTATGTTCGTTTAATAAACAAACGAACACGAACAAAGGTGTGTTCGGTTCGTTTATGTTCACGAACAAACTCGTTTAGCCCGTCCCCATTTTCATTTTATTTTTGGGTTAACTACTGGAATAGTCACTTATGTTTTCCCCCAGTACAGAGTTGGTCACCGATTTTGAAAAACGACCAGTAAGATCACTTACGTTTTCGGGGCGTAAACTTTTGGTCACCCAGCCGTTTGTGGCAACGAAAAATAAGGGTAAATTACTGCAATGGCCATTAAAGTTTATCTCATGTACATTTTTACTCTCCAATTTAAAAAAATAAACATTATAGTAGGGGTGAGCGTTCGATCGAGTCGAGTCGAGTCAAAAAATTTCGAGTTATTCGAGTTGACGAGTCATATTTTACAACTCAAAATTTATTTGAAATTTTTTCGATTCGAGTCGTGTTTAAGAAATTCGAGTCGAGTCGAGTTTTCGAGTTTCTATAAAAATTTAATTGTAATTATTTATCATGTTATAGTAGGGTTTGATTCCAATTTAAACTCATTTCTCTAATCATATAAGATATGCACATATATATTTTTTCACATGTGACAATATTTCTTCATATTTTTATATATCAGTATGTATATATCATAAAAAATAGAGGGACTCGTCTCGAACTTAAAAATAAATCCACTAATTACTACAAATTTCGAGTTATTCGAATTTCCATTTCACAACTCAAACTTTATTTGAATTTTTTTCGAGTTATTCGAGTTTATGAAATTTCGAGTCGAGTCAAGACGAGTCGAGTATTTTTTCCTCGAGTCGAGTTATTCAATTTTTTCGAGTCGAGTCGAGTTTTGCTCACCCCTACATTATAGTCACTAATAAAAATGTTTCTTTATAATTTCACCCTTAAATTTTTAAAAATTCATTTTCAACCCTAAAACTTTACAATCAATTAGTACAATAATATTATAAATGCTTAGATGAAAAATAGGTGCCCAAAGTATACCCTTTTTAAACTTAGGTGCCCAAATTGCTCCTATTTAATAACTAAACTTTCAAATTGCTCATATTTAATAACTAAAGTTTCAAATTGCTCCTATTTTTTCACTCTGAATTATTATTATTATTATTATTATAACATGCCATTTCATTTTTTATTATATATAAATTAAAAATAATTTTAAAATAAAATTATTATTATTAAATTTAAAATATTTAAAAAAATATTAGTTTTTAAAATAATTTAGGTGTCTAAAGTATTTTTTTGTAAAAATTGGTGCCCAAAGTTTCTATAGGTACAATTTTAGGTGCCAGGTTGTTAAAAAAATTGTCAACCAATCGGTGCTTGACACATGACATTAATTTTATTTTTAAAATTTTTTAATGGAAAATACTCAGAATTTTAAAATTATTATAAAATCTCAAAATTTTACAAGCTTCACAAAACAATCCTTAAATCCCTAAAAATTCCCAAACTTTCGTCGTCGACTACCGCCGCTTCCGCCGCCAATTGTCGTCGCTGACCGCACCCACTTGGTCGCCGGGCCAAGGCGACAATTTTCCCTAACACGGTGTCGCCAGAAACGCCCAACGGTGTGCAGCTGAACGTCAAACGCGAACGGCGATTTCATGTTTGACGTTTGGCTGCACGTTGTTGGGAGTTTCTGACGACGTTGTGTTGGGAAAAATGATCGCCTTGGTCCGGCGACCAAGTGGGTGCGGTCAGCGACGACAATTAGCGGCGGCAATCGACGGCGGAAGTTTGAGAACTTTTAGGGATTTAGAGACTATTTTGTGAAGCTTGTCAAATTTTGAGATTTTATAATAATTTGTAAGTTCTAAGTATTTTACATTAAAAATTAATAAAATTAATGTCACGTGTCAAGTACCAATAGGTTGACAATTTTTCTAACACTCATTTAACCGTCGGACACCTAAAATTGTAACTATGGTAAATTTGGGCACCTATTTTTACAAAAATACTTTAAACACCTAAATTATTTTAAGAAGTAATATTTTTTAAAAATATATTTTAAATTTAATAATAATAAAATTGATTTTATTTTATTTTAAAATTATTTTTAATTTAACAATAATAAAAATGACATGTCATGTTACAATAATATTAAAAACAATCCATAGTGAAAAAATAGGAGCAATTTGAGCACCTAAATTTAAAAAGGTATACTTTGGGCACCTATTTTTCATTTAAGCCTTTATAATATTATTATACTAATTGATTGTAAAGTTTTAGGGTTGAAAAATTAATTTTTAAAAATTCAAGGGTGAAATTATAAAGAAACTTTTTCATTAGTGACTATAATGTTTATTTTTTTAAATTAGGGAGCAAAAATGTACATGAGATAAACTTTAATGGCCATTGCAGTAATTTACCCTTATTTTTTCGTTGCCAGGTCAACAATTCGTCAGTATTTAACGACAACAAACGGCTGAGTGACCAAAAGTTTATGCCCCGAAAACGTAAGTGACCTTACTGATCGTTGTTCAAAATCGGTGACCAACTTTGTACTGGGGGAAAACATAAGTGACTATTCCAGTAGTTAACCCTTTATTTTTTACATTTTAAATATTGGTAAAGATAAGGACTAAATTGGACACGAAGTGAACTTTGGAGTTCAAACTGTGAAGCATAAGGAGCTTAATGACTAGTGTTGTAATTTCACCATTAACGAACATGTCCGCGGACATTAAACTAACGTGTTCGCGGACATTAAACGAACATATTCCCGATGTTAAACAAACATGTTTCTGAACATTAAACAAATATATCCGCGAACGCTAAATAAACGAACATGAACACCTTCAAAAAAACACGAACACGATATTGAAAATTTAAACTAACACGAACCGAACATAAACACCTTCTAAAATAAGTAAACGAACAGGAACAGAACCTTGTTTATTCAAGCTCGATTCATTTACACCACTAAGTCTTCTCTAACTTTAAGTATACATACATGATACATATGTACGTACATACATCATATACCGTATGAGAACAAAATCACTATTTGTGAATTACGGTCCAAGTTTCTTCATTGAGAAAATGAAAAGAATTCCAATTATGTAACTTTGAATATTCAACGAGGGAGAAGAACAATACTAGGAATAATAAGACAAATAGACAAGAACAATTCTTTAACTCTAGCGCAAGAGTTCAGAAAGATTATTCTCTGAACCACCAAATCTTGTCACCTTTTTACTATTGAAAGCAGCCTCTCAAGCTTTTCATAATATGAGGTTCTGAAAAGTTGAATAAGAGACAAAGGCAGTAAACTTGGAGAAAGGCAAAAAAAAAAAAATTATTTACATTACACATATATTGCGATATAGACAATACAAGATATGGTTTGACGATAGATAAAATCCTGAAATTCTAACAAAAATTTGAAAACATGCAATTTAAGAGGTTAAAGAAGGATCCCAAAACCAACATTTTAATGCTTCATGGATTCCACTAGTATGATGCTTAAATCATGTTCCCTCTCGGTTTAAACGAAAAAGAAGCTTCAACGGTTGTGGAGTGGATCTGCAGCATTTGGAACTCTCCTCTTGCTTGAAAAGAATACGCCAAAAGAATGCCTCAAACGTTGCCTCTCCATAGGCTGCTTCTCTTGGGGAACTGGTGAATGAGTGCTGGTGCCAATAGGCGATGGCCCATCTTTTTGATCCGCTGAGACCAACAGAGAAAGCAACACTACCACCGTTAGTGTCTGCAGCAGCCGCGGTTGTGGAGATGGTGGAAAAAGCATACTGTTGCAGCAAGAGAAATCGTGTGGGTGTTTTTGCTTCTTAGTGGTGGACAAACAAAGAGAGAAACCCTACTAGCCCTCAAAGAAATGACACACAAAATGCAAATAAAAGGGTCCAAAAAGCACTTGAGCAAAGAAAGATAAGTGGCCTGATTCGGAAATGTAAGAAAAAGGCGAAGAAAGTTGATGTAAATGTTGTTGAGTATACCCTGCAAACAAGGGACACATCTCACGAAGAGCAATTTCCTTTTGCTTTATTATAATAATATAATATATATTTACTCTTTCCAAGGACTTTTTTTCTTTCTTTATGGCATTCAGTCCCTAACACAAGGGTGGTTTCCCGGTCCAAGTCATAGATAGTACCATAGTAGACATAGAAATTGGCTCTTGTGCCTTACCTTTGTATGGTATGGCAAGTAAATCAATGTTCGCTTTTATAGCTGCTTCAGATCAGCCCAGAGTGCAGATGTAAATATATATAAAAAAGTAGAATGGTTTTCGAGTATCTGAATTCTGAACCAATGCTATTTTTCCAATGACCTTTTTCCTTTTGCATACTAAAGCCTTAAAGCCAAGCAAAGTATAAAGCTTTTGTGGTATTAGTATAAACAAATCTTTGCTTAAGTTACACGTTCTGCATTGTCTTGTCATGCCAAGACTTAAAACAGCTAACCCCTGTTCCCAGAATAACCATGGCAATGGCATCCCTGTTTTTGAAGTAATCTGTAGTGTTAAGTTGTTGGTAGTATTATCAGTCAAAACAGATTAGAATTCATGGGTGGTAGCTTCTCATAAGAACACAGGGATTTAACAAATTTTGGCCCTAGTGTTGCCCTAAAACAGTTTAGACCCTGAATTTTACATAAAAATTACATGTCCAATCAAAAATAGGAACCATGGTGGATATATAAACCTTCAACTTTAACATATTGTACAACATTTGCATCAATATTGATTTGGACTACATAGTCTGGCAAGCAATCAACGAAAACGAATACTTAGAAACCTAATAAAACTGGGAAACATCTGCTCTGTAGAGGTTCTCTTTGAACCTACAGTTTACCACTTTATCTTAATCCTAGAAAGTTTCTAGTAACCTTCCAAGGTTTTCATTTTTCAGTGTCCTTCTAAAGGGTAAGATAACTTTTGAAATCAAAAGAGTAGCAGAAATGCCAGTTAATTACCTTATTAACGAAAGGCAAGATAGAATACATACAAAAGTGAATGGGGTTGATACCAGTCCGAGAGGATGATAGCAATGACTGGTTTGCCATAGGCCCGGTCACTTGGTGTTCAGCCCCATTCACTTGTGCACCAATTGAACACAAAATGGAGACCTTCGGTTGCACAACACAACAATTCAAACAAATAGACCGTGGAGGCATGTATGGGATCAATTGACAGAGAAACAACATTGAAGTGGATAGGAAGTTATCATGTTGATTCCCTACTATCTAAACCATCACCAAAGTCACTAAAACTTGATTTGGACCTCCGGCTTTAACTATCCATATATAGGATAAAATTAAAAGATCTACGATGCCTATTTTATGAGGTTTCTTGTGTACTTTGACAAGCAAAACGAAGTTCAAATCACTTCTAATACTGATCAGCTCTTAATGAATGGTGGCAGATTGGAAGTATTATTTCATACCTCTCTTAGTGCAGCACATGTGAAACTATTCTCGAGCAGAAATCACTACCTGCAAAAATAAATAAATAAATTTAGATGTTAATGAATCATGCTTGTGGGTTAAGCATAATTCAGATCACAATTTCTTTCTACAATAGTTAATCCTGCAACATTGCTGGCAACGGGAACAATGCCAAATTGTAGATTACCAATAAGCAAAAAATGGAGTTTGTAACATGAGAATCAGAATGGAGAAGAATTGCAATAGCTAAAATTCCAAGTCCAAACCAGTTAAAAAGCCACCACTAAAGAGGATGGCATAAATCAAATAAGATGGCCATTTTTGTAAATTAACACGAGATGAGTGACAAGCAAAGAAGTAAAAATCATATTTGTGAATCAATTGAAAATGACAGATTATATTATCACTGCAAAAGAACTATCCACAAAAGAGAACCAAGTAAATTTTTAGAACACCTAATGCCAAAAGATATCTTACAGTAGTAGCCAAAAAAGCCTCTTATAATCAGTCCACAATTAAATATAGTTGTTCTAAGAATTACTAACAAACTAAAGTCCCGTCCGCGTTAGAAATACTTCAAAAGTTGGCACCATTGCTAATGACTGTTATACATCTCCAAGCAATAACCACTTGAATCAAAGGTGCCACATCAATAAAGAGCCCTTCAACCAAATTATGTTTATCAAGCTCAAGTGCCAGTCTTTGAGTCCACGTTCATGCCTTTTCCAGGAAGTTGAATTGCAGAAATCACAGGCCATCAATCACACAAGTCAAACTTTCACCATGTGAAAGTCTTCAACATCAAAACTATTAACTTCTTGAACATCTTCAAAACATGAAGCTGGTATCTCTGGAGAAGCCGGCATCATTGCCACGCATCTGAACTGTTTCCCAGAGAAATCAATAATTTTCCAATAAGATTACAACCTTCAACAAGTTTATTAACATATAAATGCCTAATAATACAAGTACACACCTTATGCTGCTTGTATTTTTCTCTAACTGCTTGAAGTGCACCCCCTCTTCTACTCAAATACAAGTCAAGTATGATAAGGACACAGTCTTTTAGATCAGATGCTTTGTAGCCTGAGTATTGTTGCAAGGCAGAGCTCTAGAGAACACAAATGATAATTGATATGTTAATATTTACTAGATATGGGCAAAAATAAAATAAAAAACATAAATGCCATGAAAAAGAAACCCGTACCCAAGGATGCCTATTTGGTTTAATTATAAATCTTGCAAGAAAGATAACAGAAGCAGCGACCATGGATGGTAAAAATTTTACACATCCATAGTCCAACAAACTCAACTCCGCAAGGTAATACCCAAGGAACTCTAGCCGCAAGCTGGAAGCCTATAAAAGATCAAAATGAACCATACAGTCAATAATCGATAACCACAGATTTGACTTTTATAACAACTGCAGAAGATATAGGTGTTTTTCTTACTTTGTAATCTTCTTGTGCAACTCTGGTAAATCTCCTGAAATACACCATATAAAGCACAAAACACAAATCAGATCAACAAAACAGTAACCCTGTAACAGTTGTGATTAGATATTCATTGTCAATACAAATATACTTTCCAACCAACTCTTACCTCAAAAATGTTTTAACTGTAGGGTTGCCCAGTTCAAACTTCAAAGACTTGAGTATGTCTGCCTCCATTTTCACCACCTTCATAGTTAGCCAAAAGAATTCAGTGGTTGAATCAAGCAAAGTACTATGAAAAACAAAAGAATACAAGTAAGCAAGTAGAAAGAAAGGAAAGGTTACCTCATCTTTTGTGTATGTATTATCAGTTATATAGCAAAAATCTTCCACATTTGGAGGATTGATTTCCTCATACTTTCTGATTGAAACAATTAAAGCCAGAAAAAAAGGCGAAAAGTAAGTACAAAATTTACAATAATTTAAAACAACAACAAAACATTAAGAATTCAGAAGCTTACGAGGCAATGAGCATTGAAGATACACCCAATAGTTGAAGTCTCTGCCTATTGAGAGCATTTAAAGATAAGAATCTATCAATGTAGGAAATGGTCATATACAAAGTGTCTGAAACAAGCTTGTATTCCTCTGCAACTTCAACCAACCAATCCACCAAAATAGCTCTCATGTTGGTACTAACATCCTTATGTACCTTCTCAATATAATCAGGCAAAGGTCTTCTCTTTGGATCCACCTAACATTAATTGCATTATAAAAAATATCACTTTAGTGACTTAAACACAAATCCCACTTATAGCCATCATCAATATACCAATACCCCAGTATAAACATCGCCTCGTATCATTCAGATTCAGTGAAATGGAAACTGATTTTTGCAACATAAAAGGATTAATTGCCTATGAAAAATTAAATCTTGCCTAACATTAGACAACTTAAACTAAAAAGGTGTGAGTGAAGGAGAGGAGAATACCTCCATTTGATGAAGATATTCATATATATCAGATACATAATAACCACACATTTGTGGGTCATCAGACACGGCATCGCTAGCCACTGGTTTTTCATCTTCAGCGTTCTCTTTCGCCTCCTGCAAAAGCGGCTTTACCGCTCTAGACTTTGTCTTCGTCTTCCCTTTGGACTGCAGCTTCTGGGTTGTTTTCTTCTCATGAACCTTATTCACCGAACCAACAATGTTAGAAAAATTCGAAATGTCTCCCAAAACAACCCTTTTCTTGTTGGCGGCATTCTCATCCGTTATCCCCGCCGACTCGGCGACCCTCTTCTTGGCAGCCGCCCTTGTGAGTCTAACGCAGTTATCCTGATCCGCCATTGCCTCTTGGTACTTCACTCTCAGCTTTGCAGGGATAGAAAGGAGTTTGGGAATGGCGAGGAGAGAAGAGAAGAGGGAGAATAAAAGGGGGTGAAATTAAAAGCGCCATTTTGGGATTTTGTTTTCAAAAACTTGTGGGATTGGCGGTATACTTAGGTAAGTCTGCGCTCCGAATTTTGGTAATGATTCTAACTTTTTATTTTTTTTGAGTTTTCAAATTTTGGGGGGCTTCATAATTTTTGACAAAAATTTTGAGAAGGAATTCTAAAATGAATCCCGGGGAAAAAGAAGAACCGTTGTGTCTATTTAATTATCCTAAATAAATTTAGGATTGGCTTTGATTCTATTTTGATTATTTTTTGTCAAAAAAATATTTTAATTATTTAATTGTTATAAATTTTGTCAATTAAATCACTAAATTATTAAAATAGTTTTAACCAAGTTAATGACATTATAGTTAAATAAATTGATATAATTACACATTCTATTAATTTGGTACTAATTTTAATTTAAAATTTTAATCTTCAATCATTTTTTGTGCATTCAGTCTTTGCTATTTATATATTTTATTAATTCAGTCTCAATCGCTAAATATTGACGCCTGTCACTAAATCAATCACATGCTCAACCACTAAACCAATATCTTAGAAGTGTTGGGTTGGTCGCAAAATGTGTTTATTTGTCTCTGAACTTTGAATTCTCTCTCATGTTGTGTTTTGTTTTTACTTTTATGCAAGTCCTTTGTTTAGGCCATGTGATGTTGCTTTTTATGTTCTGTCTTATGTGTTATGGTAATAAAATACTTCTATTTAAAGTATAAAAAGCATTATAACTGTCTGAGAGAAAATTATGGGTTCCCGATTTCTAGAATCCCCCAATGTTGTGCTCTTATTCCAATAAAGTTTCCTTGAGTGTTAATTTTTTGTTGTGATTTTTTCTCCCATTATCTCACCGTCGATTTTTTTATCTCTTTGGTTCGTTGTTTTAACATTGTTTCAATTTTTCTGAATCAAATTTCTCTATGGTTTCCTCTCTGCTATAGTCGACTGACGGTTTTCTTCCTCTGGCATGTGAAGACTGGACAGTCGTGGTCTAGATTTATCTTGGTTATTTGAGTTTCTTTGTGTTTAAGGTTTTCTCTTTCTTAGGGCTTTGAAGGTGCGATTTTCTCTTTTGAATTGTTTCGCTTCCTTTGTTGAAACTTTCTTGGTTTTCTCTGGTTCGATTGTGTGGATTGGTTCTTGATGAGTATTTATTTTGGTTGTTTTTTTTGTCCTTATTTCGATTAAATATATGTTTAAAGGACTTAATTGGGCTGTTTTATGATGTTTTCATGCAGGAGACGTGATGCTGAAAATAAGCTGGAATTCTGCAGAAAATGCTGGAGTCATGGGCAGATTCATGGGCATGAACTATGGCATGAATGCTGACTGGGCGCCACGTCAGCGTCTTCTAGAAGATGACGTCAGCAGCAGTGATAGCTTATCAGGCCGCTTATCAGATAGCTTATCACCGGATTTTTTAAATTTTAAATTTTAAACTTTGGATAATTATTTTGTTTAATTTTAATTATCATTTTAGGTTTTACCTAGGTTATTTTGAAACACTATAAATACCCCTCTTTGGGGTAAATATTGTCATCATTCAATTAGCAGTTAAACATCATTTCTTCTTCTCTTTTTAGTTTTTCTTAAAGTTCTTTTCTTTTAATTATTTCCTAAATGTCGAGCATGATTAATTTGATAACCATGCTCGACTAGATCTTTTTAAGCCGAATGCTTTAGCAATGACGCGTTCTCAAGGCGAGGTTTGAAACTATGCTTCAAACATTTCGAAAACTTCTTCTCGATTTCTTCATACTTATTTTCTAAATCAAAATGATTTTTTAAAACCCAAAGATTGACTTTGGAGAAAAACAATTGTTTTGATCTATCAAGTGGGAGGGAGGATCGGTTATTGAAACAAATCTGACTTCCGGGGAACACACTTAGTAAATAGATTACTAAGGGAAATTGAGATCGAATTGTTTTTATAGAAATGACTTTTTGAGTTGGTTACGAGCTTAAGTAATTTGTTTTCTCAAACATTGAGTTGGTTTAGACAAATTATCAAAACTGAAACCAAAAATTGATTTTGGAAATTCAGTTTACAAACAAAAACTCAAGGATTGACCTTGAAATAATTTTGCCTACAAGTTTTTCGAAATAAAAATATTTACCAAGGAACCAAGTAGAACAAGTCAACACGGAAGCCCGAGGCTGATAATCTCATATTTACTTTAAACTCTTTTAAAAGCTTTCTTTTACTTTCTTAAACTATTACATTTCATTACAACAAACCCTAACCTAAATCACATCAACATAGCTCCATCAACAACTCTTAGTTCATAAACTACAAAAGCGCGAGGGTTCGACTCCTACTTCCCTATCTATATTTAGTTTAATTTCTTTATTTATTTATTCATTGGAAGAAGGAAATTATTCTTGACACGTTACGACGCGTGTCAAAATTGGCGCCGTTGCCGAGGACTTTGGCAACTTTTACTGTTTGTTTTTTATTGTTTTTGACCAGGAGAAATCCGGGAGAACAGGTTAAATACATCCCAAAAATCGAAGCCAAATGGGAAACAACGAACAGACGATCCAGCAGCTGATCAGGGCACCAGTGGACAATCAGCCCTTGTGCATAACCTTTCCGAATGGTGAAACGTCATTCCAACTAAAAACGGGCTTGATTCATCTACTACCAACCTTCCACAGTTTGCCCAACGAAAACCCACACAAACATTTGAAGGAATTCCACATGGTTTGTCTAAGCACAAAGCCAGAGGGAGTATCCGATGACCAAATCAAACTTAGAGCTTTTCCATTTTCTTTAGCAGATATAGCAAAAGATTGGTTATTTGATTTACCCCTAATTCTGTTACAACATGGACTGACATGGCTAAACTTTTTCTTGATAGGTTCTTCCCTGCAGCTAAAGCAAGCGAGATTAGGCGCAACATCCTAAGCATTCAACAAAAAGAAGCTGAATCTTTATATGAATACTGGGAGAGATTTAAAAAGTTGTGTGCAAATTGTCCACAACATGGATTGTCGGAACAAACCCTCCTTCAGTATTTTTATGAAGGATTGACGCCTATGGATATGAAAGTAGTGGATGCGGCAAGTGGCGGAGCTCTAGTCAATATGACCCCAACATCGGCTAAAACGTTGATATCAACCATGGCTGCCAACTCACAAAAGTTTAATCAATCTAGCGAACCATCTCGAAGTGTTCGCGAGGTAAGCACAGTTTCTTTAGAAAATAAGATTGATAAATTAGCTGAAATATTGCAAACTCTTCTTGCAGGAAAAAAAGGGAACATCTAGACTTTTTGGGATCTGTACTAGCCCAGAACATCCGACAGACTGTTGTCCGATGATTCAGGAAGATGATGTCGCCCAAGCCAATGCCATGGGAAATGCATACAATCCAAGGTGGAGAAACCAATCAAACTTTGGATACACAAACAACCAGAGACAAAATAAACCCTACCCACAACAAAAGACATCTCTAGAAACCTTAGTTGAGTGTTTAGCGATATCTCAAGAGAAATTCCAAATTCGTACCGAGGCCCACTTACAAGAGATAAATAAACAAATAAGCCAGCTAGCAAGCCGTATTGATTCCAAAGGTAAACTTTCTTCGCAAACCGAGACAAACCCTAGGGAAAATATAAGCGCCATCACACTTCGTAGTGGGACCGTTATAACTCCAAAAGAACCATTAAAAAACAATAATCCCACTCCTTCCATAGAAGAAGGTAACGAAAACCAAGATAACCCTTTACCACCATCTCCTCCTTCGTCTCCACCTCTTGAAGTCACGCCCCTTTCCCATCACGATTGGTAAAACGTGACAAAAAGGCTGAAGAGAGAGAAATTATTGAAGTATTTAAAAAGGTCCAAGTGAACATTCCTCTCTTAGAAGTCATTCGCCAAGTACCAAGGTACGCTCGTTTTCTTAAAGAGCTTTGTACAACCAAGCGAAAACTCACCGGGCACGAAAAGGTAAATTTGGGAGAGCACGTTTATGCAGTTTTCCAACGTAAGTTACCCCCCAAAATGAAAGACCAAGGTATGTTTGCTATACCCTGCCAAATTTGTAACGTATCTATTAAACGTGCTATGTGCGATCTTGGGGCTTCAATAAATGTAATGTCGCTCTCTGTTTATAAAATGATAACTAATGATCCTTTGAAGGAAACCATGATTACGATACAATTGGCGGATCGATCAGTCATCTATCCAGAAGGAGTGTTGGAAAATGTTTTGGTAAAGGTAGATGTCTTATTTTTCCCTGCGGACTTCTACGTGATCGACATGGCTCACGATAGAACAACCACTTGTTCCGAAGTGTTGTTGGGAAGACCATTCCTTAGCATAGCAAACACGAAAATAGAAGTAAGGAGCGGCCTTTTATCCATGGAATTTGACGGTGAGGTAGTATAATTCGATGTTTATAAAGCAATGAGGTATCCTGATCAGGTTGAATCTATTAACTCAATTGATATTGTTGATCTATATATAGGAGAATATGCGGATACTAATGTTTTTAATAACTTTGATATGGACTATGAGCTTTGCGACAATGAGGAAGAAAATGAGGACGAATATGTTTCCTTTATTAATTCTGATTTGGCTTTAACTCCATCGAAGACTAAACCTTTGCCATCTATTTTGCAGGCTCCGAAGTTGGAATTAAAGGAACTCCCATCCCACCTTAAGTACGCCTTCTTGGGAGATAATGATACCTTACCGGTTATAATTTCGAACGAATTAACCGGAGAGGAAGAATTCGATCTTGTCACAGTCCTGAGGAAGTATAAGGAAGCAATCGGGTGCACGGTAGCAGACATCAAAGGACTTAGCCCCTTGTTGAGTGTGTAAAAGTTCTATATTTTACCCCTTATTTAACCCATATTTCTCCTGCATTCAAGCATGATTCATTGCATTTAGGTTAGATTTCAGTTTTATATCACAAATATATTAAATGGCACAGTTTCTACTGAAATTGGTTACTTTTGCAGGTAGCTGCTGTAGCAGATGGAGGGCAGGAGAGAAGCAGAGCTGGAACTGGATATGCAGACATGAAGAATGACGTTGCCATGGCCGCTGCCGTGGCAGCCAAGGACGATAGCGATAGTGAAGGGAAGAAAGTGAAGTGGACCTCGACAGAAAGAGAAAATTAAGCCCATCTATCGTGGAGTACCCTTATATTTTTCTGAGCCCTAGATCAGAATGAAGGCCAAGCCCAAAGTTCAAGGAAGAAATCCCAAGCAAGAAGCAAGGACGAATTAAAGACTGCTGCACTGAAGATTTAGTCTTTATTAGAGTTGTACTTTAATTTAAATTTGTATTCTTGCCATATTAGAAAACTTGAACCCAAGGCCTATATAAAGGCATGTAATTCGACCTAGGAGAGGAGATCACCATTCTCTAGCCTTCTTCCCAAAAACCCTAGCCGTTTTCCTTTCTTCACCATGTTCTAAACTTCCTCTAGGGCTAAGGGTTGCTTTGTAAAGTAGTTGCAAGGATTGCATTGTTTTAGGATTTTCTTTGTTCAATAAAATTACTTCAAGTTCTCTTATTCTGGTTTTTAACATCTTGCAAGAGTATCGGGAGAGCATTGTGAGATTATCTATTTACTTAATATCGGGAGAGTTAAGTATACGAAAAGAATAAGTGCGAGTTCTCTAGTTTATAGTTGAACTATCTCGGACCTAGGGATATGACGAGGTTAAGTGGCTAAGGAAGAATTCAACAACTTCGGTGTTCATCCTTCGATTCACGCCGGGATGTATCATCAAAGACGTGTTCATCGACAGACTTGGACCTAGGGATAGGCCAAGGCACAGCAGAGATTCTTGCCAAGCTTGAAGTACTGAGTTGAGTAATCGCTGCCGCGACAGGTGCTGCCGCAGCAGGCACAGCGACAGAACAAAGTTTCCTAGACTTTGCAACACCTACATTACTGAGCAATTCAATACCGGCCCATTCTCTCTATCTTGATTCATTTACTCTTTTATTTAAGTTCTCTTTATTATTTCGTGACAAACAATTTAAACTATTCTTTTCCTCTCTCATGCAGTAATCCAAGGTGAAGCTATTAGCCAGTCCCTGTGGAGACGATATCTGATACTTCAGTATCACTTTACTACTTGCGTCGTGTACACTTGCACTACATTGCGATAGACACTTTTACACGCAACAAGTTTTTGGCGTCGTTGCCGGAGACTGGCAACATATCTTTACCCTACCTTTTACTGCACTTCCTTTACTTTTTTGTTTTTATTTGGATCGTTCAACCTATACCTTTCACAAGGTCTTTTGTTTGCTTATGCGCAGATCTCAACGAGGAAAAGAACCTGAGCACCAGTTAGATCCTGAAATTGAACGTACGTACAATCTCAGAAAAAGAGTTCGATATCTCGTAGAGAGAAACAAATACTTAGAAGGACAGTTAGATGCAATGGTAAACGGAAGGCACGAAGAAAGAAGGGACGACCAAAACAATCCCCAGGATAATAACAATCCTGTCGGGAATGGAGTGAACGGCCAACCTGTCGATCCTCCTGCCGCTGTCGCACGCAGGTTATGCCGAGACTACATGCTCAATGATCATGTAGAACTGGAAACAACCCTGCCAGACGTAGATGTTGACAACTTTGAGCTGAAGCCTGTTATGTTCAGCATGATCAACAACGCTGGCCAATTTAGTGGTGCTGCTACTAAGGATGCTAGGGAGCATCTGAAAATGTTCCAGGAAATCTGTGGTTCGTTTAGACTACCAGGAGTTAATCCGGAGATACTGAGGCTTCGGTTATTTCCTCATTCATTGAGAGACAGAGCAAAGACTTGGTGGGATAAACTAACGGGTTCAATACGAACTTGGGCAGATTTAACTCGTGAATTTTTATCTCGTTTTAATCCTTCACACTTATCTGAGCGATTACGTAACGAAATTGCTACTTTTCAACAGGAAGAAGACGAGCCGATGCACGAGGCCTGGGACAGATTTACCACTCTCTTAAGGAACTGCCCAATGCATGGATTCCCCGTTTAGAACCAAGTAACTAAATTCTATAATGCTGCCAATTTATAAACTCGTATCAGAATTAGTTTAGCAGCAAATGGATTACTGCTGGACAAAGACCCGGATGAAAAAATGGCAGTATTGAAAAATCTGGCGAAGAATGAGGAACAGTTTCCTACGGCAAGAAGAGGGGGTAAACGAGTTCTAGCTGTAAAGGATTATAATGCCGACAGTTCATTAAAATCACAGGTGGCATACCTAACTAAGGCGATGAAAAAGCTCGTAAAAGAAGATTCACAGCCTGTCTATTCTGCTGAAGAGGTATGCGAGACTTGCGATGGAAATCACAGTTCGGAGGAGTGCCCGTTACAGTTAGAAGAAGAGATGTATGTTGGGAACTACAATAAGCAAAATTATAACTCCAACAACTACAATCCCAACTAGAGAAAGGATCCCAAGTTCTCTTGGAGCAATCCTAATAATGCCCTGAATCCTCAAGCACAGAACACTCAGAATCATGGAGGACCTAGATTACTGACTCGGCAGCAACCGCAGTAGCAACAGCAACAACCATCACTTGCCACGACTAGTATACTGGAGCAAACCCTGGCCAAGTTTATGTCTCAAACAAGAACCTACATTGAGAACATGAATCATTTCGTCAAAAAGACTGAGACATTCATGGATACCACAGAGATGCAGATGACTAACCATGAAGCTACTCTGAAATCACTAGAGACACAGATAGGTCAGATTTCCCAGCATGTTAAACCAAGGCAGAATGGCGGATTCCCTAGCAATACTGAAAATGCTAGACAACCCACACATGAGCAGTGTAAAGCCATCACTACTAGGAGTGGGAAGAAATTACCAGGGCCAGAGAAGGAAGCTGAAACAGTTAAGAAACCAGCCTTGGAGTCTCCTGCCGAGGAAGCTGCCGCGGCAGACGACAAGCAGCCTGCTGCCGATGAACCTGTCACGACATCAGAGGAGAAAGATGATGAACCTAAACCTCCTCATATCCGTATGCAGTGGGAAGGATGCATTGCTGATTATCGTCCCCCACCTCCTTTTCCTCAACGGTTACAGAAATTGAAACAGAAATCACAGCTTAAGAAGATTTATGATATTTTTAAGCAGGTCCATATCAACATTCCACTGTTAGATGCCGTTAGGGAAACACCTGGTTATGCCAAATTTCTCAAGGATGCCATATCGAAGAAATCCAGACTTGGGGAATTTGAAACGGTTAAAATGACACATGGATGCATGAGTATTCTGCACAAGTATCCACCCCAGAAGAAGAAGGATCATGGGAGCTTCATTATACCATGCATAACCGGAGACAAATTTATGGGTAAGGCACTTTGTGATCTTGGTGCTAGCATAAATTTAATGCCCAAATATGTTTTTTCAGAAATTAGGTATTGGAAAAGCTTGACCCACAACAGTAGTACTGCAGCTGGTAGACCGCTCTTACGTTCACCAGAAGGAAAAATTGAAGACATTCTGGTAAGAGTGGATAAGTTTATTTTTCCTGCTGACTTTCTTGTCTTAGATTGTGAAGCAGATGAAAATGCACCAATCATCTTGGGGCGACCCTTCTTAGCCACAGGAAGATCACTGATTGATGTGGAAAAATGAGAACTCACTATGAGAGTGAACGATCAAGAGATCAAGCTGAACGTTCTCCAAGCAATGAAACTTGCTGATGCAGGAGAAGAGTGCAAGGCCATCACTGCAATTACCTTTGACCAACCCTGCATCAGGTCGGGCTGCCACGACATCAAGATAGGCCACTGCCTCGACAGCCATTTAGAAGACTGTCACGATAGCACCGACGACAGCAGCTCCTCAGAATCTGATACATCTGATACTGAAGATCAAGAGGAGGTAAACTAGATAGGCAATCGTCCAGGTAAGTTGTTCAAGCCCTTAAATTATACCTCGGATAACCATATAATTCAAAAGCCATCAACTATTGAGCCCCCTGTTTTAGATCTTAAGCCCCTGCCAGGGCAGTTAAAATATGCTTTCCTTGGTTTATATGATACGTTTCCCGTAATCATCTCTTCCAAGTTGATGCAGGAACATGAACAACAGCTAATAGGGATGCTGTAGCAGCACAAAAAGGCGATTGGATGGACGATAGCTGATATCCAAGGCATCAGTCCGGCACTATGCATGCATAAAATCCTCTTAGAGGATGATCATAAGCCGACCATTGATGCACAGAGACGTCTGAATGAGGCTATACGAGAGGTGGTGTGTAAAGAGATCATAAAATGGCTAGATGCTGAAATAATCTATGCCATCTCGGATAGCAAGTGGGTGAGCCCGGTGCAGTGCGTTCCCAAGAAAGGAGGAATAACCGTGGTAACCAACGAAGACAACGAGCTAATCCCAACCAGGACTGTGACCGGTTGGAGGGTTTGTATGGACTACCGGAAGCTTAACAAAGCTACCCGGAAGGACCACTTCCCCTTACCCTTTATTGATCAAATGCTTGATAGATTAGTGGGTAAGCCTTACTATTGTTTTCTTGATGGTTACTCAGGTTATAATCAAATAGCCATCGCACCGGAAGATCAAGAAAAGACGACATTCACATGCCCGTACAATATATATGCTTTTCGGAAGATGCCATTTGGACTTTGTAATGCACAAGCCACCTTCCAAAGGTGCATGATGGCCATATTCTCCGATATGATGGAGGACTTCCTAGAAATATTTATGGATGATTTTTCAGTCTTTGGAGAAAACTTTGAAAGCTGCTTAGGCACCCTACAGAAAGTGCTCGAGAGATGTGAAAAGGCAAACTTAGTATTGAACTGGGAAAAGTACCACTTCATGGTGGATGAAGGGATAGTCCTCGGCCATAAAATTAGCTGTCGCGGCATAGAAGTCAACAGAGCTAAGATAGAAGTAATCGAAAAGCTGTCGCCAACCACCACAGTCAAGGGAATCAAAAGTTTCTTAGGGCATGCTGGTTTTTATCGGAGGTTTATCGCGAACTTTTCAAAGATCACGAAGCCCTTATGCCATCTTCTGGAGCAGAACCGTCCCTTCGAATTCAACGCAGAATGTATTGAGGCATTCAAGGTTCTAAAAGAAAAGCTGGTAACAGCCTCAATAGTACAACCACAAGACTGGAAATTGCCGTTTGAGATCATGTGTGATGCTAGTGACTATGCTGTCGGGGCAGCACCTGGCCAGAGGAAAGACAAGCTCTTTCATGTCATATACTATGCCAGCAAAACACTGAATGACGCCCAAGTGAACTACACTACCACAGAGAAAGAGCTGTTAGCTGTGGTATTCTCTATTGACAAGTTTCGTTCTTATATACTTGGAACGAAGGTCATAGTGCACACAGACAACTATGCATTGAAGTATCTGTTCACCAAAAAGGATGCAAAACCTAGACTGATACGTTGGATCCTGCTTCTACAAGAGTTCGACATGGAAATCAAGGACAAAAAGGGGACAGAGAATCAAGTCGCAGATCACGTGTCAAGGTTAGAGAAGGGAAAGAGTCTCCCAGCAGACGAGACACACATATTGGAGACCTTCCCTGATGAGCAGCTGTTTGCTGCCACAATCACTGCCGCAACAGCCATGGCGGCAGGTAAGTTTTCTGAACTCCCCTGGTATGCTGATTTCGTTAATTTTTTAGTTAGCGTAATAACTCCTCCTGACCTTAATTATCAAGCTAGAAAGAGGTTCCAAAATGATGTTAAGCATTATTATTGGGACGAACCTCTTCTTTTCAAAAATTGTGCAGATCAGGTTATTAGGAGATGTGTACCACAAGATGAACATGAAGCTATACTACATCACTGTCATGCTTCACAGTATGGAGGACACTTAGGAGGCAACAAAACTGCTGCCAAGGTTTTGCAGTCGGGATTTTACTGGCCGTCACTGTTTAAGGATGCCCAAACATTCTACAAAAACCGTGACAAGTGTCAAAGGACTGGAAACATCTCAAGGAGACACGAGATGCCGCTGCAAAATATTCTTGAAGTCGAGATCTTCGACGTTTGGGGGATAGACTTTATGGGACCATTCCCAACTTCATGTGGGAATTTATACATCCTCCTGGCAGTGGATTATGTGTCTAAATGGGTTGAAGCAGTCGCCACTCAGAAAAACGATGCCAAGACAGTTCAGAAGTTTTTGCATAAAAACATTTTTCCAGATTTGGCATCCCTAAGGCGATCATCAGTGATGAGGGAAGACATTTTGATAATAGGGTTATAGCTGCTGCCTTGAAAAAGTATGGTGTCAAACATCGGATCGCAACAGCATGCCACCCTCAGACCAATGGACAGGCTGAAATATCCAACAGAGAGGTTAAGAACATTCTGGAAAAGATGGTTAAGCCAACTAGGAAGGACTGGTCTCTACACCTCAATGATGCATTATGGGCCTACAGGACAGCATTCAAAACTCCATTGGGAATGTCCCCATATCGGCTGATTGAGCACAGAGCATACTGGGCCATCTAGGCAGTGAACATGGACTTGGAAAGAGCAGGACAGAAAAGGCTACTTGACTTGAACGAAATTGAAGAAATTCGAGCAATGGCCTATGAAAACGCAAGAATATACAAGGACAAGACCAAAAAGTGGCATGACAAAAAGTTGTTGCCACGACAGTTCTGCCCAGGGCAGCTTGTGTTGCTATTTAACTCTAGGTTGAAACTCTTCCCAGGGAAGCTGAAATCTAGATGGTCTGGCCCATTCCAAGTGGTACAGGTTTTTCCCCATGGTGCCATCACGATCAGATCTTTAACAGACGAGCACCAATTCAAAGTGAATGGACAACGATTGAAGCATTATCAGGGGACTGAAGCCCCAAGAATGCAGGAAGTGGTTACCTTAGAAGATGCCCCTCCCGGCATCCCTAATTTAACCTAATTTTATTTTTATTATTTTTATATTTATTAGGTAATTAGAGTTATTTATTTTTAGGAATTAAAGTTTTAATTTTATTATTTTTAGGAAATAAAAGAGACAAGGAGAAGAGGAGAAGTGAATCCAGCCCACCATTTTCCATCAGCCCCAAAAGCCCAACTTTTGGACGCTGCCGTTACAGCTGCCGCGACAGACGCGGAAAATACAGCCTGTCGACACGCTGTCGCGACAGACACGCAAACGCGTAACAGACGCGCATCAGACACGGAAACGCGTGACAGACGCGTCAGAAACCGCGTAACAGCTGGCCCCGTTATTCGCGCCTGCCGTTACAGCTCCAACGGGGCAACAAACTCTTCCCTATATAAACCGCGTTTCACTTTTCATTTTTTCACTCACTTCTACTCCTTCTACTTGCTTTCTCTAGAGTTTTTACTTTTTTTTCATTTTCCTTTTCATTTTCTTACACAATCCTTGCAACCATGTCTTCTAGAAACACCCGCAGAAGTGCTGCTTCAGGCTCTGCCCCGGCAGCATCCACCCCGCGATCCTTCCAGATTCGCGACATGTGGGAGGAAAAGGGATTTATTTACACTTCCAAGGAGGGGAACTCGGGACTGCAACCATTCATAACAAAGAAGATCAGAGCCCTGCAGTGGCAGCTATTCGCAGAACAACCAGAGGAGATGAATGTGTCTCTGGTCTGAGATTTTTATGCTGCCATCGACAGCAAACACACGACAGCAGTCACGGTGAGAGGAAGAGAGGTGCCCTTCAAGCCATAATATATCAACACTCTTTATGGCTTCTAAGTGGGCATAAATGAAGATGGTCACCAGTAATTTCTAGAGAGCCTCGACCCTGCTGCCTACGATGCTGTCATGGCAGAGCTCACGGAAGAAGGAACCCAATGGAACATGGATCCAAAGAACCCAAGGATGGTGAAGAGAGTTCAACTCACCTCGGAGGCCAAGCTGTGGAACGCCTTCATTAAAAAGAGAATCATGCCCTCCTCGCACAATACAATCGTAGACCAACCCAGGTTAGCCCTCATTCATTCTATCCTACATGAGAGGCCGATTAACGTGGGTAGATACATTCGGGAGAGTATATTAGAATGCGCACACCGGCCGACAGGACCATTCTACTTCCCCTACCTCATCACCGCCCTCTGCCGCGACCATCATGTACCAGAAGCTGTCACCGATCTACGAGTCCAAGGGAAGGGCTGGACTGAGCGAAATCTACTCAGCCTGATGGAACTCACTACTGCCACTAGGGGTGTGCAAATTCGGATATCGGATCCGATCCGATCCGAAAATTCGGATATCCGAAAATTCGGATACCTAAAGTCGTGATCCGTATCCGATCCGAAAAAACCGGATATCCGAATTTTCGGATATCCGAATTTTCGGATCGGGTATCCGAATATCCGATCCAAACAGATTACTTATTTTACCTAGAATTAATCTTATTTCTTTTTAAAAAATATCTGAAAAGTATTCTGATATAAAATTAAAAAGTTTCAAGAATCTTAAATTAAACAATTAAACAAGTTTAAAATAAGCAATAGATTTAAAATAAACATCAAGTCTAAAAAAGTCTCAACAGATTTAAAATAAGCAATAGATTTTCTGCTGCCTAATTTTTTCATATAGAGAGCATAAGAAACCCAGTTGGCTAAGATACCGAAACCAAACTGCCTTTGGTGACACAAATCACAATCCCAAAATAAATAAAAAAAAATCAACAGAAAGGGGGTGGGAGGCTAAACATACAAAATAACAAACACAAAATAAACTTACAATATTAAAACAAGTTTCAAGATTCCTAAAGTATACAGTAGCAAATGATGTTGGTTGCTGCCAATTTTAAAACAAACACAAAATAGCAATTGAGCAGCAGTAACAAATAAACATACAACACAAAATAAATATACTAATAAGACCACCAAAATAAACACACAACACAAAATAACAATTCTTAAGTCCAATGTTCAAAATGTTCAAAATAAACATACTAGTTACTAAAAATCTACCTACAAGAGATTCAAAATAAACATCAAGTCTAAAAGAGTTTCAACAACACAAAATGACAAATAGTAAGACCACCAATTACTTTAAAGTTCTAAGGTCCAAACTTTAAAAATCATCTAAAGTATTGATTGTTTCATCAATTATGATGTCCGGTTGCTCCAAAGTTAGATTCTTCATGCCTACAACACAATAAATTAAAATAAAGTTAAAACAAACATTTATGTTTAAATATTAAATAAACAAAAAATAAAACAATTAAAACTAAACTAACCTTCTTCCAATTCTTCCAAGGCAAGTAAATTTTCTTCTATTATAAGAGGTGACCGAGAAGTGCGTAACCAATCTTGAGTGCAAACAAGTGCTTCAACCATTTTTGGAGTCAATGAAGTACGAAAAGAATCAAGAACGCGACCTCCCGTACTAAAAGCCGACTCGGAAGCTACGGTCGAAATGGGTATGGCAAGCACATCTTTAGCCATCTTATAAAGAATGGGGTATCTCTTTGCTTGATCTCTCCACCATTGCAAGATTTCAAAACTTGAAACATGTGGTTCACAAGCATCTTCTATATACTTCTCCAACTCACTTTTGTTGGCATTAGTTAATGAACAACCTGTATCCCTTTGATATTTTGAAGCCATGAGTTGTTGAAGGTCAACTTTACGCCCACTTTGAGTCCCACTTTGAGTTACAGTGGAGAAAGAAGTAGAAGTGGAGGAAGAAGTGCCACTTGTCTTTGAACAAGGCATTGAGGAAGCATATGAGTCAAACAAAGATTGCAAAACAATCCTAATGTTGAGACACAAAAGATTGGCTTTTGTTTCATCATAAGAATCTCGCACAATCCATTCAACATAATTCAACTTGTGCCTAGGGTCGAGGATCACAGCCACAAACATAAAAACATTGATATTATCAATGTTTCCATAGTATTTGTCATATTTAGACATCATTTGGGCTGCCATTTTCTTAACACCTTCATCATCATCATTCATGTTATTTGAAATCATGAATCTAGTCCCATAAATCTCGTGCGCGTATGAGTTGCAAGTGACATAACGAGAACCAGATAACCTCAATGTTGCATCATAAAAAACACTCAAGAAAGGTAAAAAGCTGCTCACCCTCATCCAGTCATCTTCATTAGGACCGCCACCAAGCTTTCTAAGTTCCTTAAAACAAGAAGAATCTTTCATGTATAAACTAGCAAATGCCTTTTTAAATTTAATAGCAGACTCAAGCATTAAAAACGTCGAATTCCATCTTGTCTCAACATCCAAAACAACAAGACTTTTGCTATGCTCTTTCTCCTCTTCTATACAAGTTTTAAACTTTTGAAGCCTAGCAGGAGAAGACCTAACATACCTCACAAGAGCCCGAACTTTCATAATCGATAGATCAAGTTCTTTCAAACCCTCTCGTACGATCAAATTCAAAATATGAGATGCACATCTCATATGCAAATATTTACCCCCCAATAAACTAGACTCCCAAATGTTAAGTCTTCTTCTCAAGTAATCAATTGCCAAATCATTAGAGCTAGCATTGTCTACGGTCACAGTCATAATGTTCTTCAATCCCCATTCATTCAAGCATTTTTCAACTGCTCTACCAATAAGTTGCCCGAAATGACCAGCAATTGGACAAAAGTTGATTATTCTTTTATGTAAATTCCAATCATCATCAATAAAATGAGCAGTCAAACACATATAGCTTAAATTTTGACCTGATGTCCAAGTGTCTGTTGTTAAAGAAACTCTAGAATTCAAGCTCTTAAAAGAATTTTTTAACTGGTTCCTTTGTTCGATGAAGAGAGCATAACAATCTCTAGTAGCAGTGGTACGAGAAGGAACACTAAAGAGGGGATTTAATGCCTGACAGAATTCAATGAAGCCTTCACGTTCAACAAAAGCAAAAGGTAATTCATCCACAATAAGCATTTTAGCAAGCTTCTTCCTACAAATGTCTTGATCAAATTCCCATAATTTTGGAACACTAACTGTTTTAGTAGTTCCATCTTCAATTACTAGTGTTTTAGTCTCAAAATCAATCAACTTTTGCTTCTTATCTAAATTTGAGGGATATTTTTTGCACCTAGTAATGTGATTTGCTAAGGGAGTAGTGCCATTTTTAGTTTGACAACCAATAAGTTGTTGACAATACTTACAAGAAGCAAAATCGGGATCCTCCTCATTATCTGTGAAATGAGCCCACCACTTGGATCTCTTCTTCTTTTTCTCATTGGTTGTTGTTGCTCGACTTTTCTTCTCCTTTTTTCTCTTTTTAGTTGTTTGTCTTTCTTCCTTTTCAGAATCTTCCATCATCGAATCAACAAATACAGAATCATTGTCTTCATTTTCATCAAGAGACGATGAAATATTCTGTAAGCAAGCAAAAAAAATCAGTTTCATTTATGAAAAGTAATTGAAATATCAGGTTCGTTTATGCAAAGCAAAAAAATATATACTCTTTTATGGCTAAAACAGATTTATAAAGCTGAAAAAAACAGATTTATAAAGCTGTAAAAAACAGATTTATGGCTAAAAAACAAATTTTTCATTACAGAAGTATTTATCGACCACAAATCAAGTTTACTTTGAAAGCAACTTAAAAAAAAAGTGTCAAAACTTGCCAATGAACACATATTTTTCATCTTATCTGCATGTTAAATTATGTAGGGTCTTTATACTCGCATAAGTTCAATGAATGTAGAACTTGTCAATACTTACAGCAAGCATTTATTTATTCATCCTATAAAGCAGTCCTTAATGTTTATGTACTCATCTAGAATGCATTTTCAAAATCGTGCATTTATCTAAACTGAATTTTCATGATTTTCATACAATACTAAGTAAATTTCAAAGTTTACCAAACTATATTATGCAAACTAGAACTGTAATAAATATAGGAAGAAATTCATATAAATTACAGTGAACTTACCCGAGATTGGAGTGGAGTTTGGTGTGGATTTTGGTTCGCCATAGATCGAGACTTCTCACGGAAGATGATGTTTGATTTTCTGTCAATGTGATCAGAAATAGATGAAGACATTAATATATATATGTCTGTGAGCAAATTTTCATTCAAACAAATTGCAACAAATAAAAATAAAAATGTTAACAAATTCGGTGCAGCAGCAATCAAAGCACCTCTAATATGAAAACCAAATTTAATTAACAGTGATATGCAATCAAAGCAAGCAACAAGTTTTTTTCAATTAACAATGAAGGGGAAAAAGAAACGTGATATGCTTTTTTCAATTCAATTAACCTCACTGTGAAGGGAAAAAAGTATCTCTAATCTACCATAATATGAAACCCAAATTCAATTAACAATGATATGTTTTTTTTCAATTATTGACTGCTGTCGGCATCAAAATCAAATTCAATTAATAGTGATATACTTTTTGACAAAGAAACGTGATGTAAGTTGGTCCCAAACACCAAAATTTCAAGTTTTCAAACTCAATTTAATTTAATTAACAGTTTATTAATTCAAGTTTATCAAACCTAACATCTCTAATCTACCGTAATATGAAAACCAAATAAAGTACAAAGAGAAACAAGCATATAATTAAAAGACATGGGAAATAAGGTAGGGGCAAGAGATGGATACTTACAGCACTAGCTTCGGGCAATGCTTCACCAAAACTTGAGAAATGATAAAAAAACCCACAGATACTCAGAACTTAAGGGAAAATGAGGTCCACCGGATAATACTTCAACAAAGAGAAGAAATGGCACCACCAGACTAGACAACAACGATACAATCGCAGATAAAAAATGAGAAGAGTAGAGTAGATCAGAGTGAAAGATGAAGGTTGAGGGCTTGAGGCTAGGACAAATTTTTGAGAACTGACGAAAGGGGAAGATATGTTTTGGGAGAAAATTCTCGTGAAAGGGCTACTGGCTGGGATTTAGAAAAGTTTTCTGTCACAGATACTCAGATAGAGGCCTAGGGCTAATGGCCCATTTTATTTTTTCGGATATTCGGATAATCCGAAATTAATATTTTCATGATCCGTATCCGATCCGAATATCCAATTTTTTTACCGGATATCCGATCCGAATTATCTGGAAAAAAAATTCGGATCGGGTATCCTAAAATTCGGATCGGATCACCGGATAAACGGATCGGATCGTTCGGATCGGATATTTTTGCACACCCCTAACTGCCACCCCGCTGTCATCCTTCGATCCTACTGCCACAGCAGCAGAGACGACAACACCCAGCGACACCGACCTAGCTACCACAGAACCTAGGCAGCAAACAGCAGCAACCCCTCCAGCCGACATCTCCTCCCAGATACTTGCTGCAGTACAAAAGCTGGAGGAACGACAGCTCGGACTCAGGAGCTTCATCCACGACTTCACGACTGCCACGGTAACCTTCATCCAAAACTCTTTAAATTTCCCTGATGTTGCATTCCCTGCCTTTCCAAATCAATATTTTGCTGCCCCCACCCCTACCCATACCCCTACACCTGCTGCCACGCCCCAAACGCAAACTAAGGCTTCTCCTACCCCGACAGCTGCCGGCGGCAGCCGCACAACAAACACTTCCAGCAGGGGAACCAAGAGAAGAATGTCGTCCGAAGAACTCGATGCATACATAGCAGGCTTCTCCTCCTCTTCAGTCTGGGCAGAATCTGATGGGGAACCCTCCGTAAAGAGGAATCTGTCCAAAGAGTTCACACCCGTCAAGCGGCAGAAAACAGTGGCAGACAAGAACAAGGTAGATAGCGGCAGCGGCAGTAGCAGCGGCAGTGACAGCGGCGATGAGAGCAGCAACAACTCTGAGTTACATGTAGTGGAGAAACCTCCCCATATCTCCCATACCCGAATTCAACCGCCAAGGGAGGCCAAAACAAAGAATACCTCTGCCTCCCCCATCCGTCAGCCAGCACCAGTCAAGAAGGCACCTGCCCGCCGACAGATCCGACTCAGCAGCGACGACGACAACAACTAAATTTTAAGTTTCTTATCTTATAATTGCTGTCTGCCTCTTTATATATTTTGTGATGTATTTTTTTCATTTTCTTTTTAATTGTCATTTGCATTGAGGGCAATTCAACCCTCGAGTTTGGGGATGGCATCCCTCCATTAATGGAGTCTTATTTTAGTTTAAAATTCGTGTCTTTTACTTCGTTTAGTTTTGTCTTAAAAAAAGATGAAAATTTTGGCTTAAGTCTTTTGAACTGAACGTACCTGCCGTGACAGCCTCTGTCGTGGCAGCACTTTTAGGATAGTCTTAGGAACAGTTTAGAGCCTTGCTATAGTTCTGAAACTTAAACACCATTTGTGACTCTTATACTGTCTAGAACTTTACTGCTAAACTAGAATAGGGAAAAACTTAGTACTTGAATAGCCCCTAGAGGTGCCTAACACTGGCTCTAGGAAAAGAAGTTAAGAAAAATAGACTCTTACACCTAGAGGTGCCCGAAACCGGCTCTAGGAAGTTAGCTAGAGGTGCCCGAAACCGTCTCTAGTCAAACTTAAGCTTGAAAAATTGAACCGAGTCTGAACTAAAGGAGCCTAAAATTGCCTCCAAAAAGATGAACTTTGGCGTAAAAATTCAAGTTAGAAGCTTCAGCTATTCTAGTAAGCTAAGTGAGTCTAGGCATATAATTGTTCACAAAGCATGCACACACTACACGAGAATTATAGCATGGTTCCGAATAATTTCCTGAATTATCCGACAAGGTGTTGCTGCAATAGGGAATGAAATGGTAGGTAAGGGAAAGTTCATTGTTTTAAGCCAACACAATTTTTTTTTATTTTTCTTTGTTAGGTCTGAATTGCTTGAGGGCAAGCAAAAACTTGAGTTTGGGGGTGTGTTGAGTGTGTAAAAGTTCTATATTTTACCCCCTATTTAACCCATATTTCTGCTGCATTCAAGCATGATTCATTGCATTTAGGTTAGATTTCAGTTTTACATCACAAATATATTAAATGGCACAGTTTCTACTGAAATCGGTTACTTTCGCAGGTAGCTGCTGTAGCAGATGGAGGGCAGGAGAGAAGCAGAACTGGAACTGGATATGTAGACGTGAAGGATGACGCTGCCAAGGCCGCTGCCGTGGCAGCCAAGGACGACAACGATAGTGAAGGGAAGAAAGTGAAGTGGACCTCGACAGAAAGAGAAAATTAAGCCCATCTTTCGTGGAGTACCCTTATATTTTTTCGAGCCCTAGATCAGAATGAAGGCCAAGCCCAAAGTTCAAGGAAGAAATCCCAAGCAAGAAGCAAGGACGAATTAAAGACTGCTGCACTGAAGATTTAGTCTTTATTAGACTTGTACTTTAATTTAAATTTGTATTCTTGCCATATTAGAAAACTTGAACCCAAGGCCTATATAAAGGCATGTAATTCGACCTAGGAGAGGAGATCACCATTCGCTAGCCTTCTTCCCAAAAACCCTAGCCGTTTTCCCTTCTTCACCATGTTCTAAACTTCCCCTAGGGCTAAGGGTTGCTTTTTAAAGTAGTTGCAAGGATTGCATTGTTTTAGGATTTTCTTTGTTCAATAAAATTACTTCAAGTTCTCTTATTCTGGTTTTTAACATCTTACAAGAGTATCGGGAGAGCATTGTGAGATTATCTATTTACTTAATATCGGGAGAGTTAAGTATACGAAAGGAATAAGTGCGAGTTCTCTAGTTTATAGTTGAACTATCTCGGACCTAGGGATAGGATGAGGTTAAGTGGCTAAGGAAGAATTCAACAACTTCGGTGTTCATCCTTCGATTCACGCCGGGAGGTATCATCGAAGACGTGTTCATCGACAGACTTGGACCTAGGGATAGGCCAAGGCACTGCAGGGATTCTTTCCAAGCTTGAAGTACTGAGTTGAGTAATCGCTACCGCGATAACCAACGAACTACTGCCGTGACAGGTGCTGCCGCAGCAGGCATGACGACAGAACAAAGTTTCCTAGACTTTGCAACACCTACATTACTGAGCAATTCAATACCGGCCCATTCTCTCTATCTTGATTCCTTTACTCTTTTATTTAAGTTCTCTTTATTATTTAGTGACAAACAATTTAAACTATTCTTTTCCTGTCTCGTGCAGTAATCCAAGGTGAAGCTATTATCCCAGTCCCTGTGGACACGATATTCGATACTTCAGTATCACTTTACTACTTGCGTCGTGTACACTTGCACTACATTGCGATAGATACTTTTACACGCAACACCCTTCAACTTGTATGCACAAGATCAAAGTCGAGGAAGGGGCAAAGCCGTCACGACATGGTCAGCGACGCTTGAATGATCCCATGATGAAGGTAGTACAAGACGAAATTCAAAAACTCTTAGACGCCGATATTATATATCTGATCTTGGATAGCGAGTGGGTAAGTCCTATTCATGTTGTTCCTAAAAAGACCGGCGTCACGGTAATCAGAAATAACGAAGGTGAGTTAGTTCCAACTCGAGTTCAAAATGGATGGCGAGTTTGCATAGATTACAGGAAGTTGAATTCTCTAACCCGAAAAGATCACTTTCCCTTACCATATATTGATCAAATGATTAAAAGATTAGCTGGTAAATCTCACTATTGTTGTCTCGATGGTTTTTCAGGTTTCCTTCAAATTCCTGTAGCCCCTGAAGACCAAGAGAAGACCACGTTTACGTGCCCATTCGGAACCTTCGCCTATCGACAAATGCTGTTTGGACTATGTAACGCACCGGCTACGTTCCAACGATGTATGGTAAGTATATTTTCCGATTATGTTGAGAAGGGGATTGAAGTGTTTATGGATGACTTCACTGTGTATGGAAATTCTTTTGGTGAGTGCCTGTTTAATCTAACTAATGTCTTAAAACGATGCATTTAATTTAACCTTGTGCTTAATTATGAGAAATGTCACTTTATGGTTAATAAAGGCTTAGTGTTAGGACATATCGTATCTTCTGAAGGAATTTATGTTGATAAAGCTAAGACAGACATTATCCGTTCACTCCCATACCCCACAACTGTGAGGGATATTCGCTCTTTTCTTGGACATGCAGGTTTCTACAGGCGATTTATAAAAGACTTCTCAAAGTTAGCACAACCACTATGTCGGTTACTGCAGAAAGATGTAGAGTTCGACTTTACATCCGAATGCAAGAAATCGTTTGATACAATTAAGGAGAAACTTGTATCAGCGCCAACGCCTCAGATTTTAATGTTGGAGCGGTACTTGGACAAAGGAAAGGACGAGAGCCTCATGTCATCGCCTATGCATCGAGAACGCTTGATCCAGCGCAACGAAATTATTCAACTACAGAAAAAGAACTGTTTGCTGTAGTTTTTGCTTTAGATAAATTCCGCTCTTATTTACTTGGAACTAAAATTATTGTTTTTTCTGACCATGCAGCCTTGCGATATTTGATGAGCAAGAAGGAAGCAAAACCAATGCTGATCCGATGGATTTTACTCCTCCAGGAGTTTGATCTCGAGATAAAGGACAAGAAGGGGAGTGAAAATCTTGTGGCCGATCACCTCAGCCGAATTCCACTAACCAATTCGGATTCGCCTGTTAATGACGAATTCCCTGAAGAAAATTTGATGATGGCGCAAGCTTCAACACCTTGGTTTGCGGACATCGTGAACTATTTGGCTACAGGTGAATTACCCCTTGACTTGCCACAGTCGGAAATTACCCGAATCAAGAGGGAATCCAGGTTATATATTTGGGATGATCCCTACCTTTGAAGACATTGTTCCGATCAGGTAACACGACGATGTGTAACCGAAGACGAGGTAAAATCTATCCTTAATTTCTTTCATTCATATGCATGCGATGGACATTATGGACCTAAAAGGACAGCTCATAAAATTCTTGAATGCGAATTCTATTGGCCTAATATTTTTCAAGACACATATTTATTTTGCAAATCATATGATAAATGTCAAAGAGTTGGTAACTTAATCCGACGTAATGAAATGCCTCTAAATCCTATTTATGTTTGCGAAATATTTGATGTGTGGGGGATAGATTATATGGGGCCATTTGTATCATCATTTGGTAATTTTTATATTATTTTAGTTGTTGATTATGTTTCGCGATGGGTTGAGGCGAAAGCTACAAAAAATAATGATGCTAAAACCACTGTCAAATTTCTGAAAGATTGTATTTTTTCCAGGTTTGGCACACCAAGAGCGTTGATATGCGACAGAGGGAAATATTTTATCAATCGAGTCATCGACGCGCTAATGAAAAAATTTGGCGTCACCCAACGCATCGCGACGTCGTACCATCCGCAAACAAATGGTCAGGCGGAGGTGTCAAATCGTGAAATCAAGACCATTCTTGAAAAGATCGTGAAACCTGATCGGAAGGATTGGAGCGTTAAGCTGAATGACGCACTATGGGCATATCGGACAGCGTATAAGGGTCCTATCGAGATGTCTCCTTATCGCCTTGTTTTTGGTAAGCCGTGCCATTTACCGGTCGAATTAGAGCACCGCGCGCTTTGGGCAGTCCAAAAATGCAACATGGAAATGGATCTAGTAGGCGAAACGCGTAAACTAGATATCCGGGAGTTGGAAGAAATTCGAAAAAATGCCTACGACAGTTCAAAAATTTTTAAGGAAAAAAATAAAGATTTTCACGATCGTAATATTGCATTTAAATCATTTTACATTGGTCAAAAGGTTTTATTATTTAACTCTAAATTAAAACTTTTTGAAAGGAAATTACGATCAAAGTGGCTTGGACCATATACAGTGACTAATATTTTTCCACATGGTGCAGTGGAAATTAAAAGTAATTCCGGAGAGCCATTTAAAGTTAACGGTCAACGGCTTAAACCTTACTATGACAATGCTCCACTTGGTCTAGTCGAGGAAATTCATCTAATCGAACATGTCACTTGAATGCGGTCGTCAAGCTAGCAACGTTAAACAATCGCTAAATGGGAGGCAACCTATTTATTTATTTATTTTTATTGTCGTTTCTTCATTTTACTCGATTTTTTTATTTTCTTTATTATTTTATTATTTTTATTTATTTATTTATTTATTTTTGAATTTATTCTATTTTATTTTCAGGAAATAAAGATGGGCATATTCGAATGAAGGTGGCATGGTTTATCCAATCTCTACTTTAAATATATCATTATCCTACCATTTTTTGTTTTAAAATACAAAAACGCACTTTTTATTTTAAAACAAAACACCACCTTATCCCTTATCACTTTGTTTTTCTTGTTTAAACCCAAAATCCTTTTTCTCTTAATTTTTTAAATCACATCCTTTATCCTTATTTTTTTATCACATTTGATAAAGGAAAATTTTAAAACAAATTTAAAAAATATGGGAAATTTTTTATCACGTTTTGGTATTTGACTTTCACCCATGTTTAAGTGAGGGGGGACAAAATGTTTGTCAAATTTGTCTTTGCTTATCCGTTTAATTGCTCTCTTATTCTCTTAATTTTATTTAATCTAAGTTCTTTGTTTAATCCTTAATTTGGCCTTGTCTCACTGTTTTCATATGATTTTTTATCTATCTTGTTAGAAAATTCTAGGTTGCATGGTAGATTTTGGCATGATTAAATTTTTATTAAATCCTTTATATGACATTTCTTTCTATATTAATTCACATGATGCTTACCTAGGTACACAAGATAATTTTTGTGAGTTTTGAGCCTAATGAGCATGCATTATTTTTTATTGCTCTTTGTTTCTTTGAGTGTGCCTAACTAAATTAGTTGCATTCTAGAACTTGTGGTTTCAATTCTTTTTGAGATTACATTGATTGAATATGATGCTTAAATATGATAGAGACACTAGATTTTAACCATTTCTCTTCCCAACAAATTGCCTACCCTTTAATTAATTTCCCCTAGTGAAACAATTTTTGAGCCTTAGTCTTTTTCTTGGAAATCACCATATTTTAGCCTAATCCTTTTTTTCTTAATTCCATTATTTTTGTCCCCTTTTCAAGACAAAATCGTCTTAAAAAAAATAGATTCGAATAAATGCAGTCCAGCAGCAGAAAAAAAATACTGTGCAGAAAAAAATTGTGCAGAACTGTTCGAATAAACTGTGCAGAACTGTTCGAATATGCAGTGCAGAAAAAAAGGTGCAGGAAATTGTTCGAGTCTGCAGAAAAAAAACATTGCAGTTCGAAAAAAAATACATTGCAAGACAGTTTTAGTTCGAAAAAAAGAAAAAAAGAAAAAAAAGAGAAAAAATGAGAAGTTTCGAATATATTTTTGGGATGATTTTTGTCTTGAATTTTAACCCTTATTTTCAGCCTTTGTCATACCCTCACCTTAGCCCCATTACAACCCTTCTTTAAGACCTCTTGATTTTTGCATCACATTCATGTTAGTAGTGGAGATTAGATTTAAACACAAGCCTATGGTAATTCTCTAATTAGTTTTGGCTCGAGTGATTTTTCTCTACCCTTAAACACTTTGAGTGACATGAGCGATTCCTTGTGAAGGTACTTGGTTTGCATCATTGAGGTTAGTAGGGTGTTGAAATGTCAGTTTTTACTTAAATTTCTTAATCTTGCCATTTATCTGTTTTGCTCCTTATTTTTCTTTCATGTTTAGATACTTAACCATATCGGAAACTTTAAGACTTCGTGAAATTAAGGATGATAACTTAAGCTTAGGTTGTTTAATTTTGAGATACTTGAGGACAATCATTGGATAACTGAGGGGGAATTTGATGAGTATTTATTTTGGTTGTGTTTTTTGTCCTTATTTCGATTAAATATATGTTTAAGGGACTTAATTGGGCTGTTTTATGATGTTTTCATGCAGGAGACGTGATGCTGAAAATAAGCTGGAATTCTGCAGAAAATGCTGGAGTCATGGGCAGATTCATGGGCATGAACCAGGGCATGAATGCTGACTGGGCGCCACGTCAGCGTCTTCTAGAAGATGGCGTCAGCAGCAGTGATAGCTTATCAGGCCGCTTATCAGATAGCTTATCACCGGATTTTTTAAATTTTAAATTTTAAACTTTGGATAATTATTTTGTTTAATTTTAATTATCATTTTAGGTTTTACCTAGGTTATTTTGAAACACTATAAACACCCCTCTTTGGGGTAAGTATTGTCATCATTCAATTAGCAATTAAACATCATTTCTTCTTCTCTTGGAAATTCTTCTCTTTTTAGTTTTTCTTAAAGTTCTTTTCTTTTAATTATTTCCTAAATGTCGAGCATGATTAATTTGATAACCATGCTCGGCTAGATCTTTTTAAGCCGAAGGCTTTAGCAATGACGCGTTCTCAAGGTGAGGTTTGAAACTATGCTTCAAACATTTCGAAAACTTCTTCTCGGTTTCTTCATACTTATTTTCTAAATCAAAATGATTTTTTAAAACCCAAAGATTGACTTTGGAGAAAAACAATTGTTTTGATCTATCAAGTGGGAGGGAGGATCGGTTATTGAAACAAATCCGACTTCCGGGGAACACACTTAGTAAATAGATTACTAAGGGGAATTGAGATCGAATTGTTTTTATAGAAATGCCTTTTCGAGTTGGTTACGAGCTTAAGTAATTTGTTTTCTCAAACATTGAGTTGGTTTAGACAAATTATCAAAACTGAAACCAAAAATTGATTTTGGAAATTCAGTTTACAAACAAAAACTCAATGATTGACCTTGAAGTAATTTTGCCAACAAGTTTTTCGAAATAAAAATCTTTACCAAGGAACCAAGTAGAACAAGTCAACGCGGAAGCCCGAGGCTGATAATCTCATATTTACTTTAAACTCTTTTAAAAGTTTTCTTTTACTTTCTTAAACTATTACATTTCATTACAACAAACCCCCACCTAAATCACATCAACATAGCTCCATCAACAACTCTTGGTTCATAAGCTACAAAAGCGCGACAAAGAAAGTTCTAAGTCCTTGTGGGTTCGACTCCTACTTCCCTATCTATATTTAGTTTAATTTCTTTATTTATTTATTCATTGGAAGAAGGAAATTATTCTTGACATGTTACGACGCGTGTCAGTTCTCTTGAGCATTCTTGGTTCGACGATATGATGAAGTGGCCTCTTGGTGGCTTTCTAGTTTTCAAGGCTAGTTTGCTCTGGTCTGGGTCGTTTCTTCTCTAGGCTGGGAAGGCTTCTTGCCTGGTGGTGTTGCGACGTTCAAGTTCGATTTGTTTTCTCATTTGGTGTTGTTGTTTCCCCTTATGCCTTTGGGTTGTTTGTGTTGCCTTGATTGTGGTGTGTGCTCCTTTTTTCTTGGTTTTTTCCTTTGCCATATCTATTATTGCTTGGAACGTTCGTGGACTAGGCAATAATGATATTGCTAGAGCCCTTAAGGATATGATTTTTAAGCACCGACCTTTATTGTCTTTCTTAGTGAAACCAATAAGAAACAAAAAAACTTAGAGAAACTTAAAACAAAGAATAGATTTTCAGAAAGTTTTCATGTTGATCCCAAAGGGTTAACAAGAGGCTTAGCTATTTGGTGGACTGGACTGTTGAGGTCTAGATGAACATTTTAAAAGAATTGCACAACTTTATTGATGTTTCAGTTTTAATCAGGGGGGATCTCAGTGATTCTGTACATTTATTTATGGGCCTCCTCACAATGAGGATAAACAATATTTCTAGTGTTACTTACCCAAACTACGAAATGATCATCTTAGCAACTGGTGTGCTTTAGGAGACTCCAACATCGTTCTCTACCAAAGTGAAAAGGAAGGAGGCGATCCTTTAGATTATACACAAGTGGGCTGGCTTGTCGATTTCATGGATGAATATGGATTCCTTGAAATGTGAATTAAGGGAGTGGATTTTACATGGTCAAACATGAGAAGCGAATAGCAAGTCATCGTTGAAAAGCTTGACATAATCCTTATCTCGAATGAATGTAGTTTGAGTTTTCCTAAGGCGATTGGAGTTCTCGAAGCAGTTACAACATCATATCACAATCTTATAGTGTTGCTGATCGAAGGTCTAAGAAAAGAAAAAAAGATTTTAAATTTGAATCTTATTGGATTCTTGAAGATGAATACTCGACTAAGGTCAAGGAAGCTTGGGATAAGGACGTTCCTTCACCAGGTACCCCAAGTGTTTTTGAAAAAATTCAAGAAAGCTTGATTTAAATTGAGAAAATGAAGCAAGGCAAAATATGGTAAGAGCATACATATCATTAAAGACATTAAGAATAGGATTATGTCTATTAAAAATTTCCCTCTTACTTCTTAATCAAAGGAAGAAATGATTTCCCTGAAGCAAGAACTTCAAAAGCTATTGGACAGTTAAGTCATCGGCATCAAAGTGTTAGAGTTAGAGTAAATTGGCTCAAGCACGGTGATAAAAATACAAGTTTCTTCCATGCGACCACTATCTAAAGACATAACGCAATCTTGAAGATCAAGGATGATTCTAGTAATTGGAGTTAAGTGTGCAAAAGTACTAGATTTTAGCCTTATGATAACTCAATTACTGCTAGACTTAAGCCCATTTTAGTTGCATAATTAGGTAAACATACTCAAAAACTGCATAGATTTGATAATGTGAAAGCAATATCCTCATCTGTTTAGTTCAGGTAAGAATTCGAGGACGAATTCTTTCATTAAGAAGGAGAGAATTGTAACATCCATTTTCCCGTCCTAGAATTTAACTCATTGAATTAGAGTATCAAATTATTCTTTGAAAGCAATTAAGTCAACAATTAAGTAATTGATTCAATTTAGTCCTTGAACTTCCTTTATTTGGCAATTATTGCATTAATTCGAAACTAAAGAAAACTTGGACATTCGAATTAAAGAATTGAGTTGAATGAGTCGAGTTGATAACTTAATTGAACACTTAATTTGATTGTCACATGATTAAAGTAATAAGTTTGGAGAATTAAAAATAATTAGAATGTGTATAATTCCCTAGTGAAACCAGACCAAATTGAAAGAAGAAAGAAATTATGTGTGAATGTAATTAATGACCAAATTAAAGAGAAAATAAAACATATATTTTGCATACTAAATAATAATGTTCTATGGGCTGCCCTTAGTAAAAAGGCAAGATTGGACTAATTGGGGAGGGTAATTAAGTAAAACAAAAACCCATCACAACCCCCAAATTAAGGGATGTGTCTTTCTTCTCCATCTTTTCCCTTGTTGCCGTGAACCTAGAGAGAAAAGGAGAGAAAGAAAAGCTCGGAAAGTTTATGAAATTTAAGCTCTAATGGGGAAAGAAATTGCATGCATGTTGATGGATATGATCTAGGAGTAAGAAGTGTCACCTAGTGGTAGCAAAGTTAAGAAGTAAGTACCTTGTTTTTATTCTCCTTGTTGTTCGAATAAGAAAAAATTGTGCATGAAAAATTTTAAGTTAATTTAAGCATGAAATTGATAGAGTTATGGTGATTATGTTGAGTTGAAATGATGGAATTTTTGAATGGTTATATGTAAAATGGTGAACCGAGTAATAAGGGATTGTTTTGAGGAAAGGTTAAGAGTTCTTGATTAGAATGTAAAATTGAGATAGTTAGAGACCAAACTGGAAAATTTCTATCATGCCAAAGTTGAAGAAAAGTGAAAATTCTATAAGGAACAAGCCTTATATTGCTGGAAAAGTGAATTCGAATAAGGAAATTTTGATTGGAGTTAAAACTGGACACGTACTAGGAAAAAATGGAATTAGGGACTGTTTTGATTAAAATCAATAAATGTAAGGACCTGAATTTCACGAAATTTAGAACTTAACTCAGAGTATAGAATCAGGGGATTGTGTAAGAATAAGTATAGACTCTTGAATTGAATTTGAAATGACCTAAATTGGTGAATTAAGAAAACTAGACACTTGAAGCATGAGAATATGATTAATCTGGAAATTTCTTGAAAATTGAGGACTTATCTGTTGTTTATAAGAATTACTAAGGACTTAAAAATAATTTTAAATGGTAGTATGAATCATTTGCTAAATGGATTTAGAAATAAAGTGAGGTAAATAGGTGAAATTTAAAGCTAAATGTGTTTAAAGAGTAAATTGTCCAGAAAACCTAAACCATGAGCTGTTATTTTGAAAATTCACCAAAAATAGGATATAATGTATTTTGAGCTGAAATTTTTATGGTATAAACTTTGAAATGTCTAGTATCATTGAGAGAAAACGGAATTAAATTTCAGTACGTGAATTAGAAGTTATAGATTAAAGAAGTTAGGCAGTACAAGCTGTCCATGATTGTTAAAATGGTCATGTTTAAGTAATAAACTGTATTAACTCAGAATAGATAAAAATATGTAGTTTACATGGTTGGAAAACTGAGTTTAATACCTTTTCTAAGGGTTTATGATAAGTGTAATTTTGATTTGTAAATAAGAAGTTATGACCAAAATGGTAACTGGTCCTCCAACTAATTCAATAAAAAAACAGATTTGAAGGTTAATGTTTACAATTGTGTTAAAGGACTGAATGTGATTGAATTATTCTCTGATATGGTTTTTATTTGCTTTATGTTGAGTGTTAAGATCAAATTTGTGAGGAGACTTTGGAGGAGGCAAAGGTTGATCAATCAAGGGGGAAGAAGAAAGGCATTATAATCAAAGATCAAGCTTAAAGGAGTTTGTGAGTGTAATTGTTTTAGGGTTGGGACTAGTGTCCTAACCACTTTATTTTATTTATGTAATTCATAAATGATGTATGAAATGGACTTAAATTAAAGATGGTAACTTGTTTAGTAAGGGAATGAGGTTGATATGGAAATGAAAAAATGAAATGAGACATTGCTAATGCTTGATTGTATTGAATTTGTGGATTGCCCTTGTGAGATATAATTGCTATGTTGTATAAGCTTGTAATTTCATGTGATATTGCTGTTTATTTATGCCTTAATACTACTCGAATGTGACATGAATTTAATTAGCATGACTTATATGAAATGGTACAATTATATGATAGGATGAGTATGCAATTCGAATCATGCAATATGTATGTGCTAAATTAAGTAATGGATGTTATAATTGCAGTGTATGAAGTGTATGATAATTTGAAAAGATTAATAAGCCCTTGGTCGTTTAGAGGTCTTAGATATTACGGCATGCCTAGAGTTTGAGCTCTCCTGATTTGTTGCTTCGTGCAACCCCTGTTTAGTACATAGTGTACTCTCCGAACTTGTTGATCGAATGTGATCTTGCTTGGTGTCCAAGACACATTGATGCTATTGAGCATCCCCTGGCTTGTTGCTTAGGCAACCCCTGTTTGGTACTTGGTACCCTCATGTTGACTTGCTTATCTAATCTTTCTACTCTACCTAGGGCAATTAAATGTAAAATATATAATTAATAGAAGCTGATGAAGTGGATAAGTGAAATAATAATTGAATGTTCTGCCTTGATTGCATAAAAAAAACTAATGTGATTTATATATCAGAGAATCCAAGTGGATGGTGGCACAGGGGAAAAGAGCCGACGGCGGAAGAGAAACAATTTCACGGAGGGGTAACGGTAGAGGACGGGCTTGGTCCCTCTTCGTCTATAATCTCCCGGATCAACTTCATTGGAAGGGTGTTTGGCAGGTCTTCGATCGCCATAGAGTGGTGGTAGATGTATTCGTACCTGCAAAGCGATCAAAGGATGGAGCCCGATTTGGTTTTGTACGGATGGAATCGCAACAGGACACGGAGAGAGTTATTGAACGATTTGATGGGTTTCATCTCTACGGATCGAGAATCAGGGTATCGCTAGCTAGGGATGGAGGACGTGAGTAGTGGTATAAAATTGGGGAGAAAGGAATTTCACCCAATATCATAGGCGACAATAAGGGGATTCGACCAAAGGAAAACAAACAGCAATCTAGGCGATGGGAGGATAGGGGGCAATCCTCCGTGTCGAAACCCCAAAGCACCATTAAGCAAGCTACAGGAATTGTCGATATGGATAAATGGCGAATTTTGCAATCATGCACAATAGGTTTTTGCCGGCAACCCTGCTCAATTGAGGAATTGGCTAGTGAATTCAAACGGGAGGATTTGAAGGGGTTATCCGTGATGAGAGTGGCGGGATCGCTAGTGCTGTTGATGTTTGACAATTGCCAATTACGAGAGTCGACGATTAAATCAGGGAAACTTCAGCGGTGGCTGGAAAATGTAATGGAATGGACGCCGTCGATGGCGATACCAAATCGACGAGCATGGCTTTCTTTGTGTGGACTGCCCATTCACTTATGGTCGGATGATACGTTTCGAAATATTGCAAATTTATAGGGTGAATTAGTGCGTGTGGATTCGAAAACGAATGCTCCATAGTCATTCGAGCGAGCTCGAATCCTAATTGAAACGGACTGGGTATTCCGGATTGACGAAATGGTGGAAATTAAAGAGGGAGAATCGACTTTCTTAATCTGGGTCACTGATTTTGAGGAAGGATTCGGCATGAAGAGGGAGTGTAAGTGTGACACGGGGTCATGTTCGGAAAAAGGGGAAAGCCTTAGGGAGGGGGAAGTGGAATAGAAGTCCAATTCGGTGTTCGCACATGATGATGACTCCGATGCAACAATTGTGCCGAATTCTATTGATAGGGAGGAATATCAAGTGAAACCGGAAATGGCAGCATTCGCGATAAGACTTATATCGATCACATGTGGGAGGACAATGCTAGGGAGGATGATAGAGTACGATCGATGGAGAGTGTAAGTGAAGAGGAGCAGCTGGTTATGTTGAATAGGGATTTAGAGGTGTCGTTGCCGTGCGAAGCAAGTTTACGTGTGGACGAATTGGAGAGGGAGACAGTAACTAGGATGGAATTGCATCCACACCTTATACTGGATAGCGGATGTGAGGAGGAGTCATTGGGATTGATTAATCGTGAATTAGGGGAGCAACCGGCTGAAGAGGAACGCTGTTTATTGGATGCTACAACGATTGGGGGAGGGAGGGAAGAGGGGCAGGCGGTTGTCTCGGCTGATGACGGTGTGCTTGTTATCGCGGACCCGGTGAATGTTGGGTCCATGGGCGGGGACAACAGAATGTCTAAGGCATGTGTGCTTGAAGTAAATGGAGAGAGGAGAAGAGTTCGACTCCTATCGGAACTGAACCCTCCTCAAGTGGTTGAATCATCGTCAAAGACCAAAGTAGTGAAAAGGGGGCATGGCCGTCCGAGGAAAAATAAAGAAGAAGGACAGCAACAACCGATTGAAATAGCGAACGGATCTCTGTCTGATTCTGATTTTATTTGTCAGAAGCAAGCTATTATTCGTGAGGCTGCGGAAATAGCGAGAGTGGGTAATTTAATTGGGGCGGTGACAACGGGTAGAGAAGACGAAGTGCTACAAGATATCGCGCGCTTATTGGAGGCGCGAGAGGTTTCGAAATAGCAGCATATGAGGTTGTTGTCGTGGAATGTGCGGGGTCTAGGGGCAGCGGCGAAACGACGTTCAATTGGACGTGTTCTACGGCAACAACGATGCGGATTGGCTCTCTTTCAGGAGACAAAGATGGAGAGAATTTCATAGAGGTTAGTAAGTCAATTATGGTTTTCCGATTCGTTTAAATTCTTATTTGCTCCTTCGGAGGGTCGGTCGGGAGGGGTCCTTATGGTGTGGGATCCTGCGAGTTTTCATGTTTCGGAGTCAGAGGTTGGGCGGAATTTAATTATGGTCATTGGGAAATGGATGAGAGAAGAGTGGGTTTGTGGTTTTATTGGGGCTTATGCGCCTTGCGGGGTAACGGAACAGGTAACTTTTTGGGAGGGAATTAAAGAGATTGTTCAACATAGGCCAATCGAATGGTGTGTGGGAGGTGATTTTAATGTGGTTAAATGTCAAGAGGAAAGGCGTGGGAGGGGGAATGGATATCCGGGGTTGGACAGGTTTTGTGCGTTTATTGAGCAGCTTGCATTGATTGATATTCCGGTAAAAGGGAATTTGTTCACGTGGTTCGGTCCTGAGGGGAGGTGTAGTCGCCTAGATAGATTTTTGGTCTCGGATGGATGTATTCAGAGGTTTGAGTCGTTACTGATTGTGCATCTGCCGAAGGAATTGTCGGACCATTCGCCTATTGTCTTGGTGAGCGAGGTGGAGGATAGTGGCCCCAAACCGTTTCGCTTTGTGAATGCTTGGTTGAATGATCTTCCACGCTTAGAAAAGGAATGGAAGCAGTTATCTACGAGAGCTGAAAGTATTTCAATTCGCTTGAAATTGAAGGGTTTAAAGCAGATTTTGAAGGGTTGGAATCGTTCCCAATTTAGCGATTTGGATAGGGAGTATGAGGATTTAGCGAAGAAAATTGAGTGCTGTGATAATAAGCTGGGTACTAAAGCTAGAACGAGGGCCGAGGAAGTGGAATACCGGCGTTTACATATACGTTTATGGAAGGTGGCGAGTTTGCGGGAATCCATTTGGCGCCAGAAATCGAGGGCTTTATGGCTAGCGGAAGGTGACAGAAACACGTCGTTTTTTCACAAAGCGGCAAAAATCTGACAAGCACATAACACAATTCGAGGTATCCAATTTGGTGAAGAATGGGTCACAGAAATTAGGCGCCTAAAACAGCTGGTGCGACTGGAATTTACTAAGCATTTTGGGCAGCAGCCGGAAGGTGGTATTTTAGTGCCTGAAGTCTGTTTTTCACGCATTTCGACACAGCAACGAGATGTGTTGGAAAGACCGTTTACAGAAGAGGAAGTTAAAAAACCAATATGGAGTAGCGAGGGGGCTAAAGCGCCGGGACCGGATGGCTTTCCTTTTGAATTTTTTTGGAAGGGTTGGGAGTTTGTGCGTGGTGACGTAATGGCTTTTATGGAGGATTTCCATGGTACGGGTCGGCTACCGCGGGGTTACAATTCGACATTTGTTGTGCTGATAGCGAAGAAGGAGCACCCTCGGATGTTGGGGGATTTTCGTCCAATTTGCTTACTTAACTCGGTGTATAAAATTCTAGCCAAGTGTTTAGCTCGTCGCCTTCAAGTGGTATTGCCTCATCTTATTAGTGACGTGCAGTCAGCTTTTATTGATGGACGACAAATCTTAGATGGAATCATGTTAGCTAACGAAGTAATTCATTCTATGAAGTCTTCGGGTGATCGGATTGGTAGTTATGTGCTGAAACTTGACTTCGCTAAAGCCTACGATTGCATAGATTGGGGCTGTTTGCGGATTGTGCTCGCTAGAATGGGTTTTGGGGAGGCATGGTGCCGATGGATGGCTGAATGTGTGGAAACAGCGAGGCTATCGGTTTTGATTAACGACAGTCCGACGGAGGAATTTCCTATGAGGAGAGGGCTGCGGCAAGGTGATCCAATTTTGCCACTGCTGTTTGTTATTGTGGTCGAGGTACTTCATATTTATTTGATTAATGCTGAGCGTAGGGGCTTAATTTCTGGTGTTCGGGTGGTAGGGGAGGTATCGGTGTCTCACCTACAGTTCGCGGACGATACTGTGCTATTTATACGGGGCGATGTAGAGATGGCTCGCAACTTGAAACGGGTGCTTACTTGCTTTGAACTTACAACGGGTTTAAAGATAAACTATGATAAGTCATGCCTAATAGGAGTTGGATTAGAGGACTCGGTTCTTGATAGAGTGGGCAGTGTATTGGGTTGTCCGAAGGGGGTATTGCCGATGAAATACTTGGGAATTCCCGTTGGTGTAAGCCCTAGGGGCATGGAATTATGGGACCCGTTAATTCAGAGATTTCGTCAGCGTTTGGCGGGATGGAAACGCGACTCGCTTTCGTTTGCGGGGCGTCTAGTGTTGGTCAATTTGGTGTTATCGGCCCTTCCGGTGTATTATATGGGTGTCTTTATGATACCGAAGCGTATCATTCTGAAAATTGATCGGATTCGGCGGAACTTCTTATGGGGAGGTAAAGAAGAACGAGCTAAATTGAGTCGAGTTGGGTGGGAAGTGGCTTGTCGTCCGAAATAGTTAGGAGGGTTAGGGGTGATAAACTTACATGTTCGCAACTTAGAATTATTGGCAAAATGGGCATGGAAATATGCGGTTGAAGAAGGGTCGCTTTGGAGGAAGATTGTGCTGTCTTGGAGGATTCATACGCAAAGTACACGGTCTATGTCATCAATGTGGAAACAAGTGGTTGCTGTGCAGCTAAATGAAGTGGTCGAAAGGTTCATGAATTCTTCTCAATTCGTGTGGATTGTAGGGAATGGTGAGAGTGTGATGTTTTGGCATGATCGTTGGTGTGTGGCCGAACCGTTGAAGCTGGTTTTCCCGCGGTTATATGGGCTGGTTGTGGATAAACTTGAGCGAGTTGGTGAGGTGCTGGGACGGTCAGTGGCTGATTGGGGTGGCTGTTTTCGCAGAGAATTGAGGGCGTTCGAGGGGGTATGCTGCGAGACTTTCTGGCTTGTATTCAGGGTTTTGTGCTGAGACATGGAGTGGCGGATCGGTTCATTTGGACCCAGGAGACAACGGGGGAATTTTCGGTAAGGGCATTAAACAAATTAATGTCTTCCTTGGGAATGTCTGACATGTCGGAAGTGAATTGGCCGTGGCGACTACCGGTGTTGCCGAAATTGCAATGTTTTATTTGGTTTATTTTACTTGATCGACTGCCTACTTTGTCGATGCTGATAGCCCGAGGCTTACCGTTGGGGGAAACGTCCGTATTATGCCGTTTTTGTGGGGCAGGCGATGACGCGATAGATCACATCCTGTGGCATTGCTCGACGGCGTGGAAGGTTTGGGATTGCTACTTCGCGTGGTGGGGAGTGGCAGTGACACGTCCGAGGCAGGTGAGGGAGTTTATTGTTATGTGCTTCAACAGCTTCTTTTATGGAGACTTGAGGGTATGGTGGCTTATCGGATGTACTAGTGTGTTGTGGTCTATTTGGCTAGCACGTAATGAACTAATGTTTCAAGACAAGAGGCTGCCGATTGGGGGGATTTTCTTTTTAATTCAATTGTGATCGTTCCATTGGACTCAGATTCGTTTTGATAAGGTAGACCTACGTGAAACAGCATGGTGGGAATGCCCTTTGCTTTGCGTAAATGACGCAGCGGGGGGGCTATCGGTTCGAGGTGGTGTGGCGTGGGTACCGCCTTGGAAAGGAGTGTGGAAGTTCAATGTAGATGGGGCAGCTCGGGGTAAACCGGGCTTGGCGGGGTGTGGGGGCGTGCTCCGTGATTGGGAGAGTCGAATCCGAGGTTTGTTTTCCAGGGCGATCGGAATGGCGGACTCGAATGAGGCTGAGGTCCAAGCAATAGTGTTTGCTCTGAAGTTGTTGAGGGAATCTTCGTGGGAGGGGGTGCAGTCGATAGTCATTGAATCTGATTCGAGGGTGGCACTTGCGTGGATTCAAGGGGTTGAACGGAGGCCTTGGCGATTGTGGCGATGGTTTTTTCAGATCGACGACGCTTGTGAGTCTTTGCCAAATGTGTGTTTCGCGCATGTGTTCCGGGAGGGAAATCAATTGGCGGATGCCCTTGCCAAGGGGGGTGTAGATCGGGGGTCGTGGCTTTGGGTAACGGCTTGAGTTGTATTCGTGTTTGTTCTTTGTTTTGACACTACTAATGGCACTCTTTTCCCCCATTTAGGATTAGGGGGTTTTTAACGAGGCTATTAGTAGTGCTTTGTATGATTTTGCTTTAATAAAATCATATTGCTGTTCAAAAAAGTGAAATAATAATTGAAATGGCATGACATGATACATATTTGATAGATGGGTTTTATGGACATTGGTCCTTTCGAATGTGATTAAAATGCATGTGAGATGCTTGAAAGGTTCAAAAAATGAGTTATGTGGGCAATGGCCCTTTCAAATGAAATTGAAATGAAAAGTGATATGTTTAATATGTTTGAATCATGGTCAATGGTTAGTGATCCATTCGAATGACATGCCTAAGATGATTTATGATTTTGCTCATGAATAATTGATAATTCAATGTTATGTTTGGAATGATTTTGGTTAACTCGATTGTGAATCATGAGTATAAGCATATTGGAAATTGAATGGATGTATGGTTCTTGCTTGTTCGAATATGAAGCATGGTGAAAAATATGATGCTAATTGAAATGTGTATGAGCATGATGCTATAAATGTTTGTTTATGTGATGTATGAAATCACTCGAGTTTCGGGTATGCTAATCTTAATTAGGTGATATTTGTATGCTATCAATCCTAGCTAAGTAACTTAATGTTTGATCACAAACTAATTAAAAAATGGATTAGTTTTAGTTTTATCTCGCTAAGTACAATTTGTACTTGACGCTCATTTGTTTTCTTCTTCCCAATTAGCACGATAGCTTGGGATTAAAGCTAGCACTTCCGATCGGGGCAAATCACAAGTCAAGAAATGTATGATCTTAGTCTTATCTTTAGACTCCTAGACGGTGGCTTTGAAGTTTGTTTAGATGCCCATTTCATTTTGTTTGGTTATAGTCTAAATCTCCGTTGGTGCATGAACATATTATATGCTCCTTGATGTCTAGTTTGGAGGCTATTATCATGTTTTGTTCTTAGTTATAAGCCTCATTCTTTTGTTGTAAATATATGTAAGTCAAGCTAGAGGTCTTGCATTAATTCTTTTTGTTGTATATAGTATGTTAGTTTGGTATGGCTTAAGGAGCATCTAGAGAAAAATGATGTTTTGTAATGAATTATGTTAATGGAAGGTTGTTATGATGGTTTATGTATTCAAGCATGGGTTGTATGTTAATTATGATTTTTTTATTATTGGTGTGAAAGGGTCTAAGTGATTCGATATGCTTGAATAAATCCCCTTATTAAAATTAATTGGTAATTATTAGAACATGGTTAGTATAAATTAATAGAATGAATGGCCTAGTAATCGAATGGAGTAAGGAGTGAAGTTTTAAATTTGATCTTTAATAGTATTATTAAGAAAGTTTAATTTGGTTTGTAAATTGTTAAGGTTTAAATTAGATGAAATTCCAATGAGCCTTGTTATGTTTAGAATTTTTTTTGTTAGCCCACTTTCTGCATGCGCATTAATAAGGTTTGCTTAATATATGTGAAATGAATTCTTGTTCGATATCGTGTGAATGTGAATTTATGTTTCGTTTTGTGAAATTTTGTTTTGTTTTTCTATTTTCCGCTTCCGGTAACGCTCCTCACTCCTAACCCGGGCGAGGGGTGTTACATTTTGTTGCATCAGAGCTTTTTAGGTTACAGGTCCTAAAAACCTCGAAATATTTTTTGTGCATCATTTAGGTTAAGTCAAGCCACCTAGGACTCATACATTGGATTTCTTCTGATTATACTCCTAACTCTGATTTTGTTTAATCTGAAGAATAATGTCTGAGACACGGTTAGCTCAAGACGATGAAAGTCCTTGAGGATCCTCAAGTGAAGGGGATAGTGTTCATGTGAGAGAGAATCCTCTTGTACAAGATAATAACCAACAACAACCTCCTGTACAACCTCAACTGAACATTGTTAATCCGACTGTTCGAATGCTCAAAGAGACTGTCTCTTGAGTATGAAAGAAATGTTCGACCAGCTTTTGACAAACATGAGACAAGAACAACCTAATCCAGTAGCTGCTGTACCTAGCAGAGCTCATATTGAAAAGCTTACTCAACACCGAGCTTACACATTCATTGGTACTAGTGAAGAGAAACCTAAAGAAGTTGAGTATTGGTTAGAAAGAACTACTCAAATATTGACCAAACAACTTTAGTGCTCAGATGAGCACAAACTCGAATGTGTTGTTGCCTTACTTGCTGATGAAGCTTTGAGCTATTGGGAGACTATGACACTAACCGCTCCAGCCGAATTAGTAAACTGGAAGTTCTTTGTAGAAGAATTTAAGAAGAAATATATCAGTGGACTGTACTTGGCCGATCGAAGAAAATGTTACTTGTATCTGAAGCAAGCGGGCCGATCGATAGAGCAGTACATGGCAGATATCTACAAGTATTGTAAGTACGGTTCTGAGTACATCAAGACAGAGAAAGGAAAATGTCGTATGTTCATTGACGGCTTGAATGATGAGCTGAGTCTGATGTTTACCGCTCTGGATATCATGGACTTACAGACCCTGGTAAACCGAGCTATCGCTACAGAAGCCAAGATGCGGTCCGCAAAAAAGAGAGAAAGTGGTTACCGAAATGATAAGAAGCGTAAAGGTGATGACAAGTCCCACTGGAAGTCGAAGAAGTTTAAAAGTCAGAAGGAAGGGTCTTCTTCGTATAATCCAGCTTCTGGTAGTAATTTCACACTGAAGCCTCGGTCAATGAATAGACTTGCTGTCCTGGTTGTATCTGTTAACAGCACGGGAAATTTAGATAGGGCTCCATTCTGTCAGCATTGTCAGAAACCACATCTCGGTCAGTACCGAAAGCATTCCAACTTATGTTTTGCTTGTGGCGGAAGTGACCACTACATACGAGACTGTCCGAAGAGACCGGATCAAGCTCCTACTCAAAATTCTACTAATCCGAGTCACGTGCAATCCAATCGGAACAAGAACACTAGACAACCACAGTCTGGGAATCGGGGTAGAGGCAGAAGCAATCAGTCGAAAGCCATCACTCATTAGGAATCACGAGCTCCAGCTAGAGTTTATCATATCCGTGGCAAGGATGAGGAAGAATCTCCGGATGTTATCGCAGGTACGGTTGAACTAAACCTTACTCTTGTTTACACTTTAATTGATTCAGGATCAACTCATTCTTTTGTGTGTTCCTACTTGATAAACAAAATACAATTGAAGCCTGAAATTGTTTAAACTGGGTTAATTGTCTCAAACCCTATAGGAGGTGACTTACCTATCAACTTGATCTGTAAGAATATCCTTGTATCTATTCGGAATGTATGTTTTCCCTGTGACATGTATGTTCTACCTAAATGTGAGTTTAACCTAGTATTAGGTTTAGACAGGTTGGGTAGACACGAAGCTTGGATTGATTATTAGAATAAAAGATTGTACTCAAGGGGTTTAGGGAAAAAGTCGATTCTGTTGATTGACAAGAAACCGACATCTTTTTTTTGCTTCTATGGCTTTGCAAGATGAATTAGATTTTGGTTTAACTAAAACACATGTTGTATCTGAATTTGTTATGTGTTTCCTGAGGAACTCCCTAGAGTCCCTCCAATCCGAGAAGTTGAGTTCAATATTGAAGTTCAGCCTGGAACAAACTCGGTGTCCATTACGCTCTATCGTATGACACCCATTGAATTGCAAGAACTAAAGAAACAGATTCAAGAGTTAGAAGATAATGGTTTCATTCGACCCATCACTTCTCCCTGGGGTGCTCCAGTTTTATTTGTGAAAAAAGAAAGTCGGGACGATGCGACTTTGCATTGATTACCGGCAATTGAACATAGTAACTATTAAGAACAAGTACCCTCTATCTCGAATTGAAGATCTGTTTGATCAGCTGAAGGGTGCTGGAGTATTTTCTAAAATTGACCTCCGTTCCGGTTATTATCAAATGAGGGTGAAGGATGAAGATATACCCAAAACTGCTTTCAGAACTCGCTATGGTCATTACGAGTTTCTAGTGATGCCATTCGGGTTAACGAATGCCCCTGCTGCATTTATGGATCTGATGAATCGAGTATTCAAGCCTCATCTTGATAAGTTTTTTGTCGTTTTCATCGACGATATTCTGGTATACTCTCGTAACAAGGAAGAACATGACCAACATCTACGGATTGTACTTCAGACACTCCGAAAACATCAGCTATTTGTTAAGTTCACTAAATGTGAATTTTGGCTGTCAGAAGTGTCATTCCTCGGACATGTTATTTCAGCCAAAGAAATCAAGGTTGATTCTAAGAAAATTCAGACTATTCTTGAGTGGCGTCCGCCGAACAATGTAAGCGAGGTCTGAAGTTTCCTTGGTTTAGCTAGGTATTACTGAAGATCTGTGAAAGGATTTTCGGTGATTGCTGCACCACTAACCAAATTAATTAGAAAGAATGAACCGTTTAAGTGGTCCGAAGGACAACAAAGAAGTTTTGATCAGCTTAAACAAGCCTTGACTTGTGCCCTTGTTCTTATCCAGCCAGAGTCGGGAAAAGAATTTGTTGTTTACAGTGATGCATCACATTTTGGTCTTGGATGCGTTCTGATGCAGGAAGGTAATGTGATTGCATACGCTTCTCAACAACTTAAGCCTCACGAGGTGAATTATCCAACTCATAATCTTGAGTTAGCATCCATTGTATTTGCGCTTAAAATCTGGCGGCATTATCTATACAGTGAGAAGTGTAAGCTATTCACCTATAATAAAAGTCTGAAGTACTTGCTCACTCAGAAAGAGAAATCTTAGACAAAGAAGGTGGCTGGAATTACTCAAAGATTATGATCCGACCATCGACTATCATCCTGGAAAGGCTAACGTGGTTGTCGATGCTTTGAGTCGGAAACTGAACCTCAGTAAGTCTTTAGAAAATTCTCAAAATTCAAAAATTTTCAATCTTGAAAATTCAATTAAATCATTCGAATAGTACCTTGATTTCCATGTAATGTATTTGATTTGTTTGTTCGTATCTTCTTTGGCCATCAATGCTCATTTCCGACTGTATAATGCTCGGAATTATCTGAAAGAACTCCAGTTTCAATCTGTTCCGATTTCTAAAATCAAAGAACTCCAACAAGTTGATCCAGAACTTCAGAAAATCTTGTCTAAGCTTGAGTCTAATCCTGACTTCTCTGTCAAGTCAAACGGTCTTCTATATTTCAGATATCAGATTTGCGTACCTAATAACAAGGAATTGCAAGATGTAATTCTGCAAGAAGCGCATCAAAGTTCTTTTTCAATCCACCCTAGATCTGTTAAGATGTACAAGGATCTCAAGCTCTGGTATTGGTGGTTTGGAATGAAATCGGCTAACAATGACTTTGTATCGAGGTGTCTGAACCGCCAACAGGTCAAAGCCGAACACTGTGGTCCTACTGGATTACTTCAACCTTTTGAATTTCTGCAATGGAAATGGGAACGTATCACAATGGATTTCGTGGCCGGTCTTCCTTGCTCTCCAAGAAAGTGTAATGCTATTTGGGTGATCGTTTCACCAAATCAACACATTTCATTCCGGTGCGGATGAATTTTAGTCTTGAGACCTTGGCAGAACTGTATATTCGGGAAGTTATCTGTTTACACGGAGTTCTGACTTCTATAGTTTCAGATCGAGATCCTCGATTTACAGCTCGATTCTGGAAAACGCTACACAAGGCTCTTGGAACTAAACTGAATGTTATAACAGCTTTTCATCCTCAAAGCGATGGAAAATCTGAACGAGTAATTCAAGTTCTTGAAGATATTCTCGGAGCTTGTATTATCGATTTCGGAAAGAATTGGGAAAAGTCGCTACCGTTAATAGAGTTGGCCTATAAAAACAGCTATCAATCTTCTATTCAGATGGCTCCTTAAGAAAATGCCGAACACCTTTGTGCTGGTCTGAACTCGGAGATAATAAGGTGTTAGGACCTCAACTGCTTCAGGAAATTGAAGAACAGGTTCAAATTATTCATTCCCGATTAAAATAAGCTTTTGACAGGCAAAAGTCATACATTGATCTGAAGCGTAGGGACATTCAATATGAAATCAAAGATAAAGTATTTCTCAAAGTTTCTCTGTGGAAGAAAGTTTTTCGATTCAGCAAAAAGGGAAAGCTTAGTCCTCGTTTCATTGGACCGTTTGAAGTAACTGAGAGAATTGGTCATGTTGCTTATCGACTCGCACTTCCTCTTGAGTTCGATAAGATACATAATGTTTTTCATGTTTCTATGTTAAGACGTTATCGATCTGATCCGTCTCACATTCTTGAACCAGAAGAAGTTGAACTCAATCTCGACCTTTCTTATAAAGATGAACCTATTCAGATTCTTGATCGGGAAATTAAAAGGCTTCGTAATAAGAACGCCCCTCTTTTTAAAATTCTCTGGAAGTATCATCACGTTAAAGAAGCAACGTGGGAACCTGAGGATACAATGCGAAAGCAATATCCTCATCTGTTCAGTTCAGGTAAGAATTCGAGGATGAATTCTTTCTTTAAGGAGGAGGGAATTGTAACATCCGCTTTTCCGTCCTAGAATTTAACTCATTGAATTAGAGTATCAAATTATTCTTTGAAAGCAATTAAGTCCACAATTAAGTAATTGATTCAATTTAGTCCTTGAACTTCCTTTATTTGGCAATTATTGCATTAATTCGAAACTAAAGAAAACTTGGACATTCGAATTAAAGAATTGAGTTGAATGAGTCGAGTTGATAACTTAATTGAACACTTAATTTGATTGTCACATGATTACAGTAATAAGTTTGGAGAATTAAAAATAATTAGAATGTGTATAATTCCCTAGTGAAACCGGACCAAATTGAAAGAAGAAAGAAATTATGTGTGAATGTAATTAATGACCAAATTAAAGAGAAAATAAAACATATATTTTGCATGCTAAATAATAATGTTCTATGGGCTGCCCTTAGTAAAAAGAAAAGATTAGACTAATTGGGGAGGGTAATTAAGTAAAACAAAAACCCAACACAACCCCCAAATCAAGGGATGTGTCTTTCTTCTCCATCTTTTCCCTTGTTGCCGTGAACCTAGAGAGAAAAGGAGAGAAAGAAAAGCTTGGAAAATTTATAAAATTTAAGCTCTAATGGGGAAAGAAATTGCATGCATGTTGATGGATATGAGCTAGGAGTAAGAAGTGTCACCTAGTGGTAGCAAAGTTAAGAAGTACCTTGTTTTTATTCTCCTTGTTGTTCGAATAAGAACAAATTGTGCATGAAAAATTTTAAGTTAATTTAAGCATGAAATTGATAGAGTTATGGTGATTATGTTGAGTTGAAATGATGTAATTTTTGAATGGTTATATGTAAAATGGTGAACCGAGTAATAAGGGATTGTTTTGAGGAAAGATTAAGAGTTCTTGATTAGAATGTAAAATTGAGATAGTTAGGGACCAAACTGGAAAATTTCTATTGGGAAAAAGTTGAAGAAAAGTGAAAATTCTATAAGGAACAAGCCTTATATTGCTGGAAAAGTGAATTCGAATAAGGAAATTTTGATTGGAGTTAAAACTGGACATGTACTAGGATAAAATGGAATTATGGACAGTTTTGATTAAAATCAATAAATGTAACGACCTGAATTTTACGAAATTTAGCACTTAACTCAGATTTTAGAATAAGGGGATTATGTAAGAATAAGTATAGACTCTTGAATTGAATTTGAAATGGCCTAAATTGGTGAATTAAGGAAACTAGACATTTGAAGCATGCGAATATGATTAATCTGGAAATTTCTTGAAAATTGAGGACTTATCTGTTGATTATAAGAATTAATAAGGACTTAAAAATAATTTTAAAGGGCTGTATGAATCATGTACTAAATGGATTTAGAATTAAAGTGAGGTAAATAGGTGAAATTTAAAGCTAAATGTGTTTAAAGAGTAAATTGTCCAGAAAACCTAAACCATGAGTTGTTATTTTTAAAATTCACCAAAAATAGGATATAATGTATTTTGAGCTGAAATTTTTATGGTATAAACTTTGAACTGTCTAGTAGCATCGGGAGAAAACGGAATTGAATTTTAGTATGTGAATTAGAAGTTATAGATTAAAGAAGTTAGGCAGTACAAGCTGTCCAGGATTGTTAAAATGGTCATGTTTAAGTAATAAACTGTATTAACTCAGAATAGATAAAAATATGTAGTTTACATGGTTGGAAAACTGAGTTTAATACCTTTCTAAGGGTATATGATAAGTGGAATTTTGATTAGTAAATAAGAAGTTATGACCAAAATGGTAACTGGTCCTCCAACTAATTCAATAGAAAAACAGATTTGAAGGTTAATGTTTACAATTGTGTTAAAGGACTGAATGTGATTGAATTGTTCTCTAATATGGTTTGTATTTGCTTTATGTTTAGTGTTAAGATCAAATTTGTGAGGAGACTTTGGAGGAGGCAAAGGTTGATCAATCAAGGGGGAGGAACAAAGGCATTATAATCAAAGATCAAGCTTAAAGGAGTTTGTGAGTGTAATTGTTTTAGGGTTGAGACTAGTGTCCTAACCACTTTATTTTATTTATGTAATTCATAAATTATGCATGAAATGGACTTAATTTAAAGATGGCAACTTGTTTAGTAAGGGAAGGAGGTTGATATTGAAATGGGAAAATGAAATGAGACATTGCTAATGCTTGATTGTATTGAATTTGTGGACTACCCTTGTGAGATATAACTGCTATGTTGTATGCGCTTGTAATTTCATGTGATATTGCTGTTTATTTATGCCTTAATGCTGCTCGAATGTGACATGAATTTAATTAGCATGACTTATATGAAATGGTACAATTATATGATAGGATGAGTATGCAATTCGAATCATGCAATATGTATGTGCTAAATTAAGTAATGGATGTTATAATTGCAGTGTATGAAGTGTATGATAATTTGGAAAGTGTTGGGTTTATAGCACGCTTGAATCGATCACCGAAACCTTCATTGAGGGTTGTAAATGTTTGGTGGTTGGATTGGCTAAAATCGAAATAAAGGTAGACAAGTGACACAATAATTTTAGAGTTGTTCAGCCTTCTAACAAGCACCGACATCCACTACCTTAGCACACCACTAAGGATTTCCCAATTCACTCAACAATGAATTCGTCACCTTTTACCGGTTTAGGAGGAAACCGTTACAACCCTATCTTTTCGACTTGGCTAAGATAGAACCAACTATAGTTTTTCTATCAAGGCTAAACTAGAACCTCTCCTTTTACAAGGAATTTGTTTGGTAAACTTAATACCTCACAAGCTGGGTGTGTACACAAATTTAAGCTCATAAGAGTACAAGAATTTACAATAAAGCTCACTCTCTAAAGACTATGTACAAGAGAATAGTAAAATAAGGATTTAGACTCTAATTCTCTTGACCATGTTGCTTGGATGTTGTCTCTAACATTCTTCAAGTGTTCTAGCCTTCAATTTATAGTCCCAATTGAGTTTGTGGTCGTTACTAGATGTTAGAGATGTTTTGGAGCCGTTGGAGCCTTCATTTCCCGCAATAAATGCAGTTCTGCAGTTACCCGTACCGGAACATATGTCCCTGTTTCAAAACAGTCTCAAAATAGAAAGAGTCGTTATGTGAAATAAGGAGACCGTATAAAAACGGGTAGGGCCGTATAGAAACGGACGAGGCTGTATAGGAACGACCGTATAGAAACAAGTGAGGCCGTATAGGAACGACTGTATAGAAACATGTGAGGTCGTATAGGAACGAGTTAGGCCGTATTGGAACAGGTGAGGCCGTTTAGGAACGGGTGAGGTCGTATAGGAATGGGTTTTGACAGTTTCAAAACATTTTGAAACAGATTATGCCTGTATCAAAACAGGTACATTAAAAGCACTAGTTTGGCTACTTAAAAACATTTCAAACATTGCCAAAACCATTTAAAACATCCACAAACTTATTTTCAAGTTGTTTGGACTTTAAAGCATTTTTGAAATATTTTCAATTTATTCCAAAAGTATTTTTCAATTATTATATCAAAACATTAGTTTTACAAAAATATTAATAAGCCCTTGGTCGTTTAGAGGTCTTAGATATTACAACATGCCTAGAGTCTGAGCTCTCCTGATTTGTTGCTTCGTGCAACCCCTGTTTAGTACCTAGTGTACTCTCCGAACTTGTTGATCGAATGTGATCTTGCTTGGTGTCCAAGACACATTGATGATATTGAGCATCCCCTGACTTGTTGCTTAGGCAACCCCTATTTGGTACTTGGTACCCTCTTGTTGACTTGCTTATCTAATCCTTCTACTCTACCTAGGGCAATTAAATGTAAAATATATAATTAATAGAAGCTTATGAAGTGGATAAGTGAAATAATAATTGAAATGGCATGGCATGATACATATTTGATGGATGAGTTTTATGGACATTGGTCCTTTCGAATGTGATTAAAATGCATATGAGATGCTTGGAAGGTTCAAAAAATGAGTTATGTGGGCAATGGCCCTTTCGAATGAAATTGAAATGAAAAGTGATATGTTTAATATGTTTGACTCATGGTCAATGATTAGTGGTCCATTCGAATGACATGCCTAAGATGATTTATGATTTTGCTCATGAATAATTGTTAATTCAATGTTATGTTTGGAATGATTTTGGTTAACTCGATTGTGAAGCATGAGTATAAGCATGTTGGAAATTGAATGGATGCATGGTTCTTGCTTGTTTAAATATGAAGCATGGCGAAAAATGTGATGCTAATTGAAATGTGTATGAGCAGGATGCTATAAATGTTTGTATATGTGATGTATGAAATCACTTGAGTTTTGGTTATGCTAATCTTAGTTAGGTGATATTTGTATGCTATCAATCCTAGCTAAGTAACTTAATGTTTGATCACAAACTAATTAAATAATGGATTAGTTTTAGTATTACCTCGCTAAGTACAATTTGTACTTAACGCTCATTTCTTTCCTTCTTCCCAATTAGCACGATAGCTTGGTATTAAAGCTAGCACTTTCGACCGAGGAAAATCACAAGTCAAGAAATGTATGATCTTAATCTTATCTTTAGACTCCTAGATGGTGACTTTGAAGTTTGTTTAGATGCCCATTTCATTTTGTTTGGTTATAGTCTAAATCTCCGTTGGTGCATGAACATATTATATGCTCCTTGATGTCTAGTTTGGAGGCTATTATTATGTTTTGTTCTTAGTTATAAGTCTCATTCTTTTGCTGTAAATATATGCAAGTCAAGCTAGAGGTCTTGTATTAATTATTTTTGTTGTATATAGTATGTCAGCTTGGCATGGATTAAGGAGCATCTAGAGAAAAATGATGTTTTGTAATGTAATTATGTTAATGGAAGGTTGTTATGATGGTTTATGTATTCAAGCATGGGTTGTATGTTAATTATGATTTTTTTTTATTATTGGTAATGCCTTGTAATGTTGGTATGTTTCGAAATCACCTAGACTAAGTTAGTAGGAGGTTCGAATGGCTTGGTATGAAAGGGTCTAAGTGATTTAGCATGCTTGAATAAATCCCCTTATTAAAATTAATTGGTAATTATTAGAACATGGTTAGTATAAATTAATAGAATGAATGGCCTAGTAATCGAATGGAGTAATGAGTGAAGTTTTAAATTGGATCTTTAATAATAATATTAAGAAAGTTTAATTTGGTTTGTAAATTGTTAAGGTTTAAATTAGATGAAATTCCAATCAGCCTTGTTATGTTTAGAAATTTTTTTGTTAGCCCACTTTCCGCATGCACATTAATAAGGTTTGCTTAATATATGTGAAATGAATTCTTGTTCGATATCCCGCGAATGTGAATTTATGGTTAAATAGCCAGACTGTTGGTTCTATTGAGTCCTGGACAAATCTGTGTCGAGATTTTTTGGCTCGTTTTAATCCCTCAAATGTTACTGACTGTATACATAGCGAGATTACCTCTTTTCGACAGGCTAACGACGAGGCGATGTACGAAGCATGGGAACGCTACCGAGAACTTTTGCACAAATTCCTGTTCCATGGACTGCCGCTTTGGACGCAAGTATCTCTATTCTACAATGGTGTTAATCAACCCACCAGGATGATGCTAGATGCATCAGCAAATGGCATACTCCTTGATAAGGCACCAAATGAGGGAATGAGGATTTTGAACCAGTTGGCCAAAAATGATTATCAGTTTCCGTCCGCCCACCGTGGCGGCATTAGACGACAGGCCACAGTGAATGAGTTAGAAGCATTAGAGTCTGTTAATATCCGTATAGACAAAATGACCAGATTGGTTAAAAATTTGATCAAACCAACAGAAAAATCATATGAGGTAAAAGCAGTGGAAGCTTTCTGCGATGAATGTGGTGGAGACCATGACTCTTCAGAATGTACAGAATTTAAAAATTTCATGGGAACCTACATTCGGAATAGTACTCCCAACACAAATACGTACAATCCGGGCTAGAGGAAACATCCAAACTTCTCGTGGAATAACCATAACACTGTAGAAAATCCTTTATAATCCAGATGCTAAATTTGGTTTAGTGTTTAGGTGGTTTCAAGTTTGAGTCTCTCTCGCCTTTGTTTATTTTTTTAACAATAATATGTAGTTTAAATATATTATTGTCAATTATAATCCAATTAAAGGTCTTGGTTGAATGGCTTAACGTGTGATTGTCTCCCCAAGCCACCTGGATTCAACTCAGGGACGAAACTATGATTTGGGGTTAAGGGGCAAAATATAAATATTTAAAAGTTAGGAGACAAATTTAAAAATAAACTAATTTTTTAAAAATTTTATATAGGGCCTCACCTCACCCCTATATAGTTCCGTCACTGATTCAGCTCCATTTACTTTCAAATTTATGACGTTTATTTTATTTCAATTAAATGTTGACATGTGTTATTATTTAATTGAAAATAAAATTTATTGAATTAAAATAAAATTAGGATCAAATTTTCCTGTTTAATAATAGTTTTCGTGTTACGAACTTGGAACGACCTTTAGAGGTGTAGAATGGTACACATATCGACTATCGTATGTGTAAAAACATTGGTGATTTGGTGTGATTGTGTTTCTTTCAAACACTCAAATACACGTGCCCTACGTCATTGGCTCATTGCCACAAGTTCATGTGTCCTTGTTGATTACATTGATAATAGACTGTCTTCAAGGTATACGAATATAAGATCTCTCTCATTCATAAGGAAATATAATGGAATGTGCTTGATATTGAGCATACGATCATTTTGGATCATTCATTGCGTCGAGAACCCAAAGGTCGTCTAACATCAACTAAGATTCGTTGAGATAGGAATACTAAACAATGTCGTCATTTGGTTGGTTGACCAAACATCTCATCTTTGTTTTTTTTTAATATTTTTTTAGGTTACAAATTCTAGACCCAGCAAGAATATCTCATTTCTTCTTCTAGAGTCTCTCTTTCTCCTCCTCTAAGTAGAATTAAGATTTGAATTAAAATTTATCCAAAAAAATAAATATCGTAGAAACATAGGTCACAACAAGAAAAATCCAATTCTATTAGCATTTCGTAACCTTAGATGATAATATTAAAATAATTCCTTTGCAACATCAATTTTATTAATATTCAATTTTTAAGCAAATCGTTGTTAACATGTCTAAATATATGACAATCACATCATATTTATAATAATATAAAATAGGCTTAAATGAAAAATAAGTGCTCAAATTATATTTATTTTAAATTTCAAGTGCTTAAAGTTTTTTTTTTTAAAATAGGTGCCTAAAGTTTTAACGTTACAATTTTAAGTGTTTGACCATCAATGAACGTTTTAAAAACTATTGTCAAACCAAAACAAGACACACAACATGAATATATTAATTTTTTTTTTGAAAAAAGAACTTTAAATTTTAAAAAATCTTGAAATTTTAAAAAATCTTGAAATTTTCAAAAATCTTTAAATTAGTCCTTAAATTCCTAAAAATAACAAATCCCCAAATCTTCACCGTTGTTGCCGCCAATCGTCGTCACCGACCCTACCTTTTCGGTCGTCGGACCCAGCCGACCACTTCCCCCAATATGTCGGCGCTAGAAAACGACGAATGGTGTGCCAATCTAACAAATATTTAACATTCGTCTTTCAATGTTCGATTGGCATATCGTTCGCCATTTTTCGACGACGGCACATTGGGGAAAATGGTCAGCTGGGTCCGACGTTCGAAAAGGTGGGGTCGGCGGCAGCAACGGTGAAGATTTGAGGATTTAGGATTTGGGGACTATTTTAGAAATTTTTAGAATTTCAAGATGTTTTTGAAAAGTTTAAATTATTAAAAACAAAAAATGAATTAAAAGAAATTATAAATTAAAATATGTCACGTGTCAAATTTTTATTGGTTAATAAATTTTTTAACGATAGTTAACCCGTGCACCTAAAATTATAAGGTTTGAAACTTTAGGCACCTAAAGTTTAAAAGTAGGATAATTTGAGCACTTATTTTTCATTTAAGCCAAATACTCAAAACTTACGTCTTACAAAATAATACCCTAATTCATTAAACATTTCTTAACATATCTAAATATATGGCAATCACATCATATTTATAATGATATAAAATACTCAAAACTTGCATCTTACAAAATAATACCCTAATTCATTAAACATTTAAACCCTAAACCATTAAACAAACTAAAACTTAAACCCTTAACTTCTAAACCCATAAACCATCATCAAGATTATATACTTAGCTACTTATGTTGTCATTTTCCCTTCAGAACCTCCAATTATGAACTCTTGATCTACATATTGATTCTTCTTCTATCATGTTGCAAGCCTCTCAAGACAAATAGAGTGACTTGAGTTGAGGTAGCTAGAAGGAAAGAGCTTAAAAAAAGAAGAATTTGAGGCTAAAAAGAAAGATAAGCTTACCGTAGACATTGACAAATACTTTTAGTTGTCTCTAGTGTGTATATTATCTATTTGCTGATGATATATGTTTTATTATATTTTCTTTCTTTCGGATGCCTCCACTATGCCTGCATATGTAAAGGTTTTTGACAATTTAGAGGAAAATGATCAAATTGTAAAGATTGTACAATGTTGGAACTTTGGTGTAATTTGTAAAAAGTTTGAGCTTTTTCATATTTTTAATTTAATAAAAAATTATTTTAAATAACTTAAAAGTCCAAAATTAAAACTCAAAATCCAAATCTAAAATTATTAATTAATAACGAAATAAATAATGTAACTATATCTCTTTCACCATATATACTTTGAAGTTATTGCATTATTGGTGACGAAATTAATTATTAACAACGAAAGATTATATAATTTTGTGACATTTAGTTGTCATCTAATACAAAGTATAAGATGATATTATGTATTATTGTCATTTATATTACAATTAGGTGACGATATATGTCATTAACAATATAACGATATTTTTTTCGTCATCTATATAATGAAGTTATTTCATTATTGTGACGATACGAATTATCTATGATAAATTTTTATATCATTTTGGTGTTGTAATTAGTTGTACAAATTATATGGTGACATTATATATTAGTCTTACTATACATTCGACAATATGTGACAAAACAAATATATTGGCACACTTGACATTTAATAACACACCTAACATGATGACGTCGTGACATTAAATTTTAATGTCATACAAATATAAATAGTGACACAAATGTATATTTATGTGACAATATTTTAGATCCAGCTGACAATTAAATTTGTTGTAGTGGCCCAGTCTGCTTAATTTTGTTGGTGTCTAGACCTTAAGATTAATTATTCTAACATCTTGTTGGTCCCATCTTTAACGTCATTTAGACCACTTGCTAAGATGTTTTATTCATAGTACAACAATGAACAATGTACAGTGTTAAGAAGCCATTTCATTAATCTATTGCACCTGGATAGATCTGGAATAGGCAGTCGGAAAGGTTTTGCCAGTGTGATTACCAGATTAAATTCTTTCCGTTTTCATAACAACTTAGTCTGATAGGGGATATCTCAACAAGAGAAAGCAACATGCAAAGTTGCAGAATCAAACAAGTACAACATTAATATTATCAAAAGAAAACAGCAACATATTCATTCAGAAACCATATACTTAAGGACACAATTTATTCATTTAATTTATTGTACATGTTTAACAGGTAAATTTTCACTCATGGGTCCTTTTACAGCATAGGAAAAGAAACATCTAAGGGCACTTGGGGTTGCCCTTGGAGTTCTTCATGTCCCTGTAGCAAGGGCATTCATCCCTGTGCCCAAATGTACCAGATGGAACACAGTGGCATTTCTCACAGCAAATTCCACAGTATTTCAAGCACCTGTCTCTCACCCCTGCCTTTGAGCACCTCACCCCACACTTGGAGTTACAGAAAGCTGCAACAACATTATCCATTAAAAAAAAAACTCATACTATCATCACACAACACAAAGCTTAGCTTTATTTATCATTTACCTGAACCCGCCATCGATGCCTCGAAGAAAGATGAGCTGAGAATAAGAGAAACGAGCAAGCAAATCAAGAAGACGAGCTTCATTTCTTAAGTTCCCAAAGTAGAGACTTTTGTTTAAAAATATAAAAAGGCCCAAAAAGATATAAAGCAAAAATGGTAAATGGTAATGTAAATTGCTAGTGTTTAGTAATAGTTTATAATGAGAGTTGGCAATAGAAAGAGGCCGGATGAGCTTGTTTTTATAGTGATGGCAGTGTTAATTAGGTTAAAAGGAAGAGAATGTTTTATGATAAATATAAGTAACGTCATTCAACAACAAATGACTGTACCGCCAGTTTTGGTTTGGTGACTTTACACCACTCTAGTTTAAACGGACATTATGCGGCAACTTAATTATTCCATGCATTAAAGCCTTTTAAGCTAAGGATTTCCAAAACTCATATCAATTCACGAAATTCTTTTATGGTATAATTTTTTTTTTACATACTCGTGATTACAATATAGTATCTATTCATACATTTTATTAACCCGATTTCTTACATATAATATTGCAATTGATAAATGGTGAAATGAGTAGATGAAGGGAAGGTACCAACTTGTTGTTGACTAATGAATGTTCATTAAATCCCCTCCAATATTCTGTTTCCCTTCTCTTTCAATTTACCGTTTTGGGATCCAAAGAAAGAATGGAAGAAGGCCCTGGAAAGATATGGAAATTAGAAATTAAAAGAAAAGCTATGTGTGTAATAATATTTCCATGAATGCCATGGAAGGGAAAATGGTCGGTCAAGCCATGTGCTCTGTTGGGATTCTTTAAGAAATATTACCACCAACTTCTTTAAAAACACTTTTACTTCACATTTTCTACAAAATTGATATTCAAAGATTACAAACCACACTTCCAAACCAATAATGTATTTTGAGGTTTAGTTATATCAAGATGGAATTACATAGATTATTTTTTCGTTTAAATGCATTTGAGATTCTTGTAACTTTTGCATTAGTCAAATTAAACTCTAGCCTGTCACTTACTAGGTTAAAATGCTTATTAGATTCCTAACAATTTTGAAATTAGATAAACTAGCATTAGCTATACTTATTTAGTTTAAATACATTTAGATCCCTATCAATTTAGAAATTAAATAATTCGATCCCTAATGTTTTATATTGATTCCATCCCTATCAATTTAGAAACTAAAGAATTTTGAAATTAGATAAACTAGCATTTCTAAATTGATAGGGATCTAAATTACTACACTACACTTAAAACATACTATTAAATCCAAACGCTAAATTCTGTTCTTCAATTTTAAAAAAAAATGTAAATGAAACAAATTCAAATTACATTTCAAAATTTAAGTAATAAATTTCAAATCAAACCCGAACCCCAACTATGCAAAAACCATAATTTCAGATTTCAATAATACAAATTCCAATTCCATACGGTACGGATCATTGATTTAACATGAAGCTCTAAGGGAATCGCTTCTTTAGTTTCACACGCTTTGTTGGGGCCTATATTTAGGTAAGCTTTCCTTCTACGTGTTGTAACTATACCTGGATTCAAGGTGAGTTTGTATACTTAAAGTATGATCCACCTCATCCGTACCGTATGGAAATGGAATTTGTATTATTGAAACCTGAAATTAGGGTTGTAAAAATAAGTCAGGACCTGAAAATCTGCCTGAAACCTTCTCGAATCAGAATTTGATTTGATCCGAGAATTCGATGACCTGAACCCGAACTGTAACTGACTGTTGCTGATCCGAACTCGAGTTGAACTTGTTACTGTAGCAACCGAACCTGATCTGCGTCCGACTGAAAAGGGCCCGAACCCGAATCTGACCTGTTAATTTTGACCTGAAACTTGACCTGCATCCGACTGAAACAAACCCGGACCCGAGACCGACACGGCAAATTACCTGATATTATCCGACTGAATCGACTCGAGATCCGATTTTACCCGACCTGTTTTGAACCCGACCTGTTAATGGACCCGAACTGTTTTGAACCTGAACTGTTGTTGACCTGAACTAATGTAAACCTGACTAAAAATGTTAAATAATTTAAAGTGTAAACTGTTCATTATAAACTTAATAATTTTTTTAATATATTATGTTAATTTCATTGTACTTAGAAATTTTTTATCTTACATTATACTTAGAAATTTGTCTTAATTTGTTAACTACATTATGTATAATAAAATTATATACTTAAAAATTTGTTTAATTATAATAATATATATTATGTATAATAAAATTATATACTTAAAAATTTATTAACTTCATTATATTAAATAATATTATATACTTAAAAAATTGTCTTAATTTATATTAAGTATATAATATATTAGTATTATATAGTTAATATAATATATTAAACTTAGGATTAATATCCTATACACAGGCGGTGAAAACTAAAAGTTTCCACAAGCGCCTTAGTTTCAGGGTATAGGGAGTTAGTTTAGGGAATAGAGTTTAGGGGTTTAGGTGTAAGGGTTTAGAATTTATGGATAGTTGTTTCAATTTAAGGTTATAATTTAGGGTTTATAGGTTAGGGTTTAGTTTTTAGTGTAATATGGTGAGGATTTAGGTTTTAACCTATAAACCTCAAATTATAACCCTAAACCTTAAATTGAAACAACTATACTAAATTCTAACCCCCTACACCTAAACTCCTAAGCCCTATACCCTAAACTAACTCCCTATACCCAAAAACTAAGACGCTTGTGGAAACTTTCAGTTTCCACCGCCTGTGTATAAAATATTTATCCTTAAACTTATTATGCTTTATTATATAATATATATTATGTTAACTTTATTATGTTCATTATAAACTTATTATGCTTTAATAAGTATAATAAAATTAACATAAATACATAATATACATTAGTATTATGTTTAACATAAAGTTAACGTTATTATGCTTATATTTGTAAATAATATTTGTCAATATATATAATTAGTAAAATTTTAAAATTTATGTAACATATAGATATAATTTGTTACTTAATCTGGTCAACTATTTTATTTTGTTAACTTAATCTGGTTAACTTCTTCATTTTGTTAACTTATCCTATATGAATGATTTGGATTAATCTGGTTAACTTCTTTATTTTGTTAACTTATATTTTGTTTAATTCAATTTGTTAACTTATATATTTTGTTAACTTCATTATTTGTGCTTCAGTTAAAAAAACAAGATTATTGAACACATCGAACAGAATACAAAAATTGTTAACTTATAATTGAATATAAGATACGTTAATTACAAAGATAAACTTACAAGATAAGTTAAGAATTGCAAACTTTAGGATAACAAACTTACAAACAGAATACAAACTTACAAAATGAAAAGTATTTTTGCTCTCAGATCTTATAGCAAAGACTAAAGACTTTGCTACCAGAAATATCTTCATCGAGCTACAAAAGAAAGCTACCAACAAGTTTTAATTATGTGTAACTTAGCTATGCAAGCTAAGAAACCAACAAAATTAAAACAATGGCAACTACCTAAAAAATAAAACTACTTAGTACCCAGCAACCAGCAAGGCAGCAACCAGCAATCATCATCCAGCAACCAGTAAATCAGCAACCAGCAATAAACAAACACCATCAGTAAACAACACTAAGTGATAAACAAAAACAAGTTATAAGAAAAGGTAAAATACAACATAAATAAACAATGAAACTAAAAGATAAGAAAATAATACTAGCATTTAAATCAGCAACCAGCAACCAACACAACAACCATCAATAAAAAACAAGACTAAGTCCAGCAACATCAAGCGATTAACAACAACAAAAATTAAATTGAAAAACATATAACAATATTAGATTAAGAAACAGAAACAAAAAAACAATAACACATATAGAGAGAGAAGAATACCTTATTCAAGAATGGGATCTTCAACAGCAACATCAGACAGTGAAGAATCATTCACAACAGAGAGATATTCATCATCTTTATCCTCAGGTTCAAAATCATACAACCAATTACGGGTTGTAACAAAAATCTCAACATTTTTGGGCAAAAATTTAGCCCTCAACTTGTTCAAAATTCGACCCCCAAGCTAAAAGAGGATTCAGAAGTAATATAAGTTATTGGAATGGCTAAAACATCTCTAGCCATGATTGAAAGAATAGGAAAAGACACAGACTGTGACTTCCAATAATCTAAGATATCAAACTCAGAATCATCAAAGTTCTACAATAAAACAGAAAATGAATTAGAAAATTGTAAGTTAAAAAAAATAAAAGTGAAAACAGTAGCCTAAATAACACTGACCTGAAACAGATTTGACTTTTTGAAGGTCCGAGGTCGATTCGAACTGGACACACTTGTACTTTGGGATGAATTGCATTGGACAAGAGAATTAGAAGAAGATGAAGAACAAAGAACAGTTCTAGAATAATAGATATACAAATTAAAAAACTCATTGTAAACAAGACTAACCCTCCTTTCAACCTCATCCTCAACATAGAGGACACCATACAACTCCTTATGAAGTTGCAACTTATAACGAGAATCAAGCAAAACAGCAAAAGACAGAATAGTAGAGTGTTCAGACTAGTATTTCTCATACAACTCAAGAATAGGTCCTGCCACTGTAGAAATTCCATCACAAGGATCATTGTGAGCATCACACAAAAGTTTCTCAATAGCTACAACATTAGCCAAATATAAATTAGAAGTAGGATATGGATCCTGAGAATAGAGTAGTAATCTCATAGAAAGGCTCAAGAAAATCACAGATCAATTGAGCAATTTCCCACTCATTCTCTAATATAGTATCCAGGCCATTCTCTCTATTGACAAACAAATTGATAGCTAACTTAGCATTAATAGCCCTACGTAGCATCAAATAAGTAGAGTTCCATCGAGTAGGAATATCCAATACTAACTTACCAGAAAAACCAGAACCACAATCTCTAACATCAGAATCAAAAGAGTCAATAAATTTAACAATTTCACGCAACTTAACAACAGAAGAATCAATTACCTACAACCCTTTTTGAACTATCAAGTTCAGAATATGGGCAGCACATCTAACGTGAAAGTACTTACCATTGAAAGGAAGGGGAGATATGGCATGTAAATCGTCTTTGAGACGCTTAACCATTCTCTCATTTGCAGAAGCATTATCAAGGGTTATAGTAAAAACTTTTTTCTCAAGACCCCACTCACATATCAATTTTTTCACAAATTTATAAATAGACTCACCATCATGGGGTGGGGGGAAATGACGAAAGTTTAGAATTTTTTACTGAAGTTTCCAATTACTATCAACATAATGTGCAGTCAGAGCAAAATATGAAAGTGAAGTGCAAGCAGACCAACCATCACATGTAAAAACAGAATGCATTGAATCAAGTAACAATTTCTTATGCTTCTCATGCTTTAACATGCAATACTTAGTAACAGTATACCTAGAGATATCCTCGACATTAGAATTAAGATACCGATGCAAAATTCTAAGTTTATCATGCTCAACCATTCTTAATGCATAACCATGACACATAATAGCTTCAGCAAACAAATCACAGTAAGTTTTCTGATCAAAAGAACTTACTAAACAACTACTGGGATTAGATACAAGGAAGTCCTTGTAGGCTTGGCATTTTTAGTATGTCTTTTAGGGTTAGAGGTACCAATATAAGAATCAGCTTTATACTTTTTTGTTTTGCAATACTTACATTCAGCAAAAAGACCATCATGCTCCTTAACGAAGTAATAATGATCCCAAACAGGAGAAGTTCTTCTCCCAAACTCTGTTGATGAAGCTGTTGAAGCCCTCCTTCTAGAGGAAGGAACAACTGTAGAGGCTTGGTCATTTTCATCCACTTCAAACAAAACATAAACAAAATGAATTAGTGATTGATCAAATAATAACCCTAAACTTCTGAAAATAAAAAAGACAAAGAGGTATACCTCTTTGAACGGAAAACTCCAACTCATTGGAAATATCATCCATAGGCATAGCTGTGCTAAATGAAGAAAATAGAACACTATGAAATCCCAGAAACGAAACAAACAGAAAAAATACAATCATAAAATGCATGTCAAAGAATCCAGAAACATTAAGACAAACACATAAACATAAATATATACATAACTTAAGCAGAAACATTAAGACATATACATAACAAAATTCAGAACAAAGCAAAACACTAAACCATATAAACAAAGTGGTTTCAGTTTAATCCTTGTACATGTCATTCTTTACACCAAACCACAGGGTCCTTTAAAAACCCCCTTTGGCACCAGTAGCCCCGCAGTCTGGTAGTCCAACCTAAACACTCGGATTAAACCAAGGAAACCCTTGCATGCATACTAAAACAACAACATATAAACAGAAACTTCAAAACATATACATAACAAAATCCAGAAACATTAAGACAAACACATAAACATAAATATATACATAACTTAAGCAGAAACATTAAGACATACATAACAAATTCCAGAACAAAGCAAAACACTAAACCAAACAAACAAAGTGGTTTCAGTTTAATCCTTGTACATGGCGTTGTTTACACCAAACCACTTGTTCCTTTAAAAACCCTCTTTGGCACCAGTAGCCCCGCAGGTCTGGTAGTCTAGCCTAAACACTCGGATTAAACCAAGGAAACCCTAGCATGCATACTAAAACAACAACACATAAACAGAAACTTTAAAACATATACATAACAAAATCTAGAAACATTAAGACAAACATATACACATAAATATATACATAACATAAGCAGAAACATTAAGTCATACATAACAAAATCCAGAACAAAGTAAAACACTAAACCAGACAAACAAAGTGGTTTCAGTTTAATCCTTGTACATGGCGTTGTTTACACCAAACCACAGGGTCCTTTAAAAACTCCCTTTGGCACCAGTATCCCCGCAGGTCTGGTAGTCCAGCCTAAATACTCGGATTAAACCAAGAAAACCCTAGCATGCATACTAAACCAACAACACATAAACAAAAACCAAATGAAAAGGCAAACAAAGTAGACATGCAACCAAAAGAAAAGGCAAACAAAAATATACCAACAACCAGAAATTAGGGTTTTTAGAAATATACCAACAACTGGAAAGGCAGAGAAGATTGGCTCCCAAAAATAAAAATATGCATATTAAACAGAAACAAAGTTAGCATAAATCACATTATAAAAAAAATAAAAAAAAAATAAAAAAAAAAATAAAAAAAGAACAGATATGAGAAAATAACTTACCAAATCCGAGCGATGGGAAGATTAAAAGATGATGAAAGGAGATTGGAGTTTTTAGAAAGAAGATGAAACGATTTAAGGAAATTAGGGCTTTTAGGGTTCTTAGAAGTTAGAAGAAGGAGAGGGGATATTAGGGTTTTTAGAAGTCAGAAAGATGAAGAAAGGAAATTAGGGTTTTCAGAAGAAGATGGAGAAAGGATACTAGGGTTTTCTGTAGAAGATGAAAAGATTTTTGAATACGGATCGATTTTGGGGATACATGTTTAGGGTTGATAGAATATGGTTGAGGAATTAAGGATTAAGGTTTAGGGTATATGTGTTAGGGTATTGACTAATTTGTGGTTTAGAGTAAAATAGATTTGATTTGGGGATTAGGGTTTTGAAGGATTGAAAAGGGGAAAGTGGAAGAACATGATGATGTTCTTGAGAAAAAGTTTGGTTTTGATCGAGAGGAAACATGTTTAGACTGAAGTAGGATGTTTGTATAAGATCTGGAATGATTTTAGGGAAGAACAATGAATAACTTGATGAAAAAGTTTGGTTTTGATCGAGAGGAAACATGTTTAGCCTGAAGTAGGATGTTTGTATAGGATCTGGAATGATTTTGGGGAAGAACAATGAAGAAATTGGTGAAAACCCAAGGTTTTGATCGAGAATAGATAGGACATTTGGGAGAAATTGTGTTTTTGAGAGAGGGAGAAATCGACGAGAAATTTCGGTAGAGTAACGCTGGGGTAAAAATGGTGTAAAGTGGCTGGGGGTGAGGGTTTATTTATAAGGGTGAGTCGGGTCAAAAAGATTCGCGTGTTTTTTAACGGGTTGCCCGCGTTATACGGGTCTTGCTCCGCAAGCACGCATACTTTCAATTGTTTCAATTTGGTCATGATTTTTGTGAAATTCAGCTTAAAGTTTATTTTATATTCGATCTGGTCCTTATTTCAGTTTTAAGGTTTTTGGTTGGGTTTAAATTTAGGGGTTAGGGTTATAATTTAGGGGTTAGGTTTAAGGTTTAGTGCCATAGTTTCAATTAGTATTTGAATTTTGGGGTTTAAGGTTTTAATATTTAGGGTTTAAGGTTTTAAGCTAAAGGTTTAAGGTTTACGGTTATTGGTTTAGGGTTAGGAAGCCTTTTTTAGGGTTCATGGTTTCGACTTTTTAATTTATATATCAATCCCTAACCCTTAATCCCTAAATCTTAAACAATAAACCCTAAAGTATAAACCCTAAATCCTTCACACAAAACCCTAAACCCTAAAACCTAAACCTTAAACGATAAACAATAAACAATGATGATGACTCTCAAACCCTAAATCATAAAACCTCGAATATAACCTATAACTCTAAAATCATAAACCCTAAACACTGTAAGATGAACCCTAAACCCTCGAATATAAACCCAAACTATTATATCATAAACCCTACACCCTAAACCCTTAAACTATAAACCCTAAACAATAATGATAACTTCTAAACCCTAATACAGCGCCCTAAACACTCGAATATAAACCCTAATTCTCAAACCCTAAACCCTTTAACCCTCAAATATAAATCATAAACCCTCGAATGTAAACCCTAACTCTAAAACCATAAATCATAACCCTTAAACCCTAAACTATTAACCATGAACAATAATGATAACTCATAAAGCATAATGCAGAACCCTAAACCCTAAATCTAAACACTCAAATATAAACCCTAAACCATATACCCTAAATCCGAAACATTAAACCTTTAAACTCTAAACCATAACAAATAATGGTAACTTGTAACCCAAATACAACACCCTAAACCCTAAACCCTAAACCATCGAATATAAACACTAAGTCTAAAACCATAAACCCTAAACCATAACCTTTAAACCCTAAACTATAAACCATGAACAATAATGATAACTCATAAAGCCTAATGTAGAACCCTAAACACTCGAATATGAACCATAAACCCTAAACACTTAACTCTGAACATTAAACCCTTAAACTCTAAACCATAAACAATAATGATAACTCGTAATCCTAGCACAACACCCTAAACCCTAAACCATCAAATATAAACACTAACTCTCAAATCCTAAACCCTAAACCCATAAACCATAAACAATAACCCTTAAACCCTAAACTATAAACCATGAACAATAATGATAACTCATAAGTCATAAAGCATAATGCAGATCCCTATACCCTAAACACTCAAATATGAACTCTAAACCTTAAACCCTAAACCATAAACCTTAAACCATGAACAATAATGATAACTCATAAACCTTAATACAGAACCCTAAACACTCAAATATAAACCATAAACCCTAAACTCTTAACCCTAACCAATAACCCCTAAATCATGAATCCAGAAACAATAATGATAACTCATAACTCATAAACACTAAACCCTAAACCCTTAAACTCTAAACCATAAACAATAATGATAACTCGTAATCCTAACACATCACCCTAAACCATCGAATATAAACACTAAATCTTAAACCCTAAACCCTAAACCCTAACCATAAACAATAATAATAACCCATAAAGCCTAATGCAAAACCCTAAACCCTAAACACTCAAATATGAACCATGAACCTTAAACCTTAAACCCTAAACCATAAACTATAATCTATAAGCAGTAATGATAACTCATAAACACTAATGCAACACCCTAAACCATAAACCCTAGAACCTTAAACCCTAAAGATTAAACCCTTCAACACTAAACCATAACAATAATGATAGCTCAAAATCCTAACGCAACACCCTAAACCTTAAACCATCGAATATAAACACTAACTCTCAAACACTAAACCCTAAACCTTAAATCCTAAACCATAACAATGATGATAACTCATAAACCCTAATGCAACACCCTAAACCATAAACAATGATGGTAACTCATAAACCCTAATACAACACCCTAAACCCTAAACACTCTAATATGAACCATAAACCCTCGAATATAAACCATAACTCTTAAATCATAAATGCTTAAGCTCTAAACCATAAACAATAATGATAACTAGTAAACCCTAATGCCCCTAAACCCTCGGATATAAACCCTAACTCTTAAACCTTAAACCCTAAACCCTAAACAATAATGATAACTCATATTTTGTTTAATTAAATTTTTTAACTTGTATATTTTGTTAACTTCATTATTTGTGATTCAGTTAAAAAAACAAGATTATTGAACACATCGAACAGAATACAAAAAATGTTAACTTATAATTGAATATAAGATAAGTTAATTACAAAGATAAACTTACAAGATAAGTTAAGGATTACAAACTTTAGGATAACAAACTTACAAATAGAATACAAACTTACAAAATGAAAAGTATTTTTGCTCTCAGATCTTATAGCAAAGTCTAAAGACTTTGCTACCAGAAATATCTTCATTGAGCTACAAAAGAAAGCTACCAACAAGTTTTAATTATGGGTAACTTAGCTACGCAAGCTAAGAAACCAACAAAATTAAAACAAGGGCAACTACCTAAAAAATAAAACTACTTAGTACTCAGCAACCAGCAAGACAACAACCAGGATCCAACAACCAGTAAATCAGCAACAAGCAATAAACAACAACCAGCAATAAACAACATTAAGTGATAAACAAAAACAAGTTATAAGAAAAGGTAAAATACAATATAAATAAACAATGAAACTAAAAGATAAGGAAATAATACTAACATTTAAATCAGCAACCAGCAACCAACACAGCAACCAGCAATAAAAAACAAGACTAAGTCCAGCAACATCAAGTGATTAACAACAACAAAAACTAAATCGAAAAACAGATAACAATATTAGATTAAGAAACAGAAACAAAAAAATAATAACACAGATAGAGAGAGAAGAATACCTTATTTAGGAATGGGATCTTCAACAACAACATCAGATAGTGAAGAATCATTCACAACAGAGAGATATTCATCATCTTTATCCTCAGGTTGAAAACCATACAACCAATAACAGGTTGTAACAAAAATCTCAACATTTTTAGGCAAAAATTTATCCCTCAACTTGTTCAAAATCCGACTCCCATGCTAAAAGAGCATTCGGATGCAACAAAAGTTATTGGAATGGCTAAAACATCTCTAGCCATGAGTGAAAGAATAGGAAAAGACACAGACCGTGACTTCCAATAATCTAAGATATCAAACTCAGAATCATCAGAACGAGGGAGAAGGGGCAAAGATATGTATGAGTCAACATCAGATTTACCACTCCTAGAAGTAGCCAAATTTGCATCAAAGTTCTACAATAAAACAGAAAATGAATTAGAAATTAAACTGTAAGTAAAAAAAAATAAAAGTGAAAACAGTAGCCTAAATAACACTGACCTGAAACAAATTTGATTTTTTGAAGGTCCGAGGCCGATTCGAACTGGACACACTTGTACTTTGAGATGAATTGCATTGGACAGAAGAATTAGAAGAAGAGGAAGAACAAAGAACAATTCTAGAATAATAGATATACAAATTAACAAACTCATTGTAAACAAGACTAACCCTCATTTCAACCTCATCCTCAACATAGAGGACACCATACAACTCCTTCAGAAGTTGCAACTTATAACGAGGAACAAGTAAAACAGCAAAAGACATAATAGTAGAGTGTTCAGACCAGTATTTCTCATACAACTCAAGCATAAGTCCTGCCATTGCAGAAATTCCATCACAAGGATCATTGTGAGCATCACACAAAAGCTTCTCAATAGCTACAACATTAGCCAAATATAAATTAGAAGTAGGATACTTGGATCCTGAGAACAGAGTAGTAATCTCATAGAAAGGCTCAAGAAAATCACAGATCAATTGAGCAGTTTCCCACTCATTCTCTAATATAATATCCAGGTCATTCTCTCTATTGACAAACAAATTGATAGCTAACTTAGCATTAATAGCCCTACGTAGCATCAAATAAGTGGAGTTCCATCGAGTAGGAACATCCAATACTAACTTACCAGAAAAACCAGAACCACAATCTCTTACAGCAGAATCAAAACTACATAGTCTAGAATCAAAAGAGTCAATAAATTTAACAATTTCACGCAACTTAACAACAGAAGAATCAATTACCTACAACCCTTTTTGAACTATCAAGTTCAGAATATGGGCAGCACATCTAATGTGAAAGTACTTACCATTGCAAGGAAGGGGAGATATGGCATGCAAATCGTCTTTGAGACGTTTAACCATTCTCTCATTTGCAGAAGCATTATCAAGAGTTATAGTAAAAACTTTTTTCTCAAGACCCCACTCACATATCAATTTTTCACAAATTTATAAATAGACTCACCATCATGGGGTGGGGGGAAACGACGAAAGTTTAGAATTTTTGATTGAAGTTTCCAATTATTATCAACATAATGTGCAGTCAGAGTAAAATATGAAATTGAAGTGCAAGCTTACCAACCATCACATGTAAAACATGTAACACCCGGGTTTAGGGGTCGGGTGAAAATAATATTTTAATATTATTTGGGCTCGGTTTTATAATTTAAATAACGTTTCGGGTTTTGTTTTCAAATTAATTAATTGTGTTGACCATGTTTTGGATTAAACCCCAAATAGCCATGGATTTCCCTTCCTTGTGAATATCTCATTTCATTAAGGGCAAAATAGTCTTTGGGCCTTTAAACTAAAACAAAACAAAACACCCCATTTTACTATTCATTGTCTTCTTCAAAATCATCTAACGTTGGAAAAGCTCTCTCAACCTCTCTACTATTCCATTCCATCTCTTCTCCATTTCAACTCGTTTTTGAAAGGTAACACCATTTTTGACTTCTCCTCAACTCCCTCTCTTTAAAAGTACAATTTGTTTTTATTTTCGTTAAAGTTCTAGAAATGGAGATTTCAAAAGTTTTGATTAAAAATGGAAACTTTATGTTGTTAAGCTTAATGTTTTGATTTAATATGGTTAGTTATGAAGTCTAGGAGCTAAATGGTACCACATATGTGAATTTTGAATGGTTTTAAACAAATTTCCGAAATTGGGTTTAAAGGGGGGTTTTTGAGGGTTTTGGGTGAGTTTTGGGGGTTGTTTTAGGTGGAAATTGATAGGCCATTGGTAGTACTATGGTTGGGGGTTGATTTGGGATCATTTGTGGGTGTCAAAGTTGTTGGAAACATGGATTGTGGAAGAGGTTTTGGGGCTGCCCGAGTTTGGTTAAATGTGGGATTGTTCATGGCTTGAAACTTTGTAAATTGTATTTGAATTGTGTTCCGGGTTGGTACTTCGATGTTTGGGCTGATTTGAGGTTATTTGAATTGTATTGAGGTTGTTTAGAAGCAAGAACTTGGGTTGGTGAAGAATCGGGAGGAAATCCGAAAGCTTGAGAGTGGTTACTTGCTTGACTTGGAGCTTGGAAGCTTAGGTGAGTGGTTAATGTTTTAAAGTGGTTTTAAATGGTTGGTTCGAGCATGTGGACTAGGTCAGGCTTGGTAGACCCACCTAGAGTTAGGATTAGGGTGGTAGCCTAATCCTAAACTTAAACTAGAGCCATTGGTTGAACTTGTATTTGATGTTTATGCCTCGTGTTAATTGTGACATGATTGTTTATGTATAATGTGTTATACATGTGAGATGAGGCATGATTTGTGATGCTTAAGGCATGCATGGAAATGGTTCATGATTGTAATCATGGTGAGTATGTGCTAAGCATGAAATTGATTGAAATGAATAATGTGGAATGAGTTAAATGTTGGCACTAGTATGCTTGAGTACAAATGATCGATCATTAGGATGTTAGTGTGCACACATGAGTCTAAATTCGTGCGTGGCCTTGGTGGCGTTGAGTCACCAAGGAGGTGTACGGGTTCGCCCGGAAATTGTTTCATATATTAGTCCATGATGAGTGGAATCCCATCGACGGGGCGTGAGGATGAGTGGAATCCCCTCCGCGAGACCGGTGATGAATGTAATCCCACCGTGAGGAAAAATGGTTGTTGGATGTGAGTTCCAACGGGTTTATCCGCGTATTCGGGTCATAGCTAGGTGCCAATGTTGATTGATACGTGTATCAATGTGTTGTGAAATGTGATCTCTATTTGAATGTTTATATGTGATTACATATGTTGTGAAATAGAGCTTTATGAGCATGGCATATAATTGGATATTGCTCATGCATCTTTAACTTTTGGCTCTTGAGGATCAATGGTATAACCATGCATTTACCTTGGTTGAGATCGTGCTTGGACCCTGCATTGTCGAGGTTTGTTTTTAAGGAGCTTACCCTCACTAAGCTTATTGCTTACGCTCTCTCTTTGTTCGATAATGCAAATCCTTAGTTCGTGGGTTGCTTGCGCAAGTGGAGGGCCTCCAAGTGTGGTTGTTGGCTTTGAGTACATCAAGTATGAGCTTTTAATGTTTGAACATGTAATAGCTAAGCAATGGGATTTGTGTTATTTTGATGGATATTGTTGGTTGTTTAGGAGCTTTTTTAGACTCCATGCTTATGTTGCTTTTGTGTGGTTTGTCGATGCCATGTTTGGTTTGTAAACCGTATCTAAATTGCTTACCATGTGTGTGTTGGTCAAGTGCCTTATGAGGATACTTATGTGTATGGTTGTTGAAGCATGAACCCTTGAATGCTTGTATGCCATCTTTTAATCAATGCATGATTTCCTTGATGAATGTTGTTTGTTCTTGTTGAGTGCTTTGTATGATTAGATCATGGTTAATAAATGTCCTATGAATGCTTGTTTGAGTCTAGGGAGGTCTTAAATCGCATCTAGGTTCGAGTATTGTATGTTTTTGCTGAATTTAGGAGACTTGCAGTGTAGGGCGTATCGGTACGCTTAAGGGCCGTATCGATACGGTCTTTCCTCCAGGACTGTATCGATACGGTCTTCCTGTGTTGACCCTTGAGTGTTGACTTTGGTCAAGGCGTATCGATACCCTCGACAAGTGTATCGATACGGCCTGCTTAATTACAGAAAGTGGGCTGTTTTATGAATGATGTCTTGAATGGTCGATCTTTGTATTGTTCTTGTTTCCGCTGACGTGTTTCACATAGGTAATGGTAATGCATTTAGATAAGATTAATAAAAGAAATTTTTAGGGTTGCTAACCGAGGGGGAACCTTAACGGGTTTCGCTTCGGTTTTCCCCGTGTGACCCACTTGGACCGGTCAAGCGTCCGGACCGGGACGAGGGGGTTACACTTGTTGGTATCAGAGCCTAAGGTTACCGAGACCTTGGGCAGGTAAGTGAGGTAAGTTTAAGTTTTTAATTGATATGCACGGTGTTTACTTGCCTTGAAAGCATGATTGCTTGTGTGACATGTATGCTAGTTGTTTTGTTTAAAAGCATGTTGTTTAAGAGTCCCATTGCCACTATTACATTGGAAAAAGAATTTTAAAGTGAGGGAAACGTACTTGAACACTTGGAAGCCTTGCCTTGCTAACCCAATTTTGTATGTTTTGTTGTTGTGGTTGTAGTTAATATCTGTGAGAGCGATGTCTAGGCCGAGAGGTAGGCCGAGAGTGGTTCGTTAGGAACTACATGTTGCGGCTCCTGTTGAGCCGGTAGTTGGAGTGGAGGCTCATTTAGAGGGGCCTGCTGCTGCTGGAGTTGGAGCTCCTCTACCACCTCCACCACCGCCTCCTCCACCAGGAGCTGGAGGCGAGGATGGAGCTGAAGGAGAGGGACCTCAAGGTGGCCAAGGTCCGGCCGAGATCGATATGACCCCGCTAGTGCAAGCTATAGCGGGAGCATTTCAGGCCACAGTTGCGGGAGCTCAGGCTGCAGCTCAGCCTAGGTGTGACGATGCTAGTCTACCTTTGGAGAGGCTCTGTAGCTTGGGGGCCGAAGAGTTCAGAGGATCTACTCCGGAGAGGTCGGAGTTATGGTTGGAGAAGACTGTTCGCATCTTAGCTCAAATGGGTTGTGTGGGTACGCGTATATTGGGTTGTGTGATCTCGTTGCTTCAGGGTGATGCCTACTCCTGGTGGGTCACCATTACTACCGGAGTTCCAGAGGCTGAGATTGATTGGAATTCTTCGAATCTGCTTTAAGAAAGAGATACTTGGGTCCGAGGTACCTAGATGAGAAGAAACGAGAGTTTATGACTCTTACTCAGGGAGATGCTTCTGTGACTGATTATGAGATTCGTTTTGTTCGCTTGAGTCAGTACGCTCCAGAGTTGGTTCCTACTGAAGTGGAACGCTGTAACCGTTTCCGCTACGGGTTGAGTGAGGAGATCAAGAGGTACACGTTAGCTTCTGACTACTCAGACTTTGATGTATTGGTCACGAGGGCCAAAGATTTAGAGCACAGTTGGGGTTCGGCCAAACGATCTGGTGGTTATAGTTCTGGTAAGAGGCACAATCATTTTGATGGTAGAGATGCCAAGAGGCACAAGGGCGGCGGACAACATTATGACCATAGGCGTGGCGGTGGCCACCATGGTAGGGGCCATCAGGGCCATAGAGGAGGAGGGCGCTTGCCCGAGTGTACACGATGTGGGAGACAGCACGCTGGTGAGTGTTGGGGTAACTTCCATGCTTGTTGGAACTGTGGTTCGAGGGACCACTTTAGGAGGGAGTGCCCGCATCAGGCGGCACATGCACCGAACATTGCTCAGGCTCCTGCGAGAGCGAATGATTTTTAGAGAGGCCGTGGGCGCGGTCGTGGCTACTTCCAGCCTAGGGCTGATGCACCTAGGGTAGATGCTCAGAGGAACCTTGCTCATGTTGTGGCAGTGCAGCCAGAGGCAGGAGGACCAGCGAGAGTTTATGCTCAGAGAGAGGCCGGGAATGACATTGATGTGATAGCAGGTAATTTCGAGTTACAGTCTATGTTTTTGCTTTCTTTGGTTGATTCGGGTTCCACACATTCGTACATTTTGAGTGAGCATGCACGAAAGTTAGATATACCTGTTGAGATATTAGATGTAGGTATGCATGTGGCTAGTTTTTTTGGTGAGACAGTTGTGGTTAGACGTATGTATAGGAGATGTCCACTGAAGATTCAGGGTCATGTGTTCTCTGTTGATATGATGGAACTTTCTTTTTATGGTTTTGATATTATTTTGGGTATGGACTTGTTAGTTGAGCACTTGAGATTTGTTTTGCAGAGATTGTTGAGCAATCAGTTGTATGCGAAGCTTAATAAATGTGAGTTCTGGATTCGAGAAGTTGTATTTCTTGGCCATGTTGTTTCGGCCGAAGGTATCCGTGTTGATCCATCGAAGATTGAGGCCATTGTTGAGTGGAAACAACCTAAGTCTGTGACCGAGATTAGGAGTTTCCTAGGATTAGCCGGTTACTATAGGAGGTTTGTTGATGGTTTCTCTAGGGTAGCCGCTCCTTTGACTAATTGTTGCAAAAAGGAGTTAAGTTTGAATGGTCAGATGCAAGACAAAAGGCCTTTGAGAAATTGAAAGAAGCTTTGACAAATGCTCCAGTATTAGTGCAACCTGTTTCAGGTAAGGAATTTGTGATTTATAGTGATACTTGCTACGTAGGTTTAGGATGTGTTTTGATGCAAGAAAGAAGAGTTGTTGCTTATGCTTCTAGACAATTGAAGATTCATGAGAAGAACTATCCTACTCACGATATAGAGTTAGCCGCGGTTGTTTTTGCATTGAAGATTTGGCGTCATTACTTGTATGGTGAGAAGTGTATAGTTTACACCGATCATAAGAGTTTGAAGTATTTGATGACACATAAAGAGTTGAACTTGAGACAAAGAAGATGGCTTGAGTTGCTAAAAGATTATGATTTGACCATTGAGTACCATCCGGGTAAGGCAAACGTAGTAACCGATGCTTTGAGTAGAGAAGTGGCCGTTGAGTTGAGAGCTATTTTTGCTAGGTTGAGTGTGTCCGATGATGGTGGTTTGGTCACCGAGTTGCAAGTGAAGCCTTCTTTGATTCAGTTGATTAGAGAGAAGCAGTTGCAAGATGTGACTTTAGTTCCTCATGTTCAGGACATAGCCGAAGGAAGACCGACCGAGTATAGTTTCAGTGGTGAGAGCTTGTTGTGCTTTAGAGATAGAATTGTTGTACCAGAAGATGTTGAGTTGAGACGCCAGATTCTGAGTGAAGCACATTCGAGCCCCTTTTCTATGCATTCGGGTAGCACCAAGATGTATCGTGACTTGAAGAATGATTACTTCTGGGTTGGTTTGAAGAAAGATGTAGCCGAGTATGTGAGCCATTGTATGGTTTGTCAGAGAGTGAAGGCAGAACATCAGGTTCCTTCAGGTTTGTTACAGCCTTTGAAGATTCCGGAATGGAAATGGGAGAGGATCACCATGGATTTTGTGTCGGGGTTGCCTTTGTCTCCTTCGAAGAAGAATTCTGTTTGGGTGATTGTGGATAGGTTCACTAAGTGTGCTCACTTCTTAGCAGTGAACACTACAAATTCCTTAGACAAGTTGGCAAACTTGTACATCCGTGAGATTGTGAGACTTCATGGAGTTCCGAAGTTTATTGTTTTAGATAGGGATCCTAGATTTACTTCGAGATTCCGGGGTTGCTTGGATAGTGCTCTAGGTAGCCGTTTGCATTTCAGCACGTCTTATCATCCGCAGTCCGATGGGCAGTCAGAGCGAGTGATACAGATTCTAGAGGATACGCTTCGTTGTTGTGTGATTGACTTCCAGGGTTCTTAGGAGAAGCACTTACCGTTAATTGGGTTTGCTTACGACAACAGTTATCAGTCTAGTATTCAGATGGCTCCCTATGAGGCTTTGTATGGTAGACGATGTAGGACTCCGATTTGTTGGGCTGAAACATGTCAGAGGTTGTTACCTATGCCGGATTTGCTTAAGGGGACTACCGACAAGGTGAAGTTGATTTGTGACCGTTTGAAAGCAGCTTCCGATCGTCAGAAGTCTTATGCGGATTTGAGGAGGAAAGAGATTGAGTACTCCGTGGGTGAGAAAGTGTTTCTGAAAGTGTCTCCGTGGAAGAAGGTAATGAGATTTGGCCGGAAGGGCAAGTTGAGTCCGAGGTTCATTGGTCCGTATGAGATAGTTGAGCAGATTGGGCCTGTAGCTTACCGTTTGAGGTTACCTTCTGAGTTGGAGAAGATCAATGATGTTTTTCATGTGTCTATGCTTAGGAGATATAGATCGGATCCTTCTCATGTTATGCCCGTAGAGGAGATAGAGTTGAATCCGAACTTGTCGTATAATGAAGATCCTAGTGAGATACTGTCTTCTGATAGCAAGGTGTTGCGTGGTAAGACCATAGAGTTGGTCAAGGTGTTGTGGAGACATAGAGGTGTGGAAGAGGCCACGTGGGAGAGGAAAGCGGATATGGTTGAGCAGTTTCCGTATTTGTTTCCATCAGGTAATTTCGGGGACGAAATTTCCTTAAGTGGGGGAGAGTTGTAACACCCGGGTTTAGGGGTTGGGTGAAAATAATATTTTAATATTATTTGGGCTCGGTTTTATAATTTAAATAACGTTTCGGGTTTTGTTTTCAAATTAATTAATTGTGTTAACCATGTTTTGGGATTAAATCACAAATAGCCATGGATTTCCCTTTCTTGTGAATATCTCATTTCATTAAGGGCAAAATAGTCTTTGGGCCTTTAAACTAAAACAAAATAAAACACCCCATTTTACTATTCATTGTCTTCTTCAAAATCATCTAACGTTGGAAGAGCTCTCTCAACCTCTCTACTATTCCATTTCATCTCTTCTCCATTTCAACTCGTTTTTGAAAGGTAACACCATTTTTGACTTCTCCTCAACTCCCTCTCTTTAAAAGTACAATTTGTTTTTATTTTCGTTAAAGTTTTAGAAATGGAGATTTCAAAAGTTTTGATTAAAAATGGAAACTTTATGTTGTTAAGCTTAATGTTTTGATTTAATATGGTTAGTTATGAAGTCTAGGAGCTAAATGGTACCACATATGTGAATTTTGAATGGTTTTAAACAAATTCCCGAAATTGGGTTTAAAGAGGGGTTTTGGAGGGTTTTGGGTGAGTTTTGGGGGTTGTTTTAGGTGGGAATTGATAGGCCATTGGTAGTACTATGGTTGGGGGTTGATTTGGGATCATTTGTGGGTGTCAAAGTTGTTGGAAACATGGATTTTGGAAGAGGTTTTGGGGCTGCCCGAGTTTGGTTAAATGTGAGATTGTTCATGGCTTGAAACTTTGTAAATTGTATTTGAATTGTGTTCCGGGTTGGTATTTCAATGTTTGGGCTGATTTGAGGTTATTTGAATTGTATTGAGGTTGTTTAGAAGCAAGAACTTGGGTCGGTGAAGCATCGAGAGGAAATCCGGAAGCTTGAGAGTGGTTGCTTGCTTGGCTTGGAGCTTGGAAGCTTAGGTGAGTGGTTAATGTTTTAAAGTGGTTTTAAATGGTTGGTTCGAGCATGTGGACTAGGTCGGGCTTGGTAGACCCACCTAAAGTTAGGATTGGGGTGGTAGCCTAATCCTAAAATTAAACTAGAGCCATTGGTTGAACTTGTATTTGATGTTTATGCCTCGTGTTAATTGTGACATGATTGTTTATGTATAATGTGTTATACATGTGAGATGAGGCATGATTTGTGATGCTTAAGGCATGCATGGAAATGGTTCATGATTGTAATCATGGTGAGTACGTGCTAAGCACAAAATTGATTGAAATGAATAATGTGGAATGAGTTAAATGTTGGCACTAGTATGCTTGAGTACAAATGACCGATCATTTGGATGTTAGTGTGCACACATGAGTCTAAATTCGTGTGTGGCCTTGGTGGCGTTGAGTCACCAATGAGGAGTACGGGTTTGCCCGGAAACTGTTTCAGATATTAGTCGATGATGAGTGGAATCCCATCGACGGGGCGTGAGGATTAATGGAATCCCCTCCGCGAGACCGGTGATGAGTGTAATCCCACCGTGAGGAAAAGTGGTTGTTGGATGTGAGTTCCAACGGGTTTATCCGCGTATTCGGGTCATAGCTAGGTGCCAATGTTGATTGATACGTGTATCAATGTGTTGTGAAATGTGATCTCTATTTGAATGTTTATATGTGATTACATATGTTATGAAATAGAGCTTTATGAGCATGGCATATAATTGGATATTGCTCATGCATCTTTAACTTTTGGCTCTTGAGGATCAATGGTATAACCATGCATTTACCTTGGTTGAGATCGTGCTTGGACCCTGCATTGTCGAGGTTTGTTTTTAAGGAGCTTACCCTCACTAAGCTTATTGCTTACGCTCTCTCTTTGTTCGACAATGCAGATCCTTAGTTCGTGGGTTGCTTGCGCAAGTGGAGGGCCTCCAAGTGTAGTTGTTGGCTTTGAGTACATCAAGTATGAGCTTTTAATGTTTGAACATGTAATAGCTAAGCAATGGGATTTGTGTTATTTTGATGGATATTGTTGGTTGTTTAGGAGCTTGTTTAGACTCCATGCTTATGTTGCTTTTGTGTGGCTTGTCGATGCCATGTTTGGTTTGTAAACCGTATCTAAATTGCTTACCATGTGTGTGTTGGTCAAGTGCCTTATGAGGATACTTATGTGTATGGTTGTTGAAGCATGAACCCTTGAATGCTTGTATGCCATCTTTTAATCAATGCATGATTTCCTTAATGAATGTTGTTTGTTCTTGTTGAGTGCTTTGTATGATTAGATCATGGTTAATAAATGTCCAATGAATGCTTGTTTGAGTCTAGGAAGGTCTTAAATCGCATCTAGGTTCGAGTCTTGTATGTTTTTGCTGAATTTAGGAGACTTGCAGTACAGGGCGTATCGGTACGCCTAAGGGCCGTATCGATACGGTCTTGCCTCCAGGACTCAAGTTTGGCTGGGAGTATCGATACGCGAGGGTGTATCTATACAGTTTTTGCTCACTGGAATTCTGAGATTTTGGTGAGTTATTACCGTATCGGTACGATGTGTTAGCGTATCGGTACAGGTTTATCTCGTTGACCACGAGATGTTGACTGGAAAGGACGTATCGATACGCTCAAGGGCTGTATCGATACGGTCTTCCTGTGTTGACCCTTGAGTGTTGACTTTGGTCAAGGCGTATCGATACCCTCGACAAGTGTATCGATAAGGCCTGCTTAATTACAGAAAGTGGGCTGTTTTATGAATGATGTCTTGAATGGTCGATCTTTGTATTGCTCTTGTTTCCGCTGACATGTTTCACATAGGTAATGGTAATGCATTTAGATAAGATTAATAAAAGAAATTTTTAGGGTTGCTAACCGAGGGGGAACCTTAACGGGTTTCGCTTCGGTTTTCCCCGTGTGACCCACTCGGACCGGTCAAGCGTCCGGACCGGGACGAGGGGGTTACAAAACAGATTCGACTTGAAACAGAATGCATTGAATCAAGTAACAATTTCTTATGCTTCTCATGCTTTAACATGCAATGCTTAGTAACAGTACACCTAGAGATGTCCTTGACATTAGAATTAAGATAACTAAGCAAAATCCTAAGTTTATCATGCTCAACCATGCCTAATGCATAACCATGACAAAGAATAGCTTCCGCAAACAAATCACAGTAAGTTTTCTGATCAAAAGAACTTCCTAAACAACTACTGGGATTAGATACAAGGAAGTCCTTGTAAGCTTGGCATTTTCCAGTATGTCTTTTAGGGTTAGAGGTACCAATATAAGAATCAGCTTTATACCTTTTTGTTTTGCAATACTTACATTCAGCAAAAAGACCATCTTGCTCCTTAACGAAGCAATAATGATCCTAAACAGGAGAAGTTCTTCTCCCAAACTCTGTTGATGAAGCTGTTGAAGCCCTCCTTCTAGAGGAAGGAACAAATGTAGAGGCTTGGTCATTTTCATTCGCTTCAAACAAAACATAAACAAAATGAATTAGTGATTGATCAAATAATAACCCTAAACTTCTGAAAATAAAAAAGACAAAGGAGTATACCTCTTTGAACGGGAAACTCCAACTCATTGGAAATATCATCCATAGGCATAGTTGTGCTAAATGAAGAAAATAGAACACTATAAAATCCCAGAAACGAAACAAACAACAAAAAATACAATCATAGAATGCATATCAAAGAATCCAGAAACATTAAGACAAACACATAAACATAAATATATACATAACTTAAGCAGAAACATTAAGACATATACATAACACAATTCAAAACAAAGCAAAACACTAAACCAGATAAACAAAGTGGTTTCAGTTTAATCTTTGTACATGGCGTTGTTTACACCAAACCACATGGTCCTTTAAAAACCCCCTTTGGCACCAGTAGCCCCGTAGGTCTGGTAGTCCAGCCTAAACAATCGGATTAAACCAAGGAAACCCTAGCATGCATACTAAAACAACAACACATAAACAGAAACTTTAAAACATATACATAACAAAATCCAGAAACATTAAGACAAACACATAAACATAAATATATCCATAACTTAAGCAGAAACATTAAGACATACATAACAAAATCCAGAGCAAAGCAAAACACTAAACCAAACAAACAAAGTGGTTTCAGTTTAATCCTTGTACATGGCGTTGTTTACACCAAACCACAGGGTCCTTTAAAAACCCCTTTTGGCACCAATAGCCCCGCAGGTCTGGTAGTCCAGCCTAAACACTCGGATTAAACCAAGGAAACCCTAACATGCATACTTAAACAACATCACATAAACAGAAACTTTAAAACATATAAATAACAAAATCCAGAAACATTAAGACAAACATATAAACATAAATATATACATAACATAAGCAGAAACATTAAGTCATACATAACAAAATCCAGAACAAAGCAAAACACTAAACCAGACAAACAAAGTGGTTTCAGTTTAATCCTTTTACATGGCGTTGTTTACACCAAACCACAGGGTCCTTTAAATACCCCCTTTGGCAGCAGTAGCCTCGCAGGTCTGGTAGTCCAGCCTAAATACTCGGATTAAACCAAGGAAACCCTAGCATGCATACTAAACCAACAACACATAAACAGAAACCAAATGAAAAGACAAACAAAGTAGACAATCAACCAAAAGAAAAGGTAAACAGAAATATACCAACAACCAGAAATTAGGGTTTTTAGAAATATACCAACAACTGGAAAGGCAGAGAAGATCAGCTCCCAGAAATAAAAACATGCATATTAAACAGAAACAATGTTAGCATAAATCACAATATAAAAATAAAAAATAAAAAAGAACAGATATGAGAAAATAACTTACCAAATCTGAGCGATGAGAAGATTAAAAGATGATGAAAGGAGATTAGGGTTTTTAGAAAGAATATGAAACGATTTAAGGAAATTAGGGCTTTTAGGGTTCTTAGAAGTCAGAAGAAGGAGAAGGGATATTAGGGTTTTCAGAAGTCAGAAAGATGAAGAAAGGAAATTAGGGTTTTTAGAAGAAGATGGAGAAAGGATATTAGGGTTTTCTGAAGAAGATGAAAAGATTTTTGAATACGAATCGATTTTGGGGATAAGTGTTTAGGGTTAATGGAATATGGTTGAGGGATTAGGGATTATGGTTTAGGGTATATGGATTAGGGTATCGACCGATTTAGGGTTTAGGGTAAAACATATTTAATTTGGAAATTAGGGTTTTGAAGGATTGAAAAGGGGAAAGTGGAAGAACATGATGATGTTCTTGAGAAAAAGTTTGGTTTTGATCGAGAGGAAATAAGTTTAGACTGAAGTAGAATGTGTGTATAGGATCTGGAATGATTTTGGGGAAGAACAATGAAGAACTTGATGAAAAAGTTTGGTTTTGATCGAGAGAAAACATGTTTAGCTTGAAGTAGGATGTTTGTATATGACCTGGTATGATTTTGGGGAAGAACAATGAAGAATTTGGTGAAAAACCAAGGTTTTGATCGAGAATAGATAGTAAATTTGGGAGAAATTGAGGAGAAATTTCGGAAGAGTAACGCTAGGGTAAAAATGGTGTAAAGTGGCTGGGGTGAGGGTTTATTTATAGGGGTGAGCCGGGTTAAAAACATCCGCGTGTTTTTTAACGGGTTGCCCGCTTTATACCGGTCTTGCTCCGCAAGCACGCATACTTTCAATTGTTTCAATTTGGTCCTGATTTTTGTGAAATTCAGTATAAAAGTTTATTTTATATCCGATTTGGTCCTTATTTCAGTTTTAAGGTTTATGGATGGGTTTTAATTTAGGGGTTAGGGTTATAATTTAGGGGTTAGGGTTTTAATTTAGGGCTTAGGTTTAAGGTTTAGTGCTATTGTTCCAATTAGTGTTTGAATTTTAGGGTTTAAGGTTTTAATATTTATGGTTTAGGGTTTTAAGTTAAAGGTTTAGAGTTTAAGGTTATTAATTTAGGGTTAGGAAGCCTTTTTATTTAGGGTTCATAGTTTTGACTTTTGAATTTATATATCAATCCCTAACCCTTAATCAATAAATCTTAAACCATAAACATTAAACCCTAAACCCTAAAACCTTCACACAAAACAATAAACCCTAAAACCATACAGTCGAAATTCTAACCCTAACCCATAAACCATAAACAATGATGATAACTATCAAACCCTAAATTATAAAACCTCGAATATAACCCTAACTCTAAAATAATAAACCCTAAACATTATAATCTGAACCATAAACCCTCGAATATAAACCCTAACTATTAAATCATAAGCCATACACCATAAACCCTTAAACTATAAACCCTAAACAATAATGATAACTTGTAAACCCTAATACAACACCCTAAACACTCGAATATAAACGTTAACTCTCAAACCCTAAACCCTTAAACCCTCAAATATGAATCATAAACCCTTGAATGTAAACCCTAACTCTAAAACCATAAACCCTAAACCATAACCATTAAACCCTAAACTATAAACCGTGAACAATAATGATAACTCATAAAGCCTAATACAGAACCCTAAACCCTAAACAATTGAATATCAACCCAAAACCCAAAACATTAAACCCTTAAACTCTAAACCATAAACAATAATGATAACTCATAATCCAAATGTAACACCCTAAACCCTAAACCATCGAATATAAACACTAAGTCTAAAACCCTAAACCCTAAACCATAACATTTAAACCTTAAACTATAAACCATGAACAATAATGACAACGCATAAAGCCTAATTCAAAACCCTTAACACTCGAATATGAACCATAAACCATAAACCATAATCCCTAAACCATAAACCATTAACCCTAAACATTAAACCCTTAAACTCTAAACCATAAACAATAATGATAACTCATAATCCTAACATAACACCCTAAACCCTAACCCATCGAATATAAACACTAACTCTCAAACCCTAAACCTTAAACCCCTAAACCATAAACCATAGCCCTTAAACCCTAAATAATAAGCCATGAACAATAATGATAACTCATAAGTCATAAAGCCTAATGCAGATCCCTAGACCCTAAACACTCAAATATGAACCCTAAATCCTAAACCCTACACCATGAACAATAATGATAGCTCATAAACCTTATACAGAACCCTAAACACTCGAATATAAACCCAAAAACCCTTAACACTAACCTATTAAACCCTAAACCATGAATCCAGAAACAATAATGATAAGTTATAATTCATAAACCCTAAACCCTAAACCCTAAACATTAAACCCTTAAACTCTAAACCATAAACAATAATGATAACTCGTAATCCTAATACAACACCATAAACCCTAAACCATCAAATATAAACATTAACTCTCAAACCTTAAACCCTAAACCCTAATAATAACCCATAAAGCCTAATGCAGAACCCTAAACCCTAAACACTCAAATATGAACCATAAACCCTAAAGCCCTAAACCATAGACTCTAATCCATAAACAGTAATGATAACTCATAAACCCTAATGCAACACCCTAAACCATAAACCCTAGAACATTAAACCCTAAACATTAAATCATTCAACTCTAAACCATAAACAATAATGATAGCTCGTAATCCTAACGCAACACCCTAAACCATCAAATATAAACACTAACTCTCAAACACTAAACCCTAAACCTTAAATCCTAAACCATAACAATGATGATAACTCATGAACCCTAATGCAACACCCTAAACCATAAACAATAATGGTAACTCATAAACCCTAATGCAACACCCTAAACCCTAAACACTCTAATATGAACCATAAACCCTCGAATATAAACCATAACTCTTAAATCATAAACCCTACACCCTAAACCCTAAACCCTTAAGCTCTAAACCATAAACAATAATGATAACTACTAAACCCTAATGCAACACCCTAAACCCTCGGATATAAACTCTAACTCTCAAACCTTAAACAATAAACCCTAAACCCTAAACCTTAAATAATAATGATAACTCATAAACCATAATGCAACACCCTAAACACTCTAATATGAACTTATAATATAACATATAAATATATACATATATATTATATGTATTCGTACATAATAATTAATATAACATATTATATATATATATATATATTAAAACTTATAATATAACATATAAATATAATTAATATAACATATAATACATATATATACATATATTTTATATGTATACGTACATAATAATTAATATACCATATAATACATATATATATATTTATTAAAACTTATAATATAACATATAAATATAGTTAATATATATATATATTAAAACTTATAAGTTATATAAGGTATATATAATATAATAATAAATAATAATTATTAATAGTTTGGGGCTTTGGCCTTTGGGCTCATATCCACCACCCATTCATTTTAGATGGGCTAAATATTTTGTAGCCCTTTAAATTTTAGATATTTTTTATTTAAGTCTTTTAACTTTTAGTTCAATTCAATTAAGTCCTTAAAACTTTATTTTTAGTCCAAATTGACTCTTATTTATTATTTGTTGTTCATTATAGTCTCTAAACTTTGTTTTTACTCGAAATTGACCATATTTCAAGTTTTTAATTTATTTTATTATTTTAAATATGAATCATTTATGATATGTTTATTTATTTCTAGTGCCAAATTTTTATTTTTAATGTGATTCCATGAAAGACGTTAAATAATTAACTCGAAATAAATATCGACTACTTGTAGAATTGTATCGAACTAAAAAATAATACGAATTCAAAACCCGAATTAACCCGACTTGAAATGAAACCGACCTCAAATTACCCGACCTAAAATGAACCCGACCTGAAATGAACCTGGACTGAAATGAACCCGACCTGAAGTCTACCCGAGCCCGAATTAACCTGTCAATTACCTGGTTCGGACCCGATCTGTTTGAACCCGACCTGAAAATGGACCCGACCTGCTACTGACCCGCACCCGACCCGAGTCGAGTCAATTTTTTTGACCTGAATTGACATGTATCTGATTTGACTCGACCTGAAACCCATCCGATTATCTGATTTTACAACCCTACCTGAAATGATGGTTTTTTGCATAGTTTGGGTTCGGGTTTGATTTGAAATTTATTACTTAAATTTTGATTAAAATTTATTATAAAATTTGAGTTCAACTCAAAGTTACATATTCAAAATGTAATTTGAATTTGTTTTCATTTGCATTTTTTTTTAATTTAAAGAACGTTTGGATTTAATAGTTCGTTTTAAGTGTAGGGTAGTAATTTAAATTAAAAATATGAAAATATTTTATATACAAAAAATTGATTAAACTCGTTGGCGGCTTCAATCGACTATTATATTACCCAAACTCATATAATTCAATAAATCAATTACGTAAATTCAAACTTAGTTTTACATCATCGAAATCAAATTCGGATTTCTTTGGAATTGAATTGAAATAAGTTAAAAGTACATAATCACGTTTACTATGTATATGAAACATATGGTTAGAACTCAATAAGTGGTCTCAGTAGAAAAATGGATAATGTTCATCCTAAGGGACTCCGGTTCAATTAATTTGTCTACAAGAAGTGTATGTATTATTAAAAGATTAAAAATATATATGAACATATATTACATTATAAACACTAATATACTATTAAAAAAACATATGGTTATGGTGGTCTATTAATAGTGGATTTCTAGGGTTCCCATTACCTACAAACAAGTGGCTAGCGGTTTCTTTTTCCTTTTTTTTATGTTGTATTTGGTCAGAGTCGTTAATTTTGACTAGAACTTGGAAATTTTAACTTGTTAATTTGATTTGATTGTAAAAACTTAATCGATAAAGTTATTCGACTAAAATTTGAAATTAACCCAATTCGATACTGATCTAAACTAAAACTAACCCTATTTGAAACTAATCCAAATCCAACATTGATTCAAACTCAAACTCAATTGACCCAACTTTAAATTAAGTACTTATAAAATATAATTAAATTTATAAGTTATAATTTTTTTAGCTCAGACAATAATTATTTCATTATAACAAAATGCTAAATAACAATACCATTACAAGGAATATCAAAGCATAAAATTTCATTAACTAACGAGTGTTGGGTGCATTGATAAAACATATTGCGCTCTCAAGCAGAGGACGTGAGTTTGAACCTTGGAGACTACATTATTGGGAGGAGCATCCTCGCACCCCTAACATGAACCGTAAGACGGACATTAGGGGTGTTCATTGTCGGATATCGGATCGAATCCGATTTTTTTGGATATCCGATATAGTGATCCATATCTGATTCGGAAAAAATCGGATATCCGGCTATTCGGATATTGGCTATTCGGATATCCGATTATCCAAAAATATAGTTTGATTTAAATATTTATTTCGAATTTGAAGGCTGTATTTATGAAAATTTTGAAATTTCAAATGTAACAAACAACAAATTGCTAAATATAACAAGATTGACATCTATGAAAATTTTGGTTTTTCTAATTTTCGGATATAACAAGCATCAAATTGTTAAATATAACAAGATTAATATTCATGAAATTTTGGATTTTTCGAGTTTTCGGATTTTTGGATAATCCAAAAATTAAAATGTTGTGATCCGTATTCGATCCAGAAAATTTAAAATCGGATCAGATATCCGATCCGAAAATAAAAATTGGATCGAATATTTGAATTTTCGGATCGGATCAATGGCTAATCTGATCGAATCAGTTGGATTGAATATTTTTTAACACTGCTAACGGACATGCATATAACAAAAAAACATACAACTATAGTTATCATTTTTAGTAGGCATAAAGTCAAAATTAGCCCCCCAACGTTTGAACGTTCGATCAATTTGGTCCTATTATATTTTTTGGAGCATTTTATCCCCTGACATTTTAATTTTTGGTCAAAATAGTCCTATTTAGATGAAAATCATTAGTTGACTAGCGGTCATTTTTTTTGTTTATTAGGCGCGTCTATGTGGACTGGATTGTTGACATGGCATGTACATGTGTAATTACGTGATGATGTGACATTAAAAATTATTTTTAGAATTAATTATAACCAATCAGATGATGACACGCGGCTTTGTGTATGGAGGGCACATCACCTAACCACAAAGCTAAGCTGCTATTTTGGAATTCATTTACCACGTGGTAAATGTATTTCCACTAAATACATGTTCAAATTTTGTATTTTTCCTTCGTCTTTAAACTAGTCGAATAATGTCACATGTTATCATCTGATTGATTATAATTAATTCATATAAAATATTTATAATTATTTTTAATGTCACGTAATCATCTAATTACATATGAACATACCATGTTAGAAATCCAGTCCACATGGACACACATAGTTAGCAAAAAATAGTTGATCGTTAGTCAACTAATGGTTTTCATCCAAATATGGTTGTTTTAACTAAAAATTTAAATTTTAAGAGCTTAAATTCCAAAAACTAAAATAGAGGTCAAAATAATTAGACGATCCAGCGTTACGGATAACTTTTGCTTTATGCCTTTTTATTAACATAATGCATGCGATTTCATTTTTATTATCATTAAATTTATAAGTTATAAATTGGAATTACATGCAATTTCAACTTGCATATTTTCAAGAGTAGAGAAATTTGATCAAATTGTGCTCAATTCAATTTTTTTTATCAGCACATATGATTTTATTAAAGGAATTGTCTCAATTTAATTAGTTGAATAAAGTGTAATTGACATTTTTCACTCTTGATATTAAGTTTTTGGTTAATTTTAAAATATAGATAATATATTTATAATTAGGAATTAAGGACTTATAGTTTAGGGTTGTAAACGAACATAACGTTCAACGGGAAATTCGTTTATTTATTAAACGAACAAACATGAACAAGATGTTATGTTCGTTTAATTAAATGAACGAACACGAAAAATACCTCATTCGTTCATTTACGTTCGTGAATTGTAACACCCTCAACCCGGATGTCACAATTGGGCCTCAAGCCCAACCCAAAAACCATAAAATTCTCAAACTGGGTTTAGCCCAAATAAAATTATTTTCAAAAACATTCAAAGTCAACATTTGAAAATATAGATAAATAATTAAAACGATACAAACGAGCTCCAATTTAGATTTAAAACATTTGAACATTCGGTTTAATTAATACAATTCAAAATAATAAGAGTTACAGACTCCACCACGTAAGGTTCTATGAATACATAGCCCACTAAACACAAGTACCATACTCTAAAAACCTCCACATGCTAGAATCTCGTACTGATAACGCTCCTTAAACCAATTATCCGATGATCAATCTACGCACGAAAAGAACGATTCCGAGCTCTAAGCTTACAAAGCTCAGTGGTACACATCTTCTCTACTATAATTCATGCTAATCATAAACATAAGTATGCAAGCTAGTACGAGCAATAAGGAGAGATAAATAAACATGTGGTGCTACTACTAGTCGCCTAAACACATGCTATCATCATAGCAATCATCGTATATGGCCCACAAGGACCAACCATACTCGAGATCTCACCAGATCATCCAAGCTAAAACACACAAAGCCATAACCACAAACCTAGAGTGAGACCCGGTACCACACAGCTTAGGGAACGTACACTCTGAGTGAGGCCCGGTTCCACACAGTGTAATCACTAATTTTGTCCGGGGTGTTAACCCGTTTTTATATTTTACAACAATGGGCTTCACTTACTTATCTTAACTATATAGTATGATTAAAAAGGCTAAAACAAAGAAAAATATTATTAGTAATATATATATATATATGTATGTATGTATGTATGTATGTATGTATGTATGTATGTATGTATGTATGTATGTATGTATGTATGTATGTATGTATGTATGTATGTATGTATGTATGTATGTATGTATGTATGTATGTATGTATGTATGATACTATTAATTATTATGTGTGATTATTGTTATTACCCATTTGAAAAAAAGTAAATATTATTAATATATCATAGTATATCCCTTATGTTAATATTACTGTCTATTATTATTGTTATTATTATTATTATTTTCATTATTATTAATAGTATTACAAACTAATTCGAAAGCCTAAAAAACAGTTAAAATAAAAGGTTTGCCCAATATATATATGAAGGTTAATAATAAAAATAAGCCCAAGTTTATTTAATAAAAGAGTCCATTTACAGAACGTTTAAAAGCCCCCCAAAAAACTACATATGATATGGCCCAACCTATTAACCCTAACCTTAATCTGATGTTTTGTCTTTACGCACCTCATCCTTCACCGTCATATCTAATCTAGATCCGAAGGTCCAGATCATGCTGCGGATGGAAACCCTAGGAGCTCCTCAAACCCTTTAACGTCGCATCTATCTGAGCCGTTGGATCGAAGCAATATTAGATGGCCCAGGATCGAGGCAGAGAACCTTCTAGATCTACCACGCGCCCACACGCGACCCATGGAATCACTTACACACGCGCTCAATCTGCGCGCACGACACTCCAGGTCCCTCACGCGCGCCTTTTTGAATCCCTCACCACCGTCCAGATCCTTCATTGACGGTTAGGATTGTCCCGCATTGTCCAGTCGGTCCCTTCCTCCTCTCTGGTCCCCCCTCTCCAACCGGCCTCACATGCAAAGAAACAAACGAAAATGTCAGAACCGTTAGGATGCACAACAAATTTCAGAGATGAATGAAAACAAACAATCAACAGCCAATAACATATTTTGTTCGAATTTCTTGTAATATGAAAATTTGTAATTTCGGGCTATAAAAAGTTGAAGAAAACATTGTAAACCCCTAAGGAAGAAACGAGGGAATATTTGGAGATCAATACAAAGAGAAAGTTCAGAGGTATATCGGTTCTTTTTAGTTTCGAAGCATATAAAAAAGGGAGATTAGGGTTTTTTTACCCCTGCTGTTTCATCTTCGCGAACCCCGTTTACCCCTTTCACCATCGATAAACCCTCCGGCCTCTCAAGGCTGTGCATGGTGAGTCGGTGAAGGTTGTAATCATAAAAAAGGGACCATTTTCAGTTTTCAAAACAAAAAAGAGGGATTTTTCGGTTCTGTTTTTGCGAAGTAAAAGGTTTTTTTGTTTCGGGTTTCGAAAGGTTTTGGAAAAGGAAGTTTTTTGAGTTTTAGGGTTTTTGCGAGTTCGCCAGCCATCGAATAGCGACGACCGGTGCAGCGGCGATCGAGAGAAATGAGAGAGGGAAGGGTTTCAGTAGAGTTTTCTCAAAATGACAAAAAGGGTTTAAAATGTTTTAAAATGCGTTTTATAATGTTTTAATAAATTAAAATTGGTTTAATTTGTTTTTAAGGACTTATGCCTCTTGTTATTTACACCCAAAAGCCATTCTATGTTTTTAAACTCCCTCCGCAGTCCCTCCATCTTTTCGAGAACTTTCATTTTCGCCCTTAATTTAATTGTAGCATGTTTTCCAATGGTTTAATACCCCTTTAGGTCCCTAGAGTCTGTTTCGAGTTCAATTTTAGTCCCTTTTTCCAATGTGGTGTTTTCCTATTTCTCATGCATTTTAATTTCCGCCTCACCTTTAAATTTCTTACATTTCAATCCTCTTTTATGATTTTGCCATATTGTTACATATATGTTTCTGTTTAGTGTATGTGATTGCCATGTTGATGTATGATTTGTGGTTGTTGTAGATGATAATATATGTTGCTTTGATTTTATTATGTTGGTAGTTATATTGTTATTGTTATAATATATAGTTTATATGTCCATAATATATAGTTTTATTATATATATGTGCTTGGTTTTAATGTGTGCATAGCCTAGTTTCTTTTGATTGCTCGGATGCGTATTTGTGACAATTTTTAATTGTCGTTCACGTGACTTTCAATACTCTAATTGCATGATAATTAATTTTAACCATAAAAAGGAGATACTTATTAATTCGCGTATTTGGGTTGTAATATCATAGCTTATTGGATATTCCCCGAATATTCGAATTAATTTGCATCGTCTAAAGGTAAATTCGTAAGTAATTAAAACGAGCAAGACCATGACATCATACTTTATCTGCTTACATCATGCATAAAGGTGACGTACGAGATCCGAACCCTAAACTAACACTGAAGCCACTAAGCACCATAGCAAGGAGCAATGCAGCACAGTCACATTAAGGAGTGGAAAGGAAATTAACAAAGAAGATAAGTTTGGGGGAAAAGAGAAGGAGGAATCTCAGCCCAACTTACCTCACGAAGAAGATAACTCACAAGACCCTCTAGTTGAAGAGAAGGGTGAGGAAGTCATAGAAAAAGAAACATCGGAGGAGGAGCCTGCTTTTGCTACAGCAAAAGATGCAACTCCACCAGTCCAGATAAATGAAGTTAGACCCCCACCTCCTTTTCCTCAACGACTCAAGAAGCAGAAAAAAGACCTTCAATTCCAGAAATTCGTAGATATCCTGGACAAATTACATATCAATGTCCCATTTCTGGAGGCCATTGATCAGATGCCAACATATGCCAAGTTCCTTAAGGATATAGTTACAAAAAAGAGGAAGGTCGAGAAGCATGAAACTGTCGCTATAGCAAAAGAATGTTATTCTATGTGGAGTAAGCTGCCACCTAAGAGGAAGGACCCATGTAGCTTTACTATCCCATGCTCTATTGGCGATAAGTTTGTTGGAAGAGCACTTTGCGATTTGGGATCAAATGTTAACTTGATGCCTAAGTCAATTTTTCGGAAACTGGGAATACAAGAGGCACAACCCACCAAGGTTGTGCTACAGCTAGCAGATCATTCTCATGTTCACCCAGAAGAAAGAATTGAAGATGTGGTAAAAGTGGACCGATTTATTTTTCCAGTCGACTTCTTAATCCTCGATTGTGAAGCTAACAACAACACACCCATTATCTTGGGTAGGCCATTTTTAGCCACCGGGCGAGCTTTAATCGATTGTGAGAAGGGTGAGTTCACGATGCGAGTGGCTGATCAAACGATCATGATCAATATTCATGACACCCTCAAGTATGCAGACAATCTGGGAGTTTGCCAATATATAGATGCTACAACACAGAATGTGACTGATGAGTTTTGTTGTAGCAATGAGATGCAAATGAAAGAGTTTGAAGCACTCTGCAAAGATGATGATTCAGATCTAGAAGAACTCTCAGGGGAACTGGAGCAGTCTAGTCGACTCGAAGCTAGACTAGGTACGCACTTTGAACCTCTTGATTTTTCAGAATTTGTACCTCCTAAGCCTTCCCTTGAGCATGCATCTACTCTAGAACTGAAACCTTTGCCATCACATCTTAAGTATGTTTACTTAGGGAGCAATGAAAATTTGCATGTGATAATCTCATCTAGTCTCACACCTAAGCATGAAAGTAGCTTAGTAAATATGTTGTTACAACATAAAAATGCGCTAGGGTGGACTATGGCTTATTTGAAGGGTGTAACCCTGCTATATGTATGCACAAAATTTTGCTTGATGATTGTCACAACAATTCTGTTGAGCCCCAAGGAAGATTAAACCCAATCATGAATAATGTGGTAATGAAAGAGATAATTAAGTGGCTTGATGCTGGAGTAATCTACCCGATATCCGATAGCTCCATGGGTCAGCCTAGTGCAATGTGTACCGAAGAAGGGAGGCATGACCGTGGTAAGCAACGAGGAGAATGAGCTATTGCCTATTAGAATCGTCAAGGGGTGGAGGATTTGCATGGACTATAGGAAGCTCAGCAAGGCAACCAAGAAGGACCATTTTCCCATCCTATTCATTGATCAGATGTTAGATCGACTAGCGGGCAAGGCATTCTACTGCTTCCTCGATGAGTATTCTGGGTACAATCAGATTGCTATAGCACCCAAAGACCAAGAGAAGACGACTTTCACATGCCCTTATGGAACTTATGCTTTCCGTAGAATGCCCTTTGGTCTCTGCAATGCCCCAACAACTTTTCAAAGATGTATGTTGGCTATCTTTTCATACATGGTCGAGGATTTTTTAGAAATTTTCGTGGATGACTTCTCGGTCTTCGGGGATGACTTCGAAACATGCTTGGGCAATCTCTCCAAGGTTCTAAAGAGGTGTGAGGAAGCTGACTTGGTGCTTAATTGGGAAAAATGCCATTTCATGGTAACGGAAGGAATGATCTTAGGCCATAAGATCTCGAAGCAAGGGATAGAAGTTGACAAAGCAAAGGTCGAGGTCATTGAAAAACTACCTCCCCCCACTACTGTCAAGGGAGTAAGAAGTTTCCTAGGGCATACTGGCTTCTATCGGAGATTCATCAAGGACTTTTTGAAGATCTCAAAGCTGCTATGCAATTTGCTATAGCAAAACCATCCATTTGTGTTTAACAAAGATTGCCATAGCGCATTTCAAGAACTAAAGGAGAAGTTTATCTCAGCACTGGTTGTCATTCCACCTGATTGGAACGAGCCATTTGAGCTAATGTGTGATGCAAGTGACTATGCCGTCGGTGTAGCACTTGGACAACGCCGAGGTAAACTTTTTCATGTTATTTATTATGCTAGTCGCACTTTGAATGATGCACAAATCAATTACACCACTACTGAAAAAGAATTACTTGCAGTAGTATTTGCCTTTGACAAGTTTAGGTCATACTTGATTGGCATTAAGGTTATAGTTCATACTGATCATTCAGCCATTAAGTACTTAGTGACTAAAAAGGATGCTAAGCCTAGACTTATTAGATTGATACTTTTGCTACAAGAATTTGATTTAGAAGTTAGAGATAGGAAAGGATGTGAGAACCAGGTAGCTGATCATCTATCTAGGCTAGAAAATGCTATCGCACAAGGTAATGAATATGAAATTAAGAAGGAATTCCCTAATGAGAAACTGTTGTCTGCTACGACAATTCTGTGGTATGCTGATATAGTTAATTATTTTGTTAGTGGTATTTTGCCTCCTGATTTATCTAGCCAGAGACTCAAGAAATTCAGACATGATGCATGTAGGGCGTGTAGGTGTTCCATTTTTGTAAGAGCACAAGTGCACACTTCTGTAAAGTTATAGTATAAAAGATGTCGAATCCCATGAGGATTGGACAACTTGTCTCGTCTTTGTAGTTCCTGCAAAATGGTAAAGTAAAACACAAGTGAATAGTTTGTTGAGATCGAAGAGTAAATAAAACACAAGTAAAAGGGAAAAGGTGAATTAGGTTGATAGAGCAGGCAGGGTTATGCTGCCACTTAGTGTGAAAACTGCATTGAATTAGGTATGAGTTATCCTTTGCTGCCACGATATGCTGCCTCGGCGGGTAGATGGGCGGCAAACTACGACCCTATCACGCGGCCGCAGCAGGTCACTACCATTGCAGGGGTGTGTATTGTCTCGGCAAGTGGAATGGAAAGACGTCCTGGCGGCAAGTCTGGCAGATACTCCAAGTCCGGCAAGATAGTCAACAGTGATCCCTCATATTTCAAGGTTAGGATGCTCGAGATTGATAACTTGAGGACTAGTGTGGAACCAAATCAATCAACTCGGTTAGAGATCCCTTTTAGCCGCTGAAACTTGTGGACTAGTGTGGAACCAAGTTAGTCATGCCTCCCGTTGTGACCGTACTTAACCCTTTCGTGAGCCTTGCACTTTCGTGCCTGAAAAATAGATTCTCAAACGACTGGCGTGGAAAGATTGAAAGAATGAAGAACAATGGATTAGTAAACTTGAAATATTTTATTGAAGAAATAACTCAAAAACCTAAAACAACCGTTTCACTCTAGTTACAACATAACACTAACCGAATGGAGAATTAGAACATGGTGGCAGAGAAGAGCACAAGAAAAGTCTATATAAATACTAGGATGATTTAAACTAGAAGTACAATGGGTATTTATAGACTCAAAACTAGGTCAAGTCCTCCTTGAAGTAGAAGTCCTCTAAAGTAGCTTTTCTTCTTTAATGTAGCTTTAAATGCTGACTTCTTTACTTGGAATTTGGACTCTTCCTCGTTTTCCTTAGCCCGCAAGTAAGCTTGGGAATTTCGCTTCGGTAGCCCTAGCTGCTGCTACAAATGTCGGAAAATCATGTGAACGTCGATGATAGAATCAAGAGTTTTAGCTCTACAAGTTGCGCTCCGGTTCTCCAAACTTCCATAGTCAGCTACCGCGGGCAGCAAGGTTGGCAGCAGCTTTACTCGGCAGGTGCTCGACAGCAACTTATCTTCAGCTGTAACTGCTTCGCTACAACTCATGGGTTTGCTTCTCAGCGTTGTATCCTTCATTCCTCTGCTCCCTCATTCAGATGTTAGTACCTACAAGCAAGAATACACTAGAACAATACCTCTTGTTCACCAAATGAATGATAAGTTATAAAAGTAAGGCAGAACAATGAAATACTGTAAAATGCTATGCATGAACCTAATTATGCCTAAAATGTGCTTAAAAACAGTAATAATAAGAGTTGAAAAGTGCATGAAATATAGGACTTTTGGACACTTTACACACCTCCAAACTCGAACTATTGCTTGTCCTCAAGAAATACAACCTAAAGTACTTGCTCTAATAATAGTCAGAAAGAAAAATATGTTGTTAACCTGATTTTCTGCCTCAAGGCCATGGCACCTATATATATAACTTAAGGAAGAGAAATAGTAAGAAAACAACTCAGAATTAAATTCCTAATTCATGTGTGATGTTTGCAAATCTGTAAGCAAGCTGAATATGCAGAATAAAAGATTAAAAAAAGATACTACTGTAATTTAAAGGTTGCTGCCGAGGCAACACAATTTCAATACATTATTAATTTTTAATCAAGGCAGTGAGGGCTTCAGCTTATCACAACTACTCTTCCAGGTCTGACGTTTTGATAGGAGCAAAGTACAGAACCCCGAACCCCTGGAGTAGAGTCATCCTGTGAAGGCTTTCATTCACTCATGCTAATTTGTCTGTCACTTTTATTCTTTCAGATTCATGGACTTTGATAGCAGCAAAGTGTCCTCGCACATGATTCTTTCTAAATCCTATTGCGGGCACTTCTAGGGTAACACAACACTTTTCTTTGTTTTTGATTTTGCTGCCTTTGATAGTTCTGCATTTTTCTGTTTCTTTTGCTTGCCTCGACGGCTTCCTGCAATTATTGTTAGAATTTTGCAAAGAAAACAAGCAGACAATGTTCATCAAATATTCTAACACATACAACAAGTAACAGAGATATTCAACATTTTCAGGCAGAAAAAAAAATCTAAGTCATATTTCATGCTTTTTCCTAATGTTAAGTTTAATTTTTAATTAGGTGCGAAAATAAAGTAATCGGTTACCCTATCATAGGAAAAGTCATAACAAATTTTCCTTTTCCGATTATTACCAAGGCAAGTACAATGCAACCTATATGGAACTAAGAATGCCTACAAATGATGCGAGAGCTATCCCCCCCCAAACTCGAGATGGGCATTGCCCTCAATGCACAAAACAGAAAGAAAAAAAGGAAAAAGAAAACATACATGTTAACATTAACAAAAATAAAATAAAGATAAATAAAAATAAAATAAAATAAAATAAAAGTTTGCTGAGGGTTAGGAGGAGGTTGGATTCTAGCTAGCTGAGGAGGAGGAGGATGTTCGGACGACGAAGCGACTTTTGGCAGATGCCTTTGTGGCGGTTCGAGCAGGAGAGGTCTTTACTTTCCGCGGCGGCTGGACTCTCTTTGGTGTCTATTGTGGCTCCTCTGGAGGCTCGGTAGGGGGAACAGCGAGAGATGTGTCGCTTCCTTCTGACTCTATCTCGAGATCCACGGGTTCTTCTGATATTATGTGCCGCTTCCTCTTCCTTGTTCCTTCCTCTATGGGTGCTGACAGAGGGATGAATGCCATTGGGATGGCTGTTGTTGCCGCTACTACTATTGTTTCCAGTTTCGACAGCGGCTGCTCAATATCCTTTGATGAGGAGGAGTCTATCATTGTATTGGCTGTGCAGGCTAGGGAGAGATTCAGCTGGTGCCTCTCAGGGGGATCTGCCACTATGTTTGATGGGGTGACAGCTGAGTGCTGCGGAGAATGCATAGGAGAGAGCATATGATGATCTGTCCGGCGAGCGGTGGCGGCAGGTGAAGTTCTTCGTGCTCTTGCTACTGCTGCAAGCTCATCAGGAAAGGGCGTCATGGTGGGCACGTCACTAGGGAATTTCTGCAGGAAATAAGTCACAAGGGCTTCTTGGGCCTCCCCCACGTAGTTCATGAAGGCCAACTGCTGTTGCTCTATCCGTTTTGTGTGTTCGAGGAGTATGTGGAGCAGCGGGAGAACCTCTATGTCTAGGGCAGCGTCAATACTGCCGGTGTGGCTGGTGTTTCAAACTGTGTGGCGGAGGGCTGACTGGGCGTTGCTGGTTCTTTCTCCACATCCTGGATCATTTGGATGCAAACCTTTTTGGTCCAGCCCTTCTTGGCAGTTGTGAACTCATCTGTGGGCTCTGCGGGGACTCAGAAATTGGTGCAGAGACCTGTGATGAGGGAAGGGAAGTACAACCTGCCTTTCTTCTTCTTGAAGTAGTTGTAGATTTTCGTGCAGATGATTTCCCTTACATTGATCGGCCGGTTCATTAAGATGTTGTGAATTAAGGCGAGGCGCGGCCGGTTAACTGTTGAGTTGTGGGATGTGGGCAGCATGTGCCTTTTCACGAACGTGTTCCATAGCATAGCCTCAGGTAGCAGGTGGCAGCGCTGGACAGATCCTACATGTTTGCCCCCTAGTCATGGTGTGTTGGGCTTGAATATTCTGGCCTTGATCTCCTCATAGTGGGTAGCCGTCAGTGACTGCCTCCATTCCTCGTGCGAGTTATCGTTCATATCAAGGCCATAATAGCTGTTGATGACATCAGGGTTGAGCTTGACCGCCTTTCTACGGACGTAGACGAATGGCTTGTCTGGGTAGGGCTGATATAGTAAAATTCCCTGACTATAGTGATGTTCACTATATCAGGCTGTTGAGCGAACATCTCCCATCCCTTGTAATGGATGGTTCGGAACAAGGGGGCTCTAGACCTCTGTCTCCCGTTTACTTCGTGTAATGGAAGCCTTGTTCCTCCCAGATGGTCTGCTTGGAAAATTGTGCTCTATGTCTCTCTTCGTCTGTCTTGAAGCAGAACCTGCTGTAGGTGGGTTTTTGGGTTGATGTTGAAGTCATGTGCTCGGTTGTATTTTAACTGAAACTAGAAAGGAAATATTATGAGAGAGTAGAAGAATAAGGTAGAAACTAGCAAAAAGATGGAAGTGAAGTAAAATGAAATGAGTGAGGGGTTTATATAGAAGCTTCCGAGAAGTGACAGGGCAGCATTAAATGATCAACAGCCTGATTTCCTCGTGCACGTCATAGACTTTTCTACCTGTTATTTTCGGAGCCGTTGGCAGCTAACTAGCCGTTACACTTTACTGCGCTGGCTGCTGACTCGGTAGGATGGTTGGCGGGCTTTTTGCTGGTCTTCCCCTGTACTCCCGCTCTTTTATTTTTTATCCTAAAAGAAAAAATAAAAATGATAAAATATTGAAAATTAATCTAATCCTAAAACAAAATAAACTTCAATCCTAATGCGTAAAAATACAAATAAGGAAATTAAAATAAAAATTAAGTTATGTTGGGAGTGTATTTGGGTGCATCTCCCATACATAACCACTTCCAAAGGTTGCAGCACATTCATCCTTATGCTTTGATCTTCTACCCTCATTGTAAGTTCCCCGAGTTCCACATCTATCAGCGTTCTTCCCGTGGCCAAGAAGGGTCACTCGAGAATGATGGGGGCTTTCTCATCGGCCTCACAATCCAAGATGAGGAAATCGGCCAGAAGAATTAGGCTACCCACTTTAACCAGTATGTCCTTAATCTTTCCCTCCGGTTGCATGAATGAGTGATCGACAAGTTTAAGCATTACGGAGGTTGGTTTTGCAGGTCCAATACCTAGTTTGTCGAAGACGGCTTTAGGCATCAGGTTTATACTGGCTCCCAAATCACACAAGGCCCTGCTCTCGTGCTTGCTGCCCAGCCTGCATGGTATAACAAAGCTACCCGGACCTGTCTGCTTGGGCGGCAGCTTGTTATGCAGCATAGCTATGCATTCTTCAGTGACGACCACCGTTTCGAATTCCCCTGTCCTTCTTTTCTTAGAAACTATATCTCTGAGATACTTGGCGTAATTGAGCATGTTTTGTATAGCTTTTATCAGAGGTATGTTAATGTGCACCTGTTTCAGAATGTCTAAAAATTTTCTGAATTGGTGCTCTTGCTACTACTGTTTGAGCTTTTGGGGGAACGGAGCTAGCAGCCGAATGTCCTCTATTTGCTCCTTGCTTGGGGGCTTAGTTCGGGGAGGATCATCCTTGTCAGGGCTGGTTTCATGTTCTGCTGCTGGAGCGGCTGGAGTCGGTGTTGCTGCTGGGGCGGCTAATATGGGTGCTGCTGGGGCGGGCTTACTTATATGTTCTTACTGAGTTCCTAACTGCTCTACCATCCTGGGTTCATCCAGTTGCTTCCCACTTCTTGTAGTTATGGCCTTGCAATGTTCAAAAGTGGGCTTGGCTGCTTCTGGCGGGCTACTAGATGGTGCTCCCATGGTCCGGTTGTGGTAGATTTTGGTGAACTTCCCAAACTGGGTCTCCAGGTTCTTAATAGCGGCCTCATGGTTGTTCATCTTCATTTACGTCATGTCCATGAAAGACTCAGTTTTTCAATAAATTTATTTGTATAAACAATAAATTCACCGGTTTGTTTCATAAAGTTATTTAGAGTAGCTTCTAGTGAATTATTGTGTTGTGATTGCTGAGCCTACTGCCGGGACTGATTCTGCTGGTAGCTTCCCTGTAGTTGTTGTGGATTTGCTGTTGTCTTTGGGTTGCTCCAAGTGAAGTTGAGATGGTTTCTCCAGTTAGGATTGTATGTGTTTTGGGCTGACCTACTATTCCTCTCATATCCTCCCATGTAGTTTGCAGATGCAGTGTATTCAGAGAAATCATGGTTGGCCCCGCATTTGGCACAGAAGGGCTCAACAGCCTTTACTTCATGGACCTTCTCTGGGGATTGCACCATCTTTATCATCAGCTCCGTCAGAGTGTCGAGGCGGGCATTAACAGATTCAGAGGCTTCCACCTCATTTATAGTAGTTGGCCGCCTTGTGCCGCCTCGGCGGGTTTTCGGGTATTTATAGTCGTTTTTAGATGCTATGTTGAGCAGCCGTAGTGCTTCCTCTAGAGGTCTGTCTAGGATGATTCCGTTAATCGAGGCATCTATCAGCATCTAAGTTGGGTAGTTAACCCCATTGTAGAATGTAGATACCTGAGTCCAAGTCGGTAAACCATGAAGCGGACAATTGTACAACATCTGTTGGTACCACTCCTATGCCTCATACATCGGCTCGTCATCCCCATGCCTAAAAGCTGTGATCTCATTCCGCAGCCTATCGGTGATGTTGGATAAGCTAAACCGGTCTAGAAAGTCCTTGCAGAGCTCTGCCCATGAAGTGAAAGATCTGGCTGGCTGGTTATTCAACCACTGTTTCGCCCTATCCCTAAGTGAATAGGGAAATAGCCTTAGCCACAATACGCCCAGGTGTACCCCGTGAATTTTGAATGCTCGGCAAATGTCCAGGAATCCTCATAGATGCTGCCGAGCATCTTCAGTGGTAGTCCCTCCGAAGTGCCCTAGTGTGTTTAGCATGTTGAACATGACATGCTTTAGTTCAAAATGATCCGCCCTTATCTCCGGTTCCGTTACTATTGGCTCGAACCTTTGAAAGTCATGTTTAAGGTAGTCTCTAGTTGTCTGCACTTGGGGTGGATCATGGGGATCCTGCCTCTGCTGTACTTGTGGTCCTCAAGGCGGCAAATCTGGCTGTCCGCCCCTGCCATTCATGGCATCAACTGGGGGGGTCCTCGTTTACCATTGTCTCTTCCTTAGCTTTGGCCTTGTCCTTGTTCTTTAAGGCTTCCCTAAGCTCCCTCTTTATTCGTCTAGTTTCACGCTCAAGATCATCGTAAATAATGAAGTTTCCTCTAGGGTTAGCCCTGGTCATACACTTGCAAAGGACACTATAAAATTTCTTTTTTTTCGATTAAAAAAATAAAGGAAAAAATAAAAAGGTGCAGAAATTGAAAAATAAATTTGATGTTACCAATCCCCGAAAATGACGCCAAAAACTTGTAGGGCGTGTATGTGTTCCCTTTTTGTAAGAGCGCAAGTGCACACTCCTTTCAAGTTATAGTATAAAAGATGTCGAATCGCACGAGGATTGGACAGCTTGTCTCGTCTTTGTAGTTTCTGCACAATGGTAAAGTAAAACACAAGTGAACAGTTGGTTAAGATCGATGAGTAAATAAAACACAAGTAAAATAGAAAAGATGAATCAGGTTGATAGAGCAGGCAGGGTTATGCTGCCACTTAGTGTGAAAATTGTGTTGAATTATGTATGAGTTACCCTGGAGTTATTGCAAGCCCCCACCACTGCTACATCAAGCCCAATGCCTCCCAGTCAAATCGGAGTTGACCCTAGCTCAGTTCTGCCCCCTACTAAGAAAAAGACTGCAAGAAAGAAGACGTCTGCGACTCCTACTACCCAACCAGAAAAAGAAACTCCCTCGGTTCCACCTCATGTCGAAGAAAACATCCATGCGCCCACCCTGACCAAAAAAGAAAACGCAGCAGGAAGGCAACTAACCCTGTGCCTTCACAACCGGATAACCCACTACCTAAGCATGACCTTATATCGAGTGATCATGAGGACCCCCTCAAAAGGATACAACCCAGGTACCCACGCATGAGCCGACCCTGCAAAAACAGAGGATGTTACAACATCCAAACCTAAGACACGCATCAAACATACCATTGTTCGTGTCCGCTCTTCACCCAGTGCTCAGCCAGTCTCCTCCGAGAGTGTAGAAGATATCGCAGATCCCCACCACTACTCGTCTGAAACTTCCATGGACAACACCAGCAGCAGCGCAAAGCCTCCGCACCCAAGAGGTAATTTTTCTCTTCTTATCATTTTTCATCATTCTTCATTGCATATAGTATATATTAGTTCATGCATTGAGGACATTGCATCCCTTAAGTTTGGGGGTGTTGGTGTTCATAGTTAGTATTTTGCTTTAGCATATGCATAGTAGGAAATAACAAAATTTTTATTATGGAATTCTGTTTAGTCTAGAGATAGCTTATGAATATATTTATGATGTCTGATGACGAAAACTTAAAGGCTTAAACTAATTTAGAACAAACACAACTAGTTGAGATCTGTAGAACTTGCCTTAGGATCTAGTTGTTAAAAAAATTTACACAATTGCTCTCTTTCTATAAGTAAGTTCGTTAGAAAATTTTTTTTAGGAAGAACCTTAGTGAACCCTAATATGTAAACTCTAGAGAACTTAAGAAAAATTAGATGTCTCTGTGCTAAAACAAATGAATAAATGCTACGACATATCTGTAGAAGGACACTCCACTTTTCTATAGCATATATAAAAAAAGAGAAATAAAGTTTTGCTATAGCATATGAGTGAATGAAAGTTGTCACGGGAATACTCTACCTACTAGCTCAGGGGGGTGAGAAGTTTGCTCTCCGCTCATCTAGAGCTAAGGACAGTAGGTGTGATGAGCTAACACCCTTCGTAGCAGAAAACCTATATCTTTGGGAGTCTGAAATTTAGAAAAGAGCTAGAGAGCATGGTTAGGGTATAACTAGGGAGCTTACTTGAAAAATTGTCTTACTAGATTAAGTATAGGAGGAAGGAAGCCACGCACACATCTTAGTTCTAAGGAATGTTCTTAAGGATCTCACTTCTAGTTGTTTATATTTTAATTGCCTATGCCATTTCTGAGTACTGAGATATTGCCATAGCAATTCTCAAGGGTAAATATTTGCCATAGTATTTCTTTTGTTCTATTCTACTCATTGCTCGAGGACAAGTAATAGCTTAAGTTTGGGGGTGTGATAACTGTATGAATATCCTTGTTTTCATACCTTTTTGCTATAACATTTTCCTGTTCTTGAGCCCATACCATAACATTTAGACTGTATTTAGGCTGGATTTTCTTCCTCTGGGTGCATCTTTACTTTTGCTGGTTATTAGTCCATGTTGAGGGTACTGCTCAGAAGGTTGGTTTTGGGTTTGATGATGCGCAGGAAAGGAGTTTAGCGAGAGAAAGCTGGCGCCGGGAATTGCTATAGCATAGTGGAAGTGGATATTGGCCAACACGTGAGCTGCAGAACCACATGAATATGCAGAAAAGGACAACCTGACATGTGCAGCAGCCGGTACCCATCTGCAGACTATCTTCCTTGTCCCCTCGTGGCCGAGCTTATCGGTGGATATTCCTTTGGATTATCAAGGAATCTTTATGGCACAAAACCCTAGGAGCATCCACTATATAAAGAAGAGGAGGCGGAAGAGAGCAAAGAGAGAGAAAGTTACAAGGAGAGAGAAGCTTTCATCTTCATCTTCTCCACTTGGTGTCCTCCATCGTTGAAGCTCCAAGGAGTGGCCTCACCGTCCTCGAGAGAGGCGGTGGGCCTAAGACAGTCGGCCAATCCATGGCGGAAAGGGAGTTCACCTTTCTTTCTGTCTCTTTAGCATTTCTTGTTTATATCTTTATCTTTGTGATGTTATCACAATGATACGTTGGATGATATTGCCCAACCACAAACTATTTTAGGTGGCTTGGATTTGATGGATGATTTTATTTTAAGTACTTTTTAATGCATGCTATAGCTTTTTAGTGTTTATCATGTTCTATGCTTTGCTTATGCGTTTTATTTCCTTAAAGTTGTAAGAGCCCTCGAGATTTGGCCGTCTTTTAAGTGTTTGTTGAGGTTAGTAATCGAGAGAGCTAGCCTTAGAACCCCCATAAGCAATGGAGTGGCTGTCTAGAGGCAGACTCTAACTTACCTTAGAGATAAGTGATAGGTTTGAAGGGCTAAGAAGGATAGTTCGTGAAGGGTAGGGGAGTGTTAAGAGTTTACGCCGAGAGGTATTACTGTAGAATTTCTGACTCCCAGTTTCCTGGCTCGAGATAGTTTAAGAACACTTTTAGTAAATCCCGCCTAGCATAGAAGACAGCTGAAGAGCCTTAGTATCGTTAAGAAGCTTAGTTTAGGTTGTCCATCATTCCCAGCCAGTCATTCCGTAGTGAGTTTCGCATACGAAAGGGGACATGTACATCATATTGCTATCTCATCTTTCTTTGCACTGTTTTGCTACTGCATTATTTTACATCATATCTTTTACTATAGTATTTTCACCTGATAAAAGTTCAATCAATATTGTTACAGCAAACCGTGAATACCTCCAATCCCTGTGGAGACGATACTCACTCACTCACTTTATTACTCGTTCGACGTTTATACTTGCACTATATTTGTGTGTGATTTATAGTACACTACACGCAAGCAACAACAATGTCACGAGAATGAGCACTACGAGAAGTGTTATTCTGATCAGTGAAAGTTAGCAGTCATCTCTCAAGACGAGACAAAGGATGGAGATTTTGCAACGACGAGAAAGCCATAAGAGATTGAGAAAAAGAAGAGAACAATAGGAAGGTCAAGATTGACTAATCCGAAGAGGGAAAGCGTCCGAGCAATATTGATGTCATAATTCATGCATCATTTGTAGTTAGACATCCCTAGGTTAGGGGCATGCTAACCCATATCATCAAATCATTTTTGCCTATTTTAACAGGTATATTAAAGCTTTTCCAGTAAAAGGAACCCGCCTATCCATTCAAGCATGAGGAGAATGGAATTCGCCTATCCGTTCGGGTATAAAGAGAATGGAACCCGCCTATCCGTTCAGGCATGAGGAGAATGGAACTCGCCTATCTGTTTAGGCATAAGGGGAATGGAACACGCCTACTCGTTCGGGCATGAGGAGAATGGAACTTTTATCTTTCATAACCCGTCTATCCGTTCAGGCATGAGGAGAATGGAATACGCCTACCCGTTCGGGCATAAGAAGAATGGAACTTTTATCTTTGATAACTCGCCTATCCGTTCAGGCACTTTGAGAAAGGAAACCTGCCTATCCGTTCAGGCATGAGGAAAATGGAACTCGCCTATCCGTTCGGGCACAAAGAAAATGAATCTTTTATTTTCAACCAATTGTCTATCTGTTCGGACCTCGAAGGGTTGAAGAATGTCGAAACGAGGAGAGCATCTTCAAGCCTCCGCGATCATTACATTTTCCCGTACTGGCTTTCGGACCGCCAGTAGTTCAAGTGCAAGGTGATTCGGGATCCAAACAGGGAAGTTGAACAAAATTAGTGCTTATGGTCTTTGCTTTATTATTGTTCCACAAGTATAAGCAAAGGAGTGTAGCTGTAATCACTAATTTTGTCTGGAGTGTTAACCGGTTTTTATATTTTATAATAATGGGCTTCGCTTACATATCTTAACTATATAGTATGATTAAAAAGGCCAAAACAAACAAAAATATTATTAGTAATATATATATATATATGATACTATTAATTATTATGTGTGGTTATTGTTATTACCCATTTGAAAAAAAAAACTAAATATTATTAATATATTATAGTATATCCCTTATGTTAATATTACTCTCTATTATTATTATTGTTGTTGTTGTTGTTCTTATTATTGTTGTTGTTGTTGTTGTTGTCATTATTATTAATAGTATTACAAACTAATTAGAAAGCCTAAAAACAGGTAAAATAAAAGGTTTGCCCAATATATATATGACGGTTAATAATAAAAATAAGCCAAAGTTTATTTAATAAAAGAGTCCATTTACAGAACGTTTAAAGGCCCAAAAAAATTACATATGATATGGCCCAACCTATTAACCCTAACCCTAATTTGATGTTTTGTCTTTGCATAGCTCATCCTCCACCCTAATCTAGATCTGACGGTTTAGATCGTGTCGCGGATGGAAACCCTAAGAGCTCCTCAAACCCTTCAGCGCCGCATCCATCTGAGCCGTTGGATCGAAACAATATCGGACGGCCCAAGATCGAGATAGAGAACCTTCCAGATCCACAACGCGCCCACGCGCGACACCTAGAATCACTCAAGCGCGCCTTTTCGAATCCCTCACCACCGTCTAGATCCTTCATTGACGGTTAGGATTGCCCCGCATCGTCCGGCCGGTCCCTTCCTCCTCTCTGGTCCCCCTCTCCAACCGGCCTCACAAGCAAAGAAATAAACGAAAATGTCAGAACCGTTATGATGCACAACAAATTTCAGAGATGAATGAAAACAAACAATCAGCAGCCAATAATATATTTTGTTCGAATTTCATGTAATCCAAAAATTTGTAATTTTGGGCTATAAAAAGCCGAAACAAACATTGTAAACCCCTAAGGAAGAAACGAGGGAATTTTCAGAGATCAATACAAAGAGAAAGTTCAGAGGTATATCGTTTATTTTTCATTTTGAAGTATATCAAAAAGGGAGATTAGGGTTTTTTTACCTATGCTATTTCATCTTCGCAAACCCCGTTTACCCCTTTCGCTGTCGATAAACCCCCTGACCTCTCAAGGCTGTGCATGGTGAGTCGATAAGGGTTGTAATCATAAAAAAAGGGGATCGTTTTCAGTTTTCAAAACAAAAAAGATGGATTTTTTGGTTCTGTTTTCGCGAAGTAAAAGGTTTTTTGGTTTCGGGTTTCGAAAGGTTTCGGAAAATGAGGTTTTTTTAGTTTTAGGGTTTTTTCGAGTTCGCCGACCGTCGAATAGCGACGACCGGCGCAGCGGCGATCGAGAGAAAGGAGAGACGGTAGGGTTTCTGTAGAGTTTTCTCAAAATGACAAAAAGGGTTTAAAAAGTTTTAAAACAAGTTTTATAATGTTTTAATAAATTAAAATTGGTTTAATTCGTTTTGAAGGACTTCCGCGTCTTGTTATTTACACCCACAAGCCATTCCGCGTTTTTAAACTCCCTCCATCTTTTCGAGAACTTTCATTTTCGTCCTTAATTTAATTGTAGCTTGTTTTCCAATGGTTTAATACCCCCTTAGGTCTCTAGAGTCCGTTTCAAGTTCAATTTTAGTCCCTTTTCCAGTGTGGTGTTTTCCTATTTCTCATGCATTTTAATTTCTGCCTCAGCTTTAAATTTCTTACATTTCAGTCCTCTTTTATGATTTTTCCATATTGTTAAATATATGTTTCTTTTTAGTGTATATGATTAACATGTTGATGTATGATTTGTGGTTGTTGTAGATGATAATATATGTTGCTTTGATTTTATTATGTTGGTATTTATATTGTTATTGTTATAATATATAGTTTATATGTCCATAATATATAGTTTTATTATATATATGTGCTCGGTTTTAATGTGTGCATAGCCTAGTTTCTTTTGATTGCTCGAATGTGTATTTGTGACATGCATTTTTAATTGTCATTCATGTGACTTTCAATACTCTAAATTGCATGATAATTAATTTTAACCATAAAAAGGAGATACTTATTAATTCGCGTATTTGGGTTGTAATATCCTAGCGTATTGGATATTCCCCGAATATTCGAATTAATTTGCATCGTCTAAAGGTAAATTCGTAAGTAATTAAAACGAACAAGACCATGACATCATACTTTATCTGCTTGCATCATGCATAAAGGTGACGTATAAGATCTGAACCCTAAACTAACACGGCAGTCAGACTTATATGATGTCGGTTTCGTCTTTCGTTCGGTGTATCGTCATCCTTTTTAATTAAATGCCTAATTAATTCTAAAGCACTAATTTGATAAAGCTCGTACAATTAAAGTTTAATTTTAAATTAAGAACCCCTAATTGAATTCATTTTAAATTTTAAATAATTTTCATCGACTAAAAGCAACAAGTATTTTGTTACCGATTTCCGGGCATGATGGGGGTGCTAACCCTTCCCCACAGGTAACCAACTTCTGAACCCTTTCAAATGAATCTCTAGTTGGTTTTTATGGTGTTCGGCCTACCTCAGTGGCCGGTGGCGACTCCAAATTTTTACTGTTTTTCAAAAGCCGAATTTTTAGAACAAAAATCCCTTTTAATTGATTTTCTAAAAATGTGGGATATTTAAAAGTTTTCTTCAAAAAAAAGTCGTTACAGCATGGCAACTCTACTGGGGACAAATTTTGTTTTACAAAACAAAAAGAGAGTTAAGCCAAAAAAATGTCGGGGATATTGTCCCGTATTTGGATGAAATCGAGATGTTGAACAAGGTCAAGGCAGAGTTCTTGAAGCAACTAGAAGAGACACGGAATGACCTTGAGGAGAATTTCCGAATAAAGGATGAGGAAGAAGGGTCGTATGGGATGAATGCTAGAGATCTCAGTTTGGTTCCAGACTTGGTAATTCCACCCAAGTTCAAGGCGCCGGAGTTTGAAAAGTTTGACGGGAGAACTTGCCCTACTACCCACATAACCATGTTCTGTAGAAAGATGACGGGTTTCATCGACAATGAGAGATTGCTAATTCACTGCTTTCAAGATAGCTTAGTGGGCCCCATGGTGAGGTGGTACAATCAGTTAACACGTGATCAGATTAGGTCATGGAAGGATTTGGCCAAGGCTTTCACAGATCAGTAAAAGCACATAACCGATATGGTCCCAAACCGACTCATGCTACAAGGTTTGGAGCAAAGGCACAATGAGAGCCTCCGTAAATACGCCCAGCGTTGGCGAGATGTGGCAACGCAAGTCCAGCCTCCACTCCGGGAAAATGAGATCTCTCCTATGTTTGTCAATAATTTGAAGGGAACCCTCTATGACCACATGATAAGCAACCCTATCGGTAATTTCTCGGATATGGTTATGACCGATGAACGTATTGAGGCAGCTATCAAGAGTGGTAGAACTGGTGGAGGAGAAAATGCTCGAAAACAGTTCAAGAAGAAAGATCATGAGGTGAACAATACCAGTACCTACAAGGCTCCTAAGCACCTCACAATCTCACCACCTCAAGCCACAATCGGGAATGTGCAAAGCTCAAACAGAAGAGAAAATAGGGCTCCCAAGAAAGAATATGAGAATATGTCTTTCACCCCTTTATCCATGCCATACAAGGAGGTGTACAAACACCTATACGAGGCTGATCTGGTCCGTTCATATCATGTTACTCCTTTCCAGTCACCTTACCCTCCATGGTATGATGAGAAAGCACATTGTGAGTACCACGGTGTAGTACCGGGGCACATGATAGAAAATTGCACAGAGTTCAAGAAGCTCGTCCAAAACATGATCAACATTGGGTTCATCGAATTAGAGGGGCCCAATGTGGCGGCCAACCCACTTCCAAACCATGGAGGTCGAGGCGTGAATGCCCTCGAAGAGGTAGATGCAAAGAAAGTAAGGATGAAAGTGTCGGAAGTCAGGTCTCCTCTGAGTTGGGTGTACGAACAGCTGTGCACAACGGGCTTGATTGGGAGTAGTACAAAGGGAGTGTATGATGACCATGAATCATTTTGTGAGTACCATCAGACTGTGGGGTATGAGATTCAGTGTTGCCCAGAATTCAAGCAGTTGGTTCAAGAACTGATGGACAATAATGAGATTGATTTCGTCGAGGAAGCTTGAGGGTTGTGATGAGTGGCCAGTCTAGCGGTGGTCAAGGGTTTTAATGCATCTGAGTTTGCTACGTGTTTAGTGTTGATTTGTTTTCATTTCATTGCATTTTAATCTTTTCCTTGGAGTAATGTGTGGAATCAACCTTGCTACCCTTTGCCCGAAGGTTGCAAAGATCTTTTGTCAGGGCCTAAGATTGCATATTTTAAATTTCAATGAAAGGATGCATTGTATTTTGTGTTTTAATTATCTCTTCATTGAATCCCATATATCAATTGCACGAGGGATATTGACCTTGACCCAAAGGTTGATTTCGAGCAAACTTTGTCTAGTGGAAGTCGAAAGCTCCGAAGATGATGAATATGTGACTTACACTCCAATTTAATTTTGTCATTTATTGAGTACACATGGCATTAAGGCATTCGGGAGAACAACGAAAGATCTTCCGCACTAAAAAAGAGAAAAATAAAAGAAAAAGATAGAAAAAATCAAGAATAATAAAAGCATAACAAAAGCACTCCAATGTTCGAAGCCTGGTAATAGGCATTTTCGGATAAGATTGTGGAAATTTTAGGGCACTCCTTTGTAGCAGAAGGACCAATAAGGTTTCTATGCACCATCCGAATCAAAAACTTTAGCTTCATGAGTGATGGTAATATTTTCAAATCATGACAATGCCGAGTAGCTCGGGGTTTTGTTGTTTGCTCCATCATTCACCTCGAGCCAAATGAATGTGATGAGTTGAGTTCCCCAAAACCAGAAAGAAATGAGACAAAGTAATAGAGATAAAGGCGAAGCCTACGGAAGGTAGGTCTAATTGATTAAAAAACCGAAATAACTTGGAAGGTATTTTACATCCTCAGAAATCAACTCAGCTTTTGAGGTCTCCTAGACACATGATACTTGAGGCAATCCTTGGTAAGCCATCTTAGTGTTGCTCGTGCACTTGATATTCGGGGTATTTAATCTAGCTTGATATATCCATAATTTGAAAAGAAAGTCTAGTTTTTGAAAACGCATCTCATTTTGAAATTAGAAGATGTAATCTAAAATTTTTAGTGGAAACAAAAACATTTCTTTCCATTGCTTCAAGGATAAAGTTTAGAATGCAAGGACATGAATACAAATAATAGCTCATCAGTGGCCATGGTGAGGATAGTAGTAAGATTCTACGTGCTATGGTTCAGGGACTTGAAGCGAGTTTCTGTTGAAATGCTTTGATTACTTCAGGAAATGAAAAATGGACCTTATTGAACCTCAGAGAAAAGTTCATGGACTTGAGGGCATGTGCTTCCCCTAACGTTGAGATAAGAGAAACGTAGTCGTGATGAGTCAAGACAAAGAGAATAGTTGGACACCCAGGGAATAGAGGGCAATTGATAACTGCATGAATATCCTTGTTTTCATACCTTTTTGCTATAGCATTTGCCTGTTCTTGAGCCATACCATAACATTTAGACTGCATTTAGGATGCATTTTCTTCCTCTTGGTGCATCTTTACTTTTGTTGGTTATTAGTCCATGTTGAGGGGTACTGCTCGGATGGTTGGTTTTTGGGTTTGATGATGCGCAGAAAAGGAGTCTAGCGAGAGAAAGCTAGCGTCGGGAATTGCTATAGCATAGTGGAAGTGGATATTGGCCAACACGTGAGTTGTGAGAAGCACGTGAGCTGCCGAAGCACGTGAATATGCAAAAAAGGACAACCTGACATGTGCAGCAGTCGGTACCCACCTACAGACTGTGCTCCTTGTCCCCTCGTGGCAGAGCTTTTCGGTGGATATTCCTTGGGATTATCAAGGAATCTTTAGGGCACAAAACCCTAGAAGCATCCACTATATAAAGAGGGAGAGAAGCATGAAAAAAAAGAGGCGGAAGAGAGCAAAGAGAGAGAAAGTTGCAAAGAGAGAGAAGCGTTCATCTTCATCTTCTCCACTTGGTGTCCTCCATCGTTGAAGCTCCAAGGAGTGGCCTCGCCGACCTCGAGAGAGGGGTGGGCCTAAGAAAGTCGGGCAGTCCATGGCGGAGAGGGAGTTCACCTTTCTTTCTATTGCTTTAGCATTTCCTGTTTATATCTTTATCTTTGGGATGTTATCACAATGATACGTTGGATGATATTGCCCAGCCACAAACTGTTTTAGGTGGCTTGGGTTTGATGGATGATTTTATTTTAAGTACTTTTTAATGCATTCTATAGCTTTTTCAGTGTCTATCATGTTCAATGCTTTGCTTATACATTTTATTTCCTTAAAGTTGTAAGAGCCCACGAGAGTTGGTCGTCCTTTAAGTGTTTGTTGAGGTTAGCAATCGAGAGAGCTAGCCTTAGAACCCCCATAAGCAATGGAGTTGCTGTCGAGAGACATACTCTAACTTACCTTAGAGATAAGTGATAGGTTTGAAGGGCTAAGAAGGATAGTTCGTGAAGGGTAGGGGAGTGTTAAGAGTTTATGCCAAGATATATTGTTGTAGCATTTATGACTCCCAGTTTCCTGGCTAGAGATAGTTTAGGAACACTTTTAGTAAATCCAGCCTAGCATAGAAGACAGCTGAAGAGCCTTAGTATCATTAAGAAGCTTAGTTTAGGTTGTCCATCATTCCCAGCCAGACATTCCATAGTGAGTTTCACATCCGAAAGGGGACATGTTCATCATATTGCTATCTCATCTTTCTTTGCACTGTTTTGCTATTGCATTATTTTACATCATCTCTTTCACTATAGTATTTTCACCTGCAAAAAGTTCAATCAATATTGTTATAGCAAACCATGAATACCTCCAATCTCTGTAGAGACGATACTCACTCACTTTATTACTCGTTCGACGTGTATACTTGCACCATATTTGCGTATGATTTATAGTACACTACACGCAAGCAACAACAATGTCACGAGAATGAGCACTACGAGAAGTGTTATTCTGACCAGTGAAAGTTAGCAGTCATCTCTCAAGACGAGACAAAGGATGGAGATTTGGCAACGATGAGAAAGCCAGAAGAGATTGAGAAAAAGAAGAGAACAAGAGGAAGGTCAAGATTGACTAATCCAAAGAGTGAAAGTGTTTGAGCAATATTGATGTCATAATAAATGCACCATTTGTAGTTAGACATCCCTAGGTTAGGGGCATGCTAACCCATATCATCAAATCATTTTTGCCTATTTTGACAGGTATATTAAAGCTTTTCCAGTAAAAGAAACCCGTCTATCCGTTCAGGCACGAGGAGAATGGAATCCGCCTATCCGTTCGGGCATGAGGAGAATGGAACCCGCCTATTCGTTCAGGCGTGAGGAGAATGGAAAACGCCTACCCATTCGAGCATGAGGAGAATGGAACTTTTATCTTTCATAACCTGCCTATCCGTTCAGGCATGAGGAGAATGGAACACGCCTACCCGTTTGGGCATGAGGAGAATGGAACTTTTATCTTTCATAACCTGCCTATCCGTTCGGGCACTTTGAGAATAGAACCCGCCTATCTGTTCAGGCATGAGAAGAATGGAACCCGCCCATCCGTTCGGGCACTTTGAGAAAAGAAACATGCCTATCCGTTCAGGCATGAGGAAAATGGAACCCGCCTATCCGTTCAGGTGCAAAGAGAATGGAGCTTTTATTTTCAACCAATTTTCTATCCGTTCGGACCTCGAACGGTTGAAGAATGTCGAAACGAGGAGAGCATCTTCAAGCCTCTGCGACCATTACATTTTCCCGTACCGGCTTCCGTACCGCTAGTAGTTCAAGTGCACAGTGATTCGGGATCCAAACAGGGAAGTTGGATAAAATTAGTGCTTATGGTCTTTGATTTATTCTTGTTCCACAAGTATAAGCAAAAGGGGCAGTTGTAATCACTAATTTTGTTCGGGGTGTTAACCCGTTTTTATATTTTATAATAATGGGCTTCGCTTACATATCTTAACTATATAGTATGATTAAAAAAGGCTAAAACAAACAAAAATATTATTAGTAATATATATATATATATATATATATATGATACTATTAATTATTATGTGTGGTTATTGTTATTACCCATTTAAAAAAAACTAAATATTATTAATATATCATAGTATATCCCTTATGTTAATGTTATTGTCTATTATTATTGTGCTCGGAAGAAAGTCATCCCAACGCCTGCCCCAGAGCCAGCTACTAGAGACCCTTCAGCTCAAATGTCACAGTAAATCGATCCTGCTTCCACACCCACCAGGAAGAGAACACAAAGCACAAAACATGCTACAACATCATCATAGCCACCTGAATCGCAAAGGGAGCCAGCCACCACTTTGAGTGACGATGATTAGCCTATGGCTGAGTCTGCCCTCACAACTGGAATTAATCCCACTGTGCCCCCATCTGAGGATGCTCCAGCATCCAAGCCAAAACGTTACAAACGCACAACAGGGCGCACTGTCAAACCAACCGATCCAACCCCTGCCCTATCTGATGAAAGTGCCACCTCAACTGTTCCAATCGCGCACGACGACCACTCCACAGATAACACCAGTGATAATTGACCTCATCACCCATGAGGTACATTTTTTCTTTTTAGTTTTCGTTCTTTTTAGTTTATTTTTGCATCAGCATTTTGCATAACATTTTTTTCATGCATCGAGGACAACGCATCTCCAAGTTTGGGGGTGTTTCGCCCTTACTTAGTTTAGGACCATAGCATTTGCATCGTAATATTAGACAAAAGTTTTTCTATGGCATTCTGTTTAGCTAGGAAGAAATATGCAAATGTGTTGATGATGCTTAGTGATGATCATTTGAAAGGCCTGAACTGAAAATTTTAAAACTGCATGAGACTTAAGGAACTATCTTAGGAGTGAGTTTGCTATAGAAAATAATTTTAGACACAGATTGCTTTCCTTCTCTGCTTGATAGGTTTAGAAAAACTTTTTAGGAAGGACTTTAGTAATGCCTTGCATGAAAGAATGAAAAATGAGCTTAAAAGAAAAAGAAGACCCCATGTGCCTAAAAACCAAACATTGAATAAATGCTATAGCATAACTGTAGAAGGACACTCCGTTGTGCAGTCTTCAGGCCTACTGTTCTAAAAAATGGAAATAAAAAGCATATGAGTGAATGAAAGTTGTCACGGGATGACTCTACCTACTAAATCGGGGGTAAGAGGTATGCTCCCTACTCATCTAGAGTTAAGGACGGTAGGTGTGATGAGCTGACACACTTCGAAACAGTACCTCTTTCATTTTTGTAGGAGTCTGTAATACTTAAAAATTCCATTGCTAAGGCATTATTATTGAGCTTCCTTGAAAAATTTTCTTCGCATATCATGCATAGCTCGAAAGTAATCTTGCGCACACACCCACTAAAAGCTTGCTATTAAGAGAAATTCTTGTCAGTCTCAAATAAATGTTGTTGATATTGAATGCCTATATTTTCCTGAAAGCTGAAACACTGTTGTAGTATTAATCCTTGCTAAATCTTTTCCATAGCATCATTTTTGTTTAATTTTACTCATTGCTTGAGGACAAGCAATGGCTTAAGTTTGGGGGTGTGATAGCTATGCTATTACCTCTATATTTATGCCTCTTTGCTATAGCAATTGCTTGTTTTTCAAGTGCATTACATTGCATGTAGGCTGCATTTTTAGTATATTATGGGTGCTTTTCAATTTATTGTTCGTGTGGAGTTGGTGCTGCGTGAAAGGTGGTTTTTGGTTGTTTGTGTGCAGGATAACAGAACAGGGTGCGAGGGAAGGAGCAATGAACAAAATGCTATAGCAAAGGAGGAGAGAGAAGGCTAACGAGAGAAAAGGGTGCAAAAGAAGCACAACAGAGGGGAGGAGCACTTCGTCGTTGACCAGACTTGGTGTCCTTCATCGGGAAGCTCGAGGCATGGACTCACCGTCCTCTTCCGAGGCGGTGAACCTAAGGTGGTCATGGCAGTCCACTAGCGAACTGGGAGTTTATCTTTCCCTATTGCTATAGCATTTATTTATTTGGAGGGTTGTATGAGAATGATACGTTTGAATATTGCCCAGCCATGAACCGTCTTAGATGGCTTGGGTTTTGCTGGAAGATACTCTTTTTATTTTCTTAATCTCATGTTGATGTTTACTGTTCTCTCTTGAGCTTTGCTTTGTTTATGTTATGCTTAATTTTCTTGAAGTTGTAAGAGTTTAGGGTTGTAAGTGCCTCGAAAGTTAGGCCCTACCTTAAGCGCCTTCGAGTGTTGGTCCTTCTTTAGGAACAACCCAGGGTTGTAAGAGATTATGGATGTTAGTGCCTCGAGATATAGGTCATTCCTTATGATGCCTTCGAAAGATGGTCGTTCCCTAGGTGCAGATGGGGGTAGTGATTAAGAGAGTAAGCCTTAGCCAATAGTGACAGTTAGAGTAGTGTGTGACAACCTTTGAGAGAGGGTCATTGCTTTAGCATTAGCTAGGGGGAGTGATCAGAAGAACTAGCCTTAGATCTTCATAAACGTTGGAGTAACCACCAAGAGGCAGGACTCCAACCTGCCTTAGAGATAAGTGATAAGTTTAAACGGCTAAGAGGGATAGAGATTAGGAGAGTAAAGTGTTGGAGTTAAGCCAAGAGGTATTGTTGTAGCATTTTAGTCTCCTAGCCTTCTTGCTAGAGATAGTTTAGAAGCAGCCTAAGTAAATCAAGTCGAGCATAGTGAGAGAACTAGGATTCGTTAACAGTGTTAAGAGGTCTTAGAGGATTATCCTTCAGGACCTAGCCAGCCATTTCGTAGAGAGCTTCGTATTTGAGAGAGGACCTTTCTGTCATTTGATTATCTCTTCTCTATTTGCTTGTCTTGCTACAACATTTCTCCCATCCTTCATTCTGCCTCAGCATACTTACATTACAATTTGGTTACTATAGCAATTTGATACTGAAACTGTGTTCACCTCCAATCCTTATGGAGACGATACTCACTCATCACTTTATTACTCATTCGACGTGTATACTTGCACCATTTGCGTAACATTTATAGGTTGCGTTCGTGCAGTGACTATAAATGTTACGCAAATGGTGCAAGTATACACGTCGAACGAGTAATAAAGTGATGAGTGAGTATCGTCTCCACAGGGATTGGAGGTATTCACAGTTACTGTAACAATAAAGCTTGAACTTTTTGCAGGTGACAATGCTATAGTAAAAGAGATGGTGTATAATAATGCTGAAGCAAAACAGTGCAGAGAAAGATGAGATAACAACATGATAAAGCATAAGCAAAGCATAAAATAATGATAAACACTGAAAAAGCCATAGCATGCATTAAAAAGTACTCAAAATAACATCATCCATCAAACCCAAGCCACCTAAAACAGTTCGTGCCTGGGCAATATCATCCAACGTATCATTGCGATGACATCACCAAATATAAAGATATAACAAGAAATTGCTATAGCGATAGAAAGAAAGGTGAACTCCCTCTCCGCCATGGACTACCCGATTGTCTTAGGCCCACCGCCTCTCTCGAGGCCGGTGAGGCCACTCCTTGGAGCTTCAACGATGGAGGACTCATTTCTCTCTCTTCCGCCTCTCTTTTTGCAATGCTCAGAAATACCACACTTTGTTCCAAGCTTCTCTCCCCTTTATATAGTGGAGACTTCTAGGGTTTGGTGCCCTAAAGATGCCTTGATATTCCCAAGGAATATCCATCGACAAGGTCTGCTACGAGGGGATAAGGGAGACAGTCTGCAGGCGGGCACCGGCTGCTACACATGTCAGATCGTCCTTTTTTGCATGTTCACATGTCTCTGCAGCTCACGTGTATCTCACGTGCTGGCCAATGTCCGCTTCCATCATGCTATAGCAATTCCCGGCACCGGCTTTCTCTTAACTCCTCTCCTGCGCACCACAAAACCAAAAACCAACCTTTCAAGCAGTATCCCTCGATATGGACCAACAACCAGCAAAGATAAATATGCACCCAAAAGAAGAAAACACAAAATAAATGCAGTCTAAATGCTATGGTATGAACTCAAGAACAGGCAAATGCTATAGCAAAAGGTATGAAAACAAGGATATTTATGCAGTTATCACACCCCCAAACTTAAGCTATTGCTTGTCCTCAAGCAATGAATAGAACGGAACAAAAGAGCTACTATGGCAAAGATTTAACCTAGAGATTGCTATGGCAATATTTCAATCCTCAGAAATAGCTTAGGCAGATAAATAAATATACACAACCAGCCATGAGTTCCTTAAGAACATTCCTTAGGACTAAGTTGTGTGCATGGCTGCCTTCCTCCTATACTTAAGCTGGTGAGACAAATTTTCAAGGAAGCTCCCTAGTTATACCCTAACTATGTTCTCTAGTTCTTTTTCAATTTTTAGACTCCCAAAGATATAAGTTCTCTGTTACGAAGGGTGTCAGCTCATCACACCTGCCGTCCTTAACTCTAGATGAGTAGGGAGCAAACCTCTCACCCCCGAGCTAGTAGGCAGAGTCATCCCGTGACAACTTTCATTCACTCATATGCTATAGCAAGGCTTTATTTATATATATTTATTATTTATTTTTTTGATATGCTATAGAAAAGTGGAGTGTCCTTCTACAGATATGTCATAGCATTTATTCGTTTGTTTTAGCACAGGGTCGTCTAACTTTTCTTTTATGTTCTCTAGAGTCTACATATCAGAGTTTACTAGGGTTCTTCCTGAAAAAAATTTCTAACAAACTTGCTTATAGAAAGAGAGCAGTTGTGTAAAATATTTATTATTATTATTATTATTATTATTATTATTATTATTATTATTATTATTATTATTATTATTATTATTATTATTATTAAACAACTAGATCCTAAAGTCAGTTCTACAGATCTCAACTAGTTGTGTTTTTTCTACTATACTTCAGGCCTTAGCAATTTCGTCGTCAGACATCATAAATATGTTCATAGGCTGACTCTAGACTAAACAGAATGTCATAGTAAAAATTTTGTTCTATTCTATAATGCATATGCTAAAGCAAAATATTAAATATGAACACTAATACCCCCAAACTTGAGAAATGCAGTGTCCGCAATGCATAAACTAATCTATACTATATGCCATGAAAAATAAAAATTTGAAAAGAAAAAAAAAGTTAGTACCTCCCGGGTGCAGAGGCTAAGTGGTGCTGCTGGTGTGGTCTATCGACGTCTCGGAGGAGTAGTGGTGTGGGTCTGCCACATCATCCACGCTCTCGGATGAGACTGATTGAGCACTAGACGAGGGCCTGACACGTCCAGCTGTGTGCTTGATACGAGTTCTCGGTCTGGATGTTGTGGCATCCTCTGATTATGCTGGAGTCGGCTCGGTTGCGTGTGCTGTAGCAGCTTTTTTCTGAGAGGTTTCCTCAGGGTCATTTGGTGCGTGCTCTGGTTCTGGGAGTGGGATTTCTAGTCTTGAAGGCTTAGGATTTGTTGCCTTTCGGGTGCGTTTTCTCTTCTTGGCGGGAGAGGTTGTTGGGTCGGTTTCTTCAACAGTAGGCTGGACAGATGGATTTTCTTGATCTGATTGGGCAGTTGGTGTTGCTGATGCTTTCTTTCGCGGGGTCTTTCTCTTTGCAGCAGATGGGATGGACTGGGTTCACTGGGAGACATTGTTTATGTTGTAGCAGTGGCGGGGGCTTGCAATAACTCCGTTGGAAATAATGGAAAAGAGACATTCTGATCCTGCAGGAGTTTGCTCAAGCATGATGCTATGGCACTGTCACGGTGTTGGGCGTATTTGAATTATACCCTTTGATGTGCCTTCATCAGATTGAGCTCAGAGCTCAGTTCCTATGTAGTTGCCACCAGTGCTGCCACTCTTGCTGCAGCAAAACTTCTAGCTCCACCCTCAAATGCTTGCTGAGGCATGTCTTCGTTAAATCCCCGGAGTTCCGTCACAAGTGCTGGGGTCAAACCTGTCTTTCCTGAAACAGATGTATCTACAAGATCATCTATGAAGACGTTCTTCCTTTTGCACAAGGCAGTGATTAGATTTGGAAAAACAAGGGGGCTACGGGGCCGTTTTAAACAAGCATATACCTCATCCACTATTATCTTTCCTATATCAATTTGTCTACCATGTATTATGGAATGAATGAGAAACAGTCGAGAAATATGAACGGTAGCAGTGTGTAGTGTGGGCATGAGCTTATGCCTCACAAAGTGATTCCATACCTTAGCCTCTGGTTTGAGGCGTCCTCTCTCAACTGACTTGTTATTATCCAGCATTGTTCCTTGAAAGCAAATGTCCTCCAACACCTCTCGTTGCGTCTACGCATCCATTGTCATCACAAAAGAAGTGTGACGGTCCACAATATGCTTCAGTCCATAGAACTTGTTGATTACTGCAGTAGTAAATTTGATTTTCTTTGCGCGTACGTGAACTGTGGACTGGGTTGGACTCGTCAAGTGGGCATAAAACTCCTTCACCAGTGAAGAGCAAATTCTTCAGGATGGGCAGCAAAGTTTTTCCATCCATGGGTGCCAATGACGTCCATTATGGACTGGTCGAACGGGTCTTCTTCTTCTTGATGGTATTTGAACCCTATTTCTGGAAGAACATTTCTGTCCTTGAGCTTTGCCCATCTCTCCTTGGCTGCCTCATCGAAAAATTTGGGAATTTCCAGGACTGGACGTTGTGTGGGAGGGTCAGAAGTCTCAGGGGCATTCTTGCAACGGGCCATGGTGTTTTTTTGAGAAGTTGGGAGGAATGAATATGTGTAGGAAAGAAAATGGTGAGGGTTTTTTGTGTTTGAGGAGAGAATCGAAAAGTTGGGGGGAGTGTTCGAGTGTTTGAAGAAGACGAAGAAGTTGAGGGGACGGATGATGAAGAATGTAACCCCCTCGTCCCGGTCTGGCCGACTGACCTGTCCGAGTATGCTACACGGGGAAAACTGATGTGAAACCCCTAAGGTCCCACCTCGGTTAGCAACCCTAGAAAAATTCTTTTAATTACATCTTGTCTAAAGGCATATCTATTTCCTATGTGATCACGACAACGGAAACATCACGAAAATAAAAGCGACCAAACCAAACAACACTTTAAACAGCCCATTTTAAACTTACCCTGCAGGCCGTATCGATACACAATACAAGGGTATCGATATGCCTTAACCAGGTCAACTGCCTTCAGTCAACGCAGGGAAACCGTATCGATACAGGCCTTGGGCGTATCGATACACCCTCCTTAGTCAACATCTCGCATTCAACGATACAAAACCGTACTGATACGCCTAAAGCCCGTACTGATACGCCAAAGTCTCACCAAAATCTCAGATTTCCAGTGAGCTTTGGGCGTATCGATACACTCCCGTGTATCGGTACGCTAAGCCAAATCTGAGTCCCAAAGTGTAGGACCGTATCAAAACGGCCCTTAGGCGTACCGATACGCCCTGCACTACAAGACTCCAATTTGCAGCAAAACGATACGAGACTCAACTCTAAATGCAATTTTTGACTCTCCTAACCACAAACAACCAACCATGCATCACTTGGCAACCAAGGACTAACATACAAAACCATTTAGGTGAACAACAAAGCATTTACAACATGGCATTCATACAAAGAAGGATATTGCATTTCAAGGCATGCTTAGAAAGCTTAAAAAGCCATAAAGGAACATGTTTTCACACACAAGGTTTTCATGCTCACCAAAACAACATATAGCATCCAAAGGCATAACCTTACATCATAAGCATTCAACCAAAACATAACATGGTTACAAATCCAAGGCATAGCATAAACAACATTCAACATTTATGAGTCATACAACGCTCATACAATCACATAGCAGCCCCATTGCTAAACTACTACTTTATTGACTAAACCATACTTGAGCAACTACAAAGCTTGGAATGTCCCTTCCTTGCTCCTTGCTAACTCCACGCTAATGATCTGCATTGTCGAATACGAGAGCGTAAGCTAGAAGCTTAGTGAGGATGCTCTAAAACCAAAAACAACGACAATGCAGGGTTCAAGCATATCATCCTTAACATCACACACAAGCATACATAAACATCACTAGCAACCTAGCTTGCAACACAATAAGACAATAACATGGCATCTTACTTCATGCTAAGCTCATCAAGATAAAGCAATTATCTAAGCAACATAACCACAAGAACAAGTACATTAGCCACTATTAGTTTACTCGGATATGTGGATTACACTCAACCACAACATTACTTCGGTGGGATTACACTCATCACCAGACCTCGCATGGATGGGATTACACTCATCACCACATGCCCTACGGATGTGATTCCACTCATCATCACGTATAATATAAACATTTCCGGTGGAATATTACATCACCGTACTCCTCCTCGATGGCTTAACGCCACCAAGGCCACGCGCGAATTTGACTCAACCGTGTGCACACTAATCCTAATGATCGATCATTTATACCCGGTAAGTTAACTAGTGCCAATCATACTATTAAAACCACATCATGTCCAACTAACATGCATATTCACATAGCCATCGCCACACACATCAATGTACACTCATACATAAACAATCCATGCTCCACAAGATCATAATAGGCATAAACATTTAAAACTTATAAACATACAAGAAGTTAATTTACCAACTTAACTTCTACCTTGGAATGGCCTACCAAGCACATTCCAGAACCTCAACTACACACTTGAACCAATTTAAATAAGTTTGAAAGTTTCACTCACCACCCTTCCTTAAGCAAACCAAGCAAAGTCACTCAAGCCTCCACAATTTCCGGAATCGATCCCGAACCTTCTCCGATGTTTCCCCTTGCTTCTAACCAATCAACAGACAAGGTATTACTCAACCAAATCATTGCCAAACTCAGCCACAATCTCAACCCACAATCATAAGCCAAAACTTCATAATTTCAAACTCAATCTAACCACCCAAAATCACATTTTCGTACTCCATTTATACCCAGCTGAAATCTACCATTTCCAACACCCAAATTACCTTTAAAGACTTCCAAAACAGTTTCCTAACAACCCTACACCATCAGCCCTTCAACCCAACACAAAACCACATCAAAATTTCAAGTTTTGACACTTTCAAAAATGCCCCCAAGACCTATTTCGGAATTTTTAACAAAATCCCTCCATTTCAAGATATAAGGTGTATTAAGGTAAGGTTAACTCAAAACTCAACTAAACAAACCAAAAACAAGTCAAAAACCAATTAAAGTTTCATGCTTTCTTCAAACCTTGAAAAACTAAAATGATGATGATTTTGAAATCTAAAACCATGGAGATGCTTGGAATTAGGAGAAGAAATCAAAAACGAAGTTTACCTTGAAAGGAGCTCTTGAAATGATGGAGAAAAGAGATGGAATAGTATTTGGGGTTTTGGGAGGGTTTTTCACGTTAGATAGGAATAAGGAAGAAGATGGCTCTTCTTTTTTTTTCAAAAAGCTTATCTTTCCCTTATTTTGACTTAATTACAAAAATGTCATTGCTAGGATTTTAATCTCATTTAAATTAAAACCAAGGTCTAATTAAATTAAATCGAACCTGACGACTCGAACTCAACTCACACACTCAACTCCCGACCCCAAAACACGGGTGTTACAACTCTCCCCCACTTAAGGAAATTTCGTCCTCAAAATTACCTGACTGAAAGAGATAAGGAAACTGCCTTTCCATATCCTCCTTCCTCTCCCAAGTAGCCTCGTCCACCCCTCGACGTTGCCACCGCAGTTTGACTAACTCAATCGATCTACCCCGCAACACCTTGCGGTCTGAAGCTAAGATCTCAACTGGTTCTTCGTCATAAGTCAAATCCGGATTCAATTCGATCTCTTCTACATGCATAACATGTGACGGATCTGACCTATACTTACGGAGCATCCAAACATGAAACACATCGTGTATCTTCTCTAGCTCGGATGGCAAACGCAACTGGGTCAACCCTTTTCACAATCTCATACGGTCCTATGTACCTCGGACTCAACTTCCCTTTTCTGCCAAATCTCATTACTTTCTTCCACGGAGACACTTTTAGGAATACCTTCTCACCCACTGAAAACTCAACTTCCTTCCTCTTCAAATCGGCATAGGACTTATGTCTATCCGAAGATGCCTTCAAGCGATCGCAAATCAATTTCACTTTATCGGTAGTCCCCTTAAGCAAATCCGGCATAGGCAACAACTTATGTCCCGCTTCAGCCCAACAAACTGGAGTTCTACACTTTCTGCCATACAAGGCCTCATACGGAGCCATCTGAATGCTCGACTGAAAACTGTTATTGTAAGCAAACTCGACTAAAGGCAAGTGCTTCTCCCATGTACCCTAAAAATCAATGATGCAACAACGCAACATATCCTCTAAAATCTGTATAACCCTCTCTGACTGTCCATCTGTCTGAGGATGATATGACGTGCTGAAATTCAAACGGGTACCCAAAGTTGTATGCAGACACTCCCAAAATCGAGCTGTAAACCTCAGATCTCTATCGGACACAATCGACTTCGGCACACCATACAGTCTAACAATCTCGCCAATGTACAGATCGGCCAATCTATCTAAGGTGTAAGTCGTATTGACTGCTAAGAAGTGAGCACACTTCGTGAAACGGTCCACTATAACCCAAACTGAGTTTTTCTTCGTAGGAGTCAAAGGCAAGCCCGAAACAAAATCCATGGTGATATTCTCCCATTTCCATTCTGGAATTCTCAACGGTTGCAACAAACCTGAGGGAACCTGATGTTCCGCCTTCACTCTCTAACACACCATACACTTACTCACGAAGTCGACTACGTCTCTCTTCAAACCAACCCAAAAGTACTCATTCTTCAAATCTCGATACATCTTCGTACTTCCAGGATGCATAGCAAACGAACTACTGTGCGCTTCAGTCAAGATCGTATGTCTCAAGTCACTGTCTTCTGGCACAACTATCCTATTTCTGAAACACAAGACCCCATCAGCACTGAAACTGTAGTCTGAAGGTCTACCCTCGGCTATGTCTTACACGTGAGGTGCCAAAGATCTATCTAAGAGCTTCTTCTCCCTAATCAACTGACCTATAGTGGATCTAACCTGAAGCTCAGCCACTAAGCCACCATCCCCGGACAAGCTCAATCTAGAAAACATGGCTCTCAAATCTACAGCTACCTTTCTACTCAAAGCATCAGCCACCACATTGGGCTTACCCGGATGGTACTCAATCGTAAGATCATAGTCCTTTAGCAACTCCAACCACCTACGATGTCTGAGATTCAACTCTCGCCGAGTCATGATATACTTCAAACTCTTATGATCTGTGTACACTGAGCATTTCTCACCATACAAGTAATGCCTCCAAATCTTCAAAGCGAACACGACTGCAGCCAACTCTATATCGTGAGTCGGATAGTTACGCTTGTGAGTCTTCAATTTTCTTGAGGAATAAGCCACCACTCTCTTGTCTTGCATGAGAACATAACCTAGGCCTACATAGGAAGCATCACTGTAAACCACATATTATTTCCATGACTCTGGCTGAATCAAGATCTGTGCTTGGGTCAAAGCTTCTTTCAACTTCTCAAAGGCTCGTTGTCTTGCATCTGACCACTCAAACTGAACACTCTTCTGAAGTAATTGTGTCAATGGAGCGGCTAACTTTGAGAAACCTTCTACGAACCTTCTATAACGCTTGTGAGTCTTCAATTTTCTTGAGGAATAAGCCACCACTCTCTTGTCTTGCATGAGAACATAACCTAGGCCTACATAGGAAGCATCACTGTAAACCACATATTATTTCCCTGACTCTGGCTGAATCAAGATCTGTGCTTGGGTCAAAGCTTCTTTCAACTTCTCAAAGGCTCGTTGTCTTGCATCTGACCACTCAAACTGAACACTCTTCTGAAGTAATTGTGTCAATGGAGCGGCTAACTTCGAGAAACCTTCTACGAACCTTATATAGTATCCAGCTAAACCTAGAAAGCTACAAACCTTTGTTACTGACTTCGGTTGCTTCCACTCAACGATAGCTTCTATTTTCTTCGGATCAACTCTAATCCCATCGACTGACACTACGTGCCCTAGGAAGACTACCTCTCAGATCCAGAACTCACACTTACTCAACTTTGCATACAACTGATTGTCTAACAAAGTCTGCAAAACTAGCCTCAAGTGTCGGTCGTGGTGTTCCTCGGTACGCGAATACACCAAAATGTCATCTATGAAGACAACTACAAATTGGTCTAGATACTGATGGAAGATCCTATTCATCATATCCATGAAAGCAGCTGGTGCGTTAGTCAACCCAAAAGGCATGACTAAGAACTCATAGTGACCATATCTAGTCCTAAAGGTCGTCTTCGGTACATCAGCCTCTCTTACCTTCAGTTGGTAGTAATCGGATCTCGAGTCGATCTTTGAAAAGACTGATGCCCCTCTCAACTGGTCAAACAAGTCATCAATTCTCGGCAACGGATACTTGTTCTTCACTGTTAACTGATTCAACTGTCTGTAATCTATACACATTCTCATGCTTTCGTCTTTCTTCTTCACAAACAAAACTGGAGCGCCCCAAGGCGAAGAACTCGGTCGGATGAAGCCTCTATCTGTCAACTCTTGCAACTGAGTCTTCAACTCTTTCAGTTCTTTCGGTGCCATACGATACAGAGCAATCAAAACAGGAGCTGAATCTGAATAAGTTTCTATAGCAAACTCTACCTCTCTATCTGGCGGTAAACCCGGCAATTCTTCCGGAAACACACTAGGAAAGTCACACACTGTCCGGATGTCTTGAGGTCTAACCTCACTCATGTTTGGGTTCATCACGTAGGCCAAATACGCTTTGCAACCCGTCTCAACTAGCCTCTAAAACTGAAACTACATTCGATAAGAACTTCACGTTCTCACCTACCACCACTATCTCATAATCATCCGAGAGTTTCAAGGAAATCGTCTTAGACTAAAAGTCTATCCTATCTCTATGCTCGGTGAGCCAGTCCATACCCAAAATCACATCAAAGCCATAAAACGGTAGTTCCATCATATCCACTGGAAACACATGCCCCTGAACCATTAGCGGACATCTTCTGTACATCTTCCTAACTACTACCGTATCCCCGAAGGAACTAGTAACACTAACTCCTACCTCTAATACCTCACAAGGAAAATTCAACAACTTTGCATGCTCACTCAGTATATATGAATGTGCAGACCGGGAGTTAATCAAAGAAAGCAAACCCAAAGATTGTATCGAGAAGTTACCTACAATCACATCTGTGTCGTGCTGACCCTCACGCTGAGCGTAAACTCTAGCCTGGCCTCTGCCCTCTGGCTGAACAGCAACTACATGCGCTATGTTCCTCTGGCCATCATTTCTCGGCTTGAAGTTACCTCTATCGCGCCCACGGCCTCTCTGGAAGTCATTGGCTCTAGCAGGAGCCTGAGCCTGAACCGGTGCCTTCCCCACCTAAAGTGGACAGTCACGCCTAATATGATCCCTAGCTCTACAGCTCCAACACGAGTGAAAGTTCCCAACACTCACCGGTGTGATTCCTCCCGCAACGAGCACACTCGGGCAACCGCCCACCAGCTCTCTGGCCCTGATGGCCCCTACCGTGGTTACCACCACCGCGTCTATGGTCATAGTGATGCCTGTTGTCCCGATGCCTCTTGGCATCACTTCTATCAAAGTCGCTAGATCTCTTCCCGGAACTAGAACCACCAGATCGTTTGGTCAAGCCCAAACTGTGCTCTATGTCCTTGGCCCTAGCGACCAAGACATCGAAATCTGTGTAGTCAGAAGCTAAAGTGTACCTCTTGATCTCTTCACTCAACCCATAGCGGAAACGGTTACAATGTTCCACCTCAGTAGGAACAAGCTCGGATGCATACTGGCTCAACCTGACAAATCGAATCTCATAGTCTGTCACTGTCATACTCCCCTGAAGCAAGGCCATAAATTCCCTCTTCTTCTCATCGAGGTAACGGGGACCCAAATGTTTCTTACGGAAAGCTGACTCAAAAAACTCCCAAGTGATCTCAGCCTCTGCCATACTCGTAGTGATGGTGACCCACCAAGTGTAGGCATCGCCCTGAAGCAGAGATACAACACACCCTAGCTTGCGCTCCCCGGTACATCCCATCTGTGCTAGAATACGAACGGTCTTCTCAAACCAAGTCTCGGACCTCTCGGGTGTCGACCCTCTGAACTCTTCACCTCCCAAACTGTGGAGTCTCTCTAATGGTAAACCAGTACCCTCTCCCTGGGGTTGTGCCACTGCCTGACCCCCAGCCACTACAGCCTGAAAAGCCCCAGCTATCGCCGTAACTAGAGGAGCTAAATCTTTCTCGGCCGGTCCTTGGCCAACTTGAGGTTCTATGCCCTCGGCACTCGCCTCACCTCCCTCTTAACAAGGAGGAGATGGAGGAGCCTGCGCCTCACCAACTGGCTCAACTCCCGGAGCTGCTGCTCGTGGTTCCGGTTGAACCATCCTAGGCCTCCCTCTTGGTCTCATGACACAGCTAGCAAGATAACAACTACAACAAACAAACATATAAGGATTAAGTTAGCAAAGGCAAGGGTCCAATCGTGCTCAAGTATCTTGCTTTACAAAACTTTTTCAAATTAAGTAATAGTAGCAATGGGAACTCGACACTACACCAGACACAACAATCATGCTTCCAAACACCATATGGATGAACAAACAACAAGCATACATGGCAAAACATTCACCGAGACATAACAATTACTTAACAATTCAAACTTACCTCACTTACCTGCCCGAGGTCTCGGTAACCTCAGGCTCTGATGCCAACAAATGTAACCCCCTCGTCCCAGTATGGCCGACTGACCGGTCCGAGTAGGCTACACGGGGAAAACCGATGTGAAACCCGTTAAGGTCCCACCTCGGTTAGCAACCCTAGAAAAATTATTTTAATTACATCTTGTCTAAAGGCATATTTATTTCCTATGTGATCACGACAGCGGAAATATCACGAAAATAAAAGCGACCAAACCAAACAACACTTTAAACAGCCCATTTTAAACTTACCCTACAGGCCGTATCGATACACCATACAAGGGTATCGATACGCCTTGACCAGGTCAACTGCCTTCAGTCAATGCAGGGACACCGTATCGATACAGCCCTTGGGCATATCGATACACCCTCCTTAGTCAACATCTCGCGGTCAACGATACAAAACCTTACCGATACGCCTAGAGCTCGTACCGATACGCCAAAGTCTCACCAAAATCTCAAATTTCCAGTGAGCTTTGGGCGTATCGATACACCCCCGTGTATCGGTACGCTAAGCCAAATCTGAGTCCCAAAGTGTAGAACCGTATTGATACAGCCTTTAGGCGTACCGATACGCCCTGCACTGCAAGACTCCAATTTGCAGCAAAACGATACGAGACTCAACTCTAAATGCAATTTTTGACTCTCCTAACCACAAACAACCAACCATGCATCACTTGGCAACCAAGGACTAACATACAAAACCATTTAGGTGAACAACAAAGCATTTACAACATGGCATTCATACAAAGAAGGATATTGCATTTCAAGGCATGCTTAGAAAGCTTAAAAAGCCATAAAGGCACATGTTTTCACACACAAGGTTTTCATGCTCACCAAAACGACATATAGCATCCAAAGGCATAACCTTACATCTTAAGCATTCAACCAAAACATAACATGGTTACAAATCCAAGGCATATCATAAACAACATTCAATATTTATGAGTCATACAACGCTCATACAATCAAATAGCAGCCCCATTGCTAAACAACTACTTTATTGACTAAACCATACTTGAGAAACTACAAAAGCTTGGAATGCCCCTTCCTTGCTCCTTGCTAACTCCACGCTAATGATCTACATTGTCGAACACGAGAGCGTAAGCTAGAAGCTTAGTGAGGATGCTCTAAAACCAAAAACAACGACACTGCAGGGTTCAAGCATATCATCCTTAACATCACACACAAGCATACATAAGCATCACTAGCAGCCTAGCTTGCAACACAATAAGACAATAACATGACATCTTACTTCATTCTAAGCTCATCAAGATAAAGCAATTATCTAAGCAACATAACCACAAGAACAAGTACATTGGCCACTATTAGTTTACTCGGATATGCGGATTACACTCAACCACCCTCGGTGGGATTACACTCATCACCGGACCTCGCATGGATGGGATTACACTCATCACCACATGCCCTACGGATGGGATTCCACTCATCATCACGTATAATATAAACATTTCCGGTGGAATATTACATCACCGTACTCCTCCTCGATGGCTTAACGCCACCAAGGCCACGCGCGAATTTGACTCAACCGTGTGCACACTAATCCTAATGATCGATCATTTATATCCGGTAAGTTAACTAGTGCCAATCCTACTATTAAACCCACATCATTTCCAACTAACATGCATATTCACATAGCCATCACCACACACATCAATGTACACTCATACATAAACAATCCATGCTCCACAAGATCATAATAGGCATAAACATTTAAAACTTATAAACATACAAGAAGTTAAGCTACCAACTTAACTTCTACCTTGGAATGGCCTACCAATCACATTCCAGAACCTCAACTACACACTTGAACCAATTTAAATAAGTTTGAAAGTTTCACTCACCACCCTTCCTTAAGCAAACCAAGCAAAGTCACTCAAGCCTCCACAATTTCCGGAATCGATCCCGAACCTTCTCCGATGTTTCCCCTTGCTTCTAACCAATCAAAAGACAAGGTATTACTCAACCAAATCATTGCCAAACTCAGCTACAATCTCAACCCACAATCATAAGCCAAAACTTCATAATTTCAAACTCAATCTAACCACCCAAAATCACATTTTCGTACTCCATTTATACCCAGCTGAAATCTACCATTTCCAACACCCAAATTACCTTTAAAGACTTCCAAAACAGTTTCCTAACAACCCTACACCATCAGCCCTTCAACCCAACACAAAACCACATCAAAATTTCAAGTTTTGACACTTTCAAAAATGCCCCCAAGACCCATTTCGGGATTTTTAACAAAATCCCTCCATTTCAAGATATAAGGTGTATTAAGGTAAGATTAACTCAAAACTCAACTAAACAAACCAAAAACAAGTCAAAAACCAATTAAAGTTTCATGCTTTCTTCAAACCTTGAAAAACTTGAAAAACTAAAATGATGATGATTTTGAGTCTATTTCGAGTTCAATTTTAGTCCTTTTTCTAGTGTGGTGTTTTCCTATTTCTCATGCATTTTAATTTCTGCCTCACCTTTAATTTTCTTACATTTCATTCCTCTTTTATGATTTTGCCATATTGTTAAATATATGTTTCTGTTTAGTGTATGTGATTGCCATGTTGATGTATGATTTGTGGTTGTTGTAGATGATAATATATGTTGCTTTGATTTTATAATGTTGGTAGTTATATTGTTATTGTTATAATATAAAGTTTATATGTCCATAATATATAGTTTAATTATATATATGTGCTCGGTTTTAATGTGTGCATAACCTAGTTTCTTTTGATTGCTCGGATGCGTATTTGTGACATGCATTTTTAATTGTCATTCATGTGACTTTCAATACTCTAAATTGCATGATAATTAATTTTAACCATAAAAAGGAGATGCTTATTAATTCGCGTATTTGGGTTGTAATATCCTAGCTTATTGGATATTCCCTAAATTTTTGAATTAATTTGCATCGTCTAAAGGTAAATTCGTAAGTAATTAAAACGAACAAGATCATGACATCATACTTTATCTGCTTACATCATGTATAAAGGTGACATACGGGATCTGAACCCTAAACTAACACGGCAGTCAGACTTATATGATGTCGATTTAGTCTTTGGTCTGGTGTATCGTCATCCTTTTTAATTAAATGCCTAATTAATTCTAAAGCACCGATTTGATAAAGCTCGTACAATTAAAGTTTAATTTTCAATTAAGAACCCCTAATTGAATTCATTTTAAATTTTAAATAATTTTCATTGACTAAAAGCAATAAGTATTTTGGTACCGATTTCGGAGCGTGATGAGAGTGCTAACCCTTCCTCACAAGTAACCAACTCCTGAACCCTTTTAAATGAATCTCTGGTTGATTTTTATGGTGTCCGGTATATTTTAGTTGCCGGTGGCGACTCCAAATTTTTACTATTTTCCAAAAGTCTAATTTTTAGAACAAAAATCCCCTTTTTAATTGATTTCCTAAAAATGCGGGATATTTAAAAGTTTTCTTCAAAAACATCGTGACACACAGCTTGGGGAACGTATACATTTTGGGTGAGACCCGGTGCCCCACAGCTTCGGAAGCGTACACCCATGCTCGAAATCTCTCGTCGATCATCTTCGAATGAGACCTGGTGCCACACAGCTTCAGGAACGTACATTCAGCATCTATAACCATGTTGTTGTAACACTCCTTCTCTAGGTATTCAGGTCCCATCAATCAAGATGACCCAACCACACAAGTGCCCTTACTTGGCACGTAACCCCACATAATCCACCAAGGACCCCTATGGTTTCTATTACAAACAAGTCACCCAAAACCCAAAGGCAAGATCCCAAATCAAACCTACAATTTATGGAATGTAGTTTAAGTGGTTCCCTACCATTTTTAAACCTTATTAACACCAAATTAAGATTTGTCATAGATGAAGACTGATATGTTATAAGTATAGACTTTGGTGTGATTTAACCCTCCATATTATAGTTGTAATATCATCTCAAAAGTATGTTTTTAGCTTCCCATATGAAAATCAAGTTGTTTGGAAGAAAATAGACCTGGGCAAAAGCTCGTCTTCAATAAGGCGTGACCACGCCTTGTGACTGATGTGAGTCTGGTTTTGACGTGAAGAATCTGCCTCATTGAATCAAATCCGAGAATAAGCCCACTTTTATGGATATTTCCATTATTTTGGAAGTATTGGATCAAGAATCAATCTCTTTTATTAATTAGGACTTTATTTATTGGAAAAAGGTCAAAAGTAGCCCCCAACATTTGACCTTTTGGTCACTTTGGCCCCTATTCTTTTCTTTAGTCCAAACAACCACCTAACGTTTAATTTTTATTCAAATTTCACTCCCGTTAGATGGAAACCGTTAGTCACTAACGGTCAACGCTTGAGGCTGACATAGAATATCTGCATGGCATGGGGGATGACGTGGCAATGCCACGTGGCATTTTGCTGACATGGAATTTTAAAAAAATTAAAAATTTAAAAATTATTTTTAACCAATCGGATGATGCTATGTGGCACTTTACTGACGTGGCATCATCTGATTGGTTAAAAATATATATTTCAACAATAATTATATATATTTTTAAAAAATTCCTAAAATTTTCAAATATTTTCAAAATAGTCCTCAAAACCATAAACTCCCAAATTTAGCCACTCTCGTCGGCGTTGGCCACGTTGCCGACGATGGAATGGAGCACCCTCCCCACGCCGAATGACCCACACCCCGTTATTCTTCCGTTCTACCACCGTTCATCATGAATCGTTAAAATGAACCATTCAACGATTTTGCCTTCATTTGGCGTTTCGCAAGTTGTCGGTCGACTTTCGGCGACGGGATGGTTGGGTAAATGATTGTGATGGTCCGACGATCGATAAGGTAGGCGACGGTGTGGCAATCGGCGCCGAAATCGGCTCAAATTGGGATTTGGGTTTGGGTGAGTTAGGGATTTTGAAATTTGAGGGCTATTTTGTGAAATATGGAAATTTTGGGGCTATTTTTAAAAAATAATTGTTTTAAATTTTTTTTATTTTTTTTAAAATCCACATCAGCAAAATGCCACATGGCATTTCCACGTCATCTCCTCATGCCAAGCAGACATGCCACATCAGCCTCAGGCGTTGATCGTTAGTTGACTAACAGTTTCCATCCAACGGGGGTGAAATTTGAACGAAAATGAAATGTTGGGTGGTTGTTTGGACAAAAAAAAGAATAGGGGGCAAAGTGACCAAAAGGTCAAACGTTGGGGGCTACTTTTGACCTTTTGCCTTATTTATTTAGATTTCATATTATCATATCTTTCCTTATACTCAAGGACTCAAGCATTCAAACAACCAATTAATCAATCTTGCTACAAGGCATCACAATTATTTCAAACAATCATCGAATAATCGTACGAGCATCTCGAAGGACCCTACACAGTCTCTAAAGCCTCCACAAGTTACATTATATTCATGGCATCATCGTGCATTTCATACATACAAGTCTCATACTATCGGTACACAACATGCGTATTTATCATCAACCTATTTTGCAGACACTAGCACACAAGGCAATCACATTTATGATGCTCAGAAAGTGATAGGAGTTTGAGGTGTACTTACCTTATGCAAAAATCTCGAAATGCCACTTTAGATAAGTTTCCTCCAACTTCCCACATTCCTTTAATGAATGCGAAGCCGCTCCAAGTATCTTGCACAAATCAATCGAGTGCAATAATGCATTACTATCCTCTCAAATATTTAATAAAGGTGACTAAATAATTTGATTACACATACTAAACTTTTTTCTTATCGGCAAACAACGTATGATTTTATTAGGGTGAATCATATAATGTCGTCACATTCAAAGGCCTCGTTAAAAACCTTCATAACCCTAAATGAAGGAAATAGTACCTAAGATTGTGATTATGGATAAAACACGCAACTCACGCCATCATACAAACCCATGATGGGCGATTAACACCACTCTTAGCAAGCAAATCGGCTAAACCGTTTGCTTCCCTATAAACATTATGGAAACAAACACACGTCAAAATATCACACATAGCATTGATTTGTTGGAAACATCGCCAAACTTCCAAGGACGACTGGCAGAATGCAGCACCCATGATACAACAACTATGGAATCTAACTCAATCACTACACATGGCACACTCTCACACTTAGAATTATGGGTGTTCAAAAATATCTGACCCGGTTGACCCGACCCGACGACCTGAACCTAAAAATGTCGGGTAATTCCCTAAACAAAATTACCTGACTCGGTAATTTTTTTGGGACACGAGCCGAAAGTTTCCCCTTACCGGGTACCCGACCCGACAATTTTTAATATATTTTTTTATATTTCAAATTATATTTTTATTTTAAGTTTCTTAATATTTTTAATCAAAAACTAAATTTAAATTCTTAAATTCTTTCTATGTTTGTATTATATACTTTTAAGTTTTAAGTTTGAAATTTTAAAAAAATATTTTTGTGTTTAATATATGATTTTTTTAAATTTTATAATTAAAAAGATAAAAAACAAACCGGGTACCCGACTAGAGGGTACCCCGGATGTAACGGGCCGGGACATGGGCCGAAAAAAGAGGTACCTGACAATGAACAAACCTACTTAGAATCACCCAACATCAATAGAGCCTGACAAATAGCCTGTAATTTCGCCTCATTGGAGTCAAGAATCCCAAGCGGTCCAAAAAAGAGAGCCAAAATACGACCATCAGAGTCACGTAAAACACCCCCACACCCTGCCAAACCCGGCTTGCCGCGTACAGCCCCATCCACATTGAATTTCACAACCCCTGGTAGGGCTGTAAATGAGACGAGACAGATCGCGAGCTACTCGAGCTCGACTCGGTCAAAGCTCGACTCGATTGGACTCGACTCGACTCGAAATCGGGTCGAGTTCTTGACGAGCCGAGCCGAGCCGAGCTACTGGATACCCGACTCGAAAAGCTCATGAGCTACTCGAAAATATAATATACTATTTTTATTTTTTATAATTTAAAATCTAAATTCTTAAACTTAAAACCCTAAATATAAACTCTAAACATAAGTACTAAACCCTAAAATCTAAATCTTAAATTATAAACCCAACAACCTAAACCTCTAAACCTTAAACCCTAAAATTAGCAAGCTTGAGTTTACAAAACTTATGTATCAAAGTTTTTTCTTCATAGGAATTTAAATGAGACGTGATAGATAAAGAGTTACTCGAGTCCAATGCGATCAAATATTGGTCAACACTAGACTCGATTGGGCTCGAATCAAGCTCAAACTCGACTCGAGTTCTAAACGAGCCGAGACGAGCTCAGATTTCTCAGGCTCGTTAGAAATTACTCAAGCTCGAACTCGACTCGAAATCTTAATGTACCGAGACGAGCTTAGCACTACTCGAGCTCGACTTGGCTCGTTTACACCCCTAACCCCTGGTGATGGAGACACCCAAGCAACACCCATACGAGCTGTCGACTTCGATGGATGTACAACACACATCCTCGGTCCGTCCCACCAAGCTAATTCGACAAGAGTTTTTGAGTTCGCCAACGCTCGAGCCCAATAGAAAGACCGAAGTTTAACCAAAAAAAGAATTTCACTCATCAGCATCCTTATGTCATCAAAAATCATCTTATTGCGCGCAAGCCACACTGACCAAAGAACCGTTGTGCATCCGATGAGCCACCATTCCCGCATCACGCCCCCAAAGAAGCCATGAAAGTAATGTTGAATAAAATCAACGATTGTGGTTGGTCGTACCACGTCCACCCCCACTATTGGAAATAAAAGGATCATATGGGCCAAATATAATCACACAGCAGTAAAATGTGATCCTCGGCATCGTCACCCTCCCCACACCACTTATATCGGACCATATTCTCGGCTATCGACACCCCATGATCCCGGAGCATCCTTAGCGTTGGTAATCTCCTCAATAAAATGAACCACATAAAACATTGTATTAATGGTGGAAGTTTCACGCTCCAAACAACACTCACAACTGAAACATCAGACATGCCAAAGGATGTGATCAAAGTATAAAGCGACCGTACAAAAAAATCTATTGTCGTCTCTAGCCTCCAAACCAGCCTATCCACAACATTCACATGTACTTGAAACCAAGACACACAAGCCCGTAAATCCTCAAGTTGCATTAGTTCGAATGATCGCAAATCACGACTGAAAATACTACCCCAAAAATGTCGATCCACAGTACCAATACCCAAATAGTCCTTGACTAGAGCCATTTTGTTCACCGCCAAATGGAAAATCCTAGGGAAAACCATTTGCAAGGGTTCATCTAGACACCAAATATCATGCCAAAAAAGGATACTATCCCCATTCCCAACAATCCAAACGAATTGTGACATATTCAAAAACTTATGCACATATTCCTGATCTTAGACCTCAAGAATTTGCCGCCACATAACCAACATATTTCTTTTCCCCACCGGATTAATTCCTAGTGTTTGATAATTTCAGATATAGAGTAAATTTTGATTAGGTTAAAAAATATAAAATAAATTTGTTCAAATCACTTTTTTGAGTTTGAATCAAATGAAAAAATAAGGGAGGAAGAAGAGAGGTATATTGGGGATAAAATAGGAAATCCATAACAAATTAATTATAAATAATTATTTTGAAGTGTCACGCCTATTTTTTAACGGTGTTTGACAGAAGTGATCGTAATGAAAGTAATTAAAAGTTCAATAATTGTATTGCAAGTTTTAAAAGATCGGTGATCATATTGAAATCACCTAAAAGTTTAAAGACTACTAGTGTAGTTTACCCAATTATATATGATGTTGATGTCGTGTATAGATACATCCCAAACTCGACTGAAAACATAGTAAATTGTCAGGATGAATCTGCCACGATCGACGAGCACCGATGATCACCATTAATTCAATTTATAATTATTTAAAAATCAAAAGGTAAACTAATTACAATATATTATTTTTTTTTATTTTTCTTTTAAGCATAGATCAAAATACCTATCTACCTCTAAATTACAAAACCCTAATTTTTGTTCATTTTAAATCCAAACTGTCGTCGTTGCCTCCTACCGTCGCCGTCGTTGCCTTCTGCATGACCTCATGCTGCTTGATTTTCATCCCCAACATTCGAAGATCTTCTTGATGTTTCTGCATAGATCAATGTTATTAAAAATTTACCTTGGAGGCACAAACGGAAAGCAGAATGAAAGAAGTTTTGCATATATTTACGAACTCTAATGTAAAAAAGTAACCATACGACAATATATTACTGTTGTTTTTAGTAACATAGATAGAAACACTGTAAAATAAAAGTTCAAAACTGAAACAACGTCAGACGTCTCGATGATGGATTAGGCTTGAGAAAACCAGGGCAGCGGGCATGCAGACGGCAACGACATCAGCGGCGGCTTGAAGTTCAAATGAATAAGAATTAGTGTTTTGTAATTTAGGGGTAGACAAGTATTTTGATCTATGTTTAAAAGAAAGTTAAAAATGAAATAATATATTTTAATTAATTTACTTTTTGATTTTAAATAATTTATAATTATACGCTGAATCGTTTAGATTTTTAATCTTTATAAATTAAATTAGGGTAAACTATACTGGTAGTCACTGAACTTTTAGGGCGCTTTCAATAAGGTCACCGAACTTTTAAAACTTTCATTACAGTCACTCAACTTTTAATTCGCTTTCAATAAGGTCACTGCCGTCAACCACCGTTAAAAAAGCTGACGTGGCATGTTAAATATAAGGGTAAAATACACTGTTAGTCACTAAACTTTTAAAAGGCTTTCAATATGGTCACCGAACTTTTAAAACTTTCATTACTATCACTCAACTTTTAATTCGCTTTCATTACCGTTAAAAAAAGCTAATGTGACACGTTAAGTTTAAAAATAAACGTTTTCCCACCCTATTTTATCTCCATGTCTTATTTTCTTCCATCCAAACATGTCTATCTTTTAGATATATTAATATTTTCCTTTGAACTCCTCATTATCCAGTGCATGACTCAATAAATGTCGGGCCTGAAGCATAAAGAGGATTTTTATGAGCAAAATTTTAGTTATTTCTTTATGATTCCATCATCGGATGTCTCCCAATAATGCTTCATTCTATGCCCCACACTAAAAATCACTTAAAAATTAAATTTTAAACCCTAACCATAATTTTCACATCCTAAACTCTAAACCCCACGCCCTAAAAATATACCTTACCCCTAATTCCCTAAATTCTAACCACAACCCCTAACCTTAAATCCTAAACTCTAAACCTACTATTTTAAAGTGAGGGCATAGAAGGAGCATGATAAAGGGGCAGACGATTTCCATCTTAATAAAGAACCCAACTTTTTGTTTGTTAAAACATAACTACTATAAAAAAAATTACAAAGAATGGCAGAGTTGTTGGAGAAATGCTACATGCTTTCTTCTTACATTTAAGCTTAATATTTTTTTGAGTTATGTGCATTCTTTAAAGGATTCTTTTTCATACGTTTTTGTTTCAAGTCGTTGATAATCTTTATAATTTTAATATTTTGTAAATTTATGTAACCACTATGCTTTTAAACCATTTCTATAATCATTTTATGAATTTTTTTATAATTTTTAAATGCAAAGAGACATGTTTGGATGGAAGAAAATAAGACATAGAGTTAAAATAGGGTGAGAAAAAATTTATTTTTAAACTTAACGTGTCACATCAACTTTTTTTAACGGTAATGAAAGCGAATTAAAAGTTGAGTGATAGTAATGAAAGTTTTAAAAATTCGGTGACCATATTGAAAGCCTCTTAAAAGTTCAGTGACTAACAGTGTATTTTACCCTTAAATTTAACATGCCACGTCAGCTTTTTTAACGGTGATTGACGGCAGTGACCTTATTGAAAGCGAATTAAAAGTTGAGTAACTATAATAAACGTTTTAAAAGTTCGGTGACCTTATTGAAAGCAGCCTAAAAGTTCAGTGACTACCAGTGTAATTTACCCATTAAATTAATGATACTCATCTCGTCGAGCGTGACAAAATTTTCCAATTTGAAAAAAAAAATTGTCGCGGTTTGATTGGTGACATTTTCTTCCATTCCATTATCCAATTTCGATAACAAATAGAGATGGAGAGATATTAGGGGGAGAAGAGAAATTAGAAAGAAGATATTGTGAAGGCCAAATTTTGGATTGCAGGGTTAAGGCCTAGGGGCATGGTTTTTAAGAAGAGCCCACGAACCAATGATAAAGTAAAGGGTCCCACACCCCAATGACAACGGTGGCTTGTCTTAAAGGATTGTTGTTTCTTGGTTGGCTTGGTTCAGAGCTCAGACCTGAGACCAGAGATAAGATGGATGGTGACGCAAATGCTGATCCTAAAGCCGGTCTATGATTGGCAAAATGAGATACCATTCAGAAAAATAAAAAAAAGAATCCCACTTTTTTGTTTTCTTAAGTTAGATATAAGTATATCAAATACTAAGATCTCGAGATGTATTCTTATGGATTGGAACATTTTGCAGCTTGCAGATGCCATTGCCAAACTTACTACTGTTGTTTAAAGTCGTGTCTGTTGGCTTTGGTTTTTGATTCCTAGTTAAGGTCGTTGGGTGTAGCACTCAACATCTCCAGCGAAACTCACGCTTTGAGACCAACACATAGAATATGGAGATGAGTGGGAAGGAAAAATAAAATGAAATTTGACAAAAGGAAAAGTTGGAGTTGTCTTGTTTGATTCATATTGTCCCTTCTTTTGCCCAAAAGATCTTTGTCAGGGGGTTCGGTTTTCTAGTTTATCAACCAAATCAAAGATTTCTTGCTCCTAGGTTATACTTCAACTCCATACTTAATCTAATTGTCTGTAATTATGTTTTCTAATTTTTTAACACCTAATAGCTACCAACTCACTAGTTTTTAGTAACCGTGTATTTTTTTTCAAAACGTGCATTGAATAAGTAAAATTACCCATGTTCAAAAAAATATTAAGGTTTAATTCGGTCAATTCCCAAATAACTTTTCTTTCAACCTTAGTGCTGAATGGTTTCTTTCAACCGCCCCCTGCTTTTCCTTTTCATTCTTGGTTTAATTTGCACTTGCTTTTAAAAAATGCGGTGAAAAAATAATTTTTAAATTAGCTATTAAAAAATAATTTTGAAAAGCTGGTAAGTATTTGTCATTAATGTAAAAAAGTAATTTTAAGAAGATAAAATGTCTATTTTAGACATGATATTGAAAAGTAAAAGTAAAATTGGATGATGTTCAAATAGTTAATGTTATGATATATGAAATAAGTCAATTTTAATTATAATAAAAAAATTGTTTTTTATAAAATTTAATTTGAAAATATAAACTACATTCTAGATTATATGCGGACATATCACTTACAAATTAATAATAAATATAAAATAAATTCCAAATAAAATAATTTGATTCTCAATATAAATATTATAAAATATATATTATTTTACAATAATGTATGCATAATGTACAATAAATTATAATTAAATAATAAGGGTAAAAAAGTAATTTTATTTTCAAACTAGTTTTTCCCCAAAAGCTATAAAATCTAGCTTTTTGATTTGGGTGGAAAAGCTAGTTTTAAAAACAACCAAAAACACCAACAACAAAAAAAAACAAGTGAAAGCACTTAAAAGCCCGTTTGGGTTGCCAAACACAACCACAAACGGACCTTAGTTTGGCTGATGACGGAACCAGTTTATTGTTATATTCGTTGTTCATTATTTTCTTTGTTTTTATTTATCATATTTTTAGTCTTTTTTTCCTTGAGTTTTCCTTTATTTTAATAAAAATATCTGCTCTTGTAGCACATTTTTTCTTGCTTTTATGAAACATTTTTTTATGTTTTTGTTATACGATTTCTCTACTGTTTGGCACGATTTCACATATCTTTGTAGTTGTTTTGTGCTCGTACAGAGATCCTCGCGACTTGTTTTCTAATTTGGGACCATCAGTGGTCATAGAAAGCTTAATTGTCTTTGATGGTTGCTTGCCGATGTAATTAGATCTAGGTACAGGGCAATGTGTCTGATAGTTTGGTTCATTCATCACTCATTTTTTCACCTTGTTAAGCATATGGTCTGGATTTATACAAATGAGATTAATGAAGGTTTTTGGGTTCTTTGCCGATGGACGGTTCGCTTTTATTTTGCACTTATGGTTTCTATGTTGTTTTGTATGAATCTTTTAGTGGACTTAGTTCATATTTTTTTTCTTTTTGTTCGGGTGTGTTGTATTTGTAATTCTTTGTTTTGCTTTTTATTGAATCCAGATGTCATTAATAAAAAAATTACCCTTCTAAGATTTATATAGAAATATGTTTTAGTGTTTAACCGTCGGTATCTGACTTATTAGTCAATTAATCTGGATCAGATTTTGCAGAGACTTAATATGAAAACGACCTTCCTAACCTAATTTTCTTAATTTACAATTTCAGGATAAAATTATTGTCATTATATGTAATATAATAATTCAATGTTGTCATTATAAATATTTCATCAAGAGTCAACAACCTTTAGAGCAAGTGGTTAAAAGCTCTCAATTGACACCTCCCCTTTCCTTAGGTTGTGGGTTCTAGACCCAACAAAAGCAAATTTCTCCTCCCCTTGGTAGGAATTGTTAAAAAATCATCAAAAAATATATTTTTTACTTTGCTAAGCTATTTTAAAATTCATATAATAATAAATTCATCTTTGTATTAATACTTATGTAAACAAAATATGCAAAGACATGAAACTAGTAGGGGCCATGACCCTAAATGATATGTTCCATTTCCTTACCATTTCAAAGACATTTTATTTTTCTCTCTCTCCCTCTAAAAATATTTTTTTTTCTAAAAAATTTATTTCTCTTTTTTTTCTTTCTTTTGTTGTTTGGTTAGTGTTTTTTCTTTGAACCCTCTCTTTTGTCCCTTTTGTAACAAAAGGTACCGGGTCCTTGTATCACTAGAAGCTCGAGGGGATAAGAGTAGTGGTTTGTGTAGAACAAATGTTTTGATATAATAATTGAAAAATGTTTTGGACTAATTTGAAAAGAATTTAAAACTTGTTTTTAAGTCCAAACAACTTGAAATTATGTTTGAGGTATTTTAAGAGGTTTTTGGCAAAGTCTTTTCATGTTTTTAATAGCCAAACTTGTGTTTTCAGAGTACCAGTATCGATACGGTAAACCCTCGTACCGATACCTTTTTGCCTCAGTTTTGCCACTGTCAAAACCCGTATCGATATAGGCCCTTGCCGTATCGATACGGAGTGGGGTCGTTTCGATACGCCAGGTAAGCGTACCGATCCCATTTCAACTACCCCAACGGCTATTTCCCAACGGCCATTTAAATGTGAACCAGTACCGATACGCCCTCAAGCATATCGATACGCCCAGGCTGGCAAGAGCCCAACTGCTAGTTCCTATGAAGGTCGTACCGATACCGTTCCACGCGTATCGATACGGATAGCTGCAGAACAGCATTTATGAAGGGAAATAAAGTCCTCAACGGCTCAAATTCATCCCCAACGGCTAGTAACGGCTACAAACTCATTTGGGAGTATAAAATGGACCTCCAAGCATCAAGTAAAGGCTAATGCTCATATTGTCAAACATCAAATGATCAAGAAATTGTCTTAGTGCTTAATTTGTCATTTCTTGTATAGACAAACACTAGTGAGCCAAAATTGTCAAATTTGCTCAAGTGTTTTAGGTTTTGGGTGAGTGCTTAATTGTGCAAACAAACACTTATTAGAGGGTTTTAAGTTTGCTTTCTTTGTCTCTTTGTAAAAGAGGGTTTTGATCAAGGCTTTGGGTAGAAGCTTGATCGGTTGTAAGGGTTTCCTTCTAATCCTAGAAAAAGGGACGAATCAATAGTGGATTGATTGTGAAATCCTTAGTGGGGAGCTAAGGTAGTGGATGTAGACCTTGGTTAGAAGGTTGAACCACTATAAATCATTGTGTCAATTCTCTTTTTAGCTTCCTAAACCCTAACACCCAAATATCCACCTCTCCACCACTTGGTGAGCAACATTGGTTGATCGAATCGAGCCCCACACAACTCAACAATTGGTATCAGAACTTGGCTCAATCGAAGGGGATTCACATCCTATTGAGAAGATCCGGCAAGCTCGATCACTTTTTCATCAACAGGCTCAAATGGCACAATCAATCGACAAACCGCATTTCTTTGACGGAACCCACTATGCCCATTGGAAGACGAAGATGAAGTTCTTCATCAAATCAAGAGATTACAAGCTATGGGATATAGTTGAAGATGGTCCGTTCGTGCCTCAAAGAAGCAAAGCGGAGTGGAGTGCCGACGATCGCAAGAAGATGGAGCTAAATTGCAAAGCCTTGCACATCTTATTTTGTGCTTTTGGCCCAACCATCTATGAGAAGATGTCTTCTTGTGAGAGTGCCAAGGAGGTATGGGACAAGCTTGAAGTCACATACGAGGGAACCGATGAAGTCAAAGAGACCAAGATTGGGCTCCTAACCTTAGAGTATGAGAACTTCAAGATGGATCCGGAAGAGAACATCGAGAAGATGTTTGATAGGTTCTCCACCATCACCAACGGTCTTAAAGGTTATGGAGAAGCCATCCCGAAGGAGAAGCTTGTCCGAAAGCTCATCTACTCACTTCCCGAGTCATGGGACTCAAAGAGGACCGCCATCATCGAAGCCAAAAATTTGAAGACCTTGAAGCTTGATGAACTCATGGGGTCACTCCTTACTCATCAAATCATGAAGAAGAACAAAGAGGATAAGAAGAAGAGGGAAGAAATTAGAGCTATGGGAGAGAAGAAAATCAAAGGGCTTGGCATCAATGCAAGTGTCATGGCTCTCAAATCCTCCACTTGCCATCATGTCTACACAAGTGAAGAGGAGGATGAAGATGAAGAGATAGTTCATCTCTTCAAGAAGTGTGCCCCGTTCATGAAGAAAGCCTTGAGAGAGCTTGAACGAGAACCTAAGAGAAAGGAGAGGGCAAGCACTTCAAGCCATAAGAAGAAGGCACATGTGGCTACTTGGAGTAATGAGGACTCCACCGACGATGAACAAGCCAACCTTTGCCTTATGGCCATCGAAGAAGATTCAAGGGTAACTTCTAATTCATCTACTTCATGTTCCTATTCCTTTGATGAATTACAAGATGCCTATGATGATTTGGTTTTAGATTTTAAAGGCCACATTTTGAAAAACAACAAATTGATTTCAAAGTTAAAAATTCAAAATGATTTGCTTTCTAAAACTAAACTTGAACTTGAAGCAAAACTTGAAGATTTTGAATTAAAATGTTTTGATTTACAAAAATTGCTTCAAAAGGTTCAAGAAGAAAAAGATTGGATTTCCAAAGAGCTTGAAAAGAAAAACAATTTTGGAAAATCAAACTTTTATGTTAGACAATCTAGTGCCCCTAGATTTATTAAAGAAAAATGTTTTAGAAGTGTTTGGGTCCCAAAAGGACTAACCACTTCAATTAAAAAGGATGACATTGAAAAATGGATTCCTAAGGGGACTAAAATTTGTGCTACTAACGTTCATGGATCCAAAGCAATTTGGATACCAAAAATTACTTGATTGTCTATTGCTAGGTGTGATGGAGATGTTCAACAAGTCAAACATTAAGGGGGAGCTCCATGCACACAAGGAAGAACACTTGAAGAAGGAAGGCTTCACATCCTCCCTTGGGTTCAAGTGTTGGTAAAATTCTAGTTGTTTTTGCATTTACTTGTTTTATTTTTAGTTTATTCAACTAGATGATCATAAATGTTGGACTAACATTTTTAATGATGCTTTGAGTAAGGGGGAGCCATTTTTGAACCAAATTCTTATTTGTGTCAAAGTTTTTACCTCTATTGTTATTTTGAACTTAATGTCATTTTAAATTCTTTTTGATATAACAAAAAGGGGGGAGAAATGGTTTTTTGAAAAATTGAATTTTCAAATGAATAAGGGGGAGAATCCCAAACAATTTTTCAAGTTAGTTTTATTATATCAAAAAGGGGGAGATTGTAGAACAAATGTTTTGATATAATAATTGAAAAATGTTTTGGACTAATTTGAAAAGAATTTAAAACTTGTTTTTAAGTCCAAACAACTTGAAATTATGTTCGAGGTATTTTAAAAGGTTTTTGGCAAAGTCTTTTCATGTTTTTAATAGCCAAACTTGTGTTTTCAGAGTACCAGTATCGATACGGTAAACCCCCGTACCGATACCTTTTTGCCTCAGTTTGGCCACTGTCAAAACTCGTATCGGTACAGGCCCTTGCTGTATCGATACGGAGTGGGGTCGTTTCGATACGCCAGGTAAGCATACCGATCCCATTTCAACTACCCCAACGGCTATTTCCCAACGGCCATTTAAATGTGAACCAGTACCGATACGCCCTCAAGCGTATCAATATGCCCAGGCTGGCAAGAGTCCAACGGCTAGTTCCTATGAAGGTCGTACCGATACCGTTCCACGCGTATCGATACGGATAGCTGCAGAACAACATTTATGAAGGGAAATAAAGTCCTCAACGGCTCAAATTCATTCCCAACGGCTAGTAACGGCTACAAACTCATTTGGGAGTATAAAAGGGACCTCCAAGCATCAAGTAAAGGCTAATGCTCATATTGTCAAACATCAAATGATCAAGAAATTGTCTTAGTGCTTAATTTGTCATTTCTTGTATAGACAAACACTAGTGAGCCAAAATTGTCAAATTTGCTCAAGTGTTTTAGGTTTTGGGTGAGTGCTTAATTGTGTAAACAAACACCTATTAGAGGGTTTTAAGTTTGCTTTCATTGTCTCTTTGTAAAAGAGGGTTTTGATCAAGGCTTTGGGTAGAAGCTTGATCGGTTGTAAGGGTTTCCTCCTAATCCTAGAAAAGGGGACGAATCAATAGTGGATTGATTGTGAAATCCTTAGTGGGGAGCTAAGGTAGTGGATGTAGACCTTGGTTAGAAGGTTGAACCACTATAAATCATTGTGTCAATTCTCTTTTTAGCTTCCTAAACCCTAACACCAAAATATCCACCTCTCCACCACTTGGTGAGCAACATTGGTTGATCGAATCGAGCCCCACACAACTCAACAGTTTGAGTCTTGGTTTGTTTCTTTGTTTTCCCTTTGCTTCTACGCTTGTTTTTCAGTTTCTAGACCAGTTTTATGGCTGACTTTGAGAAGATGGAGAATGTTATACCATCTGACTCACTCGACTTAAATGAGGATGGGGAAGTTGTAAAACCTATATTTGATTTTTGATATAACAAGGAATTACAAAGATTATTTTGTAAAAATGATAAATTTTAAAATACTAAAAAAGACTCACAAATTGACAAGGATTCGAACTCAAAATAATTTCTAAGTTAAAACCTTAAACCCTAAATATTTTCTAAGTTTTTATCATACTCAAAATAGTCAAATTGGTCCAGGAGTATCGATACACCCAAGGCCGTATCAATACGATTTTTAGCTACTGGAATTTTGTTTTATACTTGATGGCTATAGGGTACTGATACACGTGTAGCCGTATCGGTACGCCATTCAAACTTGGGAACCAATTTGCCTTCGAGTATTGATATAGCCTTTGTGCGTACCGATACGAGGTATTAAGATTTTCTAAATATTTTGTAATTAATATTCGACTGTTGCTTGTCAGTTTTATTGGAACCATAACTTTGAAAATCAGTTAATGCTTACCGATACCCATATAGGCATATCGGTACAATTTTTCGCGCAAAACTTTCAAGGATTTCAGTGAGCAAAATCGGTATTGATACGGTACGGCTAGTATTGATACCCTTTGTAAAAATGCACTCCGCATATCGATACGGTTTTCCGCGTATCGATACCCCTTTGTACAACGACTCTTTCTTCTTATAGCAGGTATCGATACTCGTCCCCGAGTACATATACATAGTGTTGGCAGACAATATTTATTGCGGGAAAATGAAGCCCAACGACTATAATCAATATCTCAGCTACCCAAATGGTTAGGAATCAATGAAGGAGTATAAAAACAAGTCTCCATAGCTTCTTCAAGAACTATTTATCAAGTCAAAAGCATTCAAGCACACATCCAACAATCTTTAAGCTTTTAGAGTCAAATTCTTGTAACCCACTTGAGTGATCTTATTTGCAATCTTTTTGTTCAAGTATTGGGGTTAGAGTGAGCCTAGAATTGTGCAAACAATTAGCCTTTGTGAGGATTTTTAGTTTGATTTATTTGTAATTCCTTTTGTGAGGGTTCTTAAGATTTTAGAGTAAAATCTTAAGGGAGTGTAAGGTTATCTCCTTTGGCTTAAAAAAAAAGCAAATCTAGTGGATTTGAGAAATCCTTAGTTTGGATAGCTAAGGTAGTGGATGTAAACCTTGTTAAGAAGGTTGAACCACTATAAATTCTTGTGTCCCAATATGTTTACATTTCCATTGCTTCCACCAAATTTTTTATTTGTCAATTCACCCCCTCTTGGCCATTTATCATTGATTGATCATTCCAACATAAGTTAATATGGTCATTAAGAACCATGCCCTTGTGGAGAAGATTCTCTCCAATCGTTTAGCAAAACACAACACTACTCTTGCTATTTTAAGGAAAGCTTGGAAATTTGATGAACTTGAATGTCACGATTTGGAAAAAAATATGTTCCTTTTTGTCTTTCCATATGTTGAGGACAAGATGAGAGTGTTGCGTCAGAGACCATGGTCCGTTCAAGATCGCATGCTTATCCTGAAGGAATGGCCTTACGAGGCTGCACTAGTAGAGATTGACTTCTCTATTAATGAATTATGAGTTCAAGTTCATAACCTTCCTATGGCCCTTATCATGAAAGAACACACTGCCAAAATAGGTAACATTTTCCCTAAGTACTTTGGGTCTAACCTTGGAGCTAATATGAAAGTGGAATAAGATGGACAACTTAGTATCAAGGTAGCAATGAGAGTCAAATATCCCCCTCAAAACAGGGTTCTTGTTGGACAGGAAACATTTTCAACCCCTCGATGTTTCTTTTAAGTATGAGAGAATCCCCGAGTTTTGATATAGATGTGGGAAACTCGGTCACGCAGAAAAAGAATGTTGGTTTGAGCATGGCATATTCAAGAGCACCAACAAATACGGGTCGTGGTTGAGGGCGTCTACAGGTTGGAAAAAATCCATTGTTAGAAATTCTCTGGTCCAGGCTACCGGCAAAAAAAGCCAGTTGATCCTCATAAGCCAAGCTTTGGAGCTTACAGGAAACGAAAAATGTTTTTTGCCCTCAATCTCTTCACAGTCCCCTATAAGGGCTCTATTCGAGGATAAGAGCTTTCACGAGAAATCCTCAGATTTGGACTATGCCAACGGGAATCGTAAGGAAGATAAGGTGATCAATTTCAACCACACCAACAACAGCTTACTAGGTTCTAATGGTGTCTATCCCAATGTCAACCATGCCTTTGTATTTGATCCTTCTACTTTCGAACAAAGTTCCTCAAACCTATGAAACCTAGTTCCTTATAAGCACCCAATCAACTCTGCACCCATCCTTGATGATTCAGGAAAGATGCTTGGAAATACGTTAGCCGAATGCCTTAAGACCATGGAAGTTTCCACGTCCAAGAAAAGAAAGTGGATCAAAAATCCATAGGAAGCCTTTTCTTGCTCAAAGAAAAGATAAATTATGTAGCTAATATCATAGGGAATCTACCAATATTCTCCTATAAATTGGTGTTCGCAAGGATTTGGGGCATCCGCTAATGAGGATTTGCTAAAGCTTGCTTTCTTTCCATCCTTCTACACTAACTCATCAACCTTGATCAATAAGTTCGAAAGATCTAAGAAGGTTCATGCATTTGGACTCAAACTATTAACACTTATTAAACAAGCTGCAAGAAGAAAGCATGTTCAAGAAATTTCAAGAATTACGTTGGACGAGGTTGGAATCGTGGAGCTTGGTCTGAACCCCTTTGGCTTTAACGTTTCTAAAATACCTTCTATGGTGGTTAATGAGCATTTGATGCTGAGTAATGGGAATGGAATGGACTATGATGATTTCTATGAAGGTAATTCTTTTATTGAAGACAACCATGTGAGGCTCTCGGATGATGACTCCAATCTTATGTTTGTGGATAACCTTCACCAAGGTTATATGCATTGCAAATAATTTTGATCTACCCTGCTATTTTTGAAGGAAGAAAGGATCGGAGAATAGCTTTAGGGCTTTATCCTTCCCATAGGATTGTTTACTTTACTCTGGTTATGAATGATCCTAGGTCTGGCTCTCTTCTTCATGGATGTAATGTTTTTGTTGTTAAGGGCTTTCCTCCATTGAAGAACTTGGTTACAATTACCTTTTGGGGTTGCCTTTGACCTTACCAAGTCTGGTGTGTCTCCTACATCGTCTATGATGACAAGACCCTCGCCCTCGACAGGAGAAGTAGCCTGTCTCCGGATGGAGCTCTCGCATTGGGTGTAGTTTGAGTTGTTTAAACCAGAGTCTTGTTTTGGTCCTTGTTTGTTCTATTTTATGGAACTTTGGTTTAGTGTTTTTTGGATTATGTTTCTAATTTTCTGCCTGCACACCTTTGCTCTTGTTGTGTTTTTTGTTTGGAGTTGCATGGTTATGTTAAGCATGATTTTGATCTATGTGGCTTTTGCATGGGGGTTTCATGGTTATGTTAAGCATGTTTGGCTCTTTTGTTCCCTTGGTTAATGAAGCTCTTCTCTTTATTTGTCAAAAAATGACCCTAAATAATTTATTAATATTCTCTTTATTATTTTTTTGAAGTTTTAAAATTTAAAACTGAGACAATTATCATAGGACCCCTAAAATATAATATTTGAATTCAATTATATAATTTTTTGAATGGTCTAAAGGTGATTACAAGGTAGTATCTGTTCATACATAATTTTAACCATTTGACAATGCGTATACACCTTTTAGACAAAGCGATTTGAACTCGTGTCTCTTAAGATGAATATCATCCACTTTTCTTCTGGAACGCTTGTTGGGTTCTGAATTCAATTATAATAAAAGCAATAAGGTTTTAAACTAAAATAATGATAAAATTATATTTTAACATTTTAAAATTCATAATTTAATTTTATCCCTAAAATGTTTTATTTTTTGAACATATCCTAAAATGTTTTAACTTTACCCCGAAAAGCGGATATAAATGCACTGATAGCAAAACCCCTTGAAAATAACAACATTTGTCTATGTATCTTAGACAAATAATAATAATTACTTGATTAATTTTATTTTTAAATTGTATAACCCTACACCTAAACGTCTAAAGGCTAAAACTTATATTTCTATTAAAAAGGGCTAAAACTTATTCGTCCATTGTATAGGTTTTAGAAGGTAATGGTTATTGGCAGCGTTTGCATTTATATTCAGGGTTTGATAGAGTCAATGAAATTGTTGCCTTATAGAATGTGTTGGGTTTTTAGGTGCTCGATTCCTTCAACCGTTCTTGCTCGCCAAGTGGTGGAGAAGTGGAATTTTGGGCGATAGAGGTGTGGAAGCTAAAAAGATAAAGACAATATGATTTATAGTGGTTCAACCTTCTAACCAAGGTCTGCATCCACTACCTTAGCTTCAAACTAAGGATTTTCAATCAATCCACTATTGATTCGTCTCCTTTTCTAGGCTTAGGAGGAAACCCTTACAAAATCGATCAAGCTTTCTACCCAAAGCTTTAATCAAACCCTCTTTACAGAGAGATAAAAATAAGCAAACTCAAATCCCTCTAATAGGTATTTGTTTGCACAAAATAAGCTCTCACCCAATCCTAAAACACTTGAGCAAATATAACAATTTTGGCTCACTAGTATTTGTCTATACAAGGAATTGACAATTAGGCACTAAGACACATTTTGAGCATATGTTGTATTACAATTGAAGCATTAACCATATCTTGATGCTTGGAGGTCCCTTTTATACTCCTAATTGAGTTTGTAGTCGTTGAGGACCGTTGGGGTTGGATTAGAGCCGTTGGAGCCTTTATTTCCCACCAAAATGCAGTTGTGCAGCTTGGCGTATCGATACCCTTCAAACCATATCGATACGGTCCCGATAAGGAAGTAGTCGTCGTGCACTTCAGATGATGCGTATCGATACGCTTTCCTAGCGTATCGGTACGGTCCTGTAGTTTAAAAGACCGTTAGAAAAATTGACCGTTAGGGGTAGTTAGGCGTATCGGTACGCGATACAACCGTATCGATATGCGACTAGCCGTCGGGCTATTTTAAATCACACCGTATCGATACGGCTAAGCGTATCGATACGGGTTTTAGCTACTGGAAAATTTCTGTAGTTGAAACCCTAGAGCATATCGGTACGGTACCAGACCGTATCGGTATAGGTACTTGAAAAGCTCGGTTTTGACTACATTAAATGCACTTTAAAACATTCTAAAGCCTTGTAAAACCCTTAAACATGTTTTTAAGTTGTTTTTTACTAAACATATATTTTAAATTCTTTTCAATTTAGTCCAAAACATTTTTCAAATATTATATCAAAACACTTAGTTCTACGATCTCCCCTTTTTTATATAATAAAACCAACTTGAAAATTGTTTGGGATTCTCTCCCCTTTGTATTTTAAAATTTTAATAAGAGACTTAAATTTTGAATTAGATTAAAGCTCCCCCTTATTCTCTTGAAAAACTTGAAAAATCAATTTTTCAAACCATATCTCCCCCTTTTTGTTATATAAAAAAGAATTTAAAATGACATTGGGCTCAAAATAACTTATGAGGTAAAAAGAAAATAGACACCATTAAAAATTTGGTGTTAAAATTGCCCCCCCTTACTCAAAGCATCAAACAATGTTAGTCCAACACATGATAATCTAGTTAAAATAAAAATCAATCAAATTAAACAAATAAAACAACTAGATTTTTTACCACACTTGAACACAAGGGAGGATGTGAAGCCTTCCTTCTTCAAGTGTGTAGAACTAATGTTTTGATATAATAATTGAAAAATGTTTTGGACTGATTTAAAAAGTATTTAAAACATTTCCAAAGTCCAATTAACTTGAAATTATGTTTAGGGAAGCTTTTAAAAGGTTTTCACATGTTTTCAAAGGCCAAACTACACAAAACCGTCCAGGCGTTTCGAAACGCCCTATGGTGTTTCGATACGGGGATTCTACTAGCAAAATTGTTTCGAAACAAGTTTCGAAACGGGCATTCCCTGGATGAGGATTTTGCCCAGTGTTTCAAAACAGGCTATGCCGTTTCGATATGCCTACGTGGCATTGACCACAACGGTCATAAACCCCAACGGCTATTTTCCCAACAAACTTTTAAATGCAGGCGTTTCGATACGGGTTTTAACGTTTCGATACGGGTGTTCCGAAACGGCCAGAGGTGTTCCGAAACGGGTGCCCTGACAGACTGCAACGGCTCTTTCTACTTAAAGGCTGTTTCGAAACGGGTTCGAGCGTTTCGAAATGGGGAGCTGCAGAACTGCATTTATGGTGGGAATTAAAGTCCTCAACGGCTCCAATTTGAACCCAACGGCTAGTAACGGCTACAAACTCATTTGGGAGTATAAAAGGGACCTCCAAGCATCAAGTAAAGGCTAATGCTCATATTGTCAAACATCAAATGATCAAGAACTGTCTTAGAGCTTAAATTGTCAATTATTGTATAGACAAACACTAGTGAGCCAAAATTGTCAAATTTGCTCAAGTGTTTTAGGATTTTGGGTAAGTGCTTAATTGTGCAAACAAACACCTATTAGAGGGTTTTAAGTTTGCTTCTTGTTTCTCTTTGTAAGAGAGGGTTTCAATCAAGGCTTTGGGTAGAAAGTTTGATTGTGTATAAGGGTTACCTCTTAAGCCTAGAAAAGGGGAAGAGCAATTAGTGGAATTGTTTGGAAATCCTTAGTGGGGAGCTAAGGTAGTGGATGTAAACCTTGGTTAGAAGGTTGAACCACTCTAAAATCATTGTGTTAATCTTTGTTTTAGCTTTCTAAACCCTAACACCCAACTATCCACCTCTCCACCACTTGGTGAGCAACTTTGGTTGATCGAATCGAGCCCCACACAACTCATCAATTGGTATCAGATCTTGGCTCAATTGAGGAGGATTCACATCCTATTGAGAAGATCCAGCAAGCTCGATCACTTTTTCATCAACCGGCTCAAATGGCACAATCAATCGACAAACCCCCGTTCTTTGACGGAACCCACTATGCCCATTGGAAGACAAAGATAAAGTTCTTCATCAAATCTAGAGATTACAAGCTATGGGATATAGTTGAAGATGGTCTGTTTGTGCCTCAAAGAAGCAAAGCGGAGTGGAGTGCCGACAATCGCAAGAAGATGGAGCTTAATTGCAAAGCCTTGCACATCTTGTTTTGTGCTTTTAGCCCAACCATCTATGAGAAGATGTCTTCTTGTGAGAGTGCCAAGGAGGTATGGGACAAGCTTGAAGTCACATACGAGGGGACCGATGAAGTCAAGGAAACCAAGATTGGGCCCTTAACCTTAGAGTATGAGAACTTCAAAATGGATCCGAAAGAGAACATCGAGAAGATGTTTGATAGGTTCTCCACCATCACCAATGGTCTCAAAGGTTATGGAGAAGCCATCCCGGAGGAAAAGCTTGTTCGAAAGCTCATCTACTCACTTCCCGAGTCTTGGGACTCAAAGAGGACCGCCATCATCGAAGCCAAAAATTTGAAGACTTTGAAGCTTGATGAACTCATGGGGTCACTCCTTACTCATCAAATCATGAAGAAGAACAAAGAGGATGAGAAGAAGAGGGAAGAAATTAGAGCTATGTGAGAGAAGAAAATCAAAGGGCTAGGCATCAATGCTAGTGCCATGGCTCTCAAGTCCTCCACTTGCCATCATGTCTATTCTAGTGAAGAGGAGGATGAAGATGAAGAGATAGTTCATCTCTTTTAAGAAGTGTGCCCCGTTCATGAAGAAAGCTTTGAGGGAGCTTGAACGAGAATCCAAGAAAAAGGAGATGGCAAACACTTCAAGCCATAAGAAGAAGGCACATGTGGCTACTTGGAGTGATGAGGACTCCACCGACGATGAACAAGCCAACCTTTGCCTTTTATGGCCATCGAAGAAGATTCAAGGGTAACTTCTAATTCATCTACTTCATGTTCTTATTCTTTTGATGAATTACAAGATGCCTATGATGATTTGGTTTTAGACTTTAAAAATCACATTTTGAAAAACAATAAAGTGATTTCAAAGTTGAAAATTCAAAATGATTTGATTTCTAAAACCAAACTTGAACTTGAAGCAAAACTCAAGGAGTTTGAACTAAAATGTTTTGATTTGCAAAAATTGCTTCAAAAAGTTCAAGAGGAAAAATATTTGATTTCCAAAGAGCTTGAAGAGAAAAACAATTTTGGAAAATCAAATTTTTATGTTAGACAATCTAGTGCCCCTAGATTTGTAAAAGGAAAATGTTTTAGAAGTATTTGGGTCTCAAAAGGACTTAGTACTTCAATTAAAAAGGATGGCATTGAAAAATGGATTCCTAAGGGGACTAAAATTTGTGCCACTAACGTTTATGGATCCAAAGCAATTTGGATACTAAAAATCACTTGATTGTCTTTTGCTAGGTGTGATGGAGATGTTCAACAAGTCTAACATTGAGGGGGAGCTCCATGCACACAAGGAAGAACACTTGAAGAAGGAAAGCTTCACATCCTACCTTGAGTTCAAGTGTGGTAAAATCTAGTTGCTTTTGTGTTTATTTGTTTTGTTTTCTTTTATGTCAACTAGATGATCATGTATGTTGGACTAACTCTTTTTTATGATGCTTTGAGTAAGGGGGGGGCATTTTTAAACCAAACTCTTGTTTTTGTAAAAAAATTTACCTCTATTGTTATTTTGAACTTAATGTTTTAAATTCTTTTTGATATAACAAAAAGGGGGAGAAATGGTTTGAAAAATTGAATTTTCAAATGAATAAGGGGGAGCTTTATTTGATTTATATCTTTAACCCTCTTATTCACATTTTTAAAGTTAAAGGGGGAGAATCCCAAACAATTTTTCAAGTGAGTTTTATTATATCAAAAAGGGGGAGATTGTAGAACTAATGTTTTGATATAATAATTGAAAAATGTTTTGGACTGATTTGAAAAGTATTTAAAACATTTCCAAAGTCCAATCAACTTGAAATTATGTTTAGGGAAGCTTTTAAAAGGTTTTCACATGTTTTTAAAGGTCAAACTACACAAAACCGTCCAGGCGTTTCGAAACGCCCTATGGTGTTTCGATACGGGGATTCCAGTAGCAAAATCGTTTCGAAACAAGTTTTGAAACGGACATTCCCTGGATAAGTATTTTGCCCAGCGTTTCGAAACGGGCTATGCCGTTTCGATACGCCTACGTGGCATTGACCACAACGGTCATAAACCCCAACGGCTATTTTCCCAACTAACTTTTAAATGCAGGCGTTTCGATACGGGTTTTAACGTTTCAATACGGGTGTTCCGAAACGGCCAGAGGCATTCCGAAACGGGTGCCCTGACAGACTGCAATGGCTCTTTCTACTTAAAGGCTGTTTCGAAACGGGTTCGAGCATTTCGAAACGGGGAGCTGCAGAACTGCATTTATGGTGGGAATTAAAGTCCTCAACGGCTCCAATTCGATCCTAATGGCTACAAAATCATTTGGGAGTATAAAAGGGACCTCCAAGCATCAAGTAAAGGCTAATGCTCATATTGTCAAACATCAAATGATCAAGAACTGTCTTAGAGCTTAAATTGTCAATTGTTGTATAGACAAACACTAGTGAGCCAAAATTGACAAATTTGCTCAAGTGTTTTAGGATTTTGGGTAAGTGCTTAATTGTGCAAACAAACACCTATTAGAGGGTTTTAAGTTTGCTTCTTGTTTCTCTTTGTAAGAGAGGGTTTCAATCAAGGCTTTGGGTAGAAAGCTTGATTGTGTATAAGGGTTACCTCCTAAGCCTAGAAAAGGGGAAGAGCAATTAGTGGAATTGTTTGGAAATCCTTAGTGGGGAGCTAAGGTAGTGGATGTAAACCTTGGTTAGAAGGTTGAACCACTCTAAAATCATTGTGTCAATCTTTGTTTTAGCTTCCTAAACCCTAACACCCAACTATCCACCTCTCCACCACTTGGTGAGCAACTTTGGTTGATCGAATCGAGCCCCACACAACTCATCAAAGTGTTCTTCCTTGTGTGCATGGAGCTCCCCCCAAATTTGGACTTGTTGATCAATCTCCATCACACCTAAACAAGACAATTAAGTAATTTTTGGTATCCAAATTGCTTTGGATCCATAGACATTAGTAGCACATAATTTTGTCCCCTTAGGAATCCATTTTTCAATTTCATCCTTTTTAGTTGAAGTACTTAGTCCTTTTGGGACCCAAATACTTCTAAAACATTTACCGTTCACAAATCTAGGGGCATTAGATTGTCTTACATAAAAATTTGATTTTCCTAAATTATTTTTCTTTTGAAGTGCATTGAAAATCAAATCTTTTTCTTTCTTGAGATCATCAACTTCTTTTTGATGATCTTTTTCCATCGTTTGAAGCAATTTTTGTAAGTCTAAAACTTTATGCTCAAAATCTTTAAGTTTTGCTTCAAACTCTAAATTGGTTTTAGAAAGCAAATCATTTTCACTTTTTAACTTTGAAATCAATTTCTTGTTTTTCGAAAATGAAGCCTTGAACTCAAAAACCAATTCATCATAGGCTTCTTGTAACTCATCAAAAGAATATGAATTTGAACTAGATGAGTTAGAAGTTACCTCCCTTCATTGAGGGTCATCAAGCATAGGTCATCATCGGTGGTGTCTTCATCACTCCATGTGACCACATATGCTTGCTTTGAAGATGATCCCTTATTGTTGGACTTGTGAGATTCCTTCATCTTCTTCCTCGATTCATGCTTGGATTTATCCATTTCTCTCTTCATGAACCGGGTGAATTTCTTTAAGAGATAGGCCATCTCTTCATCTTCGCTTTCCTTCTCACTTAGTTCTACATGATGGCATGTGGAGGATTTAAGAGCAACGACACTTGCATTGATGCTTAGCTCCATGATCTTCTTCTTCCCCATCTTTCTTATCTCTTCCTTCTTCTTCTTCTCCTCTTCTTTGTCTTTCTTCATAATTTGGTAAGTGAGAAGTGACCCCATGAGTTCATCAAGCTTCAAGGTATTCAAATTTTTAGCTTCGATGATGGCGATCCTCTTTGAGTCCCATGACTCGGGAAGGGAGTAGATGAGCTTTCGGACAAGCTTTTCTTCCGGAATGATTTCTCCAAACCCTTGAGTCTATTGGTGATGGTGGAGAATCGGTGGAACATCTTCCCAATATCCTCTTCCGGGTCCATTTTGAAGTTTTCATACTCTAGGTTGAGGAGCCCGATCTTGGTCTCCTTTACTTCTTTTGTCCCCTCGTATGTAACTTCAAGCTTGTCCCAAACTTCCTTGGCACTCTCGCAAGAAGACATCTTCTCGTAGATGTTGAGGCTAAGTGCACAAAAGATGAAGTCCAAAGCCTTGCAATTTAGCTCCATCTTCTTGCGGTCGTCGGCACTTCACTCTGCCTTGCTTCTTTGTGGTACGAACGAGCCATCTTCTATGATATACCAAAACTTGTAGTCTTTGGATTTGACAAAGAACATCATCTTCGTCTTCCAATAAGCATAATTGGTCCCGTCGAAGAAGGGCGATTTGTCGATGGGTTGTGTCATTGAGTCGGTTGTTTGAACTGTTGATTGAGCTTGTCGGATCTTCTCAATAGGGTGTTAATTCTCTTCAATTGAGCCAAGCTCTAATACCACTTGTTGGGTTTTTAGATGCTCGATTTCTTCAACCGTTCTTGCTCGCCAAGTGGTAGAGAAGTGGAATTTTGGGTGATAGAGGTGTGGAAGCTAAAAAAATAAAGACAAGATGATTTATAGTGGTTCAACCTTCTAACCAATGTCTACATTCACTACCTTAGCTTCCTGCTAAGGATTTCCAATCAATCCACTATTGATTCGTTCCCTTTTCTAGGCTTAGGAGGAAACCCTTACAAAATCGATCAAGCTTTCTACCCAAAGCTTTGATCAAACCCTCTTTACAAAGAGATAAAAATAAGCGAACTCAAATCCTTCTAATAGGTATTTGTTTGCACAAAATAAGCTCTCAGCCAATCCTAAAACACTTGAGCAAATATAACAATTTTGGCTCACTAGTGTTTGTCTATACAAGGAATTGACAATTAGGCACTAAGACACATTTTGATCATATGTTGTATTACAATTGAATCATTAACCATATCTTGATGCTTGGAGGTCCCTTTTATACTCCTAATTGAGTTTGTAGTCGTTGAGGACCGTTGGGGTTAGATTAGAGCCGTTGGAGCCTTTATTTCCCACCATAAATGCAGTTCTGCAGCTTGGCGTATCGATACCCTTCAAACCGTATCGATACGGTCCCGATAAGGAAGTAGCCATTGTGCACTTCAGCTGATGCGTATCGATACGCTTGCCTAGCGTATCGGTACGGTCCTGCAGTTTAAAAGATCATTGGGAAATTTGATCGTTGGGGGTAGTTAGGCGTATCGGTACACGATACAACCGTATCGGTACGCGACTAACCATTGGGCTATTTTAAATCACACCGTATCGATACGGCTAAGCGTATCGGTACGAGTTTTGGCTACTGGAAAATTTCTGTAGTTGAAACCCTAGGGCGTATTGGTACGGTACCAGACCGTATCGGTACGGGTACTTGAAAAGCTCGGTTTTGACTACTTTAAATACACTTTAAAACATTCCAAAGCCTTGTAAAACCCTTAAACATGTTTTCAAGTTGTTTTTGACTAAAAATATATTTTAAATTCTTTTCAATTTAGTCCAAAACATTTTTCAAATATTATATCAAAACACTTAGTTCTACATAATGTATCAACAGCCCTATTTTTTCTCTTGTTATTAACGGGGAAAAGAGGAGTGAGTTTGTTCCGGGTAGGGGGATCCGCTTTCCCCATACTTATTCCTTCTAATCTCAAACATTTTCTCATGGATTATTGAGAAAGAACAAAATGATATTAAATTTGATGGGTTTTGTATGGGTAGAAGATGTCCTCTTATTTGTCATTTAATGTTTGCAAATGGTTGTTTCTTGTTCACAAAGGCTGATGCTGGAAATTGTGAGAGTGTTAAGAGTATCATTAGCCTGTTCAAGAAGGCAACCAAACAAATTATTAATTGTGGAAAGTCCTCAATTTTCTTTTCTCCAAATATGAGCACTTCGGCTAAACTCAACTTGGCTTCGATCCTTGGATTCTATATAATGGAAGATGATAGAAAATATTTAGGATTACGATCTATTTGAGGTTAAAGGGAGAAAGAAGATCTATGTTTTATTGAGGACCAAATTCAATTTAAACTTCAAGGTTGGACAAGTCACCTTCTCTCTCAAGTCGGAAAGAAGGTTCTCATTAAATTAGTGGCAAGCGCAATCCCTGTATATGTGATGCAGTGTTTCCTCCTTCTGGCCTTCTTCTATGATGACATCAATGTCATCATTGTCCGGTTTTTGTGAGGTAACTCGATTGAGCCACGAAGCGGAATCTATTGGCTAGAGTGGAAAAAATGTGTATTCTAAAAGAGGAAGGCGGAATGGGCTTTGAAGACCTTCACTCCTTTAATAAAGCCCTCATTGCTAAACAAACATGTAGAATCATAACTTTGTTGACTCGAATCCTCAAGGGCATCTATTTTTCGTTTGGTGATTTGTTCAATGCTCAAAAAGGGAAATAACCCTTCGTGATCTTGGAAGAGTATTCTGAGTGGGATTAGTAAGATCAAACTGTGAGGTATTTAGAGCATAGAAATGGTAAGAAGATCCCAATTTGGGAGCAAAGGTGGATTCAAAGTTTGAAAAATTTTCTCAATTGAATTCGACAGACCTGTTTCGTGTACTGACTCACTTGTTGCTCATCTTATTTTTGCAAACAAAAGAAAGTGGAATGTTTTTAAACTGCATCAAATTTTTTCGAGTCAAGAGGTTGATAAAATCATAAATATGTTTTTAGTTAAAAACAACTTGAAAATATGTTTAAGGGTTTTAAAGGCTTTGGAATGGTTTTAAAATGTATTTAAAGGTTTTTTTAAACTACCAAAATTCCAGTAGCCAAAACCCGTACCGATACGCCTAACTGTATCGATACGGTGTATTTTGAAATAGCCCAACGGCCATAAATGGTACTATTCCCAACGGCCATAAATGGTACTATTCCCAACGGCCATAAATGGAACTATTTCCAACGGCTATAAATGGTACTATTCCCAACGGCTATAAATGGTACTATTCCAACGGCTATAAACGGCTATATTCCCAACGGCTATAAACGGCAATATTCCCAACGGCTATAAACGGCTACAAACTCATTTGGGACTATAAATTGAAGGCTAGAACACTTGAAGAAAGAAAGAGACAACATCCAAGCAATATGATCAAGAGAATTAGAGTCTAAATCTTTATTTTACTATTCTCTTGTACATAGTCTGTAGAGAGTGATTTTTATTGTTTTTATCCTTCACTCTTTCTTGTGAGCTCAATTGTGTAAACACCCACCTTGTGAGGTTTATTTGTTTAATTTTTTTTTACCCTTGTAAAAGGAGAGGTTCTAGTTTAGCCTTGAGAGAAAAACTAGAGTTGGTTCTATCTTAGCCAAGTCCAAAAGATAGGGTTGTAACGGTTTCCTCCTGAGCCTGGAAAAGGGGACGAATTCATTGTTGAGTGAATTGGGAAATCCTTAGTGGTGTGCTAAGGTAGTGGATGTAGACTCGGTTGAGTAGTCGAACCACTCTAAAATCCTCGTGCAAATTGTCTACATTTATTTCGGTTTTAGCCAATTCAACCACCAAACATTTACAACCCTCCTTGACGGTTTCGGTGATCGATTCGAGCGTGCCTAAAAAACCCAACACATTTTTATTCCAATTGGAGGTCCCTATATCGAAGATGATTTTATCTGGATGCACTGTAAGGATGGTGACTATATTATTAAGTTAGGATATCGCGCTATTATGGACAACAAAAAGACTGAGCCCATCCCAAGTCCAAGTTACGATTCAAGTAAGGATTTTTCTCTCTAGAAGTCGATCTAGAATTTAAATGTGCCCCCTAAAATTAGAACCTTTTTTCTAGAAATCATGTAAAAATATTGTTCCGACGAAAGGAAATCTGATTAAAATATTTGTGCCCATTTCTCCTTATATTCCCAATGTTGCTCGGAAGAGAAAAATTTCGAACATATTCTGTTTTTTTGCCCTTTTGCTCAAGCAGTTTGGAGGGCCTCATGGTTTAGCTACACTCCACAAAAAAATAGCTTCCCCAGCTTCACGAGATGGTGATTTTCCCTTCCAATGTTAGGCAATCGAGAGGACTGCAATGATACTTTCAGTTTTATTGCTTTTATGTACTGGTTTTTATGGAAAGCAAGAAATGAGCTTTCCTTCTCTAACTCGCATATGAATCCTATTGAGTTATGGAAAAGAGTTGAAAGAGCTTATGTTGAGTTTATCTCGGTCTTTGCTTTGGCATTTCCCCGATCTTCGATCACCACTTTTTGCACCAAAACTTGAAATCCTCCTTCTCAAGGGTGTATCAAAGTTAATTGTCATGCTTCTCGAGATTCAGAATCTCAACATTCTGGGCTTGCTGCTATTTTTCGTGATTATGAAGGTTCTTTTATTGGTGGATCTTCTTCTTTTTGTGTTTTTGGTTTATCTTGCTTGGCCGAGGCATTGGCTGTCTGAATGGGTGTTCTCTCTGCTGCCGAACAAGGATTCAATAAACTGATTATTGAGTCTGACAATGAAGATTTGATTGGTCGTTTGAGCAGGTAGATCCATTCTTTTTAGGATACGACTCCGATTGAAAAGTATATTATCCCTTCTTCCTCTCAATTTGAAGATTTCCTTTTTGTTTATGCTAACCGTTCATGTAATCAAGCAGCGGATTGGGTGGCGAAATCAGTGAGGATGAACTCTTGTCCCTCGAACTGGTTTTCGGATCCCCCTTCTGATCAATTGTACCTTATGTAATTGTTTATGTTTTATGTTAAACGTAACGAAGTTGTTGGCAAAAAGGAAGTTGTTCCACAAAATTCTACTTTTTAACATGATTGCATTTGGCTTTTCTCTATCAACCTTTGATCCTTTAGTGTTCTTTTAGCCAATCATAATTAGCGATGTGAATTAGATGGAGGGATGGTCATTTTCATCTTCTACAATAACCCGTTGTGAATTTAAAATCTAAAATCATTCTCATCTTATAACTCGTTAGACTAAAATTATTTTCACCCCACTATCTAAATGGATTTCAAAACACATTTAATCTCTATTATATTTGTCTTGTGATCTATTTTATATAATGTATTTATAAGTATCAATAAAATAAATATAAATTAATTTTGTATGAAAAAGGTATAAGATACTTGTCCTTCAGACTCCCGCCACATGTGTGACAATTTTTTAAATATTTTAAAAGTCATTGCGTCCCTTTAATTGACAAAAATATAACTTCAACCCAAGTTAAATTTGAGAAACTGAAGGAGTGATGTCTGAGAGTATCTTAAAATTTGGCGAGAATTAAGAAGTCTTTTTTAAAAAAAATAGTAGTGAATGTGAGATGTGTTATCAAAATTAATTTTTAAATGTTTACTTTTTAAATATGTCTATTATGTATATTGTGTGGTGAGTATAATACGGAGCGGACAAGGATGGGATGAGACGAGACGAATATAGATGAGACAAGTACAAGATCATATAGTGTGTAACTGTACTGAATATCTCGCATAGATTTGGTGTATTTTTTTCCTTCATCTAGATGTAGGGAGGTTTTTTAACGAGGTCTAGATCTATACTTGCTATTGTATGATTCAAGGTATCAATCATACATCATTTACCTTTAAAAAAAAATACAAGATCATATACACATTTGTTCCACCACCCACAACGAAGTTAGGTTCTATTCTCATCTCATCTCTATTCCCCGCGAAACACGTACTTATACCCATCTAATTGGATGTAAAGGGTGAAATCCTACAAAATCTTCGTCACTGATATTCCCAATCACAATTTCACTTATTGAGCATAAATCTCATGATATTTTTATTTTATTTTTATTTTTTTAATAAAATGACATAAGCCTGAGATTTTCATGTTAGAAAGTATACAAATTCTTTCCATTAATATTTTTCACTCAAATATTGTCAATACATTATAAAGTTTTAGATGATATTTGATTAGAAAAAGTATATATTTAGTATCCAACTTATTATCATATTTCTATTTTAGTACACTGCCTATTTTTTGGCAAGATTGTACTTAACATTATGTTTTTGTTCTGTTTTGGTGTCTCAAATGTTAAAAATTAACAGAGTTAATAATGTGGCATGTTTTTAATTGGGATAATAACAGTTTTAATCCTAAAATTTACATATTTCTATCAATTTGATCCAAACTTTGTAATTTAATCATCATCTTAAATATCCGGGTTAAAACTATAAAGTTTTCTTTTTTTTCTCCCCCCTAAACCGTATCTCTCTTTTCCCTAGTTTTGTTAACCTCCAAATCTTTCAAATTGTTGAAGACCAGTAATTTAACCAAGGACCAGAAATTTATGGTCAGAGCGATCAATTTGTACTAATTTCACAAATATAAATAAAACCCACTTGTGAAACGAAAAGTCCCTTCTTTTTCTGTTTTTTTCACACTTTTGCAAAGCTAGACTTTGGGGAAAACTCAGAAGAAAAAATATATCATAATTAATGGGATTGTTGAAGAAGCTCACAAATTCAAGGCTTTGGGTTTAAGCGAGCGATTCACAGTTCTAGCTCATGATTTCGGAACGGATCGAAAGGCATTGGGATGTGTCATATCCTCCAAAGTGTTGAAGACTTGGTTGTGCCTCGCCGCTTAGCTCCCCCGATATCGTCATCCCAGTGCTGCATAGTTAACAAAATTGGAAAAAAGAGGGGCTAGGGATTTCAGAGAATGAAAAAAAAATACAGTTTTAATCTAAATATTTAAAATAATTATTAAATTGATAGAATTTGAACCAGATTGATAGAAAGTGTGTAAATTTTGAGACTATAATTGTTATCATCCCAATTAAAAATGAGACACGCCATCAACTCCATTAATTTTTTACAATCAGGTACTAAAACAGGGAAAAACGTAACGTTAGTTATCATTTTGCCAAAAAATATGTGATGTACTAAAATAAAAATACGATAATAGATTGAGTACTAAATATGTAATTTACCCTATGGTTACAGAAAGCGATTTGAATTGGAATCAACCAGTACCTTAATATTATAAATATTTACAATTAAATTTGAACAGAAACTCAAAAAATTTGACTTGATTAAAAAAATCAGATAAAATTTGAATGATAAAATAAGACTCGTCAACTTAACTAATTCAAAACTTTTGACTCGACTCAACTCAATCGAGTACTCGTAAAAATTAAAAAGTTTTACATTAGTTTTTGACATTGAATGAATGCAAATTTATAGTTGATATTATCAACTTCTATTTCCCTTAAAAATCTCATCATTTATTACTTTTAATCTAGTCACCAATTTACACTCATTTCAAAAAATCAGTTTAAAACTAAAAAGTTTTCCTTTCATATTGTGTATATATATCCTACCCATATAATAATAATAGGGATAAAATTCGTTTACTCAATGTATAGTTTTTAAGTTTTACATATTTGTTGGATCATTGGATGTATGAAATGAATGTCTGAAATTAACAGTAAGATATGTAAAGATTATCATTAAGGGAAAAAGCAATGAGTTAATATGAGTCATCCATTTAACGATAATAAAAAACGTGTAAAACTTTATAGTTTTACATTGTGTGTAACTAAATCCTACATGATGATGATGATAATGATGATTGCTGACCGTTATTGCCTGCATTTAAGGTGAATTAAATATAGGGAAAACTACATATTTAACGCTTTAATTATGTCTGCATTACTGTTTTGGTATCCAACTATTATTTTTGGCAAAATGATACCTAATGTTATATTTTTGTTCTGTTTTAATACTGCCGCCGTTTAAAATTAACGAAAATGGTGATGTGGCTTGGGTTGATAACAACTTTAGTAAAAAAACTTATACAATCTATTAATTTAGTCTAAAATTCTATAAATTTAAACATTATTTTAATTTTTTGGATTAAAATTATAAATTCCTCAATTTTCTTCTTCTAGTAGAACACTTTTTTGGGTTTCAGAGTTTACAAAACATGATAGGGACAATCAAAACTTTAGGATTTGAGGACCAATGGGGGCTAATGCGGGGTTCATTAGAAGACTCAAACTCCACGATCGGGATACCGGCGATAATACGAGGGGTGGGAAAATGATGAGACAAAATTCTATAAAAATTAAGATGATGTTTTGAATTGATGAATTTTGGACTAAATTGATAATATAAATAAGTATTTTGGACTAAAACTGTGATTATACCAAGTCACATCATCATCTCCGTTAAGTTTTAACGGCCGAGCTACCAAAACATAACAAAAACGTAACGTTAGATACCATTTTACTAAAAATAATAGTTGAGGCACCAAAACAGTAACGTAAACATAGTTGGGGTACTAAATATATAGTTTTCCTTAAATGTGTAGCAATTTGGGTATGTTTAGATTTTGTTGTGCGGTACCAAAGGAAAGCCCTCCTTCCGCGATATGGTTTTGGGGGCAACAAAGGCGATTGGTGGAAGATTGCCGATTCCGGAGTTGGATGTTGAAATAAGCGAAGGTGATGTTCGCATCTCTTCTCGAGAGGGCATTCCTGTGATTGATTTTTCGGAAAAAGTTCATGAACAAATTGACGCTAAGCTTGCAAATTCTGTGGTGGTGCGATTGCTTGGTCGGTCAATTGGTTATTCTGCGCTTCTGAATCGGATCAAATCACTTTGGAATTTGACTGGTGCTATCTCGTTGGTTGATCTTGATAATGGGTATTTTTTAGTGCGGTTTGCTTTAGCCGAAGATTGTGAGAAGGTCCTTACGGGCGGTCCATGGGTCATATACGGTAGCTATTTGACGGTGCAGCCTTGGAGTAGGAACTTTTCGACGGCGGTAGACCATCCGCGTAAGATTGTGGTGTGGGTGCGGTTGCCAGGTTTACCCTATCGTTATTATTCGAAGGGGATGTTTCAGTTTATTGCTGGTACCATTGGTAAGGTAATTCGTGTCGATTATAATACTCAAGAAGGTAAACGGGGGCGCTTTGCGAGACTTGCCGTTGTTGTTGACTTGCATCTACCTTTGCCATCAAGCCTTATAATAGACGGATTTCGCCAACACATCGAATATGAGGGACTCCCACTGATTTGCTATAGTTGTGGGAAATATGGTCATACTGTTGAGACATGCAAGCCTGCTGTTGACGCGAAAGAACCCGGTGATCATAATGAGACTATCCGCATGGAGGACACTGAACCAACTGAGCGTTATGGCCCTTGGATGCAAGTGTTGAGTCGTAAGACTCGAAAAACCACTGTAGCGAAAAATTTGACAAAAGGTATTATGCATAAAAAGATTAATGGAGGTCCTAAGCATGGAAGGTTTGAGGGTCTTGCTGTTGATGATGGCCTTGACATCGATGGCAGGCTGAAGGAAAGAGGGAGTTTATCATCGATACCTATGGCACCTTTGACTGTGAGAGAGGAGATAGATGTTGGTGAGAGACGTGATGTCTTACGGCGGGGATCTGGTTCAAACCCTGGAGGGGGTGTGGAAGGAGCGCGAATATTGCAGAAAGAAGATACGTTGGTTAGGCCGATGGATGGTTTGAATATCTTTGAACGTAATGAAGTTGCATCTACGGGAAAGGTAACCCCGGCTCTAGTTACGCTGGATGCAACGAAGCATGCGACTGTTACCGTTGTGGAAAAGGTACAAGGTCAGCAGTTAGGGGGTGTGGATAAGATCAAAAATTCGACGAAAACAGGAAAGAGCAAGGTGTCGGAGGTGTCGGAGGCAAGTAAAACACCAACACCAGTTGAAGTGGGACCTACGGTGGCGAGGCGACTAACTAAGCTCAAAGGTGCTGCCAGGTTGGGACCGTACCCGTCAAAGAAGAAACCGATGGATCCAAAGGAGAATAAGGATCTGAATGTGGTGAATTTGGGGAAGTGGATTGGCGAAATGTCACAACAACTTACATCAAAAATACCTGCTAGTGACAGTGTTGAGCAGAAATCTTCTGGTTCTTTGCCTGTAAAGGTCGGTGGTTTGCAATGGCGGGATAATACCGTCTTTGATGGCGAGGAGACGCTCCGGTAATGGCCTCTTCACTCCTTTCTCTTTGTTTTTTAATGTTTAAGATTTTATACTGGAATGTTCAGGGTGCCTTGGACCCTGTGTTTAATCGTTATTTGAAGCTTCATGTTAGATCTCAGAAACCAGATATTGTTGTTCTGATGGAAACTAGGGTGAGTGGGAAGACTGCTGATGGCATTATTGCTCGTCATGGGTTCCCCTCTTCCTATCGTGTAGAGGCCACTGGTTTTTCAGGGGGAATATGGGTTCTTTGGCGGGAGTCTATCTCCCTTGATGTTCTTGCGGTGAGCAATCAGTTTGTCCATTTGATGGGTAAGATTCAGCAGTCGGGGGATTCCGTTCTTTTCACCTTTGTTTACGGAAGCCCGAATAGACAACGACGGGATGGTTTATGGGAGCAATTACTTTCTCTAGTTCCGGATAAGGATATTCCCTGGGTGCTTGGGGGTGACTTTAATGCGATCATCTCTTCCTCGGAAAGGTTGGGGGCTCGAGTAGAAGGGGTGGAGGATGTAAACAGTTCGCTGATTTTATGGATAAGGCTAATCTTTCGGATCTGGGTTATCAGGGGCCTCGTTTTACATGGAAATGGGGTTCCCTTTTTCAACGTCTTGATAGGTGTGTGGGGAACGATGCTTGGTGTGATAAATGGCCACATTCCGTAGTTCTTCATCTTCCTCGCCTTGGGTCGGATCATAGACCTCTTCTTTTAATGGCAGACGCTGGGGTTCAGAAATCCAAGACTAGCACTTTTAAATACCTAGCGGCATGGCAAGATGAGCAAAGTTTTAGTAGTGTGGTGGAGGAGGCTTGGAGTCATGGGGTTTCGGTGGTGGATAAAATGCATAAATTTCAGGAGCTTGCGCGGGATTGGAATGTTGAGACTTTTGGGATTATCCATAGAAAAAAGGCTAAGCTTTTAGCACGTATTAAGGGTGTTGAGCGGATCAATGAATTCTCAACAGTTTCTAGCTTACAGGATCTCGAAAGTGAGCTCAAAAGTGAGTTGGATGTGGTGCTACAACAAGAGGAGAGTCTGTGGTTTCAACGATCGCGGTGTGATTGGATTAATAATGGTGATCGTAACACTAAGTACTATCACCGTGTGACAAAGGATAGGAAGCGTCGTAACTTGATTACTATGCTGCAACTGACGGATGGGGAGTGGTGCGATGACGCTGGAAGGATTCGGGAGGGGGTTGTTCAATATTTTCAATCTTTGTTCACGTCTTCTTTTGTTGCTTTGGAGGATTGGAGTGTACGAAACCGATTTGTGAGGCTTGAGCAGTGGGAGTTGCGTAGTTTGTTGGTAAATGTCTCTGTGGATGAGGTTCGTGGCGCCCTTTTTGCTATGAGCCCGCTCAAGGCTCCGGGTGTGGATGGGCTCCATGCCATGTTTTTCCAAAGGAATTGGGAAGTTGTGGGACAAAGTGTTGTTGAATTTGTTCAAGGATGCTTTCGTGGTGATCGAACGCCGGAAAGCCTTAATAGCACTGTAGTGGTTTTGATTCCGAAGGGTCCATCTCCTGTATCCGTTAATAAGTTTAGACCTATAAGCCTATGCCCTGTTGTATACAAGGTGCTTTCCAAGGTGATTGTTAACAGATTAAAACCATTTTTGCCTCACTGGGTGTCGCCTACGCAGGTTAGTTTTGTTCCCGGTCGTTGTATTATGGATAATGTGATCATTGCTCAGGAAGCGATCCATTCTATGCGAAGGAAATCTGGAAGTAAGGGGCTTATGGCTATTATGATTGATCTTGAGAAAGCCTATGATAGACTTGAGTGGGATTTCATCGCGGATACGTTGTTTGATATTGGTATGCCTTCTGGTCTACGACGTTTGATCATGGACTGTATCACTACGGTGTCTACTCAAATTTTGTGGAACGGAGAATTAACGCCTTCTTTCAAACCGACTAGGGGTATCCGACAAGGTGACCCTCTCTCTCCTTATATTTTTGTTCTCTGCATGGAACGATTATCTCAGGCAATTGATATGTGTATAGAACAAGGTGAGTGGACGCAAGTGCGTTTGTGTAGAAATGGTCCGGGATTGTCTCATCTTTTTTTCGCAGACGATGTGGTTCTTTTTGCAGAAGCCTCCATCAAGCAAATGGCTATTATCCGTAGAGTCCTGGAAAAGTTTTGTAATGCTTCTGGGCACAAAGTTAGTGCTGCCAAGACTAAGATTTTCTTCTCGCGTAACACTTGCCCGACTGTCAAACGTGCTATTATGGATGGGTTTGGCTACTTGGAAGTGCAGGATTTAGGTAAGTATCTCGGCATTCCTTTGTTGCATCATCGTGTTACGAAGGCTACCTATGGGTATTTGTTAGAAAAGGTTCGTAATCGTCTATCTAGCTGGCCAGCGCGCTCTTTGTCTTTGGCAGGAAGAATTACCCTAGCAAAATCTGTGTTACAGGCGGTTCCGATATATGCTATGCAGGCTACATGGCTTCCTAAGGGTATTTGCTTAGAAATTGAAAAGTGTATTCGTAATTTTGTTTGGGGTAGTACTCCTGAGCATCGTGGAATAAGTCTGGTGAAATGGGAGGTAATGAAAACGCCGATGCATTGTGGTGGTGCGGGGTTTCGGGATATTGAGAATTTCAATCTCGCCTTTCTTATGAAGTTGGGTTTCAGGATGATAGTGGAGTCGCAACATTTATGGGTGAGGGTTCTAAAGGCTAAATATAAGTGGGAGGGTGTCATTCCCGATGAGATCTCTGTCCGTAATTGCTCCCGCCTGTGGTTGGGGATAACTCATGTTTGGGAGGAGATTCGTAATGGTGTCACTTGGAGTCTCCGGGACGGTTGTTTGGTGGATTTTTGGTATGATAGTTGGTTGGGATCGTGTGGCCCTTTGATTGATATGGTGTCTTTGGATCCTCCTCCTAATCCGTGCCCGGTTGTGGCTTTGATTGATAATAGTGGGTGTTGGGATGAGGAGCGTCTTCGACAATATCTTCCTGAGGATATGGTGTTGCGGATCTTGGCGGTTCTTCCTCCGATGGCTAGTTTGGGATCGGATCGTGTGGGATGGCGAGGAACTTCCACATTGATGTTCTCAGTCAAATCGGCGTATTCAATGTTGAATGGTGAGAGTAATTTAAACAAGGAAACTGTTTGGGCAGTGCTGTGGAAGCTTCAAATTCCACAACGTATTCGATCCTTTGTTTGGTTGGCGTTACGTAGTAATTTGCTTACTAATGTGGAGAGACGTAGGAGACATTTAACTACCAGCGATGTATGTAGTCTTTGTCACACGGGAGCTGAGAATGTATTACATGTTTTACGTGATTGTCCGAGAGCTCAAGGAGTTTGGGTAAATCTGATTAAACCTGAGCGTATGATTAATTTTAATCAACTCTCAATGATGGATTGGTTTTCAATGAATTTGCGAGGGGAACAGTTTGCTGTTGATAGTTCCCAATGGCCGGCTCTCTTTGCGATTGTTTGCTGGAAGTTGTGGGACCGGCGTAATAAACTTCTTTTTGATGCCGAGTTTATTGAAAAAGAGGGTTTGGCGATAGAATGCTGTAAGTATCTTTCCTTAGTTAATGATGCTAAATTAAGAGTGCCAAACACTGTACCCATTGTCGCTGATTCAGTTAGGAGGCCTGCTAAATGGATGTTGCCGCCGGATGGGTGGGTGAAGTTGAATGTAGATGGTGCTGTGAATCTGAGGACGGAGGATGCTGCAGTAGGGGGCGTCATTCGGGACAGTGAGGGCAAGTGGCTTTTTGGTTTTGCAAGGAATATTGGGAAGTGCTCGTCGTTCAATGCGGAACTTTGGGCTGTGGTCGATGGGCTACGACATGCTTGGAGGTTAGGTTATCGTCGAATCTTGGTTGAATCTGATTGTAAGGAAGTTATCACTGGAATTAAGGAATTTGCACCGTTGACGACCAGGCATGGGCTATTTGTGGTTGTTCAAGAGATTCTTACGAGGAGATGGGAGGTTGCTTTTATGCACGTTGCTCGCAGTGCTAACGCAGTTGCGGATGGCCTTGCGGTCGCTTTGCGCGAAGCCCCGTTAGAGTGCTGGATTTTGGATGAGACCCCACAATGGTTGCAGTCGACTGTGTTGAAAGATACTGTTGACGCGGAGTTTCCCTTTGATGGAGGCTAAATGCTTGAGGTGTTGTTTTATTGTGTGGCCTTTATGGTCGTGATTGGTTTTGGTACCGCTTGGTTCTTTTTTATTTCGCGTATGTAAATAATATCATTTGCACTCTTTTTCCTCCATCTAGGATTAGGGAGGTTTTTTAATGAGGCATATGATATTATTCTTGTTCTCTTTTCAATCAAAAAAAAAAATCAGATGCCAAATACCATCACAAAATTCCAAGGAATTCTTAGTTCAAATGCTCATTTGTCACGGTCAACATCATTTTTTTTACAAATAAAAAAACAAAAAAAAAGTGTGGTAAATAAAACATTTATATTAATAAAAATGCGTAGTTAAGTTTTAAAAGTGAATAAAATTCATAAGTGATTTTTGTGGATTTAAAAATATTAGTACTATCTTTAAGTAATTTAAGTTCGAGAATCAAATAATTTATATACACGGTATATATGTATTATGTAATATGTGCATAAAGAATCAGGATTAATTAACACATACATATTAGCATAATTCAAATCTTCTCCGATTTGTCAAAAAAAAAAAACAAATCTTCTCCGGAAAAAGTATCGTTCATGAACCAAGCTATTCGGTTGATTCGATAAACTTAAAATTGACTTCAGAATAATAAAAATTTTATTTAATTTAATTCCATTTTAAAATATTTTATTGTTTTCTATAATATTGATTCAATTGTAAAAAGAATCGACTCGTCTTGAAGCGACTCATAATTTCATAAACTCGATCCGATTAAATCATTTTTAAAAATAAAATTTGAGTTTTATATATATATATATATATATATATATATAATTCTTTAAATCGATTAACTCAAATTTTTTCAATTCTAGCCAAATTATATTTTTTATTTGGCTTAATACCCAAATAGGTGCCCAAACTATGTTTGTAGATCACTTTTGATGTCTAAACTATTTTTAACTCTAAATAGGTGCCTAAAGTTTCAATTTTGGTCATTTTAGGTGCCTAACCGTTAACTACCGTTATTTTTTATTAAAAATCTTTTTTTTTATTTTTTATTTTAATTTTTTAACTTATTTTAAAAAAACCCTATATTTCCCAAAACTCACAAAATGGCCCTAAATTCGAAATCCTTAACTTCCCCGGCCGAACCCGCCGCCAATGGTTTCGCCGCCGCTCCCATATCCGCCACCGGACTACCAAGATCGTTTCCCCAACCACACATCGCTGGTAAACGGCGGTAGGTGTGCCGATCGGCTTCCTAACGTCGAAAGAAGCCAAAATCGCGAAAGGAAGTCGTCGACACACCTACCGTTGGTTATCGGCGATGGGTGGTTGGGGGAAACGATCGTGGTGGTCCGGTGGCAGTATTGGTGGCCTCCGGTGAGGTAGTAAACGGCGACATCGACGGTAATTTGGGGATTTGGGGTTTTAGGTTAGGGATTTGTGACTGGTTTGTAAAGATTTAAAACTGTTAATTTTTTAGAAAATTTAATTTTGAATTTTATTTAAAAATTAATTAAAAGAAATTGAAACTTTATGCACCTATTTAGAGCTAAAAAATAGTTTAGGCACCAAAAGTGATCCATAAGCATAGTTTGGGCACTTATTTGGGTATTAAGCCTTTTTATTTTAATATAATTGTTTGACCACACTTGACCGTTACTAACGGCGGCACTCTTCCCCACACAAATTTCCCCAAAGCAACAGATTCTCCGTTTATTCTCCGTCACGTGATTTTTTTAATATAAAAAAATGGGCCACCAGGAAACTTAACCCTAAGCAGTAAGCAGTAAGCACACCAAACTTCTGTTTTCTTGTCTGGCGGGAATAAGCTGCGCATTCCATTTAGTTAATTAATTTGTCATTACATTACATTTCCTTCTTGGTAACGCCATTCTCCCTTTTTCTTCTTCTTTAAGCTGCTTTTGTTTTCAGTGTGCTTATTTTCTTTCTTGAGTCAGCTCATTTCGCGCTTTAGCCTTTAAGACCTCAAAGGGGAGGGAAACTTAACGATAACCGCTGTCGTTTTTGGGTTTCTGTGAAAGACTCATAAAAAATGGAGAGAAAGCAGGGTTTTTTTTCGGTTGTCAGGGGATTGTCTCCGAGCCGTTCGCGGGCGAGGAGTGCTTCACCGATATCTAGCTTACTGAGGCGTAGGAGGAATAACGGAAACCATCACGCATCGCAGCCGGAGCCTTTGATTTTCAGGTCCGGGAGCTTGAGGCCGGCGGAGGCTTTGTCTCCTTTGAAAGAAGGTCCCGGCCCCGATGGGACCGACGATGGAGATTCGAGGATGGAAGGTGGGTGGGCCCAGTGGATGAAGGGTCAGCTAGCACGCGCTCCTTCCGTTTCGACTTCAACGTGTAAACGCTCCGATCTGAGGTTGTTGCTCGGTGTCTTGGGTGCGCCTCTGGCACCGGTGCACGTTAGCGCGTTGGACCCTTTCCCTCTCCTCAGCATTAAGGATACACCTATTGTTAGTTCCCCTTTTCTTCTTCTTCTTCTCTCTCTCATTTCGTTCCCTAATGCTGAATTTGATTGGTTGGTCTAAAAGGCTTTATTTTTTTCAGGTGAAAATCCATTTACTTAAATAAGCTCTCACTGAAACTGCTAGAATTTGGTTATTAATGCCGGATTTGATTTTTTCCTTTCATCTAAAAAAAACAAGAGACAAAATCATGATTTTAGTGAAGAGTAAGTTGTGCATGTTGACAGGCAGTTAAACAATATAGCTTTATCTACCCAGAAGATAAGGGGTAATCGTTTGCAGTGTGTTTAATTTGCTATCTACTTCCCTTAACTTATTGATCAAAGAGTGATGAAAAGGTTGGATTTTAATGGGATTTCAGTAACAACTGTGAACTGTTTTAGGCTTTCCTGTTTTCTATTTACTATTTTTCAATTCATGTCTGATGCTGGGTTTTTTAAGCATGTTTGAGGTGCTCAGTTTAGGGGGAATTTGTTTAGCACTTTTTTGAAGGCTTGGTTTCCATGGAAGGAACTCTTTGTAACATTTTTCTCTTCAAAACTTTGCAGGAATCTTCATCTGCTCAATACATAATACAACAGTATACTGCTGCATCAGGTGGGCAAAAGCTTCAAAATTCGATCCGCAATGCATACGCTATGGGAAGGGTGAGAATGATAGCTTCTGAGTTTGAGACGGCTAACAAGGTCACAAAGAATCGGAATTCTTCCAAGGCTGCGGAATCAGGTGGGTTTGTCTTATGGCAAATGAATCCAGACATGTGGTATGTGGAGCTTGCACTTGGTGGTAGTAAGGTTCATGCTGGGTGTAATGGGAAGCTTGTGTGGAGGCACACTCCTTGGCTTGGTGCACATGCAGCTAAAGGGCCTGTTAGGCCCCTTCGCCGTGCACTTCAGGTAGTTTTGTTTGCTCTTGCTCGTTCCCTGTTCTTTCCTCTTCATGAGAAATCATTTAGCCTGGAATTTGAAAAGCTGTTCTTGATGCAGGGACTTGATCCAAGAACAACAGCGAGCATGTTTAGCAATGCAAGATGCATTGGGGAAAAGAAGGTAAATGGGGAGGACTGCTTTATCCTCAAGCTTTCTGCGGATCCTGCAACACTGAAGGCCAGGAGTGAAGGACCTGCGGAGATCATAAGACATGTTTTATTCGGCTACTTCAGCCAGAAGACAGGGCTCCTTGTGCACCTGGAAGACTCGCATTTGACCAGAATTCAGAATAATGGGGGTGATGCTGTCTACTGGGAGACAACAATCAATTCATTCCTCGAGGATTACAGACCTGTTGAGGGAATAATGATTGCTCACTCAGGTCGATCTGTAGTGACCCTTTTCCGCTTTGGAGATACTGCAATGAGCCACTCTAGGACCAGAATGGAGGAAGCATGGGCAATTGAAGAAGTGGCATTCAATGTTCCAGGCCTGTCAATGGACTGCTTCATACCCCCAGCTGAAATCAGATTGGCTTCAATCAGTGAAGCCTGTGAATTCTCTCAGGGCCAAAGGGTAAAAACCATGTGACTCCTGCACCATATCGGACCAAATATGGTGCACTAGATAAAAGCTCATGATCCAGGTCGTAAGAATGCTTATGGAAGATGGATATTGGAAGAAGAGGGATTTTAGCAAAGTATCACACAACTGAAGTAGATGTAATAGTTTTTCTTCACTAACTAATTAGAAGGTAAGGTCAGAATTGTAGTCTGAGAATTTTGTATTGCATCAATGTCTCTTCGAATTTGTAAATACTGCACAATGATCTTTCATATTTTCGCAGGTTAATACCAATGTAGCTTTTATTTTTCAATGGAATTTCAGTTTAGAAAGCAGGACTTGCATTTTTTTAGGACTGATTTCACATTTTTCTCCAAATGATGTCTTGTTTTATGCCATGGTGTCCTTGATGGCAATGCCAAAGCTTGGCTTTGCAAGTTCCGTCACATTTCTAAATAACAAAAATATAAAATATACCGAGTGAATGGATTTGACAGTTTTCAAGCATGGCAACCAAAGCAGTGCAAGTTGACTGACAACTGAAACTTCTTATTCTTGCTTTAGCAGTTGAATTGTCCAATTACAACAACTAGGAATCATTTCTGCCAATCAGTTTTAGATTTGAGAAAGGAGATTAAGCATGGCAGGGCGTGGCCTGCATTTTGCTACCAAAGGTTGAGCCTTGGGCATGGTGAACCCTGTTCCAGCACTCATATCGACCAACTCATTCCCAATCCTGGACAACTCAAAGCACTGAATCAATGACCCTAAAGTCAATCCAACTATTCTGAGTCCCAAGCCCTCACCAGGACAGCCCCTCCTTCCTGCCCCGAAAGGCATCGACTTGAACCCATCTCTTGCACCCTCTAGTCCCTCAAACCTCTCTGGCTTGAAGCTTGCAGGGTCCTCCCAAATCCTGGGATCATTCTGTATACCCCATATATTGACCAATAGCATCGTGCCACTCGGAACTCGAAAACCCTGGACCCAGCATTCCTCTGATGATTCGTGAGGTACCAGCGTTGGAACTGGTGGGTACATTCTCAAAGTTTCAGTGATGATGCAACGGAGGTAAGGAAGTTGAGGCAGGTCGGACTCCTCAATCAAACGCTCATTTCCCACCGTGTTCAAGATTTCAGTTTGAGCCTTTGCAAGCACTTGAGGGTGGTTCAGCAAAAGTGAAAGCGCCCACTCCATAGTACTAATTGAAGTTTCAGTTCCTGCCATCAATAGAATCTGTCCTGAAAATGTTAGATCATTGCATTATCAATGGATCAAAAACAAGAAATAACATAGATCTTAGATCTTACAATCATCAGGCCTTTGATGATCTCATCAGTGTAAAACTCAGATTCTGATTCTTGCAATGACAGCAAAATCTCAATCATGGTCTTCTTCCTCTCTCCATTGGGCTCACTCCTCATTTTTCTTCTATGCTGCTCTACCAGATCTTGCATAAACCTGTCTCTCTTTTTACCACACTCCACCATTCTCCTCTCCAACTTCCTGGACTTAAGCCAAGGCAAGAAGTCGCCATAATTTGTTGCAGAACTCAACTCGAGTGCCTCGATTTGGATCTCTCGGAACCTTTCTGCTTCCTCCATAATCTCCACGTTCTCACAATCATAATACCTTTTCCCTGCTATCAGCCCCATCATTACATTGTATGTTAACTCAAAGAATGCTCTCTTGAATTCAATAGGTTCATCTTGATGGCATAACAGCTTCCTCATCAATGACTTCACCTCGTCCATGCGTATGCTTGATAGCAATTGGAGGCGGCTCGTCGACAAAAGCTCGATGGAAGAAATTCTTCTAAGGTTTCGCCAAAGATCTCCATAAGGAGCCCAAGAGAGACCAGTGTAGTTGTAAGCCAAGTGTTTCCCGATGAGCAAGTGAGGGCGGTTGGCGAAAACAATGTCGTTCTTGGTCAAACATTCTTCTGCAGCAGCTGGTGATGAGACGACGACGACTGAACGTGAGCCGAACTTGAAGAAGAGTACGGGGCCATACCGATTTGCGATGTGGAATAGAGTTTTGTAGATAGGTTTCTTAAGGAGGTGGAGGTGGCCGATGATGGGTAGACATGGAAATGGACTTGGAGGAAGGTTATGGATTCTGTTTAGGAAGTGCTTTGTGAAAACATACAGGACCAAGAATATTGGTATGTAGAGAAGATACAAGGTAGCCATTGAAGTTTACAAAGCTTGGTGAAAAGGATTTAAAGAAGAAGAAAATGGATGCAAGGGACACAAAAGGTTATGCATTAGCATTAAATTCAGTCTCTCAGTTTTGGTAACTACTTACAAGGAAAGAAAATTAAAGGAAAGAAAGAACAGTGAATGAAGACAATGACTAGTAGACAACAATAAACGGCTGGAATCGCATTATATATCAAATCCATACCACTTTTTTAGTGAGGAAAATAGTATTGTAAATGCATTATATAAAGGGAAAACTACTCCAGTGACCACCGAAGTAATTGGGGATACCTATTTGAACCACCGAACTATAAAAAACGTCAATCACACCACAAAACTTATTAAATTGACCTATTTGAACCACCCTCCGTTAAAAAAAAATTACAGCAAGGCTGAGTTGGCATACTACTTTTATTTTTTTAAAGCCTTGTTGGAGGCATATTGCCACATAAGCCTAGGACATTTGGGTAATTTCCTTAAACTTATTGTTTTATTTAATAGAGCCCTAATTGATAGTGAGTAATGCTTTTGTCTCTTTCAACCAATCTTTCAAACCTCCATAAATGGCAGAAGAAAAATTTGCAAGAAAGGGAAGCAAGGAAGGAAGAAAAATGGAGAGTGAAATCTTCGATCGAAAATGCTTCTGTGCGGCGCGTTCTTCATTAAAGATAGGATGGAAAGATAGTAATCCGGGTAGAAAATTTTGGGGCTGTGGAAATTATAGAAAAGGCACCCAAACTTGTAATTTTTTTGTTTGGTATGATCCACCGGTATATAATCAATCAAGGATTGTGATTGTAGGTCTTCTAAGGAAGATTTCAGCTATGGAACGTGAAAGAAGAAATGAGAGGTTTATTAGGGTTTTACTTCTATGTGTTGTGTTTCTTTTATGTTTAGGTTTAGGGTTAGGAAAATGGATGTCTTAATTTGTGGTCATGTTAAGGTGTTTATTGTAATGAAATGAATTGATGTTTAGGGTTCAAGGTTGTTTTTCAGCTATGTATGAGTTGTTGGAGTTGTTATGTTAAGGTGTTTATTGTAATGGATTGTGATTGTTGGAGTTGTTACGTTAAATTGTTTAGGATTAAGTGTCTAATGGAATGAATGTTTATTGTACTATAATTGCTTATTTGAAATTAATCAAAAACATTTTGGTTACTAATAATGTTGCTATGTTTATGTTAAATTTTTTGTTACTAATGAGTGCCTTAAAAAATAGAAAGTATATACACAAATTAATCAAAAACATCAAAACATTATCATCTTCATTTCACAAGTGATCCATAAAAAACATCAAGTGTTTTTAACCACTACAACAACAAAATGTAAGTCATGACCATTCCTTGAACATGTATAAAACATGTATACACAAAAGTTAAATCCTAATGGTCAATTGCATGCATTACACACAAAGCTTGCATGTGATACCTATAATCACAACAAAATCAGAACATAAAGTTAATTCCTAATTGTCAACTGCATGCATTACACAAAAAAACCTCTAACAATAAATCTTGGAGTGTTTAGAATGGCCTTGGAGATGATCGAGTGACAACACTCTCTTGAGTGGTGGGGTTAGGCATCCATCTAACATTATGGATTGGTGGGGGATTGGCTTGCCCTTGGACTGTTGCCTTGATGTTGCCTACCAGGTTGAATAACATAACTCTCATGAGTGGTGGGGGTGGGCATCCATCTAACTGTGTAGACTGGTGATAGAGGTTGGCTTGGCCTTGAAGTGTTTCTTTGATATTGCACTCCAGACTGGTTTGGTGTTGCAACAGGATCCTGGTGCACATTTATTCTAGATCTTCTTCTAACCTGTACACCAAAAAATAATGTATTACTGAACTTTAAACAACAAATGTAAATTAATCAAAAAATTAACCCATATTTGTACAAAAAAACTTACTGGCAGTTTAGATCTTTTAGGAGCTCTACTTGTAGTAGAAGTGAATGCTCGTTTATATGGTCTAGTATTGGCACGAAGAGGGCCCTTGCATGTCTTTGTATTATGACCAGACCCTCCACACTTTGTACAAGACATCTTCACACCTTTCTTGGACACCTTAGCACATTGAGGTGCTTCATCTGGCTCCCTTCTTCTGTGGTTCTTATGTGTTCTTCCTGGTGGCCTTCTCAAAATATGAGGTAAGACACGTAAATGTGTTTGTTGAGAACTCCACTGGTTCTCACCCCTCACTGGATTGATGAAATGAGAATATATGGACATTTGGGTAGAAACTGAGTAGCATTGATCCACAAACTTTTTGGGTCTGTCTTCAAGCATTAATATAACAGAAATGGCATGGATACATGGAATTCCTGCAAAAAAATTCAATGATTAGTGTGTATAAACAAATAGATCATTAAAGAAACAAAATGTTAAAAATAAAAATTTAACCTGTTAGTTGCCATCTTCTACATGAGCATGTTTCTGTTTGCATGTTAATAGAGTGTCGGTCTTGAGGACCACATGAAACTTGGTACATTGCTCCACCAGCCCTCACAGGCCAACATCTATGTCATAAACAAAACCAAAATCAGAACCAAACCAATCCTACCAAAATCAGAACCAAACCAATCCTACCAAAATCTTAACCAAACCAATCTTACCAAAATCCTAACAAATCTTAACCAAACCATAAACAACCTACCAAAATCAGAACCAAACCAATCCTTAAAACATTTCATAAACAAACCACCAAAGTTAGAAACAAACCTTTGTGATAGTGAGAATGCAGTGTCTAGCTTTTTCTAAATTTTAGGGCACAAAGGACCAGTTAACTTCTCAGCTCCATCTCCTTTTTTGCAATTCTTTGCATCAATTTGGACCTGATTGACTCCACCAAAGTAATAATTGGTTTGTCCCTAGCTTCAACTATCATCTACAAAACGAAACAGTAAGTGTTAATATTGTAAGTTAAGTATATAAAAATATAGAAAAAAAAAATTAAAGGATTAACCTTATTGAAACATTCACAATGATTATTTAGAAGGATGTCTGATTTAGCTCTGAAGGAAAAGTGAGATTTTGTCCACATTGTAGGGTCTTTTAAATACACCTTCATCCAATTGCAAGACTGTAGTTGTCCCAGGGTTTGAAGACCTAAGCTCACTTAGGTAATCATAAAGTCTTGTGTACTGCCCCTTTATATCACCATGTAGCTTCTCAAGGGCCAATTTTTTTGCCCTAATACACTTACTTAAATGGACAGAGATGTTGTAATCCCTAAATACATCTTGTTTAAGGGACTTAAGGAGTAATTTGGATAAGTATGAAATTTGTTCAAGTACTGGTTTGCTATAAACTTAGCAGTCATGTTTGAGTTCTGTGAAACAAATATTTTAATTTTGATATAACTAAAAACCTAAGGACTAAATAGAAAAAGTCAAAACGAATTTTAAGTCCTCAAAATATCCCCATATAATTTTAGTATTATGCCCAAGTTAAAAACATACTATTTCAAATATTTTTCTAAGTGTTTCAAGCCAAAACAGTGTTTTTCAAGTACCCGTTTCGAAACGGCACTAGGCGTTTCGAAACATTTTCACCACTGTCGACCACCGTTCCGAAACGTGTATCGAAACACTTAAAACCGTTTCGAAACGGCATAACTCGTTTCGAAACTGTTCTTTATATAGGATTTAAAAAGGGTTGTTTTATTTCAAATATTTCAGAATTTTAAATATAAAGGGGATGTTTCGAAACGGATCAAGCCCGTTCCGAAACGACCCTTTAACAGTAGCCATTTCGTTTCGAAACGGTTCACACCCGTTCCGAAACAAAGGCTAAGTTTTATTTTGAAAAAATATGACCGTTGTATGTTTTAACTGATTTTCTGAAAACCGTTAAGGCGTTTCGAAACGGGCTAGGACCGTTCCGAAACGACCCTTGACAGTGGCAAAAACGTTCCGAAACGGCCCTAAGGCGTTTCGAAACGGGCTCTTAAATGCACCCCAACGGCTCTTTCTATTTTAGTCCGTTCCGAAACAGGTTCCCCGTGTTCCGAAACGGGTTGGTGCAGACTGCATTTATGGTGGCAAGAGAGGGTTCCAACGGCTCCATTTATGTTCCCAACCACCCAAACGGCTAGAAATCAATGAGAAGGTATAAAAGAGACATCCAAAAGCATCAGCAACAACTATTGATCCAAAAAGCAAACATCCAAACATCAAATTCAAGCATTTGAGCAAAAATCCCAAATTTGTGTAAAATCCCAATTTGTGTTCTTCATTCATATTTTGTAAAATTGGGTTGAGTGCTTGTATTGGGGCTATCATTTGTATTGAGAGATACTTAATTAGCCTACAAATTTCTTTGTTCTCTTGTGTGAGGGTTGGGTTGATTTTTGGGTAGAAAAATCAACCGATATTGTAAAGGGTTGCCTCCTTGTCCTAGAAAAGGGGAAGATCAATTTAGAGAAATTGTTGCAAATCCTTAGTGAGACTAAGGTAGTGGATGTAGAGTTCATTTGGAACTTGAACCACTCTAAATTCCGTGTTCATCATTTTTAATTTGCCAATTTCCACTACAATCCTTTAAATTTCCAATTCACCCCCCTCTTGGTAAATATCGATCTTTCGATCCACTCAACAAGTTCTTATACTCCTTAAGACATCTATGTTCACCAGTAAGTGTCTTAATTTGCCAAGTTCCATAAGGCTCTTTAAAGTCAACTAGAGAAGCCCACAAATTCCATGGACACCCCGCCTTACAAACTGCTTGAATTCTCCTATTATCATTTCTTTTGAGCTTAACATTGTATCTATTTTTGACGCTATACATCTAAATAGACTCTCTCAACACTTGTTTTGTTGCAAACAATAACCACACCTTAAAAACTGGATTGGAAATGTCTACAGTGGTATTAAATTTAAGATATTTAGGCTTCTTATGTTGACCATCTGAATCCGACTCATCTAAACTGTGAAATAATTCAAAATTTACACTATCAGGTTCACTATCAACCTTAACTTCATTATTACCCTCCCCATTAGGTTTATGTGACCCCTTTTTAGTCATATTATCACCCACACCCTTAAAAAAAAACATCATCTTCAAGGTCATCCTCACTATCAGTAAAACCAGATTCATAGGTAGTTGATTTATCAACTTCATAGTCAATGTCTTCTGAGTCGGAATTAGAGTCTACTCTAATCTCAAGAGACACAGAAACATTATCATTTGTTTCTGGTTCACCAATATTTTCATCAACATTATCATCATCACTAGGTTTCTCAGAAAAGCCTACCCTAACTTTAGAATTAGAGTCAACATTCATTTCAGGTTCTACACTAGCAGCATTACTTTGATAGGGTCTAACCTCCTCCAAGTAGATGTGAACATAATGGTTTCTAGGTAATTTGCTAAGCATCTCTAGAACATCATTATCACTAACTAAACATTTAACCTCAAATGAATTTTCAGAAACTTGCCAGTACATCTTCATTAAATAAGTTAATCCTAATTTTCCAATCATAGCAATAACCTCAAAGATGCTCATTTCATCCACATCACAATTATCAAAATAATCAATAAACTGACCACTATATACCAAATTTCGAGTCTGTAGAAAGTAACCACCATAGTGAACAACTAGAATGAACATGGATGAATTTTGTTCTGTTAGTAAATAAAAAACAGTATTAAGAAATAAGCTAATTAAATATAAACAAAGCAGCAAAAACAACCAAGCAGATCACATATTACATATAATAATGGAACCCTAATTATTACCAGCAATTACAACACTACAAGACAACATATTACATATACCAACATGCAGGACCACTAAAATATACCCTATGCAAAACCACTAAATGAATGCACATATACCAATTCCACCTACTTTTATCATCCAAACTAATATGCAGGACCACTAAAAATGAATGCACATAACCAACATTTGTGATAGTGATAACAAAATTTCACCTGCTAACACTACAACACATGCACATATGACAAAAGGACCTCACATCTTTTTTTAAAATAAAAAAATCACATATGCCATATGCATAAAAAATTCAGCACCACATATAATATGAAATTCAACTCTATATATGCATGAAATTCAACTATACATATCATATAATAATCAAGCTTGAAAAAATCATAGCAAAAAGTCAAAAAGCAACAAATAAAAGCACAAAAAAACAACCCTAAACCAGTTCTGTCACAACCAATTAACCCTTTTTTAAAAGAAAACAATTAACCCTAATTTTAACTTACTCTCACAATATTTTCACTAATTTTATTTTAACTAACCCCTAATTTTAACCCTAAACCAGTTCTGTCACAACCAATTAACCCTTATATTAATTTACTGTCAATGATAAAGTTGGTCTTTCACTAAACCCCTAATATCAATCTAACACAGCTTCATATATTAACCCTAATCTTATTTTAACTAACCCAACTAAGTATATCAACCCTGATCGATCTAAGATGTTAATAGTATAATATATTTTCACTAAACCCCTAATCAAATTATTTACAGAAACTCTAATTGGTATACTAAATCTACATATTTACCAACAAAAAACCCTAACCATTTTGAAAATAATTTTACTGTGACTGATATATTAACCCTAATTTTATTGTCAATGATATATTTACAAACAAAAAACCCCTAACCCTAATATAAACCCTAAATCTTACTATTATTGATATACTAACCTTAATATTGAAAATAATTTTTCAAAAAACAAAACAAAAGATAAACTTACCATATAACACATGTTGTTTCTCTCGTTCGCGATTAACCCAAACCATTTCGATGCTAATTTCTTCCTTCTCGTAATTCCTCTTCTTTCAATCCCTCTTCTCTTTGAAACGTTGAAACACACATGATTTTTCTTTCTTCTCGCAATCCCTCTTCTCTCTGAAATGTCAAAACAAATTCTCTAATGAAACATATAAGTGTGTTTTAGGTTAATTAATCAGACTTTTAAGTTTTCAATATATTACTTTTAATGTTTTTTAATTTAATAAATGTCTGTTTTCAGACGTGGAAAAAAATATAAAATAAAGGCCAGTCAGCCTTGCCGTTAATTTTTTAACAGCCAACTCAGCCTTGACGTTATTTTTTTAACGGAGGGTGGTTCAAATAGGTCAATTTAATAAGTTTGATGGTATGATTGACGTTTTTTATAGTTCGGTGGTTCAAATAGGTATCCCCAATTACTTCGATGGTCACTGGAGTAGTTTTCCCTTATATAAAATACATGGCACTTTTTTTTGAAAACCCTACACTACTTCTATCTAGAAGAGAGAAGGAAAATCTTGGTGAAGGCAACACTCCTAGGACCTAAAAGGAAAGGAGTGGAGCAGGTGAGCATGCTCTGACCACCAAGCCGTCATCGCATGCTCAAAATACATGGCACCTTTAAATAAGAATATATATATATATATATATATATATATATATATATATATATATATATATATATATATATATATATATATATATATAAAGTTGAAGACATGAATGCATTGAGCACTATACGAATATTTTTAGGCTTATACGTCACAAAGCTGCTCAAACTAAAACCTTTATTCTAGTTTGGTGACTAATATTTGTTTTGGACTATATTAGAGTCTAACGTTTACTTTCGTAACTCAAATCAGATTTTTATGTTAATTGTTGTTAAAAAGTTTTCATCCAATTATAATATGATATGTGGCCTAATTTTTAATTTATTTAATTTCTAAATTTCTTAAAAAATGAATTACTTAAAAGACCCCAAAGTTTTAATTTATTTCAATCAAACCCTCAACTCACATGTCCCTCATCGTCCGGCATATCCCCACACGTCGGTGGTTCACCGTTCACCACCCAAGCGTCGCATACCTCACTGTTCGGCATCTCCTACCCTCTAACCATCGGCCATAAGCCAATCGGTCACTTTTTTCTTCATTGTTGGATGTTCGCTGACAGAGCAATCAATGATTCATTTATCGATTTTTTGACGACAAGATGATGGAGTTTTCAATCGTAAGGGTCCGACGAAGGCAACGGTGGTCGGTGGTGAGAGGAGAGGGATTTAGGGTTTGAGATTTTTTAGAGAAATTAAAGATTTTGAGTTTTTGATAAAATTACAGACTTTCTGATTTTTTAAAAAAATTAAAAAATAACAAAAACATGTCATGTGTCGTGTTTTTATTAGATAACGGAAGTTCTTTAACGCGTGTCACAGAAAAATCTGATTTGAATTGCGGAATGAAACGTTAGGCACAAATTTGACCCGAAACAAAGTTTAGACACCTAATTGAAAAATATAAGGGTAAACTACACCAGTGACCACCGAACTATTATTGTGTACCTATTTTAACCACTGAACTATCGAACTTGTCAATCAGACCACTAAACTTGTTAAATTGACCTATTTTGACCACTGCCGTTAAAAAACTAACGGATGGGTGACGGAAGGGTGATGTGGCAGTTAATGGAAATTTGTAAAATTACATATTTAGTCCATATTATTTACCTATAATATCAATTTGGTCCGAATTTTAATTTAATTAATTAAAATTAATCATCCAATCGGATGACGACACGTCTCATCACCCGATTGGACAATTTATTTTGTCCCTACATGTTTAAACGAAAATTAAAGAGATAATGAGTGTGCTTGATGTGGTTTGAACTTGAGACCTCCAAGGTAAAAAAACCCATGCAATAACCACTCCACAAAACTATTTGTATTAATACAAACTATACCCTTATATATATATAGTAATTGTTAGGGGGAAAAAGTGAAAATGATTGAGAGAGAATTCAAATTTAGGTCATTTGAGATGTGTAAAAATATACAAACCACTAAATTAAGTCAATATTTTAGTAAAAAAATTAAAGTATTTTAAATATATTTAAACTATAGTTAAAGCAAGATTTAAAATGAAAACAAATTTAGTTTAATAATTTCTCACATTTATATTAAATTGAATACTTTTTTTCTCACATTTAGTTTAATAATTTCATATATATAATATTGAAACAATTTTTTAATTTAATTAATAGTTTTAATTTTTTTATTAAATATCTTAATTCATTAATTATATATTAAAATGTATATATTTAATAAAAACCACTTAATTCAATGATTATATTAATTGGTTTTTATTAAATATATATATTTTAATATATACTTAATGAATTAAGATATTTAATATAAAATTAAAATTATTAATTAAATTGAAAAATCGTTTCAATATTATATATATATGAAATTATTAAACTAAATGTGAGAAAAAATATTCAATTTAATCTAAAAATATAAAAAATCATAAATTTATTTTAAATCTTGCTTTAACTGTATTTAAAATATTTTAATTTTTTTATTAAAAAATTGACTTAATTTAGCGGTTTCTATTTTTTTACATATCTCAAATGACCTAAGTTCTCCCCTCTCAATCATTTTTACTTTTTTTCCCAACAATTATTGTATTATAAGATATAGGGTAAAATACTTAAATAATCACTCAACTTTTTTCCCAGACCTATTTTGGTCTCTAAACTTTCAAAACAATCAATTTACTCACTAAACTTTACTTTTTGACCTATTTTAATTACTTTGAACTATTTTATTAATATTTTGGTATGACTTGAAATATTTTATTATTATTAAATATAAAAATTAATTTAAAATAAAAATATATTATATTTTATTATTATTAAATAAAAAATAATAGTCAACGTCTTCCATTGCAATTTGCAGCCCTGTGTCAAGCCCTGCATGCCGAACCAAATCAGGAAAAAAATCATTTTTTTACTACGAAAGAAATGTCAGAAAGTGCTGTTTATTTCCCTGGAAAATTTCTACCACCTTCATTATTCAACAAGTGATATTTTCCATTGCAGCATTGTGCTAAGCTCTACATACCGAATAAAACCGGAAAAATCCATTTTTAATAAGAAAAAAATGTTAGAAAGTGTTGTTTGTTTCCCTGAAAAATTTCAGATGCCTTCATTATTCAAAAAGTCGAGAACATTTCCTTCATCAAAATCAACGAAAGAAGCACATAGATGGAGTTTCAACAAATCATTTTCATGTAAGTGGTTGAGAGTTGAGACAATGAAAGTGGTGTTTTAAAACCGATTGCCTTCCGTTAAAATCAAATCTTTGTTTAATTTGACAGAAACGGGGGTTTTGATGGAATTGTCTTCTTCGAGCACATTAAACACCGGCAAGCATGGCCACCATTAAAATTAAATGGTGCTGGGATGGTGGCCTCTACCTAAGAAGCACTGGGACGACAAAGTAATCGCCCTTCAAGTACCTGATACATCCCCAGCACGGGGACGTGCCACGGTGGCAGGGTACGGCTGAAGACACTCGCGAACGTTTCACGCTTACCTGGGGACGTTTCGAGGACATCATGTGACTATCACGTGTGTCCCCATGGGTAATTTTGATATTTTTTAATTAAAAATTCAGACAACAAACCTATTCTAATGTACTCTTATCTACACCTCTTTTGTTTTCTTTCGATTGGAGTTTGGAGAGGAGCGAGCGACACCATAACACAATTTCAAGAAGCCCCCGCTGGCGAGATTTGTATTCCGACGTGTTCAGAACTCCGGCCTTAATTTTCAGGTATGTTTTCTTTTTCGTTAACTTTATTTTCATGTTTACGGGTCCTTTGCTTTATATTTGTTTTCTTTTTCTTTCATTTCCTTTTAAAACTCCGGCAAGATTTGTTTTGTATCCGTTGGCTACTACGAGTATATAGCTCTTTATGGATCCTCGCCTTTATTTCCATCACTCTTTTCTTTTTCTTTGATTTGTCGGTGAGTTTGGACTTTGGAGGCATAATCTCTAGCTTAGCACACTAAACTTTGTCACTTTGCTTTTGGCTTCTCTTCACTAGCATATTCAACTAAAAGAAATAAGAAACTTGATTGGTTATAATCAAATTAGCTGCCATTGTGTTCACATTAGAAATAACAAATCTACATACTCTGAAATCTTTGATTTCTGCTAATTCTTCAATGGTTTGATAAGATAGCTATTGTTTAAAGGAGGACGTCTTTTTCTTGTTTTTCTTCCTCTCATCCAATATTCCAATAATTAGGCTAGCGTTAATCTCATGTTTGTTTATGTTTTGAAGGTATTAATAGTTAACCCCATACATACTTGCTCAAGTACGATTTCATCCAATATTCTAATAATTGAGTCTTGAAATTTGACATTTTGATATTGTAGTTTGTTTATGAATTTTATTATTCTAGACTTAATATTGTGGTTTGAATTTTATTATTTATGGTTTAATATTGTGATTTACTTATGGAATTTATTTTCTATTTTTTTTATGAAGTATGGACTTTATTTGTGATTTTTTACTCTATATATAATTTTAATTTTTTTATATGACGTACCCTTGCCGTCCCCGTACCCTATAATTTTAGAAATTGTCATTTTTTGTCCCCGTCCCCATCCCCGTATCAGTGCAACCTAGGTTGAGACAATAAAAGTGGTGTCTTAAAACCGATTGCCTTCCATTAAAATCAAATCTTTGTTTAATTTGACAGAAACAGGGGCTTTGATGGAATCGTCTTCTTCGAGCACATTCAACACCGGCAAGCATGGTCACCATTAAAATTAAATGGTGTTGGGGATGGTGGCCTTTAACTAGGAAGCACGGGGACGACAAAGTAATCGTCGTTCAAGTACTCGATACGTCCCCAGCACGGGAACGACACAGGGACATGCCACAGTGACAGGGTACGACTGAAGACACTCGGGGACGTTTCACGCTTACCTGGGGACGTTCCGAGGACGACATGTGACTATTACATACGTCCCCATGGGTAATTTTGACATTTTTTAATTAAAAAATTTCAGACAACAAACCTAATCTATGTACTCTGTTCCACACCTCTTTTGTTTTCTTTCGATTGGAGTGTGGAGAGGAGCGAGCGACACCATCGCACAATTTCAAGAAGCCCCTGCCGGCGAGATTTGTATTTCGGCGTGTTCAAAACTCCATCCTTAATTTTCAGGTATGTCTTCTTCTCCCTTTAACTTTATTTTCATGTTTACGGGTCCTCTCCTTTATATATGTTTTCTTTTTCTTTCATTTCCTTTCCAAACTTCGGCGAGATTTGTTTTGTATTCGTTGACTGCTATGAGTATATAGCTCTTTATGGATCCCCTGATTTATTTCCATCACTCTTTTCTTTTTCTTTGATTTGTCGGTGAGTTTGGACTTTGAAGGCATAATCTCTAGCTTAGCACACTAAAATTTGAAACTTTGCTTTTCGCTTCTCCTCACTTGCATATTCAAATAAAAGAAATAGGAAACTTGATTGGTTATAATCATATTAGCTGCCATTGTTTTCACATTAGAAATAGCAAATCTACATACTCTGAAATCTTTGATTTCTGCTAATTCTTCAATGGTTTGATGATATAGCTATTGTTTAAAGGAGGACAACATCTTTCTCTTGTTCTTCTTCCTCTCATCCAATATTCCAATAATTAGGCTAGCGTTAATCTCATGTTTGTTTCCGTTTTGAAGGTATTAAGAGTTAACACCATACATACTTGTTCAAGTACGATTTTATCCAATATTCTAATAATTGAGTCTTGAGATTTGACATTTTGATATTGTGGTTTGTTTATGAATTTTATTATTCTAGACTTAATATTTTGGTTTGAATTTTATTATTTATGGTTTAATATTGTGATTTACTTTTGGAATTTATTTTCTAATTTTTTTATGAAGTATGGACTTTATTTGTGATTTTTTACTCTATATATAATTTTAATTTTTTTATATGTCGTACCTTTGTCGTCCCCGTACCCTATAATTTTAGAAACTGTCATTTTTCGTCCTCGTCCCCGTATCCGTCCTCGTATACGTATCAGTGCAACCTTGGTTGAGACAATGAAAGTGGTGTTTTAAAACCGATTGACTTCCATTAAAATCAAATCTTTGATTAATTTGACAGAAACTGGGGTTTTGATGGAATCGTCTTCTTCGAGCACATTCAACACCGGCAAGCATGACCACCATTAAAATTAAATGGTGTTAGGATGGTGGCCTCTACCTAGGAAGCACGGGGATGGCAAAGTAATCGTCGTTCAAGTACCCGATACGTCCCCAGCACGGGGACGTCCCAAGGACGTGCCACGGTGGCAGGGTACGGCTGAAGACACTCGGGGACGTTTCGAGGACCGCATGTGACTATCACATGTGTCCCTAAGGGTAATTTTGACATTTTTAATTAAAAAATTTAGACAACAAACCTAATCTAATGTAGTCTGTTCTACACCTCTTTTGTTTTCTTTCGATTGGAGTTTGGAGAGGAGCGAGTGACACCATCGCACAATTTCAAGAAGCCCCTGCCGGCGAGATTTGTATTCCGGCGTGTTCAAAACTCTGGCCTTAATTTTCAGGTATGTCTTCTTCTCCGTTTAACTTTATTTTCATGTTTACGGGTCCTCTGCTATATATATGTTTTCTTTTTCTTTCATTTCCTTTCAAAACTTCGGCGAGATTTGTTTTGTATCTGTTGGCTGCTATGAGTATATAGCTCTTTATGGATCCTCTACTTTATTTCCATCACTCTTTTTTTTTTCTTTGGTTTGTCGGTGAGTTTGGACTTTGGAGGCATAATCTCTAGCTTAGCACACTAAATTTTGTCACTTTGCTTTTGGCTTCTCCTTACTGGCATATTCAACTAAAAGAAATAGGAAACTTGATTGGTTATAATCATATTAGCTACCATTGTTTTCACATTAGAAATAGAAAGTCTACATACTCTGAAATCTTTGATTTCTGCTAATTCTTCAATGGTTTGATGAGATAGCTATTGTTTAAAGGAGGACAACGTCTTTCTCATGTTCTTCTTCCTTCCAATAATTAGGCTAGCGTTAATTTCATGTTTGTTTTCGTTTTAAAGGTATTAAGAGTTAACACAATACATACTTGCTCAAGTACGATTTTATCCAATATTCTAATAATTGAGTCTTGAGATTTGACATTTTGATATTGTGGTTTGTTTATGAATTTTATTATTCTAGACTTAATATTGTGGTTTGAATTTTATTGTAACCCCCTCGTCCCGGTCTGGTCGACTGACCAGTCCGAGTAGGCTACACGGGGAAAACCGACGTGAAACCCGTTAAGGTCCCACCTCGGTTAGCGACCCTAGAAAACTTTTTCGTTTATTATAATCTTATCTAGATGCTTTTATTAAACCTATGTGTGAAACGACAACGGAAACAAGGCTCACGAGAAGCCTAACAGCAAACAGGGCCTAAGCCCAACTTTTGGGACCCATTAGAGATGTCAAACAGCCCATTTTTAGGCCTCTGTTTCGAAACAAACATCACCCGTTTCGAAACACGGGCTCCAGTTCAAAAAGTCAGACACCCGTACCGAAACACATCCACCCCGTTTCGGGACAGGGTCACATTTTGCCCAGGCGTTCCGATACCCGTTTCAGAACATGCAATTACAGTGGCCAAAGTGTTTCGAAACTTGTTTCGAAACAGGGGCTCACAGTGGCCAAACCGTACCGAAACGTGTTCCGATACGGGGGACCCTGGAACCACACTCGTTCCGAAACGTCTCAGCCCGTTTCGAAACACCTGCAGCTTGCAGTTTTCCAAAATCAGTTTTAGACATCTCTAAACGAACCCAAACGCCCTTAACGACCCCAACAAGCATACACGGCATACAAGTACACTCTAGAGGCATGCACCCTATTGTAAACATACTTAAAAGGCAATGATACAAGATAACGCATCCACTCAAAAGATAACACAAGGCATTCAAGATAACATGCTTCACAAGGTTAAACACTTAAGCATTTGAGGTAGGCAAGATAGACATGGTTTACAAGAAAACATGACATCCAAGAGCCAAACCAATTCAACACACAACAAAGCATTTAAATCAACAACACCTATCTCATTGCTTGACTATTACAGTCTACAATTTAAAGATCATACTTGAGCAAACCAAAAGCATTACTTGGAGACCTTTCCTTGCCCTTGCCACCCACAAGTTACTAATTTGCATTGCGTAAGCATAAAAGCTTAGTGAGGGTAAGCTCATAAAACAAACCTTCGACAATGCAGGGTCCAAGCACGAGCAACTACCATGATGGAATGCATGATCTTACCTCCGATCCACATGAGCCAAATTATACATGATGCATGAACATATAATCAACATTATGCCATGCTCAACAACTCATAAGCTCAACATACAATGATACATAACTCAATGTATTAACCACATCATAAATCGCTTCACATTGGAAATCACATTTCATATCATATAGGCATATATGTATAATCCCATATTGGCAACACATCTCAAATCATAAAGGCACATATAATCTCATATTGGCACCTAGTTATGACTCGAATACGCGGATAACACGTTGGAACACATTTCCAACATAACCATTACCTTCGGTGGGATTACACTCATCACCGGTTCTCGCGGAGGGGATTCCACTCATCCTCACGCCCCGTCGATGGGATTCCACTCATCACCGACTAATATAAAGATTTCCGGGCGTACTCGTACTCCTCCTTGGTGCCTTAACGCCACCAAGGCCACGCGCGACTTTGACTCTCGTGTGCACACTCATCCTAATGATCGATCATTGTACCTAAGCATACTAGTGCCAATATTAATCAAATTCCATAACCTTTCACAACATCAACTCAACATAACTTCCGTGCTTAGCACGTACTCACCATGATCACTATCATGCACGATTCATAAACCAAACCACGTGCATATATCAACGCATCATATCAAGCCTCAACAACATGCATAACACCTTATACATAGCCAACACAATCACAATTAGGCATAATAAGCAATTAGGAGTGCAACCAAAGGTTTCCTAAGCTAAGCTTGAGATTAGGCTACCACTCTAATCTCAACTCTAGGTGGGTTTACCAAGCCCATACTAGGTTCACATGCTTGAACCAATATTTAAAAGCCATTTAAAGACAGTAACCACTCACCGACCACTCCATTAGCACAAGCCGACAAGCCTACCAAGCATCCAAGTTTCCGGATCCGAGCCCGAAGCTTCCCCATTGATTTCCCTTGCTTCTAACCATTCAAAAACAATATGTTAACCTCAAAATCAGCCACAAACCCAAAGTTTAACACCAACACACAAATCCACTACAATTCTCACAATTCAAAGCCAAGTTCATTCTTCAATTTCTCATTTTCGTACTTCCACAAAGACCCATAAAAAATCGGCAATGTAGCCACCCAAAGCACTCTTAAACATGTTCAAAAACACTATCCAACCATAGTATAACCATCAACCCCCAATTTCCAACATCAAACACACCCACAACTAACCCTAAAACCCTTCCAAGAACCCTTCAAAACCCAAATCCGAAAATCCATTTAAAACAATGTAAAAATCTAGTATGTTGGACCTCTTGGGTTAATATTAACTTATCTATCAACAAAGAATCAAAAGCTCAAGCAATGGATGGTAAAGTTTGCATCTTTCTCTTTCAAAACCCAAAAACACAAAACTTTAAATAATGAATTTCAATGAAAACTAAAGGTATGGGAAGAAAGAGGAAGTTGAGGACAAAAAGAATTTGTTGTTACCTTTGCAAGAGCTCCAAAAATGGAGGCAAGATTTGATGGAAAGAAAAATGGGAGAATGTGGAGTATTTCACGTTCAAAGAAATAAAGGGGGAAGAAGATAGTAAAATGGGATTTTGTTTATCTTTTATTTTATTTGGCTATTTCAAAAATCCCCCAATATTACAACTTTGTCATTAATGAGATGACAATCTCATTTATTCTAAAACCCATGAGATTTGATTCCCAAAATAATTTTAGTCCAACATAAATTTTTGCTTCGAATATATGAAGCCCAAAATAATATTTTATTATTTTAAATTTTAAAACCGAAACCCGAATCATTATCTAAATATTATTTTCATCCGACCCCCAAACACGGGTGTTACATTTATTATTTATGGTTTAATATTGTGATTTACTTATGGAATTTATTTTCTATTTTTTTATGAAGTATGGACTTTATTTGTGATTTTTTACTCTATATATAATTTTAATTTTTTATATGTCGTACCCTTGTCTTCCCCATACCCTATAATTTTAGAAATTGCCGTTTTTCGTCCCCGTCCCCTTATCCTTATCAGTGCAACCTTTGCCTCTAGAATGAGTAGTGAACGGTGGTGAGGGGTGTGGCCGGTGAGGGTGATCGTATAAGTGAAATGAAGAATTTTAGGGTTTGTGGATGTGTGATTGAGTTTGATTTGGGGTTTTATTTTTGATATTTTTTATTTTAAATTAGTTTTGTATTAAATAATAAAAACATATATTTTTATTTTTATTTTAAATTATTTTTATATTTAATAGTAATAAAATATGCTAAGTTATACCAAAAGATTAATAAAATAATATTGAATGACTAAAATAGATCAATGTATAAAGTTTAATGAGTAAATTGATCGTTTTGTAAGTTCAATGACCAAAATAGGTCTGAGAGCAAAGTTGAGTGATTTGTATAAAAAATGGTTTGGTGGTCTGATTGACGAATTCGATAGTTTAGTGGTCAAAATAGATACACCCTAATAATTCGGTGGTCACTGGTGTAGTTTACCCAAATATAATTTGTACATATTTTTAACGTGTAAGCCACATAATAAACTTGAGTCGAGTTTATTTGAGATTCTGTTCAAATTTAATTATATATATAAGGCGGAAATAAGAGACTCCACTTGAACTTGAAAACTGATCCACTAATTACTATTTTTTTGAATTATATGAGTTTCTATTTTATAATTCAAACTTTATTTCAAAAAATTTCGAATCGAGTTTATAAAATTACAAGTTGAGTTGAGTTTTAACATAAACTTTAACCAAATGTGCAATGTTATACATGAACTTTGATTAGATATGCAACTATACACACAAAACTTTAATTTTGGCTCACTTGTACACATAAAAACTTTGATTTTTGATTCATATATACCCATTTTAAAAGATAAATCATTCATTTATTATCATGCTAGATAGATATAATTATTATTGTTCACAATATTTAAACGCAAATGATGTTATGTAGATAACCAGTTTAATAATTTTATGAAAATTGAATGAAATAAAAACTTTATGTATATAATTACACAAAATCAAAGGTCATTTATAGGGTTAATTCTAAAAAACAGTTTAAAGACCAACTAAATACAAGCCATCCAATGGAGGCTATTGGATCAAGTCGGTTCACTGTGAACCGTTGGATTGAAAAAAAAATATATATATATATATTACCCGGTGAACCGGTAAAAAGAAAATGAGCAGGTGTATTTGAGAAAGAATAAAAATTTTGAAGTCTTCCACAACGCACGAATGAGTGAAAAACATAGGGTTTCGATACTACACAAGGAAAAGTTCTTCATCTGAACGCAAAGATTGGATTTTTAGCAAAGGAGCGGCGAGGCTCTTCATTTTCACGCAGAGATTTGGTTAGAGAGTAACAATCGACAGAGTAAGAACGGACTTTGAGGTAAGAATGATATTTTTAGTTTGAGTTCAAAATTTCTTTGATTATGTGTTAGTATTCAATAGTTTGGAAGGAAGTAATGGTGGGTTGTGTTTGAGTTGGGATTGTTGAAGGAAGTAATGGGGGTTTGGGGTTTAAAAAGGGAGAAATTTCTAGGGTTCAAAATTTGTAGGATTGATTGTTGATATTAATGGTTCCTACACAAGTGTAATAGGTATGTAATGTTGTAGGAGATATCTACAAGATGTAGCGTGAAGAAGTTGTCAGTTATGTTTAAAGAAATGCAAAAGCTTAAGATTAACAGTTTGATTTATGAGTTAGGGCTGAGGCCTTTATTCGGAATAAAACCGCGAACAATTCATCGCGACCTATGTTGCGAGTTAGTGGAAAAGTATGATGTCCACAGCTCCATGATGGAATTTGGTGGACATAAGATCCCAGTAACGATTGAAGATGTTGAAGCAGTTTTGAGGTTGAAGAACAAGGGTCTGGATGTTGAAGGGGCCACGAGAAATTTTGATGGTAAAGAACTCGATTTGAAGCACCCGATTAGTAGGAACACCACAATGAAAGAACTTGCGGGAGAGATAGTTAGTGGTGTTTTTGAGGGGGATGAGTTGAAAGCTCGCGTACTTCTGTTCATTGTTGGTGTGTTTCTAAGTCCTAATGCGACTTGGTGCCTTTCTCAGAACATTTGCGGTTGTTGTGCTCAGCTGGGTTGACTGGAAAGCTAAATTGGTGCAAATATGCATACGAGAGGTTACTTGATGGAGTAGTCAAGTGAAAAGATCGTGGTGGTTTGGCAAGGTTGAAAACTAAATTGGTGCAAATATACATTTAACATACCTTCGATTCAGTACTAGCAAGGTTGGAAGTTGGTGAAGATGTTCTGAAAAAGGATTCTTCAAGGTAACCTCAAATTTTACCAAGGTATTGGCTGCTCCAGCATCAAATTTTCTCAGTGGATGGATGAAGAGAAACTATTGGCATATTTGTTGTGAATTTCGTTGCTTTTTGTTAGGACATTCACAGTTGGTAGGTGCATTAAGTGCACAGATTGAGAGTTAGGTTGAACATTAAATGTATAGTTTTGTAAATGGTTTCGATACCAGTCTCAATTGGTCTCGAAACCCCCTTAAAGTATTTCAATTGTGGTCCATACTGTCAAAGCAGTACCGAAACCTATACAATGGGTTTCGAAACCTTTTGTACAATTTTGAGTCTGCCAGTTTCGAAACTACAAGGCTAGTCTTGAAACCACTATAATGCCTTTGGCATAATTTGACAAGGTGGTACCGAAACTATAATTTTGAGTATGCCAGATTCGAAACTATAAGGCCAGTTTCGAAACTTTATTTACCTTTGGCATAATTTGGTCTCTGCCAAAGTGGTACCGAAACTACATGGCCAGTTTTGAAACCACTATAAGGCCTTTGGCATAATTTGGTCTCTGCCAAAATGGTACCGGAAATACGTGGATAGTTTCGAACCCACTATAAGGCCTTTGGCATAATTTGGTCTCTACCAAAGTGGCACCGAAACTACATGGCCAAATCTACTACCAAATGTCCTTATTGGATAATGTAGCCTTCAGACACCTTTCATAATCCATTAAATGAATTGATCTTTTAAGAATATTTTTCTTTTTAGCTTTCTCAACTGAAATTTAAAATCATGCAGAGAAAACTTTTATTGGGCACTTTAGAGAATCAACGATCTTAAAAGAAAATTTTGCTTCATTTGGGTAACTTTTATATTATTAAGTACCAGGTGTATCTTTATTGTGTGGCTGCTTTTGTTTCTTATAATTTTATGATATTTGAAGGATTTTATTTCAATTATGCAGGCTCAGAATATGTGCGAAAAACATCCATCGCAACGTAATATATTTATTAAAAATCTAAGTCGCGTGTAGAATGCTATGCTTGAATATAATGAACGAAACACGTTGTTCGTTGATGATTCAGAAGCTAAAATGATTAATAATCCGGTCAGTAAATTACTCAAGATATTTGTTTTTACTTGCAAATATATAATCAATTAATTGTTATATAATTATTCTTTTTTCGATTATGTTTATGTTTCAGGAAAACACCTACATATGTCATAAATCTTACAAGAGAGAAGATAAGAGAACTGATAACGCATTAAGTAAGTAAAACTTCCATACTCGAGCATCTTTCATATTTCCTAAACATTTTCTGGAACTCAAAGCTTATTATCTAATTATTATACTTCCAATTGATCATAGAAAAAGATGGTTCCATTCGCGTCTATTTAGAAAACTTGGCCAGAGAAGAGAATGTTCAAGAATATGTGAAGCATCATCCATTTTTGGATTGATGCAAAAGGTCAAATGGTCAACCGATGATACTCATTGCTTCTCAGTTTCCCTTACCGGGGACGAGGAATTACGAGGCGATATAGATGACCCCCATTCGTTTTTGTTGTCCAATTGTATGTGTCTGATCATATAATGAGGAGAGATTTTAGTTTATTATTTTGTTATTGTCTATTAGGATGGTGACATTGCTTGGGATACAATGTTTAGCTTTTTCTTTGTGAAGCGTGACTACTGCTTTCGTTTGATGTACGAAATGAAACTTGGTCCTTTGTAATCTATTTTTTTCAAAGGAATTTTTATGAAGGCATGAGCCAAAATCATATTCTCGATTCCTTTCGTTGTCAATAATTAGTTCAAGTGTTACGGTTTTAGGTTTTTAGATAATTAGGCTTTCACTTGCAACCACATTTGAACCAAGTATGCCTACATAGTTAACAAGGCTTTTAAGGGTTTCGAAACCCTCTTTATGGTTTCAGAACCACTTTGGCAGTGTGCCATTAATCAATGTTGACCCAGTAGGTATCGAAACCACCATTGTGGTTTCGGAACCACTTTTGCAGTATACCATTAAATCCATGTCTACTCAAGAGGTTTTGAAACCAACAACTGCGGTTTCGAAACCACCCTTACAACACTTATGGTAAATCCGGTACATTTCGTAGTAAAATGTGTACATACACGTCAAACTAGAGGTTTCGAAACCCCAATTATGGTTTCGGAACCACTTTGGCAGTGTGCCATTAAATCAATGTTTACCTAGGAGGTATCGAAACCAACAATGGCGGTTTCGAAACCTCCCATTTAGATCTTGTAGTAGAAAAGGTTTTAGGGGTATGAAGTTGTATATTTACCGTTTTTGTAAGAATTTAGGTACATACCATTTTTACTACTAATATTGAAAGGTTTACCATACCTTTTGTAGTAATTTCGGTATATACACAAAACCTTACACTTTGTGTAGCAAATTAGGTTTTCTCGTAAGAAATTGTGTATGTACACAAATTCTTACACTAAGTTGAGCCATTTTGGCCTTTGGTGAAACTTTGTAAGGATTTCGGTACATACCGTTTTTCCTACTAATATTGTAAGGTTTTCCGTACTTTTTGTAGTAATTTCAGTATATACATAAAACCTTACACTTTGTGTAGCAAATTAGGTTTTCTCGTAAGAAATTGTGTATGTACACAAATTCTTACACTAAGTTGAGCCATTTTGGCCTTTGGTGAAACTTTGTAAGGATTTCGGTACATACCGTTTTTCCTACTAATATTGTAAGGTTTTTCGCACTTTTTGTAGTAGTTTCGGTATATACACAAAACCTTACACTTTGTGTAGCAAATTAGGTTTTCTCGTAAGAAATTGTGTATTTACACAAATTCTTACACTAAGTTGAGCCATTTTGGCGTGAAACTTTGTAAGGATTTCGGTACATACGGTTTTCCTACTAATATTGTAAGGTTTTCCGTACTTTTTGTAGTAATTTCGGTATATACACAAAACCTTACACTTTGTGTACCAAATTAGGTTTCCTCGTAGGAAATTGCGTATGTACACAAATTCTTAGGTTGTAACATATTTTGTATATACTCTTTCTCTTACAGTTTTCGTAATGGATTATGTATGTACCCAAATCCTTAAGTTGTAATAATTTATGTTTATACCGTTTCTATTATATGTTTTGTAATAAAAGCGGTACAAATTTTATAACAAATTGTGTACAATTTATTACCCGGTTAGCCGTGATTTAGCCTTTAATTAGCGGTTGTTCTCTAGCACTTCCCATTTATAGCATTGCACATTTAACCAAAATTCATGTATAATATTTATCCTTTTAAATTGTACATTTCGATATTTATCCTTTTAAATTATTCATACTCTTTGGTCATTAAATTGAAATTATTATACGCTTAAATTTTTAAAATTTGTTTCTGTTTTTATATAAAGACGGATATCCAACGTATTAACCGACTTTGATTAAAAAAAAACTGATTAATTCAGGTCTGATAATTATTTTATATATATATTTACAAGTAAAAAAGGGTTCACTTTTATTTTGTTAGATATCCATAAAGGCAGACAATATTGTACGACTAAAGGCACGCGTTTGAAATTTGATTGCTTTTTGCGCCTCCACCCCGCTATGGAACTTCCCACGTAATAATATATTTAGTTTTGGTGTATGAATCTTTCGGTAAAGATTTTTTTCATATAAGCTTAACTTTTTACGTTGTGAGATTTATTATTATTATTATTATTATTATTATTATTATTATTATTATTATTATTATTAGTAATAGTAATTCGAACTACCCACGTAATACATTTAGCTTTGATGTATGAATATTTCAGTATAGATTTTTTTACATATACAAAGTTTCGAACTCAAAATTTATTTAAACGATATCAAATTACTTACCAGTTACCACTCGAACCAATCCGTTGATACGTTATATCTTTGAATATGGACAGTGTAAACGAGCCGAGTCGAGCTCGAGTAGTGTTAAGCTCGGCTCGACTCGTTAAGAATTCGAACCGAGTTCGAGCTTGACTCGAGCTAGAGTATGTCGAGCTCGGCTCGACTCGTTAAGAACTAGAGCCGAGCTCGAGCTCGAGTCGAGTCCAATCGAGTCGAGTATTGACTGAGCTTTGACCGAGTCGAGCTCGAGTAGCTTGCGATCTGTCTCGTTTCATTTATATAATAATAATAATAATAATAATAATAATAATAATAATAATAATAATAATAATAATAATAATATTTTCATGTGACTCATTAAAAAATCCCCTTAATTCTAGTAGGAGGAAAAAAATACACATGAAAATATAAAAAAAGTTAAACTAAAATATAAACTAACATAATATAACAACCAAAAACACCAAACCTACATTTTAGTTCACTTTAATTTTTTAAATTAAAAAATAGTTTATTATATTTTCGAGTAGCTCGCGAGCTTTTCAAGTCGGGTATCAAGTAGCTCGGCTCGTTAAGAATTCGAGTCGAGCTCAATCTAATCGAGTGTTGACCGAATTTTGATCAAGTCGAATTCGGGTAGCTCGCGATCTGGCTCGTCTCATTTACAGCCCTGTAGACAAATACCCAATTTTAGATAGTGTTACTTGAATCCTATGATCTGGGCTTGGTTATTGGGGAAAAATGCAAACCCTGAATTTTTGTAATTTCAAGGTCCAAACTTTACTGGCCCTTCCAAATATGAAATAAAGAGAAGCAAAACCCAAACTTTTACTGTACCGAGAAAATACCCCTCGTTTCTAGTCTGAATCTCTTCTGGCGGAAGATCAATTTCGTTATCGTTTCTGTTTCTTACAGTAAAGGTTAGATCACTGTTATTTCTCTATACTGGTGTTATTAAATTGACTTCCCTTTTTTTTCACTCATTTCTCAGTTTGATTAGTGTCTGCTTTTATTCACAGCTAAGAAGGCAAAATGATTACAAACTTCAATGGGTTTGGCGTCGGCCTTGGTATGCCCATGTTTATTTTACCTTTTCTTTTTAATATTCTATTGAACTAAATTTCATGGCTTTGTTTTTGGGTCAATTTTGTTCTCAGGTTTTGGTGTTGGATGCGGCTTCGGAGTTGGATGGGGTTTTGGAGGTCTGTTTTCGTTAATCGAGTTTCATTTTTTATGTTTCAGCTTAAATTTTCGTTTTTTAGTTCCTAAATGCATAAATATTTTCTATTCGGCTGAGATTATGTGTCCCTCTATTCATGTTATTTGATTCAACGAAAAGTAGTTATCAATTCTTGTTTTCATAGGTTTGGGCATGGGGGGGAATTTTGTTTGATGTTCTGGCCGCCGGGACTAAGAGTCCAACAGACCACATGGGTGTTGGCTGGACATAGGGGGAATTAGAGACTTTGTTCTTGCCTTGGTTGTTGATGTCAGTTAAAGATGATAATTTTAGTTGCACGTTGAAGATAGTAACACTCTAGATTGAATTTATTGACTTCACATGAGAATGAAGTACCAAACATGATCTCTTCATCACCAATATTTGTTGTTTCATTGCTTCGTCTCTCGCTCACATGTTGCTGGAGATACCTTTTCCTATGCTTTTGAATTAGCTGCTTATTAGTTTGTCTGCTGTTGCTGGGCATTGTATGCTACTAATTGAATCATGTTAGTTAGACTGTGTCAATGCTTAGTGAATTGGTAATGTGCTTTTCTTCCCTGTTTTATCTTTAGACTCTTCTCTTCTTTGCTGGAAATGGGGGGGACTGTGATTTCCGGCCCTTTTATTTCTGTTGTTTCTTCTATTAGTTAATGAGAAAACGTGGAACAATTATCTCTTCTTTATTAATATCTTCTCGTTCTATGAAGGCACTAATAATATTTTTCCCCGTTTTGTGATTCCTTTCTCACCTGCAGGCATGCCTTTGAATATCTTAGGAATCGGTGCAGGTGCTCCTTTAATACTTACTAAACTCAAACGACTCCTTTGTCAATCCGCTTTGCTGATACTAATGAATTACTGTGTATGTGAAGGTGGTGGCTGTGGTGTTGGCTTTGGCCTTGGATGGGGCTTTGGGTCTGCCTACGGTAGCCAGTACAGATCATCTACGGTCACATTCCAAGGCTTGGAATTTGGCAAGGACAACCCAAGGCGGGATGGTGAGTTAAAAGAAATGCCAAAAAACATCAAGGACGGTCGTTTGTCACAGTAATTCTGTTTTATTTTTCAGACCTTTAACCAACTAAATATAAATGTTATATTTTCGTTAAAAGTAAATCTTGGTCAAGAATGTTAATAACAATGCAGTTCTGCTCAAGCTTAGAACCTAACCCCTATATCTCCAAGTTGTAGTCTTGTTCATTGTTGCTGTTGAATGATTAGAGGAAGGGGATTTGCTTCGAACTTGTATTGATAAATCTGACCCTTCAATCTACCTCTACCTATAAACATTGTGAGCCATGAATTAAAAAATAATTTCCCAATTAATTATAAGATGAATAAAAAACGGTAATTAGTTCATTGAAGGATTAGGAATAGAGGTGATCATTTTTTTGGATGCGGTTTGTGATGGGTTATTTAGGTCTATACATTAGACTATTCTGGTTCAAATTCAGTTCGGGACTTCGGGTATATGGTGAGTCAGTTTGAGTCTGGTATAAGATTGTGTTATTATTGATTCAGATAATTTTAGGTCGGTTAATATCTGATCGGTCGACTTCGAGTCATGTTAATATTAGATTGGTCGATTTTTTGGGTTAGGTCAATATTGGATCAGTCGATTTTATAGTTGGGTTAACGTTTGGATCTTTGGATTATTTGGGGTTGAGGATGAGTTCGATCCACTTTCAATTGTTTAATGTTTCGAATTCAACCATATAAATTGACTTGAATCTGACCCTATTGGGCGCATTAGTATTTGACTCAAATTTCGCATTGATTTAACCTAAAAAGTTCACGGTATTAAATTGGCAGAAAAAAATTATATGTGGTGGATGCGGAAGATGCATGTCGAAGATGATATTGAAGCACATTAAGTCTATATTAGTCCAGTTAAAATTTGAGTCAATTTTGATTCGGTTTGATTTGTCATATTTAAATCAATATCGAGTCTTAAATTAGATAAATCAGTTCAAGTAATCGGATTCAAATTAAATTTACCCGATCTAATTAGGAATATGTAAAAACACAAATCATAGTTTGCAGCCTCCTAACCTACTTTGTTACATGTGCCGTACGGTGTTGGTGTTAAACTAACGAGAATTTCAAGCAAACTATTCACTGCCTAAATACTAAGATATTTCCAATCATCATCAAGCATACGAAAACGATTACTAAAATGCCATGCCTTGGCAATTTAAAACTTGAGGGGAACTTTACTACAAGAGAAATAAGATCATGTTTTAAATGTTTAGCCCAAAAAAATCATACAAAGATGTAATGCAACTGTCCAATATATTGCACATTCCTTTACCCTCACGTCATTTCAACTTCCCATTATCCCCTAATATAAGTTTTCAAGTCAAAGATTAAAAGTTTGATTCTTCCGAAAGAAAAGGTCAAAGTTTGAAATGTATACCAACTAAAGAAATGAGGCAAGCATTAAACCAGGACAACTTAAGGTAAATTCACACAATTAAAATTTGAGTTATTACAAACATGGGAGCTTCCCCTTCTATTACATTTACATGCATAATATACAACGACAATCAACAGTTCTGATTTTAACCACACAACATCGCTTATGAGCAGGATATAGACAAATAACATGATAGAATATTCAATACAGGCGGATATTTATAATTGGTAGGTGAAATATAGTCTTGTTTCTGACCAAAGCGAACCCAGGAGAATGGCCCCTGCGGTCCGGGTGAGAAGTCGGGGCAATGCTAGTCAGTCTTTGGCCTGAAAATTAATGATAAATAAAGATATATATAATCTAATTCAGTGACGAAAAGCAACATTCTGATAAAATAAGTATTCAGAAAGCTTAGTCCTAGATGTCACCCAGATCAGTAAAGAGAAAAAAATCCTGAACTTGTTTACATTTGTAGTAGTATTCATTCAATAGAGAATCACCGATAATACTGTTGAGTTAAAATAGGATAGAAATGAGCTTCAGCCTCACATTCTTGGAGGCTTGTGGTAATTACATATACAGCTGGAACGGAGAATTTTTTTATGTAACTTGAAAGGGCTACTTAAGATTTACTAGCATAACAAAGAAACAGCATTGCTTGCAACAATGATTGCTGCTAAAAAGATGAATGAAGTTGTTTCGTGAATGGCAAAAGCAGGCAAGTTGCTTGGTACAGAATAAGAGAAATGTTTTACATGTTTTGCACCTCATGGATGCCTAGGTGCTTGCTATTAAGCTCCAGGAATATGACAGACATTAGTTCAAAATTCGACACTTTCAAATACGAAAATGGGTCATGCAACAACTATATTGCCATTTAGGCAATTCAGCCACCGGACCACCAAAAAAAGAAGAAAATGAATGAAGAGCAAATTAAACCAAGTTATCTTTTCTCAAATAAGTTATGTAGGCAGCCAGACAAAGGCATCTCTGGTTTGCAGGCCAGCTAAAATTTCCACTTACTAGAATTTGAGCTGCTTTCTAGAATTTGAGCTGCTTTTCCTTCAATATGTTAAAGACTTTTATACAAGAAATGTTAGTTGTCAGATGAAAATTGTCGAGTTTTTAGTATCTTGTAAGGTAAACGAAATGACCTAAAATTGTATCCACCACATAAATTAGTAGGCCATCCTGTTTTGATCCATTACCTTCTAAAGAGGTTGATGTTATATATATTTTAGATTTATGACTATAAATCTCAAGGCACTTAGATCATCTAGAGTCTTTGCTCGTCTGGTAACATAGCATCTTTCATTCCACATATGTTAGATAGGGAAGTGGCGAAATGAAAATAATACCTGCTTCTCAAAGCTTGTGCTCTCTGTTATATCCCAACCTCCTGGAGCAGATTTCAAGTCCGCATTCCTGCAGCATAAAAGTAGTTGCTCACAATTTTTGGTGTGATAATAATGGCAATACCGCGAAAGAAAATCAAGGATTTCCAACATCAGACTACCTTTCATGCGTAAAAAAGGCTTGCTTATCTAGAAATTCATTTCTATCTGGAGCAACGGAACCAGGAACTCCTGCGTCTGCAAATTCAAATTTTCGCTCTCCCTATACAAAGAATCATGTCAATATAAAGTTTGCCAAATAAGTCTCTAAATAAATCAAACAAAGCCACCAAGGGACTCACATCAAAATTGTCTTCCATCCACTCAGGAACATTGTCTGAAAGAAGGGTAACATACTGCTCCATAGCTGCCTCTGGATCCATGTTCCCCAGCCTTTGCCAAGCATTCCTTGCACAATGCAAGCAGTGCTGTCCATCACTCATACTTAGCAGCTGTCAACCCTGTTATTATAACTACCAATCAAGCTATACCGTGTAATTTGGTATAGGCCAGGCCCTAATGTGGTCTATACTCCGTTTTCTACAAGATTTCCCGGGACCACTATAGAAACTCTAATGACTTGTGCCATTCTACATTGACCATGTTATTCCCAACTACCCTTCTACCGGTTGATTATGGCAACCAATAATAAAAGAGACATTTAAACCTTAGAAAGTTAAGTATAACCATCCACATTAAACACCAACCAAAAGAAAGAAGAAGGAAAAAACAAATGAATAAATAGTCAAATATTAGAGAGAGGGAAAGTTAGGTACCATTTGGAGCGAGAAGAAGCCATGAAAGGCAGTGGCTGAGGCTCACGACAAGGCCCTTCTGTTGCAATCTTGTGGAGTCCATAAAGTTCCATTTGAACATCATTCTCCATACCCAAATCTCCTTTATGCTCAATGAACTTGGCAGCTGCGCCGAAAACCTTCTCCAACTCACTCTTCTCTATCCCTTCCCAATCATCATCGTCAATGTCATCCTCTACTTTTACTTCCTTTTCTTCTCCCACAAGCCCTTTCATTTGACTCTCTTGAGATTTCACTTTGGTTTCTTCGATCTTCTCTTGGACAACAATATCATCAAGTTTCAACTCAATGACCCCAGCTCGTTCGGCTTCAAGATCATCGACTTTCTTGGTTATTTCTTGCATAAATTCAACCTCCTTTTCACTTTCAAAGCCTTGGACTTTCGATCTTTCAACGACCTCGCCCTCTCTAGCATCAAATTCATCTACAGCTGTTTCACCATTTTCTTCAACGCATTCAACTTTCCTTTCCCTTTCAAAATCCCGATCATCAACCCCAGCTTGTTCTGGTTCGAAAACATCAACCTTGCTATCACCACTTTCCTCAACGAAATCGACTTTCCTTTCACTTCCAATGCCCTGAACTTTGAATTCCAACTCTTGCATGATAATCGCATCATCGGCATCAACCAAAGACTTCCCATTCACCCCAGAAACAGAACCACCAGCACCCCCAGCAGCCAAAGAAACAATCTTGGCTATCAAGAATGAAAAGACAAGAGCAATAAAAGCTGTCAGAAAAAGCTCCAGGATAATCTCCATGATTATAACAGATAAAACTCCAAAACCCAGAGACTAAAACGGAAAGAAAGGATGGGATTAATGGGAAACAAAGTGGACTAACGATGAAATACACTATTATAATTAGGGACCTTTTGGAGCAAGAAATGTATATAAAATAGGAAAGAAAAAGAGGGGAGAAGGGAAGGATATCTGTAGGAGAGAGCAAAGCATATTCGGCTTTTATTGAAAAATTATTACATGTACCCCATTCATTATATTATTTGTATTTTCGGTTAATAAAATTTATTTATCTTGTTATTTTTTAATGTGAATATTCACTTCTATCTTGCATGTGAATAGAGAGTGTATAGTTATTTGAAATTTATTTTAAAATAATAAATTTTATTATTTAAGACCATAAAAAACGTGACGAGTCGAGTATCTCTAATAATATCCGGCTTTGAGGAGAGGATTGGGATCGTCTATGGGGGCGGAAGTGGGACCCTTAAGTAGCTGGCAACATTGGTTAAGTCACGGAGTTCCCTTTATTTTTCTTTGAAAAAAGCCTCCCAAGTTGAGCTGACGTGGCGACACTCTGCGTTATCTAACGATTAGATAACTGTCACCCCTCCTCATTTGTGGTGATTTTTCTTCCTTGTTTCAGTTTTTTTCCCATTCGCATAAATAGCGCGTGTCTGCTACAATGATGATTCTTTGCCTCGTGGGCTTCTTTCCATGCTTTTCTTATTCTTTTTAGGCTAAATTCTTCCTTATACCACTTAATTTTAGTGTTTGTATTAATTTCATCACTGAGTTTTAATCGATATGATTGTACCACAAAACTCTGGTTTTAATTTCAATTATAACATTCGACTGTTAAACGTGATAATACGACAGTTTGGTGCATATATGGTGCTAACTTGGACCTCATCATATTCTTTATCAAAGTTAGAGATTTGTTACTCATTTTTAGAAATTGTCGGAAATCACCTTTGGCATATGTTGTGGCACCCTATACATCGATGAATTTATCTCATAGTCCTCTGTTACTTTGTCAGTTTAGATTTTTATAAAATTCTCTTTAAAACTTACAAAATTAAACAAAAAAAAACTACCATTTTTTGGGGTTTGAAGGCTTTCTTGGATTTTAGGAGGTTGTTCGAAAATTCAAACGGTAAGAAACATTATCTCGAGAAGACGAATAACGTACCTCAAAATTAGCTTCATCAGACAAGCATTGAAAGAGATCGAAGTGCTAACATGTTGAACCTTTAGATGATTTGTTGTCAATTATAAGTGGGTTTCATGAAAAACCAATTTGAAAAGAAGACAAAAGAGTACAATATGAATGTTTTGGTACTAATCTTGTCGTGAAAATAGGTCAATGATGAGTGTCAATTGATGGCCAATGGTGGCCAGAAAGTTCAATGCCTGAAGTTGAAGTAGTTTAAAGTTTAGTGACAAAATAAATACACAAATTAAAGGATTTATATTGTTCTCCAAGAACGACATCGTTTTGAGCATCAATATAATCACACCAAATGATATTATTTTGGCCACATCATCACAATGGTAGAATTGTCGTACATGTCATTGTGTCATTTTCAACTTAAGGCTCAAGTGGTATAATTGTAGACAAAACTAAAGTTCAGTGCTACAATCGTATCAATTTAAAGTTTAATGATAAAATTGATACAAACACTAAAGTTCAGTGGGTATCTAGAGTGCTATGCCCTTCTTTTTATTAAATTTGATTCAACGTGAAAACGATTTTTGATTTGGGTCAATTATATAATTTTATTTCCTAAAATTTGAGATTCAATTTAAATTGATACGATTATAGTACTGAACTTTTATCTCTTAATTAATAGATTTATATAAATAAATATATTAACTATGATCATTAAAGTGTTAACAATTTTATCTCTTAATTATATGATGCTGTTGATTGAGCATTAAATGAGTTTACATCAATTAGAGTGTGAAACAAATATTTTAATTTTGATATAACTAAAAATCTAAGGACTAAATTGAAAATGTCAAAACGAATTTTAAGTCCTCAATATATCCCTATATAAATTTAAGATTATGCCCAAGTTAAAAACAACCTTTTCAAACATTTTTCTAAGTGTTTCAAGTCAAAACAGTGAATTTTAAGCTCCTGTTTCGAAACGGCCCTCAGGCGTTTCGAAACGTTTTCATCACTGTCGACCACCGTTCCGAAACGTGTATCGAAACACTTGACCCCGTTCCGAAACGATATCACTCGTTTCGAAACTGTTCTTCATATTTGATTTAAAAAGAGTACAACGGTTCAAATATTTGCTGATTTTTTTTAAAGGATAAAAGGGTGTTTCGAAACGGATCAAGGCCGTTCCGAAACGACCCTGGACAGTAGCAAATCCGTTTCGAAACGGATCCAAAACGTTTTGAAACAGGTCTTAATATCAATTTGAAAATATGACCGTTAAGTGTTTTTAACTAACTTTCTGAAAATCGTTAAGGCGTTTCGAAACGGGCTAAGACCGTTCCGAAACGACCTTTGGCAGTGGCAAAAGTGTTTCGAAACGGCCCTAAGGCGTTTTGAAACAGGCTCTTAAATGCACCCCAACGGCTCTTTCTATTTTAGTCCGTTCCGAAACAGGTACCCCGCGTTTCGAAATGGGTTGTTGCAGACTGCATTTATGGTGGCAAGAGAGGGTTCCAACGGCTCCATTTATGTTCCCAACCACCCAAACGGCTAGAAATCAATGAGAAGGTATAAAAGAGACATCCAAAAGCATCAGCAACAACTATTGATCCTAAAGCAAACATCCAAACATCAAATTCAAGCAATTGTGCAAAAATCCCACTTTGTGTAGAAATCACAATTTGTAATCTTCATTCATATTTTGTCAAATTGGGTTGAGTGCTTGTATTGGGGCTATCATTTGTATTGAGAGATACCTTATTAGCCTTCAAACTTCTTTGTTTATTAGTGTGAGGATTGGGTTGATTTTTGGGTAGAAAAATCAACCGAAATCGTAAAGGTTGCCTCCTTGTCCTAGAAAAGGGGAAGAACGATTTAGTGGAATTGTTGCAAATCCTTAGTGAAGCTAAGGTAGTGGATGTAGAGTTCATTTGGAACTTGAACCACTCTAAATCTCTTGTCCATCATTTTTCAATTTGCAAATTTCCACCATAAAGCTTTAAATTTCCAATTCACCCCCCTCTTGGTCAATTTCGATCTTGCGATCCACTCAACAATTGGTATCAGAGCTTAACTCTTTGAGGATTAACAACCACAAGAGGAGATCCTTGGAAGAGTGTGATCATCAAATTATCAAGAGATGGCTTCTACCTCCGGTTCCGGCATGTACGAGTCACAATCGACCACAAAGCCTCCCTTCTTCAACGGTGATAACTATTCTTTTTGGAAGAATAGAATGCGTCTATTCATCAAGTCAAATGACTATCTTGTGTGGGATGTCATTGAGGATGGGCCATACATTCCATTGAAGCAAGACGGTGAAGGCAAGATGGTGTTGAAGAAGAAAGCCGAAATGAGTGAAGAGGAGAGGAAAAAGATTCAAGTCAATGATAAAGCTCTCCACATGCTATTTTGTGCTTTCGGTCCGGACATCTATTCGAAGGTCTCATCAATTGAAAGTGCCAAGGAAGTGTGGGACACTCTTGAGACCACTTATGAAGGCACCAATGATGTCAAGGAAACTAAGATTGGAATTCTCAATCTTAGTTATGAAAACTTCAAGATGGAGTCCGATGAGACGGTGTCAAAGATGTTCGATCGATTCTCCACAATCGTCAATGGTCTAAAGGGATTTGGAGAGATCATACCGGAAGACAAGCTTGTCCGGAAGCTACTCTATTCACTTCCCGAGTCTTGGGATGGGAAGAGAACCGCTATCATCGAAGCAAAGAACTTGAAGACTTTGAAGCTTGATGAGCTTGTGGGTTCTCTCCTTACACATGAGATCATGAAGCAAGGAAGGGAAGATGAGAAGAAGAAAGAAGAGAAAAGAGTAGATAAGCTTGAGGTAGAGAAGAAGAAGAAGATGGGAATAGCTCTCAAGGCTAAAGCTTCACAACATGATGAGAGCTCATCTAGTGATGAGGATGAACTTGAAGAATTGGCTATGATAGCCAAACGATTCTACGCTTTATGAGGTCCAACCGGGGAAGAAAAATCCAAAGGAAGATGGACTTCAAAAGCAAGAACAAGGAAGATGGAAAGGATCCAATCATTTGCTTTGAGTGCAATAAACCCGGCCACATACGTTCGGAGTGCCCTCAACTCAAGAAGAAGGGGTTTGAGAAGAAGAAAAAGCTCAAAGCCAAGCTTGCTACTTGGAGTGATGAGGAGTCATCGGAGGATGACGAACAAGAAGTGGCTAACCTTTGCCTCATGGCACTTGAGGAAGATTCCTCCATGGTAACCTCTAACTCATCTACTTCAGATTTTTCATATGAAGAATTAAATGATGCATATGATGAGTTACAAGAGGTATATGATGAATTAGTTGAGAAGTATAAGGAGTCGGTCATTAGGAATAAAAAGATTATTCTAGAACTAAATGAGAAAAATGACTCACTTACTCAAGCTAATTCTAAATTTGAGAAAAAGATTTTAGGATTAAAAGATGAACTTAAATTTTTTCAAGATGAAAATGTTGATCTTAATAATCTTTTATCTCAATGTAATAGTGAACACCAAAAGGTGTTGGGTGAGCTAAATGAGCTCAAAAAGTCTTTAAAAAATGTTGGTAGTGTCAAGCATGAAGTAGGAGAATCCTCTAGAACACACCAACCTAAGAAAAAGACTAATTACTACAAACAAGGTAGCTACCCTAGACATAGTAGAGCTAAAAGAATTAGAAGTGTATGGGTTCCTAAGGAACTTGTAAAATCTAATAATATTATTGCTATGTCATCTTGGATTCCTAAGGGAACCAAGGTTTTGGGAGCTAACACTCATGGACCCAAAATGATTTGGGTACCAAAAATCAAAGTTTAATATCTTTGTTTGTAGGGGGAGCATTGCTACAAGGCCAAGGCACAAAGTCAAAACTCATGGTACCTTGATAGTGGATGCTCGAGACACATGACCGGAGACAAGAGTCGATTCATGGATCTAAAGCCAAAAAGTGGAGGAGTAGTAACATTTGGTGACAACTCCAAAGGCCACATTAAAGGTATTGGCTCCATAGGTAATCACTCTACCATTCTTATTGAAAATGTCTTATATGTCGATGGTCTTAAACACAATTTATTGAGCATAAGTCAACTATGTGATAAAGGATTTAATGTTTTGTTTGATAAAAATGGATGCAAAATTGTAGACATTAAATCTAATAATATTATGCTCATAGGTCATCGCATAGGAAACATATACATGGTGCATTTAGATGACATACATACATCTCATGCATGCTTAGTTGCTCAAAATGAAAATGATGCATGGTTGTGGCATAGGAAGCTAGGACATGCTAGCATAAGTGTTTTAGAAAAACTAGTCTCTCTAAATCTAGTTAGAGGTTTACCCAAAATAAAGTTCTCAAATGATAAAATTTGTGATGCATGCTCAAAGGGTAAACAACATAGGTCTTCCTTTAAATCCATTAATGATGTTTCTACTAGTAGATGCTTACAATTAATTCACATGGATTTATTTGGGCCAATTAGGACTATGAGCTTGGGTGGTAAGTCTTATGCTTTTGTGCTAGTTGATGATTTTTCTAGATTTACTTGGGTTCTCTTTTTAAGTACTAAAGATGAGGCTTTGGAAAAATTCATCACATTTTCAAAACTAACCCAAAATGATCTTGAACTTAGAATTTCACATATTAGAAGTGATCATGGAACCGAGTTTCAAAATTTAGGGTTTGAAGATTTTTTAAATGAAAATGGTATTAGCCATAATTTTTCGGCTCCTCGAACTCCTCAACAAAATGGGGTAGTCGAGAGGAAAAATAGAACTTTACAAGAAATGGCTAGAACTATGCTTTGTGAAAACAATTTACCTAAATATTTTTGGGCGGAAGCCACAAACACCGCTTGTTATATTGTAAATCGAGTAATGATTAGGCCAATTTTAAAGAAAACACCTTATGAGATTTTAAAATCTAAAAAGCCGAACATTAGCTATTTTCACCCTTTTGGGTGCAAGTGTTTTGTTTTAAATAATGGAAAAGACAACTTAGGTAAATTTGATGCAAAAAGTGATGAAGCCATTTTTATAGGTTACTCTTTAACTTCTAAAGCCTATCCAGTATTTAACAAAAGAACTTTAGTAGTAGAAGAATCCATTCATGTTGTATTCGATGATAACCTCCTTCATAGGAAGGATTCTTGTGATGATGATGATGTAGGGATCATAAATGCCTTTGATGGAGGTCAAACTTCAAAGGAGGATGAGATTCCAACAAAGGAAGAGGACTCACAAGATCCACCTCTTGAAGCCTTGAAGGACTTGGCCATTGAGGAAAAGGAAGTGAGCTACCCAAGGGAGTTGAACTATGTCAAAGATGGTGAAATCTTGGGTGATCCATCCAAGGGGGTAACCACTCGTTCTTCTCTTAGATTAATGAACCATGTTGCATTTATCTCATGCATAGAGCCTAAAAATATAAAAGAAGCATTGAAAGATGACTTTTGGATTATGGCTATGCAAGAAGAGTTAAATCAATTTGAGAGAAGTAATGTATGGACATTAGTTGATAGGCCTAGTAATCAATCTACAATAGGAACTAAATGGGTCTTTAGGAACAAACTAGATGAGAGTGGTAACATTGTGAGAAATAAAGCTAGACTTGTAGCACAAGGTTACACTCAAGAAGAGGGAATAGATTTTGATGAAACCTATGCACCCGTAGCTAGAATGGAAGCCATTAGGATGTTGCTTGCATATGCATGTTATCATAATTTCAAGCTTTTTCAAATGGATGTTAAAAGCGCATTTTTAAATGGTTTTATAAATGAAGAAGTGTATGTGGAACAACCACCGGGTTTTGAAGATTCAAAATTTCCAAATCATGTTTTCAAACTTACCAAAGCACTTTATGGTTTAAAACAAGCTCCTAGAGCTTGGTATGAAAGGCTTTCAAATTTTTTGATTGAAAAAGGATTTGAAAAAGGTAAGGTGGACACTATACTCTTTATAAAAATGTATAAAAATGACATCTTAGTAGTTCAAATCTATGTTGATGATATTATTTTTGGTTCTACTAATAAATGTCATTGTCAAGAGTTTGCTAAGTTAATGCAAGGTGAATTTGAGATGAGCATGATGGGGGAGCTCTCATTCTTTTTGGGACTCCAAATCAAGAAAAAGAAGGATGGCACCTTCATCAACCAAGCAAAATACATAAAGGATATGCTCAAGAAGTTTTGCTTGGAGAATGCAAAGCCTCAAGCCACTCCTATGAGCTCATCTACAAAGCTTGACAAAGATGAAGGAGGTAAGTGTGTTGACTCTAAGCTTTATCGTTCTATGATTGGATCATTGCTTTACCTTACCGCAAGTAGACCGGATATCTTGTTTAGTGTTTGCTTGTGTGCTAGGTTTCAAGCTAGTCCTAGAGAGTCACACCTTATAGCCGTTAAGAGGATCTTTAGGTATCTTAGAGACACTCCCTGTTTAGGTCTTTGGTACCCTAGAGACTCTACCTTCAACCTTCATGCTTACTCGGATGCGGATTATGGGGGTTGTAAAATCGATAGGAAAAGTACTTCGGGAACTTGTCAATTCTTAGGTAGTATGCTCATATCTTGGTTCTCTAAGAAACAAAATAGTGTAGCCTTATCTACCACCGAAGCCGAGTACATATCCTTAGGGAGTTGTTGCGCTCAAGTCCTTTGGATGAAGCAACAACTTTTAGATTATGGAATTAAAGTTGAAACCATACCCCTAAAATGTGACAACACTAGTGCTATTTGTTTAACAAAAAATCCCATCCAACACTCTAGAACCAAACATATAGAAATAAAGCATCATTTCATTAGAGATCATGTCCTTAAGGAAGATGTGGTTATAGAGTATGTAGACACCTTGAATCAATTAGCGGACATATTTACAAAACCCTTAGACAAAGATCGTTTTTGGTCCCTTAGGAGAGAGTTAGGTCTAGCTAGCCTATCTTGACCTTTTAGGACCTCTTTTGTGCTTAAATGTTCTTGATCTTGTGAAATGCCATGTTTATGTGTTTAAACTCCTAATTTCATCCATGCCTATAGTTAGGGGGAGTATGTTTATGCTTAAATATGTTTTGCCTGCTCATTCATAACATTTATGCATGTTAGGCCTCTTAAAACTTCAATTTTCTGCACTTTTAGAGCCTCATCTGCACTTCCAGGCCTAGGTGTATCGAAACGGGTGACCCTGTTTCGATACGGATACCTTAAATCCTGTTCTGAGAGAAGGGCGTTTCGAAACGCCTCAAAAGCGTTCCGAAACGTTTTTGCTACTGCCAATGGGTGTATCGCAACGTGTTCCGATACGGGTCAAAAGGGTTTCGATACAATCAGCACCGTATCGAAACGGTCTGCCTATGGTCTTAAAAACGGTCAAAACCCTAGCCACCCCGTTTCGGAACGGTCTTGACCGTTCCGAAACGGCATCGCGTATTGCTTTATTTAGGGCTTTTAATGTACAATTCACTTTTTATTAAAACTCTTAAAACCCTAAACCGCCTCCCTCTCTATAAATACTCTCTCAAACTCTTTGATTTTCACAAAATTGTGAGGGGTTTTACTCTACAACTCAAGTCTAAGCAAGTTTCATCAATCTTGTGCAAGGATTTTAATCAAATCATCCAAAATCCTAAACTAAGGTAATTTTTTTTTCTTTTTCTTTCAATTTATGTTCGAATCTTAGGTTAGAAAATTTTATTTTTGTATAAATTATATGTTTTTAGTTGTGGGTTTTCAATATCTTGTAAATTTTTTTCCAAATCTCAAAATTTTTGATTCGAATATAAAATTTTTCAGTCGTATTTTTTTAAACTGTTTTTTTTTAATTTTGCTTTCAAAAACCTAAGTGGGATTTATTATTGGATTGATTTTAAATATCAATGCATACACTTAATTTTAAAACACTTGCTTAATGTTTTTAGATGGCGGATCAAGCTAACAAGAAGCGCAAGGCCGTTCAATCCGGTGATTCGAGTATTCGTCCAAATCTCACTATGCTTTTTCAGAAATCTCTTAAAACTCCGGACGCGCGTGCTCGTTTTGCCTATGTCAAGGATTTCGCAGTTCGTAAGGAACGTGTGATTGATCTCGACTTTCTCAACTCCGAGCGTTTCCTATTCCGTTATCTCAACCGTTTAACCGAGTGGAATCTTATCTCTTTCTTGAGCATTCCAGACATCCGCTACAAACACTTGGTACTTCTCTTTTACTCCAACGCTCGCTTTATCTATAATGAAGACAAAACCGAGATTATAGGAATTGAATCTTCCTTATTGGGCAAGAAGTTTATTGTAAATGTTGCTCTTTTGGAATCAACCTTTGATCTCAAAGATGAGGGCATTGAGGATGAACGCCACTTTGGCACTTTCACCGGTAAAGCACTTCACTTGGATGTGCATGATCGAGTTCTTCACTTGATGGTCTCTTGGTTCATTCGACCTTCCGGAGGTAAATACTCTCATATCCGTCAAACCGATCATTTTTGGCTTGAATGCTTCCGTAGAGGTGAGCGCCCCAATGTACCTAAAATTATCTTTGCCGAGATAGTCAATAACATTAAGCTTATTGACACAAATGAGTTGAAATCTTTCACTTATGGCTTTCTTTTGATCTACCTCTTTAATGATCTTGGTATTGATTGTTCCTACGACTCTCCGGACCCTCGCAAGACCAAGATTGGTGAGTCCTCACTTCGCAAGTCTGGGTTCACATATGTGAATGATGTTTGGGAAAGAGTTGATAGAGAAGCGATTCCTCCTCCCGTTGCTCCTCTACCGCAAGTTCCGGTTGCAAACAATGAAGCCCTCACGGCTCTCATTACCGAGCGGTTCAATGCTTTGGATACTAGCATTGCTTCGGGTTTTACTTCTATGGACAACCGCTTGAAGAATTTCGAGGATCGTCTTCATACTCTTGAGTCCTCTCATGCAAACTTGGACCTATCTTTCTCTACGCTCTATGGGCAATGGACGAAGTTTCACCGTTCTCAAGCCAAGAGCGATGATGATACTTCGGATGATGATGACGAGGCCTAGGATTATCATATCATATCATATCATATTATCTATGCATTTTAGGATTAAGATTGCATCTTTATGTTTTCTCATGTATTAGGAACCTATGCTTATGGCTTTTTATTTGGGATTTTATGTTGAACTTAATGTTGGTTTATGTTTTGGGTATTTTGATTATGAATTAATATTATGGTTGCTTATTATTGCTTATTGGTACTAATCCTTTATCTTCTCTATGAGCTTTCATTGTTCTTTTTGATCTAACAAAAAGGGGGAGAAGAAATTTAAGAGCCACACTAAAATTCGTTTTAAATTTTAAAAGTTTTTTTTAAGGTTTACAACTTGGATTTCAAATCAAAAATTTCTTTTAACTTTAAAAACCTATCTTAAATTAAGGGGGAGTTAGAATATTTTCAAAACTTTCAAAATTCTCAAAAATTCTAACTTTGGTTTTGTTATATCAAAAAGGGGGAGATTGTGAAACAAATATTTTAATTTTGATATAACTAAAAACCTAAGGACTAAATTGAAAACGTCAAAACAAATTTTAAGTCCTCAATATATCCCTATATAAATTTAAGATTATGCCCAAGTTAAAAACAACCTTTTCAAACATTTTTCTAAGTGTTTCAAGTCAAAACAGTGAATTTTAAGCTCCTGTTTCGAAACGGCCCTCAGGCGTTTCGAAACGTTTTCATCACTGTCGACCATCGTTCCGAAACATGTATCGAAACACTTGACCCCGTTCCGAAATGATATCACTCGTTTCGAAACTGTTCTTCATATTTGATTTAAAAAGAGTACAACGTTTCAAATATTTGCTGATTTTTTTTAAAGGATAAAAGGGTGTTTTGAAACGGATCAAGGTCGTTCCGAAACGACCCTTGACAGTAGCAAATCCGTTTCGAAACGGATCCAAAACGTTTCGAAACAGGTCTTAATATCAATTTGAAAATATGACCGTTAAGTGTTTTTAACTAACTTTCTGAAAATCGTTAAGGCGTTTCGAAACGGGCTAAGACCTTTCCGAAACGACCTTTGGCAGTGGCAAAAGTGTTTCGAAACGGCCCTAAGGCGTTTCGAAACGGGCTCTTAAATGCACCCCAACGGCTCTTTCTATTTTAGTCCGTTCCGAAACAGGTACCCCGCGTTTCGAAACGGGTTGTTGCAGACTGCATTTATGGTGGCAAGAGAGGGTTCCAACGGCTCAATTTATGTTCTCAACCACCCAAACGGCTAGAAATCAATGAGAAGGTATAAAAGAGACATCCAAAAGCATCAATAACAACTATTGATCCTAAAGCAAACATCCAAACATCAAATTCAAGCAATTGTGCAAAAATCCCACTTTGTGTAGAAATCCCAATTTGTAATCTTCATTCATATTTTGTCAAATTGGGTTGAGTGCTTGTATTGGGGCTATCATTTGTATTGAGAGATACCTTATTAGCCTTCAAACTTCTTTGTTTATTAGTGTGAGGATTGGGTTGATTTTTGGGTAGAAAAATCAACCGAAATCGTAAAGGGTTGCCTCCTTGTCCTAGAAAAGGGGAAGAACGATTTAGTGGAATTGTTGCAAATCCTTAGTGAAGCTAAGGTAGTGGATGTAGAGTTCATTTGGAACTTGAACCATTCTAAATCTCTTGTCCATCATTTTTCAATTTGCAAATTTCCACCACAAAGCTTTAAATTTCCAATTCACCCCCCCTCTTGGTCAATTTCGATCTTGCGATCCACTCAACATAGAGTTTGAGTAAGCATGAACATGATTATCCCTTAAGGATTGGAGGGTTATGTGCTAGTTTAGTCATTATAATTTATATAGAAAATTGTTAGGGAAAGTTCTATACCGTGCGACGAACACCGATGAACACCACTAATGATAAACACCGATGAACACCATTAAATTAATTAATAAAGATTTAAAATTTCAAGGACCCATCATACAATTAATAATCATTTTAAAAAATTCAATTAAATTATTTTTATATATACTAAAATTTTATTTTTTTAATAAGGGTAAACTACATATTTAGTACCTCACCTATTTCCGTATTTCTATTGAACCCTTATTATTTGAATATTATTTCAATTTGACCATATTCTTTATAAAAATAATTTAACCCTTAACCCTCAACCTAAAACCCTTAAACTCTTAAACCTATACCCTAAACCATATACCATTAAAAATAATTTCACCATCATCGATTCAATTCAATTCAATGAATTGTTGAATTCTCCTAAAAAAATTCAATAATCAACAATTTGAAGAAAAAAAGTGATGATCAAAGTCGGTACAAGTTCTTCATTATGTGATATCACAAAGATTAAAAAAAAAGATGGACTTGAGCTCTTTAAATATGACTCACTGTAAACGTCGGTGATACAGGTGGTTCAAAGGCTTTCAACTTCTCGAAAATTCGATAAACGAATGCAAAAGCCAAAAACTGCAATGGTTTATATTCAACATTGCGCTTGATTAAAATCCAAGCTGTCTGCAAAGAAACAAGAATCTAATGATATAGAATTGAGCAGTGTAATCTATAAATGTGTATAAATTTATAAATGTGTATAAATTTATTTAAATTTAAAATTGAATTAAAATTCTACATTTGATACATATTTTTCAACATAATTTGAAACATTAGTAGGCTCCATCTTCGACCACGAATCCATAGCTACAAGGATTGAAGCTCAGCACACTGGAATGGTTCCAACGACTCTGTAAATTGGATTGATATCCCCTCAATCCTTTAGGGATAGCAGTCTGGCAGCAACCGATGTCGGAACAAGATTCGTTTATCACATCGGCGACACTGCCGAAAAACGTTGAACATCCGGTTGAAAAGTTTTGTGAGTTGCAGAATGGTCCGTTGAAGACACTGTTGATGTAGACGATAGTGTCACAACCGATGGATCCTTGCACAGGAAGGATGCTGCCAGCACGAATGCATTAGTTTTTTAATCAACACTGCTTAATTGACCGTTTTACTCGTACTTCATTTTTCTTGTTTCTTTGCAGACAGCTTGGATTTTAATCAAGCGCAATGTCGAATATAAACCATTGCAGTTTTTAGCTTTTGCATTCGTTTATCGAATTTTCGAGAAGCTGAAAGCCTTTGAACCACCTGTATCACCAACGTTTACAGTGAGTCATATTTAAAGAGCTCAAGTCCATGTCTTTTTTTAATCTTTGTGATATCACATAATAAAGAACTTGTACCGACTTTGATCATCCTTTTTTTTTCTTCAAATTGTTGATTATTGAATTTTTTAGGAGAATTCAACAATTCATTGAATTGAATTGAATCGGTGATGGTGAAATTATTTTTAATGGTATATGGTTTAGGGTATAGGTTTAAGAGTTTAAGGGTTTAAGGTTTAATAGTTTAGGGTTTTAGGTTGAGAGTTAAGGGTTAAATTATTTTTATAAAGAATAGGGTCAAATTGAAATAATATTTAAATAATGAGGGTTCAATAGTAATACGGAAATAGGTGAGGTACTAAATATATAGTTTACCCATATTAAAAAATAAAATTTTAATATATATAAAAAATAATTTAATTAAAATTTTTAAAGTAATTATTAATTATTTGATGGATCCTTAAAATTTTAAATATTTATTAATTAATTTAATGTTGTTCATCGGTGTTCATCATTAGTGGTGTTTATCGGTGCTCGTCGCACGTGGTATACTCATCCAATTGTTAGGGTTAATAGATGTATGAAAATTCATGTCAACACTTTAAAGATAATGTTTTTCTATATACATATATAATCATCAGTCAACTTTTATTATCTAAATAGTAAATTAATTGTTACAGTACAATTCAGGGTAGCATCTGTTTAATTTTCTTAGTCTTTTCAAAGACGGCACACACAACATGGCATTACTGGTGCTCGAACCCGGGTCCCAAAGGATGATAAACATCTACCTTTGCCACCATGACACAAGGGATGAGCAGACTTAACATTATTTATTAAGAGAGTTGTTTAAAAAAAATTTAAACTAAGAAGTCTAAGATATTAATAACGAGTTATATATTTTTAAGGGTTTAAAGAGTAATTATATCATATATATATATACTTCTTAATATTTTTACAGGGATCATGACCCAAACCTTATCAATAGTCTCATTATAAATAGTTTGCAATTTCATGAGAAAAAAAATTGTTAGAATCATAGGGCATTTGATTGGTAATAGATAGATCCGCTGCCTGTTTTATATCAAGATCCATTTTTTTTTGCTTAATAGCTAAATTATGTCATTAATCACGGATAAAAGTTCTTTGTTCCTTTTCGGTGCTCCTTTCTATTCCCCAACACTAAAAAATATAAGAAATTAAATTCCAAGCTCTAACCCTAAATTCTAAATATTTTTTTAAATTATATTTTATTAATATAAAAATATATATATATGATAACCATTCGCGAGTGCCTCATTAAAAAATTAAATTCCATACAGGTTGCTCTGGAAAACACGATGCAGCATGGTCTTAGACGAGAGCTTTATGTTACGGGAGGACATATTGAGCCGAGGGGATCGCTTGGTGGAAGATTGTGGTCGAGCATTTTCACCAACGCGCCAGGAGGAGACGGGCCAATCTCGTCCTTTAGTGCATTGGTCGCACTACAACAATGTAGATTTTTAGTGACAAATTAACAGTGACTAGAAGTAATTTTGTCACAATTATTAAACTTTTGTAATAATTTTTTTGTGCGGCACTATTAGTATAAGTAATTGTGATATGTTTTTATTTGGTCACTTTAATAATAGTAATTGTGACGATTATAATTTTCACAAATAAATTCTCACTATAAGTCTATAATTGTGACACAAAATTCATTGTCACTAAAACTTTGACACATGATAGTGACGATATATATAGTGATCACTATTATTTAATATTTATTGTGACAATAAAATTACTTGTCACTTAAAACTTTACTATTTGTTGTGATAAATTTTGTCACCAATAAAAAAATAAAAGTAATGACAAATAAGATATCGTCACAATAATAAATTTATTTTTACAATAATAATAATAATAACAATTATAAAAATTGAAGTTATCATAAACTAGTTTGTCAAAGGGTAAAATATTTCTATTAGTCTCTATACTATGTGTAAATTGTTGTTTTAGTCAATCTATTTTGATCAACTTTAGTCTTTATATTTTTCAAATTTTAAAATTCAAATCCTAATCCTAACGGAACACCAACAATATTACTAAATTACAAGGAGTAAATATGATCAAATTAAAGAACAAAAATTAAATAAGCAATTTAAGCATAACAAATTAGCTAAAAATAAAATTTTACTTAACATATTTAAAGACTACCATTCATGTCAAGATCTAAATTTTAAAATTTAAAAAGTATAGAAACTTAAAGTGACCAAATTAAAGTACAAAGACTATTATGTAATTCTAGCATAATATACGATAGAAAAATTTTATCTTGTGAAAAATTTAAAGGAAATATTCCATTATAATTAGTTTTTTCTTTAAAAAATCTAAATAGTTTCTTCAACATGCGTATTTCGTATAAGAAACCATAGAAAAATTAGTTAAATTATTATTATAATAATAATTAATGTTATAATTAATACATATTTTTAAAATAAATAAAATTAATTTCAATTTCAATTTAACCCGAATACTATTTTTCTTTCAAAATAATATTAAATTTCTTGCCTAGCCTAGTGGATAAGTATTGCACTCTCGCCCTAAAGGTTTCAGGTTCAATCCCCTTGAAGCCATGCATTGTATTTATTTATTAAAAATTAACATATGAATGTGCTACATCATTTATAATGTAAAAGATGTATTTGTGATAGAATGTTTGTCACTAATATAATAGTGACGGAGTTATTAGTGACGATTGGTGACAACTCAAAAAAATGATCACTGCAAATTTTAGTGGCTAAATTTAACACTTTTTGTGACCATTTTCAATGTCACTAAAAATGCATTTCCTTGTAGTGTCGGTACCGGCGTCGGGTTGGGTTAAGCTCAACGTTGATGCTGCGGTAAACACGAAGGATAATCGGGCAGCGATTGGTGGAGTAATTCGGGATGAGACGGGTGAGTGGCTCTTCGGTTTTTCTAGGCATGTGGGTAGATGCTTAGTTCTTCTAGCGAAATTATGGGTGTTGCATGATGGCTTGCTATATGCATGGACGAGGGGCTATAGATGTGTAGAAGTTGAAACGGATTGTAAGGAGATCACGAGGATTATTGGCGGTAAATCGGCGGCTTTGGCCGGTAATGTGCTGGTTGAGGATATTAGAGAGTTGATTTGTCGCGATTGACGAGTTATGATCAATCATGTCAAGCGGGAGAGTAATGGTGTTGCCAACAAACTTGCGTCCTTGGGTCGGGAGAGGGGCCTTGCTGCGTCGACTTACTTGGAGCCTCCTCTACTTGTGATGGCGTTGGTTGCCACGGATCGTGGCCTGTGCTTGCGAGGAGATTTGGAGGTGGAAGTCGAGCAACACTTAGGCAATGGTGCTGAGGCTCGGTGGCATGTTGATCCCGGTGGTTAAGGGGGTTGCTTGTGTCGCTTGTTCCATGGTGTTTAGAGCCATGACTATGGTAGTTTTGTGATTAGGCTTATGTAGACGAGGTTTTGCTCGCGTTGTTCTTTGTTTTGGTATTCCGATAGGTACTCTTTTTCCTATTTAGGTTTAGGGGTTTTTTAACGAGGCCTATAGGTATACCCAAATATTTTCTATAAAAAAACTCCCTAAACTTATATGGAAGTAAAAGAGTACAACTTACGAATGGGTGAAACACACAACACACCCATAATCTAAGTACAAAAACCTAAAAAACGACCTAACAACTACATGAACAATCAACCACTGCTAAAGCTACATGCCCAGAAGAGCTACCCTTCCAAAAATGGCCACCCGAAAAACATCAGCAAGCAAAATAAGAATCTGCGCAACATCTTTAAACAACTAACTCTTTTTCAACAGCCGACCAAACCCAAGGAGTAGTTCTTGCAATCCCACCTTTTGCTAACTTATCTGCGGTAATATTACCATCTCTAGGGATGTGTTGAATAGACCATGAGAAGCCATTACAAATATTCAAACTCTCCGTTATAATCTCCTTAAACACCGAAGGAGCAGAATTTGGGTGTGAGAACCAATTTACACAAGACCAACAGTCAGTTTCAAGAATGTGTTTGAAAGACTTTACCCAATTTGAGTATCAGAACAGCAAGCAAGCCTCCTCTAAATCTTAAACCCTACACCTTATAAAAAAAATACAACCTACTCTAAATTTTCTAAACCCTAACCACAGCCCATAACTTTAAATTCTAAACCCTAAACTTAATTTTTAGTGTAGGAGCATAAATAAGGACATCGAAAAGAGCATATGGTTTTTATTCATTAATTACCTCAAAAATAAGTTACTATAGTTTGCATAGTTTCTAATAAACATGCAATATCCACTTTTAGGATCTTAGATCAATTGGAACTTAATTCCAAGATATATTGATCATTGAGAGTTTGGAGGTGGACTCCCCAAGGTATCATAATGTCATAACTTGGGTCCGAAATATATTTTGAAAAAAAAACGAGTTTGATTTTAAAATTTGGGGAGTCATCACTGGTTACTTCGATAAGGTAGATCAAATATCAAATTGAAACTAGAGAAAAATAGGGTTCAGGAGTCGATTATGAGTAGGAAGGTTTCACACCCCCACCACGACTAGAGTCGGTACCTTAGTCGATTATCATGTCTTAATGTCGGAACTTACAAATTTGGGTACATTTAATTTAAAATTCGGTTATAAATGAGAGTTCATTTTAAGGGCCCATTATTAGGAGAATAAACAAAAATCACCGTCGACACTTTTGGCGCTAGCCAAATTTACCCTTTATAATGGGACACCGCATTAACAATTTATATACCGGTATGCATCATGAACATGGTAAATTGACATGGCAAATATATCAAAGGTATCAAATAAAGAAAAATAAGTATGGAAATTAAATTAAATTATTTAATTAGTCACTTGTGCCATAATAATACGGATCACACCTTGAGGAGAGTCACCGTAAAGCCGTAGAGAATTATTATACTGATTAATTAAAAATTTTATCCGTACCATATCGAATGCGGATTATACCGCAGGGCGGGTTACCGCAAGTTGCGGCCATAGAGAACGTTACATACACTAATTAACATATCAAACATAATAATAATAATAACAACAACAATAATGAAAACAAGCAATAAAAGGACTAAATTGCGATAAAAAATTTGCGGTGTGACCAATTAGGTTGAAAAGTAAAATTGGAGAAAATGCGATAAAAGCTCCTTCGTTAGTAAGACTTTGAATTATAGTCGGAAATCTAGTTTTAGTAGGTTTCTTACATAAGAATCATCTTATAATCGCTTTCGACATTATAATAAATTTTATGTCCAAAAGATGATGTGCATAACTTTTGCTTTGAGCTGAGATTTCTTCTTCCCATCTTCACTTCAAGCATTCATCTATTTTGTAGGAGTAGAGCGACCCTTCATTTTATGTCTCAAACTCTTAAATTATTAGCTTGAATGAAGAGTTTAATCTTATTCTTTCAGTAGGCATAGTTGATTCCATTGAAATATAAAAGTTTGTTGATGGGTTGGGAGTGACCAAAAACATCAAAAATTGATGTAGATGTCATGGATGACTTTGTTGATGATTGAACTCCCATTTGATCTTCTTAAGAGGTTGTTAGACATTCCAACGAGCTAAGCTATAATACCAATTGTTGATTCAATTGATCAAGAATGCGGTCAAGATGAGGTGAATTGACACTTAAAAAATTTGGTGGAAACTTTTGCAAGAATTGAAAATTTGGACACAAATGACTTTAGAGTGATTCAACTTCCTCGCTGTAGTTTACATCTACTACCTTAACTACCACACTAAAGATTTTACAAATTTACTAATTTGTTCAACCTTTAAAGATAAGGTGTAACCTTACACCAACCTTAAAGATTTATACCTAAAAAATCTTGAGAACACTTTCAAAAAATAAAATACAAATAACATACAATGAAAATTCTCATAAGCTAATTTTTCCCACAATTTCAGCTCACACCCAATAACACCAAAACAAATAAATACAATGATAAACAAGCCTATTGTTCAAGTAAGAAAGATGGAATTGAAATTTGAGTACAAATAATAGTTTTAGCTCAAAAGATGTTGCAATAGGCTTTCTTGATGTTATCTAGATGTTTCGAGGTCTCTTTTATACAATCTAATGGTTTTCTAGCCGTTTGAATTTGTTGGGTGAGTTTTGAAGTTGTTGGAAGCCATAAATTCCGTTTATTTAACACTCACATGCATAATAGTTTCGAAACTTCTAGTATTGAAAGTCTTTGAGTAGAGGATTAAAAATTTAACTACTGGAACTCAAAGTTTCGAAACTTACACAAGAGTTTTGAAACTCCGATATCAGTATCGAACTATTCTTAAAGTTTTAAAACTCTATAGAATTTGAATTATCGAAACTCTTTTAAGACCTTCAAAACTTTGTTGCGTCTTTTATTTTTAAGAGTCAACAAGTTTTTGACTTTTTGAATATCTTTTAAGTGAAATATGAAGGCCAAAACACTTGAGCATTATAAAAAATCTTTGAGAACATTATTTAATATTCTTGAACAATTTTTTGGTTCAAAGTTATATTTTTCACATTTTATAAAATAATTCAAACTTTAAGTATATGTTATATAAAAAATATCTATACAACTATCAAATTTGATTAATTAATGATAATTTTGTAATAATTTGATAAAACTTAATGACAATTTTGTTACAATTTTATAAATTTAATGACTATTTTGTACCTTTTGAAAGGTTAATGACCAAAACAATTATTTTTTTATAATTTAATGACTACTTGTGTATTTTACCCTAATTTTTACTTTTCTTAAGGACCATAAACTTCAGGGTAAACTAACTATTTATACTAACATGGTTTTGTAATTTATTTTTATAATTTTTCTCTCATCGTCAGCATTATATGTGACATTTTTTTAATTATTTTATTTGACCAATGAATTGGTGACACCCATTGGTAAAATAAAATCAAGCATAACCAACAACTGCTAGGAATCAATCCTTTATCTTCTTGGAGTAAGGCTGTAAATGAGACGAGACACGCGAGCTCGACTCGATCAAAGCTCGGTTAAAGCTTGATTCGATTGAACTCGACTCGAGCTCGAACTCGATTCGAGTTCTTAACGAGCCGAGTCGAGCTACTTGATACCCGACTCGAAAAGCTCGTGAGCTACTCAAAAATATAATATATTAAATTTTTTATTTTTTATAATTTAAAATCTAAATTCTTAAACTTAAAACCCTAAAATATAAACCCTAAAAATAACTTTCAAACCCTAAAATCTAAACCAACAACCTAAACCTTTAAACCCTAAACCCTAAAATTAGCAAGCTTGAGTTTACACAACTTGTGTATCAAAGTTTTTTTTTTCTTGATAGGGCTTTAAATGAGGCGTGATAGATGGCGAACTACTCGAGTACGACACGGTCAAAAATTGATCAACACTTGACTCGGTTAAGCTCGAATCAAGCTCGAACTCGACTCGAGTTCCTAACGAGCCGAGTCGAGCTCAGATTTCTCAGGCTCGTTAAAAATTACTCAAGCTCAAACTCGACTCAAAATCTTAACGAGCCGAGTCGATCTCAACCCTACTCGAGCTCGATTCGGCTCGTTTACACCCCTATCTTGGAGAAAGTACAAGCGCTCAACCGGCTAAATTATACAAATATACACATTAAAAAGTTTAATTAAATAAATATCTCCATTTAAAATTAGTTAGAGAAATACCTCTTTTTAATACAAAACGAAGTCGCATCTTGTTAAAAGCGATTTTTAAAAGTCGCGTTCTATAGACGAGATGTGACTTCGTCTACGTGTTCAGGAAGGGGATATTTATCTAAATGATTTTGAATGAAAGATATTTATCTAATTAATTTTTTTGATGAGTGTATTTGAATAATTTAACCTGCTCAACCATTGAGCCAAACTAGCTTTTTGTGTTAATTTAAAAAATATATATATTTAATTTACACTAGCTTACCACCACAAAATAAAATGTTTCCACAAGAAATAGAATATGGGATCTTATGCACAAAATTGAATATGTTTAATCATTGAGCAAAGCTAAAAATTTATTAACATTCCACCTAAGTAACTATTTAATTTAAATAATTGCTAAATTAAAAATTAAATTAAATTATTTTCTCATTTTATCAAAAATAATAGTCTAATGAGCAAAACAAAAGTCCGAAAATAAATTAGGTACCGATAGCTTGTTTACCCTAAACTTTATTTTGCTCAATCAGCTATGGGCGTAATTTGTATAACGAGTGTATATCTTTTTCATTATTTTCGAGTTTGTGAAGAAGCATTGTTTGCCTTGCTTATAGAAATTAAAATTAGTCTCATGATTGAAAGAAAACTTTTTTTGATTAATTATTGGAAAGAAATTGACAAATGTAATTACTTTAGGGGAAAAGAATATGAAAATGAATTTGTTATTTTTTATTAAAAGTATAAATTAATATAAAAATTATGAATAATATGAAAATGAATTTGTTATTTTTTATTAAAAGTATAAATTAATATAAAAATTATGAATAATAAAATTCAAATCTCAAAAATATTAAATTTAAAAATGGGCCTGGTTAGAGTATCGACTCAAAATTGCTCTCATTGGGCCTTTGAAACTACACTTTACACTTAAAAAGAGAACCCAATGAGCTAATCCATGTCTTTCAAGCCTGGTATGTGCATTGGATTTGTGTAATTTTATCATCTTCAAAGTTTATTTTCTTCTTTTTGGTTATAGGGGCTTTGTCTTGATTAATCTAGACTGACACGCGTTGTACATCTAATTTTGGTAGATGACTCTTTCAGTATGAATTTTTTGCATACACAAAACCTCGAATTTAAATGTGCTTAAACGATGTCAAACTACTTACCACTTGGACCAACCCTTGATGGTATATCTTCAAAGTTATTAAGTCATGACGGTCTGTTACTAGTTCTTGGAATCCAAAATCACTCGGATTTAATAAAAGGTGTACTCCAATTTTGTGAAACATCCACACTCGTGAAGAGGAATAAATGTATAGATGCATTTATCCAACTGCTAACTGAAAGCTTAGCTAGCAATTGCATGGGAAAACTGATTGCTGCAATTTCTCAAAGGGTCCACCACTTTGTGTGCTGATGTACGAAAGATTAAATGGAATGAAATGCACCACAATATTATATATATAGTGAGCTCCAGCTGTAGGTTTGGAGCAATACTTAAAAAAAAAACCGTATCACAGATTTATCACTTGACTTTTAACTTTTTTTTAGATTATTGGTTTTAATAGTTTATAGTTTAAATTGTTTTGAGTGCGTATAATTTCGAATAAGTTGGTTTGAATGATTAAAATTAGGTTGTATGAAGTTATTATTATTCACATAAACTCCCTTATGAATTAAACATGGAGGCATGGAGGGTGCTCATTTGCATGCCTTTTTTGACTTAATTAAAATGGTGTTACGCATTATCTGGAATTCTAGATGAGGGGCCTCACTGCCGTCCACTCCATATTCCTTATCTTTTCATCTTTAATTTGGACTGTTTATACCTAATCTTAGCTCATCAATTTGGTTTTTTAATATTAAAAACTTTTTTATTTCGAATCTAATGGTTTAAAGTCTAAATCATGAATACAAACATAGTTGAAAAACTACAGAAGTTTCTGGTTCCCACTTTACAGAGTGGAGTTGGCTATGCCTATATATACACAAGTCCTTCATTCTCAAGCTTTTGTGGAATTTGTAAACATAAATCAATAAGAAGCAGGCGCCATGGGTGGAGGCAATGGCCAGAAATCGAGAATGGCTCGCGAGAAACACATGGAGAAAAACAAACCCTCTAAGGGTATGGTTTCTTTACCATTAGGCCTCGAAATTTCAATCTTAAGCTTCGAGTAAAGTTTTAGTTATTTTCATTTTGAATGTGATGTAGGTAGTCAGCTGGAATCAAACAAGAAAGCCATGACCATTCAGGTAAAGTTTAAAATCTAAATGAAAAGATCTCATGTCCTTGTGCCTTGCACAGTAACTGAGAAGTAGGTTTGTTCAATATGCTGATTGATGGTTGCAGTGCAAGGTCTGCATGCAGACATTCATATGCACCACGTCAGAGGTGAAGTGCAGGGAACATGCTGAAGCAAAGCACCCTAAATCCGACATCTCTGCTTGTTTCCCTCACCTTAACAAATGAATTAAGTAATCCATAAAGAAAAAAAAAAACTAGAACTTGCAAATTATGTCTTGTATTCTATGTCACTATGTCTGAAAAGCTTCTGTTAAAAGTTCTTTGCCAGGGTATTGGATGTCACGTCATACAATTTCAAATTGTTTGTGCTATTGTGGTATGCGTGCTATAACTTGTTGCCTAAAACTTGCCCATTTATAATCCAAAATATATTGTGAAATCATAGAAGCTGAAGCATAATCAGACAATGATCGAATGGCTTAGCCTTTGAATGGGCGAGGTGCCCTCTTTTTCTTTGTCGCAGCTTCTTAATATGTGGTTTTTACTCGGTGCTTCAGGTTTAGATTTTTATGTTAGACAAAAGGATTAAATTCGAAATAAATGTGAAGAAATTAAAAATAATTAAGTAAAGAAATTACAGTAATTAAATAGACAGAGATAAACGAAAATTAATATTGAAATAACCGAAAAAGGGGTTGACCGAGGCCTGCATGAACACAATTTCCTTATGACAGATTCGACCGCTCTAGGGTGCTAGAGTCGTTTGATCGTTGGTCTCCCAGGATACAACAGTCGAATGAAATTCTGCAGCAACACTACAAAGACCTCACGAACAATCTCGAGTCTTCGACTATCACCAGAAAATACTACGCAGTTTTGAAGCAAGAAACAATTTTGGTTGTGTTTTAGAACTGAAAACTGCTCATGTATTTATAGGGGAAAATTAGGGCAAACATGAGAAAATATTATACCGATCACGCCTCTAATCGAATAACATGAGTGGGCTGCAAGCATTTAATTTGAATTCAAATTAATCCGAATTTATCTCTTAATTTCCATGATAATCTGCTATCCAAAAAGAAGAAATTAGTTCGAACGTGATAAAATATCCGCAGCATGATCGGTTAAGACATTCGCATCGCCCACATTGTGCGGGTGCACCCCAACCCAAATGAGATTGGATTCGCACCCCTGCACGCGAGGCATAGTTTCATCTCAAGTCATTCAATGACCAAAAGTAGGGTAAGTGTATGTATATAAACACTTCCCAATCCATTTATCCCATCAATGTGGGATTGGGGGTTTCCATTACCTTTTCTTGCTTTGCAACCTCCTTACTTTGACCATCAATTTCTCATTTATTACTCAACCATTTTGAGCATATGAGATACCGTTGTAAAGAACTCGTGGAGTAGAATAAGTTTCCGTTGAATCCTTATTCGAATCTTCATATTTACTTATTCGAAATATGGCTCAAAGTTTCTATTTTCTCATATTTTTCCAACAGTCCCCCATGTGAATGAAATTGATGTATTTATCAAAACAATTTTGACTCGATGTGGTGATAATTTCTACGATTGATAGTTGCATAGGATAGGTAGGTGTCCACCCTTGAACCTTTCTTGTGAAAGTATATTTACTTTACTGGTTGTCCAGTAGACACGATGTCCTTGAACTGTCCTGCTGTTTGTGTAAACGATGATATATTCCACACAACTACCTTTCTGGCACGAGTTTAGTTCTCATGGTTATGTCCATATGGTCGTGGACATCGCTTGGTTCTGCGAGAGTTTGAGAGAACTATGCCCCAATAGTCTCTTTGAAGCGGCCCATACTTCACTCTTACATAGGTGACTTACGTTGCTCGGCCTCGCCGATATACACAATGGTCATTAAAAGCAATGCTTAGCCTGTTCCGGTTTTAGCCATTGTTTACATCATATGACTGAAATTGGGAGAGTAACCCCCCACAGTGACCGCACAAGGTCTATGTGATTAGGTTGTCCTTTTGAACCTAGATCTTGGGATCTCCATTCAACTATGTTAGGTTTTCCTTCTCATAGCGCCATAAATTTTTATGGGCTTTAGTCCCATTCGTTTTGGTGTTTTCTCAACTTGATCTCAATTTAACCATTTGGTTAACGAATCTGCATCGTTAATTTTTGATTTTACAAGATCAACAGAGATAACCCATTTTAGATCAATTGTTTAGTTGATTTCTGGTTATACCAGAATCATCCTTGTCAAATTCCTCAAAAATTTGTCCACATGGTGTGACTTAATTAATATGAGACATGTAGGTGATCGTTTGATTTGGATGACCAAAATCAATTATGCCATTCTCATATTTTCCATGTCAAATATTGAATTTAACATGTCATTGGTACGTTTATCATTTTATTGTTACATATAATAATGAGCGTGTCATAGGATCATATATCCTAATGCACACTTTTGTCACATTTTTCTTTGTCATTATGACAATGTTTTCGTTTTAACCTTTTGTTGAACGCATGGACTATTTTCCATTGATGGTCTCCAAAGTTCTATTGAACTTGGACCTATTTCCCTAACCATTTAGAAAATCTATTATGAAGAATGAGACATTCTTTGTTTTTCATTATCACATTCTTGTGAATCTATTTGTCCACAAGAGTTTTACACAGTCAATGAAAATATAGTCCATTTTTTCATTTACTTCGGTAATTGAAATATTACTTTTGTAAGACACCTCCCACATTTTTATGTAGTTGTAAGAAGATTTAATTTCCTTCCATAACTCATAAGATAGAGAGGTTGCGCACTAGGCACGTTTAAATACGAAGTCTTTTAAAGAACCAATCCTAGACATGCACTTTCATATTGTTTTTCCAATCACCGTTTATGGTCCAATATCCTTCACAATTCTTTGGTCATTTTTAAACACTGTGCACTCCATAACAATCATCAGAATAGGCTTTAAGAATTTAATTTGACATAGAGAACAAAGTTCTTCTATGTTTTGATTCGAGACCTTAGTCGGAATCAATGCTTTGAATTTAGTAACCAATGTTACTTCCCGAAATAAAATCACCAATTCATAGAATCATCCTTGATTCTTTAAGAAATAATAACTTTAAGTTATTTCTCTTCCAAATTAAATTCACTAATTTATTTCAATATTGAATCTTTTTAGACTCTTTTTTAAATTAAATCCAACGACTTATTTCCAAAATAAATTTAATAATTTATTTTCAATCCCGTTAAAATTAGAATCATACTTGATTCCTAAGAAATAAATTTCACGATTTATTTCCCCGCAATGTTAGAATCAACACAAGATTCTAATAAAGAAATAAATTTAGTAATTTATTTCCATCATATCTTCTGTTAAACATTGGGATTAGTAGCACTAAAAATTCAAACAAAGATATCACGGTCAACTGGATCAAGATCTTTGTTTCCAGAACAAATCACAAAATTTTCTTATGGTTATCCTACACTTTCTCAAGGAATATTATTGGTTAAAAAGATATTCCTTTCCCATGTCATATTGGCTCGTTAATTTCCACTAATATATAACCTTGCCATAAACCTTTTACTTCCATGGTAAAAGTTTTACAATATATACAACCATGTATTTTTCATATGATTTTAATCCTCTCCAAAACCAAAGGTATTAAATCAAACATGTATCCGCATGATACATACTAATAAATCGAAAAATTATTTCGTTTATTTTTTATTTTTCACAAAATTCGTAACCTCTGTTACTCTCAACGACAATTTCTGTAACACAGATTTGTCCCGTTTAATTTATGAGATCTAAGCAAACCCTTTAAAACGACAATATTAATCCCGAAACAAATTTATTTTCTTGACTCACACACTTATCTCGAATCGCCTTTTGAAGATTGGTCGAATCTGTCTTAAGATTGTTAGACAAAAGGGTTTAATTCGAAATAAATATGACGATATAAAAAATAATTAAAGTAAAGAAATTACAGTAATTAAATATACATAGATAAACGAAAATTAATATTGAAATAACTGAAAAGGGGGTTGACTGAGGCATGCACGAACACAATTTCCTTAAGACATATTCGACCACTACGGGGTGTTAGATTCGTTTGATCGTCGGTCTCCCAGGATACAACAGTCGAATGGAATTCTGCAGCAACACTACAAGAGATTCCACGAACAATCTCGAGCCTTCGACTATCACCAGAAAATATTATGCAGTTTTGAAGAAAGAAACAATTTTGGTTGTGTTTTAAAATTGAAAACTACTTATGTATTTATATGAGAAAATTAGGGCAAACATGAGAAAATATTATACTGTTCATGCCCCTAATCGGATAACATGAGTGGGCTGTAAGCATTTAATTCAAATTCAAATTAATCCGAATTTATCCCTTAATTTCCGAGATAATTTGCTATCCAAAAGGAAAAAAATAATTCAAATGTGGTAAAATATTCGCAAGCCCAAGCAAGGCCCGAATATTTGCGTCGCCCACATCGTACAATTGGGTGTAAGTGTATATAAATACATGAGCCGAATGGGATTGGATTCGCACCCCCTACGTGCGAGACACAATTTCATCTCAAGTCATTCAATGACCACAAGTAAGGTAAGTGTATATAAACACTCCCCAATCCATTTATCCCATCAATGTGAGATTGGGGGTTTCTATTTCTTTTTCTTGCTTTGCAGTCTCCTTACTTTGACCATCAATTTCGCATTCATTACTCAACCACTTTGAGCATATGAGATACCGTTGTAAAGATCTCGTAGAGTAGAATAAGTTTCCGTTGAATCTTTATTCGAATCTTCATTTTTACTTATTCGAGATATGATCAAAGTTTCTATTTTCTTATATTTTCCAACATTTTACCCTATATTCAGGGTCAGATTTCTTAAACAATCTATTTTAATTTGGTTCGGTTTAATTAAGTTTATTTTATTTTTGGGAAAATTACACCGGTGGTCCCCAACTATTACCGTCTTCCTATCTTGGTCCCAAAACTATTTTTTCTGGCAAAACCGTCCCTTCTGTTACATAGTTCTCCTGTTTTGGTCCTCCGTCGTTAAAAACTAACAGAATTGCTGACGTGGAATTTTTTTCTTATTTTTAAATATTTTTTATTATTTTCTCTCTCATATATATATTATTTAATTTTTTTATTCAGACTAATGTGGTGGTGGATCCCAGATGGGGATCCCTAGGGGAGCCGCCGACTCCAACTACCGTCCATGTACGATCCATACTAGATTTGACCAACCGCCCATCCTACCTCTTCTACGTTCTTGACAGCCCATCTTTGTCTTAGTAGAGTCTTTAAGTGGCATGTTTCGGTCCTCTTCCCCATTACTTAGAAAAATTGAGCCACCGATTCAGGTACGAGATACTATCATTACCGCCTGGACAATTAGACACCCAACCTGTAATCGCAATGACCCAATTACAAGAGCGGAGCTCTACCAACTGAGCTATATCCCCCGAGCCAAGTGGAGCATGCATGAAGAAGTCAGATGCTTCTTCTATTCTTTTCCTTGGCGCAGCTGGGCCATCCTGGACTTGAACCAGAGACCTCGCCCGTAAAGTAAATCATCGCACCTACGGATGAGGAGCTAGAATTCAAACCCATGCCCTCTAGCTCTAGAGTCATTGAGCTAACCACTGGGCTAAACTCCAAGTGCTAATATGTTTTAGTACAAATTATCTTTAAAGCAATCAAATGAACCCCCAAAACCAAAAAAAATAGTTGAAACAAATGACTTGCAATAAGATTCGAACCCATGTGCCATGGCATAAAAAGGCCAAGCATAAACCAAATGTGCCAAGGAATTATTTCAACTAAAATTTATATTTAACGTATATTAGTTTACCAACAACACATATTAATTTATCAATTGAGTTTGTGTTCGAATAAAATATTTAACATATACTAAAATTTATATTTAAGGTATATTAATTTATCAATAAAGTTTTGTATTCGAATAAAGTATTTAACGTATACTAAAATTTATATTTAATGTATATTCTATTAATTTATCAATAAGGTTTTGTGTTCGAATAAAATATTTAAAATATACTAAAATTTATATTTAAGGTATATTAATTTATCAATAAGGTTTTGTATTCGAATAAAATATTTAATGTATACTAAAATTTATATTTAATGTATATTCTATTAATTTATCAATAAGGTTTTGTGTTCGAATAAAATATTTAAAATATACTAAAATTTATATTTAAGGTATATTAATTTATCAATAAGGTTTTGTATTCGAATAAAATATTTAACGTATACTAAAATTTATATTTAACATATATTCTATTAATTTATCAATAAGGTTTTGTGTTCGAATAAAATATTTAAAATATACTAAAATTTATATTTAAGGTATATTAATTTATCAATAAGGTTTTGTATTCGAATAAAATATTTAACGTATACTAAAATTTATATTTAGCATATATTCTATTAATTTATCAATAAAGTTTTGTGTTCGAATAAAATATTTAATATATAGTAAAATTTATATTTAAGGTATATTAATTTATCAATAAGGTTTTGTATTCAAATAAAATATTTAACGTATGCTAAAATTTATATTTAACGTATATTCTATTAATTTACCAATAATGTTTTGTGTTCGAATAAAATATTTAATGCACACTAAAATTTATATTTAACATATATTAATTTATCAATAAAGTTTTGTGTTCGAATCCCTCCCTAGGTTTAATATTTTATTTTGTGTTGTTTGTAAATTATTATACGTTAAATATAAATTTTAGTCGAAATAATTCTTTGGCACATTTGGTTTATGCTTGGTCTTTTTATGCCATGGCACATGGGTTTGAATCTTATTGCAAGTCATTTGTTTCAACTATTTCTTTGGTTTTTGGGTTCATTTGATTGTTTTAAATCTAATTTGTGCTAAAAGATATCAATAATTGGAGTTTAGCCCAATGGTTAACCCATTGGCTTAATGGCTTGGGGACGTGGGGGACACGGGTTTGAATCCTAGCTCCCCCTTCTCACATTCAATTTGTTTTCTTTGTTATGGTGGTGACACGTTTCACCACCACATTAGTCTGAATAAAAATATTTAAATAATATATATATAGGAGAGAGAAAATAATAAAAAATATTTTAAAAATAAGAAGACGGTTTTGCCAGAAAAAATAGTTTTAGAGCTAAAATAAGAAGACGGTAATAGTTTGGGGATCACCGGTGTAGTTTTCCCTTTATTTTTCATATTATTTTTATTGTATCATCCTTATTCCTGCCAACCCATCACATCAATAGCCCTTAAATAACAGGTCTAGCATTAGCGGCATGCAAAGGATAATATATATATACCCACACACATGAGAGAAAAGGGGAGGCTGGAACTAAGGGTGTATATTTTGGATTTTGGATCGACAAATTAGCGATTTGTATCCCATTTAAAACAAATTAGATATTCGATTTTCAGATTGAATATTTGAATATATGAATATTTGAACTTATGACATGATTTAAGTATTTTTTTTGAATTTGTCGGTTCTATCTATAAAAATTTCAGATTCTCGAATATAACAAGCAACAAATTATTGAATATTACAAGATTTGTATCAATGGAAATTTCAAGTTTCCATATATAACAAGCATTTTTTTTTGAATTTTGGATATCCGGTCTGAATGTCAAATATCTGTATTCGATTTAAAATTTTCGGATATCCGATCCAAATTAGTCAAAAATTAAAAACAGATTAGATATCTGAATTTTTTTTAATTAGATCAACGGATAAATGAATTGAATTAGTCGGAACAATTTTTTATACACCCTTAACTAGAACCCCCACTTACGGGAATCATCTTCTGAAACCTAACCTTCCTCCCATTTTTTTTCATCATTGATCATGGGCACTTCGCCCGACAACTACCACAATTTAAATTTTGTTATCAACAATTGGTGCGATAGGCGTGAAAAACTTCCATCATTATTTATCCAAGTATATCTTCTTTATAATATCATCTTAATCACTCACCATTCGAATGGATCCATTTTCTCTTAATTTAGTCATTGTCAAGTATTGCTTAGAGTGAGAAACCTTGAATTCGTCGAAATTATTAAAAATATATCAAAATTGAGTATAGATTTCACACACCCATAGCTCAAACTTTAGTATAGCAACAAAAGTCATTTGAAAACTGATTTTTCTAGGCTTGAATTCAAGTATTGAGTGTAGATTTCACACCCCTAATAACCAACAACCGGAGCACCCACTAGTGTCTTTCCTCTGCACTCCTTAATGCACTTTCGGAGCACACCTAAGTGCCCATCACCCGAACTTTCGGATCACCTATGCCTAAATCTCGCACCCTTGGATCCTACCTCCCGCACCCAATGGTACCTACCCTCCATACATAAGGGGCACCTTTCGCATAACGAACTATCATTATTATTTTTTTAATTGTTGTAAACATTTAATAGCAAATACTCTATGAGGCTACCTAGAAAATATTTCATGTAATACTGGGTAAAAAGTATCTCATGATGTAATAATGTATGAACGGTCTTTAAGTAATAAAATTTTATTTTTTTTGGTCGATGGTGCAAAAGGCTCCTCTGATCGTAGGGTCGACATTCCTCCAACCCGATTATCGATTGTGAAGCGTGACGAGGCTCCTCTATTGTAGAGTTGAAGTTCCTCCATTGTAAATATATATTCTGACGAAAAATTAGACATCTCCGCTCCACACCACGAACTTATCAATACATATCCAATACAATTGCGTCCCACCTTGTACAACCTTAAAAAGGCATCGAGAGTTTCTGTCCTATTTATGGCATTGAGATATCTCCATCCCACGACCAAAACTTCCAAAAGTACTCTTATGAATTCTTCCATCCCAAAGAGGCGTCAAGATGCACCAGTACGTAACTTTACGACTCATTTCGACGATTCATAAACATGTTTCTACACATGTGTTGAGATATCTATGTCACATACCAACAAATGACTATGTTTTTCATGAACGCTACAAAAATATCGAGTTCCTCCACCCCAAAGAGGCATCGATATTTACATTCACATAACTTTGCACTTCATTCCTATAAATCAAACCATATTTTACAAATGCATTGAATGCCTACATGATTTCTACACAAAGAATTGTTTCTACAAGAGCGTCGAGATCCTCTATCCTATTTTTGATGCTGAGATGCCTCCGTTCTTTGATAAAAATTGATTCCATAAAGTTTTTCTACAAGAACATCGAGAATCCTCTGTCATATTTCCAACGTCGAGATCCCTCCACTCCGCAAAAATAAAAAAATGTTTTTATAAAGATTGTTATACCTTCCCAGCTCTGAGCATCGAAAACCTTTACTATAATTCTTTTGTTGCAAATGCCTCTGCTCTGTTAAAGAAATCTCGCGTCGAGATGCCTCGGCGTCACTATTATAGATTTACCCTTAACATCCGCTCCATATTAATGGACTTTACAAGAGCATTGAGGAACAATCTCAATGTGGAGATCCCCCACCCTATTCTCGACGTAGAGATGCCTTCGCTGACGAATACTTCACATAGAAAAAACTACATATAAGCTTATCAACAATCATATTCTCTACTTTTTAGGCCTCGAATCATGCTACTTTATAGCACTCTCTCGACTAGGGAGGCCAAATATTACAATCCGACATATCCTAGTCTTTATTTACATTAAGAAATTCTAAAAAGAGTGTTGCCTTGACTTTGCTCTAGCATATTGATTTTCGCAAGAGCGTCAAGTTACTTTTGCTCCAACACCATGCATTCTTACAAGAACGTTGAGACACTTCCGTTCCAACAATCATCATAAAGCAAAGAGTGAGCACTAGTAATAAAGACATAACCAGTCTCCAATTAAAAGCCTTAATTCATGTCAATTTATGACACTCGACCTAAAAGGGACAATTGTTGTATCGTCTTTTTCCCTACCAACCCACATCAATAGCCCTCAATCAACAGGCCTAGCATTATCAACCTACAAAGGGTAATATATAGTCACACATGAGAGAAAATGAGAGGTTGGAAGCCCCACTTACGACAATCATCTTCTCCAACCTCACATTCCTTCTCTTTTCTCTCCTATTTTTCTACCGTTAATTGTAGCTCTCCGTCCAAATCAAAAGGAGTAAACCTCCTGAACGTCGACAACCACCACCATCCTACTTTTGTCATCAATAATGTTAAATTTTAGTTTTATTTTGATTAAAAAAACTTTGTTTTATGAGTTTATAACGGCATACGATAATTTTAAAAAAAATTATACTCCCTCCGTCCCACAATTTTTGTCTCTTATTGACTTTTTTTGGTCAAATTTTTTTCAACTTTGACTCATAATTATTTAAAATGATAAAAATATGAAAAAATATATTTTAAAAACCTTTAATAGAGTAGTTTTCTAATATATATTTTATAAAACTTAATTATTTAAAATATTCAATATAATAATAGTCAAAGTTTAAAAATTTTGACTTTAAAAAAGTCAATAAGAGACATTTTTTATGGGACGGAGGGAGTAGATCTTTATGAAAGAATTAATTTTCCAAATAATAAAAATAATTAATTATTCTTATATAGTATTTTTTAGGGTTAAATGATATCTTGCCCAGTTAAGTTTTATTTCATTATCATTTCAGTACGTAAAGAATTTTTCAGTTCAATTTAGCTCATGAACTTTCCAATTATAATGCACGATACCCCAACTTATTTTTCCCTCACAAAAATTCGTGTGGCACTTTAGGAACGTGCCATATGAAACATAATATATGTTAAATATGAAATATTTTAAACAAATTCACATAAAAATCTTTAAAATGGCGTCAAGAAATTATTTTGAAAATACTTTGAATTTTATTTTTTAATTTTAAAAAATGATTTTTAAAGTTTGTTTTAAAATTTCTTATTTTTATATTATAAAAGTAATCATAAATCAAATAAAAATAGAATTCAACTTGATACGGATAACTGTGATTTTTAAACTTTTTTTTTTTGCTCGGCAAAATAAGTTTTATTGATAATAACTTAAAGCATGCGTCAACGTTGCGTATTTTGTTAAAAACCTCCCTAAACCTAATTAAAGGGAAAGAGTACATATAAAGTAGGGAAAACATCGCATCCAAATTCATAATTCACCACCCATACCACTCTAAAATCAAATTTCCACAACCAATCCAGAAAACACTACCACACAACTCAACTACTTAACACAAACAAAAACTACGAAAACTACCATATCAGCATCTCCCTTGATAGAAAACAACCTCGTCCTTTGCCTAAACTCTAGGATTCGCCAATCAATTTCACCACTAGGCCTTGTCAATATCCAGAAAAATCTCCAGGTGTAACTTAATGCTTCTTAAAAAATATAAACACCATGCCTTTCAAAACCTTCGGATTTGTAATGTTTTTTACCCGAACTTTAGTCCATGAACATGTATCTTCACTACATTATAGAAGGAAGTTGTATTGGAATCCTCCTTAAAGAGCCAATTCACTCGTGACTGTTGCTACCACAAATCCCCATATAGTCTTAGAGTTTCCCAATCTGCACTATTTCAGCTCCCTCTGCTTCTCACAATCCAAGTTCTTCCAGGCTATTAATCCTCATTTTTAGTTCCCGCACCTTATAATTAAAATTTCCACAACATTTAGAGTTCCATTTCTTCAATATGCTCTTCAACGTTCTAAGTTTCAATGATAAATAAGATTTGTTGCAAGTTTTTCTACCAAAAAATTCCTTGATAATCTCCCTGCATCCAACCATACAAAGCAGACTAATGATGAACTTGAAAGGTCTCAGCCCCCAATCAAACATTTCAATCGACAACACCACCGGCGCATGATCCGAAACAGGTCGCTTCAGTCTCGACTGAACAAGGTCCCTGAATTGAATGATCCACTCTTCATCTAACAAGAACCTATCCAACCTACTCCTTTTATTTAGCGGACCAAACCAGGTAAATTTCTTACCTTAAAAAAATAGATTAAACTCATCACACCCTAAATATAAATTGGCACAACTACTCATTTCTCTTCTAGAGCGATTTGCGTTAAAATCTCCACCCATTAGCCAACATGAAGGAATCGACCCCGTTAGAGTGCCCAGTTCTTCCCGTAACTCCACTTGTTCTGATAATACGCATGAAGCATAAACATTGACTAAAACAGAATCAGAACACTACTGCACCCAAGTCCCTTTCAACAAAATATATCGTTTGTGGATCATTGTATCGCCCACTTGAAGCCAATTTTTATCCCCGATCGAGACTAGTCCACATGATCAACCTTCTGTTGCTGAAAACCTGAATTCAAACTCATCATCCTACCACAACTTTCGAATGTCTTCTTCCTCCAAAAACTGATATCTTCCTCTCTTGTAACATCATCCTACTTATAAAGCATTAATCGTCAAAATTTGTGAATTTAATTCGATTTTTAATTTATTCAATTTTATATCTCAATTAAATTTAATGGCATGACTTCTTTCCACCAAAAAAGTATTGATACTTAGCTTTGAGTATCGATACCTCAGACTAAGTATCAATACTCAAGCCCAGATATAAGTACTCAAGGCATAATTTTATATCTCAATCCCTGGAGCTTGTTTTCCTTTATAATTTGGCCCTTTATACTTCAATTTGATGCTATTAATCCCAAATCTCAGCCTACTTCACACGATCTTGATATTAATACTAATTTCAAGATTCATAATTTCATATATTACCATAACAAATCATGAAAACAAAAAACCTTGTAATACCCCCTAAACGGTATAGATAATATACCGAGTTAAGCATCACCAACCAACCAATCAAGCAAGCAGAAATCGGGGAATTTTTTTTTAAAAAAATTCTTGAAATTTCACATAGATCAAGTTCCATAATACTTTCTAAAGATGGCAACTATGTTCTCACATTAGCACAACCCTACATTTGATAGTTCGTAACATAAATTTAATCTTCTTATATATATATGGGTTAGGATCAAATTACACTGTGTAAAACTCTCTAAGTTTTACATGTTTTTTGATCTTTGGATGAGTGAAACGGATGGACGAGATTAACTGTAAAATATGTGAAGATTATCACTTGGGAATTAAAAATACGGAGTTAATCTCAACCATCCATTTCCTCCATCCAACGATCCAAAAAACGTGTAAAACTTAAAGAGTTTTACACAGTGTAAGTTGATCCTAACCCTATATATATATATACATATAATTTTCAAATTAGCAACGAACTCAAGGACTTCTACCCCCAAATAGTTAAACTTCTCAAGTATTAGCATATAACAAACAAGATAGCAAATAAATAACATGTCATGCTTTCCAAATTAATTAATTCCGCTACATGGTTTATTGTTCCAACATGTACATAATAATAGACTAAGAATTCTACTAACAATATGACGTTTTAAAATCAAGTATTAATCTAGAATTTAATCAATTGAGAAACCTTGTTTGATTACAAGGATATTAGGCCATTACCAACCTAAAGGATTTAAATAAACACGGTTCATAAAAAAATCAAGTTCATTCTAAAACTTTCACTAAGCATTCATACACGTCAACCAAATTATGAACCCATATCAAGAAACAACTAATGGTTTGTCATACGTGACCTAACTTCATTAGCCATACGAAAGCCATATTACATTAACATAGTCAACGATCAAACCATGAAGCATAATAAACTCTTTATAGAAGCATGGTAGATTCACAAAATTACATAATTAAGGTTATTTCCAAGGTTTAAACCATTTATAATTGGTTCCAAGAATTTTAACAACATAAATCCTTATACATATTCGCAGACATGTTACCAAAAGTTCACTTTATCCATCTATTATTCAGATTTTACCACCTATTAGGATTTAATACTTGGGGGAATTAATATATCAGCTAACATACACACATGACCGCAAGTTAATTTAACATCTTACAGCACAAACAAATATCTAACAATCATAAAAACATGCTAACTATTTAATTACTATAGCAAGCAACCAAGGAATAATTAAAGGCCTTTACAAACACCTTATAAACAAATAAGGCTTATACACACATATAACCCCAAAGGGGATCTAAATGCTCAATGCTCTCTTAACCACTATATGCCACCATCTAGGAGTACTTAAATAAATTTCAAACATAATTCATGATATTTGTGATCTTGTCCAAGCTTGATAGATAAACCGAAACTTTGATACCCTAAAAGGTGATGAAAGAAGAGGGTAAGCTAAAGCTTAGTGAGGTAGAACTAAGATCCTAAAACAATATAATAGATTTTAATATAGTGTAATCCCATTCTTTCATCCAATACTAACTGAGGTTCATGAAGTGTCAATGTGATTAAAATAATCATACAAAAGTCACAAGGTTTCAATCACAATATTCCCAAAACACTCTATCATACATAATCACAATCATGTATATTTTATTCCTAGTTTTCTTAACATCCAAGACACTATATTTAACATTCCCAATCATAGGTTTCTTATTATATCAGCAGTAATTATATCATGTCTTAGCCATAAGATTCATATCACGCAACTATATAAAAATTACACATAAGGACATTCGACCAAGATCTCGGTGTACCTCTCGAGTCTATCAAAGAGTAAATAGGTTTAAGGTTCAGTTCAACTGTACCTGCAATGACGTCGGGAGATTCCTCATCTTCTTTTCCACGAATATGATAGACACGAGCTGGTGCTCGGGATTTCTGATATGTTGTGGCTTTCGAATGGGAGCCTCTTCCCTTCCCTTGATTTCCCGATTGAGTCTGCCTCGTGTTCTTGTTTCAGTTGGAAGGTGCAGGGCTCGAATTTGCAGAATTCTGAGTAAGAGCTTTAATGGACTTCCTCGGACAATCTCGGATATAATGATCATCGTCGCCACAGGCAAAAAAAAGATTAGATTGGAGTCGGCATTGGCCGAAATGTTGCTTCTGGCAATGTTGGCAAGTCGGGGCTTTTGATAGCTACGCTATTACCTATATATTTATGCCTCTTTGCTATAGCAATTACTTGTTTTTAAGTGAATTACATTGCATGTAGGCTGCATTTTTAGTATATTATGGGTGCTTTTCAATTTATTGCTCGTGTGGAGTTGGTGCTGCGGGAAAGGTGGTTTTTGGCTGTTTGTGTGCAGGATGACAAAACATAATGCAAGGGAAGAAGCAAGGAACAAAATGCTATAGCAAAGGAGGAGAAAGAAGGCTAGCTGGCGTAAGAAAGTAAAAACACGTGAAGTGCAGGAAAGGACGCCTGACACTGTCAGACAGCTTTATGCAGCAGCCGCACTCTATCTGCAGACCGTCCTTTTTATCCCCCGATGGACAGAGCTTGTCAGAGCATATTATTTGGGATCCCCAACAAGATACCAAGGCACCAAAACCCTAGAAGACCACCCTCTCACTATATAAAGGCTTTATCACTTCAAGGCAAAGAGGGGGGAAAAGAAGAGAGAGAAACGTGTGCAAAAGGAAGCACAACAGAGGGGAGGAGCACTTCATCGTTGACCAGACTTGGTGTCCTTCATCGGGAAGCTCGAGGCGTGGCCTCACTGTCCTCTTCCGAGGCAGTGAGCCAAAGGCGGTCATGGCAGTCCACCGGTGAACTGGGAGTTTATCTTTCCTTTTTGCTATAACATTTATTTATCTGGAGGGTTGTATGAGAATGATACGTTTGAATATTGCCCAACCATGAACTGTCTTAGATGGCTTGGGTTTTGCTGGATGATACTCTAGTTATTTTCTTAATCTCATGTTGATGTTTACTGTTCTCTCTTGAGCTTTGCTTTGTTTATGTTATGCTTAATTTCCTTGAAGTTGTAAGAGCTTAGGGTTGTTAGTGCTTTGAGATATAGGCCCTACCTTAAGCGCCTTCGAGAGTTGGTCTTTCTTTAGGAACATCCTAGGGTTGTAAGAGATTAGAGATGTTAGTGCCTCGAAAGTTAGGCCATTCCTTATATGCCTTCGAAAGATGGTCGTTCACTAGGTACAGTTGGGGAAAGTGATTGAGAGAGCAAGCCTTAGCCAATAGTGACAGTTAGAGTAGTGTGTGACAACCTTCGAGAGAGGGTCATTGCTTTAGCATTAGCCAGGGGGAGTGATTAAAAGAACTAGCCTTAGATCTTCATAAACAATAGAGTAACCACCAAGGGGAAGGACTCCAACCTGTCTTAGAGATAAGTGATAGGTTTAAAAGGCTAAGAGGGATATAGATTAGGATAGTAAAGTGATAGAGTCAAGCCGAGAGGTATTGCTTTAGCATTTTAGTCCCCCAGCTTTCTTGCTAGAGATAGTTTAGGAGCAGCCTAAGCAAATCCCGCCGAGCATAGTGAGAGAACTAGGATTCTTTAGTAGTGTTAAGAGGTCTTAGAGGATTATCCTTCAGGAGCTAGCCAGCCATTCCGTAGAGAGCTTCGTATACGAGAGAGGACCTATCAGTCATTTGATTATCTCTTCTATGTTTGCTTATTTTGCTACAACATTTTTCCTTCATTCACCCTGCCTCAGCATACTCACATTACAATTTGGTTACTATAGCAATTTGGATACTGAAACTGTGTTCACCTCCAATCCCTATGGAGACGATACTCACTCATCACTTTATTACTCATTTGACGTGTATACTTGCACCATTTGCGTACCATTTATAGTCACTGCACGAACGCAACAAGTTTTTGGCGCCGTTGCCGGGGATTGGCAATTGGTTGTCCACAGTTTTTATTTTCATTTTGCTTTCTATTTCCACGTTGTAAATATTCACTTGTTTTGTTGTTTTACTTTTCTTTTCAGGTATTCTTCTAGTTTATGACCAGGAGAAGCTGGAGTCATGGAATCAACACCTGTTAATGTAGATGCTATGGCAAATGGCTACGGAGCGGAGGTTTGACCACATACCATTAGGGATCATTTGGCTCCTAGTTTGAATGATCTTCATCCCAGAATAGTAACTCCAAAAATTCAGGCAGTCCAGTTCGAACTTAAACCCGTCATGTTCAACATGTTGAGCAACATTGGACAGTATGGTGGCTTGCCTCATGAAGATGCTAGACAGCATATCTGTGCTTTCTTGAGTGTTTGTGATTCTTTCAAGCAGCAAGGGGTGCACGAGGATGTGTTGAAATTAAAGCTGTTTTTGTATTCACTAAGAGATCGTGCTAGGGCATGGCTAAATGGGGTGCCAGCCGGATCAATTCAAAGTTGGACCGATTTATGCAAGAACTTTTTGCTATGGCATAGTCTGCTAGTGATGAACACCCAGTTGAGGAAAGATATAGCTTCCTTTCGTCATTCTGATGAAGAATCTATGTATGAGTGTTGGGACCGATTTAAAGGATTGCTGAGGAAATGCTTTCACCATGGGTATCATGAGTGGACTCAGGTGGTTATGTTCTATAATGGTGTCAATACTACCACAAGGATGTTGATCAATGCTGCAGCAAATGGGACACTGTTGGATAAGTCACCAGAAGAAGCATTTAATATCCTTGACAAGGTAGCCAACCACGATTACCAGTTCCCAACAGCAAGGCTTGGAACGGGGAGGAAAAGACAAGCTGCCAAGGAGAGTGAAGTTGACAACTCAATACTGAACCAGTTGACCAACATCACATATTTGCTCAAGAATCCCCAGCGTTCCAATGAGGTGAAGGAAGTTAAGGCAGTAAGGTCATACCTAAAATGTGATGGCAATCACAATCTTAATGATTGCCCTGATAATCCAGAATCTGCCAACTATGTGAGGAACTATAACCATAGCAACAACAGCCCAGGATGGTGTCAACACCCAAATCTGAGTTGGGATAATCAGGGGTACATCAACATTTCGGCCAATCAAATGTCACAACATAATCCGCAAGAGGTACACCAATCCCGCCAGAATAAGCCACGGAAAAACCATAAAGGAGCAACACCTTCATCGAGCAGTTCATTGGAGTATACTTTTAAGGAGTTCATGGCTATGTCAAATGATTTCATGGGAACCACCAAAGTTATGCTACAAGATCAAGCGAAACACATTAAAAATTAGGGAGTCCTTCTACAAAATCATAGCGCATCCTTACAAGCTTTAGAAAGTCTGCCTAGTGACACTGAAGCCACTAAGCACCATGGCAAGGAACAATGCAGTGCGCTCACACTATAGAGTAGCACGGATATTAACCAAGGTGATAAGTTTGGGGGTGAAAAGGACGAAGTCCAACCCAGCTTACTACAACAACAAGCTACAACAGATCTGGCCAAACCACCTCCACTATTCTCTCAAAAACTCAAAAAGCAAGAAGATCTTCAATTTGGAAGGAATATCATTACAAAGAAGAGAAAGGTGGAAAAGCACGAGATAGTTGTTATAGCAAAGGAATGCTACTACATTTGGAGAAAACACCCACCAAAAAGAAAAGACCCATGAAGCTTTATTATCCCCTGCTCTATCGGAGATAAGTTTGTTAGAAGAGCATTGTGTGATTTGGGATCGAGTGTGAACCTGATGCCTAAATCCATATTTCAGAAACTAGGGTTAAGAAATGTCAAGACTACTGAGGTTGCGCTACAGCTCGCTGATCACTCTGAAGTCCGCCCAGAAGAAATAATTGAGAATGTCATAGTAAAAGTTGATCATTTGGCTTCCCTGGCTGATTTCTTAATCCTGGATAGTGAAGAAGACATCGATGCTCCTATTATTCTAGGAAGCCCATTTCTAGCTACAGGACGAGCCTTGATTGATTGTGAGAAGGGTGAAGTCACAATGAGAATGGGTAAAGAAACAGTTACCTTCAATATACATAACACCCTTCATGAGAGGTCAATGGAAGTTAGGCAATGCAATACTATAGCATGGGATGAGCTACAAGAACTTTGCTGTAGCATCAACATTCAGAAGAAAGCCTTTGTTGAACCAGTTCAAGATAAAGAATTTAAGGACCTAACCGGGGAAGGAAACCCAGATGCTGAAAATCACTCAAACGAAGTGGGGATAGCTACGTCTCACCTCAGCCTTCCTGACCCTTGATAGTATGCCTCCTAACTTTTTGCTTTAGCAATTTCAATAAACAATAGTTAGTTTGTTTTTATGTGTTTTTAGCTTTGTTCTTATCTTTTGTTTGTCCTTTCTTTTAATTTATTATTATGCAAATTCTGTATCATAGTACATGTCCTCTGTAGTGTTGATCAGTCGTATAGGTGGTACATCAAAAAGGGATTTATTCTATTGGTTGATAAAAGAGATCAGAGTTTGTAGGGAACAAAATTTGTCTTGACTTGGGAAGTTGAAGCGACATAGGATAAGGAGGGAAATAAAAAAGACATTATAAAAAAGGGGAATTATTAGAGAGAATAAACCCTAGCCACATATAACCTAGTTTTCTCTCCTACTTTTTCTTTAAACATTTAAGAACCCCTTTCTCTCTCATGACAAAAGACGGCTCCCATCACCCTCAACCTTCTCTCCTCATTAAGGAGAGTTAGAGGTTAGCCGTTTCCCAAGGAAACTTCCCACACGTTTCCCCCCCACTCTCCTCTCCAATCGTCCTCACGATTCATCTTCTTCACTCAACCTCAACCCATTCAACTCTTCTATCTAATTTCTTCCCAACACAAAAATTTGTTTCCTTAGAAAGACCAAAAGACCTACCTCCAAGCCTCCAACAATGGTCCGCTGCAAAAATGTCTCCGGTGCTGCCTCCAGTTCTCAGAACCCACCATCCGTCAAGATCAAACTCTTTTACGATGAATCAGCCCATGAAAGATGGCTAAGTCTAAAAGATAGAAAGCTACTGCCAGAGCAAGGATTCCGATTCCCTGGAGAAAATGAGGAGAACTTCGAGTCAGCCTTGCCTGATGTCATAGCCAAGCACAATTGGAGAAAGCTAGCTGAGCACCCCCAAGGCATATGCGTCCCACTAGTGAAGGAATTCTATGCGCACTTGACTAGCCCAACACAGTCAAGTGTCCATGTTAGAGGAGAACAAGTGAAATTCACTGCTGCAGCAGTGAATAAATTTTATGGCCTGAAAAACGTAGTGGACGAGCGTGGTAGTTTCATTGCTGGGCTAGAAGACAAAGTGCAAGAAGAAATCATAAAGGAACTGTGTTTTCAAGGGACATAACTCAACCGGAACACCATGACAGTGGAGAGGGGGAGGCTAAAGCCTGAAGCAAAATTATGGAATCATCTGCTCCGAACGAGACTGATACCCACATTGCACATAACCACGGTACATCTATCTCGCCTGCTGATTATTCATTCCATAATTAATGGTCGACAAATCGATGTAGGGAAATTGGTGGTGGATGAAGTCTATGCATGCGTTAAGAGGAGCAAAAGTCCTTTGATTTTCCCAAATCTGATAACTGCCTTCTGCCGAAGGAAGGAAATGTTTGAAAACCTGGCTAAGGATGAGCGCATGGAGGGTAAAAAAGGGTTGACACCTGCCCAAATTCCTCAGTTGAAGGGCTTTGATGAGGATGCTCCAAGCGAGACCCTGGAGGGAGGAGCAAAGAGCTTTGCTACAGCAAGAACCGCAACATTGGTTGCTAAAACAACCCACCTGGCCACAGAGCTTCACAGCTTGAGGGTGCAGCTGAGAACCTATTTTAAATAAGCCAACCAAAGGAATGTGGCTATCTCACAGTACTTCTCTGAGGTCTTACCGGGAATTGCAATCCCGTTTCCCCCATTTCCAAAGAAGCTCCTCGTCACTCTTGAACCGTAAGACCAGAATGCCACAGCAAGCACGCCCCAGCCAGCCTAGAAGAGAAAGTTGACAGCTCGGAAGAAAGTCAACCCAACGCCTGCCCCAGAGTCAGCTACAAGAGACCTCTCTGTTCAAAAGTCACAGCAAATCGACCCTGCTTCCACACCCACCAGGAAGAGAACACGAAGCACAAAACCTGCTACAGCATCATCGCAGCCACCTGAATCACAAAGGGAGCCAACCACCACTTTGAGTGACGACGATCAGCCTATGGCTGAGGCTGCCCCCACAACTGGAACCAATCCCACTATGCCCCCATCTGAGGATGTTACAGCATCCAAACCAAAACGTTACAAACGCACAGCAGGACGCACTGTCAAACCAACTGATCCGACCCCTGCCCTATTTGATGATAGTGCAACCTCAACAGTTCCAATGGCGCACGACGACCACTCCACATATGACACCAGTGACAATTGACCTCAGCACCCATGAGGTATATTTTTTTAGTTTAGTTTTCGTTCTTTTTAGTTTATTTTTGCATCAACATTTTGCATAACATTTTTTTCTTTTCCTTTTCATGCATCGATGACAACGCATCTCCAAGTTTGGGAGTGTTTCGCCTTCGGTTAGTTTAGGACCATAGAATTTGCATTGTAAGAGTAGACAAAAGTTTTGCTATGGCATTCTGCTTAGCTAGGAAGAAATATGCAAATGTGTTGATGATGCTTAGTGATGATCATTTGAAAGGCCTGAACTGAAAATTTTAAAAATTTTACGACTGCATGAGACTTAAGGAACTATCTTAGGAGTGAGTTTGCTATAGAAACTAATTTTAGACACAAATTGCTTTCTTTCTCTGCTTGGTAGGTTTAGAAAAACTTTTTAGGAAGGACTTTAGTAATGCCTTGCATGAAAGAATGAAAAATGAGCTTAAAAGAAAAAGAAGACCCCCTCTGTGCCTAAAAACTGAACATTGAATAAATGCTATTGCATAACTGTAGAAGGACACTCCGCTGTGCAGTCTTCAGGCCATATAAAAAGAGATGTTCAAAAAAAAGAAAAAAGAAGAAACAAAATAAATAGGTGGCAATGAAAAGCACATGAGTGAATGAAAGTTTTCACGAGATGACTCTACCTACTAGCTCGGGGTTGAGAGGTATGCTCCCTGCTCATCTAGAGTTAAGGACAGTAGGTGTGATGAGCTGACACCCTTCGCAACAGTACCTCTTTCATTTTTGTAGGAGTCTGTAATACTTAAAGATTCATTGCTAAGGCATTATTATTAAGCTTCCTTGAAAATTTTTCTTCGCATATCATGCATAGCTCGAAAGTAATCTTGCGCACACACTCACTAGCAGCTTGTTCTTAAGAGAAATTCTTGTCAGTCTCAATTAAATGTTGTTGATATTGAATGCCTTTTTTTTCTGAAAGCTGAAACACTGCTGTAGTATTAACTCCTTGCTAAATCTTTGCCATAGCATCCCTTTTGTTTATTTTTACTCATTGCTTGAGGACAAGCAATAGCTAAAGTTTGGGGGTGTGATAGCTACGCTATTACCTCTATATTTATGCCTCTTTGCTATATCAATTGCTTGTTTTCAGGTGCATTACATTGCATGTAGGATGTATTTTTAGTATATTATGGGTGCTTTTCAATTTATTGCTCGTGTGGAGTTAGTGCTGCGGAAAAGGTGGTTTTTGGCTGTTTGTGTGCAGGATGACAGAACAAAATGCAAGGGAAGAAGCAAGGAACAAAATGCTATAGCAAATGAGGAGAAAGAAGGCTAGCTGGCGCAAGAAAGTACAAACACGTGAAGTGGAGGAAAGAACGCCTGACACTGTCAGACAACTTTATGCAGCAGCCGCACTCCATCTACAGACCGTCCTTTTTGTCCCCTGGTGGACAGAGCTTGTCGGAGCATATTCTTTGGGATCCCCAATGAGATACCAAGGCACCAAAACCCTAGAAGACCACCCTCTCACTATATAAAGGCTTTATCACTTCAAGGCAAAGAGGGGGAAAAGAAGAGAGAGAAACGTGTGCAAAAGGAAGCACAACAGAGGGGAGGAGCACTTCATCATTGACCAGACTTTGTGTTCTTCATCGGGGAGCTCGAGGCGTGGCCTCACCGTCCTCTTCCGAGGCGGTCATGGCAGTCCATCGGCGAACTGGGAGTTTATCTTTCCTTTTTGCTATAGCATTTATTTATCTGGAGGGTTGTATGAGAATGATACGTTTGAATATTGCCCAGCCATGAACTGTCTTAGATGGCTTGGGTTTTGCTGGATGATACTCTAGTTATTTTCTTAATCTCATGTTGATGTTTACTGTTCTCTCTTGAGCTTTGCTTTGTTTATGTTATGCTTAATTTCATTGAAGTTGTAAGAGCTTAGGGTTGTTAGTGCTTTGAGATATAGGCCCTGCCTTAAGCGCCTTCGAGAGTTGGCCTTTCTTTAGGAACAACCCAGGGTTGTAAGAGATTAGGGATGTTAGTGCCTCGAAAGTTAGGCCATTCCTTATGATGCCTTCGAAAGATGGTCGTTCCCCAGGTACAGTTGGGGGAAGTGAATGAGAGAGCAAGCCTTAGCCAATAGTGACAGTTAGAGTAGTGTGTGACAACCTTCGAGAGAGGGTCATTGCTTTAGCATTATCTAGGGGGAGTGATTAAAAGAACTAGCCTTAGATCTTCATAAACAATGGAGTAACAATCAAGGGGAATGACTCCAACCTGTCCTAGAGATAAGTGATAGGTTTAAACGGCTAAGAGGGATAGAGATTAGGAGAGTAAAGTACTAGATTCAAGCTGAGAGGTATTGCTTTAGCATTTTAGTCCCCCAGCTTTCTTGCTAGAGATAGTTTAGAGCAGCCTAAGCAAATCCCGCCGAGCATAGTGAGAGAACTAGGATTCGTTAGCAGTGTTAAGAGGTCTTAGAGGATTATCCTTCAGGAGCTAGCCAACCGTTCCGTAGAGAGCTTCATATCCCAGAGAGGACCTATATGTCATTTGATTATCTCTTCTCTGTTTGCTTGTTTTGCTACAACATTTTTCCTTCATTCATCCTGCCTCAGCATACTCACATTACAATTTGGTTACTATAGCAATTTGGATACTAAAACTGTGTTCACCTCCAATCCCTGTGAAGACGATACTCACTCATCACTTTATTACTCGTTCGACGTGTATACTTGCACCATTTGCGTACCATTTATAGTCACTGCACAAACGCAACAGTTTTTTCAGTGTTTCCCGTGCTATTAACGGACACAACTGGGACAACTAGCTTGTTCACCGATTGGGGTCTCAGTGTATAATTGCTTCTGAGAGTAGAAGTGTAAGTAGAAAAAACCTATTTCTGACTTTTGACTTTCTTTGATTGCCAATTGGATTTGTCGTCACTCTTCTGCTTCTTATCGTTCCGATAACCACCTTTTCTTTTCTCGGCAGCTTTCATTTTGGCTTCAGTGAAAATAAACCAATTCATCAGAGTTTGAAAGTCTGTGATATTCAGGGCGGTAAATATTGGACTCAATTTATCGTTCAGGCCGTCGATGAACATCCAGCACTTGTCGTCATCGGTCTTGATGTATTCCGAGCCGTATTTGCTATACTTGCAGAAATCTGCAACTTACTGTTTGATTGGCCGGTTAACCTGCTTCAGGTATAAGAACCTCCTCCTCCTATCAGCTAAGTATTGTTTGCTGATGTATTTCTTTTTAAATTCTTCAACAAAGAATTTCCACGGCACTGACTCGGCTGGAGCAGTCAATGTCGTGGTTTCCCACCAGCTTAGCACTTCGTCGACTAACAGGGCGATCGCACACTCCAATTTATGCTCGTCCGAACACTGTAATTGCTTTATTAGAATCTGGGTGGTTCGTTCAAGCCAATATTTAGCGTCCTCGAGTTTCTCCTCAATTGCAACCGTGAATGTATAAGCTCGGTGCTGGGCGAGCTTATCGATCGGTGATCTGCTTGGTGTAGGAACAACATGGGTAGGACGATCTTGTCTAATGTTCAATACAAGCTAGTCAAACATCTCATTCATACTAAGGAGACATTCCCTTTGAGCACTTTGAATGGTCGGGTTATCCGGATTTTGTTGAACTTGTTCAGGGGTAGAGTCGAATCTTGAGGTTCTGTTCATCTCGGGGAATCTGCTTGTCCCGGAAAATCTATTTGTCTCAGAGGATCAGTTCTCATCCTTACACTGCCATCCTCATTAGAGGATTCTCGGGGACTTCTATTGTTCCGAGCTACTCTTGTCTCGGGCATACTATCACATTTAAACAAAATCGGGATTAGGAGAGCATATCACAAGAAATTCAATATAAGACTCCTAGGTGGCTTAGTTCGAACCTATATGATGAATGTAGACTCATATAAAGCTTTAGAACCCGTAACCTAAAGCTCTAATTGCCACTTTATGTAACATCCTTCGTCCGGTTAGGAGCGTAGAGCGTTACGACGCGCATCGGACAATTAATCGATACAATCTTAACATATAACATACAACTAGCTAGAAATCCTATACACTGCTTAGCTTATGGTTATCGAAAGGTAGGTAAAAGAACTCTTAATTCTTCATTCATGTTAATCGAATTACTATCTTACCATACATACATGCTTACATTAGTAAATTAACATGCTTTTAAACCATGTTGTCTATACAATAGGCTTCCCTTCCAAATTCGAACCAATAACAAGTAGTGAATATTCATTTGATTTCATTTCGCTTAATCAACTAAAAAACACTTCAATTCATTCCAATCTCTTACATCAATTGAATAGGACTTATACAATCATGTAAACTTGTATTGTTTAAATAAAAGTCTTGTTACACTTTCTATGCATGTTCGAAACTCTAGCATAAAACCTATTCATTCGAATAACATGAAAGATCAGCCTCATTACATAACATTTACCATATACACAACTAAACATTAACACTTCTATATACATAACAAAGTCTTATATACATCAAAACATGTTTGCTTACTCCTTCATACTAGCTATTCGCGACTTATATACATATCAAAATGAACATATATCCATAGGGCACTTACTACATAAGCCCTTCTACAACCCATGACCCACATCACTAAGAACGAATCCAAAATGATTATATATAATATGTATCTATTTACATAATTAGGTTCATATTAACACTCCCTTCTAACTTATATATATCCCATATACGAGCTAATCAACAACCATAAACAAACAAACTGAATAATTATGCTCGTAACTAAGCCACCAACTAGTAGGACTAATAGACCGAGGTAAGGCATACTTGAATCCACTGCTTGTGACTGCTACTGAAACAAGATTAGGACCGCTTCAGATCAGACTATCCTGTTGGTTTGGGAAGAGGGAAAAAACATGGTTATAAGTACAAGGTGTACTTAGTGAGGTAGTTCTTGTAACTAGTAGGTTCCATCAGTTTCATTAAATGTCTTCTTATCAAATGAGGTTACCTAGCTAAGCCTCCAATCAATTGAGTACACCCTAACTAGGCTCATGCACATACAAGTAGTATACTTAATACATCTTAATATCTTTTCAACCTTCATAACACATTTGCGTATAATTTTATCAAGTAACAATTCAAGTAATGTAATCCTCTAGAGCATTATCTTATATCATTCGAATGGAAGCATTGAAACATATAAGCAATGTTCATGTCTCATATAACTATTAACATTACAACAAATTACATCAAACATTCATGTGTGTATATTTAATCTTAAATCGAATCTTTTTAACACGTTGCCTTGGAATCTTAGTCACTAGGTAATCGAGCCTTTACTCAAGGTACCTTAACAGAGGATGCATAACATCAAATTCAGAGGTTGCACTATTGCAACAATAGGTCTAAACACCTTAACGTTCAGCATTTGAATTGCCAACGAAGGATGCCCAAGCATCTAATACTTTAGGTGTCACAACACCACACTATGAGTACACATGTACTAAATCAAAGGAGCTAGACTCTAGGAATGCCTTTCTACCTAAACCACTAATCAACCAAGGCTTTCCAATATCATTCAATGGCTTTTAAGTTAAACAAACATATTATAATGGATATACAATCTCAACCAGCAAGATCACTTATCATATTTTAGGTTATTAGTAGATAAGACCTAACTTCGATTCATATCTCCACGGTTTACAGCACATAGACATCATACAAAGATTTTCCAGCATCATATATTACATGTAAGCAGCAGCATAACATCTATTACATACTATTTTTATCAAATATTTAGCCATCCAAGTGAAAACAATCATATCTAGCATCATGCATATCAATTATCTAACCACATTGAACAATCTATCATATTTCCTTTTTATCCATCTTCCCTTAATATAATTACCAATCCAAACTTAGGTTCATTTCATGCTAACAACATAATTTAACAAAAGATAGTGGTTTGGATACTAATCCTAACCCTAAGGTTAACTACACTCACAATACTTCCAAGCTCCTCCTTCTACTCTTGTTCTTTGATAATTATGCCCTTGTTCTTCTTTTTGGATTGCCCAGACTTTGATTCCTCCAAGGTTTCTTCTATTTCTTGATCTAAACATTCATATATGCACATAAACTAAGTGTTTTATCATCCACTCTAACCATATAAACACATTCAACCAATCACACCATTTTTCATTCACAACAGTTTTTCCAGTTCTGGTAGTTTGAATACCTATTACTAATTCAATCATAACTTTTATCCCATATGTTGGAATTTCAATTAATTTACCTCTTTATAAAGCTTATTCAACTAGCTTTTAACCATATATGATTCATATTTTTCCTATTTATACATCAATACAGTTTATTATTTAAATGTAGGTCATTTTGCAGTTCTAGACATTTTGCGTTGTCCAGATTCTTTCACTAATATCTTTTGGCTCACTTAAATTCATCACCATTTTCTATCAATTAAACTAGACATACCAAGGTAAAACATATTAAAGTTTTAGCTTAAAAATCATCTTCTACTAATTTTGGTGAATTTTTAAAGTGGCTGCCCAGAACAAGACTTTCTGGGCAGTTTACTCAAAATTTCAATTCAAGTATTCTAATCCCTTTTAATCCTATCATAACATGACCAGTTGATGCCCTAAGTTAATTATCTGTTTTTTATAGTCATTATAAGTCTAGTATGGTCCTTAACTTAACCAATTTAGTACCTTAATTAGCTAAATTTACAGAATAGCCCCAAATTCACCTATTAAGCATTTAACTGCTTTAAACATTCATTTCAGCCCTTATTTAGCCAATGCAAGTTATCTAACACTCCTTTTAATATTTTCCTTGGTTTTACTTAACATTTCCCGTATTCATTTACATCAATTCAGTCCCTAAAAACTTTCAATTTACTCAAAACAGTCCACTAAGTAGTTTTACATTTCTAGGTGACTAGTTTTCATCCTAACTCTTTAATTAGCCATTTTAACATCAAATTGACTTCACCAATACTTTAACACATTAGATTATAGCAATTTTCCTTAGGTGAAATTTTCCAGAATTGTTTCCTAGTCCACCGAATTTTCAGTTTTTAACAGACTGGTCACTAGACCTAATCTGGTAGCTTCATACTCTTCCTATCGAGTTGTTTACACTTCCTACCTTACAACCTATGTTAGATACATTAATTTCATTATCATATAATATATTTCTAGCCACAAACTCATCATATTCATCAAGTAATCTTCTCAAAACAGATTATATAAACATTCAAATACAAAATCCAAGCATAATTTCAATTCACTAGTGAGTAGAATGACTTACTTTGTTTCCCAGCTTTATTCTAATGGTTGAATCATCAACATGAAAGATTTTCTCCAAAGTTTCCATGGCTAAGCAAATTTTCTCTCTTAGTTCTCTCTCTCAATATCGGCAAAAAGGAAGAGAAAATGAAGAAGGTGGACAACTCATAATAGTTTGTAGCTATTGTTGGAGAGTATTTGAGTCATTTCCCCTAATTTAGTTTTTTTTTAATTTTAATCTAATTAAGGGCAGCCCATGGAATTGGATATTTTGGCATGCAAACTCTTTATTTGCTAGCTTATTCATTTTAGTCATCTTGCTTTTAATTCCAATTTTACAATTTCATTCAATTAAGTCCTTGTTTATTTAATTAGGGATTTCTCTAAGTTCAATTAAATCAATTTCTTAGTCAATTGATCTAATTAATTCTAGGCTAAGATTGAGGGTGTTACAAAACCTACTCCCCAAAACTCAAGATAAGCATTGCCCTCAATGCGTTAATCACAATATATAAGATAGGAAATATATGCACAAAAATGAAGGGCAGAAAATAAAGGCAAAAGAAAAGAAAACTAGAGTGGTTTAGATTCAGATGAGTCATCATTTTGGATGATCAGTCTCCTCGTTGCCACATGCTTGACTCGTTTGGTGGCTCTCGGTGGTTGGGTACGTGTTGGGGGAGTGGGCTCTTCTTCGTTTCCTGGGCTTTAACAATAGGCATTGCTGAGGTGGTAGGTCTTGCCGAGGCATGAGCTTTATGGGTGCCGAGGCGTGTGCTTCATGGGTTGCCGAGGCATCAGATATTGCTGAGGCATGCGCCATCTCGTCCGTTTTGGCAGCGGTTTTGGGACAGATGGTTGCTCCTTTGGGTGAGCTCGAGCTTGCCATGGTTTTGAGGTTCTTGGCCATGGTGGTTTTGTTTCTTGTTGCGGAAAACAAAGAAAACCTGAAAACTAATTTTACTAAAGACAAATAAAATATCTCCTAAAATAACTGAAAATAAAATAAAGGTTCAAAAAATTAAATACAAAAAATTAAAAATTCTTAGAAAGAGCATTTTCATGCATCTTCTAAGGTTACCACATATTTGAGAAAGCTTGAGGAGGGTCATTTACGATACTTCTTATAGTCCATCCGCACCCTCAATCGAGTGACAATATTGCCCAAAAAGAGCTGGGTCAATGTGCTCGCAGCTACTCCCTTTTGCATTACAATGGTGGATGCATCTTTCGTTCGTGTTCCCTTGTAGTCCATGTATACGCTCCACCTTGCAACTTTTTCTGAAGGAATGAATATATTATTAGAAAAAATTATATCAATATCTACTATTTACTTACCTCATTCTCGTCAAAATCTGTTATGGTTGGATGTAGCCTTCGTTGTTGTGGCAATGGCTTTGGCAACCAATTTCCATGGCAATCTTCTGTCATAATTCAGTGTAAGTCAAGGGAAAACACAATTTTCTAAAAAGCTTTGTGGATCCAAACCCCGTTTTCTTCAGGCTCCTCAAACATCTCCATCATTTGAGATTTTGATGGCTTCAATTCTACCAACGTTGTTTCCTCAAAGAATACCTGCAATGGAAGAGGTGAGTTTTTAAAGAATTCAAAAGGTTCAACCATTACTTTCTCATATTCCATTGGCAAAATATTGTCATCTTGTTGATATGGTGGAGGTCGAATATCCTCAATCTTTTCATCTGTTTGAAACTTGATTGATGGAATTGCCGAGGCATCATGTCTTGCCAAGGCATGTGTAATTGTTGAGGCATGTGGTGCTGCCGTGGCATGTGGTGCTACCATGGCATGTAGTGCTGACGTGGCATGTGTTGCTGCCGTGGCATTTGCCATACTTTTCTCAACCTGGCAAAGTGTTGTTGCGGCATTGTTATGTTCAGGCTCCTCAATCATTGCCAAGGCAATTCGTTGCATAGGCTCATCATGTGCTGGGCAGCCTCTCTCATTGGCACCCTCTCTACTTGGAGGTTCTAGTTGTTCCCCACACATCGGGGAGCTCTCTTCGTATTACTCCTCATCATCTTGCCTTGGGACTTTAGTATCCTTAGGAATGAGTTGTTGGTGCATGTTATCCATGACATATGTGGATCTCTTCAATCGATCTTCTGCTTTTCTCACGAGTTCAGCCATCATGGCAATGCACGCATCCATGGAATTTAATAACTATTGGAGAGGACTACATTGCCATGACATACATGTTGTTGTGACACTTTGCTGTTCATAAGGACTACATTGTCAAGGCATGCCAAGGTATGTCTGCGGCCGAGGCATTGCATTGCCAAGGCATGTCTATTGCTGTAGTAAAATTGTTATGGTAAATTTTTTTGAGCTTTTTGATCATACCATGAAGGATTTTGTTGTTGGTTCCATCTATGGTCCTCCATGTAGTCATATGTATCGAAAAGTTGAGGGTAATTTTCAAACAAATGATTTTCTCCACTCATAGCACAAGAGTTTTCCACAATAGATGCTTTTCCCGGTTGATTCATCTCTTCCAACATCAACTCTCGAACAGTTTTGTTTTTATTTCCCCTCATGTTGATGTCCCTTAACTTGTAGCACACCTGATTTTTTTTGATAAAACAAATAAAAAGAAAAGTTAGTAAAACTAATAAAAAATGCAATAACAAAAACAACTTACACCAATTGCCAATCCCCGACAACGGTGCCAACAACTTGATGCTCGCGTAAAAGTACCACGTAATAGTGCAAGTGTACACGTCCCAAGTAATATAATGATAAGTATATCGAGTATCGTCTCAATAGGGATTGGGCTTTGGGCCACTTGCTTAAGTTACTACACTGTAGAAAATAAAAACACAAATAAGTGATAGGAAGAGTTTTATCTAACTAATAAACTAAAGAACAATAAAAATAAAAGATAGATAGGTCGAATAAAAAAGAAGAGTAGGCCGGGTTAAGTTGCGTCGTAGTGTGGAAACCAGTTGACTTGTCTTAGTCTTGAATGCAACAACACAAAATTGTCATGGTAGTAACCTAAGTCCCTACCGCGGCCGCAATGGTTGAGTCCCTACCGCGACAATCTCTTGCTCTCAGGCAGATGCTGTTAAGGTTTGACAAAACGTCCTTAAATGATTCCTCCTTATCTCTAAGCTTGGAACATTGTTGATGGCTGAACTTTGACCATACCTCTCGGCGTAAACCAAAGACAAACACCAACCAATCACACGATTCTCTTAGCCGTTGAAACTCTTAACCTATCTCTAGGCCGAGTTAGTTAACACATCGTGGGATGAAAACCGTACTTATTTGTTTCGTGAATTCAACTCTCTTTATATTGAATAAATGGGTAATCTCACAAACTCTCTCTCAATAAATATGTAAGAATGATTAAAGCCAAGAATAAGCAAACCTTAACTTAATTGCATTAAAAACTTAAACAAAATACAATTGTTTTCCCACAACTACTAAACAAAAAAACCATAGCCTAAGAAAAGAACTAGAACATGCTAAACCTCTCAAACTCTCTATCCTCGACAATTTCGATTTGGTGGTTTGGCCTTCTTTAAATAGGAGGAGGCTTGGGGCAAAGTCTTTCATGGATAAGAAGTTAATTTGGAGTTGGACTTGTCTTCATTAAAGAGGTGAATCTCTTTAATTTAATGCATTTTATCCACTTTTACTGAATTCCATATTTAACCTTCCTTACATGCTTTTTTCGTCTTTCCGAACTCCGATTACCATGCAAAGTATGTAGAAAAATTCAGCGTTTTATGCTCTTCAAATCGACTACCACATTTCATTTTTTTCCCGCCGGTGAGTTTGGTTGTACAATGCCTTGGCATTAGATGCCGCCTCGGCAATGAGCTACCGCAACATAGAATTCTGCTGCCTTGGTATAGGTCTAAAACTGGATCTGCTTCGCAAGGCTTTATCTTCATAAATCAGCTTCCTTCAGTAGAAGCTGTCATCTTTGGTTCGGCTCGATCTGGACCTATTGATAGCTCATTCCACACCATCCTCCCCTTTCTTCATTACCCACGCGGCACCTGGCAGTGAGTAACTATGCACAAACACCAAAATGCATCAAAACAGTGTCATTTCATTTAATAAATCAAATGTAAGGATCAAGGATAGAAACAATGTAATTAATGCATAGAGGGCCATAATGCAGCTCAATTTGGTGTAGTTTGAGCAATAATTGCCATGTAAAAAGGGTGAAAATATAGAACTTTTAGACACTTATCAATAACTACCCATATTGGAAGAATTGGATGCGACTCTTCATAAAATCCCAAAGATACTCCCAAAGATTAAAGCTGAGATGACCGAAGAAGATAGAAGATGGCTGCAAGTCAATGATAAAGCCTTGCATATGATCTTTTGTTCTCTCAGTCCCGATATCTATTCAAAGGTCTCTTCAATCGAAAGCGCTAAGGAAGTTTGGGATACCCTCGAGACCACAATGATGGAACTAGCGATGTTAAAGAGTCGAAGATCGGGCTGTTCAACTTAAGATGTAAAAATTTCAAGATGGAATCCGATGAAAGCGTCTCCAAGATGTTTGATCGGTTCTCGGTCATCATCAACAGAATAAAGGGCTTCGGTGAAGTCATTCCCAAAGACAAGCCAGTTTGAAAACTACTATATTCTCTTTCGAAATCTTGGGATGGAAAAAGAACGACCATCATCAAAGCTAGAGATTTGAAGACTCTCAAGCTTGATGCCCTTGTTGGATCTCTACTCACTCATGAGATCATGAAACAAGGGAGGGAAGAAGAGAAGAAGAAATAAGAGAAGAAAGTTGAGAAGAAGAAGGTTGAAAAGAAGAAGATTGGTGTAACACCCGGGTTTAGGGGTCGGGAGTTGAGTGTGTGAGTCGGGTTCGAGTTATTAGACTCGATTTAATTAAAATAAACTTCAGTTTTAGTTTAAAAAGGATTTGAAATTCATTAATGGCAAAACTGTAAATTTTCAAAAGTAAGGAAAATGATGAGTAAAAGAGCCTTTTTGAAAAAAATATGCTCATCTTCTTCCTTGGTTTCCATTTTCACGACAATAAGCTCTCCAAAACCCCTAAATACTATTCCATTCATTTCCTTCACCATTTCAAGTGATTTCAACGAGGTAAGATCATTTTTGACTTGTCCTCTTCATTCCTAGCACATTGATGGTTTTAGTTTTTGAAAAATACCATTGTAGAGATTTTTCAAGATTTCAAAGTTTGAAGAAAAGTATGAAACTTTAATGACTTCTTGATTTATTTTTGATTTGTAGAGTTAAGTTTTGAACTAATCTTTCCCTAAGGTACATTATATCTCGAAATGATGGGTTTTTATCAAAAATCTCAAAATGGCTTTTGGGGGGTATTTTAAAAGTGTCAAAACTTGGGTTTTTAGTGCGATTTTATGTTGGAGAGTGGGGCTGATGTTATAGTGATGCTAGAGAGATGTTTTGAAGGTGTTTAAAGGTGTTTTTGGTGTTAGAATTAGTAGTTTTCTGCTGGTTTTGGTGGGAGTACGAAAATGGGATTCTTGGTTGTTAGCTTTGGCTTGAAATGGTTGAGAAATGGGTTGTAGTTGAAATCTGAGTAGTGGCAGTGTATTGTGGATGTTTTGGTTGATTAATATATTGCTTTTGATTGGTTAGAATCAAGAGGAACCGTTGGAGAAGCTTCAGGCATGATTCCGGAAAGTGTGGAGGCTTGATTCGGCTTTTCTCGGTTTGCTTAAGGAAGTTCGGTGAGTGGAATCATTTAAAATGGTTTTAATTGGTTCAAGTGTATGGTTGTGGAGTTGGATTGTGCTTGGTAGGCCAATCCAAGGTAGAGGTTAAGTTGATAGCTTAATCTCTTGTGTGTTTTATGAGTTTTGCTTAATATGCATGATGTAAACTTGTAAAGCATGTGTTGATTATGTATGTTGTTATATACATTGATGTATGTGGAGTTTGATATGTTGAAATACATAATGGATTGTCATGGTGTGACTTGATAGTATGATTGGCACTAGTTAAATTATCGGGTATAAATGATCGATCATTAGGACGAGAGTGTGCACACGGTTGAGTCAAATTCGCGCGTGGCCTTGGTGGCGTAAAGTCATCAAGGAGGAGTACGGTGATGTAATATTCCACCGGAAATTTTATACTATTACGTGATGATAAGTGGAATCCCATCCGTAGGGCATGTGATGATGAGTGTAATCCCATCCATGCAAGGTCCGGTGATGAGTGTAATCCCACCGAAGGTAACGTTGTTGTTGTGTACGTTGGAGGTGAAAACCCCAGCGGAAGTTATCCGCATATCCGATCAAACTAATAGTTGCCAATATACTTGTTCATGTGTGGTTGTTGTTAAGATAATTCTTATATCCTGTTGAGCATAACATGAGGTAAGATGCCATGTTAATGCATTCTTGTGATGTTAGCTATCATGCTATGTTGATGCTTATGTATGCTTGTGAGTTGCCTTAAGGATGGTATACTTGAACCCTGCGTTGTCGTTGTTTTTGTTTTTAGAGCACCCTCACTAAGCTTCTAGCTTATGCTCTAGTTTTCGATAATGCAGATCATAAGCGTGGAGTTAGCAAGGAGCAAGGAAAGGGGCATTCCGAGCTTTAGTAGTTGCTCAAGTATGGTTTAGTAAATAATGTGGTAGTTTAGCAATGGGAATGCTATGTGTTTTGTATGAGCGTTGTTAGACTCATATGTGTTGGTTTTTGTTGTTAATGCCCTTGATGTGGATTGTAAACTATGCTTATGTTGTTGCCTAAATGCTTTGTGTCTTGAAGGCTTATGACCATGTTATATGAATGCTTATGTGTTTCGTTTTAAAGGCATGTAAACCTTGTCATGCAATGTATTTTGGTGAATGCTTGATTCCTTATATGAATGGCCTTTACATGCATGTTAAGTGTTTGAACATGCTTGTAGTAGGGAGTATGCCTCTAGAGTTTGTGCATGCATGTTGTATCTTGCTTCTTGAGGTTTTGGGGTCGTTTGGGAACATTTGGAGATGCTTAAAACTGATTTTAGAAACACACAGACTGCAGGTGTTTCGGAACGCGTGAGGTGGTTTCGGAACGAGTGTGGTTCCAGGGATACCCGTATCAGAACGCGTTTCGGTACGATTTGAAACTGTTAGCCCCTGTTCCAATACGCGTTCCGAAACGGTTTTGCTTCTGTGAAGGCCTGTTCTAAAACGTGTTTCGGAACGCTTAGGCGAAATGGAGCCTGTACTGAAACGAGGTGGGTCGTATCGGTACGGCTAGTCTGGCTTTTAAAACTGAGGCCCGTGTATCGAAATGGGCGAGCTTGTTTTGAAACATAGGCCTGTAATTTGGGCTTTGGCATTTTTAAAAGTTCTCAGGTGTTGGGCTTGGGTTCTATTTGTTGTAAGTTTTCATGGGAGCCTTGTTTGTAGTCGTTTATGTATGTTTTGGTCGCGTATGTAAGAAATTGAACTAACTAGACACTTGGTAAATTTAAGTAACCTATGTTCTGTCTGCAAGGTCTTGACCTTGTTTTTCTGTTGTAGTTTCACACATAGGGTTAAACGATTCATCTAGACAAGATAATTGAAGAAAACTTTTTTAGGATTGCTAACCGAGGCGGGACCTTAACGGGTTTTACTTTGGTTTTCCCCGTGTAACCTACTCGGACTAGTCAGTCGTCTAGACCGGGACGAGGGGGTTACATTTGTTGGTATCAGAGCTTGAGGTTTCCGAGACCTCAGGTAAGTAAGTGAGGTAAGTTTGAAGTGATATGTTGTTGCTATGTCTCGGTGAATGTTTTGCCATGTATGCTTGTTGTTTGAATGTTCGCATGGTGTTTGGAAGCATGATTGTTGTATTGAGGCATAGTGTCGAGTTCCTATTGCTACTATTACTTATTTGAAAAGATTTTGTCAAGGAATATACTTGAGCAGGTTGAACCCTTGCCTTTGCTAACTTAATCCTTATTTTTTGTTTGTTGTAGTTGTTATCTTGCTAGCTGTGAGATGAGACCTAGAGGGAGGCCTAGGATGGTTCATCCGGAACCACGAGCAACAGCTCCGGGAGTTGAGCCGGTTGTTGAGGCGCAGGCTCCTCCACCTCCACCTTCTCCTCCTCGTCAAGAGGGAGGTGAGGCGAGAGCCGAGGGTGTAGAACCTCAGGTTGGCCAAGGACCGACCGGGATAGATTTGGCTCCACTAGTTCAGGCGATAGCTGGGGCTTTCCAGGCAGCTGTAGCTGGGGGTCAGGCAATGGCACAACCTTAGGGTGAGGGCACCGGTTTGCCACTTGAGAGACTTCTAAGTTTGGGAGGCGAAGAGTTCAGAGGGTTGGCACCCGAGAGATCCGGGACTTGGTTTGACAAGACTGCCTGTATTCTGTCACAGATGGGTTGTACTGGGGCACGCATGCTTGGGTGCGTAGTTTTGTTGCTTCAGGGTGATGCCTACACTTGGTGGGTCACCATTACTATGGGCATGCCAGAGGCCGAGATCACTTGGGAGTTCTTTGAGTCAGCTTTCCGCAAGAAGTATCTGGGTCCCCGTTATCTCGATGAGAAGAAGAGGGAGTTTATGGCTTTGCTTCAGGGTAATTTGACCGTGACCGAGTATGAGATACGATTCATCAAGTTGAGGTAGTATGCATTTGAGCTTGTTCCTACTGAGAGAGAACGTTGTGACCGTTTCCGCTGCGGGTTGAGTGAAGAGATCAAAAGGTACACCTTGGCTACTGACTACACAGATTTTGATGTCTTGGTCGCTAGGGCCAAGGACATAGAGCACAGTTTGGGTTTGACTAAACGTTCTGGTGGTTCTAGTTCCGGAAAGAGGTTTGGCGACTTTGATAGAGGTGATGGCAAGAGGCATCGGGACAATATGCATCACTTCGACCATAGACGTGGTGGTGGTAACTACGGTAGGGGCCATCAGGGCCAGAGAGCTGGTGGGCGTTTGCCTGAGTGTGCTCGATGCAGGAGGAATCACACCGGTGAGTGTTGGGGGAACTATCACTCGTGTTGGAACTGTGGAGCTAGAGATCACATTAGGCGTGATTGTCCACATCAGGCTGGGTATGTACCAGTTCAGGTTCAGGCTCCTGCTAGAGCTGTTGATTATCAGAGAGGCCGTGGGCGCGGTCGAGGTAACTTCCAGCTGAGAAATGATGGCCAGAGGAACATAGCGCATGTAGTAGCGGTTCAGCCAGAGGTCGGAGGTCAGGCTAGAGTTTATGCTCAGCGTGAGGGGCAGAAGGACACGGATGTGATTGCAAGTAACTTCTCGATACAGTCTCTGAGTTTGCTTTCTTTGATTGACTCCAGGTCTACGCATTCATATATTTTGAGTGAGCATGAAAAGTTGTTGAATTTACCTTGTGAGGTACTAGAGGTAGGTGTTAATGTTACTAGTTCCTTCGGGGATGCATTAGTGGTTAGGAAGATGTACAAAAGGTGTTTGTTAATGGTTCAGGGGCATGTATTTCCAGTGGATATGATGGAGTTACCGTTTTATGGCTTTGATGTAATTCTGGGTATGGACTGCTTACAGAACATAGAGCTAGGATAGATTTTGAGACTAAGAGGGTTTTCTTAAAGCTTGCGGATGATTATGAGATTATGGTAGTAGATGAGAACGTGAAGTTATTATCGAATTTTGTTTCAACTTTAGAGGCTAAGAGGTTAGTTGATTTGGGTTGTGAGGCGTACTTGGCCTACGTGATGAATCCGAACATGAGTGAAGTTAGACCTCAGGATATCAGAACAGTGTGTGATTTTCTGAGTGTGTTTCTGAAAGAATTTTCGGGTTTACCGCCTGATAGAGAGGTAAAGTTTGCTATAGAGACTTATTCAGATTCAGCTCCTGTTTCGATTGCTCCGTACCGTATGGCACCGAAAGAACTGAAAGAGTTGAAGACTCAGTTGTAAGAGTTGTTAGATAGAGGCTTTATCTGACCGAGTTCTTCGCCTTGGGGCACTCCGGTTTTGTTTGTAAAGAAGAAAGACGGAAGTATGAGAATGTGCATAGATTATAGATAGTTGAATCAGTTGACAGTGAAGAACAAGTATCCCTTGCCGCGTATTGATGATTTGTTTGATCAGTTGAGAGGGACATCAGTCTTTTTGAAGATTGACTTGAGATCCGGTTACTACCAGTTGAAGGTAAAAGAAGTAGATGTACCGAAGATAGCTTTTAGGACTAGATATGGTCACTATGAGTTCTTAGTTATGCCATTTGTGTTGACTAATGCACCGACTGCTTTTATGGACATGATGAATAGGATTTTCCATCAGTACTTAGATCAGTTTGTGGTTGTTTTCATAGATAATGTTTTGGTGTATTCGAGTACCGAGGAAGATCATGACCGGCATTTGAGGTTGGTTTTACAGACTTTGCTAAATAACAAATTGTATGCAAAATTGAGTAAGTGCGAGTTCTGGATCCAAGAAGTAGTCTTCCTAGGGCATGTAGTGTCAGCCGATGGGATTAGAGTTGATACGAAGAAGATAGAAGCCATTGTTGAGTGGAAGCAACCGAAGTCTGTAACAGAGATTCATAGTTTCCTAGGCTTAGCCAGTTACTATAGAAGGTTCGTGGAAGGTTTCTCGAAGATAGCCGCTCCTTTGACTAAGTTGCTTCAGAAGAATGTTCAGTTTGAGTGGTCAGATGCGAGACAACAAGCCTTTGAGAAATTGAAATAAGCTTTGACCAATGCACCGATTTTGATTTAGCTAGAGTCGGGGAAAGAGTATGTAGTTTACAGTGATGCTTCTTATGTAGGGTTAGGTTGTGTTCTCATGCAAGACAGAAGAGTGGTGGTTTATGCCTCAAGACAGTTGAAGACTCATGAGCGTAACTATCCGACCCACGACATAGAGCTAGCCGCAGTTGTGTTTTCCTTGAAGATTTGGAGACATTACTTGTATGGTGAGAAATGCACAGTGTACACGGATCATAAGAGTCTAAAGTATATCATGACACAACGAGAGTTGAACCTTAGACAGCGTAGGTGGCTAGAGTTGTTGAAGGACTATGATCTTACGATTGAGTACCATCCAGTTAAAGCCAATATAGTGGCAGATGCTCTGACTAGGAAGGTAGCCGTTGAGTTGAGGGCTATGTTTGCTAGTTTGAGTTTGTCCGGTGATGGTGGTTTAATAGCCGAGCTTCAGGTTAGACCTACTTTAGGCCAGTTGATTAGGGAGAAACAACTCTTAGATAGATCTTTTGCACCTCACGTGCAAGACATAGCCGAGGGTAGACCATCAGACTATAGCTTCAGTGTTGATGGGTTCTTGTGTTTTAGAGATAGAATAGTTGTGCCGGATGATAGTGATTTGAGACGTACGATCTTGACCGAAGCACACAGTAGCCCGTTTGCTATGCACCCCGGTAACACGAAGATGTATCGTGATTTGAAGAATGAGTACTTTTGGGTTGGCTTGAAGAGAGACGTAGCCGACATCGTGAGTAAGTGTATGGTATGTCAGACAGTAAAGGCAGAACATCAGGTTCTTTCAGGTTTATTGCAACCGTTGAGAATTACGGAATGGAAGTGGGAAAATATCACCATGGACTTCGTTTCGGGTTTGCCTTTGACTCCTACGAAGAAGAACTCAGTTTGGGTTATAGTTGACCGTTTCACGAAGTGCGCTCACTTCTTAGCTGTTAATACGACTTACTCCTTAGATAGGTTGGCCGATTTGTACATCGGAGAGATTGTGAGACTTCATGGTATGCCGAAGTCGATAGTGTCTGATAGAGATCCGAGATTCACAGCCCGATTTTAGGAGTGTCTGTATACAGCTTTGGGTACCCGTTTGAATTTCAGCACATCGTATCATCCTCAGTCAGATGGTCAGACAGAGATGGTTATACATATTTTAGAGGATATGTTGAGTTGTTGTATCATTGATTTTCAAGGTACTTGGGAGAAGCACTTACCTTTGGTAGAGTTCGCGTATAACAATAGTTATCAGTCGAGCATTCAGATGGCTCCGTATGAGGCCTTTTATGGTAGAAAGTGTAGAACTCCGATTTGTTTGGCCGAAGCGGGTCAGAAGTTGTTACATATGCCAGATTTGCTTAAGGGGACTACTGATAAGGTAAATTTGATTTGTGATCGTTTGAAGGCAGCTTCAGATAGGCAGAAGTCCTATGCCGACTTGAAGAGGAAGGAAGTTGAGTATTCTATGGGAGATAGAGTGTTCTTGAAAGTCTCTCCATGGAAGAAAGTTATGAGATTTGGCAGAAAAGGGAAGTTGAGTCCAAGGTACATTGGGCCGTATGAGATTGTGAGGCGAGTCGGTCCGGTTGCTTATCAGTTACGTTTGCCATCCGAGCTAGAGAAGATTCATGATGTGTTCCATGTTTCGATGCTTCGTAAGTATAGGTCAGATCTGTCGCATGTTATGCCAGTAGAGGAGATTGAATTGAATCCGGATTTAACGTATGATGAGAAACCAGTGGAGATCTTAGCTTCAGACAGCAAAGTGTTGCGTGGTAGATCGATTGAGTTGGTCAAAGTGAGATGGCAACGTCGAGGGGTGGACGAGGCCACTTGGGAGAGATAGGAGGATATGGAAAGGCAATTTCCTTATCTCTTTCAGTCGGGTAATTTCGAGGACGAAATTTCCTTAAGTGGGGAAGAGTTGTAACACTCGAGTTTAGGGGTCGGGAGTTGAGTGTGTGAGTCGGGATCGATTCATTGTACTCGATTTAATTAAAATAAAATTCGGTTTTAGTTTAAAATGGATTTAAAATTCATTAATGGCAAAACTGTAAATTTTCAAAAGTAAGGAAAAGGGGGAGTAAAAGAGCCTTTTTGAAAAAAAAATATGCTCATCTTCTTCCTTGGTTTCCATTTTCACGACAAGAAGCTCTCCAAAACCCCTAAATACTATTCCATTCATTTCCGTCATCATTTCAAGTGATTTCAACGAGGTAAGACCATTTTTGACTTGTCCTCTTCATTCCTACCACATTGATGGTTTTATTTTTTTTTGAAAAACGCCATTGTAGAGATTTTTCAAGATTTCAAAGTTTGAAGAAAAGTATGAAACTTTAATTAGTTCTTGATTTGTTTTTGATTTGTAGATTTAAGTTTTGAAATAATCTTGCCCTAAGGTACATTATATCTCGAAATGAGGGGTTTTTATCAAAAATCCCGAAATGGGTTTTTGGGGTATTTTAAAAGTGTCAAAACTTGGGTTTTTAGTGCGGTTTTATGTTAGAGAGTGGGGCTGATGTTATAGTGATGCTAGAGAGATGTTTTGAAGGTGTTTAAATGTGTTTTGGGTGTTGGAATTAGTAGTTTTCAGCTGGTTTTGGTGGGAGTACGAAAATGGGATTCTTGGTTGTTAGATTTGGCTTGAAATGGTTGAGAAATGGGCTGTGGTTGAAATCTGAGCAGTGGCAGTGTATTGTGGATGTTTTGGTTGATTAATATATTGCTTTTGATTGGTTAGAATCAAGAGGAACCGTTGGAGAAGCTTCAGGCACAATTCCGGAAAGTGTGGAGGCTTGATTCGGCTTTTCTCGGTTTGCTTAAGGAAGTTCGGTGAGTGGAATCATTTAAAATGGTTTTAATTGGTTCAAGTGTATGGTTGTGGAGTTGGATTGTGCTTGGTAGGCCAATCCAAGGTAGAGGTTAAGTTGATAGCTTAATCTCTTGTGTGTTTTATGAGTTTTGCTTAATATGCATGATGTAAACTTGTAAAGCATGTGTTGATTATGTATGTTGTTATATACATTGATGTATGTGGAGTTTGATATGTTGAAATACATAATGGATTGTCATAGTGTGACTTGATAGTATGATTGGCACTAGTTAAATTATCGGGTATAAATGATCGATCATTAGGACGAGAGTGTGCACACGGTTGAGTCAAATTCGCGCGTGGCCTTGGTGGCGTAAAGTCATCAAGGAGGAGTACGGTGATGTAATATTCCACCGGATAGTTTATACTATTACGTGATGATGAGTGGAATCCCATCCGTAGGGCATGTGATGATGAGTGTAATCCCATCCATGCAAGGTCCGGTGATGAGTGTAATCCCACCGAAGGTAACGTTGTTTTTTAGTACGTTGGAGGTGAAAACCCCAACGGAAGTTATCCGCATATCCGAGTAAACTAATAGTTGTCAATATACTTGTTCATGTGTGGTTGTTGTTAAGATAATTCTTATATCCTGTTGAGCATAACATGAGGTAAAATGTCATGTTAATGCATTCTTGTGATGTTAGCTATCATGCTATGTTGATGCTTATGTATGCTTGTGAGTTGCCTTAAGGATGGTATGCTTGAACCCTGCATTATCGTTGTTTTTGTTTTTAGAGCACCCTCACTAAGCTTCTAGCTTACGCTCTAGTTTTCGACAATGCAGATCATTAGCGTGGAGTTAGCAAGGAGCAAGGAAAGGGGCATTCCAAGCTTTAGTAGTTGCTCAAGTATGGTTTAGTAAATAATGTGGTAGTTTAGCAATGGGAATGCTATGTGTTTTGTATGAGCGTTGTTGGACTCATATGTGTTGGTTTTTGTTGTTAATGACCTTGATGTGGATTGTAAACTATGCTTATGTTGTTGCCTAAATGCTTTGTGTCTTGAAGGCTTATGACCATGTTCTATGAATGCTTATGTATTTCGTTTTAAAGGCATGTAAACCTTGTCATGCAATGTATTTTGGTGAATGCTTGATTCCTTATATGAATGGCCTTTACATGTATGTTAAGTGTTTGAACATGCTTGTAGTAGGGTGTATGCCTCTAGAGTTCGTGCATGCATGTTGTATCTTGCTTCTTGAGGTTTTGGGGTCGTTTGGGAACATTTGGAGATGCTTAAAACCGATTTTAGAAACACACAGACTACAGGCATTTCGGAACACGTGAGGTGGTTTCGGAACGGGTGTGGTTCCAGGGATACCCGTATCAGAACGCGTTTCGGTACGGTTTGAAACTGTGAGCCCCTGTTTCGATACGCGTACCGAAATGGTTTTGCTTCTGTGAAGGCCTGTTCCGGAACATGTTTTGGAACGCTTAGGCGAAATGGACCCTGGACCAAAACGAGGTGGGTCGTATCGGTACGGCTGGTCTGCTTTTATAACTGGGGCCCGTGTATCCAAATGGGCGAGCCTGTTTCGAAACACGGGCCAGTAATTTGGGCTTTTGGCATCTTTAAAAGTTCTCAGGTGTTGGGCTTTGGTTCTATTTGTTTTAAGTTTTCTTGGAAGCCTTTTTTGTAGTCGTTTATGTATGGTTTGGTCGCGTATGCAAGAAATCGAACTAACTTGACACTTGTTAAATTTAAGTAACCTACGTTCCGTTTGCATGGTCCTTACCTTGTTTTTTCGCTGTAATTTCACACATAAGGTTAAACAATTCATCTTGACAAGATAATTGAAGAAAAATTTTCTAGGGTTGCTAACCGAGGCAGGACCTTAACGGGTTTCACTTCGGGTTTCACTTCGGGTTTCACTTCGGGTTTCCTCGTGTAACCTACTCGGACTGGTCAGTCATCCAGACCGGGACGAGGTGGTTACAATTGGAATTGCACTTAAAGCTTCATACAACGATAGCGATTCTAGTGCAGAGAAAGATGAGGAGATGGCCATGTCGGTTAAAAGATTCACACGATTCATGAAGTCCAATCGAGGAAGAAAATTCAATAGAAAATGGGACTTCAAGAATAGGAGTAAAGAAGAAGAGAAAGACCAAATCATTTGTTATGAGTTCAAGAAGACCGGCCATATCCGATCTGAGTACCCTCAATTGAGAAAGAAAAGCTTTGGTAAGAAGAACAAACTCAAAGCTTAAGTGGAAACTTTGAGTGACGAGGAGTTATCCGAAGAGGAGGACGGAGTGGCTAACCTTTGTCTCATGGCATTTGAGGAGGAACCAATGGTAAACCCTAACTCATCATCTCTTACTTACAATGAATTATATGATGCATATGATGAGTTACAAGATGTTTATGATGAGTTGGTTGAAAATACAAAGAGTCTATCTTGAAAAATAAGAAAAAAATTTCCGATTTGAAAAATCAAAATGAGTCTCTTTTAAAAACCAATTCCGAGTTGGAAAAAAGGTTTTGCATATTGAAAGATGCTTATTGAAAAAAAGTTTTGCTTTTGATTAATCATTCTCTTACTATTGGGAAAAATGATTTTAAAAATGTGAATTCTTCTAAAACTCAATATGTAAAGAGAAAACCTTTTTACCCCAAACAAAGAAGCTTTCAAAAGCAATCTAAAGTAAAAAGATTTAGGAGTGTATGAGTTCCTAAGGAACTCATTGTTTCTAATAATGTAAATAATATTGCTTATTGGATTCGTAAGGGAACCAAGCTTTTGGGAGCTAACACTTATGGACCCAAAATGATTTGGGTACCAAAATCAAAGAACTAATATTTGTTTGTAGGGGGCATTGCTACAAGGTCAAAGCTTCAAGTCAAAACACATGATACCTTGATAGTGGATGCTCAAGACACATGGCCGGAGACAAGAGTAGATTTAAGGAGCTCGAACCAAAGCATGGTGGAGTAGTGACATTTGGTGACAACTCCAAAGGCCATATTGAGGGTATTGGCTCCATTGGTAATCTCTCAACCGTACTCATTGAAGATGTATTGCTTGTAAATGGTCTAAAACACAACTTGTTGAGCATTAGTCAATTATGTGATAAAGGTTTTAATGTTCTCTTTGATCAAAGTGGTTGTAAAATAATGAACATTAAAACAAGTCAATTGATGCTCATAGGACATAGGGTATGCAATATCTATATGGTGCACTTAGATGAAATAAAAACATCCAATGCATGCTTAGTTGCATACGATGAACATGATCCATGGCTCTGGCATAGAAAATTAGGACATGCTAGCATGAGTGTTTTAGAGAAATTAGTTTCCCTTAATCTAGTTAGAGTTTTACCCAAACTTAAATTCTCTAATGATAAAATATGTGATGCATGCTCTAAGGGTAAACAACATAGAACTTCATTTATATCCATTAATGATGTTTCTACTAGTAGATGCTTACAATTGATTCATATGGATCTTTTTGGGCCAATTAGAACTATGAGCTTGGGTGGTAAATCATATGCTTTTGTGCTTGTAGATAACTGTTCTAGGTTTACTTGGGTTCTACTCTTAAGTACAAAAGACGAGGCTTTAGAAAAATTCATCACATTTTCTAAAATAACCCAAAATGATCTTGAGCTTAAAATTACTCACATTGGAAGTGATCATGGAACCGAGTTTCAAAACTTGGGTTTTGAAGAAATTTTAAATGAAAATGGGATTAGCCATAATTTTTTCGCACCTCGCACTCCTTAACAAAATGTGGTAGTTGAGAGGAAAAAGCGAACTTTAGAAGAAATGGCTAGAACCATGCTTCGCGAAAATAATTTACCTGAATATTTTTTTGGCGGAAGCCACAAATACCGCTTGCTACATTATAAATCGAGTAATGATTAAGCCTATTTTAAAGAAAACACCATATGCAATTTTAAAATCTAAGAAGCCTAACATTAGTTATTTTCATCCATTTGGTTGCAAGTGTTTTGTTTTAAACAATGGTAAAGACAACTTAGGTAAATTTGATGCTAAAAGTGATGAAGTTATTTTCTTAGGATATTCTTTAAACTAACCTATCGTGTATTTAATAAGAGAAATTTAGTAGTAGAAGAGTCTATGCATGTTGTTTTCGATGATAACCTCCTTCTGAGGAAGGATTCTTGTGATGATGATGATGTAGGAATCACTTGAGCTGTTGATGAAGGACAAATATCAAAAGTGGATGGGATTCAAACCAAAGAAGAGGAACCACAAGATCCACCTCTTGAAGCCTTAAGGGATTTAGCTCTTAAGGAAAAGGAGGTCACCTACCCAAGGGAGTTAAACTATGTCAAGAGTGGTGAAATCTTGGGTGTCCATCCAAGGGGGTAATCACTCTCTCTTCCCTTAAATTAATGAACCATGTTGCATTTATTTCATGCATAGATCCTAAAAATATCAAAGAAGAATTAAAAGATTATTTTTGGATTTTGGCCATGCAAGAAGAACTCAATCAATTTGAGAGAAGTAAAGTATGAACATTAGTTGATAGGCCTAATAATCAATCTACTATAGGAACTAAATGGGTCTTTAGGAATAAACTAGATGAGAGTGGTAACATAGTGAGAAACAAGGCTAGGCTTGTTGCTCAAGGTTACACTCAAGAAGAGGGAATTGATTTTGATGAACATATGCACCCGGAGCTAGGGGCGAGCGTTCGATCGAGTCGAGTTAAAAATTTTCAAGTTATTCGAGTTGACGCGTCATATTTTACAACTCAAACTTTATTTGAAATTTTTCAAGTCGAGTCGAGTTTTCGAGTTCCTATAAAAATTTAATTGTAATTATTTATCATGTTATAGTAGGGTTTGGTTCCAATTTAAACTCCTTTCTCTAAACATATAAGATATGCACATATATATTTTTTCATGTGTGACAATATTTCTTCATATTTTAATATATCAATATGTAAATATTATAAAAAAAGAGGGACTCTTCTTGAACTTAAAAATAAATCCACTAATTACTAAAAATTTCAAGTTATTCTAGTTATTCGAATTTCCATTTTACAACTCAAACTTTATTTAAATTTTTTCGAGTTATTCGAGTTTATGAAATTTCGAGTCGATTCAAGACGAGTCGAGTATTTTTGTCTCGAGTCAAGTTATTCGTTTTTTCGAGTCGAGTCGAGTTTTTCTCACCTCTACCCGTAGCTAGAATGGAAGCTATTAGGATGCTTCTAGCATTTGCATATTACCATGATTCAAGCTTTTTAAATGGATGTAAAAAGTGCTTTTCTAAATGGTTTTATAAATGAAGAAGTGTATGTTGAACAACCACCAGGTTTTGAGGATCCTAAATTTCCAAATCATGTTTTTAAATTAACCAAAGCTCTTTATGGTTTAAAACAAGCTCCTAGAGCTTGGTATGAAAGGTTTTCAAACTTTTTGATTGAAAAAGGTTTTGAAAAAGGCAAGGTGGATACTGCACTTTTCATAAAAAGATATTGTAATGACATCTTAGTAGTACAAATTTATGTTGATGATATCATTTTTGGTTCTACTAATGAATGTTATTGCAAAGAATTTTTTAAGCTAATGCAATTTGAGTTCGAGATGAGCATGATGTAGGAGCTCTCATTCTTTTTGGGGCTCCAAATCAAACCAAGGAAGGATGGCACCTTCATCAATCAAGAAAAGTACGTGAATGAAATGCTCAAGAAGTTCAGCTTGGAGAATGTGAAGCCTCAAGCCACTCCTATGAGCTCTTCTATAAAGCTTGACAAAGATGAAGGAGGTAAGTATGTCAATCCTAAGCTTTCTAGATCTATGATAGGTTCTTTGCTTTACCTTACCGCAAGTAGACCGGATATTATGTTTAGTGTTTGCTTGTGTGCTAGGTTCCAAGCTAGTCCTAGAGAATCACACTTAGTAGCCATTAAGAGAATTTTTAGATACCTTAGAGACACACCTAACTTAGGTCTTTTGTATCCTAAGGATTATTCTTTTAGCCTTCATGCTTATTCAGATGCAGATTATGGGGGATGCAAGATAGATAGGAAAAATAACTCCGGAACATGTTAATTCTTAGGTAGTATGATGGTATCTTGGTTCTCTAAGAAACAAAATTGTGTATCCCTATCTACCACCGAAGCAGAGTACATATCCTTAGGGAGTTGTTGTGCTCAAGTCCTTTGGATGAAGCAACAACTCTTAGATTATGGGGTTCAAGTAGATGCAATACCCCTTAGGTGTGACAACACTAGTGCCATTTGTCTCAAAGAATCTCATCCAACACTCTAGAACCAAACATATAGAAATTAGACATCATTTAATTAGAGACCATGTTTTGAAAAATGATGTTGTTCTAGAATATGTTGATACCTTGAACCAATTAGCGGATATATTTACCAAACATTTAGATAAAGAGTGTTTTTAGACCCTTAGGAGAGAGTTAGGTTTAACTAGCCTTTCTTGACCCTTTTTGGTCCCAAATGGTCAAAAATTTTGCTTGAAATTGGTTGATATTCATGCTTATGTTAATTTGCATCATTTTTCTTCTATGCATGTTGCTAGGGGGAATATGCATTAATTTTAGTCATTAAATCTTTGCTCATATGTCATTCACGTGTATTTAGTGACGTTTAAAGTTGAATTTTTAGACTTGAAACTGTCCAAAATGCACTTTCTGGTAAAGGCGTATCGATACAGCTACAAGTGTATCGATAGGGGTTCGTTAATGGGAAGTGATACAGGTCAAACTGTATCGATACAGTCACGCGTATCGATACAATATTAAAAATTAATTTAAAATTAAGGCAAAGCGTATCAATACGCTCTACTACAACCATACCGATATGGTATCGGCGGGAAGATTAAATTGGGCATTTTAATGAGAAATCACTATTCATTAAAACTCCCCTGTTTACCCTAAACAAACCCTAGCCGCAAATAACTATAAAAACCCCTTCAATCACTCAAAATTTTCACATCAAACTTCAAATTAATTGAGGATTTTTCATCAACACATCAAAACAAAGCTTTGCTAGTAATCTTGTGCATTCTCATCACCCCATTCATCCATTCTCATAACTCGAGGTATAAACTTTTTTCCTTTTTTCTTTTTAATTTTCATTTAATTTTATTAGTTTTTTTCAATTAATTTTTGTATAAAACATATGCATATAGTATGGGTTTTCAAGTTTTTACAAAAACTTTTCAAAATCTGAAATTTTTTCATTCGAATATAATTTTATACCGTATATTTTTATAAACTGTTTTTCAAAATTTCTTTTCACCAAAATTTTCTTTTATACTTGTATATATTTTTAACCTTGAATTACTGGAATTTATCGTTGGATTGAATGAGATGTTAATTGCATACATATTCGATTTGTTTTGATGTCGTTTTCAGGATTATGGCACAGAAAAAGAGAGCGAAACAATTTTTAGCCTCTACATCTTCTGATCCTATCAAGATGATGAGGGTAATCCTAAACCAAACTTCCCTTTCATAATCCAAAATAGTTTTCTTAACCCTTCAGACTTTTCATGTTATAAACTATTCTAAAGATTTATTTAACATCGTATTTAAATACAATATAGGCACGTGCACTCATTCATCAAAATAACCAATGTTAAGTAAGCAATTTAACATATTTTATTCTCTCTTACAAAGGTACTTAATTATCACTGAATTCATTTTTACTCATCATGCAAGCCAGTTCATTATTATTAACCCATAAACTTTCTTGGATTCTTTTAACATAGCCCATTCATACATAATTTACTCATCTAAGACTATGTATATTTTTCAAAACATTTAAATCTTAATTTGATTTCCAAAATTGTCTTCATTATTGCAAAATAGTCCACTAATTCATATAACAAAACAAAACATTCCCTATCTTTTTTATAAATCAGAACAATTTCGAAACAATCTTTATATGACCAGATTAGTCCTTTAATTCAATCATTTTATTGTAGCAGCCCTTATTTAATACTTAGCAACAATATGACTATATTACACTCAAACACAACTACATAATTCAATAGTGATTTACTCGAGAGCTCAATCTATCTGACCACTTTAAGTCTTAAATTAGCAACTTAGAAATTCAAGCTATTATACAAAATCACAAAAACATAACAATTGACATGTGAGACTTAAAAGTTCGCGGTCAAGCAATCTTTATACCCTAATTTTGTTGTAAAACACCTAGTATGGTGTTTTAATCATGTATACTATTCGAATTATCATTGACTCCATTATAACTACAATATCAGAATGTGGACTACCATTTTTCCTATTTTAAAAGTGATCATTTAAGCTCATTTGACATAACACAAAGAGTATACAAGAAACCTAAAACAAAAGTTAACCATAATAAGTTAAGTCACTCGAAACAAGCATGATCCAATTGTAACACCCCATGCCCGGTTTAGGAGCAAGAGGCGTTACCGGAACATAACACATATAATGTATCATTTAATCATGTAAACATGTAATCAGAACATCAAAACATATAAAGATTAATCAGACAATCATAGTGCACAACATATGACTTATTAACAATCTATAACAATTCGGTGAGCCATAAAAAACTTTCAATACATCCTAACAAGACATATACAGATGTTTACACATCACCCATGTTCTAACATAACAACCAAACATGGCATAAACTCATGTTACCTTAAACATATCAACCAAACAAAAAAAACAAGTATACACATCTTTAAACATTCTCAATCAACCAAAAACATATATACTTCATGATCAATCAACCTAACAACTTAAGGGTTTATTCGAACTACCCAAAATAACCAAAGAATTCGAATGCATCTTAGCCAATTCATGTGATTTTCATTCAAATCAATCAACTAGATACAATCACCATCCTAAACATATATATATACATAACATTCAAATAATGTGGATCAAGAAACATTATCCAATCATCCTTTTTCATTCATTCGAATTAAACAAGAGCCACAAAGCTTTCTAAATGCAATTTCACCTAACCAATCTAACATAATAACCAGTACATCAATCCAAAATATATTCAAGATTAAAATCAGCTAATCGAACATTAGGCATAACATATATGTATAAACTTCTTAAAACATAGCCTTTAACATAACAACCATAGTCATATTAACCCATTACAAAACATTATCCATTAAGCTTATACAAACCAACTATCAAATACATGTTTTCAAAATGCATGTGACACGTTATCATATAACTATGCCACCTCCTAGGAGTTCAAGAAACAAAATTACATATTATACTTGCTTGCTTAGCTTGTATTGCTCCCGGATCAAGATCAGTTAGCTTTCAGAGATTCAAAACCTGTTTATTTTGGAAGAAGGAAACAAGAGATGATAAGTACATATAATGTACTTAGTGAGGTGATTCTCAGAACTAACCATTTTATTTTAAGGTTTTATTCCATCTTGTAAGGTTACCTAACTAGGCTGCAAGTTTACTTAGCTTGTTTACTTCATGCATAAGTAGGCCTAGCTAGTTTACTTGCCATACAAGTAACATCAAATACATTTGAAAATAGTCATGCTTTACATTCAAACAACCAATCTAATGTAACACTCAATCAGACACACCAAACAAGTCATAAACGGTTACATTTAATCATAACAATCAAGCATTTCACTCTTAAATTTTCCATACCATTCGAATAAAAGCAATCACCAATGTGCACTCATTCAATTCATTTTACCTTGTAAATACATGTAGCCTGTCATGTTAAACACAGTCAAATTCATATTAACCATTATGGATCATTATCCATATCACATATCAAAACATAACATACGATATATCACTTATAACATTTACATTTCATGTAAGTCTTATTCAAGTTCTTATTGTTTTGCCTTGGTTGAGTAATAGACTAGGTAATCAAGTCAAACATGCAACATATCACTTTGAATACCCAAGGTATCAAGGTGTCTCAACACCACATATCATGTTACAGAGGATGCATAACATCAATGGTGATTTACCACCATTCATATAACAAGGTGACTAACCACCTTCAAGCATCTAGGTGACTAACCACCAACCTGATCATATAAATGAGCTCAATGACTCTAAGGCATGCCCTTCTACCTAAGAACTACTAATCAGTCAAGGTCTTATATGATCTTTTAAGTTTCCAATCATAGAAAACAAGTTGTTTACAAACAACAAGCAAGGTCTTTTGATCATTTCATGCTAATATACCATTTTATGCTATCTCATGTAATTATTCTTTTAAAATTTTCAGCAACGATGTAGCATACATTTCATTCAATTCATGCTTAAAAACACTAGCATAGTAAACATACAATTATCCATTTCAACAGCCACAATCATGCTTACAACATTTACGAATCTATTTAAAACATACACAAACTAAAATCTTATTCTAGCATCTAACATTAGCATCTCAATTCATTTCCTTTATACCTCCTTCCAATCCATTTTAAACTACCAAATATATCTTAGGTTTATTTCATGCATTATGTGATCTCAACAACAATTAAACAAAATGGTTAAGAGATTAATCTTAACCCTAAAGTAATCACACTCACTATACTCATATGCTTATTTTGCTTCCTTGATTAGCAAGCCTTTCCCTTTGCTCCTTGCTTGATCAAGCCTAGAATCCTCCAAGAAATCTTCAGCTTCTTGGTCTTAAACAATCCAAAAAACACAATGGTTATCCATTAAAAGTCAATCCAAGTCATATTCAATTACATTTACAAACATATACACAATACAATATGAAACTGCCCATATTCTAGCAGTTTTGACCTCCTTGCACTAATTTGTCTATAACTTTTTACTCATAACTAAAAATTAGGAGTTCTTTAAGACCATGTATAGCACATATTTTTATCATTTCCCTATCAATACATTTTATTGTTTGAAATCAGAGAATTTATAGTGACCTAAACTGTTTCCAGAATTTATCTTACAACTTTAGAGGCCAATTCACCTATGATGCAAAGCTCATTTAATTCTGAGTTTTTAACCACTATTAAACACATCTAAATACATTATTACCATGTTTCAATTTTATCAAAACATGGCATTATGAACTTCATATTAGCAAATTTGCCAGATGTGTCCAGATTCACTATCTAAGCATTGTATTGGCCTTAAACATATATTTCAAGTCATTTAACACCATTATCATGTTACTAATAAAACATTATTAGGTTCCCATGTTTCTTAAAAAATTTAACAAATTTTATAGACCTCGAATTCGTCCCTAAACATTTCAAAAATTGTGATTAACCCAGGCAGTCTTCAGTTTCATTGCAAAACAAAACACGTTAACATTTTTAGCCAAGTGAGACCTCTATCTTATGTAAAATTTTATGTTCTAAAACTTTTTCCTGCATCAATTTTCCTAATTCGAACCCTAACTTGGTCAAAATTCCATTTTAATCCAGGTGATCATTTTATTACGAATCTGGGCAGATTTAACATTTAAGTCACATTCAAGCATTCTTTTCCAGATTTTGTTCAACATCAATGTAAACCCAGCAACCTAACAACATAATGAGTCATTTAACAAGATTTTCCAGCAACAAACACATCAAAAATTCAACAAAATAGACCCTAAAATTCAAATATACAATTGGGTAATCACAAAACAACTTACTTGAATTCTAAATGAACATGCATGCAATCCAAATGGAAGAAAGATGATAGCATTTGGGAGATTGTTTCCCCTTGTAGCTGTGTGTCTCAAGAGACAAAAGGGAAGGGACATATGGTTCATTTGAAACCATGTATTAAGACACCTCAATTCCCACTATCTAACGTATATAATATAATAATGTATTCAGCCCTTAAATATATAAATATATATATATATATATATATATATTAATCTAATGTAATAGAAATTCTATGTATTTCATATGTATAAATACTTGTATAATTCGTATATACATTTACTTATAGGTAACCGGTCTTGTATGCATTTTATGTATACATTTCTTTTATTTTATTCTTACTATTATCATACATTTATTCTTTTAATCTTATAGCTTCATTAGAATAATTATAATGTGTATACTTATTCGATTCTAATTTTAGGATTTCTTCTAAGGTATTTTCAGGGTGTTACAACTCCTCCCCCTTAAAAGAAATTCATCCTCGAATTTACCTGAATTGAACAGATGAGGATATTGCTTCTTCGTCGTGTCTTCAAGTTCCCATGTCGCTTCTTCGACTTTATGATTCCTCTAAAGAACTTTGACGAGAGGGACGTTCTTATTGCGAAGTCTTTTGACTTCTCGATCAAGAATTCGAACAGGTTCTTCTTCGTATGAAAGATCAGGATTGAGCTCAACTTCTTCGGGCTCAAGAATGTGATTTGGATCAGATCGGTATCATTGGAGCATAGACACATGGAAGACGTTATGAATCTTATCGAACTCGGGAGATAGAGCGAGTCGATAAGCTACGTGAGCGATTCTTTCAACAACCTCAAAAGGTCCAATGAATCAAGGACTTAGCTTTCCTCATTTTCTGAAGCGGAAAACTTTCTTCCATGGAGACACCTTAATGAATGCCTTGTCACCGATTTCATGCTGGATGTCTCTACGCTTCAGATCAGTGTATGACTTCTGTCTATCAAAGGCTTGCTTTAATCGGAAATGGATAATCTGAACTTGCTCTTCGGTTTCCCGATGCAATTTTGGTCCTAATACCTTATTATCACCGAGTTCAGACTAACATAAGGGAGTTCTACATTTTCGGTCGTACAACGCTTCATAGGGAGCCATCTAAATAGATGATTGGTAGCTGTTGTTGTAGGCGAATTCAACCAGAGGCAACGATTTCTCCCAATTCTTTCTGAAGTCAATAATACAAGCTCTAAGCATGTCTTCGAGAACTTGAATTACCCGCTCAGATTGACCATCGCATTGCGGATGGAAAGCTGTGCTAAGATTTAGTTTAGTTTCGAGAGCTTTATATAGAGTCTTCCAAAATCGAGCTATGAACTGGGGATCTCGATCAGAGACTATTGAGATTGGAACTCCATGTAAACGAATGATTTCTCGGATATACAACTCAGTTAGTACTTCAAGACTAAGATTCGTTCGTACCAGAATGAAGTTAGTAGATTTAGTGAATCAATCAACGATTACCAAGATAGCATCGTTGTTTCTTAGTGTGCAAGGAAAACCGGTAACAAAGTCCATTGTTATTCGTTCCCATTTCCATTTCAGAAATTCAAGAGGTTGGAGCAATCCTGTAGGAACACGATGCATGGCTTTGATTCGTTGACAATTCAAACACTTAGAAACGAAGTCGTTGATAGCAGTTTTCATTCCTTGCCACCAATACAAGGGCTTGAGATCCTTGTACATCTTAACCGATCCAAGATGGATCGAAAAAGAACTTTGATGGTCTTCTTATAGAATTTCATCTTGTAATGCCTTATCATTAGGAACACAGATTCGATCTTTGAAGTATAGAAGACTATTCGATTTAACGAAAAAATCAAGATTAGACTCAAGCTTAGAAATGATTTTCTGAAGTTTCGGATCAACTTGTTGGAGTTCTTTGATCCTGGTGATCAGAGTAGATTGAATTTGAAGTTCATTCAGATAATTTCGAGCCTTGTACAGTCGGAAATGATCATTGATAGTGAAAGAAGCTACAAACAAACAAATCGAGGACGTTACTTAGGATACAAGATATCATTTGAAGGCCTTCTTGCTAGAAAAGGAAGTGTCCGAATTCTTCCTTGATAATAAAGAAAGAATTCGAATAGTTTGTATGGATTCTAAATTGAACATTTTCAGATTTTTGAAAATTTCGAGTGACTTACCGAGGTTCCGTTTTCGACTCAGAGCGTCGGTGACTACGTTGGCTTTTTCAGGATGATAATCGATGGTCAGGTCATAATCTTTGAGTAATTCCAACCATCTTCTTTGTCTCAGATTCAAGTCTTTTTTAGTGAGTAAATATTGCAGGCTCTTGTGATCGGTGAACAACTTGCATCTTTCACCGTACAAGTAGTGTCGCCAGATTTTGAGCGCGAACACAATAGCCGTAAGCTCGAGATCGTGTGTAGGATAGTTCAATTCGTGTGACTTTAATTGTCGAGAGGTGTATGCGATCACTTTGCCTTTCTTGCATCAAAACACACCCGAGACCCGAGTGTGATGCATCGCTATATACAACGAATTCTTTTACCGGTTATGGTTGAATAAGGACCGGGGCATGTGTCAGAACTTGTTTGAGTTGGTCGAAGCTTTGTTGCTGCTTTTCTGACCCCTCGAAGGTTTCATTCTTTCGGAGGAGTTTGGTTAGTGGCGTTGCAATCACCGAGAACCCTTTCAGAAATCTTCGGTAATACCCGACTAAACCGAGAAAACTTCGAACTTCGCTCACATTTCTTGGAGGTTTCCAATCAAGAATAGCTTGAATTTTCTTCGAGTCCACTTTAATTCCATCGACAAAAATGACGTGTTCGAGGAATGAAACTTCGGATAACCAAAATTCACACTTAGTGAATTTGGCGTACAGTTGGTGATCTCGAAGCATCTGAAGCACAATCCGAAGATGATTAGTATGTTCTTCCTTGTTTTGGGAGTAAACAAGGATGACGTCTATGAATACGACAACGAACTTGTCAAGATAGAGCTTGAACACTCGATTCATCAAATCCATGAATGCAGAAGAAGCATTCGTTAAACCGAATGGCATCACCAGAAATTTATAAAGGTCGTATCGAGTTCTGAAAGCAGTTTTGGGCACATCTTCTTCTTTTACCCTCATTTGATAGTAACCAGATTAGAGATCGATCTTGGAGAAGACATCTGCATTCTTGAGTTGATCGAACAGATCTTCGATTCTAGGTAGAGGATATTTGTTCTTGATAGTCACCTTGTTCAATTGCCGATAATCGATACACAGTCGCATCATATCGTCTTTCTTTTTCATAAATAGATTAGGAGCACCCCAAGGAGAAATACTAGGTCGTATGAATCCCTTATCCTCGAGTTCTTGAATTTGCTTATTTAGTTCTTTAAGTTCAACAGGTGCCATTCGATAAGGCTTAATGGAAACATGATTAGTTCCGGGTTGAACTTCGATCTTGAATTCGACTTCCCGAGTTGGAGGTAGACCAGGGAGTTCCTCGGGGAAAACATAAAGAAATTCAGATACAACAGGCATGTTAGGTAAACCAAAATCTACTTCATCTTGCAAGATCATGGAAGCAAATATAGAAGTCAGTTTTTGATCAATTAGTAGGATCGATTCTTTTCCTAACCCTCGTAGGTATAATCTTCGGTTTTGACAATCTAACCAGGCTTCGTGTTTTCCCAACCAATCTAATCCTAATACTAAATTGAAATCACATTTGGGTAAAACATAAAGATTACAAGAGAATGGTACATTTCAGATTGTTATTTGACAGTCTTTACAGATCAGATTTATAGGCATGTTACCCCTATTGGGTTTGAAACTATAAGGCTTGTTCTAACTATTTCAAGTTTCAAGATTCAAATTTAGCTCATTTAACAAATAGGAACAGATAAAAGAATGAGTTGATCCCGAATCAATTAAAGCGTAAACAGGCTTAAGGTTAAGTTCAACCGTACCCGCAATGACGTCGGGAGATTCTTCTTCTTCTTTGCCACGAATGTGGTACACACGTGCTAGAGCTCAAGATTCTTGATAAGTAGTAGCTTTTGAATGGGCAACCTTGGCTTTCCCCTGATTACTCGACTGAGTTTGTCTCGAGTTCTTGTTTCGGCCAGGTGGCACTGAGTTCATATTAGAGTGTCGAGTAGAAGATTGATCATTTCTTTTCGGGCAGTCTCAGATATAGTGGTCATCACCACCACAAGAAAAATAGAGGTTAGATTGGATTCAACACTGGCCGAAGTGTTGCTTCTGACAGAACTTGCAAGTAGGAGCTTTCTTCGCATTTCCCGTGTTGTTGACAAAGACAACCAGGATAGGCATCTTACTCGAGTGTTGAGATTGGAAATTACTTCGAGCAACATGAGTATAATTGGAGGAGGCTTTCTTCTGATGTTTAGGTTTCTTCAACCATCGTGACTTATCATCACTCTTTGGTTTATTATCAGTCCGATAATCGCTCTTCCGTTTTTCCGCGGTTCTCATTTTGGATTCGGTGGCAATAGCTCGATTCACAAGAGTTTGGAAGTCCGTAATATCGAGGGCGGTAAACATCGGACTTAATTCATCGCTCAGACCATCAACGGACATTTTGCACTTGCCTTTCTCGGTTTTGATGTATTCTGAGTCATATATGCAGTATTTGCAGAAATTCGCGGTGCATTGTTCAATCGGTCGATTGGCCTGCTTCAGATATAAGAACTTCTTTCAAAGATCAGCCATATATTGTTCGCTGATGTACTTTTTCTTGAACTCCTCGATAAAGAATTTCCACGTGACTAACTCGACAGGAGCGGTTAGGATCGTGGTTTCCCACCAGCTAAGAGCTTCGTCGGCTAATAGCGCGACTGCACACTCAAGTTTATGCTCGTCCGAGCACTGAAGTTGTTTAGTCAAGATTTGAGTCGTTCTTTCGAGCCAATGCTCATCTTCTTCCGTCTTCTCCTCATTTACGTCGTTAAATATGAAAGCTCGATGTTGTGCGAGCTTATCAATCAGGGCTCGTTGCGGGGCAGCAACAATCGGGGATGGTTGTTCTCGTCTTATGTTCAATACTAATTGATCGAACATCTCCTTCACACTAAGAAGACACTCCCGTTGAGCTCACTGAAGTGTCGGATTTTTAGGTTGTTGTGGAAATGGTTCTCGAGGTTGCTCTCGAGGTTGTTCGGGTTGAACGGGAGGTTGCATTCCAACACTATCCCAATTGTTATTCGATGATTTGTTTGGACTTTCATCATCCCAAGCTAGATTAGTCGTAGACATTTCTATTAAGAGTTAGCAAAAACACAAGTTGTTCGATATAAGACTCCTAGGTGGCATAGTTTAACCTATATGATGTATGCAGACTCGTACGAACTTTAGGACCTATAACCTAAGGCTCTGATGCCAATTTATGTAACACCCCACGCCCGGTTTAGGAGCGAGAGGCGTTACAAGAACAAAACACATATAATGTATCATTTAATCATGTAAACATGTAATCAGAACATCAAAACATATAACGATTAATCAGACAATCAGAGTGCACAAAGTATGACTTATTAACAATCCATAACAATTAAGACAATTCGGTGAGCCATCAAAAACTTTCAATACATCCTAACAAGACATATACACATGTTTACATATCACACATGTTCTAACATAACAACCAAACATGGCATAAACTCATGTTACCTTAAACATATCAACCAAAAAAAAAGTATACACATCTTTAATCATTCTCAATCAACCAAAAACATATATACTTCATGATCAATCAACCTAACAACTTAAGGGTTTATTCGAACTACCCAAAATAACCAAAGTATTCGAATGCTTCTTAGCCAATTCATGTGATTTTCATTCAAATCAATCAACTAGATACAATTACCATCCTAAACATATATATACATAACATTCGAATCAATAGGGATCAAGAAACATTATCCAATCATCCTTTTTCATTCATTCGAATTAAACAAGAACCACAAAGCTTTCTAAATGCAATTTCACCTAACCAATCTAACATAATAACCAGTACATCAATCCAAAATATATTCAAGATTCAAATCAGCTAATCGAACATTAGGCATAACATATATTTATAAACATCTCAAATCATAGTCTTTAACATAACAACCATAGTCATATTAACCATTACAAAACATTATCCATTAAGCTTATACAAACCAACTATCAAATACATGTTCTCAAAATGCATGTGACACATTATCATATAACTATGCCACCTCCTAGGAGTTCAAGAAACAAAATTACATATCATACTTGCTTTCTTAGCTTGTATTGCTCCCGGATCAAGATCAATTAGCTTTCAGAGATTCAAAACCTGTTTATTTTGGAAGAAGGAAACAAGATATGATAAATACATATAATGTACTTAGTGAGGTGATTCTTAGAAACTAATTGCAACAACCAATCTAATGTAACATTCAATAAGACACACCAAACAAGTCATAAACAATTACATTTAATCATAACAATCAAGCATTTCACTCTTAAATTTTCCAAACCATTCGAATAAAAGAAATCACCATTGTGCACTCATTCAATTCATTTTACCTTGTAAATACATGTAACCTGACATTTTAAACACAGTCAGATTCAAATTAACCATTATGGATCATTATCCATATAACATATCAAAACATAACATACGATATATCACTTTGAATACCCAAGGTATCAAGGTGTCTAAACATTACATATCATGTAACAGAGGATGCATAACATCAATGGTGATTTACCACCATTCATATAACAAGGTGACTAACCACCTTCAGGCATCTAGGTGAGTAACCACCAACCTGATCATGTAAATGAGCTCAATGACTCTAAGGCATGCCCTTCTACCTAAGAACTTCTAATCAGCCAAGGTCTTATATGATCTTTTAAGTATTCAATCATAGAAAACAAATTGTTTGCAAACAACAAGCAAGGTCTTTTGATCATTTCATGCTAATATATCATTTTATGCTATCTCATGTAATTATTCTTTTAAATTTTTTAGCAACCATGTAGCATACATTTCATTCAATTCATGCTTAAAAACACTAGCATAGTAAACATACTATTATCCATTTCAACAGCCACAATCATGCTTACAACATTTACTAATCTATTTAAAACATACACATACTAAAATCTTATTCTAGCTTCTAACATTAGCATCTCAATCCATTTCCTTTATACCTCCTTCCAATCCATTTTAAATTACCAAATATAGCTTAGGTTTATTTCATGCTTTATGTGATCTCAACAACAATTAAAAAAAATGGTTAAGACATTAATCTTAACCCTAAAGCAATCACATTCACTATACTCCTATGCTTATTTTGCTTCCTTGATTAACAAGCCTTTCACTTTGCTCCTTGCTTGATAAAGCCTATAATCCTCCAAGAAATCTTCAGCTTCTTGGTCTTAAACAATTCAAAAACAAAATAAATATCCATTAGAAGTCAATCCAAGTCATTTCAATTACATTTACAAACATATACACAATACAATATGAAATTGCCCCTATTTTGGCAGTTTTGACCTCCTTGCGCTAATTTGTCCATAACTTTTTACTCATAACTCCAAATTGGGAGTTCTTTCCCATTCTAGAAAGCTTATTCACATAGATTTAAGACCATGTATAACACATATTTTTATCATTTCTCTATCAATACAGTTTATTGTTTGAAAACAGGTCATTTACAGTGACCTAAACTGTTTCAAGATTTTATCTTACAATTTTAGAGGCCAATTCACCTATGATGCAAAGCTCATTTAATTCTGACTTTTTAACCACTATTAAACACATCTAAGTACATTATTACCATGTTCCAATTTTATCAAAAATAGGGCATTATGAACTTCATATTAGCAAATTTTCCAGATGTGTCCAGATTCACTGACTAAGCATTGTATTGGCCTTAAACATATATTTCAAGTCATTTAACACCATTATCATGTTACTAATAAAAAATTATTAGGTTCCCTTGTTTCTTAAATATTTTACCAAATTTTATAGACCTCAAATTCGTCCCTAAACATTTCCAAAATTGTGATTAACCTAGGCAGTCTCCAATTTCATTTCAAAACATAACATGTTACTTCTAACATAATTTTCCAGATTTTCCAGTAACATTTTTAGGCAACTGAGACATCTATCTTATGTAAAATTTCATGTTCTACAACTTTCTCTTACAACAATTTTATTACGAATATGGGCAGATTTAACATTTATGCCACATTTAAGCATTCTTTTCCGGATTTTGTTCAACATCAATGTAAACCCAGCAACCTAACAACATAATGAGCCATCTAACAAGATTTTTCAGCAACAAACACATCAAAAATTCAGCAATATAAACCCTAGAATTCAAATATACAATTGGATAATCACAAGACAACTTACTGGAATTCTAGATGAACATGCATGCAAACCAAATGAATTTCCATCCTTGATTAAAGCTTCAAACTCTCTCTATCTTTTACTATGTGGTTTCGGTTGTGTGAGAAAATGGAAGAAAGATGATAGCATTTGGGAGATTGTTTCCCCTTGTAGCCGTGTGTCTCAAAAGACAAAAGGGAATGGACACATGGTTCATTTGAAACCATGTATTAAGACACCTCAATTCCCACTATCTAATGTATATAATATAATAATGTATTCAACCCTTAAATATATATATATATTAATCTAATGTAATAGAAATTACATGTATTTTATATGTATAAATACTTGTATAATTCATATATACATTTACTTGTAGGTAACCGGTCTTGTATGCATTTTATGTATACATTTCTTTTATTTAATTCTTACTATTATCATACACTTATTCTTTTAATCTTATAACTTCATTAGAATAATTCTAATGTGTGTACTTATTCGATTCTAATTTTAGGATTTCTTCTAAGGTATTTTCAGGGTGTTACACCAATAGCCTTGGATACATGAATAATCAAACAAAGCATAGGCATTCTAGCAATCAAGAAAAACACATTATTATACGAGTTGTAACACCCCGGTTTAGGGCCCGGGAGTTATCAGTTTTGATCTAGGACTACTTTCGGGTTAAATTTAGATTAAAATGCTAATTTTTATAAAAATGCTATTATTTACAATAACCCCATTAATGAAATTTGAAAAGGGGGTTTTGGGATTTGAAGAGTTATCTTCATTGCAAAAAAAAAACCTAAAAGCTCAAACTTTCGCCCAAAAGCTCCCCACCATCTCTTCCTTACTCAAAGGCTTTTCCGTAGAAGATTTTCAAAGGTAATCATCACTTTTACCTTTGCTTTTATTTATTAAATCTTATCTTTTTGAAAACCTAACAAAATATTGATTTTTTCATTTTAGGTTCCAAAAGTTCTTGGTGGGATGTTTTTGAACTATTTTTGGTTGCTAAATAATGATAATAAGTAGCTTAAACTCATAAAACCCGAAACTAGTTGCAGTGGGCAAGTTTTGAAGGTGAAAAATGGTGTTTTTTGCTTAGTTTTGTGGTAAAATGAGGGCTGGAGATATACGGACCTAGGATGGGTGTTTTTAGATGTTAATTGGTGGATTTTAATGGTTAAAAATTTTGGGTAAAGTCAGTTGTGTTTGTGTAACCCCCTCGTCCCGGTCCGGACACTTGACCGGTCCGAGTGGGCCACACGGGGAAAACCGAAGCGAAACTTGTTAAGGTTCCTCCTCGGTTAACGACCCAGAAAATTTCTTTTAAACTTAATCCTCTCTAAATGCACATTTAATTCCTATGTGATCATAGCAACGGAACACAAACATTCGCAAAGCAATAACTCGAGCAACCTAAGCAAAACAGCCCATTCTTATGTGATTTAACAGGCCGTTTCGAAACACCCTCAAGGTGTATCGAAATGCCTTGACTTGGTCAACACTTCAAAGCCCACACGAGGATGCCGTTTCGGAACGAAGGTCAACCGTTCCGAAACACCCTCTCTGGTCAACTTCTCGTGGTCAACGAGAATTGACCATTTCGAAACACCATAGACCCGTTTCGGAACACCTTCATCTCGCCAATTTCTCAAAATTCCAGTAGCGAAAGTGTACCGAAACAGCCCCTATCCGTTTCGAAACACTCGGCCAAAAACAAAGGGACCGTATCGAAACAGGGTGACCCGTTTCGAAACGCCCCCTGTCTGCAGACTGGTTTTGGCTGGTTTAAGGCACAAGGGTGCCCCTAAACCCCACCAAACCTCCAACAACACACTAACAATTAATCCTAAGGCAAATCAACATACAAGCATGCTTGAACATCATTAAAACAAGGCTAAACACTAAGGCACAACATCACAAGCCATACATCAAGCATATCATAAAAGGTGATAACTTCAACATGTCCAACACTTAGGCAATATTAGGTACCAAAATACTAACATGGTTACAAGCAATGCATACATCCCAAAAGCCAATAACAAGCACAAACGTGGAGTCTAACATGCTCCTAAACAACAACCATAGCAACATGATCCAAAAACATCATAACACTATTACATGTCCCATTGCTTGACCATTACATCTTAATTTAAAAGTTCATACTTGGTAGCTAAACAAGCACCACAAGCACACTTGGAGGCCCCCTTCTTGCTCCTAGCAACCCACGAACTAAGGATCTGCATTGTCGAACAAAGAGAGAGCGTAAGCAATAAGCTTAGTGAGGGTAAGCTCTTTAAAAACAAACCTCGACAATGCAGGGTCCAAGCACGATCTTAGCCAAGGTAAAAGCACAATTACCAAGAATCCTCAAGAGCCACAAGTTAAAGATGCATGAACAATATTCAATTATATGCCATGCTCAACAAGCTCTATTTCACAACATATGTAAACACATATAAGTATCCAAGTAGATATCACACTCTACCACACATTGATACACATATCAATCAATATTGGCACCAAGGCCACGCGCGACTTTAGACTCATGTGTGCACACTAACATCCTAATGATCCATCTTTTGTACTCAAGCATACTAGTGCCAACATTTAACTCATTCCACATTATTCATTTCAATCAATTCCGTGCTTAGCACGTACTCACCATGATCACAATCATGAACCATTTCCATGCATGCCATAAGCATCACAAATCATGCCTCCTCTCACATGTATATCATACTATACATAAATCAATCAGATCACAAGTCATACGAGGCATAAGCATCCAAATACAAGTTCAACCAATGGCTCTAGATTAAGCTTAGGATTAGGCTACAACCCTAATCCTAACTCTAGGTGGGTCTACCAAGCCCGACCTAGTCCACATACTCGAACCAACCATTTAAAAACTACTTTAAACATTTAACCACTCACCTAAGCTTCCAAGCTCCAAGCCAAGCAAGCAATCACCCTCAAGTTTCCGGATTTCTTCCCGAAGCTTCTCCAACACAAGTTCTCGCTTCTAAACAACCTCAATCACAATTCAAATAACCTCAAATCAGCCCAACATCCAAAATACCAACCCGGAACACAATTCAATTACAATTCACAAAATTTCAAGCCATAAGCAAACCCCATAATTAGCAATCTCGGACAGCCCCAATACCTCTTCCAAAATGCATGTTTCCAACACCCATTGCACCCACAAATGATCCCAAATCAACCCCTAACCATAGTACTATCAATAGCCTATCAATTCCAGCCTAAAACAACCCCCAAAACTCACCCAAAACCCTCCAAAAACCCCATTTATACCCAAATTCGGGAATTGCTCAAAATCAAGCAAAATTCACATATGTTGTACCATTTGACTCCTATACTTCATAACTAACAATATTAAATCAAAATATTAGGTGTAGCAACACAAAGACATCATTTTTAATCAAATCCTTTGAAATCCCCATTTTCAAAACTTCAATGAAAATAAGAACAAATGGTACTTTTGAAGAGAGGGAGTTGAGGAGAAGTCAAAAACGATGTTACCTTTCAAAAATGAGTTTAAATGGAGGAGCTTTTTGATGGAATAGTGTTTGGGTAGAGAGCTCTCTCTTTTCACGTTGAAGAAGAGAGTGAATAGTGGAAGATGGTGAGAAATGAGTATTTTTAATTGTTTTGTTTAAATTTAAAGGCTAAAGACCACTTTGCCCTTAATGAATTGGACTATTCACAAAGAAGGAGATCCATGGCTATTTGGGTTCAAATCAAAATATGTTCAACACCATTTATTTTGAAATTAAAACCCGAACATTATTTTAACCATAAAACCGCACCCGAAATAATATTAAAATATTATTTTCACCTAACCCCTAAACCCGGGTGTTACAACTCTCCCACACTTAAGGAATTTCATCCCCGAAATTACCTGATAGAAACAAATACGGAAACTGCTCAACCATATCAGCTTTCCTCTCCCACGTGGCCTCTTCCACACCTCTATGTCTCCACAACACCTTGACCAACTCTATGTTCTTACCACGCAACACCTTGCTATCAGAAGCAAATATCTCAACAGGCTCTTCATTATAAGACAAATCCGGATTTAACTCTATCTCCTCAATGGGCATAACATGAGAAGGATCCAATCTATATCTCCTAAGCATAGACACATGAAATATATCATGGATCTTCTCTAACTCAGAAGGTAACCTCAAACGATAAGCTACAGGCCTAATCCGCTCAACTATCTCATACGGACCAATGAACCTCGGACTCAACTTGCCCTTCCGGCCGAATCTCATTACCTTCTTCCACGCAGATACTTTCAGAAACACTTTCTCACCCACGGAGTACTCAATCTCTTTCCTCTTCAAATCCGCATAAGACTTCTGACGATCGGAAGCTGCTTTCAAACGATTACAAATCAACTTCACCTTGTCGGTAGTCCCCTTAAGCAAATCTGGCATAGGTAACAATCTCTGACTTGTTTCAGCCCAACAAATCAGATTCCTACATCGTCTACCATACAAAGCCTCATAGGGAGCCATCTGAATACTAGACTGATAACTGTTGTTGTAAGCAAACTCAACTAATGGTAAGTGCTTCTCCCAAGAACCCTGGAAGTCAATCACACAACAACGAAGCATATCCTCTAGAATCTGTATCACTCGCTCTGACTGCCCATCGAACTGCGGATGATAAGACGAACTGAAATGCAAACGGCTACCCAGAGCACTATGCAAGTAACCCCAGAACCTCGAAGTAAACCTAGGATCTCTATCATAAACAATAGGCTTCGGAACTCCATTAAGTCTCAAAATCTCACGGACGTACAAGTTTGCCAACTTGTCTAAGGAATCCATAGTGTTTACTGCTAAGAAGTGAGCACACTTAGTGAACCTATCAACAATCACCCAAACCGAATTCTTCTTCGAAGGAGACAAAGGTAACCCCGACACAAAATCCATGGTGATTCTCTCCCATTTCCATTCCGGAATCTTCAAAGGTTGTAACAAACCTGAAGGAACCTGATGTTTTGCCTTCACTCTCTGACAAACCATACAACGGCTCACATGCTCGGCTACATCTTTCTTCAAACCAACCCAGAAGTAATCATTCTTCAAGTCACGGTACATCTTGGTACTACCCGGATGCATAGAAAAGGGACTCGAATGTGCTTCACTCAAAATCTGACGCCTCAACTCAACATCTTCTGGTACAACAATTCTATCTCTAAAGTACAACAAGCTCTCACCACTGAAACTATACTCGGTCGGTCTTCCTTCGGCTATGTCCTGAACATGAGGAACTAAAGTCACATCTTGCAACTGCTTCTCTCTAATCAACTGAATCAAAGAAGGCTTCACTTGCAACTCGGTGATCAACCCACCATCATCGGACACACTCAATCTAGCAAACATAGCTCTCAACTCAACGGCCACTTTTCTACTCAAAGCATCGGCTACCACGTTTTCCTTACCCGGATGGTACTCAATGGTCAAATCATAGTCTTTTAACAACTCAAGCCATCTTCTTTGTCTCAAGTTCAACTCTTTCTGTGTCATCAAGTACTTCAAGCTCTTGTGATCGGTGTAAACTATACACTTCTCACCATACAAATAATGACGCCAAATCTTCAATGCAAAAACAACTGCGGCTAACTCTATATCATGAGTATGATAGTTCTTCTCATGAATCTTCAACTGTCTTGAAACATAAGCAACAACTCTTCTTTCTTGCATCAAAACACATCCTAAACCTATGTAGGAAGCATCATTGTAAATCACAAATTCCTTACCTGAAACAGGTTGCACTAACACTGGAGCATTTGTTAAAGCTTCTTTCAATTTCTCAAAGGCCTTCTGTCTCGCATCTGACCATTCAAACTTAACTCCTTTTTGCAATAATTTAGTCAAAGGAGCAGCTACTCTAGAGAAACCATCAACAAATCTCCTATAGTAACCGGCTAATCTTAGGAAACTCCTAATCTCGGTCACATACTTAGGTTGTTTCCACTCAACAATAGCCTCGATCTTCGACGGGTCGACACGGATACCTTCAGCCGAAACAACATGGCCAAGAAATACAACCTCTCGAATCCAGAACTCACATTTACTAAGCTTCGCATACAACTGATTGCTCAACAATCTCTGCAAAACAAATCTCAAATGCTCATCATGCTCTTCTTCTGTCTTTGAGTACACAAGTATGTCAGCAATGAAAACAACTACAAAATGGTCTAGATAGTCTCTAAAAATTCTGTTCATCATGTCCATGAATGCTGCAGGTGCATTCGTGAGCCCGAACGGCATCACATGAAACTCATAGTGACCATATCTAGTCCTAAAAGCTGTCTTCGGAACATCACACTCTTTCACCTTCAACTGATAGTACCCGGATCTCAAATCTATCTTCGAGAACACTGAAGCACCTCTCAACTGATCAAACAAATCATCTATGCGAGGCAACGGATACTTGTTCTTCACGGTCAACTGATTCAACTGTCTGTAATCAATGCACATGCGCATACTACCATCTTTCTTTTTCACAAACAACACGGGAGCACCCCAAGGAGAACTACTAGGCCTAATGAAACCACGGTCTAATAATTCTTGCAACTGACTCTTCAATTCTTTCAACTCTTTCGGAGCCATGCGATACGGAGCTATCGAAACCGGATTAGACCCTGAAACAATCTCAATCACAAACTCAACATCTCTGTCAAGAGGTAAACCCGGCAACTCTTCAGGAAACACATCCGGAAAGTCACACACTGTTCTGATATCCTTCGGTCTAGCCTCACTCATATTCGGATTCATAACATAAGCTAAGTAAGCCCCACATCCGGAGTCCATCAACCTATGAGCCTCTAAAGCTGACACCACATTAGACAAGAACTTAATGTTCTCGCCTAGTACTACTACCTCGTAGTCATCAGAAAGTTTCAAGGAAATTCTTTTCGTCTCAAAATCCACACTAGCTCGGTGCTCAACTAACCAGTCCATACCCAAAATAATATCAAAACCATAGAAAGGAAGTTCCATCATATCAACAGAGAACACATGACCCTGAATCTTCAGTGGATATCTCTTATACATACGTCTAACCACAACTGTCTCCCCAAAAGAACTAGTCACATGCATACCTACATCTAAAATCTCAACAGGTATATCTAACTTATGTGCATGCTCACTCAAAATGTAGGAATGTGTATAACCCAAATCAACCAAAGAAAGCAAAGACATAGACTGTAACTCAAAATTACCTGCTATCACATCAGTGTCGTTCCCGGCCTCTCTCTGAGCATAAACTCTCGCTGGTCCTCCTGCCTCTGGCTGCACTGCCACAACATGAGCAAGATTCCTCTGAGCATCTACCCTAGGTGCATCAGCCCTAGGCTGGAAGTAGCCACGACCGCGCCCACGGCCTCTCTGAAAATCACTCGCTCTCGCAGGAGCCTGATCAATGTTTGGTGCCTGTGCCGCCTGATGTAGACAATCCCTCCTAAAGTGGTCCCTCGAACCACAGTTCCAACAAGCATGGAAGTTACCCCAACACTCACCAGTATGTTGTCTCCCACAACGTGTGCACTCGGGCAAACGCCCTCCTCCTCTATGGCCCTGATGGCCCCTACCATGATGGCCATCGCCACGTCTATGGTCAAACTGATGTCCGCCACCTCTATGCCTCTTGGCATCTCTAATGTCAAAGTGGTTATGCCTCTTACCAGAACTAGACCCACCAGATCGTTTGGCCGAACCCAAACTGTGCTCTAAATCCTTGGCCCTCGCGACCAATACATCAATGTCTGAGTAGTCAGAAGCTAACGTGTACCTCTTGACCTCTTCGTTCAACCCGTAGCGGAAACGGTTACAGCGTTCCACTTCAGTAGGAACCAACTCTGGAGCGTACTGACTCAAGCGAACAAAACGGATCTCATAATCAGTCACAGAAGCATCTCCCTGAGTAAGGGCCATAAACTCTCGCTTCTTCTCATCTAAGTACCTCGGTCCCAAGTACCTCTTTCTGAAAGCGGACTCAAAGAAATCCCAACCAATCTCTGCCTCTGGAACCCCAGTAGTAATGGTGACCCACCAGGTGTAGGCATCACCCTGAAGCAAGGAAATCACACAGCCCAGTCTACGCGCGCCCACACAACCCATCTGAGCTAAGATACGAACTGTCTTCTCTAACCATAACTCTGACCTCTCCGGAGTAGATCCTCTGAACTCTTCGGCCCCCAAGCTATGGAGCCTCTCCAAAGGTAGACTAGCATCGTCACACCTAGGCTGAGCTGCAGCCTGAGCTCCCGCAACTGCGGCCTGAAATGCTCCCGCTATAGCTTGCACTAGCGTAGTCATATCAATTCCAGCCGGACCTTGGCCACCTTGAGGTCCCTCTCCTTCAGCTCCATCCTCGCCTCCCGCTCCAGGCGGAGGAGGTGGTGGTGGTGGAGGTGGTGGAGGTGCTCCAACTCTAGCAGCCCCAGGCCCTTCTATATGAGCCTCCACACCAACTACCGGCTCAACAGGAGTCGCAACACGTGGTTCCTGACGAACCACTCTCGGCCTACCCCTCGGCATAGACATCACTCTCAAACGATAACTACAACCACAACAAACAAAATATACAAGATTGGGTTAGCAAGGCAAGGCTTCCAAGTGCTTAAGTACGTTTCCCTCACTTAAAATTCTTTTCTGATGTAATAGTAGCAATGGGACTCCCAAACAACATGCTTTTAAATAAAACAATCAACATACTTGTCACACAAGCAATCATACTTGCAAAACAAGCAAACACCATGTATATCAATTCCAAACTTGAACTTACCTCACTTACCTGCCCAAGGTCTCGGTAACCTTAGGCTCTGATACCAACAAGTGTAACCCCCTCGTCCCAGTCCGGACGCTTGACCGGTCCGAGTGGGCCACACGGGGAAAACCGAAGTGAAACCCATTAAGGTTCCTCCTCGGTTAACGACCCAGAAAATTTCTTTTAAACTTAATCCTCTCAAAATGCACATTTAATTCCTATGTGATCATAGCAACGGAAGACAAACATTCGCAAAGCAATAACTCGAGCAACCTAAGCAAAACAGCCCATTCTTATGATATTTAACAGGCCATTTCGAAACACCCTCAAGGTGTATCGAAACGCCTTGACCTGGTCAACACTTCCAAGCCCACACGAGGATGCCATTTCGGAACGGAGGTCAACCGTTCTGAAACACCCTCCCTGGTCAACTTCTCGTGGTCAACGAGAATTGACCGTTTCGAAACACCATAGACCCATTTCGAAACACCTTCATCTCGCCAATTTCTCAAATTTCCAGTAGCGAAAGTGTACCGAAACAGCCCCTATCCGTTTTGAAACGCTCGGCCAAAAACAAAGGGACCGTATCGAAACAAGGTAACCCGTTTCGAAACGTCCCCTGTCTGCAGACTGGTTTTGGCTGGTTTAAGGCACAAGGGTGCCCCTAAATCCCACCAAACCTCCAACAACACACTAACAATTAATCCTAAGGCAAATCAACATACAAGCATGCTTGAACATCATTAAAACAAGGCTAAACACTAAGGCACAACATCACAAGCCATACATCAACCATATCATAAAAGGTGATAACTTCAACATGTCCAACACTTAGGCAATTTTAGGTAGCAAAATACTAACATGGTTACAAGCAAGGCATACATCCCAAAAGCCAATAACAAGCACAAACGAGGAGTCTAACATGCTCCTAAATAACAACCATAGCAACATGATCCAAAAACATCATAACACTATTACATGTCCCATTGCTTGACCATTACATCTTAATTTAAAAGTTCATACTTGGTAGCTAAACAAGCACCACAAGCACACTTGGAGGCCCCCTTCTTGCTCCTAGCAACCCACGAACTAAGAATCTGCATTGTCGAACAAAGAGAGAGTGTAAGCAATAAGCTTAGTGAGGGTAAGCTCTTTAAAAACAAACCTCGACAATGCAGGGTCCAAGCACGATCTTAACCAAGGTAAAAGCATAATTACCAAGAATCCTCAAGAGCCACAAGTTAAAGATGCATGAACAATATTCAATTATATGCCATGCTCAACAAGCTCTATTTCACAACATATGTAAACACATATAAGTATCCAAGTAGATATCACATTCTACCACACATTGATACACATATCAATCAATATTGGCACCTAGCTATGACTCGAATACACGGATAAACACGTTGGAACTCACATCCAACAACCACTTTACCTCACGGTGGGATTACACTCATCACCGGTCTCCCAGAGGGGATTCCACTCATCCTCACGCCCCGTCGATGGGATTCCACTCATCATCGACTATATATAAATACAATTTCCGGGCGAACCCATACTCCTCCTTGGTGACTCAACGCCACCAAGGCCACGCTCGACTTTAGACTCATGTGTGCACACTAACATCCTAATGATCGATCATTTGTACTCAAGCATACTAGTGGCAACATTTAACTCATTCCACATTATTCATTTCAATCAATTCCGTGCTTAGCACGTACTCACCATGATCACAATCATGAACCATTTCCATGCATGACATAAGCATCACAAATCATGTCTCCTCTCATACGTATATCACACTATACATAAATCAATCATATCACAAGTCATACGAGGCATAAGCATCCAAATACAAGTTCAACCAATGGCTCTAGATTAAGCTTAGGATTAGGCTACCACCCTAGTCCTAACTCTAGGTGGGTCTACCAAGCCCGACCTAGTCCACATACTCGAACCAACCATTTAAAAACTACTTTAAACATTTAACCACTCACCTAAGCTTCCAAGCTCCAAGCTAAGCAAGCAATCACCCTCAAGTTTCCGGATTTCTTCCCGAAGCTTCTCCAACACAAGTTCCAGCTTCTTAACAACCTCAATCACAATTCAAATAACCTCAAATCAGCCCAACATCCAAAATACCAACCCGGAATACAATTCAATTACAATTCACACAATTTCAAGCCATAAGCAAACCCCATAATTAGCAATCTCGGACAGCCCCAATACCTCTTCCAAAATCCATGTTTCCAACACCCATTGCACCCACAAATGATCCCAAATCAACCCCTAACCATAGTACTATCAATAACCTATCAATTCCAACCTAAAACAACCCCCAAAACTCACCCAAAACACTCCAAAAACCTCATTTATACCCAAATTCGGGAATTGCTCAAAATCAAGCAAAATTCACATATGTTGTACCATTTGACTCCTATACTTCCTAACTAACAATATTAAATCAAAATATTAGGTTTAGCAACACAAAGACATCATTTTTAATCAAATCCTTTGAAATCCCCATTTTCAAAACTTCAATGAAAATAAGAACAAATGGTACTTTTGAAGAGAGGGAGTTGAGGAGAAGTCAAAAACGATGTTACCTTTCAAAAATGAGTTGAAATGGAGGAGCTTTTTGATGGAATAGTATTTGGGTAGAGAGCTCTCTCTTTTCACGTTGAAGAAGAGAGTGAATAGTGGAAGATGGTGAGAAATGGGTATTTTTAATTGTTTTGTTTAAATTTAAAGGCTAAAGACCACTTTGCCCTTAGTGAATTGGACTATTCACAAAGAAGGAGATCCATGGCTATTTGGGTTCAAATCAAAATATGTTCAACGCCATTTATTATGAAATTAAAACCCGAACATTATTTTAACCATAAAACCGAACCCGAAATAATATTAAAATATTATTTTCACCTAACCCCTAAACCCGGGTGTTGCAATTTGGATGATGTTTTGGCAACGTTTCGGTTGATTTCAGCTTTGTTTTTATTGAGTAAATGTGTCAATTAATGGACTGTTGCTTTTTAGTGAATTTATGGAAGAGTAGGGGAGTAATACTTTGTTTTTGGTTGATTAGAAACATGGGAAACGATTTTGGGTCCTTATGACGCGAGGCCAGGTAGTTCGGAGGCTTGAATCAATGATTCGGCTATCGTTTGGGCTCTATCGGTGAGTTGAAATTGTTTTGAAGCTTTAAAACGATTCAAAGAGGTTTTCTTGGGGGTTTGGGTGGAGCCTTAAGGGCTAACCTAAACCCAAGTGTAAGTTTGTCTAATTTGCCTTGTTTCATTAGTTGTTGGTGTGTGCGGATATTCATGTTGTTGTGTGAAATGTGGATTGCTTTTACTCCTCGTTTTCATGTTGTTGTGTAGTCGTAGTTGATGTCAAGCCTCACGTGATGGTTAGTCGTTGTGTACGGTGATGTGTAGTCCCACCGGTAGTGACTAGTAGATGAGTATGATGATGTGTAGTCCCATCGGAAAAATGCTAGTTGTTATGAACAGTGATGTGTAGTCCCACTGGGGATGGTTGTACTTGTGCAAACCATGTTTCGTTTATGCTCTCATTTCATTGTATCTCTTCCTTAAGTGGTTTTGTTTTTAAAACCAAGATATATGTTTTGAACTGCATTGTTGTTGTGTTTTAGAGCTCCGATCACTAAGCTTTTAAGCTTACGCTCTCTTTTTCCAACAATGCATATCGTTAGAGGCTCCGGGAGGCAAGTGGGCAAGGGAGGAGTTCTTGGAGTTCTTGGCTAGCTAAAAGTATGGTTTTACTAGTTGTAATAACACTTAGGCAATGGGATTGCTAGGATTGTTGTTAGGGAGCTGGTGTTCAAACTCCTATGTTTGGCTTTTGTTAATGTTGCTAGCATGTTTTAAATGTTGATATCATGTTATGTTGAGGATTGTTATGGCTTGGGGTTGATTGATATGTGTTTTGACTTGTTGGTGTTTTTGAGCTAATGTGTTCTTATGAGCCTTTGGGTTTGAGATCTATTTTTGTGTGCATACATGTTTGAAGCTTGTCCTTAGGGTGTTTTTCCTCTAGATTGTTCGTACAATAAGTTGCCATGTGGTTGGGATGTTTCGAGGTAAGTTTGGGAACGTTTGGGGATGCCAAAATGTGTTTTTGGGCCAAACTGTGTCTAGGCGTTTCGAAACGCCTGATATGGTTTTAGAACGGCCAAGCTCTAGGGGCATCCACATCAGAACGTGGGTGGTGCCGTTTTGGTACGATTTGCCACTGGAGGCTCCTGTTTCGAAACCATGTGGGGCCATTTCGGTACGTTTGGCCACTAGAGGCTCATGTTCCAGAACCATGAGGGACCGTTCTGGAACGACTTGATGTTTCTTTTTCAATGAAGCTCGCGTTTCAGAACGGGTAGCACTGTTTCAAAACGCAGGTAGTTAAAACGGTTAAAGGGCATATTTGAAGGTTTCCAAATGTTGCATTTTAGTCCCTAATGCGTGTATGCTTCCTAGTTGAGTTTATATGTGTCCTCTGTGATGGTTTTGCCTCGTGTGCATGAAACTTGACTAATAAACTACTTGGTAAATTTAATTCACCGTATGCCCTCTGCTTGGTTCGTATCCGTGATTGTTCTTCCGTGACTTGCTATCTCACATAGGTTTAAACAGAGCCTTCGGACAAGATTAATAAAGATGAAAAAATAGGGTTGCTAATCGGAGTAAGGCCTTAGCGGGTTTCGCTTCGGTTTTCCCCGTGTAACCCGTTTGGTTTGGTCTGTTGGCTAGGCCGAGACGAGGGGGTTACACGAGTACTCTAACAGCGTATATCTATCCACCCCATAGGATATTCACTAATCAATCAAATACATATTACTTGTTAAGTAAGTTATTTCGGTAATTCTTTGTTTTAACTTATAAACTTCCAAGATTCTATATATATATATATATATTATACAATTTTACAAATTATGAAGTACTTTCCTTGTAAGCTATTAAACATATCATTTCCTAACATGTATTACACTATATACAAGAAATTAGACTTATCATTTCAAATACTAGATTACTTATCATGTAAGATTTCAACATAACAACTATAGGCATAATTTACTTTAACATATAAGATATCAAGCTTAAATCAATAACTTAGATCCCAATTTACATCATCTTGTTTGTACATAACTTCTCAAAAGTGTGATCCATATTTAGAAATATAAGATTTACTTGTTAAGTAAGTTATTCCAATACTTCCTTAATTTGGTTACAACTTTCACAAATTCTTATTAACATAGCCTTGAGAATCAAATTGCCGCCAAAATATTACTCACAGTATTGCTCAATCCCTCCTACTGTCTCCAAGTGATCACAACACTTCCCTCCTACTGCCGCCAAATAAGGATCGTAGTCCAGGACCGTAGTCCACCCCAAACACGAGCTCTATGGACTCTATGGTATGCCAACTATACCTAAGACTGACTCGAGACCAAGGCTTTATCATTTTATCGTACTTCTTTTAACACGTGGTGAGCATTGCTCCTTAACATATTATCATATCATTGTCTCAATACCCCTTCTCATTTTGGGTATATGTTTATACATTCACCTCATGTGAATCATATTGTGATGAGAGTGGCAATCGATCGAACAAAACCAAGAGGGGGTGAATTGGATTTTTGAAAGAACGGTAGGCACTAATTGTAAAGATAGAAATTGCAAGGAGATTTAAAGTGGTTCAACTCCCTTTTTTTTACTCGGCAACATGTATGATTTATTAGAAAGGAGACCATACATAGCCAACACGATCATAAGCCTCGTTAAAAACCTCTCTAGAACTTATAGAGGAAAAGAGTACTCATGGTAGTGTAAAATAAGCGAACATACACCTATATGACCAAACAAGACTTGATCCAAGTGGATCCAAACCAAAAGACTCATCTGAAACGCTGAAACCACACAGGACGATCCACACCACTCTTAGAAAGGGCATCCGCTAGCCTATTCGCCTCACGATAAACATGATTAAAACACACATCACTCATCGCTGCACACGCCTCATCAATCCTCCGCAACCAACACCAAAATTTCCACGGCCGTTTTTCCATGTGTAGTACCCATGCAATGGCCGTTGTAGAATCCGATTCGATCACTATTGGTACTTGGACACCCTTCGATTCAAGAAGCATTTCTAACGCAAAATAGATTGCTTGTAATTCTGCTTCATTTGAATTCGCTATCCCAATCGGCCCGAAAACAATGCTATTATATGCCCAAATTCGTTACGCAAAACGCCACCACACCCAGCTTTCCCGGGTTTCCCCCTAGTAGATCCGTCAACATTAAATTTCAACACTCCCGTGGGCGGCCTCTCCCACATAACGTTCACCCGCAACGACTCACAATGTGGCTGAAAATTACAACGCCATGGGCATTCCCACCATGTCGACTCCAATATCACACCCGTGGGAAGACCCATCCGCACCCAATACATCGGTCGGGTCTTAATCAAGAAGAATATTTCCCTCGACCTTGCCCTTGTACCATTGAAAATATAGTTGCTCCTCGCCAACCACAATGGCCATACGACTACCGCACAGCATGCCAACCACCACTCGCGCACCCGACCAACAAATAAACTGTCAAAGCATTGTGCTATAAGCACCACAAAACCACTCGGCTGCACCATTACCACTTGCCACCATCGGAAAAAACACAACCACACCTCCCACACAATCGGGCAACGAAACACAACGTGGTCCAAAGTTTCCTCCACCTCACGACACCAACAGCAAAGGGACGCTTCCGCCGCAACACTCACTCCACGGCCTTGCAACATGGCCATCTTCGGCAACCTATCCATCATGGAAAACCACAAAAATATTGTACTTTGGGAGGAATGGGCAGCTTCCAAATCGCTGCCAACTCCACATTCGCCTTAAGACCAAACGTTTGCATCAGCTTATATAACCTAGCCACGGAGAAGTCACCCGTCGTAGAAGGTGTCCAAACGAGTCTATCTACAAAATTAGGATAAAGGCGTACGCCCTATAAATATGTTCGTACTTCATCCACTTGAGACACCTCAAAGGACCGCAATGATCTACCAAAAAATGGCCCCATTCCTCATGCTCGAATCTACCTTCTCTCGTATAATCCTTGACCATCGCTCTTTTATCGATAGCTAATCGAAATAGTCGTGGGAACAGCACCTCCAAAAGTTCCGCACTACACCAAATGTCTTGCCAAAATAAAATCTTCTCACCATCGTCTATCTTCCAAAAAATTGTGAATTTCCCATAAATCGAATCACTTCCTCGTCTCCCTGCACTTCGACTATTTGTCACCAAACTGTGGACATCTTTCTTAACCCAACATCATTCGGTCGCCATCAGACTGTATTACAGCCATACTTGGCGTCAATAATCGCACGCCACAACGAGTCCTCATTCATTGCATAACGCCAACGCCATTTAGCCAATAACGCCAAATTTCGCGCGCGTAAATCCACCACACCCAGCCCCCCATACCGTCGAGGCCGACAAGCAATAGACCAATTGACCCGACTCATTTTAATTTTTGTATCCGATCCTCCCCACAAGAATCTACGCCTTATCCGATCAATTTTGGATATGATGCTGCGCGGGACCAAAAATAATCCCATGTAATATAACGGCAATGCTGATAGTACTGAGTTAACCAATAAAAATCTCCCTGCAAAAGACAATGCATCTCGCTTCCAACCTGCCAAGCATTTACGAAACCGTTGGAGTAATGGAACCCACATTTGCAAACTCCGCGGATTAACACCCAACGGTAAACCCAAGTATCTAATCGGAAAATCAGCACATTCACATCCCAAAATAGAAGCAATGTTCGCTACTAATTCTTCCTCCACTCCTACTCCGTACAATCTTGATTTAGCGTAATTAATTTTCAAACCAGACGCATATTCAAAACAAGTCAGGAATCGCTTCAAATTTCTAGCAAAGCACACCTTCGCTTGAAAGAAAAGGATCGTATCATCCTCGAATTGTAAGTGGGACACATCACACCCATCCGCCACCGTCACTCCTTTAATCACTTCTAATTTTGTTGCTTTCCATTGGAACTGGTGTAACATTTCCGCCACAATCACAAATAACAACGGTGATAGCGGACCACCCTGTCGCAGCCCCCTATGCATCGCAAATTCACTAGTTGGTGAACCATTTACTAAAACAGATAAGCGTGTTGTGCTGACACATTCCAGCACCCAATTACGCCACACCGAGCCAAAACCCATTCAAACCATAACTTGGTCTAAGCAATCTCATTTATTGCAATCATAAGCCTTCGCAAAGTCCAGTTTTAGAATTACACCCTCATCACCGAATTTCCTCTTCTGTAGCGAATGTATCGTTTCATTAGCTAACAATATACCATCCAAAATTTGTCGTCCGCTTACGAAAGCCGATTGCACATCACTAATTAGCTTCGGTAACACATATTGCAATCGCCTCGCCAAAAATTTGGCCAATATTTTATATAGAGAGTTAAGCAGACAAATCGGTCGATAATCCCCCATAACCTTTGGATCATCTTTCTTAGGAATCAGCACCACAAAAGTCAAATTCACTCCACTCGGAAGCTTACACGATGCATAAAAATCATTGACAAAATGGAGCACATCCTTCTTAAGAAACGACCACCCTCTCTTATAAAATATAAAGGTAAAACCATCGGGACCCGGTGCTTTAGAATTGACCGCTGCATCCAACGAACCAGCCACCTCTAGCCGCGAGAAGTTCTGTCGAAATACATGGAAAAATAACCTTTTAATTGGTCCAGCTCGGTAATCCACTTTCTGCAAAATAGAACCCCCTGATCATGTTCCTCATCAATCGAATTCGTGCTGCTCGATGGAAAAAGGTAGTGTTGTGGTCACCCTCCTTCAACCAAGCCATGTGCAACTTCTGTCGCCAAACCGACTCTCTAAACTTCGTTAGCTGCCATAATTCAGCATTCAGCTTCCACCTCTCCTCCATATTCTCCCAAGACGCCGATCCATCCGCCACTTTGCCATCTAACTCGTCTAATTGTTGAGTAACAATCTTAATTCGAGTGTCTATATTACCAAACGACTTAGCATTCCATTGTTTGAGGAAAGCTTTCATCCCACGCAATTTTGCCAACATACCAAGCTCGCCCCATCCCTCATTCATTGCACCCATCCGCGACCATTCTTGCTCCATCAACCCCACATATTTTTTGGACGCCAGCCACACATTCATGAATCAAAACGGATGCAGTCCGCTATCCATTGGATCGCTTGCCAACAGCAAAGGCAAGTGATCCGACAAAACTCGCAGCAATGCAAGCATTCGCAACTCTCCATACTTCTCAAACCATTCCGACGCAAGTAAAAAACGGTCTATACAACTACATTGCCTACCCGGGCCAAACCATGTGTAATGTTTCACCTACATTGGCATATCAACTAAAGCATTTAACTCCACAAAATCATGAAATAATACCATACCTCGAGTCCTTATTTCACAACCACGCCTTTCTTTCGGATGCAAAATCATGTTGAAGTCCCCCCTACACACCATGTCACATCACTATCGGACAGCTCCTTACTCAACAAATTCCACAATTCTTCTTGTTCACCCACTACACAAGGTGCATAAACTCCCATAATACCACAACGCCATTCATCAAGAATCCATGTGCCCTCAACCTTCACAAAACGTGTTCAGAGCCTAATTGATGTTGCCATAAATCGAGCTGTGTCCCATACAATTAAAATTCCCCATGACCTTCCTGTAGACGGGGCAAACGCAAATTCAAACGCATCAGAACTCCAAATCCTCCCAACCAAATCGCATGTGATTTCTTCTAGTTTAGTTTCTTGTATAATGAGCAATTCACACCTATGTTGTCGCAAAAGACTATGCACCGCCCTTCTCTTCGATGCCGAGCCCAATCCACGACAACATCCGCATCTCGTGTTGCGATTGTTTCCCCTCTCGAGCCGTAATCATTCGAGCAATATCATGTACAATCACTTCCTCATTACCTATCACCTCTGCACCAATATATTTTCCCAAGATTAGAGTCTCACGTGCTTTCTTTAGGATCGACCTTTTCCTATTTTCAAAATCAGAATCCGATAGCGAACCGTTTGCAATTTCTTGCGGTTGAATTGCCTTCTTTTTTGGACGTCCCTGGCCTCTCTTACTCAATCTCTTTTCTGCCTCTTGCTATTTTTCAGGAGATAGATCACTCAAAAGAATTTCTGAAATTTGTCTCACTCGCCGTAGTTCCCCATTTGATTCAACTACTGTTGCTTTACCAACCCTTTGGATTTCAAATCTTGGCCCATCCATCAACGGTCGAGGCTCCACCTCACATTGCACCAATTGTAGCAACGCAACAGGTTCTTGCACCCGAACCTCAACACCCATCATCCTCTCATAATCCATCCCAACCATGGTCATTTGTTCCACCACTGGTCGTGACACCACACCCACATTCTCGTCTGCCATCCAGCTCACATCCTTGGAGGACACCTCCAGCACTCTCTAATCTACCACCCGATTCTCCGTCCATAAACTATTCCAATGTATCACATTTTCGTTTGCCCCGAGAGCGAGTCCGAGACAATTGTGTCATCCGATCCACTCAATTTGTCTCCCATATTCCGATGATCCATGGTTCCTTCATCACTATCCTTTTCACTCTCTGTCTCCGTATCACTTCTATCCACCGTAGCCCCACAACAGCACTAACATTTCACCCTCAATGTCTCCTCCATCTCGGTAATTCGCACTCGGAAAGAGTTCACGCCCACTTGCATAGTAATGACAGCATCAATGTTTTCTAGCCAGTCCGTTTCAATTAGGAAACGACAACGTTCAAATGATGACGGCGCCATCGTTTCAGCATCCATTTCTATGAATTCCCCCCAGATTTTAGCAATATTTTGGAAAGTTCCTTCGGACCACGCGTGAATCGGAATCCCACATGCTGATAGCCAAACTCGCCGATTAGGCATCCCCAATTTTGAATCTCAATTCATTACATTCTCCAGCCAATTATTAAACGAATTCTCCCCTATCAATCGCTTCCGAGTCTCAGTGTCGTCGAACATCAATAAGACCATCGATCCCGCCGCTCTCATAATAGAAAATCCCTCTAATTTTGCTTTCTTGAATTCAATTTCCAGCTCTCGAATTCGATAAGGTTTTCTGCAGAAACCCACATCACATTTGTGTAAAATTTCGAATTTATCCATATCAATCACACCTTCCACCATTCTCATTTCGGTTGGTGTCTCCTTCACTTCCTCACGTACTAGACTCGCTCGATTAGACTTCATTTGTGACCGATCCGAGGTAGATAGATCCCTTCTCCGCTTTGATTCGGCTGATTTCTTCTTCCAAAATGTTGTGCGCACATCCCTTTGTGCATAAGTCACCCTAATCCACGCTCTATATAACCTAAATCCATCCAATCTCTCAATTACCCTATCTGCGTCTTCCTTCGAACCCATCCTCACGAACCCAAAACTTTTCTCGTCGCGTGATTTCTTCTTTGAATAAAAACATCCACCACCACACCATGCCTATCAAACACTTGTCAAACGCCCTTCTAATGCAATTGCATCAACAGATTCATCACAAACAACGTCCAAACCCTCTTCCTCTACGATCCCTCTTGGGATTTCCCAGCCAACGTCATTCTCTCCCTTCAAAAAAAGACATGTACTCCAATTTTTTTTCTAATATTTGTTATTTCACTCCCTTAATTGGTGTCTACATCCACTACCTTAGTGACCACACTAAGAATTTTCCACAAATTTACTAATTTGTCTTTCCTTTAAGGATAAAGAGTAACTTTACACAATTCAATAGACTTATACCCCAGAGTCTATTGAATCCTTTCCCAAAAAAAAACAAATGCAAATAAGCAAACTAGGAAATTCTCACTAGCAATGTGTTTGCAAAGTTTAAGCTCTCTCACACACCCAAAGAAACACTACGAAATAAATTACAATGAAGAACTACACTAGTGTTTACAAGAAAGATGGAAAAATTGAGTACAAGTTGGAATTTGATTGCTTGGAAATTTGGATAGACTTTCTTGTTGCTTCATTACTATTTGGAGACCCCTTTTATATGCTCTTGATTTTTTTAACTGTTGGGAGGCTTTGGAGGGAGTTTGGAGCCGTTGGAAACCTTTAAAACCAAGCATTAAATGCTCACCTGCACATAAGTTTCGAAACCTGAAGAAGGGATTTGTAAAAACTAGCCGTTACAGGGTCAAGGTTTCGAAACCTTCATAAAAGTTTCGAAACCTTTGCTAAAGTTTCAAAAATAGTGGCATTCTGCCCAGAAAGGTTTCGAAACCTTCCTTAAGGTTTTGAAACTTTTCTTTAAGAATTCAAGTTTTGGCCATATATTGACTTTTAAAATACAGTTCGATATGGATACAAAGTCTAACTTTTTCAAAACATTTTAACAAGATTAAATCGAGTTTTTGATAAATTTATTTCTTGAACTTTACTTTACAATTTTTTATAAATTAGTCCTTGAAAATTAAATTTAAGTTATATCAAAATAAGTCTAACATATTGCCTCATTATCTCTTGATCAAATGGCATCATAGACAAATTCACTTTCAATAGTATTATATATATATATATATCACTTTATTGTCAAGTTAACAATTACACATAAAATTTAGCACGATCAAGAGTTATACTTCATTTTACAACACTCATTTTCATTCTTATATGACTTTTGAATCCTAGCAAGTATATCATAGCATATCAAACATATTGAATCGCATCGAGCATACAAGTTAATTTTCTTTCATTTCAAAATTGAGCATGAAATTTCAACCACATAAATTCTACAATTCATCTCTAGTATTTTCGAATGGTAGCATGGCTTAACAAAGTTTCCCATCAATCCTATAAAAGCACAAGTTACTTTCATCAAACATGTTATCAAATTAGAGCACAACACATCACAAATCCTTACCAGCTAAGTACTTACCTTACTCCTCCTTTGAGCTCATTTTAAGTATACTTAAATCGAATTACAAGCAAGGAAGGATAATTAAAACAATAACATGCTCGGAATAGTTTCAACCTATTTCGAGAATTTAAACTACACTCATTGTTCTTTCCTAGCTAATGTTGCTCCCAGATTACAATTCCTTTCGGCCTATCTACAACTTGATCTACTATAGCCCCCTTTTTCTTTTATTCAATTTCTCCTTGGACTATGCACAAAAGAGAGTACAATTCCATATTAGATTATTTCCTGGCAATCACTCATTTACAAACCACAAACACAACCATTACATATATTAATTCACCCAAAACTGTCAATTTCCATTTACATGAATGCATTATAGTCCTTTGCTAACAATTATACATATACATGTTCAAGATATCTTGCTTATAATCAAGTGATCATTGCTGCCCTGTTTTTCAAGGATGCTTAATTGCAATTCAAAACAGTCTGCAACAGTCCCTATTCTAAGAGAACGGTCCTAGAATTATGCTTTTTACCATGCATCGTAAATTATATAGAAACAACCTCTAATAAAATTATATCCACTCAAAACACTCTCAAGTCAGTTTGGTAATCAGCAACATTATCTAATTTAATTTCCAGCACTATCTTTTTTTTTTAATCGGCAACATGCATGTTTTATTAAGATATGAACATACATGACCATCACGCTCACAAGCCTCGTTAAAAACCTCTCTAAATCCTACAGAGGAAAAGAGTGCTCATGAGCGTGTATACAGAACAAACACCAAAAACAAAAAATCTAAAAATCTAGGCGCATTGTTTAAACCAATTTGGCCTATCTACACCACTCTTCGCTAGAACATCCGCAAGCCTATTCGCCTCTCTGTAAACATGTTGAAAACATACATCGTTTAACGCCTCACACGCCTCATCAATCCGCCGAAACCAACGCCAAAACTTCCACGGCCGCTTCTCCAAATACATTACCCATGCCACAGCCGTTGTGGAATCCGACTCCACCACCAATGGGCGTTGTTCCCACCCCGAACCTACCACAATCTCCAACGCATGACAGATAGCTTGTAGCTCTGCTTCATTCAAATCCGTAATCCCTATCGGACCTGAAAATAATGCAAAAATACGGCCAAATTCATCCCTTAACACGCCCCCACATCCTGCTTTACCCGGTTTTCCTCTCGCCGACCCATCTACATTGAATTTAAACACCCCCGCCGGTGGTCTCTCCCACTGCACATTCGCCCATGATAATGTAACCGGTGCATTAGTTTCACACTTCCATGGAGAATCCCACCACGCCGATTCCAAAATCACACAATCACTATTTACCATCCGCACCCAATACATCGACCACAGCTTGATTAGAAAAACAATTTCCCCCGATGTCGCCCGTATTTTATGAAACAAACCATTATTTCGCGCCAACCATAGTGACCAAAGTGTCGCTGCACACCCTGCCATCCACCAATCTCGCATTTGTCCCCTAAACAAGGAATCAAAACACATTTCCAGCAATGTTTTTACCCTCCACGGCTGCACCATATCAACACCCCACCATCGGAAAAGCCCCGTCCACACTTCCCAAACCGTTGGGCATTGTACCATAATATGGTCGAGCGTCTCCTCTCTCGCCCGACACCACACACAGCAGGCCCCTTCCCCCGCGAACGGCAGCCCTCGTGCGATCAACATCTCCATCGTTGGCAATCGGTTCAACCACGCAAACCATACAAAATATTGAACCTTTGGCGGTATCGGCAGCCTCCAAATCATATTCAGCTCCGTGTTCGCCTCCAGCCCAAACGATTGCATTAATTTAACCAAATTCGCCACCGAAAAATCACCGGTCTTGGAATGTAACCATACTAGTCGATCACACTGAGCCGGAAAAAGATGGAAATTCCAGCATAACGCACGAACCTCCGGGAGCTGGTCGAGTTCCAATGATCGCAATGGGCGAACAAAGAATTTACCCCATTCATCATGTTCAAAATTACCTCCCTTCGTGTACCCCTTTACCGTCATCCCCTTCTCGATCACAAGGCGATACAATCTCGGAAACAAGGCTGCCAAAGGCTCACCACTACACCACACATCCTGCCAAAATATAATTTTGTCGCCATCACCCAATTGCCACATAAAAGCTTCCCTACCCATCAAACCATTCACCTCGCCCTCATCATGTATATTAACAATTTGTCGCCAAACGGATGACATTTTCCGTAACCCCACATCTCTTGGCCACCATTTCATAACACCACAACCATATTTCGCATCAATAATTTCTCGCCAAAGAGAATTTTCTTGCATCGCGTATCTCCATCTCCATTTAGCTAATAACGCTAAATTTCTTACACGCAAATTAACCACTCCCAAACCCCTAAACCGTCGTGGTCTACAAGCAATTGACCAATTCACTCGACTCATTTTCAATTTAGTATCCGAACCACCCCACAAAAATCTACGTCGAATTCGATCAATCCTATTTATTACACTCCTTGGCACCATAAATAAACTCATATAGTATAAAGGTAATGCGGATAAAACTGAATTGATCAAGACTAACCTCCCCGCAAATGACAACGTATCACGTTTACAACCCGCCAAACTGTCTCTGAAACGTTGGATTAACGGATCCCACATTTGTAGACTGCGGGATTGACTCCCAAAGGCAACCCCAAGTAAATAAATGGTAATGTATCACGCTCGCACCCCAAAACAACAGCTATCCGCAACATCAAATCTTCGTCCACCCCCACCCCATACAACCTCGACTTAGCAAAGTTAATTTTCAAGCCGGAAGTGTACTCAAAACACGTCAAAATACGCTTCAAATCTCGTGCATACTCAAGCTTTGTCGGGAAGAAAAGTATCGAGTCATCCGCAAACTGCAAATGTGACACCACACATCCCTCGGCCACTACCACCCCATTAAACACCCCCAATCGCTTCGCATTACTCAAGAATTGATGTAGTAATTCGGCCACAATTACAAAGAGTAGGGGCGATAGCGGGTCACCCTGTCGTAATCCCCTCTGCATTTCAAATTCACCCGTCGGCGAGCCATTAACAAGAATTGACAACCTTGCTGTACATACACACTCCATCACCCATTTGCGCCATATCGCCCCAAATCCCATTTTGCGCAAAATATGATCCAGACAATCCCACTTAATACAATCATACGCTTTCGAAAAATCCAATTTTAAAATTAGACCCCCCTCGCCACCTTGATGTTTCTGCATCGAATGAATCGTTTCATTTGCCAATAAAATACCATCTAAAATCTGCCTCCCCCGAACAAATCCAGATTGCACATCACTAATCAATTTCGGCAGCACCTCCTGTAATCTTTTTGCTAAACATTTAGCTAAAATTTTGTATAACGAATTCAAGAGGCAGATTGGTCTATAATCACTAACCACTTTCGGATTCACCTTTTTCGGAATTAGTACCACAAAAGATGAATTTACCCCCGACGGAAGCTTACCCGATTTCACAAAATCCGCCACAAAATTCATCACATCTCTCTTTAAAAAAGACTATCCTTTTTTATAAAACTCAAAGGTGAATCCATTCGGACCTGGTGTTTTTGATCCTTCACAACTCCACAACACTTCCCGAACTTCATCTTCGGCGAAATCCAACTCCAAACATGACGCATCAAACTCGTTCAGGCAAGGAAAGTCTATTAATCCTTCCATCGATCCCGCCATCTCAATACGCTTAAAATGATTCTTAAATTCACTGAAAAAATAGGCTTTCAAATGTGTCGGTTCCATTACCCATCGGCCATTCCACAACGCCCCTCTAATCGAGTTACGCATCATACGTATCCTCGCAGCCCGGTGGAAGAAATGAGTATTCTGATCATCGTCCTTTAACCACGCCCATCTCGACTTTTGGCGCCAATGCACCTCACGTAATTTCGATAGCCTCCACAATTCCACATTTAGCTTCCATCTTTCCTCTATATCCTCCCATGAAGCCGAGTCATTCTCTACCATACCATCAATAGCATCCAATTTATTAGTCGACAGTTTGATACGGCCATCTATATTCCCAAACGATTGTTCATTCCACCTCTTTAGATACGACTTCATCCCTCTCAATTTTGCCAAAATATTCAACCTCCCCCAACCCACATCCGATGTCCCCAATCTCTCCCATTCGTGTCCCATTTTGTCCAGCGCTTCCTCTGATAACAACCAAGCATTCATAAAGCGGAATGGCTTCGGTCCACTGTCCCTAGGATCACTTACCAGCAACAACGGCACATGGTCCGACACTCCCCGCGATAAACCAATCAATTGCAACTCCTGAAATTTGTCCAGCCAATCCGATGTCAATAAAAACCTATCAAGCCGACTGCACTGCTTACCCGGGCCAAACCAAGTATAACATCTCTCCCGCAACGGCATATCCAGCAACCCGTTTATTTCCACAAAATCTTGTAGCATAATCATTCCCCTCGTCCTTATTACACCACCCCGCCTCTCTTTCGGATGTAACACTTCGTTAAAATCTCCTCCCACGCACCATGGGATCTCCTTGTTCGTCATATCCTCCGTCACTCTTGTCCACAAATCCCCTAGTTCATGTACCACACAAGGCGCATATAACCCAATCACACCGCAACGCCAATCGTCATGGATCCACACACCTTCAATCATCACAAATCGATCACCAATTCGTACCGATTTTGCCTTGAACCGCGTCGTATCTCATATCACTACAACACCCCCGGATCTTCCCCTAGCTGGAGCATAAGCAAATTGAAACTCATCCAAGGACCACAAACGACTCACCATATCGCCCAAGATTTCCTCTATTTTTGTTTTCTGTAAAATCAGCAACTCATATCTATGTTGTCGTACCAAGTTTTGCACCGCTCTCCGCTTCACACTCGAACCCAAACCCCTTATGTTCCACGACAACATCCACATCCCTAGTTGATATTGATTTTCCTCACGATTCGCAATTAGTCGTGCTAAATCCTAGACTATGTGATCCTCATTGCCAATTGCCTTCGTGCCAATGTACTTCCCTAACGCTAATGTCTCCCTCGCCTCCTTAATTATCGATTTCTTCATATTCTCAAAATCGGAATCCGAGAGAGAAATATTTGCAAAATCCTGCGAATTTGACAATTTCTTTTTTGGCCGGCCTCTACCCCTCTTCACCAATTTTTTCTCTGCTTCTTGCCTCTTTTCAGGGGATAATTCATCTAATAGAATTTCAGATAATTTCCTCACCCTCCTAAGTTCCCCATTTTTTCAACAACTATCGCTTTGCCAACTCTCTCAATTTTTGATCTTATCCCCTGCTGCCGCTGATGTTCATCTACTCCAATCTCCAACGGTGTATCGTGGACTTCCTCGCTCAAAGCTCTCGCATATTCCTCACCCACAAGCTGTATCTGATCCGTTGTATGGCTTGACACCAACCCCACATCCTCATCCGCTAACCAAGAATTATCCTTAGTCGAGGCCTCCTCAATTTCCAACGCAACGCCATGTTGATCCTTCCACAAGTCATTCCAGTGCATCACCGTAGGTGTTGCCCCTGAAATTGAATCCGGCACAAATGTTTCCTCATCCGTATGCTTACTGCCCCCTTCACTACAGCAATTCAATTGCACCTCGCTCGAGCCATCATCACTACCCGTTGGCACAACCCCAGACGCAACCTCTATCCTACAGCAACAATCACACTTTATGCCTAAAATTTCCTCCGTCTCCAATACATGTACCCTGAACGATTGTCCCCCGACATTCACGGTCAGCACCTCATCTATCGTTTCCAAATAATCCGTCTCAATTAGGAACCGACATCTTTCAAACGATGACGGCGTGATCGTCTCCCCATCCATTTGTATGAACTCACCCCACAACTCAGCAATATTCCGGCATGTACCTTCGGACCAAGCGTGGATAGGAATTCCACTGGCGGACAACCATACTCTCCTATTCGGCAGTCCCAATGTTGCATTCCACGGCATTACGTTTTCCAGCCACTCCGTAAAAACCTGGTCTGCTATAAGTCGCGATCGAATCTCGACGTTCTCAAACATCAACAATATCATAGAGCCCGCCACTCTCATAATCGAGAAACCGTCCAGCTTTGCCTTCCGAAATTCCATCGCAAGCTCACGGATTGTGAATGGCGATTTACAAAATCCCACGGCGCATTTGTCGAGGATTTCCATTTTATCGGTATCTACCACGCCTTCCACAATTCTGTTATCTCTTTTTGTATTTCTCGCCCCCTTGTTCTCGTCTATTTCATGCTCCATTTCCGTCCTTTGCTTTGTTGAATTCGCTTCTTTCGCGATTGATCGCTGTGAATTAGTCCTTATCGAATTCGATTGCTTCTCCATCGGTTTCTTTTTCCAATATTCTGATCTCGCCTCCCTTTTTGCATACGAAACCCTGATCCAAGCCCCATACAATCTGAATCCGTTCAACCTCTCAATTACCCTGTCCGCATCGGTTTTTGATCCCATTCGCACAAACCCAAACCTTTTTCCCTCCTTCGATTTCTTTTTGGGTATAAAAACATCCAAAACTCTCCCATGCCTGTCAAACACCTGCCACACCCCTTCCAATGCAATTGTATTGGGAGATTCATCACAAATAGTGTCCATATACCTGATGTTGGGATCGCCCTTGGAACTGCTCCGATCGCCCTCTCCCTTGATCATGATCCGATCGCCCTCTCCCTTGAGTATGATCCGATCGCCCAGCCATGCTTTAGTTCCATTTAACAACTAGTTATCTATAAACAATATTTTAGTTTTGATCCAGCACTATCTATTCAAACATTAAACATGCAAGCCGATAACTTCATTCCCAGAAATCTTAAATATGTTTTCAAATAGTAACTCGCTCGCATATGATTCATTCATAAGCAAAATTTCATTCAAATGTTCTCAGAAAATATTCATAACATTCAATTATTTCCTTCTACCAAATTTTTACTAGCATCTATTCTCAATTTATGCTCACATTCTAATTTCATACATGAAGAAGGGCCATTCGAACAGCTCCTATATTCTATCCTTGTTCATTCAAACATTTCAAACATATAACCACATAACTCCCTTAATTTGCATAGATTCATGATATTTCTCTATCATCTCTAAACATCCCCATGACATTCATACATATATCTCTGCATTTTAAATCAAAATCCATCTAAATATGAAGGAGGAACACGTAACTACCTTTCTCTAGGATTCCATTCGAAAATTTTGTCCACAAATTAGATAGAATTCAACATGCAAGTTCCTCTCACTCAACACTCTCTTTAGGGTCTCGATTTTACATGAAGAAGAAGATGAAAACAAACAATGGTTATTCCACCCCATACTTGGCCGGTTCTTTCTTCATGCACCAACACTTGGTTTGCTATAAATTTGCCACCTAAACTAGCCCTCAAATTTCCATTATTTTTGCATGTAAACCATCCATTATGTTAGAGTTTTTTTTTTGGCCTTTCACTAACAAGTAGCACACTTTTCATCTTTACTATCTAGTCCTTAATTAATTTATTCTCTCCAATTCCAAATACATCTTAATCGATTTAGAGTTTCGAACTTATTAGCCACGTACTTCTAGACTATATTTTTGGATATTAAAAAACCAGCTAGAAGAAAAAACAAAGCCACACAAGAAACCAAACAGCCTTGACAAATGCAAGACTGGAAATGTGCACTAAAGCACCATAAGCACGACCAAGACTGGAAATGCGCACTAAAGCACGACTAAAACCACATAATTACTACTTACTAGAGATCACTTTAACTATAGTACTTAAATCATTGTTTTAGTTATTAAACTTTTAAAATTATAAAATGATAATTCAATTTTTGGAACAATTACAAAATGATCAACACGATGTTATCTGTCATTAAAAGAGTGACGTGATACGTTAACTTAATGATTAATATCACTTTTGACCTCCAATTATGACTAAAATTTCATTTTGATGCTTTTTCAATATTTCTAAGCAAAAGTATTAGAAAAAATCTAAAAATTTCATAAAATTTTTAAAATATATAAAGAGTCATATATATTAAATTATAGTTTTATGATTTTTTTTTAAAAAATTATATACCTAAACTTTCTTAAGAAACATGCCAGAGATGATTCGAACCTGATTCACTATCTGCCGCCACTGATTTCTCTAACTCATAATTAGCCTAAAATCGATACGATTTTGCTTTTTTTTAACAAAAGGCTTAACTATAAAATAAGTGTTCAAATTATACCTCTTTTTTTGTTATAGGTGTCTAAAGTATATTTTGGCTGAGATAAGCGTCTAAAGTTTTATTTTTGGTTGAAATAAGTGCATAAAGTTTTATTTTTAGTTTGTTTTAAAGTTAAATTAGGCACCTACTTTGGCTAGAAAAAAAAACTTTAAACACATATTTCAGCCAAAAAAAACTTTAAGTACATATCTCAAGAAATGAGTACAGTTTGGGCAATTATCTTGTAGTAAAATAATAAATATAAATTCTTCAAAAAAAGTTATTGGAAAAACATATTGTCGCATACCAGAGTAATAACCATAGTAATGGCGGTCTTCTTTCGTTGTTTTTATCAATGCCTGTTTTCTAATAACTAAGAATCAAAAGCTAAACCACCCGTGCATAATGGCGGCGGCGGCACAGGGAAAAGGGATTGTCGGCGGTAGGGAAACAAGACCACGAGGGGATATTAGAAGACGGGGTTGGTCTCTCTTTATCTATAATATCCCAGATCAACTTCATTGGAAGGGCGTATGGCAGATTTTTGATCGACATGGGGTAGTAGTAGATGTATTCGTACCTACAAGGCGATCAAAGGATGGGGTCCGCTTCGGATTTGTTCGAATGGAATCGAAAACTGATGCGGCGAGAGTGATCGAGCGTTTTGACGGATTTCGGCTATATGGCTCAAAAATTAGGGTGTCTTTCGCGAAGGAGGGAGGAAGGGTGCGAAATACGGAAAGGAATTCAGGGGTATCGCCTAAAATTAGTGATGATAGTCAGGGGAATCGGAAAATAAATCGGGAGCGGCCTCCGCAGTGGGAGAAGAGGGAAAAACCCACACTGTCGACATCTGATTTTAAACAAGTTAGTGGTATTATCGACAGGGATAAATGGCAAATCTTGCAATCCTGTGCAATTGGCTTCTGCCGTCAAATTTGTTCAATCGAGTATTTGGCAGGAGAATTTAATCGAGAGGGCTTAAAGGGGCTAACCGTGATGAGAGTAGCCGGATCGTTAGTATTATTGATGTTCGACAATGGAAATATACGTGAATCGACAATTAAATCAGGGGTCTTACAGAAATGGCTGGAGAATGTGATGGAATGGTCGCCGTCGTTGATATTACCAAACAGACGAGCATGGCTATCGTTGTGTGGACTGCCTATCCATTTATGGTCGGATGATACCTTTAGGAACATTGCCAATTTATGGGGTGAACTAGTGTGTGTGGATTCGGAAACAAGAGCCCCTTCATCATTCGAGAGAGCTCGAATACTAATCGAAACGGATTGGTTATATCGCATTGATGAGATGGTACATGTTAATGAAGGGGACTCGAATTTTCTGATCCGAGTTTCTGAATTTGATGAAGGAATTGGCATGAGGAGGGAATACAAGAACGACACGGATTCATGCTCGGAGAAAGAGGAAAGCTGTCGAGAGAGGGAAGTGGAATGGCAATCCAATTCGGTATTTGCACATGCGGAGGACTCCGATGGTGAAACGATTGTTCCGAATTCGGTGGGGAGGGAGGAAAATCAAGTTGTATTGGGAACTACTCGGACGAAGTCCTATATTGATCACATGTGGAAGGACAATGTAAGGGATGATGGTAGGGTGGGATCATACGAGAAGGGAGTTAGTGAGGAGGAGCAGCTGGTTATGATGAATAGGGACTTCGAGGTATCATTGCCGTGCGAGTCAAGTCTTAGAATGGATGAATTGGAGAGGGAGAAGCTCATTATGAAAGAGGTTCAATCACATTTAGTCACCGAAGGTGGTGGTGACGAGGAATCGCTAGGCCTAATAGATCGAAATATACAGGGTGGGGAGGATAGGTGTATAGTGGAGGTAGCAACGCTGGGAGGGGGGAGAGCCGAGGGGATCATGGTTGCCTTGGACAAGGAAGGTGTGAATAGGACAGAGGGGAAGGGGCATGCTGACGATATGGGTGGTGACAGCCGAGTATCAAAGGCGAGTGTGATAGAAGTAAATGGAGAAAAGAGGAGAGTTAGACTCCTATCGGAACTCAACCCTCCCCAAGTAGTTGTATCCCCGACAAAGACTAAGGTAGTAAAAAAGGGGCGTGGTCGGCCGAGAAAAAATAAAGACGACGGAAAGCAGCAAGTGTTGGAGATCGCTAACGGATCTTTATCAGATTCTGACTTTATTTGTCGGAAACAAGCGATTATCCGTGAGGCTACAGAAACAGCGAGAGTGGGCAATTTGATTGGGGCAGTGACAGCGGGTAGAGAGGAAGAGGTGATTCACGATATTGCGCGCTTATTGGAGGCGCGTGAGATACCGAAATAGCAACTGATGAGGATGTTGTCGTGGAACGTGCGCGGACTAGGGGCAGCAGCGAAACGACGTTCTATTGGACGTGTTCTACGACAACAACGTTGTGGATTGGCTCTCTTCCAAGAAACAAAGATGGAAAGCATATCAGAGAGGTTAGTGAGTCAATTGTGGTATTCTGATTCGTTCAAATTTCTTTTTGCTTCTTCGGAGGGTCGGTCGGGGGGCGTTCTTTTGGTTTGGGATCCGTCGAGTTTTTATGTGTCGGAATCCGAGATTGGTCGCAATTTAATTATGGTGATTGGGAGATGGACGAGAGAGGAATGGGATTGTGGTTTTATTGGTATATATGCACCGTGTGGAGCTGCGGATCAGGCTTGTTTCTGGGATGGCATTAAATCAATTGTGCACAGTAGACCAATACAGTGGTGTGTGGGGGGCGATTACAATGTAGTGAAATGCCAAGAGGAAAGGCGTGGGAGGGGATTTGAGTATCCGGGGGTGGACAGATTTTGTGCTTTTATCGAGTCCATTGCTTTGATAGACATACCGGTTACAGGTATTGTGTTCACATGGTTCGGACCACAGGGGAGGCGTAGTAGGCTGGATCGATTTCTTGTTACAGATGGTTGGTTTCAGCGGTTTGAGTCGCTAGTAACTTTGCACTTGCCAAAGGAGCTGTCGGACCATTCGCCGATAGTTTTGGTAAGCGAGATAGAGGATAGTGGGCCCAAACTGTTCCGATTTGTTAATGCATGGTTGAAAGATTTGCCTTCCATCGAAAAGGAGTGGAAAAAGTTGTCCTCGGGGGAGGGAGGTGTACCAATTCGGTTGAAGCTGAAGAGCTTGAAACAGATTTTGAAAGGATGGACTCGGACTCAATTCGGTGATTTGGATAAGGAATATGATGCTTTGGCGAATCAAATTGCGGAGTGTGATGCGAAATGGTTGTCGTCACCTATGACGAGGGCGGAGGAAGCTGAGTATCGGAATTTACATACTCGGTTATGGAAGGTGGCGAATGTGAGGGAATCCTTATGGCGACAACGTTCGAGAGCATTATGGTTAGCGGAAGGTGACAGAAATACAGCTTTTTTTCACAAAGCGGCCAAAATAAGACAAGCTCAAAACACAATTCGGGGCCTCCTTTTTGGTGATTTATGGGTGAGCGAAATTGGACAATTGAAACAGCGGGTGAGATTGCAATTTCAGAATCATTTTGGACAGCACCCGACAGGGGGCATCCTGGTGCCTGAGGTGAGTTTCGCTAGTATTACGGGGCAGCAAAGAGAGAGGCTGATCAGGCCGTTTACGGAAGAGGAAGCGAAACACGCGATTTGGAGTTGTGAAGGGTCTAAAGCGCCGGGTCCAGATGGATTTCCTTTTGAATTTTTTCGTAAGGGATGGGAATTTGTGCGTGACGATGTAATGGCTTTTTTGGATGGGTTTCATGGTACAGGGCGACTGGCGAGGCGTTATAATTCGGCGTTTGTTGTGTTGATTGCAAAGAAAGAAAATCCCCGGATGCTGGGGGAGTTTCGCCCGATTTGTTTGCTTAATTCGGTTTATAAAATCCTAGCTAAATGTTTAGCTCGTCGCCTTCAAGTGGTTTTGCCTCAGCTTATCAGCGATGTTCAGTCTGCTTTTATTGATGGGCGACAGATTTTGGATGGGATCATGCTAGCTAATGAAATTATACATTCTATGAAGTCTTCGGGGGATCGAAGGGGTAGCTATGTGCTGAAGCTGGATTTCGCGAAAGCCTACGACTGCATTGATTGGGATTGCTTACGGTTTGTGCTAAATAAAATGGGGTTTGGGGAAATATGGTGCGGATGGATAGCGGAATGTGTGGAAACAGCGAGACTTTCAGTGTTGGTTAATGGTAGTCCGACGGAGGAATTTTCGATGCGGCGTGGGTTGAGGCAAGGGGATCCCATCTCGCCTCTACTGTTTGTTATCGTGGCTGAGGTGTTGCACATCTTCCTTCAGAATGCTGAACAAAGGGGTTTAATTGCGGGGGTTCGAGTCGCAGGGGATGTTTCGGTATCACATCTTCAATTCGCAGATGACACGGTTCTATTCTTACAAGGTGATGTTGAGATGGTGAGGAATTTAAAGAGAGTGCTGACTTGTTTTGAGCTCACCACTGGTTTACAAATTAATTTTGCTAAGTCTTGCCTTTATGGAGTTGGTCTTGAGGATTCGATTATGGAGGGTGTGAGCAGTGTGTTGGGTTGTCCGAAAGGTGTGTTACCGATGACGTACCTGGGAATTCCGATTGGGGTAAATCCGAGAGGCTTGGCTATGTGGGAACCTTTAATTCAACGGTTCCGAAGGCGTTTGGCGGGGTGGAAACGGGACTCGCTCTCATTTGCGGGGCGTTTGGTGTTGGTAAATTCGGTTTTGTCTGCCCTTCCGGTATACTATATGGGAGTATTTATGATCCCAAAGCGGATAATTTTGAAGATAGATCGGATTCGGAGGAACTTCTTATGGGGAGGTAAGGAAGAGCGAGCTAAATTTAGCCGTGTGGGTTGGGAAGTGGCGTGCCGGCCGAAACAGCTAGGAGGGTTAGGAGTGATTAATTTGCATGACCGAAATGTAGCTTTGTTGGCGAAATGGGCATGGAAGTATGCGGTGGAAGATCAGTCGATGTGGAAGAAAATTATAGTCGCAAAATATGGTTCTGAAGTGCTGTCTTGGCGGATCCATCAGCGAAGTTCACGTTCGATGTCAGTAATGTGGAAGCAAGTGGTAGATGTGCAGCAAAATGAGCTGGTTGGTAGGTTCCTGAATGTTTCCCAATTCGCATGGATTATTGGAAATGGGATGCGAGTTTTGTTTTGGCATGACCGTTGGTGTATAGCCGAGCCGTTGAAGGAGGTTTTCCCAAGGTTATATGCGCTGGTCAGGAATAAAATTGAGCGTGTGGGGGAGGTGTTGGGTCGAACAACAGTAGATTGGTGTGAATGTTTTCGCAGGGAGCTGAGAACTTTTGAGAAGGATTTATTGAAGGACTTGTTGGCTTGTGTTCAGGGTTGGGTGTTGAGACATGACATAGAAGACCGACTCGTGTGGACTCCGGAGACAACGGGGGAATTTTCGGTGAAGGCTTTAAATAAATTAATGTCCTCGTTGGGAATGTCGGATATGTCGGATGTAAGCTGGCCGTAGAAGTTGCCAGTCTTACCAAAACTACAATGCTTTATTTGGTTCCTCCTTATTGATAGACTACCGACGTTGGCTATGTTGTTGGCACGAGGTGTGCCGTTGGGGGAGACATATGTTGTTTGTCGATTTTGTGGGGACGGGGAGGATGCAATAGATCATATTTTTTGGGACTGCCCAACGGCATGGATGATTTGGGACAGCTTCTTTACATGGTGGGGTGTGGCGGTGATACGTCCGAGGAAGAAATGCGATATTATTTCAGGATAGGCGAATGTCGATTGGGGAGATTACGTTCTTAATACAATTGCGGTCATTCCATTGGACGCGCAGTAGAGGTGTGACGGTGACATTCGGGAGGAGGGCTGGTGGGACAGCCCGTTGTTGTGCGTGAGTGAAGCAGTGGGTCGAACTGTGTGCAGAGGGCCGGTGTCGTGGTTACCACCTTGGAAAGGGTCTTGGAAATGTAATGTAGATGGTGCAGCTCGAGGACAGTCGGGATTCGCGGGATGTGGGGGTGTGATCAGAGATTGGGAAAGCCGAATACGAGGCTTGTTTTCGGGAGCAATTGGCATTGCGGACTCGAATGAGGCCGAGGTCCAAGCGATTGCTTATGCGCTTAAGCTGCTAAGGGAATCGGCGAGCGAGGGGGTCAACTCGATAGTGATCGAATCTGATTCAAGGGTGGCTATTGCGTGGGTTCAAGGGCTTGAACGGCGACCATGGCGGTTGTGGCGTTGGTTTTTTCAGATTGATGAAGCTTGTGAGGCTTTGCCGAATGTGTGTTTTGCGCATGTTCTTCGGGAAGGTAATCAATTGGCGGATGCTTTAGCAAAGGGGGGTGTTGAGCGGAGATCATGGCTTTGGGTTTTGGCGTGAGTTGTATGCGTGTTTGCCCTCTTTGTGACATTACTAATGGTACTCTTTTCCCCCATTTAGGATTAGGGGGGTTTTAACGAGGCCATTAAGTAGTGTTTTGTATGATTTTGATTCAATAAAATCATTCGCTATTCAAAAAAAAAAAATAACCATAGTAATAAGGTGATCACATTCCTCACTCGTTAAAAGTCCTTTGCAAATGTACTCCCTACAAAAAAAATTGAAATTAATCGTACATTTCTTTCTTTTGAATAAATTTAACTGAGAAAAAATAAATGAAAAAAAGAAAGAAAATAAATTTAGCTAAAATGCTATTAGAGTTGAGTAACGAGAAATTGCATAAATATTACACTTATTATTTTTCTTCACAACTATGACTAATCGCAGATTATTTTCATAAATATATTATTTGCTACAGTGATTTTGAAGTCGAAATACTTGGAATCCGAATTTGAACAGTAATTTAAATTTTTATTTTAAAATGTGGAAGACGATGAGCTTACATTCTGACTTCACCACGTGGCAGATTTTTATTGATTTAACTGTTACTAAAAAAAACTTAATCAGAAAATTTAAACACAGTTTGAAGTCGGATCCAACTCCTACCAACTTTAAAAACGCTGTAATAATTATAATATTTTTACAAATAAATTGAGTTGTGTTATATTTATAAAAATAAAAAAAGAAAGAGCAATATTTAGGCAAAGCTACAGTTGAGTATCATGAGTAGGATCAAACGGAACCAACGAAGATCCTATTTTCATTTTAAGAACCGGTCCATGGGTGATTCTAACGTTAGGACCCTTAAAATTAGGTTAATCTTAGGTCGCATCGGTACTATCGTTAGATTAGGCTGAATTAATCCGAGCCATTGATGGAAAAAAAGGGGAAAGGAAAAAAAGGTTAAGGTGAAACCGGTAAATCGCTATCCCAAAATTAAAACCCTCTTATTGGAATAGCATCGGTACAGATGAAATAATTTCAAAAACACTGGCTCTTTCCCTCTTCCTCCGTCGTGAAAACTTCAGAAAACTCTCTCCCCCTCGTCCAAACTTTTCGTTCATCTTACATGCGGAAATCGTTGGTTGGGTAGTTCTTATCTCTTAAATTCAGGTTAATAATGTTTAAGATTTCGTGTTAGTTCTCACCGAAATGAAAAATGTGTATGAAAAATTATTAGGGTTTTGGGAAAAAAATGAGGGTTTAATAATGATTTTGAGGGATTAAGATTAAGAGTTTAATAATGTTTACTTATTATACCGAAACGCATCAATTTCCATATAGTTTAAGGATTAGATTTGGTGATATTTGTTATGAATGCGGAGGTTGAGAAACGATTCTGAAAAACTACCATCAGTATTGTTCTTCAAATATCGATGCTGGGAGTAATTGGAATGACATTGAATGAGAAAATGGTATTGGTATGTACACGTGATATCGATACTAATAGGTAGAAATATCAGTATTGTAATAGTAGTATAGATATGGGAATAATTTGAATGACAGCGAATGGTAAAATTGTATCGGTATGGGTAATTGATATCAGTACTAATAGATAGAAATATTGATATTGTAGTAGTAGTATAGATATGAGAATAAATTGATTGACATCAAACAGGAAAATTGTATCGGTATTTATAAGTAATATCGGTACTAAACGATAGAAATGTCACATATGTAGGGAAAAATGTTTAACAAGGAGGGAGACATGCTAATAAATAATATGGTATGATAACCATTAATAAAATGTTGTGTTGTGTTTTATGTGTGGTATAAATTTATGTGATATAAATGAACTTATGTTTTTTTGGTAGGTGTGTGAACATGGAGGAAGGAAAAAAATATGGATGTAGTAGGAGCGAAGGATGAGACGGTAACAGTCGAGTTAGCTAAGGCCCGTAAACTTGTGTCTGGCTTTATGAACTTTTAGTAAGTTAAAGTGAAATTTGTATTGAATAATTATCCCTATTATGGAGATTACAAATCCTAAACCTATCAGCAATTATTTTCGACTAACAAGAAGAACACACGAATTGCAGGTGTGAAGGATATGGCTGCAGCCTGCAATGGATGAGGCTCAGGAAATTCTGATTTGCAGGTGCGACAAGGAGGCAGTGTTGAAGACTGCATGGACAGATGACAACCCAGGCCGACGATTTTATGGGTGTTTGAATTATGGGAATATATTCCACAATGCCTGTAAATTTTTTTTTGTGGTACGATCCTCCAATGAATCTTCGGACAAAATTTCTTCTTCTTAGTCTCCTGAAAAAAATCAAAACCAACGATAGGGACAGACAAAATGAAAGATTTTCTTGGATTTTTGTAGTCATATGTTCAATTGCATTGACTGCATTTTTATGGGTATGGAATGAAGAAAGTGTGGAGAGAAGGGTTTCTTTTTGTCAATTGGTGTTTCGAAGCTACAAGGGAAAGAATAGTTTAAGCGGCACTGGTATGTAATAAATCTTGGGTGAGTTATGTTAATGAAAGATGTGGTTTAAGTTATGTTTGTATGATGAATGGTCATATTTTGTAACATTTTAAGCCTTAAATACTGGTATGCAATGAAAATTTAGTTAGTTATGATGCAATGCTAATGAAAGTTATGGTTTAAGTTATCACGCGTTTTATAACGTATAGAGTAACACTTTAATAGATAAGGTAGCCGCAAAATACCTAACCAAAAGTGGGGAGGGTTTAAGATTAGAAGATACAACATGAAAAGTGTCGATATGAAATGAACAGTACTGATTTAAAATGTGGAGATATTGTTTAAGATTAGGACATATGAGGTGGTAAATTCGGTAGTTACCTTTTTAACCATATAATTTGTAACGAATCATGTAGGTTTTCTGAGATATGTTGTAGGTATCATTTTTATCACGCATTTTGTAACATATATAGTAATCCTTTAAGAGATAAGGTAGCTACAAAATTCCTTACCATAAGTTGGGTTGGTTTAAGATTAGGACATATGGAGTAATAAATTCGATAGTTACCTTCTTTACTATATATTGTGTAAAGAATTAGGTAGGTGAGGTGATATATGTTGTAGGTACGAAATTTCTTACGTGTTTTCTAACATATAGAGTAATCCTTTAAGAGATGAGGTAGCTACAAATTTCCTTACCATAAGTAGGGTTGGTTTAAGATTAGGACATATGGGGTAACAAATTCGGTAGTTACCGTCTTTACTATATATTGTGTAATGAATTAGGTAGGTGATGTGAGATATGTTATAGGTACGAAATTTCTTACGCATTTTGTAACATATATGGTAATCCTTTAAGAGATGAGGTAGCTAAAAAATTCCTTACCATAAGTTGGGTTGGTTTAAGATTAGGACATATGGGGTAATAAATTTGGCAGTTACCTTTTTTACTATATAATTTGTAACGAATTACATAAGTTAGGTGAGATATGTTGTAGGTACAAAATTTCTTACGCATATTGTAACATATAGGGTAATCATTTAAGCGATAAGGTAGCTACAAAATTGCTTACCATAAGTTGGGTTGGTTTAAGATTAGGACATATGGGGTAATAAATTCGGTAGTTACGTTTTTTACTATATATTTGGTAATGAATTACGTAAGTGGGGTGGGATATGTTGTAGGTACAAATTTTCTTACGTGTTTTTTAACATATAAGGTAATCTTTTAAGATAAAAGGTAGCTACAAAAAATTTTACCATTAGTTGGGTTGGTTTACGATTTGGAGAAATGAGGTACTAAATTCGGTAGTTACCTCATCTACTATAATATGTGTAATGAATTACGTAGGTGTGTTGCGATATGTTGTAGGTACGAAATTTCTTACGCATTTTTATAATTTAAGGGCAATCCTTTAAGCGATATGGTAGCTACAAAATTCCTTACATAAGTTGGGTGGGTTTAAGATTTGGAGAAATGGGGTAACAAATTCGGTAGTTACCTTCTTTACTATATAGTTTATAACGAATTACGTAGGTGAAGTGAGATATGTTGTAGGTATAAAATTGCTTACTCTTTTTGTAACATATAGAGTAATCCTTTAAGAGATAAGGTAGCTACAAAATTTACTACCATGATAAGCTTTTCAATAACTACCATTTTTCTTACACATACTGTAACAAATTAGGTAACCGTAGTATAACAAATTTCGTAGGTATCAGTTACCGGTATTAACGGGAGACCTAAGATTAACCTAATTTTAAGGGTCCTAACGCTAGAATCACCCACCGATCCATTAATATCAGCCCAAACCAAACACAAATGAAAGGAAAATGAGGCTAATTGGTTTGGATATTCCCCTTAGGGAAATTAATAGGAAAAGTACCCCCTCAGTTCGTTACTTGGAAAAATACCCCCTTTCACGCCATGTAGGACAAATTCGCATCCTAGAAAACGAGAATTCGGAATTCACGTTACACAGAACGAGAATTTCAGTCCCTTGTCAGAATCCAATCATTGGCGGGACGACTGAATATTCGAAACTAGAATTCGCGTCTTGTAGGACGCGAATTCAACGTTTTATTACACCCCGCACATGAGAAATTGAGGAGGAAGATGTATTCAAACCAACAAAAATTGATTGGGTAGCTATATTTTTTATTGAATAACGGGTTATTTGGGGACCCCATTATAATTTTTGAACTATAATGGTGTCGTACTGAAACATATCTTTAAGATGGTGTGAAGATATGAGCGTATACAACATCCTAAGATGTTTGAAAATGGCCTGCAAATGGGCAAGTTACAATGTTTTAGAAGGAAACATTACTGTATAGGCATGTTTAAATGTATTTTACGGTGTGTTTCGACCTTTTTTTGGTTTTCTCTAAGTTTGGAAATAAAGATGTGCAGCTTAATTTTACAGTGTTGCTAAAGTTCAGAGGAAGACGGTGTCCAAAATGTGAGAAAATTGTGTTAAAATGCTATCAAAGTAACATTTTCCAAGGAAAAATGTGTTCATAGTCATGTTTTTTTAAAGGTAAAGGGCCTCGTTAAAAAACCCCCTCTAAGCCTATGTAGGGGGAAAACAGTACCCATAAGATTTATTAAATTAGTAGATAATACAAGTTCACAAATCAAAAAAGAGTACACAGAAGACATCACAAATAGGTTGATCTAGTTTATTCGGGGGCCGGTCCTAAGAGGACATTTCCTAATATCATGTCCAGTGTTCCCACATTTACTGCACCGCTTAGGTTGTCCAGTCTTTTCTCGAGGAACCATATCCTTGGCACAGTGAATCCTCGTTGATTTTGGTCGGCCTTTTTTCTTTCGTCGCAGGGAGGGATATGGGCATATCTTTGGTTCGTTGTTGATTATACGAAGGTCACGTGCATTTTCGATTAGAGGGAACTCGTTTCGGTAAACCTTGAAAATGGTTTCGAGCCTGTAGACGGAATCGATGAGTGTCTTCTCATCAAAATGAACCGATGCACATGCTGCGAAAGCATGCGAACACGGGAACTTGAACGTCTGGAACGCCCCGTAATCGCACGTTCATTTTTGCAAATCAACCACGTAGGTGTATTGTGTTATTCCTTGCAGCGGTTGCAAAAATTCTGTGACCTCAAACATGTTTTCCCGACGAGAGAAGCACAACGCACCCATCGAGTTTGCATGCGCAATAGACGCTTGGATTTTTTGCTGGCGATCTGGATGAAATATGTGGCCACCTGCCATCCAGTTCTTTGCTTGTTTCCCGAGGGTTGCGAAAAGGGTTGCCAATCGGTAATACGTTGCTTTGACAACGGACGTGATAGGTAAATGGTGTGTTCCCTTAAGAGGAGAATTGATCGCCTCGGCCAAGTTTGTTGTCATATGGCTATATCGGCGACCCCCGTCATAACATCGCAACCATTTCTCCTTCGGGATATCCATAAGATAGTTATACCCTTGTGGATTCCTTAATTGCAAATCATCCAGCAGCTCTTCAACTTGGTTAACCCGGTGTGTGTTGCCTGTTGAATAAGACATGCAATAGTTAATTGGTAATAATATTAAAATGATGGACGTAGAATAACAAAATGGAATGGTTGCATACCCCTACGGAGAACCATTATACGTTCATCGTCGTTCTTGAACCTTTGATAGTAGTTTTCTGCTATATGCCGCAAACAGTACCGATGATGTATATATAGGGGTTTCCATGAATCTCCGAAACGTTGAATTGCTCCCCAAATCTCTGCGCCTCTATCTGAAATAATAGTGATGCCATCTTCACGTGTACGTAAAACCCAGCGCAGGACATACTTGCGGAGGTTGTAAAGGAAAAACTCCCAAGAAGGGATATTTTCCTTTTCAACAATCGTAAAAGCAACTGGGATACATTTTCTGTTGCCATCTTGGGCAACTGCAATTAGTAAGATCTGTGTGTACATGCCGTATAAAAATGTACCATCGATATGGAGCATAGGTTTGCAGTGACGGAAAGCCTTTACGCATTGGGGGAACGTCCAGAAAAGGCGATGAAATTCGACCTCCCCTGGTACAACATGATCGTTGTAGTACTTCGGAACAGTTTCCAATTCCAAAATTTTCCCTAGATTGTATTCTTGCATAACTTGAAGCCATGATCGCGGATCGTTGTATGATTGCTCCCATTGCCCGTACAGTGTTTGGATGGCACGATATCTTGCATACCATGCCTTATCGTATTTGACGGTGTACTTGTAAATGGATTTGATGGTAGCTATACACACTGGCAGGGATTCACGTGGGTTTGCTTTCACGAGTGGAAGGATTGCATCAGAAAGCACGTGTACGTCCAACTTAGGATGGTCTTGGCTCATGCTCCCAACGGACCATGTATGAGGCCCTGTATATCTCGTTATTTTCCACAGGTCATTTAGCCTTTTCAATTGCGACACACGAACCCTCCATTTACATCCGGCGGACTTGTGAGGACACTCCGCAATATATTTCCTGGCCTCGGTCTTCCAAACAGTGGGCGTAACTGAGCGCTCTATGTTGTAATGCTTGATGGCAGCCTCCACGAGTTTTTTTGTCCCGAAGACCATTCCGGCATGTAGCTCAGTCGAGCCCACATTCCATTGGTTGAAATGATCTAATTGTGGATATTCTGGGAATTCAGTATCGAAGAAGCCATCCATATCCACTGTTGTGAAGTGCGAAGGTAGATCGTAGTACGTTGCGCAATTGCTTGGTCCATGCAGATTAGTCGAACGAACATCGGTGTCCTCATCATCCTCTGTATCGTTGTCAGAAGAGTTTTCTGCGCTCTCCTCTAAATCGACTGGCTCATTAAGGTCAGATGGTTCAGGAGGAAATAGACCCATATCGTCACCATCGGGCCCAACCTGTGTACACGGCTCTTCATCGGAAAGAGCCTCATCAAACTGGTAAAGTTCTGCTTCATCATTAACTTGTGCGTGAACAGGTTCTGAAGTCATAACTCGATCGACAGTAGCCTCATCAAAATAGAGGCCTTGCGTGTCAAAGTACCAGTCAATGAGCCCGGCCCCGAGGAGCATTATATGCTCACACTATCAGATAAGAAAGATGTGCGGAAGATGTTTCGGGCATACAAACATGCTAGGGGAATAAACATCGAGCTTAGCGTGAAATTTGATGACAGGTCAAGTTCTTCAACAAATGTGTTAGCTAGCCAAGATGAGAATGCCTTAGCTAGCCAAGACGAGAATGACGTGTTCTTACAAATTTATCAGAGACGGCAGGAGAAAGAACAAATAATTGAGGAACTAAACTTAACGTCTGACATAAGTACCGACTACGATTAGTAATGTAATTTTGATAAAGTTATGTAAGTTATTCATCTTGCGTACTTGTATTTTGTGAACTCGGTCCTTTCGATGTAGTTTTCAGAATTGTAGGATGTTATTGCAAGACTATGAAACTTGAGGTGTTTAATGTTAATTTTTAACATTGAAAGGTAGGAAGTTTAAGTTAGAGATTTGGTTTGGACGTAATTGTAAGTTTTTAAATATGAAAGTATCAATTACTAATTTCGAATATATAGTACTTCAATTAAGAAAATATAAATTAATATTGCTTATAAAAACTAACATTAAAATAAAAAAACATAATAGTTTGCAGGAACTAATTTCGAAAAATATAGAAAAAAAATATGACTACTGCCTATGTCCGTTGGTACCACAATTTGGTGGATGTCGAGTTCGAGCGGGATTGTGTCGTCCACATTGGACCACAACTTGTTGCGGACCATCATCGGTGTCATATCCAGCAGTACCACTCGGTCCGACGGGCCCACTAGAATAGAACAATGACTGTGGAGGTGTTTGCTGAACGAATCTGGCGCCCGAAATATCATAAGGCCTAGCATGAAACGTGTACAAGGGGACAAAAGCAGAGGGAACAATCGTCGTCGAAGATCCACCCATCATGCCAGGAAATGAACCGTACGCAGTCGGCATCGAAGATCCACCCATCATTCTCACAATAGGAGTGAAAAAGCCTAACGTCGGACTCGGGGGACGCGGCTGAATCATTAACTGGGTGGGGCCCTGGGGGCGAATTGGATTGGTAGCATCAGCTGACCACCGTGCTCTAGAGGATGAAGCATTTCTTCGATGTTGCGATGTAACACCCGGGTTTAGGGGTTAGGTGAAAATAATATTTTAATATTATTTTGGGCTCGGTTTTATACTCTAAATAATATGTCGAGTTGTTTTCAAAATTAATTAATTTGGGATTAATCACGTTTTAAGATTAAACCACTTTTAACCATGGATTTACCTCCCTTGTAGATATTCCATTTCATTAGGGGTAAACTAGACTTTTAAGCCTCAAAATATACCACATGTCAAATAAAACACTCATCTTTCTACTATTCATCTTCCCCTTCAAAACTCATCAACGGGAAACCAAGGCTCAACACCCAAATCACTGTTCCATCCTATTTCTCACTCATTTCGGCCCCAAATCGAAAGGTAAGGACATTTTTGACTTCCCCTCATCTTTCCCTCTTTAAAAGTACCATTTATTTTCATTTTCATGGAATATTTGGAAATGGAGTTTTCTAAGAATTTGATTAAAAATGGTGCCTTTGTGTAGCTAAACCTAATATTATGATTTATTATGGTTAGTTATGGAATGTAGGAGCCAAATGATGCTACATATGTAAATTTCAAATGATTTTAATCAATTTTCGGATTTGGGTCTCCAAGGGGTTTTTGGAGGGTTTTAAGGTGGGTTTGGGGGCTGTTAAAGGTTGGAATTTGGGGGCTGTGGGTAGTATGATATATGAGGATCATTTTGGGTGAAATTGATGCTTGTTTGGGTGCTTGAAATGAGAGTTTTCAGTGGGTCAAGTGGGCTGCTCGAAAATCCTGTTTTTGGTCTTGTTTTGAGTGTTGAATGCTTGGTAATGATAATCCGGGTTAGTTTCGATGACAAGATTTTGATTGTGGATGTTTTGTTTGTGTTTGGTATTGATTAGAATCAAGTTTGGGCATCGGTGAAGCATCGGGAGTGAATCCGGGGAATTGAAGACAATTGCTTGCTTAGTCTTGAGCTCGGGAGCTTAGGTGAGTGGTTAATTGTTTTACTTGGCTTTAAAATGGTTGGTTCGAGTAGATGGACTAGGTTGGGCTTGGTAGACCCACCTAGAGTTAGGATTAGGGTGGTAACCTAATCCTAAATTTGATCTAGAGCCTTTGGATGAACTTGAATGCATGAATGTATATGCCTCGTATGTGTTGTGATATGAATGCTTATGTATATTGTATTATACATGTGAGATGAGGCATGATTTGTATTGCTTAAAGCATGCATGGTGTTGGTTCATGATTGTGTTCATGGTGAGTACGTGCTAAGCACGGAAATGATTGAAATGAGTATTGTGGAATGAGTAAAATATTGGCACTAGTATACTTAAATACAAATGATCGATCATTAGGATGTTAGTGTGTACACATGAGTCAAAAGTCGCGCGTGGCCTTGGTGGCGTTGAGTCACCAAGGAGGAGTACGGGTACGCCCGGAAATTGTATTAAATATAGTCGGTGATGAGTGGAATCCCATCGACGGGGCGTGAGGATGAGTGGAATCCCCTCCGCGAGACCGGTGATGAGTGTAATCCCACCGTCAGGTAATGGTTGTGTTGTTGGATGTGAGTTCCAACGGTTATCCGCGTATTTGAGTCATATCTAGGTGCCAATGTTGATTGATATGTGTATCAATGTGTTGAGATATATGAGCTGCTTGGATGTTTAAATGTGATTACATGTATGGTAGTGTTGAGCTCATGATTATGGCATATATGTGATATATTGCTCATGCATCTATATCTTGTGGACTCTTGGTAAATGTGAATTGTCTTGGCTAGATCGTGCTCGGACCCTGCAATGTTGAGGTTTGTTTTTAGAGCTTACCCTCACTAAGCATCATTGCTTACGCTCTCCTTGTTCAACATTGCAGATCCTTAGTTCGTGGGTTGCTCGGGCAAGTGGAGGGCCTCCAAGTGTGGTTTTGGACTTGAGTTCATCAAGTATGGTTTTAATGCTAAGACATGTAATAGTTTAAGCAATGGGATGTGTAAGGTTTTGTTGTTTGTTGTTGGTTGCTAGGAGCATGTTTAGACTCCATGTTATGTCGCTTTTGTGTGGCTTGTGATGCCATGTCTAAGTTGTAATCCATGCCTAATTGCTTGCTTTGAATGTTAGCCTATGCCTTAAGAGTTTTTACATGTGTTTGAATGTTGTTTGAATGAATGCTTATTATGGATGGTTGCCCTAGTATTAGACATGTCTAAATATTGTTGAAGCATGCTAGTATGGTTGTTATACCTTAAATTGTCTTGTCTTGAAGTTGCTTGGTGTTTTGGAGGTGTTTTGGGGCATCCTTGTGCCTCAAAATAGCCCAGAAAAGTCTGCGGACATGGGGTGTTTCGGAACGGGTCCCCCTGTTCCGGAACGGCCCTTGTGTATATGGCTTGCCGTTTCGAAACGGATGGGGGGCGTTTCGGAACATTTTAGCTACTGGAATTTTGAGATTTTGCCGAGATGAAGCCGTTCCGAAATGGGCCTTTGAAGTTCCGAAACGGTCAAATCTCGTTGACCACGAGATATTGACCGTCAAGGTCGTTCCGATACGGGTCTCCCCTGTTTCGGAACGGTCACCTTATGGTTGACCCTGGCCTGTTGACTTAGTCAAGGCGTTTCGGAACACCCTTTAGGCGTTTCGAAACGGCCTGCTGCAGAATGTTAAAATGAGCTAATTAAACGTTGGGTTGGTCGATGTTTGATGTTATGATTGTATCTTCCGCTGCTGTGCCACACTTAGGTCTTAATTAAGCATGTAGTCGAGATAAAATAAAAAGAAATTTTCTGGGTCGTTAACCGAGGGGAAGCCTTAACGGGTTTCGCTTCGGTTTTCCCCGTGTGGCCCACTCGGACCGGTCATTCGGCCAGACCGGGACGAGGGGGTTACATGCGATCCATCTGCTCCCCTCGTACGATGAGTTCGAAGGCGGTTGCGCTGCACAGGCTCCACAACAGCTGCTTGTTCATCCGTAATGAGGAGATACGGTTTCCCATTGCCAAAGTACCATGCAAAGTAGTCATTGGTCACCATAGGCTAATCAAACATCTTGTACTCATTCGGTGCTTGCCGCTGATGCCTCTCTTGCCACTGTGCAATGTACTGTACATGTTTCACCGACCAGTCCACCTACCACAGAACATCAACAAAATTATTGTTTATAAATTGTAAAGTATGTATAAATCGATAACTATTAAACCAAATTTAATTATTGTACCTCAAGTTTCCCTTATCGGGTCATCCTATGTAATTCGTCGAAATTGGGAGGATCTAACGGAATAGTTTGAAGATGACCGAACTGGCGTTGGACGCGATTGACTGGATGCCACTCAACTACAGCGTACCAGATGAGAGGTACCACGGCCGTCCAAACAGACACCGTCTCAAGCGAAAAAATCGGTAGACACTCGTTGATCTCCGAATCCGAATACAGGGTCCACAAAAACTGTAAATTAAATATAGAAATGATTTAAAATAAGTAAACTAAACTATATTCATATTAAACTTAATATAAAAATTAAAATATTGACCTCATTTGCAGATTTGTTGTCAATATGTTGCCTAATAGAATGCATCATACTAGGAAGCCCAATATGACTTAAAGCATTGAACCACCTACATAATATCAAAATATAACTTTAATATTTAAAAAATATACATTAGGAAAATAACCAATTTATAAATAAAATTTAGTTAAGATTATGTTCCTTACCGCAAACATAGTGGATAGGCATAGGCAACTGGCGCGGACAACTCAGGGCGTAAAAATGGCATTCTAAACCACGCCCAAGCCTGAAGCAGCAAAAGACATCCTCTGATGTCGTGTCTATCAGCACGCGCAGCCCTGCACAACTCCCTATACAGAAATGTAAGTACTACCGAACCCCAACTTAATTTACCAGCCTCTTCGAAATCCCGCAAGTGCCGCAACCACAACATGTGAACTTTATTGCGAGTTTTGTCGGCCACCAATATTCCCCCAATGATCTGTAAGATATGCACCAGAGCATATGCCTACAATATGAAAAAATATATTAAAATATAATAAATTTATAATTTTATTGGCGTCATTCGGTAAATTAGAGAAATTCTCACGCAATCACCGCAGATACACACATCCGCCCTCTAGTTTGTTTGGCGGTACCCCTAACAACTCTAGACACAAGCCCTCCCAGTCGTCATTGGCGGAACCGGTGATAGCCTCCCCATCTACAGGCAAGCCAAGAATATGCGACACATCTTCTAATGTTATGGTCGCCTCACCACAGGGTAAGTGAAAGGTATGTGTCTCTGGCCTCCACCTCTCCACAAGCACGTTGATTAAATCAACATTTAATTTCGCACCTCCTCCAACAATCCTCGATACATACCCAAATCCGGCTTGAGCTATGTAATTTTCTAGACGAGGATCCAGTTCCGTCTTCATCTGAGTGATAAAAACCTCCAACTGACGTTCTTCACCATTATACAAATAATTAAAGACGCACACAAATTAATAATCACATATTTGAATGTCACAATTTTTATAGTGTACAATAAAATACTAAACACATATTCGAATGTACACTATTTTTATGTCTAAAATTATACTAAAAAGGAGTCGAAATGTTAACTATTCTACAATTAAATACTAACGATATATTCGAATCAACATTATTTTTTATGTCTAAAATTAACTATTTTTTAGTCTATAATTAAATACTAAACACATATTCAAATGCACACTACATTTTTTATGTCTAAAAGTTGATACTAAATACATATTCGAATGTTCACTCATTGTCTTACTCTAAAAGTAAATACTAATCACATATTCTATTGTAGCAATATTTTTTTAGTCTGAAAGTAAATACCAAAGATATATTCCAATTTAACTAATTTTCTTAGTCTAAAAATAAAATCTAAAGACATATTCGAATTTTACTAATTTTTTTACTCTAAAAATAAATACTATTTACATATTCAAATCATGCCGGCAACACTAAATTAAATTTACATATTCGAATTAAAGTAACAAATAAAAAAACTTACATTATTTCGACGACAATTGCATGTGTGTCCTTCATCTAACCTCAGCAAACCCGCCATTATCGCACCCGTAGAATATGTGAAGCGTTCTAGTAAAATTTGGGAGAGATTTTTCACCCCTGAAAATTCTCTCTCGATCTAACCCAATTTATAGAGAAAACGCGTTCTGGAGGGAGAGAATTCAAACCGAATTCACGTCTTGGAGAACGCGAATTCCCTATAATAACCCAAATTCGTGTTATGCAGAACGCGAATTCAGTTCTCGAACCGTCCTAATTTACTCTTAATTTATTGCGAGAAGTTGGGGTAAATATCGTTGAATTCGCGTCACACAGGACGCGGATTTTGTTTTACTGACATGGCAAAGGAATTCGCATTCTGTGTAACGCGAATTCCGAATTCTTGTTTTCCATGACGCAAATTTGTCCCACATAACATGAAAAAAGAATATTTTTTTAAGTAACAGATTGAGAGGTACTTTTCCCATTAATTTCCCTAAGGGGAATATCCAAACTAATTAGCCGGAAAATGAGGGAGGAAGAATCCATGCGGTAATAACAAAAACAAAAGTATGATAAACAAAACAAGCCAAAAAACAAAAGTTAAATCTATGATTGGCTTGGCTCCAATCCGTACTAGAATGGCAGATATTGAGAGGACTTCAAATTTACAGAAATTGACATTGTTTTTCTTTTCGTTCATTTTTTTAAATTTCACAAAATTTATAATTTTTAAGAAAATAACTTATACTTTTATAAATATATAAATTTCGATATATTTTATAAAAAATTTCTGAAATTTTTATAGTTTTCTAAAATTATTGCTTAAAATTATTAAATTAAAATTTTATTATAATTGAGGGGTCAAAAGAGATTAATCATTAAGTTAATGTGTCACATAATGACAGAATTTGGAGGAACCGGGGGGACATGGCCCCCAAAATTTTAAAATTTACAATTTCAACCATTAAAAAATTAAAAATATGTTTAGGCTCCTTCAAGTATTTGAATGCCCCCAAAATTTGAAAATTTATCATATGGCCTTTGAAATTTTTTAAAATCTCATTATGCCCTTCCAATATTTGAAAATTACTTATTTCCTTAAAATTTTTAAATTTTCTCATTAATATATATATATATATATATATTTATATGTATTTATATATTGAAGAAACCATAGCAAAACTTATCTTTGAAATTTTACGTTAATACATATATAAGACGAGATCCATTGATTGGCCTAGCGGCTAAGGATACTCATATTACCCCATCTTGTATGGGTTCGACTCCCACTGTGAGAATGTAAAACCTCTCTATTTAGTAATATATATAAGACCATTTTAAAAAAATATCTAGTTGCCCCCCCCCCCCCACACACACACTTGAGTTCCAAGATCCGCTATTGGTGTCACATCACCCCTTAACTGCAAGTAACGGCGTGGTAACCATTTTATAACTGTTTAAAAAGTTTAATGACCATTTTATAACTTTTTAAAAGTCACCCACCAAAGCGATCATTTAAGCATAGTTTAATGACTTCCAATGTACTTTACCCTAAAATTTAAATTTATTAGTAGTTGATGAGATTTTGATTGAAATCTGAACCGGTAAATAATGTCAATGTTTCATCAATAATGTATTTCTTTAACTATCAAGTAATATATATATATATATATATATATATATATATATATACAAATTGCTAACCCCTTGTTGTCCCAGTGGTAAAGGATGATATAATTCATCAAGGTGATCTGGGTTCGAGCACCAATTCTGCATGGTGTGTGTGCCTTATTAAGAAAGATTAAAAAAATTAAACAGATACTACCTTTGTATCACACCAACATATTAAAAAAATAATATATATATATATATATATATATATATATATAAATACAAATTTAAGTATAAGAGCTTAAAATTTTAAGATTATTATGACAAAAAAGAAAGTTTTTTTTGTCAATGGGATAATTCATTAATATAAATGGAAAAACAACAAACAGAGCAAACAAGGCCCATATTCCAACAAAGGCCACACAGGCCGAACAAAAGATCGGGCAAGAGAGCCTAAAACAAAGACCAGGTTATTCTAGGGTGCCAAAACAGTTTGCGGCGGTGAGCTTCAGAGGAGGAGAAGTGACACCGATCGTCGGGGTCAAACAGGTGGTTCTTGACGGTTGTAGATTCCGACAAGTATTCTTAGGGTTCAGGCTAACAGGAACGGCAAAAGTCGGGCCACATGGGCCGTAGAACCGAGACTTACACCCTTCACGATGGTGATGCCAACAGAGACGACAACGATCACCGAGGAAAGAGCGGAGAAGGAAGCAGAACCAAAGGACACCGCTGACTGTTGGCGAGCTGAGCGAGAAAGGGGAAACCATTACAAAGGTTAGAAAGGTCAACCAAAATTAAATCTTAAAAAAATCGTGGGAGAAAAAATGTGCTGAATGGGTGTGGAAGTGTAGGGTGGGATCCACAGCATATGCAATCAGACGCGGCGAAACGATGGAATCGAGCAAGCAAGCCTTTTGCTTTTCTTTTCTTTTTTGTGTAATCCACTGCGGCACTGCCAACTTCCTTTACTATATCAATCAGCACTCAACATTCATCTTGGTAAAAACTACTTCGAACATAATGAGAAAAATATCCATCTCTATTCAAAAACAATATCGGATTAATTGTTTAAAATTATGAATAATAATTAATTGATTTTTTTGTCAAAATTTTTAAAGATAAACACGAACTAAGGTATTTAAGTAATTTAACCTTTAACGTTTTATTGTTGGTTAAAATGACCTTTTTATAAATGAAAAATATTAGTTAACAGACGATAAATGACATGAATAACTTATATGATAGTGCATGTCGTGAAAACAGTTTCATATAAATAAATATGCTGACTTTACAGACAGTGGCAAAGCCAGGATTTACATATAGTGGGGTCATAGTAAGGTATGGAATTTGGGGAATTCCCATAACACTACAATAACTATTGTTGACTCCATATCCGAAAAAATCAAGTTGGGTCATTTGCACCCTAAACATTCTACATACATCCGCCACATCAGTTAAAAATAATTTTATAAAATTATATAAAATATTATTTTATCCTGAGCGTGTCATTCTATCAAGTCATTTTAAGTTGTTTATCGTCAGTTGACTGACCATTTTCATTAACGGATGGCCCATTTTGACCCAAAATAAAAAAAATAAAAGTTAAATTGTTTCAAAAAAAATAGGGGTCAAAATGACTATTCAGTCAAATGTTATGGGCATTTTTTAGCATTATATATTTTTAATATTAATCTTATGATTGTTCGATTCATCTGTGAATCTTATTTTGGTCCCCTACAATAAATTCCTAGTTTCGCCTTTTGCAAAAATGTGTCATTTTGGCACCCAACTCACAACTCGGTTTGCGCCATGATCCACTCAGTCCTGGCTAAATTGGGAGGATATTGTTCTAAAAATAATAATTTGAAATCTATAGTAGTCTCCAAATTATTTTCGAATCTATTGTGATTTCTACAATAAAAAAAGTTGAAGGCAAACTGCTTTCAATCCGACCTCAACAAGAAAAAAAAATTAGGTCTCTAATTGCAATTCGACCTCATGGTCAAAATAAATTTAAAAAAAAAGTGTTGAGGGCATGTTGATTTCTATCCGACCTCATGGCAGGCTCGTGGCAGTGCTGAACACGGGTAATAGGGTGCTGAAACACTGAAAACACTTGTGCATGGTAAATTACTGGTGATGGCAGTGTGAATGACCCATCATGCAGTGTTAAAAAAATAGTGGATGACAGGTTCAAATTTTTTGAGAATAGTGGATGGTAGTGTGAATGACCCAACATGCAGTGCTAAAAACAGATTGTAGGGGTATTGAATTGGAATTTTGAGTGGTTATTAAATAGATTGTGGGGTAAATAACGAGAAAAAAAGTTTGTATTATTTTGATTTTGTGTTAAATAAGTGATGTTAAAGGTAAAAGTTGAAGAAAGTCAAAAAAAATTGAGTGAAGAAGGAGAAGAAGAAAATGGAGGAAGAAACTTTGAAGAAAATTTTAATAAGTTAATTTTAACATTTTGTTTTGAATACGTATATTGTTTGTTTATTTTTGTTTTGTTGTTTAGGTAAAAATTCGTGAAAATATAATATAACATTACGATAGTTTTGATTTCTGTAATTTTATTGAAAAATATATGTGGTTTTGAATGTGCTGAGATAATGAGTAACATGTTTGTGGCCGTTATCCATTACGGTGGAGAAATTGTGAAAACTAGTACTGGTGTCATATTTGACTTGGAAAACACTACAAAGATGAAGTTTTCAAAGAACATTTCCCTTCGAGAGCTGATGCAAGACATAGAAAGAAAAATAGGAGCTGAAATTGTTCATTTGCGGAACCGGTGGAAGACCTCTGATGATCAAGTCAGATATTCTACAATAGCTCTTAAAGATGATGAAGATGTTGGACTCATGATTGCATAGCATGATTTAATATGTATTCGAAGTGTTGAGTTACATGCTAAGTTGCGTGGGAGATATGACAACTCGGGCCTATCTAGAAATGTATATGGAAGTTCTTCTCAAATGGGTTTTGGTAGTGCGATTGAGGACCAGTCATATAGGTTTGGAGATAGTTTTGTTGCTCTGTTGGAAAGTGAGACATCGGATGCATTTCATCCATATGCCGGACCTTCGACGTTCCCAACGGTTGAGCCGATAATTGATCCGATTGTTGGCATTGACGTTGAAAATCTCCAAGGTCGATGGGGAGAAACGCTTGCTGATTCTACTGAAAATGATGAAGAAACTGGACATCCCGATTTGAGTGGTGATGACCTTGGTGATGAGCATGTTTTTGGTGGTGGTGAGTTCGTGTCGGGTGGGGATGACATTACATGGTACGAACCTCCTGCTTATATGAACTTAATATATTACGATATGATAAGGGCACCTGAATATCTGGAAATACCTCAAATATGTTCGGGTTCCTCTGATGAATTCTCGGTTTAGATGCAATTTAAAGACAAGGAAGAAGCTACGTTGGCAATTAAAGAATATTCCATCAGAAAGCATGTAGACTATACTGTTAAAGAATCCACTCCGAGAACTATGTTTGCCAAATGTGTTAAATATGGACAAGGTTGTAATTGGAAGATTTGAGTGTCTAAACTTCAGAGGAGAACTGCTTGGGAGATTACAAAGTACAATGTTGGACACACTTGCTTACGAAATTCAATCAACCAAGATCACCGTAAGTTGGACTCCGATATAATATATCGTCACGTGAAGATGTTGGTTGAAGAAAATCCTAAGGTTATTGTTTCAATGATTATGGCAACTGTGAAACAACAATTTGAATGACAAATAGAATATGGCAAGGGTTGGTATGCAAGGGATAAGGTGCTGAAAAGGTGTATGGTAATTACGAGAAGTCGTACAATGAGCTACCGCCTTTATTACACACAATGACGTTTTTCATTAATGGGACCATAATCAAGTACAAAACATTGGATGCATGCAACCGAGAAGGTGAACTTCTTCAAGGGAACAAACTATTCGACAAACTATTTTGGGCGTTCAAGCCATGCATAGATGGCTTTCCATATTGCAAGCGTATGGTCCAAGTCGATGGTACGTGATTGTACGGAAGATATAAACATGTACTGTTGATTATCGTTACACAATATGGTAGCGGAACTATCTTTCTGATTGCCTTCGCAATTGTTGATAAAGAGTCGGGGAACTCTTGGAAATTCTTTTAGAGCAATTTACGTAAGTATGTTATCAAAGAAGATGGGGTTTGCTTGATTTCTAATAAAGAAACGACCATTTTAGCAACAATTGATCAACAGGGCAGTGGATGGACACCTCCGCACGCATATCTCGCGTACTGTGTACACCATATTGGCAAGAACTCCATTGAAAGATGGGAAAAAAACCCACCTTTGCAGCGCAATTTTAAACATGGGTATGTAAATTTTATTTTCTCGAGCTTAATTAATTATGCGTTATGATTTTTGTCGATGCTAACAACATATATTATGGAATAGGCTATGAACTATTACAACCAAATTTTGAGCGGAAGTTGGCAAGTTTACACATGGAGTACAATGAAGATGTTTGGGTGTGGGAAAACAATATAGAGAAGGAAAGCTGAACCCAATTGTATGATGAAGGTCGACGATACGGGCAAATGACAACCAACCTTGTGGAGTGCATAAATGGTGTATTAAAAGGAACACGTCATCTCCCAATAGCTAGCTTGGTGAGAGAGACGTACTATAAGTTGGCTAAGGTTTGGTCCGATAAAGGGTCAGAAATTCAAGCTATGATAAATAGGGGGCAAGTTTGGTATGGAGATCTTATGACAAAGATGGAAAAGAATGTGAATTTGGCAAGATCGATGGTTGTTCATGGGTTCGACCTGCATGGACAGATTTTTAATGATGTTGATTCCATGCGCAACAACGAATGAGGGCACCACCAAACATTTTGAGTCAATTTTAGACAAAGATGGTATGATTGTGGTGAGTTTCAGGCATGGCGATATCCTTGTAGGCATGCAACTGCGGTATGCATGTCTAAAGGGGTTGACCCGTACAACTTTGCGGATGAATGCTTTAACTTGCTGAAGATAATAAATATTTACAAATGTGAGTTCCCACCGATCGCAAATTCACAATATTGGCCACCACTAGAGCATGCCGAATGGTTACTGAATCTGGCACTTCATAGAGAACCAAAAGGCCGACCTCAATATACTTGCATCCATACTAGTATGGATCTTCATTACAGGGAGCCGGGAGAACCAAAGAGATGTACGAAATGTAGGGGTACATGACATTCCAAAAACAAATTTCCAAACCGACCAAATTATATGGCAATGCCTCGGTGATTTCATTCACTATTTGTAGTTGAACTAGTTTCATTTCTTTATATTTGTATTCGAATGAACATTTTCTATTTGATTATGTGTATGTTATTTGATGCATATGTTTATTTGTTAGTTAATTCATGTTCGGTTCGGTGTTTATTTTGGTAATGAATTATATGCCCAATTTGTTTAGATATTCGGTCCGATGTTTATTTTGGTAATGAATTATATGTTCGAATGAACATTTTCTATTTGATTTCAAAGAATATTTGAGAAATATTTCTAAAACAAAATTCAAATAACTAATAATAATAAACATCCACAAATTATTTGTATTACATGGAAGAAGAGTTGCATGAGCTACCATTTTCTATGCAATTTTTGTCCATGGAGGGATGTAGTATTGTGTAACGCTGCGGTGGTCGTCATTCTCGTTCCGGTCTTTAGCGTGCATCATCATTGTCATCGTTGTCGTATTCATAATCATCAATCACACGTCGCATAGGAGATGACGTTGTATACACATACTCAGTATTACGTGGTGCCAACGTAGGACTGCTAATTGACGTAACCTCCATGAAATCTATGATCCTCTGATAGCCCGTGTTTCTACCAAAGCTCGGGTACATGGTCGGCTAATGTTGAACATCTGATACGTATGCTTCAGAATCATTCGCACCCGAGCTCCCGCCCATTTTTAGATGATAAGTGGGTGGCTGCTGATAGTTCATGTTTCCACCAATGCTTGGGTACATGGGTGGTTGATGCTGAAAATTCGGTACGTATGCTTCAAAATCATTCGCACACGAGCTCCTGCTCATTGATGGATGATAAGTGGGTGGCTGCTGATGATAGAATCTGCCATCCATTGGATTAGAAACACAACTATCGCCCATTGATTGATGATAAATGGGTGGCTGCTGATGATAGAATCTGGCATCCACTGGATTAGAATCTGAGCTCCCGCCCATTGATGAATGATAAAAGTTTTCATCCACTGGATTCGCAAACGAGCTCCTCGCCGTTACTGGATGTTCAATGGGTGGTTGCGGATGATAAAAGTTGTCATCCACTGGATCAGAAAATGAGCTCCCTGCTATTGCTGGATTAGAAATACCAGCATACATATCTGATGTACCAGATTCACTGTGAGATTCATCCGCTGCAATATTAGATGATTGACCACGGCCACTAAATTTTTGTAGAAATATTCGACATTGTTCCCGTTCATCCGCGGTAGTCAAGTATGGCTTCCCATTATTGCGATAGAATAACATGTACTCTAAATTATCAGACTCCAAATCATCGGCTTGAATTCGAGAGCGAGGTGGCAACCGTTCATATCTGTTGTTCCATCATTCAACGTACTTTCGATGCTTTATTTCCCATGTATGATGCCCCTTGCCGCGAAAGTCCACAAGGTGTAGGGTGTCATGATTGGTGTCATGCGACAATGGATCTCTCGGAATGGGCTGATGGAAGCCAAACTGCCTTAAAACTCTATCTCCAAACTGGTACTCCACAAAAGCAAAGTGGGTCAACGGTGTAATCGCACACAAGAGATAGGAATCAATCATCAATTCTTCTGGTACATTTACGCGTTAACCGACATATGGCCTCCAAATAAACTAAAAAATATATAAATATAAATAAGAGAATAAATTAATTACATAAATAATAAATTAATTACAAGTAACTTAATTTCTATACCTCATCTTTGCAAGATAAATCAATAGAGGCTCTAAACACTCTCAAATTGTTGTTTGCTAACCGTGTGTGAGCTTTTTTCGCATTTCATCTGCATATACATCCAAATAATAGTCCTTTAATTATTTTTTAGATAAAATATTTTTTAAAAAACTAAGTAAACTTAAACTTCCAAATTAAAGTAAAAAAATTACCTACTGACAAGAGGAAAATTTTTCATGCTTCGAGTAACCGGTGTAAAAAATGGAAGTCATTCCCATGCCCAAGCTTGCAATAGCAACATACATCCACCAACACCCTTTGCCTTCAAACCATGACTATCTAATTGAGCCGCCTTGCACAACTCACGGTACAAGAACGCTAATATTGTTGATCCCCAACTATACATAGCAACTTTCGAAGCCGATGACAAATATGGTAGATACCGTGTGTGAACGAGATTACCGGATTTATCCGGCATCAGTATCCCCCAATGAGTTGTAAAATATAGGCTCAATTCGCACAACTAATATCTTGCGGTGTGTTATTGCGCCTGAGCTGAAATTCTCTCTTCAACCAGCTCAATTTAATACGAGATCCTCTCACATCGGTTCCAGTCAGAACCTTGTTGAGGTAATCACTGCAAAGTTGTGCACATGATTCCTCCGGATCATTAACAAATGGACTCCCGTTTACCGGATCCCAATTAGCATCACCACGTCTTCGAGCGTAATGGTACATTCTCCACACGGCATGTGAAACGTATGGGTCTCCGGTCTCCAACGCTCAATTAGTGCGATAATTAAACTGAGAATCAACTTGTAGCCACGAATAAATGTGGCATGATAGAATCCCGCCTCTTGCAACCATTCAATTATATCGGGGTATGGATGATTACTCCCCATGCTTAGGTGATGTTTAAAAGTTTCTTCGGTTGCCTGCATTAAATTAAAAAATTTATTAATAATAACAAATAAGAGAATAAAATATTACTAATCTCAAATTAACTTTTTTAAAAATAATTTACCATATCATCAACCACAACACTAGAGACGTGTCGATTTCGTAATCTCAACATATGATTTGAATCGGCCATCCTTTTAACAAAACTACATACAATACAAGTAAGAAAATATTAGTAAGAAAATAATTACCACTAAATTTAATCCTAACTAAAAATATTCGAACTAAAATTTTAAAATTAGTAAGAAAACAATTACCACTATAAAATTTTATAATGAAAAAAACAACTAAAAATATTCGAACTAAAATTTTAAAAAATATATATAAACTTAAAAAACTTAAAATATTTTCTCTAATTCTCCTTCTTCACCTAAATTTTTCACAAATTTTCTTCTACCATTCCTTATCTTCAGTCCCCTATTTAACAACTTCATCTACACAACCCATCACCCCAACATCCAATAAATATAATTGAACACGGGTCATCTTCATACATTCAAAATAATTGATCACGAGTCTTTATTTCATACTGCTCTCCCACTCACGGGTCTAAAATAAAGCATGCACCCTCACTCCCCTCACTGCACCCTGCACTCAAACATAAATAAAGTTTGCCTCCCCCCGCTCTCCTCACTGCACCTTGCACCACTGCGATATTGCACCCCTGCACTACTGACATCACTGCCATGAGGTCGGACTGCTTTCCACCGGCCTTCATCTTTGTTTTTCTAAGGTCTGGTTGCTTTCCCCTAGTCCTCTTTTTTTTATTAATTTTATCGGATAAGGTGGAATGCTTTCCCCTATACCTCAATTTTTTTTTAATTTTTGTTGAGGTCAGATTGCTTTCTATCCGCCCTTAAAATCTACTGTAGAAAACACCATAGATTCGAAAATAATTTGGAGACTGTTATGGATTTCGAAATATTTTTTTACTGCAATATTGAGCCAATTTAGCCACTCAGTCCCAGGCTCGCGTGTTTTTTAAATAAAAATGGGTAATTATGCTTCCAGTCCTCTCTTATTTGATTAGTATATAACTTAGGCCTTATTTTGCAAATTAGAAATTATTTTGTAGGGGTGTTTAAAAATACCCAATCCGACTACCCGAAAATAAATAACCGAGTATTTACTCGGAATTTTTTGCCCGGGTGAGGTACGCGACCCGCCATTTCTCGGGTCGGGCCCGACTCACAAAATTAGGAATTTTTAGGTACCCGGATATATTTGAAATTAATTTTTTATATTCAATATATATTTTTATATTAAACTAATAAAAATCTTAAATTTTTTAATATTTTTATATTTAATAAATACATATTTTTATATTAAACTAATAAAATATTTTGATATTTAAAAATACATATTTTTATATTCGAAAGGGTACCCAAGTACCCGATTTTCTAGGTACCGCAACTTCCGATACCCACAACACCTGAACCGAGACACGGGCCGGCCATAGAACTACCCGACGATCTGAGTACACGAATACCAATATTTGAACATCCCTACTATTTTGGCCATGTTATCTTTCAATTCTATCAATTAGTCCCCTTAAACTATTATTTGGTGATTGGTGAATTTATTTGATGTTGAGAATAACTAATTTGGGGTCGTGCTCGTGAACAAGAGTTTCTATCCTTGAAGAGAATATTAGCAACTTGAATCAATAGCTAGTGATGTCAAACACCTAGAACTTTTAAGTGTTTTTCAAATTTTTTTGTAAATGTGACGCTTTTTATGTTACACATAAAATGCATATTGTGATGTACGATAATAAGTAAATTACCAAATTGCCCTTAAGGCCAAGTATTTATGTTTAATGCTGAAAGACTAGAGAAATGTTATAAATACCTAATGCTTATAATTAGGTCCTTTAGCATTAATTAGTGAAAACAATTGGTTTGTCGGGTGTAGGGGTGATAATGAGCCTAACCGGCTCGCGAGCTACTCGAGCTCGGCTCGATCAAAGCTCGGTTAAAGCTCAGCTCGAGTGAGCTCGACTCGGGCTCAGGCTCGGCTCGAGACCTTAACAAGCCGAGTCGAGTCGATACCAGCTCGGCTCGAAAAGCTCGTGAACAGGCTCGGAATAATTATATATGTATATATGTATGCACTAAAAGTAATCTATTTAGCAAAAGATACAACAATTAAGAAAAAGTCACTTCTAAATTATAGTTGTAATTATTTAAATTCACTTCTAATAATATTTATATTGTTTTCTAACATGTAACCCCCTCAGCCCGGCCTAGCCACCAGACCGACCTAAGGTGGTCACATAGGACAACCGAAGAAAGACCCGAAGATTTCTCTTCGATTAGAAACCCTAAAAGAGGAACAAGCTTTTAAAATTATCTTTTCTAGATTCACTTATAAAAACTTAGGTGAGGAACACTCGCAGCAGATAAAAGCACGAAGAAACAAACCTCGAACCGACAAACAAGCATACAAGGACCAAAATGCAATTCTAGCATAAGATAGGGACCTAATATGAAATTAAGGTTACCATATTGCAATTAGTCAGTTTTCATACACATATGCCAAAATGCAACATGAAACGATCATCCAAACTCATATATTATAAAAAACATAAACCATGGACCAAAACGCAAGAAAAGAGAACTTAGGAGATGCCTTTAACTAACTTAACTGCCAGACGTTTCAAAACACTACTGCCCGTTTCGAAACAGGGTTTCAAAACCATATTTTCCAGAGGCAAACCGTTCTGGAACACCAAGGGGTGTTTCAAAACGGCTAGGCAAAATTCATGCCCGTTTAGATACGGTCGAACCCGTTTCGGAACCTCTATGCACAGCTTGGTTCAAAAAAGGTCTTATGTATTTTCGAAGCTCACCAAAAATATTCCAACAACGTACTAACAACATAGGATCAACAAAACATGCATTTTCAAGGCAAAAGAACTTAACAACATCAAACAAGATCATTTCAACACTAAGATTAAACAATGACGATGTAAACAAAGATCCACATTTGCATAAGAGATCAAACTACAAAATAAACATTAAAAAAATGAAACCATACTTCACACAACTTCATAGGATCATAACAAACTTGCCTCAAACCATACATCCACAAAACATTAGATCTCCAAACATAAACACAGCATCCCCATTGCTAGTAGTATTATTACAAACTTACAAAATCATACTTGAGCAAAAGTGAAAAATTGGCCTTGCTCCCTTTACTTGCTTGCTACCCAAAACTCTAACTGTCTGCATTGTTGGAAAAGAGAGCGTAAGCATTTAAGCTTAGTGAGTGGAGCTCAAAACCAAACAACAACAATGTAGTTTTAAAACTATTTAGAGTTTAGAAAACCAAAACCTTTACCAAATTGTAATGTGCATACAACATCTTACAACAGCGTACTAACCAACAAGATCATCTCACCATTCAACCATTCTTACAAAAGAACAACTTACTCTTACAAGGCTTTACCAAACCTTGCTTCATCTTACCATAATATAACAAAGCCTTACAAAGAAGAAGCGTAGCATATTGGCATAATTAACAACAATACCCGGATATATGAATTTCTTACAATTTTACGAGTCTTACAAGTCTTACAAGTCTTACTAGACGTCGATGAGAGTAAACTCAAATCACCGCGCCCAAGCTAATCTTACACGTACGAATTTGTCTGACACGGTTGAATTTTCTTACACGTACAAACTTGTCTTACACGCATACGAATTTTGTCTTACAAGTCCTATATGTGTACATTAATCCTAGTTGATCGATCAACTATATCCGGTAAAGATTCTAACTTATGCCAATACTTTAACAATGGTCAAACTTACCAAATCTTACATGGCTATCAAGCCCATCTAACAAATTCTTACTCTTACCAACATTTCCATACTAAGCATGCCTTTACCAACACATATTTCTTACAATCTTACAACAACAACAACATAAGCATGCTCACAACATATCATAGGCAATAAAAGTAGGAAAAATAGTAGAAAAATCAATTACAAGTCTTACAACAATTTTATAACACATTATAAAATATCAAAAATATAGTGAAGTGTAAAACCACTTACTCTTGAATTTAGATTGGCTTATCAAGCCCAATCTAAACCCCCTAAAATCATCATTGAACATTTCCAAATACTTTAAAACATTCCCACTCACCGATAAACTCGTTCCAAACAGCCGAAACCTACAATTAGCTAATGGTCACCTGAATTTGCTCACAAACTAGGATCCCCTGTTTCTAAACAAGTTAAAACAGAGGATTAATACCTAAATAAGCTTCCAAACTTGCAGCAACACTGAAATCTAACAAATATTCTCAAATACCCAACAATCTAATACTGAAAATCATCAAAATCACTTCCAAAACGTCCAAAACACAAACACGGTTGTTACCCATCATTTCAACCATCAAAAACTCAACTATTAACATCAAAATCAGCCACTTAAACATGCTAAAATCATTGTTGTCGTCAAAAACCCGAAATCAAGCTTAACCTCAAGGTTTTTCATACCAAACTCCACTCAAACTTCAAGTTTCAGTTTCCTTATGATCCTACCTTTATATAAGCATCATCTAAACACCATTTAAAAACATTCTAAAACACAGCCTAAGCCATTTGAACGAAAATCTTCCAAAAACCATTTTATTTCTAACCTTGAACCTTTAAAACAAAAGAGGTAAACCATTTGATTTTGGTAGAAGACTAATAAAAAGAAGTTTAATTAAAGAAAGGCGAGGTGAAATCAAGTCTTACCTCCAAAACTTTAATGGGTAATCCCTTGGATTAAAAAAGGCTACAATGGTGGCTTGGCTTTAGGAAACTAACGTGAAAATAAAAGTGGGGCTGATTCAAAAGTCTTTCCTTTTATTTTAAAATCCTATTAAAATAGGTTCCGGTTTGATTAAAACTAGAACCACATTTTTGGCTGATTTTACAAAATGGCCACCACATTTTGAAAACTTGCGATTTGGTCACTAGACTGAAATCTCAACCTTCTAGAATTGATTTTCCAAAATTGTTTTCACAAAACTCTTATACATAATAAATAGTAATTTTAGAAATTATTCCCAACTTTTTATGAACATCCGAAGAGGGTTTTCCCTGGTCTAACCCAAAATATCAACTAGTTCATCAAATATCAAAAACCACATCCGCAACATTTAGCCCCAAAATTAGGGTGTTACAACTCTCCCCCACTTAAGAAATTTCGTTCTCGAAATTTACCTGACGGGAAAAGATGTGGAAACTGTTTCTTCATGTCATCCATTCTTTCCCAAGTGGCTTCTTCAACACCACGATGTAGCCACCTTACCTTAACGAGGTCAATAGCTCTACGACGCAACACTTTGCTGTCAAATGCTAGGATCTCAACTGGTTCCTCATCGTAGGACAAATCCAGATTCAACTAAATCTCTTCTACACGCATAACGTGCGACGAATCTGGCCGATACTTCCGAAGCATAAAAATATGGAACACATCGTGAATCTGCTCAAGTTCAGAAGGAAACCTCAGTCTATAAGAAACTATTCCAATCCTATAAACTATCTCATACAGACCAATAAACCTTGGACTCAATTTCCCTTTTCTACCAAACCTCATCACTTTCTTCCATGGCGAAACTTTCAAGAATACTCTATCTCCCACCGTATACTCAACCTCTTTTCTCTTCAAGTCAGCATAAGATTTCTGTCTATCCGTAGCTGCCTTCAAATGATCAAAAATTAGTTTCACTTTCACAGTAGTACCCTTCAAAATATCCAGCATCGCTAGCAACCTCTGACCGGCTTCAGCCCAACATACATGTGTTGTACATCTCCTACCATACAAAGCCTCATAAGGAGCCATCTGAATACTCGACTGATAACTGTTATTGTACACAAACTCTACTAATGGTAGATGCTTCTTCCATGAGCCCTGAAAATTAAATATACAACATCTCAACATGTCTTCCAAAATCTGAATCACTCGTTCTGACTGACCATCCGATTGAGGATGATAAGATGTACTGAAATTCAAACGAGAACCCAACGCATTATGCAAACTATCCCAAAATCTAGTTGTAAACCTTAGATCTCTATCAGACACAATCGACTTCGGGACACCATGCAGTCTCACAATCTCACGAATATATAACTCGGCTAATTTATCTAAAGTGTGCGTAGTATGAACAGGCAAGAAATGAGCACATTTTGTAAATCGATCAACTATCACTCAAACTGAATTCTTCATAGAAGGTGATAAGGGCAAACCTGTTACAAAGTCCATGGTGATTCTTTCCCACATCCATTCAAGAATCCTCAAAGGTTGCAACAAACCTAATGGAACCCAATGTTTCGCTTTCACTCTCTAACATACCATGCACTTACTTACAAATTCGGCAACGTCCTTCTTCAAAGCAATCCAGAAGTACTCATTATTTAGATCACGATACATCTTTGTACAACCCGGATGCATAGTAAACGGGCTATAATGTGCTTCAGTCAAAATGGTTCGTCTCAACTCACTATCTTCCAGAACAACTACCTTGTTCTTGAAACACAAAATCCCATCATCACTGAAACAAAAAATCAGTCGGTTTACCTTTCGCGATGTCTTGTACATGAGCAACCAAAGATCTATCTCACAAATGTTTCTCACGGATCAACTGAACTAAAGAAGGCTTCACTTGCAATTCAGTCACTAAGTCACCGTCCCCTGACACACTTAATCTAGCAAACATAGCTTGCAATTCAACTGTTACTTTTCTGCTCAAAGCATCGGCTATTGCATTTGCTTTACTCGGATGGTACTCAATGGTAAGGTATAGTCTTTAAGTAATTCTACCCACTTCGCTGTCTCAAATTCAATTCTTTCTGTGTCATCAAATACTTTAAGCTCTTGTGAGCTGTGTAAATTGTGCACTTCTCACCATACAAATAATGTCGTCAAATCTTCAATGCAAACACAACTGCGGCCAACTATATGTCATGTGTGGGGTAGTTCTTCTCATGCACCTTCAGTTGCCTAGAAGCATAAGCAACAACTCTTCCTTCTTGCATCAAGACACAACCTAAGCCAACATACGAAGCATCGATGTAGATTACAAACTTTTTACCTGACACTGGTTGAACTAAAACTAGAGCATTAGTCAAGGCTTCCTTCAATTTCTCAAAGGCTTGTTGTCTTGCATCTGTCCACTCAAATCTAACACCCTTTTGCAACAATTTTGTCAACGGGGCAGCCACCTTCGAGAAACCATCTACAAATCTTCTATAGTATCCAGCTAAGCCTAGAAAGCTTCGAATTTCGGTTACGGACTTCGGTTGTTTCCATTCCACAATAGCTTCTATTTTCTTAGGATCAACTCTAATCCCTTCAGCTGACATAACATGGCCAAGAAATACAAGTTCCCTGATCCAAAATTCACATTTGCTCAACTTGGCATAAAGTTGATTACTTAACAATATTTTTAGCACTAACCGCAAATGCTCATCATGTTCTTCCTCGGACCATGAATACACAAGAATGTCATCAATAAACACCACTACAAATCGATCCAAGTAATCATGAAACACCATATGCATCATATCCATGAAAGCTGCTAGTGCATTAGTTAACCCAAATGGCATTACCAGAAATTCATAATATCTATACCTAGTCCTAAAAGCTATCTTCGGCACATCAACGTCTTTCACCTTCAACTGATAATACCCAGATCTCAAATCAATCTTCGAAAATACTAATGCCCCTCTCAACTGATCAAATAAATTATCAATACACAGCAAAGGGTACTTGTTCTTTACTGTTAGCTGATTTAGTTGCCTATAGTCAATGCACATTCTCATACTACCATCCTTTTTCTTTACAAACAATACTGGAGCACCCCACAGCGGAATATTGGGCCTAATGAAACAACGGTCTAACAAATCCTAAAGTTGATTTTTAAAATCCTTTCAATTCTTTTGGTGTCATACGATACGGAGCAATCGACACCAGAGCAGAATCATAGATAGTCTCAATAGCAAACTCTACTTCTCTATCAGAAGGCGAACCATGCAATTCTTCCCGAAATACCTCTGGAAAATCACAAACTATCCTAATGTCCTTTGATCTGACCTCACTCAAGTTAGGATTCAACACATAGGCGAAATATTCCTGACAACCGAAGTTCATCAACCTATGAGCCTCTAGAGCTGAAACAACATTCGAGAAGAACATAATGTTCATCAACTTGAGTTTGTCTTCCCGTGCTAGTGGTTCTAGCCGAAGTTCATCAACCTATTATCCTTGTGCCTCTTGGCATCACCTCTGTCCCACTGGTTGTGCCTCTTTCCTGAGCTAGAACCACTAGCACGAAAAGACAAACTCAAGTTTTGCTCGATGTCTTTGGCCCGGCTGACCAAAACATCAAAATCCACGTAGTCAGAGGCTAACATGTAAGTTTTCACATCCTTTACCAAACCATAACGGAAGCGCTCACATCTTTCCTTCTCATTAGGCACGAACTCAGGAGCATACTAACTCAGTCGTACAAACTGTATCTCATAATCATATACAGACATACTACCCTGAACGAGAGCCATAAACTCCCTCTTCTTCTCATCTAAGAACCGCGGACCCAAGTATTTCTTACGGAAGGCGGATCTGAAGAACTCCCAAGTGATCTCACCCTCAGCCATACCAGATGTTGTCGTAGTCCACCAGACATACGCATCTCCCTAAAGCAGAGAAACAATACAACCAAGCTTCCGAGTGTCTGAGCACTCCATCTGACCTAATATACGTGTGGTACTCTCTAGCCACGCCTCTGACCGCTCATGCGACAATCTACGAAACTCAACTCCGCCCAGACTACGGAGTCTCTCCAGGGGAAAAACAGTTCCCGCACCCTGATGTGGTACAACAGCTCGCATACCGGTCACAGCTGTCTGAAAGGCACTGATAATAGTCTGAACCAACTGAGCCAAATCAATCCCGGCATGACCCTGGCCATCTGATGGTACTACACCCTCCACTCCGGCCTCGCCTCCTCCCGGCGGAGTTGAGGGCAACTCCTCCTCAACAACTGGCTCCTCAGCGTGAGCCTCAACATGATCCTCAACAGCATGAGCTACAGCCTGTGGTTCTTGACGAACAACTCTAGGTCTGCCTCGGGGTCTCGCCATAGCAACAGACAAGAGCAATCTAACAACCACAACAACAATAACACACAAAGGTTTGGGTCAGCAATGGAAAGGGTCCAAATTGCTCAAGTATTTATCCAAAATTATTTTCTTACAATAATACCTAGTAGTGGGTTGCTTAGCAAACTTCTAGCCAACGATAACAACATAGCAACAGATCATGCTATCAGCCAATCATGGCAAAATAAACACCGTACAAGGCAACCAACGGATAAATCACCCAACAATCAAGCAAACACATTATCTTACCTCACTTACCTTCCTGAAAGATGTATAACCTGGATCTAATACCACCAAATGTTACCCCCTTAGCCCGGCCTAGCCACCAGACCGACCTAAGGTGGTCATACGGGACTAACCAAAGAAAGACCCGAAGATTTCTCTACGATTAGCAACCCTAAAAGGGGAACAAGCTTTTAAAATTATCATTTTTAGATGCACTTATAAAAACTTAGGTGAGGAACACTCACAGCAGATAAAAGCACGAAGAAACAAACCTCGAACCGACAAACAAGCATACCAGAACCAAAATGTAATTCTAGCATAAGATAGGAACCTAATATGAAATTAAGGTTACCAACTTGCAATTAGTCAGTTTTCATACACATATGCCAAAATGCAGCATAAAACAATAATCCAAACTCATATATTTGATAAAACATCAACCAGGGACCAAAACGCAAGAAAAGAGAACTTAGAAAATGCCTTTAACTAACTTAACTGCCAAGCGTTTCGAAACACTACTGCCCGTTTTGAAATAGGGTTTCAAAACCAGATTTTCCAGAGGCAAACCATTCCGAAACACCAAGAGGTGTTTCGAAACGGCTAGGCAAAATTTATGCCCGTTTCGATACGGTCGAGCCCGTTTCGGAACCCCTATGCACAACTTGGTTCAAAAAGGGTCTTAGGCATTTTCGAAGCTCACATAAAACATTCCAACAACATACTAACATCAGAGGATCAACAAAACATGCATTTCCAAGGCAAAAGAACTTAACAACATCAAACAAGATCATTTCAACACTAAGATTAAACAAGGACGATGTAAACAAAGATCCACATTTGTATAAGAGGTCAAACTACAAAATAAACATTAAAACAACGAAACCATACTTCACACAACTTCATAGGATCATAACAAACTTGCCTCAAGCCATACATCCACAAAACATTAGGTCTCCAAACATAAACATAGCATCCCCATTGCTAGTAGTATTATTACAAACTTAGAAAATCATACTTGAGCAAAAGTGGAAAATTGGCCTTGCTCCCCTTGCTTGCTTGCTGCCCGGAACTCTAACGGTCTGCATTGTTGGAAAAGAGAGCGTAAGCATTTAAGCTTAGTGAGCGGAGCTCAAAACCAAACAACAACAATGCAGTTTTAAAACCATTTAGAGTTTAGAAAACCAAAACCTTTACCAAATCGTAATGTGCATACAACATCTTACAACAACGTACTAACCAAGAAGATCATCTTACCATTCAACCATTCTTACAAAAGCACAACTTACTCTTACAAGGCCTTACCAAACCTTGCTCCATCTTACCATAATATAACAAAATCTTACAAAGGAGAAGAGTAGCATATTGGCAAAAATTAACAACAATACTCGGATATACGGATTTCTTACATTCTTACGAGTCTTACAAGTCTTACTAGAAGTCGATGAAAGTAAACTCAAATCACCGCACACAAGCTAATCTTACACGTTCGAATTTGTCTGACACGGCCGAATATTTTTACACGTACGAATTTGTCTTACACGCATGCAAATTTTGTCTTACAAGTCTTATATGTGCACATTATTCCTAGTTGATCGATCAGCTATATCCGGTAAAGATTCTAACTTATGCCAATGTTCTAACAATGGTCAAACTTACCAAATCTTACATGGCTATAAAGCCCATCTAACAACATCTTACTCTTACCAACATTTTCATACCAAGCATACCTTTACCAACATATATTTCTTACAATCTTACAACAACAACAACATAAGCATGCTCACAACATATCATAGGCAATAAAAGTTGGAAAAACAATAGACAAATCAATCACAAGTCTTACCACAATTTTATAACACATCATACAATATCGAAAACATAGTGAAGTGTAAAACCACTTACTCTTGAGTTTAGATTGGCTTATCAAGCCCAATCTAACCCCACAATCATCTTTGAACATTTCCAAATACTTTAAAACATTCCCACTCACCGATAAACTCGTTCCAAAAAGCCGAAACCTACAATTAGCTAACGGTCACCCTGATTTGCTCCCAAACTAGGATCTCCTGTTTCTAAACAAGATAAAACAGACTATTAATACCCAACATTCCAATAATGAAAATCATCAAAATCACTTCCAAAACGTCCAAAACACAAACCCAGTCGTTACCCATCATTTCAACCATCAAAAACTCAACTATTAACATCAAAAGCAGCCACTTAAACATGCTAAAATTACTGTTGTCATTAAAAACTCAAAATCAAGCTTAACCTCAAGGTTTTTCATACCAAACTCCACTCAAACTTCAAGTTTCAGTTTTTTTATGATCCTACCTTCATTTAAGCATCATCTAAACACCAAAACACCATTTAAAAACATTCTAAAATCCAGCCTAAGCCATTTGAACGAAAATCTTCCAAAAACCATTTTATTTCAAACCTTGAACCTTTAAAACAAAAGAGGTAAACCATTTGATTTTGGTAGAAGATTAATAAAAAGAAGTTTAATTAAAGAAAGGCAAGGTGAAATCAAGTCTTACCTCCAAAACTTTGATGGGTAATCCCTTGGATTGAAAAAGGCTACAATGGTGGCTTGGCTTTAGGAAACTAACGTGAAAATGAAAGTGGGGTTGATTCAAAGGTCTTTCTTTTTAGTTTAAAACCCTATTAAAATAGGTTTGGGTTTAATTAAAACTAGAACCACATTTTTGGCTGATTTTACAAAATAGCCACCACATTTTGAAAATTTGTGATTTGGTCACTAGACCGAAATCTCAACCTTCTAGAATTGATTTTCCAAAATTGTTTTCACAAAACTCTTACACATAATAAATAGTAATTTTAGAAATTATTCTAAACTTTTTATGAATACCCGAAGAGAGTTTTTCCTGGTCTAACCCCAAAATGTCAACTAGCTCGTCGAATATCAAAAACCACACCCGCAACATTTAGGCCCAAAATTGGGGTGTTACATAACACTTATATTAGTAGATTACTAAAATTAAATGACTAAATTGAATTAAAGTAAACATTACACTATAAATTAAGAAAAGATGAAAGACTAAAATAATAAAACTAAAAAGTAACATGGCTGAAATGGGTATTTACCTATCCCTATAAAGCTTGAGGGGGAGAAACATCTTTACAATTAGGGGTGGGCAAAAATACCCGACCCGGTTGACCCGACCCGACGACCTGATGACCCGAACTTAAAAATACCTGGTAATTCTCTAAAAAAAATTATCCGACCCGAGAATTTTCCCGGGACACGGGCCGAGATTTTTAAGTTACCGGGTACCCGACCCGATAATATTTAATATATATTTTTATATTTTCAATTATATTTTTAATTTAAGTTTCTTAATATTTTTACTCTAAAACTAAATTTAAATCCCTAAATTCTTTTTATGTTTGTATTATATACTTTTAAGTTTTAAGTTTAAAACATTTTAAAAATATTTTTGTGTTTAATATGTGATTTTTTTATTTTAGAATTGAAAAAATAAAAAATAGGCGGGTACGCGGGTGTTTCGGGTACCCCGGATGAGATGGTCGGGACACAGGCCGAAGATTGAGGTACCCGGATGAACCGGGTACCCGACAATTCGCACCCCTATTTACAATATACACCAATATCCCACATCTTTAACATACATAAAGCAATGAGAGCAAGCATCCTATAAATAGGTGCTTAAACTTAGAACAATAAGCTAATTTATTCTTGGCCTTTCGACTGGGATCAAGTAAACATGGGCCTTTTGTGCCCATGGTTTATTAGTTGAGATGGCTTTAAATTTGAGTTTTCAGAGTTTGGATTACTTTAATGATCCTTGAGCTTAGAATGGTTTATTTCGAGCCGAGCCTGACGAGCTTTGAGCTCGAGCCGAGCCCAATAGTACTATTTCCGAGTCGAGCCTAACGAGCTTCGAGCACGAGCCGAGCCCAATAATATTATTTCCATGCCGAGCTTGAGCCTAAAATTTTGAGCTCGGCAAGCCGAGCCTGGTCAAGCTCGGGCTCATTAGCACTCGTAGTCGAGTGTGCTAAAATGGTTGAATTACCCATAACTACGAAATTACTAAAATATCCTTAAATAAAATAAAATAAAATAAAACACCGTCATGTGTGAAAACTATTAAAATACCCCTAACAACATCCTTGGTTTGCGAAGAGACATCAAGATCATCAGATGACAGTCGGTCCTCTTAGAGTACAATATATCATTACCTTATACGAGCATGTATAGTGTGAAACATTAATGTGTCAAATTTGTAATCCATTCAAATATTATTTTAATTGTGTATTTGATTTTAAAACAAAAGAGCTCCAAATTTTTGTATAATTAATTTAAACTTGTAAATAAAATCTTGTAATTTTACTGTTTGTATCATTTAAAAAAAAATAGGTCAGTTAAATGGTCGAATGTGGCGCTGCAAACTCGTTGGAGATCTAAAGTCAAGTTTAGAGCTAAGTTACTCAAATATTATCCTCCAACTTTTTTTTAACAACATCGTCCTCCCAAATTTATTTTCAGATATATGGTTGATTATTGTAGTAGTCAGAAGTCGAACTGCTTTTACCTCGTTTTTAAACAATATTTTATCAAAAATATTTAAAAAATGATGTTGCAGTCGTCCTCCATTGTTCCATGCACGCCATGTGTGAAAAATATTGTTTGAAGTCGGGCTATAATCTTTCCGGGTTCATTATTTTAATATTAAAATGAAAGTCAATGTTTGAAGTCGGACTGCAATATATCCGACTTGCTACAGTAAAGACAGGGACGGAGCCAGGATTAAACGAGGAGGGGGGCAGACCGATTAATTTTGAAATAATAGGGTTCTAAAAAGTAATTAAATCACAAAAATTAAGGGAGTTTAGGTTTAATTTTATAAATTTTAAAATTGAAAGGTCTTAAAATGTAATTAAACCATAAAAAGAGGGGGTTCAAAGTTAAATTTTATTAATTTTAGATTACATGGCTTTGAAAAATAATAAACCATGAAAATTTTGGGAGGGGCAAGGAAGAAAAAAAGACTTAATTGCAATGGTTTCAAAATTTTAAGGACCTAAAATATAATTAACCCATATATTTTGGGTGGGGCAATTGCCCCTCCCACCATAAACATAGATCCGTCCCTGAGTAAAGAGCCATATTTGTGCAAATAACTTGGGAGGACCACATTGTTGAAAAAAAATTTAGAGGACAATATTTGAGTAATTCCTCCCAAGTTTAGGGTGTTACAAAAATATTATAAACTTAATTTTTAAAATAATGTAAAATTAATTTTATAAAAAAAATAATTATTCAATATTTTTTATTTCAAAACGAAGTAAAAATAGTATAGTTTAATTTTTTATTTTAATAATAACAAAACTAATATTAATTTGGTTAGAAATATAACATATATATGACTTAGTTTAATGGTTGAGCAATAGACCCTCTTTCAATGGTCACAAGTTTAATTTATTTTAGTGGTATTTTGACATAATTTCAAGATACGCGATTTTAATTTAAATCTATGTTTTGGTATAATTTTACCAACTACTTAGTTTAAATGTGTGGCTAAATTTTAAGCCCAAATGTCAATGGTCCTGACTTAAACACCTTAATGTAAATAGTTTTTTTTTAACAATGGCATCTGAATTTTATTAATCACCATAAAAGATAATACAATATAATGCACAAAAATGATTAAAAAATAGACAAATTCAATAAAAGTCTCTTACAATGGTGCAAAGAAAAGACGACACTCTCATCGAAATTAGCATAGCAAAATCCAAAAACTTTTTCTGAATCTCCTTGTCAATATCTAAACGAGACGCTTTACGAGGTGAAAAAATGAGTGGTGAGCGAACCAAGCTATCAGAAAAATTGCTCCGCTACCTAGGACTAATTATGTAACGCCTGAGTTTGGGGCCCGGAAGATACTCGAGTTTGGGCGTTGGGTTAAACCGATTCGAGTTAGTTTCTTTGAAAGAAGACTTTATTTAAATAACACTAAAAAGGGGTCTTTTATTGAGTAAGGGGCAAAAAGGGGAATTTTGGGGTTTTAAAACAAAATGGTTTTTTTTATTCAAAAAAGAAAGCCACCGTCTTCCTCCTCATTTTTCACGTTACTTTGCAAAAACCACCATTTCCATTATTCCATTAGAGCCAACATCTCACACACGCACCAGTTTACAAGGTAATTCCTCCTTTGTTTCGATTTTCCTTCCTTGAACTTAGTATTGTTTAAATATAACTTTAAAAATTTATTATTCAAAGTTTTTCAAAACACCATGAGTTTGAAAAGAGGAAGGATGAGGGGACTTTCGTGTGGGTATTTAGATGTCGTGTTTAGGGGTGTTTTTGATCTTGTTTTGGTGTCCTAAAAATGTTAAAATAGAGGCTAAAAGTAGGAAACCCGAAATGGGTATAAAAATGAGATTTTTGGGTTGAAAAAGTTGAGTTTTTGGCTTAGTTTTGGGTGGAAATCGTGGCTGGTGGTTCCTTTGATGTTGGGTGGTGTTTTTAGATGTTTTGGTGTGTTTGGGATGTTTAATTTGATGGGTTATTGCTGGGCTTTGCTTAAGAACGGGTTTGAATGGTATTTTGATGGATTTCGGTTTTAAACCGTCGAGAGAATGTTGTGGATTTTTGAACCGATATTTGACAGTGAATTTATGGAAGAGTAGGGGAGTAATACTTTGTTTTTGGTTGATGAGAAACAGGGGAAACGAGTTCGGGTACTTTGGACGCGATACCGGGTGATACGGGGGCTTGAGAACGGTGTTTTAGTTTTTCGTTCGGGCTCTATCGGTGAGTGGTAATGTTTTGAAGTTTAAAATAATTTCAAAGTGGATTCTTGGGGGTTTGGGTGGAGCATTAAGGGCTAACCTAAACCCAAGTGTACGTTTGCCTATACTTGCCTTGCTAGGTCGATTGTTGGTGTATGTGCTTATGCGTGTTGTGATGTTGAATTCGAAATGCTTTTATTCCCGTTTTAATGTTGTTGTGTTGTCATAGTGGATGTCAAGCCTCATGTGATGGTTAGTTGTTGCGAACGGTGATGTGTAGTCCCACCGGTTGTGACTAGTAGAAGAGTACGATGATGTGTAGTCCCATCGGAAAACTACTAGTTATTGCAAACAGTGATGTGTAGTCACACCGGGAATGGTTGTGCATGTGCAAACCATGTTTGGTCAATGCTTGTGTTTAGTTCATCTCTTGCTTATATGATTTTGATTTTCAAAACTAAAGTTTGCTTTAAACTGCATTGTTGTTGTATTTAGAGCTCTGCTCACTAAGCTTTTAAGCTTACGCTCTCTTCTTTTTCCAACAATGCAGATCGTTAGAGGCTTTGGGAGGCAAGTGGGCAAGGGAGGAGTTTCTTGGAGTTCTTGCTAAGCTCAAAGTACGGTTTATGTTTTGTAATAATGCTTAGACAATGAGAATATTAGGCTTTTGTTATGGAGTTGGTGTTCAAACTCCTAAGTCTTGTTATTGTTAATGTTGTTGGCATGTTTAAATGTTGAAGCATGTCTTGTTATGGTCTTTGACTCTTTTGGTGGATATCAAGTATGTATGGTTGCTTGTTATACCATGGTTGATGAAATGAGCTCTGAATTGTGTTTGAATGCCTTAAATGAATTTTTCTTGCTTGCCTAAGGTTGTATGCATGTTTATATGATGTTCTAATGTCTGCTTAAGTTGTTTAGGGTGGTCCCTTCGTGTTTAAAATTTGAATTTGCAGACTGTCTGTGCAGGGCGTATCGATACGCTCAAGGGCGTTATCGATACGGTCCCTTTGTTTTTTAGCCTAGCTTACCGATACACGGGGGCGTATCGATACCCCATTTGCTCTCTAGAAATCTGAGAAATTAACGAGAAATTGGGGTGCCGGTACGGGCCTTGGACGTACCGATACGGTTTTAGGGTGGACTTTGAGATTTTGACTGTTGAGAGTGTATCTATACCAGCCTTGGAAGGTATCGATACGGGCTCTCAAAGTTGACTCTGGGAAGGTTGACCGTTGAAGGCGTATCGATACAGTCCTTTAGAGTATCAATACGCCCTTAGCTAAATGGATAAAATTTGTCTTAAATTGTCAGTTTTTGCTTGGATCGAATTGGTGGTTGCTTTTTCGTTGTTTGCTTATCTCATGTAGAGTCAAATAAAGCATCTAGATAATATAATTAAAAAAATAGGGTTGTTAATCGGGGTGAGATCTTAACAAGTTTCACTTCCGTTTTCCCCGTGTAACCCGTTCGGTTCGGTTTGTTGGCTAGACCGGGACGAGGAGGTTAGATTTGGTGGTATCAAAGCCTCGGTTACGAGGTCTCTCGGGAAGGTAAGTCAGGTATGTTGGTTTTTTTGGTTGTTTGCTATTGCATGGTGTATGAAAGCATGCTTTAATTGTTTTTGATGTTTGTTAGAGTTTAGTCGAGTGTTCCCATTGCTAGGTGTTGTTATTGGAAAATGGTTTTGGTTTAAAGAGCTTGAGAACTTGGATCCTTGCCCTTGCTAACCTCATGTTTTCTTATGTGTGATTTGTTTGTTGTTTTAGATCTTATCTTCGTTATGGTGAAACCGAGAGGACGGCCTAGAGTAGGTGACCAGGCACCCGAGGATGTGCCTCCTATTCCTTCTGCTCCCGATGGTAATGGAGTGGGTGGCGAAGGTAATGTGCCTCAGGCCGGTGCGAATGCTGGAGGTGATGGTAATGGACCTCAGGCCGGTGCAAATGTTGGGGGAAATGGAGCTCAGGAGGGTCAGGGTCCGGCGGGTGCGGACATGACTCATTATATGGTTTACCGTATATTTTAGGTGAACATGCAAGGTCTCTAGGTTTACCGTATGAGTGGTTAGAAGTAGGTGTGAATGTTACTAGTTCTTTCGGTGATACTGTGGTAGTTAGGAATATGTATAGGATATGTCCCTTGATGGTTCAGGGCCACGTGTTTTCGGTCGACATGATGGAGTTATCGTTATATGGTTTTGATGTGATTTTGGGCATGGATTGGCTCGTAGAGCATAGAGCTAGGGTAGACTTTGAGACCAAGAGAGTCTCATTGAGGTTTACGGAAGATTTTGAAGTTGTAGTGGTGGGCGAGAACATTAAGTTCTTGTCAAATGTTGTTTCTGCCTTAGAAGCTCAGAGATTGATGGATTCGGGTTGTCATGCGTATTTGGCTTATGTGATTAATCCGAACATGAGTGAGGTTAGACCGCGAGACATTATAACAGTTTGTGATTTTCCGAGTGTTTTTCCGGAAGAGTTGTCGGGTTTGCCTCCATATAGAGAAGTTGAGTTTGCTATTGAGACGTATTCTGATTCTGCACCTGTGTCTATTGCTCCGTGTAGAATGGCACCGAAAGAGTTGAAAGAGTTGAAGGCACACCTTCAAAAATTGTCATATAGAGGTTTCATTAGGCCTAGTATTTCTCTGTGGGGTGCTCCGGTCTTGTTTGTGAAGAAAAATGACGGTAGTATGAGGATGTGTATAGACTATAGACAGTTGAACAAGGTAACAGTGAAGAACAAGTATCCTTTGCCCCGGATAGAGGATTTGCTTGATCAGTTGAGAGGTGTTTCAGTGTTTTCGAAGATTTATTTGAGATCCGGCTACTATCAGTTGAAGGTGAAAGATGTGGACATGCCGAAGACCGCTTCCAGTACACGTTATAGGCACTATGAGTTCTTAGTAATGCCTTTTGGTTTAACTAATGCTCCAGCTGCATTTATAGATATGATAAACCGAATGTTTCACGTGTAACCCCCTCGTCCCGGTCTGGCCGGATGACCGGTCCGAGTGAGCCACACGGGGAAAACCGAGGCGAAACCCAAAGGATTCCCCCTCGGTTAGCAACCCTATCTTTTTTTTCATATAAATCTTGCCTAGATGAATATTAAGTCCTATGTGATTCACAACAGCGGAAAACATTCAAAGGGAAAACACATTCGAAACACGACCATGCATAAACAGTCAATTTTAAGCTTATAAGGCAGGCAGTATCGATACTCAAATCAAGGGTATCGATACGCCTTGACTTGGTCAACCCCAACAGTCAACTCGAAGAAGACCGTATCGATACTGCCCTTGAGCGTATCGATACGCCCTCTTCAGTCAACATCTCGTGGTCAACGAGATAAACCCGTACCGATACGCCCCAGCACCGTACCGATACTCCAAAAACTCCCCAATTTCTCAAAATTCCAGTGACTAAAAACCGTATCGATACCCCTAGGGTATCGATACGCCCAGCCAAAACTGAGCTCTGCAGGCAAGACCGTATCGATACGGCCCTTAGGCGTATCGATACGCCCTGCACTGCAACACCAAATTTTTCAACTTAGACGATCCCTACAAGACTCTAAATGCATTTCTAGACTCGCCTAAGCGTATACAAACATACTAGCATACATATATGAGCCAAGGGAAGCATTCACACATGGATTCAAGCATTCATGCTTAGCATTCCAACAAGAGAGCAATTTAGGCAATATTGGGCATACATAAGGACTCAAAAGGTCATAAAAGGCTCAAGTCAATCACAAGAGGTTTGCACTCAGCATAAGGCAACCTAAAACATCCTAAAACATGCCATCACACACCAAAACATTCATCATAGTAATACGTGCTTACAATCCATAATCAAATTCAAAACATCATCATATGAAATGAGTCATACAAGCTCATACAAACACACCCTTTTGCCACATTGCTTAACTACTACAAAATTAACCATACTTGAGCAACAACTTGGAAAGCCCTTCTTGCCTTGCCTCGAGCTAACTCCACGCTAATGATCTGCATCGTTGAACATTGAGAGCGTAAGCTATAAGCTTAGTGAGGGTGCTCTAAAACGAAAAACATCAACAATGCAGGGTTCAAGCATGCTAATCCTAGTCTCACACATATCAAGCATTTGCATAAAGTCAAGTAGACCTAGCTAGTGTTTCAAGTGGCATGTATGGTCTCTCAATCCTAACAAGCTTAAACATCATTATCAATTATCATGTAGCAACACCATATATCACAACCATATATCACCATCATACATCACAACACATGAACAAGTTTAATTGGCCACTTTAATTACCCCGATTGTGCGGATATAAACCTCAACAACACTTTACCTCGGTGGGATTACACTCATCACCGGACCTTGCATGTGCGGGATTCCACTCATCGCCACATGCCCTACGGATGGGATTCCACTCATCATCCCGTAGAAATGTAATAAAAGCTTCCGGTGGAATGTTACATCACCGTACTCCTCCTTGATGACTTAACGCCATCAAGGCCACGTACGTTTTGACTCAATTTGTGTGCACACTATCCTAATGATCGATCATTTACAACCGGTAATTATTTAGTGCCAATTATCATAACCATGATTTATATATATCATCAACCACAATCCATGCTCATCACACATATACACATCTCATGAATATACATGCACCAACCAACCAAAATCACAAGAGCATAGCTAAATAGCACAATAGCATTTATGGATATCAAAGGTTAAGCTATCAACTTGAATTGAAATAGAAGTGGCCTACCAAGCACACTTTACACACACTACACATACTCGAACCAAACTTTGAAACAAGTTAAGACCACTCACCGCCCTTCCTTAGCAACTCGAAACAATCCTCCTATGCACCCGGATTCGGTCCCAAAGCCTCTTCAACGCTTCCTCTTGATTCTAGCCAAACAAAACATACACATTACTTCTCAACTCAATGCTAACTCAACTATCAACTTACTTTGCAAACACAACTCCAATTTCCACAATTTCCCAAGCCACATAACATCTCAAAGCCCAATTTTCGGACCCCAACAACCATTGGCTGAAATACCCATTTCTAAGCATCCAAATGACTTCCAAACCATCCCAAATCACCCTCCTAACATAGGTAGACTATCAGCCCTTTAATTTCAATATTAAAACTCCCAAAAACTCAAGTTTTTATACTCTAAAATTTGCCCTAAGGACCCATTACGAAATTTCATCCAAAATCAACCAAATTAATATATGTTGTACCTTTTAACAAGATTAACTAAAACCCTAACTCAATTTATCAAAACCAAATGGAAAACCCCTTTAAAAACCCAAATTTTAACATAAACCCTAATTTCCAAAACTCCATATTTTTGAAATCTAAGACAAAGGTTGGATAGGGGATAAAGAGGAGAGTTGGAAAACATATTTACCTTTCAAAAACGCCTTGAATTGAAGAAGAGAATGAATGGAATAGTGTTTTAGGTTTGGAAGAGTTTGAGAGAGGGAATGGGGGTGTTTGGCGTTAAAAAGGGATAGGGAAAAGGAAGATGACAACTTTTATTTAAAAGTTGTCTTGCTTTTAAAACTTTTGGGTCCAATTACAACATTGGTCCCCCACCTTTTTTTTAAGACTCAATTAGCTCACAAATTAGGTTGAATTGTTTTAATTTAAATTTTATTGACTCAAGCTATAAACCCGGTTAACTCCTAGGCCCAAAACGCGGGTGTTACAACTCTCTCCCACTTAAGGAATTTCGTCCCCGAAATTACCTGACTGAAAGAGATACGGAAACTGCCTTTCCATATCCTCCTTCCTCTCCCAGGTGGCCTCGTCCACACCTCTATGTTGCCACCGCACCTTCACTAACTCAATCGATCTACCCCTCAACACCTTACTGTCAGAAGCTAAAATCTCCACTGCCTCTTCTTCATAAGTCAGATCCGGATTCAATTCGATTTCTTCTACGGGCATAACATGTGATGGATCGGACCTATACTTGCGAAGCATCGACACATGGAACACATCATGTATCTTCTCAAGCTCGGATGGCAAACGTAACTGATAAGCAACCGGACCAACCCTTTTCACAATTTCATACGGTCCTATGTACCTCGGACTCAACTTTCCTTTTCGGCCAAACCTCATCACTTTCTTCCACGGAGATACCTTCAAGAATACCTTCTCACCCACTGAGAACTCAACTTCCTTCCTCTTCAAATCGGCATAGGACTTCTGCCTATCCGAAGCAGCCTTCAAACGATCACAAATCAATTGTACCTTGTCGGTTGTCCCCTTGAGCAAATCCGGCATAGGTAACAGTTTCTGTCCTACCTCGGCCCAACACACTGGAGTTCTACACTTCCAGCCATACAAGGCCTCATACGGAGCCATCTGAATGCTCGACTGAAAGCTGTTGTTGTACGCGAACTCTACTAGAGGCAAATGCTTCTCCCAAGTACCCTGAAAGTCTATGATACAGCAACGCAACATATCCTCTAAGATCTGAATAACCCTCTCTGACTGACCATCTGACTGAAGATGATAAGAAGTGCTGAAGTTCAAACGGGTACCCAAAGCTGTATGCAGACTCTCCCAAAATCTAGAAGTAAACCGAGGATCCCTATCTGACACAATGGACTTCGGCACACCATGTAGTCTGACAATCTCACCAATGTACAAATCGGCCAATCTATCTAAGGTGTATGTAGTGTTGACTGCCAAGAAGTGAGCACACTTCGTAAAACGATCTACTATCACCCAAACTGAGTTCTTCTTCGTAGGAGTCAAAGGCAAACCCGAAACAAAATCCATGGTGATGTTCTCCCACTTCCATTCCGGTATTCTCAACGGCTGTAACAAACCTGAGGGAACCTGATGTTCCGCCTTCACTCTCTGACACACTAAACACTTACTCACAAAGTCGGCTACATCTCTCTTCATGCCAACCCAAAAGTACTCATTCTTCAAATCACGGTACATCTTCGTACTTCCCGGATGCATAGCAAACGGGCTACTGTGAGCTTCAGTCAAAATTGTACGTCTCAAATCACTGTCTTCTGGCACAACTATTCTGTCTTTGAAACACAAAACCCCATCAGTACTGAAACTGTAGTCTGAAGATCTACCTTCGGCTATATCTTGCACGTGAGGTGCCAAAGATCTATTTAAGAGCTGTTTCTCTCGAATCAACTGACCTAGAGTAGGTCTAACCTGAAGCTCGGCTACTAAGCCACCATCTCCAGACAAAATCAATCTAGCAAACATAGCTCTCAAGTCTACGGCCATCTTCCTACTCAAAGCATCGGCCACTACATTGGCCTTACCCGGATGGTACTCAATAGTAAGATCATAGTCCTTTAGCAACTCTAACCACCTACGATGTCTGAGATTCAAATCTCGCTGAGTCATAATGTACTTCAAACTCTTGTGGTCGGTGTACACTGTGCATTTCTCACCATACAAATAATGCCTCCAAATCTTCAGAGCAAACACAACTACAGCTAACTCTATGTCATGGGTCGGATAGTTGCGCTCATGGGTCTTTAACTGTCTTGAGGCATAAGCCACTACTCTTTTGTCTTGCATCAGAACACATCCTAACCCTACATAAGAAGCATCACTGTAGACTACATAGTCCTTCCCGGACTCAGGCTGAATCAAAATTGGAGCTTGGGTCAAAGCTTCTTTCAATTTCTCAAAGGCTCTCTGTCTTGCATCTGTCCACTCAAACTGAACACTCTTCTGAAGTAACTGTGTCAATGGAGCGGCTAATTTAGAGAAACCCTCTACAAACCTCCTATAGTATCCGGCTAAGCCTAGGAAGCTACGTACCTCTGTCACAGACTTCGGTTGCTTCCACTCAACAATGGCTTCGATCTTCTTCGGATCAACTCTAATCCCATCGGCTAACACTACATGTCCTAAGAAGACTACTTCTCGGATCCAGAATTCACACTTGCTGAGCTTCGCATACAACTGATGATCTAGCAAAGTCTTCAAAACAAGTCTCAAGTGTCGGTCATGGTCTTCTTCAGTTCGCGAGTACACCAAGATGTCATCAATAAATACAACCATAAACTGATCTAGATACTGATGAAAAATCCTATTCATCATGTCCATGAAAGCTGCCGGTGCATTAGTCAACCCAAATGGCATGACTAAAAACTCATAATGCCCATATCTAGTCCTAAAGGCTGTCTTTGGTACATCAACCTCTCTAACCTTTAGCTGGTAGTAACCCGATCTCAAATCAATCTTCGAAAAGACAGATGCCCCTCTCAACTGATCAAACAGGTCATCAATTCTAGGCAACGGGTATTTGTTCTTCACTGTCAACTGATTCAACTGCCTATAATCTATACACATTCTCATGCTTCCATCTTTCTTTTTCACAAACAACACTGGTGCACCCCAAGGTGAAGAACTAGGTCGAATAAAACCTCTATCTGTCAATTCTTGCAACTGAGTCTTCAACTCTTTCAATTCTTTCGGTGCCATACGATACGGAGCAATCGAAACAGGGGCTGAATCAGAATAAGTCTCAATGCTGAACTCTACCTCTCTGTCCGGTGGTAACCCTGGCAATTCTTCCGGAAACACACTAGGAAAATCACATACTGTACGGATGTCCTGAGGTCTAACCTCACTCATGTTAGGGTTCATCACATACGCTAAGTATGCTTCACACCCCAACTCAACTAATCTCTTAACCTCTAACACTGAAACCACATTGGACAAGAACTTCACGTTCTCACCCACCACTACAATCTCATAATCATCTGTGAGCTTCAAGGAAATCCGCTTAGTCTCAAAATCTATCCTAGCTCTATGCTCCGTGAGCCAATCCATACCCAGAATCACATTGAAACCATAGAAATGAAGTTCCATCATATCCACTAGAAACACATGTCCCTGAACCATCAACAGACACCTTCGGTACATCTTCCTAACTACTACCGTGTCCCCAAAGGAACTAGTAACACTAACTCCTACCTCTAACAATTCACAAGGCAAATTCAAAGACTGTGCATGCTCACTCAATATGTACGAATGTGTAGACCCAGAGTCAATCAAAGAAAGCAAACCCAAAGACTGTATCGAGAAGTTACCTGCGATCACATCGGTGTCATGCTGCTCCCCGCGCTGAGCGTAAACCCTAGCCTGTCCTCCGCCCTCCGGCTGGACTGCAACCACATGGGCTAAGTTTCTCTGACCATCGTTCCTTGGCTAGAAATTACCTCTACCGCGCCCGCGGCCTCTCTGAAAATCATTGGCTCTAGCAGGAGCCTGAGCTGGTGCCTGTCCCACCTGATGTGGACAGTCACGTCTAATGTGGTCTCTAGCACCACAACTCCAACAAGAATGGTAGTTCCCCCAACACTCACCGGTGTTGTTCCTCCCGCAAGTAGCACATGTGGGCAACTTCCCACCAGCTCTCTGACCCTGATGGCCCTTACCGTGGTTACCGCCACCACGCCTATGATCATACTGATGTCTGTTGTCTCGATGCCTCTTGGCATCACCTCTATCGAAGTTGCTGGACCTCTTACCCGAACTAGATCCACCTGACCGCCTGGTCAAACTCAAACTGTGCTCCAAGTCCTTGGCCCTCGAGACCAAGACATCGAAATCAGTGTAGTCTGAAGCTAGAGTATAAGTCTTGATTTCTTCATTCAGCCCATAACGGAAGCGGTTACAACGCTCCACCTCAGTAGGTACAAGCTCGGGTGCATACTGACTCAGTCTAACAAATCTGATCTCATAATCGGTCACAGACATACTCCCCTGAAGCAATGCCATAAACTCTCTCTTCCTCTCATCGAGGTATCGCGGACCCAAATACTTCTTCCAGAACGCTGTCTCAAAGAACTCCCATGTAATCTCGGCCTCATACATCCCTGAAGTAACAGTGACCCACCAGGTGTAGGCATCACCCTGAAGTAGCGACTCTACGCATCCCAACTTGCGCTCACCAGTGCATCCCATCTGAGCAAGAATACGGACAGTCTTCTCAAACCATAGCTCTGACCTCTCCGGAGTAGCACCCCTGAACTCTTCGGCCCCAAGGCCCCGAAGTCTCTCTAATGGCAACCCGGTGCCCTCACCCTGATGATGTGCTGCCTGACCTCCAGGTACAGCAGCCTGAAACGCCCTGGCTATCGCTTGAACCAATGGAGCTAAGTCAATCTCGGCCGGTCCTTGGCCACCTTGGCCTCCTTGTGGTCCCTCTCTTTCGGCCCCGGCCTCACCTCCCACTCCCGGTGGAGGAGGTGGTGGTGGAGGAGGTGGTGGATGAGCTCCAACTCCAACCACAGGCTCTCCCACTTGAGCCTCAACTCTAACTACCGGCTCTACTCCTGGAGCCTCTGCCCGTGGTTCCGGTCGAACCATCCTAGGCCTCCCACGTGGTCTCATGGTTCAACTAGCAAGGTAAACTACAACAAGAAACAGATAAGGATTACGTTAGTCAAGGCAAAGGTCTAATAGTGCTCAAGTACTCCTCTTTCCAAAAATCTTTTTAAATTAAGTAATAGTAGCAATGGGCACACACTCACACCAGACACGACAATTCATGCTTCAAAACAGCATACAATCAAGCAAACATCAAGGATTCATGGCAAAGCATGCATCGAACATCATAAGCATTTAACACATTAAGCTTACCTCACTTACCTACCCGAGGTCTCGGTAACCTCAGGCTCTGATACCAACAAATGTAACCCCCTCGTCCCGGTCTGGCCGGATGACCGGTCCGAGTGAGCCACACGGGGAAAACCGAGGCGAAACCCAAAGGATTCCCCCTCGGTTAGCAACCCTATCTTTTTTTTCATATAAATCTTGCCTAGATGAACATTAAGTCCTATGTGATTCACAAGAGCGGAAAACATTCAAAGGGAAAACACATTCGAAACACGACCATGCATAAACAGTCAATTTTAAGCTTATAAGGCAGGCAGTATCGATACTCAAATCAAGGGTATCGATACGCCTTGACTTGGTCAACCCCAACAGTCAACTCGAAGAAGACCGTATCGATACTGCCCTTGAGCGTATCGATATGCCCTCTTCAGTCAACATCTCATGGTCAACGAGATAAACCCGTACCGATACGCCCCAGCACCGTATCGATACTCCAAAAACTCCCCAATTTCTCAAAATTCCAGTGACTAAAAACCGTATCGATACCCCTAGGGTATCGATACGCCCAGCCAAAACTGAGCTCTGCAGGCAAGACCGTATCGATACGGCCCTTAGGCGTATCGATACGCCCTGCACTACAACACCAGATTTTTCAACTTAGACGATCCCTACAAGACTCTAAATGCATTTCTCGACTCGCCTAAGCGTATACAAACATACTAGCATACATATATGAGCCAAGGGAAGCATTCACACATGGATTCAAGCATTCATGCTTAGCATTCCAACAAGAGAGCAATTTAGGCAATATTGGGCATACATAAGGACTCAAAAGGTCATAAAAGGCTCAAGTCAATCACAAGAGGTTTGCACTCAGCATAAGGCAACCTAAAACATCCTAAAACATGCCATCACACACCAAAACATTCATCATAGTAATACGTGCTTACAATCCATAATCAAATTCAAAACATCATCATATGAAATGAGTCATACAAGCTCATACAAACACACCCTTTTGCCACATTGCTTAACTACTACAAAATTAACCATACTTGAGCAACAACTTGGAAAGCCCTTCTTGCCTTGCCTCGAGCTAACTCCACGCTAATGATCTGCATCGTTGAACATTGAGAGCGTAAGCTATAAGCTTAGTGAGGGTGCTCTAAAACGAAAAACATCAACAATGTAGGGTTCAAGCATGCTAATCCTAGTCTCACACATATCAAGCATTTGCATAAAGTCAAGTAGACCTAGCTAGTCTTTCAAGTGGCATGTATGGTCTCTCAATCCTAACAAGCTTAAACATCATTATCAATTATCATGTAGCAACACCATATATCACAACCATATATCACCATCATACATCACAACACATGAACAAGTTTAATTGGCCACTTTAATTACCCTGATTGTGCGGATATAAACCTCAACAACACTTTACCTCGGTGGGATTACACTCATCACCGGACCTTGCATGTGCGGGATTCCACTCATCGCCACATGCCCTACGGATGGGATTCCACTCATCATCCCGTAGAAATGTAATAAAAGCTTCCGGTGGAATGTTACATCACCGTACTCCTCCTTGATGACTTAACGCCATCAAGGCCACGTACGTTTTGACTCAATTTGTGTGCACACTATCCTAATGATCGATCATTTACAACCGGTAATTATTTAGTGCCAATTATCATAACCATGATTTATATATATCATCAACCACAATCCATGCTCATCACACATATACACATCTCATGAATATACATGCACCAACCAACCAAAATCACAAGAGCATAGCTAAATAGCACAATAGCATTTATGGATATCAAAGGTTAAGCTATCAACTTGAATTGAAATAGAAGTGGCCTACCAAGCACACTTTACACACACTACACATACTCGAACCAAACTTTGAAACAAGTTAAGACCACTCTCCGCCCTTCCTTAGCAACTCGAAACAATCCTCCTATGCACCCGGATTCGGTCCCAAAGCCTCTTCAACGCTTCCTCTTGATTCTAGCCAAAAAAAACATACACATTACTTCTCAACTCAATGCTAACTCAACTATCAACTTACTTTGCAAACACAACTCCAATTTCCACAATTTCTCAAGCCACATAACATCTCAAAGCCCAATTTTCGGACCCCAACAACCATTGGCTGAAATACCCATTTCTAAGCATCCAAATGACTTCCAAACCATCCCAAATCACCCTCCTAACATAGGTAGACTATCAGCCCTTTAATTTCAACATTAAAACTCCCAAAAACTCAAGTTTTTATACTCTAAAATTTGCCCTAAGGACCCATTACGAAATTTCATCCAAAATCAACCAAATTAATATATGTTGTACCTTTTAACAAGATTAACTAAAACCCTAACTCAATTTATCAAAACCAAATGGAAAACCCCTTTAAAAACCCAAATTTTAACATAAACCCTAATTTCCAAAACTCCATATTTTTGAAATCTAAGACAAAGGTTGGATAGGGGATAAAGAGGAGAGTTGGAAAACATATTTACCTTTCAAAAACGCCTTGAATTGAAGAAGAGAATGAATGGAATAGTGTTTTAGGTTTGGAAGAGTTTGAGAGAGGGAATGGGGGTGTTTGACGTTAAAAAGGGATAGGGAAAAGGAAGATGACAACTTTTATTTAAAAGTTGTCTTGCTTTTAAAACTTTTGGGTCCAATTACAACATTGGTCCCCCCCTTTTTTTAAGACTCAATTAGCTCACAAATTAGGTTGAATTGTTTTAATTTAAATTTTATTGACTCAAGCTATAAACCCGGTTAACTCCTAGGCCCAAAACGCGGGTGTTACATCACGATTTTTTGGATAGGTTTGTGGTAATGTTCATAGATGATATCTTAGTGTACTCTAGGACCGAGGAAGAGCATGATGAGCATTTGCCGCTAGTGCTTTAGACTTTGCTTGAAAATCAGTTGTATATCAAGTTGAGTAAATGTGAGTTTTGGATTAAGGAGATAGTCTTCCTAGGTCATGTGATCTCGGCAAATAGAATTAGTGTGGATCCCAAGAATATAGAAGCCATAGTGAGTTGGAAGCAACCGAAGTTGGTGACAGAAAATCGTAGTTTCCTAGGCTTGGCGGGGTATTATCGAAGATTTGTTGAGGGTTTTTCGAAGATTGCGGCACCTTTGACTAAATTGCTTCAGAAGAATGTTCCGTAAGATTGGTCAGATTCAAGACAACAAGCGTTTGAGAAGTTGAAGAAAGCTTTTACCGAAGCTCCTATTTTGATTCAGCCTGAACCAGGGAAAGAGTTTGTGATTTACAGTGATGCATCGTATGTAGGTTTAGGTTGTGTGCTTATGCAAGAAGGTAAGGTTATAGCTTACGCTTCGAGACAGTTGAAGGTCCACGAGAAGAACTACCCCACTCATGATATTGAGTTAGCCGCAGTAGTGTTTGCTTTGATGATTTGGAGACATCACCTTTATAGTGAGAAGTGCGCCGTTTATATTGACCACAAGAGTTTGAAATACTTGATGACTTAGAGAGAGGTGAATCTTAGACAGCGTAGGTGGATAGAACTTCTTAAGGACTATAACCTTACAATAGAATACCATCCGGGTAAGGCAAACATAGTGGTCGATGCTTTGAGTAGAAAAGTGGTAGTTGAGTTGTGAGCCATGTTTGCGAGATTGAGTGTGTCAAATGATGGCAGTTTGATAGCCGAGCTACATGTTAAACCTTTGTTGGCTCTGTTGATTAGAGAGAAACAGTTGCAAGACGAGTCATTGGCACCTCACGTGCAAGATATAGCCTAGGGTAGACCCACAAAATTCTACTTTGGTGAGAACGGGGTCCTATGTTTCAAGGATAGGATAGTAGTCCCAGAAGATGCCGAGTTAAGGCATACTATTTTAAATGAAGCACATAACGGTCCTTTTGCTATGCATCCGGGTAGTACAAAGATGTATCGTGGGTTAAAAGAAGAGTACTACTGGATTGGGTTGAAGAAATATGTGGCCGAATTTGGGAGTAAGTGTATGGTATGTTAGCGAGTTAAAGCCGAGCACCAATTTCCTTCAGGTTTGTTATAGTCGTTGAGGATTCCGGAATGGAAGTGGGAACGTATTACTATGGACTTTGTGTCGGGTTTACCGTTGACTCATTTGAAGAAGAATTCAGTGTGGGTGATAGTCGATAGATTCACCAAGTGTGCCCATTTCATACCTGTTCATACTACCTACACATTAGATAAGTTGGTCGATTTGTACATCAGCGAGATAGTGAGATTGCATGGAGTACCGAAATCGATTGTATCAGACCGAGATCCGAGGTTTACAGCTAGATTTTGGGAGTGTTTGCATCGTGCCTTGGGTACTTGATTGAACTTCAGTACTTCATATCACCCACAGTCATATGGTCAGTCAGAGAGAGTGATTCAGGTGTTGGAGGACATGTTGATGTGTTGCATCATCGACTTTTAGGGTTCTTGGGAGAAACACCTACCATTAGTAGAATTTGCGTACAACAACAGTTATTAGGCTAGTATTCAGATGGCATTGTATGAGGCTCTGTATGGTAGGAGGTGTAAAACACCTATTTGTTGGGTCGAGGCCGGACAGAAGCTTGTACCTATGCCAGACTTGCTTAAGGGCAATACCGAGAAGGTAAAGTTGATCTGTGATCGCTTGAAGGCCGCTTCAGACATAAATCGTATGCCGATTTGAAGAGAAAAGAGATAGAGTATGTCGTGGGCGAAAAAGTGTTCTTGAAGGTCTCACCTTGGAAGAGAGTGATGAGGTTTGGTAGGAAAGGTAAATTGAGTCCGAGATTCATTGGACTTTACGAGGTAGTTGAGAGGATCGGTCTCGTTGCCTATAGATTGAGACAGCCGACAGAGTTAGAGAAGATTCATGATGTGTTCCACGTTTCAATGCTTCGGAAGTATAGATCGGATCCGTCTCATGTAATGCCAATGAAAGAGACTGAGTTGAACCCTAACCTGTTATATGATGAAGAGCCTGTTGAAATTCTTGCTACGGATAGGAAGGTGTTGCGTGGGAGATCTATCGAGTTGGTCAAAGTTTTTTGGAGATACCGAGGTGTGGAATAGGCTACTTGCGAGAGAAAGGAAGACATGGAGGAATAGTTTCTGTATCTTTTTCCGTCAGATAATATTGGGGAAGAAATTCCTTAAGTGGGGGAGAGTTGTAACGCCCGGGTTTGGGGCCCTGAAGATACTCGGTTTGGGCGTTGGGTTAAACCGATTCGAGTTAGTTTCTTTGAAAGAAGACTTTTTTTAAATAATACTAAAAAGGGGTCTTTTATTGACTAAGGGGAAAAAAGGGGAATTTGGGGGTTTTAAAACAAAAAGGGTTTTTTTATTCAAAAAAGAAAGCCAACATCTTCCTCCTCCTTTTTCACGTTACTTTGCCAAAACCATCATTTCCATTATTTCATTGGAGCCAACATCACACACACACACACACACACACACCAGTTTACAAGGTAATTTCTCTTTTGTTTCAATTTTCCTTCCCTTGAGCTTAGTATTGTTTAAATATTCCTTTAAAAACTCATTGTTCAAAGTTTTCCAAAATACCATGAGTTTGAAAAGATGAAGGATGAGGGGATTTTCGTGTGGGTATTTAGATGTTGTGCTTATGGGTGTTTTTTATCTTATTTTGGTGTCCTAAAAATGCTAAAATAGAGGTTAAAAGTAGGAAACCCGAAATGGGTATAAAAATGGGGTTTTTTTGTTGAAAAGTTTAGTTTTTGGCTTAGTTTTGGGTGGAAATCGTGGTTGGTTGTTCTTTTGATGTTGGGGGATGTTTTTAGATGATTTTGGTGTGTTTGGGATGTTTAATTTGATGGGTTATTTCTGGGCTTTGCTTAAGAACGGATTTGAATGGTATTTTGATGGATTTCGGTTTTGAACCGTTGAGAGAATGTTGTGGATTTGTGAAACGGTGTTTGATAGTGAATTTATGGAAGAGTAGGGGAGTAATACTTTGTTTTTGGTTGATGAGAAATAGGGGAAACGAGTTTGGGTACTTTGGACGCGATACCGGGTGATACGGGGGCTTGAGAACGGTGTTTCGGTTTTTCGTTCGGGCTCTATCGGTGAGTGATAATGTTTTGAAGTTTAAAATGATTTCAAAGTAGATTCTTGGGGGTTTGGGTGGAGCCTTAAGGGCTAACCTAAACCCAAGTGTAAGTTTTCTTATACTTACCTTGCTTGGTCGATTGTTGATGTATGTGCTTATGCGTGTTGTGATGTTGAATTCATAATGCTTTTATTCCCGTTTTAATGTTGTTGTGTTGTCATAGTGGATGTCAAGCCTCACATAATGGTTAGTTGTTGCGAACGGTGATGTGTAGTCCCACTGGTTGTGACTAGTAGAAGAGTACGATGATGTGTAGTCCCATTAGAAAACTACTAGTTGTTGCGAATGGTGATGTGTAGTCCCACCGGGAATGGTTGTGCATGTGCAAACCATGTTTGGTCAATGCTTGTGTTTAGTTCATCTCTTACTTATATGATTTTGATTTTCAAAACTAAATTCTGCTTTAAACTGCATTGTTGTTATATTTAGAGCTCCGCTCACTAAGCTTTTAAGCTTACGCTCTCTCCTTTTTCCAACAATGTAGATCGTTAGAGGCTTTGGGAGGCAAGTGGGCAAGGGAGGAGTTTCTTGGAGTTCTTGCTAAGCTCAAAGTATGGTTTATGTTTTGTAATAATGCTTAGACAATGGGAATATTAGGCTTTGTTATGGAGTTGGTGTTCAAACTCCTAAGTCTTGTTATTGTTAATGTTGTTGGCATGTTTAAATGTTGAAGCATGTCTTGTTATGGTCTTTGACTCTTTTGGTGGATGTCAAGTATGTATGGTTGCTCGTTATACCATAGTTGATGAATTGAGCTATGAATTGTGTTTGAATGCCTTAAATGAATGTTTCTTGCTTTCCTAAGGTTGTATGCATGTTTATATGATGTTCTAATGCATGTTTAAGTTGTTTAGGGTGGTCCCTTTGTGTTTAATATTTGAATTTGCAGACTGTCTGTGCAGGGCGTATCGATACGCTCAAGGGCGGTATCGATACGGTCCCTTGTTTTTTAGCCTAGCGTACCGATACGCGGGGACGTATCAATACCCCATTTGCTCTCTAGAAATCTAATAAATTGACGAGAAATTGGAGTACCGGTACGGGCCTTGGACGTACCGATACGGTCTTAGGGTTGACTTTGAGATTTTGACCGTTGAAAGCGTATCGATACCAGCCTTGGAGGGAATCGATACGGACTCTCAGAGTTGACTCTGGGGAAGGTTGACCGTTGAAGGTGTATCGATACGGTCCTTTGGAGTATCGATATGCCCTTAGCTAAATGGATAAAATTTGTCTTAAATTGTCAGTTTTGCTTGGATCGAATTGGTGGTTGCTTTTCCGTTGTTTTCTTATCTCATGTAGGGTCAAATAAAGCATATAGATAAGATAATTAAAAAAATTGGGTTACTAATCGGGGTGAGATCTTAACGGGTTTCGCTTCGATTTTCCCCGTGTAACCCGTTCAGTTCGGTCTGTTGGCTAGACCGGGATGAAGGGGGTTACAGATTACATCAGCAACCAACCATCAACCGAGTGGGGATCTATCTTTCTAAGACCACCAACAGAACCATAAACAGATATTATCGCAGTGAAGATTTTTGTACGAGCATCAACAGACCGCTAAGGTATGTTGAAATCATGCTACAAGGACAAATGAAACAAACTACAAAAAATCAAAGAAAAACATGTCATAAGGACAGAGAAAACGCGTGCTACAAAGACAGAATTTTTTATTAAAATGTAAAAATAAGAAAAATAATAGACTCGGTGGTCGACAATCAATATTAAGATTAATTGTCGACCACCAACTAAAAAAAAAACAAAACTGCAGGTAACATAGATTTAAAAGAGGGCAACTCCTCAATGTAAATAGTTATGCTAGTAGTTTAATGAGTAATGGTATAGTTTAGATGTTTTGTATTAGAAGGTTGCTTAATTATTTCATTATTTTTGGAAAAAAGTCTGTACTAGTTAAGCCTATAATCTTGTGATTTGGTCAACAAAAAAAAAAAGCCTATAATCTTGTGATAGTTAAAAGTAGGGGTGTTCATTTCGGATACCCGATCCGATCCGATCCGAAAATTCGGATATCCGAAAATTTCGGATCACCTAAATAGCGATCCGTATCCGATCCGAAAAAACCGGATATCCAAAAATTCGGATATCCGAATTTTCGGATCGGATACTCGGATATCCGAATATCCGAAATTTATGAATTTATTTGATTATTTTTTAATTTAATGGTTTTATCCATGAAAAATTTAGTTTTCGAATATAAAAATTAATAAATTATTGAATATAACAATATTGTATCCATAAAAATTTCAATTTTTCATATATAACAAGTAAAAATATCGAATATAATAAGTTTTATACCTATAAAAAAATTGAATTTTCGGATACCGGATAATCGGATATCCGATCCGAATGTAAAACCACTATCCGTATCCGATCCGAAATTTTCGGATATCCGATCCGAATTATCCGAAAAATAAAAAACGGATCGGATATCCGAAATTTCGGATCGGATCAACGGATAATCGGATCGGATCAATCGGATCGGATTTTTTTGAACACCCCTAGTTAAAAGTGAGGAATATATGGTGATGGCGTGGAACCCACTTCCAATGGAGGATGAGTTAGCCCTATCCCTATCCCTATTGGTCTCAACTAGTACAGTTACAAATGGAGAGTGAAGCTGACGTGCACCGCACATTCTTTGCTTTCTCTACTTTCTATTTCTTAATTTCGGGACCCACCCATCCCTCTAATCTCACTTCCCTCTTTAATTAGTCTATTTATTTCTTTTTCCTTCATTTCTAATGACAAATTACTTGCTTTATTTTAGATTATAAATTAAAACACAGAGTTGCTTGGTTTTAGAAAATGAAGTCGTTTTTATTTTTATTTTTTTTGGAAAATAGAAAATGATAAAAGAAAATACGTTTGATTGAAAAATTTAAAAATGGTTTTTAGAAAATAAAAATAAATGAAAAATTGAAAAGATCTTTTTATTGAAAATGTTTTGGGAAAATGAAAAATATAAAAACATATTTTTTTAATTCAAGGGTAAACTACACGAAATACAACTCAACTTTACCCATTGACTCGAACATACCATTGAACTATAATTTGATACTACTATACCACTAAACTTAACTTTTGGCTTCAATGTAAGCACTCGACCGTTAACTTATAACGGGTCGTTAAATTCAAAACGGTGTCGTTTTGGTTTCATTGTTTTGAAGCCTAAGATAGGTCAAAACGACGTCGTTTTGTTACTAAAGAAAATAAGAAAATATTGTATTTTAAGAAGCTTAAACCCAAGACCTTTAAGATAAAAGACTTATACCAAACCACCCAACAACCTTAAATACTTAATATCATTCTAACGAAAATAATATATACTCCTTCCGTCCCATAATTTTTGTCCCTTATTAACTTTTTTTGGGTCAATTTTTTTAACTTTGACTCATAATTATTTAAAATGTATCATTGATAAAAATATGAAAAAATATATTTTAAAAACCTCTAATCGATTAGTTTTCAAATATATATTTTATAAAATTTAATTATTTAAAATATTCAATATAATAATAGTCAAAGTTTAAAAATTTTGACTTTCAAAAAGTTAATAAAGAACATTTTTTATGGGACGGAGGGAGTAAATAATATTGTAGTTGAACTTATTTTCATTTTATCTCGTGATATAATTTTATAATATTTATAATATAATTTTATAAATAAATATTATTTATAATTTATATATTTTTTAATAGATATAATATGTATATAATTAAACCTAAACCCTAAACCTAAAACCTTGAATCAAATATTAATTAAACCCAAAACGCTAAAAACTATAAACCCTAAACCATATATTGAATAGAACCCCAAACCCTAAACTATATATTAACTGAAACCTTAAACCATATATATAAATAAATACCAAATTTTAAACCATAAACATTATTAAATCATAAATCTCAAACCCAAAATCCTAAAATTAAAATATTATTTATAATATATATTAGGATTTGTAATATAAGTTTAGGGTTTAGTGGGTTAGGGTTTAGGGTTTATTTATGTATATGGTTTAAGGTTTAGGGTTTAATTATATATTATATATATAAATTATAATTAATATTTATTTATAAATGTAATATATGTATATATATGGTTTAGGGTTTAGGATTTAGGATTTATTTATATATATATATAGTTTAAGGTTTGGGTTTTGGGTTCAATTATATTATATATATATATATTATAAATAATATTTATTTATAAAGTTAATATATTTATAAAATTATATTATAAATATTATAAAATTATGTCATAGATAAATGAAATTAAGTTCAACTCCAGTATTATTTATATATTATTTTCGTTAGAATGATATTAAGTATTTAAGTTGGTTTGGTGGTTTGGTGTAAATCTTTCATTTTAAAGGTTTTGGGTTCAAGCTTCCTAAAATGCAATGTTTTCTTATTTTCTTTACTAACAAAACGACGTCGTTTTGGCCTATCTTAGGCTTCAAAACAATGCCGTTTTGGATTTAACGGCCCGCTATAAGTTAACGGCCGAGTGCTCACATTGAAGCCAAAAGCTAAGTTTAGTGATATAATAGTATCAAATTATAGTTCAGTAATATTGTAACCCCCTCGTCCCGGTCTGGCCGGATGACCGGTCCAAGTGGGCTACACGGGGAAAACCGAGCGAAAACCAATTTAGGTTCCCCCTCGGTTAGCAACCCTATTATTTTTTTTCTTTTTCTAGATGCCTGTAATAAATCCTATGTGATGGGACATGCAGCGAACAAACACGAATACAAAACCCACAAAAATGCAATTAAACAACCAAATTTTCCCTTTTAAGCAGGCCGTATCGATACACCTACAGAGGGTATCGATACGCCTTGACCAAAGTCAAACCTCTCAGTCAACTCAGGGAAGACCGTATCGATACACCCTTGAGCGTATCGATACGCTCCTCACGGTCAACATTTAGAGGTCAACGAGATGGAACCGTACCGATACGCTACAACCCCGTATCGATACGACCTAAATCCCACCAACTCCTGAATTTCAGAGAGTTGGGACCGTATCGATACACCCTTGTGTATCGATACGCTTAGCCTGACTTGAATTTCAGAGAGTTGATACCGTATCGATACACCCCAGTGTATCGATACGCCCAGCCAAAACTGGGTTCTGCAGGCAAGACCGTATCGATACACCCTGCTTTGCAATACTCTAATTTCATCAAAAACACATAAGGCTCACACTCTAAATGCATAACAAAACCTCCCTAGACACATCCAAGCATTCCTACCACCTCTATTAACAAAAATTTAGTCATACAAGACAACAACATGAACGAACATCATTCACAAGACATGGTTTACAAATCCATCAACATAAGGCATTAACAACATATTATAAAGAACATGCCATCAAAACAACCTTAATCATTTAAAAGCCATACATATTAAGACATATTTACACAAGCAACATCTCAAGCTTAATTACAATTTTCTAAACTCTATACCCCATTGTCTAGGCAATTTATCAAAACACAAACCATACTTGTAACTAGCTTGAGAACTCCAAAAGCTCTTTCCTCACCCGCTTGCCTTCCGAACTCTAACGATCTGCACGTTGGAAACAAAGAGAGCGTAAGCCAAATAGCTTAGTGAGAGAGACTCTACAATTCACAACGCACAGTTTTTCCAAAACACGTTTATATATAAGAAGACAATGAATGTACAAGAATCAATCTCAATAACAACAACACACATGGTTTGCACAAGCACAACCAACATACAAGTACGGTGGGACTACACATCACCGTTTCAACTAGTGAGTTTCCAATGGGACTACACATCAAAGGAATACCCAACCAGTGACTACCGGTGGGACTACACATCACCAGAGTCTTATACTTTTGCTACCGGCGGGACTACACATCACCAAAGCAACGACAACCATCACGTGAGGCACGAACTAAACTCAACTACACAATTAACCACTCAAATGCACTTAAAGCTCATGAATTATAAACATTCATCATACCACAACAACATGAGAGTAGAGAGGCTTACACACGGGTTTAGGTGACCCTTCAAGGTCCCACCCAACCCCAAGAGAATCCATATCGAGCACAATGCATAATTCAACAATTCTACTCACCGTTGCTACCTAAAAGAAGATCGAAGACCAAGCTCACAACTCCGAAATCCTCAATTTGTCCCCGAAGCTTCACCAACCAACTTTCTCGTTTCTACACATTTCAACACAATTTAAACAATCCCAACTCAGTCCATATTCCAAAGTAATCAACACAATTTCATACCAAGCACACAACATCAAAAATCCAAAATCTCGAGCAGCCCCTAAACACCCCTCAAACCAATGATTCCAAACTTTAATTTGCTCTCTAAAGCCTCCAAAACAACACTTACATATAGCCTAATCATCAGCCATCAAAATTTCACCTAAAACATCCCCAAAACTCAACTTAAAACCTCTCAAAAACCTCATTTTTCCCCAAATCCGAAAATTCCATAAAACGTTGTAAAAATCGATTTTTGTTGATCCTTTTTAGTGTAGACAACTCATATAACTTAAACAAATAGAAAACTTGGTTAAAGACATCAAAAACAACATATTTGAATCCAAAACCCTCCAAACCTCAAATCTCAAAACATGTATAAAAATGAAAACAAATGGTATCATCATGTAGAGAATAACAAGGACAAGTCAAAAACGTCCTTACCTTTGAAAAATCTTCAAAAACGGATGAGTTATGGAATGAAATAGTATCTCTAAAGGGAGAGAGATTTTTGACGTTGGAATGGAATGGAAGAGAAGTGAAGAAGATGATGACTCCCCTTATTTTATATATGTTTAAAATTTTAATGTTCCATGACCAAAATGCCCTTAAAGAAAAAGGGAAACCACAATAGTGCCATCCATGGCTTTTGGGCTCAATTTAAAATTAGTCCAAATCTTAAAACCCGAGGCCCAAACCATTACTTTATTAAATAAAATATTAAAATCGAAACCCGAGACAATACTAAAATATTATTTTCACCTAGCCCCTAAACCGGGGCGTTACAAATATGTTCGAGTCAAATGGTAAAGTTGAGTGGTATTTCGTGTAGTTTACCTTTAATTTAACTTCATTTTAACCCGCCTTCGATCCTAATGTCTTCTTTTAAAACTTTGATGTAGGGGTGTGCAAAAAAACCGAAAAACCGAAACCGATTCCGAAACCCGAAAAAACCGAACCGAAAAATAGGTTAACCGAACCGAAAAATTCAGTTTCGGTTCGGGTTTTTATTTTTTAAAAAGAAACCGGTTCGGTTACGGTTTACGGTTTTGGGATAAACCGGGTAACCGAACCTACCGATTATATAATATATATTATTATATTATATGTTATTTTATTATTTTATATTAAAAAATTAAATTTTATTTTATTTTCTCATTCCCCAAAAGTAGAACCATAATTTTATTTTATCAAGTTTAAGTGTTTAACTTGCTAGTATTAGAAAAGATAATAATATCATGTGTCGTTTTTAAAAAGTATGTACTTTTTTCTAACATATTATTAAAATTTATATTTTTAATAAACAAAATAAAAAAACCGTTACCCGAACCGAACCGATTTTTTCGGTTAACCGACTAAACGGTTAACCGATTGAATGGATACGGTTTAGGGTCGAGAATTTGGTAACCCGAACTTATCGGTTAACCGAAATAATTTGCTAATGGTTAACCGAACCCGGTTTTGCACACCCCTACTTTGATGTATTTACTCATATTTTATTTATTTATTTATTTATTTATTTATTTATTATTATTATTATTATATTTTCTAATTATATTTTGTTTTAATTATTTAATAATTATTTTTTATTTCTATTTTGAAAAGTTATATATCAAACACATTTTCACTATTTTCATTTTTTAAAACATGTTTTCATCCCTATTAACTAAGCATGTTTTCTAATTTTTAGAAAACTTGAAATGAAAATTATTTTCTAAAAATGAAAAAGAATAGAAAATATTTTTCTAAAATCAAACGGACCATAAAATAGTATCTTTACTGTAAATAATAGTAATAATTTAGAGTTCCATTTAATTCTAGAAAATAAAGATATTATTTATTGAACAAAATGTAGTTGGCAAAAAATTTTATGACAATTAAAAAATGCTTAAAACAATATACAAAAATTATTTTTAGGATGAGTCTTCTATGGGAATCTCACACCGCTGAACACTACTAAAGTAATATACCGTTGAATACTATTATTTTTTTAATAAAAATTAAAAATCTTAAGGAGAAAGACTTATAATTATAATTATTTTAAAAGAAAATTAAAAAGTAGATTTCATAAACATTTTATATTTATTTATAATATTTTTAATTGATATATCAGAATTAAATATCTCAAAAACTCTTTAATATTTAAAACCCTAAACTCAACCCCTTTATTTCTTTTCTGTCACCGCCTTTGCCGCCGCTTCTACCGCAGCCGTTAACCATTTTATGTCGGCTTTTGTATATTTTAACACATGTTTGTATAATTTAAGATTGTAATTTACCGATCAAAAGAAATTGAAATCGAGAGAATTATCAATAATTTAAGATTGTAATCTATACCGCGGTTTTGAAATTGAGTTTTATAGAATTACCAACTTCTTATAATTATAGAAATATATGTTAAAATTTAAGATAATTCTTGTTTATGCCTCGTACGGTAGCAACGGCAGCAAAAGGAAAATAAAGGGGTTGAGTTTAAGATTTTTGATATTAAGGAGATTTAGAGATATTGATTTTAATATATCAATTAAAAATATTATAAAGAAATATAAAATATTTATTAAATCTAATTTTTATTTTTTTGAAATAATTTTAATTATAATTCCAGTCCTTAAGAATTAATGATCAAAAATACTTTTTTTGAAGAATTGTTTAACTAAAATAAAAAATTCTAAAAATGGCAAGGGGAAGCACTGTCACACGACGCACTGCATCAACAAATCTAAAAAAATATCAAGATTTAATGATCAAAATTGGTCAAAATACTTAATTGATTCAATTTCTTATTTTAAGGAATTAATTGATTCAATTTCTTAGTTTAAGGAATTAATTGATTCAATTTCTTGGTTCAAAGGTTTAATTGGGTGTAAAAAAATTCAGGGGCTTAATTATTTTTTTTAAAGCTCAAGGCTTTTTACACCCTTATGCTTAATTTTTATATCTAATTTTTAAGAAAAATGTTAAATTAAACCATATTAATATTGAAAGTACAAAATTATTTAATTATCATATTTTACGCTGATGTGAGAAAAACAAGAAAAACAATTCAGCATATATATTTTTAACATTCTTCGTGATGTTTCATGGTAATATCTATTTTTTTAATTATAAAATTCAAACAAATCATACAAAATAAAATTTTTCTAATCCGAATCTTCAGTGACAGAATTTGATGGTAGAGTTTGGGGCCAATTTTAAACTTTAAAAAATTTAAAGGTTTAATTAAAAATTTTCAAAAATTCTAAGGCTTGAATTTATTTAACTTTTTTCAAAAAAGTTAGGGTTTAACTAATTTTTTTTTTTAAAATTTGAGAGGCTTAACGAGAACTTTTAAGAATTATGGGAAGGATTTAATTAAAAAATCACAGATTTTGAAGCTTAATCTGAATTTTTAAAAACTTTGTAGGGACCAAATTAATTTTTTTAAAAAATTATAAGGGTCAAAAGTATAATTTTACAAATTTTAGGAGGGGTCGTGGCCCCACCCGCCCGCCTTTATTGTGTTACGCCACTGCGAATCTCCTATGGTAACAAATCTCTTTTTAAATTTATTTTTGATCGGCACATATGATTTTATTAAAAGAAAAATCAAACAAAGTATGAATATAAGCCTTATTAAAAACCTCATAATCTTGAATCGAAGGAAAAGAGTACACATGATAATATCTAGGAAACCAGAAATGACACCAACACAAGAAAGCGAAGAACCAAACATTGTCCAGAGACACTCGAAATAAACGACAACACCACACTAATCAAATGACACCCCAAACCAAGTTAAACGGTAAACACGACGAATCCACGACACCACACTAACCAAATAATATCGAACCCATCAGGACCTTGCATAATCATAATCGAGCAAAGTATAAAATACAACAAACAAGCTAGACAAGCCTCCAAACACCTCAACATCATGCCACGATTATAGCAGTCAAATTTACTAAAATAACTAACATCTGAATTGCCCCGAAAAATGCACGGCTAAACTCTTATTCTATCTTGTAAGGCACCCACAGAAACTCGTACGATCCCCAACATACCAACATCAAAGAATCACTAAATCAATTCGACTTACCAAGCTCCATCACCACCATACTTTTAATTATGTCTTCAACATTATGTCTTCTTATTAGATACGCTACCTAAGTCGCTGATAACCTCATATAAAATTTTATGTACTATCACACGCGCCTCTCATGTTTTTCAATAAATCGTATAATTTCTTATATCAGATTCTCCTCATTACACACCGTCGCTTATCGCTCCTTGCTATTCCTCTCACTCCCCTTCATCTAATAAACACACAATTTCTTTGACGATCACTTCTTTGTTACCAATTGTTGAGACTCATAGGAATTTCCCCAACTCTACTGTTGCTCTTGCCTCCTTCAATTGAGTTTGTTGTTGCACAGCACACTTAGATCAGTGAACAAATCTCCCTTTACCTCACGCCGCGCCTGCGTTGTCAATGATCTGCCCCGCTCTTTCGTTTTTTTTACTCGAACGAGCATTCTCACTTAGCAATATCACTTTCAAACTATTAATTAGGTTAACTCAGTATATATTTTAAATATGAAAATGATTGGATTGGTTTTTTTCTCATTTACTGCCATTTAAAACTAATTGTAAAAAGAAACTAATTCACCCTCAAGCAAAAAAAAAAAAAATCAAATTAATTAATTTAATTTTTTTATACAATATCTAAATGATCTTCAAACCTTTAATTTGGAGATAATTAAATTTAAACGCATTTAACCATAACATTCAATAAGTGTTAACGAAATAATTCAGAAATAGAGTTAGGATCAAAATTTTAAGTGACTAAATTATTTTATATCAAAAAATAAGGGTCTATTAAATATATAAATCTAAAAATTGATACAAATATCAATCTTATTTAACTGATATTTAAATTATAAAACCTACAACTTTATTAGATATAAAATTTGAAAGGGTCACAATCCTCTCAACCATTAAATGATTTGGTCCATAATTATTTTTTTAATAGTTTAAAATTGATTACAAGGTAATATATGTTCATACATATTTTAAACCCTTTGACAATGCGCATACACCTTGTACACAAAGCCGATTTAAATCTGTGTCTCCTAGGATGAACATCATCCGCTTTTCTACTTGAACATAAATACAATTAAATATACGAAAATTCGAAAACTAATGTGTTGAGTTTTAAAATTTAGAGTAATCCTATTTAGAACACTCAAGTTGTTTTAACCTACCGATTAAAGTTGTCTCTGTTGCTACCTTCATATCATATGCTTGCTTAACTTTGCATAAAATATGACATATGATACCACCCAATGCCTCCATAGTTAATCAGATTACTTCATTTCACGTGCTACTTCCTACCTACTTGCTACATTTCTCTTGTTAAATAGAATAAAGATTCTATATTGGTAATGTTAATGAAGTTAAGGTTACCAAATCCATCTAGGTAAACTAATTGAAATTTGATTCATATATTTCAAATCTCAATCATCTTTATAACATATCATCTTAAGAAATTGAAATATTTCAATAATTTCTCAAACTATTTTCAAGGATGTCCACTCATTTCTATCACTAAAAATACATCATACTCACAATTCTTTAAACTCTGATCTTAAACTTTAACCATAAACTTTAAACTTAATTTTTTAGTGTGGAATAGAAAAATAGGTACCGAAAAAATAGAATATTTCTATTCGAAAATACTATTTTTTGATCATCTACCCTAATTAAAAAGGAAAGAGAAAAGTTATAGTAGTAATTGCCGACGGCAGCAACCAAGGCTTAATTAGCTCAATGGATGCTTATATTAGACAAAATGCTAATTAATCCATTTTGCTATATATGGAATACTACTATAATCGCACTTAATCATGGAGCTTATCTTTCATTCCTTATTAAACTTAATCATTCTCATCCATCCATCTTTTGAAATCAAACCCTTTATTTCTTCCCCATTTTTGATTTTCCTCCATGTGTTCTATCCACTGTAATTAATGTCTTATATCCCAGTAGGATTTGAAACGTGTCAACCCGCAGGCTTCTGTCAATGATTTGCATATTCTTTTTTTTCATCCTCGTGTAATATTACGCCTAAGAACAAAACTATTAAGGGTTAAATTATTTAATTTTATAAATTATACATTTTTTAATATATTGATGTATTTATATAATAATATTTGTTTATATTTTTTAATTATATGTCAATATATACACATTTAAGGCACACAAATACTCAAATTCAAATCTTCTAAAATTAATATCATTTTCTTCTCCACTAGACCCATTCGCCGAATTTTATAAAATGCACATTTTAAACATATGGTAAACCAGTGATAGTAAGAGAAAATTGTTGTCAAAAATAAAAAATTGTAACACAAGATCCATACAACACTCTTCTATTGTTGAGAACAACACCAAAAGCATGGAAATTACATCTCTTCCAATTCCTCGTCGGCGGCGACTAAATGGCCGATTTTCTTCATTATCAGTAATATAACAAAACCGATAATTTCTCAATTAAGAAAAAAAAACTTTACTTTATGATTATTTTCATTATTATTATCTTAATTAATAAAGTATTGGGCACATGTGGGGTTTATCAAAAAAAGATTACTTCCCCTTCAAACAAAGAGATTCAAAATTTTTGTGTCTTGGGTTTCTTCGTTGCCGTTGCTTTCAAAAGTGGTTATCTCCGATTCCTCTGAATAAAATGACACCCTTTTTGCTCTCTTGTTTTCCTCCTCCTGCCGCCTTCCACGTCTTTCTCCGCCCAACCTAGCCGTCAAGGACAAGCTAAGATCCGACTCATAGTTGCACAAGTTGACGCAGAAACGATCCGATGACTCGTCGCAACTTGGCGCCCAAGAAGACCCCGAAATCGGTCGTAAAGTCCCGCCCTGAAGAACCGTTTCCACCGCCGCTTGACAGATGTGCCAGTTCCCACTCGATAGCAGCCCCACCGCTCCATTCACCGGGTTCACGGTACGACCACATGCCTCAAACAATAAAGATTGAAACAAAGCTATAAAAAACAGTGAAAAAAAACCCCAAACAGAACTTTTTAGCTACGCGTAAATATATTTTAAGAAAACCAAAAAAAGTTGGGGGCAATGAAGGGGTACCAGGGCGTTGAGGTTCAGGAACAGAGGATATAAGAGAAAGGAGGTCACTACGGCCGAAAAACTTGGCGAGAAACAAGGTGGCGTTGCCTTGGGCTTCGGTGGATTCGATCCATCGTAAGCTCGACCGTAACACGCATGTGTCGCTGCATCCCTTTCGGAGCACGCGGCAGCCATTGCAGCTCATTTTTCAAGTATTTAATTACCACCGTTTGGTCTTATTAAAATTGGAAAAATCAATAAACCCAGAGTTTTTGTGTTGAGAATACTTGAGTTTGAAGCAAGTGAGCAAGAGGATAATATAGGAGAGAGTAAGGCTAAGGGGAATGAGGCATTAATTTAAGGAGATGAGTTAAAAGGCTAACCATGGTTGGGTTATGGAAGTTGTTTCTTTTATGACGGTGGGGTAATCGAGTGGGGAAAGGAATATCTTCCACAACTCTGGGCACGACCGGCTACGTGTTTCCGCTTCCTTTTTCTCTCTTCTTGTTCCGCCGTTGGATTCCATCCTTTTATGTTACATCTGCACCGTTCATTTGTCAATCTTCATTGTACTTTTAGTTTTTGTTTTCTCGCCCAGAATTCTTGCACTTTGAAAAAAATATCCAAAATTGATTCGAACAGTGTTTAAATAATTTTATAGTTCATAAATTTAATAATAATAATAATAATAAATGGTCCATACACAGATACACTTACAACTTCGTGATATGTTGGAAAACTAATTAAAAATATTTTAATCATAGATTAGTAATGGACGATCAATTTATGTAAAGAAATGTGGGTAAATTACTCAAATAATGTTGTTTAAAAATGATATTTGCTGAACTGGTGTGCGGTTTATAGATTATTTGTTTATTTAGAAATAAATTTATCAAATCAAACGAGTAATTAATGGAGTTGTTGAAATGACTTGTAATTGAGTACACTTTTATGTATGAAATCAGCTTGTCGGCTTCCCCTTATACTTTAACAATGTCTTTAGTTCATCAAATAATTTTTGCACCCTATTTCACGAATTATTTATTTTCAACATCTAGCCAAAAAAGCTCAATAGTTGTAAACATTTAGAAAAATATATTCAAAGTAAATTTAATATAATTTAATTGACATTATTATTGATATAATATATAAAAAGGCATAAAAATCAAACATGCTTAACGGCCCAAAAATATAACCACCCAACACCGAAAGTTCATCCTTGAAGTAGGTTATTGTTCTGTGAATAAAATGCATTGATCGTTCATGCTATGATCATATCAACTATTTTTAATCCAAAAGTTAGAAAGCAAACAAAAATTGGTGTCGTCTATGTGGTTAAAATTTTAAAATGCTTAATATCAAAATAAGTATATAAAATATTATATTTTTAGGTGTTTAAACTCTTTTTTACCTCTTTTAAGTATTTGGACTATTATTTTTATTTATTTTAAGATTAATTAAGGCATCTATTTTTTGAAGAAAAAAATATAACACTTAAAAAAAATAGTCAGCTAAAAGAGAAAGCCCGACAATTTCCAGCAATATTGCACCAAACTTTATTTTTTTTTCTTTAAATATGGCACAAACCATTTTATTTCTAAAATTATTGTACTATGTACAGTGTTTTAAAGGTTGGTGTAGCTGAATCCGATTTTAAATTAAAAATTATAAAAATGCTTTTGAAAGGCGGGGTCAAGAGGTTTCGACTTTAAGTATTTTTATGGGATTTTCTTGAAAAACACAATTAGCTGAATTTGACTTTTAAAGTAATGTTCAAACCACAATATTTTCAGAAATAAAATGACTAGTGCTATTGAGAAAAAAATTAAGAACAATATTAAAGTAATTTTTTCCGAAAAAAGCATTAAACCATTTTAAAAATACAAATTGTAACCCACATCAACGGCAATTTTAGATTAAAAACCCTTTTTTAATTATTATTTGGGAAAATGGCTCCTAAAAAATATTATTTGGCAAAATGACCCCCAAACTTGCCACGTCGGTGAACCTCGCGTTGTGTAGGACGCGAGGTTTGATATCGCGTTCTACAGGACGCGAGGTCGTGGGGTTTTTTTAAAAGATGAATGCACGTTAACACAAACAACAAGGCCAGGTAGACTAAAATCGCGTTGTGCGGAACGCGATATCAAACCTCGCGTCCTACACAACGCGAGGTTCACCGACGTGACAAGTTTGAGGTCATTTTGCCAAATAATATTTTTTGGGAGTCATTTTTCCAAATAATAATTTAAAAGGGATTATTCATTTAAAATTGCCCACATCAACTGTATTTATTAAAATTGAAGAATAATGGAGTAATTATAGTGGGAATCTGAGGTGACGTGAGATTAGACATGTAAAGTTTAAGACGGAACCTGATATGGGTCCTCATCTCATCGCCAATGGTTTCTACTTTCTACACTTCACAATGGAATATAATTGATGTTGATGGTAATGGCATGTTCTCTGCCACCTTCTTAGCTCTATTTTTATTTTCCCTGATGACTGTCTAAATATTATTTGCAGCACAAATAGATGAACGTCAAATCTGTTTCCCACCGAAAATAAAAGAAGCTGCTTTGAGTTGCATATAAAAATGTATTTAGGACATGACATGTTTTTTGTTTCTTATCCGTTCCCAACCAACAACACAAAAAAATTCTATCCACTTGAAGAACATGAACCATGAAACCATATTTGTCTTTTGTCTTTGTACTTTGTTGGTAATGCTTCAGAATATTACCAAAGCTATATCCCACATTGGTTGGGAAAATAGCTAGGGAAGGGTATTTATACCCATGCTTCCTCCATCCCTTGTTGAGTGGGAAAGAACAAGGGATGTCCTCGTGTGCCGCCGCCGCCGCGGTTCGGTTCGGTTCGGTTCGTGTTCGTGTTCGTGTTCGTGTTAACACGTGTCGAAGACGTACGCGCGCGTAAATATTCTTTTTGGAGAAAATTCCTTAGAAATGGCCATCATACCACGACACGGTTCACAATTTTTATTACCGTTTTTTTTCATATTTTGCAGTCAGTGCTAACAGCCGATTTTGCAGTTCATTTGCAACCGATGGCTGAGAATTGGGTTAGGAACTTCCATGACATATAACAATAAAAAAGAAAGCATCTACGTCGAGGATTGGGTAATAGATTTAGATTCTTCTAACACTGCCTTTTTTCCCCCTCTAGTGCTCAGAAACTTTTGTCTCATTAGCATGCACGATATTTGGACCTTTCATGATCCGCTTGATTAGAGTGATGCATTAAGAGAGAACAGTCGCCATCGAATTCTGAAATTTGAAGAGCAGAAACACAGCCCAAAATCTTACATGGAAGCAACTAATGTACCTTTCATGATCTGACAATTTTTTTATTTTTCACGTCATATTCTCTCCCGAAGCTAACACGTCACCGAAAATTTATTTTATGACCTTGTTCACCACGTCATCTGTGGTCCAGCCAATAAGATTCATCCATTTCAAAATAATTACCTATTAATTACCCACTCTCTATTAACATGTAAGAAAGAGTTGATGATTCACCTTGAAAAAAATGATATGGATAAATTCTATTGGCCGAGACCACGGATGACGTGGTGAACAGAGTTCATCTAATAATTTTTCCATGTCACCTCATGCTGGTTAAACAAAATGAAAGAAAATAATCCATAGACACTGCTATGTGTATTCAAACTAGGGACCCCTTGCATAAAGGGTCCAAAAGTTTAACCATTGAGCTAGACTTGGAATATGCTAAAGTATAAACCAAACTAATATTTAACTTAAAATTGGTTTATCAACTCAAAATTAAATAAAAGTGATTTCATGGAGAATTAAACTCGGAACACCTCACACAAAACTCTTATTTTTAACCTAAACAAAAAATTTAATTGATTTACAACAAAATTAATATTTAAGTGAACCTGTATAATCTCACCTTAAAATTAAGCCAGAATGCTACTAAAACTAAACTAAAATTATTTTTTCAAATTCGTTTGGGAATGAAAAATTAATTATTCATTTTTATAAAAATTATTATCTCAAGTTAAATAAATTATTTTAAATATATTTAATATTTATAATAATCTAATATAGTTTTATAAAAATAATTAATTAATTTTTTATTTCCAAACAAATTAAAAAATAATTTATTTAACTTGACCTAATAATTTATAAAAATAAATAATAATTATTTTTTATTCCCAAACGAATTGAAAAAATAATTTTACTTTTGTTTATTAGCATTTTGACTTAATTTTGAGGTGAGATTATACATGTTCACTTAAATATTAATTTTGTTGAAATTACATTAAGTTCTCTGACAAGGTCTTTTGTGCGAGGGGTCCCAAGTTTAATTTTTCATGGATTCATTTTTATTTAATTTTGAAATGATAAAACAATTTAAGTTAAATATTTGTTTGGTTGAGACTTTAACATATTCAAGTCTAACTCAATGGTTAAATTTTGAGCCGTTATTGTTTTTATGGGCGCTGACCAAAATAGGAAAGAAATATAACGTTTTCGACGATTTTGTTAAAAAATTTAATTTTATGACCAAAATAAGAAAAAAACAATAATTTGGCGACTACTAATGTAGCTTACCCTATATTTTATTAGAAAATAGCACGATCTCAATCTGTTTAGCCTCATTATGAGAATCACACCATTGAATTCTCTCCAATAACACAAAAGAGAAAGGCTTAAAAGTTAAAAAAACATCTTAAATTATGATTTTTTTCCTTCAAGTAACTAAATTATTTTTGGGTCAACATAAGTTTTTAAGTTATTACATGTAACCACTTTAAGTTCCGTCATTTTCTCCTGTCAATAAAAATTATTTCGACCAATGAGAAGTTGACACATCATAGAGATTTAGGTACTTATTTTAACAAAAAAATTATGTAGTTAAAGAAAAAAATACAAAATTTAGATATTTTTTTTGAAAAAAAAAAGTTCATGTACTTAAAGACTTAAAGTGATTACACATAATAGTTTAGGGATTTATTTTGAAAAACATTTAGAGGTTGATTTTTAATTTAATCCAAAGAGAAAGACAACAAACAGAATATCAGTGTATAACTAATCACGAATCCACCGAACAATGCCGGAACTTGAAGTAAAAGTTTGAGCGGGCAACTTAAATATTTTAAAATTTTGAAAGCTTAAAAGATTTTTTTAAAAATTGAGGATTTAACTAAATTTTTTTAATAATTTCGAGAGATTTAACAAAAAATTAAAATTTTGAGAAGGGATTTAACTAAAAATATTCAAAAATTTGAATTTAATATGAATTTTTAAAATTTTTGAAAGAGCCAAATTAATATTTTCAAAAGTTTTAGGGGCAAAATTTGAATTTTCCAAAATTTTGGGTGGCCGTGACCCACTTATCCCTTAAAGGATTCTCCCTTGCCATCGAACATGTTCCTCAATTTAAATTTTATAAGTAAATTATTTATTTTGATAAACTATTTACCTATTGATGTATGCATTGAATGCCTTGTACAACCGAAGCAACGATAGTGAATATTGATATAGGCTTTGGTTGGTATTACATGGCATGCAGTTTCAATAACAAATTATATGAACATGACGAAAAATTACGTTGCAACTCATACAATATCGATGTCTTAAATCCAACAATACGGTACGAACAAGTGTTCGGTGCATTGGTAAGGCACATTGCACTCTTAAAAAGAGGATATGAGTTCAAACTTTAAAGATAACGTTGTTGGGAGAGATAGCATCGTATCCCGAACATAAACCGTAAGACGAACATGTATATTACAAAAAAATCCAACAATACGGTAATTATTTTTTAATAAAAATATATTAAAAAAGCATATAATTGCAAAATTACTAAGTTTTTTTCTTTCTTTCTGTTTTTAGGTACACGATGAATGTTGAAGCATTTAACTACTAAGGAAGTGTAATGTTTGTATTTTACAATATCTCGATTAAGGTACTCACATAAACATTATTAAATACTATTTAGGTTTAAGAGTCAATTTAGCCCTTAGTAAAAAAAAATTAAAAAATCAATTTTGTTGTCATAATTTTTTCCACCTAATTTAGTCCTCATTAGTCAAACAACACCCGATTTAGTCCTTTCGTAACAATTGTCTAATTTTAGCTGTTAACTCATTGACAACCAATAAGACGATGCACATGACATACTCTAGAAGCGTCATGTAATTGAACCGTAAAAAATTTAAAAATATATAAAAAAATTTAAAACTCTAAAAATAATATTTTAAAAAATAATAAAAATTTAAATAATATAAAGGATATAAAAATATAAACAATATAAAAATATTATAAGACTTATTAAAAATACTATTTTTTAAAAAATATAAAAATTTAAAAAATATACAAATATTAGAAAATATATAAAAATGATAAATGATTTATAAAAATATTACAAAGTTATAAAAAATTTACAAAATTATAAAAATAAAAAAACCATTAAAAATTATTTTATTAACGACCAAGTATAGGATAAACACCCAAAATCTCATTCTTTTGGTATAACATCTCAATATTTTAATTTGGTCTTTAATTTTTAAAAAAGCATGATGACATGTAGATACGAGTCTGACAATCACGATGATTGTTGCGCGAGAGCCGTAAATTTTAAACATCAGATGTGACCAATTTCGTGAGACTAGATTTTGAAGGAGTCATTCGCAGAGAGAAAGAGGGAGAATAAAAATAACTTATTGATTTATTATACAAAAAGAGTTTCATCTATCTCTTTTATATTAAACATACTATTATATTTTTATAATTAAATATCAATATTTATTTATGATATTTGATTAATGAGAGTTAATATTTTTAACTCTGTTTTGAGTTTTACATGATATGTTTAAATGACTTAGAAAGAGACATGTGTTGCGTGTAAAAGAGTCTATCGCAATTGTAGTGCAAGTATACACGACGCAAGTAGTAAAGTGATACGAAGTATCGGATATCGTCTCCACAGGGATTGGGCTAATAGCTTCACCTTAATTCACTGCACGAAAGTAAAGAAAATATTTGAGAAGTTGTCACGAGAATAATAAAGTAAACGTAAATAAAAGAGAAGGAAAATCAAGATAGAGAGAATGGGCTGGTATTGAATTGCTCAGTAGTGCAGGTATTGCTGAGTCTAGAAAATCTAGTGCTGTCGTTGTCCCCGTCGCGGCAGCACCTATCGCGGCAGCAGTCCGTTGCTTGTCGCGGCAGTGAACAATCAACTCAATACTTCAAGTTTGGCAAGAATCCCAGATGTGCCTTGGCCTATCCCTAGGTCCAAGTCTGTCGATGATCACGTCTTTGATGATACCTCCCGGCGTGAATCGAAGGATGAACACCGATGTGGATGAATTCTTCTTTAGCCACTTAACCTCGTCCTATCCCTAGGTCCGAGATAGTTCAACTATAAACTAGAGAACTTGCTCTTATTTCTTTCGTATACTTAACTCTCCCGATGCTAAGTAAATAGATAACCTCACAATGCTCTCCCGATGCTCTTGCAAGATATTAATAACCAAAATAAGAGAACTTGAAGTTTATTTTATTGATCTGAAAATTCCTAAAACAAAACAACCCTTGCAACTACTTTACAAATCAACCCGTGGCCCTAGGGGGAATTTAGAACATGTTGTGGGAAGGAAAACGGCTGGAGTTTTTGGGAAGGAAACTAGGGTAATCGGTCCTTCTCCTAGGTTAAGATATATGCCCTTATATAAGCTTTGGACTCAAGTTATCTAATTTAGCAAGGATTACAACTTTAAATTAAAGTACAACTCTAATAAAGACTAAATCTTTAGAGAATCTCTCTTTAAGTCGTCCTCCTTCTTTCTTGGGATTATCTCTCCTTGAACTTTGGGCTTGGAATATCTTCTGATCTAAGGCTTGGAAAAATATGGTGATTTCACACGACAGTCTGGTTGAATTTTCTCTATCTGTCGAGGTCCACTTTGCATCTTCTCCACAAAACTGCTGTCGTCCTCTGCTATCACGGCGGCAACCATGGCAGCATCGTCCTCCTTGACTGCTCATCCAGTTCCAGCTCTTCTGCTTCACTGCCCAGCGCTTGCCCTTTCCGTCTGCTACAACAGCAACCTGCAAAAATAGCCAATTTTAGTAGAAACTGTGCCTTTTAATATATTTGTGATGTTTTACTGTAAACTGACCTAAATGCAATAAATAATGCTTGAATGCAACAGAAATATGGGTTAAATAGGGTGTAAATAATAGAACTTTTACACACTCAACAACATGCCATAAAGATATTTTAAGAAGTTATTTTGGTTGTTTCCTATGCTTCCATTGCCCTCGAGAAGAAAATCAATATCGGTAAATTCTGGTTTTATTTTTATTCTTTAAATTATTATTTTAAAGTGCGACAAATCATGATAATTTTTCTCGAAAGTAATATTTCTTCTACATCGAAAAATTCAATTATAGACTTCTCCCAATGTCAGATTACAAAAATTTATCTTGACAGGAATTTTGTGGGAGGCATTCCTTGAAGTGAATGCAAGCATGATGTTTATTCCATGCGATTGGATCTGTTTCATTTCCTGAAGTGAATGCAAATATGATAAATCACTATTTAATTAGTAACATAACTTCGATATAATCCAAGTATATTGGCTGAACATCCCGTTCTGCGAGGCTACTGGTCTCAAAGGAGGTTTTTAAAGGACCTTATGAACTTGTTTAACAATGTCGCGTACGAAGTTAAATCTTATTTCACTGTGATGAGGATATGTTAATAAAAACATACTCCATTTTCACGACAAACAATGTTGTCCTTTAGAGACAATATCATGGAAAAAACTTTAAGAAATATTCTGAGTTAATTTCTTGTCTTATTGTAGTTGAGAAAAACAATGAGATACTGATGAAAAATCATGAATATCGCCCAACTGGCTCCGCTCCATTCCCTGAAGTGAATGTGACATTTTATAGCGGAAAGAATAAATGTCTCATTAACAATTGTGGTCGCAATTGAGGCCATGAACATATACATTGACAAGATGAACATTTTAAGAATATTTATAACCACTAGAAGTGGGTTTATAAAGATGAAACAAATATATTAGAAAGTGATTTTTTATGCAATGGTTTAAACAATTGATCTCGTACTTGTCATACGCTGAAGCATTATGGACCTTTATCCACAATCACGAATGATAAAGGAAATAAAATATAAACAAATGTTGTTTACGAAAATGATGTAAATAATTATGGCGTTGTTGGTCCAACTCAATTGGATATTGTTGATTTCCTCATAACCCTTGAAGAGAATATTCACCATTTATTTTATTTTCTTATAATCTCTAAAGGGAGTTATTGATATTTTCATTTATTTTATTTTATGTTAATTTATTTTACATATTATTTATTTATGATTTTATATTATATATTTAAATATGTTAAAACATTTATTTATTTTGCTTTATGTTAATTTGATATATATATATATATTCAAATATGTTAATTTGCTTTACATATTATCCTTTGAAGAATGTGTTTATTTTCGAAATAAAATATGTAACACCCGGGTTTAGGGGTCGGGTGAAAATAATATTTTAATAATATTTCGGGTTCGGTTTTATAATTAAAGTAATGTTCTGGGTTCTTGGTTTCAAATTAATTAGTTGTGTTAGACACATTTTGAAATTAAACCCAAATAGCCCTGGATTACATGCTCTTGTGAATATCTCATTTCATTAAGGGTAAAATGGTCTTTGGCTTTTAAATTAAAACAAAACAATTAAAAACACCCCATTTCACTCATCTTCTCCCTTTCTCAAACAAAACCAACGACAACTTTTCCTCCTCCATTGAAGACACTATTCCATCACTTTGCTCCTCCATTTCAACTCGTTTTTGAAAGGTAATATCATTTTTGACTTGTCTTCAACCTCATCTCTTCAAAAGTACAAATGGTTTTTATTTTCATTAAGGTTTTAGAAATGGAGTTTTTGGAGATTTTGATTAAAAATGATGAGTTTATTATGTTTAACCTAATATTTCGATTTAATGTTGTTAGTTATGAAGTCTATGAGTCAAATGATGCAACATATATGAATTTTGCATGGTTTTATACACATTCCCGAAATTGGGTTTCAAGGGGGGTTTTTGGAGGGTTTTAAAGTGGTTTTTGGGGTAGTTTTATGTTGGATTTTGAGGGCTGGTGTTAGTATGATATATGAGGGTCACTTTGGGTGTGTTTGATGATTGTTTGGATGTTTGAAATGGAAGATTTCAGTGGGTTTTGTGGGCTGCTCGAAAATTCTATTTTGGGCTTGATTTTGAGTGTTGGTTGCTTGGAAATGTTAATCCGGGTTGTTTCCGACGATTAGTTATTGATTGTGGGTGTTTTGTTTGTGTTTGGGATTGATTAGAATCAAGGTTTGGCGTCGGTAAAGCATCGGAAGTGAATCCAGAAATTTGAACGTGGTTGCTTGCTTGGTATTTGAGCTTAGAAGTAAAGGTGAGTGGTTAACATTTTCAAAGTGTTTTATAAGTGTTTGGTTCAAGCATGTGGACTAGGTCGGGCTTGGTAGACCCACCTAGAGTTAGGATTAGGGTGGTAGCCTAATCCTAAGCTTAAACTAGAGACTTTGGTTGTACTTGTAATTGATGTTTATGCCTCGTAATGTTTATGATATGATGATTTATGTATAATGTGTTATACATGTGTGATGAGGCATGGTTGTGATGCATTGTGATATGCATGTGGTATGTTCATGATTGTGATCATGGTGAGTACGTGCTAAGCACGGAATTGGTTGTAATTGATATTGTGGAATGAGTTAAATGTTGGCACTAGTATGCTTGAGTACAAATGATCGATCATTAGGATGTTAGTGTGCACACATGAGTCAAATTTGCGCGTGGCCTTGGTGGCGTTGAGTCACCAAGGAGGAGTACGGGTTCGCCCAGAAATTGTCATATATATTAGTCGATGATGAGTGGAATCCCATCGACGGGGCGTGAGGATGAGTGGAATCCCCTCCGCGAGACCGGTGATGAGTGTAATCCCACAGTGAGGTAAAGTGGTTGTTGGATGTGAGTTCCAACGTGTTTATCCGCGTATTCGAGTCATAGCTAGGTGCCAATATATGTTGATATGTGTATCAATGTGATGTGGAAACGTGTTTCCTTTTGGATGATTATATGTGTTTACATATGTTGTGGAAATGAGCTTGTTGAGCATGACATATTATTGAATATTTGTTCATGCATCATTGACATTTATGCTCTTGAGGATCGAAGGTATGATCATGCATTTACCTTGGATGAGATCGTGCTTGGACCCTGCATTGTCGAGGTTTGTTTTTAAAGAGCTTACCCTCACTAAGCTTCATTGCTTACGCTCTCTCTTTGTTCGACAATGCATATCCTTAGTTCGTGGGTTGCTTGCGCAAGTGGTGGGCCTCCAAGTGTGGTTGTTGGCTTTGAGTACATCAAGTATGAGCTTTTAATGTTTGAACATGTAATAGCTAAGCAATGTGATTTGTGTTATTTTGATAGATATTGTTGGTTGTTTAGGAGCTTGTTTAGACTCCATGTTTATGTTGCTTTTGTGTGGCTTGTCGATGCCATGTTTGGATTGTAAACCATATCTAAATTGCTTACCATGTGTGTGTTGGCCAAGTGCCTTATGAGGATTCTTATGTGTATGGTTGTTGAAGCATGAACCCTTGAATGCTTATTTGCCATCTTTTGATCAATGCATGATTTCCTTGATGAATGTTGTTTGTTCTTGTTGAGTGCCTTGTATGACTAGATCATGGTTAATTAAGGTTGTATGAATGCTTGTTTGAGTCCAGGGAGGTCTTAAATCGCATCTAGGTTCGAGTCTTGTATGTTTTTGCTGAATTTGGGAGTTTTGCAGTGCAGGGTGTATCGGTACGCCTAAGGGCCGTATCGATACGGTCTTGCCTCCAGGACTCAAGTTTGGCTGGGCGTATCGATACGCGAGGGTGTATCGATACGGTTTTTTCTCACTGGAATTCTGAGATTTTGGTGAGTTATTACCGTATCGGTACGGTGTGTTAGCGTATCGGTACAGGTTTATCTCGTTGACCACGAGATGTTGACTGGGAAGGGCGTATCGATACGCTCAAGGGCTGTATCGATACGGCCTTCTTGTGTTGACTGTTGGGTGTTGACTTTGGTCAAGGCGTATCGATACCCTTGACAGGTGTATCGATACGGCCTGCTTAATTTCAGAAAATGGACTGTTTTAAAGGTGATGTCTTGAATGATCGATTTTTGTACTGCTTTTGTTTCCGCTGACGTGATTCACATAGGGCATGTTAATGCATTTAGACAAGATTAATAAAAGAAATTTTTAGGGTTGCTAACCGAGTGGGAACCTTAACGGGTTTCGCTTCGGTTTTCCCCGTGTGACCCACTCGGACCGGTCAAGCGTCCAGGCCGGGACGAAGGGGTTACACTTGTTGGTATCAGAGCCTAAGGTTACCAAGACCTTGGGCAGATAAGTGAGGTAAGCTTATGTTTTGTATTGTGTTGTTATACACGGTGTTTGCTTGCCTTGAAAGCATGATTGCTTGTGTGACAAGTATGCTAGTTGTTTTGTTTAAAAGCATGTTGTGTAAGAGTCCCATTGCTACTATTACATTGGAAAAATAATTTTTAAAGTGAGGGAAACGTATTTGAACACTTGGAAACCTTGCCTTGCTAACCCAACTTTGTATGTTTTGTTGTTGTGGTTGTAGTTAATATCTGTGAGAGCGATGTCTAGGCCGAGAGGTAGGCCGAGAGTGGTTCGTCAGGAACCACGTGTTGCGGCTCCTGTTGAGCCGGTAGTTGGAGTGGAGGCTCATTTAGAGAGGCATGCTGCTGCTAGAGTTGGAGCTCCTCCACCACCTCCACCACCACCACCTCCTCCGCTTGGAGCTGGAGGCGAGGATGGAGCTGAAGGAGAGGGACCTCAAGGTGGCCAAGGTCCGGCCGGAATTGATATGACTCCGCTAGTGCAAGCCATAGCGGGAGCATTTCAGGCCGCAGTTGCGGGAGCTCAGGCTGCAGCTCAGCCTAGGTGTGACGATGCTAGTCTACCTTTGGAGAGGCTCCGTAGCTTGGGGGCCGAAGAGTTCAGAGGATCTACTCCGAAGAGGTCAGAGTTATGGTTGGAGAAGACAGTTCGCATCTTAGCTCAGATGGGTTGTGTAGGCGCACGTAGATTGGGTTGTGTGATCTCGTTGCTTCAGGGTGATGCCTACACCTGGTGGGTCACCATTACTACCGGAGTTCCAGAGGCAGAGATTGATTGAGATTTCTTTGAGACCGCTTTCAGAAAGAGGTACTTGGGACCGAGGTATCTTGATGAGAAGAAGCGAGAGTTTATGGCCCTTACTCAGGGAGATGCTTTTGTGACTGATTATGAGATCCGATTTGTTCGCTTGAGTCAGTACGCTCCAGAGTTGGTTCCTAATGAAGTGGAACGCTGTAACCGTTTCCGCTACGGGTTGAGCGAGGAGATCAAGAGGTACACGTTAGCTTCTGACTACTCAGATTTTGATGTATTGGTCGCGAGGGCCAAGGATTTAGAACACAGTTTGGGTTCGGCTAAACGATATGGAGGTTCTAGTTCTGGTAAGAGGCATAACTACTTTGATAGTAGAGATGCCAAGAGGCATAGAGGTGGCGAACATTAGTTTGACCATCGACGTGGCGGTGGCCACCATGGTAGGGGCCATCAGGGCCACAGAGGTGGAGGGCGTTTGCCCGAGTGCACACGATGTAGGAGACAGCACGCTGGTGAGTGTCGGGGTAACTTCCATGCTTGTTGGAACTGTGGTTCGAGGGACCACTTTAGGAGGGAGTGCCCGCATCAGGCGGCACAGGCATCGAACATTGCTCAGGCTCCTGCGAGAGCGAATGATTTTCAGAGAGGCCGTGGGCGTGGTCGTGGCTACTTCCAGCCTAGAGCTGATGCACCTAGGGTAGATGCTTAGAGGAACCTTGCTCATGTTGTGGCAGTGCAGCCAGAGGCAGGAGGACCAGTGAGAGTTTATGCTCAGAGAGAGGCCGGGAACGACACTGATGTGATAGCAGGTAATTTCGAGTTACAATCTATGTCTTTGCTTTCTTTGGTTGATTCGGGTTCCACACATTCGTACATTTTGAGTGAGCATGCACGGAAGTTAGATATACCTATTGAGATATTAGATGTAGGTATGCATATGACTAGTTCTTTTGGTGAGACAGTTGTGGTTAGACGTATGTATAGGAGATGTCCACTGAAGATTCAGGGTCATGTGTTCTCTGTTGATATGATGTAACTTCCTTTTTATGGTTTTGATATTATTTTGGGTATGAACTGGTTAGTTGAGCACCGAGCTAGTGTGGATTTTGAGACGAAGAGGATTTCCTTGAAACTTTTTGATGACTACAAGGTAGTAGTAGTAGGCGAGAACATTAAGTTATTGTCTAATGTTGTGTCAGCTTTAGAGGCTCATAGGTTGATGGACTCCGGATGTGGGGCTTACTTAGCTTATATTATGAATCCTTATATGAGTGAAGCTAGACCGAAAGATATTAGAACAGTGTGTGACTTTCCGGATGTGTTTCCTGAAGAGTTGCCGGGTTTACCTCCTGACAGAGATGTTGAGTTTGTGATTGAGACTGTTTCAGGGTCTAATCCAGTTTCGATAGCTCCGTACCGTATGGCTCCGAAAGAGTTGAAAGAATTGAAGAGTCAGTTGCAAGAATTATTAGACCGTGGTTTCATTAGGCCTAGTAGTTCTCCTTGGGGTGCTCCTGTGTTGTTTGTGAAAAAGAAAGATGGTAGTATTCGCATGTGTATTGACTACAGGCAGTTAAATCAGTTGACTGTGAAGAACAAGTATCCGTTGCCTCGCATAGATGATTTGTTTGATCAGTTGAGAGGTGCTTCAGTGTTCTCGAAGATAGATTTGAGATCCGGGTACTACCAGTTGAAGGTGAAAGAGTGTGATGTTCCGAAGATAGCTTTTAGGACTAGATATGGTTACTATGAGTTTCTGGTGATGCCATTTGGGCTCACGAATGCACCTGCAACATTCATGGATATGATGAACAGGATTTTTAGAGACTATCTAGACCGTTTTGTAGTTGTCTTTATTGATGACATACTTGTGTACTCGAAGACAGAAGAAGAGCATGATGAGCACTTGAGATTTGTGTTACAGAGATTGTTGAGCAATCAGTTGTATGCGAAGCTTAGTAAATGTGAGTTTTGGATTCGAGAGGTTGTATTTCTTGGCCATGTTGTTTCGGCCAAAGGTATCCGTGTTGATCCATCGAAGATTGAGGCTATTGTTGAGTGGAAACAACCTAAGTCTGTGACTGAGATTAGGAGTTTCCTAGGATTAGCCGGTTACTATAGGAGGTTTGTTGATGGTTTCTCTAGGGTAGCCACTCCTTTGACTAAATTGTTGCAAAAAGGAGTTAAGTTTGAATGGTCAGATGCAAGACAGAAGGCCTTTGAGAAATTGAAGGAAGCTTTGACAAACGCTCTAGTGTTAGTGCAACCTGTTTCAGGTAAAGAGTTTGTGATCTATAGTGATGCTTCCTACATAGGTTTAGGATGTGTTTTGATGCAAGAAAGGAGAGTTGTTGCTTATGCATCTAGACAGTTGAAGGTTCATGAGAAGAACTATCCTACTCACGATATAGAGTTAGCCGCGGTTGTTTTTGCATTGAAGATTTGGCGTCATTACTTGTATGGTGAGAAGTGTATAGTTTACACCGATCATAAGAGCTTGAAGTATTTGATGACATAGAGAGAGTTGAATTTGAGACAGAGAAGATGGCTTGAGTTGCTAAAAGACTATGATTTGACCATCGAGTACCATCTGGGTAAGGCAAATGTAGTAGCCGAAACTTTGAGTAGAAAAGTTGCAGTTGAGTTGAGAGCTATGTTTGCTAGATTGAGTGTATCCGATGATGGTGGTTTGATCACCGAGTTGCAAGTGAAGCCTTCTTTGATTCAGTTGATTAGAGAGAAGCAGTTGCAAGATGTGACTCTAGTTCCTCATGTTCAGGACATAGCCGAAGGAAGACCGACCGAGTATAGTTTCAGTGGTGAGAACTTGTTGTGCTTTAGAGATAGAATTGTTGTACCAGAAGATGTTGAGTTGAGACGTCAAATTTTGAGTGAAGCACATTCGAGTCCTTTTTCTATGCATCCGGGTAGTACCAAGATGTACCGAGACTTGAAGAATGATTACTTTTGGGTTGGTTTGAAGAGGGATGTAGCCGAGTATGTGAGCCGTTGTATGGTTTGTCAGCGAGTGAAGGCAGAACATCAGGTTCCTTCAGGTTTGTTACAGCCTTTGAAGATTCCGGAATGGAAATGGGAGAGGATCACCATGGATTTTGTGTCGGGGTTGCCTTTATCTCCTTCGAAGAAGAATTCCGTTTGGGTGATTGTCGATAGGTTCACTAAGTGTGCTCACTTCTTAGCAGTGAACACTACAGATTCTTTGGACAAGTTGGCAAACTTGTACATCCGTGAGATTGTGAGACTTCATGGAGTTTCGAAGTCTATTGTTTCAGATAGGGATCCTAGATTTACTTCGAGGTTATGGGGTTGTTTACATAGTGCTCTAGGTAGCCGTTTGCATTTCAGTACGTCTTATCATCCGCAGTCCGATGGGCAGTCAGAGCGAGTGATACAGATTCTAAAGGATATGCTTCCTTGTTGTGTGATTAACTTCCAGGGTTCTTGGGAGAAGCACCTACCTTTAGTTGAGTTCGCTTACAACAACAGTTACCAGTCTAGTATTCAGATGGCTCCCTATGAGGCTTTGTATGGTAGACGATGTAGGACTCCGATTTGTTGGGCTGAAACGGGTCAGAGGTTGTTACCTATGTCGGATTTGCTTAAGGGGACTACCGACAAAGTGAAGTTGATCTATGATCGTTTGAAAGCAGCTTCCGATCGTCAGAAGTCTTATGCGGATTTGAAGAGGAAAGAGATTGAGTTCTCCGTGGGTGAGAAAGTGTTTCTGAAAGTATCTCCGTGGAAGAAGGTAATGAGGTTTGGCCGGAAGGGCAAGTTGAGTCCGAGGTTCATTGGTCCGTATGAGATAGTTGAGCGGATTGGGCCTGTAGCTTACCGTTTGAGGTTACCTTCTGAGTTAGAGAAGATCCACGATGTCTTTCATGTGTCTATGCTTAGGAGATATAGGTCAGATCCTTCTCATGTTATGCCCGTTGAGGAGATAAAGTTGAATCCGGATTTGTCTTACAATGAAGAGCCCGTTGAGATACTTGCTTCTGATAGCAAGGTGTTGCGTGGTAAGACCATAGAGTTGGTCAAGGTGATGTGGAGACATAGAGGTGTGGAAGAGGCCACGTGGGAGAGGAAAGCTGATATGCTTGAGCAGTTTCTGTATTTGTTTCCCTCAGGTAATTTCGGGGACGAAATTCCTTAAGTGGGGGAGAGTTGTAACACCCGGGTTTAGGGGTCGGGTGAAAATAATATTTTAATATTATTTTAGGTTTGGTTTTATAATTAAAGTAATGTTCCGGGTTCTTGGTTTCAAATTAATTAGTTGTGTTGGACACATTTTGAAATTAAACCCAAATAGCCATGGATTACATTCTCTTGTGAATATCTCATTTCATTAAGGGTAAAATGGTCTTTGGCTTTTAAACTAAAACAAAACAATTAAAAACACCCTATTTCACCCATCTTTTCCCTTTCTCAAACAAAACCAACGACAACTTTTCCTCCTCCATTGAAGACACTATTCCATCACTTTGCTCCTCCATTTCAACTCGTTTTTGAAAGGTAATATCATTTTTGACTTGTCCTCAACCTCCTCTCTTCAAAAGTACAAATGGTTTTTATTTTCATTAAGGTTTTAGAAATGAAGTTTTTGGAGATTTTGATTAAAAATGATGACTTTATTATGTTTAACCTAATATTTCGATTTAATGTTGTTAGTTATGAAGTCTATGAGTCAAATGATGCAACATATATGAATTTTGCATGGTTTTAAACACATTCCCGAAATTGGGTTTCAAGGGGGTTTTTGGAGGGTTTTAAAGTGGTTTTTGGGGTAGTTTTATGTTGGATTTTGAGGGCTGGTGTTAGTATGATATATGAGGGTCACTTTGGGTGTGTTTGATGATTGTTTGGATGTTTGAAATGGAAGATTTCAGTGGGTTTTGTGGGCTGCTCGGGAATTCTATTTTGGGCTTGATTTTGAATGTTGGTTGCTTGGAAATGTTAATCCGGGTTGTTTTCGACGATTAGTTATTGATTGTGGGTGTTTTGTTTGTGTTTGGGATTGATTAGAATCAAGGTTTGGCGTCGGTGAAGCATCGGAAGTGAATCCGGAAATTTGAAGGTGGTTGCTTGCTTGGTATTTGAGCTTAGAGGTAAAGGTGAGTGGTTAACGTTTTCAAAGTGTTTTATAAGTGTTTGGTTCAAGCATGTGGACTAGGTCGGGCTTGGTAGACCCACCTAGAGTTAGGATTAGGGTGGTAGCCTAATCCTAAGCTTAAACTAGAGACTTTGGTTGTACTTGTAATTGATGTTTATGCCTCGTAATGTTTATGATATGATGATTTATGTATAATGTGTTATACATGTGTGACGAGACATGGCTGTGATGCATTGTGATATGCATGTGGTATGTTCATGATTGTGATCATGGTGAGTACGTGCTAAGCACAGAATTGGTTGTAATTGATATTGTGGAATGAGTTAAATGTTGGCACTAGTATGCTTGATTACAAATGATCGATCATTAGGATGTTAGTGTGCACACATGAGTCAAATTCGCGCGTGACCTTGGTGGCGTTGAGTCACCAAGGAGTACGGGTTCGCCCGGAAATTGTCTTATATATTAGTCGATGATGAGTGGAATCCCATCGACGGGGCGTGAGGATGAGTGGAATCCCCTCCGCGAGACCGGTGATGAGTGTAATCCCATCGTGAGGTAAAGTGGTTGTTGGATGTGAGTTCCAACGTGTTTATCCGCGTATTCGAGTCATAGCTAGGTGCCAATATATGTTGATATGTGTATCAATGTGATGTGGAAATGTGTTTCCTTTTGGATGATTATATGTGTTTACATATGTTGTGGAAATGAGCTTGTTGAGCATGACATATTATTGAATATTTGTTCATGCATCATTGACATTTTGGCTCTTGAGGATCGAAGGTATTGTAATCACTAATTTTGTCCGGACCTCGGACCCCTTTAAGTTTGAGTTGTTAATGGGCTTATATTGGGTAAAAAAAATAAAAAAGAGAAATATATATATATATATATGTGTGTGTCATGACTTGTTATCATCATATTAGTTATTAGTATAATACATACTGTTACCATACTATATATATATATATATATATATATATATATATATATATATATATATATATATATATATATATATATATATATATATATATATATATACGCATGTTGTTTGCATCTATATATTTGGCACCGATATCTGCCATTATCATTATGATATTATTATTCATATTATTTTTGTTGTTTGCTTGTAGGTATTATTACTATTATTATTGTTATCATACTTATTATTATTATTATTATCAGATATTACTATTATAATTATAATAAAATTGGACATAATAAAAAAAAACCCACTTTGATTAATAATGAGAGTCCAAAATACTAATATGATCCATAAACAGTCCATTTAAAATACAAGCCCAAAATAATACAATAAGCCCAGCAAGCCCAATGACAAAAAACCCTAAGCTAACCCTAATCCTATACTTTGTGATGCAGCCACCACAAGCCCTAGCCGTTGGATCTGGCACGAGATCAATGGTCCAAATGAAGCACGGGTATGGAGAAACCCTAGCAAACTCTTCAAGCCTTTCGCGCCGCACCATCTGAGCCGTCGGATCGCACGAAGATCCAAGGGCCCAGATTGCTCCAGATCGCATCCGGATGAAACCCTAGCAAGCCTGTCATCGATCTCTCGCGCCGCACAACATCGGCTGTTAGATCGAGCCGATCTAACGGTCCCCGATCGAGGACGAAGCTTCCAGATCCCGTCTCTTCTGCTACCCACGCGCCCACGCGCCTGAACCTTCTGACCGTTGGCCTGCCACAAGCGCGTCTGCCTCCTGCAACCGGCACGCCTCTCCCGATCGGGCAAGACCGGCCAAGACAGAAAAAAGCAGAAAATCAGAGCCCCAAAGATGGCCAAAAACGACATGCAATAATCAAAACGAGACAAAAACACAAAAAAGTCAACAGCAAGACAGCATAGATGAAAGAGAAAATTGTTTTAAGCATTGCATGTAAATTTTTTCGGTTATATAGAGAGAATCGAAAAACAAAAAAGAGGAGGATCGAAAGAAAAAGGGAGAAGGGGATTTTCTTAGACAGAAAAAGTTGTAATAGGGGAATTCCATTGGGATTTTTCAGAGAACAAGTTGTAATCGAACTTTCATATCAATACAAGCAAAAGTCAGATTTTCAGAGGTATTCCCCTCTCATTTTTCATTTCAGTCGAATCGAAAGCAAAAAAAAAAAAAACAGAAACGGATAGCGTTTTACCTTCTCATATCTCCTTCTCAGTTTTTCTCCGTTTCTCCTTTGCCGGTGATAAGCCATCCAACCTCATCGGTCGGGACGGATGAGCCAACGACAGGGGTGAATGGCGGTTTTAAGTTTCTTTCGGGGTTTCGTCTTTTGAAAAAGGGAAAAGAGTTTTTGGTTTTGGTTTCGTAAAACAAATGTTTTTTTGTTTTGGGTTTTCGGGGAAGTCGAAAAAAACCCTTTTTTAGGGTTCCGACGCCGGCAACGGCGACCGGAACCCTTGCGGCGCCGGAGTTTTCAGAGAAAGGGGAAGGGTCTCTAGGATTAGGGTTTGCAAAACTAAAAAAAGGCTGAATTTGTTTTCAATCTCCATTTTATAGTGTTTTTTTGTTTTAATTAGGTTTAATTACGATTTAAGTCCTCCCGCGTCGATGTAATCACGCGGTGAGGACTTCCGCTTTTTAAAAATCCCTCACGTGGTCCCTGCATCTTTCCAATGGTTTTTAATTTCGTCACCGCTTTTATTTCGATTGATTTCCGGGCGGTAAAATCCCTATTTTGGTCCCTGTAGTTTTTTCGAGTCTTTTTAATTTAGTACCATTACGCACTAAATCAGTTTTTTAAATGGGTTTATTACAGTCTTGATCCCTGCCAGTTTGCCTCTTTTATTTATTCAGTATTTTATCATGTTTATTTGTTATTCATACATTTTTTCCGTTTTAATATATGTTCTTGCCATATTGTTTGTGCTTGTTTTCATATGCATGCTTATCGTGTTTAGATTGTTGCTTATCGAATGTTTGATTAGCGCTATTTCCATTTGTTCGTGTCCATATTTGCTCATGCATTTAATTATCATGTTTAGACACTTGCTTTATTTATTCCATGCTCTTTTCGTGGACTTGTTCATATTTGTCCCTCGTCCTAATTATTTGTTTTCAATACGTCATGATAGGTTGCATCTCGAGTTATAAAATGCAACGCGAGCGTCTTTTTATTTGGGAACGAACGAGGCCAGTACCAGTCGTAGTGGTGGTGGTTTGGACGTTCCTTCTCGAATATTAAGACCTTTAAAATCCACTCGCTCGTATAACCAAATTTCAATATGATTCGTCACTTTAATTCACAAAATTTAATATTAATTAAGCGGTAATGTTTTTGGTACCGATTTCGGGCACGACGGGGCTGCTAATCCTTCCTCGCGTGTAACCAACTCCCGAACCCTTTTAAATCTCTGGTTTTATTTCGGTGTCCGGTCTACCATTTTTAAATGGCCGGTGGCGACTCCTCTATTTTTTATAAATCCGACTAATTTTTCAAAAACCAAATCAAAACCCGGTTCGTCCGAGCGACACCCGAGGTACCTGTATTTTCTAAAAAAAATTAGTCGCAACAGATGGCGACTCTGCTGGGGATAAATTTTTGTTTTCAAAAATAAAAAGAGAGTCCAGCCAAAAAAAAAACTTTACTGCTCAATTAATATTAGAAGTTGCAAATTAAAGTGACCGAATCGATCGATATTTGTTTATAAGTGCGAGTTTATTTTAAACGCATTTAAAATTGGCATTTAAACACGTTCGTTTAAGTGGGGGGAAACGCTAGTGCTTTCGTGGGGATATTGTTCCTCCGTGTAGGCCTAGCAAGTACCTTCGGGGCTCGAATACCCTATATTCTCGTGGGAATATCGTTTCTCCGTACGGATATAGCTAAAGGGTCCCCTCGAATTGAACTCGGTTGAGAGGAGCCTATAATGGGTGATGACCGGGGGCCTTGCTACCCTTAGAAGGGGACAACAAGGACAGTTCGAGTACCTCCTAGAACCAAAACTGCATGTAGAGAACTAGATTGCCCACCCCTTTTAGAGCCATGCGGACAACCTAGGTTTATTAGACAGGATAAGTAGGGTTGCTTGCTTTCATGCTTGCCTTTTTCTTATCATGTTTATCTGACACTAACGATTTTTCTTATGATCTTTTTGCATTTATTCTCGCATGCATTTCATGACATAAAGGTGTTGAGTCAAGGTGGTTTTACCCAATCAAGGGCTATCATTATGGACGGGAGGTTGCTAGAAAGGATGGTGTCAATTAGCAAGTCCGACCTCGGTCATAGTTGAATTAGAAAGGATAAGGGAGCAGCTTACCGAGTGAACACACAGTGTCAGATCTGGTGCCCACCATTGAAGAAAGCACAACCCTTCTCCATCCCGGGGAAGTCAAGCAAGATCGAATCTACTCCGAACATCAAAAAGTCACGAAACTACCCGACCAAGTGCAAAGAGGCGGCTGGAAAGAGCGGGGCAACCGAAAAGGGCTTGGATAGGGTCAAGAGATGGATTCAGCTTCGAGGAGATAGTTTGTTTTCCTGGACTTGTTATCAGCAGTTTTAGAGGGTCTTGAATTGCTAGAGAAGAAAGCAAATCTGGCCCTAGCTTTTTAGCCGAAGTTTTCATTTCCTTGAACATGATTAGGGGGCAAGAAGAGTACCCGTAGGACTTTTGCTATGACTATCTTGTAACAAGGAGCCTCCTTTACGTTCAAATGAAAGTTGACCTAAGGGGAATCACCTATATGACCAACACCTTTGACTTTCATACATTTGTAGCATTTGTTTCATCTATCATTTCAAAGCAGCATTAAAATTGTCAGCCATGCACCCATCTCATGAGCATGCATATGTTGATTCGAGTCCATAATACATCCATCATTGAAACTTTCTTAAGGCATTTCATCATTACTAATTGGGGGAAAACACTCATGTCAGATAAAAAGAGAGAGAAAATGGACAAAGGAACAGTTTCCAGCCAAAACCGCTTCGGGAATGTGAACAACCTGGTGAGAAGGATGGATGAGCTCGAGCAGTTCCACCAGCAGTTAGTGTGGAACCAGAAGGAAACAATCGCATGCGTGAAGAAGTTCCAAGATGAAACCAAGGAACAATTTGACGAGTTGAAGGCTATGATCGCCACCCTGACCAAGAAGGGCAAAACCCCCAAGCCCAAAGAGAGTATGGACGGGGATTCCGATATTGTGATGGAGGAGGTCTTATCTGAAAAAGACCAGGCTGTCATCGGCCAATATGAGGTGCACTGCTCCCATTCCGAATGCCCTATTGAGTTGGCTCTAGACAAGATCGAGGATTCACTGCGGAAAATCCTAGATGAAGAATGGGACCGGAAGCAGCAAGGACGGGTGGAGACCACCAGGAGTGCCACAGTTTCGAAGCCCCGGGGTACGACTGAAGACCCTCGGAGCTCAAGGAAGGCCAAGGGTGCCGAGAAGGGGAAGGAAAAACTCACCCCTCTGCTGACATACTCTCGAGTCTTCCGCGCGGATTAGGTTTGAAGACGGCCTAAGAGGGGGCAATCTTTTGAAAGGGCAGTTTTTTGGAAGACGTTGATCTTCAACATAGTTTATGGTTTTTTGTCTCCATGCATCGTGTCTGTTTTACCTTTTGTTGTCGGATCTTTCCCTCGTTAAGGTGCATGTGTAAGTTTGTATTGTTGGCCTGTGATAGCTAGCATCTTTTGTAAGGGCTTTTGTGATGTCCGTTTGTTTTATTTTCAATGAAGGAGACTTTTGCAAGCATTTTATATTCCTTAATTCTTTATGGTTACAACCTTATTGTTTTTCTATTAAAAACATACATGTATATATTTTTACAAAAATTGACCTTAATACTTTGAAAAGAAAAAAACCAAATGTTGTGGGAATGATACGAATGGAAGCACCATTTGTTCTACTCAGGCCAAAAGAAGGGTGACAACGAGTGTTTAGGAATAATGGGCCACTCCCATTGAGTGAATTTTCCCTCTCGGGCATTGTTGTTCAAGGTCCTTGAATGAAGTGATAACCCTAAAACTTCTACCACCTGAAGACCAATTTTGATATCCGTGTGTGGGAGGACATTTGGCATTCATTTAATTCCATTCACGTAGAAAGAAAATAAAAAAAATACTCATTGTTGTCCCCGTTTGAGCCTTTTAAATTTTTTCTTCTGATCGAACCCAAACCAAGGATCACCCCTACACTTGGGGCAAATGAGATAGAAGTCTATGGACAAGTAAATGACATGGGATCCTGATTGTGCTATGAAGACGAGGCCTTATGAATTAAAGGGCAATAAAAGAGAATAGATACATTAGATGCATTTTCAGTTTGAGCAGCAAAAACATCAAAAGGAAACAACGAAAGAAAAGTAGGTGCTCAAAGAGCTACCTGAATCAAGGCGAAAGCTACCGACATAAAGTTGAAGAAATCAAAAGCAAAAGCACTAAGGTGAAAAGTGCAATTTTGTAAAAGGAGAAAAGCGGATAAAGAAAAGGGACAAGAGGATTCCCTATCCAAATGAATCTCTGCTTAGATGAGCCTCGAAGGATTGTTCACCTGTGAGCAAGAACCTGCACCAGTACAATGCGAAGGTGCAAATGGATCCGAAACTACGCTTGATAAAAGGAAATGAACTCTAGGGTGAAAACCCCAACAAGAAGGGGCAGTCTAGAGCGATCCAAAGAAGTAAGAGAGGAAATAGCATTTCATTGGACCATAATTGAGACTTCAGATTGGAAGAATTGATCCTTGGTTTCACCACCCTCAAACACTTGTTTGGGCCTATTTATCCTTTCTTTCATAGCCGTAAGCCTTAGCCTACATTACAAGCCATAAAAGACCATTTGGACCATGCTCGGAAGGATGAATTCGTCTTCAGATCACATTCCGCCTATCGGGGTTAACCTTTCTTCAAGGATTGCCACACTTCTAATGCCTGATTGAGATCAGAAAAGAAGGAAGGATGGGGCAAGGTGAGTTAGTGAGTTAAAGAGAGCCACCTTTAAATTGGGTAGAAACTAAGTATGGGAGTCGCTCCTCTCGGAAGCCTAATAGCCCAGAAAAGATTTCATATGTGCATCCCCGCAACATTCGGAAAATGCCACTCGGGTCGACCTTTTTTCAAAGACCCCAAACTTGATTTTCACTTGACATGATTCTTTAAAATGTATATTTATACATAATAAAATTATTTTTACCCAATCACTTGCATAAGTCTTCTACATAGTAATGAACAAGCGGACTGACCGTGGCTCGAGGTAAAGCCATCAGTACCCAGAGGGGCACCATCGGAGGTTCAAACTTTGCTACTAGACGACGAATACCACCAGTTGAAATGTCAAGCCCACCTTCGGTGGAAAGACAAGTTATGAAGTCAACCTTCGCTAAGAAGTGATGGAATAGAATGTGATGGTAGAAATTTTGACGTTGAGAGTCGGGGAATAGAAGTTACCTCGGAGCCTAAACATCTTGCCGGAGAATGTCCCGAAAAGGACCACGCGCGCCGCGTTGAGGGCACGCACCGAGATGAGACAGTAAGTATGATCTGAAGTCAACTCGACAAAAGGGCGGCGAAGATGGAAGTATGCCTAAGAAAATAAGGAAGATAGAGGAGAAAAAGAAGATGAGCCAAGACGAAAACTCAAAGGGTATTTTAGGGGCAAAAGAGCAAAATTCAGAAAAGGCGCTTTTGACCACAAATTTAGAGAAACAAGGACCAAAAAGTGGTGGCAACTTTGGACAGAAGACACCATTTAAAGCAGCCGACATTAACCAGAGGTCGGTCAGAAGGTACATAAGCCTAAAGTAGGTGGGGGCAATGGGATTCTAATCAGTGTAAGTCCTCCCTTATAGAAAAAGCGAAAAAAAGAGAGATTCAATAAAGGAAAATAGAGACAGGGCTGTATGGAAAATGAGAAGACATATGGACACCCTAAAGATGTGAAAAAAAAATTGACGATAAGAGTCAAAGGTAGAAGTTGACTTCAAGATGAAAACTCAAAAAAGTTCCCAAAAAGAGAAAAAGAAGAAGAAAGAGGACAAAGAAAAGGAGGAGACACGATGAAAACCCAAAAGACACTTTGGGGATTGAGGCGAAACTCAAGAGGAACGCTTTAGATCACAAACTCATGGCGAAGGAGGCAGAAACTCAAAGCCAAAAAGATTTTAGAGCAAAGGAGGCAGATACTCAGAACTCAGGGAAAAGGAGACAGAAACTCAAAGCCCAAGAACTTTAGAGCAAAGGAGACAGATACTCAAAGCTCGAGACAAAGATATATGACGTCTGCTCATCTATTCGGGCATTTGGAGAATAGAACCCGCCTATCCGTTTAGGCACTTGGAGAATGGAAATCTGCTCATCTATTCATGCATTTGGAGAATAGAACCCGCCTATCCGTTCAAGCACGTGGAGAATGGAAATCCACCTATCTATTCAGGAAATCGAAAGTCAGTAAAAAAGGAAAAAAAGAAAAAAGAAAAAAAGAATGAGAGAGAAGGGTTCAAAGTGAAAACCCGAAAGGGCACTTTGAAGCAAACAATTCCATAAAAAGATCAAGATAAGAAGAACAAGGGACCGGTAAAACCGAGAAGAGGTGCAATCAACGCAAGAGGAAGCACCAAAGGACACGCTGTCAACATAATTAATAAGTTTAAATAACTTGAAAACCCCAGTCATGCATCATGAGTAGTTAGACATCCCTAGGTTAGGAGCATGCTAACTCATGACATCATAGCATTTTGTCTTTTTCACAGGTACCCGAAAAGCGAGTTGGGCCCTTTCATAAAAGGAGTAAACGACAAAGCGAAAACTTAGAAAAGATTTTGGAGCAGATGAGCCAGATACTCAAAGCGCAAAAAAATTTTAGGCGAAGAATTTCAAACTCGCCACGTCATGGTTTCAAAGAAGCTCAAGACCCAAGAATTTCAGAGCGAAGGAGGAAGATACTCGCCGCTCAAAGATTTCATGAGAAACCTTCCATAATCGCCACTCAAGGATTTCAAATGAAAGCTTTCAACCTTGCCGACAGATTTCAAGATGAAGGATCCTACAGAGAAAGGGTCCAAACAAGCTCTATATAGGAGGAACTTGGGACTTCAGGATCTCAAAAGTGGAGGGTCCTACGGAGAGGGGACTTGTAGATCCTTGATTTCAGAGAGGAGTTTAATAGAGAAGGAACTACTACTCGAAGAGTATGCTAAGGAAGAGGAGTTTTGTGAAGAAAGAACTCAGAATCCTAAGGCTTCAAGATCTCAAAAGTGGAGGGTCCTATAGAGAGGGGACTTGTAGATCCTTGATTTCAGATAGGAGTTCAATAGAGAAGGAACTACTACTCGAAGAGTATGCTAAGGAAGAGGAGTTCCATGGTGAAAGAACTCAGAATCCTAAGGCTTCAGGATCTCAAAAGTGGAGGGTCCTACGGAGAGGGGACTTATAGATCCTTGATTTAGAGAGAAGTTCAATAGAGAAGGAACTACTACTCGAAGAGTATGCTAAGGAAGAGGAGTTCTATGGAGAAAGAACTCAGAATCCTAAGGCTTCAGGATCTCAAAAGTGGAGGGTCCTACGGAGAGAGGACTTGGAGATCTTTAATTTCAGAAATACGAAGACGAGAGTTCCATAGAGAAGGAACTACTACTCGAAGAGTACGCTAAGGAAGAGGAGTTTAGTGGAGAAAAAACTCAGAATCCTAAGGCTTCAAGATCTCGAAAGCGGAGGGTCCTATAGGGAGAGGACTTGGAGATCTTTAATTTCAGAAATACGAAGACGGGAGTTCTATAGAGAAGGAACTACTACTCGAAGAGTACGCTAAGGAAGAGGAGTTTAGTGGAGAAAAAACTCAGAATCCTAAGGCTTCAGGATCGCGAAAGCGGAGGGTCCTACAGAGAGAGGACTTGGAGATCTTTGATTTCAAAAATACGAGGACGAGAGTTCTATATAGGAAGAATTGCCACTCGAAGAACACGCCAAGGAAATGAGTTCTATAGAGAGAACTCATATTCTTAAGGCTTCAAAGAGAAAATTACTCGGTGTAGCGCGTTGCAGCTCCAGGAGAGTAAATCGTTCAACAGGGAAGTTGGACAGATATAGTTATGACCAGTTTGCTTTACGACCGAGACGGGAAAGCAAATCCACTTGGACGCCCAAGTTTGCCTTTCGGCCGCGAAGATGAGGCAAAAGTATTTGGAGTTTCAGCTTGCTTTTTGACCGCGAAACGGACAACTTGCTTTTAGACCGCGAAGGGAAGGCAAAGTTGTTTGGATGACTAGCTTGTTCTTACTAAAAAGAGAGGACAAAGATATTTCGAATCTGCTCATCTATTCAGGCATTTGGAGAATAGAACCCGCCTATCCGTTCGGGCACTTGGAGAATGGAAATCTGCACACAAAAAAACTCTCTGTCTATCTGTTCGGGGCATCTAGGGGAGAATTCATGATCGAAAGCGTTGGGAGGAGGAGTTATTTGGAATCGTGTGGCTGCATCAGGAGTAAACCGTCCAACAGGGAAGTAGGATATAATTAGTGCTTATGGTCTTTGCTTTATTCTTGTTCCACAAGTATAAGCAAAGAGGGGCAGCTGTAATCACTAATTTTGTCCGGACCTCGGACCCCTTTAAGTTTGAGTTGTTAATGGGCTTATATTGGGTAAAAAAATAAAGAAGTTAAAAAGAAAAAAGAGAAATATATATATATATATATGTGTGTGTGTGTGTGTGTCATGACTTGTTATCATCATATTAGTTATTAGTATAATACATACTGTTACCATACTATGTATTATTATTATTATTATATATATATATATATATATACGCATGTTGTTTGCATCTATATATTTGGCACCGATATCTGCCATTATCATTATGATATTATTATTCATATTATTTTTGTTGTTTGCTAGTAGGTATTATTACTATTATTATTATTATTATCATACTTATTATTATTATCATATATTACTATTATAATTATAATAAAATTGGACATAATAAACAAAAATCCACTTTGATTAATAATGAAAGTCCAAAATACTAATATGATCCATAAACAGTCCATTTAAAATACAAGCCCAAAATAATACAATAAGCCCAGCAAGCCCAATGACAAAAATCCCTAAGCTAACCCTAATCCTATACTTTGTGATGCAGCCGCCACAAGCCCTAGCCGTTGGATCTGGCACGAGATCAACGGTCCAGATGAAGCACGAGTATGGAGAAACCCTAGCAAACTCTTCAAGCCTTTCGCGCCGCACCATCTGAGCCGTCGGATCGCGCGAAGATCCAAGGGACCAGATTGCTCCAGATCGCATCCGAATGAAACCCTAGCAAGCCTGTCATCGATCTCCCGCGCCGCACAACATCGGTCGTTAGATCGAGCCGATCTAACGGTCCCCGATCGAGGACAAAGCTTCCAAATCCCGTCTCCTCTGCTACCCACGCGCCCATGCGCCTGAACCTTCTGACCGTTGGCCTGCCACAAGTGCGTCTGCCTCCTGCAACCGGCACGCCTCTCCCGATCGGGCAAGACCGGCCAAGACAGAAAACAGCAGAAAATCAGAGCTACAAAGATGGCCAAAAACGACATGCAATAATCGAAACGAGACAAAAACACAAAAAAGTTAACAGCAAGACAGCAGAGATGAAAGAGAAAATTGTTTTAAGCATTGCATGTAAATTTTTTCGGTTATATAGAGAGAACCGAAAAAACACAAAAGAGGAGGATTGAAAGAAAAAGGGAGAGGGGGATTTTCTTAGAGAGAAAAAGTTGTAATAGGGGGATTCCATTGGGAATTTTCAGAGAACAAGTTGTAATCGAACTTTCATATCAATACAAGCAAAAGTCAGATTTTCAGAGGTATTCCCCTCTCATTTTTCATTTCAGTCGAATCGAAAGAAAAAAAAAACAGAAACGGATAGCGTTTTACCTTCACATCTCTCCTTCTCAGCTTTTCTCCGTTTCTCCTTTGCCGGCGATAAGCCATCCGACCTCATCGGTCGGGACGGATGAGCCAACGGCAGGGGTGAGCGGCAGTTTTAAGTTTCTTTCGGGGTTTCGTCTTTTGAAAAAGGGAAAAGAGTTTTTGGTTTCGTAAAACAAAGGTTTTTTGTTTTGGGTTTTCGGGGAAGTCGAAAAAAAAACCCTTTTTTAGGGTTTCGACGCCAGCAACGGCGACCGGAACCCTTGCGGCGCCGGAGTTTTCAGAGAAAGGGGAAGGGTCTCTTGGATTAGGGTTTGCAAAACTAAAAAAAGGCTGAATTTGTTTTCAATCTCCATTTTATAGTGTTTTTTTTGTTTTAATTATGTTTAATTACGATTTAAGTCCTCCCGCGTCGATGTAATCACGCGGTGAGGACTTCCGCTTTTTAAAAATCCCTCCCGTGGTCCCTGCATCTTTCCAATGGTTTTTAATTTCGTCACCGCTTTTATTTCGATTGATTTCCGGGCGGTAAAATCCTTGTTTTGGTCCCTGTAGTTTTTTCGAGTCTTTTTAATTTAGTACCATTACGCACTAAATCAGTTTTTTAAATGGGTTTATTACAGTCTTGATCCCTGCCAGTTTGCCTCTTTTATTTATTCAGTATTTTATCATGTTTATTTGTTATTCATGCATTTTTTCCGTTTTTAAAATATGTTCTTGCCATATTGTTTGTGCTTGTTTTCATATGCATGCTTATCGTGTTTAGATTGTTGCTTATCGAATGTTTGATTAGCGCTATTTCCATTTGTTCGTGTCCATATTTGCTCATGCATTTAATTATCATGTTTAGACACTTGCTTTATTTATTCCATGCTCTTTTCGTGGACTTGTTCATATTTGTCCCTCGTCTTAATTATTTGTTTCCAATACGTCATGATAGGTTGCATCTCGAATTATAAAATCCAATGCGAGCGTGTTTTTATTCGGGAACGAACGAGGCCAGTACCAGTCGTAGTGGTGGTGGTTTGGACGTTCCTTCTCGAATATTAAGACCTTTAAAATTCACTCGCTCGTATAACCAAATTTCAATATGATTCGTCACTTTAATTCATAAAATTTAATATTAATTAAGCGGTAATGTTTTTGGAACCGATTTTCGGGCACGACGGGGGTGCTAATCCTTCCTCGCGTGTAACCGACTCCCGAACCCTTTTAAATCTCTGGTTTTATTTCAGTGTCCGGTCTACCATTTTTAAATGGCCGGTGGCGACTCCTCTATTTTTTATAAATCCGACTAATTTTTCAAAAACCAAATCAAAACCCGGTTCGTCCGAGCGACACCCGAGGTACTTGTATTTTCTGAAATTTTTTAGTCGCAACAGGTATGATCATGCATTTACCTTGGTTGAGATCGTGCTTGGACCCTGCATTGTCGAGGTTTGTTTTTAAAGAGCTTACCTTCACTAAGCTTCATTGCTTACGCTCTCTATTTGTTCGACAATGCAGATCCTTAGTTCGTGGGTTGCTTGCGCAAGTGGAGGGCCTCCAAGTGTGGTTGTTGGCTTTGAGTACATCAAGTATGAGCTTTTAACGTTTGAACATGTAATAGCTAAGCAATGGGATTTGTGTTATTTTGATGGATATTGTTGGTTGTTTAGGAGCTTGTTTAGACTTCATGTTTATGTTGCTTTTGTGTGGCTTTGTCGATGCCATGTTTGGATTGTAAACCATATCTAAATTGCTTACCATGTGTGTGTTGGCCAAGTGCCTTATGAGGATTCTTATGTGTATGGTTGTTGAAGCATGAACCCTTGAATGCTTATTTGCCATCTTTTGATCAATGCATGATTTCCTTGATGAATGTTGTTTGTTCTTGTTGAGTGCCTTGTATGACTAGATCATGGTTAATTAAGGTTGTATGAATGCTTGTTTGAGTCCAGGGAAGTCTTAAATCGCATCTAGGTTCGAGTCTTGTATGTTTTTGCTGAATTTGGGAGTTTTGCAGTGCAGGGCATATCGATACACCTAAGGGCCGTATCGATACGGTCTTGCCTCCAGGACTCAAGTTTGGCTGGGCGTATCGATATGTGAGGGTGTATCGATACGGTTTTTGCTCACTGGAATTATGAGATTTTGGTGAGTTATTACCGTATCGGTACGGTGTGTTAGCGTATCGGTACGGGTTTATCTCGTTGACCACGAGATGTTGACTGGGAAGGGCGTATCGATACGGGCTGTATCGATACGGTCTTCCTGTGTTGACTGTTGGGTGTTGACTTTGGTCAAGGCGTATCGATACCCTTAACAGGTGTATCGATACGGCCTGCTTAATTTCAGAAAATGGGCTGTTTTAAAGGTGATGTCTTGAATGATCGATTTTTGTACTGCTTTTGTTTCCGCTGACGTGATTCACATAGGGCATGTTAATGCATTTAGACAAGATTAATAAAAGAAATTTTTAGGGTTGGTAACCGAGAGGGAACCTTAACGGGTTTCGCTTTGGTTTTCCCCGTGTGACCCACTCGGACCGGTCAAGCGTCCGGGCCGGGACGATGGGGTTACAAAATATGCAATGAATTGTTGTGATTTATGCTTAGCAGACAATGCAATTACTCATACTACACTTAAGCATAATAATTATTTTTCCCATTTAAATGTAAGGGAGAAATGTGAGTACTATATATCAAAGTACTAAAATATCAATGCTCCGAAAGAGTAATAATGTAACGCACGAGTTTAGGGCCCGAAAGATAATCGAATCCGATTCAAGTTCGGTCCGGGTTAGTTGGTTGAAAGATTGAAGCCCCTAATGATAAATACATTTTGGATGCAGCTGTGGAGGCTGGATTAGACTTGCCTTACTCCTGCAAGGCTCGAGCGTGCTCCTCCTGTGCTGGAAAGATGGTTTCGGGTTCCATCGATCAATCCAACAGTTCCTTCTTTGACGATATAAACAAATGGAATATAGTTATTTGGGGAATATGGTGAAAAATAAAGTTTTAAAAGTTTGTGTGTTAAATTAAAAATTATTATTTTTATTAATGAAGGTTAACGGCTAAGGGACCAAAACAAACGCGATTCAAAACGTAAGTGGGAAGAATGATCTTTTTTTAATTCGGGTGACCAAAATAAAACAAACCCCAAACAAAAGGGATCACAGGTAAAAATTACTCTATATGTAAATGTATTACCATTTGTTCTATAGCTAATTATCAGCATTAGGGTTTTGTTTTTCTCCCATTGGCATGGCCTGTAGCAATCAAAAACTTCAAATGAACTGAAACTCCAAGAATTCTGCTCTTGATTAACCCAACAACAATATGCTAAAGGTTTTATAGAAAATCTTTTACGTATTTTGTACAATAAGTTAATAATTTTTTACCCCTATTTTTTTTAAAATTGTAAGTCGATAGTATGTTTAGTTAAATAAATATGGATATAGAGATTCACTAATTGACTGAATCGTCAAATATGCTTATATTGCCTCGTCTTACCTGAGTTCGAATTCCGACATTTATCTTAAAAATGTAATATCTCTCTACTTAATAAATAAATATAAAATTACAGCAATACAGGTGATCCCTAATGAAAAACACAAATAAGTCAAAGAACGCAGCTCTTGGTTCACTCAAGGCCTGCCTCACTACTGGGCTTATTTTAAGTTTACGATGATAATTTGTAATTGTTTAATATGTAATAAATATGTTTCATTTGATGCATGTATCAAAGCCCGTCTAGCTCAGTTGGTAGAGCGCAAGGCTCTTAACCTTGTGGTCGTGGGTTCGAGCCCCACGGTGGGCATTTTTTTCTTTAGATCTGTCGCCTAGAATCTGGACACGTTCTTCGGCTTTTACTCTCTCTCTCTCTTTTGGGAATCCAATTTGTCTATTTTTGGTATTTTTTTTTTATTTTTCAACATTAAAAATATTTAAATTTTAAGTATTAATCTTAAATTTTAAGTATTAATCTTAAATTTTAAGTCATAAACTATAAAAAATACACCTTACTACTAATTTCTTAAACTCTAACCTTAAACTATTTTTTTTGAAGTAACCTTAAACTATTTTTTTTGAAGTAACCTCAAACTAATTAAAAGAAGAGCAATGATTTGTTTGATACACTGAAAACAAATTACGTAAAATGAATTATATCTTTTGAAAAAATTAAATAATTTTTCGTTATTTGATAAATTTCTTAGAAATTATTCATTAAAAAATATAATAAATAATATTATTAATTATAAAAATTTAATATTATTATTTTAAAAATATTATAATAATTTAGTCAATATCATTTATTCAATTATGATTATTAAAATATTTTTTACAATTTTAAAAATAAAATACTAAGACTAGTATATTATTGAAAACTGTTACTAAATATATTTTATATATTTACATAATTAATATTTTATAAAATAAAACTACAATATTAATATGAAATATATAAAAATGTAATTCACTATTAATAACTCAGTAATATTATTTTTACGAAAATAATAAAGTATTAATATTTTTTTGAATAGTTTAAAGTTGATTACAAGGTAGTATATGTTCATACATATTCTTAACTACTTGATAATGCATACACACCTTGTAGACAAAACGATTGATCTCGAGTCTACTAAGATGAATATCACATGTTTTTCCATTGAGACCACTTGTTGGGTTCGATATTGTATATTATTAAAAATATAAAAATATTGTAATATAATTGAGCACATCATTATAATATTAAAATAATATATTATATTGTATTATTAAAATTGTTAACAAATATATTTTAATAAATAATATTTTTATTATAATAAAACTAGAGTATTATATGAATATTAAAAACATAAAATAACATCAATAATTTATTATAGATACTTTTATATTATTTTATTTTATTCAACCAAAAGAACCTCCTGTTTCATAAAAACTTTACTCCTCAATTTTAATTTATTTATTATATATTATTATTATAATAAGAATATAACCTAATATTTTATTATACTATAACAAAAAATATTATATTATTAAATATTAATAAATATATTTTAAATATTTTAATAATTAATATCTTTATTGAAATGATACTAGAATATACCAACAAGTGTTGGGTGCATTGGTAAGGCATATTGCACTCCTAAGGAGATGACACGAGTTCAAACCTTAGAGACGACATTGTTAGGAGGGGTAGCAGCGCACCCTGAACATTGACCGTAAGACGGACATGCATATTACCAAAAAAATATTCTAGAATATATATATATATATATATTTAATAAAAAACAATATTATTTTGAATGTTCAAGGTTTAAAGTGAAAGGTTGGAAACGTTTTATGGGAAATCAAATTGTATAACAAAATTATGTTGACCAGGAAAATGAATTATATTGACCAATCTACTTTACATCAATCAAAATAAGAAAATAATGTTCATAAGAAAATAATAAAAATGTTTTCCGCAAAATAAATTACTATGAGTTGGGTTTTTAAGTGCTCGATTTCCTTCAACCGTTCTAGCTCGCCAAGTGTGGAGAAGTTGGATTTTTGGGTATTTTAGTGGGAGGTAAAGAATAAGAATTGGAAATAAAAATTTATAGTGGTTCGGCCTTCTAACAAGCACCTATATCCACTACCTTAGCTCCCCACTAAGAATTTCAAACAAATTCACCAAGAATTTTGTCCCCTTTTCTCGGCTTAGGAGGAAACCGTTACAACGATTAAGCTAACTTCCCTTAGCTTAATCAAACACTCTCTTACAAGAGAAATTCTAAGCAAACTTGAAATCCCTCTAATAGGTATTTTTTTGCAATCTTAAGCTCTCACCCAAAACCTATACACTTGAGCAAATTTGACAATTAAGCTCACAAGTGTTGTCTATACAAGAAAATGTATAAATGAGCTCTAAGACAATTTTGAAATCATATAGTTGTTGAAAATTAAAGAATTAGTCTTCTCTTGATGCTTGGATGTCCCTTTTATACTCCAAATTGAGTTTGTAGCCGTTGAGGACCGTTGGAGTTGTTTTGGAGCTGTTAGAGACTTTATTTCCCACCATAAATGCTGTTCAGCAGACGTCCGTTTCGAAACAATCGAACCCATTTCGGAACGCCCTTCTTCAGAACTAGCCGTTGAAGTCTGATGCAGCAAGCCGTTTCGAAACGCCTCTGGCCCTTTCGAAACACTCTTGATTCGTATCAAAACAATAGCAACCCCATTCGGAACGCGTGACAATTGAGCTGCAATTTAAAAAGTCGTTGGGAAAATAGCCGTTGAGGAGGTTTTGACCGTTGGGCGTATCGAAACACCAAAAGGGTGTTTCGAAACGAAACCCTCTCCGTATCGAAACGAGCAAGCCCTGTTTCGGTACGGGTTTTGGCAGTTTCAAAATGTTTCGATACAGGTCCCCCTGTTTCGAAACGGTTACCTTGAAAAGTCTGGTTTGGTTACTTAAAAACGTTTTAAACCTGGCCAAAACTATTTAAAACATCCACAAACTTATTTTCAAGTTGTTTGGACTTAAAGGCACTTTTGAAATCTTTTCAATTTAGTCCAAAACTATTTTTCAATTATTATATCAAAATATTAGTTCTTTAATCTTCCCTTTTTTGATATAATAAAACTAACTTGAAAAATTGTGTGGGATTCTCCCCCTTCAACTTTAAAAATTTGAATAAGAGATTTCAAAATTGACAAGTAATTAAAGCTTCCCCTTATTCATTTGAAAATGCAATTTTTCAAACCAAACTCTCCCTTTTTTGTTATATCAAAAAGAATTTAGATAGATTTAAGTTCAAAATAACTTGGGAGGTAAAATAAAATTGACACAAAAAGAATTTTGGTTTTAAAATGGTCCCCCTTACTCAAAGCATCATCAAAGAATGTTAGTCCAACATATATGATAATCTAGTTGAAATTAAAAAATAAATCAAATAAAACAACTAGATTTTACCACACTTGAACTCAAGGGAGGATGTGAAGCCTTCCTTCTTCAAGTGTTCTTCCTTGTGTGCATGGAGCTCCCCCTCAATATTTGACTTGTTGATCAATCTCCATCACACCTAACATAAGGCAATCAAGTAATTTTTGGATTCCAAATTGCTTTGGATTCATAGACATTAGTAGCACATAGTTTAGTCCCCTTAGGAATCCATTTTTCAATTTTCATCCTTTTTAGTTGAAGCGATTAGTTCTTTTAGAACCCAAACACTTCTAAAACATTTTCCATTAAAAAAATCTAGGGGCACTACATTGTCTTACATAAAAATTTGGTTTTCCAAAATTGTTTTTCTTTTCAAGCTCTTTGGAAATCAAATCTTTTTCTTCTTGAACTTTTTGAAGCAAATTTTTTAAATCAACATATTTTTGTTCAAACTCATTGAGTTTTGCTTCAAGTTCAATTTTGGTTTTAGAAATCAAATCATTTTGAATTTTCAAATTTGAAACAATTTTCTTGTTTTTCAAAATGTGTTTTTTAAATTCTAAAACTAAATCATCGTAGGCACCTTGTAATTCATCAAAAGAATATGAACATGAAGTAGATGAATTAGAAGTTACCCTTGAATCTTCTTCGATGGCCATAGGGCAAAGGTTGGCTTGTTCATCGTCGGTGGAGTCTTCATCACTCCATGTAGCCACATATGCCTTCTTCTTATGGCTTGAAGTGCTTGCCCTCTTCTTATTTATTGAATCACGATCGAATTCTTTCAATGCTTTCTTTATGAATGGGGCACACATCTTGAAGAGATGAACTATCTCTTCTTCTTCATCCTCATCCTCGCTTGTATCAACATGGTTGCACGTGGAGGTTTTGAGAGCAATGAAATTAGTGTTGATGCCAAGCTCCATGATTTTCTTCTTCCCCATCTTTCTTATCTCTTCCTTCTTCTTCTCCTCTTCTTTGTCCTTCTTCATGATTTGGTGAGTGAAAAGCGACCCCATGAGTTCGTCAAGCTTCAAGGTCTTCAAATTTTTTGCTTCGATAATGGCGGTCCTTTATGAGTCCCACGACTCGGGAAGAGAATAGATAAGCTTTCAGACAAGATTTTCTTCTGGGATGACTTCTCCATAACCCTTGAGTCCATTGGTGATGGTGGATAATCGATGGAACATCTTCTCAATGTCCTCTTTCGGATCTATTTTGAAGTTTTCATACTCTAGGTAGAGAAGGCCAATCTTGGTCTCCTTTACTTCGTTTGTCTCCTCGTATGTAACTTTGAGCTTGTCCCAAACTTCTTTGGCACTCTCGCAAGAACACATCTTCTCATATATGTTGAGGCTAAATGCACAAAAGATAAAGTGCAAAGCCTTGCAATTTAGCTCCATCTTCTTACGATCGTTGGCACTCCACTACGCCTTGCTTCTTTTTGGTACGAACGGGCCATCTTCAATGATATCCCAAAGCTTTTAGTCTTTGGATTTGACAAATAACACCATCCTCGTCTTCCAATATGCATAATTTGTCTTGTCGAAGAAATGTGGCTTGTCGATGGATTGCGCCATTGAGTCGGTTGTTTGAAATGTTGATCGAGCTTGCCGGATCGTCTCAATAGGGTGTTAATCCTCTTCAATTGAGCCAAACTCTGATACCAATTGTTAGGTTTTAAGTGCTCAGTTTCTTTCAACTGTTCTAGCTCGCCAAGTGTGGAGAATTTGGATTTTTGGGTGTTTTAGTGGGAGGTAAAGAATAAGAATTGGACACAAGGATTTATAGTGACTCGACCTTCTAACAAGCACCTACATCCACTACCTTAGCTCCCCACTAAGGATTTCAAACAAATTCACTAAGAATTTCGTCCTCTTTTCTCGGCTTAGGAGGAAACCATTACAACAATTAAGCTAACTACCCTTAGCTTAATCAAACACTCTCTGTTGGGTTATTCGATGCTCGATTCCTTCAATCGTTCTTGCTCGCCAAGTGGTGGAGAGGTGAAATTTTGGGTGTAAGAGGTGTGGAAGATATAAAGAATAAAGATAAGATGATTTATAGTGGTTCAACCTTCCAACCAAGGTCTACATCCACTACCTTAGCTTCCCACTAAGGATTTCCAATCAATTCACTATTGATTCGTCCCCTTTTCTAGGCTTAGGAGGAAACCCTTACAAACCGATCAAGCTTTCTACCCAAAGCCTTGATCAAACCCTCTTTAAAAAAAGATAAAGATAAGCAAACTCAAATCCCTCTAATAGGTATTTGTTTGCACAATTAAGCTCTCACCCAATCCTAAAACACTTGAGCAAATCTAACAATTTTGGCTCACTAGTGTTTGTCTATACAAGTTATTGACAATTAAGCGCTAAGACACATTTTGATCATATGTTGTATTATAATTGAAGCATTGACCATTACTAGATGCTTGAAGGCCCCTTTTATTGTAACCCCCTCGTCCCGGTTTGGATGACTGATCGGTCCGATTAGGCTACACGGGGAAAACCAAAGTGAAACCCGCTAAGGCTCTCCTTCGGTTAGCAACCCTAGAAAATTCTTTTTTTTTATTATTTTATCTTGTCTAGAGGCATTCATACATCCTAAACGTGACACGACAGCGAAAGGACAACAAGGGACGAGAACAACCGAGCAAGCTAATGAAAAGAGTCCATTTTTATTTATTAAGCAGACCGTATCGATACACCAAGAGAGGGTATCAATACGCCTCAACTAAGTCAATAGCCCAAGGTCAAACCAGGGAGACCGTATCGGTACACAGGTTGATCGTACCGATACGCCCTGATTGGTCAACTTTTCACGGTCAACGATACAAGACCGTACCGATACGCCCTAGACCCGTACCGATACGCCAAAATCTCGTCAAAAACTCAAATTTACAATGAGGAATTAGCGTATCGATACACCCCCGCGTATCGATACGCTAGGCTTAAACTGAGCCCCTAAGTGCAAGACCGTATCGATATGGCCCTTAGGCGTACCGATACGCCATGCACTGCAGCATTTAAAAATTGCAGCTAAGGACCCCAAACCACACTCTAGATGCAAATTAAGACTCGCCTAGGCACAATCAAGCATACATACGACATTTACCAACCAAGATTCAGCATATGAGTCATTCGAAACTAACAAGAACCATACATTCGTGGGGTTCATGCAATTACTCAAAGGAGGCATACATAGCATTCATTAGGTTTCATGCTTAGAACATTCATACATAGAGAATTCATAGATCAAGTTCATAGACTCTTAAACACAAGCAACTAAGCAACAAATAGACATGGTCCTCAATCCACGAAACTAAGACATAACACATCAATAATTTAGCATGCTCAACTAACACAAATCATCTAAGGAGTTTGACACCAACTCCTACAAGTCATTTCCCCATCGTCTAGGCATTATTACAAACATGTAAATCATACTTGAGCTAATTTGAGAACTCCAAAAGCTCCTCCCTTGCCCACTTGCCTCCAGCACACTAACGATCTGCATGTTGGAAACAAAAAGGAGCGTAAGCTAACTAGCTTAGTGAGAGAAGCTCTAAAATTCAACAAGCATGCAGTTTTCAAAACATTTTTCATAATTGACAATAAACCAAAGGATGCACGAATGACTTTCTCAACAAAGCTACACATGGTTTGCACATGCAAAACCAACATACACACACGGTGGGACTACACATCACCGTCCGACTAGTAGTTTTCCAATGGTACTACACATCAAAGTACTTTCCTACTAGTCACTAGTGGTGGGACTACACATCACCGTAGTTAAGACAACCATCATGTGAGGCTCGAATTCAACATGACTACACAATAGCAAATGTGTAAAACAACTCAAGATGCACATGATAATCACAGCACATAGCCATTCATCCAAACATAACAAGGTATAGGTGTAGTAACTTACGCTCGGGTTTAGGTGAACCCTCAAGGTCCCACCCAAACCCCCAAAGGTTCCATTTCGAGCACAAAACAAAGGTTAACAATTCTACTCACCGTCGCTACCCAAGAGAAGACCAAAAACCAAGCTCAAGACTTCAAAATCTCTGGATTCGTCCCTGAAGCTTCACCAACCAAATTCCTTGCTTCTAATCATCCCAACACAATCAAAATTCAGTCCACGATTCAAAATAGCAAACCCGGAACATAATCCAAGCACAAAACACATGTTTCAAGCTAAGAACAACCCCCAAATCTTCATTCCCGAGCTGCCATGAATCTCATCCCAAAACTCTTGATTTCAACACTTAAATTACTCCCTAAAGCCTCTAATTCAACCCTTATACATAGCCTAACCACCAGCCAACACTTTCCCACTTAAATCACCCCCAAAACCCAACATTTCAACACTCTAAAACCTCCCAAAAACCCAAATTCGTGAAACAACCTAAAACCTCGTAAAAATTAAGTATGTTGGACCCTTTAGGTTGTAAATAACTCATATTATCTCAACAATTCAAAAGCTTAAGTTATAGACATTAAAGATGGCATTTTTAATCTAAAAACTCAAAACTCCAAATTTCAAAACCATGGACGTTAATGAAAACTAAAGGTATGAGCTTGAAGAGGATGACTAGGACAGCTCAAAAATGACTTTACTTTGGCAAAAACTCCAACAACAAGCAAGATATGAGATGAAATAGTATCTAAGGGAAGAGGGGTTTCTTTGTCGTCAAAAATGAAAATGGAGAGGGGAAGAAGATGAGCCAAAAAGCATTTTTTTATGTTGGTTTAAAATTGAAAGGCCAAAGACTAAGATACCCTTAATGAAATAAGGAATTGACAAATAGAGACATTCATGACTATTTGGGCTTGTTTTGAAAATGGTCCAACTTAATTTATTTGTTTTGAAACTCGAGGCCCAAGATATTATTTTATTATTATAAATAGAAAACCAAAACCCGAACCATTATTTTAATATTATTTTCACCCGACCCCCGAACCCGGGTGTTATAACTCTCCCCTACTTAAGAAATTTCGTCCCCGAAATTACCTGACGGAAACAAGTACGGAAACTGCTCAAGCATATCAGCTTTCCTCTCCCACGTGGCCTCTCTCACGTGACCTCTTCCACACCTCTATGTCTCCATAATACTTTGACCAACTCTATGGTCTTGCCATGCAACACCTTGCTATCAGAAGCAAGTATCTCAACTGGTTCCTCGTTGTAAGACAAGTCCGGATTCAACTCTATTTCCTCAACTGTCATAACATGGGACGAATCTGATCTATATCTTCTAAGCATTGACACATGAAAGACATCATGAATCTTCTCTAGTTCAGTCGGGAGCCTCAATCTATACGCAACGGGACCAATCCTCTCAACTATCTCATAAGGCCCAATGAATCTCGGGCTCAACTTGCCCTTCCTCCCAAACCTCATCACCTTCTTCCAAGGTGAGACTTTCTAAAACACCTTATCTCCCACGGAATACTCTACCTCTTTCCTCTTTAAGTCGGCATAAGACTTCTTTCGATCTGAAGCCACTTTCAAGCGATCACATATCAACTTTACCTTCTCGGTGGTGCCCTTAAGCAATTCAGGCATCGGTACAAGCTTCTGTCCGGCTTCGGCCCAACAAATCGGGGTTCTACACTTCCTACCATACAAGGCCTCAGAAGGAGCCATCTGAATACTCGATTGAAAGCTGTTGTTATACGTAAACTCTACTAACGGTAGATGTTTCTCCCATGACCCCTGAAAATCAATGATACAACATCTCAACATATCTTCCAACACCTGAATCACTCTCTCAGACTGACTATCTGACTGCGGATGATACGAAGTGCTGAAGTTCAACCAAGTACCCAAAGCTCGATGCAAACACTCCCAAAATCTAGCGGTAAATCTCGGATCTCGGTCTGACACAATCGACTTTGGTACCCCATGTAGTCTCACTATCTCACAGATATACAGATCGACCAACTTGTCTAAAGTATAGGTAGTATGAACTGGTATGAAGTGGGCACACTTAGTAAACCTATCCACAATCACCCACACTGAATTCTTTTTCGAATGAGTCAACGGTAGCCCTAACACAAAGTCCATGGTGATACGTTCCCACTTCCATTCCGGAATCTTCAACGGCTGTAACAACCCTGAGGGGAACTGATGCTCGACCTTGACCCTTTGACAAACCATACACCTACTGGCAAACTCGGCCACGTCCTTCTTCAAGCCAACCCAATAGTACTCTTCTTTTAACCCTCGATACATCTTCGTGCTACCCGGATGCATAGCAAAAGGACTATTATGAGCTTCATTCAAGATCGTACGCCTCAACTCGACATCCTCCGGAACCACTATCCTATCCTTGTAACATAGGATCCCATTATCACAAAACAATACTAAGTAGGTCTATCTTCGGCTATGTCTTGCACGTGAGGTGCCAAAGACTCATCTCGCAACTGCTTCTCTCTAATTAACTGAACTAACGAAGGCTTAACCTGGAGCTCAGCTATCAACCCACCATCCTTAGACACACTTAACTTAGCAAACTTAGCTCGCAACTCAACGACCACTTTTCTACTTAAGGCATCGGCCAATACATTTGCCTTACCCGGGTGGTACTCTATAGTGAGGTCATAATCCTTAAGAAGCTCTAACCACCTACGTTGCCTGAGGTTCAACTCCCTCTGGGACATCAAATACTTCAAACTCTTGTGGTCGGTGTACTTCTCACCATAAAGGTGATGTCTCCAAATCTTCAACGCGAACACCACTGCAGCTAACTCTATGTCATGGGTGGGATAATTCTTCTCATGAACTTTCAATTGTCGCGAAGCATACGCTACCATCTTACCCTCTTGCATAAGCACACAACCTAGCCCTACATAAGACACATCACTATAAATCACAAACTCTCTCCCCGGTTCAGGCTGAATCAAGATAGGAGCTTCGATCAAAGCTTTCTTCAATTTCTTAAATGCTGCTTGTCTTGCATCTGACCACTCATACGGAACATTCTTCTGTAACAACTTAGTCAACGGAGCCGCTATTCTAGAAAACCCCTCAACAAACCTTATATAATATCCCGCCAAACCTAGGAAACTGCGGATTTCTGTCACTAACTTCGGTTGTTTCCAATTCACTATAGCCTCTATCTTCTTGGGATCTACACTAATCCTACTGGCCGAGATCACGTGACCTAGGAAGACTACCTCCCTAATCCAAAACTCACATTTGCTTAGCTTGGCATACAACTGATTCTCTAGTAGGGTCTGAAGTACTAACCCAAATGCTCATCATGTTCCTCTTCGGTCCTATAGTACACTAAGATGTCGTCTATGAACACTACCACAAACCTGTCCAAGAACTCATGGAACACACGGTTCATCATATCCATGAAGGCTGCTGGAGTGTTAGTCAACCCAAAAGGCATCACCAAAAACTCATAGTGCCCGTAATGTGTACGAAAGGCCGTTTTCGGTATGTCCACATCCTTTACCTTCAACTGGTAGTATACAGACCTTAAGTCAATCTTCGGAAACACAAAAGCACCTCTCAACTGGTCTAGCAAGTCATCTATCCTAGGCGACGAGTATTTGTTCTTCACTGTCACTTTATTTAACTGCCTATAATCTATACACATCCTCATGCTACCATCTTTCTTTTTCACAAACAAAATCGGAGCACCCCACGAAGATACACTAGGCCTAATGAAGCCTCTATCAGTCAACTCCTGAAGCTGTGTCTTCAAATCTTTCAACTCTTTCGGTGCCATTCTATACGGAGTAATCGACACTGGTGCAGAATCGGAATACGTCTCAATAGCAAACTCAATTGCTCTATCTGGAGGCAAGCATGGTAGCTCTTCCGGAAAAACACTCGAAAAATCACATACTGTTCTGATGTCGTGAGGTCTCACCTCACTCATATCCAGATTCATTACATAAGCCAAGTAAGCCTGACACCCCGAACTCAACAACCTCTGAGCTTCCAAAGCTGAAACCACATTGGACAAGAACTTCACATTCTCACCAACTACCACAACCTCAAAGTCATCGGTAAGCCTCAAGGAGACTCTCTTGGTCTCGAAGTCAACTCTAGCTCTATGCTATACAAGCCAATTCATGCCCAAAATCACATCAAAACCGTAAAAGGGCAACTATATCATGTCGACCGGAAATACGTGGCCCTGAACCATCAAGGGACACCTCTTATACACTTTCCTAACTACCACTGTATCACCAAAAGAGCTAGTAACATTTACACCTACCTCTAACCAATCACATGGTAACCCTAATGACCTTGCGTGCTCACCCAAAATATACGAATGTGTTGACCCCGAATCTATCAAAGAAAGCAAACTCAATGACTGTAATGTGAAATTACCTGCAACGACATCAGTGTCATTCCCAGCCTCTCGCTGAGCGTACACCCTAGCCGGTCCTCTTCTCTCGGGCTGGACTGCTACAACATGAGTCAAGTTCCTCTGACCCTCATTCCTTGGCTGAAAGTTTCCACGACCGCGCCCACGACCTCTCTGATGCTCAAAGCCCCTAGCTGGAGCCGGTCCGCCCCTAACCGGGTGTGGGTAGTCACGCCTCAAATGGTCTCGGGAGCTACAGTTCCAACACACCCCGTAGATACCCATGCACTCGCCCGGATGGCGTCTCTCGCACCTGGTACACTCCGGAATGTGAACAACAGCTCCTTGGCCCTGACGGCCCAGACCATAGTTACCACCCCTATGCCTCGTATTCGGCTGGTACCTCCTATCCCTATTGCCTCTTGGCATGATCTCTATCCTAGTTCGCACGTCTCTTTCCGGAGTCAGACCCACTAGCACGTGCTCTAGAGCCTAGGTTCTGCTCTATGTCATTGGCCTTAAGACCAAGACATCGAACTCAGTGTAGTCGGAGGCAAGCATGTAGGTCTTCACATCTGTAGTCAACCCATATCTGAAACGCTCACACCGCTCCCTCTCATTCGGGACAAACTCTGGTGCGTACTGGCTCAACCTCACAAATTGAACCTCGTATTCAGACACGGTCCTATTACCTTGAACCAAAGCCATAAAATCTCTTTTCTTTTCATCTAAGTACCGAACTCCAAGGTACTTCCTCTTGAAGGCATTCCTGAAGAACTCCCATGTGATATCTGCCTCGGTCATACCAGAAGTAACAATGGTCCACCAAGTATAAGTGTCCCCCTGAAGCAAGGAGACAATGCAACCTAACTTACGGGCGTCTGAACACTCCATCTGACCCAAGATGCGAGTAGTACTCTCAAACCACCCCTCTGAACCCTCGGGAGATAATCCACGAAACTCAACTGCTCCCAAGTTGCGAAGCCTCACTAGGGGTAATCCTGTCCCCGCACCCTGAGGTGGTGCTGCAGCTTGCATACCGGCCAAAGCTGTCTGAAAAGCTCTGGCTATGGTCTGAATCAAATGGGCCACATCTGGACCTGCTTGAGCCCTGTTACCTCCCACATTAGCATTAACCTGAGGCCCATTACCATCACCTCCGTCTTGAGCACCAGCCTGAGGCACATCGCCTTCACCACCCACTCTATTACCACTGGGAGTAGGAGGAACATGAGGCTCACCTCCGGATGCCTAGTCACCCGCTCTAGGTCGCCCCCTTGGTCTCTCCATAGCAAAACAAGATCTAAAACAATAAACACACAACAAACAAGGAAAACGTTAGGTTAGCAAAAGGGCAAGGACTCCGGTTCTCAAGCTCGTTAAACCAAACAATTTTCCTTTTTATTTTTACAACAACGCCTAACAATGGGGACATTGGACCAACTCTCAAACAACAACAAGGTCATTACAGCATGCACTCATACACCGTGCTAGCAACAGATTTCAAACATACATGGCAGAACACTCACCAAGATACAACAACACATAACACATTAACTTACCTTACTTACCTGCCTGAGGTCTCAGAAACCTAAGGCTCTGATACCACTAAATGTAACCCCCTCGTCCCGGTCTGGATGGCTGACCGATCTGATTAGGCTACACGGGGAAAACTGAAGTGAAACCCGTTAAGGCTCCCCTTCAGTTAGCAACCCTAGAAAATTCTTTTTTTATTTTATCTTGTCTAGAGGCATTCATACATCCTAAACGTGACACGACATCGAAAAGCAACAAGGGACGAGAACAACCGAGCAAGCTAATGAAAAGAGTCCATTTTTATTTATTAAGCAGACCGTATCGATACAACAAGAGAGGGTATCAATACGCCTCAACTAAGTCAATAGCCCAAGGTCAAACCAGGGAGACCGTATCGGTACACAGGTTGACCGTACCGATACGCCCTGATTGGTCAACTTTTCACGGTCAACGATACAAGACCGTACCGATACGCCCTAGACCCGTACCGATACGCCAAAATCTCGTCAAAAACTCAAATTTACAGTGAGGAATTAGCGTATCGATACACCCCCGCGTATCAATACGCTAGGCTTAAACTGAGCCCCTAAGTGCAAGACCGTATCGATACGACCCTTAGGCGTACCGATACGCCCTGTACTGCAGCATTCAAAAATTGCAGCTAAGGACCCCAAACCACAATCTAGATGCAAATTAAGACTCGCCTAGGCACAATCAAGCATACATACGACATTTACCAACCAAGATTCAGCATATGAGTCATCCAAAACTAACAAGAACCATACATTCGAGGGATTCATGCAATTACTCAAAGGAGGCATACATAGAATTCATGAGGTTTCATGCTTAGAACATTAATACATAGAGCATTCATAGATCAAGTTCATAGACTCTTAAACACAAGCAACTAAGCAACAAATAGACATGGTCCTCAATCCACGAAACTAAGACATAACACATCAATAATTTAGCATGCTCAACTAACGCAAATCATCTAAGGAGTTTGACACCAACTCCTACAAGTCATTTCCCCATCGTCTAGGCATTATTACAAACATGTAAATCATACTTGAGCTAATTTGAGAACTCCAAAAGCTCCTCCCTTGCCCACTTGCCTCCCGAACTTTAACGATCTGCATGTTGGAAACAAACGAGAGCGTAAGCTAACTAGCTTAGTGAGAGAAGCTCTAAAATTCAACAAGCATGCAGTTTCAAATTTTTTTTCATAATTGACAATAAACCAAAGGATGCACGAATGACTTTCTCAACAAAGCTACACATGGTTTGCACATGCAAAACCAACATACACACACGGTGGGACTACACATCACCGTCTTGACTAGTAGTTTTCCAATGGGACTACACATCAAAGTACTTTCCTAGTAGTCACTATCGGTGGGACTACACATCACCGTAGTTAAAACAACCATCACGTGAGGCTCAACTTCAACACGACTACACAATAGAAAATGTGTAAAACAACTCAAGATGCACATGATAATCACAACACATAGCCATTCATCCAAACTTAACAAGGTATAGGTGTATTAACTTACACTCGGGTTTAGGTGAACCCTCAAGGTTCCACCCAAACCCTCAAAGGTTCCATTTCTAGCACAAAACAAAGGTTAACAATTCTACTCACCGTCGCTACCCAAGAGAAGACCGAAAACCAAGCTCAAGACTCCAAAATATCCGGATTCGTCCCCGAAGCTTCACCAACCAAATTCCTTGCTTCTAATCATCCCAACACAATCAAAATTCAGTCCACGATTCAAAATAGCAAACCCGGAACATAATCCAAGCACAAAACACATGTTTCAAGCTAAGAACAACCCCCAAATCTTCATTCCCGAGCTGCCATGAAGCTCATCCCAAAACTCTTGATTTCAACACTTAAATTACTCCCTAAAGCCTCCAATTCAACCCTTATACATAGCCTAACAACCAGCCAACACTTTCCCACTTAAATCACCCCCAAAACCCAACATTTCAACACTCTAAAACCTCCCAAAAACCCAAATTCGTGAAACAACCTAAAACCTCGTAAAAATTAAGTATGTTGGACCCTTTAGGTTGTAAATAACTCATATTATCTCAACAATTCAAAAGCTTAAGTTATAGACATTAAAGATGGCATTTTTAATCTAAAAACTCAAAACTCCAAATTTCAAAACCACGGACATTAATGAAAACTAAAGGTATGAGCTTGAAGAGGATGACTAGGACATGTCAAAAATGACTTTACCTTGGTAAAAACTCCAACAACAAGCAAGATATGAGATTGAATAGTATCTAGGGGAATAGAGGTTTCTTTGTCGTCAAAAATGAAAATGGAGAGGGGAAAAAGGTGAGCCAAAAAGCATTTGTTTATGTTGGTTTAAAATTGAAAGGCCAATACCAAGATACCCTTAATGAAATAAGGAAATCACAAGTAGGAGACATTCATGGCTATTTGGGCTTGTTTTTAAAATGGTCCAACTTAATTTATTTATATTGAAACCCGAGGCCCAAGATATTATTTTATTATTATAAATAGAAATCTGAAACCCGAACCATTATTTTAATATTATTTTCACCCGACCCCGAACCCGGGTGTTACATTTATACTCCTTAATGAGTTTGTAGCCGTTTCTAGTCGTTGGGGTTGAATTGGAGCCGTTAGAGACTTCATTTCCCACCATAAATGTAGTTCTGCAGCTCCTCGTTTCGAAACGCTCGACCCCGTTTTGAAACACTCTTGATATAGAAAGAGCCATTGTAGTCTGATGCAGCACCCGTATCGAAACGCCCTTGGCCGTATCGAAACAACGTATCGAAACGCTTGTCCCCGTATCGAAACTTCATGCATTTAAAAGGTAGTTGGGAAATAGCCGTTAGGGGTTTTGTGACCGTTGAGGTCGATGCCACATAGGCGTATCGAAACGGTAGAGGCCGCATCAAAATGCTATGCAAAAATCTCATCCAGATTAAAGCACGTTTCGAAACGTTTTGCATATGTAAAGACCCGTATCGAAACGCCTGGATGGTTTTGTTGAATCTGGCTTTGAAAATATATAAAAACCTTTTAAAATATCCCATAAACATAGTTTCAAGTTGTTTGGACTTTAGAAATTATTTTGAATTCTTTTTAACTTTGTCCAAAACATTAGTTCTACACTCTCTTACAAGAGAAATTCTAAGCAAACTTGAAATCCATATAATAGGTATTTGTTTGCAATCTTAAGCTCTCACCCAAAACCTATACACTTGAGCAAATTTGACAATTAAGCTCACAAGTGTTGTCTATACAAGAAAAATGTACATATAAGCTCTAAGACAATTTTGAAATCATATAATTGTTGACAATTAAAGCATTAGTCTTCTCTTGATGCTTGGAGGTCCCTTTTATACTCCTAATTGATTTTGTAGCCATTGAGGACCGTTGGAGTTGTTTTGGAGCCGTTGGAGACTTTATTTCCTCTATAAATGTTGTTCTACATACTTTCGTTTCGAAACAATTGAACTCGTTTCGGAACGCCCTTCTTCAGAACTTGCCGTTGAAGTCTGATGCAGTAAGCCGTTTCGAAACGCCTCTGGCTATTTCGAAACACTCTTGATCCGTATCGAAACAGTAGCAACCCCATTTCGAAACGTGTGATAGCTGAGCTGCAATTTAAAAAGTTGTTGGGAAAATAGTCATTGGGGAGGTTTTGACCGTTGGGCGTATCGAAACACCAAAGGGATGTTTCGAAACGAAATCCTCTCCGTAACAAAATGGGCAAGCCCTGTTTCGGTACGGGTTTTGGCAGTTTCAAAATGTTTCGATACAGTTCCCCCTATTTCAAAACGATTACCTTGAAAAGTTTGGTTTGGTTACTTAAAAACGTTTTAAACCTTGCCAAAACTATTTAAAACATCCACAAACTTATTTTCAAGTTGTTTGGACTTAAAAGAACTTTTAAAATCTTTTCAATTTTGTCCAAAACTATTTTTCAATTACTATATCAAAACATTAGTTCTTCAATATGAAACAAATGTAACCTAAATTATATTTCATTTGGATTACGTTTTTTTTTAATCAAACACCATTTTTCATTAAAATAATAAGAAGAAATACACAGATAAGCATATCTTCATATACAAAAATAAACGTAAAAAAAACAAAGAGTATGCAAACGTGAATACCAAACTCAAATCTTCTCATAAAATCTTCATCAGTGTTCTTCAAATCTAGCATCATAGCCAAATCTTGGAGTGCTCATTGGAAGCAGGGGCGAAGCCATGATTTCAAAGTTAAGGGGGGCGAGAATATTTAAAATGAAATTATGAATAATCAAAATGTACTCGAATAGTCAATCAAGCAACATATAATATAATCTATTTAAATTGCACTTTGTGTACTTTTATACTGGTGAAATAGTGAATTAAAGCAACATATCAGTGTCTTACCATTCGATTCCTAAACATAATTTGGACTACTGGGTCTTTTATTTGTCTCACTATTTAGTTTCTCATTTTCTTGCACCATAACATTTTTAGGAGTCATATTTTCCTCAAGGTTAGAAACCGATGTTGAACATTCAAAATTACGACTATCATTTTTTTGATAAAAAAATTCAGAGTTCTTGTCTTCATGATTTTACCTTAATATCACACGAAAAAAATATAAAAACCAGATTAACAATTAATTTATCAACAATTACCAAACAATCAACTAGTTAATATTCTCGGTTCCATTGATTCAATTTCACGTAATTAACAATTTTCCTAATTAATCGACAAAGTTCAATTGGTTATTCAATTTTTCTAATTGATTCAATTTCACATTATAAATAATTTTAGTAATAAATTTTTTAAAGAATAAAGAAAATCATCCAAAAAAACTAACCTTTGAAGCTAATTAATCGACAACATTCAACTGGATATTCAACTAAAATGTTGCCTAATTAATCGGTATAGGCTTTAATCTCTAGAAAGTTATAAAAACAATTGAAAATTTAACTTAAAAAAGGACATACCTTTTTACAAAGAGATGAACAGAAGAAATTGGAACCAGGCTTGAGATGAGTAAAACTAAAAATAATATGCGCCATAGCCGCATGAGAGATGAGAGAATTGAATGGTTCAATTTACTAATTTAGAGTAAATAACATGCGTAGCCATCAACCATGAGGGATGAGAAAAATTAAAATTGTAATATAAAAAGTCTAAAGGGTTCAATATAAAATATAATATAAAATTTTAAAGGGGCCCAATATAAAAAAATAGGAATTGCAATTGTGAGCCACAAAAAGCCCCTTTGTGGCTTCGCCTCTGACTAGAAGAGCGCAGATCATTGAATTACTCCAACCAAAAAAGAGAGAAAACGTCTTGGTTAACTCCACGAACAACCAACCCACGCAAATGTTGTGCGGCAAGATTCAATTGTAACATGCACTAGGTTGTAAACGTCTTCAATATCAGCGTACCATAGAGGCAGACAAAGAACGTGTCATAACAGTAGATGAAGAACATGCCAAAACAACCGAAGAAAAACAAAAATTAAAAAAAAAAGAACAAAAGTAAGAAACAAATAAAGAAATAAAAGAAATCACCGTCGGTAGATGACCAAAGCCGCCACTATTGGCTTAAAAATGTTAAGATTGTTCGAACTGATAATGGCTTAGAGTTTTTTAATTCTAGTTGTTCTGACCTTTTTTCTTCTCTTAAAATCTTGCATCAAAGTTCATGTTTTTATACTCCACAACAAAATGGAGTTGCTGAACGCAAACACAAACACTTATTAGAAGTGGCTCGTGTTTTGCGTTTTCACTCTCAAGTCCTTGTCAAATTCTAGGGTAAATGTATCTTGACAGCATGTTATATTATTAACAGGTTGCCATACTCTGTTCTCAAATGGAAAACTCCTCTTGAAATGCTTACTAATAAACCACATTCTCTTTTTCATCTTTGAGTCTTTGGTTGTTTATGCTATGCTACTCAATCAAATTACTTGGACCAATTTGCACCAAAAGCCATACCTTCTTTTTTCATGGGTTACTCACTCCACTCAAAAATATTTTCTTTTATTTTGTCTTACTTTCAAGAATTTTTTTGTCAATAGAGATGTTGTTTTTCATGAGCATATTTTTCCTTTTCGTTCAATGATTTCTTCTACTTCTCATTTCTTTCCTACTCAAACTTTTGTTCCTGATTTAGAGTTTTTGGTTTCTTCTGAGATTTGGTAATTCTGGTTCACCTGACATTTCTGATAACTCTAGTTCCCATGTTCTTTTTGTACACTCTAATTCTTCTCAACTGCCTTCTTTAGCTACAGATCTTAAGGCTTCAACAAGTGAACCCAGTCCTATCATTCCTGATTCTATATATGATCTTTTTGTGTCTTCTTCATCTCCTCTTCCTATTTTACGCAAATCATCTAGAGTTTTTAGACCCCCACTTCGGTTAAATGACTATACTGTTTCTAGAGTTTGCCATTCTTCTTCATCAAGTCTTTACCTTCTTTCTTCTTTTATTTCTTATTCTCACTTACCTAATCATATCAAGGCTTTTCTTTCTTCTACTAGTACTTTAGTTGAGCCTTCTTCTTACTCTCAAGCCATTAAAGATCCTCTTTGGATTAATGCCATGAAAGGAAATTCAAGCATTGAAGTCTAATAGCACTTGGGATGTTGTGCCCTTACCTCAAGGAAAGGTTCCCATTGGTTGCAAATGGGTTTTCAAAATAAAATACAAGGCTTATGGTGAGGTTGAACGTTACAAGGCAAGGCTGGTTGCCAAGGGTTTCAACCAAAAGGAAGGGGTGAATTTTACAGAAACTTTTTTCTCTGTTGCCAAACTAGTCATTGTTCGTACTATTTTAGTCCTTGATGCCTCACATGACTGGCCTCTTCTCTAAATGAATCTGTATAATGTTTTTCTACAAGGTGATCTCCTTGAAGAGGTGTATATGTCATTGCCTGAAGAATTTTGTAGCCAAGTGGAGAAGCAAGTGTGCAGGCTAAGAAAATCAATATATAGGTTGAAACAGTCATCTAGACAATAAAATGTAAAACTAACAGAAGCCTTAATTTTTGCTTGTTACTTGGAAAGCAAACATGATTATTCTCTCTTCACAAAGAAAATCAATATATAGGTTGAAACAGTCATCTAGACAATAAAATGTAAAACTAACAGAAGCCTTAATTTTTGCTTGTTACTTGGAAAGCAAACATGATTATTCTCTCTTCACAAAGAAACAATGAGTAAAAATAGTTATAATACTCATCTATGTGAATGATTTATTATTAACTAGAAATGATGCTGTGATGATTGAAGAATCGAAAGGCATCTTAAACTCAAACTTCAGAATAAAATATTTGGGTGAACTGAAGTACTTCCTTGGCCTTGAGGTATACAAGTCTAAAGATGAAATTCTGTTGAATCAAAGAAAGTAAGTGTTGGAGCTGATTGAAGACACGTGATTGGGAGGATCAAAACCTGTTGCTACACCAATGGAGCAACACATAAAGTTTACTACAACAAACTATGATTTAAGTTTGCAACAAAACTGTGAAGATATGAGGTTTTGGGTGAGGAGAAATTTGTGTTTCAGAGATTAATAAACATATTAATCTACTTAACGCATACCAGGACATATATCATATATACAGTTCATCGCCTAAGTCAATTCATGCATCATCCAAAAAGACTTACTTGGAAGCTACACTTAGAGTTGTGAAATATGTGAAAAAAGCACCGGGCCAAAGAATCTTGCTGAAAGCTGGTAGTTTTTATAAATTAGAAGCTTATTGTGATGTTGGGGGTCTTGTCTGATGACTAGAAAGTCTATCATAGGCTTTTGTATTAAGATTGGTGAGTCTTTGATTTCTTGGAAATCAAAGAAACAGAACACCATTGCTGGCTCTTCAGCTGAGGTTCAGTATAGAAGCATGACGTTAATAGTGGCAGAATTGATTTGACTGAGAGGCTTGTTGTAGGAACTTGGAGAAGATGAGTTGATTCCAGTCATATTACACTGTGATAGCAAGGCAACATTATAAATATCAGCAAATCCAGTCTTTCACGAGAAAATTAAGCACATAGAAATAGATTGTCATTTTGTAAGAGACAAAATACAATAAAAGATTGTTCAAACTAGGCATGTGACTTCAAACAACCAATTGACTGATATTATGGCTAAGACATTGGGGGTTCAACAACATGATTTTTTTTGTATCCAAGTTGGGGGTTAAGAATATTTTTCAACCACCAACTTGAGAGGGAGTGTTAGAGTTAGTTGATTCTGTTATAGCTTTGTTAATATAATTGAAAGGTTGTTACAGATTAGTTGCCAAATCAGATTGTATAAATACATACTTTTGTAATCACATTGTTATCTTGAATGAAATAAGAAAATCATTTTTCATCTCTAATATGGTTTTAACAAAAAATACTAAAAAAATTGCTTAGAAACTCCTAACCAAAATGATAATAGTTGTATAGAAAATTTGAGAGTGAAAGAAAATAACACATTGAAACTTCATTTGGATTTCGTTTCTTAATACATCATATTTTAAAGTAGAATAGTAACTTTATAATATACTAGTTTACAATTTTGCAGATTAACGTTGGGCTCAACAACACATCTTACGCTTTTTTTGTCTTATTAATAATGCAAGGTAAAGTATATAAATAGTTCTCCCGACTGTAGAGCGATTTTTGATGAGTCTCTCAACTATAAAAAGTTACAAAATAGTCATATAACTTTAAAAAGTAATAAATTGGTCTGTGCAGTTAAAAAGTTAACGACTGATAATGTGATAATTAACAAAAAAATGACATAATAACACATTTAGTCCTTCATATTTGCACATTCAATCAATTTAGTCTTAATTCGAAAAAATCAATAAATTTAGCCCTCTTTATTGATACATTTGATCAATTTGGTCCTAACTTTAATTAAAATTTATTTAATATTTTCCCTCCAATCTGATGATGACATGTGTCACCATATGATTGGAGCAAAATTGAAGGAATGAGAATGGTGGAGGAGAGATTCTACCAAATTGATAGGATTTCTAAACAAAGAGGACTAAATTTATTGATTTTTTTAATTAGAACTAAAATTATTGAGGACTAAATGTGTAAGTCTTCCATTTTTATTAACTGCCACATCATCAGCCATTAACTCGTTAACGACACTAGACCAGTTTGTTAGTTTTTTTCTTAAGTTGGGTGACCATTTTGTAACTGCTTATAGTAGGAGGACTCAACAAAAAATATCCTATAATTGGGGGACTATTTAATGTAGTTTACCCTTAATAAATAAGAGATGGTAAAAAAATCGTATTTAACAGGTTTGGACTCAATTCAATCTGATAGAATTAGCTTTTAAGAAATTAGCATATAAAGTATATGAAAAAAAAGCATATATATTTTTTGAAGAGAAAATGATTATATTAAGCATTAATCCCATCGAACATAACATGGGGTAAGATACACTGGGGTGATTCATATAAAAAAGCGAACAATTACTGTCTAAAGCTCAACATTCGCAATCCTATTAAAATAATGTATCCGAATTGAGGTATAGCTTGTAAGCCATTGACGAGCCGCATCAAGCAAGGTGAACACCTACACTTGATAAACCAATGCATGGATTTGCCTGACGATCAACCACGCTAAGTGCATCCACCCAGCCATGGCTAAATGCTAAAAAATCATATTTGATCCAATTTGAATGGATCAAAACTCACCCCGTTGGAATTATTTACTAATAAATACTCCCCCTAATTTTGATAATTGATATAAAGAAGAAGAAAAACAGAAAAGAGTTATAGTATTTTCTGATTAGATTCAGAGAAAATTGCTAACCCACTTGCCTAGATTTATTCTATTCAACCTAAGCTTATCGGTTTCGGTCCTGACTTCATTAAAGATGTCAACAGAAGGATAGTTTATGAGTTTTAATCACCACTTTAGCTGGATGAGAATATTTATTTATGGGTCCGGCTGCGTTCCTTAATTAAATTTTGATTTCATTTCATTATAAATATTTTAAAAGATATATTATGTTAAAAATAGATAATTTTAAATATCTAATTTAAATTCGGGCATCAACACAAGATCGATATACCAAGCCTAACCCAAAAATAATAAAATTATATAATTATAATATTTTATTTAACAAGATTATATTATTTTCATGTATCTAATAATTATATTTAAAAAGTTAATATTTTTTGAATATGCTAGTGTGATGCAAGGGTAGGCATCTGTTCAACTTTCTTAGTCTTTTCAAAGACGGCACACATAGCATGGCATTACTGGTGCTTGAACCCGAGTCCCAAAGGATGATAAACATAAACCTTTGCCACCAGGACACAAGGGGATAATTAATTTTATAACAAAATCTATAATTTTTTAACTATTAATGTATGGGATAATTAATTTTATAACAAAATCTATAAATTTTAAAAGAAATTATCTATTACTAAATTCTATCACACTAACGTTGTGGGTAAAAAAAACATGTATATGGCAACACCACTAAAATAAATTGTATTATACTTTTAAATAATAATAATTTAATAATTTATAAACATTAAAATAAAATATACTATATCCTCAAATAATAATAATTTAAAATTTATAATTGAGTTGGTATTTAAGTAAATAGTGACGCCAATAAAAAAATTAAATATAATAGAGATGGATTGAGTGAAATTGTGTTATCAATTATTCATTGATATTTAATGGTGACTCTTAGGCCACCAAATTAGAACGCGGACGGGGTCTCCTCCCCAAGTCCAAGTCCAAATCCATGTCATACCGAACGGTCAAATGTGCAAATACAACTAACTCAATATAACTAATGGACTTAATTATAACGATTAATATAACTAAATTTCAGTTCGAACAACTAACTCAATTTTAACTAAAAGGTTAACCCTTTCAAACTTGAATATTTTATTTGGCGAACTAACAATTAATTCGGTTGGATCTTAATGCAAATTGTACCGATAATATTTAGAAAAATCCCACTATTTAATTAGTTGGTCAGCACCTCTAGAAGATGAGACTTTGTTTTTTTATATATAATAATGGACTACTCGCCGTTGACTACTTGCTAATCTAATTATTTGTGTTCTAAATCACATATGTAAGCACTGTAGATGTCATCCCACTCCTGTATTATTAGGGAAACAAATTTAATTTATTATGCTATCTTAAAGAAAAATTCATTACACTCAAAAACTAGCATTTACAACTTAACTACTAAGTGTTTCTCTTAATTTTGAGTAAAGTTCACAAATGGTCACTAATTTTTGGTTAATTATTCAATTTAGTAATCAAACTTTCAATTGTTTTAACGTTACTATTAAACTTTATGATTTGCTTCAATTTGGTCACCGAGCTCTTAACGGACGTTAAGAAAGCGACGTGGCAGTTAACAAATTTTGTATAATAACACATTTAGTCCTCCATATATTCACATTCAAACAATTTAGTCTGAATTCAAAAAATAATAATAAATTTAACCCTCAATATTTACACATTATTTCAATATGGCCATATTTTTAATTAAAAATAATTTAACCATAAACTCTAAACCTTAAATCTAAAACACTAAACTTAAAAACTCAAATCCATAAACACAATAGATTGAACCTTACAACTCAAAATCCTCAAGCGACGTCGAAAATAATGAGTACACATGCTATTCAAAGTTTGATGAATAACCCAGAGTTAATGCGCACTTTGACCACGAGCAATCCCCAAATGCGTGAGATTATTGATCGGAATCCAGGGCTTGGGCATATACTCAATGATCCTAGCATTCTTCGGCGGACATTAGAAACTGCAAGGAACCCTGAACTCATGCGTGAAATGATTCGAAATACTGACAGCGCGATGAGTAATATTGAAGCCTCTCCCGAGGGGTTTAACATGCTCAAGCGTACGTATGAAAATATTCAGGAGCCATTTTTGAATGCTACAACGATGGCTGGAACTAATGTAAATAGTCATGGTTCAAACCCATTTGCAGCTTTATTAGGAATTCAAGGTAATTCTCAAACTAGGGACTCACCTAACAATACTTCTACAACTGGTTCGGAAACCACATAGGGGCAAACTTCCCCAAACACAAATCCTCTTCCTAACCCTTGGAGCAACAATGCTGCTGGTGGTAAGGTTCAATCTATTGTACTTCATTAGAGAACCTATTCTGTCCGAACAAACTCTTTGGTTCAAAATCCTTACCTTTTGATTTTATGGAAATACTGCTTATGTTGTGTTTATGGATTTAGGATTTTAGGTTTAGTGTTTTAAGGGTTTAGGGTTAGTTTATTTTGGGTAAACTACACAGATGATCACTGAACTATGAGTTTGGTGTCAAAATGACCATTATATTATTTTTTTCGGCAAATGCACCACACAGCTATTTAAATGGTTCCATTTTAGCCACACGCCGTTACAAAAAACGAAAAAGTTGACGAAACTGTTAAAAAAATTGGTATGATTTCACATTTGGTCTTCTATATTTATACAATATATCAATTTAGTCCTAATTTTAATCTAATAAAATAAATTAATTAAAAAAATAATTAATTTATTTTATTAGATTAAAATTAGGACTAAATTGATATATTGTATAAATATAGAGGACCAAATGTGAAATCATACCATTTTTTAACAGTTTCTTCAACTTTTTCGTTTTTTGTAACGGCGTGTGGCTAAAATGGAACCATTTAAATAGCTGTGTGGTGCATTTGCCGAAAAAAATAATATAGTGGTCATTTTGACACCAAACCCATAGTTCAGTGATCATCTGTATAGTTTACCCGTTTATTTTTAATAAAAAATAGAGTCAAATTAAAAATAATGTGTAAATATTGAGGGTTAAATTTATTATTATTTTTTGAATTATGACTAAATTATTTGAATGTATAAATATGAAGGACTAAATGTATTATTATACAAAATTTGTTAACTGCCACGTCACTTTATTAATGTCCGTTAAGAGCTCGGTGACCAAATTAAAACAAATCATAAAGTTTAATAGTAATATTGAAACAATTGAAAGTTTGTTTATCAAATTGAATAATTAGCCAAAGTTTAGTGACCATTTGTAAACTTTACCCCTTATTTTTTTGAATATAAGTGTTTTTTTAATATATAAGTGTTTGTCTTAATTAATATAAACTATTTCAGTTTAATCAATATTTCAGGTTTGGAAAAAATATAAATTACATATTTGATGAAGAATTTTTCATGTTTTACTTAATAAATGAACAAATAATCATTTTATAACCGAAAATGTGTAAATTATCAAACAAGTTAAAAAAAACAGATACTTTTATAAAATTACCTAAAATAATAGTAACTTCATAGTCGTAACTCATAAAATGCCCGCAGTAATCTATAACTGCTCCACGCGGTTTTAAATGTTTTATAGTTACCTTGCATTGTAGTTGATTTTATTATTATTATTATTTGGTAATTTAAATATTTTAATTTTATCTTTCAACCACATTTGTAAGGGTTAATCTTAAGATTTTTTTAACAATTTTTACCTATAGAAGGGGTGGATGAATTTACTTTTAATGGGTTTTGAACCCACAACTTAAAAGAGAGTAGATGATATTAACTGAGAGCTTTAACCATTTGCTTTAAAAATTATTGATAAAAGTTAATCATACGAATTAATTTGATTAATTCTTGTAATCTCATTTAAAGTGGAACACACATTTAAAATTTGAATTTTAATCTATATAACCCCATTTTTAATTTATGACTAATGTTAAGAAAATATCACTAAATTATCATAAAATATTATTTTAGTCGACAAATTTTTAGAAATTACAAAATGAGTATTAAATTTTTTCTTTTACTACAAAATAAGCACTACATTATTACTGCCATTAATTAGGATGAAGTGACACATGAAATTAACGAGTAATATCTCATTTGACCTCTCAACTCAACTGTAATTTTATTTTAGTATTAATTTAATATTTCTAAGTAATAATTTCAAAAGCAAAAAATGTAAAATATATATATATGAAAATTCATAAATTATTTTTTAAAAATCATTAAATTCTTTAATATTTTTTATATTAAAATCTACACTGAGATTGAATCAACTTAATAGCATTGTGGCAGTCATTACACATTCAATGGATGTGCACGTTTGCAAAGGTGATCTATGGTGAATCAATAAACTTTTAGGATGATCCGTGGGCGGGCTGCAACTCGTTGAAATCCATGTTTCCCCGGATTTATGCTCTGGCTACGTCTAAGGAAGGTAAGGTTAAGGATTTCAGTACGAAAGTAAATGGCATGTGGGAATGGAACATTGAACTCAGTAGAAGGTTGTTCGATTGGGAGCATGGAATATGGGAAAGCTTCATAGCTTCTATAAGGAATGCGTCCAGAAATTCAGCTACGAGAGACTGTATAAGATGAAACGGAGCTGACACAAGTGTTTACCAACCTAAATCTCTGTGTACACTTATTTCGACCAATGGTGCTTTGCCGGTGTAATCACTAATTTTGTCCCGATTTTTAATTTTATTTCTTTTATGATTTTTAGGCTTATATTGGGCTAAAATAATAATAATTTAAAAATAAACCAAAAAAGAAAAAGAAAAAAGAAAACGAAAAAATATATATATACATGTGTTACTACTAGTATTATCCCTATATACGTCTTGTATTTATTATCTTAATATTTTTATTAGTATCATTATTACTACTACTATTATATATTATCTTTACTATCTTATTATTATTATTTATTACTAATATTATTATTATTATGAACACATAAATAAATAAATAAATCATGTTATAAATAAAGTCCATCTACAAAAAAAATGATAGTCCAAATGTTCTAAATAACCACAAAGCCCATATTGAGCCCAAGCCTAATCAAATACACAAACCCTAATATGTTGTTCTATTTGTGCAGCCGCCACAAATGTCAACCGTCTGATCAAGATGCATCCAATGGCCCAGATTCAATCCCGTGAAAACCCTAGAAGGCCATCTTTTTTCATCTGGCGCCGCATCTCCTTAGCCGTTGGATCGAAACGGCATCGAACGGTCCCGGTTCGATGCGGAAACCTCCAAAAGCCCCACGCCCCACGCGCGACCCTTCGTTGCTCGACGCGCCCGTGCCGTCTGCCGTGACCAGCAATGTCCCTCCCGATCGAGTAATGCCGACCAAGACAATAAAAAAAGCCAGCAATCAGAAACCCAAAAACAGCAAAAAAAGAAACATAAAAACAGAGGCAATCAAAGCAGAGACAGACCAAGGACAAGGAGAAGTCAACCTTTTTGTTTTTTTATGGTCTCTTTGTAACATTCGGTTATAAAAACCGAACCCAAAAAACGTTGTAACCCCCGGGCAATTATCAGAAAAATCAATACGAATGAAACAAAATCTTTTCGAGTCTCTCTTCTTCCTTTTTCGCATTTTATTAGGGTGGATCTTTTGCATTTTTAAAAAAAAAAACTGAGATCTAAGCTCGTTCTTTCGAAATCTCCAAAACTTGTTTTAAAAAACAAGGGCTTTCAAAACTTTGAGGAATCTTGTTTTTTTTTCAAGCAAAATCAAAAGAGGTTTAGTTTTAAATAAAAGTCCAATTTTTTTCTTTTTAAATCTGAAATCAAAGTCAGAAGAAGGGGGTTTCAAGTTTACCTGTCCGGGAAAAAAGCCACCGTGTACCGTCTTCTCCGAACGATGAGTATAACCGGCGAGGTAGCGTCGCCGATGAACGGCGCGAACGGAAGTTAGGGTTTCTTCGATGCTCTTAAAGAAAAAGCAGAGCATATTTTTTTTTCGTTTGTTTGTGTTTCAGAGTAAAAGTGAAACTTTTCCTTTTTTATTTTAATTAACACGTGATTTAAGGGGATTTTATTTTATTTTCTTTAAGAATTTACAAATGCTTTCCCTTCTTTCTTTATAATTTTCATTTCTATTTTGCCTTATCTTTTTTTTTCCTTTAATTTTTTTTCTGTTTATATTTCAATCCCCCACTTAATGCCGTTTTCTTTTTTATTATTTTCCTTATTTATATATATATATATATATATATATATTAAGGCTTTTTCTAAATTACCAATTTTACCATATATATATATATCATATAAAGCTTTTATATAATCATTACATTTTAATAAATATAAACTACATATATATCATATGGTTTACGTATAGTAAGAATGTATATGTATATATATTTAATGTTATATTTTATTTTATTTACACCATTATTTGTTCGCATTTATTTTTATTTTGGATCGAACACGATTCATCTACGGCTCAGTTTACTTACTAACATCTAACGTGACTTACTAACATTTAATTTCAGCTTTTATTTTCTTGCATTTTAATTTTTATTCGATCCGGTCCTTTCCGGATATTCATTTAATTTCCCGCATTTTACTTTATTTTTAAATCCGGTCCCATATCCGGTGTAATTTAATTTTCTGCGTTTTATTATCGTTATTATTATTTTTTGTTCAATCTGGTCATTTCCAGATTTATGCTCTTATTTTCAGTCTTTAATCACGACTATTTGGTTTAATGTTCCATGTTTATGTTTTTTTTATGCCCAATTTTATTCTCGGTGTGCTTTCGGATGTCTATATCTTCATGCATTAGGGTTTTTAAAGTTAATTTTGTTTTTTAAAAGGATGCGATGTCCTTTTATTCGGAAACGAACGAGGCCAGTACCAGTCGTAGTGGTGGTGGTTTGGACGTTCGTTCCCGAATATTAGGATATTCGAAATTTACTCGCGTACATAATCAAATCTCGGTTAAAATTTTCACTTCGATTCGCAAAATTCGACATTAATTAAGCGGTAAAGTTTTGGTACCAATTTTGGGCACGTCGAGGGTGCTAACCCTTCCTCGCGTGTAACCGACTCCCGAACCCTTTCGAATCTCTGGTTTCAATTTCCGGTGTCCGGTCTACCATTTCAAAGTGGCCGGTGGCGACTCCTTCTATTTTTCAAAATCCTTTTTAATCATCAATTTCCCAATAATTTTCTAAAATCCATCTTCACCCCTCAATTTCCAAAAATTCACTTTTTAAACCCCTATTTCAAAATTTCTGAAACATCTTCCACCAAATACCTACACTATACACCTATACATATATACCTACATATACTTTATGTTTTTCAAAAAATACGTCGCTACAGATGGCGACTCCGCTGGGGAAAATTTTTGTTTTCAAAAACAAAAAAGAGAGTCAGGCCAAGAAAACTTTACCGCTTAACTAATATCGAAGGTTCGAGCTAAAGTGACAAATTTAACCGATACTTGTTTATAAACGCGAGTTTATTTCGGACGCATTCACTTTTTTGGCATGTATACCCTTTCGTCTAAGTGAGGGGAAAACGCTAGTGCTTTCGTGGGGATATCGTTCCTCCGTGTAGGCCTAGTAAGTACCTTCGGGGCTCGACTACCCTATATCTTCGTGGGAATATTGTTTCTCCGTGCAGATATAGCTAAAGAGTCCCCTCGGATTGAACTCGGTTGAAATGAGCCTATAATGGGTGATGACCGGGGGCCTTGCTACCCTTAGTAGGGGACAGCGAGGACAATTCGAGTATCTCCTATAACCAAAACTGCATGTAGCGAACTAGAAAGCCTACCCCTTTAGAGCCATGCGGATAACCTAGGTGAACTAGACGAGATGAATAGGGCTGCTTATTTATGCTTGTTTTCTGTCTTATTAATCATAACTACACGACACTAACACGTTTCATTTTGCTTTTTGCATTTATTTTGCATACATACCATGACATAACGGTGTTGAGTCAAGGTGATTTTACCCAATTCGGGTGCTTTCATTATGGAAGGAGATTACTAAAAAGGATGTCAAATTGCAAATCTAACAAATTCTTGACGGTTGAAGAAGAAAGCAAATTCAGCCTCGACATTTTTTTCAAAACCTTTTTTTTCTTGGACGCAATTCGGAGACACAAGGGGCATCTGTTAGAATCTGCTATGACTACCTTGTAACAAGGAACCTCTTTTATGTCTAAATGAAAGTTGACCTAAGGGGAATCACCTATACGACCAACACCGTTATTCACATACATATTTGTATATATTTTTTTACATTATCTGTTCATACATCATTTCATAGCATAATCATTCACAACATTAATTTTCTAGTTATACATTCATTACATCATACCTATTGCTAATTGGACAATAAATTTTAGTTTAAATCTATGATGCATTCAAATCCACAATGCATACATAACATCATACTCATTGCTAAAACTCTTTGATCAAATTCATTCATCACATCATTGCTAATCGGGAGAGACCCTCGCCCAAGTGAAAGAGAACGAATGACCGAGCGACTAGCTTGAACAACTTCAACGACACTCAGTTCAGAATCAAAGGGGGTCAACATGCAAAACTCCAATTCTCAAGATTGGTGAAAACTGATTGTACCCAGGGGAATGGTACAGCTAGCCCGGGGCAAACGGCTACCGGTAAAGGCAAATCAAATCCGTTAATCCCTGTGCATTTGGGAAAAATGCAAATCTCAATTCATGGATAATACAAATGTCCATCGAAAAATCCATTTTCACGAATGGTCAAAGGGAAATAAATCCTTTGGAAAAATCCAACGTCATAATTGGTAAAAACTGATTGTACCCAGGGAAATGGTACGACTAGCCCGGAGCAAACGGCTACCGGTAAAGGCAATTCAAATCCGTTAATCCCTGTGCATTTGGGAAAAATGCAAAAGAAACAAGCTAAGCTGTCAATTTTTGGATATTTTTTTGATAAAAAAAAAACTATTTCAAAAAACATTTGTTGCATTCTTTTATTCTTTAAACATTTCATTCATGAACTCACTATTGTTTTCTAAACATACATGTATATACTATTTTAATTCAATTCAAAAACAATTTTTTCCAAAAAAAAACCCGAATGTTGAGGACGTTACAAATAGAAACACTATCTGTTCTACTCGAGCCAAGGGAGGAGTGACAATGAGTGATCAGAAGTAATGGGCCACTCCCATTGAATGAATTCGCCTCTCAAGCATTGTTGTCTAAGATCCTTGAAGGAAGCGATAACCCGAAAATATCTACCACCTGAAGACTATTTTGATATCCAAGTATGGAAGGACATTTGGATCCAAGCCAAGGATCACTTCCGCGCTAGGGGGCAAGAGGATGAATGTACGTGGACAAATGAGCGACTTTCAATTCAAATCAAGCTATGAAGAGAAAAAGTGCAATAAAGGAGACACTTGGTCTAATCTTTACAAAAAAAAAACAAACAAAAAAACAAAAAAAAAAAACAAAAAAAACAAAAACAAAAAAATCGTGCTCAATGAAGCCAACCTAGACCAAGATCGAAGTCATCAACGCGTGAGCCCGAATCAACAAGAGGGCTAAAAAAAACTCTTCATAAATCTATAAGGAAAGTTGTGCTCAAAAGGCCAATTCAAACCAAGCTGCAAGTTGTCAAGTTGAAACCAAAAGCGAAAGCGCGAGCTATGGGAATTCTTCATCCAATCGCACCTCTACTAAGATTAATCAGAAGCACGCACCAACACAATGCAAAGGTGCAAGTCGATCTGAAGCTACACCTAATGAAAGGCGAACACCCAAACAATATATCCACATCAGACATCACATGATGATCCTCAATCCGGGGCATATGTCCCCCTTCTGTCACAACCACGGGCCGTAGCCTACATTTCAAGATCTACAAGACCACTCCGACCATACACGGATGGATGAATGTGTCTTCAGAATACATCCCGCCTATCGGAGTTAACCTTTCTTCAAGGATTGCCACACTTCTAATGCTTGATCGATATCAAAAATGAGAGAAGGATGGGGCACGGTGAGTTAATGAGTCAATGAGGGCCACCATCAAATCGGGTAGAAACTAGGTATGGGAGTCTCTCCTCTCGGAAGCTTGATAGCCCAGAAAGGTCGCCACATGTATGCCCTTTACAACATTCGTGACTTTTCAAACAAAAATACTATTTGGCACTTTTTCAAAAAAACCGCAACTAGATTTTCATAAATTTCACTTCTCATGATTTTTCAAAATGTATATGTGTACATAATACAATTTTTTTTTCAACAAGCATCTCACACTCTATATCAATACAAAAGATTTCTCTACATTTCTTCACAAACGATTTCAAGAGTACAAGGACCGACAACGAGCTTGTCGGCCGATTGCACAAAAAAACAAAAAAACAACAAAATTTTAACTAAATAAAGCATACAATAGTTGACATCCCCTAAACAGGTGACATTTCGGAAGATGATAGTCGAACCCACAAAAGGTTGGGGCATCATTGAAACCCTTTGATCAAGACCGAGCCAATATAACTACAAAATTAGGGGGCATCCCTTTGAATGTCAACATCAGGATCAATTGCATTACATGTCATTCCAATATCAGCGCATTCATCATGCATTCACATCAAACATCAACACATGCATCCATACAAAACACACATACCTCATCCGTACATAAAAACAAACAGGTCAAAAACAAAGATGGCGAACCCTCAAAGGAAAGCCACACCAACAAAAAAACCAGATCAATAAAGAAGGTGAACCCACCAAGAGGAACAACTACAATACCAAATCTCTTTCATCATCGATCTTGTTATGCCGTTGGTGGTATAGCAGATCTCCTACAACATCGATCTCGTCTTGCCTTTGATGGTAGCGGATTTCTTTCAACATCGATCTTGTTATGCCGTTAATGGTGTATCGGATCTCCTCCTCACCGGGTCATGCCTCTTCGTCAGAGTTGTAGCTTGATCTCAAATATACTCCTTCAGATCATGCCTCTTCGTCAGAGTTGTAGCTTGATCTCCAATATACTCCTTCGGATCATGCCTCTTCGTCAGAGTTGTAGCTTGATCTTTAATATACTCCTTCGGATCATGCCTCTTCGTCAGAGTCGTAGCTTGATCTTCAATATACTCCTTCGGATCATGCCTCTTCGTCAGAGTCGTAGCTTGATCTCCAATATACTCCTTCGGGTCATGCCTCTTCGTCAGAGTCGTAGCTTGATCTCCAATATACTCCTTCGGGTCATGCCTCTTCGTCAGAGTCGTAGCTTGATCTCAAATATACTCCTTCAGATCATGCCTCTTCGTCAGAGTTGTAGCTTGATCTCAAATATACTCCTTCGGATCATGCCTCTTCGTCAGAGTTGTAGCTTGATCTCCAATATACTCTTTCGGATCATGCCTCTTCGTCAGAGTTGTAGCTTGATCTTTAATATACTCCTTCAGATCATGCCTCTTCGTCAGAGTTGTAGCTTGATCTTCAAAATACTCCTTCGGATCATGCCTCTTCGTCAGAGTTGTAGCTTGATCTCCAATATACTCCTTCGGATCATGCCTCTTCGTCAGAGTCGTAGCTTGATCTCCAAAATACTCCTTCGGATCATGCCTCTTCGTCAGAGTTGTAGCTTGATCTTCAATATACTCCTTCAGATCATGCCTCTTCGTCAGAGTCGTAGCTTGATCTTCAATATACTCCTTCAGATCATGCCTCTTCATCTAAGTCGTAGCTTGATCTCCAACCTCATCGGACCATGCCTCTTCATCTAAGTCGCAGCTTGGTCTCCAATCTAAATCAGACCATGCCTCTTCATCTAAGTCGCAGCTTGGTCTCCAATCTAAATCAGACCATGCCTCTTCATCTAAGTCGCAGCTTGGTCTCCAATCTAAATCGGATCATGCCTCTTCATCTAAGTCGCAGCTTGATCTCCACTCTCATCGGACCATGCCTCTTCATCTAAGTCGCAGCTTGGTCCCCAATCTAATCGGATCATGCCTCTTCATCTAAGTCGTAGCTTGATCCTCACTAACTCATCAGATCATGCCTCTTCATCAAAGTCGTAGCTTGATCGCCACTAACTTCTTCAGATCGTGTCTCTTCATCTAAGTCGTAGTTCGATCTCCACCAACTCACCGGGTCATGCCTCTTCGTCGGAGTCGCAGCTTGATCCACTTCAATCTCCTGATCTCGTCTCGTTGTCGGTGGCGTAACGGATCACCCACATCCAACAGGGAAGTGGGACAAAATTAGTGCTTATGGTCTTTGCTTTATCCTTGTTGCACAAGTATAAACAAAGAGGGGCAACTGTAATCACTAATTTTGTCCCGATTTTTAATTTTATTTCTTTTATGATTTTTAGGCTTATATTGGGCTAAAATAATAATAATTTAAAAATAAACCAAAAAAAAAGAAGAAGAAAAAAGAAAACGAAAATATATATATACATGTGTTACTACTAGTATTATCCCTATATACGTCTTGTATTTATTATCTTAATATTTTTATTAGTATCATTATTACTACTATTATTATATATTATCTTTACTATCTTATTATTATTATTTATTACTAATATTATTATTATTATGAACACATAAATAAATAAATAAATCATGTTATAAATAAAGTCCATCTACAAAAAAAATGATAGTCCAAATGTTCTAAATAACCACAAAGCCCATATTGAGCCCAAGCCTAATCAAATACACAAACCCTAATATGTTGTTCTATTTGTGCAGCCGCCACAAATGTCAACCGTCTGATCAAGATGCATCCAATGGCCCAGATTCAATCCCGTGAAAACCCTAGAAGGCCATCTTTTTTCATCTGGCGCCGCATCCCCTTAGCCGTTGGATCGAAGCGGCATCGAACGGTCCCGGTTCGATGCGGAAACCTCCAGAAGCCCCACGCCCCACGCGCGACCCTTCGTTGCTCGACGCGCCCGTGCCGTCTGCCGTGACCAGCAATGTCCCTCCCGATCGAGTAATGCCGACCAAGACAATAAAAAAAGCCAGCAATCAGAAACCCAAAAACAGCAAAAAAAGAAACATAAAAACAGAGGCAATCAAAGCAGAGACAGACCAAGGACAAGGAGAAGTCAACCTTTTTTGTTTTTTTATGGTCTCTTTGTAACATTCGGTTATAAAAACCGAACCCAAAAAACGTTGTAACCCCCGGGCAATTATCAGAAAAATCAATACGAATGAAACAAAATCTTTTCGAGTCTCTCTTCTTCCTTTTTCGCATTTTATTAGGGTGGATCTTTTGCATTTTTTAAAAAAAAAATGAGATCTAAGCTCGTTCTTTCGAAATCTCCAAAACTTGTTTTAAAAAACAAGGGCCTTTCAAAACTTTGAGGAATCTTGTTTTTTTTTTCAAGCAAAATCAAAAGAGGTTTAGTTTTAAATAAAAGTCCAGTTTTTTTCTTTTTAAATCTGAAATCAAAGTCAGAAGAAGGGGGTTTCAAATTTACCTGTCCTGGAAAAAAGCCACCGTGTACCGTCTTCTCCGAACGACGAGTATAACCGGCGAGGTAGCGTCGCCGATGAACGGCGCGAACGGAAGTTAGGGTTTCTTCGATGCTCTTAAAGAAAAAGCAGAGCATATTTTTTTTCCGTTTGTTTGTGTTTCAGAGTAAAAGTGAAACTTTTCCTTTTTTTATTTTAATTAACACGTGATTTAAGGGGATTTTATTTTATTTTCTTTAAGAATTTACAAATGCTTTCCCTTCTTTCTTTATAATTTCCATTTCTATTTTGCCTTATCTTTTTTTTTCCTTTCATTTTATTTCTGTTTATATTTCAATCCCCCACTTAATGCCGTTTTCTTTTTTATTATTTTCCTTATATATATATATATATATATATATATATATATATATATATATATATATATATATATATTAAGGCTTTTTCTAAATTACCAATTTTACCATATATATATATATCATATAAAGCTTTTATATAATCATTACATTTTAATAAATATAAACTACATATATATCATATGGTTTACGTATAGTAAGAATGTATATGTATATATATTTAATGTTATATTTTATTTTATTTACACCACTATTTGTTCGCATTTATTTTTATTTTGGATCGAACACGATTCATCTACGGCTCAGTTTACTTACTAACATCTAACGTGACTTACTAACATTTAATTTCAGCTTTTATTTTCTTGCATTTTAATTTTTATTCGATCCGGTCCTTTCCGGATATTCATTTAATTTCCCGCATTTTACTTTATTTTTAAATCCGGTCCCATATCCGGTGTAATTTAATTTTCTGCGTTTTATTATCGTTATTATTATTTTTTGTTCAATCTGGTCATTTCCAGATTTATGCTCTTATTTTCAGTCTTTAATCACGACTATTTGGTTTAATGTTCCATGTTTATGTTTTTTTTTATGCCTAATTTTATTCTCGGTGTGCTTTCGGATGTCTATATCTTCATGCATTAGGGTTTTTAAAGTTAATTTTGTTTTTTAAAAGGATGCGATGTCCTTTTATTCGGAAACGAACGAGGCCAGTACCAGTCGTAGTGGTGGTGGTTTGGACGTTCGTTCCCGAATATTAGGATATTCGAAATTTACTCGCGTACATAATCAAATCTCGGTTAAAATTTTCACTTCGATTCGCAAAATTCGACATTAATTAAGCGGTAAAGTTTTGGTACCAATTTTGGGCACGTCGAGGGTGCTAACCCTTCCTCGCGTGTAACCGACTCCCGAACCCTTTCGAATCTCTGGTTTCAATTTCCGGTGTCCGGTCTACCATTTCAAAGTGGCCGGTGGCGACTCCTTCTATTTTTCAAAATCCTTTTTAATCCTCAATTTCCCAATAATTTTCTAAAATCCATCTTCACCCCTCAATTTCCAAAAATTCACTTTTTAAACCCCTATTTCAAAATTTCTGAAACATCTTCCACCAAATACCTACACTATACACCTATACATATATACCTACATATACTTTATGTTTTTCAAAAAATACGTCGCTACAGCCGGATAAGTATTAGGAATGGGTATGGTCTAACCTTGCTCCTCCGAAAGTAGAATGTTTTATTTGGAGGGCCCTTCGAGGCAGAATTCCGACCAAGCTAGAGCTAAGTAAGCGTGGGTGCTGCCCTGTAGAACAAATTTTGTGCGTTTTATGTATGAAAGAATCAAAATCTGCTGTTCACTTTCTTTGCCAATGCCAAGTTTCGTGGAGTATTTGGAAGGCGTGGTGTAATTCCTAGAACATGCAGTTTGTTGTTCCGGACTCGCTAAAAATGATGATAAAGAAGTGGGAAACGACACTGGTGAAGCCATCTTTGAAGCCCCTATGACCGCTTGCTTTCTTTGGGATATGTTGGACAATATGGCTATATCGGAATGATGTTTTATTCAATAAAAAAATCATGTGATATGGAGTAAAGGTAAATGGTCGGATTCTATAACATCGGTAAATGAATTCATATGGAATCCTGCCTTGATTAATATCAAACCAAGATCAAAATGCAGGCCTACTCTTGGCTCATGGGTCGAACCTACTGAAGGTAGCCCGTGTTAAGCAATGAGAATTGTAAAACGGTTAGGTTGTTAGGTGGTTGTTGAATGATCCATAACAGATTAACAGACTAGGGTTTCAGCTTATGCTGGTGTATAAAGAGATGAAGTCTGTGTCAATGTAAATCATCCTTCTTGAATCAATAAATCAGAATTCCTTCATATTCTCTCTAATCTTTTCTTATACTCCACTGTAAATTTCAACATGGTATCAGTTGCTTAGTGTTTAACCTTCCTGGTATTTCGTTCTTTTTTGGTCTTCTTCTTCCTTGATTCTTTTCTTTGCTGCGTTCTGTTTCTTACTCCATGGCACCCCCTGAGGTTCCTGTTGTTACGGTTGATGATGAGCAAGTTCTTGAAGCTCAGTTGTTTTCAAACAAGAGGGTTAATATCTGCTTGAATGAGACAAATTACCTCATATGGAAGCAGCAAGTTGTGCTCACGATCAGAGGTCTAGCTTAGAAGATTATCTGGATGGTTCAGTGCCAATTCCTTCCAAGATAGCTCGCAATAGAGCTGGGGAAACTGTTCTTAATCCGGCGTATCTTCAATATGTCAAACAAGACAGCTCTCTTGCTTCTTGGTTGTTATCGACGGTTAGTTCATCAGTGCTACCTCAACTGGTGGGATCTGAAACCACAATTGCTGTGTGGAGTGCAGTTACTAGAGCTTACTCAACTCTTTCAACGACAAAGATTATAAATCTTCATTGTCGTCTTCGCTCCTTAAAGAAAGGTTCCCAAACGATGCGTGAATGCACTATAGACATTAAAGAAATATGTGATTTGTTAGGTTCTTGTGGTAATTCTGTATCCGATGTTGAACAAATTGCTACGATACTAAATGGGTTGCCTATAGAATATGAGCCGAAGGTTGCAGCTATTACAACCAGCAAGATGGCTAACATTGTTGATAACGTTGTGTCAATCCTGGTTGATGCAGAAACAAGACTTGAAGACACATCCAAGTTCCCTTTTGGGATCAATTACACCAAATTTGCAGCCAAACAGTCCAATTCTCATGCTTCTATAGGAAATGGTGATGAAGACCGCAAGAATCACACCAATGCTAGTACTCAATACAAGGGCAAAGTTAGACCACAGTGCCAACTCTGTGGCAAAGTTGGTCACTTGGTTGATCGGTGTTGGCATAGGTTCGATAAGAACTTCAAGGGAGTCTTCTCTCAGTCCAGGGCTGATAATACTGGTGCAAAACCTCAAGCTAATGTTTGCACATGCTGCTCTGGTGTAAATGAAGCGTCCTACAGTCCCTTTGTTGCATGTCTTGGGGAAGATGCAAATGGTAGTATGGAAGAGGATGCTCAAGTTCACTCCTTAACTGTTGCAGGTACAACTTCATTCTCTAAATGGTTTCCAGACTCAGGTGCAACTCATCATGTAACAGGTGAGTCTGATTTATTAGTTTCCAGTCACATGTATAATGGAAATGGCAAAGTACACTTAGGTGATGGTAGTGCATTGTCTATACATCATGTTGGTCAGTCGTATTTGGATTCTAAAGATAGAACATTATGCCTTGATCAAGTCTTGTATGTCCCTCAAATTACAAAGAATTTGATGTCAGTAGCTAAATTTGCTAAGGATAACAAAGTTTTCTTTGAGTTTTATGAGGACTTTTGTTGTATTAAGGATTCAAGAACTAGTACTGAGTTGCTTCAGGGTCGGTTGGATGGTGGATTGTATAGCTTCAGCTGCATCAATGGTCAGGAATCTCCTTTATGTTTTCATGCTCGTGTGAAGAATGACTCAGAATTTTGGCTTTGGCACAGACGTTTGGGACATCCCTCTACAGAAATTGTCAAGAGAATCTCCAACAAAACAGTGTCAACTGAAAGCTCGACTGTTTGTATGGCATGCCAAATGGGCAAGAGCCATGTTTTACCCTTTGCTACTTCTAGTTCAGTGTATAGCAAACCATTTGAGCTTGTAGAAATAGATGTCTGGGGTCCTGCACCTGTAAGCTCTAATGGATTTCGATATTTTGTTCTCTTTGTTGACTTGTATTCTCGAAACACATGGATGTATCTTCTAAAGAATAAAAGTGATGTATCTGTTGCCTTTGAACTATTTGTTAAATTGGTTAACACACAATTTGACTCTAAGATACTTGCCATACAAACTGATGGGGGAGGGGAATTTCGATTCCTAGAAACTGTTGCTCCAAAGTTGGGCATTAAACTGAGAAAGTGGTGTCCTCACACCTCTCAGCAGAATGGAATCGTTGAAAGAAAACATAGGCATGTGGTTGAAACCACTCTCACGCTTTTGGCTCAAGCTGGTTTACCATTGAAGTTTTGGTCCCATGCTGCCCTAAGTTCGGTATACCTCATTAACAGGATGCCCACTCATGTGTTAGATGATTCCTCTCCATTTCAGAAGCTTTATGGCACAGAGCCTGACTACAATTTTCTAAAAGTTTTTGGGTGTTTGTGCTATCCACATACAAGGCCATTTAATAGACACAAGATGGATCTTCGATCTACTCCATGCACTTTTCTTGGATATTCCCCTCTTTATCATAGATATCTCTGTCTTGCTCAGGATGGAAAAGTTTTCATCTTCAGAAATGTTGTGTTTGATGAAACCATTTTTCCTTTTGTGAATGCAGGAATCACTAACGACTCATCTAATACAAGGCCTAGATCACATGCTATACCTGTGCTTCCTACTAGGGACGTCAGACACAATGGTGGGAATTTGGCACGTGACGAATCAGCTGGCCGTGCATCACATGCAGAACCTGATGCTCGTGATGTTACACCCACTGACCATGCAACCCATACAGAGCCTGGTGGTTCTACAGATGATCCTACTGATCGTGTGCATCTTACAGGTCCTGATGAACCGGTAGCTGAAATGCAGGGTGACAATGAAAGGAGTCCTGACTCCAAATTTGAGGAGAGTGTATGTGATGGTTCCCAGGTGCAGCCTTCAGAGTCTCATGATACACATTCTGAAGGAAGAAACTCGAGGCAGCAGGGTAATGTGACCAATGCCTTGTCCTCGCGTGAGCCAGTAGAAGAATGTCTTGAGGCACAAATTCAACCCACTGGTCCATTTCTAAGGTCATCATCTCCAGCTTCAGTCAACCCTATCAACACTCATCCTATGGTCACGAGAAGGAAGAATGGCATCAGCAAGCCCAAGGTCTATAATGTTCAACTTCATGAAACTCTTGTTGACGTTCAGCATGCCCTTGCTGACCCTAAGTGGAGGGTTGCAGTCATGGCTGAATATGAAGCTTTGCTGAGCAATAATACGTGGGATATTGTGGAATTGCCACCTGAAAGAAAACCTGTTGGTTGCAAGTGGCTTTTTAGGGTAAAACTCAAAGTAGATGGCTCGGTAGACAGGTACAAGGCAAGGCTTGTTGCCAAGGGCTTTGCTCAGGTACCTGGCTTGGATTTTATGGATACATTTAGTCTTGTGATTCGATTTGCAACCATCAATGTACTTCTCTCGTTGGCAGTAACTCATCATTGGGAAATTAGGCAGGTTGATGTAAACAATGCATTTTTAAAATGAGATTTGCAGGAGGATGTGTACATGCAGCTGGTTCCTGGTTTTGAAGAAGATGCAGGTGATGGGAGAAGGCTCGTGTGCAAGCTAAAAAGGCTTTATATGGCTTGCGGCAAGCCCCGAGGAATTGGTTCCTTAAACTACATGAATTCCTCTGTAGCTTAGGTTTTATGTCCTCCAAGGCTGACAACTCTCTCTTCATTCTCAAATCTGAAGCTTGTGTAACATACCTTGTTGTGTATGTTGATGATATAATCATCACTGGTAGCTCTCAACCAGTTGTTGAACATGTCATTACACAGCTGCATGAACGGTTCTCTCTAAAAGATTTGGGCACTCTCAAGTTGTTTTTGGGGCTTGAAGTACACAGGTCAGACAAGGGGTTATTTTTGAGTCAAAGGAAATTCATCCTAGAGCTTCTGAACAAGGTCCATCTTCAAGACTCCAACTTTGCTAGCACACCTATGGCCACTTCTACCAAGCTTAGCAAGCATGATGGTGTGCCTCTTACTGATGTGCAACTCTTTCGAAGTATAGTGGGTGCACTTCAGTATGTTACACACACACGCCCTGACATCTCATTTGCAGTGAACAAAGCTGCTCAGTTCCTTCAGCAACCTACTGATTTGAATTGGCTGGCAGTAAAACGAATCTTACGCTACTCGAGGGGTACAACTGGTTTTGGTCTTTGGTTCCCTGCTCAAATACAGGATGGTGTGCAACTTAATGCATTCTCAGATGCTGATTGGGGAGGGGATGTTGATGACAGACGCTCGGTGTCAGGCTATTGTGTTTACAATGGGAGTCATCTTCTCACATGGAGCTCCAAGAAGCAGCGTGCCATTGCTCGATCAACTGCTGAGGCTGAGTACAGGAGTTTAGCGGACGCTGCAGCTGAAGTGACTTGGCTCAAAGTAGTCCTTGTCGAACTTGGAGTAGGGTTAATAGGTGTGTCGAAGATTTGGTGTGACAACACCAGTGCAGTGGCAATGGCTGCCAACCCTATTTTACATGCAAAAACCAAACACATCGAGTTGGATCTGCACTTTGTGAGAGAAAAGATTGCGATGCAGGAGCTCCAAGTTAACCATATCACATCTGACAACCAAGTTGCAGACGTGTTAACAAAGCCTTTGGCAGCCAGTTGGTTCGAATGTTTCAGGAGCAAACTCTCCATTTTTGATGTTGAAGATGTCTTTCCAGAGCTTAGAAAGCATGATGAATGTTAAGGAATGAGAATTGTAAAACAGTTAGGTTGTTAGGTGGTTGTTGAATGATCCATAACAGATTAACAGACTAGGGTTTCAACTTATGCTGGTGTATAAAGAGATGAAGTCTGTGTCAATGTAAATCATCCTTCTTGAATCAATAAATCAGAATTCCTTCATATTATCTCTAATCTTTTCTTATACTCCACTGTAAATCTCAACAACCTGAAATTTAATTTAGATGCTGCGGTTATCGGCAGTTATGGTGAGACGGGAATTGGTGGAATCCTCCGTGATCATCGGGGTAAGGTCCTGATTCGCTTTTCCAAACTCATTGGCCGCTCGGATCCTACCGGAGCTGAAATACAAGCCATTTTAGAAGCATGCCAAAATTTTTTCCTCATCTTGCTGGTCTAAAAATCATCATTTGGTTATTGAATCAGACAACTTATTAGCGGTAAATTGGATTAACAACCCAAGCAGTTCACCAGCCGTCTTTGCGCCCAAAGCAGAGTTGTGCAATAAGATGTGTTTACAAAATGGTTGGGATATTTGTTTCTAGTACAGGAAACAGAGTTGCTTAACGCATCCGCTAGCTAAAGATGGATTAGGGAGATCAAATGTCATGCTGGTATGTGGAGAGGGTTGAATTTTGCACATAGATTATGGCCAAGTGTGTCCATGTAAGGGAAGGGATGCACAATGTGTGTTACTGAAAACTTCTAAAGGTAGGCAGGTCCTGGCGTGTGTGTTTGCTTCTTTGGGATGTAGGCTCTTTAATTTTCTGGTTACTATTGTATTGGAGGCTCATATAGCGCATTTTTTTTATATTAGGATTTAGGGAGATTTTTTAACAAAATTTATATCGATATCCCTTCTTATATGAGTTTATATTAATATCATATACCACCTTTTTCAAAAAAATAAAAGAAGACCAAAAGCTAGTGCTAATTTGCTAAAAGAAGACCAAAAGCTAGTGCTAATTTGCTAATTCGGTGAATCAGGCTTATCAACCTTCAGGTAGATTTCATATGTTCATGGGATTCGTCTCCGGAGGGGAAAATAGTTTGATCATTTATTAATTTTAATATATAAATGTAAAGTAGCAGTCATAAAAATATTTTAAAATTATAATTTTATGATTTTTTTAAATGTAAAATTCATAACTTTACCGATAACTGACCTACAACACAAGAGATCAAAGTGAAAACATTCTAGAGCCTTCAATCATCAGTTTTAACATCACCATCCAAAAATTAAAGAATTTTATGATTAATAAAACCAAAAAATTATAATTTAAAATTATTTTCATAATTTGAAACAATTTTAAAAATTCCCTGATTTTTTTAAATATTTTTTTAGAACTATTACTTAAAAATATTAAAAAGATACCAAAATAAAATTATAGTTACAATTGAAGGGAAAAATGAGATATTACCTATTAATTTTGTGTGTCGCGTCATCTCAGTTAATGACAGTAACATCGTGGATCCTATTTTATAAAAAAATTCAAAAATTTAATACGTTATTATAACTTTAAAAGTTCAATGTCTAAAAATAAATATTTAGAGATAGTCTAGTCAGCAGTTTTAAACATTACCTTAATTTAAATTACAATTTTTTGTTAATAGAAAAAAGAAGTGTTTTATTCAAACATGAGAAAGATTTTGATTTCCCATATATTTTGAGGTAAATAGAAATCAGGAAAGTAAAGCTTTTGGAGTTTAATTGAGACTAAACATAAGCGTATATCGAAATGAGGTAATTTGCAGTAATACTGCACTTGGAAAAATATTCTATAAAATATTACTTTATTTTTTAATTTGTAATTTATTTCATTTGTTACAGTTTTATAAGAAGTCGTCGAAATTATATACCGAATTTATATAAATAACGGTAAGTCCATGGGCGGTTTAAAGATTTTGGAGGCCCTGTGCAATATATTAAAATGTGGCCTTTAATTTATATAAATACTGAATTTTTTTTTCCTCAAAAAAAAATAAGAGATATAAGTTATTTTTTTTCAAAAAAAATCTTAATACAAAAAATTAACTTATATACATATATATATATATATATATCTATAATTTTTTTTACAAATATTTAATTTGATTTAATTTAGGTTCTCTATTTTGGGCCCTCTCTATTGGAGCCCTGTGCGGTCACTCTTATCGCGCCTGTCCAGAACCCCCACTGGGTAAGTCGGCCTGCACTCATGCAGACATTAGACTATAATGCATGCCATTTCAGTAAATCTTATTGATCATTTCATTGATTTGATAAAAACCACCAAAGATGATGAAATAAAAAAAATATCTCAAACATTAAAATAAAAATTCCAACAACAATATTGTTATAGTTTCCATCTAAATGCGTTAAAAAAAGGTTTTGAAATTTGAACCTCTCCTAGCAGAACATTCGTTTGGAGAAAAGAGAAAGTGCGGAGCCGACTCACCAAATTCAAAGAAATCAATGGAATTGAGTGCAAATGGCAAAGATTGCGTACGTAATTAACTGAGCAAGATGTAGAGCTGAATTATCTCATAAGAAAAATGAGCCGAAGATGAGAGAATAAAAGTAGTTTATCTCCAACGCATGCCGGCAAGAAGGTTCCTTGAAACTTGCTTTATCAAGATTTATATGCAAGCTAGAAACTGGAAAAAGCTTATCAATTTCTGCTCATCTACCCTTCAAACAAACAATACTTGTATTTACAGACCGCTGAAACATTCTCATACACGTGGGTGACAACTTTTAGGATAACAACTACGAGAATCAAAATACTTACTTTCCCCTTCATTAAATAAATCTTTCCAAATTTAAACCACAAGTCTTTGTAAATTTCCTAAACAATTCCTTCCCTAAGTTTCCTTTTATTGAGTAGTGGTTCTCTTATTAACAAAATCACATTTCCACCAATTCCTAATTATATTAAAATTAATGTTTGACTCAAGAAAATAAAAACTTGTATCTTTCTTTCTTGACCATTCTTATTCAATTATAAGGTAGTGTCTTAATTTGTTTTTAAATTTTGATAAGCTCAAGCACACCGAAATTACAAAATCACCTAAAAGAAATAACATTATCCTTAATTATTAGAACCACTCAATGGATTAAAACTTGTTTGTAACTTTTGTCCTTGACAAGTAAAGAAATTTGTTTGTATATTATCAATAAGACCCAAAGAAAAGGGTCCAAATAAGAAGCAAAGAGGAGATAAACGTAAGGGCACATGAGTAGATATATAAAGAACAAAGTATGAACTGAGGTGCCATGCGAAAAGGGACATAGACACGGAAACCTAGGTAATTCCTCGAATGACAATTTTAATAGATAAGTCAAGAATACTTATTCATAAACCTCAAGCGGACAACTCCTAAATATCTTATCAACCACTACCGAATTCCAACATGACTTTGAATAATAACAAAATAGTCGATTTCCTCCCCAGAAAAACCCAAGTAAAAAACTACCACACTAGATATGTAGTGGTGTGTGAAACCATTGTCTAATGGACAAAGTGTGCTTAGTAGGGCGAAAGAAAGAAGTGGTGGATTCAGAATGAGTGAAGTGCCTTTTGAAACGTTGAGCCTTACCCTTCAACAGTGAGATAGAAGCTCTCAACCACCTCTTAATAGGGTAGTTTATCCAGTACTCGACTACCAGTATTGTCTTTAAAGAATTATGCTCCGACGTCTTGGAGTCTCTCAAAAACAGGGGTCATAAAACTATCCGTATCAACTTTTGTAGCTCTTTGAAACATATGGAGTACGACTTTACCCACTATTACATCTTCCAAACAATGAACCTCATTATGTCTTCACCTCTAAGAGTAGGCAGATCATCCTTCTATACTAGAAAATCCTCATCATGAATAGGTGGATTATCAATATGTTGATCATGTTGTATATTCTTGGGAGTAGATGGGTCTTCCTACGGTGCATGTGTTGGATTAAAATCCGCAATTGTGGGCACATATGTAAAATGTATGTTGCTATTATAAAATATGACACAAAATAAAGTGACCAATTAAGTTAAGCGTGTCATAGGTATTAAAATGTCATGGAAATAAAAGTGTAGATACCGTAAGATATATTTATAATTCAATGAGGGGCAGAGTTATAAATATTTAATAGTTGATTTAATAAATCAACTATATAAGAGGTAGTGGTCCCCAAGAAATAGGTTAACTTGTTTTTCTCTCCTTCCCCGTCAGAGAGTTTTACTTCAAGAGATAACATATCTTCTTGGAAGATCAATACCAAAGTTTTGGATTTCCACATCAAGATTCAAGTTTTTCAATCTATCAATGAATTCAGGTACGCTTCCGCATTCAGTTTATTGTTCTTGATGATTTGACATGATAGATCCTGGGGTTTAGATTTCATATCTATTATTATTTGGTTCTAACAAGTGGTATCAGAGCCAGGTTATATCGAATCTTTGAGAATAAATTTGGTTTTTAGGTTATTAATCTTCCATTAGATTTATTTTCTTTTCTTTCCGATTTGAAATCCCTGATCTATAAATTTATGTTGATATGCGCTTTGTCGTTGCATATATTCTTTGGCTGCGTAATTAATGTACAATCGGAATCTGAATATTAATTTTTCAGTCTGAGAGTTTCTTGTACGCAGAAATTATGTTGGATTAGGGTTTTATCGATCTTAATATATTTTGAAATTTCTGTTTTTTAGTATATTAATTAGGTTTCCTTTGGTTTATCATATGCGATAAGCCTATGTTGAATCCAGTATGCAATTGTGACTTGCGTTTTTTTATTTGGGTTTTTTTCTTCTTCAATTGGAGCAGATTCTATTTCTTTTTGTCTATGTTGAATTTAAGTTTTTTTATAAGTAATGAATATTCTTGCTATATCATGTATTCATTAGTTACAGAAAACTATTTCTTGAATATGGATTTGCCCTTAATCTTTGTAATGTTTTTGCTTCTTAAGTGATAGCATATTTAGTTTACTGTTATGTTATATATTTAATTCGGTTGGATCAAAATTTTAGTTTTGATCGTTAGTAATTGAGAATTAAAGAAAAAATTTGACTTGGGCTTTGTCGTGGTAAATTTACTGTGACTCGGAAACTTTATATTCAGGTTAGCTCTCGAAGCTTTATATTTGGTTTATGTCTTATTATTATGGTTGAATTTTATTGAATCATGTTTTGTTTTGTGCATAACCTTTAGCTTAAATTTGTTTGATATTATGCTTAATTACGCTATTAATGTTATCTACGGAATATACATTTGGTTTTGGAAAGCATGACAAATAATCTAATGGAATTCATAATTGATTCACACTATTCAAAAATTTCTATTGTGATCGTTAGGTTATTATGAATAAATTAAAGTTTCATGCTATCATTGTTGAATTCATTAATATGATACTTTGGTTCTTATTTTTAGTTAAAGATTGGTTGTTTTGAATTCGACTATAATTTTGGTAAATGCATGCTTAAGGAATTTTTAAAGAAACAGTCAAAGATTTAGGTTTTTCGATTTCTAATAGCCCCATTCAGACAACCTTATTTTAGGTTATTTCGGAAACTTAAGTGTTATTAGAAATTTCAGTTTTGACTGTTACAAAATTTTAAATTTGAATACCGGTATATTTATATTATATATTTTGAGATAAATTAATTGAAGCATTAAGTCACCAAAGTGACCTCTATTGTGGAAATTATTTTATTTTGAAATATAGAAGGTTTTGTGCATGTAAGTCGGATTATGTTAGTATTAATCGGCCCAAAGGAAGGTTAATAATTAACATTATTACATGTGCAACTGTGGTAATAAACATGTGATAATTATTCAGTTTTACGTGTCAGCAATAAATCGGCCCAAAGGAAGATTTCTGTTTGACATGTTCTTATTATCAATGTTTGATTACTATACTAGGATATCACTTACAAGTTAATATTTTGTCCAAAGATGAAATATTAATAGAGTGTCCGGTATCTTGATATGAGGTTTACCTTTATTCAAATTTATTATTATTTTGGTTATCTTTTAATTTGATTGAAAGATAAAATTAAGACAAATATTTTGAAACAAATAAATTCATATTTTGGCTTCGGATGTCTAATATTTTAATGGATTAATTGAAACATAATATCACCAAAGTGACCGCTTTTGTGTAGATTAGTTTATTTAAAATATTAAGATAATTATGGGTTTTTTGTAATTCATGCATTTATTAATTGGCCCAAAGGAAAGTTAATATTTGGCAGAATTACAACGACAACTGTGGCGATAAATGTGTGACAATTATAAGGTATTTTATGTGAGCAATACGTTAGTCCAAAGATTAGTCTATCGTTTGACATAGTTTATTGTCAATGTTTGATTGCTACAACAAGAGTACCGCTTACAGTTAATATTACTGTCCAAAGACTTGATATTAATGTTGTGCTTGGTATCTTGAGGGGAACTAGTCATTATTTTGAATTTATTTGTTTACTTATGAATATTTATGTGAGCTTGTTTTTATTTTATTTTATTTATTTTTGTTTTATATTTAGATAAACTATATTTTCTGTCACAATATTTGTTAATAACATTCTACACTAATGTTTAGTGAAACTAATTTCAAGGAATAGAAGAGACACTTACATATATTATTTGGTTGTATGAACATAGACTTTGCACTAAAGAAAGAACATCTTGCACCTCTCACTGTGGTAAACACCCATAAAAGGTATTTTGAGAGGTGAGATCGTTCGAATTGCATGAGTCTAATGATCATAAAGCACAACACTTTAGATGTCTTATGGAGCACAAATCTAAAGAGATTACTCATATTAAGGGTTTCCTTGACGAAATTAAGAAATGTTTTACCCAAAACATTAAGGTTAAGATGACATCACTTATGCTTTATTTGACTTCTATGAAGTATAAGGGTCAAGGAAATGTGAGGGAGTAGATTATGAAAATTCTTAATATTGCTTCAAAATCTAAGGCACGTAAGATCAAACTCTCTAACAATTGTTTGTTCTTATGATTTAGTACCGCTTCCTATACAGTTTAACCAATTCAGATTCAGTTACAACTGCCAAAAAGAGAAATAGACTCTAATTGGGCTCATTTCTCATTATGTTCAGGAAGAAAAGTTGAAGCATTATAAGTGTAAAAGTACTCATTTGGTTAGTGCTCATTTAGTTAGTGTCTCTAAGAATAAGGGCAATAAAAGAAAATATTAGAATAAAGTTGCTAAGGTCCTAGTCAAAAGAAACAACAATAAGTTACAAATTGTTGATTCTTCTGTATAAGTTAAGACATATGTGAAGTAATTAAACTTCAATAGTGAGCAACTACTTCGATTATTTTGAGTGATCCATGGGCTGTAAATTTTATGATCCCACAATTAAGATTATTTTAAGAAGAGATTTATAAATTTTTTTTAAGATGTTAAGTTTGGAGGGAGAAATAAGGTTAGATGCATTGTTATTGAGGAGGAATTGAATTATAATTTAATTCATACTATCACTTTTGATGATGTTTAGATTTTCACACCTATCATTAATCAAGAAGTGAATTAATTACCTCAACAAAACAATGTTGAAAAACTCTCATTCAAGATAAGGTAATTGTTTCAGAAGAACAAACTCAACAACCTTAAAAAAAATAAGTGTCATTAAAGATGTCCACGAGAGGAAGATGAAATACTATTTCGGATTATTATATTGTATTTCTTCAAGAAAATAAGGTAATAATGGAATGATAGAAAATGACTCAATCTTTTTTATCGAACCATAAAAGTTCTAACTCTCAAAAGTGGATTGATGTCATTCAAGAAGAGTGTAATTTTATGCAAGACAATAAAGTTTAGAATTTGTCTCATTACCTTAAGGTGCAAACCAATTGATTGTAAATGAATATTTAAAACCAATATAGGTGTAAATGGTAATGTGAATAAGTATAAAGCACGTCTTGTATCTAAGGATATACTATAAAGAAGACATTGATTTTGTAGAAACTTTCTCTTCAGTTTCATTGAAAGACTCTTCTAGGATAATCATGACGATTGTTGCTTATTTTAATCTTGAGCTACATAAGATGGATGTTAAGTTTGTGTTTTTCAATGACGACATTGAAGAAATAAATTATATGGTACAATCATAAATTTGTGTCTAATGATACAAAATCAATGATATGTAAATTAAAGAAATTCATCTATGAGCTTAAGTAGGTCTCTCATTAATAAAATTATAAATTTCAAGTTGATTATCTCATTCGATTTTGAGAAAAATTTGGTTGACAATTGTATATACTACAAGTTCAGTAGGAGTAAAATCAATTTATACTCATATTGCTAAAGAAGACAAATTTAGTCTTACTTAGTGCCCTAAAAGTAACCTTGAAATTTAGAAAATTCAAAAGATTCTCTATGCATAAGCTATTGAGAATCTAATTTATGCTTAAGTATGTATGTGTTCGGAAATTGTGTACTTTGTTGGAATGTTAGACATACATTTGAGTAATCATATTATGAACCATTGGATAGAAACCAATGGGGTTATGAGATATCTTCAGAGAACAAAAATTACTTGCTCACATGTTGGAGTTCTGGTAAGTTAGAGATCATCAGGTTTACAGACTTCGATTCTATTAGAATATTGATGCAAAAGAATTTTGTCACATGGACTGCTAATTGTATATTGAATAGAAAGACCGCTTTAGTTATTTTGTGACAATAAATATGCATTCATTTATTCTATAAACAATAGGAACACTTTAAACTTGAAGGACATAAATATTACGTTCCTAGTTGTTAAAGAAAATTCAGAGTGATTGTGTGTCTATAGAGCATGTTGGTACAAACTCCATAATTGCGCGCATATTAAGAAACTGTCACCCTAGGTCTTTCATGAGCACACTACTCATGTGGGTGTAATGTTATTTAAGGATATTCAGTTTTAGTGAGAGTTTGTAATTTTGAAAAATGCTCATTCGTTTTAGACACAATTTCGGTTACTCCAGTTTAAGGATATTTTAAGATTATTTTATGCAGAAATAAAGTTATTTTGGTTTATGCACACTCTGAATTCAGTAAAGTTGATCTCACTAAGGCTTAGGAGGACCAGTTGGAAATAGACATGTACAGTTCACATTTCATGTAATTTTCCATGCTACACATCCATGATTGATCTATGTCATTTGATTATGTTTGTATACGTGACAATTGATGGGTCCAGTCATGATTGATATGGCGAAGACCGCTTTGATCCTATATGGATATAGTTAATGGACGAGATTGTTATAAAATACCTATTATATAATAGCAAATATTTTGAGCTCATAAGGTTGTACATTTATCAAGAAACATATGTTGCCCAAGTGGGAGATTGTTAGATTAAAATCTGCAATTGTGGGCACATATGTAAAATGTATGTTGCTATTATAAAATATGACACAAAATAAAGTGACCAATTAAGTTAAGCGTATCATAGGTATTAAAATGTCATGGAAATAAAAGTGTAGATACCGTAAGATATATTTATAATTCAATGAGGGGCAGAGTTATAAATATTTAATAGTTGATTTAATAAATCAACTATATAAGAGGTAGTGGTCCCCAAGAAATAGGTTAACTTGTTTTTCTCTCCTTCCCCGTCAGAGAGTTTTACTTCAAGAGATAACATATCTTCTTGGAAGATCAATACCAAAGTTTTGGATTTCCACATCAAGATTCAAGTTTTTCAATCTATCAATGAATTCAGGTACGCTTCCGCATTCAGTTTATTGTTCTTGATGATTTGACATGATAGATCCTGTGATTTAGATTTCATATCTATTATTATTTGGTTCTAACAGCATGCACATCCTAGACAACTGCATGGTCCTCAACAATAGTGGCTCAACGGCTATGGCCTCGACCACGAGCAAGCATGCCTCTAGTGGCTCCACGCCTTCGTCCACGAGCAAGCATGCCTCTAGTGGCTCTACGCCTTCGTCCAGGAGCAAGCATGCCTCTAGTGGCTCTACGCCTTCGTCCACGAGCAATCATGTTTTCGGTTAGGGTTAACCAGATTTGTTCTCGGTTTCGTCGGTTTAACCTTTTTTGTTGTTACTTGTTAGCTCTCTATGGAGTTTTTATCAATATACTTCTAGTTTGAAAGAGCAAAAAGATCATAATAACAAAAAATTTCAAATTGTGATAAATTTATTGGAACATGAAAAATATATTTAGAAAATACATAATTTTAAAATCTAAATTCAAGTACTTAATTTATTATTATGAACCGAGTTGACACAATGAACTAGCATCGTGCTAGAAGTTTAATATATGGTTTTGGAGTTGTGAATTCCCCCTGAAACGTTACCTTCCGGTCACGGGGCTCCCCTTCTCGGAACTTCCAAATCATGGATGATTTAATAATAAGTACAGTAGGCAGTAGCAATCAATTAACAATCGAGCAATGAACCCACCCGACTGCTAATAGGGGTGTTCATTATCGGGTTTTCGGGTACACGAAGTACCGAGTACCCGAAGTCCCGAGTACTAGATTCTTCGGCCCGTATTTCGGTCCGCTTTAACCAGGTACCCATTATTCGGGTACTCAAAAATTCGGGTAACGGGTACCCACATTTTTACTTTTTTAAGAAAATATTTAATTTTATTGAAAAAAAATTCATAATAATAAAAGTTCAAATTATATAATCTCATCATAAAGTTTAAGATCCAAAGTATCAAACCCAAACAAGTTTAGAATATAAATTTCGTAAATCTTAAAAATTACATGCATAATTAGGTTGTTTGATTTGAAAATATAGTGAATATAAGGGCATTTTATTTAAATAATAATTATATTTAAAATATAAAAAATAAAAAAAAATCAAGAAATCGGGTCATCGGGTACCCGATAATAGGTATTTTTGTGGCCCGGGCCCGACCTGAAAAAATGTATATTTTAGCGGGCTTAATTATCTGGTTATTTATGTTCAGGTAGTGGGGTTGGGTCAGCCAGTTCAGGTATTTTTTAACACCCTTAACGGCTAAATCTTTTTTTCCCTTCGCAACTTAGGATTATCGTGAGATTTCAGGTGCTTGCTTATAGATCAAAAAAGTGTTCCTTCCTTTGTCTCTATTTCAGCTTGAGTTTCTTTGATTCTTGCATGGTTCGTGTTGCTGAGTTTTGAGCGAAAGAGTTGGTTGGCCTCATTTTCTACCGAGGTTTTTGTGGTTCGGTCATCTCTCTATGCTGTTCAATTTCAGTTTCGTTCGGGTTTTGAAAGTGATTATTGGGTTTCGTCTCTGAGGCCGCTTTTCTCCAGGTTTGGGTTCTTCTTTCTCCTCTCCAACTGGCTTTGGTTGATCTTGTTTCGTTGTTTGATCCTCCTATTTGTTTTTTTGTCGGTTCTTGCTTGTTTCTGGATTTTGGTTTTCTCATCTGTTGTTGTTGGTTGCTCTCGTTGAGTTCAGAGTTTTCTTGGTGTTTGAGCTGAGTGTGTTCTTGTTGGGGTCCTTTCTCTCCTTCTCTGGTTTTCCTTTTGTCTTTGGGTTGTGATGGTTATCCTGGCATGAAATCTTAGAGGCTTAGGTCAGAAAGAAACTGTCAAAACTTTGAGTTATCTCACGAATAAGTATCGACCAAATGCCGTCTTCCTTAGCGAAACTAAGCAAAAAAAAAAAAAAAAAAAAAAATCTTTTAAAAAATAAGATCTAAATTCAAGTTCAGCTTTAGCTTTTACATCAATCCAATTGGAGTCGGTGGGGGGTTTAGCCTTATGGTGGACAGAAGATATTGACATTTCTATTCTCATAAGCTGCAAAAATTTGATTGATACTTCTATCTCCATCAACAACGAAGAAGAATGGTTCTATTTCTTCGTTTATAGCCCTCCTCGTAAAAAAGACAAAAAATCCTTCCGGGAAAACCTATCTAGGAGACGATCTCATGATAAGAAATGGTGTATTTCAGTGGATACTAGTATTTTTGCGGAGCAAGATGAAAAGCTTGGAGGCTTACCGTATGATGTCTCTCAAGCCAACTAGTAACATCTCAAAAATTAGCTTAGAAGTTTTGGGAATTTATTGGATAATTAGTAAATTAAATATATTAGAACATTAAATAATTAAATTAAAAAAAGCTACGTTATGGATTCAATCGAAATTCAAGGAAAATTTAAAAAAACTTGACAAATACTAAGGTGACCAAATCGAACTAAAATGAAAGAAAGATGTTTGCATGCTAAATTCTATTATTCTTGATTTGCCTATGCTTAAATTAAATATAGTGGGATAATTAGGGGCAACTTAGACCTTCATTAACATGAGACATTGACATATTGTCAACTCTCATCAATGCTCATCTCCTCTCAACCGGCTACTAAAACCTCCCAAGTAAGAAACTATATTTTCACACTTATAAAATAGAGAAATTGAGAGAATTAGAGGAAAGCTCACGGTGAAGAAGAAGAAGCTTTGCATGGCATGGTATTTGGCATAGGATCACAAAATAAAAACCAAAAGTAAGTAGAGTTTCTCATCTCCTATTCGAATATGCAAAAATATTTGAGAAAGAAATTGTTTTGTACAAATGATAAATCATAGAAAATGGGTAGTTAAACATGTAATGTTGCTGAGAATTTTAAGACCTGAGTAATGAGTTAGGATGAGGAAAATTTAGGAGATAAGAAGTGTAAGGAGAGCTCTAAAACATTAAGTTTAAAGCTGGCCAGAAATTCACTTGTTGAAATACTTAACTTTGAAAAATTATAGAAAATAGAGTAATAAGAATCTGAGCTTGAAATTTTAACACCACATACTTTGACATGTCTATTTTAATAGGAAATTTACAAAATAGAATTTGGAGACCTATAGAAAAATCTGGATTGAAGTTTCGAACAGCTCCCGAATCTGTCCAGTAGTGCTTCTAACTGGACAGTAAACTTTGAAAATTCAAAGAAAATAAAATACTTAACATTTCGGCCTGAAATTTTAATAGGTATTAAGTGAGGATGTTAATTGAGTTTAGAAACAAACATGGCTTAAATTCGAGTTCTATGCTAAAAATGAGAATTAAATCAAAGGAGAGAGTCAAAACAGTTTAGTACAAGAATTGTGGAACTTTGAATGACATGTTTAAATTAAGTGGATAAAATTGATAAGAGAGAGATAAGTAACATGAATAAGAGACTTGCTAATCCTTAATTGACATGAGTAATTAAATAAATTGAATGATAGATTAAGAATTTCAAGTGAATTAGTAAACTAAATTAGCAATATCCGAGACTGAAATTAGTTTAGGGACCAAAACTAAAATGTGGAAAATTTAAGGTTTAAATTGAACAAATTAATTCTGAAATTTTCTTCGTATGATTGTCTAAATGTACTAGAGCCTAGAGGAGAAAGAATCGACGAGGAACCGATAGCAGGAGTGGCACCGGAGCGTGGAAAAAACATTCTGATCCAAAATTAGCTCGACGATTGTGAGTGGAACAATTCTTAGAGTTGAGAATAGTGTCTCAACTATTTTAATTTAAATTCTTATTTTAGAATTGCATGAAATTGGACTAATTAATGGTTGGTAATTTGATAAGGGAAGAAGGATTAAAAGGAATTTGGTTTTGATGCATGTCGTTGTGTGTTCGATTGGTATATGCCTTGAATTGAAATTTTTATAATTCCATGCTTAATTTTGAATCTGATTGGAATCATGTTGATTCGATTATTGTTGTTTTCTTGATGCTGGTTGCTGGAATTGTTAAAATTATATTTGTTTGGTTAGTGAATTGATGATGATGCTTAATATGATAAGTGATCAAATGTTGATCTTACAAGCTATATGTTTGGGTAAATTCGATTGAAATTAGAACTATGTGATGTGAAATTGAGTTCATATAGGTTGAAATGTGAATAGGCAAATTTTGATGCAAATTATGAGATGTTTGGAAGTGATATCGTATGTGTATTGGAATTGAAATTTTATGAGTAATTAATCGAAAGGATTAATGAATTAATTCTAAAAATTTGATTGCAAAATTTATATGGATTGAAATTAAAGTGTAATTGGCAAAGCCCTTGGTATGTATAGTCTGTCCAGGTAGTACGACATGCCTAGAGTCCTGAGCTCGATAAGAATCGGTACGTTAGTATACTCGATTATGTTGGTACGTAAGTGTACCTATTCGCTTAATGTCAATAGACATTAAGATGACATGTAATACAATGAAATGAAATGGTACTTGGGTACCTATTATATGGTGAATTTAATTCACATCTCTGTAATACGTGACTCGAATACCTAGCTTACTATACGAACCAAGGCATACAAATTAAATTAATAATAAAGAAATCTCTTGTATTTTAAAATTGATATTCTTGACTTTAGTGAATTGCTATAGAATTGGATTGCAGCATGTAACTTATGAATTATTAGAGTATTTGATAATCTACTACAGTTTGTTGCTGCTTGTATATCTGAAATTTTTAATTGCTTGAAAAGTGTGTATATGAACTGTGATAGTTCGAATGTTGGTATGAATTTAAATGAAATTATCAAATTGAATTGATCCATGATAATTGTATGCGGCATGAATACAAAAATATACATTGATAAGTTCTAATTGTTCGATTGGTTGTGTATGACAAATAGAATTGGTACATTGAGCAGCTCATATTCGATTGTAATATGTTTGGTACATTGATTTATTCAATTCGAATGATTGCTGCTGCTTGTCAAATTGTTTGTGAATTTTTATTAATTGTTATTGACCTATTCGATTGGAATAGAGAAATATGTTACATTAAGGTTTTGAACTATTGTGTGGACACTTAATTATAAAATGGAAATTTGATAGATTAAGGTTTCCTCACTAAGTATATAAGTACTTATCACTCGAACTTTTCCTTCCTTCCCAAAAATTACAGGTAGTAGCGTGTTTGGTCTACCTTTGATATCAGATAGCTCGAAGATTGAGTATGCCTTTCTTTGTCTTTGTCATGCTCATGATGGGTGGTTTAACAGTCAGCATGCTAATGCAATTCGCCTTAATAGTCATGTTTATGAACTACTATTTTAAGATTGTTTAAACTTTGAAAACTAGTTTCCCTCATTTTGTTATGTATGTAAAGGGGTACATATGGGGTATAAGATCGCCCTTAGTATATGTTTTGGGGCTTGATTTCTTTTTGTCACCTTTTGTATAGGCAACCGATAGGTTTAGCCGATAGTAGATACCCCGGGAAACCTTTTGTATAAGGGAAATGATTAATACGCTATGGTTGATGATGCATATATAGATATATGCTTGATATTAATTTGTTAGCCTTATAATTGAAATTAATACTAGATGATCACATTGGAATCGAATTGAATTGTCCTAAAGAGAGCCTTTAGAATTGATTGAAAATAAAGACTTGGTTATATATATATATATATATATATATATATATTGAATTCGAAAATGGTATAGATATTAATGTAAGAATTAGATGTAAATTATAAGTATACTATAATGGATCAAATTTAGTAAATCCACCTAGCTATTGTTCGAATATATTTATGAATTATAAATAGGTTGAATGGATTAAATTTATTAATATCATATAGCTAGTATTCGATTACAAAAAAAAAATCACACGATTTTTTCGCTGCCTAATTAATAAGTTAATACGAATCCGATATAACGCTCCTTGCCCCTAATTCGGGTGAGGGGTGTTATACAACTGGTTTTTGGAATTTATAGACAGTAATGGCATGATGGAGTTACCCTTAAACGAAGGATCATTCTCCTAGTCTAATCAAGGGGTAATGAAGATAACATCTTTGAAAAGTTAGATAGATGCTTATTCTCTACAGAGTGAAATATTATGTTCCCAAAATCAATAGGATTAATGGACGCGGCTATTGTATTTGACCATTGTCCTATTATCCTTCATTTGCAAGGTCTTAAAAAAAGTGGGAAAATAGTTCAAATTTGAAGCTAGATGTCTTGAGGAGGTGGAATGTAAAGATAAAGTGATAAATACCTGGTCGATAAGTGTAATTGGCTCGAATCAGCATCGTTTACCCAAAAAGTTGAAAATAACCAATCTTAAATTACTCAAATGGAGTAAAAGAAGATTTGTTCATGAAAAGCAAAGAGCTGAAGAGCTTCGAAGACAAAATCGCACAAGCCCAAGACTCTCCACTCTCAGATGAACCTGTGGAAGAAATTAAAAGCCTCAAAGATGAATAGAACAAAATCTTTGAGGGGAAGAGAAGTTTTGGAAGCAAAGATCGAGAGTGAATTGGCTAAAGTTTGGAGACAAAAACACCAAATTCTTTCATGCTACCACTATTCATAATAAAGAAGAAACGCCATTTCTAAATTGAAGACGAGTAATGGATTTTGGCTAGAAGAGGAATCCGATATAGTCTCTTACATGGAAAACTGACAAGCGTCGTTATACCCGTCAAAATAAATAAATAAATTAACCTCTTTCAAAAAATAATAAAATAAAGAAATTAAGTAGTTAAAGGGAAAGAGGGTCAATCCATAAGGAGATTAGTCGGAATTCTTGACCGAAGGTTGCTTTGATTAATGCTTCCAGGAATATCTGTGAAAACAAGGACAATAAAAAAGGGGGTGATCTGATATTGAGTGAAAATGAAATAGTAGAATTAAATGCAAAAGTAAAGAAAATAATAAGAAAGTTCAAATATGCAAAATATCCTCGAGCTAGCCTTGTCAATTCCTTCGATCATTGAAATGGATTTTTACTCCGGGGATTATGTCGGTTACAGTCTGCGAGGCCCAACCCGTCGCAACTTGCTTCTCTCTCGAGTAACCAATCCTCCCAAGTCTATCTTCGAATGTTGGTTCTTAAATAAATTAACCACGTCTATCGTCGTCAAAATATTTAGTTTTGAAAACAGGAAAAGCCCGACTCAGAAATTGTCTTAAAAAGAATCGCTTCTGATTTTATCTTTCCTTAGCGGACCGCCGCTAAGAGTTTTCACAGGAAGTCGAAATTTCCACAGGCCGATTCTTCCTCCCAACTATGTTTTTAAACGATTCCAGACCAACGAGCTCTTTTTGATTTGAAAAACGATTAAAAACTTTAGTAAGGCCGATTGCCAAACTATCTAAACCGAAAGATAAAAATGTATTCCCGAAGAAAATTAGGCAATGTTCAATTCTCACGATTTGAATTGATTTGGCTAGTTCTTGGCTCAAGAGATTTAGCTAAGCATGATATTAGTTATCATACTTAACTTGATTTTATAAAAATAATTAAAGAACATAAAAGAATAAAAGTAAAGAAAAAAAAGAACTTTGATTAAAGACTAGAAATAACAAGTGTTTTCAAGCTAAAAGATGAAGACTAAATTCGATGCCTAAGCCTTTACCAAAGAGTGGTATTTATAGGCTTGAATTTACAAAGATAAATGATAAGAAAATTCAAAATAATAAAGGAAAGATAAACAATTCAAATGTTTTTGAAATTTAAATACAGAAAATTGAAACGAATAAGCTGATAAGGTCTTCCAGAACGTTCCAGAATCTTCCAGAAGTCGCCACGCATCTGCCACGTCAGACACGTCGTGCCCACGATGCCAGTCATGACCAAAATAATAAAAAGACTGCAGAAATGCCCTCTTTTGCTGCTATTTTCCAGAATTAGGTTCCTTGCGCAAAATATAGCAAAACAAAATGGATTAGATAGCAAGAAATCCTAAAAATTAAAAAATAGCAATTAAAAAGTGTCACATTTGAGAGATTATCAAATTCCCCCTCACTTGTCTCATACTTGTCCTCAAGTATGTCCGAAAAAGATATTAACCCAAGAATGCATTTCTACAGCCATCACAAGCATCAAACATAATTATAAGAGTTCTAGTGCAAAAGGAGTATCATGAAAGAAACACAAATCAAACCAAGTGGACATAAGCAAAGAGCAGCCCTTCATTATTCCAATTGCCTATCAAGTATTAATCAAATCCTAACCTAGTCTTAATCCTCACCAAGATTCACTCAAGAGCACTCAAAGTGTTTATAGGTATAAGTGAAGCAAAAACACTCTAAGTAATACATGAACAAAGGTTTCCATAGGCTTGTAACAAGTTCAATTCTCCACTACTTTATTAGAATCGAGGTGCAAAAATCATTAGGTCTTTTGTTCAAGGTGTAATGTGGGTTTAGAAAAAGGGTAGAAAGATGGAAAGAAAAGGCAAAAGAAGATGATCAATGCAAGATATTTCAAATAATAAACAATGAAGAAAAAAGAGGAGCATAAAAATGGGCAAGCAAACACACATTTTTCTTTTTTTCTTTTCTTTTTTTTTCAAAACTGTTTTCTTCTTCTTCTTTCTTTTCTTTTCTTTTCTTTTCTTTTCGAAGCAATTGATTCCTTTTATTCTGTTTTTCTTTTTTTTTCTGGAAAAATTCTGCCCTTATTCGAATTGCAGCCCCTTATTTGTCTAGTAATATAGTTTCTAGCATTTGATCAATTCAAAAAAAAAGTTTGGTCAAGGAAGAACAAAGTTTGAAGGTTAAGCCAAGAAGAATAGGATATAAGGCTTCAAGAGGGTTCACTAAGCGATGAGAAAAAGGTAAAAGAGAGAAAATGGCTAAATCCTAATGCCTAAATCATCTTAAAGCACCTCATTCTAGCGTAGTCTCAAATCGCATACAAGCCACAAGTTCTAGATTCCTAAATTCAAGATGACACTCTCAAGCAAGGAAAAACGAGCATAAAGAATAAGATGCATGCTCAAGGCTCAAATTCTCACAAAATTAGGCTAAGTTGATTAAGCTAGGTGAGAAGTCCAATTATCACAATCAAGGAAAATTGAAAGAGATGTCAAACTATCATTTTACTCATGCCATTTGATTATAAAAAATGTCAACATTCAAATATTCCTACGCACTATAACAATTATAACATGCTGGACATCAAGCAATGTCAAGAAAAATGTCATCTCAAAGTCAGACCAAAGTCAAACATATAGCAGACAAGCAGAACAAGCGGTTTGCTACCCCCTCACTTAAGTGAATTGCCCCAATTCAAATAAAAAACATAAAAGTACAAGGCAGAGAGGGGTAAAGAGTACTCCCCGTGGTCAATGATGTCCGCGGCCACAACCGCGGTTCGGACGAAGGTAGGAAAGAATTTCTGCAATGTTGTCTTCGAGGGTGTGGAGTCTTTCGGCAAGATTAGGTGCTTTTTGCGTATTCTGGTTCTGTTGTGGTGAGGAAGTTGGGGCTTGTCGCGTGTTCCGGCGATTGAAAACTCGTTGTGAACGTGATGTCATTGTCCTGGGCGGATTGTTTAATGTCGTTAAGCTCGACAAATTTATTATTCAGGTTTTTGGTTCCGCCAAGGTAATTTTTTCAATTTGTCCGATCGATGTGCTCTCGAAGAAAGGTTTTAGTCGCTGTCCATTTACTTTAAATTAGGCACCCGACCCATCTTCAATTACTACAGCTCCGTAAGGGAAAGTGTTGACTACGGTAAATGGTTCGCTCCACTTAGACTTAAGTTTTCTTGCAAAAATTTTCAACTTTGACTTAAATAAGAGAACTTTTTGTCCAATTGAAAAAGATTTAAATGAAATGTGCTTGTCATTAAACGCTTTAGTTTGCTCTTTATAACGTTGCGCGCTATCGTAAGCGTTTTGGCGAATTTCTTCCAGCTCTTGAATGTGAAGTTTCCGTGTTTCGCCAATGACATTCATCTCCATATTACACTCTTTTACTGCCCAAAATGCTCTATGCTCAAATTTGACTGGAAGATGACAAGGTTTACCGAAGACAAGTCGGTAAGGTGACATGCCGATAGGTCTTTTGTAAGCCGTCTTGTATGCCCACAACACATCAACTAATTTCAAACTCCAATCCTTTCGATTAGGTTTAACGATTTTCTCTAGGATTGACTTGATTTCCTTATTTGAAACCTCCGCTTGTCCGTTTGTTTGTGGATGATAGGCTGTCGATATACGTCGCGTCACGCCATATTTCTTCATCAAAGCCTCGACAATCCGATTAACGAAGTGTGTTCCTCTATCACAAATGGTCGCCCTCTGAGTTCCAAACCTGGAAAAAATAAAGTCATGTAAAAAATTAGTCATAGTTTTCGCGTCATTTTCTCGGGTGGCTTTCGCCTCTACCCATTTCGAAACGTAATCAACTGCTAAAATAAATATAGAGATTTCTATGAGATGAAATAAAAGGTCCCATGTAATCAAGACCCCACACATCAAAAACTTCACATATATGTATTGGGTTTAATGGCATTTCGCTTCGACGACTTAAATTCCAGACCCGCTGGCACCTGTCACAAGTTTTGCAGAAATTGTAAGTATCCTTAAACAAAGTAGGCCAAAAGAAACCGCACTCAAGGATTTTGTGCGTAGTTCTTTTAGGGCCAAAATGTCCGACACAAGCATAAGAATGACAGAATTCAAGTATAGATGTTACCTCGCTATGACTTACGCAACGACGAATTATTTGATTAGAACACAATTTCCACAAATACGGATCATCCCAGATGTAATATCTAGAATCTCTTTTAATACGCTTAATCTTAGATCGTGACAAGTTATCAGGAATCTTACCAGTGGCTAGGAAATTTGCCACATTGGCGAACCAAGGAAATGTCGCCTTTACCTCTATTAGTGACTCGTTCGGAAATTCCTCTCGCAAAGGTGGTTCGATCGGGGATGTAGCCAAACGACTTAGATGGTCTGCCACCAAGTTTTCGCTGCTTTTTTTGTCTTTGATTTGAAGATCGAACTCTTGCAACAAGAGTATCCATCTAATTAGCCGTGGTTTCGCGTCTTTTTTGTTGATCAGGTATTTCAGCGCTGCATGATCAGAAAAAATAAGGATTTTAGTAGCTAACAAATAAGAGCGAAATTTGTCTAATGCGAAAACAATAGCAAAAAGTTCTTTCTCTGTTGTCGAATAGTTCCGTTGCGTTGAGTCGAGGGTTCTAAAGGCATAGGCCATCACATGTGGTCCATCCTTAGTTCTTTTCCCAAGAACTGCGCCTACGCTTAGATTGGATGCATCACACATAATTTTGAAAGGTAATGACCGATCTGGAGGTTGTACGATTGGAGCGGAAACAAGTCTCATCTTAAGCTCATCGAATGATTCTCTACAAGCTTGATCCATGTCAAATTGTACATCTTTTTGTAATAGGCGGCAAAGCGGTTGCTCTAATTTGGAGAAATCCCTTATGAAACATAGAATCCTGCATGACCAAGAAAACTACGAATTTCCCTCACCGAAGTGGGGTATGGAAGTGAGCGACTCAACTTTTGCCTTATCAACGGCTATACCTTGTGCATAAACCACATGACCAAGTACTAAACCTTTACTTACCATAAAATGGCATTTTTCATAGTTTAAAACTAAGTGATACTCAATGCAACGATTAAGTACATAAGAAAGATTTGAAAGGCAATTAAAGAATGAATTACCGTAAACGGTAAAATCATCCATAAATACCTCTATTCCTTGCTCGATGTGGTCAGAGAAGATGCTCAGCATGCAACGCTGGAAAGTAGTCGGAGCGTTGCAAAGTCCAAAAGGCATTCTTCTATAAGCAAAGGTGCCGAAGGGACAAGTGAATGTAGTTTTTTCCTGGTCTTCCGGTGCTACTGGAACCTGAAAAAATCTAGAAAATCCGTCAAGACAACAATAATGTGATTTTCTAGCAAGTCGTTCAATCATCTGATCGATAAACGGTAAAGGAAAATGGTCCTTTCGGGTTTGAGAGTTAAGTTTCCTGTAGTCGATACACATTCTCCACCCATTTTGTACCCTTTTTGGAATCATTTCTCCATCGGTATTTTCGACAACTGTGACTCCGGTCTTTTTTGGTACGACATGGACAGGACTCACCCATTTACTGTATGAAATGGCGTAGATTATATCAGCATCGAGTAACTTTTGTACTTCCTCCTTTACAACGTCCATCATTGGTAGGTTTAAGCTTCGCTGTGCTTCTCTTGTTGGTTTCGCGCCTTCCTCCATCTTAATTTTATGCATGCAAGTGGATGGACTCAAGCCTTCGATATCGGCTAATGTCCATCCGATTGCCTTTTTGTAAGTGCGCAAAATGGCAATTAATTCCCCTTCATCTTGTTGCGATAACTCACTCGAAATAATGACCGCCAATGTTTGGTTGTCGCCTAAAAATGCGTATTTGAGATGTGACGGGAGTTGTTTTAGCTCCAATCATGGTGCCTACAAAATTGAGGGAAGATGTTTAGATCGTGGTGGAATTAATTGCAAATCAGAAATTGAAGAAAGAGTAGAGATGGTTTCGCCTATGTCTTCATCGTCGAGATCCTCCAATTCCCTACCAAAAGTCATAAAATAAATCAGTTTCGATAAAATCATTAGCCAAAGGATCTATAACATCAACAAAGTTAAGACTTGTGACAGAATCAGGATATTTCATAGCCTTATACACATCAAATTTCACCACCTCTCCGTCGAATTCCATGGTCAAAATGCCGTTACGGACATCGATTTTTGTATGTGCGGTTGATAAAAAGGGACGTCCAAGCAAAATTTCTGATCCGTTGTTACTACGATCATTTTCCATATCAATAATGTAAAAATCAGTGGGTAAATGAGATTGTTTACCTTAACCAGGATGTTCTCCAATACCCCTTCTGGATAAATAATTGATCTATCAGCGAGTTGTACTGTTACCTTAGTTTCCTTCAATGGGTCCATTGAGATCTTTCTATAAACACTTAAAGGCATAATATTGATGGAGGCGCCCAAATCGCACATTGCTCTTTTAATGCCGACATTTCCAATCTTGCAAGGGATTGCAAACATTCCTTGGTCCTTGTACTTTGGCGGTATCGGCTTTTGAAAAATGGCTGAAATATTCTCGCTAAGGTTGACTCTCTCGTTTCCCGACAACCTTCTTCGATTTGTGCATAGGTCTTTCAAAAATTTTGCGTATTTAGGAACCTTCCTAATAACATCCAAAAGTGGAATGTTGATTTCCACTTTTTTGAATATCCCCATTATCTCTTTCTCTTCCTCCTTTTTGTCTCGTTTCGCCAATCTTCCTGGAAAAGGAGGAACATGTTCGTAAGTAGAAACATAAATTTTAGATTTGATATTACCTGTAGTGGAAGGATGTTTTTGGTTCTGGTGTTCCGAAGAGCTATCGGATTTTTGCTCATTCTTCTTGGGCGGTTCATGTGTTATCACAGTTCCACTACGCAGAGTGATCGCGCTCATATTTTCCCTTGGATTAGTTTCGATTTGTGATGGCAATTTCCCTTGGGATTCTAGACGCCCTATTGTTTGAGCTAATTGGCTAACTTGTTTATCTAGTTCTTGAAGGTGAGATTGTGTTTGGTTCTGGAACTTTTCCTGCGAAACTGTTAACATCTCAACAATAGACTCAAGCGAAGATTTTTGGGGGGCTTGATTTTGGTAGGGAGGTTGTTGTCTAGCTTGGAAATTCTGATTTTTATTACCATAGATCAAGTTTGGATGATCCCTCCAACCGAGGTTAAATGTATTACTCTGAGGGTTATATGGTCTTTGAGGAGGTTCGAGAAAGTTGTGTATGGCGTTAACTTGGGCACCAGATGTATCCCGCAACAATGGGCATAAGTCGGTTGCGTGATCTGGCATAGTGCATATTCTGCATACCTTAGCAGCTCCTATCTCCCTTGAAACAAGAGAATTCACAATATTAGTCAAATTGTCTATCTTATTCTCTAATGAAATTGTGCTTACTGTGTGAACCCGTCGACTGGGTTCACTCGCAGAACCAAATTGCTGCGAATTAGCCGCAATCGTAGATATCAAGGTCCGAGCATTTTCAGGGGTCAGGTTAACGAGCGCGCCACCACTTGCTGCGTCTACCATCTTTTTGTCCATTGGCAACATTCCTTTGTATAAGTATTGAAGAAGTGTTTGCTCGGATAAGCCATGTTGTGGACAACTTGCACACAGCTTTTTGAATCTCTCCCAATATTCGTATAGGGACTCATCGTGCATTTGTTGAATTCCCAGAATGTTTCGCCTAAGTTCTGTTGCTTTCGCCACAGGGAAATATCTGTCAAGAAAAACACGAGAGAGATCAGACCACGTATTAATCGAATTTGGAGGTAATAGAATAACCACTCCTTAGAAAAAGGAAAAGCCTTAGTTTTATTTGGTCCTCCGAGACCCCTTGCGGTTTCATGCTGCTGCACACCATATGGAATTCGGCAAGGTGCTTGTGTGAGCTTTCTGTAGGGAGGCCATTAAAAGTAGGGAGTAGGTGGATTAATCTCGTTTTGAGCTGGAAGGGAGTATCGCCTAGAGGAAAAGTGATGTAGAGTGGTTGTTGCACAGTAGGGGCTACGTTCAGTTCTCGAATCGTTTGATCTGCCATCGGTTCTGGTTCTAGTGTAGGTTCCTCGACTGGTGTAGTTTTAGAAGTGGATTCCTGATCGGGTTGTTGTATGCTTTGTTCTCGTTGTTGTTTCTTTTGCCGAAACGTTTCGCCGTGAGTTCTACGAGCGCTTGCTTCGATTTCTGGGTTGTATGGAGCTAAAGTACCCGGGTTTTTCCTGGTCATAAAAAAAACAAAATCAGTCAAAAGTGCCGAAAGTAAACCTCTCCGGCAACGGTGCCAATTTTGACAAGCGTCGTTATACCCGTCAAAATAAATAAATAAATTAACCTCTTTCAACAAATGATAAAATAAAGAAATTAAGTAGTTATAGGGAAAGAGGGTCGATCCACAGGGAGATTAGTCGGAATTCATGACTGAAGGTTGCTTTGATTAATGCTTCCAGGAATATCTGTGAAAATAAGGACAGTAAAAAAAGGGGGTGATCTGATATTGAGTGAAAATGAAATAGTAGAATTAAATGCAAAAGTAAAGAAAATAATAAGAAAGTCCAAATATACAAAATAGCCTCGAGTTAGCCTTGTCAATTCCTTCGATCATTGAAATGGATTTTTACTCCGGGGATCATGTCGGTTACAGTCTGCGAGGCCCAACCCGTCGCAACTTGCTTCTCTCTCGAGTAACCAATCCTCCCAAGTCTATCTTCGAAGGTTGGTTCTTAAACAAATTAACCACATCTATCGCCGTCAAAATATTTAGTTTTGAAAATAGGAAAAGCCCGACTCAGAAATTGTCTTAAAAAGAATCACTTCTGATTTTATCTTTCCTTAGCGGACCGCCGCTAAGAGTGTTCACAGGAAGTCGAAATTGCCACAGGCCGATTTTTCCTCCCAACTCTATTTTTAAACGATTCCAGACCAACGAGCTCTTTTTGATTTGAAAAACGATTAAAAACTTTAGTAAGGCCGATTGCCAAACTATCTAAACCGAAAGATAAAAATGTATTCCCGAAGGAAATTAGGCAATGTTCAATTCTGACGATTTGAATTGATTTGGCTAGTTCTTGGCTCAAGAGATTTAGCTAAGCATGATATTAGTTATCATACTTAACTTGATTTTATAAAAATAATTAAAGAACATAAAAGAATAAAAGTAAAGCAAAAAAAGAACTTTGATTAAAGACTAGAAATAACAAGTGTTTTCAAACTAAAAGATGAAGACTAAATTCGATGCCTAAGCCTTTACCAAGGATTGGTATTTATAGGCTTGGATTTACAAAGATAAATGATAAGAAAATTCAAAATAATAAAGGAAAGATAAACAATTCAAATGTTTTTGAAATTTAAATACAGAAAATCGAAACGGATAAGCTGATAAGGTCTTCCAGAACGTTCCAGAATCTTCCAGAAGTCGCCACGCATCTGCCATGTTAGACGTGTCGTGCCCACGATGCCAGTCATGACCAGAATAATAAAAAGACTGTAGAAATGCCTTATTTTGCTGCTATTTTCCAGAATGAGGTTCCTTGCGCAAAATATAGCAAAACAAAATGGATTAGGTAGCAAGAAATCCTAAAAACTAGAAAAATAATAATTAAAAAGTGTCACATTTGAGAGCTTATCAAAAACCATTTCAAAAGCTTATTTTCCAAGGACAACTCAAATGACTTTAATAGTATTTCCAATTGTATTCAGTCCTTGATCACCGAGGAAATGAATAATGATATGTGCAAAGATGTCACCTTTGAGGAAATCAAAGTTGTAGCTTTTAACATGGGAGCTTTGAAAGCCCCAGGCCCGGATGGATTCCTTATAATCTTCTACCACTCATTTTTGGGATGTTGTGAAAGATGATCTCGTGAATCTGGTTATGGATTTCTTCCCCACATGAGCTATTCCTAGGTACGTCAACAAAACGAATCTTGTCCTAATCCCAAAGCTGAAAAATCCAATTAAAGTGAAAAAATTTCATCCTATTAGCTTGTGCAACTTTTCCTACAAGGTTATTTAAAAAATCTTGGCTTCAAGATTCAAAAGCTTCCTCTCGATGATCATCTCATCCGCCCAATTTGCTTTTGTTAACGATAGACTTATCCAAGATAATATCATAGTGGCCTACGAAGCTTTTCATGCTATAAAAAAGGAGAAAAATGGAGCTGGAAGTATAATGGACCTAAAAATCGATCTTGAAAAAGCCTACGAAAAGGTTGACTGGGGGGGTCTTACTTTTACTTGTGGAGAAGATGGGCTTTTCTTATTGGTAGATAAAAAGGGTGATGCAATGTGTTACTACCCCGTCGTTTTCTCTGGTGATTAATAGGGAGCGTCAGAACGAGTTTTTTTTTCCTGAGAGAGGTTTATGACAAGGTGATCCTCTGTCGCCATTCTTATTTCTTTTCGTCTCTAAAATATTGACTTGGCTTATAGAGCATCAAGAAGATCAAACTTTCTCAAGCTTTCAAATTGCTAGAAATTAAATGCCTTATTCTGAGTCACCTTATGTTCGCGGATGACTGTGTTATCTTCACGAAGGTTGATATATGTAATTGTGAGTTGTATTAATAAAATCCTTTCTATCTTCCAATCTTCCACTGGGCAAACTATCAACTCGGTAAGTTATCTTTGTTCTTCTCTCCTAATACAAGTATAAGTGTGAGACATAATATGACAAGTATTCTTGGTTTTAGCCCTATAGAAGAAAGGAGTAAATACCGTGGTCTTCATTCCATTTGGGGCAGAGGTAAATAAAAAGCTTCGAGATTTATTCTCGAGTGTGTGAAAGCTAAATTGAAAGGATGGAAGTCTAATTTTTATCTCAAGCTGATCGGGAAGTTTTGATCAAAGCAGTTGTCACATCGATTCCATCTTACGTTATGCAGTGCTTTCTTCTTCCCTTGACATTCTACGATGAAATCAATTCAGTCATCGAATTTTTTTATGGAGTAGGCCCAATGACTCACATAGAGGTATTCATTGGCTTAATTAGTCAAAATTGTGCATATCTTGTGACGAATGTGGGCTTGGTTTTAGACACCTCCGTTCCTTTAACCAAGCCTTGGTTGCTAAACAAGTTTGGAGGCTTATCAAAAACCATGACTCTTGTTAGCCCTATCTTGAAAGGGAAGTACTTTCCTAATGAAGATTTATTCTCTACACTGAAGAGTCATAACACATCTTGGGAGTGGACAAACATCACCAATGGTGTCGAGACGATTAAGAAGGGTTCTTGTTGGAGAGTCGACAATGGCAAGAATATCACCATTTGGTTTAACAAATAGATATCCTCCTCTTTGTCTTAACGAGTCTCTACTCACCGACCTAATGACTGTAGGGAATATTTTGTCTCGCATTTTATGGATATGGAATCACGTTGTTGGAATCAGGGCAAATTACATAGACTCTTCTCTTCCGAGGATTGTGAGAAAATCTGCACCATTCCGATTAGTGGCCTCTTGGTAAAAGACGATCTTATCTGGCCCTTTATTAAAGATAGAGACTTTTCAGTCAAATCTGGGTATCTCTTCCTCACTAAAAAGTCGAAAAACGATCCATCTCCTTCACTGACTATGAAAATCGTATTTAGAATTTAGACACTCCCCCAAAATTAAAATTTTTTCTCTAGAGAGCTGTAGACTCTCAACGTGAATGATTATTTGCTGGCAATAGGGCGTAAAAGATAATGGAAAAGTGTTAACACAATGCTAAGAAAATCTATTATGTGCAAGTATACACAATCTACAAGTAATACACCAGTTAAGCTGAGTTATCGATCCCACAAGGATTGCGTTCAGGGTTTTAATTGCTTAGCCAAGTACTTGCTTTGTGAGAAGATTGGTTTGATTGGAAGCGATTTTGAAATGTCTGATTAGAAAAGAAATGAAATAAAATAAAGTTGAAGACAAGGAAAAGTCATAGCAAATGAGAAGCATTGGCGAGGAGTGCCAGGTTTTCACGCTATTTATGCCATGCCAGCCTTTAATGAGTCCTACCCTGGTATTGTTTTCCGAGCAGATTCAAAGGTAGTAATGCCTCCGTCGATGGAATTGCCCTAAATCAATTACGTAAAAACCCATATATGTCTATAGAGCATGTTTTTACATAAATCAATTCCATTAAGTTTCCATCTTTACTCCAAAGGGGTAGATTTCACTCCCAAAGTAAGTTCATCTACTTGAACATCTTCTTTTGAAGCATCTCTCCTATGTATCTAGCAATCGATTGTTGCCACCCAAGTCAGTTATGATATTGAGTTGCAATAAGCCAACTCTATCAGCTTTTCGCTTGGCAATGTATTTAAAAAGTTAGTTTCAACGGTTGTGTGGCAACATACTTAGAAATGAAGAACATGCCAGATAGGAAAAACGTGTCGAGGCAGTGTTGATTTATTAAAAGCTAAACATTAAAAATAATATTCAACCACGATACCCCTCACCAACTATAAAATCAGTTCATAGTGAGGGTGTCGACCGAAAAACCATCATCGTTTTCAATATTCATCATCATTTAAACTAAGAAAAGAAAATAACAAAAAAGAGAATGGGCTAGAAGAGGGTCTGTCAATGCAGCTATTCACGGCCAGGCTCTTGATTGTTGCTCCTTATCTCTGATCACTCTCATCGGTTCTTCACCGTCGTCTCTCTCTTCTCTCTTTCATTTTGCTTTGATCGGGATTAAATAGGACTCCAGGGATAGCCTAGAAATATCTTGAATTTGAATTTGAACGTACAAGGATAAGGTAGGCGATCATCTTATCCGGCGTTTGAATCCTATGGTTGATCATGTTAGGGCTAACGTCATCGTGCCAATACTCTTCCGGCATCATAGCTTGGCATGGTTCTGCCAACTGTGCTTGGCACTGCTCGTGCCTTATTTTCTCGGAGGTTGATTCAGTCCCTATTTTTTCGCAACCTGATGTGGTCCTATTTTTTCGGATTCAACATCTACTTGGCATGGCATCGAGTTCTCTTCTTCGCCGTTTGGTGCTTGGCATTAAATGTCCTTCTGCGCCAACAACATCTCAGCATTCTCCTTGGTTTCATCTCCTACTCTTGCTCCGCCAGTTGATGTGTCATCAGCTATGCCAACCTGTAAAAATGTACCAAAAACAACCCTTTCACACTAGCATAACACCAAATCCTAACTCTTAATGCAAATGCATGGTTCCTAAGGCAAAATGCAACTAAATGTGCTTAAAAGACAAGTAAAAGCATGTGAAATTGGTATATAAATCAGTACTTTTGGTGCGTCAACACTCCCTCACACTTTAGCTCATTGCTTATCCTCAAGTAATGCAAAGGAAAATAGAGAAACTAAAAAAATGTGAAAATAATACATCGACAAAGTTTCAGTTAGCATGCCAACAGATGTAGCAAAGCAGGATTTGGCATAGATCTATCTTCAGTAATCTTAGTGCAATAATGCCAAACAGGTAGAAAATTCAAGAGCAACAAAATAACTCTAGTATTAGGGTATGAAAGTGCATGAAGTGCAGGAAATATGCATCAAGTATCCTTTCACTCCTTTAGTCAATTTTACTACCTAAACTCAGATTTTTTTTCCAGCCAAAGGTATACTTTTTTTTATTGTTGGCATTAGATTAGGGTAGCGTCATGCACTGTTTGGCGTGAGATATAAGAGGGAGCATACCACGAATACCCACGTTAGTCCAGATTACATCACTTACTAACCTATTACACTCATACCCTAAGTCATATTGGCTTGAGAACTAAGAGGGAGCAAACCATGAAGACCCAAGTTAATAATTTTTCCTAAGGCAGAGGAGTGTTCTAAAGTTCTTCAGCATTTGGCACACATTGGTGCTCTATTTTTACCATGGCATTTTATTCTTTTTTTTAGATTCTGAGCGTAGTTTCAAACAACCTAAGTTTGCTAGGGAAGTAAATATATATTACGTGTTAAGTGTAGATTCAATTCCCCAAACTAAAGATCAATTGGCAAGCAATCCTGGCATTACTATTCTGCTGGCATATGCATCTAAAGATTTTAAATTTCCTCATCGGACAGACACTTAAGTCAAACTAAACTTGCCTAACTTAAGTTAACATGTTTCAAAAATTAGCCAAGACAAAATTTTCTTCTTTTTTTCTTTTTTGGTGGTTTAGTATACAAACTATCCTATCCTATATTGCATGGCATGAAAACAGAAATTTAAACATGAATGCATGGCATCGCATAACTATGAGGAAGTGCACACCCCCAAACCCAAGATGTGCATTATCCTCAATACATGAAACAACACATATATACAAGAAAAAAAGAAAAAAGAAAATGTATGAATCATATAAAAATGCATGAAAAATGAATAAAGATGCAAAGAGTTAGGAAGAAGAAGACTTCTCCTCAGGCGGCACGGGCTTCAGCTGCTAATTTGGCTCGAGTCTTTCGCTGGGCATAGCTTCAACGGTCAAGAACCATCATTTTCTTTCTACTTTCTGCTTGAGCAGTAGTGGAAGCAGGTGTTTCTTTCACAACCTTCAACGACTCAAATGAGGTTGGTATGACAGCGGACTCGGCAAGGGCAGCAGGTTTCTTCTCACTTTGGTCATCAGATACTTGTGGTGTAGCAGAATTGACAGTTTCATCCTTCAGAGGGGAGATTGCTTCTATGTCATGATTCCTAGTGAAAGACTCACCAAGGTCTCTTTGATGGCAGTGTCTCTGGCACGCTCATACTGCCAGAGCCTCTTCCTCTGCTCCTCAGCCTCCTCTAATTTTCTAAGAATTTTCTGTTGCCGTAGATATATCTGAGCAAGCCTTTCCGTTGTCTCCGATGGCACTGAGGCTGTTGGATTTACCTTTGGTTCCTTAACCCTGGGAGTTGGCGTAGCAGCCTTACCCTTTCCCTTGTCCATGTCTTTCAAAAAAATGCCCGTGAGGTTCCTCCAACCAGTTGGGTAGTTATGTAACCCTTCACTTCGAGGGCAACATTTTCCTTTGTCGTAGGCACATCATGTCGCCGAAAAATGTTGCAAATAAGAAGTGGAAAGAATAACCCTCCAGTTGGCTTTTGGGCATATTTGTAAATCTCATCAATAATAATCTAGCCAACATTTATCTTCCAGCCCTAAGGATTGAATGCAACAAAACCAATCGATCCTCTGAGACCGTTTCATTGTGGGTCGTCGGCATCAAGCTTGATTTAAGAAAATGATTCCAGCCCTTCGCTTGTGGTTTAAGGGCTACTCTCTTGACCGTGCGGTGCCTTTTGATGATACAGTCCACTCCGTGCCCGGTTCACACAAATCTTCCAAGATCATCTTCATCTTGGCAGTGGTCATGTTGGCGGCAAACTCTGCATGTTGATTCTTCACATCTATCTTGAGCATTATGTTGATTTCCCCTTCATCAAAACACACATTTTTCTTGAATCATCAAGAATGGGTTAACTTTAGTAGTTAAATGTGCGTAAACTTCACGAACAAGATTTGGAAAGATCTCACTCTTTTGTTGACAAAATGCCTTCCATTTGTGTTTGGCTGCGACGTCCATGACTTCAGAGGGAAAGGCTTGATCTTTCTCGAGTTCAAAATTGAAATTATTTTCGAAGCAAAAGGACTTTGAACAAATGTTGTCTTCATACTTCTTTCGGATTTCTTCGTTGAAAAATGTTTGGAGGAAGACGCCATGGGGATTTTTGAAAAGGAAAGAAACAAAAGCTTGATTTTCTTTGAATGAAAAGAGAAAGATATGAATGGCTAGGGAAGAAGGTGAAGTGAAAGGGTAAAGGACGAAAGGTGATCGAGTTGAAAGATGGAAAGGTTGAGTGTTTAGGGTGAAAAGTAATTATGACGGGTTTAAAGAAGGTAATGATGAAGAGATATCGTGTTTTGGGGCGTGAAAAAGGGATGTTGTGATAAGTATGGAAAGGATAAGTGATAGGGTATGGAGTGATAAGGAAATTAAAGTAAATTTGATTATCTTAATTTTTGGGCGGCTAGGGTTTGTTAATTTTTTCCTTCTCTCTCATGGTTTAAATTAAATCAGGCTAGAGTAATTTCTTTTCCCCAAAGTTACTCCCGCCGCACGCCAATGCTTTACACTGGCAATTCTCCCGGCAAGGCATTGTACTCATTCTCTCGTCCTGCCAATATATGTCTCTATACAGGCATACTTCCTGGCACAAAATTTGCATGCACTCAAACAAAAACCCTTCAACACAGAAAAGAAAAAGAAGAAAAATCTGAAATCTAAAAGAAGAAAAATAACATATAAAATAAGGGGAAAATAACAACTCGAATACATCATGGTAGCTCTGCCAAGGGGATGACCTCCTTGGCATTATTATTCTCTCAATCCCAATAATGTTTCAGGCGTTGCCCATTCACCTTGAAAGTATCATCAGTTTTTATGTCTTTAATGTCCACCGCTCTGTGGGCATAGGGTTTCAAAACCTCGAAAGGGCATGACCATCTTTACTTGAGCTTCCCTGGAAACAATTTTAGGTGTGCGTTAAACAAAAAGACTTGTTGAACTACCTCAAAGTTTTGTGGAGGAATCCTCTTGTCATGCCAACGCTTGGATCAATCTTTATATAACTTGGCTTTCTCATAAGCATGCACCTTAAATTCTTCCAGTTCATTTAGGTCCAACATCCGTTTTTCTCCCGCGGATGCCTATGCCATATCCAATGTCTTAATTTCCCAGTAGGCTTTGTGCTCGAGCTCTACCGGCAAGTGGCATGGCTTCCCATATACAAGTTTAAAAGCTGAAGTGCCCAACGGAGTTTTGAAGGTGGTCATATAAGCCCACAAAGCCTCATCTAACCTCAAAGACCAATCCTTTCTTAAAGAATTCACAGCCTTTTCTAGGATATTCTTGATTTGTTTGTTAGAAATCTCGACTTGTCCATTTGTCTATCGATGATAGACCGTGGCTATCCTCTATTGTATCCCATACCTACACAAAGCTTTTGAGATTAGATTGCATTTAAAATTGGTGCCCTCATCCTGAATGATCACTCAAGGAGCACCAAAATATGTAAAGATATGTTTGTGCAAAACTTTAGCAACGACCTTGGCATCATTTGTTGGCAAGGCTATTGCTTCTACCCATTTGGAAACATAGTCAACTGCCACGAAGATATATATATTGCCAAAAGATAGGGGAAATGGTCTCATAAAGTTTATTCCCCAAACATCAAATAAATCCACCGACATGATGTTCTGGAGCAAAAGTTGATGTCTGCTAGAGATGTTCCCAGTCCGTTGGCATGGATCACATGCCTTGGTGAAATCATGAGCATCCTTATACAGCGTGGGCCAATAAAAACCTGACTGCAGCACCTTGGAAGTAGTTTTAAGTCCAGCAAAGTGTCCTCCATATGATGCGGCATGGCATGCTTGCAAAATAGCATGTTGCTCATCTTCTAGAACTCAACGACAGATCACTTGATCGACATATTGCTTGAATAGAAATGGCCCATCCCAATAATACTGTCGGACATAGCGCAAAAATCATTTCTTAGCATTGTACCCTAAATCTGGTGGCATGATCTTACTTACCAGATAATTGACTATGTCGGCATACCATGGTGTGGTGTTGGCTGCGAGTAAATACTCGTCTGGGAACTCACCTCTGTTGGCATTAGTGTAGAAATATATGTTTTGATAAAATAATTGAAAAATGTTTTGGACTTAATTGAAAATAATTTAAAACATTCTCTAAGTCAAAAATAACTTGAAAATAAGTTTGAGGATATTTCAAAAGGTTTTGGAAATGTTTAAAATGTTTTTAAGTAGCCAAACCAATGTTTTTAATGTACCCGTTTCGATACAGGCATAATTTGTATCAATATGTTTTGAAATTGCCAGAACTTGTTTCGATACAAGGGTTACTTGTTTCGATACAAATAGGTGTTGTTTCAAAACACCCTTTAGTGTTTCGATACGCTCACGTGGGATACACCCCAACGGCTATAACCCCAACGGCTATTTCCCAACGACTATTTGAATTGAAGGCTGTTCTGATACGACACTAGGCGTTTCGATACGACCCAAGATGTTTCGATACGACCTCTTCAATACGTATAACGAGTCTTTTTGTTTTAGTCGTGTTTCGAAACAGACAGGTACCGTTTCGATACGGGTAGTTGCAGAACTGCATTTATGATGGGAAATAAAGTCTCCAACGACTTCAATTCAACCACAACGGTCCTCAACGGCTATAAACTCAATTGGGAGTATAAAAGGGACCTCCAAGCATCAAGGGAAGACTAATGCTTCAATTGTCAACAACCATATGATGTCAATTTGTCTCTAAAGCTTAGTTGTCATTCTCTTGTATAGACAAAACACTTGTGAGCTAAAATGTTTATGTATGCTCAAGTGTATAGGTTTTGGGTGAGAGCTTAGAGTTGCAAACACATACCTATTAGAAGGATTTCTTGTTTGCTTTGAATTTCACTTGTAATAGAGTGTTTGATTAAGCTAAGGGTAGATAGCTTAATCATTGTAACGGTTTTCTCCTAAGCCGAGAAAAGGGAAAAATTCTTAGTGAATTTGGTAAATCCTTAGTGGCATTCCAAGGTAGTGGATGTAGGCTTTGGGTTAGAAAGCTGAACCACTCTAAATCCTTGTGTTTAATTCTCAATTTTTGCCTCTAACTCAAACACCCAAAAATCCAACTTCTCCACCACTTGGCAATCCATAATGGTTGAAGGAAATCGAGCCTATCAAGCCCAACAATTAGTCTTACCATTCTCTCTATGATGCTCTAGTCGTGATAGATGGTCAACTACTAAGTTTTCACTGCCCTTCTTATCTCGGATCTCTAGGTCATATTCTTGAAGTAGGAGCGTCCATCGGATCAATCTCAGCTTGGCATCCTTCTTTGCCAAGAGGTACTTCAGTGCCGAGTGATCTGTAAAAACAACAACTTTATTACCTATCAAATAAGGTCTAAATTTATCAAAAGCAAATACAACTACAATAAATTCTTTCTCAATTGTTGTGTAATTAAGTTGTGCTTCATTAAGCGTCCTACTGGCATAATATATGGCATGAAAGACTCTACCACGTCGCTATCCAAGTACTTCTCCAATGGCATAGTCACTGGCATCACACATGAGCTCGAAAGGCTCATTCCAATCTGGTGCCACAACTATAGGGGCATTAACCAGCTTCGCCTTAAGGACCTGAAACGCTCTCAAACAAGAATCATCAAATGAAAAAGCGAAACCTTTTCTAATAACGAGCATGAAGGTTTAGAAATTTTAGAAAAGTCTAATAAATTTTTGATAAAATCCAGCATGACCTAAAAAACTTCTTACACCTTTAACACTCGTGAGGGTGGTAATTGCTTGATAACTTCCACTTTTGCAAGATCAACCTCCAGTCCATTCTTGGTCACTCTATGCCTGAGGACAATGTTCTCCTTCACCATGAAGTGGGATTTTTCCCAGTTCAAGACTAAGTTGGTCTCAACGCACCGCCGAAGAACTTGCTCCAAACTTAGGATGCATTCCCCAAATGTGCTATCGAACACTAAGAAGTCATCCATAAATACTTCCATGTTGTGCTCAATCAGATCAGAGAAAATGGATATCATACAACATTGAAACGTTACCGGTGCGTTGCACAAACCGAATGGCATTCTTCTAAAAGAAAATTTCCCATATGGACAGGTGAATGTGGTCTTCTCCTGGTCATCGGGGGCTATCGCAATCTGATTGTAACCTGAATAACCATCTAAAAAGCAATAGAAAGCTTTACCTGCCAGTTTGTCTAACATCTGATCGATGAAAGGCGAAGAGAAGTTATCCTTCCTCGTGACCTTATTCAGCCTACTATAATTCATGCACACTCTACATCCTGTAATTGTTTTGGAGGGAATCAACTCATCCTTGTTATTCTGAAAAACAATCATGCCACCTTTCTTTGGCATGCACTAAACTAGGCTAACCCAAGAGCAATCAGATATAAGATAAATTATTCCAGCATCAAGCCATTTAATAATCTCTTTTTTACAACCTCTTTCATGCTCGGGTTCAACCTCATTTGGTCTTCAATAGTCTTACCATGATATTCCTCCAAAATAATCTTGTGCATGCAAATGATTACGCTTATCCCTCGGATATCTGCCAAGGTCCATCCCAACGCTTTCTTATAGGTTTTTAATATTGCCAGTAATCTTGCCTCCTAATCATTAGTGAGGTCAACGACAATAATAACCGGCAGAGTTGAGTGCTCACCTTGGTAGGCATACTTCAAGTGTTCTGGTAGTGGCTTAAGTTCCAACTCTGGTGGTTCCTCGATTGATGGTTTCGGTTTGTTTGTCGCCCTACTGGCCAACTCTAATGGCTCAAAGTAACTCACATCTTCAGCCTCCAAGGTTGATTCCTTAGGTTCCTCAAAGAATTCAACAATGCCATCAAGCATGCTAGCATCAAATTCTGCATCATGGCACAACTGTGCCTTGTCCAACGTATAAACGGCCTCCATCATCTGCTCAGCTTGACATTTATCGGATTCATCTGCACATTTCAAAGCTTGAAACACGTTAAAAGTGACATGCTGGTCATTCATTCTCATTGTTAGTTCCGCTTTATGAACATCAATAAGCGCCCTATCCGTGGCAAGGAATGACCTACCCAAAATAATTGGCACATTAGTATCAGCTTCATAATCTAAGATGATAAAATCAACTTCATTCCAGCATATTAGTATCAGCCAACTGGAGCGTCACCGTGGTAGGTCTCGCTTCTATGCCAAGTTTCCTAAAAACAAATAATGACATTAAATTGACGCTTGCTCCTAAATCACACAATGTCTTACCCATGAATTTATTACCGATTGTACAAGGAATAGTAAAACTCTCTGGGTCTTTAAGCTTTGGAGGCAATCAATTCAAGATCATGGCACTACATTCTTGCGTGAGAGCAACAGTTTCAAATTCTCTCAACTTCCTCTTCTTTGACAAAATGTCTTTCATGAATTTAACATAGTTGGGCATTTGTTCAAGGGTCTCTACCAGTGGAATATTAATTTGCAATTGTTTAAGCACTTCCAAAAAACTCTTAAATTGCCGGTCCTGCTTGTGCTTTTGGAGTCTGGCTAGAAATGGTGGTGGTGGATACACATATGCTGGCACTGTAGACTTTGATGAGGTAGTGCTTGCATCCACATTGGCATCCGTTTGCTTTCTTACCTCCGTCTGCTTGTAATCCTTGTGAACTGCGTCATTGGTACTAGAGCTAACATTCTACTGAGCACTGGAACTGGCATTATTGTGTGCATTATTACTGGCATCATCTGCTTTGGCTTTTCCCTTCTCTAATTCCATGGGCTCCACTACTGGTATTGATTTGCCAACTTGGCAGTCAACTGACTGCTTGGCAGCTATTTCTACCTCACAATGTTTACCACTTCGAAGGGTTATGGCCTTACATTGTTCATTGCCTTTGTGCCAAGCATCTTCAGTGTCACTTGGCAAAACTCCTTGTGGACGATTGTTGAGTGCATTCGCAAGCTGTCCCATCTGGATTTCTAAGTTACGTATTGATGTTGCCATGCTATGAACTGTGACTTCATCCTGCTCTGTGTATTCTGTGAGATTACACTATTGATTGAGTCTTTGCCCATACTGGAAATTATTTTGAACTCCCTGCGGCATAGTATTTTTGGCCAAATGCTGGCATGGCATTCTGATTTTTCCTCTGGGCATTTTTGCGTTGTACATTGTACTGATTTCCCCCTCGGTTTCCCCAAGCTAAGTTAGAGTGCTGCCTCTAACCTGCATTATAAGAGTTGGAGTTAGAATTATAATAATGTCCAAAATTTCCAATGAAATTTACCGATACAGGATTGGCAGGGCATTCATCCGTATGGTGGTTCTCTCCGCAGATAGTGCAAAATGGATCTAATGCTTTAACTGCTTAGGACTCATTACTCTTTTGCAAAGTTTTCACCATAATAGTGAGGTTGGAAATCTCGGCATGGATGGACGTTAGCTCATTCAATTGTAATTTCCCAATAGCCTTGACTCCAGTCTCAAGTCTAGCAACAAGATATTCAAAATCATTTATGGCTATTCTTTCAAGGATGCCGACAACGTCTGTATAGTTTTTGTCGAGTAATGATCTGGCTGCCGAGGCATCAACAACAATTCTTGTTTGTGCGTTCAATACATAGTAAAAGGTTTGTATCTGGGTCCAATTTGGGAACCCATGCATAGGACATTTTCTTAGAAAGTCCTTAAATCTTTCCCAGGCATCGTATAAGGTCTCGTCCTCGTCCTTCCGAAAGGTAATAATCTCACCACGCAGCTTGGCAGTGAGCGTTGGTGGCTGGAAACGTGTTAAGAACTTCTGGCATAGATCTGCCCAGGAGGTGACTGAGTCAGGTGGCAAGAAATTGAGCCACATCTTTGCTCTGTCCCTCAAAGAGAAAGTAACAAGTTTGAGCTTCACAGTATCCTCAGACAGTACTCCTGGTTGTTGAAATAATTGGCAAATCTCCCTGAGTTGCTTAAATGCTGCCTTGGATCTCCAGTCAGTGCTCCATCGAATTGTCCTACATTCAAAAGAGTAGAGATCATTATGGGTTTAAGCTCTAAATTTGATGCATTTATCTCATTGTGAATAACTCCTGGCACTAAGCCCGTGATGTCATGTGCTGATTGTTCTCGAATGGGTCTATCTTCTTCAACATTGTTCACGACATTGTCATTGTGTAATGGTATCCCTCCATTGTTTGGTTGATTCTCCTGATTGTTCAGGGCACCATTCATTCCTCCATTCCCTTGATTTCTGTGATTCATTTCTCGGATTTTCTTTCTCAATCTGCACAACGTGCGTTCAATCTCAAGATCTAGCGGTCTAACATCCTTCTCAGCATGTCTTCTGGGCATACACTGATAAAAACAAAAGTAAAATAAAAACAAAAACAAAACAAGTAAAAACCTAAAACAATAAAATTCGTTGCAATCCCCGACAACGACGCCAAAAACTTGTAGGCTCTCGACATGAATGATTATTTGTTGGCAATAGGGCGTAAAAGATATTGGAAAAGTGTTAACACAGTGCCAAGAAAATTTATTACGTGCAAGTATACACGATCTGCAAGTAATACAACAGTTAAGCTGAGTTATCGATCCCACATGGATTGCGTTCATGGTTTTAATTGCTTAGCCAAGTACTTGCGTTGTGAGAAGATTGGTTTGATTGGAAGCAATTTTGAAATGACTGATAAGAAAAGAAATGAAATAAAATAAATTTGAAGGCAATGAAAATGTCTTAGCAAATGATAAGCGTTGGTAAGGAGTGCCAGGTTTTCACGCTATTTGTGTCATGCCAGCCTTTAATAAGTCATGTCTTGCCATTTTTTGCCGAGCAGATTCAAAGGTAGCAATGCCTCCGTCGATGGCATTGCCCTAAATCAATTACGGAAAAAACCCATATATGTTTATAGTGCATGTTTTTACAAAAATTAATTCGATTAAGTTTCAATCTTTACACCAAAGGGGTAGATTTCACTCCCGAAGTAAGTTCATCTACTTGAACATCTTCTTTCGAAGCATCTCTTCTTTGTATCTAGCAATCGATCGTTGCTACCCAAGTCAGTTATGATATTGAGTTGCAATAAGCCAACTCTATCAGCTTTCGCTTGGCAAAGCATTTAAAAAGTTTGTGTCAGCGGTTGCGTGACAACATACTTAGAAAGAAGAACATACCAGATAGTAATATATTGTCGAGGTAGTGTTGATTTATTAAAAGTTAAACATTAAAAATAACATTCAACCACGACACCCCTCTCCAACTATAAAATTAGCTCATGGTGAGGGTGTCGACCAAAAAACCACCATCGTTTTCAACATACATCATCATTTAAACTAAGAAAAGAAAATAACAACAAAGAGGATGGGCTAGATGAGGGTCTGTCGATGCAGCTCTTCACAACCAGGCTCTCGATTGTTTCTCCTTATCTCCGATCACTCTCCTTGGTTCTTCACCGTCGTCTTTCTCTCTCCTCTCTTTCATTTTTCTTTGATCGGGATTAAATAAGACTCTAGGGATAGCCTAGGAATATCTTGAATTTGAATTTGAACGTGCAAGGATAAGGTAGACGATCATCTTATCCGACGTTTGAATCCTAAGGTTGATCAGGTTAGGGCTAACGTCATCGTGCCAATACTCCTCCGGCATCTAAGCTTGGCATGGTTCTGCCAACCATGCTTGTCACTGCTCGTGCCCTATTTTCTCGGAGGTTGACCTGGTTCCTATTTTTTCGCAACTTGATCTGGTCCTATTTTTCGAAGTCAACATCTACTTGGCATGGCATCGAGTTCTCTTCTCCGCTGTTCGATGCTTGGCATTAAAGGTCCTTCTACGCCAACAACATCTCGGCATCCTTCTTGGTTTCATCTCCTGCTCCTGCTTCGCCGGTTGTCGTGTCATCAGCTATGCCAACCTGTAAAAAGGTGCCAAAAACAACCTTTTCACACTGGTATAACACCAAATCCTAACTCTTAAGGCAAATGCATGGTTCCTAAGGCAAAAATACAACTAAATGTACTTAAAAGACAAGTAAAATCATGTGAAATTGGTATATAAATCAGTACTTTTAGAGCGTCAACATGAGCCTGCCATAATGCCATGGCTACAAAGAGTAATTTAAAAGCTCGTTTTAAAATGGGCCTCGAGGATTGCTCGAGATGCGGTGAAGACAATAAAATTTTAGAGCATATTTTTTTTCGCCCTTTCGCTCTGGTAGTGTAGAAGACGTCTGGCTTTAGTTACTGCCCAAACATTATTGGTTTTCTAGGGTTTTGTAAGTGGTGGCTCAAGCTTAATGAACTTGCATAAAAGAGGAACTTTGAGGAGGGACTGACCCTTATTTCTTTCTTATGTTCGCATTTATGGAGATCTAGAAATTCCTTCATCTTTTCAGGTCTTCATGATAACCCCATTGATGTGTGGTTATTGGTTGAAGCTTCTTTGTTGATTTTGCTCAAGCTCACTTTAAGCCTCACAAACACTGTGTTGTTTCATTTTCTCCTCTACCTATGTGGAATCCCCTCAACAGGTTTCATCAAAATAATTTGTGACGCCTCTTTCGATGCAGTGTTAGGGACTGCTTCGGCAGCAACTATCCTTCGAGATGCACAAGGTATGATAGTTGCTGGTGTTACCAAGTTGCTTAGGGCCTATTTCGCAAGCTTGGCTGAAGCCTTTGCGGCTTGTTTGGGTCTCCTTAAAGCCTTAGATGAAGGCTATCGATAGGTGTTTGTTGAGTCCGATAATGCAAGGCTTATTTCGCATTTGTGCGCTAAATCCTTTTTGTCAGAGGATTCGACAGCTATCGAGAATGATACAATTGGGATAATTTCCCAGTTTGCTTCTTGTAATTTTTCTTTCGTTAAAATATTTTGCAATTGAGCCGCTAAGAGGGTTGCTCATGTTGTTCGATCTAACTCTTGTCCTCCAAATTGGGTTTCTTCTATTCCCAGTGAACTGCTTGCTCTTTTTGGTCTAGATGCTTGATTAATTTAAAGGTTTTATTTGTAAAAAAAGCTAGCATTATGACAACATTTACGAAATATTTGATCCGTAAAGGTTTAATGTTTGTTAACATATATCAAATCAAACATATTATTAACAGCTAATGGGATAAAAATTTAAATAATTTTTTTGATCGGAAATGACTTTATTCAAAGTGAAAAAATCATACAAGAAATGTAGTCGTGTATCACATTAAAAATCTTGCTAAATCTAGATAGAGGAAGAGAGTACAAGTACAACTACATAAAAGGACAAAAGCACCTATAAGCCAAGAAAGGGCATCCCAAGACAGCAACATAGACACGACAGATCCCCTTAGACTAGAAGCCCATCACCATCCATCACTCAACCAGGGCTAAGGGTGTATCTTTTAAGAGAATAGTGGAGCTACGACCCCTAAAATTTTGAGGAATTCAAATTGTGTCCTTAAGGTTTTTAAAAATTGATATTAGGCTTTAATTTTTGAAAAATTTACTTTGGCCTCCTTAAGGTTTTTAAAAATTGATATTAGGCTTTAATTTTTTGAATATCTTTAAATGAATTCTCTCTCAAATTTTAAATATTTTTGTTAAATCTTTTAAAATTATTAAAAATTTTAGTTAAACCCTAAATTTTTTTAAACCTCTAATTTTTCAAAAAATTTAAGTTGGTCCCCTCAAATTTTACTTGAAGTTCCACCACTACACTAAAAAAATTTGCACGATTTGCCGCTCGTTTAGCAAACACGCCCGCAATACTATTAGCCTCGCGAAAGACATTATGAAAGCATATCGTGGTCGTTGAGCAAATCAAATCAAAATTTACTATTTGTGACTAAGTTTTAAGATTTATGAATAGATTTTATAGTTTAAAATTTAACATTTAAGATTTAAAACTTAAGGCCTAAAAAAAATATGTGACAATTTTAAAAGTCTGCTTGTAAAAAAAATTCAGTACATCAAATAATAATCATTGAACATATACTTTTATTTAAGTACCACTTAAACATTAAAAAGTGAATAATTAGAATTTAATTAATTATTTTAGTGTGGTATACGCGTAAAACGGAACACCCAAAAGAGTGACACGTGGAAGACAAGAAAACAAGGGAAAACACCCCCTCGGCCCTTCCCATATGGCTACTAGGCACTAGCTAAGATACAGCTCTGGCTCGGCCCTTCACGCACCGTGTAGACATATGACAGAGAAGAATCTCAAACAAGGAAATCACAACGCATCGCATTCATTATACATTAAATACAACAACAAAAATATATACTCTAGGGTTTGGCAAATGGTAATTATAAAAATTGCAAACAAGAAGAAATGGGGCTTCCCCCCACCTATCAAACTAATCAATTTCCATAATGAAAATGGCGTGCCAAAACAAAACCCACTGCCCCCATCCTCTTATCCACACCAAACATCCCCCTTCACCTCAAAACTTCATAATTAAGATCGTATTTATTCATTTATTAGCCTAACAAACACAATAAAACACGTAACATGCACGTGATATTTATGGTCTCATGTAACTTTTAGCCTGTATATCTGGTTTTTGTCACTGTAAATATACCAACAAATGTGAACTGTTAAAAAGACCTGTCACTTTCATGCACTATCAAAGTTATACAACAGTGAGCTGGAGACTAATCTAGTGGAGTTAAACTAATTTGATTTAATTGAATCCAATCGAGTTTGACTAATTAATTAATCAAAACAGTAGACTGAAGAATTGTTCAAGTCGTATGTACAGAAATTTTTTTTCTAAAAAACAAAGAATAAAAAAGGAAGAAATACATGGAATGGTGTCTAAAACTTGATTCCTTCCTACAAGTAACTAAAGAAAGGGATTTAATTGTTTAGCTGACTTCAATTTTGGGTCGCATAAAGAAACATGGCTTCTTAGAAGGGTGTGGGCTTTCGACTTCATCATCGCCGGTGGAAGAAACAAACAAATTAGCCGGTGAGAATTCCAGCAGCGCGGGCATGTTGAGGTCAAACCCTCGGTTGCTGATGTGGGTCGTCGTATTGGTTGAGGCCACCCCTTCAGATGCAGTGACGGCGCTAGCGCTGGCGCTGCCGCTATTCCCCGCCCCTCCTTCGTAGTGGCATCGCTTGTGGCCTCCCAAGGCCTGGCCTGTAGGGAAGGTTTTGTGGCAGATGGAACACTCATGGGACCTCCCGCTTGGATTGATCGAGATGGCTGAAGCGAGGACTCCACCGGATGTCCCGGTCGTTGACGTTGACTGGTTGTCGTTGCCGCCTGAAAGCTTACGGTGGCTGGCTTTATGTCCACCCAAAGCCTGATAAGAGTTAAAGGCTTTGTTGCAAACGCTGCACTTGTAGCCCGGTTTGTGCTCGGTCGAGGTGGGTTCTGGCGCTGGCGGTGGTGCAGTGGTCGGAGTAGGAGAGCGATGGCGAGTTGGATTGGTGGAAGCTCCACCGCGTGCTAGCATGATAAGGCACAGAGCTAAATATTCTTCCTCGGTGGTAACTTGGTCGAAACGCGGTCGCTTTGAGCGCTTACGCTTGGTAACGGGTTCCAGGCAGTGCAAGTTAGTATCTTCAAAGGGAAAAGGAGGAGAGGCGGCGGTGGGAGAATTAAGAGCTTCCAAAGCCATATCCAAACACAGAGGAAACAATGAAAGAAGAAATAGAGATGGTAAAAACTAGAAGGAAGCTTGAAGGTTTGGGTTGGAGTCAAAGAGTGAAGGGAATAGGGAATAGGGATGAATTGAATTGTGAGTTGAGGAGTGAGAGTGAAGGGGTTTTAAAGGGGGATTTGTGGGTGGGAAAGGGAAGTTGCGTGACAAGTGGTGGTGGGAAAGTAAAGGAAAGCAAAGCAAAGGTTGATAAGAGTTGGTTATTTGGGCATGAGAGTGAAAGAAGCAATATAAAAGGACCGGACACGTTTGTTTGAGTTTTCAAGGTACCTAAGACCCCATTCCTTTGAGTCGGTCAAGGAAACCAAAATTGAATCCATGGAATACCAGTCAGGACACTGGCGTATGAGTTGTGCTTTTTAAAATGAAAAAAGAATTGGAAACGAAGACAGCCTTAAAATCAAATACTAACGTGAGTTTAGGGTTTAAAGTTACGGGTTGTGGTTGGAGTTTAAGAAATTAGAGGTAGAATGTATTTTTTAAAATTTATAGTTTAAAATTTAGGATGTGAACATTAGAGTTGAAATTTAGAATTTAAATTTTAAATATTTTTTAAGGTGAAATATAAAAGAAAACATGATTAAGGGCTAAATTTTTTTTTTGCTGGTAGACAAGAGGTTTGTGTCACGCCCCTGGAGCTCGACCAGCGTGGCGTGCGGCCTTAGGCGACTTCCGATGTGTGTGGAGCCTAAGTAAGCCTTCTGTCCAAGGCGAGAATGCCTTGACTTGCGCGGAAACGAATGAAGAACGGGATGGTGATGGCCGAGAAAGAATTTGGGGGAAAAGCCGGGCATATGCCCGGCACCTTTTATTAACGAAAATATGGCTCAAGGCCAGAGAACAACTGAAAGAAAGAAAAGATGAATAATGAGGTGGGGGTAAGCCTCCTTAAATAGCCCCTCTAGTCCTAATCCTATTCTAACTAGGATAACCTCATGTACTACTCCCTCAAGGAGATGGAATCCTTGTCCCAAAACGATTCGTAGTCCCTAACCTCTAGGAAGACCTTGCTTGTGCGGAAACGAGGCCCAAGGCCCCGTGTGCGGACCCTAGGGTGCGTATGGCCGGCCCTCTCCAGCCCCTCCGTGTGCACTGTCGTCGGGACCCTAGGGTGCGGCGTGATCAGCCCTAGGGTGCGGTGTGATCGGCCTTAGGGTGCGGCGTGATCGGCCCTAGGGTGCGACGTGATCGGCCAGCTCGGTCCTTGAGCGTCGGCCGCTATCGGGACCCTAGGGTGCGTCGGACTCGGTCCTCTCGGCTCCTCGGCGCGGGCGGCTGTCGGCACCCTTGTGTGCGAGTGCATCGGCCTTGTTGGTGCGGCCCTAGGCCCCCACGCTGTGCCCCTTGTGTGCGTGTGCGTCGCACCTGATGGTGCGGCCCTAGGCCCCTACGCTGTGCCCCTTGTGTGCGTGTGCGTCGCCCCTGATGGTGCGGCCCTAGGCCCCCACGCTGTGCCCCTTGTGTGCGTGTGCGTCGGACCTGATGGTGCGGCCCTAGGCCCCCACGCTGTGCACCCGTGGTGCCGGCCCTTAGGCCCCTCGGTGTGCACCCGTGGTGCTGGCCCGTAGGCCCCTTGGTGTGCACCCGTGGTGCCGATCCTTAGGCCCCTCGGTGTGCACCCTTGGTGCGGGCCTTTAGGCCCTTTGGTCCGCACACCCAGCCCCATGGGTTGCGGATGCTTCTCGTCGGTGTGGTGGAATGTACGCACGAGGTGTGGCCCTCTCGGTCTTCCCCGTGCCAAGCCCCTCGGTTGTCGACCCTTGGTGAGCACACACTCGTTCCCTCGATGTGTCGCTCTGTGGTGTGGCCTGGTGCTTCGGATTTGGGGAGATGTTGGCTGGTATTGGGCTCCTTTGCCCCTTGATGCGTGGCTTGATTGGGTCGAAAAAATTGGGGCGTGACATTTGGCACCAATTCCGGTAGATCAAGATTTGATAGGCTTTCCGCTCCTCGCGACAGGAAATTGGCGTTGGCCGATAAAATCAAATTTAATGAATCGTCTTCACTGTATAAATTATTTTATGTGAAGTATATAGTATGGGAATGAAACTCAACTTAACAGTTAATATTCTGATGTGGACAAGATAAGAACCACACGGTTTTCGCGATTAATTTAATCGTACGAATTGGGATCGGAGCATTTCCCATTGTTAAGTTTCTCTATTGATATTTTCTATGCATTGTGTTACTATTGTATTTAATGTGACCTGTGGATGACATTTAATTTATAAGTACAATTTAAAAAATTGGGTTTGTTACGGATAATTAATTACTAATACTATAGACTTGAGATTCACATGAATTTTGGGCAGAAACTTGTGTAATTGCTCACATGTTAGTTAAGGGTTTGGTTCTTTGAATTGATTGAACACGTGGGAATTTCTGACAGTTTTGGTGGGAGGAGAGGAAATCATGCTGGAAAAGTAAAAAAGTAAAAACAAAAAAGATGGATCACCCAACTGACCAAACTTATTCACCGCCTTACGACAAATCTATGTACTTGAAAACGAGAACAACACAGTTTTATGCTGATTTGGCTCTCTAGAAAGCTGCAGGAAGTTACCAAAAATACTAGAATAACCGCCCGCCGACTATTTGCTTGTCCCCAAATGAATCATGAAGCTCAAATTTTGATTTTGACCCCTCAACTTGATAAATCTTAACATTTGATCATTGCTACTTTAATTTAACAAAACTTGGTTCTATTTTTGTAATGCTATTTGATTAGTCATAATTATTAACATCATTAACTATTCCAATCAAAGTTGTAACATGAAAGTTTGTTTGAGAAAAGTTACCTATTAGGCTAATGCTTGAGAATATTTTTAAAAGAATTTCAAGTAAAATAATTTAATTCAATAAAAAAGTTGACGTCTCAATTAAACAATTAAACACTTGGGTGTTTTTTGAAAGATACCACATCCACTCTAATGAGAATAATTAACAGTGTTAACAATTTATATTAACAGATAACAATTAACATTATAAAAGTAGGAATATGCGAAATTATAGTACAATAATTAAGTCCCACATTTAATATAGTAGAGGAACCACGGTAGAATTTGACCAATCATAAAATAGCCGTCCAAAATCCAAATTTAAAAAAGAAAAAGGAATCGGAGTTTTAATCACTGAAAATCACGAAGAGAAAAAGGACTAAAAAGAAAGGTAGACCATGTTTAAGAGCTCACCCTTATAAAAATTAAGATAATTTAATCCAAGAAAAGAAAATAAGATAAGATAAACATGAATAAAATTAGAATTAGAATATATATGCAGCACAGCAGCATCATAGATCAGCTGGGGCAGGCAAAACCGCCTTTTAAGTCATTGCTTACCTAATGAAATGGTGTTTTGTTTTTTCTTTTACAAACTTTTCAGTTCACCTACGAAATCGATAACTATAGCAATATTGGTCTGTTTAGGTCTCAACTAATTTGTTTATTTTCAAAGGAACCGATTCAGCTTGTTTGACATATAAAGGGTTTAGAACTATGGGATACGCAAATTAAGGCTTTTGAAGCATGGAATGCTTACTTAAGGCCTTTTCTTAGTTCAATGGAAGAGGGCATAATTTGTCACAATCTTTTTCTGGCCTGCCCACTTGGCTTGGACTATAACAAGTCCTTTTAAGACCTAAGATTCATGATTTTCCTAGAGTGTTCACATCTAATCTCGTGACTCCCTCGTCTGATCATTTTATCTAACTTAAGCTCTAGGATTCGACACGGAGTCAAAAATCTCCACTATACATACCCCGTCCTGTTGGACGAACCGAGTAGTTAAGAGTCGATCACAATATCATTTATCACAAGTCTATTATTAAGCTTATGTTAGAGAGAAGGTGAAGCTGATGACATTTTACTATTTTAATAGTTTAATTTAAAATTATTTGAAAATGTTGTAGATTAACATTAAACTAACTTAGACAAAAACCCAACCCAAAAGCTGAGTTGATCTAGCTTTCTTTCGTTATTATACACCATAAAACTGGTTAGATTTGTGGGCCCAAAGACCTAAACAAAACTTACATGATTATAATCTTGTGTTTCAATAGAAATTTAATAGTCGATCCTAATCTTGTGTTTTGATAGAATAATAGTCGAAGGCCGACATATCGATAAAATGCACTCGATGTCTTAATTTCTAACTTCGCAATAAAACCGTCTCTAGACTTATATGGCTAGTCCTCAATCTCACTGCCGAAACTTATTTGAGAAGAATTTCCAAATATATTTCTAGATGAGTTGGGAACGTCATATCTCTCACGCACCTCAACATATAACTCAACACTTCGAATATATGTTGCCTCATGCTCTGCAATCATAATTCTAACATCATTATCATCTTGAAGAGCTATTGTAGAATATCTTAATGGATTGTGACATGTCTTCCACCTGTACCTCATACCAACAATCTCAGCTTCAATTTTCATTTCTATCTCACGCTTCAATTTTCAAAGTGTAATGCTCTTTGCAAACATCGTCTTTGTAGGGCTTTCGGATTTAAATACAACTTGATCTCAATTTTTAAAATTTGTCCATTCTAATGGAAAATCGTCATAAACATGTTGTTCATTTTCTCTGCATGTTTAAAAACATATATATTTTTTAATCAAAATACACAAATCAAAATACAATACTACTAGCTTACTAAATTTTAAATTATTGTCACTAATATTTGAACTATTTTCGAATATATGAACATACGTACTACTTAGGAAAATATTTTTTTAATTACCATATATTTTACAAATATACTAATTTATAAAAATATACCAATTTGCACTATTAATCAATAAATAGAAACTAAATTATTTTTTCTTAAATTATCATACTATTATATTATATTACTATGAATTTTTTCTACTATTTACTTCAAACTCAATAAAATCTTAAACAATAACATAAAATTAAAATTATAAATGGATATCTACATATAACAACATTCTAAAATAAAATTAATTATAACTCCCTAACAAATAATCTAAATATTAAAAACAAAATTAAAAATCAACTTACTATACTTTCTTCAAAATCTCCTCCTCCTCTTTCTTCTTTTTCTTCTCATTCTTTACTAAATTTTTTCCTTAGATTTTCTTCCGCATTTTACCTTCAACCTCACCTATTTAACATAAAAATACCAACTCGCTAAACAATACAATTTTTTTTCCGTCGGATCTAGGAATTTAAGTTTGGTGGTTCACCGACTAATAATAAATACAATCGCATGTAATGTAAGCAACGATTAAATTAGATAAGTAATCAAAATATACATTTAAAAGTCATAGGAAATTCAAATTAAAAAGTACTAGTACATAAAAATGACTACAATTGTTCACGACGAGTTCTCATATTTTGGTATCGACGCACAATAGCATCTATGCTAACATCCACAAGCAAATCTTTCCCTATAAATGTAACCAACAGTCATTCAAGAGTTGATCTCCCATGCTATTACACAATTTATTTTTTTACAGTAGTCATTGCTGAAAAAGCTCTTTCTACCGTCAACGTTGCCACGAGAAGAAGCAACACTAACTTCAAAAGCAAGTAGACTCTTAAATGAGTTTCATGCTTATTTGATTCAACAAGTTTGATGGAAAGTTCGTTCAAGTTTTTTACATCCCAAAATCTCTCATCTTTTCGAATATCCGTAATGAAAGTCTCCAATGAATATTCGAGAAACAACAATTCAGCTTCTAAAATTCTTTAGGGTAGAAATCGACAAGTCGTCGTAATTTATTTTTGTCAAAAGAAGAAAAATCGATTAAAGGGATGAAAGCAAGACATGCAACACAAGTAATTCTTTGCTTAACTCACTAAATCAATGATTCTTCTCTCATAACTCTAAAGGTTAAAGATTAAACTAAATGGGCGATAGGCGTGATCAGGGTGGGCGAGATCGAACGAGACAGGGCGGAGGCCGAGTATGGACCCTGTTCGTGTCGAATCTGCCGCCACAACTGCATTGGCAGGGGGTTTGGAAGGTTTTCGATAGGCATGGGGTTGTGGTGGACGTTTTCATCCCTAAGAAGAAAGGGAGAGATGGAGCGAGATTTGGGTTCGTTCGGATGGCGACTATTCAAGATGCAAATCGTGTAATTGAGCGATTGAATGGATTCCGCCTCTATGGATCGGTGATCACGGTCCTATTTGCTAAAGATGGGGGAGGGATTCGACTTGGCGAAAGAAGGGCTTGAATGATCATAAGCCTAAACCTTCGTAGATAAGCAAGAATTCCATGGAAAAAGAGAGATCAAATGGCGATCAAGATCCAATTGCAAAACCTAAACCTATTCCGTTTAGGAGAATTGTGGGAAAAACCGATGGAGACAAATGGGGAATTTTGCAAACCTGTGTGGTTGGATGGCGACGCAATTCGATCTCGATTGCTCAAATGGCGAAGGAGCTAAATGAGAACAATATGAGGGGATTCTCTATTATGCACATGGCAGGGCGAATGGTGCTATTAATGCCCAACGAATCGGGGGAAAGGGTAGACATTATGTCACAGACAGATTTAGAGAGGTGGTTCGTGGATGTACGTCCGTGGTCGACAGCGATACAGATGTCGACGAGAAGAGTATGGCTCGCTATGAGCGGTATCCCCATTCACGCGTGGGCAACGAAGACTTTTGAAAATATAGCCAAATTATGGGGATCATTGGTAAAGGTAGACATATCGACGATTTCACCTTCATCGTTCGAGCGAAGTAGGATCCTTATTGAAACCAATTTGATCGAAAGGATATATGAGATGCTGGAATTGGAGGTAGAGGGTAATACATATAACATACGGGTGCAAGAATGGGAAAGAGAGGTGGTTCAAGAAGATAGGGACGATGAGGAGAGTGACATGGAGACATCCTCGGAAACTAATTCCCATCGAGCTGTTGATGTACCTCACGGGATCAGTAAATCGATTGAAGGCGAGGATCCGATGATGCAATCGTTTGTCCAACACAGCCTTGTGGGTGAGGATACGAATCTAATTTCACGAGGCAGGATGGGCGTGGATGACCAGGAAATTGATTCGAAACAGGATGCTAATGTCACACACAAAGGGTGCACGTATGAAAAACAGATTGGTTTACGGGTGGAATCAATGAGTAGAGGGAATTCGTGGGTTTCAGATGAGGTGGTCGCTTTGATAGATAGGGAGGGGACAAGCGATCACAAGAGCTTAGATGTGGCTCAATTTGAAGTTTATAGAGCAGACAGTGCCCAGGGGAATGCGACGGCAGCGGATGAGGAGGTGGATATGCTAGTTAGGGAAAGAATTGGGGAGTGCACAAGCCTTGATATGGATCACTTTGTCTGCTGTGTAGGGGACGATGCCCATGGGAATAATGGAATCGAGGAGAGGGGGTGGCAGCGACTAGTGTCGATGCAACGATGGGGGCGAACACAGGGGAAATAATTGTGGATGGGCCTGAACAAGTAAGGGCCTCGGATGCTAAGTATATTGAACACAATGGAGTCCTTCGCAAGGTAAGAAGCTTATCGAATGTGTTGATAAGTGTTTTGAATCCAGAGGAAAGGTCTGAGGTTGCGAGTAAATTAACAAAAAAGTCTAGAGGAAGGCCGAAGAAGAAAATACAGGAGGATACGGAGATTGCTAATGGATCCTTATCGGACTCGGATTTTGTAAACAGAAAGAGGGTGATTTTGAGAGAAGCAAAACAAACACTTGATCTGGGAAGATTGATAGGTGCTTCAACAGTAGGTAACGAGGAGGCGGTTGTTCAAGACATTGCACGTATCAATGAGTCATGCATTGAGAACAAATAGCAGCTGGCGATGCGGGTGTTGTCGTGGAACATTCACGGATTGGGTGCAGCTGCGAAACGACGTGCAGTACGTGATCGAGTTCGACAACACCATTGTGAGATGGCGTTGCTTCAGGAAACTAAATTGGAGCAGCTATCAGCGAATGGGGTAAGTAAATTGTGGTTTTCAGATAAATTTCGATTTTGTTTTAGCACCTTCTATTGGGCGATCAGGGGGTTACTGTTAATTTGGGACATTGATAAATTTCGGATGATAGAAACACGTATATCTCGCCATTTCATTTTGATTAAAGGGGAGTGGGTGATTGAGAAATGGCCATGCTGGATGGCCAATGTGTTTGCTCCTTGCGAGGTGGAGAGTCAAGGACGGGTATGGGGGGAATTACGGGAGCTGTTCTGGGAGTTAGATGGGCCGTGTTGTATGGGAGGTGATTTTAATACGGTGCGGGAGGTGGGGGAGAGATGTGGCTGTGTTGATGCATCGAGAGGAATGGAGGAGTTCAACAATTTTGTGGAGGATGTGGGTCTTTTGAATATCAAAGTGGTGGGAAAGAAGTTCACTTGGTTTGGATCGGGGAACAAGGCATGTCGCCTTGATAGATTCTTGGTGTCGCGAGAGTGGATCGATCGTTTTTCTTCGTTGTATCAATTGAATTTGCCGATGGGGATTTCGGATCATACGCCGATACGACTGACAAGTGAGGAGAGTGATTGGGGACCTCGACCGTTTCGGTTTCTAAATGTTTGGCTTGAGAAAAAAGGAGCATGTTGATTTAATGGCGAAGGAATGGGAGAGAATTTCAGTGGAATTGGAGGGGTATTCGATAAATTATAAATTAAGGGAGCTGAAATTTTTTTTGCGCACATGGAATAAAGAATGTTTTGGACATGTCGACACTAGAATTGGGGAGGTGACAGAGCAGATAGACAGATTGGATGAGGTTGTAGAGGTGTCGGGGGATAGAGGCCAACGGGTTGAAGAGATTAGTCGGCTGAAAATTGAGCTGTGGCGTCTTCACAAGTACAGGGAATCGATTTGGTGACAGAAGTCGAGAGCTCTTTGGCTAAAAGTGAGGGACCGTAACACCTCATTTTTTCATCGAACTGCTAAAATTAGAGCTGGAAAAAATATGATTACTGGTTTGCGGATTAATGGTAAATGGGTAGAGGATCCGGCGAGGTTTAAACGCCATATACAAGGGGAATTTCGCAAACATTTTGCACGTCGACCATGCCTTGGAACGATGGAGGCAGATGTGAGGTTTTGTAGGCTGGATAGGGCTGCTGCTGATATGCTTGAAACAGATTTTATGTTGTCCGAAATTAGAGAGGCAGTTATGAGTTGTGAAGGAGCGAAAGCTCCGGGGCCTGACGGGTTTAGCTTTGCTTTTTTCAAGCGGGGGTGGGAGTTCTTGCAAGGTGATTTTTTGCGTTTGTTTGAGGCTTTCCATGCGCATGGTTCTTTGCCGAAAGGGGCCAACTCGACATTTGTGGTCTTGATCCCGAAGAAAGAGAACCCGCAGGTAATCAGTGATTTCCGGCCGATATGCTTATTGAATTCTGTTTACAAAATAGTGGCGAAAGTATTAGCGGGAAGGCTACAAAAGGTACTTCATTCGGTGATTAGTGAAGAGCAATCTGCATTTATTAGAGGGTGGCAAATTGTTGACGGTATATTATTAACTAACGAAGTTGTTCATTCACTTCGGATGCGACGGTTTAGCGAAGGAGGTGTGGTGTTGAAGATTGACTTCGCGAAGGCGTATGATTGCATAAAGTGGAAATTTCTTGAGGATGTAATGTGCCGGATGAATTTTGGGGTGGTATGGAGGAATTGGATTCTGAATTGTGTGGGCACAGCACGTCTTTCGGTCCTTGTGAATGGTAGTGCAACGCCGGAGTTTGCCATGGAGATGGCAAGGGAGTTGGGGTGTGTGCGAGCAGATTTACCCTTTAAATATTTGGGGATTCCGATAGGAATTAATCCACGGAATGGTAAGGTTTGGGAACCGGTGATTAATTGGATGCGCTTATGTTTAGCGGGATGGAAAAAAAACTCTCTATCTTTTGCCGCAAGGGTGACATTGGTGAATTCGGTGCTTTCTACGCTGCCACTATATTATATGAGTATATTTAGGGTGCCGAAAACGGTACTAAATAAAATTGAGAAGATTCGGCGTGCATTCCTATGGGGCGATACAGATTTAAAAAGGAAATTGAACCGGGTTGCTTGGGCGAAATTATGTCAGCCGAAGAAGCTAGGGGGTCTTGGAGTGGCAAATATTGAACTTCGAAATTCAGCGTTGCTTGCCAAATGGCTTTGGCGATATGCCGACTCCCCTAAGTCCTTGTGGAAGTCGATTGTGGAAGCAAAGTATGGCGTTGCAGTGAGGGGGAGGCTGCCGAATAGGGTGGGTAAGCAGCACATGTCTTTCGTTTGGAAGAGAATTGTTGAGATACAAGAGGGGGATACCGCTGGTCAGTTTATGAGTGAAGATTGTTTTTTATGGCACATAGGGAACGGGCAAAGGGTGCTGTTTTGGTTCGATCGGTGGTGTCTAGAGGAGCCTTTATGTGAGGTGTTCCCGCACATTTTTTGGTGTGCTAGCAACAAGGCTGCACGGGTGTGTGATTATGCGATGCAAGGCACATTGAACCATGGGGAGTGGTTGCCGTTTTTTACCCGAGAGCTGCGATCTTTTGAGCAGCACCAGCTGAGCCAAATGCGTGCGATTGTGAGGGGGTTTACCTTATGTGCGAGCGAGAGGGATGTGCTGGTCTGGAAGCCAAGTGCGATTGGACAGTTTTCCGTGGGGAGTCTCATGAAATTGATGTCTTCTATGGGTCTATCCGATTATGGTCTTGATGGTTTTAATATGTGGAAAATTGAGGTGCCTCCGAATGTACAATGCTTCCTATGGTTCGTGCAATTATGCCGATTGCCGACGTTGTCTATGCTAAGCGCTAGGGGCATGCCTTTAGCCGGAATTCAGTGTATGTGGTGTAGGGGGGTTGACGAGGAAGAGCATATATTTTTCACATGCACGTTTGCAAACAAGTTGTGGGAGGCGTTTTTCATATGGTGGAGGTTATCATGGGTAAATCCGAGAACGTTTGCGGATTTTCTTGTGCAATGTTGTAGTGGGGTTTTGTTGGGTGTAGGGAAAGCTTGGTGGATGGTTGGATGTACAGCGGTATTGTGGTCCTTATGGCTTGCGCGGAATGATGTAATTTTCAATCATAAACAGATGGTACTCAAGGAGCTGCTTTTCCTTATTAAGCTTCGATCCTTTTATTGGATTAAATACTCCGTGCACGGCAGCGACATAACCGAGGCTGCTTGGTGGGAGTGGCCATTGCAGTGTGTGCCGTCGGATACAGTGAAACATAGAGCTGAAATCCGTTGGTGTCCACCGATAGAAGGCGCACTAAAGTTTAACGTGGATGGCACGGCGAGGGGGAAACCGGGGCTGGCGGGATGTGGGGGTGTGCTGCGGGATGCGAAGGGTGTAGTGCTGGCTGTTTTTTGGGACCGTTGGGTTGTATGGAATCGAATGAAGATGAAGTTTGGGCCATTTTTCATGCGGTTCGATTGCTGGTCGACTCAAGGTGGAGGGAGGATTGGTCGTTCATAATTGAATCCGACTCGTGGATTGCATTATCCTGGGTGCTGCACAAGGACAAACAACCTTGGCGATATAGGGGGCTGTTTCGCGAGATTGATTATGCTTGCTTGCAGCTACGTTGTGTTTGCTTTCACCACGCTTTTCGTGAGGCGAATTCCTTCGCCGATGCGCTTGCTAAAGGGGGTGTGGATAGAGTATCATGGTTTCATGCTGCTGCGGATAATGGTATGACATTGTAATGGGGTTTTTAGTCCGGTTTTTGGAGTTTTGATTTCTACCTTCCATGATGCACTCTTTTTCCTCCAATTTAGGATATGGAGGTCTTTTAAGGAGGCATATGGGAGGTTGTATGATTTCTTTTACTCTGAATAAAATCATACAATTACCGATAAAAAAAACTCACTAAATCAATTTTCAAGTTCTTACAATTGCAAATCAATTACACTAACAAATACTTCAACTCAAAAATGATGGAGATTTATCACTTGAGGCGGTCTACTTCCACGATAACAACTCCTTCCTGGGATAACATATTTTACCTCCATATTAGGAATCTCCACTTCATGCTTAATCATAAATTGTGAAACCAATAAATTGATTTTGATATAACAAAAGAATTTAAGGACTAAATTGAAAAATGGACATGAAATTTTAAGTCCTCAAAACCTCTCTAGGTATTTAAAGAAAAATGTTTAAGTCAAAAACTCAACTTGTCAAATATTTTCTAAGTGTTTATCAAGCCAAAACAGTGATTTTTGAGTCACCGTTTCGGAACGGCCTTTGGGCGTTTCGGAACAGTTTGAAACTGTTAACCTTTGTTTCAGAACGTGTTTCGAAACAGATGAAGAACATCGAAATGGTTTGACCCGTTTCGATACAGTAGTATCGAAATGACCTCAAACGTTTCGAAATAGAATTCAAACTTGGTTTTAAAATATGATCGTTGAAGTTTTATAACTGAATTTAAAATTGTCATTAAGGCGTATCGAAACGCTTCCAAGCCGTTTCGATATAGGCTTTGACAGTGGCAAAATGTTTCGAAAGGAGTTTCGAAATGGGCTCTTAGCGTATCGAAACGATCGTGCCCGTTTCGGTACGGTCTATTTATTACACCTCAACGGCTCTTTCTATTTTGGTCTGTTTTGAAATAGGGTCGGGAGTTTCAGAACAGGTAGTTGCAGACTGCATTTATGTAAGAAAGATAACATCCCAACGGCTATATTGATGAATACAACAACCCCAACGACTATAATTCAATGAGAAGGTATAAAAGGGACCTCTAAAAGCTCCAAAAACAACTATTGATCTCTAAAGTATTATCCAAACATCAAAGCCAAGCATTTGTGCAAAAATCCTATTATTTCTTGTAAACCCCAATTGTGAAATTTGTAATTCTCATTCTTATCTGTTCAATTGGGTTGAGTGCTTGTAAAAAGGATATATTTTGTATTGAAAGATACTAGTTTTAGCCTTTATCTTCTTTGTATTTCTTGAGTGAGGATTGGGTCAAATTTTGGGTAGAAAATTTGACCGGTATTGTAAAGGTTACCTCCTTAGCCTAGAAAAGGGGAAGAACAATTAGTGGATTGTTGGAAAATCCTTAGTGAAGCTAAGGTAGTGAATGTAGAGTTCAATTGGAACTTGAACCACTCTAAATCCTCTTGTCTAGCATTTTTAATTTTCAACTCCACCACCAAAAGTTCTAAAAATCCAACTCAACCCCTCTTGGCTTATATCGTTTCATTGATCCACTCAACAATTGGTATCAGAGCCTACCTCTTTGAAGGATTAACAACCACAAGAAGAGTTCTTAGGGAGAGTGTGATCAACTACAAAGCAATCCATGGCATCTACCTCCGGGCCAAACATGTACGAGTCTCAATTAACCACCAAACCGCCTTTCTTCAACGGTGATAACTACCCTTTTTGGAAGAACCATATGCGTCTCTTCATTAAATCCAACGATTATCTAGTTTGGGATGCCATTGAAGATGGTCCTTCTATTCCGATGAAGAGAGACGATGAAGGAAGATTGGTGCCAAAGAAGAAAAACGAGATGAGTGAAGAAGAGAGAAAGAAGATTCAAATCAATGATAAAGCTCTTCACATGTTGTTTTGCTCTTTCGGTCCTGACATCTACTCCAAAGTTTCCTCTATCGAAAGTGCTAAGGAAGTGTGGAATACACTTGAGACTACTTATGAAGGAACAAGTGATGTGAAGGAGACAAAGATTGGAATTCTCAATTTTAGATATGAGAACTTCAAAATGGAGCCCAACGAAACCATGTCAAAGATGTTCGATCGTTTCTCAACAATCGTCAACGAGCTAAAGGGTTTTGGAGAGATAATTCTGGAAGACAAACTAGTCCAGAAGCTACTCTGCTCACTTCCCAAGTCTTGGGATGGGAAGAGAACTGCCATCATTGAGGCCAAAAATTTGAAGACACTCAAGCTTGATGAGCTAGTGGGTTCTCTCCTAACACATGAGATAATGAAGCAAGGAAGGGAAGATGAAAGGAAGAAGGAAGAGAGAAGAGTGGAGAAGCTTGAGGTAGATAATAAGAAGAAGATAGAAGTGGCTCTCAAAGCTTCTCTATATGAGGAGAGCACTTATAGTAAGGAGGAAGACCTAGAAGAATTGGCTATGATAGCCAAGAGGCTCTTACGGTTTATGAGGTCCAACCGAGGTAGAAAGATTCAAAGAAAAATGGACTTCAAAACCAAAAACAAAGAAGAAGAGATGGATCAAATCATTTGCTTTGAGTGCAAAAAATCGGGTCATATTCGTTCGGAGTGACCTCAACTCAAGAAGAAGGGCTTTGAGAAGAAGAAGAATCTCAAAGCCAAGCTTGCTACTTGGAGTGATGAGGAGTCATCCGAGGATGAGGAACACGAAGTGGCCAACCTTTGCCTTATGGCTCTTGAGGAGGATTCCTCCATGGTAACCTCTAACTCATAATCTTTTGATTTTACATTTGATGAATTGCATGATGCTTATGATGAGTTACAAGAGGTATATGATGAGTTAGTTGAGAAGTATAAAGAGTCGGTCATAAGAAATAAAAAGATTATTTTAGAATTAAATGCTAAAAATGACTCACTTTCTCAAGCTAACTTAAAATTTGAGAAAAAGATCTTATGTTTACACGATGAACTTAAATTATTTCAGAATTAAATGCTAAAAATGACTCACTTTCTCAAGCTAACTTAAAATTTGAGAAAAAGATCTTATGTTTACACGATGAACTTAAATTCTTTCAAGATGAAAATGTAGACTTAAATAATCTTATTTCTCAATGCAATAGTGAACACCAAAAGGTGTTAGATGAGCTTAACAAGCTCAATGAGTCTTTCAAAAATGTTGGTAATGTGAAAAATGAGATAGGTGAATCCTCTAGAACTAACCAACCTAAGAGACAGACATATAACTACAAACAAAGTGGCTTCCATAGGCATAATAGAACTAAGAAAATTAGAAGTGTATGAGTTCCTAAGGAACTCATCAAGTCTAATAATGTTGTTGCTATGTCACCTTGGATTCCTAAGGGAACCAAGCTTTTGAGAGCTAACACTCGTGGAGCTAAAATGATTTGGGTACCAAAAATCAAAGCTTAATATCTTTGTTTGTAGGGAGAGCATTGCTACAAGGCCAAAGCACAAAGTCAAAACTCATGGTACCTTGATAGTAGATGCTCGAGGCACATGATCGGAGACAAGAGTCGATTCATAGACTTAAAGCCAAAAAGTGGAGGAGTAGTGACATTTGGTGACAACTCCAAAGGCCACATTAAAGGTATTGGATCCATAGGTAATCACTCTACTATTCTCATTGAAAATGTCTTATATGTCGATGGTCTAAAACATAATTTATTGAGCATTAGTCAATTGTGTGATAAAGGATTTAATGTCTTATTTGATAAAAATGGGTGCAAAATTGTTGACATTAAATCAAATAATATAATGCTCATTGGTCATCGCATAGGTAATATATACATGGTGCATTTAGATGACATTCATACATCCCATGCATGTTTTGTTGCACAAAATGAAAATGATGCATGGCTATGGCATAGGAAACTAGGACATGCTAGCATTAGTGTTTTAGAAAAATTAGTTTCCCTAAATCTAGTTAGAAGTTTGCCCAAAATTAAGTTTTCAAATGACAAAATTTGTGATGCATGCTCTAAGGGTAAACAACATAGATCATCATTTAAATCCATTAATGATGTTTCTACAAGTAGGTGTTTACAACTAATTCACATGGATTTATTTCGGCCTATTAGAACTATGAGCTTAGGTGGTAAATTGTATGCATTTGTACTTGTTGATGACTACTCTAGATTTACTTGAGTTCTATTTTTAAGTACTAAAGATGAGACTTTAGAAAAAATCATCACATTTTCAAAATTAACTCAAAATGATCTTGAACTTAAGATTTCTCACATTAGGAGTGATCATGGAACCAAATTTCAAAATCTAGATTTTGAAGAGTTTTTAAATGAAAATGGTATTAGCCACAATTTTTCGGCTTCTCGAACTCCTCAACAAAATGGGGTAGTTGAGAGGAAAATAGGACTTTACAAGAAATGGCTAGAACCATGCTTTGTGATAACAATTTACCTAAATATTTTTGGGCGTAAGCCACAAACACCGCTTGCTACATTGTAAACCGAGTAATGATTAGACCACTTTTAAAGAAAACACTATATGAGATTTTAAAATCTAAAAAGCCTAACATTAGCTATTTTCATCCATTTGGTTGCAAGTGTTTTGTTTTAAACAATGGAAAAGATAACTTAGGTAAATTTGATGCTAAAAGTGATAAAGCTATTTTCTTAGGTTATTCCTTAAACTCTAAAGCCTATCGTGTATTTAATAAGAGAACTTTAGTAGTAGAAGAGTCTATTCATGTTGTATTCGATGATAACCTCCTTCCGGGGAAGGATTCTTGTGATGATGGTGATGCAGGAATCCTTGATGCCTTTGACGGAGGACAAACTTCAAAGGAGGATGAGATTCCAACGAAAGAAGATGATGTACAAGATCCACCTCTTGAAGGACTTGGCTCTTGAGGAAAAGGAAGTGAGCTTACCAAGGGAGTACAACTATGTCAAAGGTGGTGAAATCTTGGGTGATCCATCCAAGGGGGTAACTACTAGATCTTCTCTTAAACTCATGAATCATGTTGCTTTTATCTCATGCATAGAGCCTAAGAACATTAAGGAAGCATTAAATGATTTTTGGATTATGGCTATGCAAGAAGAGTTAAATCAATTTGAGAGAAGTAATGTATGGACATTAGTTGAAAGGCCTAGTAATCAATCTATTATAGGAACTAAATGGGTATTTAGGAATAAACTAGACGAGAGTGGTAACATTGTGAGAAATAAAGCTAGATTAGTTGCTCAAGGTTACACTCAAGAAGAGGGAATTGATTTTGATGAAACCTATGCACCCGTAGCTAGAATGGAAGCCATTAGGATGTTGCTTGCATATGCATGTTATCATGATTTCAAGCTTTTTCAAATGGATGTTAAAAGCGCATTTTTAAATGGTTTCATAAATGAGGAAGTCTATGTGGAACAACCACCGGGTTTTGAAGATTCAAAATTTCCAAATCATATTTTCAAACTAACCAAAGCACTTTATGGTTTAAAACAAGCTCCTAGAGCTTGGTATGAAAGACTTTCAAACTTTTTGATTGAAAAAGGTTTTGAAAAAGGTAAGGTGCACACTACACTTTTCATAAAAAGGTATAAAAATGACTTCTTAATAGTACAAATATATGCTGATGATATTATTTTTGGATCTACTAATGAGTGTCATTGCAAAGAGTTTGCTAAGTTAATGCAAGGTGAATTCGAGATGAGCATGATGAGGGAGCTCTCATTCTTTTTGGGACTCCAAATCAAGCAAAGAAAGGATGACACATTCATCAATAAAGCAAACTACATCAAGGATATGCTCAAGAAGTTTGGCTTGGAGAATGCAAAGCCTCAAGCCACACCAATGAGCTCATCTACAAAGCTTGACAAAGATGAAGGAGATAAGTGTGTTGACTATAAGCTTTATCGCTCTATGATTGGATATTTGCTTTACCTTACCGCATGTAAACCGAATATTTTGTTTAGTGTTTGCTTGTGTGCTAGGTTTCAAGCTAGTCCTAGAGAGTCTCACCTTATAGCCGTTAAGAGAATCTTTAGGTACCTTAGAGATACTCCTTGTCTAGGTCTTTGGTACCCTAGGGACTCAACCTTCAACCTTCATGCTTATTCGGATGCGGATTACGGGGGGTGTAAAATCGATAGGAAGAGTACTTCAAGAACATGTCAATTCTTAGATAGTATGCTCATATCTTGGTTCTCTAAGAAACAAAATAGTGTAGCTCTATCTACCACCGAAGCCGAGTACATATCCTTAGGGAGTTGTTGTGCTCAAGTCCTTTGGATGAAGCAACAACTCTTAGATTATGGTATTAAAGTTGAAACCATACCCCTTAAATGTGACAACACTAGTGCCATATGCTTAACAAAAAATCCCATCCAACACTCTAGAACCAAACATATAGAAATAAGACATCATTTCATTAGAGATCATGTCCTTAAGGAAGATGTTGCTATAAAGTTCGTTGACACCTTAAACCAACTAGCGGACATTTTTACCAAGCCTTTGGATAATGAACGTTTTTGATCCCTTAGGAGAGAGTTAGGTCTAACTAGCCTATCTTGACCTTTTAGGACCTTTTTGTACTTAAATTGCTTGTTTTCTTGAAAAATGTCATGCTTATGTGTTTTTACTCCTAATTTCATCCATGCTAATAGTTAGGGTGAGTATGTTTATGTTTGTACATGTTATTCCTGCTCATTCATGTCATTTATGCATATAGGACTTCATGAAACTCATTTTTCTGCAATATTAGAGCCTCATTTGCACCTCCAAGCTTAGGCGTATCGAAACGGGTCAATCTGTTTCGATACGAGTGCATTAAAAGAGTGATCTATGACTAGGGTGTTTCGAAACGCCTTAAAAGGGTTTCAAAACGGTTTGCCTCTGCCAAGAAGTGTATCGAAACGAGTCAACACGTGGGATTCGATACGGTCAAAGCCGTATCAGAACGGTCAACTAGACTCGAAACGTCAGTCAACGTTTCAGTACCCACGTTTCGGAACGATCGTGCCTGTTCCGAAACGGGTATGCGGACATCTTTAAAAAGGGTCTTAAATGTTAAAGTTCACTTTTAATTAAAACTCTCAAAAACCCTAACCCAATTTTCCCTATAAAACCCTCTAAATATCATTGTTTTTCATCAAATCTTGAGGGCTTTTACACACAAACTCAAGTCTAAGCAAGGTTCAACAATTTTGTGCAAGTTCTTCCATTCATTCATCCAAAATCCCTATTTAAGGTATATTTTCATCTTTTTCTTTCTCCTTTGATTTTATTCGAATTTTAGGTTAGAAAATTTTAATTTTGTATAGATTATATGTTTTGCAACTTGGGTTTTTCAAAATTTGTAATTTTTTTTCAAAATCTCAAATTTTTTGTTTCGAATATATTTCCTTTTACTCGTATTTTTTTACTGTTTTTTAAACATATTTTTTTAAAATTCTTTTTGTATATGTATATTTGTGTTTAAAATTTTCTTTAAAACCTAAATGGGATTTGTCATTGGATTGAATTAAGGATGTTCATGCATGCACTTATATTTTTCAAATTGCCTGCTTTATGTTTTTAGGAATTTTCCATGGAAAACGTTAACAAAAAACGCAAGACGGCTCAATTGAGTGAAGCTTCAAGTCAAGCCAATATCCGTCCTAACCTCACCCAACTTTTTCTCAAAAGTCCTCGGACTCAAGAGATGAAGGATCGTTTCGCATACGTCAAGGATATTGCCGTTCGTCGAGAGCGTGTTGTTGATGTCCCATTCCTTGATTCCGAGCGTTTCGCTTTCCGCTATCTAGAGCGTTTGCAAGAGTGGAACTTCATGGCTTTCTTGAACATACTGGATATCATCTACAAGCACATGGTCCTCATTTTCTACTCAAATGCCCTGCTCAATCATAATGAAGATCACACCGAGGTGATTGGCATTGAGTCGTATCTCTTGGGGAAGAAGTTCGTTATCAACATATCCTTTTTAGAGAATGCTCCTGGGTTCAATAATGAAGGCATTGAGGATGAGACCCACTTTGGTGCTCACACCGACTCCGTTCTTTCTTCGGATGCTCATGATCGGTTTCTTAACTTGATGATTTCGTGGTTCATTCGCCCCTCTAGAGGTAAATTCTCCCATGTTCGTCAAGTTGATTATTTTTTGCTAGAGTGATTTTGCCGAGAACGGCCAAATCTTGTCAAAATTATGTTCGCCGATGCTCTTAAATCTTTCACTTATGGGACTGTTTTGAGCTACATCTTTGTCATCCTTAACTTTGATTGCTCCTATGATTCTCCGGAACCTCGTAAGAACAAGATTGGTGAATCTTCTCTCCATAAGTTCGGGTTCCACTACACTCTTGGCCGATGGGAACGTGTTGATAGGAAAGCCCCTCCACCTCAAGTTGAGCCCCCACCTCAAGCTCCGGGTCCTAATAATGAAGCTCTTATGGGTTTCCTCACCGAGCGGTTCAGCATGATGGATACAAACATGGCTTCGGGTTTTGGTGCTATCAATACTCGTTTGCAATTCGTGGAGGATCGTCTCACCGCCCTTGAGAATCAACATCAATCGGTGGACTTGTTATTCTCCACCTTCTATGGTAAATGGATGACCTTTCTTTGTTCTCAAGCTAACAAAGATGATGATTCTTCGGATGTTGATGCTGACGATGACGAGGCTTAGGGTCTTCATTGCATGTCATATTAGTTTATCATATTAGGACTAAGTTTTCACCTTTATTTTATTTATGCTTTATGAAACTATGCTTTGATTGCTTTGTTTGGGATTGAGCTTTAATATCTATTGTTATAAGTTTTATGTTTGGTTATTTGAACTTAATGAATCTATATTATGTTGTTTATTGCTTTTAACCTTGTTTCTTCTCTTGATGAGCCTTGTTTATTATTCTTTTTTATCTAACAAAAAGGGGGAGAAGTAATATAAGAGCCAAAATTTTTAAGTTGGTTTTGAGTTTTAGAACTTGATTTTTAAATCTTTTCAAAACTTTAAAAACCCATCTTAAATTGAGAGGGAGTTGGAACGTCTTCAAAATTTCAAAACTCTTAAAAATTCTAACTTGGTTTTGTTATATCAAAAAGGGGGAGATTGTGAAACCAATAAATTGATTTTGATATAACAAAAGAATTTAAGGACTAAATTGAAAAATGGAAAATGAATTTTTAAGTCCTCAAAATCTCTCTATGTATTTAAAGAAAAATGTTTAAGTCAAAACCTCAACTTGTCAAATAATTTCTAAGTGTTTATCAAGCCAAAACAGTGATTTTTGAGTCACCGTTTTGGAACGGCCTTTGGGCGTTTCGGAACAGTTTGAAACTGTTAACCTCTGTTTCAGAACATGTTTCGAAACAGATGAAGAACATCGAAACGGTTTGACTCGTTTCGATACGGTAGTTTCGAAACAACCTCAAACGTTTCGAAACGGAAATCAAACTTGGTTTTAAAATATGACCGTTGAAGTTTTATAACTGAATTTAAAATTGTCGTTAAGGCGTATCAAAACGATTCCAAGCCATTTCGATACAGGCTTTGACAGTGGCAAAATGTTTCGAAAGGAGTTTCGAAACGGGCTCTTAGCGTATCAAAACGATCGTGCTCGTTTCAGTACGGTCTATTTATTACACCCCAACGACTCTTTCTATTTTGGTCTGTTTTGAAACAGGGTCGGGTGTTTCAAACGGGTAGTTGCAGACTACATTTATGGAGGGAAGATAACATCCCAACGGCTATATTGATGAATGCAACAACCCCAACGACTAGAATTCAATGAGAAGGTATAAAAGAGACCTCTAAAAGCTCCAGCAACAACTATTGATCTCCAAAGTATTATCCAAACATCAAAGCCAAGCATTTGTGCAAAATCCCATTATTTGTTGTAAACCCCAATTGTGAAATTTGTAATTCCCATTCTTATTTGTTCAATTGGGTTGAGTGCTTGTAAAAGGGCTATATTTTGTATTGAGAAATATTAGTTTTAGCCTTTATCTTCTTTGTATTTCTTGAGTGAGGATTGAATCAAATTTTGGGTAGAAAATTTGACCGGTATTGTAAAGGTTACCTCCTTAGCCTAGAAAAGGGGAAGAACAATTAGTGGATTGTTGGAAAATCCTTAGTGAAGCTAAGGTAGTGGATGTAGAGTTCGATTGGAACTTGAACCACTCTAAATCCTCTTGTCTAGCATTTTTAATTTTCCACTCCACCACCAAAAGTTCGAAAAATCCAATTCACCCCCTCTTGGCTTATATCGTTTCATTGATCCACTCAACATAAATGATGTATCTTTTTTCATAAGATCATCCCATTCATTATCTCTCAAGTCTTGGAGATTTTCCTTAGTTACATAAACCATGGCCATCGCATTCACAATGTCTTATTCTTTTTTTTAAAGTCAAATTTAGCTCATTTGTAATCCCAAAAATAGATAACATCAAGTGTGCCACAAAGATGAAATCAAATGAAATCATTAAACGAGTAAGTGAATCAACTTTGTTCGTGTCATTCCAGTCAGAAACTTCTCCAATGGCATCAAGTGACTCAAGGATTGAGGGATACAAAGAAATCACATTCAAAATCGTTTTGAAATGTGATCCCCCAACGAGTATCTTCAGGCTTACTCAAACCAAGCTCTTGATTTAAATATGTTCCCTGTTGAGTTGATCAAACGATTGCAAATGGCCAAGAGGGGGTGAATTGGCGATTAAAAATTTGAAAGTGGAAATTTGATGAATGAAAATTTGACACAAGGCAATTTATAGTGGTTCAAGTTCCTAAATGAACTCTACCTCCACTACCTTAGCTCCCACTAAGGATTTTCAACCAATCCACTAATTTACAGTGGTTCAAGTTCCTAAAGGGCAAGTATGTTTAGGTTTGCATTGCTTGAGGACAAGCAATAGTTCGAGTTTGGGGTGTGTAAAGTGTTTAGTAGTTCTATATTTTGTGCACATTCCATATTATATTATTGTTGTTTTAAGTACATTTTAGTCATAATTAGGTTCATGCATTGCATTTTACAGTATTCTTTACTTTGTCGTGCTCTTTATTGATTATCTCTTATTTGGTAAGGGAAATGTACTGTTTAAGTTTAGTTTTAGTTTCAGGTACTAGAAGTTGGCAGAAGGAGAGAGGAGCTGAAGGGCTGATGCTTAGGTAGCAAATCAAAGAACTGTACTGGTGCAGTTCCAGACAGAGAAAGACGCTGCCGAATAACTTCCGCCACCATACATGCCTGGGCAGTAGGCTGAGAAATTGGAGAATTGGAATGCGGTTTGTAGAGCAGAAAATCTTGATTCTAACGATGCCATTCACTCAATTTTCTGATGCCTATAGCAACGGATAGAGCAGCCGAATGAGGAGTTCGAGATAACTTGCGGAGAAAGGCAACGTGAAGGAGTCCACATTCAACTCAAAGAAGTCATAATTAAAGGTTTCATTTAATGCAAAAGCTACTTTGAAGACTTCTACTCCAAGGAGGATTTGACCTAGCTATTGCCTATATATATTCGACATTTTTTGTACTTCAAAACAACTTAGGTTTTTTCTTAGGCTTAGTTTAGGTTTTCTTGCCGCCAATTATGTTCTAAATTCTTCTTTGGGTTTAGGTTATGTTGTAAACTAGTGTGAGAACGGTTGTTTAGAAATTAAGTTTGTTTTTACAATAAAACTTCAAGGTTTGCTTATTCCATGCTCTTCATAGTTTTCAATTAAGTTCAAGAGATTAGTTGTTAACTATCCATTTGTTCAGTATCAAGAGAGTCGAACTCACGAAATGAGTAAGTACGGTCCTCACTCTAATCAAGTGTTGATCAATCCAGCCTAGACACAGATTAGGGTTTAAGGCGGCTAAAAGAGAACGAACCAAACATTGCTGTCTTTGAAAGATTCACGTCGCGACTGGTATTATCTACAGTGGGCAACAACAACATTCCGACTTAGACATAAGCGGGATCATTTTAGAAGCGTTCTGCCGATTCGAGTTTCACACTAGGGAGCAGCATAATCTGACCCATTCCATCAATCTGATCTCTTCTCTTTATTCACTTGGGTTTGTTTATTTCATTTTTAAACAACCCAACTTATTTGTGCATTTACTTTTCTTTGTGCAGGAATTACGATTCGATTTTAAGTTGTCTAATCCCTGCGGGGGACGATATCTTATATACTATAACTTGACAGGAGTGTGCACTTGCGCTCATAAATAGAGAACACCTAAACGCTATACAGTAAACCTTACAAGTACCTCTCAAAGGCTAATGTTTACCCAAATACAATCAAACACTCCCCAAAATCTCAATAAAAATTACAATGATAAACTCAATTGAGTTGGGCACAAAGATTTGACTCTAAATGAACACAGTTTGGATTTGAATGCTTTGATGTTGCTTTTAGGCTCAATAGTTGTTGTTGTAGCATTTGAGACTTATTTTTATACCCTTGCATTGATTTCTAGCGTTTGGGTGGTTGAGGTCATTAATCTAGCCGTTGGGCTGCAATTTCCCGCAATAAATGCTCCTCAACAACCAACCGTATCGGTATAGTTCGTGGGCGTATCAGTACCTGTCTCAAAGAAGAAAGAGCCATTGTGACTGAAAAACAGGGCGTATCGGTATAGTATTAAGGGGCGTATCGATACGAAATACCGTATTGATACGGATTTTGCTCACTAGAATCCTGAATTGAGTTTTGCTAAAAAGTGTATCGGTACGCTACCTTAGCGTATCGATGCGATTCAACGGTCATTTAAAATTTTGGATTCCAATAACTAACAAGCCAACGTTCGAATATTAAATGCAAAGATTTTTGCAAAGGTCAGCATATCGTATCGATACGGTAACATACCGTATCGATACGCTATAGCAAAGAATATATTTTTATATGAAAAACAGTATCGATACGGTCCCGATGCGTATTGATACGATGTAGCTTAAAGTCTTGCATGGATGAATATCGTATTGATACGAGGTTAGACCGTATCGGTACGCTATGAACGATTAAATTTCCAGTGTTGAAAAACTGTATCGATACGCATAAGGGTATCTATACGCCTGGCATATTGTTGCTTTTTGGCTTGAAAACACTTAGAAAATTTGAACCCTTTTAATGTGTTTTAACTTGAAATAGTGTTTGGTTCGAAACGACTTGTCAAATTGTGAGTCTTTGAAAATACTTAATTTTTTTTACAATTTAGTCCTTAAGGTAAATTTTTATATCAAAATCAATTTTGGTTTTACAATCTCCCCCTTTTTGATATAACAAAACTAAATATAAATTTTTAAAATTTGAAACCTTTGAAAAGCTTACTCCCCCTCAATTTAATATAGGTTTTCAAAATTAAGTTTCAAATTTTCAAAATTGGCTCTATATAATACTTCTCCCTCTTTTTGTTAGATCAAACATAATAACACAAGGTAATGATATTAGCAACATAATATCATTAAATTCAAATTGCAAACATAAGAATTCAAAGCAACCAATGGTTTAAAAGCATAAAACCAAACTCAAATCCTAACAACATAAATGAAAGCATAGGGTTCTAATTGATAGGTGCATAAACAATAAAAACTAAATGATATGTGATGAAATGCACGACTACTCGTTTCCACCATCGTCGTCATCCTCTTCATCCTCATCATCTTCATTCAGTTGAGGCCTCCTAGTTTGATTGAGCTAAGAACCATGGAAGGCGGTGAGAGAGATATCCATGGAATTTTGTTGAAGAGCAACCGCTTTTACTTGATCCTCCAAAGATGTGAAGCAAGTATCAAGGCTCTTGACTCGATCTTCCAATGATGTGAATCGAGTGTCAATAGCAGCAAAACCAGCTTCCATGTTGTTGAATTTTTCATTAAGAAACGTTATGAGAGTTTCCATGGAGGATGGAGCAATAGGAGCACCTTGAGAGCCTTGTGGAGCTTCGGTTTGAACATCTTGGCGAGGAGCTCGAGGGACACGAACTCATTCATTGTTGACGTAGGCAAAGTGAGCACGGGTGAGGGAATGCTTATCTATGGGTAGGCCAAGGGGTTTGAGATAGTCATGGGTACAATCTATCTTAAGGGAGTGAAACAAATGACTTGACACCGTTGAATAGTAAAAAGACTTAACTTGATCGTTGTGACGGTGTTTAACAAGATCACCAAACATAATTTGACAAAGATTAGGGTGCTTACCCTTACGAAAACACCTAAGCCAAAAATCGTCAACTTGATGAATAGTTGAAAATTTCCCACCTGAGGGACGAATAAATCATGAAATTATGAGATGAAGAATACGGTCTTGGGCATTTAAAACATTGACAAAACCAAGAGGACCATGACCTAAGGAATTCTCATCATAAAAAATTGACATTTTCAAAACCAAAAGCGTTACAAATAATATCTTGACCGACTCGAAAAGTTGTGCCTATAAGATGAGACTCTATAGCAACAACATGTTCCCTTTGTGCATCATGAATGCATTTGGCATTTGAAAAGAAAATTATGACCAAATTTCGATATAAAATAGGAGATATGTTCAAAAAGTTTATAAATTTCCATCTTCGACACAAAGAAAGATATTCAAATTTAAAACGTTCAGAGTTCAAAAATGGGATTGACATGACACGTTATTCCCTAAGAGTAAATCCTTAGAATAGTTTATAACGTGACAAGTTCGAAGGGTGTGGAAAACTATTTTGGGTTATGTAAGGGAGGTTAGGTTTAGGATTACCCTCATCGTCCTCGATAGGATCAGAATTAGAGGCTAAGTATCGTTTCTCTATTTTTCTGGGTGTCATAATCCTGAAAAACAACATCAAAACAAATCGAATATGTATGCAATTATCATCTCATTCAATCCAAAAATAAATTCCAATAATTCAAGATATTGAAAAAATAATTTAATGTGAAAAATATATACACATATAAAAGAAAATTTTGGTGAATTTTTTTTTGAAAAACAATTAATAAAAATAAACGGTATAAAATTATATTCAAATGAAAAATTTTCGGATTTTGAAAAGTTTTTGTAAAAACTTGAAAAACCATATCATATGTATATGTTTTATACAAAAATTAATTGACAACAAATAATAAAATCAAACGAAAATTAAAGAGAAAAATAAAGAAAAAAGTTTATACCTTGAGTTATGAGAATGAGTGAATGGGATGATGAGAATGCACAAAATTAGTAACAAAGCTTGGCCTTGATGTGTTGATGAAAAACCCTCAAATAATTTAAAGTTTGATGTGAGGAATTTGAGAGATTGAGGGGGGTTTTATAAGTATTTTAGGCTAGGGTTTAGAGAGAAAAGGAGGGGAAATTTTAATATAAAAGTGTTTTAACAATTAAAGGCTCGATTTTAAGTTTTCGCCGAAACCGTATCGGTACGCTCTACAAGCGTACCGATACGTCTTGCCCTAATTTTAAATTTGTTTTTAATACTGTATCGATACACGTGACTGTATCGATATAGTTTGACCTGTATCACTTCCCATTGACGAACTCGTATCGATACACCATTACTAGAGAGTGCATTTTGGACAGTTTCAAGTCCAAAAATCCAACTTTAAACGTCTCTAAATGCATGTGAATGACATATGAGCAAGATTTATTGACTAAAATTAATGCATACTCCCCCTAGCAACATGCATAGATGCAAAATGAGGAAAATTAACATAAACATGAGTATCAACCAAGATCAAGCAAAATTTTGACCATTTGGGACCTAAAAGGGTCAAGAAAGGCTAGTTAAACTTAGCTCTCTCCTAAGGGTCCAAAAATGCTCTTTATCTAAAGGTTTGATAAACATATCCGCTAATTGGTTCAAGGTGTCAATATATTCTAGAACAACATCATTTCTGAAAACATGGTATCTAATGAAATGATGTCTAATTTCTATATGTTTGGTTCTAGAGTGTTGGATGAGATTCTTAGTGAGACAAATGACACTAGTGTTGTCACACCTAAAAGGTATAGCATCTACTTGAAAACCATAATCTAAGAGTTGTTGCTTCATCCAAAGGACTTGAGCACAACAACTCCCTAAGGATATGTACTCCGCTTTAGTGGTAGATAAGGCTACGCTATTTTGTTTCTTAGAGAACCAAGATACGCGCATACTACATAAGAATTGACATGTTCCGGGGGTTACTTTTCCTATCTATCTTGCACCCCTCATTATCCGCATCCGAATAAGCATGAAGGCTAAAGGAGGAATCCTTATGATACCAAAGACCTAATTTAGGTGTGTCTCTAAGGTATCTAAAAATTCTCTTAATGGCTACTAAGTGTGATTGTCTAGAACTAGCTTGGAACCTAGCACACAAGCAAACACTAAACATAATATACGGTCTACTTGCGGTAAGGTAAAGCAAAGAATCTATCATAGATCTAAAAAGCTTATAATCAACACACTTACCTCATTCATCTTTGTCAAGCTTTATAGAAGAGCTCATAGGAGTGGCTTGAGGCTTCACATTCTCTAAGGTAAACTTCTTGAGCATATCATTCACGTACTTTGCTTGATTGATGAAGGTGCCATCCTTCCTTTGTTTTATTTGGAGCCCCAAAAAGAATGAGAGCTCCCCCATCATGCTCATCTCGAACTCAACTTGCATTAGCTTAGAAAATTCTTTGCAGTAACATTCATTAGTAGAACCAAAAATGATATCATCAACATAAATTTGCACTACTAAGATGTCCTTACAATATATTTTTATAAAAAGTGTAGTGTCCACCTTGCCTTTTTCAAAATCTTTTTCAATCAAAAAGTTTGAAAGCCTTTCTTACCAAGCTCTAGGAGTTTGTTTTAAACCATAAAGAGCTTTGGTTAATTTTAAAACATGATTTGGAAATTTAGGATCCTTAAAACTCGGTGGTTGCTCAATATACACTTCTTCATTTAGAAAAGCACTTTTTACATCCATTTGAAAAATCTTGAAATCATGGTAACATGCAAATGCTAGAAGCATCCTAATAGCTTCCATTCTAGCTACGAGTGCATATGTTTCATCAAAATCAATTCTCTCTTCTTGAGTGTAACCTTGAGCAACAAGCCTAGCCTTGTTTCTCACTATGTTACCACTCTCATCTAGTTTATTTCTAAAGACCCATTTAGTTTCTATAGTAGATTGATTACTAGGCCTTTTAACTAATGTTCATACTTTACTTTTCTCAAATTGATTAAGTTTTTCTTTCATGGCCAAAATCCAAAAATCATCTTTTAATGCTTCTTTGATATTTTTGGGCTCAATGCATGAAATAAATGCAACATGGTTCATTAATTTGAGAGAGGATCTAGTAGTTACCCCCTTGGATGGATCATTCAAGATTTCACCACTTTTGACATAGTTGACCTCCCTTGGGTATGTCACCTCTTTTTCCTCAAGAGCCAAGTCCTTCAAGGCTTCAAGGGGTGGGTCTTGTGCATCTTCTTCTTTAGTTGGAATCTCATCCACCTTTGATGTTTGTCCTCCATCAATGGCTTCAATGATTCCTACATCATCATCATCACAAGAATCCTTCCTCAGAAGGAGGTTATCATCGAAAACAATATGCATAGACTCTTCTACTACTAAAGTTCTCTTATTAAATACACGATAGGCTTTAGAGTTTAAAGAATATCCTAAGAAAATAGCTTCATCACTTTTAGCATCAAATTTACCTAAGTTGTCTTTACTATTGTTTAAAACAAAACACTTGCAACCAAATGAATGAAAATAACTAATATTAGGCTTCTTAGATATTAAAATCTCATATGGTGTTTTCTTTAAAATAAGCTTAATCATTACTCGATTTATAATGTAGCAAGCGGTATTTGTCGCTTCCGCCCAAAAATATTTAGGTAAATTATTTTTGTAAAGCATGGTTCTAGTCATTTCTTCTAAAGTTCAATTTTCCCCTCAACTATCCCATTTTGTTGAGGAGTGCGAGGTGCAAAAAAAATATGGCTAATCTCATTTTTATTTAAAAATTCTTCGAAACCCAAGTTTTGAAATTCGGTTCCATGATTACTTCTAATGTGAGTAATTTTAAGCTCAAGATCATTTTGGGTTATTTTAGAAAATGTGATGAATTTTTCTAAAGCCTCGTCTTTTGTACTTAAGAATAGAACTCAAGTAAACCTAGAATAGACACCTACAAGAACAAAAGCACATGATTTACCACCCAAGCTCATAGTTCTAATTGGCCCAAAAAGATCCATATAAATCAATTGTAAGCATCTACTAGTAGAAACATCGTTAATGGGTTTAAATGAAGTTCTATGTTGTTTACCCTTATAGCATGCATCACATATTTTATCATTGGAGAACTTAAGTTTGGGTAAACCTCTAACTAGATTAAGAGAGACTAATTTCTCTAAAACATTCATGCTAGCATGTCCTAAATTCCTATGCCAAAGCCATGAATCATGTTCATCGTATGCAACTAAGCATGCATTGGATATTTTTATTTCATCTAAGTGCACCATATAGATATCCCTGCAATACCCCAAAATATATCTAGTCAGAAACCTTAAATTAATTATCGAGGAAAGTGTAAACATTTTTCACTTTAACAAAAGACAAGAATGAAATTTATATTGTTAATTAAACTAAGCTACATTTTATGATTTAAGTAATATTATATAATAGACATATAAAAATGTAAATTAGTTAAAACTATAAAACACACATTGATAATAAAAGTTAGCATGATAGTATACACTAATTAAAGGATTAAATAGTGATTATAGCTAAAAAATGACACATGGCTTAGGATACACCATGTGTCATTGGAAGGGGGATGACCGACCACTAACTCTACTCAAGGAGAGAACCAAAACTTTCCCTTCACTCTTCATCCATTTTTCTTATCTCCATAATCGAATCAAAGAGAAAAAGCTTGAGATAAATTCATGGCTAGAAATTTGATCTAACTTCATGCATATGTAGATAAAGCTCAAGCAAGTAAATTGTAGTTAACCGATTTTTATTTTGATTTCTTTGTTGTTTTAGTGATAAAAATCTGAAAGTTTTGTTGAGTTGAGATGTTGATAATCTTGAAATTTGTTGGGTTTATATTAAGAACTGGAAATAGAATACAAAGACTAAGAACGAGTTGTTGAAATGTATACATATCTGCCCAGATTTGTACTAGTAGTATACCTTGTAGAAATCTGAATTTTTGAGCATGTTAGAGATCGAACTGGAAAAATTTTCGTAGGACAAAGTTGTAGAAAATTAAATTTAATATAGGATAAAGGTCCTTCAATAAAGAAAATATTGATAGAATTGCTGGAATTTATGTTAGAACGAAATTGGTCACACATAAGTTTGAATCTGAAAAATCTGGGCAATTCGGTTAAATATGGAAAATTAAGGGATTATTTTTCTAAGTAATAAATTCTAGAAATCTCGTTTAGAAATAGGGGATTATGTTAGAAAAATCTTGCTGATTTGAATTGGACTTTGAATGACTTAATTTAGTGAATTAAATAAATTAGTAACATAGAGAATAAAACTGGACTAATCTAGAATTTGTATAAAATTATGGACTAATCTGTTGATTAAAGGGTTTGCTAATAATCATTTAACATTCAAATTCTCCTACCCCTACACAATTTAAATTAAATTTTAATAAATTTTAATCCCCAACCACCCTATTCTCAACCCTATTTAACACAATTTAAAGACCACTCACCACCCCCAACACTCCATTCCCGAAGCAGCACATTGCATGCATATAGGATTCCCCGTACGATGGCAGGAATCTTGCACCCCTACCCCGCGTAGTTGTATGCCCTGCCACCTTGCCACCCCTGCAGAGTCTGTTCAAAGACGGGCTGTAAGCCCTTCGTCGTTGGCATTGTTCAAAGATGAATTGTAGACAATCCAACTTTAGCTCGGTTTGTTTTTAATTAAAGAGGGGATCCACGCAAACACACCCCTACACCATCACAATAACCCAAAAACAACAAACATATAACAACACCCAGCCCTGCAAACTGCCTACCTGTTGTAGTTCATGTTCTATATATCTTAAGCTTTTGTTCCATGTTTCTACAATTTCAGAAGGGTATTAGTCCTCTTTAATAATTTGATATTTTTTGATAACCTGCAAACTTTGGCATGTGTATTGTAATGATCCCATCATTACAATATTAAGCAATGTTATCATGCTATATTTTAAAGATTATTTGTATTATATTTTTTAAATTTGTATTCGAAAACAGACACGATAATATTTAAGCACATCCATGCAATTGATTATGCAAGAAACCATGTTTAACTAATTCAATTCAATTAAATTTTTTTGATAAAATACATATTCATTTTATGGTTTATGTTCGAGTTTCGTGGCTCTTTCTTTTAATAATGTTATCTCCAAATATAGATGTGCGATGATTATTGTGCAAAAACGAGATGATTATAAGTGATGTCATTTACTCTGTAAGGGGTCACGTCGAAAATGAAGACTTATGGAAATTGCGATGCTGCTTTGTCGGATCTATGAAATCTATCTGCACAGTATCTCAGATTGAAGATAGATTATCTAAATGGGGACTCGGAGAAATAAAAGTATCAAGATTAGGAGGGAAAAAGTTCCTTATTTCAATCCCGGATGAAGATCTGTTTATAACCTTGGAGGATCTTCAATGGTCTTATTTAAAAGAGATATTTTCCTCTATTGAACCTTGGACTGAAAATTTTGTTTACAACGAACGAGGAACTTGGTTGGAGGTCTATGGCGTCCCATTGCATTGCTGGAATCAGACCAACTTCAAAAGCATTGCTGAAATTTGGGGTTCGTTGGAAGCTATCGGGGATAACACCCTTCAATCTGCGGATGTTGAAAAATTTTCCCTTTTGATTGTGACTAAACAAATGTCCAGAATTGACGAGATTATTCAGTTCGAAGTGGGGGAGGTTACGCACACTGTCAGGGTGACGGAAAAAGGCTTTTCGGAAGCAAGGAGTTCAACAGCCTTTAACCGGAAGGTTACAACGGTGTCTATCGACGAGAGCGATTCTGAATCTACTTTCGATATCGGAATTCAAAGGTCGCCGGCAAAACATACTCACGATGAGAGCAGATCGGAGGAAGCCTCATTCAATGCTGACTCTTTGGGCAAGGAGAACAATAAAGACGGAATATCCTCTGACAAGGAGTTTGCCAGCCACCTAAGTGAGACAGAATTAATAGGGGGCAGGGTTAATGATTATGATTGTGGAGGTCAATCGACCAGAGCATGTGGGAAAAATCAATTAAATGATACAAGAGAGGGGGAAATTGCGGCTGAGCCATCTTGGGCAGAAGTGGTTAGAAGGAATGGGTCGGTTGATTGGCAAATTGGAGATAGGGGGAAGCAGACAGGCCAATCTCTTGGGCCCGACATTCAGGACTCAGTTGTCGAGAAGAAGTTGGACGATAGTAGGATTGGTTCTATGGATGAGCAGACCCAAGATAGTCCAAATGGTAACACAACAATTAATGAAATCCGTGAACCTGTATTAGGAGATGAAAACGTGGAGCTGATGGGCAATAGAGACAATACCGGCCAAGTTTTACAGACACAAATCGAATTAAACCAACGAGATGAGGCTCCGGAGGGGGGCTTGCATTTTACCAGATCATCTACAAAAAAGTACGGGTCTCTGTGGGAAATCCAAGACAGAGCTTTATCAGACATTGAAAGGAAAAAACGCAATCGAGGGATACGGAAGAAAAATTCGAAGATGGCAAAATCAGATTCACCGGTGCTTTCCGGCAGGTCTCTCTCCGATTCAGATTTGGTGGCCCGTTGGGACTTGATGACAAGAGAAGCTAGGAAAGCAGTGAAGATAGCAAAGAGATTGGGGGTTCAATTTTTGGGGGATGAAGAAGACGTGGTGAAGGACATTGCTAATCTGGATAGAGACAGTTTGAGAAAATCAAGCAATCCGTCGGAGTGCTAACTATCTCTCGATGAGGATTTTAACGTGGAATATCAGAGGGTTGAACTCAGACACCAAGACGACTGCAGTTAGAAATTTGACCAGGGAACACAGGGTAAAAGTCATGTTTCTGCAGGAGACAAAAATGGAACTTATTCGAGAGCCAACCATCAGAAAAATCTGGTACGATGATGATTTTGGTTTTATTTTTTCTGCTTCAACGGGTAAATCAGAGGGGCTTCTTTCGATTTGGGAAAAGTCAATATTCCAGCCTGATAAAGTTATTGTTAAGCCTAGTTTTATCTACCTCAGTGGTAAATGGTGCAACGAGAAATGGAAGTTAGCCTTGGTAAATATCTATTCTCCTAATGCTCCATCGGACCAAGTTCAGCTTTGGAAGGAGCTGTTAGAGCTGAAGAATATGGACGAAGCTTTATGGCTGTTAGGGGGTGATTTTAACGCAACTATCAGTAGAGATGAGAGAGCAGGTTGTTGTGGAAATTCTTTCAGTAGTGTTAATTTCATCAATTTATCTCGCAAGGACATCTCATTGATCTACCGATGATAGGGAAGACCTTCACTTGGTTTGGTCCAAATAATAAAAGAAGCAGACTCGACAGGTTCCTTTTTGACGAACAATTGATTTCCAGTGTTGGCGATATTTCTCAAATGGGACTGAAGAGAATGGTCTCTGACCATGCTCCGGTTTTAATTTCCAATGAATCAACTGATTGGGGCCCTATTACCTTTAAGTTTTGTAATGCCTGGCTGAAATTGGAGGATTGCAAAGCACTCATTCTAAATGTTATAAGAGGAGGGAATAAATCCGAAATCACCTTAAAATTACGCAAAGTGAAAGCTGCTTTGAAACAGTGGATTAAGGAGGGGAAGGGTGATCTTAACTCGATTGCAAGGAAGTTAGAAGTGAATATTGAAGCATTGGAAGAAGAAGGTAATAAAGGAGAGCTAGATGTCAATAAAGCCAAACTTTTACAGAAGCTAAAGATAGAGCTGTGGGAAACTCTGAAAATCCAAGAAGCATTATGGAAACAAAAATCTCGAATGAATTGGATGGTTCAAGGAGATTGTAACACTGCCTTCTTCCACAGAGCTTCTAAACCCAGATCGAAAAAGAAAAGTATCCATGGACTGCTAGTGAACGATAAGTGGTGCGGAGATCCTGTGAGTTTGAGAAAAGGTTTTTTTGATCACTTCAAAAAATAGTTTTCTGCCAAGAAGAGACAGTGGCAGGCAGTTTTCAATCTAAATTTCAAGCGTTTGGACGAGTCAAAAGCGGAGGCTCTGGTTATTCCATTCACTGTCGAAGAAATAAAGGAAGCCCTATGGTTATGCGATGAGTCGAAAGCCCCCGGGCCGGATGGATTTACTTCATGTTTCTTAAAAAGCTGGTGGGAAGAATTGAAAGAAGACCTCTGGAGCACTGTTAATAAATTTCATAAGAGTGGAAGACTTGGGAAAGCAGTTAATGCGACTTTCATCACCCTCATCCCGAAAAGGAAGAATCCAACCAATGTGTCAGATTTCAGATTAATTAGCTTGGTCGGAACAATATATAAGCTCATTGCCAAACTCCTATCACAAAGATTGAAGACAATTATTGATAGTCTGATCAGCGAAAATCAATGTGCGTTCATTCAAGGGAGACAGATTTTCGATGGAATACTCATTGCGAACGAGATCATACACACTATGGGAATCGATGGAACTAAAAATGGGGGTGTTATTCTTAAGCTCGACTTCACAAAGGCTTATGACTGTGTACGCTGAAGTTTTTTAATTATGGTGATGAAGAAGATGGGATTTTTGGATAGATGGCTGAATTGGATCGTTGGCTGTATTACTTCTCCAAGTATATCAATCCTTGTTAATGGTTCCCCTACGGAGGAATTTTGGATGGAAAAAGGGCTGAGGCAGGGGGATCCACTTTCCCCTACCTATTTATCATGGTAACGGAAGCTTTGCACCTCCTTCTAGAAGAAGCAGAGAATCAAAATTTGTTTCGTGGTTTCGGGGGCGTTCTTTCGAAAAAAACGATCTCGCACTTGCAATTCGCGGACGACACTGTGCTGTTCCTTGAACCTGTTCAGGAGTATCTTATGAATTTAAAAAGAATTTTGAGAAGCTTCGAAGCTTGCTCAGGGCTTAGTATCAATTTTGGTAAGTCCTGCTTAGTTGGGATAAGAATTGAGTCAAACATGGTGTCTTCTCTTGCAAACATTGTTGATTGTCGAATTGGTAGTCTACCACTGTTGTATTTGGGCATTCCTTTGGGAGCCGATCCGAGGAAGATTGGGACTTGGGACCCGATTATAGAGAAATTCAGATCTAAATTATTTGGTTGGAGAAGTAACTCTTTGTCTTTCGCTGGAAGAATAGTCCTTATCAATTTCGTATTATCTGCACTGCCGATCTACTATATGTCCTTATTTGAAGCACCCAAGATGGTTATCCAGAAAATAGAAAAAATCAGAAGAAGCTTCCTTTGGGGTTCAAACGATTGGTAGCAGAAGATGGCAAAAATAAGTTGGGGGAAAATATGCTTACCCAAGAAGTTCGGAGGAGCGGGAGTGGCGAATCTTCTTGTGAAAAATAAAGCACTATTGGCGAAATGGGGGTGGCGTTTCGCTACCGAAAAACATGCCCTCTGGAGAAAGGTTATAAGAGCGAAATATGGCACACAAGACCGTAGTTGGGCTTTGAAGCTCGATTGTCCAAAGAAAGGGTCAATTGTTTGGAAAGGCATTATCAACAATCTGAACTCCAAAGACATCGTAAGATGGACAGGTACTGAAGAATTCAGGTGGATGGTTGGGAATGGGAAAACGACCTTATTTTTGGAGGATATTTGGTGCGCTGACAGAGCTTTGAGAGTCCTATTTCCCATACTATATAGGGTGATCATTAGAAAAGGCGAGGTGGTTGCTAAGTGGGCGAAGAACGGTTCATTGAACGAGATTTGTTGGGCAGTTTGGTTTTCCAGGCCTCTTCGAAATCACGAATATTCCCAGCTCGAGGTAATTGGGGACATGATCAAAACCATAAAGCTAAAACCGGAATGTGAAGACAGGCTCATTTGGACTCATGAGAAGTCTGGAATTTTATCAGTAAAGAAGCTTACTGATTTGATGGTTACTGCAGATTCGGGCTGCCCCTCTTTTAACTTTGACAAAATTTGGAAATTAAAAGTGCCCCCGAAGGTGAGTAGCTTATTGTGGATGATAAAAATTGACAGAATTCCTACCAAAGTGTTCCTTTTTAAGCGAGGAGTCAAATTGCCAAGTAATAACCAAGCGTGTGCGTTCTGCGATAATTTTGCGAAAGACACTTTTCATCTCTTTGTGGGCTGTTCGTTCTCTGCTAAAATCTGGAAAGAGATATACAGTTGGTGTCAATTAGATTGGAAGGACCATTCATCTATTGATGAATTATATGATGGATGCCTCTCGTCAGGATTGAAGGGAAGGAAACTTTCAGTTTGGTTGATTGTATGTGCAGCAGTTTTTTGGTGCATTTGGCATGCTCGGAACGAGTCAATCTTCAATAACAAACAACCAGTGTTCCATGACACATTATTCCATGCTAAACTTTGAGCATTGATGTGGGTTAAATCTTCAAAAAACAGCTCTGAAATCGACTTGAACTGGTGGTGGGTAGACCCTTTGAAAGGCTTTTCACCGAAAGCTATGAAACCAATCGGCCAGCGCCTTCTTGCTTCAGGTACAAATCTCACCTTCTATTTAGCTGGTTATTGCTGCAATAATTATTCAGGCTGTGGTGGCATATTGAGCATGGAATCTAGCATTTTTCGTGCTTTATTTTTCGGACCGGTTAAAGGGGTGGGTAAGGATATGGCAATGATTTTGGCAGTCAAGACAGCTTTAGAAATAGTAATTGCAGCAGGCTGGTGCAATCGAGCAAATATATAGATACCGCTGAATTCAGAACTGATTCTTATTTATTTTAACAATCCAATGTTGCGACCCTGAAATTGGTGGAATGAATTTGCTTTGATCGATCTACTTGTTAAAAAGATAGGGAACGTATCCTTCTCTCATGACACTTTCGATCAGGATTCTTTAGTGCAAGGCTTAGCAGCTGAAGGTGCTCAACGTGATAATTGGTTCAAGGCATGGTGGTAATAAAGGAGATCCACAGTTTTGGAGCTTTGTTTGTAGAACCATGCAGCGTTTAACAAAGTGGCATCTCTTTTTGCATTTACCCAATTTTATATTTATGTTAACAACCTGTTACAGTTTTCGATTCTGTCTTCCTTGTACCTCTCAGATGTGGGGTACTCTTTTCCTCCATTTAGGTTTAGGGAGGTTTTTAATGAGGCCCTCATCCGGGTTCTAATAACATTTTGAATAAAATTCTAGCATTGCCGTGCAAAAAAAAGTACCACCAAGTGGTTTATATAGCTCTTAAAGAGTTTTAATCGTCTGCCACTAAAGATGGGTCAGGCAGTTAATCCTGATGATCTTGTTACAAAAAATTTAACAAACCAAATAACCATCTAAACAGATCCACAAGCAAACATTTACGATGAAAGCTTTAATATTCACCATATTTCCTTTGTTCTTGTTGTGACTTGCTTCGAGTAAACACCAAGTTGTGACCGAAACTATCTAACATTGATAGCAGACAAGGGCTTTGTAAAAACATCAACAATTTGATGTTCAGCAAGAATGTAATTAACCTCTATTTTGTGCTTCATCGCCTTCTCACGCACAAAATGAAGATCCAAGTCTACGTGCTTGGTCTTGGCATGAAGTACAGGATTAGCCGCCATAGACACACCGCTAGTATTGTCGCACTATATAATAGAAAATTATGTCGTTTGAACCTCCATATCTTGCAGGACAACTGCAAACCACATAATTTCAGCAGTGACATCAGCAAGACTACGATATTCTACCTCCGCAGTAGATTGCGACAGTGTACGTTGTTTCTTCGAAAACCAAGACACTAAGTGTGACCCATGAAAGACGCAATACCCTGATATAGACCATATATCGTCAACATCAGACCCCCAATCAGCATCGACAAATGAAATAAGCGTATTAGAAGCATTTATACCAATAGCAAAAAATAGGCCATAATCCAGCGTGCCTTTTAAGTAACACAATATGCTTTTAACAGCAGACCAATGACTCTCAGTGGGAGCCTGCATAAACTGGGCCACTTCATATTCAACAAATGAGATATCGACCCTAGTATGAAAAACATATAGTAAGTCCCCAACCACACTTCTATATAGAGCAACATTGTGGAACACAGCCCCTTTATTCTTACTTAGCTTAGGACTTGCGGACATATGAGTCTCAACAGGTTTGGATGTGCTCAAGTTAACCTTATCAAGTAACTCATTAACATACTTACGTTGCGATAGAAACAAACCTTCATCAGTCCGCTCAACTTTTAGCCCCAGAAAATATTCCACTTTCCCTAAATCTTTGATTGAAAATTTATCATGTAATTGAGTGATGAATCTGACAATATGAAGTTCTGAATTGCCAGCCATCAAGATGTCGTCCACATAAACTGCATTGTACACAAGAACATCATCAGAATGAAAAATAAACAAGGACTGATCAGCATTGGAGTTACGAAAACCCAAATAGCACATGAACTCCCTCAATTTAAGAAACCGGTTACGGGGAGCCTATTTTAACCCATAAAGGCCTTAGTTAATTTGCACACAAGTCAAGAACCATCAGGTGCAATCTGTTCGAACCTCAGTGGATGCACCATGTAAACATCCTCATACAAATCACCCTTTAAGAAAGCATTGTTGACATCCAATTGGTGTACCTGCCACTTATAACGAACAACAAGTGAAAGCAACACATTTACAGTGAAGAAACGTATAACAGGACTAAATGTTTCCATGTAATCACAACCAGCAGTTTGTGAATAACCTTTGGCCAAGAGCCAGGCTTTATACTTGTTTACCGAGCCATCAAAATTCTTCTTAATTCTAAAAAGCCATTTATATCCTATAATTTTCCTATCCGAGGGAGCCGGAACTAAAACCCATGTAGAGTTATCAATGAGAGCACGATATTCAGAGTGAACAACCTTTCGCCATTGAGGATGAGACAAGGCCTCGTGAATAGAATCATGAGCAACAAAACATGTGGTATTAAAGACTTTAGGTTTGAAAATACTTGCCTTGCTTCGGGTAACCATTGAGTGTTGATTTACAGGATTTGGTACAACAGAAGACTCAACTCGAAGATTATGATCAGAGATCATACCCTCTAGTTGTTGATTAGGAGGGGCAACAAGTTGTTAAGGATCAAAAACATCTTGTTGTTGTGGACTGAGAGCATCATTCTGTAGGTGCTCTTGTTCAAAAGGCATGACAGATCCCGAGTGAGTAGGAGTATCAACAATGAAGTTGATCTGATCATGTGCAGACTGAGCTTTATCATTGTTGAAGTACGAGAATGTTGCATCATTATGAGAATCATGAAATGACCATGTTGGCGATCTAGCTGACATACCGTGATTCAAACCAGATGTTGATAGAGGTTGCACCACAGGTTCAGGACATGGAACATAATCTAGTATTGTAGCAGGCACATTATCAGGCACAACTTTAGGCTCAACAGTAGTAGGAGGAGGAACTGGCTCGAGGTAAGGCTCAAGAGAAGAATTTATGTTTGTGTCAGATTGAACAGGTAGAGGATAACTAGCATACCAAAATTTCTCATTAGCAACTTGCATCTTGGAGCTTGAGTTCACAAAAGGAAACACCATTTCATTGAATCAAACATGTCTCGACACAAAAACCCGACCAGACTCGTCAAGGTACTGGTAGCCATGGTGTCTAGGCGAGTAACCCAGGAACACACAAGAACACAATCGATAAGAGAATTTGTGGTTATTGTAGGGTCGAAGGAAAGGGAAGCCAAGGCAGCAAAAGACCTTTAGAAAGTCATACTCAGCCTTCTTTCCATCGAGAACCGGATGAGGGGAACGACCCTGTAAGACATTCATAGGTAGGAGATTAATTAAGTAAACTACATTGAGTATAGCATGAGACCAATATTTTTTTAGGAATAGAAGATGGAGCCATCAAAGTCATAGCAGTATCCGTGACGTATCGATGTTTTCTCTCCACAACACCGTTCATCTAGGCGGTATGAGGACACGTGAGGCGATGCTTAACACCAAGCTTTGCAAGTGTAAATTCTAGAAACCGAAACTCACCACCTCCATCAGTCTGATTTGCAAGAAGCTTGGCAGAGAACTGAGTTAAAATAAACTTATAAAATAGTTCGAATGAGTGCCTCTGATTTATTATGAAGTAAGTATACCCAACAATTCCGACTGTACAAATCAACAAACAAAATATAATACTTGTAACCAGAGGACATAACAAGGGAAGGACCACATACATCTATCTCAACCAATTCAAAAGAATGTGTGTATATAATGTGGAAGGTAAAAAGGGAAGCTTATGGCTTTTCCAAAGCTGACAAGCATTAGAAAGTATCAAATTGCTAGGGGACACAATCTTATTTAGAGCCATACTAACTACATTTAGGGCTAGATGACCTAGCCTTTGATGCCAAATCTAGTAAGACTTAGTACTTAAGAAAGGTCCAACAATAGTAGTGTATAGAAGAACGCCCTATGAGGATGAAGATGATGATAGGCTAAAAGTATATAACCCATCACGTTGAACCCTCTCCAAAAGAACAGTACCAGTACCCTCATCCTTCACAAAGCATGTACTAGAATGAAATTCAAAGAAAACGTTATTGTCATGAGCAAATTTAGAAAGTGAAAGTAAGTTCATTGAAATATGTGGAACACAGAGAAGATTGATAAGCAACAAATTCCTCTAAAAAGTATCAATCACAGAATCGCCAATATTTGAAATATCTAGCTGGGAACCACCACCCAGAAATACCTTACCCTTACCATTAAAAGGACGGGCACCTTTGCGGATCATGAGTCACATGGTGTGTTGCACCGGAGTCAATGTACCATTTATTCTCAGCATTTCTATTACGAGTTGAGAGAGTATTCACTTGAGCATAAGGTGAGCCAGAAGAAGCAGCATCTTCAGAAGACCCTGCAGGCTTGGTAACAAACAGATTATAGCAATGCTCAGCACAGTGACAAGTGTTAACATGCACCTCAGGTGGATTATAATGACAAATGTGAGCTTGTTACTGTGAATCAAGAGTAGATGTGTGACTGAAATGAACTTGTGATTGTGAATCAGAGGAGAACTTATGAGTTTAAGACTTAAATCCTTTGTCAAAGTGATACCAACATCTATTAGCCACATGATCTAGCTTACCATAAATCTAGCATTGTGGCCGAGATTGACCACGATACCTATTGTTAACATCAATAGAATGTTGCGACGATTGAGAAGAAACTCTAGACTCAGTGGCAAGCACTTGTTCATTAGAATTAGAGGCGCGAGATTCATTGCAGTATGCTGAGTATAGTTGATTCCAATCGGCACACATAGTGGATCCATGACTCTGGTCTTGGCATCAACAAGATAAGAAACTGCTGACTGAAGGGAGTATGGTTCACGGCTGCCGGTGATTACAGCAACGAACGACTCATATTTAACGAACAGGTCGTTGAGGATTGTAGCCAACTTTTCAACTTTAGAGATCTTACTTCCACAAACTGAAAGAAGGTCAAAAATCTCTTTGATCTGTGTAATGTAAGACCGCATCGAACTTGAGCCCTTCTTGATGGACCAGAGGTGACAGTGGAGATGTATAACCTTGGTGGTTGAAAGCTGGGCATACAGATCAGTCACAGCAGACCACACGGCGGCGGTCGTCTCAGTACCAGCGAGTTGCGACAGAATACCAGCACCCATTGTGGACAGAAGCCAAGACGCTAAGGATTTGTCTTGCTTACAAAATCGAACATACGCCGAATTAGGGACTTTTTCACCAGAATCAGTGATAATAAGTTTTACCGGAATAGAAATGGATTCGTCGAGGAAGTGCTCCAAAACATGACCACGAATCATAAGGAGCACTTGCTCCTTTCACAACAGAAAATTATTCCCATAAAGACGAACACTCACTTTTTTGTTGGCAAAAATAGGACTAGGTTGATTATCGAGAACGAAGAAGCTGCCATTATCGAAATCATCAAAGAATTCTTCAATAGGTGGCATCGGAAAAATGAGATGAAAAACGAATCAAAGGAAAAGAAATGTTGCGGCAGAAAGAGAGAGGAAAGATCGAACCAGGAACCGACCCTCTGATACCATATTGAAAAGTAACCCTTAGGGTTAGAGAAGAGGTAGCCAAGACGGCTACAGAGAAGAGGATAACAAATAATAGAGATGAAGATTATGGTATTTTACTATGTAGGCCAAAACAATTAACTTGTTGGGCCAATACCACCAAGTGGTTTATATAGCTCCTAGAGGGCTTTAATCGTTTACCACTAAAGATGGGCCATGCAGTTTAAGCCCGGTGAGCTTGTTACAACAAATTTAACAAACAAAATAACCATCAAAACCATTCAATCAGATCCTCAAGAAAACCATTACAATGAAAGCTTTAATATGAGGTAGATTATGTCTTATGTGATACCCTCACTAGCCAAACTGAAGAAGCTATCGTCACTGCCATAGACAATGAAACTAAAACCGAGTTCAACAAGGATAACAAACTGGTCATAGGTCACATGTTAAGCCACATGTATGTTGTAAAAATATTAGATTACTTAGTACAGTTCAAATAATCTCACATTTATCTTTTATAGTATTTATTTTGTGTTTAAATATAAAGTCTTGGTATTGGGTTTGAAAGAGAAAAATATGATGGTGGTCGTGCGCACACAAGGTTTGGCTAAGAAGTCCAAATCGTCTGATTTCCCCAAGTGCATGAACTAGAGGCCCGATTTATTTTAATTTTGAAAATTCATTTTTAACCATTCATTTTTTGATTAATTTTAAACATTCATTTTAAATTAAAGTATCTTTATTCTTAAACACTAATTTTATTTTTTGATAGATTTGCCCTTGATTAACGCTATGTTTAAATACTTTTTTGGGCATGTATGGTACTATAAATACCATGCACATATGTCTTCAAAAATCATCCCAAAGTAGAATTTACTTACCTTCTTTTCTTCTCTCTCATTTTAAACACGTTTATTGGTTCTTTGATCTTTTTGTTTCCTGCTAAATCCTAGAGGGTACACTTCACCGCAAAATATCCTTAAAGACAGTGTCTAGTGCACGCCTCAAGTAAGTCCCTTTTCAAACTTTTTTTTGGTTTAACCAAATATTTTTCCTACAATCTCTAGCAACATCTTTGATTTATTTGTTAAAGACAAATTCTTAAAATTCATATTGGATATTTTGCAATAGAAATGCGGTGCAAATAATGTTGGAATCAAGAAGTACGCCGTTGGGGAATGCTGAAGTTCCAAATGATCAATGGCAAACCTATCATGGACAAGGTGCATGCTTACGAGAAGCTGATTTCCAACATCCTAGTTGAAGGGATAAAAATTGTGAAATCTCCAGAAATAATGTTGTTTGAGAAATTACTCAAGTCATGGTCTGACTATCAGAATCTTTTGAAGCACAAGAAGCAGGACATCTCCATGAAAGAGCTGATTTGCCACATGAAAAATGAGAAAGTAAATTCCCTTAAAGATAAAGGTTTTGTTTTTACAAATGAATTATCTTTTAAACATAAAAAGTTCAAGAAGATTACCAACCTGTAGAAAAAAAAGAGACATGTGAGAATAGGGTCATGGTGGCCGGAGAATATAGAACGGCGGTGGAAAAGTTAACAACAGCTACTAACAAAATATAACTATGAAAAGTATTATGATATTTCTATTAGAAATTGATTGAAAGGTACAAATAAACGAGTTGTTAACATACTTTTATAGCCCAGAATATAACTACCAAGCCTAGACGTTTCCAGTTGGTCTAGATGATTCTAGTTGGGCTAGATACAACTAAGTCCAGATACAACTAGTCCTCTTATAGCTATTTAGATTCTAACATTCTTCATCCATACTTTCTCAACCAATCTCAATCTTCTTCAAATTGTTGATTCTTAAGAAAAAGAATCTTGAGCTGGTTCTTGATCAAAATATAAACCAAACAAAAAAAATCATTCATCCGAAATTCCTTCAAAAAATGTATTTCTTACTTGGTGGTTTATTGAGAATTGAATGTGTTCTTCATCCTTTCGTTCTTCTTTACTCACCTTTTTAGCTTACTTTTTTCATCCAAAATACCTTCAAAATTACTTTTTTTCTTCTTCATTGTCTATCTTCTTCAATACTTATTCGACCTTTCTTTTTGTTGGAAGCAAAGCGGTCAAGCTACAAGTTTCTGAATGCAATCTAAAGTCTCTCTTGGACAAGAAAGCATCCTCTTATGTCTGGTTAAGGAGAGCAAGGTTTTTAAACTCTTTAACTCTCCCCATAGATTTTATTTCCCGCAAACCTTGTTAGTAAGCTAAGATTTCAAGTATACAAGGTGGAAGATGCAATAAACAATGAAGCTCTCAACATTTAATAGCAACAAATTATCACTATCACAAGGTAGAATTTTAATCAAAGAACCATATCAAACCTCTTATGCTTCACATCATATGACAACCAGTAACCACAAATGAGAGTAGCAATACAAATCTCTAGCACACCAGTAGTACCAAGGAGAATTCGAAGCAAGCTTTGGTAGCACACATCAAAAAACAGATGAAGACCAATTATCAAATCAGATTTCAAGACTTGGCAAACTATTTTCCAATTCTGGCATCAACATAAATTATTGGACAACAGTCCATATTCAATATCCCTCAAATCATTCACCAACAATGAATGTCGAAACCCTTACAACATGTATGGCGACAAATATAGAAAACACGACCTCAACACCATAGCAAAACAAACATACCATTGAGCAGCAAGAAAGGCGAACACCGAAGCTATTATTCAATTAGAACCTAATCTAATAAAAGTGAACTACAAAAAACTCAAAATTAATGAAGCGTTGGACTAAATCAACGGCTCATATTGAATCTAACGCCTCACTTGACTATCAGTCAGCAAAGAACCAAACTAACACCATATCCAGTGAAACAAGCTAACTGATTATAAATGTAGAATAAACTGACATATCTCATCACTAAATCCACATCATCAGTAACTAGATAAGAAAAAAATGAAGCAACGGCGAGGAACTCTCACCAAAACTGATTTAGCCTCCATGTCACAACCATGTAACACATGAGGAGATTGGAAATTGAGTGAATCGATCTCTCATGATCGTGATTTTTTCGGATCCATCAAATAGGAGAGGATTTATCGAAGAAGAAAGCAACGACAAAGATTCATTAAATTTTGCGAGAGAGGAAGTCAATTGGCGAACAACAAGATCGTCGGCGAAGAGCCAAGATTGCTTCGATGACTAACGAACACAATGGAATGATGAACCATATCTGAAATCTAGAAAGCAACATCGACGATGATGACACTCAAGATCATTGGTGATATGATGATCGGAAACAAAATGCACAAATCAGATCTGAAAATTAATGAGTATCGAATGATTCTCCAATGGTGATGAAATCAAGAAACGGTGGGAGAACAGACTGCGATGAACCAAACCAAATGGTAGCAGCGCAATAAGGACGACGTCGGGATCAACGAAAAAAGCGGATCGGAAGACAAAACGGCGCCAGGATCTTCAATGGCGAATGATACCACGTGAAGACTCGGGCATGGTGGCCGAAATTGATGACCGGTGGTGGAGTGTTGATGAAGGTGATGAACGACAGAGTATTCTAGAAAGAGATTAAATGGAAAGTAATCTACTAAAAATGGAATTATTCAGTGTATTAAGCTCATTACAAAAGGTAGACTTATATAACACAAAACTACTAACAAACTTAACAAAACTACTGGGTTGAAACAATTAGCCCAACTGACAACAAATTACTAAGAAATTAATAACTAATTATATTTATTCTCTAACATTCACCCTGCTTTCTTCCTTCTTTTGAAAATTCAATCTTTAATATTCTTCAAATTAATGAGTGAGCAAAAGAATCATAGTGAGCTGGTACATGAACACAAGATTCAAGTAATTTTCTCCTTTCTCCATTCTTCCTTTTCTTCTTTGAACTCTTTTTTTCTTCGTTCCTCTTTTTTTCATTCTTATTATTCTTTGACTATATAATCTCAGCTTTTAAAAGCTGGTAATGGCTTGATCAATCTTTGTTTCTTCCTTTCCTTGAACGATTGATCAACGAACTTTTGTTACATCTACTGTTGTGCCCAGTGTACTGGACAGAAGCTGTTTTAACTTTCTTTATTTTCTTCTTCTTCTACCACTTGATAATGGCTTGATCAGCGTCTTAACTTCTTTCTTTCCTGGAACGTCTGATCAGCTAATAAGTTTTTCTTCATCTTCTTCACTCAAGCATTTATCTTTCATTGCTCTTCTTTCTCATCCTTTAATTGTTTATTATCAGCTTTTGAAAGCTGCTAATGGCTTGATCATTGTCTTCACGTCTTTCTTTCCTTGAACGTCTGATCAACTAAAATTTTTATTGGTACACTTTCTATTTAATAGTGTATTATTATACATTGTCTTCTTTTTTCTTCTATTTCTTCATCTTTTCTTTTGATTCATCACCATTATTCTCATCATTCTTTCTCACATGTATCCAAAAACAAATAAAGAAGATAGTGTTTGAAACTTATAAATGGATGCTAGGCTTTTAAGCTACTAGCTCCACAAATAAGAACCTAATCTAAGCCAAAGAAGAGCTGAGAGACTCTAATGCAAACCAATCTCAATCAAATAAACTAGTAGATGAACATCACCATGCCATGTGATTTTTGAGCAAATAATCCAAGGAACCTTAAATTTTGAATCACCTTAAGTAGCTTCCGACTAAAATATCATTTATCCAAAGATCACTTAATTGCTCGTTAACATCCTACTAAAAACATAAACTAGAACAGAGCAACATTCAACATTCAAACTAACACCAGCCAATCGAAGTGCACCAACAAACCATATCAAAAATCAGGAGTGCATAAACCATACCTCACTCAACTACATAAATGAACAATCAAGATTAAGAAAAACCAGTGATGCGATAAAGATTTCTCAGATTTCAACAAACAACAACAGCATGTGTGGGAATTATATATTGCACAAATGAACAAGTGTAGATTTCACCAGTCGAACAAACTCTGATGCGACTAAATACGAGTAGAAAAGATATTCAAAATGCAGAATCTCCAGCAAGAAGCTCAAACCATAGAGACATTGAAATATGACATAATCAGATCGAAAGACTTAGAGAAGTGCAGTATGACACATGAATAGATCGATTGAAAATCGAGTGAATCAATCTCTCTAACGATTATGACTTTTCCTGATCCTTAAAAAACAATCGATGATAATCAACAATAATAGCAGTGACTGATCTGGTTGACCGACGAACCAAATAAGAAATATCAGATTTCGATCAAATATGAGATTTGAAATGAGGATGTGGACGGCAATTGATGAAAATTACAAAGAGCAATTGAAGCAGCGGTCGAAAGTAAGGAGAAAGACTCATGACGGTGGTGACTTAGATGAAGGAGAATCTTAGATTGGAAGTAGAAGCGTGGAGATTCAGCGAAGCTTGTGTTTATCCAGTAACACGATGGTGAGATCGAGAAATGGAAGATCAAATTGATCGAAGTTGGCATCAGAAGAGAATATCGTCAGACCGTTGATGGCGAATGATACCATGTGAAAACTCAAGTAGGATGGCCGAAAATGATGATCGGCGGTGGAGTTAGGGGCGGAACATAACGGGAGTCTACGAGGATGTGGCCCCAGCCAACTTGTTAATTTCTTTATCAAAAAAAGGTAAAATTAGTGTTGTAATCTTTCAATTTTTATAAAATTTTATTTTAGCCCCCCTCAATACTTTTAGTCTCATTTTGGTCCTCTCCTTTACTAATTTCTAGTTCCGCCCCTGGGCGGAGTGTTGATGAAGGTGATGAACGACAAAGTATTCTAGAGAGAGATTAAATGGAAAGTAATCTACTAAAAATAAAATTATTCAGTGTATTAAGTTCATTACAAAAGGTGGGCTTATATAACCCAAAATTATAACAAACTACTAACAAACTTAACGGGCTGAAACAACTGGCCCAACTGACATCAAATTGCTAGGAAATTAATAACTAATTATATTTATTCTCTAACAAGAAAAACTTACAACTGAAGAAATCAATTAACTTCAAAAAAATCGAGAATATACCAAAAGTCTAACAACTCAGTGTGTTACTAACTTACTATGTGTGGGACAAGTCATAACACAAAGCATCTCAATGCTTTCGTCTCTTTGACCGCCCTAAAGATCATAATCGTAATGAAAACAAGCCATGAACAAGCTTAATTCAGAATCTATATGAGGCGATTGTCGTTGTGGGCTCTGAGGTTAACTTGGTGAAAAATCATTCTTAGTGGATAGGAAACATAAGCTCTTCCAAATACTTTTGTGACAATGGATAAATGTTCACCGAGTTTGAGAATGCTTCTAAAGGTAAACAAGTCTACATGAAAAAACTCTAGCAACTCAAAAGTATAATGTAAAGGACTATCCGAATACCGGCTAATGATGTTGTCGCACCTATGTATCTAGCTGTGTGGATAAGGTACCCTTGTGATTATAGTATAGTTGTGTGGACAATGTACTATTATTACTTATTATATAGTCGTGTGGACACAATATCATTATAATGATATGTGCTCGAATATTGTTTTTATAGTGATTCTATTATGTGATATGCTTCCTAGCTATTAGGCTTAGTTGTTTATACTCGTGCTTCTCGATTTATATTTGTGTTGCATGCTTATATTTATGAATTACATGAAGTATAACAGAGTAGTAATGTGACATTAATCTTGTAAAGCTCATCATGTTGATTGTTTCCATTCACAAGTTAGTACCAATTTGGTGAAACAATGTCTAAACCAGAATTTAAAGTACGGGAAAACAAATTAAATGTTCTTTTTCTTTCTAAAAATAATAAATCATGGACAGACACTAAATCATGCATACAAGTTTTAGTATGATGATGTTGGTGAAGAAGAAAGCTTAGTTTTACCAACCACGACTCCCCACGTTAACATGGCTTCTGAAACATTATATCATTATCCATTTTCACACTAGTCCATTTTTATTCGCTTGGAGACTTATCCCTCTAATTATTATATACATATATAATACGAAAACGCTAATTTATTATATACGAATGTACCTAACTATTTATTTAATTGAATTAATTAGTACTTATAGAAAACAACATCTCTTGTCTTTTATTGTGACAAGTGTAAATTAAATCGTTGTAGGTAATTTGATGAGACATGGGTTAAACAAGCTATCGTATTTTTTCTTTTGCTTGTTTTTTAATTTCCAAAAACCAAAAAAATAGAGGAAAATTGCAAACCAACATCAAGGAATTAGTGAGAAAAAAACTAATTTTAGATTCCAAATAAAGAATAAAATCAGATTTTGACAAGTTAAAATATTCAGTTGCGGCTAAGTTTCTTCTTGATTTTGCTGGTTTAAACTCCCCGACATGCTACAGTTTTGTTGTTTGAAAGGTCGTGCAATGGGCGGCCAAAGACCTTATCGGAACTTTCCCCTCCAAAGTCCAAACCAATAAAATAACTTTTATTCAACGACCTGACATATCAGTTTATCAACGAGGGTTTCGCCGTAATCATAGGGGGCAGTGTACAATAATTTTGAAGTATGTTTATGGCTTTGTTCATGTAATCTTATGGATTAGCAGCGTTCAAAGATTTTAAAGGTTTTATGTAATTTATTAAAATATAATTTTTAATTTTAAAATTTTATTTATTTTTTATTTGTTTCCTCTGTGTTAGACTTATTTTTGAATAAAAAATAAACTTAACAAAATACAACATCGTTTTGCTTTTCTAATGTGTTTTGGTAATATTTTAATCTTTTACTTTTCTCTTTTAAATATTTAACTTAATTTATTTTAAAACTATTCTTTGTATGAGATCCTACTCATGACCACCTTTGATTAGCACTAAAATGAGTTTATATATATGGATACAATCCATTGACACTATGTAAACCTTGATTAGTTTTACACTAATTGATAACTATTGGATAAATAAAATTAAAAATTTAAAATGAGGAGATTTTTAAGGGGAAAAAAGAAATGAATGTTTAGTTGTATTCATACATTTCACACATTCAATGATCATCAATTAATATAAAACTAATCGAGCTTTAAATAGTGTAAGTGAATCATATATATATATATATATATATATATATATATATATATGTATGTATGAATGATAAATCTTAATTTTAATCATGATCCTACCTAAGGGAGGGGAAGGGGGACTCTAGGGGAAGTGATGAGTTCTCAAATGTGACATATTTCATATGCTACTTCTCTAGTTATTAGGACTTCTTACTGCTTAATACATGCTGCTTTTGCTATATTTTGTGCAGGGATCCAATTCTGGAAATAGCAGTGAAAAGGGGGCATTTCTGCAGTTTTTATTATCATTCTGTCATGACTGGCATCATGGGCACGACACTGGGCACGACGTGTCTGACGTGACAATGACGTGGCGACTTCTAGAAGCTTCTGAACATTCGGAGAGATCTTATCAGCTTAACCGTTTAGATTTCCTGCATTTAAATTTCAAAACATTTGAATTGTTTTATCATTACTTTATTATTTTAAATTTTATTATCTTTTATCTTTGTAAATCCAAGCCTATAAATACCACTCCTTGGTAAAGGTTTAGGCATCAATCAATTCATCTTCTAGCTTTGAGTTTTTTTTATCTTTGTAAACATTTTCAGTTTTAATCCAAGTTCTTTTCCTTTATTTTTCTTGTTTCATTTATTTTATGCTATTTAATTACTTTTCTAAAATCAAGTTAAGCATGATAATCAATATCTTGCTTAGCTAAATCTTTTAAGCCAAGAACCAGCCAAGTCAATTCGATTCGTGAGAATTGAACTTGCTTAAATTTTTTTGGGAAATCATTTTTATCTTTCTGCTTAGATAGTTTGGCAATCGGCCTTACTAAAAGTTTTTAACCGTTTTTCAAATCAAAAAGGGCCCGTTGGTCTGAAAATCGCTTAAAAACACAGTTGGGAGGAAGGATCGGCCTGTGGCAATTTCGACTTCCTATGAACACTCTTAGCGGCGGTACGCTAAGGAAAGATAAAATCAGAAGCGATTCTTTTTTAGACAATTTCTAAGTCGGGTTTTTCCTGCTTTTATTCTAAATATTTTAACGGCGATAGACGTGGTTGATTTATTTAAGAACCATCTTTCGAAGATAGACTTGGGAGGATTGGTTACTCGAGAGAGAAACAAGTTACGACGGGTTGGGCCTCGTAGACTGTAACCGACATGATCCCCGAAATAAAAATCTATTTCAGTGATCGAAAGAATTGAAGGAGCTGGTTCGAGGCTATTTCACATACTTGGTTTTTCTTAATCTTCTTACCTCTACATTTAAATAATGTTATTTCATTTTTCAACCAATATCAGATCACTTCCCCCCATTTTATTTACTTATTTTGCAGATATTCCTGGAAGTAATAATTAAAACAGTCTTCAGTCAATCAGTCCAGCTAATCTCTCTGCGGATCGACCCTCTTTCCCTATATCTATTTAATTTCTTTATATTATTATTTATTGAAAGAGGTTAATTTATTCATTTATTTTTGACCGGTTAAACGAGGACTTGTCAAAATTGGCGTCGTTTCCGGGGAGATTTATTTTTGGCAATTTTTGACTGATTTTGTTTTATTTTTATGACCAGGAAGAACCCGGGCACTTTATCTCCATATAACCCGGAAATCGAAGCAAGCGCTCGTAGAACTTACGGCGAAACACTTCGACGAAAGAAACAACAAAGCTCACGAAGACCCGAACAAGAATCCACCTCCGAAACTACACCAATCGAAGAACCTACACAGGAACCAGAACCGATGGCGGACCAAACGATTCGAGAGCTGAACGCAGCCCCTACTGTGCAGCAACCACTCTGCATCGCCTTTCCTCAAGGCGATACTCCCGTCCAGCTCAAAACGGGATTAATTCACCTACTCCCTACCTTTAATGGCCTCCCTACTGAAAGCCCACACAAGCACCTTGCCGAATTTCATATGGTGTGCAGCAGCATAAAACCACAAGGGGTCTCAGAGGACCAGATAAAACTAAGGGCTTTTCCTTTTTCCTTAGCCGGAACGGCTAAAGAGTGGTTATTTTATTTACCTCCGAATTCGATTAATACATGGTCTGATCTTTCTCGTGTTTTTCTTGACAGATATTTTCCTGCGGCAAAAGTGACAGAAATTAGGCGAAACATATTGAGTATCCAACAAATGCACGATGAATCCCTATATGAATATTGGGAAAGGTTCAAGAAGCTGTGTGCAAGCTGTCCGCAACATGGCTTATCCGAGCAAACACTCCTTCAATACCTATACGAAGGAATGTTACCAATGGACAAAAAGATGGTAGATGCAGCAAGCGGTGGCGCGCTCGTTAACATGACCCCTACTACAGCAAGAACATTAATCTCCACAATGGCTGCTAATTCGCAGCAATTTGGTTCTGCAAGTGAACCCAGCCGACGGGTTCAAACAGTAAGCACAATTTCATTAGAGAATAAGATAGACAATTTGACTAATATTGTGTATTCTCTTGTTTCAGGGGAGTTAGGAGCTACTAAGGTATGCAGAATATGCACTATGCCAGATCACGCAACCGACTTATGCCCATTGTTGCGGGATACATCTGGTGCCCAAGTTAACGTCATACACAACTTTCCCGGACCTCCCCAAAGACTCTATAACCCACATAGCAATACGTTCAATCTCGGTTGGAGAGATCACCCAAACTTGAGATACGGTAATCAGAACCCGAATTACCAACCTAGGCAACAACCTCCCTACCAAAACCAAGCACCCCAAAAATCCTCGCTTGAGTCTATTGTTGAGAGATTAGCAGTTTCGCAGGAAAAATTCCAAACCCAAACACAATCCCATCTCCAGCAAATCGACAAACAAATAAGCCAACTAGCTCAAGCCGTTAGCCGTCTAGAATCCCATGGGAAGTTACCATCACAAACCGAAACCAATCCAAGGGAAAATGTGAGCGCGATCACTCTGCGTAGTGGAACTGTGATAACGCCTAAACCGCCCAAGCAAACCGAGCAAAAATCCGACGAGCAAGGCAGCTCTTCGAAGGACCAGAACGAAAAGTCTCCACCCACTGCAGGTAACTCTAAATCCAATATTTCTGTTTCTACTTACGAACCTATTCCTCCTTTTCCAGGTAGATTGGCGAAACGAGATAAAAAGGAGAAAGAGAAGGAAATTTTGGATGTATTCAAGAAAGTGGAAATCAACATTCCACTTTTGGATGTTATTCGGAAGGTTCCTAAATACGCAAAATTTTTGAAAGATCTATGCACAAACCGGAGGCGATTGTCTGAGAATGAAAGAGTTAACCTTGGTGAGAACGTTTCGGCTATTCTTCAAAGACCATTGTCGCCAAAGTACAAGGACCAAGGTATGTTTGCGATTCCCTGTAAAATTGGGAAAGTTGGGATTAAAAGAGCGATGTGCGATTTAGGCGCATCTATCAACGTCATGCCGTTAAGCGTTTACAACAAAATTTCGACTGAACCATTGAAAGAAACGCGAGTGACGCTTCAATTAGCCGATCGATCAGTCATCTACCCCGAGGGAGTACTAGAAAACGTGTTGGTACAGGTAAAAGATCTTATTTTCCCTGCTGATTTTTATATTATTGACATGGAAAATGATCGCAGCAATAACGGATCATAAATCTTGCTTGGCCGACCTTTCCTATCAACTGCGCATACAAAGATTGATGTCCGCGACGACATCTTAACTATGGAATTTGATGAGGAAGTAGTTAAATTTGATATGTATAAAGCTATGAAGTATCCTGATTCGGTCGCAAGTTTAAATTTCGTTGATATTATAGATCTGTTAGCTGATGATTTGATCGAAACTGATTTATGTTATGACTTTTGTATGGAATTCGCGGATCTCGACGATGGAAATATAGGCGAAATCATTTCAACTCTTTCTTCCCTTTCTGATTTTCGATTAATTCCAACTCGATCTAAACATTTTCCCTTAATTTTGCAGGAACCAAAGCCAAAGTTGGAGCAATTTAATTGTGTATTTTTAGGCGACAACCAAACTTGGCCAATCATCATATTGAGTAAGTTGTCGCATCGGGAAGGAGGTGGAAGCTTAGTTGTTGATTTGCGCACAAATAAAAAGATGAAGGAAGGCGTTAAAACGACAAGAGATGGACATCACCGTTTATTTGAAGACCTTTCCTTTGAAGAACCAAAAATTTAGCAAAGGTCGTCGAGCTAAACGACGTTAAACAAAGCGCTAAATGGGAGGCAACCCATTCTTTTTTATTTTCGTTAATTTTAATTTCCTTTCTTTTTATATTTTATTTATTTTCCTTTATTTTTCTTTTTCTAATTACCTTAATAATTTTTCTACAGGATTTTTTTTTCACACAGCAAGCACTCTTCGATCATAAGCTGCAGTTCCATTGAAAGTGGTGCACGATAGCAAAACCCCTTTCCACTTAATGGCACATGATAGCAAACCCCTTTCCAACCATTTTCAAAACCCTTTGACCGGTTGCATAGGAATAAAATAAAGTAAGAATTATTTTCAATTCTTTTCTTTATTTTCCCCCTTTGAAACCTTTCCCCTTTTCTTCCTCTTTCCCTTTCCGATAGCCCCCTACCCAAACCAGCCATGGTCCGAACCCGACGACAAGGGAGAGCAGCACCCTTAAACCGGCTGCCGTTCAACCCACCGTCCTTGGAGTTGGCGGACGGCGTCGCCATACGCAGAAATGCACCACCACGCGCCCCTTAATCCCCTCCTCCCCAAGACCAGCCTTCGCACCATGTCCCCGCACCTCCTCCACGCCGCGTTTGTTGACGAAGGCAAGCCCCCAGCCCCGATCGAGAACCCCACTCCTACGGCTTAAACCGCACCTCCTCCTCGTTGTGGTGGCCGACGACCAGCAACGAGATCACTCCCCCGACGAGAATGCCGAACCACCCTTCGCTGCACCCTCTTTGGCACATCCGTCAGCTCCGTTCAATGCCCTCTGCCGCCGCTGATCCGAGCCACTCATAGTGCACCATTCGCATCGACTCACTCTACATCCACGGTGAGTAACTTTTTCCCTTATTATCTCTTTATTTCCTTAATTTTTATGAATTGGAGCAATTCACTTAAGTGAGGGGGAGGGTAAATTACCACTTGTCCTATGCTTGTTTGATAATATGTTTTGATTTTGATTAAACCTTGAGATGAATTTTTTTCTTGCCATTACTTGTTGTCCAGCATGTTGTACTTGTTCTAGTGCTTAGGAATGATTGAATTATAGCATTTTGATAATCAAAGGATATGGGTAATCTGCAGTTCGACATCTCTTTTAATTTCTCTTGATTATGTTAATTAGATTTCTCGCCTAACTTAATCAAACTTAGCCTAATTTTGTGAGACTTTGAGCCTTGAGCATGCATTCTATACTTTATGCTCGTTTTTTCTTGACTTAGAGTGTCATCTTGAACTTAGGAATCTAGAACTTGTGGCTTGCTTACGATTTGAGACTACACTATGAACGAGGTGCTTTAAAATGATTTAGGCATTAGGCTTTAACCTCTTCCATCCCTTTCATTTTAATTTACCCTTTCTCATCGCCTAGTGAGCCTTTGTTAGCCTTACATCCCATTTCTTTGACTTAACCATTTCAATTGATCAAATGCTAGAATCTTTATTAGACATGAAGGAGATACTTTTCAAATAAGGGCAGAATTTTTTCTCTAAAAAAAGAAGAAGAGAAAAACAGAATAAAAGGAAGCAATTGCTTCGAAAGAAAAAAAAAAGAAAAAAAAGAAGAAAAAAACAGTTTCGAAAAACTGAAAAGAAAAAGAAAAAAAATTGTTTGCATGCCCACTTTTAAGCTCCTCTTTTGTCTTCACTGTTTATCTTGCATTGATCATCTTCCTTTGTTTATTTTCTTTCCATCTTTCTACCCTTTTCTAAACCCACATTACACCTTGAATAAAAGACCTAATGATTTTTGCACCTCGATTCTAATAAAGTAGTGGAGAATTGAACTTGTTACAAGCTTATGGAAACTTTTGTTCATGCATGACTTAGAGTGTCTTTGCTTCATATTTACCTTTAAACACTTTGAGTGCTCTTGAGTGTATCTTGGTGAGGATTAAGACTAGGTTAGGATTTGATTAATGCTTGATAGATAATTGGAAGAGATAAGGGCTGTTCTTTTCTTGCATCCATGGCTTGAGAAATGCATTCTTGGATTTATGTTTTTTCGGACATACTTGAGAACAAGTATGAGACAAGTGAGGGGAAATTTGATGAGTTCTCAAATGTGACATATTTCATATGCTACTTCTCTAGTTATTAGGACTTCTTGCTGCTTAATACATGCTGCTTTTGCTATATTTTGTGCAGGGATCCAATTCTGGAAATAGCAGTGAAAAGGGGGCATTTCTGCAGTTTTTATTATTATTCTGTCATGACTGGCATCATGCGCACGACACTGGACACGACGCGTCTGACGTGGCAGTGACGTGGCAATGACATGGCGACTTCTAGAAGCTTCTAGAACATTCGGAGAGATCTTATCAGCTTATCCGTTTAGATTTCCTGTATTTAAATTTTAAAACATTTGAATTGTTTTATCTTTACTTTATTATTTTAAATTTTCTTATCTTTTATCTTTGCAAATCCAAGCCTATAAATACCACTCCTTGGTAAAGACTTAGGCATCAATCAATTCATCTTCTAGCTTTGAGTTTTTTTTTATCTTTGTAAACATTTTCAGTTTTAATCCAAGTTCTTTTCCTTTATTTTTCTTGTTTCATTTATTTTATGATATTTAATTACTTTTCTAAAATCAAGTTAAGCATGATAATCAATATCATGCTTAGCTAAATCTTTTAAGCCAAGAACCAGCCAAGTCAATTCGATTCGTGAGAATTGAACTTGCTTAAATTTTTTTGGGAAATCATTTTTATCTTTCTGCTTAGATAGTTTGGCAATCGGCCTTACTAAAAGTTTTTAACCGTTTTTCAAATCAAAAAGGGCTTGTTGGTCTGAAATCGCTTAAAAACACAGTTGGGAGGAAGGATCGGCCTGTGGCAATTTCGACTTCCTATGAACACTCTTAGCGGCGGTCCGCTAAGGAAAGATAAAATCAGAAGCGATTCTTTTTTAGACAATTTCTGAGTCGGGTTTTTCCTGCTTTTATTCTAAATATTTTAACGGCGATAGACGTGGTTGATTTATTTAAGAACCATCTTTCGAAGATAGACTTGGGAAGATTGGTTACTCGAGAGAGAAACAAGTTACGACGGGTTGGGCCTCGTAGACTGTAACCGACATGATCCCCGAAATAAAAATCTATTTCAGTGATCGAAAGAATTGAAGGAGCTGGTTCGAGGCTATTTCGCATACTTGATTTTTCTTAATCTTCTTACCTCTGCATTTAAATCTTGCTATTTCATTTTTCAACCAATATCAAATCACTTCTCCCCATTTTATTTACTTATTTTGCAGATATTCCTGGAAGTAATAATTAAAACAGTCTGCAGTCAATCAGTCCAGCTAATCTCCCTGCGGATCGACCCTCTTTCCCTATATCTATTTAATTTCTTTATATTATTATTTATTGAAAGATGTTAATTTATTCATTAATTTTTGACCGGTTAAACGACGACTTGTCAGGAAGAAAAGACAATGCTCCTAGCAGGTCTAGAGCCCATGACTTAAGGAAACTTGAGGGAACAAAAATGAGCAACTTGACTAACCGGCCAAATATACTTGTTCAATAGTGTAAGTGAATCCTATATATATACAGCGGGACCGTATTATGTCTGTCATATATATTGTGCTTCAGCTTTAGAGGAATCTTGGGTTTATTTATTTCTCACGAAGTTACCCATCTTTATATGATCTATTGTTTGCCTGTTAACAAAATCTGATAGAGATTTTCTTTCTATTTTTTTATATAGAGAATTTTGAAACCATGCAAAGAATTCATGAACTGTGCCATGTAAATCATAAACAAGGTAAAAAGATGCTCGAAAATAATTATAAAAAAAATCTGTCTGGTGATTGGATCACTTGTTGCGGAATAATTGCATTTTATTTGTAACTTTCACATGGTTATCTTCACCAGGTGCATGCTTTTGGTACAGATAGTGGTAACGAGAGTCAACCTTACCCATATTAGGTTAATGTTGATCTATAACTATGCTCGGGTTTTTCTAAATTATTAGGTTCATATCTTTAAATATACCAACACATATCAAACATAAGAATCGAATATATATATATATATACAAGAGTAATTACTAGGTTGATATAGATATAGGGCTGATAATGAGCTTGACCGGCTCGCAAGCTACTCGGGTTCGACTCGGTTAAAGTTCGGCTCGAGTGAGCACGACTCGAACTCGTGCTCGGCTTGGGACCTTAACAAACCGAGCTGAGCCGACCCAAACTCGGCTAGAGACACTTGTATGTTTCAATGTTGTTAACTTGTTATCATAGTTAAATACTTTAAATCATTTTCACTTTGTGGACTTGTATATTTTAGATTACTTGTGGACTTTAAAAATAAATATTATTTTTTCCCAAACAAGTTTTCACATGTTATTTTTCAAAACTTTAAAAATATTAAAAAAAAACTTGAGGAAAGCAACAAGCCGAGCTCGACTCAAACTGTCTAATTCGAGCTCGAGCCCGAGCCGAACCTGCCCAGACTCAGGCTCGGCTCGTTATCACCCTTATATAGATATATATGTACTTGATTTAAAAACGGGATATCGGCGGTTAGTATTAACGGTTGGATGTCTATTATCCGAATTAATTTTTTTAACAAAAATTATTTAAAAAATGGAATGATTAAATTTTGATATTAAGGGGATTCAAATACTTCAATTAGTATGGATTCATTTATTAACCAGATTTTTATATTTGTAAAATATTCTATGCACATGCGGTGTAAAATTTATTTTCCGTAAGCGCTTAGTTTTAGAGTTTAGATATTATGGTTTAAGGTTTAGTGTTAGGGTTTTAGTGTATGTGGTTAGGCTTTAAGGTTTTGGAATGGATTGTATGTTTAAAGTTTAGGGTTTATAATTTAGGGGTAGAGATTTAGGTCCCCTGAAAAGATATGTGACAACTTTAGAAATCCGTTTGTGGAAAAAAAAATTTCACAGACAATGCATCAAATAATTACCCTTAATAAAATTAAGGGTAAACTACCTGAAATACCACTCAACTTTAATGTGTGACTCTAACATGCCACTGAACTAAAATTCGATACTATAATACCATTGAACTTCATTGTGTGATTCAAAGTTAGCACTCTACCGTTACTCCCGTTACGGAATTCTGACGTGGACTCTAACTCCCGTTACAGGGATGACGTGGGCGATAATGTGTTTCTTCATTGGCTCCCTCCGGCGGAGACGCAGGGTTTGGTGTTGAAAAGAGAAACGGAAATCGCTGCTCACGTCTTGAACTGCTTCGGGTTCTTTTATTTCTTCACATTCTCCATCAGGAGTGTAATGTGAGCTGATTCCATGGGTTTTCTGCTCCGGTGAGAAGTAGCCATACAGATTGATCGACTTAAGCCTTTGAAAAATAGATGGAGATCCATCGAGGTACGGCGGCGGCGGAGACGAAGGCTGCTGCTGCCATTCTGGGGTTGTTTGTTGCTGAAACGAGAAATGGAAATCGGCGCCGACATCCGAGATTCTGGAACTGAAACTCACGGGCTCTTCGGATCTATGAGAATACAAGTTGATAGATTTCAGCCTTTGGAAAACAGATGGGGATCTAACGAGTCTGGGGTCGTTTCTTTCATCTCCCTCGCTAACACCACCACCACCACCACCACCGGCGGCGGCGGAGGAGGGCTTGTTGGAAGCTAAGGAAGAAGTGAAGAAGATGGTGCCGATGGTGAGGTTAACGAAAACAAAGAAAACGGTGGGAGTAAACCAGCTCAAAATGGAAGCCCAGAGGGAAGGAGAAGGTACGGCCGACGACGACATTGATTCTTCCAACATTACTTGCTGTCTTGTTTGATGCTAAGATTTTTTTTATTTAATATATAAATTATGGACTCCATTATCGCCCACGTCATCCCTGTAACGGGAGTTAGAGTCCACGTCAGAATTCCGTAACGGGAGTAACGGTGGAGTGCTAACTTTGAATCACACAATGAAGTTCAATGATATTATAGTATCGAATTTTAGTTCAGTGGCATGTTAGAGTCACACATTAAAGTTGAGTGGTATTTCAGGTAGTTTACCCTAAAATTAATAAATGACGAAAAATAAACTCAACTAGTGGTCCAATGAAAAGGAGGATGATGCTCATCATTAGAGATTCGAATTCGGCCAGTTTTGCAATTACCCAGGACTACTAAAAAATAAACGATGAAAAATTCAATTTCGGTTTTATAAATAAACGAATAGCGAATGATCAATCCGTTGCCTCCTTTAAACGGAAAAAAAAATCCTATGTCCCTTTTTATGCCCCAACACTGAAAAATACTAAAAAAATTAAATTATAAGTCATAACCCTAAATTTTAAATTCTAAACGCTACATCCTACATCCTAAAAAAACACACCCTACCCCAAATTTCCTAAACCTTAACCATAAATCTTAAACCTCAAACTCTAAAATTAAATTTTAACGTGGGATATAAATAAGAGCACCGAAAAGTGCATAAGATTTATATTCCCTTTAAATGGAGTTGTAAAGAGAGATGTGTTTGTACCAATCTAACTAATGTATAATATTAATTTGATAGTTCATGTCGAGTTCAAAGGATTAAAATCCAAATGAACAACTTTTAGGTTGATGCCAGTTGCCCATTCAGGACAGGGAGCGAGTTTGGCGGTTACCGTGTCAGATATTTAAGTTCATTTTGGAAGAATGTCACACTCATTTCCCACGATCTGGCCGTCCCTTTGCTGTACTTTGTTTTTTGGTTGTGTGTATAAAATTATAACATTCGCCATTCATGCTTATTGTATTCAATGGAAGACTCCCACGTTCTCACATTTAAAAAAAGGAAGGAAACTAAGAGTATTATTCCAAGAGTCCATACGCGTGCTTCATTCTCTTGCAGCCCTAACTAAATCACCTAATTAAGGACTAATTAGTCACCTCTCAATGATTGTTGCTGGACCCCTTATGTCATTTTAATTGCACTTTTGTAACAGGTCCAAGGTGCTTAAGGGTCATTGAACCCTTTGCATTATTTTAATCTATCAATTCATGAACTTGGCCACCTTATGAGTTGTACTTTGCCTGGTTTTGGCCCACAGTGGACTCTTGGATTGGTAACACAACAATAATTGGGAGTTTAGAACTCAATCAACCAATGTAAGTCAATCCTTGCTTACATTCTTTTTTTATGGTTTGGGGTATATATATATGTCTCTGGTTTTTGCTCTCAGCAAAGCACCTTCTGAGAGCTTCAGTTTCAGGGAATCTGAATCCATCGTTTTGCCAATGGAGCCGCTTGCAGCCTTTTCTGATGGAGAGTGGGACTCATTTAACAAACTCTTCTCCATTGAAGATCAATTTCTTCATCAATTCTCGTTTCCTTCGGAGCATGACGAGGGCTTCATCTTTATAACCCCCTCTACCTTCTTTCCAAATCCTCAAGTCAATGAGATTTTTATGCCTTCTGCCGATGCTCTCGACTCTAGTTTTCACTATGAACCCTACAGCCTTGCTGGTTCTAATCATATTGCTGCAACGAATGATGTCACTAAAGTTACCAGCTCGTTCCCCCCAGCATTTCCAAACACGGTTAACGTCATTCAAGATTTGAGTACTGATGTTGCGCGTGCTGAGAACACAAGGAAACGACCTCGGGCTTCCAAAGATGTAAGAGAAAAAAATAAGAAATTTTAAGCTAGGTATATGTGTTTGTGTTTTATTATGGTATTTCTGATTCATGGTTTGAAATGCAGCCATCAAAAGTTGACAAGAATGTGCACTACTCAAAGAAGAAGCGCAGGAACAATGTGAATGGCAATGAAGGAGAGTGTGAGATGGTGACGGATCGTGGACATAGTTCAAGCACAACATGTAGTTCAGAGGATGACAATGTTTCTCAGGACACCAATGGTGTAGGAAACTCGGGTTCTATAGGGTCTCAAGCTCTTAACTTGAATGGAAAGAAAAGAGCCAGTAGAGGATCAGCAACTGATCCACAGAGCCTTTATGCAAGGGTAAGAATTTCATATACCACCCTCTAGCCTAGCTAGTATGATTCATTATTTGAAGATCTTCCATTTATCTAACTAATTTGTTCTTATTATTGCAGAAAAGAAGAGAGAGGATCAATGAGAGATTGAGGGTTTTGCAGAACCTTGTCCCCAATGGAACAAAGGTAATTAACCATTATTATTTTTTCATAGTCCTTAACTCCTTATACATGTATGCGGGGTTTATATTACATATAATTAAGACATTTATATTGATAACAATACAGGTTGATATCAGCACAATGCTAGAAGAGGCTGTTCATTATGTCAAGTTTTTGCAGCTACAGATCAAGGTAACTGAGGGAAAATGGATTTACTAAAACCTTGATTAAAACAAAAATATAATCTAAGCCATTAATTACTAATACTAAACTGCCTTTTTTGCATGGGTTGATTGCAGCTTTTAAGCTCTGATGATCTATGGATGTATGCTCCCATTGCTTACAATGGCGTCGATGTGGGTCTCAACAAGAAGATCTCCACACTTTTATGACCCTGGAAAAAAAGAAGCTACCCTACACAGAAATAATTATTGACAACAATTCAACAAATGATAAGAATAATAATACTATAATATATCATATATAGAGAGAGAGAGAACTGCTGACTTGTAGTATTGAGAATTCTGAATGAAATTAAATCAAATTTTCAATCACGATAAGTGCTGTATAATCATCCCATCTGTTTCATTTTATTTTTATATTTATATTATACATATTTCTAATAGAATGTAGCCCAGCACATGCTTAAAGATGCGTACTTACAGAAAATTCAGTGGTTGGTTCTGTTTGAAGAGAATTTAGCACAAGTATTCTTTTACACATTTGTAAAAAAATTTAGTTTTATATTGATTTTAGGTCATTGAATAGTGTCATAGGGCTAGAGTCTGATTAGCTAATTTGTGTTGCCTTAGTCGATGATCTTTAATAAAAAATTGAGTTAACTTTCGAAATGCTAAGCAAGAATACTTAGAATAGTGGAAGCTTGTGGGAAATTGGCTAAGGCAAAGAAAAACAAGAACAAGAAAAACGTGGAGAGAAAAATAACTCTTTACTCAAAATAAAAAGAATGCTTGAATGATTTACAATGACGAGGGAAAGCCTCTATTTATAGGCTAGTTGTCGCAACTCTTTTTAGGAAGAATTCGACTTTTTGGAAAACTTTTAAAAACACAGAGTCGCCACCAATCATTTTTGAAAAGTGTGATTGGATCACTTTAAAACAGGTTTATTTTAATAAAATATTTTTGTTTTAATAAAACAACGGTTTTGATCAACGGAAACCATAAAACATGTTCGGGGTCGGTTACGCGTGGGGAAGGGTTAGCACCCCCACGACGTCTAAAATTGGTACCTAATTGATTTTAAAATCGTTTTCAAAAATAGAATTTGCAAGTTCACGAAGGTTCTACTTTATTTGTCCGTTTAATGAATATTAGTCTATTTTAACGGCCTTATCGCTCGAGAGATGAACTTTAATCGGCGCCAACATTTCTGGCACTAACCCGTCAATCTCGATTGATAAGACACTGCATTAAATTAATTTCACTTTTCAAGCAACATGAAAATTTAATGTGTTGAGCATCTTTTATTTATTCTAAGTTTGAGTTTTTAGATCCTAAAAAAGTCTAAGTCTTTTACTCCTAATTGTGGGTTTAAGTTTGTTTAAGTGTGTTTTATTTTTAGTGAAGAATTTTTTTTTTACAAACACGTCTCTATCTAAGCTTTTAGAACCTAGTCCTAAGTTTTTCACTTATTTCTAAAGAACAAACAAAAAACTTAAATTTTCTCTGTGTTTTTTACTTTTTATTATTGTTTCCCTTTAAAAAAAATCATGTATTTCTTTTTTACTTTTAAAACCAAGACTCCTCTTTTACCTTTTTTTTACATTTTAGTTTTTTCATTTTTTATTCTTTTTATTTAAAAAAAAATGTTTTTCTTGTAACCCCCTCGTCCCGGTCCGGACGTTTGACCGGTCCGAGTAGGTTACACGGGGAAAATCGATGTGAAACCCGTTAAGGTCCCACCTCGGTTAGCAACCCTAGAAAATTTCTTTTATTTATCTTGTCTAAATGCATTATTATGTCCTATGTAAAACAAGACAGCGGAAGCACAAGCAATATAAAAACGACCATCCAAACAACACATTTAAAACAACCCATTTTTCCTTTTTAAGCAGGCCGTATCGATACACATGTCAAGGGTATCGATACGCCTTGACCAAGTCAACTGTCTTCAGTCAACTCAGGAAGACCGTATCGATACAGCCCTTGAGCGTATCGATACGCCCTTCTCGGTCAACATCTCGTGGTCAACGAGATAAACCCGCACCGATACGCTTAGAGCTCGTATCGATACGCCAAAGCCTCACCAATTTCTCGGATTTCCAGTGAGCTTTGAGTGTACCGATACGCCCCCGTGTATCGATACACCAAGCCAAAACTGAGTCCTGGAGGGCAAACCGTATCGATACGGCCCTTAGGCGTATCGATACGCCCTGCACTGCAAGTCTCCAAATTTTAGCAAAGCGATTTAAGACTCGACTCTAGATGCGATTTACGACTACCCTAGCCACAAAAAACCTTCAACCACCAAGATATCAACATACATGGCATTCAAAACGTACGAGGATCATGCAACGAAAGGATTCATACATTCACCATAAAAAGGACCTACTTAGCACTTAGAGGTTCATGCCTTAGGAACAAAACATATAGGCATTCAAGAAATGCAATATAAACAAGATTTACAATTCAAACAAAACATCTAAAAGCCAAACCAACATCACATACATCCAAGCTCAATTTAACAACGCCTATCCCATTGCTTGACTATTACAATCTACAACTTAAAGTTCATACTTGAGCTAACCAAAAGCGACACTTGGAGACCTTTCCATGCCCTTGCCACCCACAAGCTACTGATATGCATTGTCGATCAAAAAGGAGCGTAAGCATAAAAGCTTAGTGAGGGTAAGCTCATAAAACAAACCTTCGACAATGCAGGGTCCAAGAACGAGTAAGAATCAAAATAGAATGCATGATCTTACCTCCGATCCTCGAGAGCCAAAATATACATGATGCATGAACATATAATCGTCACTATGCCATGATCAACAATTCATAAGCCCAACACACGAAGATGCATATATCAACGTATTATTAACAACATATCTCAATCTATATTGGAAATCACATTTCATATCATATTGACACCTAGCTATGACTCGAATACACGGATAACAAGTTGGAACGCATTTCCAACACAACCATTACCTTCGGTGGGATTACACTCATCACCGGTTCTCACGGAGGGGATTCCACTCATCCTCACGCCCCGTCGATGGGATTCCACTTATCACCGACTATATATAAAGTTTTCCGGGCGAACCCGTACTCCTTCTTGGTGCCTTAACGCCACCAAGGCCACGCGCGAATTTGACTCTCGTGTGCACACTAACATCCTAATGATCGATCATTGTACCCAAGCATACTAGTGCTAATATTAAACACAATCCATAATCTTTCACCACGTAATATCACAACAACTTCCGTGCTTAGCACGTACTCACCATGATCCTCGAAATCATGCAACCACCTCATAATATCATTTCACAAGTCACCACTGCATGTATATCATTAGAACAATTATCACATCATATTTCACACATATGTATATCCACATCATACCTATCATCAACACGCATATGACAATGCATCAAACCATGCCTCAACATACATGTATAACAACATATACATTACCACCAAAATCTCAATTAAACATGAGACACAAACATCAAATAGAGTACAACCAAAGTCTCTAACTAAAGCTTAGGATTAGGCTACCACTCTAATCCCAACTCTAGGTGGGTCTACCAATCCCAACCTAGTCCACATGCTTGAACCAATTACTCAAAACCATTTAAAACGTTTTAACCACTCACCTTCACCTCCAAGCTCCACTACCAAGGTCTTCAAGTTTCCGGATTCAAGCCTGAAGCTTCACCATTGTCTTCTCTTGCTTCTAACCATTCAAAAACGATACATTAGCCCCAAAATCAGCCACAAACCCAAAGTTTAACACCAACACACAAATCCACTACAATTCTCACAATTCCAAGTCAAGTTCATCCTTCAAAATCTCATTTTCGTACTTCCACATAGACCCATCAAAAATCAGCAATGTAGTCATCCAAAGCACCCTTAAACATGATCAAAACACTACCCCAAACATAGTATAACCTTCAACCAATGATTTCCAACATCAAGCACCCCCAAAACCAACCTTTAAACCCTTCAAAAACCCCATTAAAACCCAAATTCGAGAATCAACATAAAACCATGTAAAAATCAACTATTTTGGACCTTAAGGTTCACAAACAACATATCTAACAATATTAAATCAATAACTTTGATAAAAACCCATAAAGCTCCATCCTTTAACCCAAACTTTCAAAAACCCCAAATTACAAAATACCTAGTTTTAGTGAAATCTAAAGATACCAAAATGAAGAGGAGACCAATGACAAGTCAAAAATATGTTTACCTCTCAAAAAGCTCCAAGAATGAAGAAGAAAGGATATGGAAGAGTGAGATGAAGAGAAAGCTCTCTTCTTGTCGTGAGATTCTAAAATGGGGGAGTGGGGAAGATGATGACAAAATTTTTATTTTTAATAGAAAATGGGATTTAAATTTGAAAGTCCTTTTTATTACCAAAATGCCATTAATGAATGGCTAAAACTATCATCTCCTAAGGTCAATGGAATTTGGACTTAGAAGATAGGCCCAACATATACTTTAATTGTTTTGAAATCACGAAGCCCATTAGAAATATATATATTATTATTTTAATTATAAACCTGAAATAATATTTTAATATTATTTCCATCCGACCCCCAAACACGGGTGTTACAACTCTCCCCCACTTAAGGAAATTTTGTCCCCGAAATTATCGAACAGGAAGAGTCACTGTGACAAGTCGGTGTTTAACCGGTCAAAAATAAATAAATATTTAACCTCTTTCAACAATAAATAAAATAAAGAAATTGAGTAGATATAGGGAAAGAGGGTCGATCCGCAGGGAGATTAGCTGGAATTATTGACTGAAGACTGCTTCGATTAGTACTTCCAGGAATATCTGCAAAGTAATTAAATAAAATGGGGGGAGTGATTTGATATTGGATGAAAATGAAATAGCAAGATTTAAATGCAGAGGTAAAAAGAATGAGAAAACTAAGTATGTGAAATAGCCTCGAACCAGCTCCTTCAATTCTTTCGATCACTTAAATAAATTTTTATTTTGGGGATCATGTCGGTTACAGTCTACGAGGCCCAACCCGTCGTAACTTGTTTCTCTCTCGAGTAACCAATCCTCCCAAGTCTATCTTCGAAATATGGTTCTTAAATAAATCAACCACGTCTATCGCCATTAAAATATTTAGAATAAAAGCAGGAAAAACCCGACTCATAAATTGTATAAAAAGAATTGCTTCTGATTTTATCTTTCCTTAGCAGACCGCCGCTAAGAGTGTTCATAGGAAGTCGAAATTGCCACAGGCCGATTCTTCCTCCCAACTGTGTTTTCAAGCGATTTCAGACCAGCGGGCCCTTTTTGATTTGAAACACGGTTAAAAACTTTTACTTAGGCCGATTGCCAAACTATCTAAGCAGAAAGATAAAAATGATTTCCCAAAAGAATTTAAGCAAAGTTCAATTCTCACGAATCGAATTGACTTGGCTGGTTCTTGGCTTAAAAGATTTAGCTAAGCATGATATTAATTATCATACTTAACTTGTTTTTAGAAAGGTAATTAAATGACATAAAACAAATGAAACAAGAAAATAAAGGAAATGAACTTGAATTGAAACTGAAAAATGTTTACAAAGATAAAAAAAAAAAATTCAAAGCTAGCAGATGATCTTAAGCCTTCACCAAAGGTTGGTATTTATAGGCTTAGATTACAAAGATAAGGGATCAAAATAACAATTCAAATTCAAATGTTTTTAAAATTCAAAATGAAACCAAATGGATAGAACTGATAATCTGATCGGATCTTCTCTCGGAACATTCCAGAACCTTCTAGAGGTTGCCACGCCAGACGCGTCGTGCCTGGTGTCGTGCCCACGATGCCAGTCATGACAGAATTATAATAAAAACTGCATAAATGCCCCCTTTTAACTGCTATTTCCAGAATTAGGTCCCTGCACAAAATATAACAGAAACATCATGTATTAAGCAGCAAGAAGTCCTAATAACTAGAAGAATAGCAAATAAAGTATGTCACATTTGAGAACCTATCAAATTTCCCCTCACTTGTCTCATACTTGTCCTCAAGTATGTCCGAAAAAGATATTAACCCAAGAATGCTTTCTTCAAGCCATCACAAGTATCAAGCATCGTTATAAGAGTTCTAGCGCAAAAGGATTATCATGAAAGAAACATAATCAAACCAAATGGATGCAAGCAAAGAACAGCCCCTTATCTCTTCCAATTTTCTATCAAGCATTAATCAAATCCTAACCTAGTCTTAATCCTCACCAAGATACACTCAAGAGCACTCAAAGTGTTATGGGTAAAAGTGAAGCGAGAACACTCTAAGTCATACATGAACAAAAGTTTCCATAGGCTTGTAACAAGTTCAATTCTTCACTACTTTATTAGAATCGAGGTGCAAAAATCATTAGGTCTTTTATTCAAGGTGTAATGTGGGTTTAGAAAAAGGGTAGAAAGATGGAAAGAAAAGGCAAAAGAAGATGATCAATGCAAGAAGTTTTAAACAATAAGCAGCGAAGACAAGAGGAGCTAAAAATGGGCAAGCAAACACATATTTTTATTTTTATTTTTTTTCATTTTTTCGAAACTGATTTTCTTCTTTCCTTTTTTTTCTTTTCTTCTTTTTTTCTTTTTTTTTTCGAAGCAATTGCTTCCTTTTATTCTGTTTTTTTTTTCTCATTTTTTCTAGGAAAATTTCTGCCCTTATTTGAAAAGTATCTCCTTCATGTCTAATAAAGATTCTAGCATTTGATCAATTGAAATGGTTAAGTCAAAGGAATGGGATGTAAGGCTAACAAAGGCTCACTAGGCGATGAGAAAGGGTAAATAAAAATGAAAGGGATGGAAGAGGTTAAAGCATAATGCCTAAATCATTTTAAAGCACCTCGTTCTTAGTGTAGTCTCAAATCGCATACAAGCCACAAGTTCTAGATTCCTAAGTTCAAGATGACGCTCTCAAGCAAGGAAAAACGAGCATAAAGTATAGGATGCATGCTCAAGGCTCAAAGTCTCACAAAATTAGGCTAAGTTTGATTAAGCTAGGCGAGAAATCTAATTAACACAATCAAGAGAAATTAAAAGAGATGTCAAACTGGAGATTACCCATATCCTTTGATTATCAAAATGCTATAATTCAATCATACCTAAGCACAAGAACAAGTACAACATGCTGGACAGCAAGTAATGGCAAGAACAAATAATTCATCTCAAGGTTTAATCAAAATCAAAACATATTATCAAACAAGCAGACAAGTGGTAATTTACCCTCCCCCTCACTTAAGTGAATTGCCCCAATTCATAAAAATTAAGGAAATAAAGAGATAATAAGGGCAAAAGATACTCCCCGTGGATATAGAGTGAGTCGATAGGAATGGTGCACTATGAGTGGCTCGGATCAGCGGCGGCAGAGGGCTTTGAACGGAGCTGCCGGATTTGCTAAAGAGGGTGCAGTGAAGGGTGGTTTGGCATTCTCGTCGGGGAAGTGATCTCGTTGCTGGTTGTCGGCCACCACGGCGAGGAGGAGGAGTAGAGACTGGCCCGAGTTGTTGGAAGCCTCCACAAAGGCTGTCGGTGCGAATGGGAAGAGGCAAACAGAACCCGTGAAGAGGATGTGGAGTCCACGGTGGGCATCAAGTGGAAGGATGGAGATGGGGATTGAGGGGGGTGTTGACTGCTCTGTCTAGTAGCTGGAGAAAATCGCGAACGGCGGTGATTGGGGTGCAAATTTTTCCGACGAACAAGGTGGGGGCTTATTTTTAGCCGAGCGGGAAGGTATGGGGAAAGAGTTTTGGTTTATCGTGTTTTGGGGGGGGAAGGGAAAAGAAAATATATTATTTTTGTTTATGCAGTAAGATGGGTCAAAAGTTCAAAGAGGGGGGTTTGGCTAACCTGCACCAAATTGTTAACGTGCTCCGCATGATAACGTGTACCGTTTTTAATGAAACGGTGCACTTCACCCACCGAAATTTTGCAGCTCTTTGCTTGATAATTCCCTTCACTGGAAGTCTGGAATGAAACCAAAATTAAGCTAAAAATTAAAAGAAAAACAAAGCTAAAAATTTAAAACAGAAAATCAAGATTAACGAAAAGAAGAAGGAAAAAATGGAAAGAATGGGTTGCCTCCCATTTAGCGCTTTGTTTAACGTCGTTTAGCTCGACGACCTATGCTAAATTTTTGGTTCTTCAAAAGCAAGTTCTTCAAATAAATAGTGATGTCCGTCCCTTGTCGTTTTAACGCCTTCCTTCATCTTTCTATTTGTGCACAAAACAACAACTAAGCTTCTACCTCCTTCCCGATGCGACAACTTACTCGAAATGATGATTGGCAAAGTTTGGTTGTCGCCTAAAAATATATAATTAAACTGCTCTAACTTCGGCTTTGGTTCTTGCAAAATTGAAGGAAAATGTTTAGATCGAGTTGGAATTAATCGAAAATCAGAAAGGCAAGAAAGAGTTGAAATGATTTCGCCTATATTTTCATCGTCGAGATCCGCGAATTCCATAAAAAAGTCATAACACAAGTCAGTTTCGATCAAATCATCAGCTAACGGATCTATAATATCAACGAAATTTAAACTTGCGACCGAATCAGGATACTTCATAGCTTTATACATATCAAATTTAACTACTTCCCCATCAAATTCCATAGTTAAGATGCCGTCGCGGTCATTAATCTTTGTATGCGCGGTTGATAAGAAAGGTCGGCCAAGCAAGATTTCTGATCCGTTATTGCTGCGATCATTTTCCATGTCAATAATGTAAAAATCAGAATGAAAAATAAGATTTTTTACCTGTACCAACACGTTTTCTAGTACTCCCTCGGGGTAGATGATTGATCGATCGGCTAATTGAACCGTCACTCGCGTTTCTTTCAATGGTTCAGTCGAAATTTTGTTGTAAACGCTTAACGGCATGACGTTGATAGACGCGCCTAAATCGCACATCGCTCTTTTTATCCCAACATTCCCAATTTTACAGGGAATCACAAACATACCTTGGTCCTTGTACTTTGGCGGCAACAACTTTTGAAAGATGGCCGAAATATTTTCACCAAGGTTAACTTTTTCATTTCCGGATAGTTGCCTTCGGTTTGTGCATAAGTCCTTCAGAAACCTTGCGTATTTGGGAACTTTTCGAATAACATCAAGAAGTGGAATATTAATTTCCACCTTCTTGAATATATCCAAAATTTCCTTCTCTTCCTTCTTCTTATCTTGTTTCGCCAATCTACCTGGAAAAGGAGGAACATGTTCGTAAGTAGAAACAGAAATTTTAGATTTGGCATTACCTGCGGCGGGAGGAGACTTGTCGTTCTGGTCTTTCGAAGAGTTGCCCGGTTCGTCGGATTTTCGCTCATCTTGCTTGGGCGGTTTAGGTGTTATCACTGTTCCACTACGCAAAGTTATCGCACTAACGTTTTCCCTTGGGTTGGTTTGGTATGGTAACTTTCCCTGGGATTCTAAACGGCTAACGGCTTGAGCTAGTTGGCTTATTTGTTTGTCGATTTGCTGGAGATGGGATTGTGTTTGGGTTTGTAATTTTTCCTGCGAAACTGCCAATCTCTCAACAATAGACTCAAGCGAGGATTTTTTGGGTGCTTGGTTTTGGTGGGGAGGTTGTTGCCTAGGTTAGTAATTCGGGTTCTGATTACCGTAGCTCAAGTTTGGGTGATCTCTCCAACCGGGATTGAACGTATTGCTATGTGGGTTATAGGGTCTTTGGGGAGGTCCGGGGAAGTTGTGTATGGCGTTAACTTGGGCACCAGATGTATCCCACGACAATGGGCATAAGTCGGTTGCGTGATCTGGCATAGTACATATTCCGCATACCTTAGCAGCTCCTAACTCCTCTGAAACAAGAGAATACACAATATTAGTCAAATTGTCTATCTTATTCTCTAATGAAATTGTGCTTACTGTTTGAACCCGTCAACTGGGTTCACTTGCAAAACCAAATTGCTGCGAATTTGCAGCCATTGTTGAGATTAATGTTCTCGCTTCAGTAGGAGTCATGTTAACGAGCGCGCCATCGCTTGCTGCATCTACCATCTTTTTGTCCATTGGTAACATGCTTTCGTATAGGTATTGAAGGAGTGTTTGCTCGGATAAGCCATGTTGCGGACAACTTGCACACAACTTTTTGAATCGCTCCCAATATTCGTATGGGCACTCATCGTGCATTTGTTGAATTCCCAGAATGTTTCGCCTAAGTTATGTTGCTTTCGCCGCAGGGAAATATCTGTCAAGAAAAACACGAGAAAGGTCAGACCATGTATTAATCGAATTTGGAGATAAATAGAATAACCACTCTTTATCCGTTCCGGCTAAGGAAAAAGGAAAAACACTTAGTTTTATTTGGTCCTCCGAGACCCCTTGTGGTTTCATGCTGCTGCACACCATATGAAATTCAGCAAGGTGTTTGTGTGGGCTTTCAGAAGGGAGGCCATTAAAAGTATGGAGTAAGTGGATTAATCTCGTTTTGAGCTGGAAGGGAGTATCGCCTTGAGGAAAAGCGATGCAGAGTGGTTGTTGCACGGTAGGGGCGGCATTTAGTTGTCGAATTGTTTGGTCCGCCATCGGTTCTGGTTCTTGTGTAGGTTCTTCGATTGGTGTAGTTTCGGAGGTGGATTCCTGATCGGATTGACGTGTGCTTTGTTGTTGTTTCTTTCGTCGAAGTGTTTCGCCGTGAGTTCTATGAGCGCTTGCTTCGATTTCCGGGTTGTATGGAGCTAAAATACCCTGGTTTTTCCTGGTCATAAAAATAAAACAAAATCAGTCAAAAATGTCGAAAGTAAATCTCCCCGGCAACGGTGCCAATTTTGACAAGTCGTCGTTTAACCAGTCAAAAATAAATAAATATTTAACCTCTTTCAAAAATAAATAAAATAAAGAAATTGAGTAGATATAGGGAAAGAGGGTCGATCTGCATGGAGATTAGCTGGAATTATTGACTGAAGACTGCTTCGATTAGTACTTCCAGGAATATCTGCAAAGTAATTAAATAAAATGGGGGGGAGTGATTTGATATTGGATGAAAATGAAATAGCAAGATTTAAATGCAGAGGTAAAAAGAATAAGAAAAACCAAGTATGTGAAATAGCCTCGAACCAGCTCCTTCAATTCTTTTGATCACTGAAATAGATTTTTATTTCGGGGATCATGTCGGTTACAGTCTACGAGGCCCAACCCGTCGTAACTTGTTTCTCTCTCGAGTAACCAATCCTCCCAAGTCTATCTTCGAAAGATGGTTCTTAAATAAATCAACCACGTCTATCGCCGTTAAAATATTTAGAATAAAAGCAGGAAAAACCCGACTCAGAAATTGTCTAAAAAGAATCGCTTCTGATTTTATCTTTCCTTAGCGGACCGCCGCTAAGAGTGTTCATAGGAAGTCGAAATTGCCACAGGCCGATTCTTCCTCCCAACGTTGTTTTGAAGCAATTTTAGACCAACTAGCCCTTTTTGATTTGAAACATGGTTAAAAACTTTTAGTTAGGTCGATCGCCAAACTATCTAAGCAGAAAGATAAAAATGATTTCCCAAAAGAATTTAAGCAAAGTTCAATTCTCACGAATCGAATTGACTTGGCTGGTTCTTGGCTTAAAAGATTTAGCTAAGCATGATATTAATTATCATACTTAACTTGTTTTTAGAAAGGTAATTAAAGACATAAAACAAATGAAACAAGAAAATAAAGGAAAAGAACTTGAATTGAAACTGAAAAATGTTTACAAAGATAAAAAAACTCAAAGCTAGCAGATGATCTTAAGCCTTCACCAAAGGTTGGTATTTATAGGCTTAGATTACAAAGATAAGGGATCAAAATAACAATTCAAATTCAAATGTTTTTAAAATTCAAAATGAAACCAAATGGATAGAACTGATAATCTGATCGGATCTTCTCTCAGAACATTCCAGGACCTTCTAGAGGTTGCCACGTCATTGCCACGTCACTGCCACGTCAGACGCGTCGTGCCTGGTGTCGTGCCCATGATGCCAGTCATGACAGAATTATAATAAAAACTACAGAAATGCCCCCTTTTTACTGCTATTTCCAGAATTAGGTCCCTGTACAAAATATAACAGAAACATCATGTATTAAGCATCAAGAAGTCCTAATAACTAGAAGAATAGCAAATAAAGTATGCCACATTTGAGAACTTATCATAATGGAACATGCTCCTCCACACTTTCTTTCTCACCACAACATACTCACCAACTCGGTAGACTTACCACACAACATTAGCTATCTGATGCTAAGATCTCAACGGGTCTTTCAATGTATGCCAATTTTAAAATGGACTCAATCTCTTCCACAAACATAGCATGGGACAGATCTGACTCACATTTCTGAATCATAGATACACGGATCACATCACAAACCTCTTTCTAACTCTGGTGGTAACCGCAACAAATAAACAACAAAGCTAGTCTGATTCACAATCTCATACAGCACTGTTTGAATACTTGACCCATACTTCAACATGTAACCAAACACTATGCAGACGTCTTCAGAAATCTAGTTGAAATCTCGAACCTCTATTACCCACTTTCATTAAGAACCTTCCACGGATGTAACAAACTAGAAGAAAACTGATGCTCGGTCTTGACACGCTGGCAAATTACACACTTACTCTCGTACTGAACAACATCATCCATCAACTCAATCCCGAAGTACTCACCTTCAACCCACAATACGTCTTCACACTACTCTGATGCAATACAATGAACTGTCGTGTGCTTCTGCCAAAACAATACGTCTCAAAACACTATGTCAATCGGTACAACTATTATGTCTCTGAAATGCAAAACTATATCATCTCTAATACTGTATTTTGAAGGTCTTCCTTTCGACATGTCTTGCACGTGAGGTGCCAAGAACCTGTCTTGCAACTGTTTCTCTTCAAGTATCTGACTCAAGGTAGGTTTAACATGAAACTCGGCCACAAAACTACTATCATTCGATAAACTGAATCCGGCAAATATAACTCGCACTCAACTACTAATCTAACAGAAAATATAACTCGGAACATCGGTTACTACGTTGACTCTCTTCGGATGGTACTCAATCATGAGATTACGGTCTTCAAGCAGTTCTAACAACTTATGTTGTTCAAGTTTCAACCTTTCCTAAGTCGTCAAATATTTCAAGTTCTGATGATAAGTATATAATGTGCATTTCTTACTATACATGCTTTGTCTCTAAGTCTTCGAAGCAAATTTAACTGTAATTAACTCTACGTCTAGTGTCGGATAATCCTTTTCAAGGTCTTTCAACTATCTCGATGATTAGGCCACAATCTTCTATCTTGCATAAGCACACAACCTAACCCTACATGTAACGCATCACTATGGTTCAAAAATTCTTTCTCTGACGTAGGCTGGATCAAGGTCGAAGCTCTCTTCAAAGTTTCTTTCGGTTTCTCAAGGGCTCATTGTCTCGCATCTGACCACAAATTGAACATTCTTCTGTAGCAATCTGTCCAAGGAACAGCTATCTTCGAAAGACTATTTACAATTCTCCGTAAGTAACAATGCTAGACCTAGGAACTATAGATACCTGTCACAGTCTTCAGTTTCTTCCAATTCACATCTTCTTCTACCTACTTAGGATTTACTCTAATACACTCGATTGATCCACATGTCCTAGGAGAACATCTTCATTGACTTGGAGTTCACGTTTGCTCAACTTGGCATACAATTAATTCTCTAATAGGGTCTACAACACTAACTCCAGAGCTTGTCATGGTCTTCTTCGGTACGTGAATATACCCATGTATCATCTATGGGAACTACTACAAACTGATCAATGAGTTCAGGAAATATTCTGCTCAACATCTCTATAAAAGTAACTAACACACTAGTCAAGCAAAACGACATAACTCAGAACTCAAAGTGGTCACATCTTACCTAGAAAGTTGTCTTCTTTACATCAATCTCACTCACTTTCAACTGGTAGTAATCGGATCTCAAATTAATCTTCGAAAGGACTGGAGCACACCCTAACTGATCAACAAATCATTGATGCTGGGAAACGGATACTAACTACTCATTGTCAACTGTTTCAACTGTCTGTAATCTAAACACATTCTTGTATTGTCTTCTCTATTATTCACAAATTGCACCGTCATACTCTAAGATGATGTACTAGGCCTAATGAATCTAAGGTCTAACAAATCTCGTAGTTAATTCTTCAACACTCTCAATTCTTTCAGGAACCATAAGATGCAGAGCAATCAAAACAGAAGCAAACTCGAAGACGGTATCAATAACAAACTCTTCTTCCCTATCAAGAGACAAACCGACAATTCTTCCAAACACTTTTAGGAAAACACAAACTATTCTAACATTCTGCAGTCTAATCTTCATTCAAAAATCAATTCATCACATTTGCTAGGCAAGCCTGTCAACCAAACTCAATCAATCTTCGACCTCTGAAGCTGGATCAACATTCGATAAGGAGTTCACATCTTCACTTACCACTACAGTCTCACAGAAATCTGCAACTTCAAGGTAACTCACTCTCTGTCACAAAGTATACCCTAGCTCTGTGTTCTACAAGCCAAACCATGCCAAACGTTACATTGAAACCGTAAAAAGACAAGTACTTCCCATCTACTGGAAACACGTAACCCTGAACCATCAACAAACATCTTCCACACATCTTTCTGACCACCACTATCTCACCAAAAGGTCTAGTCACATGCGTCCCTACGTCTAAGGTCTCGACAGGTATATCAAATTTCTTTGCATGCTCTCACAAAAGGACGCTCGCAGAAATTGCAACTTCATACGTACACAGCTGATAGTTTTCGGTTCTCTTGTCTTCAGGCTGGTCCTTCAAACATAGCCTAACTCTTCAAAATCATTCCTAGAGCATCTCGAAACTTCAAAATTCAGTTCTGATCACACACAAACAATCATGCTTGAACTTGTTCTAATACATCGGTCCTGACGACTCAAAACATCCCGCTACCAAACAATCTGGAGTTAAAGCTCAAGACTTCCTTCTCGGCTCAACTATATCGGAAGTGACTTCATCTCCCCTTCTTGCTGGAAGGCAACTCAGACGCACACTGGCCCAATCACATAAATCAATTCCCACTCACGGATACTGACCGACTGTCTTGTACTAAAACCATAGGCCGAACCCCCAATGATCACCAACTAACGTTTCTGAATTTCAGATTACTCATACAAGACCCTTACCCTGATCTCACCAAAAGAACTAAGGTACTCATACCTACCTCTGACACTTCACCGGGAACATTCTAACTTTGCATGCTTGCTAACAGTATACAGAAATATAGATTCAGGATCAACCGGAGGGAACAAACTCAAAATTGTACCAAGGGCTTATCTACTATAACATCGATACCACTCTGACTCCCACCCATAGGTCTTCACTTCTTTTACCAACTAATACCAGAATCGGTCTCATCATTCCTTATCAACAAGAATCAACCCGCATACACATTGGCTCAAACAAACAAATTGTACCTCAACTCTGGTACAACCATACTTCCCTAACTATAACGATGAACTCCCTGAACATCATCCATATTTTCAGAGACCACAACATCTACTTACCGATTCACGGCCCACACCTTGGCCTCAAACTTACCAAAAAGCAATAAATCAACAACAACAACAAATTAACATACAAACTGGGTTAGCAAAGGAAAGGGTCCAAGTGGCTCAAGTATGATTCCCTCACTTAAAAATCTCTTTTTCCGATGTAATAGAAGCAATGAGACTCTACTCAACATGCTTCAAGCAACATACTTTCACAATCAAACAATCACACATCATAACATACTCGAATAACAAGCAACATACTTACATGGCAAGCAACCACCGTGCAATTACAATACAAGAACTCAACTTACCTCACTTACCTGCCCAAGGTCTCGGAAACCTTAGGCTCTGATACCAACAAATGTAACCCCCTCGTCCCGGTCCGGACGTTTGACCGGTCCGAGTAGGCTACACGAGAAAAACCGATGTGAAACCCGTTAAGGTCCCACCTCGGTTAGCAACCCTAGAAAATTTCTTTTATTTATCTTGTCTAAATGCATTATTATGTCCTATGTGAAACAAGACAGCGGGAGCACAAGCAATATAAAAATGACCATCCAAACAACACATTTAAAACAACCCATTTTTCCTTTTTAAGCAGGACGTATCGATACACCTGTCAAGGGTATCGATACGCCTTGACCAAGTCAACTGTCTTCAGTCATCTCAAGAAGACCGTATCGATACAGCCCTTGAGCGTATCGATACGCCCTTCTCGGTCAACATCTCGTGGTCAACGAGATAAACCCGTACCGATACGCTTAGAGCCCGTATCGATACGCCAAAGCCTCGGATTTCCAGTGAGCTTTGAGAGTACCGATACGCCCCCCTGTATCGATACACCAAGACAAAACTGAGTCCTGAAGGGCAAACCGTATCGATATGGCCCTTAGGCGCATCGATACGCCCTGCACTGCAAGTCTCCAAATTTCAGCAAAGCGATTTAAGAATCGACTCTAGATGCGATTTACGACTCCCCTAGCCACAAACAACATACAAACAACCTTCAACCACCAAGATATCAACATACATGGCATTCAAAACGTACGAGGGTCATGTAACAAAAAGATTCATACATTCACCATAAAAAGGACCTACTTAATACTTAGAGGTTCATGCCTTAGGAACAAAACATATAGGCATTCAAGACATGCAACATAAGCAAGATTTACAATTCAAACAAAACATCTAAAAGCCAAACCAACATCACATACATCCAAGCTCAATTTAACAACGCCTATCCCATTGCTTGACTATTACAATCTACAACTTAAAGTTCATACTTGAGCTAACCAAAAGCGACACTTGGAGACCTTTCCTTGCCCTTGCCACCCACAAGCTACTGATCTGCATTGTCGAACAAAAAGGAGCGTAAGCATAAAAGCTTAGTGAGGGTAAGCTCATAAAACAAACCTTGGACAATGCAGGGTCCAAGCACGAGTAAGAATCAAAATAGAATGCATGATCTTACCTTCTGATCCTCGAGAGCCAAAATATACATGATGCATGAACATATAATCGTCAATATCCCATGATCAACAATTTATAAGCCCAACACACGAAGATGCATATATCAACGTATTATTAACAACATATCTCAATCTATATTGGAAATCATATTTCACATCATATTGGCACCTAGCTATGACTCGAATACGCGGATAACAAGTTGGAACGCATTTCCAACACAACCATTACCTTCGGTGGGATTACACTCATCACCGGTTCTTGCGGAGGGGATTCCACTCATCCTCACGCCCCGTCGATGGGATTCCACTCATCACCGACTATATATAAAGATTTCCGGGCGAACCCGTACTCCTCCTTGGTCCCTTAACGCCACTAAGGCCACGCGCGAATTTGACTCTCGTGTGCACACTAACATCCTAATGATCGATCATTGTACCCAAGCATACTAGTGCCAATATTAAACACAATCCATAATCTTTAACAACGTAGTATCACAACAACTTCCGTGCTTAGCACGTAATCACCATGATCCTCGAAATCATGCAACCACCTCATAATATCATTTCACAAGTCACCACTGCATGTATATCATTAGAACAATTATCACATCATATTTCACACATATGTATATCCACATCATACCTATCATCAACACGCATATGACAATGCATCAAACCATGCCTCAACATACATGTATAACAACATATACATTACCACCAAAATCTCAATTAAACATGAGACACAAACATCAAATAGAGTACAATCAAAGTCTCTAACTAATGCTTGGGATTAGGCTACCACTCTAATCCCAACTCTAGGTGGGTCTACCAATCCCAACCTAGTCCACATGCTTGAACCAATTACTCAAAACCATTTAAAACGTTTTAACCACTCACCTTCACCTCCAAGCTCCACTACCAAGCAACCAAGGTTTTCAAGTTTCCATATTCAAGCCCAAAGCTTCACCATTGTCTTCTCTTGCTTCTAACCATTCAAAAAAGATACATTAGCCCCAAAATCAGCCACAAACCCAAAGTTTAACACAAACACACAAATCCACTACAATTCTCACAATTTCAAGTCAAGTTCATTCTTCAAAATCTCATTTTCGTACTTCCACATAGACCCATCAAAAATCAGCAATGTAGTTATCCAAAGCACCCTTAAAAATGTTCAAAACACTACCCAAACATAGTATAACCATCAGCCAATGATTTCCAACATCAAGCACCCCCAAAACCAACCTTTAAACCCTTAAAAAACCCCATTAAACCCAAATTCGGGAATCAACATAAAACCATGTAAAAATCAACTTTGTTGGACCTTAAGGTTCACAAACAACATATCTAACAATATTAAATCAATAACTTTAATAAAAACCCATAAAGCTCCATCCTTTAAACCAAACTTTCAAAAACCCCAAATTACAAAATACCTAGTTTTAGTGAAATCTAAAGATACCAAAATGAAGAGGAGACCAAGGACAAGTCAAAAATATGTTTACCTCTCAAAAAGCTCCAAGAATGAAGAAGAAAGGAGATGGAAGAGTGAGATGAAGAGAAAGCTCTCTTCTTGTCGTGAGATTCTAAAATGGGGGAGTGGGGAAGATGATGACAAAACTTTTATTTTTAATAGAAAAGGGGATTTAAATTTGAAAGTCATTTTTATTACCAAAATGTCATTAATGAATGGCTAAAACTATCATCTCCTAAGGTTAATGGAATTTGGACTTAGAAGATAGGCCCAACATATACTTTAATTGTTTTGAAATCACGATGCCCATTAGAAATATATATATATTATTATTTTAATTATAAACCCGAAACAATATTTTAATATTATTTCCATCCGACCCCCAAACTCGGGTGTTACATTTCTTTAAAGACTTCAAAGATTATTTTTATTCTTTTTTTTCATTTTTAAAAACTTTACTTGAGAGATGGTTTAAAAAAATTAAAACCTTATTTTAGAAAAGGCTTTCTCTTTAATGCGTGTTTGTAAATGACGAGTTTGAACAAATAGTGAGCGTGTTCGACGTCATCTTACGGACTCAGCTACGTGCATGGTGTGCGGGTCAAGCGAGGAAGATATCGATCACGTCCTCCGCCATTGTTCGACTGCGGTAGCCGTCTGGTCGGACCTGATTCCGGCAGCAAACCAGGTGTGTTTCTTCAATACCCCTTTGGTTGCGTGGATCGAGTTAAATCTGAAAAACTCCGAGGCTATTTGCGGTAGGGAGGAGCACTGGGATTTATTATTTGGCTCGATCTTATGGAATCTTTGGTTAACAAGGAATAGAATGGTCTTTGACGCTAATGCCATGACTGAGGATGATGTCCTTGTTCGTAGCCGTCGGCAGGTCCAGGAGGCTCTCCGTGCTCTTGCATCCCTTCGAGCAGCGGTCAGTCTGAGTGTGGAGACTCGGCAGCAACATACACGATGGCAGCCACCAGCTAACGGTACGTTGAAAATTAACGTTGATGGTGCGTGTGATAGAGTTGATGGCTTGGCATCCTGTGGGGGTGTCATCCATGATTCAGCGGGTAGTTGGATTGGTGGTTTTTCAAAATTTATAGGCCGCTGCAATGCTCTTGAAGTTGAGCTTTGGGCGGTTCATGAGGGATTGGTTTATTCTTTAAATCGTAATATTGAGTTGATGATTCTTGAATCTGATTGTCTCGAAGTGGTTCGTATGTTGCAGAACCGTGGTGGGAAGTTTTTTCAGTCGTCTCTTCTAGCTTTTATCCGTTGTTTGATACCTAGATTTGGTAGTTGTGAGTTTCGTCATGTTTTCAGAGATGCTAACCGGGTTGCCGACGTCCTTGCTAAGTTGGGTCCTTGGAATGGCTACCAAGTGAGCTATTATTGGTCTCCTCCGGATGATGTGATTAACTTGTTGCACGATGAGTTGCCTAGTCCTTGCTAGTTTGTTTTGGATTTGTTGTTTCAGGTTCTCCCATTTTTCTGTTATACTACTGTAGGTACTCTTTTCCTCCAACTAGGTTAGGGAAGTTTTTAACGAGGCCTATAGTAGTATCCCATTATTAATAAAAAAAGGCTTTCTCTTTATGTTTTTAAAACATTATTTTCTCTTGAAATTCTAGACTTCTACCTATGGTTATTAAAGCCTTTTTTAAAATTTTATCATTATCATATTTTTTTTCTTTTTGAAAAAAATTATTATTTAGTATTTATTATCTTTTAAAAACACCCTTATTTACTTTTTCTAAAAAAATCTCTTAAAATTACTTAAGCACCTCTATTATTAAATTTCAAAACATATTTTCATTTTCTAACAAATTAAGCCCTTTTTTTATTTGTTCACCCATGTTTATTATCTTCTAACTAAACCCCTTGATTTTTGTTTTTTATTTAAAACAACATTAATTCATTTTTATTCCTAATTTAAAAAAACATTTTTAAGATTCAATTATTTCATTTCTAAAGATCAAAAACTCCTAAAACAACATTTTTTAAACATGCAAGAATTTTAAAGATTAAAATAAAAATTAATAAAAAAAACTAAAACGAAAATATTACCGAACTTGAGAAACGATTTTTCAACTTCAACGAACACAACCTAAAACCAAACAAAAACAAAAACAAACACAAGAAAACAAAATTCAACCAAGAACAAGTATGAAATTCACTAAAATAAATTTTAAAGAAAAGAGAAGAATTTTACCGAAAGATGAAGAACTCGTATGCAATCTTTCTCGAATTGCTTCCCAAACACCTCCGAAAAATTTCCCCGAACTTGAACTTCACTCCGAAAATTCCAACAAACTCAGATAAATTTTTAAAGAATTTTCGGTTTTTTTAAGTTTTGATTTTTGCTCTCTAAGTGTGTCTTGAACAATGGGGTTTAGGGGGGGTTTATACTTGAATTTCAGCTTGCAAATTAAGCCAAATCGGGATTTAATCCCCAAATTGGAGCAAAAATCAGACAAGAAACATGATCATCGGTAAAACCACCAAGAAATCATCCAATTTGATTCAAAATCATAGTCGAATTTCTCCCTTGATTCAAGCCCTATTTTAAACCCTCTTCACTGTTTTTTGCAGATTATGGCGGCTACGGTGGACGGCGGTGAGCGGCGTTGGTGCCGTTGGGTCGGCGACGACGATACACGTCAACCGACACCAATGGCGCCAGCAGCCGTGGCCGGTAGACGACGAACGGCCGTGGGCAGTGGCGCGAGGCTGGGGTTTTAGGGAACTAGCCCGCACGCGTGTTCACACGCGCTAGGCGCGTGACACTCGTTTGTTCCTTTTTTTCCTTTTTTCATTTATTATTTTTTGATGTCATTTTTGTTTTCTTTTTTCTGCATTTATTATTATTTTTTATTATTTTTACTCAAATGGGTTTTTTAAAAGGTGGGCTTTTAGCATAAAATTTGCATTTCAATGTGGGCTTATTATTTATTTATTTATTTATTTGAAATGTTTTTTTTTTTAAAAATGGGCATTTTGGGATGGTTTTTTTTTATTTTAGAAGGGGCCTTCATTATTTTAAGAAAAATGTTTTTTCTATTTTAACTTTAATTATTTGAAAATGGTGGGTGAAAATCTAGTGACAACACTAACCTTCTTGCACCTAACGGCTTAGGATAGATTGATCCAAGGGCTAAGGATCATTCCATGATTCTTGTTCTCTAACTATGGAAACAATATCACTATATTACAATGCTGCCAAAAGTAAAGGGTCACTCAATCATATCATACTTGGGTTAGCAAAGGATACTTTCCCCAAGTGTTGGTCAAAAGAAGATCTCTTTCCATAGGTTTTGATCTCTTGGACAGATTAGGCTGATTGGCCCGATTTGCTTGGCCAAAACCTCCTTGACAACATGGTGGATGCTAATTTAGGCCCTAGGGTCGTGGGCAACTCGAAAGGTGCTCGTCTGGATCCCTAGGTGTGCACAAATGGTGCTGACTCGGGCTACATGAACTGCGCATCATGGAATGTGCTCGTTTGGACTCTCTTAGGTACGATGAGAATACTCCCTTGTGTCCCTTTCTCATGGGCAGCACATGAGGTGCTTATCTCAGCCCCATGGTGTGCTAGGAGGGTGAGGACTTGGTCCCCTCAGTGTGGTGAAGCACGTGGTGTGCTTGTACAAGCCCCTTGGTGTGCGCCTGTCTCGGGCATGGGTCTCGGCAATTTCTCGATTACTCTCGGCTTCGGGTAGTCTCCTCCAAACTACATGGTCTTCGTGCCTTAGACTAAGGTCTGGTACTCAGTCCGTCAGGGTGTTTCGTTCCTCCTTCTCATAGGAGGACTTCACTCCTACTAGTGCTCGGCTTAGCTCATTCCACTCTGGATCGTCGGCATCCTCAAGTAACACCCGGGTTTAGGGGCCGGGAGAAAATAATATTTAAATAATATTTTGAGTCTCGATTTTCTAATTAAATAATAAAATATTTTACATGGGCCTCAGGATTTCAAAATGGTTAAGGCTATGTTGGGCCTGTCTCTTGGGTCCAAAATCCATGGACTTTAAGAGATTTGGGTTTTAGCCATTCATTAATGGCATTTTTGTAATAAAATGGTCTTCCAAATTAAAAACCCCATTTTTGGTTTAAAACACAATTTGTCATCTTCCTTCCTCCATTTTTCACCATTTGAACGACAAGGAAGAGAGCTTCTCTTCTTCTCACTTTTTCATCCCATTTCACCTTCATCCTTAGAGCTTTTTGAAAGGTAAATATAGTTTTGACTTGGCCTTGCTATCCTCTACATTTTGGTATTTTTAGATTTCACTAAAACTATGTATTTTACATTTGGGTTTTTCAAAGTTTTAAATTAGGTTAAAGCTTTATGGGTTTTTACTAAAGCTTTTGATTTGTTATTGTTAGATATGATGTTTATGAATCAAATGGTCCAACATATATAATTTTTAGAGTGTTTTATAAGAATTCCCGAATTTGGGTTTTGGTGGGGTTTTAGGAGGGTTTTTAGTTGAGTTTTGGGTGTGTTCTATGTTGGAATTTGAGGGTTGATGTTAGGGTAATAGTTGGGGGCTGTTTTGGAAGCATTTGAGTGTGCTAAAAAGGTTAAAATCATGAGTTTTGGTTGGGTTTGAGGGCTGCTCGGGTTTGGTGTTTTGGGGGGTTGTTCTTGGCTTGGAATCATGTGTTTTGTGCTTGATTAGTGTTTCGGGTTTTGCTACATTAATTGGTGAATTGATTTGAGGTTGTTTTGATGGTGTTGAGGTGTTTAGAAGCGAGATTTTGTGTTGGTGAAGCCTTGGGAACAAATCCGGAATCGTTGGAAGCTTGATCGGCTAGTATGGTTGAGCTTGGAATTGTCGGTGAGTGGTTAAATATTTTTTAAATGATTTTCAAGTGTTGGTTCAAGCATGTGGACTAGGTTGGGATTGGTAGACCCACCTAGAGTTGAGATTAGGGTGGTAGCCTAATCCTAAGCTTTAGTTAAAGACCTTGGTTGATCTTTAAAGTGTTGATTTATGCCTCATGTGTAATTGTGTTTATGGTGGTTATGTATATGTTGTTATACGTGTATGTTGAGGCATGACTTGTTGCATTGTTATATGCATGTTGATGATAAATATGATGGGGATATACATATGTATGAAATATGATGTGATATTTGTATTAATGATATACATGTGGTGTTGACATGTGAAATGATATTATGAGGTGGTTGCATGATTTCGAAGATCATGGTGAGTACGTGCTAAGCACGGAAGTTATTTTGAATTGATGTTGTGAAAGGTTGTGGATTTTGTTTAATATTGGCACTAGTATGCTTGGGGTACAATGATCGATCATTAGGATTAGTGTCCACACGAGAGTCAAAGTCGCGCGTGGCCTTGGTGGCGTTGAGGCACCAAGGAGGAGTACGTGTTCGCCCGGAAATCTTTATATTAGTCGGTGATGAGTGGAATCCCATCGACGGGGCGTGAGGATGAGTGGAATCCCCTCCGCGAGAACCGGTGATGAGTGTAATCCCACCGAAGGTAATGGTTTTGTTGGAAATGTGTTCCAACGTGTTATCCGCGTATTCGAGTTATAACTAGGTGCCAATATGAGATTATACATATATGCCAATATGGTATGAAATGTGATTTCCAATATAGATTGAGATATGCTTTTATCAATACATTGATCTATGTATCTTCGTGTGTTGGGCTTATGAATTGTTGATCATGGCATAGTGATGATTATATGTTCATGCATCATGTATATTTTGGCTCATGTGGAACGGAGGTAAGATCATGCATTCCATCATGGTAGTTGCTCATGCTTGGACCCTGCATTGCCGAAGGTTTGTTTTATGAGCTTACCCTCACTAAGCTTTTATACTTACGCTCCTTTTTGTTCGACAATGCAGATCATGAGCTTGTGGGTGGCAAGGGCAAGGAAAGGTCTCCAAGTGTCGCTTTTGGTTAGCTCAGTATGATCTTTAAATTGTAGATTGTAATAGTCAAGCAATGGGATAGGTGTTGTTAATGTGGATGCTTTGTTGTATGTTGATGTTAGTTTGGCCTTTGGATGCTTCGTTTGAATTGTAAACCTTGTTTATGTTGCATGTCTTGAATGCTTATATGTTATGTTGGCTAAGGCATGTAACCTTAAAAGCTATGTACGCTTCCTTGTGGTGAACGTATGATCATGTGTTTGGATGCCTATCTTATATCTTGTGTATCTTGAGCATGGTTGCTATAGGGTGTATGCCTCTAGAGTGTGTTTGTAGGTTGTGTACGCTTCTTGGGGTCGTTTAGGGCGTTTGGGATCGTTTAGAGATGTGTAAAACTGATTTTGGAAAACTGCAGACTGCAGGTGTTTCGAAACGAGTTGTGTCGTTTCGGAACGGGTTTGGTTCCAGGGTCCCCCGTATCGAAACACGTTTCGGTACGGTTTGGCCACTGTGAGCCCCTATTTCGAAACAGGTTTCGAAACGCTTTGGCCACTGTAAACGCCTGTTTCGAAACAAGTTTCGAAACGCCAAGGCAAAATCGTGACCCTGTTCCGAAACGGGGTGGAGGCGTTTCAGTACGGGTGACTTGCTTTTTAAACTGAAGCTCGTGTTCCGAAACGGGTGTCGTCTGTTTCGAAACACATGCCTAAAAATGGGCTGTTTGACATCTCTAATGGGTCCCAAGGGTTGGGCTTAGGCCCTGTTTGCTGTTAGGCTTCTCGTGAGCCTTGTTTCCGCTATCTTTTCACACATAAGTTTAATAAAAGCATCTAGATAAGACTATATTAAACGAAAAAGTTTTCTAGGTTCGCTAACCGAGGTGGGACCTTAACGGATTTCGCATCAGTTTTCCCCGTGTAGCCTACTCGGACCGGTCATCCGGCCAGACCGGGACGAGGGAGTTACATTTGTTGGTATCAGAGCCTAAGGTTTCTGAGACCTTGGGCAGGTAAGTGAGGTAAGTTAAGATCTTATATTGAATTGCACGGTGGTTGATTTCCATGTAAGCATGTTTGCTTGTTTATCAAGTATGTTTGATGTGTGATTGTTTGATCGTGAATGTATGTTACTTGGAAGTATGTTGAGTAGAGCCCCATTGCTTCTATTACATCGGAAAAATAGATTTTAAGTGAGGGAATCATACTTGAGCCACTTGGACCCTTTCCTTTGCTAACCCAGTTTGTACGTTAAATTTTTGTTGTTGATTTATTGCTTTTTAGTAAGTTTGAGGCCAAGGGTGAGCCGTGAATCGGTAAGTAGAAGCTGTAGTTTCTGAAAATGTGGATGATGTTGAAGTAGATCATTGCTATAGTTAGGGGAGTATGGTTGTACCGGAGTTGAGGTACAATTTGTTTGTCCGAGTCAGTGTGTATGTGGGTTGGTTCTTGTTGATAAGGAACGAGGAGATTGATTCTGGTATTAGTTGGTAAAAAGAAGTGAAGGCCTATGAATGGGATTCGGAGTGGTATCGATGTTATAGTAGATAAGCCCCTGGTACAATTTTGAGTTTGTTTTCCCTTCTGATTGATTCTGAATCTGTACTTCCGTATGTTGTTAGCAAGCGTGCAAAATTTGAATATGCCCGGTGAAGTGTTAGAGGTAGGTATGAGTATCTTAGTTCTTTTGGTGAGATCAGGGTAAAGGTCTCGTGTGAGTAATCTGAAGCTCAGAAATGTTGGTTGGTGATCGTTGGGGTTCGGCCTATGGTTTTAATACAAGACAGTCGGTCAGTATCTGTGAGTGAGAATCAATTTGTGTGATCGGGCCAGTGTGTGTCTGAGTTGTCTTCTAGCAAGAGGGTGAGATGAAGTCGCTTCCGATATAGTTGAGCCGAGAAGGAAGTCTTGAGCTCTAACTCCAGATTGTTTGGTAGTGGAATGTTTCGAGTCTTCTGGACCGATGTTTTAGAACAAGTTCAAGCATGATTGTTGTGTGTGTGATCAGAACTAAATTTGAAGGTTTCGAGATACTCTAAGAACGGTTTTGAATAGTTAGGTTATGTTGAAGGACCAGCCCGAAAACAAGAGAATCGAAAACTATCAGCTGTGTACATGTGAAGTTGCAATTTCTGCGGATTCGTCCTTTTGTGTGAGCATGCAAAGAAATTCGATATACCTATTGAGATCTTAGACGTAGGGACGCATGTGAATAGACCTTTTGGTGAGATAGTGGTGGTCACAAAGATGTACAGAAGATGTTTATTGATGGTTTAAGGTTACGTGTTTCCTGTAGATGTGAAGTAAATGTCTTTTTACGGTTTCGATGTAACTCTTGGCATGGTTTAGCTTGTAGAACACAAAGCTAGGGTATACCTTGAGACGAAGAGAGAGTTGCCTTGAAGTTGCGGATTTCTGTGAAACTGTAGTGGTAGGTGAGGATGTGAACTTCTTATCGAATGTTGATCCAACTTTAGAGATCAAAGATTGATTGAGTTTAGTAGATAGGCTTGCCTAGAAAATGTGATGGATTTGATTTTTGAATGAAGATTAGACCACATAATGTTAGAATAGTTTGTGTTTTTCCTAAAAGTGTTTGGAAGAATTGACGGTTTGTCTCCTGACAGAGAAGAAGAGTTTGTTATTGAGACCGTCTTCGAGTTCGCTCATGTTTTGATTGCTCTGTATACTATGGTTTCCGAAAGAATTGAGAGTGTTGAAGAATCAACTTCGAGATTTGTTAGACCTTAAACTGATTAGGCCTAGTACATCATCTTAGAGTACGACAGTGCAATTTGTGAAGAAGAGAGACGACATACGAGAATGTGTTTAGATTACAGACAGTTGAAACAATTAACAGTGAGTAGCTAGTACCCGTATCCGAGCGTCAGTGATTTGTTGATCAGTTAGGGTGTGCTCCAGTCTTTTCGAAGATTAATTTGAGATCCGATTACTGCCAATTGAAAGTGAGAGAGGTTGGGGTACCGAAGACAGCTCTTGGGGCAAGATGTGATCACTTTGAGTTCTGAGTTATGCCACTTTGTTTGACTAGTGTGTTAGTTACTTTTATAGAGATGTTGAGCAGGATATTTCCTGAACTCATTGTCGAAGGTTTGTTTTATGAGCTTACCCTCACTAAGCTTTTATGCTTACGCTCCTTTTTGTTCGACAATGCAGATCAGGAGCTTGTGGGTGGCAAGGGCAAGGAAAGGTCTCCAAGTGTCGCTTTTGTTTAGCTCAGTATGATCTTTAAATTGTAGATTGTAATAGTCAAGCAATGGGATAGGTGTTGTTAATGTGGATGCTTTGTTGTATGTTGATGTTAGTTTGGCCTTTGGATGCTTCGTTTGAATTGTAAACCTTGTTTATGTTGCATGTCTTGAATGCTTATATGTTATGTTGGCTAAGGCATGTAACCTTAAAAGCTATGTATGCTTCCTTGTGGTGAACGTATGATCATGTGTTTGGATGCCTATCTTATATCTTGTGTATCTTGAGCATGGTTGCTATAGGGTGTATGACTCTAGAGTGTGTTTGTAGGTTGTGTATGCTTCTTGGGGTCGTTTAGGGCGTTTGGGATCGTTTAGAGATGTGTAAAACTGATTTTGGAAAACTGCAGACTGCAGGTGTTTCGAAACGAGTTGTGCCGTTTCGGAACGGGTGTGGTTCCAGGGTCCCCCGTATCGGAACACGTTTCGGTACGATTTGGCCACTGTGAGCCCCTGTTTCGAAATAGGTTTCGAAACGCTTTGGCCACTGTAAACGCCTGTTTCGAAATAAGTTTCGAAACGCCAAGGCAAAATCGTGACCCTGTTCCGAAACGGGGTGGAGGCATTTCGGTACGGGTGACTTGCTTTTTAAACTGAAGCCCGTGTTCCGAAACGGGTGCCGTCTGTTTCGAAACACATGCCTAAAAATGGGCTGTTTGACATCTCTAATGGGTCCCAAGGGTTGGGCTTAGGCCTTGTTTGTTGTTAGGCTTCTCGTGAGCCTTGTTTCCGCTGTCTTTTCACACATAAGTTTAATAAAAGCATCTAGATAAGACTATATTAAACGAAAACGTTTTCTAGGGTCGCTAACCGAGGTGGGACCTTAACGGGTTTCGCATCGGTTTTCCCCGTGTAGCCTACTCGGACCGGTCATCCGGCCAGACCGGGACGAGGGGGTTACACTCGTCGAATGGCTTGGGTATGCTGGTGTGGAAGGCGGGATGTGCCCTCGGCTTTGATGGTTTCTCCAATTCGTAGGCCTCCTTACCTACTCGTTCCATGGCTCGGTATGGTCCCTCGTTTGTGTAATCACTAATTTTGTCCGGGCTAACTTTTTTATTTTCGTCTTATAATAGTGGGCTTATATGGGCTATTGTCTAGTTATTAACTATGTAAATGTGTCATTAAAATCCAAGAAAGAAAAAGCAAAAAATATTACTATTAGTATTATATCTATTATTATATCATTTATGTGAAAAAACCTTAAACACTACTAATATAGTATGTCATCTTCTTTATTATCAGTATTACCTATTATTATTACTATCTATTGTATTTTTATTATTACCATTATATTTATTACCGTTTTTATAGCCATTGCTAGTATTATGTGTTATTATTATTACTATCTATTATTATAATCTATTATTAGTACTATAATTACCGTATTATCATATACTATATAATATCAGTATTATTAGTGTTATGTTATTAATATTATTTAATATTGCCGTGTGTTGTTATTATATTAATTATTATTATTATTAACTTTGAAAATCAGAAAACAAAATACTAATATATATATGAATAAAGCCCAATGTCTAATTACTTAAAGTCCATTATACATAATAAAAGCCCAAAAATATTTATACATATATTACATGGCCCGTTTAGGCCCAAAAAATAAACCCTAATCTGCTAAACCAGAAACCCTAATGTTGTCTCTCATCTTTGCAGCCGCCACCCCCTCTCCACCGTCAGATCTGATCTAGATCTGACGGTCCAGATCACACCAGGAGAAGGAAGCCCTAGCTGCCCCCCCCCAAGGAAGCCCTAGCGCTGCACTAGATCCACCGTCAGATCTGGATCCACATCAAACGGTTGAGATCGACCGAGGAAGGTTCCAGAACCCGCACGCCCACACGCGCGGCTTCTCAGCTTCCCACGCGCGCGAGTTCGAGTCCCCATCAGCTTCCTCTGGCCGTCAAGATTCCACCAACGGCCGTGATTCAGCCCTCATCGGCTCCACGTCCTCAGAACAGCCGAGCCCTCTGGTCCCCTCTCCTCACGGGTCACATGCAAACAACAAATGTCAGAGGAATTTCAGAAACAAAAAATGCAGAATTTCAGAGGCAATCAACAACCGAAATTGTACAAATCAACCAGCAGATTTTCTAGCATTTACATATAATTTAGAAAAGGAAAATATGTAATATTCGGGCTATATAAACCCGAGCAGAATGCAATGTAATGGGGGGATTTCCGAGAGAAAAAGTGGTAAAGGGGATTTTTGAAGGAAAAAATTGTAAACGAGGGATTCCATTCGAAAACTTCAGGGAAAAATTGTAATAGGAGAGAGCATTCGAGAGCATTTCATAAGATCAGTTGTAATCAAAAAAAATTCCAGAGAGTAATACGAAGAGGATTTACAGAGTATATCGCACCATCCATTTCAGTTTCTCATTTTAAGAGCAAAAAAATAAACGAAAGGGTTTTATCTTTATTTACCTTCGTCGTGTCGTTCCGCCTTCGCGCCGTTGCGTTTCCTCGCCGGCGACAAGCCCCCGATCCTCCTCGGACCGTGCATGGTGAGCCGTTGAGGCCGGTGACGCGAAGAGGTAAGGTTTTTTTGTTTTTTTTAGTTTCAGTTTTCTGGATTTTAAAACGAAAATGGTTTGGAAAAGATTTTTGGGGGGTTTGATTTCAAAAGACGAAGGGTTTTCTGTTTTGGGGTTCAGAGAGACGGAAAAGGTTTTTATTTGGGGCCTCCGGCACCGTTTAACGGCGACCGGAGTGGGTGACGGTGGCTAGGTTTCGGCAGAGAGAAAATGAAGGCTTCTCAGCTTTTAGGGTTTTCAAAAGAGACAACTTTTATTTTCAGTTCAATATATATAGCATTTTAATGTTTTAAAAAGGGGTTAATCCCCAAATAAGCCCCTCCGCGTCTCCTTTATCGCGCGAGGGAGGGTTTCCGGCTTTTAAAACTACAACTACAGCCCCTGAATCTTTCTAAAGGTTTTCAATTCCGTCCCTAACTCGGCCTCAATCAATTCCCGAGTGGGATATTCACTCTTTTAGTCCCTATAACTTTCCGGGCCCTTTCGATTAAGTCCCAATTTCGTGTTTAATTAGTTTTTTAAAAAGGATTTATTACATTCATAGTCCCTTCTAGTTTTTTTATTTATTTGCATTACATGTCAGTTTGGTTACATTATGTTATTATTCATGTCTTTTGAATACGTGTTTGCATCGAATATTTATTTTGGTCATGTTGTTATATTTGTTTAACGTGAATACATAAGTTGTAGCGTACGTTTTTTATGTGTGATTGCATCCCTTCATAATTAATCTTGTTTAAGCTATCTTAGTGTTTTTTTTTGTGACGTAAGCATGTTTTTAATAAGTGTTTTTGTGCCTTTAAATTATCTTGCTTAAGCATGTATTTATGATGCGTAGTATAGTACGGTGTATGCGTTTTTTTATGTATGTGTTTTTATCTGCTTTTTATGACGGTTCGAGTATATGTGGCATGCATGTATATATATATTTGTCATCCATATGGCCTAATAATTAAGCATGGTAACCGGACCTAAAAATCAACCTCAAGAGAGGTATTAATTAACCTCGATATCCGAAAATGACAGTCCTAACTTAATGGATGTCTATCGAATACTTAGGTTAATTTTCACCGTCTCTAGGTAAGCGGAAGCATAAAAAGGAAAATAACATGCATCATCCTTTATTTGTCTGCATCATGCATAAAGGTGACGTACGGGATCCGAACCCTACACTAACACGTCAGTCAGCCTTATTTGATGTCGGTTTAGTCTATGGTCCGGTGTACCATCATCCTTTTTAATTAAATGATTAATTAATTCCAATGCCACTATTCGATAAAGCCCGTGTTATTTAAGTTACATTTTCATTTAAGAACAATTATTAAATTCACTTCGATTTCTAAATAATTCCTATCGATCAAAAGGCAACAAGCAATTTGGTACCGATTTCCGGGCGTGATGGGGGTGCTAATCCTACCCCACGCGTAACCAACTCCCGAACCCGTTTTAAAATAAATCTCTGGTTTTATGGTGTCCGGCCTACCTCAGTGGCCGGTGGCGACTCCAAAAATTTTACAGTTTTCCAAAATCCGAATTCCCCTCTTTCAAATAAAACCTTTTTCAAGAAGAAAATAGTGATAAGGCCCCATTTAGCGGTTTTCAGGAAAAACCTTATCACAGTTTGGTCTCACCAACGACCTGTTGACACAAGAATTACCATGTGTTAGGATCAATTTTGCAAAAATTGAATCGGTTACCGCAGACACGTTGTCCTTGTGGCTTGATATGTCCGCATCTTGGTCTCCACCATGTTTTGTTGGCATCCAAGACATGTTTTGTTGGTTGAAGGGTCATGGAATAGACTCTCTTTGGTGCTCTCAAGCACTTCTCCCTCGGGTTGGCTGATGGCCTCGGTTGTTGTATTTGCTATGATGTTGGTCTTCTTTGGGTTAAGCTTCATGGGTCCATCAAATTCAACAAAAGGTTCTTGCTGTCTAGCCACTACTATCACCTTCGTCTCTTGGATGGTGTCTCGCTTTTTGGTCTCACTTGGCTTTCTACTCTCAAAAGCAACTGGATGCTCCTCTTGCATCATCACATCTTCAATGGCAAAGTTTGATGCCTCGGTGTGGGATTCGAACAATTTGGTATGATCTGGCAGTACCAACTCTGGCTCACTCGCCTTGGCTTGTTTCAACTCTTCAAGCCTTGGTGGTACTATCCGATGTGGGCCTTTGGTTGGTTGCACAACACTCGGATAGTGCAACCCCCTTGACCTGGTCTAACCGATCTACCGACTCGAGCGAGTTACACGAGGATTATCGAAGAAAACCCGTGAAGGTTTCCCTCAATAACCGACCCTTTTTTTCTTTTATCTTATCTAGATGCATTTAATATTACCTAAGGATAAAAGTCTAATTCAGTATAGAAAGATGGAGTGGTTTTTGTTCAGAGTACAAACACCAAATACTGTGATGGTGCAGATGGTGAGGGTGGCGATGATGGTGGGGGATTTGTAGATTATGGTTTGGTGTTGTAAATTAGGGTTTAGAGTTTGTAAATTGGGGGTTGTGGTTTATATATTAGAGACTAGGTTTAAGTCTTAAAGATTTCATTTTCATTTTTTATTTTAAATCTGGCTTGACATTAAAATATTAATCAAATATATAATATAAAATAAAAATATTAATAAAATAAGTCATGTAATCCTTAGAGTGATCAAAATAGGAGCAATTTGAAAGTTGGGTGATTAAATTAAAAAAAAATTAAATTTCAGTGACTAAAATAAGAGTGAGAAGAAAGTTGAGTGATGAACAGTATAATTTACCCCATGATTTAATTGCTTATTATATTTGTTTAAAAGTTAATCAAGTTGTCCTCCCATAATTCAAACATAACTCCGTCTCTCACCACAATCCTCCCTTATAAGGCAATATGCGAGTCCAAAAATCTTGCTGGTGAAAGTTCAACGGGTCCATAAATCTCAAGATAGGTTTAAGTTTGCCCTGACCTTGAAAATAAAATAGCCACCCTTGCCCATGTACTCTATTTAGGTTAAAAGAACAAGGTAAGTATGCGTGTATACAGTTCAATTTCGGTTTAATTCGGTAAGTTATTTTAGTAATCATCGATTTTCGATTCAGTTAATCTCGATTTTCAATTTTTTCCATATTAACATTGTGTTTTGAAATTTTGTATTTTATTTTGACAAAATAAGTTTATTTTATGAATTTTAAACATCGGATGGTAAAGTTTTAAAGTGTTATCATAAATATTTATTGTAAAAGCTTTTTTTAAGTAAATAATAATAATTAATATTGCATCTATAGTATTTTAACTATAAAATACTTATTTTTTTTCATTGTAAAATTAATTATAAATCAAATAAAAAAATAAAATCCAGTTCAATTCGGATAACCATAATTGGTAAATTTATAAACCATAAATCGTCTAAACATCTCGGGTGGAATCGGTTTTCGGTTAACCATACTCAGCCCTAAAGGGCTGGGCTATTAATATTCTTTGCATGGGCTGATTTTTCCCTTATTTTATTTTAGAATAAAAGTTATTTAGCCCATTTCCTACCCCGCACAACCCTAAGCTTGCCATTTCGAGAAGCCCATTCTCATCTACAATTATACAATCGATGACTGATTTTTCTCCCACTCGGACACCCGTTGTCGTTAACTACAAGCAAAAGTTGAGTCAACAGGGAAAATGATGGTAGGAGAAACAAGAGATACCTCCAAGCTTATAGGAAACTCTCTAGCTGTTTTCCCAAAGTTGATTTAAAGTGAGGAAACTATTACTATAGATGGGATTTTATATTTAATGAACTAAAATTTATATAAATTTGTGCAATTATTAACAATTTATATGATGGCATTTGTTTCAATTATTTATATTTGTTTCTAACCTTATCTAACGAGGAATCAACATATGATTTACAGTCGATTTATTTAAACATCGAAAATGTATTAAATAGGGGTGTGTATATCAGATTTTGAATCGGATCGGATTAAAAATTTTAGATATCTAAAACTTTTGGATCATCAAAGTAATCCATATCTAGGGATGGGCACGGCACCCGGACCCGACGGGTTCCGATCCGACCCGGCCCGATCGGGTCGGGTATTTTTATGAAAAAATCGAGTTCGGGTCGGGTCGAATTTTTGTGTATGGTGAGGTCGGGTCGGGTTCGGGTTTTAGGGTGAAAAAATCCGACCCGACCCGGGATTAATAGTTTAATTTTCCCCTAAATTTTTTAGGGATATTTGTAATAATACCCCCTCTTTATATATTTTTTATAATTAGGTCCTTAAAATTAATTTTTTATTTACAGTTTAGTCCTTAAAATTATTATTTTTTATAATTATGCCCCTTAAAATTATTTTTTTACAATTAGGTCCCTAAAATTAATTTTTTTTCTATAGGTCGGGTCGGGGTCGAGGTCGGGTTTAGAATATTTATTTTCGGGTCGGGTCGGGTTTTTTTTAAAGAATTAGATCGGGTCGGGTCGGGGTCAGTTTTAGGATAATTAGTTTCGGGTCGAGTTCGGGTGGGCCAAAAACCCGACCCGACCCAACCCGTGCCCATCTCTATCCATATCTGATCTAAAAAAAATCGGATATCCAATTTTTCGGATATCGGATATTCGGGTATCTGAACTCACGAGCTGATTTAAGTATTTTTTTAATTTAACCATTATATCCATGAAAATTTCGAATTCTCAAATATGACAAACTACAAATTATTAAATATAACAAGATTTGTACTCATGAAAATTTCAATTTTTCATATATAACACATAAAAATAGTGAATACAACAAGATTCATATACATAAAAATTTTAAATTTTTGAATTTCGATCCAAATGTAAAATTATTATCCGTATCCGATCCAATACTTTTATATATATTATCTGAATTATCATAAAAATAAAAAATTAATCGGATATCTAAATTACCAAATCGAATCAACAGATAGATAAATAGATCGAATCAATTAGATCGAATTTTTTTACACACCCCTGGTATCAAATATAAAACTCAAATCTCATAATGAAGTTTCAAAGTAGTAATGATGGTGGAGCAAATATGAAGGGCGGAAAGCACCAAAGACTTTCAAGGAGTAGGTGATTGGAATCAACCTAGCTTATCCAACTAAGAAGAAATGTCAAATCTAATCACAACTCACTGCATTTTATTCATATGGGGAGCCACAAGCTCACCTATCTTACTTGCATGCCAAAAAAGCTAAAAACTTACTCTCCATGTTTTAGTCTAATCATTATTAGTAGTATACTACTAGTAGTAGTAAATATATATCATCCTAATTTGATCTATATATATATATACACGTACTCACGGTAGAAACTAAATTTCTTACAAGCATGATTATTCAGATTTTAGTTTAGAGTTTAGAGGCTAGGTGTATATATTGTAGAGTTTAGAATTTAAAATCAGTGGTTAGAATAAAGAGTTTAGGCTTAAAATTTTAGAGTTAGAACTTTAAGTTTTTGTATATATATATGTTTCTGTAAAATCGATTTACACGGACTAATATTGTATTAAATATCCACGCATTCACACACATATATATATCATTCATCCTTGGTAACAGTGAAGGACTATAAAGATAGATGGAAATACTTGGCATCAGAGGAAGAAAAGGAAGATTATAGAGGAAGTAAATGATTATGTCCCAATTTTTTTCTTATTAACAAGGTAAACAACATTAAATACCACTTAACTTTACCCTTTGAATCAAATATGCTACTGAACTATAAATTAATACTATTATGCCACTAAATTTTGGTTTTTTTTGCGACCCAAGTACCCGGCCGTTAACTTATAATGGACCGTTAAATTTAAAACGGCGTTTGTTTTGGTTTCGTTGTTTTGAAGCCTAAAATAGGCCAAAACGACGTCGTTTTGTTAGTAAAAAAAATAAGAAAATATACAACATCAAATACCACTTAACTTTACCCTTTGAATCGAACATGCCACTAAACTATAAATTGATACTATTATGCCACTAAACTTTATTTTTTTGCAATCCAAACACTCGGCCGTTAACTTATAACAGACCGTTAAATCCAAAACGGCATCATTTTAGTTTCGTTGTTTTGAAGCCTAAAATAGGCCAAAACGACGTCATTTTGTTAGTAAAAAAATAAGAAAATATACAACATCAGATACCACTTAACTTTACCCTTTGAATCGAACATGCCACTGAACTATAAATTGATACTATTATGCCACTAAACTTTGTTTTTTTTTTTTGCAATCCAAGCACTCGACCGTTAACTTATAACAGGCCGTTAAATTCAAAACGACGTCGTTTTGAAGCCTAAAATATGCCAAAACGACGTCATTTTGTTAGTAAAAAAAATAAGAAAATGTAGAATTTTGGGAAGCTTAAACCCAAGACCTTTAAGATGAAAGACTTATACCAAACCACCAAGCCAACTTAAATAATTGATATCATTCTAACGAAAATAATATATAAATAATATTGCAGTTGAACTTAATTTCATTTATCTCATGATATAATTTTATAATATTTATAATATAATTTTATAAATATATTAACTTTATAAATAAATATTATTTATAATTTATATATATATATTAATAGAAATAATTAAACCCAAACCCTAAATTAAATATTAATTAAAACCCCAAACCCTAAAACTCCAAACCCTAAACCCTAAACCATATATTAACTAAAATCATAAACCCTAAACTATATATATAAATCACAAACCCTAAACAATAACCCCTAAACCCTAAGCATGATTAAATCACAAATCCCAAACCCAAAATCTTAAAATTAAAATATTATTTATAATATATATTAGGATTTCTAATATAGGGTTTAGGTTTAGGGTTTAGTTACATATATTGTTTAGGGTTTAGGGTTTAGGATTTATTTATGTATATCGTTTAAGGTTTGGGTTTTAGGGTTTAATTATATATATTATATCTATTCAAATATATATATATATATATTATAAATAATATTCATTTATAAATTTAATATATTTATATATGGTTCAGGGTTTAGGATTTATTTATATATATAGTTTAGGGTTTGGGTTTTTAGTTAATATATGGTTTAGGGTTTAATTATATATATTATATCTATTAAAAATATATATTCTAAATAATATTTATTTATAAAGTTAATATATTTATAAAATTATATTATAAATATTATAAAATTATATCATGAGATAAATGAAATTAAGTTCAACTGCAATATTATTTATATATTATTTTCGTTAGAATAATATTAAGTATTTAAGTTGGCTTGATGGTTTGGCATAAACATTTCATCTTAAAGGATTTAGGTTCAAGCTTCCCCAAGTGTAATGTTTTCTTATTTTTTTTACTAACAAAACGACGTCGTTTTGGTCTATCTTAGGCTTCAAAATAACGAAACTAAAACGACGCCGTTTTGGATATAACGGTTCGTTATAAGTTAACGGTCAAGTGCTTGGATTGCAAAAAAAAAAAACAAAGTTTAGTGGTATAATAGTATCAATTTATAGTTCAGTGGTATGTTCGATACAAAGATTAAAGTTGAGTGATATGTCGTGTAGTTTACCCTATTAATAATAGTAATAGTAATTATCTACTAAGTAATGATAAAGGATATTGAAATCTAAACTTTCCAACTCCCCTATCTCTTTCTTTCAACAAGGGAATCCGATATATTATAGTGGACATGAACTGCACAATCCTTTTTTCAATATCTCAAATTCTGTCCATGATTTTATCCATTAAAAAATCTATAAATATGCCATGCTTGTGGACCATGTACGTAAAAATCATTGAATTCTAGTACTATTTTACACAAACTATTCAGTTCAAGAACAATGAAAGCTATATATACTTGATAAGAGTAAGATGAAAGTTTCAAAGAGAAACACTCATTTTGATTCTCCAACATGTGGATTACAATATTTCCCTTTTGTTATGTGGCTTAGATATTGGATAAAAGTGCCTTTCTTAACTAATATGTTTTTTCCTATTAAGCTTTCTCAAGAAAAAATTTTCTATTAAGCTTAAAGTTTTTTCAAGTATTGGATGATGAGGTGACGCTCACCTGCAGATTCGGTCAATACCAAATAGTAATTATGACAAGTGTATATGAAGGTCCAAATTAATTATTGAGTAAAATGCAAAAATCATCACTCAACTTTTTTTTCTCTCTTATTTTGGTCACTCAACTTTAAAAATTTTCATTTTACTAAGTAAACTTTTAACATTGAGTTTTTTTTTCATCACTCTGCCGTTAACCCATGGATGTGTCTGTGACATGTCTTATTTTAATATTTTTTGATCCACATAGATACGTCCACATGGATTTTGAAATATATTATTTTAAAAAGTCACCATTATAAAAATTCCTCAAATATGGATTACAATCCCTAACCTAATATTTCCGATTCTTATTTTCGACCAAAAAAGGACAGGAGGCTAACAGAGAAACGACAAGGATGAAAGAGATGAATGCAATGGATGAGGCGAACATCAAGGAGGCAGTGTTGAAGACCGCATGAACAAATGACAACCCAGGCCGGTAATTTTATGGGTGTACGAATTACGGTAATAGATTCTACAAGAAGTGTCATTTTTTCAATGGTACGATCCTGCAATGAATCCCCGTGCAAAAATTCTTCTTCTTGGTCTCCTAAGGAAAATCAAAGCCAACGATAGGGAAAGACGGAATGAGAGATTTGCTTGGTTTTTTGCAGTCATAGGTTCTATTGTATTGACTGCATTTTTATAGGTACAAAATGAAGAAAGTTTAGAGATAGAGATTTTGTCAATGGGTATTTTAAAGGTGAACAATGGGAGACTTTGTGAATAGGTATTATCTCGATGGGTATTTTGTGAATGAGTATTTTGAAGGTAGAAGGAGAAAAATGATTTAAGTGGCAATAGTATGAAATGAAACTTAGATGTGTTATGTTAATAGAATCTATGGTTGTATTATAAAATGGTAATATTTTATTAACATGTTTTAGAGCATGTTGAAGTTATAGATTGGTGATAGATTTAAAGTTGAAATGAAGCCTAAAAAACAATGAAATAAATGAAGTATTATGGATTGCACTAAATTGCATTGACATACCAAACTTTAATTCTGTTGAATGCAATTATGTAAAAACTGGTAAATAACTTCTGTAAAAGATGACCATAAATGATCACAAGTAACTAAAGTATTTGATATAATATAGCAAAAGACCTACATAAAATACCATGATTGCAAATGACCAAAGTTTAGTTAGGTATTTGGTCATATATGAAATTGGCATACAAAAAATGGTATTCATACAACACCATTAGCAAAATACTGGTATTCTAAAACCAGTCACATTAAAGCTGAAATTTATCTCTGTCTCGGCCTCTTTGAAGCAAGATCTTTTTGTGATATAGTAGGAACTGAGCCTTGAGTGTTTTGAGAAGGCATCCATCTGACAGTGGTGACTAAGTCTTTACTGTTTTGACTTTTTGGTTGAAGATTCTGGCTCCTTGATTGAAGATGCTAGCTTGGACATGCTGCATTGAAATTTGGTGCTCTTCTAACCTAAAATAAATGAAAATGAAACATAGGCAGCCAAATTATTGTATAAAATATAGACAGTAAACATAAGAAAATATGTTTAAACTTACAGAAAGTTAGGTCTCTATGTTGGTTGAACATATGCATTAGATAAATTTTTATTTTGGACAGTAGGAACATCTGTAGATGCTTGTTGAGGGACATTGGAACTTGAAGCCCTTGTAATGTTTCTTCTAGGTTTCCTTGCATTGTTATTGGAAGACAAAGGTTTGTTGCCACCAACTTGTTTCTTGCAAGACTTCTTGTTGTGGCCTGAATTGCCAAATTTTGAACAAGGCATTCGAATAATTTTCTTTTTTGACATTCTTTCAGTTGATGTTAATATCTTATTTGGCTCTATTTGTTTGAGGTCTTCTAACAGGTCTTCTAATAATAGGTGGCAAGATGGGCTCATTTGTTATATGGTGAGCCCACTGTTTTGGTCCTCTTAATGGTTTGACCATGTGAGAATAAATCTGCAGTTGAGTTCCTTTCTCCTCTTATTAAAATGACAGTTGTAGCATGTATACAAGGGATTCTCGTAAAGTAAAATTAACAAAGTAAGCTTATTTAAATTTATCGCACATTGTCAAAGAAGACTAAAATTTTAAATTAATTATACTTGTAAGATCCCACTTTCTGCAGCTATATGATTCTGCTCCCAAGTCTACAAAATACTGATCTTCATGTCCAGCTGGGACCTTATATCTATTGCCACCAACATTCCTAGGCCAACATCTGCAACATGCACATTGTGAAAGTAACTAAATGGTTAACAATATGCAGTTTAAAAATTATAGTTGACTAAGTAATCCAATATTGACCTTACTGATAGCACAATAAGTTTATCAACCTTCTTTTGAATTTTTGGACAATAAATTTCAACAATCTATTGAGCATCCTCGGCCTTTTTAGCAAATTTGTTCATTATCTTGCATCTGATCATCTTCATCAATGTCAAAATTGATTTGTCTCTTGCGTCCAATATCATCTTGACAAATGAAAAAAACAAATGGCTAATAAATATAGAAACTACTTACAACTATTAAAATAAAAAGAAATTATCAGTTTTGTACTTTACTTTGTTAAAGCCCTCACACGAGTTGTCGAGGAGCAAGTCAAATTTACAATGTGTTGCAAAATGTGATTTGACCATTGTGCAGGATTTTTCTTTTGCAACTAGTCAAATTCATCTTTAGAAATTGCTCTCATTCCAGTCATGGCATCAGTAAAGTCTTTTATGTATGTTGCCCTTGCAACCTTCCATAGTGCATCTTTTAATGATTTGCCAGTGTAACCACTTTTGTTCTTGAAGATCGAATACAAATGCCTCACACAACCATTGCGCTTAACATAGGGAAACAACTCTAAAATTGAATCAATTAGACCCTACAAAACAATAAATAAATGGATAATAGTAATTAGTTAATATAAACATTAAAATACAAATGAAATGAAAGTTTGACTTTTACCTTTTGTTTGTCAAACATGAAGATATACTAATGAGAGTTTGTAATCCCCAAGGCTTCCTCAAGAATTTGAAAAAATCAACACCAAGAAGAAGTGTTTTCAGATTCAACAACATCATAAGCCAAGGGATAGATGCAATCATTTGCATCTATCCCAACCACTGCTAGAAAATAACCTTGAAAATTGCCTTTGAGAAAACAACCATCAACGTAAATGATTGGTCTACATCCAGCCTCAGAATGGTGGAGGTAACGACGCAAATCCCTATGTATTGTAGCAGTATCCAAGCAATCAGTCTCACTATCCCTAGAATCATGTTGACCCATTATGAGTCTGCTGAACATGTGGATCCCTACCACCAGTCTAATATACTCTAGTCTGATTCACATGTTGCTCCTCTACATCATTATCATGAATATCATCCTGATTTTGTGGCAGATCCACAAGGGGCACAACGTCACTCTCTACAGCAGTGGTACGACCTATACCAAGACCACGGCCACGATCGGTCGCTAATCTAGAGCTCTTACGAGGTGTCATAGTAACCTATCTACAATAGGGACAATCCTAGAATTAGAGTTGGTACTTGGAGTCCCTATTCAAATCATATATTTAATTCTTTAAAATAATAAATTTATCAGAAAATCCCATTTTCCCCAAAAATATTTAATATGCATGCAAAAATCTATTTCGACTTAAAATTTTATGTGAGACTCACAGTCTGAAGGTTGAACTAAGCTCTGATACAACTAAATGTAACCCTCAAAACCGGCCTAGAAGAAAAGACCGAATTTAAGACGTCACCGTTGAAAACTTTTCACTGAAGTAACAGACTTTAGGTTTAAATAATTTATAAAACAAAATAATTATTAAATAATAATAATTATCGTAAAATACAACAATTGTTTACAAAACCTAAACGTTATAAAAATATTACGATCATTAAAATATTACGGTTGCTAATCTAGAGCTCCTACGAGGTGGCATAATAGCCTATCTACAAAAGAGACAATCCTAGAAATAGAGTTGGTACTTGAAGTCTCTATTCAAATCATATCTTTAATTCTTTAAAATAATAAATTTATCAGAAAATTCCATTTTACCCAAACATATTTAATATGCGTGCAAAATCATTTTCGGCTAAAAATTTTATGAGAGACTCACAGTCCGAGGGTTAAACTTAGCTCTGATACCACTAAATGTAACCCTCTAAACTTGACCTAGAAGAAAAGGCCGAATTTAGGACGTCACTGTTGAAAACTTTTCCCTCAAGTAATATATTTTAGGTTTAAATAATATATATAACAAAATAATTATTAAATAATAGTAATTACCGTAAAATACCATAATTGTTTAGAACACCCTCAGACTGGCGGAGGTAATGAAGCAACTCCCTATGCACAATAGCAGTATCTAAGTCATCTGTCTCACTATCCCTAGAATCATGTGGACCATCATTCTAAGTCTACTGAACAGGTGGATCCCTACCACAGTATGATGTACTCCAGTCTGATTCACATGTTGCTCCTCAACATCATCACCATGAATATCATCCTGATTCTATGGCGGATCTACAGGGGGTGAAAAATCACTTTCTACAGAAGTGGTACGATCTCGACCACGGCCACGACCGGTCGCTAATCTAGAGCTCCTACGATGTGGCATAGTAACCTATCTACAAAAGGGACAATCCTAGAATTAGAGTTGGTACTTGGAGTCTCTATTCAAAGCATATCTTTAATTCTTTAAAATGATAAATTTATTAGAATATCCCATTTTGCCCAAAAATATTTAATATGCATGCAAAAATCATTTTCGGCTTAAAGTTTTATGTGAGACTCACAGCCCGAGGGTTGAACTTATCTCTGATACCACTAAATATAACCCCCTAAACTCGGCCTAAAAGAAAAGGCTGAATTTAGGACGTCACCGTTGAAAACTTTTACCTGAAGTAATAGATTTTAGGTTTAAAAAATTTATAAAACAAAATAATTATTAAATAATAATAATTACTGTAAAATACCACAATTGTTTACAAAACCTAAACGTTATAAAAATATTACGATCAATAAAATATTCTGGTCGCTAATCTAGAGCTCCTACGAGGTGGCATAGTAACTTATCTATAAAAGGGACAATCTTATAATTAGATTTGGTACTTGAAGTCTTTATTCAAATCCTATCTTTAATTCTTTAAAATAAAAAATCTATCAGAAAATTCCATTTTATCTAAAAATATTTAATATGCATGCAAAAATTATTTTCGACTTAAAATTTTACGTGAGACTCATAGTCCGATGGTTGAACTTAACTCTGATACCACTAAATGTAACCCCCTAAACCCGACCTAGAAGAAAAGTTCGAATTCAAGACGTCACCGTTGAAAACTTTTCCCTCAAGTAATAGATTATATGTTTAAATAATATATAAAACAAAATATTTATTAAATAATATTAATTACCGTAAAAAATCACAATTGTTTACAACACCCTCAGACTGGAGGAGGTAACGAAGCAACTCCTTATGCACTGTATCAGTATCCCAGACATCAGTCTCACTATCCCTAGAATCATGTGAACCATCATTCTGGATTTGCTGAACTGGTGGATCCCTACCACTAGTCTGATGTACTCCAGTCTGATTCACATGTTGCTCCACTACATCATCATCATGAATATCATCTTGATTCTGTGGCGCATCCACAGGGGGCATAATGTTACTCCCTAAAGAAGTGGTACAACCTCGACCACAGCCTCAGCCGCGGCCACGACCGATCGCTAATTTAGAGCTCCTACGAGGTGGCATAGTAACCTATCTACAAAAAAACCTCTATGATGAAAAACCAGTGTGCAATACTCTGAAGCAGTTCCTGTAAAATGATTAATATTTTAATATCTATGTACACGTGTCTTAATCAAAATAACCAGACTGCACACTAACAAGAGTCTTGATATAGTTTAAACCTTTAAATTAGCTAATATCTTTATGGTGACCTATGTTCAAATTAAACCTAAAATATTAAGCTTGAAGTTTATAGTAACAATAATAATAACAATTATTATATACTAACACCAGCTCTAACATAAAATTATTATATACTTACGAACATTTTAAACCTACAAATTAACCACCTATGTACAAATATTTTCTAGAGCTTTATATTCAAATAAGTTTAACCCTAATACTATTATCAATTGTGTGCAGATTTATGTTTAAAAAATTAGGTCCACCCAACACTGCTTATTAGGTCCCACAAATTTAATATTTAAAAAGTTTCTTCTCATCCTCTTTTATGGCCCCCACCAGCATAAATTTAAAAATAATTTTAGTATCTAGCTTATGATCCCCATCAGCACAAATCCAGAAAAAAAAAATTAGTATCTTGCTTATAGTCCCCCACTAGTACAATCCAAAAAGCAATTTACTATAGCATATGGTCCCCACCAGCACAAACACATACATAAATTAAACATTTAACAACTCAATGCCACACAAGACTACAAATAATAGACACACGTTATATTATAGCATATAGTTTTATGGCTTTTAACACAAATAAAAACAAGTTATGTTTCATTAACTGGTTTCAATAAAATACTACTTTTATCCCTAAACTATTCGAACAAATAAAAGCAAATAAAAAACTCACCATATGACATACTTTTCATACCCTTGGAACACATCTCACGCCTCTCCATGACCAAACTAAAATCAAATGTTTTCTCAACAACTTCACGCTTTTAGAACCAACGAAACTTCCCAAACGATTTTAGGTTTACGATTTACCCTTTCACGGATGTTTGTAAACCCTAAACTACCCAAATGATTCCCCCAACAAAATCTAATCTAAACCCTAAAGTACCCAACAATTTTCCCAAATGCTTTACCCGAACAATTTTAGGTTTACGCCCTCAAAACTCTCTCAATTTCTCTGAAATCGTAAACTTAAAAGTTATGATTATTTTGAAGAGGTTAACTTATCACCTATATGTGTTTAGGTTAAATGGGTCATTGATATCTCATTTTGTATTTATTTAAGTTAAATTCTTTTCATACGTGTAATATAAATAAATAGAAATTATTTAATTAAAGTCGGGTCATAACTTTGTTCATGGGTTAACGACAGAGTGATGAAAAAAAAACTTAATTTTGAAAGTTGAGTTAGTAAATTAAAAAAAATTTAAAGTTGAGTGACCAAAATAGAAGAGAGAAGAAAGTTGAGAGATGATTTTTGCATTTTACCCTTAATCATTTTAGGAAAACAAATTAAAGTTATTTTCTAAAGATGAAATATTAGTGATTTGTTGTAACACCCTCGACTCGGATGTCACATTTGGGCCTAAAGTCCAAACCAAAACCATTAAATTTATCAAAAACATTTAAAGCCAATAGTTAAATAATTAAAACGGTAACAAGGAGCTCCACTTTATATTTGAAACATTTGAACATTCGATTTGATTAATACAATTTCAAAAATAAGGATTACAGACTTTACCACGTAAGGTCCTATGAATACATAGCCCACAAAACACAAGTATCGTACTCTGGAGATCACCAAATGCTAGAATCTCGTTCCAATAGTGCTCCTCGATCCCACGATCAACCTACGCACGAAAACAACGATTTCGAGCGCTGAGCTTACAAAGCTCAGTGGTACTCATCTACCTTATCATACTTCATGCTAATCATAAACATAAGCATGCAAGCTAGTACGAGCAAAGAGGTTAGATAAATAAACACGTGACGCTACCACTAGTCGCATAAACACGTGCTCTTAACATAGTAAAACATCATACATGGCCCACACAAAGCCCAACCGTACTCGAGATCACACCAGATCATCCGAGAAACAACACACAAAGTCATAACCACAAACCTAGAGTGAGGCTCGGTGTCACACAGCCTCGAGAATGTACACTCTGAGTGAGGCCCGGTGTCACACAGCCTCAGGAACACACACTCTCTCTGGGTGAGGCCAGTGTCACACAGCGTCAGGAACGTACATTTGGCATCTCCAACCATGGTGTTGCAACACTCTTTCTCTAGGTATCCGGATCCCATCAATCAAAGGTGACTCAATCAATCAAGTTTCCAAACCGCACACAACATCGACATGATTACCATACATTACACAACATGACTCGATCCACCAAGGATATCTTATTCTTGCTATTACAAAAAGTCACCAAATTTAAGTTTACCAACATGTTAATACATTATGGAAGTGTACATTAATATCCTCATTAATTATCTAATTAATTCATATTATCCCATTAATATCTTACGTTATATTCCATGTTTTATTAGCATTTTAGTTTATTCCGTTCAATAAGTACTGGTACACGAACATGAATATCGGTACGGTACACTTGGGTACCAGTACTCACACGCATACTGCTACAAATATTGCTTACTGGAAACCTTAGACTTCCAAAAGTACTGGTACGAGTTGACCCATACCGATACGGCCCCCAACCGCGTACCGATACGACCAAAGCTCATAGCGATACCCTATACATGGGTTCACACAATTTCCTTGAATTTTAATATTGTAACGCTTACTCGATCCCTAAAGCTTATGAAAGCTATTAGGGTTGGTTTACTAACGTATTCAAACAATTAATATTAATTACCAGCTTCATTATCATTTATTCGAATATTACCATTATTTATCCTTATACACAATTTCCATCGAATACATCAATATCAATACTGTAGCACCCCAAAAACTTTAGAAAATTATAGTTTTATCCCAAAACTTTATAAATCATAAATTGAAGGGATGGGTGATCTAGCAGGGAATGGCTCCCGGCAGGTCTGGACGGTTTTTGTAGGCAAGATATCGGAAACCTTACATTGGAAGGGCTTGTGGTAAGTTTTCGATAGACATGGGGTGGTGGTTGATGTTTTTATTACACAGAAAAGGGCAAGGGATGGTTTGCATTTTGGGTTTGTACGAAATATGAGTCACTATTTGTGTCGAATCTGCCGCCACAACTGCATTGGTAGGGGATCTGGCAAGTTTTTGATAGGCACGGGGTTGTGAGGGATGTGTTCGTCCCGAAGAAGAATGGGGCAGAGCGGGGGCCGAGTGTGGACACTATTTGTGTCGAATCTGCCGCCACAACTGCATTGGCAGGGGATCTGGCAAGTTTTTGATAGGCACGGGGTTGTGAGGGATGTGTTCGTCCCGAAGAAGAAAGGGAAAGATGAGGCGCGATTTGGGTTTGTTCGGATGGCGACTATTCAAGATGCTAAGCGTGTAATCGAGCGGCTGAATGGATTCCGCCTCTATGGATCGGTAATCACGGTACTTTTTGCTAGAGATGGGGAAAGGAATTCGTCTTGGTGAGAGAAAGGATTGATGAATCATAAGGCTAAACCCTCGCAATTAAGTAAGGAAAAAGTGATATTAAAAGATGATCAAGATCCAAGTGTAACAACAAAAGCAGTTCCGTTGAGAAGAATTGTGGGAAAAATTGATGGTGACAAATGGGAAATCTTGAAAACCTGTGTGGTGGGATGGCGACGTAATTCGATCTCGATCACTCAAATGGCTAAGGAGCTACATGAGAACAATGTGAGGGGTTTCTCACTTATGCATCTGGCCGGGAGAATGGTGCTATTAATGCCCAGTGAATCGGGAGAGAGGATGGACATTATGGCACGGACAGATCTAGGGAAGTGGTTTGTGGATATACGTCCGTGGTCGACAGAAGTTCAAATGTCGACGAGAAGAGTATGGCTCGCTATGAGCGGGATTCCCATTCACGCGTGGGCAACGGAGACTTTCGAAAATATCGCCAAATTATGGGGATCGTTGGTCAAGGTAGACTTATCGACGATCTCACCTTCTTCTTTCGAGCGGAGTAGAATCCTTATCGAAACCAATAGGATCGATAGAATTGATGAGTTGCTGGAATTGGAGGTTGATGGGAATTGTTATAACATTCGGGTGCAAGAATGGGAGAGAGAGGTGAGGCCAGCGGATAGGGACGAGGAAGAGGAACTGGAAACATCCTCGGAAACTAGTTCACATAGAGTTCATGTACCGAAGGAGACTACTAAGTCGAATGACAGCGATCCGATGTTGCATTCGTTTGTTCAAGACAGCCTTATGGGTGACGAAGCAAATTTGATTTCCAGAGATGCACAGGAAATTGATTCGAAGTTGGATGCCAACGTCACAAGGATAGGATGCACGTATGAAAAACAAGTTGATTTGCGGGTGATTTCAACAAGTAGAGAAAATTCGTGGGTTTCGGATGAGGTGGTCGCGTTGATAGATAGAGAGGGGACAAGTGAGCACACGAGTTTAGATGTGGCTCAACTTGAAGTGTGTAGGGCGGAGAATGCCCAGGGGATTTCAGTGGCAGCGGCTGAGGAGGTGGATATGCTGGTGAGGGAGAGAATTGGTGAATGCACAAGCGGCGATATGGACCGTTTTGCCTGCTGTGTAGGAGAGGGTGCAAGGGGAATTTTGGCCACAGGGGAGAGGGAGTTGGCAGTGCATATTGCTGATGAAACGCTGGGGGTGCAATCAGGGGATTTAATCGAGGCTGGGCCTATACAAATGAGGGCCTCGGATGCGAAGTATATTGAACATAATGGAGTCCTTCGTAAGGTGAGAAGCTTATCTAATGTTTTGATAAGTGTTTTGAATCCGGAGGAAAGGTCTGAGGCTATGAATAAAGGGACAAAGAAGGCTCGCGGCAGGCCGAAGAAGAAATTACAGGAAGATACGGGGATTGCTAATGGATCCTTATCGGACTCGGATTTTGTAAATAGGAAGAGGGTGATTTTGAAAGAGGCAAAACAAACTCTTGATTTGGGCAGATTGATAGGGGCTTCGACAGTAGGTAACGAGGAAGCGGTTGTTCAGGACATTGCGCGCATCATTGAGGCGCGTATTGAAAACAAATAGCAGGAGGCGATGCGGGTGTTGTCGTGGAACGTTCGCGGTTTGGGTGCATCCGCGAAACGTCGTGCAGTTCGTGACCGAGTACGACAACACCAATGTGCGATGGTGATGCTGCAAGAAACGAAGTTGGAGCAGCTATCAGCAAATGGGGTAAGTAAAATGTGGATTTCGGATAATTTCGATTTTGTTTTAGCACCTTCTATTGGGCGATCAGGGGGGTTAATGTTAATTTGGGAAAGTGTTAAATTCCGGAAGATAGAAACACGTGTAGCACGACATTTTATTTTGATTAAAGGGGAATGGGTGAGTGAGAAATGGATATGCTGGATGGTTAATGTGTATGCTCCTTGCGAGGTGGAAGTTCAAGATCGGGTATGGGGGGAATTGCGGGGGCTGGTTGGGGAATTAGATGGGCCGTGTTGTATGGGAGGTGATTTTAATACGGTGCGGGAGGTGAGGGAGAGGTGTGGATGTGTTGATGCATCGAGGGGAATGGAGAAGTTCAACGAATTTGTGGAGGACGTCGGCCTCATGGATATCAAAGTTGTGGGAAAGAAGTTCACTTGGTTCAGATCGGGGAACAAGGCTTGTCGCCTTGATCGATTCTTGGTGTCGAGAGAGTGGATTGATCGCTTCTCTTCGCTGTATCAATTGGTTTTGCCGAGGGGAATTTCAGATCATACGCCGATTCGCCTGACAAGTGAGGATAGTAATTGGGGACCTCATCCGTTTCGGTTTCTAAATGTGTGGCTTGAGAAGAAGGAACATGTTGATTTAATGGCGAAGGAATGTGAGAGAATTTCAGTTGAATTTGGGGGGTATTCGATGCCATATAAATTAAGGGAGATGAAAAATTTCTTGCGCACATGAAATAAAGAATGTTTCGGACATGTTGACACTAGAATTGGAGAGGTGACGGAACATATTGATCGGCTCGATGAGGTGGTAGATGTGTCGGGGATTAGAGACCATCGGACGGATGACTATTATATGAGCATATTTCGGGTGCCGAAAACAGTGTTGAATAAAATTGAGAAGATACGGCGGGCATTCTTGTGGGGCGATACGGATTTAAGAAGAAAAATGAACCGAGTGCGTGGGAGAAAGTGTGTCAGCCGAAGGAGGCAGGGGGTCTTGGAGTGGCAAATATTGAGCTTCGTAATTCAGCTTTGCTTGCTAAATGGCTGTGGCGATATGCCGATTCCCCCAAGGCTTTGTGGAAATCGATTTTGGAAGCTAAGTATGGCGTTGCAATGAGGGGGAGGCTGCCGAATGTGGTGGGCAAGCAGCACATGTCTTTCGTGTGGAGGAGAATTGTCGAGATACAAGAAGGGGATGCCGCGGGGAAATTTATGAGTGACGATTGCTTCTTGTGGCACATAGGAAACGGGAAAAGGGTGCTGTTTTGGTACGATCGCTGGTGTCTAGAGGAGCCTCTTTGTGAGGTATTCCCGAACATATTTAGATGTGCGAGCAACAAGGCAGCTGTGGTATGTGAATATGCGCGACACGGCACTTTGAACCATGCAGAATGGTTGCTGTTTTTTAGCCGTGATTTGCGATCTTTTGAACAACACCAGTTGAGACAGTTGCGAGCGATTGTGAAAGGGTTTTTCTTGTGTGAGAGTGAACGAGATGTGCTGGTTTGGAAACCGAATGCGGCTGGTCATTTTTCAGTGGGGAATTTAATGAAATTGATGTCTTTGTTGGGACTATCCGACCATGGTTTTGATGGCTTTAATGTGTGGAAGATTGAAGTGCCGCCGAAGGTGCAATGTTTCCTTTGGTTCGTACAATTACGCCGATTGCCAACGCTGTCTATGCTTAGTGCCCGGGGTGTGCCTCTAGCCGGAATTCATTGTGTGTGGTGTAGGGAGGGGGTTGACGAGGAAGAGCATATCTTTTTTCTATGTACATTTGCGAATAGCGTATGGATGGGGTTCCGTTGTTGGTGGGGGCTGGCCTGGGCGAATCCGAAATCGTTTGCGGATTTTTTCTTGCAATGTTTTAGTGGGGTGCTGTCGGGAGAAGGGAGAGCGTGGTGGATGGTTGGGTGCACAGCGGTTTTGTGGTCTTTATGGCTGGCGCGAAATGAAGTCATCTTCAATCAGAAACAGATGGCTGTCGAGGAGCTGCTCTTCCTTATCAAGCTTCGTGCATTCTATTGGATTAAATTCTCCGTCCATGATGAGGTTATATCCGAGGCTGCCTGGTGGGAGCGGCCTATGCTGTGTGTGCCGTCGAATATAGTGAAACATAGAGCGGGAATACATTGGTGCCCACCGATAGAAGGTGTACTAAAGTTTAATGTGGATGGTGCGGCACGGGGGAAACCAGGCATGGCGGGATGTGGGGGTGTGTTACGGGATGCGAGGGGGGTTGTGTTGGCTATTTTTTCAGGACCATTAGGGTGTATGGAGTCGAATGAAGCTGAGGTTTGGGCTATTTGGCATGCGGTTCATTTGCTGGCCGACTCACGGTGGAAGGAGGATGGGTCGTTTATTATCGAATCCGACTCGCGGATTGCTTTATCTTGGGTGCTGCACAAAGACAAACGACCATGGAGGTATAGAGGGTTGTTTCGCGAGATTGATTATGCATGTTTACAGCTTCGGTGTGTGTGTTTTCATCATGCTTTCCGTGAGGCGAATTCGTTCGCCGATGCGCTAGCTAAAGGGGGGGTGGATAGAGTGTCGTGGCTTCATGCTTCAGCGGATGATGGGATGATTTTGTAATGGGGTTTCTGGTCCGTCTTGGGGTATGTCTTTGTGCTCTTTTCCTTCCATGATGCACTCTTTTTCCTCCAATTTAGGTTAGGGAGGTTTTTTAAGGAGGCATATGGGAGGTTGTATGGTTTTTCAACATGGAATAAAATCATACGCTTATCGATCAAAAAATAGGAGTCACTCTAATGCTGATCGGGTTATTGAACGTCTGTATATAGGGCTGTAAATGAACTGAACGTTCAGTGAACTGTTCATGAACCATTCGGCGGGAAGTTCGTTTATGTTCGTTCATTTAATAAATGAACGAACATGAACAAGATTTTGTTCATTTATTTAAATGAACGAATATGAAAAAAGGGCTTGTTCGTTCATTTATGTTCGTCAACGTTCGATAATATGTTCGTTTATGTTCGCTTATTATGTTCGGTTATGTTCGTTTATTTACGTTCGTTTATGTTCGTTCATTTATGTTCGGTTATGTTTGTTTATTTACGTTCATTTATGTTCGTTCATTTAAGTTCATTTATGTTCATTTATGTTCGGTTATGTTCGTTCATTCATATTAATTGGATCATTTTGAATTCCCTAAAATATAATAAATTTTATGTAAACTTATAATATTTGGGGGTGTGAGTTTAAATTTTTCCAGTTTTAAAATGTTTTTCTTTCCCTCGTGATATTATTGAGCCCCTCCCTTTTTACTTTAACTTTAACGTTTTCAAATATTAAAAAGTAAAATAATAATTTACTTTATCTTTTCTCCAATACCCATTATCGTTAATCCTTCCCTTCCCCTTTTATGCATCTTAAAAAAACTAAATCCCTACTTTACTGCCCTTCGCTCGTTCCCATCTTCAACGTTCGCTGTTCTCATCTTCAACGTCCGTTTCACTCCAAATTTCGGTGATAGTAAGTACCAACCTAGAAATAATTTGTTCCTTAGTTTTTAATCCATTTGTTTCAACTTTTTACTTGTTATTTTGTTCTTGGTTCTGTTGATAATGTCTAAACTTCCTTTATATCTGCTATCGCATTTGTATGAACTTCTCTGAAGCTTTTTGTTTGTTTATTTCATTCGTTCCATGATTTGTTAGATATAGTTAGTCATTTGGGGTTGAGATCATCATGACTCATGAGTATGATACGAATCATGGATATTTTTGTTTTTGTTGATACAATTTTATGTTGCAACCTTCAATCTTTGGCTCAATTGGCTGAAAATATGGCTAAAACAGATAACTCATCACCCCTTAATTTTTAACTCTTTTTCCTTACATCATATCTCGCCAAACTTGAAGGTTTTATCCTTTGATGATAGCAATCCAATTTCTTTTCTTTGTAATTATGAATGTGATTTTTTACCGTCTATGTATGTTTGTGACTGCATATTCAGACAATATCAATTTTAATGTTTGAACTTGAATGTTCTTCATAGGTATTGTACAATTTTTTCTAACTATTTTCAGAATATAATATGCATTTACCAAACCTCATCCTTCGTAGAACAAATATTTCGCCAAAAATTAATATATACATATGCACGCCATTGCTTAATAGATTATCAAAGGATTGGTATTTGATGAATTATGTCTTAACTTAAATGCTTATTTGTGCCAGGGTTGTTGACAGTGTCCTTTGAAGGGAAACACAATTTTATTTGATTGCTAGGTTTCGAAAATCTTTGTTTTCATTCATATACAATCATGTTAGTTAGTAATCGAGTCCAGATTTGATGTATGACTTGAAGTTTGGTCATTTACGTTTGAACTCAAATTTGAGTTATTTCAGTTAAGCTAAAACATTTTGAATTTATTTCTATAGCTAGATTTCAAAGACTTTGTTTTCATTGATTGTCAATTTGTGATTTAACGTTTGGCCAAAAGTTAAGCACATGGGAGTTTTGGTGAATTTTTTATGGAAGAATGCACTATAATCTTGATGTTAAAAAAAGAAAAGAATTAGTGTTTTTTTTATTTTTTATTAATGCTAACATTTACTCATTGTTAAATCAGAACCGCAGATGTCTGATGTCTCATGCAGTGGTCTATCTCCTTTTAACGACGATCAATATTTAGACAGCTATTCGCCATTTGAATCAACTGAACTTGAATTAAGTGCAAACAATCTGACCATGGAAGATACAAAAAATCCTGAAGCTATTCGAATTATAGCTGATGACAAAGAAGTTGATGCAACTTCTGCAGCTGTTAGTGCTGGTGCTGAACAAGTTGATACAGCCAACAATGAAGAATCTACTCCATTCACTAAAAGGAAGAGAAAGAAGACTTCGGGAGTTTGGAAACATTTTCGTTTGGTTAAATTGCCTAATGGAACTGAAGTGTGTGAGTGCATCCATTGTGGAGGTTATTTAACCATTAGGCATATTGGTGATTGCCCAAAGATGAAAGCGGTTAACAAAGGTCAGTTAAATTTAAAAGTGGTGCCTGTCAAATCGGATTCTTCATCTATGATTCAAAATTGGAAGTTTGACAATGCAAGGATGAGAGAGGTTATTTCCCACATGATCATGGTTCATGAGTTACCTTTTAATTTTGTGGAGTATGAACTATTCAATGTGGTAATGAAAGAAGCAAATTTGGGATTTAACAAGATTTCACGTGCATCTATTAGACAAGATTGTATTTCTAGTTATAAGATTGGAAAGAAAAGAGTTCAAAAATTGTTAAACATTGTCAAGCGCGTGAGCATCACTACAGATATGTGGACATCAAGTCAAAATATCCATTACATGGTAGTTACATGCCATTTTGTTGATTCTGATTTCAAGCTCCACAAATGTATACTGAGTTTTGTTGATGTGCCTCCGCCATATTCTGGAGTTTGTATCTATGATTCTCTTTTCAAGTGTCTAAAAGAGTGAAACATTGAGACAAAGGTGGCTACTTTGACAGTGGACAATGCTAAGACTAATGATGTGGTGGCCAGGAAATTGATGGAAAATTTGAATCTTCAGAAGAAACTTGTTGTTGGTGGAAAATTGTTTCATGTGCGATGTTGTGCACATATTCTTAATTTGTTAGTCCAGGATGGTCTTGGAGAAATTGAAGACATAATTCGTAATGTTCGTGAGAGTGTGAAACATGTGAATGCTTCTCCAAGTCGGTTGCATGTCTTTAGTGAACTCGCCAAACAACTTTAACTCTCAAAGAAGCATTTGATCTTAGATGTTACTACTCGATGGAATGCTACATATGCTATGTTGTCTACTGCTTTGGAGTTCAAAGAAGTGTTTGTGAATTATGTCGATCGAGAGCCTACATATACTACTTTGCCAAGCAAAGAAGATTGAAAAAAAGTTGAAGAGGTTTCTCATTTTTAGCACTTTTCTATGAAGCCACAAAAATCATTTCAGGTATTACTTGATTTTTTATTATTGGTATTTTAATACAAGTTATTTTTCTTGCAAGATTTACTAATGTTTTTTATATATAATATAGGTTCCGAATATCCTACCTCTAATTTATTTCTTAGTGAATTGTTTGGGATAAAAGAAGCATTGGATGTAGTAGTTTTGGAGGGAAGTGATTACATGATAGCTATGGCTACTAAGATGAAGAAAAAGTTTGACAAGTATTGGGGCACTTGCAATTTGTTGATTTCGATTGGCGTCGTTTTAGATCCAAGGTATAAAATTAAATTGTTTGAATTTTCTTTTAATACCTTTTTTTATTTATTTAAGTTCAATGCTGTCATTTTTTTAATCATGTATAAAATGAAATTGCTTGAGTTTTCTTTCAATGCAATTTATTCACATGATGACGCTCCAAAACAAATGCAAATAGTTCTAGATACTTTATATGAGTTGTACCAAGAGTACGTTGAGGCTCATAAAGCAGCAAATGTTGTTTTATCTACTGGAACTGATGAGAGTCAAGGTGCTAGTGTCGGTGGTACTTTTAAGAGTGGTATTAACTCTTTAACTAGTCGATTTGGTAAAGGTATCAAAACTGGCACAGCTAAGTATGATCAACATATTAGAAGTGTCGATCTTTTTGCTACTGTAAAGTCAGAATTGGACACTTATTTGGAAGAATGAGTTTATATTGGTGAGTCTGACGTATATTTTGATGCCTTAGGGTGGTGGAAGGAGAATAATCTTAAGTTTAGGATTTTGTCCAAAATGGTTGATGATATCCTAGCAATTCCAGTCACTACTGTTGCTTCTGAATCTGCTTTTAGTGCTGGTGGGAGGGTTATTGATCCACATCGTTCCTCTTTAGGAACTAAGATGGTAGATATGCTTATTTGTGGAGCTGATTGGTATCGTCAATACTATGGGTTGGAGAAAAAGAAAAGCAAGGTATTTTTAATGTTTTAAAATTTAATAGATTTAGTTTTACAATGACTAATATTTTTTTGTTTTTTGATTTGTTGTAGCAAAATGAAGATATTGTATCTGTTGAGCTTCCTTGAGGAATGTGGATGAGTGGATTGGTATACTTTTTCTAATTTAGTATACTTTTCAACTTTTTGTTTTAATTTCTTTAATTTAATATAATTTCATTTGTTTGGTTTTGATCAGGATGGATAATGAATTGAAGATTGACAGATTTTTCATGAATACAAGTTGAAAACTGTTTTGAAGGTTATTGAAGACAATTGGATTTTAAAAAGATTGTTTTGTGTAATATGTTTACTTTAAGACTTTATTTTTGAACTTGCATGTTTTCATCGTACTCGAAGACTCTAACTTTGAAGATTATTGTAGACTATTTACCATTTATGCATGTTTTTGTCATATTTGAAGACTTTAACTTTGAAGTTGCAGCTTATATTAATGAATTTTATGTTTGTTTATGTTCGTTTGTGTTCGTTTATGTTCGTTTATGTTCATTTATGTTCGTTTGTGTTCGTTTGTGTTCATTTATGTTCATTTATGTTTGTTTGTGTTCGTTTGTGTTCGTTTATCATTTTAACGAACGAACATGAACGAACACGAACAAACTACATTCCTTAACGAACGAACACGAACAAGAAATTTTGTGTTCGTTTATGTTCGTGTTCGTTCATTTGTTCGGTTAAAGTTAAACGAACGAACATGAACACACCCTCGTTCGTGTTCGTTCGGTTCGTTTACAGCCCTATCTCCATAAAAAATGGATATATGGATCGCGCATATCAGTAACCATGGCAAAATATAGGGATCATGCTTCTTTTTGGAGATACAAACAAAAAAGTGCAGGGAAAGGACAGTCGCAACAAGTATCTCAGAGTGGTGTTAAGGGGCGTCCGGGTTCACATGGTATAGATTTAAAGCTACATAGTGATTCGTTTGACTATGTTGTAAAGGGGCGTGTGGATGAGGATAAGTTGAATATCCTTCACAACTGTGTGGTGGGATGGAGCAAGGAGCCTTGGAGTCTTAAGGAATTGGCGACGCAGATGAACCTTTCAAGTTTACAAGGGTTCTCAATTTTGCGCATTGTCAAGCCCATAATTCTTTTGATGTTTACGGACACATCTATTCGCGAGAAGATGATGGAGTTAGAGGTAGTTTGTGAATGTTTTTCCAAGTTAGAGAGGTGGTTGCTGGAATTGGTCATTAGTTCAATGAGGGTCTGGATTTCGGTAAGGGGTTTGCCTATACATGCGTGGTCACAAGAATCGTTTGAGAATATTGCAAAAATTTGAGGCACTCTATTGCGACTTGCTGATGTTACGGAATCGCCAACATCGTTCGAGTGTGGCTGGATTTTAGTTGAAACGAATTTCATGGCTTTTATAGATTCTATCATTAAGATGGAGGTCGAAGGATTGCTGTATAGTTTGCATATCAAAGAGTTAAACATGTTTGGGTCGTTGGTAGATTGTGAATGTACAACTGTGGTTTCCGAGGATGGATGCAGTGAGTCACCAGAGTTGAATTCGTCGGAGTTTGTGCCAGAGTCGAGGATAGGAGACGAGAAACAAGTTGAGGATGTCGTGGCTTTAGGAAATACGATGGCTCAGATGGATTCCACGGTGCCTCAGGATTGGCATTGCAATCAGCTTTGGGAAGACAATTGTCAAGAGGACCTGTGCATTTTGAGTGTTGATTCTGATCATTTTGGGTCATTTCTGCAGTGGGTTGTAGATCAACGGGTGTCGACGGAGGCTGGAGATGTTGTCTCGAATGTCGAGATTTTGCCTGATCGTGTGGCAAGTGAGGAGCCACAGAGTTCAGTGTTGGATGGACACCCGGATAGCGAGATGAGTTTGAATTTGAATGGGAAATTGTCACAACCACGTGCGATAGTTGCAGGTAACGGTGTATCTGTTGAGGATAATGTGGAGTTGGTTAGGAAAAGTACACAAGTAGTAGGCGTGTTAGGCAGGGACTCTGTAGGGGGGATTCAAGTTCAGCAGGTCTTTACATAGGCTGTATCAGCGGGAGATAAGGTTGCGTGGATGTGGATTAATGGGTCTGTTCGGAAGACAAAATCGGCAAATTTTTTGTAGGTGTAGCAAAGCCTCATAAGTCAGGCAGGGGGAGGCCGAGAAAATGCTTAGGTCTAAGAACAATTACGGTTCCTAACGCATCGCTGAACGATTCATATCTGCAACATAGGCAACAAATTTTGCATCGGAAAATTGTGGCAATGGTAACATTGGGCAATATAGTGGGGGTTAAGACACGCCGTGAAGAGGAAATCATCAAAAACTTATCACGGGTTGGGTTTCGTCTTAAATAGACGAGGAGTTTGTAACGTTCTCAAGCAATATCGGGTTGACATGGTTATGTTTCAGGAGTCGAAGTTAGAGGAGGTATCGTCTTTGGTGGTCGTTAGTTTATGGTTTAGTGATGGGTTTGAGTATGTAGTCTCACCTTCGATAGGGGCATCAGGAGGGCTGGTGATAATCTGGGAGGGTTCGCAGTTTTTGGTAGATTCGGTGGAGGTTGATCGCCACTTTATTCTCGTGCAGGGGTGGTGGAGGCCGGAGGATTTTCTCTGTTGTATTATGGCCGTCTACGCTCCTTATGATGTAATTGAGCAAGGTTCTTTATGGTTACGTATTGGGGATAGGATCAGCGGTTTTCCGAGACCTTGGTGCGTTGCAGGGGATTTCAATTCGGTTCGTTGGTCGTCAGAACGGGCTGGATGCAGTTCAATGCCTAGAGGTATGAATGCATTCTCTTCTTTTGTGAATTCAGCGGGTTTGATGGACCTGCCGTTAAAGGGGAAGCAATTTACTTGGTTTGGTAAGGGTAATCGTCAGAGTCGAATTGACAGGCTTTTGGTGTCGCCGATATGGGTGGATTGTTTTTCTAATATTGAGCATGTATCTCTACCTCGAGGGATATCGTATCATGCCCCTTTGCTACTTTTGTGTGATGATAAGGATTGAGGACCACGTCTATTTCGTTTTTATGAATTGTTGGTTAGATGAAAAGAGAAACATTCGTTGCATGGCTGAGGAGTGGTGTAAATTGTCGGCTTTGGGGATTGGGAATGATAATATAATGGTGAAGCTCAGACAATTGAAGAAATTCTTACGAAAATGGAACAAGTCGATTTTCGGGGATGTTGAGCAAGAGATTAAGTTGATTAAAAATCGCTTAGAAGGGATGGATGGTGATGGTAATGGTGATAATGTGAGTATGGCCGAGTCAGAGCTGATTGGTCAAAAGCGAGAATGGATGCAAGCGTTATGGCAAGCAATAAAACACAAAGAATCTCTATGGCGTCAAAAGTCGCGAGCGATTTGGATTCGGTTGGGTGATAGAAACACGACATTCTTTCATAGAGCTACAAAGTTGCAAACAGTGCGTAATTCTATTACCGACCTGAATATTAAAGGGAGGTGGGTGACGGATCCTCATAGGTTGCGACAACATATTGTTCACTCCTTCTATAAGCATTTCGTTGATGATGAAAGATTATGCGATGGAGTATTGAGGGTAACTTTAAGCAGGTGTGTGAGGAAGAAAATGTGGGCTAGTGGCGCCTTTTATGATTGAAGAGGTCTGAGAGATTGTTCATGGTTGTGAGGCTCCAAGTCACCAGGGCCGGATGGTTATAGTATGGAGTTTTTCAAGAAATGTTGGGATGTTGTTCATGGAGATGTGATGCGTTTTTTGGAAGAGTTCTTCGTGTTTGGTAAATTAGCTCTGGGGCGAATAATATGTTTCTTGTGCTATTACCTAAGGTTGATTCTCCAGTAACGTTAAGCGATTTTTAGCCTGTAAGCTTGATTAATTCGATTTATAAGATCCTTGCTAAAATTTTGGCTAAGAGACTGCAATCCGTGTTGGGTAAATTGATCAGTGATCATCAATCGACTTTTGTGCGTGGGCGTCAAATAGTTGATGGTATTTTGTTGGCGAATGAAGCCATCCATTCTATGCGACAGAGTTCGTCCGGTGGTTGTATTCTTAAATTGGATTTTGCTAAAGCATATGATTGCGTACGGTGGGATTTTTTAGAGCACGTTTTACATTTGATGGGTTTTGGTGAGACTTGGCGATGGTGGATTTCAGACTGTATTAGCATTGTTTGTATGTGTGTTTTGTTAAATGGAAGTGCTACTTCAGAATTTGGTATGGGTCGTGGCATTAGACAAGGCTGCCCGTTGTCGTTGTTGTTTTTCGTCATTGTTGCAGAAGCGTTGCATAGGTTGTTGGTTCAAGCTGAGGAGGTGGGGCTTATTCGAGGGGTTTTGTAGAGCGTTTAGGCGTTCTCCATTTATGAGCGCAAGTGCACACTCTTGTAAAGTTATAGTATAAAAGATATTGTCTCCCACAGGGACTAGAGCAGCTCTTATGAATGGTTTCCTGCACAAAGATTTAGTAAATGCGCAATTAAATCTCATGATATGGAAATATAAAAACACAAATAAAGATAAAGATAGTGATGAGAAAGATGATAGGGAGAGATTTGGGCGATAGGCTGGGTAAGGCAAGTGTAGCTTAGTAGCCTGTGGACTGCATTGTATAAGTTGAGCATGTTTTGTGCTGCCATGATTTGCTGTCTCGGCGGGATGGCGGGCAGCAAACTACGACCCTGTCACGCTGCCGCAGTAGGTCGCTGCCACTACAGAAGTGTACTGTCTTAGTAGGTGGAACGGAAAGAAGTCTTGGAGGCAAGTCTGGCAAGCATTCCAAGTTCGGCATGATAATCGACGGTGATCCCTCCTATTTCTAGGTTAGGATGCTCGAGATGCTAACTTGTGGACTAGTGTGGAACCAAATTAATCAACTCGGTTGGTGATTCCTTTTAGCCGCTGAAACTTGTGGACTAGTGTGGAACCAAGTTAGTCACGCCTTTGTAAGTTGTGACCATGCTTAACCCTTTCTTGAGCCTTGCACTTCCGTGCCCGAAAAATGGATTTTCTCTTCGACTGAATGGTGTAGACTAATTGAACGAACAAAGAGCATAGATTAAGCAAACTCAGAATTTTATCAAAAACAACTCAAAACTATACAACTGATTCCCTCAAACTACTTTACATACACGCGTCTAAACCCTATGAGTGTTAGGCCACGACCCCCAACACTCCAACCTATCTAGCTACTTCTCCGTTGTGCGGCTACTCAGGCTCGCATCCCCTCACCCTCGTCATGCTTCTATACCCGTACATACATTGGGTATATATAAGGCTCATGGCCTAAGTTTGAGTCCTCCTTGAGGTAGGAGTTCTAAAAGTAAGTTACATTAAATACAACCTCCTTTATACTTTAAATATGGACTCTTTGGACGTTGCCTTCTTCCGCAAGTAAGGATAAGTGCTTCTACTTATCGGTCTTGGATCAGCTCTACCGGCCGCTACAAGCTTCAGAAAATTACAAGACTGGGCTCATTGGGCTTAGGAAATTGTCCTCTTTAAATTGCGACCCATCTTGGATAAGTCGGTGTAACTCCTGCCCAGGCGGCACTTGGCGGCAATGCTGCTTCGGCAACGTTCTTGGCGGCATCTTGAGCTACTTCAATACAGCTCCTTTGGTTCGAGTCTTCTGTCCTGTTCTGTCCTGTCCTGTCCTCTTCTCTCCTAGCTCTAGCACCTGAAAATATAAACTAAACTAAAATAGTAACTTTTCTCAACTAAACATAAAATATTCAGTAGAAGCATAGTAGAAGAGAAGATACTGTTATAATGCATGCAATGCACCTAAATATGCCTAAATGAGCTTGAGAACAGCAATAATAAGGGCATGAATGTGTACAAAATATAGAACTCATGGACACTCTACAGGTTTCTTTGGCTCCGGGGGTTTCGTTGTCGTAAATTTAGTTCGCTGATGACACCATCTTATTCTTTGAAGCTTCTATTGAATGTGCCACGACTGTTCGCTGATTGTTGAGTTGTTTTCATGTATGTTCTGGCTTGAAAATCAATTTTAGTAAATCGTCTCTTTACACTATTGGAATTGGGGACGAGTTATGTGACTCGATTGCAAATGCTTTGGGTTGTCGGAAAGGCGTGCTGCCATTTGTGTATTTGGGGTTGCCTTTGGGGGTTAATCCTCGTAGTATTGATGTGTGGGAGCTAGTTATAGCCTCGGTTTGATAGAAACTTGCAGGATGGAAGTGGTCATCCTTGTCTTTTGCTGTCCGTATCACATTGGTAAACCTGGTCTTTTCTTCGCTTCCTATTTTTTATATGGGGTTGTTCAGGGTTCCGAAGGGAGTCATTGCAGATATTGATAAGGTGAGGCGTGCTTTTCTTTGGGGAGGGGTGAGTTTGCAACGGAAAATGAGTCGGGTTAGTTGAAGTGTGGTGTGTCGACCATGTCATTTAGGTGGCTTGGGGATCGCGGATTTGGAGGATCGAAATAGGGCATTGTTGGTGAAATGGTCGTGGCGTTATGCTATGGATACGTCCTTATTGTGGAGGGCCATTATAGTGGGGAAATATGGGGAGGCAGCCCAACGCTGGCGTTTTAATTTTACGTATCGGGGATCGATGTCGGTCATTTGGAAACAGATTGTGCAAACAGTGAATTCGGATGACGTGCAAAAATATATGGGTGAGTCTAATTTTTTATGGCATGTCGGGGATGGATCTCAAGTATTGTTTTGGTTCGATGATTGGTGTGTCGACAAGCCTTTGAAGGATATTTTTCTGCGATTATTCTCTTTAGTTGTGAATCGGATGGCCTTGGTAGTAGATTATTTGGTCGATGGTGCTTTTCAGCATGCTCTTTGGTCGGGTTTCTTTTAGAGGTCTATTCGTTCGTTCAAGTTGCGACAGGTCCAGGAGCTACGTTCACTCTTGGGTACGGTGAGTCTTTGTGACGGTACGTGTGATATGGTTGTATGGACCCCCGATATTCATGGTGTCTTCTCGGTCAAGGCGCTTTCACGGTTGCTCATGTTGGAAAGGGTGGGGGAGAATGATTTCGACGAGTGTTTTGCATGGAAAATTTTAGTGTTGCCGAAGGTCCAAGAATTCTTATGGTTCGCTTGGTTGCGTCGTTTTCCCACTTTTGATTTTTTTAGGCATCGCGGTATTGTGTTGGATGAACATCAGGGAATGTGCATTTGGTGTCGAGAGGGAGAGGAGGGAATTGATCATTTTTTGTCCATTTGTGCAAGGCATTTGGGACTGGTTTAGGCGTTGGTGGGGGGTCAGTTTGCCGTTGCCGAGGTTGTTTTCCGAGTTTTTTATTCTAGGTTTTCATTGTTCTTTTTGGGGTGATTTACGACATTTGTGGGTCTCGAGTATTGCAGCGTTGCTGTGGTCACTCTGGCTTACGCGTAATGAGATGGTCTTCAATAAAAAGTTATTACCGGCATTAGAGATTTGTTTTTTGGTCAAGTTGCATTCGTTTTATTGGGTGAAAACTCTAAAGGAAAGACTGTTCATAAGTGAGTTGTTATGGTGGGATTGTCCGAGTTCTTTTTGTGAGACAATAGCTACTCGGCCTTGTCGTGTGGGGGTGTGTGTGGAGCCCTCGATCGGGGGGACGTTGAAATTCTCGGTTGACGGTTCAGCTCGCGGTAAACCAGGACCGGTGGGGTTTGGGGGTGTCTTGCGAGATTGTTAAGGCAGAATTTTAGCTTTATTTTCGGGTCCTCTTGGTTGCCTTGAATCCAATGCGGCGGAGTTGCGGGCAATTGCTTTTGCTTTGACGTTCGTTGCAGCGTCTAGCTGGTCGTCACAACCTCTTGTGGTGGAGTTAAACTCTAAAGTTGCTCTTGGCTGGGTAATGCATTTGGACCGACGGCCATGACGATTCTGAGAGGTCTTTGGTATGATCGATCGTGCATGTCATACTTTGGGTTCCATTTGTTTCATTCATGTTTTCCGTGAAGCGAATGGATTAGCGGATGCATTAGCAAGGTAAGGGGTGTCGCGTACTTCTTTGTTTCAAGCGTGTCTATGACTGGTTTGTTGGTTTTTATTGAGGGGTGTTATGTTTCTTGTCGTTTGTTATGTTCGTGCTTTCCTACGTGTCGTACTCTTTTCCTCCTTTAGGTTTAGGGAGGTTTTTAATGAGGCGCGTGTGTGACGATCATTGTATTTTTCCTCGTTTAATATACAACGTGTTGCTGATAAAAAATACTCTAGCACCCAATCAACACAACACACAATTCAAACAAGCATCACAATTATCAATTAATTCAACCAGTCCTCAAATAATTATAAGAGTCAAATTATATTCTCAAACATCATCATACATCTTGCCTATATCGAATCTTATACTACCGGTCTCTAAACATGCATATTCATCGTCTACCAAAATTGCAGACACTAACACGCAAAGATATCATATTTATGATGCTCATGAAACAATAGGAGTTCGAGGTGTACTAACCTTAAGATATTGTCGATAAATCCTCATATAAGCTTCCCAATTACTCCACTTGGTCCGACATCCAGGCCCGAGTATTCCTCAAATAAATACAAATATAATATATATTAATTTTCCATATTCACTATGCAATTCATAAGGTTAAACGTGTAAAAACAACTTACCAAGTTTGAATTTGGCGAAACAAACTGCACAACGTACTCAGAACGTCAAGAAACCCTGGGGTAGGGTCCCTTAGAAAAGGTTAACGACCGGTCAACAATATGGTCAACAGCTGGTGATCCGGTACGGCATAGGCGCACGACAGCTAGGATGCACCCGCGAGCTGTTATCTAGTGCGGGCGGGTGTACATGCACCCAACAGAACATGATTTTGTATGGCGCGGTACACCGCAGTAGTGTGCACCCGCTTGCTGTTGCGCATGCCCACGCTCGGCAGTGGCACGTGGAGGCGCGTGCGACGACCTCTGACGGCGGTTGGGAACCAAATTTCACCGGCCGACTGTCCTCGAGTTGGTGGCTTGGATGGCAACAATGACTCTCGACGATAACCACTGGAACCTAACGATTCATCTTCTTCATCTTTACTCTGGCGAACAATAGCTCTGATGACGACGAGAATACCATCGACGGGCGCATCTCGACGAGAGCTTTTCAACGATGCCGACGGTGTCACGAACGGAGGCTTGAAAGGCGGTAGATCAATATTCAAAGCTTTATCCTTCTTTTTCTCTCCCATCTTTCTATTTTTCTCTCTCTTATCATACCATCGTCCCCTTTTTCCACCTACCACCCACTTTATCTCCCCCCCCCCCTTTTAAATTTCAAACCCCCTCTCCTCAAATAAAAGATGATAATCATTTTAATAAAAACTCAACATCACATTCTTCCTTTTTGCCACTAGGCCCAATTTAATTAATTATTTTAGACTACCAACAAAAGGCCCAATACTCGGATCCGTGACTCGATTCGCTAACCCGAAATTTAGGTTGTTACATTTGCAACGACTTTGGGATGGGATTTGTATATTTCTAGATTAAAATATTTTTTTATTGATTGATCTGTTGTTAGTTATATTTTCAACGCATCTTGAAACTCTTCAATTGGACATTCGAAACTTAAAATACATTTGTTTTAGTAATGACAAGACAATTAGAAATTTTGATACATATCTGATATAAGATTTTTGAATTATTATAAATTTTCAGTAATTTTATTGATTTTTTGTAATTAAATTCAACCTATGACTTTTTATTATGACCTTGTTTGGTAAAAAACATTTTAAGTCAAAATTAGAGGTTTGAACTGTTTTTAGAGATTTGACTAGTCAAGTCCGCTAATTTAGATGCTTGGTAAATATGTAATTATATCAACGGATCGGGGTGAAACATCTCAATTTGAACTTTTTGAGTTAGAATATTAAATAAAAGAGATGTAAAGACTATTTTGTTCTTGAAAATTACATTTTTTATAAATAACATAAATTTTCATAAGGGTTAATTACCCCATTAATACATGAACTATGATGAATTCTCGGTTTTATACATTGACTTTTTTATTTTCAGTTTCATACATCAACTTTTTTGCCGTCAACGGGTTTACACATTTTCGTCATGGAAACTGACGTGTACCACTAAGACCACTCATATTTTGACACGTGACATCAAGTTTATTTTTAAAAAGTTCTTTATTTATTTTAGGGTTAATAACAAGGTTAGTCCTTAGTTTTATGGTTTGACACTGGAACCATTTCTTTCTTTTTTTCTTTGTTTGAGAAGCAAAGATCTACCCCATCCTTCGAACTCATGTCCGTCGTCTCCAACATCTTTGTTTCCGATTCTATCAATCTTCTTCTTCGCTTTGAATATCATCGAAGATTGACCTAGTTAAACCATTGAAAACCAAACCTTTTAAAACCCTTGAAACCTCGTTTCATAAGATCTCAAGCCAACAAAGGGTGTCTCTTCAATTCCACTACATAGGGACATAAAAAGCAGACCCGAATTGAACACCCGACTGAAACCTGCTCGAGTCAGAACCTGGTTTGACCCGAGGATTTGATGACCCAAACTCAATATGTAACCGACTGTTGTTGACCCGAACCCAAATTGGATCTGTTATTGTAGTAACTGAACCCGACCTGCATCCGACCTGAAATGACCCAAACTCGAATTGGACATGTTATTGTGGACCCGAAACCCGACCTGCACCCGACTGAAACGAACCCAAACCCGAGACTGACCTGGCAGATAACCGATTTTACCCGACCTGCTTTAAACCCGACATGTTTTGAACCCGACCTGTTAATTGACCCGACTTATTTTGAACCCGACATGTTGTTGACCTGAACTGATATTGACCTGGCTTGAAAGTTGATAATGATATTTACCTGACATTTGAAGAAGTCTATTATATGATGAATTTAAAATTTTGATAAATGTAAAGTGTTAAGTGTTAATAAATGTAAACTATTATTTTTTTAAATCAATTTAAAATGTTAAAAAATTATATATATATATAGGGATAGGATCAAATTACACTGTGTAAAACTCTTTAAGTTTTACACCTTTTTTGGATCGTTGGATGAGTGAAACGGATGGATGAGATTAACTGTAAAATATGTGAAGATTATCACTTGGGAATTAAAAACACGGAGTTAATCTCAACCATCCATTTCCCCCATCCAACGATCCAAAAAATGTGTAAAACTTAAAGAGTTTTACACAGTGTAAGTTGATCCTAACCGATATATATATATATTTATATATATATATATATATATATATATGAAAAATTAAATTTATATATTCTTTTGACACTAAATAATGGATGCTTAATATATATATATATATATATATATATATATATATATATATTAAAAATTCAAGACAAAAATTAAGACATTCATTATATACTTAATAAAATTTGTTGTCTTAATAGATTCATAATATATATTATATACTTAATAAAAAATAAGACAAAAATTTCTATTAAGAATTTTTTTATTAAGTATATATATGCTTGAAATTTTTATTATATTACTCCCTCCGTCCCGAAAATTTTGTCTCATTTTGACTAAACACACAGTTTTAGGAGATCAATTTGACTACATGTGAAATTATAAAAATCAAATCAAATGACAAAATTACCCTTAGAATGTTAAACATATGGGTTAAGTAAATGGCGCCAAATTAAATTCAGTCAAAATTTGTTTCAATTTTCAATGCAAAAATTTAGCCAAAATTGGCGCTCTAAATTTTTGATCAAAATTTTGACTCCCTCCAAATCGTTTTCATTATTTATGGAGTACATCAGAATTACTCTTAACAAATTTAAAGTATCCTTCCTTTTTCAACCAATATTTTTCATTTACTTGTTCTTTCCTTTAACAAATATTTTCCATTCTCTTTTTCTTGCTTTGAACTAATGGTTAATCTTCTTATTTTTCATGATGGATCCTGAAAATACACATACCACAATGGAGTCTTTTCTGATAACAACAAATACTCTCAGTAGACAGCCAAATAAACAATTGAGTAAAGAGCAGCGACAAGCTTTATTTAAAACTCTGTTAAAACTCAGCAACAATGGCAAGCTACCAAAAGGCTCCATACGTCAAATTGCAGCCATGTTTTTAGTGTCAACAAAAACTGTAAGTAGGTTGTGGAATAAAGTAAAAAGGTCAGTGGAGCAAGGCGTAGTGGTTGATGTTGGTAGTTTGTATCATCGAAGGACTTTTACAAAGAGGAGGGTATCTTTGAATATGGATCGTATCTTAGAAATTCCACTCCGTAGAAGAACAAATATTCATTCAATGGCCAAAGCTTTAGATATGTCAAAGTCTACTCTTCATCGTCGAATTAGGGAAGGTTTGATCAAGCCACATACTAATGCTATAAAGCCTTATTTGACTGATGCAAACAAAAGAGCCAGATTACAGTTCTGTTTATCAATGCTCCAACCAGGTACCCTCACCACAAGTCCTTTATTTATTGACATGTTTAATATTGTTCACATCGATGAAAAGTGGTTCTATTTGTCAAAAACATCAGAGTGATACTATCTGCATCCACATGAAGTTGAGCCGTTTCGCAGTTGTAAAAGTAAACGGTTTATCACTAAAGTGATGTTTTTAGCTGCAGTGGCTAGACCTTGTTTTGACGAATTTTCCAATTGTATGTTTTCTGGAAAAATAGGAATTTTTCCATTTGTATTTAAGGAACCAGCAAGGCGAAATAGCAAAAATAGACAAGCTGGAACCTTAGAGACTAAACCTATATTATCGGTGACTAAAGATGTAACAAGGTCATGCTTGATTAATAAGGTTCTACCAGCTATTAGAGCTAAATGGCCTAGTTTTAGAGACAAGAACATTTTCATTCAACAAGATAATGCAAAGCCTCATATTGATATTGATGATGAACAATTCTTACAAGCTGCTAGTTTGGGTGACTTTAATTTTCAACTTTTTTTTCAACCTCCAAACAGTCCTGATTTGAATGTGTTGGATCTTGGATACTTTAGAGCAATACAATCTTTACAGCATCAAGAATCTCCCTCAACAATTGATGAATTGGTGATGGCTGTAGAGAAATCATTTGATGAATTGCCAGTAGAAAGTTTGAACAATGTTTTTCTAACATTACAATCATGCATGATTGAAATTATGAAGGTTAAAGGAGGGAATAATTATAAGTTGCCACATATAGGTAAGAAAAGGTTGGAAAGAAATGGTGAATTTCCCATCCAACTCCACTATGATCAAGATGTTGTACAAGAAGCTCTTATGCAAATTCAACTTCAACACCAAATGTAGTAAGTGTATTAGTTTTATAGGTACTGTTATCAAATATTTTGTGAATTTTTGTTCAATCATGATATTCTTTTTGTAAACTTGAGTTATAACTCAAGTAAATATAATGGTGTTGGTGTTGAAGTTATCAATAGATGAATGTAAAATGGTTATTGTGTAACTGTTGTAATGAAATTGTAATGGAAACTATTTTCTTTTGGAAAAAAATTTGAATCCATTTTATTAGGTGTTGTGATTTTGGTCTCTTCAATATAAACCATAAAATCTGTATCATTAAATAAAAATGAACTTAAAAACTCAATGTTCATATTTAGAATGTATATGAATAATTTGGCAGCATCCATTAAATTTCCTGATTTTATGGTAATATAAAAATTTAGCTTTAAAAGGAAGATTAATAGACGGAAGAAAACTTAAAATTTTATTTTTCTAAAAATAATTTGTAGATTGAAGTATGATAAAGGGTAAAAAAGGAAATTTAAGTGTTATTTTATGTTGACTTTTTCAATAGGACATTTTAATTGGGACAATTTGAAAATCTAAAAGAGACACAAATTATGGGACGGAGGGAGTATACTTAATAAAAATTCATTATATACTTAGTAAATATATATATATATATATATATATTATATATACTTAATAAAAATTAAGACAATTTTTTTTCTTGAATTTTTACTAAGTATATATATATATATATTATTATTATATTATGCTTCTGTTTTTATAAATAATACAATCATTTTTAATTTTCTTTTAGGTAAATTACATCATAATTGAATGGATGTCTTTTTTTTCTTATTAACTTAACTTGACCAAAATTTATTGGATAATAATGGAAACAGTTCGAGTCTCTATTGATTACTTAAGTTGATAAAAAAAAAATAAGTAAACTTAAAACTTACAAATGCGTAAGCCACAAAATGTAAGTAAAATTAAAATTGAATAAAAGAGAAATTTATTACAAACTTACAACATAAAAATGTACAACTTAGTAAACTTTAAACTTACAAGCTTACAAACTAAAAATTATGAAATGTAACACAAGTTTGTTGGGTGAATATTTAAGCTCTCAGATCTTATATCAAAGTTTTACGAGACTGAAAGCTCAACTTTGCTATCAGAAATATCCTCATCGAGCTGTCAAAAGATGTAATGCTACCATCAAGGTTTAATTATGGGTAACTTGCATAGCTAAGAAACCAGCATAATTAAAACAAAGGGCAACTACATAAATAAGAAATAAAACTACCAAGTAAACCAACAACAGACAACAATCAGCAACCAGCAACAGACAACAACCAGCAACCACCAGCAACACTAAGTGATTAACAGCAACAATAAGTGATTAGCATAGCTAAGAAACCAACATAATTAAAACAAGGGCAAGTAAATAGATAAGAAATAAAACTACCAAGTAAACCAACAACCAACAACAGACTACAATCAGTAACCAGCAATTTGCATTGAATCAAGTAGCAATTTTTATGCTTCTCATGCTTTAACATGCAATGCTTAGTAATAGTATACATCGAAATATCCTTCAATTTAGGATTTAGGTACCTGATACAAAACCCTAAAATTTTCATGCTCAACCACACTCAAAGCATAACCATGACACAAAATAGCTTCAACAAATAAATCACAATATTTTTTTCTGATCAAAAGAACTTTTTGTACTACTATTGAGATTAGTAGCAAGAAAATCTTTGTAAGCTTGGCATTTTCAGTATGCCTTTTAGAGTTAGATGTACCAACATAAGAATCTGCTTTATAGATTGCGGATTTGCAATACTTACATTGCGCAAAAATACCTTCAGGTTGCTTAATGAAGTTATAATGATCCCAATCAAAAAAAGTTCTTCTCCCAAAGTCCACTGAATTTGCAGTTGTAGCCCTCTTCTTAGAGGTTCTAGCTATTTCAGACTGTTGATAATTTTCATCCCCTTCAAACAAACAAACATGTATTACTGATTGAAAAAATAATACAAATATAATTCAGAAATTAAAAAAGGGAGAGGAATATACCACTTCTACCAAGATAGTCCAACTCATAAAAAACATCATCTGTGGTTGTGCTAAATATTGAAATGAAAACATTGTGCTTTGTTGTTAGAGACTGAAAATGACAAAGAACCAAACAGAACAGAGTAACAGAACCCATAAATAAAAATAAGAAACCACAGATACATACATAACATAAATTACAACAAAACCCACATATACAAAAAGAACACATACATACATACATTACAATGGAACCCAGATCATACATACATACATTGCAACAGACAAAAAAGAACATATATACAAACAGAACATACAATAATTTAATCCTCGTACGTGGCATTGTTACACCAGTCCCCAAGGTCCTTTAAAAAGAACCTCCTTTGACACAGTAGCATTGCAGAACGGGTTTCCAGCCTATATACTCGGATTAAACCATAGATACATACATAACATACATTACAACAGAACCCACATATACAAAAAGAACACATACAAACATACATTGCAATAGAACCTAGGTCATACATACATACATTGCAACATACAAAAAAGAACATATATACAAACATAACATACTATAATTTAATCCTCGTACGTGGCATTGTTACACCAGTCCCCAAGGTCCTTTAAAAAGAACCTCTTTTGACACCAATAGCATCGCAGAATGGGTTTCCAACCTATATACTCGGATTAAACCATAGATACATACATAACATACATTACAACATAATCAACATATACAAAAAGAACACATACATATATACATTGCAATAGAACCCAGATCATACATACATTGCAACAGAACCCATATATACAAATAACAAATCTACAAACATTAAAGCAGAAACATCTAAAAACCACAAACACGCATAACATATATACTTAGATTAAACCATTAAACCAGAATAGAGAACATACATAAGATATATACTCAGAAACCATAAACATCCAAAAACCACAAACATTAAAGCATGCATATTAAAACATAAACCATGAACCAAAAAAACACAAACATCTAAAAAGTAAAAACCAAACTAACAAAGATCTTTTTAGGAAGATCGAAGGCCATAAAGCATAAACAACAAACTAAATCCAGACGCTGATGACTAAGAGTCTGAGAGAGATCAGAGATATACCTGAGATGAGAGGGAGAATACAGTTAGCATAAATGATAACACAAACAAAATAAATGATAAGATAAACAAAATAAAAATAAAAGAGATCAGAGATGAGACAATTACTTACTGAATCCGAGAGATAAGACAGTTCAGAGAGAGATTGGAGAGAGAGTGGGGATTTTATGTGCCTGGAAATTGAAGGGTTAGAGAATCTGAAAAGGTTAGATCGAGCAAGATGTTGGAATGGAAAAAGAAGATGAATAGATTTTAGGGTTTTCATAAAGAAGATGAAAAGATTTTAGGAAATTAGGGCTTTTAGAAATTTTCAGGGTTTGTAGAGAGAAGGTAGAGAATTTAGAGAGAGAAACAAAGAGGAAATCGGGCAGAGTTTAAGAGAGAGGAAATGAAAATGAAGAAATGAGTGAAATTTGATTTTTTAGGGTTTATATAGTAAGTCGGGTCGGGTTAAAAGATCTGCATGTTTTCATTCGGGTCGCGCCTAACTATTCGGGTTTTGCTTCGCTAGCACGTTTGTTTTAATTTGTTTCAAATTGGTCCTACTTTGTTTTAAATTGAGCTTAAAAGTTTGTTTTGTATTCGATTTGGTCCTTAATTGATTTAAAATCATGTTTGGGGTTTATTGTTTTAGGGTTAGTGTTTGGGGTTTATATGATTATTTTAGGGATTAAGGCTTTAAGGGCTAAGGTTTGAGGTTTATGAGTTTAATTTAGGGTTAAGGTTTGAGTTTAATGGGTATTTAGGTATAATTTAGGGGTATACAAATATACATAATACATGCATACTACATATACATATACGTATGTATTAATACATATTAAACCCTAATACACACACACACACACATATATATATATATATATGTGTGTGTGTGTGTGTTAATACATATTAAACCCTAATGAAGAGTGACATTGGTATGATTTGAACTTAGGACTTATAAGGTGAAGTCCAATGTCTTTACCAATAAACCAAGTTGGCTCTTGATGATATAATTCGCACACTTTGATATTTAATATGTTATACTGCAGTAAATGTTAAATGAAAATTAAAGAAGAAAGAAGAATGCCATTGGGGTGGTTTGAACCTAAGACTAAGAAAATAAATACCCACACCTTTACCACTAAGCCAAGCTGCTCTTAGTGATATGAATTGCACACTTTATATACATATCTTATGTTGCAGTAAATGTTAGGGAAAAAAAGAAGTAAAATGGTTGAAAAAGGACTCCAACTTAGATCACTTGAGATGTGTATAATCACACAAACATTCGATTTAATTTAAATCTGAAAATTATTAAATATTCAATTATAAAATGAAATTGGATTTAAAATATTCGAATATTTTTTTTCATTTTCTTATTTAAATTGAATCGAATATTTATTAAAATATTAAATATTTAATTTAAAAGAAAAGAAATTTAATTTAAAAAAGTATTTGAATATTTAATTTAATATATTTTTTTTGCTCTGAGTTTTCCGGATCCTTAGGGTTTGCTATTTGAACCTACGTTTGGATGGAGCCACACGGGGGGCTTGCTGGGAAGCCTTTGGAGGTTACAGTGCCGCTACCGGTGCCCGTTAGCCTTGAGAGAACGGGTCTGCCCTTGGAAGATGGGTTGGAAAGGGAGTCAAAGAAGGGGAGAGGACTGTTGACGCAGGGGATGGAAGAGGAAGGACGTGAATGTGGAATTTTAGGAGATGTGTGCATGCAGGAGGCAGTGGAAAAGGAGGTAGCTGGGCCTATGTCGGCACAGGGCGTGACGGGTTCCGAGGTAGGAAAGCCGTCGTTTCGTGACATGGTTGCCGGGAAGGAGAGTAGCCTATCGACCATTGAGGACCTTGACGTGGAATTAACGAAGAAGGATGTCCGGATTGATTTGGAAGGGCTGCTGCCAAGGATTTATTTTGCGGATCGGGTGCATGATTCGATCGATGCAAAACTTGCTTGCTCGATAGTTGTACGGCTACTCGGGAAGGCAATTGGTTATCGAGCGCTATTAAACAGAATTAAAGCGCTTTGGATGCCGCTGGGCAAGTTGGAATTGATAGATTTAGAAAATGAATACTATTTGGTGCGGTTTGAACTTGAGCGGGATTACGACCGGGTGTTGTCTGGTGGTCCGTGGGTTATATACGGAAGCTACCTTACGGTGCAGCCTTGGTCGCGGGCGTTTTCTACGTCAGAGGCACATCTGTAGCACATTGTTGTTTGGGCACGTCTTCCGGGCCTCCCATATCGTTACTATACGAAGAGCATGTTTCGGGCGATTGCTAGTGTCTTTGGCAACGTTGTTAAGATTGATTACAACACGCTGGAAGGGAAGAGGGGCAGGTTTGCACGGTTTGCTGTAGTAGTTGATTTGTGAAAACCTTTATTATCGGGGGTTGTAATTGATGGGTTTAGGCAAGATGTTGAATACGAAGGATTACCACTAATTTGCTATAACTGTGGTAAATATGGACACCAAAAGGAGACGTGTGGTAAGGGAAGTGATCGGGTTGTAGGTGCAACATCGAGTTCGTCTTCTGGGGTGGAGGGAGTGCCGGTTGAGAAGGACATGTATGGACCTTGGATGCAGGTTCCGTCTCGTCGTCGTAAGCAGGTGCGCGTGAGTAAGCAGGGTCCTGCGACAAGGGATGTTCAACAAGCCAAGAGTCGGACGGTGGGGTCGAAGTTTGATGTTCTTGAGGTCGAGGATGAACGGAACGTGGCCAATCTGGACGTGGGTGTTGGTGAGGGCAATGATGCACGGACAGTGCAGGATAAGGGGAAGAAGGTGGATGTGAGCTCAGGTGTTGTTCACACGAAGGAGCTGGGGGCTGTGATGGCTGGTCCATCGAGTATGGGTGGGGGTAGTAAAGATGGTATGCTGGTGCGTGACGAACGGACAGCTGCTGGGAAGGTGGTGAATGTGGATGTTGAGGGAGGGGTGTCGAAGACCGGTTCTAAAGATGTAGGGGTTGCTTCTTTGCAGGAGGTGGTGGTTGAGAAATCATCACTGGGGGTAGGCGACCACACGGTGGTACGGGTGTTTGATAAAGATGAAAGGGCAGTGTTGCGCGATGTGAATGGTCGAGGGGCGAAGGGGACTGCTCGGAAACCAGCAGTGAAGAACGTGGCTAAGAACCCACTAGCGGCTAAGAACGTGGGGGCGAAAGGGTTAAAATTGAAGAAGAGGGATGAACGAGGACCTACTAAGCCGGTTCTTAAGGAATGGATTAACAACATGACAGCGGAACTTGACGCTGCGACGAATAGAGGGAAAGGAGGGAGCCGAGAGCCTGCAGCGCTGAATGTGGAGGAGCAAGGCCAGGTCCGATGAAAAGCCAATCAGGCTTTCGAAACCGCAGCGGGTAAGGACATGTCGTCCTAGGCTTTGTTCTCCTTTTCAAGTATCTTTTAATGGTTAAAGTTATTTACTGGAATGTCCAAGGAGCGCTAGGCTCCGAGTTTTTTCATTGTTTTAAGCTTTTGGTGCAAGTTCAGAGGCCGGATGTGGTGGCTTTGTTTGAGCCGCATATTAGTGGACATAAGGCGGATAGTTTTATTCGAAGATCGGGGTTCAATTGTTCTTACAGAGTGTAGGCGACTGGGTTTTCTGGGGGTATTTGGGTTCTGTGGCGGTCTTCGGTCCAATTAGATGTGGTGGCAGTGTCTTCTCAATTCGTGCATGGTTGGTGCTATGATGTGGGGAAACGTAAGCACTGTTTTATTACGTTTGTTTATGCGAGCCCGTGTAGAAGTCGGTGGGGTTTGTTGTGGGATCAGTTGCGTGCTCTTGAACCAGGACATGGGGTGGCTTGGGTTTTGGGAGGAGACTTTAACGTAATTGCGAGTCCCTTAGAGAGGGAAGGGGGATCGGCGAATCGTATAGGTGTGTGTGAGAGGTTCAAGGACTTTATGTTTGACTCGAGGTTAGTTGATATGGGTTTTCATGGCCCTTTTTATACGTGGGAGCGGGGTGATTTAAAGCAAAAGCTTGATCGGTGCGTGTGTAATGAGACGTGGCTTGCGGACTATCTGGCATAAGAAGTGTTTCATTTACCAAAACTTGAATCCGATCATTGTCCTATACTATTGAAATCAGGGGTAGAGAATGGGATTATGATGTATAGACCCTTTCGATACCTTACTGCGTGGGCGGAGCATCCGGATTTCCACCGTTTAGTTGCGGAGGTATGGCGGGAGGAGAGGAGTATTTTTGATAATGTTGTTGAGTTTCAATCGAAGGGGAAGGAGTGGAATAAAGAAGTGTATGGCCATATTGGACGTCGGAAAACCTTATTGCTTGCTCGCATTAAAGGGGTTGAAGCAGCTCGTGGAAGGAGGGATTCAGAGTTTTTGATTGACTTGGAAAGGGAATTGAAATTAGATCTTGCGAAAGTATTGGCGGATGAGGAGAGTCTATGGCATCAGAAATCACGGAATTCCTGGATTTTGAATGGGGATAGGAATACGCGATTTTTTCATGCAAGTACAATTGTACGCCGCTGACGAAATGCTATAAATGCACTTAAAATTGATGCGGATCAGTGGTGTTTTGAGCAGCGAGAGCTAAAACTGCATGCAATCGAATATTTTAGAAAGTTGTTCTCGGCTGGAGTGCATGACTGCACTGTACGCATGCCAACAGGGAAGTTTCACGCATTTGGCGTCCGGGAGATGAGCTCTCTGACTGAGGCAGTCACGTTTGAGGAGGTGCGGAAGGTGGTTTTTGAGATGGATTCGCTTAAGTCGCCGGGCATAGATGGAATTCATGCGGACTTCTATCAGAAAAAATGGGATGTGGTAGGTGAGTCGATATTTGAGTTTGTCAAAGGTTTTTTTGAGGGGGCTCCGCTAGATGCTCGTATCAATCAAACTTTGATTGTGCTTATTCCTAAAGTGGAGGTACCGAAGCTAATAAGCCAGTTCAGGCCTATCAGTTTTTGTACAGTGTTGTATAAGATCATCACGAAGACTGTGGTTAATCGTTTGAAGAAGTTTTTACCGCAGTGGGTATCGGCGAACCAGGTGAGCTTTGTTCCAGGGCGGAACATAACTGATAACATTATATTAGCACAGGAAATTATCCATTCTATGCGTAACAAGTTTGGGAAGAAGGGTTTTATGGCAATCAAAGTAGACTTAGAGAAGGCGTATGATCGCCTTGAATGGCATTTTATTGAGGATACTTTGAGGGAGATTGGGTTGCCAGGTACGATGATTGCGTTGATCATGCAGTGTGTTGGTTCGGTTTCGACACAACTTTTATGGAATGGGGATGTTACAGATTCTTTTCGACCATCAAGGGGCATTCGACAGGGAGATCCGTTGTCGCCATACTTATTTGTCTTATGCATGGAGCGGTTAGCACATAGCATTGAGGAAAAAGTGAATGTCGGGTTATGGAAACCGATTCGTCTGGCTAGGAATGGTACGGGGATATCGCATCTATTTTTTGCCGATGACTTGGTACTTTTCGCGGAGGCGGAGATGTCACAGATGGATGTAATTCATGAGGTCTTGGGGAATTTTTGTGCGTGTTCTGGACATCGAGTTAGTATTGCCAAGACTCATATTTATTTCTCTAAAAATTGTGATCAGAGTAGCTGTACAGAATTGGGGCAGCGTTTGGGCTTTGAAGTTGTTGGAGATTTAGGATGATATTTGGGAGTACCTTTGTTGCATGAAAGGGTGACCAAAGCGACGTATGCCTATCTTATTGATCGTATGGAGAAAAGGTTAGCGGGTTGGGTGGCCAAATCCCTATCGTTAGCGGGACGGATAACGTTGGCTAAAGCGGTGCTGCAAGCAATTCCATCCTATGTAATGCAAGCAACTGTGTTGCCGAAAGGCCTTTGTCAAGAGATGGAAAGGATTATTAGGCGTTTTGTGTGGGGTGGAACTAGAGAGAGTAGGAGCATCTCTTTGGTTAATTGGGAGGCTATGCGGCAACCGTTATCGGAAGGAGGTATGGGCTTTAAGGATTTGTCCTTTCAGAACAATGCTTTTTTAATGAAAGTGGGTTTTGAGATTTTAACTCAACCAAATAAGCTCCGGTTTCGGGTCATCAAAGAAAAGTATGGGTGGCAAGAGAAGGTTCCGTTAAGCATTACTCGAAGCCGATGTTCACGGCTTTGGAAAGGTTTGGATACGATTTGGGTGGATGTGAGGAATAGTGTTTTGTGGAATGTGCGAAATGGGGAACATACGGATTTTTGGTATGACACATGGGTAGATATGGAGGGTCCGTTGGTTGGAAGATGTACCATGCCATTTACGCCAATACCAACTCCTGTTGCGCGCATGGTGAATGCAACGGGAGGATGGGATTGGCGGCAGTTTGAGCTTGTTTTACAGGATGAGGTGCTGGCTAAATTGGAGGCGATTCAACCCCCGAGCGCGTGGTTTGGTGATGATGTCCCGAGTTATAGATGGGAGGAGAATAAGTCATGTACAGTTCGTTCCGCATATCAAGTGCTGGTGGGTTCTCACCATGGTATGACAAACGATAAATGGCGATTGATTTGGGGTTTAAAGTTGCCTCAAAGAGTGCGAACCTTTCTATGGTTGGTGATGCGGAATAGCCTCCTTACGAACGTGGAGCGTTGTCGACGTAAGTTAACGACTGATGGGGGCTGTAAAGTTTGTCGACGAGGGGATGAGGACATAGACCATATATTGCGACGGTGTCAGGTAGCACGATCGCTTTGGCAGCAGCTGGTGCCGCGCGTAAGATTGCATGAGTTCGATGCCATGGACCTTGAGTCTTGGCTGGTTTTCAATTTGAAGAATGAGGGTAAGTACCCGGATAGGGGGTCGGCATGGGTTACTCGTTTTGCGGTGGGGTGCTGGATGTTATGGAAAAGGCGGTGCACTCTTATTTTTGATACCTCTGGCGCTGTACAAGGGGACATCACTGCCCAGTGTTCACAATTGGCCTTGGAATTTGATAGTGTATATGCTTGTGCTGCGGTTCCTCGAAGGAGTAGTGCGAGGAATACTCGATGGCAGCGGCCACCAAGGGAGTGGGTGAAGGTGAATACGGATGGTTCGGTTCATGGACAGCAACGTGAGGCTGCGATTGGGGGTGTTATTCGAGATTGGAATGGTGAATGGGTGTTTGGTTTTGCTCGCCGGATTGGTAGTAGCTCTGTATTGATGTCGGAGCTGTGGGCGGTGTATGATGGTCTTTACCATGCATGGAGGTTGGGGTTTAGAAAGGTTGTTGTTGAATCGGACAATATGGAGGTGGTGCGGATCTTGCGGAATGAATCGTCGGCATTGCGTGGAGATATCGTTGTGGACATGATCTTTGGCCATATTTGTCTAGATTGGGAAGTGAAAGTCCAGCATATAGGGCGTGAGGGGAACATGCCTGCGGACTACCTTGCGCGGTGGTTTACCGGACAACGTCGGGGGGACGTTTGGATGGCTGCTGCACCAGCTGAGGTGCATGAGTTTTTGGTAGATGATCGGGGGTCGTAAGGCTTCACTATGCATGTTTCTGTATTACCAAAAAAAATCAAATATTTGAATATTTAAACAGTAGGCTTTTGCAGGCGAATCTTTGCATCTCCTATAAATACGCCTAACAAATAATGTTCGCGTATAGAACTTAATTTTTACAAAAACTTAAATTTGGTTCGTACAGACAAGCGCTCGACATTTATCACTTAAACCTTGTAAACGATAAATGTAATAAATTAGTTCTAATTTATTACAATAGTATTGTTCCTTCAGAGCTCCATTTATTTACACCGCTATAATGGCTGGAAACTTAGACGAATTGTCATATATAGGGCGACAATCATGCAATTTTGCTGTCGATATTGACGATGAACTACGAGTTGGAATGATTTTCACGACAAAGAAAATCGCGGAGGATGCAATTAGGAACTACAACATACACCCCCCAGTTCTGTCTACAATGAAGAAAACAAATGCCAACAACTTTATTGCATAATGAGTCCAAAAAGACCACGAATGTAATTGGAGGATTCATGTATCAAGAACCAAGAGGGTCTACAATGTGTGGCAAATAACAAGATACGATGGAACTCATACATGCTAGTTCTTCAAATGTAATTTGGTGATTTGTACGTTCAGTAAACGAACATGATCACTCTAGCAAGTAGTAACATGGCTAGATATCGTTTTTAACGCGATCTTTACTCCCTTTAAGATACCTTACGTGCACCGATCTTTACACCATTTCGAACACATATTTCAGTACTATGTTGTGAAAGTAAAAAATACAAAATATTATCCCTCAAACGCCGTAAGTTCACTTAAAACATGACTATCGAAACACTGAATCTTGCCTTCAAAAGCCTACCACGATGACTTCCATAGGGGTCTTTAGGCAACGTTTTCACCGTTTTATGATGATTTTTTCGACGTAATTTTTTTGCCACCATAACGTCAACGTGTCTATCTATTAGACGACGTGTCCCCCTTTTTCTGCGCATTCAAAAAACATTCGGAATCATGCCTGCAAAAGCCTACCGTGCAAGTGCCTGAGTAAGAAATGATAGGCCGAATTCGCTAGAAATTCCAGGCGAGTTAGAACTCGCCATGCATAGGCGGCGAGTTCGGCCTATCATTTCTTACATATGCGAATTTTGTGCATCTCCTATAAAAACTCTTCATAAAACTTAAATCTTCTATTCCGTACCTCACCAAGCGCTCGACTATTTTATATGTTCATTTTCTTCCAAAGTGATGATCTATAAACTAAAATTTTAAAAAAAAAATAAGTATGTATGTTTCAAACTTTCGAAGTTCCTCTTAAAATATGATCTACGCTTCAAGTCATCCTCATAGATGTTCAGGTAAGAAATGAACACTAGACAACATGTGGCCTCAATTCAGCATGGTCCCGTCAGTAATTGAAACCAGTGTTTCTTTTGCAGCTTGTTTATTAGAATCCGGCAGCCTCATAAACTTCTTATCGGGATGAAGAAGTACATTGATGATATCCTATGTGCACTTCCGGCTCATTATCTTTTAAATGTGGCTTCAAAAAGGTTAAAGGTTCACTTAACACCGACGAGTACTAGTAAATATGTGACGTGCGGCCTCGCCAGTTTGATGATCTTATCACTAACTGAAACTGATGTTTCTTTTGCAACTTATTTATTGAACTCTGTCATGCGTGTACGGTAGAATATTTGCACAAATGTATTACATTTATTTATTTATAACCATTGTAAACGATAAATTACTTAATTTATTACTTTTATGAAACTAATATTTTCAATTACTTAAAATTCGCTTCACCAATTAGTTTAAAATGTAAAGATAAATATATGTTGGGCTCGAAAGTCGTCAACAAAATTGCAAAATAAATTAGTTCCAATTTAAAGTTCTTCTTACAACAATAAGAAATTAATATCTAAAAACTATCCATTAAATATTTTCATAACAAATTGGACAAAAAACGACATTTATCATCCTCTTCTTTGTCCTCTTCCTCTTTTCGGCCTTAGGGTTTGTCGGTGCCCCGAGTACGTCTGGTCATACAAATGCGGCCCCCGCCGAATTCTCAGATGAATCGGGGTTTGTTCATCATCGTCAGCGTCATCATTATCATCGACACCTCTTCCTCTAACATCCTCATTTTCCTCCTCGGTTGAATCATCGTCATGATTAGGAGTCATACGACGCGGTTGACTAAACATACACGAACCTACTCCCCCAAAATCGTCAAAAATATAAGACTTGAAATGGACGTCAACGACAATAATGCTGTCATGGACTCCACATCATGATACTTTATTTCTTGATACTGAGCTTGCGGGACCAAAAACTCAGGCACATAAACAGCTTCGGCAAAATTACATGTTGAACCTTGCACCTTTGATGCAACTCCTTCTCCTTGACTCGCCCAATTACCAGTCATACCTCTCCACATGCCTGGTTCATATGGAATCTGCAAATTACATGACCCTTTTGTCATGGAAATAGCTTGATCCCAACTCGAAGACCCATATGACGATTGAAAAATGATGGCATCAAATGGCTGCAATGTTGGTTCAAGTTCCAGTTCAGCCTGTCTCGTGGTGCGTCTGTAACACTCGGGTTCAGGGGTCAGGTGAAAATAATATTTAAATAATATTACTGAGTCTCGGTTTTCTAATTAAAATAATAATATATTATTTTGGGCCTCGGGTTTTCAAAACAAATATTATATGTTGGACTCAAATTGATTTGGAAATCAACTTCCATGGATTTTAAATGTTAATGAGATTGCCATCTCATTAATGGCAATCTTGTAAATAAACCAACTTTCAATTTAAAATTTCCTTTTCATTAAAATAAACCCTTGTCTTCTTCCTTCTCACTTCCCCTATTTTCATTTCAACGACACAAAGAGCTCTCCCTACCAAGTTACTATTCCATCACCTAACATCTTCATTTTGGCTCGGTTTTGAAAGGTAATCACATTCCCACCTTGCTCTCATCTTCCCCTCTTTGAAAGTACAACTAGTTTTCATTTTTGTCCATGATTTTAGAATTTGAGTTTTTGGGAGATTTGAATAAAAATGCTACCTTTATTGTGTTTAACTAAAGATTTTGATTTGTTAATGATATATGAGATGTTTATGAACCATGAGGTCCAACATATATGATTTTTAAAGTGTTTTGTTAAGTTTCCCGGATTTGGGTTTTGGTGTGTTTTTAGAATGGCTTTAAGGGAGTTTTTGGGTGTGGTTTGTGTTGGAGATTGAGGGCTGAAGTTAGTATAATAGTTTAGGGTTGTTTTGGAATCATTTAAGAGTGTTAAAGAGGTTGAAATCATGAGTTTTGGAATGGGTTTAAGGGCTGCTCGAGTTTGGTGATTTTGGGGTTGTTCTTGGCTTGAAATCATGTGTTTGATGCTTGATTTTTGTACCGGGTTTGCTACATTGTTGTATGAGCTGATTCGAGGTTGTTTTGTTTGTGTTGAGTTGATTAGAGGCAAGAAATTGTGTTGGTGAAGCGTCGGGAGTGAATCCGGAAGCTTGAAGGTTTGGTTGCTTGATTGTTGAGCTTGGAAGTGAAGGTGAGTGGTTAAATGTTTTAAATGGTCTTTGAATATGTTGGTTCAAGCATGTGGACTAGGTTGGGCTTGGTAGACCCACCTAGAGTTGGTATTAGAGTGGTAGCCTAATCCCAAGCTTTAGTTAGAGACTTTGGTTGCTCTCTAATTGATGTTTATGCCTCATGATTATTTGTGTTGTGGTGAATATGTATAATGTGTTATACATGTATGTTGAGGCATGGTATTGATGCATTGTGATATGCATGTGGATTGTTCATGATTGTGATCATGGTGAGTACGTGCTAAGCACGGAAGTGATATGAGATATGTTGTGGATTGTATTTAATATTGGCACTAGTATGCTTGGGTACAAATGATCGATCATTAGGATGTTAGTGTGCACACGTGAGTCAAATGCGCGCGTGGTCTTGATGATGGTAGTCATCAAGATGGAGTACGGGTTCGCCCGGAAAACCTTCTTATATTTATGGTAGTCGGTGATGAGTGTAATCCCATCGACGGGGCGTGAGGATGAGTGGAATCCCATCCGCGTGAACGGTGATGAGTGTAATCCCACCGTGAGGTAAAGTTGTTGTTGGATGTGAGTTCCAACGTGTTATCCGTGTATTCGAGTCATAACTAGGTGCCAATGTGTGATGGTATGTGTACTAATATGATATGAAATGTGATTCTTATATGGATGGATATATGTGTTTACATATGTTGAGGATTGAGCTTGTTGAGCATGACATATTGTGAATTTATGTTCATGCATCATTGACATTTTGGCTCTTTTGGATCGAAGGTAAGAACATGCATTTACCTTGTTGTGCTCGTGCTTGGACCCTGCATTGTCGAGGTTTGTTTTTAATGAGCTTACCCTCACTAAGCTTTATGCTTACGCTCTATTTTGTTCGACAATGCAGATCCTTAGTTCGTGGGTTGCTAGTGCAAGAAGGGCCCTCTAAGCGTGCCTTGTGGTGCTATCTTAGCTATCAAGTATGAGTATTTTAATTAAAGGATGTAATAGTTAAGCAATGGGACATGTATTGATGTTTTGATGCTTTTGAAGTATGTTGGTGTTGGTTGTTTGGGAGCTTGTTAGACTCCTTTAAATGCTTATGTCATTTTGGCTTTTGGGTGCCATGTTTGGTTTGTAAACCATGTTAACTACCTACCTTAAATGCTTGGTGTTGACCTTGTTGAAGCATGCTATCTTTAATGCCTTGAATGATCATTTGAATGGATGCCCCTACCTCGTATCTTTATGTGTTTTGAATATGTTTGCAATAGGGTGCATGCCTCTAGAATGTGTTTGTATGATGTGTATGCTTCTTGGGGTCGTATCGGGCGTTTGGGATCATTTGGAGATGTTTAAAACTGATTTTGGGTATGCATAGACTGCAGGTGTTTCGAAACGGGTTGAGCTGTTTCGAAACGGGTGTGGTTCCAGGGCCCCCGTATCGGAACTCGTTTCGGTACGTTTTGGCTATTGTGAGCCCCTGTTTCGAAACAAGTTTCGAAACGCTTTAGCTACTAGAATTGCTTGTTCCGAAATGGGTATCGGAACGCCTAGGCAAAATGGGACCCTGTTCTGAAACGGGGTAGATGCGTTTCGGTACGGGTGTTTGGCTTTTTAAACTGGAGCCCGTGTTTCGAAACGGGCTATGACTGTTTCGAAACACAGGCCTGAAAACGGGCTTTTTGACATCTCTAAAGGATATCAAGGTTTCGTCTTAGGCCCTGTTTGCTGTTAGGCTTCTCGTGAGCCTTGTTTCCGCTGTCATTTCAAGCTTAGGTATAACTAACGCATCTAGATAAGTTAATAAATGAAAAAGTTTTTCCTAGGGTCGGTAATCGAAGTGGAGCCTTAACGGGTTTCATCTCGGTTATCCCCGTGTAAACTGTTGCGTGTAAAAGTGTCTATCGCAATGTAGTGCAAGTGTACACGACGCAAGTAGTAAAGTGATACGTAAGTATCGGATATCGTCTCCACAGGGACTGGGCTAATAGCTTTAACCTTGAATTTCTGCACGATAGGGAAAAGAAATAGTTTAATTGTTTGTCACGAGATAATAAAGAAGATTGAAAATAAAGGATGAAAATATTCAGAGTAAAGAATGGGCCGGTATTGATCTGCTCCGTAGTGCAGGTGTTTGCAATGTCTAAGACTTCTCTGTTCTGTCGTAGCGCCTGTCGTGGCAGCACCTGCTGCGGAAGTGGTCTGTTGTTATCGCGGCAGCGAACACACAACTCAGCACTTCAAGCTTGGCAAGAATCCCTGCTATGCCTTGGCCTATCCCTAGGTCCAAGTCTGTCGATGAACACGTCTTTAATGATACCTCCCGGCGTGAATCGAAGGATGAACATCGATGTTGTTGAATTCTTCCTTAGCCACTTAACCTCGTCCTATCCCTAGGTCCGAGATAGTTCAACCATAAACTGGAGAACTCGTACTTATTCCTTTCGTATACTTAACTCTCCCGATATTAAGTAAATGTGTAATCTCACAATGCTCTCCCGATACTCTTGCAAGATATTAAAAACTAGAATAAGCAAACTTGAAGTCTATTTTATTGAACAGAAAAAAATCCTAAAACAATGCAATCCTTGCAACTACTTTACAGAATCAACCCTTAGCCCTAGGGGAAGTTTAGAACATGATGAGAAAGGGAAAACGACTAGGGTTTAAGGGAAGACGGCTAGAGAATAGGATGTTCTTACCTAGGTCGAATTACATGCCTTTATATAGGCCGTGGGCTCAAGTTTTCTAATATGGCAAGAATACAAGTTTAAACTAAAGTACAACTCTATTAAAGACTAAATCTTCAGAGTTTATGTCTTTAATTCGTCCTTCCTTCTTGCTTGGAGTTTCTTCCTTGAACTTTGGGCTTGGCCTTCATTCTGATCTAGGGCTCATAAAAATATGGGAGTGCTCCACGACAGACCGGCTTAATTTCCTCTTTCTGTCGAGGTCCACTTCACTTCTTCCCTTCACCATTGCTGTCGTCCTTGGCTTCCACGGCAGCGGCCATGGTAGCATTTTTCTTTCAACTGCAGTCCAGTGTTCCAGCTCTGCTCCTCTACTGCCCTTCATCTGCTACAGCAGCTACCTGCAAAAGTAACCAATTTCAGTAGAAACTGTGCCATTTGATATAGTTGTGATGCATGAATGAAATCTATCCTAAATGCAATGAATTATGCTTGAATGCAGCAGAAATATGGGTTAAATAGGGGGTAAAATATAGAACTTTTACACACTCAACACACCCCCAAACTCAAGTTCTTGCTTGCCCTCAAGCAATTTAAACCTAAGGAAGAAATAGAAATTTTTTTATTGGCTTAAACAGTGAACTTTTCCTTACCTACCATTCATTCCCTATTGTGAGCAACACCCTGTTGGATAGTTCAGGATTCTTCCTGAACCTTGCTATAATTTTCGTGTAGTGTGTGCATGTTTTGTGAACAATTATATGCCAAGACTCCCTTAGTTTACTAGAATAGTTAAGCTTCTAATTTGAATTTTTATGTCAATTTTCATCTTTTTGGAGGCAATTCTTAGGCTCCTTTAGTTTTTAACTTAGACTCGATTTCTCTTTTCTTAAGCTTAAGTTTGACTAGAGCCGGTTTCAGGCACCTCTAGCTAACTTCCTAGAGCCGGTTTCGGGCACCTCTAGGTGTGTAGAGTCTATTTTTCTTAACTTCTTTTCCTAGAGCCAGTGTTAGGCACCTCTAGGGGCAACTCAAGTGTTAAGCTTTTCCCTATTCTAGTTTACTAGCAGATTTCTAGACAGTATAAAAGTCACAAAGGGTGTTTAAGAATCAGAACTATAGTAAGGCTCTAAACTGCTCCTAAATCTATCCTAAAGGCACTTCCACGACAGAGGTTGTCACGGCAGGTAAGTTCAGTTCAAAGACTTAGCCAAATTTTCAGTTTTTTTTAGCAAAAATAAACTAAATAATAGACACAATTTCTAGACTTAAAGACATTTCATTAATGGAGGGATGCCACCCCCAAACTCAAGGGTTGCATTGCCTTCAATGCAAATGACAGAATGAAAAAGAAATAAAAACAACATCACAAATATAACAAAATAGCAGACAACAAATATAAGAAAAGAAACTTAAATTTTTAAGCGCTGTCGTCGCTGCTGCTGCTGCTGCTGATCTGAACCTGTCGGCGGGCAGTTACTTTCCTCGTTGGTGCCGGCAGATGGCTGGGAGAGGCAGAGGTGGTCTTTTTCTTGGCTTCCCTCAGAGGCTGGATGCGGGTCGGTGAGGGTAGTTTCTCCAGTACCTGAACCTCCTCGGAAGAGCTGCTGCTGCTGCTACCGCTACTGCTGCTGGATTTCCCTTGGCCGGATGGTCCGACTCCGTTGTTTGGTTTCTGACGTTTCACCGGGGTGAACTCCTTGGACAGGTTCCTCTTGACCGAGGGCTCGTCATCGGATTCCCCCCAAATAGAAGAGGAGGAGAAGCCAGCTATATACCTGTCGAGGTCGGACATGGGCTCTTTTCTCTTCTCTCCCCTGGCAGATGTTGTGGCAGTGTGCCTGCCGCCTGCAGCTATTGTGGCCGGGGTCGGGGTGGACGCGGCAGATGGTGTTCTCGGTGTGGCAGCAGGGGTAGGGGTATGGGCAGGTGTGGGGGCAGCAAAATAATGGTCGGGGAAGGTAGGAAACAGTACATCGGGAAAATTAAGATTGGTTTTAATGAAATGTACCGTTGCTGTTGTGAAGTCCCAAATGAAGCTCATCAGGCCCAGCTGTCGTTCTTCCATTTTCTGCAGGGCAGCAAGGATTTGTGTTGAGGAGTCTGTTGGGGGAGCTGCTGCAATGGGTTGCATTTGTTCTGTGGTGCCAGGTTCTGTCTGGATGGGTTCTGTCGTTTCACCTGCTGCGGCAGTGGGGTCGAAGGACGAAAGGGCCGTGGCAGCTTTCAGCTCCATCAAGCCGAGGATGTTTCTTTCTGTCCATCCTTTTCCTCAGACTCTCAAATCTTCGACAGCTTCAGGTACGTTGTGGCCACGGCAGTGGGCTGTTATGAGGTAAGGGAAGACAAGGGGTCCCGATGGCCTATATGCACACTCCAAAATTCCCTCCTGAGCATATCTACTAACATTAATGGGTCTCTCGTTTAGAATTGAATGGACGAGAGCTAACCTTGGTTGATCGACCGTGCTGTTGTGTGAGGAGGGCATAATCCTCTTTTTAACAAATGCATTCCACAGCTTGGCTTCGAGGGTGAGTTGATATCGTTTCACTGTCCTTGGGTGTTTGGGATCGGTATTCCATTCGGTGCCTTCCTCGGTGAGTTCTGCCATGACAGCATCGTAATCTGCTACCTCCAAGCTCTCCACAAATCTCTGTTGGTCGTCTTCATTTCTGCCAACATAGAACCCATAAATGGTGTTGATGTATTCTGGCTCAAAAGGTACTTCCTTCCCACGAACCGTCACTGCTGTCGCCTCTCTGTTGTCGATGGCAGCATATAATTCTCGGACTAAAGTGACGTTCATCTCTTCCGGCTGCTCGACAAACATCTGCCACTGTAGGGCTCTGATTTTACGGGCTATAAATGGTTTTAGCCCAAGGTTCTCCATTCGTGTGGTATAGACGAAGCCTTTCTCCTCCCACATGTCTCTGGCCTGGAAGGAGCTGGGAGTGGCTGCTGCTGGGGCAGATCTTGAGGCGACACTACGACGGGTGTTTCTGGTACTCATATTGCAAGGAACTGTAGAAAAAGATGAAAGCAAATGAAATTCTAAAGAGGAAACAAGTAGAGAGAGTAAGAGTGAGTGAAAAATGAATAGTAAAACGGGGTTTATATAGATAAGGAGTTTGCTGCCCGTTGAAGCTGTAACGGCAGGCGCGAATAACGGGGCCAACTGTTACGCGGTTTTTGACGCGTCTGCCATGCGTTTCCGTGTCTGCTGCGCGTCTGTTACGCATTTGCGTGTCTGCCGCGACAGCGTGTTGACAGGCTGGATTTTCTGCGTCTGTCACGGCAGCTGTAACGACAGGCTCCTATTTTGGGCTTTTTGGGCTAATGGAAATATGGTGGGCTGATTTCACTTCTCCTCTTCTCCTTGTCTCCTTTATTTCCTGAAAATAAATAAAAATAAATAAAAACTTAGTTCCTAAAAATAAAATAATTCTAATTACCTAATAGATATATATATATACTAAATAATAATTAATAAATAAAATTAGGTTAAATTAGGGATGCTAGGAGGGGCATCTCCTAAAGTAACCACTTCCTGCATTCTTGGGGCTTCAGTCCCCTGATAATGCTTTAATCTCTGTCCGTTGACTTTAAATTGGTGTCCATCCTTTAAAGATTTGATCGTGATGGCACCATGAGGAAAAACTTGCACCACTTGGAATGGGCCGGACCATCTAGATTTCAGCTTCCCTTGGAAGAGTTTCAACCTAGAGTTGAACAACAACACAAGCTGTCCTGGGCAGAACTGTCGTGGCAGCAATTTCTTGTCATGCCACTTCTTGGTCTTGTCTTTGTAAATCCTTGCGTTGTCATAGGCCATTGCTCGAATTTCTTCAATCTCATTCAAGTCAAGTAGCCTTTTCTTTCCTGCCTTTTCCAAGTCCATATTCACTGCTTTGATGGCCCAGTATGCTCTGTGCTCTATCTCAACAGGTAGATGACATGTTTTTCCATAAATCAGCCGGTAGGGTGACATTCCCAATGGAGTTTTAAACGCTGTTCTGTAGGCCCAGAGTGCATCGTTGAGGTGTAGAGACCAGTCCTTTCGAGTTGGCTTAACCATCTTCTTAAGAATGTTCTTTACCTCTCTGTTTGATATTTCAGCCTGTCCATTGGTTTGAGGGTGGTATGTTGTTGCGATCCGATGTTTGACACCATATTTCTTTAAGGCAGCAGCTATAACCCTATTATCGAAATGCCTCCCTTCATCACTGATGATCGCCTTGGGAATGCCAAATCTGGGAAATATGTTCTTGTGCAAAAACCTCTGAACCGTCTTGGCATCGTTTTTCTGCGTAGCGATCGCTTCAACCCATTTAGACACGTAGTCCACTGCCAGGAGGATATAAAGGTTCCCACATGATGCTGGGAAGGGTCCCATGAAATCAATCCCCCAGACGTCGAAGATTTCAACTTCAAGAATGTTTTGCAGCGGCATCTCATGTCTCCTTGAGATGTTTCCAGTCTGTTGACATTTGTCACAGCTTTTGTAGAATGCCTGAGCATCCTTAAACAGTGAAGGCCAATAAAAACCAAACTGCAAAACTTTGGCAGCAGTTTTGTTACCACCTAAGTGTCCTCCATATTGTGAAGCATGGCAGTGATGAAGCACAGCTTCCTGCTCATCCTGTGGTACACACCTCCTGATGATCTGATCTGCATATATTTTGAAAAGAAGAGGTTCGTCCCAATAATAATGTTTAACATCATTTTGGAACCTCTTTCTAGCTTGATAGTTAAGATCAGGAGGAAGTATTCCGCTAACTAAATAATTAACAAAATCAGCATACCAGGGGAGTTCAGAAAACTTACCTGCCGTCGTGGCTGTCGCGGCAGTGCTTATGGCAACGAACAGCTGCACGTCTGGGAAGGTCTCTAGTATGTGTGTCTCGTCCGGTGGGAGACTCTTTCCCTTCTCTAGTCTTGACAAGTGATCTGCGACTTGGTTCTCTGTCCCCTTTTATCCTTGATCTCAAGGTCGAACTCTTGCAATAGCAGAATCCAACGTATCAGTCTAGGCTTCGCATCCTTTTTGGCGAACAAATACTTTAGTGCAGAGTGGCCTGTGTGGACTATGACCTTCATTCCACGTATATATGAACGAAACTTGTCAATCGAGAACACCACAGCTAACAGTTCCTTCTTCGTTATGGTGTAGTTTACTTGGGCGTCGTTCAGTGTTTTGCTGGCATAGTATATAACATTAAAGAGCTTGTCCTTCCTCTGCCCAAGTGCTGCCCCGACAGCATAGTCACTAGCATTACACATGATCTCAAATGGTAGTTTCCAATCCGGTGGCTGTACTATCGGGGCTGTTACCAGCTTTTCTTTCAGAATTCTGAATGCCTCAGTACATTCAGTGTTGAAGTCGAAGGGACGATTTTGCTATAATAGGTGGCATAATGGCTTGGTGATCTTCGAAAAATTTGCGATAAACCTTCGATAAAACCCAGCATGCCCTAAAAAACTTCGAATTCCCTTGACTGTGGTGGGTGGCGGCAGTTTTTCAATTACCTCAATTTTTGCCCTATCGACCTCTATGCCGCGACAGCTTACTTTATGGCCTAGGACTATCCCTTCATCCACCATGAAGTGACATTTCTTCCAGTTTAATACCAAGTTTGCTTTCTCGCATCTCTCGAGCACCTTCTGTAGGTTGCCTAAGCAGCTTTCAAAATTGTCTCCAAAGACAGAGAAATCATCCATGAATATCTCCAGGAAGTCCTCCACCATGTCGGAGAATATTGCCATCATACACCTCTGAAAAGTTGCTGGTGCGTTGCAAAGTCCAAATGGCATCCTTCGAAAAGCGTAAGTACCATACGGGCAAGTGAAGGTCGTTTTCTCTTGTTCCTCCGGTGCGATGGCTATTTTTTTGTAACCTGAGTAACCATCCAGAAAACAATAGCAAGGCTTTCCCGCTAATCTATCAAGCATTTGATCAATAAAAGGCAGGAGAAAGTGGTCCTTCCGGGTAGCTTTGTTAAGCTTTTGGTAGTCCATACAAACCCTCCAACCAGTCACAGTCCTGGTTGGGATTAATTCGTTTTCTTCGTTGGTCACCACGGTTATTCCTCCTTTCTTAGGAACGTACTACATCGGGCTCACCCACTTACTATCCGAGATGGCATAAATTATCCCAGCATCTAGCCATTTGATAATTTCTTTTCGGACCACTTCTCGTATAGCATCATTCAAACGTCTCTAGGCATCAATGGTTGGCTTGTGATCATCCTCTAAGAGGATTTTATGCATGCATAATGCCGGACTGATGCCTTGGATATCAGCTATCGTCCACCCAATAGCTCTTTTGTGCTGCTGCAGCATCTCTATCAGCTGTTGTTCCTGTTCCTGCATCAACTTGGAAGAGATGATTACGGGCAACGTATCATTTAATCCAAGAAAAACATATTTAAGCTGCCCTGGCAGGGGCTTAAGATCTGGAACAGGTGGCTCTACAGTTGATGGCTTTTGGATGATATGTTCATTCGAGGTATAATTTAAAGGCTCGAATAACTTACCTGGACGATTGCCTATCTAGTTTACCTCCTCATGATCTTCAGTATCAAATATATCAGAGTCTGAGGAGCTGCTGTCGTCGTCGCTGCCGTGACAGTCTTCTAAATGGCTGCTGGGGTAGTGGCCAAATTTGATGTCAAGACAGTCTGACCTGATGCAGGGTTGGTCAAGGATAACTTCAGTGATAGCCTTGCATTCTTCCTCTGCATCAGCATGCTTTATTGCTTGGAGAACATTCAGCTTGATCTCTTGATCATTCACTCTCATAGTGAGTTCTCCCTTTTCTACATCAATCAGTGATCTTCCTGTGGCTAAGAAGGGTCGCCCCAGGATGATTGGTGCATTCTCATCTGCTTCACAATCTAAAATAAGAAAGTCAGCAGGAAAAATAAACTTATCCACTCTTACCAGAATATCTTCAATTTTTCCTTCCGGTTGCACATAAGAGCGGTCTGCCAGCTGCAGCATAACTATTGTGGGTCGTGCTCGTCCAATACCTAATTTCTGAAATATAGATTTTGGCATTAAATTAATACTAGCACCTAGATCACAAAGTGCCTTACCCACAAATTTATCTCCGATTATGCACGGTATTATGAAGCTCCCATGATCCTTCTTTTTCAAGGGTGGATGCTTGTGCAGAATAGTCATGCATCCTTCTGTCATTTTAATCGTTTCAAATTCCACAAGTCTGGATTTCTTCGACATGGCATCCTTGAGAAATTTGGCATAACCAGGCATCTTCTTGATAGCATCTAACAGCGGAATATTGATGTGGACCTGCTTAAAAATATCATAGATTTTCTTAAGCTGGGATTCCTATTTCAACGTCTGTAGCCGCTGTGGAAAAGGAGGTGGGGGACGATAGTCTGCAATACGTCCTTCCCACTGCATTCGGATCTGAGGAGGCTTAGGTTCTTCATCCTTCTCCTCTTTCCCTTATGCTGTTGTAACAGGTTCGTCGGCAGCAGGCTGTTTGTCATCTACCGGGGCAGTGTTTTCGGCAGTTGATTCTAGGGCTGATTTCTTAACTGTTTCAGTTTCTTTCTCTGGCCCTGGTAACTTCTTCCCACTTCTAGTTGTGATCGCTTTGCACTGCTCATGTGTGGGTTTTCTAGCGTTTTCAGTATCGCTAGGGAATCCTCCGTTCTGCCTTGGCATGATATGCTGGGAAACCTGACCCGTCTGTGTCTCTAATGACTTTAGAGTAGCTTCATGATTGGCCATCCGCATCTCTGTTTTATCCATGAACGACTCAATCTTCTTGACGAAGTGATCCATGTTTGCCATGTAAGTTCCTGTCTGTGACATAAATGTGGCCAAGGTTTGTTCCAGTATGCTAGGTGTGGCTGCCTGTGGTTGTTGCGGCTGCTGTTGCACTTGCTGTCGTGTCAGAATTCTAGGTGCCCCCTGATTTTGAGTGTTCTGTGCTTGAGGGTTCAAGGCAATGTTAGGGTTGCTCCAAGAGAACTTAGGGTCTTTCCTCCAGTTGGGATTGTAGTTGTTGGAATTGTAGTTCTGCTTATTGTAGTTCCCAACATACATCCCTTCCTCTAACTGTAATGGACAATCTTCCGAATTGTGATTCCCAACGCAAGTTTCACATACCTCTTCAGCAAAGTAGACAGTTTTTGAATCTTTCTTCAAGAGCTTTTCCACTGCCTTTGTGAGATATTCCACCTGTGTTTTTAGGGAATTATCGGTTTCATAATCTTTCAAAGCTAGTACTCGTTTACCCCCTCTTCTTGCTGTAGGAAACTATTCCTCGTTCTTTGCCAGGTTTTTCAATACTACCATTGCTTCATCTGGGTCTTTGTCCAACAGCAATCCATTTGCTTCTGAATCAATTCTCATACGAGTCTGTAAGTTGGTAGCATTATAAAACGTAATTACCTGGTTCCAAACGGGGAATCCATGCATCGGGCAGTTCCTCAATAGAGTGGTAAACCTATCCCATGCCTCGTGCATTGGCTCGTCATCTTCCTGTTGAAAAGTAGCAATTTTGTTACGTAATCGCTCAGATAAATGTGAAGGATTGAAACGAGACAAAAATTCACGAGTTAAATCTGCCCAAGTTCGTATTGAACCCGACGTTAGTTTATTCCACCAAGTTTTCGCCCTGTCCCTCAATGAATGAGGGAATAACCGAAGCCTCAGTATCTCCGGATTTACTCCTGGTAGTCTAAACGAACCACAGATTTCCTGGAATGTTTTTAAATGTTCCCTAGCATCCTCTGTAGTAGCACCACTAAATTGGCCAGCGTTATTAATCATGCTGAACATCACAGGTTTCAGCTCGAAATTTCAGCTTCCACATCTGGCAGGGTGGTCTCTAATTCCACATGATCATTGATCATGAAATCGCGGCAGGTCTAGCGTGCGGCAGCGGCAGCATGAGGAACGACGGGTCGTTCGTTTCCTCCATCGCCGATTTGGTCGTTAGGATTTTGGGGATTCCCTTGGTTGTTCATGGCCTCTAACTGTTCTTCAAGGTACTCGTTTCTGGCTAATACGAGTCGGAGTCGGTTCCTAAGATTGCACGAACGTTCGATTTCAGGATCTATCTTATACTCAGGTTCCTTTCCTCGTCTCGATCTGCGCATAAACAGAAAACCTTGTGAAAAAGCACAGGTTGAACAATCCAAGTAAAAGCAATAAAATTAAAAGTAGTGCAGTAATAGATAGGGTAAAGATATGTTGCCAGTCCTCGTCAACGGCGCCAAAAACTTGTTGCGTGTAAAAGTGTCTATCACAATGTAATGCAAGTGTACACGACGCAAGTAGTAAAGTGATACGTAAGTATCGGATATCGTCTCCACAGGGACTGGGCTAATAGCTTTAACCTTGAATTTCTGCATGAGAGGGAAAAGAAATAGTTTAATTGTTTGTCACGAGATAATAAAGAAGATTGAAAATAAAGGATGAAAATATTCAGAGTAAAGAATGGGCCGATATTGATCTGCTCCGTAGTGCAGGTGTTTGCAATGTCTAAGACTTCTCTGTTCTGTCGTAGCGCCTGTCGCGACAGCACCTGCTGCGGCAGCGGTCTGTTGTTGTCGCGACAGCGAACACACAACTCAGCACTTCAAGCTTGGCAAGAATCACTGCTATGCCTTGGCCTATCCCTAGGTCCAAGTCTATCGATGAACACGTCTTTGATGATACCTCCCGGCGTGAATCGAAGGATGAACACCGATGTTGTTGAATTATTCCTTAGCCACTTAACCTCGTCCTATCCCAAAGTCCGAGATAGTTCAACCATAAACTGGAGAACCCGTGCTTATTCCTTTCGTATACTTAACTCTCCTAATATTAAGTAAATGTGTAATCTCACAATGCTCTCCCGATACTCTTGCAAGATGTTAAAAACCAGAATAAGCAAACTTGAAGTCTATTTTATTGAATAGAAAAAAATCCTAAAACAATGCAATCCTTGCAACTACTTTACAGAATCAACCCTTAGCCCTAGGGGAAGTTTAGAACATGATGAGAAAGGGAAAACGACTAGGGTTTAGGGGAAGACGGCTAGAGAATATGATGTTCTTCCCTAGGTCGAATTACATGCCTTTATATAGGCCTTGGGCTCAAGTTTTCTAATATGGCAAGAATACAAGTTTAAACTAATATGGCAAGAATACAAGTTTAAACTAAAGTACAACTCTATTAAAGACTAAATCTTCAGAGTTTATGTCTTTAATTTGTCCTTCCTTCTTGCTTGGAGTTTCTTCCTTGAACTTTGGGCTTGGCCTTCATTCTGATCTAGGGCTCAGAAAAATATGGGAGTGCTCCACGACAGACCGGCTTAATTTTCTCTTTCTGTCGAGGTCCACTTCACTTCTTCCCTTCACCATTGTTGTCGTCCTTGGCTGCCACGGCAGCGGCCATGGCAGCATTCTTCTTCTCAGCTGCAGTCCAGTGTTCCAGCTCTGCTCCTCTACTGCCCTTCATCTACTAGAACAGCTACCTGCAAAAGTAACCAATTTCAGTAGAAGCTGTGCCATTTGATATAATTGTGATGTATGAATGAAATCTATCCTAAATGCAATGAATTATGCTTGAATGCAGCAGAAATATGGGTTAAATAGGGGGTAAAATATAGAACTTTTACACACTCAACATAACCCACTCGGATCGGTCAGGTGTCCGAACCAGGACGAGGGGGTTACAGCATCCGCCTTTGCATGTACCTCTCATCCTCCTGGATCTACTCCAGATGAACCCGCACCAGATGCCGACACTTTCTGGGCTTGTCAGAATAACAATACAGCTTCTCATTCGGGTTGGCTCGTCAAGTACAGTTTGTTGTTCGCAGCAAACCACTAATGGTATTCGTAAATAGAAAAGTCAAAATCATCTGCTCGAATGGATTCGATAAGAGGCAACGCATTTGCCCTTCCATGCCACTCATCGGTGTACGTTGAATATTTGCTAGGCTAGTCCTTTTCACACTTGCCACGTCTGTCTAAATCTTCTAAATGATCCAAGATGCGCATATCAACCAACATCGGCTGGTGGAATCCGATTTGCTTAAGGACCCGATCGCCGTAAAACATCTCAACAATCGCAATGGCCGGAATCAAGACTTCAGAATTAACATCCAAATATGGCATCCATACAAACTGTAACAATTTGCCCATTAAAAAAAAGTCATTCGCATATAAATTAACATATTTTTCCAACTACCAACGAAAACCAAATATGGGATAAAAATTACAAATTACAGATTTACATTACCTAATCTTAGGAGTAGAGGTCAATCTTCGCTCTCACTTCGAGGATTAATTTCGTATGGTACACATTTTGTTTGTTGTTTTGTTTCCATCTGCATATTACAAATACATACATACATCATGGTTTTTCTAAAAAAATATTAAAAATAATTATGAGAATGAACATTATTATCTTATTGCGAGTGGGAATTCATACAAAGGTTTGGAAATTGGAGCCAAGAATGGAAGCCTACACCAAGCTCATGACTGAAGGAGCACCAAACACCCATCAATATTGACATGCACGAATCTCTCGTTGACGAATGTCTAGGTCGCTGCCTTGCACAACTCTCGGTAGAGGAAAGCTAATATCACAGATCCTCAACTAAATCTTCTTGCTTCGTGCCCAGTATTCAAGAAGCGGAGGTACTGCGTGTGCACGTGGGAAGCCGATTTGTCTGGCATTACCATCCCACCGATAAGGCGCAATATATTTGCCCGAGCACCATTTGCAATTTTAGTCACTGTTGAAATATGATCTACGTGAAACGAGCTCTTTAGCCATGTCATCCTCACTCGTTTTCTATTTATACCCGTCGCCCCTAGTGCCTTCCACAACTGTTGCACACAAAGAGATTTTGGAATATAGTTGTTGCACGCATGATTGGATATCCCGAAATTGGGACGCTGAGATGCATAGCAACATCTTCGAGGGTAATTGTGCACTCCCCGCACGGCATGTGGAAGGTGTGCATCTCCGGTCTCCAACGCTCCACCAACGCATTATTCACCTGCGACACGATGTCATAATCACGAATCTTCGCAACGTAATTAAATCCGGTTGTCTCTAGAAATCCACAAATTTTTGCGCATGGCGGCTCGTTCCAGAGAATTCGGGGCCGAAATTTGTTCTCCTCCCTCTACAAACACAAGATTTTAATTAAATTACTAACATGCATTTTACAAACTACAAATTAAAATTTAAAAAAAAACAATTAAGCAATTATTACCAAGAAGTCCATGTTGTTCGTGATGTGATACTCTTCTCGTCTTAACAACACTATTTTTGTTCTATTAATTCTCCACACAAAAAAACGTTAAACCATAACAACACAATAATAACAAATACTTTTATCAAATAAACTTCGATAAACCACAGTAAAAAATAAAAAAAAATCGTTTGCCTTGAATCTTCTAAAAAAAATTTGTGCTTGATTCAGAGGCTCTACGAAATGCACACGGCTTAACAATAATATCACTTTCTTTGCTCGAACTAAAGATGTTGAAGAATATTTAGGTGCTCAACACTCTACACCAAACTTCCTATTTATACTACATAACTTAAAGCCCTAACTTGAAAAAATTGACCGTTGGCAACGGGTCAAAAAGGGAAACTCGCCAGGGCTCCAAGACGAGTTTCTAATTTGTAGCCGTTATCCAATGGTTATATGCCCCAGTCACGGCATTTGGAAATGTCGTTGGACGGGCGTTAGGCCATGCGAAACTCGCCATACCTATACGACGAGTTTGGTTCAATCCTCCGATAATCACCTGATTACGATTTAAACATGATTAATGGGAAAAAATTTGAACTCGCCATTGCGGGACGGCGAGTTTGAATAAAAAATATTATTTTTTTGAAACTCGTTGTGGTGGTGCGACGAGTTCACTATTAGGGTCCTATATAGAGCATTGTACGATTATGGATCGTGCAAAGGGCAAAATAGGATTCAAAGATCCTATTTTTGCCCTTATCCCTTTATGTCAATATGTAGTGGTTGTATTTTGCATCATTATTCGCAATTCATAAAGGTTGCATGCCTCCATTAGTTGGCTTAGATAAAAGCATCACCATCAAGGTCATTAAACCTTCCACCCAATGGAGGAGAACCGTTTTGGTTACTATAAAGATTAAAGGAGGAAAGGTGCTTCTTTCAAATCAATATAAAAATGTCTAACCTGTAAAAACCAAACCTAACCAACCACAACACATTCCTAGTACCATGGGTTACAACCTTTTAGAAGCTTTGAACGTCCGGATTGTTGGCTCCGGCGACAGGTACCTGGTCCTTGCCCACGGTTTCGGCACGGACCAATCGGTCTGGCAACGAATTCTCCCGCTCTTCACACCTTCGTATCGTATAATTCTATACGACCTCGTTTGTGCTGGCAGTGTCAACCCCGATTACTTCGATTTCACTAGGTACACCACTCTCGACCCCTACGTTGATGATTTGCTTAATATTCTCAATGCTGTTAGCGTTGACCGTTGCGCTTACGTCGGCCACTCTGTCTCCGCCATGATTGGTATCTTAGCTTCCATCCGCCGCCCTCAACTCTTCTCCAAACTCATCCTCATCGGCGCTTCTCCCAGGTAAAAAAAATAAGAAGATTGGTTTTGCTTAATTTTTTGTATGCTTTACCGGTGAAATACTGTTGGGAAATGGAATCGTCTAATTCCAGTTTAGTCCCTCCGACCAGTAAAATTATATACATAGAATGTGGAATTAAATCAGATGGATTGAAGATCAAATTTCAGGACTAAAATCGGAATTAGACAAAATGAAAATTGTGGTTTCCAGGTTTCTTAATGACGAGGATTACCACGGAGGGTTCGAAGAAGGTGAGATTGAGAAGGTGTTTTCAGCAATGGAAGCGAATTATGAAGCTTGGGTCAATGGGTTTGCCCCGCTAGCCGTGGGGGCAGATGTGCCGACAGCGGTTCGAGAGTTCAGCCGGACTCTTTTCAACATGAGACCAGACATATCATTGTTTGTTTCCAGGACGGTTTTCAACAGTGATCTGAGAGGGGTACTTGGACTGGTGAGGGTACCATGTTGCGTGATCCAGACCGCCAGAGATGTGTCTGTTCCAGCTTCTGTGGCAGAGTACTTAAGGACCCATCTAGGTGGACGAACGACGGTGGAGATTTTGAGAACGGAAGGCCATTTGCCGCATTTGACCGCACCGGCGTTGCTGTCCCAAGTGCTCAGGCGTGCCCTTGCTCGGTGAGTTTCTACTTACTTCTAGCTTTTAGGGGGTGGGGTCCAGTGAGAGAAACTTGTCAAGTGGGATGTCGACACGTATGGAAAATTTGTGGACGATTTCATTTTGGATTATTTTGATTCTTCTTTACTTCAAAAGGATAAGAGCACCCACGTGGTTGTCACGTGATGATGCAATGTTTTTCTTATTCCCACCGTTGTTTCTTTCCTTATTTTGTTCCTTCTTCTCTAACAAAAATCATCTTTGTTGTATTTTTTTTCATGTCTCACATTAAAAAATATTAAAAAATTAAAATGAAGCACTAATCTTAAATTTTACATTCTAAATCTTAAATTTTACACCTTAAAAATACACTGTACCGTAATTCCTTAAACCCTAATCATAAACTTTAAACTCTAAACTCACTTTTTTTTTTAGTGAAAATAACAAAAAGGACTTAATTAAAGAAAGACGATTTACATCTCCTCTTCTCTCCTTGATTTGATTTTACTCGTAAAAACAGTCTCAAGTTTCATTCGAAATTACCAACTCAGTTGGTTACATTAAAATGCTATAAAAATCAATTAATAATAGTTTTAGTTGAAATACTGGATTTTCCATTTGTTGTGTCTGAAACAATAATGGTTATTACCGTGCCATTCTTCAACAGGGTTCAATGACTGCTTTGAAATCGAAAGCAGGGAAATGGGGAGGCAGCAGTTCAGAAGAGATGTTATGAATAATTTCATAATGCCTAAAACCCTTGTAATGGACGATTGTTGAGAATAATCCAGTTCAACTCCAATAAAATTCTAATTCGGGTTTAACAAGTACTACAATACAAGTTAATCAAATCCAAATATCTTACTAATAAGTAATACCTAAGTCGAATTGATGTTTTCATATTTTAATTAGCACTGCAAAAGTAAGAACTGGTTTAAACCTTGTATTCTTTAAAATGGACGGGTCAATTACTCTAGATGTCCCAAATTATGGGTTGAATTCTAAACCGATTCATAAAATTTTACAACATTCCAATTGAATCCTCAAACTAAAGTATGTTCTAATCAAGTTTTTTTGTAAGCCTAGTTGTCAATCTTTGAATTAAACCCCGGCTTGGACATGGCTTGTTTAAAAATAAACTTAAATGTGCATTTGCTCTCTCTTCTCATTGCAAAGAAATTCCTAGTAACTTGGAGTTCAGGCATGGTAAGAATAGTAGACTCCCATTAGGTCCGAGCTTCGTCGGTGAGGAGCAGTATAGAAAGCATGAGTTTATATTCCGGAGAACATAAAAGTTGATTGTTCACAATGCATATAGTGTGATCGAGCTAATATTAAGAAGTTTCGGGTTAGTCGTTATCTCTGTTGGACAGAGTCAAGCCGAAGGAACGGGGGGAGGATTCAATCCGCTGGGTGGCAAGTTCAAATGGTTGTTACTCATCTGCGAGTTTCTGCAAATCTAAATCCAGTAATGCTGGAATTGCAGATAAGGTGTGGAGAATGGTATGGTCAAATGTCGCCCCACCTCGTGTCGAAGCTTTTGTTTGGAAATTGTTACACGTCCCAACAAGGGTGGAGCTTAGGAAAAGGGGATGCACCTCAATAGAAAACGAGAGCTGTCCGTTGGGGTGCATGGTGCCGGAAACAGTAAATCACTTGTTTTGCGAATGTCACTACGCTTGGGGCCTATGGATGAAATGGTGTAGGATGTGGAAGGTCAACTTCGTCCTTCCAAGATGTCCGACAGAGGTGCTAAGGTGTTGGGAGCATGTTGTCAGGGGCTTCAAAACTCAGGAGATATGGTTGTTAATCTACTTTAGTATAATTTGGACAATTTGGACGGGTAGGAACGAAGTGGTATTTCAAAATAAGACAGCGAATGTGGAGAGCATGTTTGCGATATCAGTCTCGCGAGTGTGCTGTTGGGGAAATGCAAAGTGGGGTTCAGACTTTTCAAGGTTCGAATCAGTGTTATTGAATTGTGAAGCCCTTTCAATGGCCTCCTTCAACAAGCCGATGGTAAATAAAGGGGAATGAGAACGGCCAGGAGAGGGGTGCGTGAAATTTAACGTCGATGGAGCAGTGAGTGGTAAGTTTGGGTCTGCAGGGATAGGAGGAGTGCTTAGGGACCACTCGGGAACCATGTTATGTTATTTCTCAAAAAATGCAGGGATGGTGGATGCAACCACAGCAGAAATCCTCGCGTGCAAGGAAGCGAGCGTGGTCTACAAAGAGCACTTCGGATCTGACCCAAGGAGGGTGATAATTGAATGTGATAGTCAAAATGTGGTTTTTTGGATTAACAATGTCATTCTCTGTCCTCCCATTTATAGAGATAGCATTGATTGTATTATTTCAGCCTTGAATGGGGTGAGTTGGCAGGCATTATATGTTTCGAGGGAAGCGAATCACCTTGCGGATAGCTTCGCCAAAAAAGGCATCGAGAGAAGGCTTGATATTCTGGAATTTGGCAGATAATGCAGCAGTGAGCTTTGTGCAAATGCTGGTGTGGAGCGGAGCTAGGCCAACCTTCGAAACATATACTGGGGCTGGTCACAGCCTGAAGTTAACAAAGGGGGCAGAAGGGCCGTCGGCTAATAGATCAACCAGGAGCATGAGTGTTCAATTGAGTATTTACAGGTTTTACAAATAATTCATGTAGTGAATATGTGAGTGTTGATTTTGATGTTTGGTGAATGTCGACTTAGTGCACTCTTTTTCCCCAATTTAGGCTAGGGAATTTTCTAACGAGGCCTAAGTCGATGTTGTTGTCGAATCAATCGCTTGAATAAAACTCAGCTAGTGTTTCAAAAAAAAAAACCGACAAAGGAGCAGGCTCAACATTGAGATAACTCGTCTATCGAAGATTGAGTTGTATACTATAAGGTTAAGGCATAGCCCCCAACGAATTTCTGGAACATAGATAATTTGTTCATATAGAAAGTTACTTGCTTAAAAGACAATACAGTAGTGAAAGATGAAGGGTGGGTGTTTGAATTCCTCTTCATTATAAGAGGATATGCTTTATGACTTATCTACCAACGGTTCTACACGATTCATATAGCATCTTTATCACTATACATAACAAATAGAATCCATCAAGTCACAAGTATTTATCGGACACAACATTTAGAGATCTAGGTGACATGTACTACACTTAACAAACATTACGAGCTTCACTTTAGTCTTAAAATCGACTAAATTTAAGCTTTAATATCATTAAGTGTAACACTAACTACCTTACCCGAAAATTTAAACGAACAAATAGTACTACATTCGTGTATCAAATCAGTTCGGAATCAAGAATTACTAAATAATATTAAGTAAATAAAGTAATGTTACTCATTATTAAATTAATAATATTAGTAATTAATAAATTTAACAATTATTTTTATTCTTAATATTATTTAGTAATTCCTATATTATTATTAAAATTTTAATGACGAGTAATGTTATTTATTTTATTTAATATTAATATAACATTTTAATATTATTTTGAAAATATATTTATTAGTTATTTTTAGTTTTTTCAAACAATTTTAAAATATTATATTAATATTAAATAAATAAGATAATTTTATTCTTTTTTGACCCAAAAAAATAATGTTATTCATTATTCAAATTTTAGTAATATTATTTTAAAAATAATATAAAAATACTAAATAATATTAAAAATAATAAACAATATTAATTATATTATATATTATTAATATAAGAATATAACATTATATATTTTTATATTAATAGTTATTTTTTAATTGAAATGAAAGTATATTAATAGTTATTAACTGCAGTTTAATCATATATAACATGTCACCTAGGGCTGTAAATGAGACGAGACAGATCGCGAGCTACTCGAGCTCGACTCGGCCAAAGCTCAGTCAAAGCTCGACTCGATTGGACTCGACTCGAGCTCGAACTCGGCTCGAGTTCTTGACGAGCCGAGCTGAGCTACTTGATACCCGACTCGAAAAACTCACGAGCTACTCGAAAATATAATATACTAATTTTTTTTTATTTTTTATAGTTTAAAATCTAAATTCTTAAATTTAAAACCCTAAATATAAACCTTAAACATAAGTATTAAACTCTAAAATTTAAATCTTAAATTCTAAACCCAACAACTTAAACCTCTAAACCCTAAACTAACACCCTAAACCCTAAAATTAACAAGCTTGAGTTTACACAACTTGTGTATCAAAGTTTTTTCTTCATAGGACTTTAAATGAGACGTGACGGATGAAGAGTTACTCGAGTCCAATGCAGTCAAAGATCGGTCAATACTTGACTCGATTGGGCTCGAATTAAGCTCGAACTCGACTCGAATTCTAAATGAGCCGAATCGAGCTCAAATTTCTCAGACTCGTTAGAAATTACTCAAGCTCGAACTCGACTCGAAATCTTAACGAGCCGAGCCGAGCCGAGCTTAGCACTACTCGAGCTCGACTCGGCTCGTTTACACCCCTAATGTCACCACTTTTAACATTATATTGTCTTATATTCAAAAAAACATTATATTGTCTTAGTTCAATGGTTGAGTAATACACTTAAGTTCCGTTGCACCTATGTTCAAATCGGATGATTCTGAAATAAACTATATCTACCGCTATGTACCATTGATTATTTTAATTACTTTTAAAATTATATGGACTGAAAGCGTTATTATTTCCTTTTAACATAAAATATAAAAAAATTAATATTAGTTTTTCATATTTTTTTCCTTTTTGGTTAAAGTACTCAAATGGTAACTGAACTTTGGTAAATTATTCAATTTAACAATTAAACTTTCAGTTGCTTCAGTATTACCATTAAACTTTTAGTTTTGCTCCAAATTGGTCACTGACCCGTTAACAACCGTTAAAAGGGTGTTGTGACAGTTAAAATATTTTGTATAATAACACATTTAGTCATCCACGTTTGCACATTCAAATAATTTTGTCCTAATTCAAAAAATAATAAAAAATTTAACCCTCATTATTTACACATTATTTTAATTTGAGACTATTTTAATTTAAAATAATTTAACCCTAAACCCTAAACTCATGATTTGCAAAACCATATTTTCTGTAATATTTTGTATTTGACTTTAATGTTTATCCAATAAAATGATATGTAGCTTCTCCTTTTATTTCACTTATGTTAGCATAACCATTGACATTATCTTACCAAATGCACAGAGCGAAAGCAAAATACCTAAATTCTGTATGAACTGTAGATATCGATTTTCGTCCGAGTTGAATTGAGTTGGGCCTTCAAAAGTCCATCAAATACTTGGAGTTGCCATCGGTCGTTTGGGTTGGGTACGACCAAAAACCTGTAAAACTAGTCTACGTCATCACCGATATCTTCGTCGGGCTCGGGAGTCGGTTACGAGTGAGGAAGGTTACAGCACCCCCACTACGACCAAAATTAGTAAGTAAGGGTTATGGTTGTCTAAAAAGGAAACTCAAAACGGGGTTAATAGTACTACTAATAAAAATTAATTATACTGCTAAACGCGTGAACAAAAAAGTCATGACACGTTATAAAAAAGCCTAAATCGATTCAAAACAAAACAAAAAGAACAAAACCAAACTCGCTCAAATATATTAAAATTAAATTATTAATCAACCTCAAAGCATGCACCTAATTAGATCTAACCAATTTTAATTAAAAACCAATTCACACATTAATCAATTTATTAAATCCAAATAATTACCGAATTTTTATACGAGGACCAAATCAAATTAAAGAAAAAAACGAGGCTTAAATAATTAATCAATTTAAAGGAGGATCTAATTATAAAAATAAACCTAAAGGCCAAAATCTAATTAATTTAAACTAAAATGACTAAAATAAAACAAATTAAAAGACCTAAACCTAAACATCTAAGGACCTACAACGCGAAAAACGCCTAATCCTAAAGCATGCGTGACAGCTAATTCCTAAAGCTGCGTCAATGTCATTTGGCAGGGGATTTTTTTTTTCATTTATTACAAAGGTGCGCAAATAATAAAGCCATTTAGACTCTTTCTATTTATTTTACACTGGAAATTGAAAGCAAGCAAAGGCTTCCTCTTCATTCACGCACACACAACGCCGGCCACTGCCATTCACTTACTCTGGCGACGGCCGAACCAAATAATAAAAGCTTTAAAATACCATCTTCTTACCCTTGAGTCTGAAATTTCACCTACAAAAAAATCGACAAATTTAAAGAAAGGAGTCCGAAAAATACCTTGCTCAAACTCTGAAATCTGTCGTTGGATTGTGTAGTTTTCGGAGGATGTCGGTCCCGGGGTTGTAGGCTCTTCCACTGTTCGGATTTGGATAGTGATATTTCGGTCGCCGGAAAAAAAAGTAGGTGACGTTTCGTTTCTAGCTTTTCCTTCCCACTTCAACACAGGTATTATACTTACTGCCAGCTTTATCCAATTTTTTTCTTTTCGTGTTCGTGTCCCCTAAACGGTGGTGGATAGGGGGTTTATATAGGGTTCAAATTTGGTTATGAATGGTCGAATTTTTAGAGATATGGGGATGTGGGTATTGTTGTAGTTGAATACAAACTTTAAAAGATAATATTCAGATTTTTTGAATGTTTTTTATATAGTGTATTGTGGCTAGATTTTAGGGATTAACAATGGGTGGTAGAGTTTTACTTGGATTTAATTTTTATGGGCTTTGGGTTTGTTTTAATATTCAATGAAATAAAAATTTGATGTGTACAGTTGCCCCTCTTTGCTCATTTCTCGGGTAAGAGAAATAGAGCAAAGACTAGAGCAACAAAATTTTCCATTGAATATTAAACTTGCAATGAGGACCCCCGTTCACCCTACTGATAAAAATATGTACCTCACTCGTCTCAAAGGCGTTATATGAGGTACCCCGCTCATCTCAAGGGCACTGGGACCCAAGAATTCATTTCTCGATGTAAAATGCACCACGCTCGTCTCAAGGGCGTTGTAAGGTGTACCTTGCTTGTCTCAAGAGCACTGGGATTCAAGAACTCGTTTCTTATGTAAAATACACCACGCTCGTCTCAATGGCACTGGGATTCAAGAATTCATTTCTCGATGTAAAATGCACCTCGCTCGTCTTAAGGGTGCTGTAAGGTGTACCCCGCTCGTCTCAAGGGTACTGGGATTCAAGAATTCATTTCTCGATGTAAAATGCACCTCGATCGTCTCAAGGGCGCTGTAAGGTGTACCCCGCTCGTCTCAAGGGTACTGGGAATCAAGAATTCATTTCTCGATGTAAAATGCACCCCGCTCGTCTCAAGGGCACTGGGATTCAACTTATCTTATACACATGCCTTGGTGAAAATGTAAGGATGCACATGTTACTAATGCACCTATCTTTCATGCAAAATGCATACATGCTCCTATTCTTAAATGCATGAAACCTTTTTTCAAAACATTTTTAATTTTGGGTCTTTATTCGAGTCAATCTTCGCGTGATCCTGCCCCTTCTACTTCGTTATCAAGCTTCTTACATTTCTAGATTTTCATCATGATGGAAGGATACTTAGTGACATCTTTCATGTCATCGATGTGTTTTTTTAAACCTTTCATCATTTGAGTAGCACAATGAATATCATATAGAGATATTACAGACCCCGTCAAATAAGGAAAAAGTTCCACAGATATCAATAAAATGCACCAATATTTAACGATGAGCAATATGAAACGCAAGATAATTAAAGATTTCCTCTTATTGAATGAAAATGGGCTAGGCCCCAAGAACGAACACGTGCTAAAAAGAGAAAAGAAGATCAAAGGAGAGAAAAAAATGCCCTCAGATAGCAAATTCTGGGATTTCACTACCAATTCGTTCAAGAATCTCATTTGATTGTGGCTTCTATTAAGTAGAGCTTGAATTATTTGACCAACATCTAAGAATATGAACTATCTTTGTACTAAACAAAACTTCAAAGAGAACTCGTCGACTATATTTTACCTCGCATCATTCGTTCTGAACCGTTTCCCCTTTTTACCAAGAGGGCCCTTTCGGGTTTTCACCTCTTAGTTTTTCTTCTTTTTTTTTACCAAGAGTACCTTTTCAGGTTTTCACCTCTTAGTTTTTCTCTCTCTTTTTCTCTTATTTTTTTCAAAACCTGAGGCATAATATTTTTCACTAAGTCAGAATTCACAGGATTTGGTAGCTCACTTCCATCCATCTTTGTTAAGATCAATGCCCCTCCAGAGAAAGCATTTTTCACAACAAACGGGCCTTCCCATTTTGGCATCCATTTCCTTCGAAAATCTCTCCGCATGGGTAATACATTCTTTAATACCAAATCTCTTTCAAAGAACTCCGTAGGTCGGACCTTTTTGTCACGAGCCCGGATCATTCGCTTTTGGTACATCTTTCCATGGCATATAGCTTTTAATCTCTTTTCCTCAATCAGATTTAACTGATCGTATCTAACTTGGGCCCATTTGGCTTCATCCAATTCGAGTTCCATTAAGACACGGAGTGATGAAATCTCTACTTCAACAAGTAAAACTATTTCCATTTCCTAAACCAAGGAGAACGAAGTTGCCTCTATAGAGGTGCGTATTGACGTACGATATGCTAGCAAAGCGAAGAGCAACTTTTCATGCCAGTCTTTGTAAGTTACTACCATTTTCTTGACAATTCTTTCGATATTTTTGTTAGCTGCTTCGACGGCCCCATTCATTTTTGGGTGATAGGGTGCTGACTTGTGATGTTTGATCTTAAATTGTTCACATACCTCTGTCATATATCATTTTGTTGTTCAAATTTAGGGCATTATCAGAGATAATTCTTTCTAGTATACCATACTGATAAATGATTTCTTTTTTTAAGAACTTGCACACTGTCGATCTTGTTACGTTTGCGTATGAAGCAGCTTCCACCCATTTTGTGAAATAATCAATCATCACAAAAATGAAGCGGTGTCCGTTTGATGCCTTCGGTGTAATTGGTCCGATCACATCCATGCCCCCACATTGAGAATGGCCATAGAGCTATCATAACATGAAGAGGAGATGGGGCTACGTGGATTTTATTTCTGTAGATTTGACATTTATAGCATTTCCGAGCAAAATTGATGCAATCTTCTGCCATAGATACCCAAAAATATCCCAACCTCATAATATGTCGAGACATAGTGAGACTGTTTGCATGAACTCCACAGATTCCCTCGTGGACCTCCTCTATTATCTTTTTGCCTCAAGACTTTCTACACATCTGAGCAATGTTTAATCGCTCGCTCTTTTGTATAGAGTTCTTCCATCTAAGACGTATCCTGTAGCCGCTCTTCGAATAGTCCTTTTGTCATTTTCAGTTGCCCCTTCAGGGTATTTCTTATACTTAATGTACTGTAGAATGTCATAATACCATGGGCGATCATCCAACCCATCTTCAAAGGCATAGCAACTGGCGGGTGAATCATAAATACTCATTTGGATTGGCATTATATTGACTTCTTTATTTTCCTTGAATGCTACTGCTAGAGTTGCCAATGCGTTAGCCATTTGATTATCTTCTCGAATGAAGTAATGGAAAGATATTTTCTCAAACCCTTCTATTAATTTAAGAATGAGTTTGCGATACTTGACCAATTTTTCATCTTTTGTTTCCCACTCTCCACGGAGTTGATAGATCACCAATGTTGAATCTCCATACACTTCAAGATCTTTGATCTTTCGATGGATGGCTGCACGTAGTCCCATGATACATGCTTCGTATTCTGCCATGTTATTGGTACATTCAAAGTTTAATCAACCAGTAAAGGGGTAATGATTCCCTTTTGGAGAAATCGGGATTGCACCAACATCGCATCCGAGTGCATTTGAAACTCCGTCGAAATTCATTCTCCATGAATTTTTAGTGAAAGATCCTTCCCCGCTAGTAGTTAAACACATTAAGTCCTCATCAGGAAAGTCAAAACTTAAGGGTTCATACTCTGCTAAAGTGCGGCTTGCTAGAAAGTCTGCGATGGCACTACCCTTGACGGCTTGCTGACTTACGTATTCAATGTCATATTCAGAAAGTGGGATTTGCCATCGAGCCATTCTCCATGATAGGGTGGGTGAGTCCATCATGTATTTTATGGGATCTAACTTTGCAGTAAGCCATGTTATATGGTATAACATATACTGACGAAGCCTACGAGTAGTCCAGACCAAAGCGCAAAATAACTTCTCGATGGAAGAGTACCTTATTCATAATTGGTAAACTTTTTGCTGAGGTAGTAGATAGCCTGCTCTTTTCTTCCGGTTTCGTCATGTTGGCCCAATACACAACCCATAGAGTTCTCAAATACAGTTAAATACAGAATCAAGGGTTTTCCCGGTGTATGAGGAACCAATACATGAGGGTTTGTTAAGTATTGTTTGATCTTATCAAAGGCTTCTTGGCATGCTGAATCCCACTCACTTGTATTATGATTTATTAGGAGACGGAATATGGGATCACATTTATTAGTTAATTTAGAGATGAACCGAGAAATGTAGTTTAGTCTTCCTAAGAAACCACAGACTTCCTTTTGAGTGCGATGAGGTGGAAGCTCTTTAATGGCCTTGATTTTATCGGGATCTACTTCAATGCCTCGTTTGCTGACAATGAAACCCAATAATTTACCTGAAGCAACTCCGAAGGTGCATTTTGCGGGATTGAGTTTCAATTTAAATTTCCTTAAGCGTTCAAAGAGTTTTCTAAGGTTTGTGATATGCTCTTCTTCAGTGCGAGACTTGGCAATCATATCATTCACATAAACTTTGATTTCTTTGTGCATCATATCATGAAACAATGTCACCATGGCCCTCTGATACGTTGCCCTTGCATTTTTCAAGTCGGAAGGCATCACTTTGTAACAAAACGTGCCCCACTATATCACAAATGTGGTCTTTTCCATATCTTTGTGAGCCATCTTGATCTGAGTGTATCCCGAGAAGCCATCCATGAATGAAAACAAGTAATTCTTAGCGATGTTGTCTACCAACGTGTCTATGTGTGGTAGAGGGAAGTTATCTTTAGTACTAGCCCGATTGAGGTCACAATAATCGACACACATTCGCACCTTTCCATTTTTCTTTGGAACTGGAACCACGTTAGCTACCCATTCTGGATACTTGGCCACTTGTATGAATAAAGCATCATATTGTTTCCGAACTTCCTCTCTTATTTGGAGTAACATCTCAGTCCTCATTCTTCTAAGCTTTTGTTGTATGGGTTTGCATTATAGCTTTAATGGAAGCTTGTGTGTCACAATGTTTACATCTAGTCCAGGCATATCTTCATAAGTCCAAGCAAACATATCATTGTACTCTTGCAGTAAAGAAACAAGATTATTCCTAGCGGTTGAAGAGATGAAAGTGCCAATATTCACTTCTCTTTTTTATCCTCGGTTCCTAGATTCACTATTTTTGTCACTTCCTGATGGGGAAGAATATGCTTATCCTTGTATTCTATCAGTCTAAGTAAATCCAGAGACAGCTCACACTCTTTATAATTATCGTTAAATTCATGCTCTCCTGAGCATACACCCCGTTCAAAATCGACTCTTGAGCTTGTGGCTATGTCATTCATGAAATTGATATTCGAGGACCTGCAAATGTGTAAGAGGAAATATATATTTGGAACCAAAAGAAAAGAAAATGTAGAATGCTTCATGACAAAGAGAGGGAGGAAGAAGAAAAGAAAAAAAACAAATGGTGGAACCCGCAATGAAAGGGAAATGTGCATTCATTTATTGAAAAGTAAATGATTTCTAAATGGGGCCCTTACAATAAATCTCAATGCTTTCGGGCTTAAGCAAATGGGTAAATTTCTGAGCATTACTCTGTCAAGGTTTGAAAAACAACGGGGAGTTCTTCAGCGGTTCAATTATTCAAGACACACACTGGTGGACATGGGCGAATCTTTTACTGATTCACTGCGATTTCATCTTCATCCCCGACTGTGTTGATGCTCAACTCTTGGATCCATTCCAATGGTGTCATTAAATCTTCCTTCTTCTCAAAATGAATGTGCCCTCCAGACACAAAGGTTTCAAATATTTGGGGAAATTGCATCGGTTCCTCTTCAATACTCTGGCCAATCAACCTAGCCATTCTTTCTTCTCTCTTCTTCAGAATCTGCTTCATATTTTGGCGTGGGTCATGCTTGTATCCCACACCACTTCTATCGTACTTCACAACTGACTGGAATGCTGCACGCATTCCTTGTAAAAATTTCCCAAGGCCCTTTCCTGATCTAGCTCCCTTTCCTACCATGAGATTTACTCTCATCATAGTATTCCTTGAGAGCATAGGCTTCGAGATCCTCCTCCGTTCAACGACAAAAGTTTCATTTACAAAATCGAGTGATCGAAATGTACACTCAAGTGCATTCTCATCCACATCAATGTAAGGGGCATCAGTTGATGTGGATGCGATAATGTCTTCTTTGGCGCCCACACTCACGAGGCGCCCATCAATCACAAACTTTACTTTCTGATGTAGTGTAAAAGGTATTGCTCCAGCAGCGTGAATCCATCAGCGTCCCAATAAACAATTTTAGGTATGCATGATGTCCATAATTATAAATTCCACATTGTATGTAGCTGGTCCGATTAAGAGCGGGATGTCAATTTTCCCAACCACCTCTCTTCTAGTTCTATCAAATGCCCTCACTGAAGTATGGCAAGGCCTTATGTGACTCTTGTCCACTGGAAGCTAATTTAATGTGGTCATGGGCATGACATTCAAAGCAGACCCATTGTCAACTAGGATATGCGGTAGTATATATCCATTGCAAAGAGTTGTTATATACAGTGCCTTGACGGATCCCATCCCATCAAGGGGTATCTCATCTTCGTTAAAAGAGATAAAATTATGGGCGTGTAAATTGTTCACCAATCTATCCAACTTTTCCACCGATACATCATTTGGGACGAAAGTTTGATTTAGAACCTTTATGAGGGCATTTCTATGGAGCTCTGAACATAACAGCAAAGTTAATATAGAAATGCGAGTTGGTTGTTTATGCAGTTGTTCAACTACATTGTACTCGATGTGTTTAATAAACTTTAGGAATTCACGTGCTTCTTCCTCTTTCACAGGTTCATTGATCTCTGGTGTTTCTCCATTCAACGAAAACTTGTCTTTTTTTTCTCAGCATCACTTACTTTCATTGGTTTTGAAGCATCGAGAGAGTAATATCTCTCACCCAGAGTGAAGTTTCTTGTCCTACTAATTTCTGCAGCTTCATAATTCTCTTTCTTTGGAATAGACATGCTAGAACCATAAACCCATGTCACTTGATGACTGCTCTGGTATGGAAAAGAAGACGAAGCCTCAATCACAATTCGAGGCGGGGGTTGCTTTGGTCTTTCTTCTTTCACTTGTGGCCAATTAATGACGAAAGGTCGTACGTAACCCTTCTTGGACGATTGTTCTTCCAGTACAAAAACATCTTTTATTTCCTAACTTTGTTCAAAGAATTCAATTTTTTATTGTCCATCAAATTCTGGACAATCATTCTAAACTGATCACAACATTGGATTTCATGACCTACTTCTCCATGATACTCACATAAAATCTCTTCACCGCCCATGAAAACTTCAGGCTTAGGATCCACCAATCCTCTTTCTGCCATTTTCTTCCAAACCCATTTTAATGGTGACAACACTTTAGATATGCTTCTCTTGATCTTGTTCCTGCCATGGTCAAGCATTACATTAACCCTCTGTTCATCATGAGTCGGTAGAGGTTGTTGGCAACATTGGGTCCTTTTGACGTATTGACTTGAATCACATTCTAATTTATTAAGTGTTGAACTCTTCTCTTGAAAGTTGTACAATTTTCAATCGAGTGCCCTCGGAGTCCAGCATGGTAATCGCAATGCGCAGAAGGATCGTACCATGATGGGTACGGTGGTTGAAATGGTGTGAGAAAAACAGGAGACACCAATCGTTCTTCCAACAAGTTATCATATAGTTCTTTGTAAGAGACTGAGATGGGTGTAAAAGATTCTTTCTCCGTGTTGGTTTTTGATGACGTAGGCTCTCTCTGTTGACTTTGTGAGCCTGAAGACGCCGTGACAGGTTTCGAATACCCTGTGGAATATGTTACTTGTGGAGAAGATTGATAGTTGGAGTATGAATGCCTGTTGTGCCCCACCATGTGGACTTCATTTTCCCTTTTCTTAGCATATGTTTTCTTGGAAGCTTCAGGATCATTAAGCTTCCCACTTTTAATGGCACGCTCAATCGTTTCACCTACTGCAACCAGATCAACAAAGTCTCTAGTGGTGCTACAAATAAGCTTGGTATAAAATGTGGGTTCATTCTCCAAAGATTTGATGAAAAGGGTTGTCGTTTCTTTCTCAAGTAATGGTGGTTGGACCTGTGCAGCCATGTTCCTCCATCTTTGGGCATATTCGTGAAATGATTCTTTATCCCTCTTTTCTATACCTTGAAGCGACAAACGATCATGCACCATGTCCAGGACATGTTTGTACTGTTCTTTAAAAGCGCGTGCCAAATCTCTCCATGTGCTAACTTGAGTTCTACTTAGCTGATTATACCATTTCATGACAGACCTAGTTAGATTGTCTTGAAAGCAATGAATCAGTAACTTGTCATCATTTCCATTCCCCGTCATTTTGCAAAAGAACATGGTGAGGTGAGTGTTGGGGCAACTTGTGCCATCAAACTTCTCGAACTTTGGCACTTTAAAATTTGGCGGTAAAATCAAATCAGAGACCAAACTTAACTCCATCACATCAGTTCCACTAAAGGCATCAATACCTTCCATGGCTTTAATCTTTTCTTCTAGGTATCTGAACTTGTCATCGGCTATGTCTGAGTATTTGGGTTGTCCCAACCTGAGTTTTTCCAGCTCTTTTGGATCGTCCATATCAGGCACCATGTGAGAAATGGTAGGATTCACCCTTATATTGGAACTGACTGTTCCATAAAAGTTCAATGGATCATGCAATCCAGTGGCAGAGAAGGTCGCTCATGGTTGCCCTTCTTGTGGTCCTCGAGGTATAGGTGATGAATCTACTTCGTGAGTCTCGTGCGCCTTTCCTGTTACAGCACCTGTCAACTTGGCAAATAATTGTGACAATTTGTCGTCCATCTTGCTCAAGAGATCTTGCTGATTCCTGGCCATGTCGTCTCTCAAGTTTTGTATGTCTTGAGTGACTTTTTCTTGAGATAATTCATCTTTCTTAAGTTTGTCTTCCGTTATTTTAGCTTTGAAACGCGTGAAGTGTGGATGTTCAATTTTTTTATCATCTCTTGATTGCTGAATTGTTGATATTGAACCCCCATATGTTAAGTAAATTTCAATTTTATTTTATTAATGCACATGACATGTATGCAATGCAATGCAGAAATAAATGAATAACGATGATAAAATAAAAAAAAAAGATAAAATAAACAAGATCCAATGGCAGAAAATAAACTGAATACGTAAATTATTTAATAAAATGAATATCTCAAAACAACTAAATAAACAAAGAAAAATGAATGCAAAAGTGCTGGTCTATCAAACTGTCTCCTAAAACAATTTCCACCTAAAAAGAAAAAGCTCATCACATCAAAGAAAAAGAATCAAGATAAAGGCCCGCTATGACTCCTAGCTTCTCGATCTCATCCAGGAACCGAGTTAGTTCCTTCCCATAATCCGATGTGGAACCAATTCTGAGCTTCAGAACTTTAGCTTTATTAACCAGACTAGAAATCTTCTCAGCTGCCTTTCGAACTCGATTACGGACGTAACTCATCAAGTCATCTCTCTTCTTAACTTCACCTCTCATGATCTTCAATTTGAAGTCCCACCGATCCCTATCAGTTTTGAAAGCCTCACGAAAATTAACGACAAGTTGCTTGTATTCTTGAAGGGAATTCTTAAGTGCCACTACTAAGTTCTTATAGTTTTGATTCTCTTCTTGAAATGCTTTGAGTTTCTTAGACGTACTTTGCAATGAATTCTCCAACTCTGACACGCCAACCCTCAATTCTTGATTCTCTACTTGGCTTTTCACAAGATCATCCCATGTAGAATCAGAACGTTGCTACAATTTTCGCATATCTTGCGAAAAAGACTTGAAATCTTTATCCCTTGCTAGAAAAAGTTTCTTGTATCGCCCAGCTTCCATTTCTTGTTCTCTAAGCTCACGCTCCCATTCTTCGTAGGTTTTCTGCAATCCAGCAACTTTCAGCTTCCCTTGTATTTTTTGGTATGAGGCTTGTAAACCCATTAGGTCTTTAGCTAGTTGATCTCTTTCTTTTTTTCACATTTTCTAAACGGCCTTTGTAGCAAGTAGCATCCAAATCTCAATCACAATTTTGTGCCTCTAACTTCATAATAATCTTTTGCAGCTCTTTTTTCTCAACTTCACATTCGTTTCGTACTATCTCAACTTCAGTTGGGACTACCTTCAAGTGTTCTTAGAAGGACATGACATTCTTTTGGTCAGGTAAAGGGATATTATCAAACCCACATCTAGTTCTCCAAGCCTCATAATCTAGGGTGAGCATGTGTCGAGCTTTCTCTATTTTCATTTTTGGGGTTGAGTCCAAGCCTTTTGGATCTTTTTGAGTTGCGCCCAGAATTCTACCTTGTACGAGAAGTTGGCAGAAGCTAAACCTGCAGTTATTGGGATAAATTGCATAGATCCATACTGTCGTTGGACCGTTAAAGGTGCATAACCAGTACCACCCCAAATCCTAGATAAAGGCACCCAATCATAATCCCCGCACTCGTATTGTAACACCCTAAAAATTTGCCCCAAATTAAAATCTAAATTCAAAAACCCCTAAATCAGAAACCCTAAAATTTGGGGATTTATAATTTGAAAACCCTAATTTAAGTAAAGGACTAAATCGATTAGACTCAGAATTTGGGGTTTAATTGTGTATTTTGGTGACCATTATGAATTAAAGAGTGAAGTTTTGTGGTTACTTTGGAAACCCTAAGTAAATCTAATGGCTTCTTTTGTATTTTATCTATTAAATTGGGTATTTAACCCATCTTATCTGGTTTTGGAAACCAGTAGCCGTTCTTTTCCCTTTCTCGCGCGACATCTCTCCCTCACCATCTCCCTTGTGTTTCCGGCGAAGCTCCGATCAAGGGCTCATCGGCCACCGTTCGTAAACCGAGACCACCCCCGAGTTTCCCTTTGTCGTCTGATCAAAGCCCAGGCCTCGATTTCCCCTCATCATCGGTCGTTCGCCTAGAAACGCCAGAAAATCATTCGGTTTCCTTGCTTCGTTCGTCTCCGCCGTTCGCACCACCATCATCACGATCGTCTTTGAGTCGCGAGCAAACACAATCATCGTTGTTTTTGTGCACCACCATCTGCTCTGCCTCTTGTCTATCGGATCCAACGTTGGGTAAGCTTTTTCTTCCTCTTTGGGTTTGTTTCGTTCCCTTGTGGGTTTTGTTTTGATCTTGAGTATTGTTGTTGACTATGGATTTTGTGTTGTTCGCCTGGAATGACCATTTTGGCGTCATCAGAGGTATTTTCGGTGAGCCACTGCCGCCTTGCCTCGTCGAGTTGCTGCCTCTGCCTTCATCTTTTTATTGCCGCCGCCGTCAAAGTTTTGGAAAACCTAGTTCTGGATCTGATGATAGGGGATTAAGGATTTTGGGCTGAGTGTTGTTGGTTGAGCCCAAACGTGGGGCTTGATGGTAAACCCATCGAGTTTGTGTGTGTGGGTTTTGTTAGTGTGGGTGAATGAAGTTGGGTGTTGTGGCCCATGTGTGTAAGTGATTGGGAGCCCAATCGTAAAGCTTTGAGGGTGGGCATGTGATACAACCCAGTTTCGGTTGTAAGCCCGAACCAATGGAAGAACTAGATTTTTGGCTTGATCTGAACCGAACTTGTGATCCGTTGAACCAAACCGAATAAATCCTTGAACCGAACCTTGAAGTTAAAACCGGAACGTGACCCGAACCATATCAGTGAACCAGACCGACCCATCAATTGTTGACCTGAACCAGTTTGACCCATTGACCTATGGACAGTTGACTGAACCCTTGGACCAGTTTGACCGTTTGACCAGAATTGACCTTTGACCCGTTTGACCGGAGTTGACTTTGACCAAAGTTGACCGTTGACCTTGGACATGTTTGACCGGTTGACTTTGACTTTGACCAAAGTTGACCAAGAGTTGACTTTTTTAGAAAACGTTCATCTAAACCTTTCTCGACGTCCTGAATCTGAATCCGCTGCCCGTTTTATATAATTCAAACCAGAAAACATGTTTTGCTAATTTCAATCAGTTATAGCATAATTTGTTAAGTTGTGGATTTTAGAATATGATTCATAATTTATCGGTAAATGAAATACTGTTTTGATTTTCTGTTTTGTTTAAACAAAAGGACACACTAAGCTCTTTAGCTTACACCCCTTAGTTTTTATTTTCAGATACTCAGACTTATTAGGCGACTCGGTACTTGGAGCATCTTTTGTTTATTCAGATATATTAATATTCAGTATGAACTCTTTTGACTACTTTGATTTACTATTTTAATATTATTTGGAATATTCGTGTAATATGGACATTGAGAGTGTTTATAATTTGGGATTATTAGGTGCATGCATTTACGAACTCGATTTCAGATATTTTAAATTAATTATCATAATCATATTAATTATTGGGTTTCTACTTATTTAATTGATTATTATGAATTTTATTATATTTAACCTAAATTGTTTCTTGTGGGACAAGTTTTCAAACCTAACTTCCTAAATTCGGCTTTTTCTTCTAAGTCGGGTTTAGGGGGTTACATTTAGTGGTATCAGAACATGGTTCAACCCACGGACTGTGAGGCTCACAATAATTATTTTTAAATGTTTTTGACTTCTGCATGCATCCAAAATATTTTGAGACAAATGTGAATTTTCTGAAAAATATACTATGGCATTCTGTGATTTTGACTTTAATGTTTTCAAAGTGTTTTAAATTCGAGACTCCAGTACCGAATCTGACTCTAGGTTATTACCTTTTGTAGATAGTTCACTATGCCACCGCATAAGAGTCCTAATTTATCGTTTGTTCGTGGAAGTGGTCGTATTGCTGCTTCTGGAAGTGATCATCCGCCTTCTATTGGGAAAATGGGAAATCAGAATGAGATATCGGTAATGAGATAGATCCGTTGGGAGGATATCAGATCGAAAATGATGACTCACTCAATGTTGAGGATACCGAGACAGTTCAGCCGGACAGTGCCACGGTTCACCGTGAGTTGCTTCGTTATCTTCGTCAGTCAGAGGGTCCGAGGAAACCCATTTCTACAGAATTCATATCTGCTGGGATGAAATTGTTTGAGGGTAAAACCAGTACACATCCAGCCGATGCAGAGTATTGGCTAAAGAAGTTGCAACGACTGTTTGTTGAGATGGATTATCCAGTTAATTAGAAATTGCGAGCCGTTGTATCTTTGTTAGAGGGTGAAGCTCAGAATTGGTGGGAGTCAGTGGTTGATACTGTTCCATCTAGTCAGATCACATGGGAGTTTTTCCGAAAGGTTTTTCAGGATCGGTGTGTGGGAGCTGATTTCCTAGCGAGGTGTCGTGATGAGTTTATGAATCTGAAACATAACAACATGTCAGTAAATGATTATGAGATAGAGTTTCAGAGGTTGGCCAAGTATGCTCATGGGTTAGTTGCAACTGAAAAAGACAAGTGCGATTGGTTTTTGAAAAAACTTCAACTAACGATTCAGAGAGATGCTGCAACACATCATGATAAAGTGTTCAGTTTGATGGTTGATCAGGCTAAAACTGCAGAGAGGATTCTTGCACTAATGGAAGAAGAGGAACTTTAGAATTCTGACCAAGTCGTGAACCAACCGAACATATCTGCTCAGACTTGTTTTGTCAACTCGTCTGGAAAGAGGCCTAGAAATGAGTTTGTTCCTCATAGTTATCAGAATGTAAGACCTGCAGTATCGACAGTTCCGTTTGGCAGCCAGGGTAGTTCAAAAGTTCATCGACCTATTGCTATATGTGGTTTTTGCGATAAAAAACATAACGGAGAGTGCAGATTGATGAACAGAACGTGTTTCAGATGTTGTTCTCAGGATCACTACTTAAAGAATTGTCCACATTCAGCTACTAGTTCATTCGTTCAGATTCAGGGTCATGCATCAGTTTAGGCACCTCACCGAGGTAGAGGGTAGTTTAGGTCAGTGTCTTTTTGTACTGCTAGAAGAGATAGTCATGCTCAGAGTGGTGGATCAGCTAGATCCGGGATTAGACGTCCATGTTCAGTACATCCGATGAGAGCTCGTGTTGGATATGATTATATACATGATGACATAGAAGGTACATTTTAATATTTTTCAGTTCTATGTTTCAGTATTTTCGGTTATAATAGATCACGAATTTAGAATGAGAAAGAATATGTGTGTTTCAGTTGGTTATGAGATATGTTGCTAAGTCTGAAAATTTCGAGGACGAAATTTCTTTAAGGAATGGAGAGTTGTAACACCCTGAAATTTTTCCCCAAATTAAAATCTAAATTCTAAAATCCCTAAATCAAAAACCCTAAAATTTGAGGATTTATAATTTGAAAACCCTAATTTAAGTAAAGGACTGAATCGATTAGACTCAGAATTTAAGGTTTAATTGTGTATTTTGGTGACCATTTTGAATTAAAGAGTGAAGTTTTGTGGTTAGTTTGTAAACCCTAAATAAATCTAATGGCTTCTTTTGTATTTTATCCATTGAATTGGGTATTTAACCCATCTTATCTGGTTTTCGAAACCAGTAGTTGTTCTTTTCCCTTTCTCGCGCAACATATCTCCTTCACTATCTCTCTTGTGTTTCCGGCGAAGCTCCGATCAAGGGCTTATTGGCCACCGTTCGTCAAACCGAGACCACCCTCGAGTTTCCCTTTGTCGTCCGATCAAAGCCCAGGCCTCGGTTTCCTCTCATCGTCGGTCGTTCGCCTGGAAACGCCAGAAAATCGTTCGGTTTCACTGCTCCGTACGTCTCTACCGTTCGCACCACCATCGTCACGATCGTCTTTGAGTCGCGAGCAAACCCAATAGTCGTTGTTTCTTTGCGCCGCCATTTTCTCCGCCTCTTGTCTATCGAATCTGATGTTGGGTAAGCTTCTTCTTCCTCTTTGGGTTTGTTTCGTTCCCTTGTAGGTTTTGTTTTGATCTTGAGTATTGTTGTTGACCATGGATTTTGTGTTGTTCGGCCAAAATGACCATTTTGGCGTCATCAGAGGTATTTCTGATGAGCCACTGCCGCCTTGCCTCATCGAGTCGCCACCTCTACTGTCATCTTTTTATTTCTGCCGCCGTCAAAGTTTTAGAAACCCTAGTTCTGGATCTGATGAGAGGGGATTAAGGATTTTGGGCTGAGTGTTGTTGGTTGAGCCCAACCGTGGGGCTTGATGGTAAACCCAACAAGTTTGTGTGTGTGGGTTGTGTGAGTGTGGGTGAATGGAGTTGGGTGTTGTGGCCCGTGTGTGTGAGTGTTTGGGAGCCCAATCGTAAAGCTTTGAGGGTGGGCATGTGATACAACCCAGTTTCGGTTGTAAGCCCAAACCAATGGAAGAACCAGATTTTTGGCTTGATCTGAATTGAACTTGTGATCCGTTGAACCAAACCGGAAAAAGCCTTGAACCGAACCTGGAAATTAAACCGGACTGTGACCCGAACCAGATCAGTGAACCAGACCGACCCATAAACCGTTGACCTGAACCGGTTTGACCCATTTACCTATGGACAGTTGACTGAACCCTTGGACCAATTTGATCGTTTGACTAGAATTGACCTTTGACCCGTTTGACCGAAGTTGACTTTGACCAGAGTTGACTGTTGACCTTGGACATGTTTGACCAGAGTTGACTTTGACCAGAGTTGACCATTGACCTTGGACATGTTTGACCAGTTGACTTTGACTTTGACCAAAGTTGACTTTTTCAGAAAACGTTCATCGTAACCTTTCTCAACTTCCTGAATCCGAATTCGCTGCCCGTTTTGTCTAATTCGACCCAGAAAACATTTTTTGATAATTTCAATCAGTTATAACATAATTTGTTAAGTTATGGATTTTAGAATTTGATTCGAAATATTCTCGTGTTCAGGTGACGACCTTCATATTGACGAGTTACCTACTTCTCTAGTTGTTCATATTAATCGTGCACGTTCTTCGAGATCTTCACGTGAGTATATCTTCTGTTCAGTTGTTAGTGTTTTTGTCGGTGTCTTAGTGATAGAAATAAATGCTAATATAGAATTCATATCTCGTAGGTCCTGATTTAGTGAGATCTGAGCGTGAGGTTCGCCCTTCTCGAGATTAGAGCTTCTGTGACTAAGGTGTGTTTCTTGGGGTGTTTTAAATAAATGTTGTTGTATATATGTCTCTGCTTGATTTATTATCTGATTGAGATTTGATAATGATTTGAACCATCATTCATGGATTACTAAACGTGTTTTTAAATCAAGCATCTGATTTTCAGAAAATATGATACTCGTAAGAGTTCGGATTTATGATTTTACAAATCATATCATGTGTCATTTGTTCAGAATAATATTCGGAAAAAGCGAGGGAAACCTCCACTCTGGTGAGCGAAAGCTCCACTCTGGCGAGGGCAACCTCCACTCTGTATGATATCGGATATTCGGGCATTGCATCATGCATCGGACATCATAACATTAATGGTTTTGATTTATCGGATACACTATATTTTCGAAAATGAATTTATCGGTAAATGAAATACTATTTTGATTTTCTGTTTTGTTTAAACAAAAGGATACACTAAGCTCTTTAGCTTACACACCTTAGTTTTTATTTTCAGATACTCAGACTTATTAGGCGTCTCGGTACTTGGAGCATCTCTTGTTTATTCAGTTATATTAATATTCAGTATGAACTATTTTGACTACTTTGATTTACTATTTTAATATTATTTGGAATATTCGTGTAATATGGACATTGGGAATGTTTATAATTTGGGATTATTGGATGCATGCATTTACGAACTTGATTTCAGATATTTTAAATTAATTATCATAATCATATTAATTATTGGGTTTCTACATATTTAATTTATTATTATGAATTTTATTATATTTAACCTAAATTGTTTCTTGTGGGACAAGTTTTCAAACCTAACTTCCTAAATTCGGCTTTTTCTTCTAAGTCGGGTTTAGGGGGTTACATGTATAGTATGTCCAAGCGCGGTAGCCAAGGAACGCACCACTTGACATCTTCATCTCTAAGGTTACGAAGAATCAAAATCCACTTGTCTTTCATGAAGGCAGGCAACTTCCTTGTCAAGAATTCTTTTAATGGCCAATACTCATCTATGAGTACGCGTATGGTGGGCTTTGGCTTCTCTCTATAGTGAAAGTGAAACCATACTGTGAGTAGTTGAGCGCAACCGATAAAGTGCCCTCCTCCCTTTTTCCGGCAAGCACTCAAAGATCTAAAAGTTTCCGCCAACATGGCTGGTGCTGGATTAACCTTCCTCAGCTGACCAAACAAATCGATAACAGATGCCTCAATATAGCTTAGAGATTTTGGAAAGACCACTAGATCGTAAATGCCAACAGCAAGGATGTCTAGACTCTTATCTGAATCTGAATGAGATCGAAGTAAACCACGAAGGTTATTCCAGGTAACGCCCTCACTATTACCTCTTTTTTGTATTTGTTTTTTAGCTCATGATAAACTCATACCAGAAAGTTTCATCAGCTTATCCATGAATGGGTCAGGTTTATGAGGTTTTATATACACTTTATCAGAGTTGACCTCGGTCAGATGCAGCAAAGCAGTGTACTCCTAAACGGTGGGAGTCATATCCTCTTGGTTGAAAGTAAAACAATTGTATGATGGACACCAGAACTGCTTGAGAGCTCGAATCAACCCTATATCAAGTTCCACACTCAACAGACATACTATATCAACATACATGCTCTAGATTTTCAGCTTCATATCAGTATCCAACTGGTCCCAAGTCTCTTTTAGTTCTTACATGTTGTTATTTGGCAGGTGAATGTGAATGTCATCACATAAAATTGATTCATGATCTGCGGCTATACTGTCTCCTTTTTGCTTTTGTGCGTCTTCAGACCACTTAAGAACCTTTGTGTTATCTTCATTCTTTGGGGTTGAGTCCAAGCCTTTTGGATCTTTTTGAGTTGCGCCCAGAATTCTACCTTGTACGAGAAGTTGGCAGAAGCTAAACCTGCAGTTCCTGGGATAAATTGTATAGATCCATACTGCCGTTGAACCATCAAAGGTGCATAACCAGTACCACCCTAAATCCCAGATAAAGGCACCCAATCATAATCTAGGGTGAGCATGTGTCGAGCTTTCTCTATTTTCATTCTTTGGGGTTGAGTCCAAGCCTTTTGGATCTTTTTTAGTTGCGCCCAGAATTCTACCTTGTACGAGAAGTTGGCAGAAGCTAAACCTGTAGTTACTGGGATAAATTGCATAGATTCGTACTGTCGTTGGACCATCAAAGGTGCATAACCAGTACCACCCCAAATCCCAGATAAAGGCACCCAATCATAATCCTCGCACATGTATAGTATGTCCAAGCGCGATAGCCAAGGAACGCACCACTTGACATCTTCATCTCTAAGGTTACGAAGAATCGAAATCCACTTGTCTTTCGTGAAGGCAGGCAATTTCATTGTCATTAATTCTTTTAATGGCCAATACTCATTTGTGAGTGCGCGTATGGTGGCCTTTGGCTTCTCTCCGTAGTGAAAGTGAAACCATACTGTGAGTAGTTGGGCGCAACCGATAAAGTGCCCTCCTCCCTTTTTCCGGCAAACACTCAAAGATCTGAAAGTTTCTGCCAACATGGTTGGTGCTGGATTAACATTCCTCAGCTGACCAAACAAATCGATAACAGATGCCTCAATATAGCTAAGATATTTTGGAAAGATCACTAGACCGTAAATGCCAACAGCAAGGATGTCTAGACTCTTATCTGAATCTGGATGAGATCGAAGTAAACCACGAAGGTTATTCCAGGTAACGCCCTCACTATTACCTCTTTTTTGTGTTTATTTTTTAGCCCATGATAAACTCATACTAGTAAGTTTCATCAGCTTATCCACGAATGGGTCAGGTTTATGAGGTTTTATATACACTTTATCAGAGCTGACCTCGGTCAGATGCAGCAAAACAGTGTACTCCTTGACGGTGGGAGTCATATCCTCTTGGTTGAAAGTAAAACAATTGTATGATGGACACCAGAACTGCGTGAGAGCTCGAATTAACCCTAGATCAAGTTCCACACTCAACAGACATGCTATATCAACATACATGCTCTAGAATTTCAGCTTCATATCAGTATCCAACTGGTCCCAAGTCTCTTTTAGTTCTTGCAGGTTGTTATTTTGCAGGTGAATGTGAACATCATCACATAAAATTGGTTCATGATCTGCGGCTATACTGTCATCTTTTTGCTTTTGTTCGTCTTCAGACCACTTGCGAACCTTCGCGTTATCTTCGACTTGGATGATAGACCTCTTCGACATTGTGGAAACTTTTTATTTACGAACAATTTGTTTAAACCAACACCTAATATGAGTATGATGCATATACAATGGATGAAAAAGAAACATGACAAAACAAAACATTGGTCAATACATTGTATAAAAATAAAAACCAAAAGGAAGAAACATTATCAGCACAATATATATAAACAAAAAATGTGTTAATTAAAAGCATGACAAAAAATGTGTGTGCATGTATATGTAGGTGACCACTAACAAATTGGGTTCGTCATAGCTCTCCTAGGGTTGGCTCCGACGATTCACTACATGTTGTTCATGGTTCTAAAGATGGGTACCCAAAATGTCCTTACTAACCTACTAAGGCTAGTAAGAACCTTGATCCTCACCCATTATAGGCTCCTACGGACCGAGTTCAGTTTAGGGAGGCCCACTCTTTTAAGCTTGTACGGAGGATTGACCTCTCGAAAGCAAAAAGTATGTGAACCCCGGAAGCAACATGCATTCTTGTACGGAGGATTAACCTCTCGAAGGGTAGCGATTGCAACCACTTAAGCAAGATGAAGCTCGGGTTGAGAGCTTATGATATGCTTGTGCGCAAAAGAAAATTGAACACAAGATGACCACTATTGAACAATTTCTGTAAAATACGAAAACCTTCAATTTTTGTGATCACCAATAATTCAAATTCTCTTTCTCCTTTTTTTAGACAACATATACTCTTTGCGGCTTGACTCTCATCAATGTCCCCAGTGGAGTCGCCAAGCTGTAGACGTCGTTTTCCGTCCGGACCGAGCTGAGTTTGGCCTTCAAAAGCCCATCAAACACTCGGAGTCGCCATCGGTCGTTTTGGGTTGGGTACGACCGAAAACCTGTAAAATTGGTCTACATCATCACCGAGATCTTCGTCGGGTTCGGGAGTCGGTTACAAGTGAGAAAGGTTATAACACCCCACTACGCCCGAAATTGGTACCTAAGGGTTATGGTTGTCTAAAAATGAAACTCAAAACGGGGTTAATAGTACTACTAATAAAATTTAATTATACTGCTAAACGTGTGAACAAAAAAGTCATGACACGTTATAAAAAAGCGTAAACCGATTCAAAACAAAACATAAAGAACAAAATCAAACTCGCTCAAATATATTAAAATTAAATTATTAATCAACCTCAAAGCATGCACCTAATTAGATCTAACCAATTTTAATTAGAAACCAATTCACACATCAATCAATTTATTAAAGCCAAATAATTACCAAATTTTTATACGAGGACCAAATCAAATTAAAAAAACAAGGCTTAAATAATTAATCAATTTAAAGGAGGATCTAATTAAAAAAACAATAAACTTAAAGGCCAAAATCTAATTAATTTAAAAAAATGACTAAAATAAAACAAACTAAAAGACCTAAACCTAAACATTTAAGGACCTCCAACGCGAAAAACCCCTAATCCTAAAGCATGCGTGATAGCTAATTCCTAAAGCTGCGTCAATGTCATTTGGCAGGGGAAAAAACTTTTCATTTATTACAAAGGTGCGCAAATAACAAAGCCCTTTATTAGACTCTTTCTATTTATATTACACTGGAAATTGAAAGCAAGCAAAGGCTTCCTCTTCATTCACGCACACACAACGCCGGCCACCGCCATTCACTCACTCTGGCAACGGCCGAATCAAATAACGGAAGCTTTAAAACACCATTTTCTTACCCTTGAGTCTGAAATTTCACCCACAAAAAATCGACAAATTTAAAGAAAGGGGTCCGAAAAATACCTTGCTCAAACTCTGAATTCCGTCGTTGCATCGTGTAGTTCTCGGAGTATGTCGGTTTCGGGGTTGTTGTAGGCTCTTCCACTATTCGAATTTGGATAGTGATATTCCAGTCGCCGAAAAAGAAGTAGGTAATGTTTCGTTTCTAGTTTTTCCTTCCCACTTCAACAAAGGTACTTTACTCACTGCCGGCTTTTTTCCAATTTTTTTCTTTTCGTGTTCGTGTCCCCTAAACGGTGGTGGATGGAGGGTTTATATAGAGTTCAAATTTGATTATGGATGGTCGAATTTTTAGGGATATGGGGATGTGGGTAGTGTTGTAGTTGAATACAAACTTTAAAAGATAGTATTCAGATTTTTTCGAATGTCTTTTTATATGGTGTATTGTTGCTAGATTTTAGGGATTAACAATGCGGTGATAAAGTTTTAGTTGGATTCAATTTGTCTGAGCTTTGAGTTTATTTTAATATTCAATGAAATAAAATTTTGATGTGTACATGAACAATAGTTAGAACCTAAAAAAATTACTTCAAAGTTGGACGAACATGAATCTCTACCCAACCATCATCTGATGGAGCATAACGCACCATATTCAACAAAATATCAACCAATACCTGTTGAATTCTTGCTTGATCACCATAAATAGCCACTGTTTTGATCTCCTCCGAATATCCCTAATTAACGCACTATATTTTCTCAAATTGACTATGAAATAAACGAAGCTTTTTCAGTAGGAAAATAGGCTTAATACTTTCAGATAGTCTAGTATCCTGGTATTCAAGGGGTTCATTTCTTTTTTATTCCTGAAAACCAATAGTCCATGTTTTAATTTTTTTGCAGATTATGGCTCTTGCCAATCAAAAACTTCTTCGCCGTAGTTTGGAAAGTCGTCAACTATCCTCTAAATTTTAATTGAATAACATATTCTTCTTAAATGCAGGAAAAGCTTAATGTTCATGGATCATGGTGGAGCTGTATCTTTGGGTCATCCATTAGGGTGCAGTGGAGCTCGTATATTAGCCACATTGTTTGGAGTAATTTATAGGTTTTGTATTTAAGGTTTAAGGTTTAAGGTTTAAGGTTTCAGTTTTAGGGTTTAGGGTTAAGTTTTTTTAATTAAAATAATCTTAAATTGAATTAATGTGTAAATAATGAGGGTTAAGTTTATTTTTTTCGAATTACAACAAAATTGTTTGAATGTGCTAACGTGGACGACTAAATGTGTTATTATACAAAATATTTTAATTATCATGTCACCCTTTTAAAGGCAGTTAACTGGTCTGTGGCCAATTTGAAGCGAAACTAAAAATTTAATGGTAACATTGAAGAAATTGAAAGTTTAGTTATCAAAGAATAATTTATCAAGGTTCAATTGCCATTTGAGTACTTTACCCAAAAAGAAAAAAATCTAAAAAAATAATATTAAAATTGTTTTTTATATTTTATTCTAAAAGGGGATAATAACGCTTTTTCAGTCCATGTGATTTTAAAAATAATTAAAACAATTAATAATACATAAAAGTACCCATGATTAGTGGTATATAGCGGTACATATCGTTTATTGTAGAATCATCTTGTTCAAATCCTCACAATCTTTTTGAACAAAAAAATCCTCACAATCTTATTTCACTCTCTTTAATTTTTAAAAAATAAGACAATGTTGTCCTAAGATATGTAATGTTTAATAGATAGTTAAAAAAACCTTCTTTCTCTCTCTTTTTCTCTTTTAAACCTTCATGTCCCCTTTGGGGAGGTTGGCGGTTGTCGTTATTGGTGGTCGGCCTTCCACCCCATGTTTGTTTTCTCTTTTTTTTTGTCTTCTTCTCCTTTTACTTTCTTTTCTTGTTCTAACTTTCCATTTTCATCTTCATTAAGGTGTTCTGTTGCACCTGTTTTTAGCCTGTTTATTGAGATCTAACTCTAGAGACACTGGTTCTACTCGAGCCCTTTTGTGACACTGGTTCTACTCTTTTCCATTCTCTCTGTTTTTTTTCTTTTTCGTCTCAATTTTGATGTTGGTAGTTTTCTTAGGCTCTGTTTTGCAAGTGTCGACTTGGTGGGCGGTGTTTTGGCTCTCACGACCTTTTTCGGTGGTTGACTGTTGGAGGATCTCCGACTTCGTCTTCTCGTTCTCCTTCAGGCATCGTTGATTCAATGATGTTTCACAATGACCCATGTTGGATGTCTCATTGTGTTCCGCTAAACGTCTTCATGCTTTTGCGCCCCAGACGTGTCATGCAGTAGATGATTGATTGCTAGCTTCGTTTGGCTCGATTCTTTCTCATAAGTTCTAGTTCGATGAGTTTTTCTCACCGAATTTATTCCATTTGTTTATTCCTTGTTTTTTCTTGATTCATTCTGCTTGTTATGCATGTTATCTCTTTCCCATGTTTCTTGGTTCTCTGTTGAACCTTTTTCTCTTCTGTTCCCATATATGTGTATGTTGTCCATTATATATGTTGTTTTTTTTAATGAAGCTGATTTTTCTTTTCAAAAAAAAAAAAAAAAACAAGACAACATTAAATACAAAATCTTATCCACTTTCAACAAGTTGCATGGCTTAGCCCAACGGTTGGAGCATTTTCTCTCCATGGCACTGGCCTAGTTCAATACCCACCTCACCATCCATCTTTAGGGTGTATTAATTTAGACAAGTCGAGCTTGAGTAGTGTTAAGCTCAATTTGACTCAAAAAGTTTGAATTCAAAATATTCTCAAACTTTATCATTATTTTTATAGAATTTTGGTGATTTTTCGAACACACTGTCAATGCATAAGTTCTAGAAAGATTTCATAAATTTATCTTTGACTCCATTAATTATTTCAAAATTCTTCTAATTGCTTACAAACATATTTTACATGAATGATCGACAATAACATGCATTGTTAGTCACCGGTTCATAGGAGTATCTCTTATGCAATGTAAACCCAGATCCTCATATGTGTCGGACACTAGTATTAGACATAAGTATTTCAAGTAAAATGAAGAGAAATAATAAAAATAAAATAAAAGAAAGATGTTATAGCCTTCTCTTAGCAAACACATTAAAATATGAAACCACATCAGGACATACAATGCAAAAACTAATACTCTTTTCGTCCTATAATTTTTGTCCATTGTTGACTTTTCACATAGTTTTAGGAAGAAAAGTTTATGTAAGAGATGTGATGTAAAATAATTAAAATGACAATTTTATCCTTAAAAGTTAAACTTTGTTTTTGTTAGAAAACTAAAGAAAGGATAGAAAGGGAAATGTGCCTTGTAAAAGTTATTGATTTTTTAATGAGAAAATTTTAAAACACAAAAGGGACAAATTTAGTGGGACAGAGGAGTATTTTTTTGAGTAGCTCGTCTCGGCTTGTTAAGAGCTCGAGTCGAGTGTTGACTGAGCTTTGATCGATTCGGGCTCGAGTAGCTCGCGGTCTATATTGTTTCATTTACAACCCTATCCATCTCCATTTATTTGTTCTATTTCTTTTCCGCCAATCATACGGTGACACGTGTTATCGGAGGAACACAAATTTATTAATTTAAATAAAAATTAGTTTAAATTCCTCCAATTAGATAGTGGCATGTGGCACAATCTGATTGGATGATTAAATTCATTTAATTAAATTAAAATTGGGATCAAATTGATAGAATGAATAAGTACCAAGGATCAAGTGTGTAATTATACCAATTCTTTTAACTTTCACCTCAACTCCTCTGTTAATTTTTAATTGTTAGTGGCTTGATTGGTACCATATAAATAATTAATTGGTTTGATTGAAAAAAAAAAAACTCAAACCACGTGAAGAAACAATGTTTTTCCTTAGGATGAGTCTACCACGTGCGACGAACATTGAACACCACTAACGAACACCGATGAACACCATTAATTTTTTTTTAAAATTTTAAAAATTTAAAGGACTAAAATTATAATTAAAATTATCTCTTAAAAAATAAAAATCAAATTTAATAATTACTTTATAATATTTTTTAATAGGTTAGAATCAAATATACACAATTCTTCTAAACCCTAACAAAATCAATTTCTTAAAAAAATAGAAATCAGTTTATAATTTTTTAATAGATTAGAATCAAATATACCCAATTCTCATATTATTGATTCTAATCTATTAAAAAATTATAAATTGATTTTTATTTTTTAAGAGATTGATTTTGTTAGGGTTTAGGAGAATTGTGTATATTTGATTCTAACCTATTAAAAAAATATTATAAAGTAACTATTAAATTTGATTTTTATTTTTTAAGAGATAATTTTAATTATAATTATAGTCCTTTAGATTTTTAAAATTTTAAAAAAATTAATAGTGTTCATCGGTATTCATCGTTAGTGGTGTTCATCAATGTTAGTCGCCCATTGTAAAATTTTCCTTTTCCTTAAATATAATCTTTCTTTCTTTCTTTTTTATCATTAACCACGTAATTGGGTAGACAAATATCCATTATTTCATTGAACACTTGAAGGTTGACCTCTGATGCTTTTAAGATATACCAACAAAAACAAGGCCCAAACCCACTTTAATTCAAACCTGCTATTAACACACGAAATATTTTGGGATTTTTATATATACGTAATATTTGTATTCATCAATATATAAATAAGTTAATATTTTATATAATGATGACGCAGGAATCTGTACACTTTCAATAAGTATAATTTTGTCTATAAATTATATGTGCATTGTTAAAGAGTTAAAAATATGTATTAACATATACTATTTTATAATCGCCTTTAAACTATTTTAAAAAATAAAATTTTATCCCATTATTAAAAATAAATTTAAATACATTTGATTTTAAAATTTTATGATAGTAACATATTATCTCTTTAGTTGACCGTTTGTATTAAATCTATAATAACTAAACCAATTAGCAATGATGTTAACGATCTCTAAAATGAATTATTAAAACTCTCAGTTAACACACTCCTTTCTCCCTTAGGTTGTGGGTTCATAATCTAATAGGAATAAATTCTCTTCCCCTCTTTCTAGGTAAGGTAAAAATTGTTCGAAAAAATAATGCTTTATTTTTTTAATATTTTTGTGTCGTCTTTTTATTTTTCTTTGGTTTTTGTTTAACCAGTGGTGGCACTAATTTAATGTTGGTTGTTGACTGTCGGTGTTATTAGTTCCCTTGTTTTTCATACTATGTCTTTTGTTTTCCTTTTTTCTCGAGTTCTTTTTTTCAATTTTGAATATTTTTTGTGTCATTGTGACATGCTTTTATCTACTCTTGTAGCACGTTCTTTATGGCTTTTGGTAAATTTTTTTCATACCCATGTTGTCGTTTTTGTTCCCGCACAAAGATCCTCACAACATTTGTTTTCTAATTGATTTTTCGATCATCACGTATAGTCAAATCTCCTATTTGGTAAAAAAATTATCACCGATATAATTAAAATTATATAGTGAAGCTGTATACCAAATAATTTAATTCACTCACCACTTTTTTATCATTTCGTAAAGCGTTTCATACAAGAAAAAAGAAGTTACAAATATGATAGAATATACAAACGGTAAAATGTGGAGAGAGATGAAGTTACATATTTTGTATGACAGGCGCATAAAAAATTAAATAAATTATAATTTTTAGACTAAAATGAATATTTTGTCACTTTTATGTTTTTTTTTTTAAACTTGATAGCAGCAGCAATAAACCGAAATTCCAACTAAAATCCATGAAAAAAATGTGTTTCTCTGTAATCAACAGGCTTATTATCCAGGGATTATCATAATCCTAAACTATATAGATAATTCGATGCAACCATGAAACTTCACGAACCCCCGAGTCTCGATGCCCGACCTTTCGAATGATCGAATCATAAGTTCTTAAGAGCCGAATCATGAGTTGCTTTCTGGGGTGTGAGTCTAGCCAACAAAGCCTTGTTATGGCAGTGCTCGGCATCTACAAAGTAGAAGTTCCATTGGCTTTAAACGTCACAAACGGCCTGTTGGTCTCGGGTGGACGGATGTCGGCAAACTTGATGGTTCGCGGGATATATGTTGCTAACCAGGACATCATGTCCACTTGAAAGCTGTCCGAACCGGACTGCCACCGGATCTTGTGGATGTAAGGGCTCAAGAACCAGTGAAGTGCAGCTGTCGTCGTAGCACTCAAAAATATCACAGAGGATTGTTGATTATTTTATATGTAGACGGTAGAATCAGAGATGATATTATATAAAAAACTTCGAGTCGCGGATGACGCTTTTCAAAGAGAATTATTTGTCTCCAAACAAAATTGCTAAAGGGTTAAAGACAAAGGTCCCCTCGGGATATAACGAAGTTTGAATTTTTTTTTGATAAGCAAAATCAAGAAATTCCCTTACTCTTACTCTTGTTAGAAGATTGGATTGTTGTAAAAAAAAAGTGATTTGAGAGCACAATAAATCATCTATTTATATGCATTTAACGGGCACCACTTTAAAATGTCACAACCTTTCATGTAAAAAGATAACAAACAATCTTTCATATAGGACATATCTCTTTAAAGGAAAAGATATATTCCTTTAAAGAAACATGTCCCTTAGATGATGATAAGCCATTACCTTTGACCTAATATATATATATGGATAAATATTTTATACACAGACGGTGGAAACTGAAAGTTTCCACAAGCGTCTTAGTTTTAGGGTATAGGGACTTAGTTTAAGGTATAGTGTTTAAGGGTTTATGTGTAGGGGTTTAGAATTTAGAGATAGTTGTTTAAATTTAGGGTTTATGGTTATAATTTAGGGTTTATAAGTTAAAACTTAAATTCTCGCGATATTACCCAAAAACTAAACCCTAACCTATGTGTTGCGGATTACGATCGTCGGATAGAGCAAAAACGCAACTGATAATTTGAGAAAATAACAATGAAGATAAAGGAGACACAGATTTTACGTGGAAAACCCCTAAATAATATAGGGTAAAAACCACGGACAAAGGTAGAAGAATTTCACTATGAGAAAATAGGAATTACAACTTCTCTCAATCTAACAAGGAGAAAACAATGACAATTCTCTCTTGATAAAAAGGAGAAAACAACTCTATGAAAACTCTCTAATTTCTCTAGTATTGGGAGGAGGTTAGAATGATTTGGGATGTGTAAGAATGGCAAATGGCTAGGCTATTTATAGTTGAGCTTTAGGGACTAACTTATAAATAACCTAAAGTTTAGGGACCAAAATTGTGATTTTCCCATGCCATTTTTCAATCTTGGCTGCACCTGCCAAAATTGAAATTTTCCATTTTCAATTTTGGCTGCAGCATTGCTTGCCTTTCTACAATCTCCCACTTGAAGATTTGATTGGAACAATCATATCTTCACACCATTCTTTCTACCTCGTATTTTCCATGTTGCTTATGTCTCTAACAAGCCACAAGAGGATCGACACCAAGTAAACTTATCAGTGTTGATTGCTTTTGTCATGAAATCTGCTATGTTGTCATCGGTATGGATCTTCTGCATATCTATCGTCCCTTCTTCCACTTTCTCACGAATGAAGTGGTATTGGACCCGAATGTGTTTTGTTCTTGAGTGAAAAGCAGGATTCCTTGCAAGATGCAAGGCGCTCTGACTGTCACAAAACAAAGAGACATTCTCTTGTTTGTGCCCGAGCTCCTCCAATAGCATTTTCAACCATATTGCTTCTTTACTGGCTTGTGTAGCTGCTACATATTCTGCCTCCGTTGTTGACGTAGCCACAACTGATTGCAGTTTTGAAACCCAGCTTACAGCTCCACCAGCAAGTGTAAACACATACCCTGTTGTAGATTTGCTTTTATCCAAATCTCCTGCATAGTCAGAATCGACATACCCGCTGATAAGAAAGTCTGATCCCCCGTAACATAATGCAACATTTAAGGTCCCTTTGATGTATCTCAGGATCCTTTTCACAGCATTCCAATGCTCTCTGCCTGGATTCGCCATGTACCGACTAACCACTCCCACTGCTTGTGCAATGTCTGGTCTTGTACAAATCATAGCGAACATTAAACTTCCCACTGCTGATGCATACGGTACTCGAGACATCTCCATCCTCTCTTCTTCACTGCTAGGACTCATACTGGAGGATAATTTAAAGTTAATAGGAAGAGGGGTATGAATTGGCTTACAATCTTGCATGCTGAATCGTGACAAGATCTTTTTCAAGTAATTCTTTTGTGAAAGCCAAATCTTCCTATTACTTCTGTCTCGGTGAATTTGCATCCCTAGAATCTTGTTTGCTGGTCCCAAGTCCTTCATTTCAAATTCCCTAGCCAGTCGTGCCTTTAATTCTTCAATATGATCTTTGTTGGGGCCTGCAACCAACATGTCATCTACATACAACAGCAATATAACAAAGTCGTTTTCACCAAACCTCTTGAAGTAAGCACAAGGGTCTGCATTAAGTCTGTTGTATCCAAGGCTCATGATGAAGGAGTCAAATCTCTTGTACCAACACCTCGGCGCCTGCTTTAAACCGTACAGAGATTTGTTCAACCTACAAACCAAGTTCTTCTTTTCTTTTTCTTCAAAACCTTCAGGCTGGAGCATGTAAATCTCTTCTTCAAGATCTCCATGAAGAAAAGCTGTTTTAACATCTAGCTGCTCTAGATGTAAATTCAATGTAGCACACATTGCCAGGACAACTCGAACCGTTGTTAGTCTAACCACAGGAGAAAAGATTTCATTGAAATCAATACCTTCTTTCTGAGCATATCCTTTGACCACCAGTCTTGCACGATACCTCTCCACTTGATCGTCACCATTTCTCTTGATTTTGAAGACCCATTTGTTACCAATTGGCTTCCTTCCTTGTGGTAGTGGCACAAGTTCCCATGTATTATTTTTATGAAGGGCTTCGATTTCTTCTTGCATTGCCGCCATCCACTGCGAAGCATCTGAGTTGTTCATTGCCTCCTCGAATGATGATGGCTCACCGTCCTCCGTTAAAAGGCAGTATGCAACATTACCTTCTATAACATAATCTGAGTGCCAATTGGGGCGTCTTCTCACACGATCTGATTGACGAGTTGTTGGAGCTTCAGAATTCTCTGGTTCTGGTTCCTCGAGCTCTGGTTCTGCTTCAGAACAATCTCTCTGTTCAAACTCATTTTCAACATGTATCTGTGTAGTCTCTGACTTTTCTTTATCAGTGCTATCATCTTCTTCTTTTCTTTGTAGCTTATCTTCTACAAAGATAACATCCATGCTGATAATCACTTTGCGGGCAGTGGGATCCCACAAGCGATACCCCTTTACTCCATCAGCATACCCCAAGAATTTACATTTTCTGGATTTTGGATCCAACTTTGAAATTTCTTGGGCATTGTACATCACGTACACAATACTTCCAAATATATGGAGGTTTGAATAATCAACTGGTTTACCAGTCCACATTTCCATCGGTGTCTTCAACTCAATTGCAGTTGATGGAGCCCGATTCACCAAATAACAGGCGGTATTGACTGCTTCTGCCCAGAAAGCTTTTTCTAGCCCTGCAGCTCTCAACATTGCTCGTGTTCTTTCTAACAGAGTTCTGTTCATCCGCTCTGCCACTCCATTTTGTTGAGGAGTGTATACTGTTGTGAACTATCTTTTGATGCCTTCTTTTCTGTAGAAGTCATCAAATTCATCACTTGTATATTCACCTCCATTATCTGATCTGAAACACTTGATTTTATTTCCTGAATCAAGTTCCACCCGCGCTTTGAAAACTTTGAAGGTTGAAAACACATCTGCCTTCCTCTTGATAGGATACACCCAACATCTCCTAGAGTAGTCATCAATGAAGGAGACAAAATACTTTGCTCCGCCTAGGGATGTAACCGGTGCTTGCCATACATCAGAATGAACCAATTCTAGAGCAGCCTTGCCTCTAGAATTTGATGTGTTGAATTTTAATCGATGCTGCTTACTTGTAATACAATGTTCACACAAAGGAAGTGATACCTTTGTTAAACCCGGAAGTAGCTTTTGCTCCACAAGGACTTTCATTCCCTGTTCTGACATGTGTCCAAGTTTCCGATGCCATAACATGGTAGAATCTGAACTACATGAGGCAACAGAGGCTTCAGCTTCTAGCAAAGTCTCTCCCTTCAGCATGTACAAATTTGCAGCTATCTTTTCACCTTTCATCACCACAAGCGCTCTATGGAACACCTTCATGATTCCTTTTTGTGTTTCAATCTTGCTTGCATTATTATCCAACAATCCGTAGGATAATAAGTTTTTCTTCAAGCCTTTCACGTGTCGCACATCTCGAACAACTTTGGTTGTCCCGTCATACATCTTCAATTTGATGGTTCCAACGCCAACAATTTCCAAGGCATGATTATTGCAGCTGTACACAGATCCTCCTGAGATAGGTTCATAATTATAGAACCATTCTCTTCTTGAGGTCATGTGATATGTGGCTCCCGAGTCAATAAGCCATATGTCTGCAAATCTTTTTCTGCCTTCCATGGCTGTTGCTGCTTCACAACAGAGAGCATCTCCATCATCTGAAGTGTTTGCCATATTTCCTTGAGGATTGGAGTTTTTAGGTAAACTCCAACAATCCTTCTTCATGTGACCCTTCTTTCCACAGTTGTAGCACTTTAAATTCTTCTTACTCCTTGACTTTGATCTACCATGATTGTGACTGCTACTTTGGTCACGTTCTGTTGATCTTCCTCTCATCACCGTTAAGGCCTCTGCTTGTTGCAGATTTCCTTGTCTGTCTTCCTTGTTCTTGCGCCGATTTTCTTCTTCCAGAACAGCAGCTGCAACGTCATCGAAGACTAGATCACTTGTAAGGTTGTTGTTTGTCAAGTTGATGATGAGTTGATCATACGAATCAGGTAGACTTTGAAGTAGAAGTTCAGCACGTTCTTGTGACTCTATTTTATAGCTTAGGGATGTAAGCTGAGAAAATAGAGTATTTAACGTGTTTAAGTGCTCTGTCACTGAAGTAGATTCTGACATCCGAAGAGTGTACAATTTCCTCTTAAGGAAAATTTTATTGTGCAACGATTTGACCTCGTATAATTTTGCGAGGTGATCCCAAATCTCCTTGGCTGTCTTCTTCTCCTCGATGCTTGATAGTACTTCATCTGCTAATGCTAAATGAAGGTCTGCAATAGCATTCTCGTCCATCTCATTCCATTTCTTGTTATCCGTAAAATCTGCCGGCCTTTCGCTGATAGCCGCTAGACATCCGTTTTTTCTTAGGATGGCCTTTATCTTCAATTTCCACAGTGAGAAATTTCTCCCATTGAACTTTTCAATATCAAATTTCGTTGCCATAGCTTCTATTTCAGATAGCTCCCACTATTTCACCTTTTTGACGTGAATAGTGCCCACCACCTTCAATGAATGAGTAATATCTAACTTACTTTCTTATGATGGAGGATCCACTTTTCAGTGGCAACCAACAGAGAATACGGTAAGTAGATATACGCACCTAAATCTGGCTCTGATACCAATTGTTGCGGATTACGATCGTCGGATAGAGCAAAAACGCAACTGATAATTTGAGAAAATAACAATGAAGATAAAGGAGACACAGATTTTACGTGGAAAACCCCTAAATAATATAGGGTAAAAACCACGGACAAAGGTAGAAGAATTTCACTATGAGAAAATAGGAATTACAACTTCTCTCAATCTAACAAGGAGAAAACAATGACAATTCTCTCTTGATAAAAAGGAGAAAACAACTCTATGAAAACTCTCTAATTTCTCTAGTATTGGGAGGAGGTTAGAATGATTTGGGATGTGTAAGAATGGCAAATGGCTAGGCTATTTATAGTTGAGCTTTAGGGACTAACTTATAAATAACCTAAAGTTTAGGGACCAAAATTGTGATTTTCCCATGCCATTTTTCAATCTTGGCTGCAGCATTGCTTGCCTTTCTACACTATGAACCCTAAATTTAAACAATTATCCCTAAATTCTAAACCCCTACACCTAAACCCTATACCCTAAACTAAGTCTCTATACCCTAAAACTAATGCGCTTGTGGAAACTTTCAGTTTCCACCGCCGGTGTATAGGATATATATATATATCAACAATCCCCCACTAGATTGTTAATTATAAACATAAGTACACAACGATTATGCATAGAGGAGGGTGTCCGCATATTGAACCTTTAGTGCAAATTTTTAAAGCATTAACAAAGTGAATGGTGGTCAGTCGCTTGAATCATCACTTTTAAAGTCAATACTGAAAAATTTACACACACATATATATATCTCAACAATCCCCCACTAGATTGCTAATTTTAAACATAAGTACACAACGATGATGCATAGAGGAGGGTGTCCGCGATTGAACCTTCCTTTACTGCAAATTTTCAAAGTATTAACAAAGTGAATGGTTGCCAGTCGCTTGAATCATCACTTTTAAAGTCAATACCGAAAAATTTACACATATAATCGTAAAGTATTAGAGTAAGAATTTATTTTCTTTAGCGTCGTTATGGCCATGTGCTCATCCCGGTTCATGAACATGTATGAGAGAAACCATAAAGAAAACACTTGTTGAAGCGGCACCACTTCATGTCCATATAGGTGGATTTCATAACAGCTAATGTCCATCACTTAAGAGTGAAACTCATCCTCCTAAAACATAAACACTAAATCATATTTCTTAGTGCACGTTGTCATTTGATAACTTGTTATTACCCTTTAGAGGTTGCTGCTGTGTGTCTTGACGGTAAAGCCTTAAATTGGTTTCAATGGTAGGAAGCCATACCTCAAGTTGTCATATGGGATGTATTTCGGGTGGTTATCCTTCAACGTTTTACTCCATCACAAGAAAGGAATTTGTATGAAGTTTTGTTAAGGTTGCAGCAAAATTAAAGTGTTGCACAGTATAGAGAGGATTTTGAATTACTCTCTGCACCCTTGAAAGACACAAATGAAGTGCTTTTAATAGGGATTTTTATTCATGGCTTGCAAGAGGAAATTAAGGCAGAATTGAGTCTTAGTAAATTGAGCTCTCTCACCCAGATTATGGACCAAAGTCAACGCATCGAAGAAAAATTGGGCACTCAGTTAAGCCCAATTGCCCAAATATCAGCGTGTAGCACTTCCACAACCTCCACCAACCTTTTCTATGGTGGAGAGTAGCCAATTCGAGAACACCACGAGTTCTACCATGCGTCTAGCCCCTACACCTTTCGTTTCCTCACGTTCTACCCCCACGACAGTGCCGCGACAATTTCAAGAGCATAGACAGGGGAAATTGTAGCAATTGGTGTTGAATCTTTTACAAGGCAAAGAGAACATTACAAAAGACTATCTGATGGAGAATATCATGATAAGTTGTAAAAAAGGGCTTTGTTTTTGCTGTGATGAGAAATACGGCCCCAATCACTGAATCATCTAAAATAATTAAATTTTCTGATTGGGGCAGTCGAGAATGAGGAAGAAGACAGAATTGATGAATACCCAATGGATGTTCCAAGAAATGGTTAAGAGAAACTACAGACGGAGAAGTTATTGGAGTTATCCTTGCAATCTATTGTTGGGTTCACCTCTAAGAAATCTTTGAAGGTATGGGGTACAATTTTTGGAAAAAAAGGTTATTGTGTTGATTGATAGTGGAGCTTCAATCAATTTCATCTCTCAAACCATGGTTGAAGCATTCGGACTAACAAAAATAACAATTATGCCCTTTGTGGTGGAAGTAGGGACCGATTAGAGGATAAAAAGTATGGGCAGTTGTAAAAAGGTGAAATTGTGAATCGATGACTTGCAAATCATAAAAAAATATTTTTTGTTTAACTTGGGCAATGCTGATGTTGTACTAGGATTCGAGTGGCTGGAAACTTTAGGAGATATTCACGCCAACTTCAAAATTTTGACACTCAGTTCAAAGTACAAGGGCAAACAAAGGTTATTAAAGGTCTTCTTTTGTTATCCACATCAATGGCTTTATATAGACGAGATCACTCATCTTTGTTGCAGTTTCCTGATGAATTTTCTGTTGTGGAAGAGGTCATTCCTTCTCAACTTCCCTATTTTTACCTTGAAGACAAGGTGAAACTCGATGGGGCGAATATTCTTAGATCTACAGCTGCAAGATTTAGTAAATTATATTTGTTTATTATTTATTATGCATTGGTGGTCTTTAGTAGTTACCATCAGTTATTATTTTTAATTTATGTTGTTTATTGGGATCCTTAGCAGTTGCTAACAGTTACTTTGATGGGTTTTTTATACTAGAAAGAAGGGGAAACATGATGGAATTAACTGGTCAGTTTTCTGGGTTAGTTTTGGGATGAAAAATGTCCCTCGAAGTACCCTGTGGGCTGCTATTACCAGATGTATATGTAATCTGTCATTGGCAGTAAAGTATTATTGAAGTATTATCTTAGTTTCCTAATAATAATCGAGTCAAATTTCTCATGCCATTGTTTAGGCGTATGTTTTAAACCATATAATGACTTGATCAACTTACATACCTTATATTCATTCCCAAGAAGCACAAAGCCTTCCGGTTTCTCTATGTAGATATCCTTTTTGAGATCACCATTTAGAAAAGTTGTTTTAACATCTATTTGGTGTACATGTAGCATATGAATGGACTTAAGTGCCATAAGAATTCGAATGGAAGTTATCTTAGCCACTGGTGCATAGGTATCAAAATAATCTAGGCCATTTTTTTGCCTAAATCCTTTAGCCACCAACCTAGCCTTAAAGATTGTAGAATCCCATGTTGGCGATTCTTCCTTTTAAACACCCATTTAAACCATATTGGCTTTGATCCTTGAGTAAGATCAACTAGAGTCCAAGTAATATTAGACAATATTGAATCCATTTCATCATTGATTACCTCTTTCCAAAATGACGCATCCCTAGAAATTATGGCTTTCTTATAGGATTGTGGGTCATCTTCCATATTAAACATGATGTGGATCTTCTTAATTATGGAATCTCTGTTTCCCTCGACAATGAATGCTAGAGATTGTGAGGAAATTAAATCAGGACCAAAGTCTTTTATTTTTCTCACTCTTTGAATTTTTCTTAGTTCAGTATCCTTATTGTCACAAAGACTTCTCTTGGTTTGATCACTTGAGATCATTGGTTGATGTTCCTTTTCTGAATCTATTGAATCTGTTGAATCATTGAAAATTTTGTTTTCAACGAATACAACATCTCTTGATTCAATTATCGTATTTGACACTAACTCAATAATACGATAAGCCTTAGAATGTTGGGCATATCCAACAAATGCACCTTTGACATCTCTTGGACCTAACTTTGTTCACTATTGGTCAGGAACTCTATAGTAAGGCAAAAACCCCCACACTTTGAAATAATCTAAGTTTGGCTTCTGACCCTTCCATAACTCATATAGAGATGCTTTGAAATTTTCTCGATGGTATTCTGTTAAGGATATAACACGCAGTCAATAATGCTTTACCTCATAGATTAAATGAAAGTTTAGCATTTAACAACATCGAGTTAACCATATCTACTAGAGTACGGTTCTTTCTTTCTGGCAATCCATTTTGTTGCGGAGTACGGGGGGCAGAAAACTCGTGTATCACACCTTGTTCTTCACAAAATACATTAAATTCATCTAAAAAATATTCACCACGTCTATCATTACGAAGCATTTTGATTTTCTTACTAAACAAATTCTCTACCTCACTTTTAAAACGTTTAAACATATCAAATGCCTCTTATTTATTTTTCATGATATAAAAATAATTAAATCTAGAAAAAATCAGCTATAAAAGTGATAAATTAACGTTCCCCCCTCTTGTTAGAGTTCCACTTAATTCACAAATATATGAGTGAATTAAATCTAATGCTTGTGAACTTCTTTCACACTTATTAGGAAATGGTTTCCTGGTAATTTTTTTTTTTGCACGGCAATGCTATAATTTTATTCAGAAAGTTAATAAAACCCGGATGAGGGCCTCATTAAAAACCTCCCTAAACCTAAATGGAGGAAAAGAGTGCCCTACATCCGAGAGGTACAAGGAAGGCAGAAACGAAACTGTTACAGGTTGATAACTTTGAAAACAAAATCTGGGTAAATGCGAACAATGGTTCCACTTTGCTAAACCGCTGCACAGTTCTTCAAACAAAGCTCCAAAACTGTTGATCTCATGTATTACCACCAAGCCTTGAACCAATTATCTCGTTGGGTACCTTCAGCTGCTAGGCCTTGCACTAATGAATCCTGATCGAAAGTGTCATGAAAGAAGGATATGTTCCCTATCTTTTTAGCAAGAAGATCGATCAAAGCAAATTCATTCCACCAATTCCAAGGTCTCAACATTGGATTGTTAAAGTAAATAAGAATCAGTTTTGAGTTCAACGGTATCTGAATATTTGCTCGATTGCACCAGCCTGCTGCAATTACTATTTCTAAAGCCGTCTTGACTGCCAGAATCATTGCCATATCCTTGCCCACCCTTTTAACCGGACCGTAAAATAAGGCACGAAAGATGCCAGTTTCCATGCTCAAAATGCCACCACATCTTGAGTAATTATTACAGCAATAACCAGCTAAATAGAAGGTGAGGTTTGTACCTGAAGCAAGATGGAGCTGACCGACTGGTTTCATAACTTTCGGTGATAAACCTTTCAAAGGGTCTGCCCACCACCAGTTCAAGTCGATTTCAGCACCGTTTAATGAAGATTTAAACCACATCAAAGCTCGAAGTTTAGCCTGGAAAAATGTGTCGCGGAATACTGGTTGTTTGTTGTTGAAGATTGAGTCGTTTCGAGCCAGCCAAATGCACCAAAAAACTGCAGCACATATGATCAACCAAACTGAATGTTTCCTGCCCTTCAAACCTGACGAGAGGCAACCATCGTAGAATTCATCAATAGATAAATGGTCTTTCCAATCTAGATGACACCAACTGTATATCTCTTTCCAAATTTTAGCAGAGAACGGACAGCTCACAAAGAGATGAAATGTGTCTTCCGCAAAATTATCGCAGAACGCGCACGCTTGATTATTACTTGGCAAATTGACTCCTCTCTTAAAAAGGAACACTTTGGTAGGAATTCTGTCAATTTTTATCATCCACAATAAACTTCTCACCTTCGGGGGAACTTTTAATTTCCAAAGTTTGTCAAAATTAAAAGAGGGGCAACTCGAATCTGCAGTAACCATTAATTCAGAAAGCTTCTTTGCTGAAAAAGTTCTGGACTTCTCATGAGTCCAAATGAGCCTGTCTTCACGTTCCGGTTCAAGCTTTATGTTTTTGATCATGTCCCCAATTTCCTCGAGTTGGGAAAATTTGTGGTTTCGAAGAGGCCTGGAAAACCATTCTGTCCAGCAAATCTCTACCAACGAACCATTCTTCGCCCACTTAGCAACCACTTCGCCTTTTCTAACAATCACCCTATATAATCTGGGAAATAGGACTCTCAAAGCTCTGTCGGGGCACCAAATATCCTCCCAAAATAGGGTCGTTTTTCCATTCCCAATCATCCACCTGAATTCATCATTTCCTGTCCATCTTTCGATGTCTTTGGATTTCAGATTATTGACGAGGCCTTTCCAAACAATTGACCCTTTCTTCGGACAATCGAGCTTCAAGGCCCAACTATGGTCTTGTGTGCCATATTTCGCTCTTATAACCTTTCTCCATAGGGCATGTTTTTCGGTAGCAAAGCGCCAACCCCACTTCGCCAATAATGCTTTGTTTTTCACAAGAAGATTCGCCACTCCCGCTCCTCCGAACTTCTTGGGTAAGCATATTTTCCCCCAGCTTATTTTTGCTATCTTCTGCTTCCCATCATTTGAACCCCAAAGGAAGCTTCTTCTGATTTTTTCTATTTTCTGGATAACCAGCTTAGGTGCTTCAAACAGGGACATATAGTAAATCGGCAGTGTTGATAAAGCAGAGTTGATTAGTGTTATTTTTCCAGCGAAAGACAGTGAGTTACTTCTCCAACCAGATAATTTGGATCTGAATTTCTCTATGATCGGGTCCCAAGTCCCAATCTTCCTCGGATCGGCTCCCAAAGGAATGCCCAAATACAGCAGTGGTAGACTGCTAATTCGACAATCAACAATGTTTGCGAGAGAAGACACCAAATTTGATTCAATCCCTATCCCAACTAAGCAAGACTTACCGAAAATGATGCTAAGCCCCGAGCAAGCTTCAAAGCTTCTCAATATTCTTTTTAAGTTCATAAGATATTCTTCAACAGGTTCAAGAAACAGCACTGTGTCGTCCGCGAATTGCAAGTGCGAGATCGTTTTTCCAGGAGAACGCCCCCAATGCCACGAAACAAATTTTGATTCTCCGCTTCTTCCAAAAGGAGGTGTAAAGCTTCCGTTACCATAATAAATAGATAGAGGGATAGTGGATCCCCCTGCCGTAATCCTTTTTCCATCCGAAATTCCTCCGTTGGGGAACCGTTGACAAGGATTGAGATACTTGGAGAAGTAATACATCCAGCGATCCAATTCAACCATCTATCCGGAAATCCCATCTTCTTCATCACCATAATTAGAAAGCTTCAGCGAACACAGTCATAAGCCTTTGTGAAGTCGAGCTTAAGAATAAGACCCCCATTTTTTAATTCCATCGATTCCCATAGTGTGTATGATCTCGTTAGCAATAAGTATTCCATCGAAAATCTGTCTCCCTTGAATGAACGCGCATTGATTTTCGCTTATCAAATTATCAATAACTATCTTCAATCTTCGAGATAGGAGTTTGGAAATGAGCTTATAAATTGTTCCGACCAAACTAATTGGTCTGAAATCTGACAGATCGGTTGGATTTTTCCTTTTCGGGATGAGAGTAATGAAAGTCGCATTAACTTCTTTCCCAAGTCTTCCACTCTTATAAAATTTATTCACAGTGCTCAAGAGGTCTTCTTTCAATTCTTCTCAGTATCTTTTTAAGAAACCTGAAGTAAATCCATCCGGCCCGGGGGCTTTCGACTCATCGCATAACCACAAGGCTTCCTTTACTTCTTCGACAGTGAATGGGATAACCAGAGCCTCCACTTTTGACTCTTCCAATCGCTTGAAATTTAGATTTAAAATTGCCTGCCACTGTCTCTTCTTGGCAGTAAACTGTTTTTTGAAGTGATCAAGAAAGCCTTTTCTCAAACTCACCGGATCTCCGCACCACTTACCGTTCACTAGCAGTCCATGGATACTTTTCTTTTTCGATCTAAGTTTTGAGGCTCTATGAAAAAAAGGCAGTGTTACAGTCTCCTTGAACCATCCAATTCATTCGAGAATTTTGTTTCCATAAAGCTTCTTGAATTTTCAGAGTTTCCCACAGCTCAATCTTTAACTTCTGTAAATGTTTGGCTTTATCGACATCTAACTCTCCTTCATTATCCTTTTCTTCCAATGCTTCGATACTCGCCTCTAACTTCCTTGCAGTCGCGTTAAGATCTCCCTTCCCCTCCTTAATCCACTGTTTCAGATTAGCTTTCACTTTGCGTAATTTTAAAGTGATTTCGGATTTATTCCCTCCTCTTAGAACATTCAAAATTAGCGCTTTGCAATCCTCCAATTTCAGCCAGGCATTGAAAAACTTAAAAGGAATAGGTCCCCAATCAGTTGATTCACTAGAAATTAAAACCGGAGCATGGTCGGAGACCCTTCTCTTCAGTCCCATTTGAGAAAAATCGCCAACACTGGATATCAGTTGTTCGTCAAAAAGGAACCTGTCGAGTCTGATTCGTTTATTATTTGGGCCAAACCAAGTGAAGGTCTTCCCAATCATCGGTAGATCGATGAGATGTCCTTGCGAAATAAAATTGATGAAATTGACACTGCCGGAAGAATTACCACAACAACCTGCTCTCTCGTCTCTACTGATAGTCGCGTTAAAATCTCCCCCTAACAGCCATAAAGCATCGTCCACATTCTTCATCTCTAACAGCTCCTTCCAGAGCTGAACTTGGTCCGAAGGAGCATTAGGAGAGTAAATATTTATCAAAGCTAACTTCCAATTCTCATTGCACCATTTACCACTGATATAGATAAAGTTAGGCTTTACAATAATTTTATCTGACTGGAAACTTGACTTATCCCAGATCGAAAGAAGCCCCCCTGATTTCCCCGTTGAAGCAGAAAAAATAAATCCAAAATCATCATCGTACCAGATTTTTCTGATGGTTGGCTCTCGAATAAGCTCCATTTTTGTCTCCTGCAGAAACATGACTTTTACCCTGTGTTCCCTGGCCAAATTTCTAACTGCAGTCGTCTTGATATCTGAGTTCAACCCTCTGGTATTCCACGTTAAAATCCTCATCGAGAGAATATTTAGCAGTCCAACGGATTGCTTGAATTTCTCAAACTGTCTCTTTCCAGATTAGCGATGTCCTTCACCACATCCTCTTCATCCCCCAAAAATTGAACCCCCAATCTCTTTGCTATCTTCACTGCTTTCCTAGCTTCTTTTGTCATCAAATCCCAACGGGCCACCAAATCTGAATCAGAGAGCGACGTGCCGGAAAGCACCGGTGAATCTGATTTTGCCCTCTTCAAATTTTTCTTTCGAATCCCTCGATTGCGTTTTTTCCTTTCAATATCTGATAAAGCTCTGTCTTGGATTTCCCACAAAGACCCGTACTTTTTTGTAGATGATCTAGTAAATTGCAAGCCCCCCTCCGGAGCCTCACCACGTTTAATTAATTCGGTTTGTGTCTGTAGAGTTGGGCCAGTATTGTCTCTATTGCCCGTTAGGTCCACTATATCATCTCCTAATACTGGTTCATGGGTTTCATTAGTTGTAGTGTTACAGTTTGGAATATCTTGGGTCTGCAGATCCATAGAGCCAATTCTACTAACGTCCAACTTCTTCTCGGCAACTGAGGCCTGGATGACGGGCCCAAGAGATTGGCCTGTCTGCTTCCCCCATCTCCAATTTGCCAATCAACCGGCCCATTCTTTCTAACCACTTCTGCCCAAGATGGTTCAGCCGCCATTACCCCCTCTCTTGTATCGTTTAATTGATTTTGCCCACATACTTTGGTCGATTGTCCACCCAGAGCGTAATCATTAATCCTGCCCCCTATTAATTCTGTCTCACTTAGGTGGCTGGCAAATTCCTTGTCAGAGGATATTTCGTCTTTATTGTTCTCCTTGCCCAAAGAGTCAGCATTGAATGAGGCTTCCTCAGATCTGCTCTCATCGAGAATTTGTTTTTCCGGCGACCTTTGAATTCTAATATCGGAAGTAGATTCAGAGTCGCTCTCGTCGATAGCCTCCGTTGAAATCTTTCGGTTAAAGGTTGTTGAACTCCTTACTTTCGATAAGCCTATTTCCGTCACCCTGACAGTGTGCAAAACCTCCCCCACTTCGAACTGAATATCCTCATCAATTCTGGACATTTGTTTGGTCACAATCAGGAGGGAAAATTTTTCAGCATCCACAGATTGAAGTGTATTATCCCCGATAGCTTCCAACGAACCCCAGATTTTAGCAATGCTTTTGAAGTTGGTCTGATTCCAACAATGCAGTGGGACGCCGTAGATCTCAAACCAGGTTCCTCGTTCATTGTAGACAAATTTTTCTGTCCAAGGTTCATTGGAGGAAAAAATCACTTTTAAATAAGACCATTGAAGGTCCTCCAAAGTTATAAACAGATCTTCATCCGGGATTGAAATAAGGAACTTTTTCCCTCCTAATCTTGATACTTTTATTTCTCCGAGACCCCATTTAGATAATCTATCTTCGATTTGAGATACTGAGCATATAGATTCCATAGATCCGACTAAGCAACGTCGCATTTTCCATAAATCTTCGTTTTCGACATGACCCCTAACTATCTTCATCTCTGCTCTTAAAGATTTACTGTCTTTGGGTCCTCCAGCTTCCTTGAATACATTATTACCATCCCCGAACTGTGGTCTTCTGCTGTTATCCGTCGAGTCAGTTTTGCGCCGGTTTTGTGTCTTCTTAGAACTATGTGCAATCGAGACCGATATTCTGCTACCGAAAAGCATAAAATTATTTAGTCTTTCCATCGCCCGATCTGCATCCACCTTATCATCGAATCGGACGAATCCAAATCTCCTTCCAGTTCTGCTGAGTTTCCTAGGGATGAAAGCATCCACAACGTTTCCATGTCTTGCGAAAGCAAACCATAAACCTTTCCAGTGGATTCTCGGTGATAAGTTGTCGATGAACAGAGAAACTGTTGGTTTCTCCGTCTCACCTGAAGTCGATCTTCCTTCCTTTCTATCCGTATTATCCGCCGTTCTTACCCCCGTTCTAGTCTCCGTTCTTGCCTCCGTTCTAGCCTCCATTGTGCAGTTATCCTTTGAATATTGGATGGGGGAAATGAATCCGTTCTCACCTGGTAATTTTTTATTGAATACAAATTTCACATTTATCCACAAACTTATCGTCACCTAGATTGATATAACCATTCTTTTGCATATATTGTAAGGTTTATAATTAAAATGTTTTAAACGTGCATACCACAAAGAATAAGATTCAACAATATAAACAGAAGAATTAACTTTATTCATATCAATGCTCAATATGAACATACCCTTGTTACAATATCCTTTTCCTACATATATATCACCCTTAAGAAAGATAAACTTATCGGATTCCAATGTCATCTTGAACCCCTTATTACATAGAAGACTTACGGACACTAAATTTTCCCTCACATCGTGAACATGCAACACATTAGTCAAAGTCAATTTCTTCCCAGATGTGAAATTGAGATCCATTTTCCCTTGACCGAGCACCTTAACTGATTGATAGTAGCTATTTTGAGATCCATCGTGAACGTGCAGCTATTTTGAGTTCGGTGACCATACCAATCTCCAAACTCTACTTTTCTATAACCATGGCCACTAAGTCCAAATCCTCCACCATATTGGCTTTAGAAATTGTAGCATCTTTCTTCTTTTTTAGAAGTTTGCAATCTTTAATATAGTGTCCTTTTTATTGCAATTATAACAATTTCATGATCGTTTCTTGTCTTGCTCATCCCTGATTTCAAATTTAGCCTTTCGCTTACCATTTCGAGATTTATGGATTCACTCACATTGTTCACTTTAGAACTTTAGGAAAGATACACTGCATCACGCTTCAGAGTTTCCTCTTCAATACGTAAATGCCTAAGTATTTTCTCCACAATAAAGTCCCATGCCATATGCAGAAGTTTCTTCCGATAATTTTTCCAAGATGAGGGAAATTTAAAAATGATAGCTCTGACTTGTAACAATTCTGAAATAACACTTTCAAGTCACGAAGCTTGCTTACAAGGACTTGTAGTTCATTGACTTGGTCCATGATTAGGATATTATCAAGCATTTTGAATTCAAAATATTTCATCATTAAAAATTTATTGGTACCTTGTCATTCTGCATTGTATTTCTCTTCAAGAGCATTCCATATTTCCATCGAAAATTTCATCGACATGTAGAGATCATACAATCGATTAGAAAATGTGTTGAGAATGTGTCCTCGACATGTGAAATTATCTTCTTCAGGTCTTTTCTTCAATTCGTCCACTTTCTCAATTTTCTAAGTAGTTGCATTAGGAGCGGGATCTTCTACGGGTTGTAAGTTTGGATCCATAACATATGCCACATTTAAGACAGTAAGAAGGACCAACATATTTTTCTTCCAACGATTGAAGTTTGGACCATCAAATCGATCAAGTTTTGCAAACTCTTGATTTGTCGCTTTGAATACAGTGGTAGCCTCCATTGCCATCTCCAAAAAGATAGTTCTCTTTGATTGTTGATTATTTTATGTAAAGAAGGTAGAATCGGAGACGATATTATATAGAAAACTTTGAGTCGCGAATGACGCTTTCCAAAGAGAACTATTTACCCACACACAAAGTTGCTAGAGAGTTAAAGACAAAAGTCCCCTAGGATATAACAAAGTTCGAATTTTCTTTGATAAGAAAAATCAAGAAATTCCATTATTCTTACTCTTGTTAGAAGATTGGATTGTTGTAAAAAAAAATGATTTGAGAGCACAATGGATCATCTTCCACGGGTTGTAAGTTTGGATCCAGAACATATGCCCCATTTAAGATGGTAAGAAGGAACAACATCTTGTCCTTCCAAGGATTGAAATTTGAACCATCAAATCGATCAAGATTCACAAACTCTTGATTCATCACTTTAAAAACAGTGGTAGCCTTTGTTGCCATCTCCAAAAGATAGCTCTCTTTGATTGTTGATTATTTTCTATGAAGAAGGTAGAATCAGAGACGATGTTATATAGAAAACTTTAAGTCGTGTATGACGCTTTCCAAAGAGAATTATTTACCCCCACACAAGTTGCTAGAGGGTTAAAGACAAAGGTCCTCCTGGGATATAATGAAGTTTGAATTTTCTTTGATAAGCAAAATCAAGAAATTCCATTATTCTTACTCTTGTTAGAAGATTAGATTGTTGTAAAAAAAAAAAGAGATTTGAGAGCACAATGGATCATCTATTTATATGCATCCAATAGGCACCACTTTGAAAGGTTACAACCTTCCATGTAAGAAAGGTAACAATCTTTCATGTAGGACATATCTCTTTAAAGGAAAAATATATATTCCTTTAAAGAAAAATGTCCCTTAGATGATGATAAGTCATTACCTTTGAAATAATTTACAATATATATATCAACAGAGGATGCAACTGCACTTTTCAGAATCATATTCATATCCGGAGAAGTCATGAATGTAATGACATGGACTAACGAGACCTAGAGGCAGCAGGTCGAAAGTGAAAGCATCTTTACTTTCTTGATTATAGATGAAATCGGACCGTAGTAAACAACCCCAGCATCCTTCTCATCTCCAATGTCTTCTCTGCCTTTTTGAGGATCGATGTTGATTTTTTTGTTGTTGTCCTTAATTGTCTTAGCTTGAGAAGTGCATCTTTTCTGGACACCTAAAATGGTCCCTGCATAGTTGAGGTTCGGCTTGGCATATGATTATTGGGTGACAAACCTACACTGATAAGATGAATGGATGTTTCTAGAAATGAGTTGCTTGGGTTGATATCTAAGCAAGTGGAAGAGAGTAGCTCTCTCCATTTTTCTATAAGTTTTTGCATAAAAGGTTAAGACTTAAAATTGAAGGACAAATTATCAGTAGTTCTAACGGGAAAATGTGTTAGGTTTCTAAGGTTAAAGGTTTGAACCATGTCGTTGTGAATGGAACAATTGAGTTGAAAGAGTTGTCTCATAATAGATATTTTAGACTAGTCATCTAATAAATCTGATATAAGTAATTACAAAAAATAGAAGGGAAAAAAGAAAGAATGGTGGGGGAAGCAGCGTGCTGAAAGAAAGAAACCAATGTGAGTGACATGGAGATGGTAGGTTGGTGAAGTTGGGAGGCTTTTCATTTGGGTTACTAAGTCTAATACTAATGGTATATGTGTTGAGAGCGTGTCTCTTCGCCATAGCTTTGGCTAGGAGCGGCCAAAACTTGACTCGACTCGAAAAATCAAATTATTCGATTCGATGCGAAAATACTCGACTTGTTTTCACTCAAATCATAATTTCATAAGCTCGACTCGACTCGAAAAATTTTCAATAAAGTTTGAGTTATAAAATGGAAATTGAAATTACACAAAGTTTTAGTAATTAGTGAATCAGTTTACAAATTCGAGTCGAGTCTCACAATTCTGCCTTATATATATATATATATATATATATATATATATATATATATATATATATATATATATTATGGTTATAGAAAACCGTTTAAAATTGGAATTAATTAGTTCCATAACATTACAAATGTTTACAATTAAATTTGAACAGAAACAACTCCACTCAACTTGACTCGACTCAAATTTCAAAAACTCCTCGACTTGGCTTGAAAAATTTTCAAATAAAGCTTGATTTATAAAATATAACTCTTCAACTCATGATCGTCTCGGATGGAGTATCATGAGCGATTGCTTAGAGCCCCATTACAACTTCAATAGTTTATCAAGTGGTAATCTTCTAAGGTAGTGGTTGTTCCTTATTGTTTTAGTTATATTTAAGGGTTTTTTCTAAGAAAAACAATGAAAATAATCGTTTGTTAATAAAATATTAAATTAATTGTGCAAAGTAATGGAATATACTTTTATTCTACATGGGCTCATTTTTTAATTTTCGCTCAGGCTCCTGAAAATATCCAAGACAGCTCTTCCTCAACTCTACTAATTCGAAATTTTTTACTCGACTTGATCGAAAGCCCAACTCCAGCTCTAGTAGATCTATTTTCTCTCTTCAATGCATTCGGCTCAACGTAGCAATCACCCACCATTATTACAAAAGATTTTTTTATTTGAATAGTTCTTACCTAGGGAAGTGGAAAGGAAATTTTACCCTTAATTGGTATTGAACCCATAAACCTAAGAAAGAGGGAAAGGTGTAAACTAAAAGCTTTTAACCACAAGCTCTAGAGATGAAACAGAAAAATGAAAGGATTAGTGAGACTGGAATTTTGGTGTAAATTAAATAGGCAAGCCACTAATAATCACCGTCTCCTCATATTTAAAACAAGAATTGAATTTTTTTTAATCAGACGTATCCTTTTTATCTTCTTTTTATTGTGGTCTATTAAAATTTTTGTAACATCTTAAATTTCTGAGTTAACGATTGGGTGTTAAACCGAATTATGGACCTTCATAATGGATTGGATAATTGGGCCAAGTTGGGTCCTATTGGATGAGGATTTCATCATTTGGGACTTGATTAAGTGACTATTTTATAATAAGGGAAAAACTTGTAAGTTTGGTGGAGCAATTTTACCCTTGGGAGAAAAGTGGGCTGATCTCCCCTTTTTTTTGCTTAGCTTCACACCAAATTTAGGGGAGGGAACAAGAGAGCTTTTGGTGATGTCACCATTTTCCACCCTTTTCTTCATCTCTCTTTTTCTTTATATTTTCTCTAAGAACATTCATGGCCATTTTGAATTAAAGGGGGCAACTTTATACATCATTTCTTCCATTCAAGTTCAAGATTTTAGATTCTTAATCTTCATCTCTCAAGTTTTAAGAAAAATATATTTTTATGAGAAAATGGTAAGTTCTTCATTTTGAGTTTTATTGGGTTCAAGGCTTTAAGGATTTTTCTTTGAGTTTAAGGGTATAAATTTGTAGCTAAGCCTTTCCCTAATGATTATTTCATGCCTTGTTTCATTTTCATGTTTTTGTGGCAAGTGGAGATGTTTGAGAAGCTTCTTCAAGCTTGGAGAAAGGAGATAGCTTGAGTAAAGTAAGTGGGTGAGCTAAATTCTGGATTCTTGCTAAAAGGTCAGTACATCTCTAACTCCTATTATTCTTGAAGATCATAAAATAATTTATTTGCTTGATTTGTATGGTATGGCGGGTATTGTATTAGGAAAACTTGCCTTAAGAAATCAAAGTGGTGATTTTGATGATTAAAACTCGAATTTAATGTTAAACATGTGTAAAAATGGTAGTGAACCACCCCTAATAACTTCTATAAAATGTAGGATATAGATAAGAGGTTGTGGAGATGTTTATGGGGGATTTGAGGATCATTTCAAAGCCTAAGAAAGTTATTTTCGGGCTTCGATACCGATACGTGGGGAGCTTGTATTAGTACCCCTAGTGTTCTAAGTTGAAGAACATGAATGAACAATGATGAACTGTTAGAGGGGTACTGGTACGGTGTTCAACCTATATCGGTACGCCAAACAGGGTCATATAGGTACGAGTCGATCTGTACCGGTTCGCGAAGGCTTGGAAAATTTCAGTGAGCTAATTTGGTATCGATACGCATGTGAGAACCGGTACCCAGGGGTACCGTACCGGTACGTGAGGGCCAGTACCGGTACCAACTGGGCATTTTGCCCAAAAATGTTAAGTTTGAGCCAGGGGCTGAAAAATTATGAAATGTATTCCAACGGGCTTCTAATGAGATAATAAGACCTCTAAAACTGAGAACCGGGGTTTTATCCCTATATACGAGTATCAATGGTGGATCTATAATTTTAAAAATGGGGGTCTAAAATTTGTGGGTGAACAGTGTCATGGCGGCTAGTTCACAACCGAAGAAACGAAAGGTAACATACGATTGATTTTTTTTCTTCAATATTATTGTGTGAAGGAATGAGAGATGAGAGGACTAAAAGAGGAAAAATATCATAATATTAGTAAAGTCTAAAAGGGCCTCAATTGTTTTTCAAATTAAAAAATATATTAGAATAAGGGTAATTTATTCAATACATAGGTAGTGAAAACAAAAAGTTTTCACAAGCACCTTGGTTTTAGGGTTTAGGGTCAGATTTTGGGTTTAAAAGTTAGGGGGTTAGGTTTAGTGGTTTAGAATTGATGGATTGTGGTTAGAATTTATGGATTGAGGTTATAATTTAGAGTTTATAGGTTAAAATATAAATCTCTAACCATATTACACTAAACTTTAACATCTAAACCCTAAATTCTAACCATGACTCTTAAATTTTGAACCCCTAAATATAAAACACTAACTACTAAGCTTAAAACCTTAAAACCAATGCATTTGTGGAAATATTTTGTTTCTTTAAAATGAAAATAGAAAAAACTCACCAAATCAAATCAAACAATAAAGACTCATACTCTCAGCTAGCTGTTTATTTTTTAAAAAAATAGGTATGCAAAATCTTTATAAAAAAAATAATTCTCTTTTGTGGGGGCGAATCTAGCATTGTGCCTCCTAAGTTAAGTGGCTTACTATTAAAATTGAAAAAGAAAATGATAGGTGCCTGGATTTACCAGAAAAAGAAAAAAAAAACATAGAGAAATCCCACCACTGATGACTTGGTTTATGGACGAAAATGATAGGTGCCTCCAATTATTTTTTGTCAATTTAATCATTGTGAATAAAATTTGATGTCTTGATCGGAAAAACTAAGAAACATAGAGAGATAGTAGGTGGGGTCAAAGCCCAAAACTAAATCCCCATTCATTGAGAAGCTCAATGGCTTGTATAGCCCATTACACCAAGTAGACCATAACAGTCCAATAACCTCAACAGCCCTAAACATTTCTTTTATCAAACAATAGCTCTAAACTAACCATAATAACTTAACAATTTTAATAGATTTAACAAGTAACTTCAATATTTTTAATATTTTTCATATGAGTCACTGTTTGATTGAGACCCTTTTTTAACAGAATCTTAAATTTCAAAAGGAAATTTTTACGAAGTTTCCAACGGTACAAGTTGATAATTCTGAGAAGCATATTTACTCATATTGTATTGCAAATATTAGATAAAAAATAGGGTCATCTAAATCATTGAAATAAAAAAACAAAAAAAATATTGACTAAAAGTCATTTCACTGAAATCAACCCCCAATTGAAGCTCTAAACTATCTCTTAAAAGAATCAATAAAAATATTTGCATATCAACCAATTCCACCCAAAATAGTTGAACCCCACCCTTCAATTAGGTGAACAAAGACATAATAAATTAAAAGAAACTAAAAAGAAAGTATATCATCGTTAAGACTTGTTGAAAATAGTATTTTTTTAATCTCCTTTTTTAAAATGTATCTTACCATTTTATGTATAACATTCAAGTATAGACAAGCTTAAAATGAACTAGCGCATAAGCAATAACTAATTTAATAAATTAATATAAAATAACACGAGAGATCCACTGGTTATTTTTATAAAGAAATATTTGTTTGTGGATGTTAGTTCTATTTATATGTCAATACTAAAATATGAGAGCTTGTTATTAATATAATTTTAATCACTTATTTGATTAACTCTTGATTTATATATTATTGTAGTTATTTTCGATCGGTGAACTACCATATTTAAATTTTTGTATCTGCACTTACTCCCTTGTACACTAAACCATATCCAGTAGTTCCCTCCAAATAATGGGTGCAACTGCTACCAGTAGGGCTCAAAGGATCCACCCCTGACAAGTATAATATGTAATAATTCGATAAACTTAAATGAGGGGGATTTGAATGAATAATCCCTTTTTAATTATTATTTGGGAAAATGGCTCCCAAAAAATATTATTTGGCAAAATGACCCCCAAACTTGCCACGTCGGTGAACCTCGCGTTGTGTAGGACGCGAGGTCTGACATCGCGTTCTGCACAACGCGATTTCAGTCTACATGGCCTTGTTGTTTGTGTTAACGGTTTTACAGTACCTCGCGTTCTGTAGAACGCGAGGTCCACGAGAATTTGAAAGGGCGGCTGAATATATAACACAGACCTCACGTTCTGCAGGACGCGAGTTCTGTGCAATTGTGGGCTGAAGAACAAGGGAAAACAAGTGTGGGTAGGCATGTTCGAGCCCAATTTCGGGCGTGTAAATCGTATATTTTTAGCGATCATCAAGTTTGGGGTCGTAGTACTGGAAATTCTCTATCGTATGATACCAACATGGTTAATTTCCGTCCATTCTACAATGGTTTAAAATGGATTCGAAAACCTTATGCTATCATCTTTTTTTGAATGAAGTTGCATTTGAACAAATGTCGATAGGCATGTTCGAGCAGAATTTCATACGTAGAAATTTTAAATTTTTAGCTAACATCGAGTTTGGGGTCGTAGTAGTGGAAATTCTCTATCGTATGACACTGACACAGTCAATTTCCGTCCATTCTACACTGACTTAAAGTCGCTTCGAAAACACTAGCATAACATATTTTTTTGAATGATTGAAAATATAAGATGGCGTACTGTATAAATCAAAGTAGACTGACTTTATTGATTCGATTGTCATGGGCGAACTCGCATATACAAATTAAAAATAATTAATTAAGACGAGGGGCTGAGCGATTAGGACACTTAGGAGCTGTGTGTCCAGGATTTTTACATACAGTACAATGCTTCCTTTGTCCGGGTTTTTCTCGATGTTCGACCATATCCTCGGCACAGTGTATTCTTGCAGAACGTGGACGTCATTTGGCTCTTAGTAGTGCTGGATCTGGGCATATGATCGGTTCAGTGTCCACGACATTCAGATCAACCTCATTTCCGATTGGAGGAAACTCTTTTTCGTAAACCTTAGACACCGTTTCGAGTAAGTATACCGGATCAACCATATGCATGTATTGTATATGTTGGTTAGTGCAAGCAGCAATGGTGTGTGCGCACGGGTATTTGAATGTTTGGAAAATTCCGCACTCGCAGGTTCTTTCCCTCAGATTTACGACGTACGCGTTGTGCTGAATGCCTTCCAACTGCATGGAAAATTCTGCAACACGAAACAAGTGTCCTTCACGCGAGAAGAGAGTTGCAGTCATCTGTCTTGATTGGCCCAATTGAGTATGCAGTTTTGTGCGGAAATCCGGATGGACTTTGTGTCCACCTGCCATGTACTCAGTTGCTTGCCTTCCCAAGGTTGCAAAAAGGGTAGCCAAACGATAATAGGTCGCTTTGACAATGGAAGTGATAGGCAACTGCCGCACTCCCTTCAGTGATGAGTTCACTGCCTCAGCCAAGTTCGTTGTCATGTGACCATAACGTTTACCCTCGTCATACGATCGAAGCCATTTTTCCTTTGGGATTTTTTCAAGGTATTCTGCGCCATGTTTGTTTCTCGCTCTCAGTTCCTCGAGCAGGTTAGCCACCTCTTGTTTGTAGTGCGAGTTGCCTACGGGATGACAGTTGAATAGTTATGGGCGAAAAACACATGCAAAAAGGTCGTAAATGAAAGCGAGTAACAAGTAATATAGTAAATGAAAATGACATAAAGGACGTACCCATATCGAGCACCATTTGACGTTCATCACGGTTCTTGAATTGCAGCAGGTAGTTTGCGGCTATGTGTCGCAAGCAAAAACGGTGGTGAATGTATGGAGGCTTCCAATAGTCACCCAAATTTTGTATCGCCCACAACAGCGCTGTGCCTCTGTCAGAAATAACACATACCCCTCCATCCCTTCTTCGTATTACAGGATCAAGGACATATTTTCGTAAGTTCCGAAGGAAGAACTCCCATGACTCTAAATCCTCCTTCTGGACGATTGTGAATGCAACAGGAACGCATTTGCGATTGCCGTCCTGTGCAATAGCTAGAAGTAGGGTATGTGTATATCTTCCGTACAACCATGTGCCGTCGATTTGGACCATCGGTTTGCAGTGCTTGAATGCGTTGATGCACTAGGGGAAAGTCCAAAATAACCGGTGGAATTGACAAACACCTCGGACGACACGATCATTTTCATATGCCGGAACCGTATCAAGTTTGACAACCATTCTGGGGATGTGTTTCTGCAGGAGATTAAGCCACGGGCGCAACTCTTTGTAAGATTCCTCCCATCGGACATACAATTCCTCTTTGGCCCGCTTCCTTGCATACCATGCTTTGTAATATTCAGGACGGTAGCCGGTGACAGCTAGAGCTGCAGCCTGACATGTCGGGACCGACACAGTGGGATTTGTTTTCACCAGTGTCGTAAAGATGTCCGTGAGGAACTTTGCATCCAGGTTCTTGTGATCCTGGCTGAGGCTAGCAACGGTGCATGTATGGGGCCCCTCAAGTTTTGTTATTTTCCAACGGTCGCATGCCCTCTTTAATTGTGATATACGGATTTTCCATTTACAGCCTTGATTTTTTTGGACGCAATAAGCCTTGTAGTATCTGGCTTGGGTTTTATCCACTGACCTCTCAACATTATGACGAAGGTTGTACTGCTTAACTGCCGCCACCGCAATATCCTTTATGAAGAACGTCATACCAATTCTCAGTTCACCATTAGAACGGTTGACTCGGATGTCTATTGTGTCGTCATGCAGAAAATCAGGGACGTCTATTGCATCCATATCAACCGTTGTGAAGTGGGATGGTGGCTGGAACATAGACATTGGAGTTGCGTCTACAAGAAAGTTGGTGGCGGTCGGCTGTTCGTCGAAATCTGGTGGTGGAACGGTATTGTCTTCTGGTAGAACTGTCAAGTCTTCTGGTTCATCATAGAATGGCCCCGGCTCGTCTCCGTCGGGCCCGGGTTCTCTAATCGGTTTTTCGTCAGAAGCATCCTCCGGGAGCTGGAATAGTAGAGCTTCTTCGATCACTACCCTTGGAGGCGAGGATGGGGGTGGAAGACCGGGATACCTCTCACAAGATCGCTCATGAACCGCATTTCCAAGACCAAAATCAAGATCACCATAAGAAGAATGTGCCCCATAGATGGTTGAACGTACTCCGTGCTAGAGACATACGTTGAGTGTCGTCCATATGAGGAATCATGGTCGTGCATAGCGTAAGAAGACGACGCTCCCTCACCTCCGAAAGAAGAATGTCTCCCTATAGATGGTTTACCGTAGTCGGTGCGAGGGACATACATTGAGTGTCGGCCATATAATGTTTCATGGTCGTGTGCAACGTAAGGAGCCGACGTTACCTCCCCCCCAAAACTAAAAGGATTGTATGGATTGTACGATGCATTTGTTGGTGCATCGAATTCATCGTTTGGGGGTTGGTTCAGGTCGAACCCGATACTAGCTACGCACGACTGCCTTGGAAGAGCATAAGACGATGCACCAAACTCGTTGTCTTGGCACAGTAGGTTAAAATCAAGTCGTAGACTTGCGGTCGGGCTATCAACGTTGGCATTCGGATCGAAGTCGAAATTCGCCCGGCCCCATCTTGGTATTTCGATAACTGGATTAGACTCGGAGAACGATGCATACAGCTCGAGGGGACTCCTCAATTAATAGTCGAAGTGGGTTTCCAGCATCATGTCCACATCAGCATTTTCCGTAATTTGGTATATAGAGTACCTTAAAGGGGCTATAGATGTTGGCACCCGATACTTCACGTCGGACAAACGGTGGTTATCGAAATGAGGGACATTTGCCTCCAGTTCCTTTACCAACTTCTTGAACGATAATCTCCTCGGAATCTTTAGCGTTACCAGATCTTCGCATTGAAAAACGATGCCGAGTTCGGTATCGTCGAATATCTGACCATCGTAGTAAACTAGAGTAGTAACGCCTCGTCTCGCCATTTGAATATTTTGTGAAAGACTTCTGAATTTTTAATACTTGAAAAATTTTAGGAATTGTTTTGGCAATTGAAACATATACTTACGTTTTATGGTTCTGCTTCATATATAGGGAAAATTATTGCCACTTGAAATCCCGGAGAATCCGGTTGTGTAAGGCAAATAATGGTTCCGAGAGATAACTTTGCTTGTCCATTTCCTAAAACCAATAAGCAGGCAAATAATGGACAAGTAAGGGATAATGGTGCCCAGGAGGCAGTCCCCTAACTTTGGACAAGTAAGGGATAATGGTAGCCGGGAGGCAGGCTTTACGAACATCGCGTTCTATAGAATGCGATAAACAGGACCTCGCGTTCTACACAACGCGAGGTCTTATGAATATCGCGTTCTGTAGAGCACGAGGTCGCTTTAATTACTTTGTCGCAGATATTCCGTCAGAAGTTATAATAATCGTACTGTGTGTACTCATTGTCTGTTTGTGTAATTGAGAACATGTTTGAATAATTGAGACAATTGTAGTCTGGTAATGTAATTGAATACTACAAGTGCTGCATAACGCGAGGTCCCTTTATATATATTGAGACAGAGATTCCGTCAGAATTAATAAAGCTCGTACTATGTACTCGTTTTATGTTTGAATAACTGAGACAATTGTAGAATGAGTAATTTAATTGAATACTAGCAGTTTTACATAACGCGAGGTCCGTTGAACATTAATAAAGGGTGAAAAAAGACGTCATATAACATAATTGGAAGATAATTTCAGAAGTTTAAGGTTAATCCGAATCATCGTAGTTAGTGGACACGTCTGAACTTAGGTTTAGTTCTTCGATCAGCTGTTGTTTTCTTTGTCTACGCCTGTACATAAAAAGCTGCAGCTCGTCGGCAACTGCATCAACATCCGGTGAAGACGGTGCGTGTTCAGTGTTCGGAGTAGGTTGTACGGGTGCAGACGTACTACCTTCGTCGGCGTTGACCTCATCAAACTTAACATTTAAATCGACGTCTCTAGCCTCAACGAAATTGAGCCAGTCATACATGTTACGAACGTCTGTTTCGTTCGTAAGCTTCATAACGTAGTGCGTTTCGTTTGCTGACGGTGTTGGGATTCGACATTCCAAGAAAGAAATTTGTTTGTCGGTGCGTTTACTAACCTCGATTGTTGTCAACTGTATTAAATCTTTCAGTGACATTTTCCCGGTGATTGTTGACTCAAAATAAGTATCGAGAAAATAAAATGTTGCCTGAAATTTTGCCATAAGGGGAGCAAAGATTGGGTGTTTAGAGATAATTTGGAATGAGTAAATGATGGTGGAATGAGTGGGTATTTATAGTAAAGGAAAAATACCACATATGTAAATTTAACTCGAATCAAAACTTTATTTCGCATTTCATCTAACAAATCTTTCAACTTTTAACAAATATTCTTTAATATGTAAATTGAGACAACTCGATAAAATATCTACAAAAGTCGAAACACTATATGCAAAATAGTCTGGTAGGCAAATGTGATTGGAGGTCTGCTTGGAAAAGAAAGCAAAGGTCTGGTCTTTGTAATCACTTCTTTAACTCCGGACTTTTTGCAGATTGTGCGGGCAAGCTGCGAATTTAAGAGAAGTGTCCCCAAGAAGTGACTCTAAAATTTTACTGGAAACTCTCAAGGCACTACTTGGCGGTAAATGGCAGCCGCCCACAAGCTCCCAAATATTGCGATATGTCGGTGGGCAAATGTGATCGGAGGTCCCGAGCGAAAGAAGCAAAGCGTGATAATCAGATTTCTTCTGAAATGGTAGCAGCTTTGATCCACATTAGCAAATGTAATCGGCACCGGCCGCATTCGCAAAATAGGGCTACATATGCAACATGGTCGATCTGAATCCGCCCTCGCTTCTAAAAGTCGTTTCGTTTCAAAACTGTAGCCGAGGATCCTCTCAACGGCAGCTACAGAAGCTTTCATTAAAGGGAACGCAGCCGCCCACAACCTCCCAAATATTGTGATATGTCAGTAAATATTATTCAATGAACCCCGCGGAACACAAATCTTTAAGTGAACTCCAACTATCATAAAGGAACAATATTTTGGACAAAAAAATTTCAACTGCAAAAAACACAGCATGACACGAACTCATATTCAACTGAGAAAAACTGAACTGGTTACGAAAATCCATCCATCGCCGTGCATATATATATACCAACATCTAAATGACCTCGCGTTCTGTACAACGCGAGGTTCATAGGACCTCGCGTCCTACAGAACGCGAGATTGCCACGTCAGCAGATTCACCTCCCTCTATAAATAGCAAACTCTTGGGGAGGCAATGAGCACCCACATAAATCATGTCTAAAAATTTGCAATCAATGCTACTACTCGCAGCTATGTCGTTATTTGTAGTTGCGTATATACGTCATCATATTCACGTAAGCAGTTTTCGATTGCAGCTACTAATGGCAACATAGCGCGTATTTGGGAAGTTTTTTTCAAATTAATTTTCCAAATATTGCGCTATGTCGTTATTTGTAGTTACTAATGACAACATATTGTGTATTAGTATTATTATTATATACTTAAATACATTTATTATTATTATTTTTATTATATACTTAAATACATTTATTATTATTATTATTATTATTATTATGTTTATTATTATTATTATTATTATATTTTATTATTATTATTATTATTACTATTATTATTATTATTAGGATTATTTGACTTAAATATATTTATTATTATTATTATGTTTATTATTATTATTATTATTATTATTAGGATTATTAAATGACTTAAATACATTTATTATTATTATTATTATTATTATTATTAAATGACTTTCCCGCCTGGGAAGTCATCTTTTAAAAAACCCCACGACCTTGCGTCCTGTAGAACGCGAGGTCTTTAGAAACTCGCGTTCTATAGGACGCGAGGTCACTTCTGATCGTTCAGTTCACGCGTCTGTTCGTGACGCACCTTTTCAATGAACATCGCGTTCTATAGGACGCGAGGTATATGGATATCGCGTTCTACAGAACGCGAGGTTCATTAACATCGCATCCCAAAGGGCGCGAGGTCTTCTATAAATTGGAGGTTGAACCCCCCATATCAACCACAGAACGCGAGTTCTTTAGCTTTTTTACAACAAATTATCAGCAATTTTTATATTTCATTCGATATAATGGAGGGCTTCTTATTACGCAACGAGGCGATTCACTGCAATCAATATTGGAGAAGAGATCCAGCGGTATTATTTTTCCCTATTCATTTTTAAAATTTTTTATTTAATTAAATTTTATATTTTACTAACTATTTTTTTGAAGGGATACGAACGTAATTTACAATGTTACCTTAATTGTATCACCACCCCACCCGTTGATGCTGTTATGGAGTGGATTGAGCGCACCGGTTTTGGCCACATAGCACGGTATATAGGGGGTGAAGGTAAAACCATCGTTGATCAGCGCGCTGATAGAACGGTGGAGGCCCGAGACGCACACGTTTCATCTTCCAATTGACGAGGCAACAATCACGCTGGAGGATGTTGCCTACCTTCTGGGGTTGCCTACAGACGGCAGCGTTATTACCGGTGTAGCGTTGGCCAATTGGCCAACTCTATTTGTTGAACAAATGGGCGTGATGCCCCCTGACGAAGTGTGGGACGGTGGAAAAATTGACCTATCATATTTGGAGGCTCAATTTGGAACCCCTCCCCCCAATGCGGATGAAGTTACACTTCAGTTATTTTTTCTATTTAAAAATTAAGATGCCATTATTAAATATTTAGTATGCTTTTATTAAATTTATGATTAAATTACAAATATTTATTTCAACATTACGATGGTTTATGAAATTTTTAGGATGCCTTTATTAAATATTTAGGATCCTTTTAATAAATTTAGGATGCAATTTCAAATATTTAGGATGCCTTTATTAAATATTTAGGGTGCCTTCATTAAATATTTAAGATGAAGTTACAAATATTTATTTGCAAATTAGGATGCATTTACTAATTTTTTTGGATGCCTTTATTAAATTTAGGATGAAGTTACAATTTTTTTATTTAGGATGTCTTTATTAAATCTTTATTTTCACAGCGGTGTGCGCGTGCCCACATCTTGCGCATTATTGGCGGAATATTAATGCCAGACAAATCGCGCACAAAGGTGCACGTGATGTGGCTTCGTCATCTTACAGATTTAATTGAGTCTGGAAGAAAATCTTGGGGATCAGCTGTCTTGGCGTTTCTTTACAGAGAGCTCTGCAGAAATGTTGACGCCTCAAGATCATCGATGGGAGGATGTTGTTTACTCTTACAGTCTTGGGTTTGGTTTCGGATGCCTTTTTTGAGACCACAGCTTAGACAGCCCACCGCTATGTTATTTCCGCTTCTACGGAGTTACTACGTAATATACTATATTTTTTTATTTTTAAAATATTTTATTTAACGAATTTTTTTCATTATTTATAGGTGGAGCGGCACACTGACCCACATCGGCCTGCCGAACTCCCAAAAAGAATTCAGGCATGCTTTCGATAGCTTGACGGACGACCAGGTAATTCGAAAATTAATTTGAATTTTTTCGTACTATTTTTTCCAATAATATTTCATATAACCGTTAAAACGTTTTCATTTTTTTAGTTCGTGTGGAGGCCCTACGCTTCAGAGGAGATTCAGCAGATTACTCCACCGAATATTCTGCGTGACCAACAGCTCTGGATTTCCGTCGTGCCGCTGCTCAACTACGAAATTGTCGTGTGGCATGAAACGGATAGGGTTCTCCGACAGTTCGGGTTCTTCCAAAATGTTCCAGCTGTTCCGCAAAATATGGACCGCTTCCACAGTCTTACGCGCCAGGGGAAGACGGAGATTGACTGGTCCAAGTACCACGCTGCCTGGATAGCGATTTGGGCTAATCGATTTGCCCAACGCCCACCCCTTCTCTAACAAATTATGGAAGGGGCCGATTCGGTCGCTTTCAATTACCGCCAGTGGTATACGCTCAATGGGAAGCCGCATATCCTTACTCAGGCCGAGCGCGATGCAGGGCTTCCCCAGCAACCCCAAAACTGCCCACGCGGCACCCGTCGAGCGACCCAGAGCCAGAGCCAAAGGCAGTCGACGCAGCGCGGTCCGAGACCACGACATGACACTGTAGGGTCATCATCTTCTGGCGCAGCATTTCATACTTATAGCGGTCCATCGAGTTTCCAGCAGATGATGCCTCCACCCCAGTTCGGCTCCTCCGATGCCTATCGTCCCCATACGCCCACGACTGACCTTCAACTTATCGATTATCCACAGTTGCCATCTCAGTATGACTTTGGCATTGTGGATAATACGCCGGTGGGTAGCTTGTTTTACTCCCCGCCTGGGCCCAGCACAGATCCGCATATCGCACACGATGGTCAGGATGATGGGGACCAGGGACCACCACACAATGGTCGGAGGTATCCGGATCGTGATCGTCGTCCACCCGACTGCGGAACGGGTGGACATAGGCATCATTAGTCTTTTTTTTTTACTGATTTGTACTTATGTTTTTAATATTTATATTTCAGACATTTGTTTTTTATAATTTCGTTTTATAATTTTGTTTATCTATTATTATTAAACTTTAAAATGTTTATTTAATTTCAGTTTTTAATAAATTTTATGGGATTACTAAAACGAAAATCGACATTTGTTCAAAGCCAACTTCATTCAAAAAAGGATGATAGCATAGGGTTTTCGAAGCCATTTTAAACCATTGTAGAATGGACGGAAATTAATCATGTTGATATCATACGATAGATAATTTCTAGTACTACGACCCCAAACTCGATGATCGCTAAAAATATACGATTTACACGCCCGAAATTGTGCTCGAACAGGCCTACCCACACTTGTTTTCTCTTGTTCTTCAGCCCAGATTTGCACAGAATTCGCGTCCTGCAGAACGCGAGGTCTGTGCGATATATTCAGCCGCCGTTTCAAATTCTCGTGGACCTCGCGTTCTGCAGAACGCGAGGTCCTGTAAAATCGTTAACACAAACAACAAGGCCACGTAGACTGAACTCGCGTTGTGCAGAACGCGATATCAGACCTCGCATCCTACACAACGCGAGGTTCACCGACGTGGCAAGTTTGGGGGTCATTTTGCCAAATAATATTTTTTGGGAGCCATTTTCCCAAATAATAATTTAAAAGGGATTATTCATTCAAAATTGCCTTAAATGGGTGTCTTGTTAATGATAGAAACTATAGAGTTAATTATTTTAATGATGTTGTGTGCTGTATGTGGGCTTGTGAAATAGAGTTATTCTGATTAATGAGATAATATGAATTAATAGATATAATTAACGAAAATAATTAATGTTTAAGTCAACTCGATAAATTTTGCCCTCCCAATTTGCTTCTCACTCCAGTCAGTTTAGAAAATTCTGATAAACCACCCATTAGGCGTCAAAACTCAAAAGCCGCTGGGCCCAGCTAGTGATGGTGAAATTCTGACGCGTGGGATATGACAAGATGGTTTATATTGTTTAAGTCAAAGAAAACCAAGTGCAATAATGAGGTAGCCAGTAGCCACCTCTTTCTTTCGTCCAGATGCGCACGAGTTTCTCGTGGGTTACCTTCCTAATTAAATTATATTTAAATCTATACTTAAAGTATGCAGCGCTGCCAAACAAAGGCAAACCAACCACCAATGAAATTCCCTTGTTTCCACCTTAATTGTTTCTAACTTAAAAATTACTTTTTCAATACACATTTTCAAGAGGTGGTGTATTTGGCTGGTTGACTAAGTTATTCATCTTTATTTTATGAATTCAAATGTTTTAAGTATATTTTTAATTTTTAAGATTTTTTTTGTATTTTTTGCTTGAATAAAAAAATCCTCAATCTTTGAAAAATGTTAATCAAAAGTATTTTTTTTGTATAATCACCGGTATCCAGCTCATTGGCTGACTAATCTGGATCAGGTACTGTAAAAGTCTATTATGGGGGTGACCCTCCCAACCCCAATTGCTTCTTTCACAACGCAAGTCACCAGGATTCAAACTTCTGACCTTACCTAAGGGATCTAATACCCAGGGGCGGAGACATTGTGGAGCCTGAGGGGGCCATGGCTCCCCCTAAAATTTGGAAAACCAATTTTTAGCCCTTTGAAAATTTTAAAATTTTAACTTGGCTCCTTCAAAAATCTTACATACGTTTTTATATTTTTAAATTTTTTTGAATATTTTCAATTTAATCTTCTCCTAAAATTTTTAAAACTTCCAATTAAATATCATTTTTTGAAAATTTTAAATTAAACATCTAAATGTTAAAAAATTTAAATAGGCCCATCAACTTTGGTTTCCAAGACCGCCTTTGCTAATACTTCACCCCACTAGACTAACTGGTTGTTGGCATCATGTACACATAAATTATCATATTGTAAATTTAACAGTCATGTCAACACTGTAATGTTTAAATGTTAATTTTATTACACAAAGGGGTTATTTGATACATATTAAAAGTATAAGGATTACTTTAGGTGTATTTTCAGGGGAGTCAAATTAACTTTTTGAAAAAGTAGAATTTTTTACTCTTTTAAGATAATTTTACACTATGTAAAAAAACACACACATTGAAAAATTATATCAACAAATAATTGTAAGTTGTCTGATAATAGATTTGTGTGTAAAATTTTTGGTTGTGTATTTGAATCTTAACTAATATGTTTAATTATCTTATTATAAATTAATGAAAGTCTACAAAGGTAGAAAAAAACCCCTTATGATAATATTTAATTATAGGGTAATATATATATATATATATATTTTTTATACCTAAATATGATTTTAAGGTACAATTTGATATTTATATTTTTCTGGTTCAATTATGTACCTCAAATCGGTTTTAAAAATTCAAATTGACACTTAAATTTTTTAAATCAAATTAATTATCTAAACTTAACTTGTTGGTAAATATTAATACTCAAACTTTATATTTTGATTAAAATTGATATTTACAATAAATAGTTTATTTGAATCATGGAAATAAATTTAGATACCAAATTACAACTTAAAGCTAAGTTTAGATACCAAAATATATATTTACCTTTTATTATACTTTAAATTAAAAATATATTATGCTTAAAGGTTAAATTAGCCCTCAATGAAAAATAATAATTAAGCCCTTATGAAATTTTTACATTCAATTTAGCCCTCATAATTTAAATAGCACCTTTTTAAAAGAATTTTATTTATTTAAAAATAGCAAGAACAACGGCCTCGTTAAAAAACCTCCTTAAAACCTATGGAGGAAAAAGAGTGCACGATGTTCCTACTTTTTATACATAAAATAAAACAAATCCGGGCCACAACACACATGCAAAGGCAGCCAAGAAAGCAAAAACAAGAATACCCAAACTATTTCATAGCCAGCGTTACAGCCTAAGGCTCATCGGAGACATTCTCTCGATTTTTTGGTACTCGACCTGTACCATTTCAGTTCCCAGAATTTCACTCCTACATTCTACCACCTTCTATTTCATTGAGATACACACCGTTAAACAGGGTTAAATATCACTAGATCTTCACGTCTATTAATGTCTTTTTTTGCTAGGATGTCCGCACTTGTATTCGATTCTCTAGGGATGCCAAAGATGGACCATATGAACCTTGTGCAAGAATTAAGAACTGGTGATATGATCTGTTTGAAAATTTTAGGGGCTTCTTGCGGTTGTTTAAACCATTGGACAACTATGCTACAATCACACTCAACACAAAGAGGAAATAAATTCGCCCATTGGGATGAGCTATATATCTTCAGTGCTTCAGCCACCGTAAGGATTTCTGCAGAGGAAGCATCCATGGAGTCCACTACTTTAGAGAACACTAACAAGGTCTTTGAATCACCGTCTCGGAGAATCCCCCTATCCCTGCAGCTCCAAAACTGCACGACACTGCCCCATCAACGTTAAATTTTAGAAATCCCACTTTCGGGGGAACCCATCTATACGAAATATCATGTTTAACTTTAGGACAAAGCCCTTTAAAAGATGCAGGCAAATTGCACATAGCAGACACGGAAAGAGTGGAATTAGGCCACTTAGCCTTACACCACCAAGCCAATCTCACCACCATCATCTCAAACATCTCATTAACCGAAACACCTTTCCCTTTAAATACTACTTCATTCGGTGAAGCCAAATGGTCCACACCAATCCGAAAAAAGCTAGTCTCCAAACTTGAATATCCCTAAACCCGAATTGGCAGCCGAACCAACAAAGAAGGAGGTCTCTTGGACACTTGGGCATAACAAGATTAAAACCCCAAAGATTACACCACTTTTGCCACAACATCCACGATATCTCACACTCGCAGAACATATAGTTAGGTGTTTCATCCAGCTTCTCACAAAATGCACATGAAATGGAGAGGTTAAAGGCCATACCTCATTTGCACAATTTAGATTTTGTAGGGATTCTTCCATGTACTAGCCGCCAAACAAAGTTCTCTACTTTTGGGGGAGCTAAGTTTGCCCAAACCAAGTTCCAAAACTGATCTGGTTCATTGCTTGGACAGCCAACCAATCTACAGTAAGACTTAGGACTATACATCCCGTTTGAAGAAGCTCTCCAACGAATGTTGTCTTGAGATATCCCACCGGGCCTGGAGGAGTTGATAACACCCATGAACTCCTCCCAAACTGCTACTTCCCAGTCAAAAAAGCCTCTCCGAAACGGAATTTTCCATCGCTAGACACTTCCATCGAAACTGCCAAAATCTGCAATTGTCTCTTCTTTCTTCGTGGCTAGTGCAAACATCCTAGGAAATCTTTCTCTGAGGGGAAAGTTTCCACGCCTCCTCCCAAAAGTTAATGTGCTTCTCGTTCCTCACAAGAAAGCTTATATTGCTTGAAAAGTGATCAGATTCATCTTTGAGAGGGGATATGATATCACGCCATACACATGACTTGTTTGTCTTGTTCAAATTAGAAGGGATGAGCCCAATGGAGTTTTACTCATATTTAGCTTTTAGAATTTTTCTCCACAATGACTTCGGTTCAGCCCCATATCGCCAAATGCACTTATTTAAAAGTGCCTTATTTTTTAGCTTCATATCAACTAGATCCAGCCCTCCCATATTTTTAGGCTTGCATAAATCCTTCCAACAAATCCAATGTATAGATCTCTTCTCGGTTCCACCCCAAAGGAACTTAGCTATTAACTTATTAAGTTGATTGCTTATGGTAGTTGACATTTTAAAAAGAGACATATAATAGACCGAAAGATTAGAGAGAATCACCTTGATGATCACAAGTTTTCCACTTAAAGATAGCATCTTGGATTTCCATCCTGCTAGCCTCTTTTTGAACTGTTCCACCACTGGAGACCACAAAGCAGATAAATTCTTGGAACTTTCTAGAGGCAAACCAAGGTATTTACACGGAAGAGATTCAGTTGTACAATTCACCTTTTTCGCCCAACACTCTAGTTTCGCAAGGTCCATGTTTATACCTATCAACTTCAATTTGAGCAGATTCAATCGAAGACCCGAAGCAAGCTCGAAACCCCTCAGAATTCTGATAACATTCTTAAGTTGCATCTCACTCGCCCCACTGAAAACTATCAGATCATCCGCGAACTAAATGTGTGATACTGAAATATCACTGCTTCCAAATTTTATTGCCTCAAAAAAGCCCATGCACGCTACTTTTTTTTAGGATGACACTTAACGCTTCAGCAACAATGTTGAATAAAAAAGGTGACAAGGGGAACCCTTGCCGAAGACCTCTTCGAATATGGAAATTTGTAGTCGGAGACCCATTAACAAGAACTGATATATTCGCTGTAGAGATGCAATAATAAATCCATGTCCTCCACTTTTCCCCAAACCCCAATTTCTTCATAATGAGCATTAAGAAATCACAATCCATTGTGTAATATGTTTTTCAAAAATCTACTTTAAATATGATTCCGGGAATCCCACTTTTCTTCATAAAATCAGTAATTTCATTAGAAATCAGTGCGCGGTCGAGAATCTGCTTACCTGGACAGAAGGCAAAATGGGTGTCACTGATAATTTCATGTATCTGCCCACTTAGTCTTATTGACAAGACTTTTGCAATCAATTTATACATGCTGCCCACTTAGGCACATAGTCCTCGATCGAATTTGGAGAAGAGTTCTTTGGGACTAGAACGATATAAGACTGATTAACAGTGGTGTCCGAGATAGAGCCCTTATAGAAATCTGAGAAGAATTTTAAGATGTCGTCTTTGAGCTCATTCCAGTAACGCTTCATGAAACCCATATTGAAACCGTCCGGCCCCGGGGCTCTTGAGCCGTCCAATGACCACAAGGCACTCTTAATCTCTTCCTCGGTGAAATTTTTTCTAGATTGTCCACTGATCCTAGAGACAGACACTTCATGTCGCACTCTAGTCTTTCCACATGGATAGTTCTAAGGGTATTGTAGATATCTCTAAAACACTTGAAGATAGCCTTCTTAATCTCTCTTTGGTCTGACACTAGTTTTCCATCTATCTGCAGCGAAGTGGTCAAGTTTGCCCTGCGTCTCGAAGAAGCAACCATGTGAAAGTACTTCGTATTTCTATCTCCCGCTTCAAACCACTTTAACCGAGATTTTTGTAACCACTCCCTCTCCTCTCTACGGTAGCAGCTCCACAGCTTTTCTCTTAAGGCCATTAGTTCTACTTTTAGGTTTTTATCCACCTTCCCACTTTGAATAGCTTTTTCTAGTTCCGTTACATTCTTCTCGAGGAAGGGACTTGCTTCTTGGTTTTCTTCCTTTCTGAGCTGCACCCATTTTTTTGATTCGACTCTACAGTTCTGCAGAACATCTCCAATCCCCTTGCCATTTGACTGAGCCACTGCAACTTTCACTACTTGCTCATATCCTTCCTCATCCGCCCAGAAATCGAACCACTTAAATGATTTCGGGTCCTTGTTTGGTTGATTTTTACACAGAGATATAGGTTTATGATCTGAAATACTGCTCATGAGTAATTTTTAAATCACGTCCGGCCAATGAAGCAAAATATCCGTGGACAACAAAAACCTATCTAACCGACAGAACGAGGGGTCCTCTCTATGGCTGCTCCAGGTATAAGATCCACCATTCAGTGGGAGATCCACTAGGCCTAATTCTTCAATGAAGTCTTCAAATTCACACATAGCCCTGCTATGAATAAGTGTTGAGTGGATCACACGAATGATAATAACCAAGAGGGGGGGTGAATTGGAATTTTAACGATGTTGTAACGGAAATTGCAACTTAAAATTTTGACACGGGAATTTAGAGTGGTTCAAGTTCACCAACCGAACTCTACATCCACTACCTTAGTCTCACCAAGGATTTCCAACAATTTCCACTAAATTGTTCGTCCCCTTTTTCCAGGACAAGGAGGCAACCTTTACAATTTCGGTTAATTTTTCTACCCAAAAATTAACCCAATTCTCACACAAAAGAACAAAGAAATTTGGTGGCTAATAAGGTATCTCTCAATACAAATGATAGCCCAATATCAAGCACTCAACCCAATCGAACAAAATAGAAATGAAGGATACAATTGGGATTTCTAGACAAAGTAGGATTTTTGCACAAATGCTTGGATTTGATGTTTTGATATCTTCTTGAGGTTCAATAATATGTTGCTGGAGCTTCTTGGGGTCTTTTTATAGCCTCTTGATGATTTCCAACCGTTGTGAGTGTTGACTTTAAGATTATAGCCGTTGGAAAGCTTTTTCTCCACTTTCTTGCACTTTTCCAGCTATGCGTATCGATACTCTATAGTGGGGTATCGATACCTGTCTCACAAGAAAATAGCCGTTGTGTACAAATAATAAAGGGGTATCGATACGCGTTCTTGGCGTATCGGTACTGGGTATCGAAACAGCACAGGCTGTATCGATACCTTTTTCTCGACATAGCTCACTGTCAAAAGTGGTATCGATACTAGGGTTAGGGGTATCGATACCGGTTTAGTGACCGTTTAAAAATCTCAACGGTTATATTTTTAAACCGACTTTGAATTTAATAATTATAATATGGTATCGATACCGGTTTATCCGTATCGATACTGATTTCATAGCGTATCGATACTGGGGTTTGCCGTTTCGATACGTGTTCCGGCAGTGGCAAAACTTTGCTAAAAAGGTATCGATACTCCTTGATGGGTATCGATACTGGTTGACGTTTTTCAATATTTTTGCCTTGGAACACTTAGAAAATATTTGAGTTTGAGTTCTAATAAATCAGTTTAAAGTCTTTGGAGTTTCAAAAACTTATTAAGGGATTTGTACAAACAATTTTAAGTTCTTCAATTTGATCCTTAAAGATCTAGTTATATCAAAATCAAACATAGGTTTTACAATCTCCCCCTTTTTGATATAACAAAACCAAAACTTAAAATTTTTGACAACTTTTGAAAATTAACTCCCCCTTAATATAAGCTTGATATTTCAATTTAGTTAAGACCAAAGAAATTTCTCAAAATCAAAATTCTTAACTCCCCCTTGATGTAAGTTTGATAAAACCAAAAAAAAATTTGAAGTTTGTTTGTGAGCTATTTCTTCTCCCCCTTTTTGTTAGATCAAAAAAAATTGTGAGAGCATAATGTGTATCAAATATCAAGAGTATAAAGATAAGCAACATAATCTTATTATATCATAAAACGAGAAATCCAAAACATAAGCAAACCTTAAATCCTAAATAATCAAAGCATAGGTAATAAACTTAATCCTAAGAACATAAAACATAGGTGCAAAAAAATCCTAAATGATATGATATGATATGCAAGGATAGAAGTCTAGGCATTATCTTCATCGTCTTCATCATCGTCATCTTCATCTCCCAAAGGGTCATTGTTCCTCATGCTATTACGCCATTCATCGTGGAAAGCGGCAATGGAAATATTCGAGGAATTTTGCTTGCTTTCGAGGGATGTAAGGCGATTCTCCATACCCGTCATCCTCGTATCAAATGTAGTTTCTATAGAGGTAAGACGAGTATTCAACCCGGTGAATTGTTCATTTAGATATGTCATGAGATTATCCATATTGGGTTGTGGGACTTGAGGAGCTTGAGGAGCTTGAGGAGCTTGTTGTTCTAAGGCGGCGGCGGCCTCGGGTGGAAGCTCGGTAAGACGTAGCCAATTTCCATTAAAATAATGAAATTTGCTTCGAGCAAGAGAATGTTCGTCGATAGGATCGGTAAGAGTAGAAGCAAGATCAAACGAACAATCAATATCCTTTTGAACAAAGTAATAGCTTAAGGCCGTACCATAGATAAAGGATGTGATGAGAGGAGTTTCACGTTGTTGAACATGATAAGCAATCTCATTGAACATGATGCGAGCAAGATTTGGGCGTTTTCGTTGACGGAAACTTCGAATCCAAAAATCATCCAATAGACGGATGGTGGAATATTTGCCTCCGGAGGGACGAAGCCACCATGATACCATCAAATGTAGGATTCGATCATGAGCATTGAGGACGGTTACGGAGCCGCTAAGAACATGCCCTAAGGCATTCTCATTATCTTCACCTTCATCCTCCAATTTAAAAACCTCACAAATAGACTTAACATCAAGAACTATTTGCTTCCCCATAAGATAAGATCGAATGGCAACGACTTCTCCATTACGATAAATGCATTTAGCATTAGAAAAGAAAATCAAAACCAAAAGCCGATAATAAATACCCGGAATAGTGAGAAAATGCATGAAATTCCAAAGACGAAGAAGCGGAAGATATTCAAACTTGAAGCGCTCGGAGTCGAGGAAGGGGATGGATACGATCCTCTCCGCACGAATTTTGTAATTTTCAAATTGACGGAAATAAGGAAGGCCCTCGGAATTCTCAAAGGATTGGTTGTAGATAGTAGCATAATCCGGACGAGCAACCGATCCGGGAGTTGAAGAGTCTCCGGCAAGAAGAACTCTTTGACGTTTCCTTGAATGCTCTTTTGGTGCCATAGATGATAGAAACTTTGAAGAGAGAATTTTGAGAGAGAGCAAAAGGCTTTGATTCAAGGGTTTCTTTTGATTTTTGGTGAAGAATATGAAGGAGAAGAGACCTTTATATAGCCAAAAACGTTTAGGGTTAATAGGATATTAAAGAGTTTTAATTTTGGTAAAATTAGATCTCATTAAAAGCCTATTTAATGCCATCAGCGCGAAAGGGTATCGATACTCCTTAGTGGGTATCGATACGGGGATAGAATTGTCTTTCCACAAATTTGACTGTTGAAGGAGGTATCGATACTCATTAGATGGTATCGATACAGGGATAGAATTGTCTTTTCTCAATTCTGACCGTTGGAAGAGGGTATCGATACTCATGAGGCGGTATCGATACGCGTGAAGCGATGAGAAATTCTGGGAAATTGAAATGAAGAACAAGTATCGATACCCATTGGGCAGTATCGATACCTTATGCCCAGAATTTTGCCTATTTGGTTAAAAATAACCAAAGACATGAACTTAACATCTCTTAAAAATATGCAAATGATGAATGAACAGGTCTAAGCATATTTTAACAGAAACATACTCCCCCTAACTATATGCATGGAAGAAATTGGGAGACTAAACACATAAACATGGTAATTTCACAAAATCAAGCACATTTAATTCTAAAAAGAGGTCCTAAAGGTCAAGATAGGCTAGTTAGACCCAACTCTCTCCTAAGGGACCAAAAACGCTCTTTATCTAATGGTTTTGTGAAAATGTCCGCTAATTGATTTAAGGTGTCTACATACTCTATAGCCACATCTTTCTTAAGGACATGATCTCTAATGAAATGATGCCTTATTTCTATATGTTTGGTTCTAGAGTGTTGGATGGGATTTTTCGTTAAACATATTGCACTTGTATTATCACATTTAAGGGGTATGGTTTCTATTTTTACACCATAATCTAAGAGTTGTTGCTTCATCCAAAGGACTTGAGCACAACAACTCCCTAAGGATATATACTCGGCTTCGGTGGTAGATAAAGCTACACTATTTTGTTTCTTAGAGAACCAAGATATGAGCATACTACCTAAGAATTGACAAGTTCCCGAAGTACTTTTCCTATCGATTTTGCAACCCCCATAATCCGCATCCGAGTAAGCATGAAGGTTGAAGGTTGAGACTCTAGGATACCAAAGGCCTAAACAATGAGTGTCTCTAAGGTATCTAAAGATTCTCTTAACGGCTATAAGGTGAGACTCTTTAGGACTAGCTTGAAACCTAGCACACAAGCAAACACTAAACAGTATATCCGGTCTACTTGCGGTAAGGTAAAGCAAAGATCCAATCATAGAGCGATAAAGCTTAGAGTCAACACACTTACCTCCTTCATCTTTGTCAAGCTTTGTAGATGAGCTCATAGGAGTGGCTTGAGGCTTTGTGTTCTCCAAGCCAAACTTGTTGAGCATATCCTTTATGTATTTTGCTTGATTTATGAAGGTGCCATCCTTCATTTGTTTGATTTGGAGTCCCAAAAAGAATGAGAGCTCCCCCATCATGCTCATCTCAAATTCACCTTGCATTAACTTAGCAAACTCTTGACAATAACATTCATTAGTAGATCCAAATATAATATCATCAACATAAATTTGAACTACTAAAATGTCATTTTTATACATTTTTATAAAGAGTGTAGTGTCCACCTTACCTTTTTCAAATCCTTTTTCAATCAAGAAATTTGAAAGCCTTTCATACCAAGCTCTAGGAGCTTGTTTTAAACCATAAAGTGCTTTTGTAAGTTTGAAAACATGATTTGGAAATTTTGAGTCTTCAAAACCCGGTGGTTGCTCTACATACACTTCTTCATTTATAAAACCATTTAAAAATGCGCTTTTAACGTCCATTTGAAAAAGCTTGAAATTATGATAACATGCATATGCAAGCAACATCCTAATGGCTTCCATTCTAGCTACGGGTGCATAGGTTTCATCAAAATCTATTCCCTCCTCTTGAGTGTAACCTTGTGCTACAAGTCTCGCTTTATTTCTCACAATGTTACCACTCTCATCTAGTTTGTTCCTAAAGACCCATTTAGTTCCTATTGTAGATTGATTACTAGGCCTATCAACTAATGTCCAAACATTACTTCTCTCAAATTGATTTAACTCTTCTTGCATAGCCATAATCCAAAAATCATCTTTCAAAGCTTCTTTGATATTTTTAGGCTCTATGCATGAGATAAATGCAATATGATTCATTAATCTAAGAGAAGAACGAGTGGTTACCCCCTTGGATGGATCACCCAAGATTTCACCATCTTTGACATAGTTCAACTCCCTTGGATAGCTAACTTCCTTTTCCTCAATAGCCAAGTCCTTCAAGGCTTCAAGAGGTGGATCTTGTGTGTCTTCTTCTTTTGGTTGAATCTCATCCTTCTTTGAAGTTTGACCTCCATCAAAGGTATTTATGATTCCTACATTATCATCATCACAAGAATCCTTCCTAGGAAGGGGATTATCATCGAATACAACATGAATAGATTCTTCTACAACTAAAGTTCTTTTGTTAAATACTCGATAGGCTTTAGAGGTTAAAGAGTAACCTATAAAAATAGCTTCATCACTTTTTGCATCAAATTTACCTAAATTATCTTTTCCATTATTTAAAACAAAACATTTACATCCAAAAGGGTGGAAGTAGCTAATATTAGGCTTTTTAGATTTTAAAATCTCATAAGGTGTTTTCTTTAAAATCGGCCTAATGGTTACTCGATTTATAATATAACAAGCTGTGTTTGTTGCTTCCGCCCAAAAATATTTTGGTAAATTATTTTCGCAAAGCATAGTTCTAGCCATTTCTTGTAAAGTTCTATTTTTCCTCTCAACTACCCCATTTTGTTGAGGAGTTCGAGGAGCTGAAAAATTATGGCTAATACCATTTTCATTTAAAAAATCTTCAAATCCTAAATTTTGAAATTCGGTTCCATGATCACTTCTAATATGTGAAATTTTAAGTTCAAGATCATTTTGAATTAATTTTGAAAATGTGATGAATTTTTCCAAAGCCTCATCCTTAGTACTTAAAAAGAGAACCCAAGTGAATCTAGAAAAATCATCAACTAATACAAAAGCATATGATTTGCCACCCAAGCTCATAGTCCTAATTGGCCCAAATAAATCCATGTGGATTAGTTGTAAACATCTACTAGTAGAAATGTCATTAATGGATTTAAAGGAAGATCTATGTTGTTTACCCTTTGAGCATGCATCACAAATTTTATCGTTTGAAAATTTTATCTTGGGTAAACCTTTAACTAGGTTTAGAGAGACTAGTTTTTCTAAAACACTTGTGCTAGCATGTCCTAGCTTCCTATGCCACAACCATGCATCATTTTCGTTTTGAGCAACTAAGCATGCATGAGATGTATGAATGTCATCTAGATGCACCATGTATATATTCCCTATGCGATGACCTATGAGCATAATATTATTAGTTTTAATGTCTACAATTTTACAACCGGTTTTATCAAATATAACATTAAAACCTTTATCACATAGTTGACTTATGCTCAATAAATTATGTTTAAGACCATTGACATATAAAACATTTTCAATGAGAGTAGTAGAGTGATTTCCAATGGAGCCAATACCTTCAATGTGGCCTTTAGAGTTGTCACCAAATGTTACTACTCCTCCACTTTTTGGCTTTAGATCCATGAGTCGACTCTTGTCTCCGGTCATGTGTCTCGAGCATCCACTATCAAGGTACCATGAGTTTTGACTTTGTGCTTTGGCCTTGAAGCAATGCTCCCCCTACAAACAAAGATATTTAAACTTTTGTTTTTGGTACCCAAATCATTTTGGGTCCATGTGTGTTAGTTCCTAAAACTTTGGTTCCCTTAGGAATCCAAGGTGACATAGCATTAATATTATTAGATTTAACAAGCTCCTTAGGAACCCATACATTTCTAATTCTTTTAACTTTACTATGTCCAGGATAGTTATTTTGTTTGTAGTAGTTAGTCTTTTTCTTATATTGGTGTGTTCTAGAGGATTCTCCTATGTCATGTTTGACACTACCATTATTTTTTAAAGACTTTTTGAGCTCATTTAGCTCACTTAACACCTTTTGGTGTTCACAATTATTTTGAGATAAAAGATTATTAAGATCGATATTTTCTTTTTGAAAGAATTTGAGTTCATCTTCTAATCCTAATATCTTTTTCTCAATTTTAGAATTAGTTTGAGTAAGTGAGTCATTTTTCTCTTTTAATTCTAGAATAATTTTTCTATTCCTAATAACCGATTCCTTATACTTCTCAACTAATTCATCATATACCTCTTGTAACTCATCATAAGCATCATTTAATTCTTCATATGAATAATCTAAAGTAGATGAGTTAGAGGTTACCAAGGAGGAATCTTCCTCAAGTGCCATGAGGCAAAGGTTCGCCACTTCTTGTTCGTCATCCTCCGATGACTCCTCATCACTCCAAGTAGCAAGCTTGGCTTTGAGCTTTTTCTTCTTCTCAAAGCCCTTCTTCTTGAGTTGAGGGCACTCCGAACGTATGTGGCCGGTTTGTCCGCACTCGAAGCAAGTGATTGGATCCCTTCCTTCTTCTTTGTTCTTGCTTTTAAAGTCCATTTTCCTTTGGATTTTTCTTCCTCGATTGGACCTCATAAGGCGTGAGAATCGTTTGGCTATCATAGCCAATTCTTCAAGCTCATCCTCATCACTAGATGAATTTTCATCAAGTTGGGATGTTTTAGCCTTGAGAGCTATTCCCATTTTCTTCTTTTTCTCCCTTTCAAGCTTCTCCATTCTTTTTTCTTCTTTCTTTCTTTCATCTTCTCTTCCTTGCTTCATGATCTCGTGAGTAAGGAGAGAGCCTACAAGTTCATCAAGCTTTAGAGTTTTTAAATTCTTTGCTTCGATGATTGCGGTTCTCTTCCCATCCCAAGATTCGGGAAGTGAATAGAGTAGCTTTCGGACAAGTTTGTCTTCCGGTATAACTTCTCCATAGCCCTTTAGACCATTTACAATTGTGGAGAATCGATCAAACATCTTTGACACCGTCTCATCAAATTCCATTTTGAAATTTTCATAACTAAGATTGAGAATTCCAATCTTAGTTTCTTTGACATCGTTGGTGCCTTCATAGGTGGTTTCAAGAGTGTCCCACACTTCTTTGGCACTTTCAATTGATGAGACCTTTGAGTAGATGTCCGGACCGAAAGCACAAAATAGCATGTGAAGAGCTTTATCATTTACTTTGATCTTTTTCCTCTCCTCTTCACTCATTTCCGTTCTTCTTTTAAGCACCATCTTGCCATCAACATCTTGCTTCAATGGAATATATGGTCCATCCTCAATGACATCCCACACAAGATAGTCACTTGATTTAATGAATAGACGCATTTTATTTTTCCAAAAAGAGTAGTTCTCACCATTGAAGAAAGGAGGCTTTGTGGTGGATTGTGAGTCGTACATGCCGGGAGCGGAGGTTGAAGCCATCTCTTGATATTTTGATGATGATCACACTTCTTCCAAGGATCTCTTCTTGTGGTTGTTAATCCTCAAAGAGTTAAGCTCTGATGCCAATTGTTGAGTGGATCACACGAATGATAATAACCAAGAGGGGGGTGAATTGGAATTTTAACGATGTTGTAACGGAAATTGCAACTTAAAATTTTGACACGGGAATTTAGAGTGGTTCAAGTTCACCAACCGAACTCTACATCCACTACCTTAGTCTCACCAAGGATTTCCAACAATTTCCACTAAATTGTTCGTCCCCTTTTTCCAGGACAAGGAGGCAACCTTTACAATTTCGGTTAATTTTTCTACCCAAAAATTAACCCAATTCTCACACAAAAGAACAAAGAAATTTGGTGGCTAATAAGTTATCTCTCAATACAAATGATAGCCCAATATCAAGCACTCAACCCAATCGAACAAAATAGAAATGAAGGATACAATTGGGATTTCTAGACAAAGTAGGATTTTTGCACAAATGCTTGGATTTGATGTTTTGATATCTTCTTGAGGTTCAATAATATGTTGCTGGAGCTTCTTGGGGTCTTTTTATAGCCTCTTGATGATTTCCAACCGTTGTGAGTGTTGACTTTAAGATTATAGCCGTTGGAAAGCTTTTTCTCCACTTTCTTGCACTTTTCCAGCTATGCGTATCGATACTCTATAGTGGGGTATCGATACCTGTCTCACAAGAAAATAGCCGTTGTGTACAAATAATAAAGGGGTATCGATACGCGTTCTTGGCGTATCGGTACTGGGTATCGAAACAGCACAGGCTGTATCGATACCTTTTTCTCGACATAGCTCACTGTCAAAAGTGGTATCGATACTAGGGTTAGGGGTATCGATACCGGTTTAGTGACCGTTTAAAAATCTCAACGGTTATATTTTTAAACCGACTTTGAATTTAATAATTATAATATGGTATCGATACCGGTTTATCCGTATCGATACTGATTTCATAGCGTATCGATACTGGGGTTTGCCGTTTCGATACGTGTTCCGGCAGTGGCAAAACTTTGCTAAAAAGGTATCGATACTCCTTGATGGGTATCGATACTGGTTGACGTTTTTCAATATTTTTGCCTTGGAACACTTAGAAAATATTTGAGTTTGAGTTCTAATAAATCAGTTTAAAATCTTTGGAGTTTCAAAAACTTATTAAGGGATTTGTACAAACAATTTTAAGTTCTTCAATTTGATCCTTAAAGATCTAGTTATATCAAAATCAAACATAGGTTTTACAATAAGGGCTCCCGATTTCTCGTCTGGCCTTCTAACTATGTTAAAGTCTCCGCCTACCACGACTGGAAGTCTCAATCGTCCTATCAGATTCTTCAATTCATCCCACAAACTTGCTCTTTCGGAATGGTTATTGGGTGCATATAAGTTTATCAAAGCACAATCCTTATCAATAGGCAGAATCTTCCCCACAAGAACAATGAATCTGTTGTGAATAAAACTGCTCCTTTGAGAGAAGAAGGATTCATCCCAACATGAGATTAAACCCCCGGAAGCCCTAATAGATGATGAGAATGTAAAAGAGTAGTTGGTATCGCGCCCGCACAGCTTTGAAATCAAGCTCTTATCCACATTTTCCTGCTTCGATTCCTGAATGAAAAGAACCCTCGGCTTTAATCTACCAACTATTTTCTTTATTGTCGCTCTCTTGATCCTATTACCCAAACCATAAACATTCCAAGACAAGAAAAGATCTAAATTCATAATATAAATTCGCGTTTTCACTCACCATTGTCGAGTTTGAGAAAAAGTTTCCCCCTAACGACCACTTTTATTTCCCTCAGCCGCCAATAAACTCTTAACAATTTCTTCCTTGTCTGCCTCGAATACCAGCCCGACTGCCTTGTATAGCTCCGCTACTTGTTTAGCTTCAATAATGCGCTCCTCTGTGTGCCCATCACTATCTTCCAATCCCCAGTGCTTTTCTTCAACCTGTTTTACCCTCCCTAATTTCCCTGAATTTGACGATGGGTTTTCCTCACTTTGGGAAAATGTCTTCCTCGTTTTAGATCCGGACTTTGGGTTGGATAATTTTTCCCACATTACAGTTGAAGCCAGCTAGAGAGTTATTTGTGGCCCATTTTTGCATTTTCTCAAACTTGGACCTGAAAGAGAGCGGGCTCACACCCATGGTATTTTTAATGACCCTGTGCCTGATGCTAACTAACCCAGATACTTCATCCATTATTGGGGCAGAAAAACCACTCGAGCCCGACGACTGTTTTGGTGACGCAGATGCACTTTTAATTGGGACTTCATACAAACTTGATGCTGCCTTTTGTATATCCGGGACATCAGTAGCTGAAATTCTAGTCACGTGCTTTGGCTCAAGTCCTTTACGTGTTTTTGCATTCTCAAATTGGTTAGTATGGTGGGGTCCAGACTTAACCTTATCAATCTTGTGTTCAGCACCAACTAAGTGACTAGGGCTTCCCCCATCCTCAGGCCGACAATCTGCCGTTTTCACAGTAACTCCCTTCCCTCGAAAATTGATGCGACAATTGTTTGCCTCCATATTGCGACTCTCCACCTCCTCCTCGGGGATAATCACCGGTGTCTCCTCATCGATCCAGCACCTAGCATCCTCAAACTCCGAAATAGAAGTTCAGATATGGTAGCAGACACCGTTAATGAAGATATTAACGAACGGAGGCACATCAGACCGGTGCTTGACACCTATTAGAATGCGAGCTGAATCAAATCTTTTCTTCGTTGCAACCTCTTCATCCACCTTAATTACCTTTCCCCATCTGCTAGCGATAGCTTCGAAAATCTTCACGTCCCAAGCGTGCAGTGGGATGTTTTCCAGGCACAGCCATATCTTGTGCTTAAAATTATCCTGGAAGTGATCGATAGAATCTATATCCTCAAACCAGGATTGGATCATCTGGTCCTTAAGATCCAGAAAAAATTGGTATTGCTCATCTTCTTCAAATTGAATGACTACGTAATAGCCTGACCATGCACTCATCTTAACCTTAAACCCATCTACCCGAAGAACTTGTTGGACAAAGTTTGCATCATACATCCCTTTGATTTGACCAATTAAATAGCTTCTCATCCATGTCATATCCCTTTGGAACAAATTGAAACAAAAAGGTTCGTACACTAGCGCTTCTCCGCTGCTTTCTGATCGGCAATTATTTTCCTTGGCTTCTGCAGTCTTCTTTCCTGATTCAACATTCGCTCGCAGAACGTCTGCCAATAGAACCTCTTTGAACGACCTTCCATCGGTGAGTTTCGAGGTGGTCTTAGTAGCCAGAGGAGAAAGTTTAGGATCCTCTTTGAGACTCTTAGAACGGCTCCCGCCTTCTTTGTCCTCAACCGAATTTGGATAATCCATGAACACTTTGATGTTGAAACCGTCCATCTTACTGTTATTGCCCAACGTAACCGCCCGTTTAGCCTCCAGTTGAGAAGAGAATCTGACAAAGGCAAACATATCTCTTCTTTTCATCCTTTTCTGATTGTAGTACGCGATGTATACATCAGTCACTCTGCCATAGATAGCGAACGCTTCTCTAAGCGATCTCCTGTGAATTCTTTTGCTCACATGGTTGACAAAAACGATAGCTCCTTTTCTCTCAGCTTCACCAGACCTGCTATGCTTCTTGTAACTAACCCTAGATCTCTGGTATGGAGAACCCTTTGCAAATCTCAGACCCTTTCTGCCGCTCTCCTCTCCTCTCCATGGTGAACCGTATGTGAACGGTTGCCCAATTTTAATCGTTAACTCACTAACTTCCAATAAGATGATAACACGCGTTAAACTGTAAAAAAATAGGTTAATCTTCACCTATGGTCCCTTTCGTTTGGGGTTTGTTTTATTTTGGTCACCAGAATTCAAAAAAGATTATTCTGGTCACTTACGTTTAGAATCATGTCTATTTTGGTCATTGGGACGTTAGTCTCTGTTAATAAAAAATTAATTTTTAATTTATCCCTCATACATTCAAAACTTTATTTTTTAACATCTTCCCCAAAAACAATTTCGAATCCGATTGTATAATTCAAATCTTTTCTTCGGTCCATTATTGTCTCTCCAATCCTTTCTCTTCCCTTCTATTATCCTTCAAAAGTGTGGGAAAAATACTGATCTTCCTTACTGGTGAAGATTACCTTATAATTCGAATTCAAGGTGTAAAGAATGAAGTAGATGAGTATTTTCCCCCGTAAGGAAGTAGATGAGTATTGTGGGAAAATCATTGTTTTCCGTATCTTGCAGTTAATTTTGAAGTGCATTATTTGCAAATTGGTAACATCTAAATTTTCTAATCTCGGGAACTCTCTTCTCTACGAGCGATCATCCAAAAACAAAGAATTTAATGGTGAAAATAATCTTTAAATGTGTTACGAGTTTGTTTTAGTGATATTTGTTAGTACTCTGCCAATGCGTTCGCAATTGCAGCCAGAAGAATTCTGGATTAAAGCACCTAAGAAAGGTATATCAAAGACATTCAACAAATCCCGAAGTGAACTTACCTCCCTCATAGAAGTTTTTAGATCTTGTTTTCAATGAATTTACTTTTTTGTTGATTTATAAGGTAATCTATTTCATTCTTTACACCTTGAATTTGAATTAGAGGGTAATCTTCACCAATAAGGAAGATCAGTATTCCCCCATGTTTTAAAGGATAATAGGAGGAAAGAGAAAGGATTGGAGGGACAACAATGGACCGAAGAAAGGATTCAAATTATCCAATCGGATTCAGAATTGTTTTTGAGGAAGATGGTGAAAATATAAATTTTTGAAAGTTTGAGGGTTAAATTAAAAATTATTTTTTTTAACGGAGACTAACGTCCCAATGACCAAAATAGACATGATTCTAAACATAAGTGACCAGGATAACTTTTTTTTGAATTCTGGTGACCAAAATAGAACAAACCCCAAACGAAAGGGACCACGGGTGAAGATTACCCAAAAAATTAAAAATTCTAAAAATATATATTAAAAAGTTATAAAAATAAAATATATAATTTAAGATATTAATTTCATTAATTTTCCTTTTAGTTTCCTTTAATATTTTTTATAAAAACATGAAATAATAAAAACTTATAATAAAAAAACTATAAAGTTTCATTTCTTTCAAAAAATCTCATAAATCCCTAGATAAAGTATTGTTGTCAATTCAACTACCAGCCATTGCCCGTCGCCAAAAAATCCCGTTCATCTTCGTTATCCTACCACTGTCACTAAAGCCCAATGTCTCCCTTGCATCCATTCTCCTCGTCCGACGCTCCATGCATCGCCCCGTTAGTTCTCCTTCGATATTGCTATTCACTAGCACCATCGTATGGCCTAACACACTGTCTACCACAATACCAACAACCTATACTATTGATTAAATTAATTTGGGATTTGAAATGCAGGGTTAAAGTTTTGGGTTAGGGATTTGGAAATTTAGAGTATTCTAGAAAATTGCAAAATTTTGGGACTTTTATAATTAAAAACATTTTTATAATTTTATATAATTTTGAAATATTATTTCATTATAAATATATATATTATTTAAATAATTATTACAATTATTTTTATATTTTTAGAATTTTAAATAAAAATATATTTTTATACTTTTATGAATTTTCAAATTTATTTTTTTCACAATTTTAAATATTTTTAGATTTTCTTTATTTTTTTCTAAAAAATATATTTTTTGAATTTTAAATATATATTTTTTTATTTTAAATGATTTTACGACTTTTATGATGTGACACTTTCAGAGTGTGTCATGTGCACCATTTTAACGACTGTTTGCCACTTAATGATCTACTATAACGGTCAACATTGCATAAGGGTTAAATTGATCGCAATTTAAATTTTGTGAACCCGATTGATCGCAAGTTAAATTATGAGGGATAAATTAAGTGCAAAAATTCCATGAAGACGTACTTAGTTTTTTTATCTTTTATTAAAGGCTGATTTGACCTTTAAGCTAATTTTTATTCAATTAAATTTAACGTCAACTTGTTTCGTGATACAAATTTAATAAAAAAGTTAAAAATGTTGATGATTTGGGTCGTTATTTGGGAGTTTCGTTATTACATTCTCGGGTCACTGCTACTTCCTTCCAGAATCTTATTCAGATGATTCAATGAAAGTTGAGTGTTTGGAAGGTGAAGTCTTTTTCTTTAGCCAATCATATCACTCTGGTAAAAACGATTTTATATGATATTCCCACATATGCTATGCAGATAGCTTTATTACAAAAAAAATGTGTTCAAAGTTGGAGTAATTATTTCGTCATTTTATATGGGGTATCTCATTTGATGAAAAAAGAGTACATTTAGTTCGTTGGGATGACGTTTGTCGTCCCGTGCAACAAGGGGCCTTGGCTTTCAGAAAATGGGTTTCCAGAATAAAGCTTTTTTTAATGAAAAATGTATTTTATTTACTAGCCAACAAAGATGCTTTGTGGGTACGGATGCGCTTCGTCATACTAGATGCTCAAGGGTATGGAAGGGTCTTAATATTGTATGAGTGATGTCTGCGATAATGTTGTTTGGTCGATCGATATTGGTCAAACGGTTCACTTTTGGATGGGTAATTGGATTGAGGATGGCAAGCCTTTAATTCGGCATTTCCGAACTGGTTTGGTCGCTCATGCTAGTGATGTGTTGATTGTTGATATGGGCGATGGGAAAGGTGGGTGGCGTTGGGAGTTGTTTGAACAACTCCTTCCTATTCCAATTTTACTTCGTTTTGCATAGATTAAAGGTTTTGTATCCTCCCCTATGGATGACTTGATGTAAAACCTATGTTTGATTTTTGATATAACTAAGTATGTTAAGGATTAAATTGAAAACTTGAAATAAATTTCTAAGTCCCTTAAATGATTTTTAAATCACCAATACTTTAAATTGATTTGAAAAACTCAAACTCCAAATGTTTTCTAAGTGTTCCAAGGCCAAAGTATTGAAAAACGTTCAGGTGTATCGATGTCGTAAAGATACCTTTTTTACAAAGTTGGCTACTGGAAAGACACGTTTCGATACGCTCTTAACCGTATCGAAACAACGTATTGAAACAGATTCAATATGTATCGATACGCCTCTCTGTAAAAACTGAAGGAGTTTGAATGGTGTACCGATACGGTGCAACCCGTATCGATACGGTTTTAACGGAATTTTTAATTCAAAGAGTTTTAAATGTTTTCGACCGTTGGTGTCAGTCGTTAGGTAACTAACATGTAAAGTGGTAGTTGTCCCGTATCGATATGGTGTACCCCGTATCGAAACGGAAACTTCCAGTGAGCTAAGTTGAGAAAAAGGTATCGATACGGTCTTATCCGTATCGAAATGGTCTCTGTCCCGTACTGATACGCTTACACGCATTTCGATACGCCCTCTTTATTATGTGCAATGGCTCTTTCTGTTTTGAGACAGGTATCGATACAAGTCTTCGTATACCGATACAGATAGCTGCAGAAGTGCATTTATGGTGGAAAAAGAGGGTCTCAACGGCTATAATCAATACCCTAACCACCCAAACGGCTAGAATTGATAAAGAAGGTATAAATTGAAGCTTATTGAAGACCAACAACAACAATTGCATCAAAGATAAACATACAAGCAAAAATCCAAGCTCATTGTGTTTATTTTCCAATTTCTTGTAAACCCCAAATTGTGTTGTATTCAATTCCTATCCTATCTCAAATTTGGGTTGAGTGTTTGTACTTAAAGGGGCAATATTGTATTTGAGAGATATCTTTATTGCCTAATTTCTTCTTTGTTCACTTGTGAGGGTTTGGTCAAATTTTGGGTAGAAAATTTGACCGGTTGTGTAAAGGTTACCTCCTAAGCCTTGAAAAGGGGAAGAACAAATTAGTGAATTGTTGCAAATCCTTAGTGGTAGCTAAGGTAGTGGATGTAAAGTTCATTTGGAACTTGAATCACTCTAAAATCATTTGTTCTTCATTTTTAGCTATAATTTTTTCTCCAACAAATTTTTAAAAGCCCAATTCACCCCCCCCCCCCACTTGGTATTGATCAATCCATTTGTAACACCCCAATTTTGGGCTTGGAAGTTTAGGGTCTGAACCGGACCGGTTTAAATTACGGTTCGAATATATAAGAGAAAGCCTAGTTCGGGATGCATTAAAAATATGGAAAAATATCTAAAAATCCTCTTTTATTATATATAAGAGAGTGGTGAAATCAATTTTACAAAATGGGGTTTGGAAATATGAGATTTCAAGTTAGTGACTAAAATGTAATTTTTGAAAAGTTGGTGACTGTTTTAAAAAGGATTGAAACTTTGAATCTTTAAGGAGCTAATTTACCCAAGGGAGGGTTTCTCCAGATTTTTCTTAATATTAAAGATTTAATTAATGTTATTTAATAAAAGGAAATGAGGGAAAATAGATATTTTGGTTTTATAACTAACTTTTCTCAAAATTTTCCCATTTCATTTTCTCTCCATTTTCCCTCAGCCAAACACATTTCCCCAGCCAAACACATTTCCCCAGCCACTTTTCCTTTGATTTTCACACCTAAAGTTGAGATTTCAATCTCTAAATGATTTCTAATCATTTCTACACTAAATCCTCATCATTTGCCTATTGAATTTTCAAAAATTTTGGTTCTAAACAAGGAGAAACTCACATTTAGAGGTATGTACGTCCTTCTCCTCTAAATACTCAGTTATTTACTGAAATTCCCAAGTTCTCAATCCTTGATTTGAGTTTTATTAAAGGTTTTGATGTTGTGATCTTGATTTTGGCTTAAAATGCAAAATTTGGATTTAATTTTGATGAAATTCGTATTGAATGATTGGGCTTTGTTTTGAGGTGTCTTTTTTATGTATATTGGATGTAAAAATGATGTGTAATTGAAGTTTAATCAATGCAATCCCGAATAGGTTGATTTTCCTAAGTTTTGCTTGAGTTAATGGTGGTTTTTGGGATGATTTTGATGTTCTGCTATAGCTGGAGGTATAAGGACGTGATTAGGTTCTTTTTGGATGTTAATTGATGTTTAAGAATGGTTGGAATTGATGGATCTTGGCTGGGTAATGTTGTAGAGGTGTTTGGACGTGATTTCGGTTGTGTTTGGTAGCCGAAATGTGAGTGTTGATGAGAGCAGCGAGTTTAGGTGTCTTGGTTGAAGATATTAATGCATGATGATGCATTAAACCTCTGCTTTGATGTGTTTAAAACAGGGGAGACATCTTCGGATCCTTGTGGTGTTGATCCGGGGGCTTGATCGGCGTTTCGGCAAGCTTGCGAAACGGAATCGGTGAGTGAAGTTTGGTTTTCAGCTTTGAAACCAGTGTTTGAAGGTTATGAGAGCTTAGTTTAAGTCTAAACAACTTAGCTAATCTCAAGAGTAAGTTTTTCGAAGAAACTCTCTTTTTGATGAACCATGAGATGGTTGAATGCAATGTGTTTTATTTGCATGTTTAAATTCTGTTTTGAAAGCATATTTTGGCATGTTTAATGCTGGTTTTGTAAGCCATGTGTTGAAGGATGCTCAAGGTAAGAGATCCTTGTTTTGAACATTGATAAATGTGGTTTGATGCATTGTAATGCATGACTATTTAATGGCTTGTTAAATGCTTTAAAACAGTGGATTGATGATGGTAAATGATGTATATTGGCAAGTGATGTGTTGGTTTTAAAGTACTTGAATCGGATATAGTTAGCCGGCTATAGGATTGGGTGCACCGTGAATAAAGTCGCCTTGGATGTTGAGGGGTTGTGATTGTACCATAAACTCCATCCAAGTACACTAACGAGATGTTTACGATCACAATGGTGGTTAAAAGTCCATGTGTGGATCTTGTGTTGTGTGTCCTAAGATCACAATGGTGGTTAAAAGTCCATGTGTGAATCTTGTGTTGTGTGTCCTGTGTTCTCGTTAGTGATGTTATACAACTACCAATGAGTGATGTTGAGGGGTTGTGATTGTACCGTAGACTCCATCACGGGTGTTAAGGGGTTGTGACTGTACCGGTAAACTCCACCTTGATATTGGTAGTGTGTATGAAGCGTATGGGACAACGCTTGTAATCTGCGTATCCGATTGTGTTTTTGAGTTGTAAAATGTTATGGATTATCACTTGTAAGCCAATATGACATGTTGATGGTTTGAAGCATAAGATGCTTGGTTGTATGCATAAATGCATGCTAAATGATGTTTTGAACTTAAAGGCCTTGGAAAGGTGTTTTTACAAAATGCATTATTGTGTTGTTTGTATTTGAGCTTTCCTCACTAAGCTATGTGCTTACGCTCTCTCTTTCTTAAACCAATAATGCAGAGCATTGAAGTGCTTTAAGGGCAGCAAGGAGGTCAAGGATCCAAGTGAAAGACTAAGCTCATGTATGGTGACTATTTTCACAACACTATTAGCTTTTGGCATTTGGCAATTGGAACCTAGTTTGTGTTTTGGGAGATGTTTTGGACTCCCTAAGTTTAGTTTAATGCCTTTGATGATGTTGGAACATGTAAATGGCCTTTTGATATTTGGTTTGATGAATTGATGAATGCATGACTTCTAATATAGGATGCATGCCTATAGATTTGGGGTTTTTCCTTGAATGATGCCATGACTGAGATTAGATGATGCTAATATGTTCCTTTATTGATTGATGACTTGTTGATATGATGTGGAGGTCATATGATTGTGTTTGGTGGGTCAAAAGTGTGTTAAACCAGAGAAATTCTGCAATTCTGGGCAGTCCGTATCGAAACGGGTGCTACCGTTTCGGAACAGATGGCCTGAAATGACCATGGCGTTTCGAAACGGGTAGAGCCATTCCGGAACAGATTTGCTACTGCCAAGCCCTGTTCCGCAACAGGTTTCGGAACGGTCCCGCGTTTCGAAACGGTCCTTTCCTGTTTCGGAACACTCGACCGTTGGGCACTGAATCTGATGGTTAAATGTTTTGAAATTCTCACGTTTTAGTCCCAATCCTTGTTTATGCAATTGATTGAGTTTGAGATGTCCGTTTGAGATGAAATTTGACAGTGAAGCATGAAACATGATTAAGTTCATAGTGGTAACTCAAAATTTGGCTAAGTCCTTTTAATTTCCAAAATTTACAAATTGGTCCTAAATTTGTATGTTGTGCAATTAAGTCCCTAAGTGTTTTCCAATTGCTGTGATTTTCAAGTATGCTTATCTCAAGAGTTCACCTAGGATTAGTATGCATCTAGAAAAGATTAAAAAGAAAAAAAGGGTCGTTAATCAAGGTTGACTTTCGGGTTGACTTTGGTTTTCCCCGTATAATCTTCGTAGTTCGGGTCAACCGTCTAGGCCGGGCTAAGGGGGTTACATTTGGTGGTATCAGAGCTGAGTTCTCGAGTATTTGGGAACGGTTATGTGGGTGTTAAGTGTTTGATTGCTTTGTGAGCTTGTTGAGTGAAAGTATGATGTATGAATTGTAAGAATGTTACAATTGTGGTGTGTGCTTTGGTGAAGCATGTTAGAGGGACCCATTGCCAAATCAAAGCTAGTAAAATGGTTTGTTTTAATTGGAGATGAGCTTGAGTACTTGGATTGCTTACCTTGCTGAGCTTGACTTTGTTTATTGCATTTGTGATTGCATTGTTTAATGAATGGGACCTCGTAGAGAGACGAGGATTAATACGGGAGCTATGGCTCAAAATGAGAATGAGGAGAATGCTGAAAATGTGGTGGATTTACCTCCTCCACCTGGTGGTGGTGGTGCTGGGGGTGAGGGAGCTGGTGTTGGGGCTGATACTGGGGTCGCTAGACCTGAAGCTGGTCAGGGGCAAGCTGCTCCTGACATGACAATGTTGATACAAGCTATTGTTGGAGCCTTTCAGGCGGCGGTAGCTGGAGCTCAAGGAGCTGGGAATCAGGGAGATGCTAATGTTAGGTTACCTCTGGAACGCTTGCGCAGTCTGGGAGGGATTGAGTTCAGGGGTTTGTCTGCTGAAGGTTCTGAGTCTTGGTTGGAAAGTACCAAGAGAATTTTGGGACAAATGAACTGCAATGATGTGCAGAAGCTGGGCTGTGTGATATCTTTGTTGCATGACGATGCGTATACATGGTGGACAACCACTATCTCCGGAATGGAGGATGCTGATGTGACTTGGACGTTCTTTCTGAACGCGTTCAAGAGGAGGTATCTGGGTGTGCGATACCTGGATGAAAAGAAAAGAAAATTCATGTCTCTTACTCAAGGGAGCATGACAGTGGCTGAGTACGAGGTTCAGTTTGTCCGACTCAATCAGTACGCACCTGAGCTTATCCCTGATGAGTGGGAGGGGTGTGAACATTTCCGTTATGGTTTGGTGACGGAAGTGAAGACTTATATACTGGCTGCTGAGTACACTGATTTTGATGTGCTGGTTGGTAGAGCAAAGGACATTGAGTTGAATTTGAGTTTATCTTCTAGAGGTGTTGGTCCTAGTGTGGGCAAGCGAGCTGCTGAGTATAGTTCCGGTGGCGGACGGAACAAGAGAGGACGTGATCAGAAGTATCAGTCTTCGGCTAGGCGTGGTGGTGGAGGGCAAGGTGCGCCTGTTCAGGGAGACAGGGCGAGAGCTGATCCGAACACATGTTGGACATGTGGATCGTGTGGGCACCTGAGGCGTGATTGTCCTCGAGCAGCGAGAGAGGTTCAAGCTCCTGTTGTGGTGACCGGTAACTCGTGCTGGAACTGTGGTTCGGCGGATCACATGAGGAGGGAGTGTCCTCTGTTGGCCGGTAGTGGCCAGGGACATGCTCCGGGAGTTGTTGCACCACAGAGAGGTCATGGGCGCGGCCGTGGTAACTTGCAGCGCAGGGAGGATGGTGGAAGGAATGTGGCTCATGTGGTAGCTGTTCAGCCTGAGGGTGGTGGCCAGGCCAGAGTGTATGCTCAGAGAGAGGGGAGGAATGACACGGATGTGATCGCAGGTACTTTCACTTTGCAATCCTTGTCATTACTTTCCTTGATTGATTATGGATCTACACACTCATACATATTGCGTGAGCATGCTCAATTGCTTGGTTTGCCTGTTGAGTCTTTGGATGTTGGTATGCGTGTAACTAGTTCTTTTGGTGAGACTGTTGTGACGCGAAAGCTTTATAGAAGATGTCCATTGGTTGTGCAAGATCATGTTTTTCAAGTTGATCTTATGGAATTGCCTTTCTATGGTTTTGATGTAATTCTTGGTATGGATTGGCTTGTTGAGCATCAAGCTGTAGTAGATTTTGAAAATAAGCGAGTTTCGTTGAAGCTTGCGGATGATTATGAGGTGGTGGTGGTTGGTGAGAATGTGAAGTTTCTTGCCAATGTGGTGTCTACATTGGAAGCGAGCCGGATGCTGAGGCAAGGTTGTGAAGTCTACCTCGCCTTTATGATGAATCCTAGCTCTAAAGAGTTACGAGTGCAGGATATCAGGACTGTGCGAGAGTTTCCTGGTGTGTTTCCGGAGGAGTTGCCTGGATTGCCTCCTAATCGCGAGGTGGAGTTTGGAATTGAGCTGTATGAAAACACAACTCCAGTGTCCATTACTCCTTATCGAATGGCACCTAAAGAGTTGAAAGAGCTGAAGACGCAACTTCAGGAGTTGCTTGATCGTGGTTTCATTCGGCCGAGTGTGTCACCTTGGGGTGCACCGGTCTTGTTTGTGAGGAAAAAAGATGGCACTATGAGAATGTGTATTGATTACCGTCAGCTTAACAAGTTGACTATCAAGAATCGGTATCCGTTGCCGAGAATTGATGATCTTTTTGATCAATTTCGGGGAGCGGCTGTGTTCTCTAAAATTGATTTAAGGTCAGGGTATTATCAGTTGAAGGTTAAGGATGTAGATGTGCCAAAGACAGCCTTCAGAACGAGGTATGGGCATTATGAGTTCCTAGTGATGCCGTTTGGTTTGACGAATGCTCCTGCAGCTTTCATGGACATGATGAATAGAGTATTCCATGAATACTTGGATAAATTTGTTGTGGTGTTCATTGATGATATTCTCGTGTACTCTCGTACTGAGGAAGAGCATGAGGGGCATTTGAGAATTGTGTTACAGGCTTTGTTGGAGAATCAGCTTTATGCCAAGCTGAGCAAGTGTGAGTTCTGGCTTAGAAAAGTTGTGTTTCTTGGTCATGTGGTCTCTGCTGAAGGGATACGTGTTGATCCTCAGAAGATTGAGGCAGTGATGAATTGGAAGCCTCCTAAGTCTGTTCATGAAGTCCGTAGTTTCCTTGGTTTGGCGGGGTACTATCGAAGGTTCGTGGATGGGTTTTCAAAGATTGCTGCACCTTTGACGAAGTTGTTGCAGAAGGATGTTAAGTATGAGTGGACGGAAGCGAGACAGCAGGTTTGAGAAGCTTAAGGCAGCTTTAACGCAAGCTCCTATCTTGGTTCAACCTGAATCAGGGAAAGAGTTTGTGGTGTATAGTGATGCGTCCTACGTTGGTTTGGGATGTGTATTGATGCAAGAGGGTAAGGTGGTGGCTTATGCATCACGACAGTTGAAGGTGCATGAGCGCAATTATCCTACGTATGACATTGAGTTAGCTGCGGTGGTTTTTGCTTTGAAAATTTGGAGACATTACCTGTATGGTGAGAAGTGTACGGTGTACACGGACCACAAGAGTTTGAAGTATCTGATGTCTCAGAAAGAGTTAAATCTTAGGCAGCGACGTTGGGTGGAGTTGCTTAAGGATTACGATTTGACGATCGAGTATCATCCGGGTAAAGCTAATGTTGTAGCGGATGCTTTGAGTAGGAAGGTAGCTGTTGAGTTGAGGGCTATGTTTGCCAGTTTGAGCATTTCGCGTGACGGTGGTCTTGTGGCTGAATTACATGTGAAACCATCCTTGGTTCAGTTGATTAAGGAAAAGCAGTTGTTGGATGATTCCTTGGTGCCACATGTTCAGGATATTGCAGAGGGTAGGCCATCGGATTTCTGCTTTAATGATGATGGAGTTTTATGTTTTTGGGGTTGGATAGTAGTGCCCAATGATGCTGATTTGAGGCGTGCTATTCTGACTGAAGGTCATAGCAGTTCTTTCGCTATGCACACTGGTAGTACTAAGATGTACCGTGATCTTCGTGATGAGTACTATTGGGTGGGTTTAAAGAAAGATGTTGCTGAGTTTGTAAGCAAGTGCATGGTGTGTCAGCGAGTTAAAGCTGAGCATCAGTTTCCTTCAGGGTTGTTGCAACCGTTGAGGATTCCCGAGTGGGAGTGGGAAAGGATTACCATGGACTTTGTGTCTGGTTTGCCTTTGTCGCCATCGAAGAAGAATTCGGTGTGGGTGATTGTGGATCGCCTGACGAAGTGTGCGCATTTCTTGCCTGTGCATACTACGTACACTTTGGATAAGCTTGCAGAGCTGTACATTGCTGAGATTGTGCGGCTGCATGGTGTGCCAAAGTCGGTCGTGTCGGATAGAGATCCGAGGTTTACATCGCGTTTCTAGCAGTGTTTGCATCAGGCTTTGGGTACACGGTTGAATTTCAGTACATCTTATCATCCGCAGACGGATGGACAGTCTGAGCGCGTTATCCAGGTGTTAGAGGATATGTTGAGGTGCTGCGTGATTGAGTTTCAGGGTTCTTGGGAGAAACATTTGCCTTTGGTGGAGTTTGCCTATAATAATAGTTATCAGGCAAGTATTCAAATGGCACCTTATGAAGCTTTGTACGGGAGGAAGTGTAGGACTCCTCTTTGTTGGGCTGAAACGGGTCAGAAGTTGGTTTCGATGCCAGCTTTGTTGAAAGGAACCATCGAGAAGGTGAAGCTCATCTGTGAGCGTTTGAAGGCAACTTCTGATCGGCAAAAGTCTTACGCGGATTTGAAGCGTAAGGAGATTGAGTATGCGGTGGGTGACCGTGTGTTTCTGAAGGTTTCGCCTTGGAAAAAGGTGATGAGGTTTGGCCGAAAGGGTAAGCTGAGCCCTAGGTACATTGGACCATACGAGTTGATTGAGCGTGTGGGTCCTGTTGCGTACAAGTTGAGGTTACCGCAAGAGTTAGAAAAGATTCATGATGTGTTTCATGTTTCTATGCTTCGGAAGTATAGATCGGATCCTTCTCATGTGATGCCTGTGGAGGAAGTGGAGTTGAATCCGGATTTGACCTATGATGAGGAACCAGTGAAGATTCTGGATTCGGATAGTAAAGTTCTTCGAGGCAAGACCATTGAGTTGATAAAGGTGTTGTGGAAGCATCGTGGTGCTGAAGAAGCCACGTGGGAACAGAAGGATGACATGTTGAAGCAGTTTCCGTACCTTTTCCCTTCAGGTAAATTTCGAGGACGAAATTTCTTAAGGGGGGAGAGTTGTAACACCCCAATTTTGGGCTTGGAAGTTTAGGGTCTGAACCGGGCCGGTTTAAATTACGGTTCGAATATAAAAGGTGGTTTTTAGGGAAAGCCTAGTTCGGGATGCATTAAAAATATGGAAAATATCTAAAAATCCTCTTTTATTATATATAAGAGAGTGGTGAAATCAATTTTACAAAATGGGGTTTGGAAATATGAGATTTCAAGTTAGTGACTAAAATGTAATTTTTGAAAAGTTGGTGACTGTTTTAAAAAGGATTGAAACTTTGAATCTTTAAGGAGCTAATTTACCCAAGGGAGGGTTTCTCCAGATTTTTCTTAATATTAAAGATTTAATTAATGTTATTTAATAAAAGGAAAGGAGGGAAAATAGATATTTTGGTTTTATAACTAACTTTTCTCAAAATTTTCTCATTTCATATTCTCTCCATTTTCCCTCAGCCAAACACATTTCCCCAGCCACTTTTCCTCTGATTTTCACACCTAAAGTTGAGATTTCAATCTCTAAATGATTTCTAATCATTTCTACACTAAATCCTCATCATTTGCCTATTGAATTTTCAAGAATTTTGGTTCTAAACAAGGAGAAACTCACATTTAGAGGTATGAACGTCCTTTTCCTCTAAATACTCAGTTCTTTACTGAAATTCCCAAGTTCTCAAATCCTTTATTTGAGTTTTATTAAAGGTTTTGATGTTGTGATCTTGATTTTGGCTTAAAATGCAAAATTTGGATTTAATTTTGATGAAATTCGTATTGAATGATTGGGCTTTGTTTTGAGGTGTCTTTTTTATGTATATTGGATGTAAAAATGATGTGTAATTGAAGTTTAATCAATGCAATCCCGAATAGGTTGATTTTCCTAAGTTTTGGTTGAGTTAATGGTGGTTTTTGGGATGATTTTGATGTTCTGCTATAGCTGGAGGTATAAGGACGTGATTAGGTTCTTTTTGGATGTTAATTGATGTTTAAGAATTGTTGGAATTGATGGATCTTGGCTGGGTAATGTTGTAGAGGTGTTTGGATGTGATTTCGGTTGTGTTTGGTAGCCGAAATGTGAGTGTTGATGAGAGCAGCGAGTTTAGGTGTCTTGGTTGAAGATATTAATGCATGATGATGCATTAAACCTCTGCTTTGATGTGTTTAAAACAGGGGAGACATCTTCGGATCCTTGTGGTGTTGATCCGGGGGCTTGATCGGCGTTTCGGCAAGCTTGCGAAACGGAATCGGTGAGTGAAGTTTGGTTTTCAGCTTTGAAACCAGTGTTTGAAGGTTATGGGAGCTTAGTTTAAGTCTAAACAACTTAGCTAAGCTCAAGAGTAAGATTTTCGAAGAAACTCTCTTTTTGATGAAGCATAAGATGGTTGAATGCAATGTGTTTTATTTGCATGTTTAAATTCTGTTTTGAAAGCATATTTTGGCATGTTTAATGTTGGTTTTGTAAGCCATGTGTTGAAGGATGCTCAAGGTAAGAGATCCTTGTTTTGAACATTGATAAATGTGGTTTGATGCATTGTAATGCATGACTATTTAATGGCTTGTTAAATACTTTAAAACAGTGGATTGATGATGGTAAATGGTGTATATTCGCAAGTGATGTGTTGGTTTTAAAGTACTTGAATCGGATATAGTTAGCCGGCTATAGGATTGGGTGCACCGTGAATAAAGTCGCCTTGGATGTTGAGGGGTTGTGATTGTACCATAAACTCCATCCAAGTACACTAACGAGATGTTTAAGATCACAATGGTGGTTAAAATTCCATGTGTGGATCTTGTGTTGTGTGTCCTAAGATCACAATGGTGGTTAAAAGTCCATGTGTGAATCTTGTGTTGTGTGTCTCGTGTTCTCGTTAGTGATGTTATACAACTACCAATGAGTGATGTTGAGGGGTTGTGATTGTACCGTAGACTCCATCACGGGTGTTGAGGGGTTGTGACTGTACCGGTAAACTCCACCTTGATATTGGTAGTGTGTATGAAGCGTATGGGACAACGCTTGTAATCCGCGTTTCCGATTGTGTTTTTGAGTTGTAAAATGTTATGGATTATCACTTGTAAGCCAATATGACATGTTGATGGTTTGAAGCATGAGATGCTTGGTTGTATGCATAAATGCATGATAAATGATGTTTTGAACTTAAAGGCCTTGGAAAGGTGTTTTTACAAAATGCATTATTGTGTTGTTTGTATTTGAGCTTTCCTCACTAAGCTATGTGCTTACGCTCTCTCTTTCTTAAACCAATAATGCAGAGCATTGAAGTGCTTTAAGGGCAGCAAGGAGGTCAAGGATCCAAGTGAAAGACTAAGCTCATGTATGGTGACTATTTTCACAACACTATTAGCTTTTGGCATTTGGCAATGGGAACCTAGTTTGTGTTTTGGGAGATGTTTTGGACTTCCTAAGTTTGGTTTAATGCCTTTGATGATGTTGGAACATGTAAATGGCCTTTTGGTATTTGGTTTGATGAATTGATGAATGCATGACTTCTAATATAGGATGCATGCCTATAGATTTGGGGTTTTTCCTTGAATGATGCCATGACTGAGATTAGATGATGCTAATATGTTCCTTTATTGATTGATGACTTGTTGGTATGATGTGGAGGTCATATGATTGTGTTTGGTGGGTCAAAAGTGTGTTAAACCAGAGAAATTCTGCAATTATGGGCAGTCCGTATCGAAACGGGTGCTACCGTTTCGGAACAGATGGCCTGAAATGACCATGGCGTTTCAAAACGGGTAGAGCCGTTCCGGAACAGATTTGCTACTGCCAAGCCCTGTTCCGCAACAGGTTTCGGAACGGTCCCGCGTTTCGGAACGGTCCTTCCCCGTTTCGGAACACTCGACCATTGGGCACTGAATCTGATGGTTAAATGTTTTGAAATTCTCACGTTTTAGTCCCAATCCTTGTTTATGCAATTGATTGAGTTTGAGATGTCCGTTTGAGATGAAATTTGACAGTGAAGCATGAAACATGATTAAGTTCATAGTGGTAACTCAAAATTTGGCTAAGTCCTTTTAATTTCCAAAATTTACAAATTGGTCCCTAAATTTGTATGTTGTGCAATTGAGTCCCTAAGTGTTTTCCAATTGCTGTGATTTTCAAGTATGCTTATCTCAAGAGTTCACCTAGGGTTAGTATGCATCTAGACAAGATTAAAAAGAAAAAAAAGGGTCGTTAATCAAGGTTGACTTTCGGGTTGACTTTGGTTTTCCCCGTGTAATCTTCGTAGTTCGGGTCAACCGTCTAGGCCGGGCTAAGGGGGGTTACACCATTGATCCACTCAACAATTGGTATCAGAGCCTACCTCTTTGAAGGATTAACAACCACAAGAGGAGTTCCTAGGAAGAGTGTGATCATCCAAAAATCAAGCCATGGCATCTACCTCCGGATCAAGCATGTACGAGTCTCAATCCACCACAAAACCACCATTCTTCAATGGTGACAACTATCCATTTTGGAAGAACCGGATACACCTCTTCATCAAATCCAACGATTACCTTGTTTGGGATGTCATTGAAGATGGTCCCTATATTCCTTTGAAGAGGGATGATGAAGGAAAATTGGTTCTAAAGAAAATGATTGAGATGAGTGAAGATGAGAGAAAGAAGATCCAAATTAATGACAAAGCTCTTCACATGTTCTTTTGTTCTTTCGGTCCCAACATCTACTCCAAAGTCTCCTCCATTGAAAGTGCCAAGGAAGTGTGGGATACACTAGAGACCACCTATGAAGGAACTAGTGATGTGAAGGAGACCAAGATTGGGATTCTCAATCTTAGTTATGAGAATTTCAAGATGGAACCCGACGAAACCGTGTCCAAGATGTTCGATCGCTTCTCAACTATCGTCAACGAGCTTAAGGGTTTTGGAGAGACAATACCGGAAGAAAAACTTGTCCGGAAGCTACTCTACTCACTTCCAAAATCTTGGGATGGGAAGAGAACCGCCATCATCGAGGCCAAAAACTTGAAGACACTCAATTTTGATGAGCTAGTGTGTTCTCTCCTTACTCATGAGATAATGAAGCAAGGAAGGGAAGATGAAAAGAAAAAGGAAGAGAAAATAGTGTAGAAGCTAGAAATAGAAAAGAAGAAGAAGATAGGAGTGGCTCTCAAAGCTTCATTACATGAGGAGAGCACTTCTAGTGAGGAGGATGATCTAGAAGAATTGGCTATGATAGCCAAAAGATTCTCACGATTCATGAGGTCCAATCGAGGAAGGAAGATTCAATTAAAAATGGACTTCAAGGGTAAAAACAAAGCAGAAGAGAGGGATCAAATCATTTGCTACGAGTGCTAAAAGCCCGGTCACATTCGTTCGGAGTGCCCTCAACTCAAGAAGAAGGGCTTTGAGAAGAAGAAGAAGCTCAAAGCCAAGCTTGCTACTTGGAGTGATGAGGAGTCATTCGAGGATGACGAACACGAAGTGGCCAACCTTTGCCTCATGGCACTTGAGGAGGATTCCTCCATGGTAACCTCTAACTCATCATCTTTTGACTTTACATTTGATGAATTACATGATGCATATGATGAGTTGCAAGAGGTTTATGATGAGTTAGTTGAGAAGTACAAAGAGTCGGTCATTAGAAATAAGAAAATTATTTCGGAATTAAATGATAAAAATGACTCACTTTCTCAAGCTAACTTAAAATTTGAGAAAAAGATTTTAGGTTTGAAAGATGAACTTAAATTCTTCCAAGATGAAAATGTAGACCTAAATAATCTTCTTTCTCAATGCAATAGTGAACACCAAAAGGTGTTAGATGAGCTTAACAAGCTCAAAGAGTCTTTCAAAAATGTTGGTAATGTGAAGCATGAAAAAGGTGAATCATCTAAAACAAACCAACCTAGGAGAAAGACTAATAACTACAAACAAAGTAGCCTCCATAGACATAATAAACCTAAAAGGATTAGGAGTGTATGGGTTCTTAAGGAACTCGTCAATTCTAATGATTTTTTTGCTATGTCACCTTGGATTCCTAAGGAAACCAAGCTTTTGGGAGCTAACACACGTGGACCCAAAATGATTTGGGTACCAAAAACAAAAGTTTAATATCTTTGTTTGTAGGGGGAGCATTGCTACAAGGCCAAAGCACAAAGTCAAAATTCATGGTACCTTGATAGTGGATGCTCGAGGCATATGACCGGAGACAAGAGTAGATTCATGGACTTAAAGCCAAAAAGTGGAGGAGTAGTGACATTTGGTGACAACTCCAAAGGCCACATTAAAGGTATTGGCTCCATAGGTAATCACTCTACCATTCTTATTGAAAATGTTTTGTATGTCGATGATCTTAAACATAATTTGTTGAGCATAAGCCAATTATGTGATAAAGGATTTAATGTCTTATTTGATAAAAATGGGTGCAAAATTGTTGACATTAAATCAAATAATATTATACTCATAGGTCATCGCATAGGTAACATTTACATTGTGCATTTAGATGACATACATACATCCCATGCATGTTTAGTAGCTCAAAATGAAAATGATGCATGGCTATGGCATAGGAAACTAGGACATGCTAGCATTAGTGTTTTAGAAAAATTAGTTTCCCTAGATCTAGTTAGAGGTTTACCCAAAATTAAGTTCTCAAATGATAAAATTTGTGATGCATGCTCTAAGGGTAAACAACATAAGTAATCCTTTAAATCCATTAATGATGTTTCTACAAGTAGGTGTTTACAACTTATTCACATGGATTTATTTGGGCCTATTAGGACTATGAGCTTGGGTGGTAAATCTTATGCATTTGTACTTGTTGATGATTTTTCTAGATTTACTTGGGTTCTATTTTTAAGTACTAAAGATTATGCTTTAGAAAAATTCATCACATTTTCAAAATTAACCCAAAATGATCTTGAACTTAGAATTTCTCATATTAGAAGTGATTATGGAACCGAGTTTCAAAATCTAGGGTTTGAAGAATTTTTAAATGAAAATAGTATTAGCCACAATTTTTCGGCTCCTCGAACTCCTCAACAAAATGGGGTAGTTGAGAGGAAAAATATAACTTTCCAAGAAATGGCTAGAACCATGCTTTGTGAAAACAATTTACCTAAATATTTTTGGGCGGAAGCCACAAATACCGCTTGCTACATTGTAAACCGAGTAATGATTAGGCCATTTTTAAAGAAAACACCATATGAGATCTTAAAATCTAAAAAGCCTAACATTAGCTATTTTCAACCATTTGGTTGCAAGTGTTTTGTTTTAAATAATGGAAAAAGATAACTTAGGTAAATTTGATGCAAAAAGTGATGAAGCTGTTTTCATAGGATATTCCTTAAACTCTAAAGCCTATCGTGTATTTAACAAGAGAACTTTAGTAGTAGAAGAATCTATACATGTTGTATTCGATGATAACCTCCTTCCAAGGAAGGATTCTTGTGATGATGATGATGTGGGAATCATTAATGCCTTTGATGGAGGACAAACTTCAAAAGAGGGTGAGATTTCAACAAAAGAAGAGGATACACAAGATCCACCTCTTGAAGCCTTGCAGGACTTGGCTCTTGAGGAAAAGGAAGTGAGCTACCCAATGGAGTTCAACTATGTCAAAGGTGGTGAAATCTTGGGTGATCCATCCAAGGGGGTAACCACTAGATCTTCTCTTAAACTTATGAACCATGTTGCATTTATCTTATGCATAGAGCCTAAGAATATAAAAGAAGCATTAAAAGATGACTTTTGGATTATGGCTATGCAAGAAGAATTAAATCAATTTAAGAGAAGTAACGTTTGGACATTAGTTGATAGGCCTAGTAATCAATCTACTATAGGAACTAAATGGGTCTTTAGGAACAAACTATATGAGAGTGGTAACATTGTGAGAAATAAAGCTAGATTAGTAGCAAGGTTACACTCAAGAAGAGGGAATAGATTTTGATGAAACCTATGCACCCGTAGCTAGAATTGAGGCCATTAGGATGTTGCTTGCATATGCATGTTATCATGATTTCAAGCTTTTTCAAATGGATGCTAAAAGCGCATTTTTTAAACGGTTTTATAAATGAGGAAGTGTATGTGGAACAACCACCGGGTTTTGAAGACTCAAAATTTCCAAATCATTTTTTCAAACTTACTAAAGCACTTTATGGTTTAAAACAAGCTCCTAGAGCTTGGTATGAAAGACTTTCAAACTTTTTGATTGAAAAAGGTTTTGAAAAAGCTAAGGTGGACACTACACTTTTCATAAAAAAGGTATAAAAATGACATCTTAGTAGTACAAATATATGTTGATGATATTATTTTTGGATCTACTAATGAGTGTCATTGTAAAGAGTTTGCTAAGTTAATGCAAGGTGAATTCGAGATGAGCATGATGGGGCAGCTCTCGTTCTTTTTGGGACTCCAAATCAAGAAAAGGAAGGATGGCACCTTCATCAATCAAGCAAAATACATCAAGGATATGCTCAAGAAGTTTGGCTTGGAGAATGCAAAGCCTCAAGCTACACCTATGAGCTCATCTACAAAGCTTGACAAAGATGAAGGAGGTAAGTGTGTTGACTCTAAGCTTTACTGATCTATGATTGGATACTTGCTTTACCTTACCGCAAGTAGACCAGACATTTTGTTTAGTGTTTGCTTGTGTGCTAGGTTTCAAGCTAGTCCTAGAGAGTGTCACCTTATAGCCGTTAAGAGAATCTTTAGGTACCTTAGAGATACCCCTTGTTTAGGTCTTTGGTACCCTAGAGACTCCACCTTCAACCTTTATGCTTATTCGGATGCGGATCATGGGGTGTAAAATCGATAGGAAGAGTACTTCAGGAACTTGTCAATTCTTAGGTAGTATGCTCATATCTTGGTTCTCTAAGAAACAAAATAGTGTAGCTCTTTCTACCACCGAAGCCGAGTACATATCCTTAGGGAGTTGTTGTGCTCAAGTCCTTTGGATGAAGCAACAACTCTTAGATTATGGTATTAAAGTTGAAACCATACCCCTTAAGTGTGATAACACTAGTGCCATATGCTTGACTAAAAATCTCATCCAACACTCTAGAACCAAACATATAGAAATAAGGCATCGTTTCATTAGAGATCATGTCCTTAAGAAATATGTTGTTATAGAGTACGTTGACACCTTAAACCAACTAGCGGACATCTTTACAAAGCCTTTAGATAAAGAGCGTTTTTGGTCCCTTAGGAGAGAGTTAGGTCTAACTAGCCTTCCTTGACTCTTTAGGACCCTTTTTAAAGTTAAAATTGATTGATCTTGTGAAATTCCATGTTTATGTGTTGTAGCCCTTGAAAATATCCACGCTTATAGCTAGGAGGAGTATGATTCTGTTAAAATATGCTTAGAACTGCTCATTCATCATTTGCATTCTTTTAGAAGATGTTAAAATCGAGCTTTTGGTTGTTCTTAAAGCCTAAAATGTATTTCTAGGCATAGGGTATCGATACGGCCTTAAGCGTATCGATACGAGTACTGTATTAGCTTCCCATAGTACATTTTTCCTAAAACGGGTATCGATACGGTTAAACTCGTTTCGATACGATGAACAATCGTTTCGATACGGATTGCATCCGTTTCGATACGAACCTTCAACGAGCATTTTAAATGGAATTACATTTTTACCCCCATATCGATACACCCTCAAGCGTATCGATACGTGATTGTGCAGACATCTATCAAATGGCATTTAAAGAGTTCAACTTTTACCAAAATTGAATTTTTTCAAAACCCTAGCCATTTTCACTCTATAAATAGCCTCTCAATCCCTCATATTTTCACACCACAACTCAAAATCTCTAGAGGGTTTTCAAAATCAAGCAAAGCTCTTAAGCTTTTCATCAATTGGGTGCTAAGTTCTTCTCCCATTCCTCTCTAATCAATATCAAGGTAAAACTCTTTCTTTTTTACTTTTAATTTTCGTTTCAAATTTTCTTTTGTTTTTGTTTTGTCTTCTCAAATCAAAATCCCTTTTCAAAATTTATTTATTTATTTATAATTTTTTAAACCTTGATTATTGGTTTTCAATGAGTTGAATGAAGAAAACTTAATGCATACACTGTTTTTAATCTTTTCTCTAGTTCATGACACCTAAAAAGAGAGCACGTACTAGTGAAGCCGGTGAAGGATCCAATACCGGAGGTGGTACTCGCCCGAACCTCACTCTTATCTATCAACACTCTTTTACGTCCCTCGGAGCTCTCAACTATTTTTGCCAATTTCAAAACTATAAGATCCGTCCGGAGAGGGTAATCTCTATTCCTTTTCTTAACTCGGAGCGCTTCAAATTTGAGTATTTACCTTTGCTCCAAGAATGGAAGTTTATGGATTTTCTCCAAATTCCCGGATTTTTCTTTCGCATCTTAGTTTTGATCTTTTATGCTAATGCTAAGTGTTGTGCCAATCGAGATGGTGTTGTTAAGGCCGTTAATTCTCATCTTATGGGTAAAAAGGTCACTATAGATGTTCAATCCTTTGTGATGTGTTTAAGTTGGAGGACGAAGGCTATGATGATAAGAATGCTCTTGGTCATGTCCTAAGTGGCTCCGTCACAGCCCTTAATGCTCAGGATCGGATCCTCCATTTGATGGTTTCTTGGTGGTTTAGGCCCTCGGGAGGGAAGTATTCCACTATCCGCCAAGTTGATGATTTTTTGATTCAATGCTTCCGTGAGAGAAAACGTCCGAACCTTGCTCGAATTATGTTTGCAGAGATTGTCTATCTCATGCAACATCGCCACACCACACTCGTCACTTCCTTCACCTATGGTACGACCTTGAGTTACTTCTTCCAACAAAAGGAGATAGATTGCTCGCATGACTACCCAACTCCCCTCACCGATCCTATCGATGAAAGGTCTCTTGCAAGGGGTAAGTTTCATTACTTTAATGGTAGTTGGCTTCGTCTATCCGAGCTCCCTAGTGAGGCCGCGGAACAATTTGCTAATCCTCAAGTTGATCAAGTTCCTCAAGCTCCTCGTCCACCTTCTATGGAATCCCTCATGACTTATCTCAATGAGCAATTCACGGGTTTGCGCACAAGAATGGCCTCAATCAATCAAGTGATGAATTCGGGATTTACCGCTATTGATACAAGGTTTACAAGCCTTGAAGATCGAATAAAGAATGTGGAGACTCGACTCACTTCCCTTGAAGGCGGTCACAACTCAATGAACATCTCTCTCACCGCTTTCCATGACGAGTGGCGTCAAACTAGGAGGAATGATGATGCAATTGAAGAGGATGATGAAGATGGCGATGGAGATGCATAGTAGCCTATCTTTGCATATCATTCATATTATCTAGGATATTTATTTATGCACCTTTGATTTATGTTTTTAGGACTAAGTTTGCATTATTCTAAAACCTATGCTTTGATTTTCTGTTATTTGGATTTTAAGTTGATGTTATCTTTTATTTGAACTTAATGATATTATGTTGCGTATTTATACCTTTTGCCTATTTATGCACTTTTTATTATGTCTCAATTATTTTTGATCTAACAGAAAGGGGGAGAGGGAAGCTCACACTAAAAAATTTTGATTTTCAAACTTAAAAGTTACCTAGCTAATATTAAGGGGGAGTTATTTTGTAAAGTTTTTCAAAGTATCAAAAATTTCAAGTTTTGGTTTTGTTATATCAAAAAGGAGAGATTGTAAAACCTATGTTTGATTTTGATATAACTAAGTATGTTAAGGATTAAATTGAAAACTTGAAATAAATTTCTAAGTCCCTTAAATGATTTTTAAATCACTAACACTTTAAACTGTTTTGAAAAAACCCAAACTCTAAATATTTTCTAAAGTGTTCCAAGGCCAAAGTATTAAAAAACGTTAAGGTGTATCGATACGCCTCCAGCCGTATCGATACCTTTTTTTTACAAAGTTGGCTACTGGAAAGACGTGTTTCGATATGCTCTTAACCGTATCGAAACAGATTCAATCTGTATCGATGCGCCCCTCTGTAAAAATTGAAGGAGTTTGAATGGTGTACCGATACGGTGCAGCCCGTATTAATACGGTTTTAACGGAATTTTTAATTCAAAGAGTTTTAAATGTTTTCGACCGTTGGTGTCAGTCGTTAGGTAACTAACATTTAAAGTGGTAGTTGTCTCGTATCAATACGATGTACCCCGTATCGAAACGGAAACTTCCAGTGAGCTAAGTTGAGAAAAAGGTATCGATACGGTCTTATCCATATCGAAATGGTCCATGTCTCGTACTGATACGCTTACACGCGTTTCGATACGCCCTCTTTATTATGTGCAATGGCTCTTTCTGTTTTGAGACAGGTATCGATACGGGTCTTCGTGTACCGATACAGATAGCTGTAGAAGTGCATTTATGGTGGAAAGAGAGGGTCCCAACGGCTATAATCAATACCCTAACCACCCAAACGGCTAGAATTGATAGAGAAGGTATAAATTGAAGCTTATTGAAGACCAGCAACAACAATTGCATCAAAGATAAACATACAAGCAAAAATCCAAGCTCATTGTGCTTATTTTCCAATTTCTTGTAAACCTCAAATTGTGTTGTATTCAATTCATATCCTATCTCAAATTTGGATTGAGTGTTTGTACTTAAAGGGGAAATATTGTATTTGAGAGATATCTTTATTGCCTAATTTCTTCTTTGTTCACTTGTGAGGGTTTGGTCAAATTTTGGGTAGAAAATTTGACCGGTTGTGTAAAGGTTACCTCCTAAGCCTTGAAAAGGGGAAGAACAAATTAGTGAATTGTTGCAAATCCTTAGTGGTAGCTAAAGTAGTAGATGTAGAGTTCATTTGGAACTTGAACCACTCTATAATCCTTTGTTCTTCATTTTTAGCTATCATTTTTCTCCAACAAATTTTTAAAAGCCCAATTCACCCCCCTCTTGGCATTAATCAATCCATTGATCCACTCAACACTTGACCAGGTGGAAGGGAGAGTAGATCACTGGTTCACCGTAGGATCCGCATATGAAATTCGAAACCAAACTGATTTGGTTACGACAGAGTCAGTTTGGAAACAGATATATAAGTATCGTGGTGTTCAGCATGTGAAAATCTTTATGCGGCTTGCATGTTGTTTTCATTTTATGACTAATGTCGAGAGGATACGTCGTCATTTTACGATGGATGCTCATTGTTTGATTTGTGGTGCTTTATCGGAAGACATCTTACATGTGCTTCGAAGTTGTATATCGACTTGTGCGATTTGGGCGGCTTTGGTTAAACAGGAGAAGCTTCAGGAATTCCTCACTATGAATTTCAATAGTTTTATTGAGATTAATCTATCTGATCCTCGTTAGTTCGCACGGGATTACGCAGATTGGGAAATTCTCTTTGGTTTTTTCATTTGGAATTTGTGGTGATTACCTTATGATGTGGTCTTCGATAGCCTCATTGAGGAGGGTGGCTCGGTGTTGGGGCGTTTGTTGTTGAGTACCCTACGTGCATTGGATGATACGATTAATACCAAATCTGTAATGTCGGGTTCTATGGCTAGCTCGGTCACTTGGGTGTCTCCCCCTACGGAGTGCGTGAAGCTCAACTCCGATGGGGCTCGGTGTAATATTTCAGGCCATATTTCGTGTGGTGGTGTTATTAAAAACCATGATGGACAGTGGTAGGTGGGGTATGCTAAATTTGTCGGCATTGGTTCAGTCTTTGAAGCGGAGTTACGGGGGTGTTTGTTGGCTTGGAATGTGCGTGGAATGTTTATTTTCGACAACTAGTTGTGGAAGTGGATAGTTTGGAAGTGTTTCGCTTGCTTAAGAATGTTGTCGTGGGTGTTGTGGCACGCGACGCTAGCGGTGCAGTCATAGGAGGGCTTGCTCACTCTTTGGGCAGCTGCGTGGATGTTGCATCGGTCGAAGCACAAGCGATCCTTCCTGGCATCCTTTTTGGTCGTGGTCGTGGCTGGTCCAATTTGGTCATTGAGACGAATTCACCTATAGTGGCTAATAAATTAAATTGGCAATGTATTGATTTGTCCAACCTAAGCTCGTTTATTGAACATGCTCGTCTTCTGCTTGTCGATACAGATAATTTTAGTATTCATTTTGTTTCTAGGGTGGTGAACAATGTTGCCCATACTCTTGCCTTTAGGGCTTTGCGAACTATGTCGTCCACCTATTTGGCTTCGAATTATCCCAATTACTTGTATTCTTTTGTAACAAATGAGATTAATTCTTATCCAGGTTAATATATTTTGATACTTTTTCCCCTTTAGGTGCTCACTCGGAAACTCTTAACCACGTGTGACTTTAGAGGGGGTTTTAATGAGGTCCACCTTTCTTTAAAAAAATAATTTGTCGACATTAGTTCGGTCCTTGAAGCGGAGTTATGGGGGTGTTAGCTGGCTTGGAATGTGCGTGGAATGCTGGTTTTCGTCAACTAGTTGCGGAAGTGGATAGTTTGGAAGTGTTTCGCTTGCTTGAGGATGCTACTAGTGGGGAGAAATCGATCGCTCTTTTGATGTACATTCGTAAATGATTGAGTCAAACATGGGATATTCCACCTTTGGGAGTTGTTCCTCTTTTAGTTGTTGACTACTTGACTCTAATGTCTCTTTAGTTTGGTCCACTAGATTTATGAATTTTTAATGAGGTATTTGGTGGTATTCCTTTAATATCATAAAAAAAATGTTTGCGGTCAAAGAAATTTCAAGAAACAATACATATATTCTTCCCTAAATGACAAACCAAAAACCGTAAATCTTCATCCTGAAAAAAATAATCCCGGAAATGAAGCTGCTCCTCCAACTCCCATAACACGATCGAATTCCATATAAGATATTTACATTTTTTATTCACATTTTCTTTGCTACCTCAGTGTTCTTTCTTAATTACAATGGGTAGTAAGAAAAGATTTTATACTACAGATGTGAGGGACTAGCAGCGATTTTCCCGGATCTCGGTTGCCGAAGCAGCTCTATCAGCTTCTCTGCCTGTCCAAATAAACAAAACGACAACCAAGTCATTCCACCCATTCCACACCAATAATACAAAACATCACACCAAAACAAAATTCAATACACCATTTAACCATTAAAAGTGTTGTCACTTTTTGGTCAAATGTATTCCTTATAAGTTCCTTCACTTTCGACCCTTTCGCTTGACTCCGTTAGATAATTTTACAACTTTTATAACCAATTAATAAATTACATGAATAGGAACAAATTGGAAATAAATTGTACTTTAAGACTCAAACTAGTACCAATATTTTACCTTAATTCTTTTACCTCATATTTGAATTTTTTTTAAGTATTTTTCAACAAATCGGAACTTAATCCGATTCAACGATCACATTTGTATAAAAAATCAGATCAACAAGTTCTATCATTCTAGAACTCTCGAGAATTTGAATTTGTTATGCATACATTTTTTTACAATTTGAGGCTTAAATTGTAGTTTATTCTCAATATTACCTTTTATATGTCACTCATTAATTAGCTGAATGGGCCATAATTTTTTAATGTCGCCAAATGAAAGGACTAAAATTGTTGTGGAACGGAACTTTAAAGACCAAATTTGACCAAAGAACTCAAGGACCAAAACAAAAATTATGCCATACTTTAGGGGCCAAATGGTGTATTGAGCCGAAAAAATCCAACAAATTGATTGGAAAGTTCAAAAATTATAAATAAATAAATATTTTGAAAGACAGATTAGCCTAATTTGGAATTTGCTACTTAGCGCGTTCGTGGCTGGCTGTGGATAGAGTCATTTTGTTCGTTTCTTCACGATTATTTATTCATTTATTTTATTTAAGGAGAATATTTTGACTGGCGTGGCCATTGGCAAATCACTTCACGTTTCTTTTAAACAGCCAGAAAAATCTGGCCACATTTTCCGAAAATAGCCATACCACGTCAGCCAAAATATGACTGACCAACCTATCCAAAACTTAATGGTCAATTGTTGGTTTTGGTCCCTTTACTACAATAAATTTGATAATACATATACTTTATTTTCTCGTAATTTAGTGTACTCTTAAAATACTATTAGCTAATTTAAGTAACTAATATCGTTAATTATTTCAGTTAAATGCTAGCGTGTAGTTCAAATTTATCATGCTAACAAATTTTTTATATTAAAATGGGTGTTTTTAAGAAAAAAAAACTCACACCAGAATTTTACCTAAGATAGTTAATAGTATTAAATATTATACTAATAAGTAGTATTATAAAGTAGATCACTAAATTATACTACCAAATCAAAAGGTATTAAATCCTTAAATTAAATATAGTAAAGGGACCAAAATCAGAATTTAACCCAGACGCTCCATAGTTATCAGTAATACTAGCGGGAGTAGTATCTCACCTTTTGCTTGGCGCGGTTGGTGCCTGACTGAGACAGAGCGATCAAGGGAGGAATCGCTCCTTCGCGGGCCACCATAGTACGGTACACCACACTCTCCTCGCAAATCTGCAACAAGATCGGTACGGCGATTTCCTTTTGCCTCTGCGATCCAACTTCAACGATTTCAACCAAAACGGGAATCCCTCCTTCTTCCACTAATGCCGTTTTGGCTTCCGGTTCTAATACCAACACGCTCAATACGAAAGCCGCCTTGTCAACCATGTTCGAACCGAAGTCAGCCATTAATTCTACAAGTGGTTTCATGATCCCCGCTTCCACGGCCTTCATCTTGTTCTCTTTAACTGTACATAATGAATACAGAGCCGTTGATGCATCCTTTTTCCCACGAAATTCACCGTTTTCGAGAAGATTAACTAAAAGTGGAATGGCTCCTGACCGTCCGATTGCGACCTTGTTTTCTTCTACTTGAGAGAGCCGAAGCAAAGCACAAGCCGCGTTTTCTTTAGCCGTTGGATTTCCCGTCCTCAAAGCACTAACCAGTGGTTTAATCGCTCCCGATGAAGCTAAAAGTTGTTTGTTCTCATCGCATAAAGAAAGATTCAAAATCGCCGTCACGCCGTTTTCTTGAAGATAAGGATCGGCGGATGAGATTAACGAAATCAACGGCTTAATCGCGCCGGCTTTGGCGATCTTGATTCGGTTCTCCGGTTTGTTCTTCGCCAACAATCTAAGCTCTAAAGCAGCGTGCTTTTGCTCGTCAATTGAACAGGAACCGAGATCCGATACGAGTTGGCGTATCAAATCATCGGAGTTGTCAGAATTAGTACAGGCGAGAAATAACCGTCGACTTTGAGAGGACGCCGTCAGGAACTCCCCGGATCTGTCGCTGTTACAATCACTGAAAGCGGAAGAATCATCGTTCATACTCAAATCATTAAAGCTCCTCCCCATGTACGTATAATTCATTGCATTCTCTGTCTCCATATCGAAACCAACACGCTCTCACAGGATGCTAATCAAAGACCACGGTGCAGGATGGGTTTTGAAATCGGGCAACCCGTATCCGAAAGTGAAGGTTATTCGGGTTACTTGCAAAAATAGTGGAGGAGTGGGATGGGGGAGAATATAAAGGGATGAGTGTAAAGGACATAAGGGAGGTACACCTGGACGCTTGCAGTGGGTAATAGGCTGACAGGTGTATGATTTTGACCCTACCCAAAATCTTAAGCCTGGGGTTGAGCACGTGCGAATGGTCGCCTTCTTTAAGCGCGTGCATACAAGGTTCGCTGTTCGATAAAGGCTTTTTATCGGAGACCAAGACCCTTTATCTCTTTTCTCTCTCGTCAATTAAAACAGGTTGTTGTACCGCGAGACATTTTAAGGTGTGGTTAAAATGAGACAATTTATTATACAAACTTTTATGTAAGATAAAATTTAATTTAAATTTTTACTTAGTTAGTAAAAATTTAAATTATAACATAATTTTTTACTTATTTGATAAGAATTTCGGTTCTACTTAAATTATTACTTATCAGTAAGAATTTGTGTTAGAACAAATAGTAAGAATTTATGTTGATAACATTATTACTCAATGCTACATTCTTATCTACTTGGTGAGAATTTCAGTTTTACCTAAACTATTGCTTAGTTGGTAAGAAATTGTGTTAACACAAATAGTAAGAATTTATGTTAATTGCATTATTACCTAAATTATAATATAATTTTTTACTCACTTAATAAGATTTTTTTTGTTCAAAAGGATAACTGGATTCAATTAAGATAAAAGGGGCCCGACCCCATGCACAAAGTGTGCAGAAAACAAAGACACAATCGCAAACATAAAGTGCGAGGTCAACAAACGGCAGGAAACAGAATCCATGCAAAGATAAACAGTGCAGAGGGAGTACAAATCATCATAGGCAAAAAGCCTATCCATAACCGGGGCACCTAGGCCCACACGTCCAAGAAAACGCCTATCAAGGAAAATAAAGCTCCTGCCACAAGAAGACCTCGGATCAGTAGGGGCATAATTGAAATTCCTGTTCTGGGAGAGCTCCATCCGGAGGCAGGCTCCCAATCTCATAGTGAGATTGGGTCTTATCACCAAAATCGCGAAAAAACAAAGCTCCAGCTGATCATGCTGCACTAAAATGTCTGTCGATATTAGAACCGACGAGCTTGCAAAGAAAACTTTAACTTCCATAGACCAGGCCCTCATCATCCGAAACTCGAAGGAATGGGTAGATCCGCCCGGATCCCATCCAAAAATAATAAACTTTGATCCTATTGCCAGAGTTGAACCACCTGGATCCCAACCAAAGCTAAAAATATTTAATTTTCGGATCTTATTGGAGACCCAAATCCCACCAGATTTTCAAATCCCTTGAATCAAGGGACAGTTTGGCCTTTTTTGGAAAATATTTGACTTTCCAGTTGAGAAAGGGCATTTATAGAAAACCACTTTTCTAAGGACAGAATTGCCCTCGTCCCAACGTTCCTCAATGAGCCAGTTAGCCTCCATGTCCGTCCGGTGACTTGGAAAACCAAACAACGCCGGAGGAGCAAACCAAGGCCGCGGAAAAACTGCTCGCCGACGAAAAAACGCCCAGATGCTTGCTTCAACGGCAAAAAACAACAAATTCTTGAACCGACTTTAAAAAAAATAGTGATCGAAAACTGAACGACCAAGAACAACGGGGACGGACTGACTTCAACGACCAGTAGATCTGAGCTCGCCGGCAAGCTCCGACGCCTGGCTGACCGGCGTTAAATCCGCCCAGCAGCTTGCTGAGGAGCGACCGGAGACCAAAAAATCGCACTGGAATGAAGAACCTTTGACCCTGAGAACCCACCGGTGATCCAGAGGATCAGAAAACGCCAGAAACAAAAACACCGCTGGGTTTTCAAAAACTTGCTGAAAAGCGATTCGTAACACCGGCAAAGAAACTCCGGCAAGGGGATAAAAAAGGCAACCTCGTGAAAACCCCACGGCCCCAGAACTCAACCTTCAAACCACCCACGAAAAAAGCCGCAAAAAACCACCACCTAGGGGAGCGTACTCGAGACCAGCACCGTCGGAAAGAAAGCACCGGCAAGGAGAACTCAACCGAAGCTCTTTCAGAAACGCCTGCCGACCGGGCAACGATCAACCAGCCCAAACGGAGCCTTTGGGTATTTCAGGAGAGAGATTTGAGTAATGGCGCGTGAGATCCACTTCACTTCACCGAAATAATTTTACTTAATAAGAATTTCAGTTCTACTTAAATTGTTATCTGAATAATAAAAATTTCAGTTCTACTTAAATTATTACTCATTCATACATTTAGTTTAACTGCAGGATAAAGATGTCGTAGCTTATCTTTTCCGAATTAAAACTCCCCACGGTTTTTGAAAGTTTTGATGGATAGAGAGATTAATATATAGCAAAGATTTCAGTACTGTGATAAAGGTACGTTTCGGTACTCGAGTTCCTTCCAATCTTGCCACGTGTACCCTCACCCTCAAACTCCAATACTTTTTTTTGGCCATTCACCGATGTGAATTCGAGAAATTATTAGATATACCCGGCTCAATATGTCATTTGTGGTCCCAGTCAATAAATCCATTTATCTCAAAGTAATTTTTAAATAATTATTCGCTCCTTATTTATATGTAGGAAAAAGGTGAAGATTCACCTTGAAAAAATGAGATAAATAAATTTTATTAGCTAGAACTACGGATAACGTAGTGAGTCGAGTTCATTTAATAATTATACGTTGAATTGGGTGCACATACATGCCTGTATCATTACATATCAAGCCACACATATGGCAAATTCCATGGTTTTTTATTGAAATATGAGTGTGTGGTTCATGAAAAAGATTATTACCATAAGTAATAATCTTTTTTCGAAATATTATTCCTTTGTTTCGTTTGAGAGCATTCCTCCAGGAATAATAATTTTCTTCCAATAGTATTACTTTTCCCCCTAAATGGTGGGGATGTCATTCTCATCAATTTCTAAGGTATTTTGCTAATTCTCACCCCTTTGAACCATATTATACCTAAGTTAATGAATTTTGTGTGTATGGATTCTTTGTTGAATTTTTAATTAGATGATTAATTATTTGTGGAGTAAATTAATTAAATATTTTTATTCAATATTAATTTATTATTTAAATGGTGTTACACGTATTTAAATATTATTTTAATATTTATATACTTTTATTAGTATTATATTTATGATGTTTATAGGTCATCTACTGTGATTGCATATTGCTTGAGAATTAATAAGTTAGAAGTTGATGTTTTTAATTTTATTCTTTGATTTACAAGATGTTTATCGTCTTATAAAATATTTTAGTAGGTTAAACTTATGATCTAATTTTTTTTATCACTATTTTATGACTTTTAGATTTATTTTATTATTTACTTCAATTTATTTGGTAATCTGTCAAAAGTAATAAAAAGTTAAAAATGAACCTATTAAACGTTTATCATTTGAAATTTCACAAAATAATTTTAATAGAGATTAACGAGTGTTTGAAATTATAAAATATTTTTTTAAAAAAACATTTGATATAATATTTATATAACTAATACGATGGATATATAATTTTTACAAATTTTAGATAGTGTAACAAAAATAGTTCTACGATTTTTTATGCAAATATTTTTAATTTCATATTAAAATTTTAACATGTCAAAAAAAATATAACGCAAAGATAATTTGGTAAAATTTATTTCCAGGTAATCTTACTTTAACTCTTCTATTTTTTTCAGTATGGATCATATACCATCATTTTGTCCGCCACTTTTATCCTTACTATTTATCGTTACAAAATTATAAAAATTATTAAGTTTAATATAAAATAAGTGCTTAAATTATACCTCTAGTTAATTTTATGTGTCTAATGTTTCCTTTCGTTGATTTTAGGTGCCTGGTAGTTAAGTGCTGTTAAAAACTCGTTAACCAATTAAAATTTGACATATTGCGAGTTTTAATTTTGAATTTCTTTTAATTAATTTTTTTAATAATTTAAAATATTAATTTTATTTAATTTAATATTAAAAAAATTAGATAGTGTAACAAAGAAAGTTTTATGACTTTTTATGCAGATATTTCAATTTAATATTAAAAGTTTAACATGTTAAAAGAAAATATAACACAGAGACAATTTGGTAAATTTTACTTCCAGGTAATCTTATATTCCTCAAACCAAATACTATAACCTTACATTTCTACCAAATAAACCAAACAAGGCAATATAGCATTTCCAATAATGTGTCAGGTAATGTTACATTTCGAAAATTTTATTCCTAGAGGTATCTTACATTCTGTGAATCAAACACACCCTAAATGGTATTTTTATCTTTGTAGTATTCTAAAATCAGTCATTTGACCAGTCCTTTTTTAATAATATCAATTTAGTCATTATAATCTTTCAAAACTAACAATATTACACCTCATTTTTAATTTTATCAATTCCACGCCAATCGTTATCGCTAGTTGTCTTGTCAAGTCGATGATGACGGGTTAATTTTGATGACATGATAGTATGAACGAAGTGTTCCAGAATTAATTATTTTTTTAAATGACATTTTTTATTAAAAAAACATGTCAAGTGTATTGTACGTAATCAAAACTGGCATATCATCATCTTATTGAAGGACATTTGTTTATTAAATAAAATGATGTGAATATGCTAACTCAAACATTGTTAATTATTTAATGATAGTAGTGTCTGGCATGACAAATGACAATCGGTGATAATGGCTATGTTAGCCGATGATAGCCAAATGTATAGATTGAAGTAATTCGAAGAGTTCGAGCGCTAAATTGATGAAATTAAAAATAATGAATAACATTACTAATTTTGAACAACTACAAAGGCTAAATTGATTAAATTAAAGAGGAGGTGTACAATTTTTAATTTGTAATTACTAGCACTACAGCAAAAATAGGTTTTTAACGACAATTTTTAGCCTTTTAGCGGCGTTTTAAAGTGTCGTTAAAAACTCTTTAGGCGCTAAAAAAAGTATCGTAAGAAGTGCCGCTGAATCGAGCACTGCAAAAAGTAACGGCGTTTTTGGATGAAAAACGCCACTAAAAACCATGAATTTTAGTAGCGTTTTAAAAGACAAACGCCACTTAATGTCAACACATAGCGGCATTTTATTTTCTAAACGCCAATAAATGTCAATATATAGCGGCGTTTAATTTTACAAACTCCACTAAAAACCATGACTATTAACGACATTTTTAAAGACAAACGCCACTAAATGTCAATATATAGCGGCGTTTTATTTTCCAAACACCACTAAAAGTGATGGATGGGCAGCATATCTGTGTTATTTAGTGGTGTTTTCTAATTGAAATGCCGCAAAATTTAGCATGACTTTCAGTGACATTTTTTGTTTCAGTGACATTTTTTTACAAACGCTGTTAAATTGACTGATTTGCAGATATAATTTTCTACTCTATACTACCCAAAATTAACTTGTAACATTATTCAATAACAGAAACTTGAAATTTAATTACGGCACAAATCAAGTAGAATAAAAAAACTCATTTCTTAAGTAATACAAATAAGATTTCCTGTAACCCCCTCGACCCGGTCTAGTCGTGAGGTCGAATCAGGAGAGTCACACGGGGATAACCAGAGAAAAATCGGAGAATTTCCCTTCGATTAACAATCCTAGATTAAAATTTATCTTGTCTAAATGCAATTTAACTGTCCTATGGTGTTAAAGGTTACAGCGGAAGAACGACGTCTCCATCGGACATCAATCGGATGTCCGATAGGAGCCAAACAGTCACGAAGGGCCATTTTGCAAAACCACACCAAACAAGGGCAATAAGGTAATTTAAACCTTACCAAATAGTTTATTAGTCATATTTCAAACACACGAGGCAAGACCAACACAAACGAGACATTTAAACTCACTTAGGAAGCATACAAGCATTATGGACTAAAACGTAACATTTGGGAACCTTCAAAGATGCCTTTTAACCACTTTAACTACATGTGTTTCGAAACAGGGGTTGTCCGTTTTGAAACGCGGGCTCTCAGTAAAAAGTAAACTAGGTCGTTCCGGAACGGATCCTCTTGGTTCCGAAATGGGAGCCTACAGTGGCAAAACGTACTGAAATGGCACCATCCTCATTTCGATACGGGTGCCCCAAGAGTCTGGCCGTTCCGGAACCATACAAGATGTTCTGAAACGCTTGGGCACAGATTGCCCCGAAAATGCATTTTTGGCATCCCCAAAATTACCCGAAAGATCACAAACCACATGGAAACATATTAAACAAACATTCTAAAGGCAAAACACCCTAAAAACAGGTTTCAAACAAGCACACACTCAAACATGGATCTCAAACATGAGAGCTAAAAAATGACACTTTAACTCAAAAACACCAACAAGCCAAAACACAAGGCATTTAACCAAAAGCCAAAACAAGCCTCAACATAGCATGGATTCAACATTTAAAACATGTAGCAACATGGTTAAACACATGGGGAGTTTACGACCACCTCCTTAACCACAAAACAAGTATTCTCATTGCTAAATCATTATTACAACATAAAATCCATACTTAAGCTTAAGCTATGATCACCAGAGCCTTTCCCTCGCCTTCCTTTGCTTCTCGGATCGCTAACGATCTGCATTGTTGGAAATGAATGCGTAAGTATAAAAGCTTAGTGAGTGGTGCTCAAAACTACAACAACAACAATGCAGTTTTAGCAAAACCATTTATGAATTGAAATCATAACCACAAGCATGAATGCCATCACATGACTATCAACAATCATACATATGATTGGCATCTTACATCAAGCAATGCAATAACATATAACAACATGGCATAATTCTCAACATTTACCAAAATAACATTCAACCTTTCAACAAGAGTATTATGGCAATTATGGTTACATTACTCGGATACGCGGATTGGACTCGATGAAATCTTACATCACCGAATATATAAGAACAACAAGACTCACGATGGCATCTTACATCATCGAGGTCTAACAATAATGCTTCTGGTGGCATCTTACATCACCGTACTCCTCTCTAATGCATCTTACATCACTAGGGCCACGCGCGAATTTTACAAGTGCACTCTAATCCTATGGCCGACCAATTATACCCGATAAGACTATCATATTTGTCAATACTCAACATCATAAAAGCCATCATAACAATATCACACTCATTAGTCAATTACACACATTCATCTCATCTCATATCAACAATGCTTAACAAGATTTAAAATAGAATTCTGGAAAAGTAAAACGTAAACTTTAAATACTTACTCTCGAGCTTAGGTTGGCCTTTCAAGCTCAACCTCAACTCTCAAAAACATTTACACTCACCGTAGAACCCAAACAATAGTCGAAACATCGATTCAAGCTTCTGAACTACCTGGTCTCGCGTCTAAAGAACCCAAACTTGTTTCCCATGTTTTTAGCAAATTCAAAATGATGAATTAGACCCAAATCAAGCCCCGAAACTTGCAGCAACACAAAAACTCATCATTCATCAACAAAACCAAATCGATTGACACCCGGAAACACTTGGAAACACCATCAAAATGACCCAAACCAACTAGCAGCCAAAACCCAACAAATTTACCATCAAAACTACTATCTCAACATTTTTAGAACACCAAAACAAGATTAAAACACCCTTAAACATGGCTTCAAACTACCCAAACGAAAACCCCTTCATTTCCTCTTTTTCAACTCAAAGCATTTTTGGAATAAATTCAAACAATGGGTTTTAAACAAGATTTTCACCAACAATAAATTTAAGGAAGAGAAAATCAAAACAAAAGAGGATTTACCTTGAAAACTTGCTTGTAGGAATGGTTGGAGAAATGGAATAGTAACAATGATGTGTTTGAGAAAATAACGTGAAAAAAAGGAAGAAGAAGATGAGCACATTTTGAAAACCCCCTTTTCCTTAATTTTTAAATTCCAAAATCCTCTTTTTACCCTTCTTCATTAAAATCTTTTAGTGCTCAATAAAAATGTTTTCTTCCAACTAATCTAACTCGAACCGTTTTAACCAAACCCGGTTATCTCTCGGGCCCTAAACCCACTTAAGGAATTTCGTCCTCGAAATTTACCTAATGGAAAGAGGTACGGAAATTCCTCTTCCATGTCCGCTTTTCTCTCCCAAGTGGCTTCTTCCACACCCCGATGTCTCCATAAAACCTTCACCAACTCAATGGTCCTCCCACGCAAAACCTTTCTATCCGTAGCAAGAATCTCGACTGGTTTTTCATTATACAATAAATCCGGATTCAATTCAATCTCTTCCACTAGCATAACATGAGACGGATCTGATCTATACTTTCGGAGCATCAAAACATGGAACACATCATGAATCTTCTCAAGCTCGGATGGCAATCCCAACCTATATGCAACAGGACCAATCCTCTCAACTACCTCGTAAGGACCAATGAATCTCGGACTCAACTTCCCCTTTCTACCAAACCTCATTACCTTCTTCAACGAGAAACCTTCAAGAACACTTTGTCACCGATAGCATACTCAATCTCTTTTCTCTTCAAATCTGCATACGATTTCTGTCTGTCTGAAGCTGCCTTCAAGCGATCACAAATCAATTTTACCTTCTCGGTAGTGCCCTTAAGCAAGTCTGGCATAAGTACAAGCTTATGTTCGACTTCGGCCCAACAAACAAGTTTTCTACATTTCCTGCCATACAGGATTTCATACGGTGCCATCTAAATACTAGCCTAATAATTTTTATTGTATGCAAACTTTACTAGCGGTAGATGTTTCTCCCATGAACCCTGAAAGTCGATGATGCAACACCTCAACATTTTCTCTAACACTTGAATAACTCTCTTCGACTGACCATCTGACTGTGGGTGATACGAAGTGCTAAAGTTCAACCAAGTTCCCAAGGCACGATACAAACACTCCCAAAATCTAGCTATAAACCTCGGATCTCTATCAGACACAATCGACTTCGACACACCATGCAGTCTCACAATCTCACTGATATACAATTCGGTCAACTTGTCTAGGGTGTAAGTAGTATGAACAGGTATGAAATGGGTACACTTGGTGAATCTTTCAACTATCACTCATACTAAATTCTTCTTTGAAGGAGTCAACGGTAAGCCTGACACAAAATCCATGATAATCTGTTCCCACTTCCATTTCGGAATCTTCAACGGTTGTAACAAACCTGAAGGAAACTGATGCTCGGCCTTGACTCGCTGACAAACCATACACTTACTCACATACTCGGCCACATCTTTCTTTAACCCAATCCAGAAGTACTCATCTTTCAACCCACGGTACATCTTTGTACTACCCAGATGCATAGCAAAAGGACTATTATAAGCTTCATTCAAAATAGTACGCCTCAACTCGGCATCTTTTGAAACGACTACACTATTCTTAAAACATAAGATCTCATTCTCACCAAAGCAGAAATCTGTGGGTTTACCCTCGGTTATATCTTGCACGTGAGGTACAAAAGATCTGTCTTGCAACTGTTTCTCTCGAATCAATTGAACTAACGATGGTTTAACCTATAGCTCGGCTATCAAACCACCATCTTGGGGCACACTCAATCTCGCAAACATAGCTCACAACTCAACTGCCACCTTCCTACTCAAAGCATCAGCCACTACATTCACTTTACCCGGATGATACTCTATTGTGAGGTCATAGTTTTTAAGAAGCTCTAACCACCTACGCTATCACAGATTCAACTCTCTCTGAGTCATCAAATATTTCAAACTCTTGTGGTCGGTGTAAACTGTGCATTTCTCACCATAAAGATGGTGTCTCCAAATCTTCAAAGCAAATACCATAACCACTAACTTTATGTCGTGGGTAGGGTAGTTCATTTCGTGAATCTTCAACTGTCTCGAAGCATAAGCTACAACTCCTCCCTCTTGCATAAGCACACAACCTAAAACTACATATGACACATCAATGTAGATTACGAACTCATTCCCTGGTTCAGGCTGAATCAAAATAAGAGCTTCTACCAATGCTTTCTTCAACTTCTCAAACGCTTGTTACCTTGCATCTGTCCACTCACATGGAATATTTTTCTGCAACAATTTACTCAAAGCATCAGCCACTACATTCACTTTACCCGGATGATACTCTATTGTGAGGTCATAGTTTTTAAGAAGCTCTAACCACCTACGCTATCACAGATTCAACTCTCTCTGAGTCATCAAATATTTCAAACTCTTGTGGTCGGTGTAAACTGTGCATTTCTCACCATAAAGATGGTGTCTCCAAATCTTCAAAGCAAATACCATAACCACTAACTCTATGTCGTGGGTAGGGTAGTTCATTTCATGAATCTTCAACTGTCTCGAAGCATAAGCTACAACTCCTCCCTCTTGCATAAGCACACAACCTAAACCTACATATGACACATCAATGTAGATTACGAACTCATTCCCTGGTTCAGGCTGAATCAAAATAAGAGCTTCTACCAATGCTTTCTTCAACTTCTCAAACGCTTGTTACCTTGCATCTGTCCACTCACATGGAATATTTTTCTGCAACAATTTAGTCAAAAGTGCAGCAATCTTCGAGAACCCCTCAACAAATCTCCGATAGTATCCGGCTAAACCTAGAAAACTACAAATTTCTGTCACTGACTTTGGTTGTTTCCAACTCACTATTGCGTCTATCTTCTTGGGATCCACACTAATCTCATCGGCTGAGATCACATGACCTAGGAAGACTACTTTCCTAATCCAAAACTCACATTTACTCAACTTGGCATACAACTGATTTTCAAGCAAAGTCTATAGTACTAATCGCAAATGCTCATCATGTTCTCCCTCGGTTCTAGAGTACACTAAAATTTCATCTATGAACACTACTAAAAACTTATCCAAAAACTCATGAAACACTTGGTTCATCATGTCCATAAATGCATATGGGGTATTAGTCAAACCGAAAGGCATTACTAAGAACTCGTAGTGCTTATATCGTGTACGGAAAGCTGTCTTCGGTATGTCCACATCCTTTACCTTCAACTGATAGTATCCCGATCTCAAATCAATCTTCGAAAACAATGAAGCACCTCTCAACTGATCAATCAAATCATCAATCCGCAGCAAGGGATACTTGTTCTTCACTGTTACCTTGTTCAACTGTCTATAATCTACGCACATCCTCATACTGCCATCTTTCTTCTTCACAAACAAAACCGGAGCACCCCAAGGTGAAATACTAGGCCTAATAAACCTCTATCTAACAGTTTTTGAAGTTGTGTTTTCAACTCTTTTGGTGCCATTCTATACGGAGAAATCGATACGGGAGCAGAATCTGAATACGTCTCGATAGCAAACTGAACATCCCTATCTAGAGGCAAACCATGCAACTCCTCTGGAAAGCACTCGGGAAGTCACAAACTTTTCTGATGTCTCGCGGTCTAACTTCACTCATATTCGGATTCATCACATATGCCAAGTAAGCTTGAAAACCCAAATCCATCATCACCTAAGCTTCTAAAGCTGAAACAACATTAGACAATAACCTAATGTTCTCGCCAACTACCATTACCTCGTAGTCATCAGAAAGTCTTAAAGAAACTCTTTTAGTCTCAAAATCATGTCAACGGGAAATAAGTGACCCTGAACCATCAAAGGATATCTCTGGAACACCTTCCTAACTACAACTGTCACACCAAAAGAACTCGTACCATTCATACCTATATCTAACAACTCAAAAGGCAAACCTAAAGATCATGCATGCTCACCCAAAATGTATGAATGTGTTGACCCGTAATCAATCAACAAAAGCAAAGATAAGGACTATAACACAAAATTACCTGCGATCACATCAGTCTCATTCCCAGCCTCACGCTGTGCATAAACCCTAGTTGGTCCACCTCCCTCGGGCTGCACCGCGACAACATGAGCCACATTCCTCTGACCATCATTCCTCGGCTGAAAGTTACCTCGGCCGCGCCCACGAACCCTCTGATACTCAACGGCTCTAGCAGGTGCATGACCATTCCTAGCCAGATGAGAACACTCATGCCTCAAATGTGCCTGAGATCCACAGTTCTAACAAGCACGAAAAGTACCCTAACACTCTCCGGAATGGATCCTCCCACATCTAGCACACTTGGGTGTGCGAGAAACAAAACCTCGACCCTGATGGCATCGTTCCATGTTACCACCTCCACGCCTAAAGTCCGGTTGGTACCTTCTATCCTTGTGCCTCTTGTTACGGTCTCGCTCCCACTCGGAAGACCTTTTCCTTGAACTGGATCCACCCGATCGAGTAGCCAAACTTAGACTTTGCTCAATGTCCTTGGCTCTAGAGACCAAGACATCGAACTCGGTGTAATCGGAAGCAAGCATGTAGGTCTTTACCTCCGTAACCAACCTGTAACGGAACCGTTCACACCTTTCCCTTTCAGTGGGAACCAACTCTGAAGCATACTGACGCAAGCGTACAAATTGTACCTTATACTTGGATACGGACATGCTGTTTTGCACTAAAGCCATGAATTCTCTCTTCTTCTCATCTTGTTAACGAGCACCAAGGTACTTCTTGCGGAATGCACTACGGAAGAACTCCCAAGTAACCTCGGCCTCGGGCATACCTGAGATAACTGTGTTCCACCAAGCGTACGCATCTCCCTGAAGCAACGAGACAATACAACCCAACTTACGAGTGTCCGAGCACTCCGTCTGACAGAAGATACGAGTAGTGCTCTCAAGCCATCCCTCCGAACCCTCGAGAGATATACCACGAAACTCGACTCCGCCTAAGCTACGTAGTCGCTCAAGGGACAAACTGGTCCCCGTACCTTGAGATGGTGCTGCAACATGAAGACCAGCAACAACCGTCTAAAAAGCTCCGTCTAAAGTCTGAAGTATTTGAGCCATCTCCACACCAGTCTGACCCTGGCCAACCTGAGGCCCATTACCATCACCTCCAACATTGGCACCCGCCTGAGGTGCATTACCTCCTACATTCGCCCCATTACCATTGGGAGCAAGAGGAGGAAGAGCCGCATTCTCGGGTGTCTGGTCACCCGCTCTAGGTCGTCCTCTCAGTCTCACCATAATAATTAAACAATCTAAAACAAGAAACACAAATCACGAGATAAACATTGGGTCAGCAAAGGCAGGGATCCGTATGTTAAGCTCTTTTAATTCAAAACCACTTTTCCATAATAATACCTAGCAATAGGAATGTTTAACCAACCTTCAAACATCAACTGAAACACAAAGTCATGCTCACAAACACAGTGCAAATCAAACAAACATACACAAGAACAACTCATCTGACTTACCTTCCCGGGGAACCTCGTAACCGAGGCTCTGATGCCAACAAATGTAACCCCCTCAACCCGGTCTAGTCGTGAGGCTGAATCGAGAGAGTCACATGGGAATAATCAAAGAAAAATCCGAGAATTTCCCTTCGATTAACAACCCTAGATTAAAATTTATCTTCTATAAATGCAATTTAACAGTCCTATGGTGTTAAGGGTTATAGCGGATGAACGACGTCTCAATCGGACATCAATCGGATGTCTAATTGGAGCCAAACAATCACGAAGGACCATTTTGTAAAACCACACCAAATAGGGGCAATAAGGTAATTTAAACCTTCTCAAATAGTTTATCAGTCATATTTCAAACACACGAAGCAAGACCAACATAAACGAGATATTTAAACTCACTTAGGAAGCATACAAGCATTAAGAACTAAAACGTAACATTTGGGAACCTTAAAAGATGCCTTTTAACCACTTTAACTACCCGTGTTTCGAAACAGGGGTTGCCCGTTTCGAAACGCGGGCTCTTAGCAAAAAGTAAAACTAGGTCGTTTCGAAACGACTCCTCTTGGTTCTGAAACGGGAGCCTCCAGTAGCAAAACGTACCGAAACGACACCATCCTCGTTCCGATACGGGTGCCTCAAGAGCCTGGTCGTTCCGAAACCATACCAGATGTTCCGAAACTCCTAGGCACAGATTGACCCAAAAATGAATTTTGGTATCCCCAAACTTACCTCGAAAGATCACAAACCACATGGCAACATATTAAGCAAACATTCTAGAGGCAAAACACCCTAAAAGCAGGTTTCAAACAAGCACACACTCAAACATGGATCTCAAACATGAGAGCTCAAAAAGGACACTTTAACTCAAAAACACCAACAAGCCAAAACATAAGGCATTTAACCAAAAGCCAAAACAAGACTCAACATAGCATGGATTCAACATTTAAAACATGTAGCAACATGGTCAAACACATGAGAGTTTACGACATCCTCCCTAACCACAAAACAAGTATTCCCATTGCTAAATCATTATTACAACTTAAAACCCATACTTAAGCTTTAGCTACGATCACCGGAGCCTTTCCTTCACCTTCCTTTGCTTTCCGGATCGCTAACAATCTGCATTATTGGAAAGGAGCGCGTAAGCATAAAAGCTTAGTGAGTGGTGCTCAAAACTACAACAACAACAATGCAGTTTTAGCAAAACCATTTATGAATTGAAATCATAACCACAAGCATGAATGCCATCACATGATTATCAACAATCATACATATGCTTGGCATCTTACATCAAGCAATGCAATAACATATAACAACATGACATAATTCTCAACATTTACCAAGATAACATTCAACCTTTCAACAAGATTATTATGGCAATTATGGTTACATTACTCGGATACGCAGATTGGACTCGATGGCATCTTACATCACTGAATCTATAAGAACAACAAGACTCGCGATGGCATTTTACATCACCGATGTCTAACAATAAAGCTTCCAGTGGCATCTTACATCACCGTACTCTTCCCTAATGGCATTTTACATCACTAGGCCACGCGCGAATTTTACAAGTGCACTCTAATTCTATAGCCGACCAATTATACCCGGTAAGACCCTCATATTTTCCAATACTCAACATCATAAAAGCTATCATAACAATATCACACTCATTAGTCAATTACACATATTCATCTCATCTCATATCAACAATGCTTAACAAGATTTAAAATAGAATTCTGGAAAAGTAAAACGTAAACTTTAAATACTTACTCTCGAGCTTAGGTTGGCCTTTCAAGCTCAACCTAAACTCTCAAAAACATTTCCACTCATCGTAGAACCCAAACGATAGTCAAAACACCGATTCAAGCTTCCGAACTATCCGGTCTCGCGTCCAAAGAACCCAAATTTGTTTCCCCTGTTTCTAGCCTATTCAAAAACGATGCATTAGACCCAAATCAAGCCCCCAAACTTGTAGCAACACAGAAACTCATCATTCATCAACAAAACCAAATCGATTCACACCCGGAAACACTTGGAAACACCATCAAAATGACCCAAACCAACTAGCAGCCAAAACCTAACAAATTTACCATCAAAACTACTTCTTTCAACATCCAAAACACTTACCCAAGGTCTAGAAACCATCAGCCCAAGGTTCCACACAAGAACAACCCAAAAAGCCACATTTTCAACTCCAAAACCCCTTCTTTTCACTAGTTTCGTGTTTTCCTATATTTAGCCACCATCTCAACATTTTTAGAACACCAAAACAAGATTAAAACACCCTTAAACATGGCATCAAACTACCCAAACGAAAACCCATTCATTTCCTCCTTTTCAAACTCAAAGCATTTTTGGAATAGATTCAAACAATTAATGGGTTTTAAACAAGATTTTCACCAACAATAAATTTAAGGAAGAGGAAATCAAAACAAAAGAGAATTTACCTTGAAAACTAGCTTGTAGGAATGGTTGGAGAAATGTAATAGTAACAATGGTGTGTTTGAGAAAATAACGTGAAAAAAGGAAGAAGAAGATGAGCACATTTTGAAAACCTCTTTTTCCTTAATTTTTAAATTCCAAAATCCCCTTTTCCCTTCTTCATTAAAATCTTTTAGTGTTCAATAAAAATGTTTTCTCCCAACTAATTTAACCCGAACCGGTTTAGCCAAACCCGGTTATCTCCTGGGGCGTTACATTTCTGCTTTAAGAAAAACTCAATTTCCAAAGAACTAAGCATCCAATTAAAAAAATGTAGGATAATTTGAAAACCCCATAGAAACCCACACAATAACGAGGGTGAATTTTGATTTTTCATATGCTTACATCTTGGAGGAAGTCTTTCTCGAGCTTATCGGCAACCTTGATAGAAGTGAATATGGTAATGGCCATGAGAGAGAACAGTAACACATGCTAGAGTATGCACGTAGAGATGCCCGATGGATGTATTTGCGATCGGGGGATAGAGAAGGAGCTCACTTATTTTTTTCGGTGAGATAAGTGGCCGAAATAGTATATTGAGATCCCTAAACGTCCTGTGAAGACACGACCTAAAAGACAACTGGAACGACCGCCGGTGACGAGAGAGAAACAAAGATTTAGGGATTTGGTATTTGGAGAGGTGTCTGAGGAAGAGTAATAGGCAAATGAAAATGGTGGCGTTTGTTAAACCAAACACCATTAAATTACAAACAATTGCAGTGTTTAGCAAAACAAACGCCACTAAATCACTCACTTTACCATGTTTTTAAAAAACACCAGTCGCAAAGTTTGTCATTTTGTGGCGTTTTTTTCTTAAACACCGTGATATGTATAAAAATAGTGGCGTTTGATCTAAAAATGTCGTGAGAAGCACCGTTATATACCAAACTTGGTGTATTGTAGGGACGAAATTCTATATAGTGCCGGGAGGACTATTGCCCCTCCCAAAACATTTGGCATAGTAGCATTTTAGGTCTTTTTTTTAGTTTAAATATTAGTAAAATAAGGCCTTTGTCCTTCTCAATTTTTAGATTTAAAGACTTAATATACTATTGTCCCTCTCAATGTTTGATCATAACTTTGTCTCTGATAATTACTACAATAACAAATTCACCCCTTAAACCTTTCAAAATTAACTCATTTATAATTATTTATAAAAATGACACTCATATTTATCATATGACATAAGTGCATCATGTCAAACATACTACTTTTTTTAGTAAAATACATTTTTTATATTTAAAAATACTTATTGTGGGTTCAATACCAATATGGAACAAAATTTCCCTTAAAAACTATTAAAAAACACCTTGTTGTTAAAATGTTTAAAACTTGTGTTGATAGTTTTTGGGTTCAAACAATATTGCAAACATTTCTATTTTAGTTATAAATACTTTTAATTCAACATTGTGTTTCTTATCATCAATGTTACGTGTTTTTAATATTTTTTAGGAAAATATTTTGGTACCCAAGCTTGTTTAAACTTTATTTACACAAGCCTTTCAATTTTAGGGTTTAGAGATTATGTTGTATTTTAGGGTTAGAATTTAAGGTTTATGGTTAGAATTTAATGTTGTAGTTTAGGGTTTAGGTTGTATGGTGTAGAATTTAAGGTTTAGGGTTTAGGATGTTAGGACTAGGAATTTAGGTTTTAGATTGTATAGCTTAAATATGAAGGTTGTGTAAATTTTTTTACACAAATTGTGTATCAAAATATAACCTTATTTTTTAACCTATATTCTTAGGTTGAAGCCTACAGATAAATAATTTTTTCTTTAATCGCATTAACTTAAAATATTCTTAATATATAAAAATATGAATACATATTAATGGTTAAAAATTTCATTTGAGTAAATAATGTAGTTTATTTTATTTTAAATTAATAGCTACTTTATTATTATTTTAATTGAACTTTATTACTTTTTATTAACCACTACTTTATGTAAAATATTATAAACAATATGTTGAGATATTGGATTTTGATATAATTTAAAGAAAAATGTTTTTGGACTTAAACTAATTTGTAAAAATATTTCAAAAGTCCATAAACTTGAAAAATATATTTGAAATGTTTTCAAAGGGTTTTTGATATGTTTTAAGTGATTTTAAATAGCCAAGGTATCAAAAACAGGCCTTGAGTACTGGTACAGATTGGCACGTATTGAAACCCGGAGTTTCTATATCAGTACGAATTTTTGAGTACCGATACGCCCCTTTGTCCCCGAGTTTTAGCAAATTTCAGTAGCCAAAGTGAGTATCGGTACATGCTTGGTCGTACTGATACCTTAGGGTTCGTACCGATATTGCGTATCGCGTACCGGTACCCCTGTGCATTAAATGCTCCAACGGCTATTTCTTCTTTAGGCAGGTACCGATACCAGACCCTGAGTACCGATACGCCATGCTCCAGAAGTGCATTTAAGGCTGGAATTAAAGTCCCCAATAGCTCCGAACCACCCCAACGGTCATAAACGGCTAGTATCTCATTCCACGCTTTAAAAGAATACTTGGGATACTTGAAGATGGTAAGAGTACACATCAAAGCATCATGATCAAGAGAAATTGTTTTTAAGTCTTATTTTTTCATTTCTCTTGTATATAATGTATAGAGAGTGTTTTAATTGTTTTTATTCTTCACACTCTTGTGAGTTTCAATCTTGTAAACACCCACCTTGTGAGGTTTCTTTGTTTACACTAATACCTTGTAAAGGGAGAAGTTCTAGTTTAGCCTAAGGAAAAACTAGAGTGGTTATATCTTAGCCTTTGAAAAGATAGGGTTGTAAGGTTACCCCTTAAACCCGTAAAAAGAAAAGAATTCATAGTAGTGAATTGGTAAATTCTTAGTGGTGTGCTAAGGTAGTGGATGTAGACTCGATTGGGTAGTCGAACCACTCTAAAATCATCATGCAATATTGTCCACTATTTTCGATTTTAACCAATTCATTCGGGAATCATTTTCAACTCTCTATACGTTTCGGTTGGTCGATTCGATCCCAACACAATACATTCATATTTTTATACATACAAATAAAAAATAGTTTTAAGTAATAAAACCAATTTTTAGGTTTACATGTTTTTGTTTAGTGATTTAGGTTTTAGGATTTAGAATGTGAAGTTTAGAATCTAAGGTTGAGGGATTTAAATTTTCTATACACTGGCGGTGAAAACTTTAGTTTCCACAAGGGTTAGTTTAAGGTTTAAGATTTTAATTTAGGGTTTAGAGATCAGAGGCTTATATTGTAGGGCATAAAAATTAGGGATTTTGGTTGGAATTTAAGGTTTAAGATTTAGTATTTATGGGTTTAGGGTTAGAGATTTTAATTTTAAAATTTAGCATTGAATTAGGTACGCTTGTGTAAAAAGATTTACACCGCCTGCGTATAAAATCATTGTCCATATATATATATGGTTAAAATCCACTTACAGAAGACGTCATTAGGTACGGATATTTTGAAGCCTAATTTGGCCTAAAACGACATCGTTTTACTAGAGGAAAAATAAAAATAAAAATACACTTCAAAGGGTTTAAACACAAGACGAACAAATGCAAAGGCTAAGTCTTAAGTCCTTAACCACTAAACCAACATGAGATTATATAATGTCTTACCACAAATATTATATATATCAAACTACTTGAGATTAATACAAATTATTTTATGAAATAAATAATATATATAATAAAATATTACATTATTTATGTAATATTTGTGGTAAAATATTATACAATAATTTTAAAACTATAACACAAAATCACAATACCTCAATTTTACCAATAAATTCAAGATCTCGTTGACATTATATTCATTACTTTTAAAATATTATTTTGGAAATAAAAATTATTTCTAGGAAAGCTATAATAATTAATATGGTATATAAATAGTAATGGTTGTTACTAAGATATGAGAGCAGAATCTAAATTATTGGTGCTGCATATGGTTTTTGCCTATTTAGTCAACTTGTACCAAATGATTTGTAATTATGTCATTCATAACTCGTTCTACAATTATGCCAAAGAGACGAGCATTTGTCCTTTGCCTTGTGAGTTTGTTAGAATCAAATCTTAAATTAATATGAAACTTAACCCAGGATTTATCATGTTAAATCATCAAGAATAATAAACTGAATAAACTGAATGCGGAAGCGTACCTGAATTAATCGATAGATGAAAACCTTGAATCCTTTGATGAAGATCGCCTAAAAGGTGGTTGTGATCTTCCAAGAAGATAGGTTAGCCCTTGCCGTAAAAACTCTCTGACGGGGACAAGAGTAATACAAGTTAACCTATTTCTTGGGGACCACTACCTCTTTATATAGTTGATTATTAAATCAAACTATTAAATATTTATAACTCTGCCCCTCATTGAATTATAAATATATCTTATGGTATCTACACTTTTATTTCCATGACATTTTAATACCTATGACACGCTTAACTTAATTGGTCACTTTATTTTGTGTCATACTTTATAATAGCAACATACATTTTACATATGTGCCCACAATAGAGGATTTTAATCCAACAATCTCCCACTTGGGCAACATATGTTTCCTGATAAATGTACAACCTTATGAGCTCAAAATTTTGCTATTATATAATAGGTATTTTATAACAATCTCGTCCATCAACTATATCCACATAGGATCAAAGCGGTCTTCGCCATATCAATCATGACTGGACCCATCAATGGTCACGTATACAAATATAGTCAAATGACATAGATCAATCATGGATGTGTAGCATGAAAAATTACATGAAATGTGAACCATACATGTCTATTTCCAACTGGTCCTCCTAAACCTTAGTGAGATCAACTTTACTGAATTCAGAGTGTACATAAACCAAAAGAACTTTATTTCTGCAGAAAATAATCTTAAATAACTTTAAACTGAAGTAACTGAAATTGTGTCTAAACCGAATGAGCATTATTTCAAAATTACAAACTCCCACTAAAACCGAATATCCTTAAATAACATTACACCCACATGAGTAATGTGCTCATGAAAGACTTAGGGTGACAGTTTCTTAATATGCGCGCAATTATGGAGTTTGTACCAACATGCTCTATAGACACACAACCACTCTGAATTTTCTTTAACAACTAGGAACTTAATATTTATGTGCTTTAAATTTGAAGTGTTCCTATTGTTTATAGAATAAATGAATGCGTATTTATTGTCACAAAATAACTGAAGTGGTCTTTCTATTCAATCTATAAGTAGCAGCTCATGTGACAGAATTCTTTTGCATCAATATTCAAATAGAATCGAAGTCTGTAAACCTGATGATCTCTAACTTACCAGAACTCCGACATGTGAGCAAGTAATTTTTTTTTGTTCTCTGAATATATCGCATAACCCCATTGGCTGCTATCCAATGGTTCATAATATGATTCCTCAAATATCTGTCTAACATTCCAACAATGTACACAATTTCTAAATGCATACATACTTAAGCATAAATTAGATTCTAAATAGCTTATGTATAGAGAATCTTTTGAATTTTCTAAATTTTAAGGTTACTTTTAGGGCATTGAGTAAGATAATACTTATCTTCTTTAGCAATATGAGTGTCACTTGGTTTACTCCCACTGAACTTGTAGTATATACAAGTGTCAACCAAATTTATCTCAAAACCGAATGAGATAATCAACATGAAATTTATAATTTTATTAATAAGAGTCTTACATAAGCTCATAGATAGATGTCTTTAATTTACATATCATTGACATTGTATCATAAGACACAACTCTATGATTGTACCATATAAATAGTTTCTTCAATGTCGTCATTGAAAAAAAAAACAAGTTTAACATCTATCTAATGTAGCTTAAGACTAAAACAAGCAACAAGTGAAATAATTATCTTGAAAGAGTCTTTCAATAAAAACTTGAGAGAAAGTCTCTACAAAACCAATGTCTTCTTTTAGAGTATATCCTTTAGATACAAGACGTGCTTTATACTTATCCACATTACCATTTCTATCCCTATTAGTTTTAAATATCCATTTACAACCAATTGGTTTGCACCTTAAAGTAATGAGACAAGTTCCTAAACTTTATTGTATTGCACAAAAATTATACTCTTCTTGAATGACATCAATCCACTTTTGAGAGTTAGAACTTTTATGGTCTGATAAAAAAATGATTAAACATTTTTTATCATTCCATTGTTACCTTATTTTCTTGAAGAAATACAATATAATAATCTGGAATAGTATTTCATCTTCCTCTCGTGGACCTTTTTAATGACACTTGTTTTTTTTTAAGGTTGTTGAGTTTGTTCTTCTGAAACAATTACCTTATCTTGAATGGGAGTTGTTCAACATTGTTTTGTTGAGGTACTTGATTCACTTCTTGATTAATGATAGGTTGAAAACCTAAACATTGTCAAAAGTGATAGTGGGAATTAAATTATAATTCAATTCATCCTCAATAACAATGTATCTAACCTTATTTCTCCCTCCAAACTCAACATCCTAAAAAAAATTATAAATCTCTCCTTAAAATAATCTTAATTGTAAGATCATAAAATTTACAGTCTATGGATCACTCAAAATAACCGAAGTAGTTGCTCGCTTTTAAAGTTTAATTTCTTTACATGTGTTCTAACTTATACAAAAGAATCAACACTGAAAAACTTATTGTCGTTTCTTTTGGCTAGAACCCTTAGCAACTTTATTTAAATATTTTCTTTATTGCCCTTATTTTTAAAAGACACTAACTAAATGAGCACTAACAAAATAATTATTTTTACACTTATAATGCTTCAACCTTTCTTCCTCTTGAACACGATGAGAAATGAACCCAAATAAAATATATTTCTCCCTTTGACAGTTGTAACTTGAATTGGTTAAATTGTATAGGAAGCGATATCAAAACCATAAGAACAAACAATTGTTAGAAAGTTCGATCTTATGTGCCTTAAATTTTGAAGCAATATAAAGAATTTTTATAATCTACTCTCTCTCATTTCCTTGACCCTTATACTTCATAGACATCAAAGAAAGCATAAGTGATGTCATCTTAACCTTAATGTTTTGGGTAAAACATTTCTTAATTTCGTCAAGGAAACCCTTAGTATGAATAATTTCTTTAGATTTGTGCTCCTAAAGACATCTAGAATGTTGTGTTTTATGATCATTAGACTCATGCGATTCGAACGATCTCACCTCTCAAGATACCTTTTATGGGTGCTTACCGCGGTGAGAGGTGCAAGTTGTTCATTCCTTAGTGCAAAGTCTATGTTCATACATCAAAATACTATATGTAAGTGTCTTTTCTATTCCTTGAAATTAGTTTCACTAAACACGAGTGTAGAATGTATTGAACAGATATTGTGACAATAAAAATAAATTACCTAAATATAGAACAAAAAATAAGTAAATAAAATAGAAACAAGCTCACATAAATATTCATAAGTAAACAAATAAATTCAAAATAATGACTAGTTCCCCTCAAGATACCAAGCACAACATTAATATCAAGTCTTTGGACAGTAATATTAATTGTAAGCGGTACTCTTGTTGTAGCAATCAAACATTGACAATAAACTATGTCAAACAATAGGTTAATCTTTGGACTAACGTATTGCTCACATAAAATACCTTATAATTGTCACACATTTATCGCCACAGTTGTCGTTGTAATTCTGTCAAATATTAACTTTCCTTTGGGCCAATTAATAAACGCATGAATTACAAAAACTCATAATCATCTTGATATTTTAAATAAACTAATCTACACAAAAGCGGTCACTTTGGTGACATTATGTTTCAATTAATCCATTAAAATATTAGACATCCGAAGCCAAAATATGAATTTAATTGTTTCAAAATGTTTGTCTTAATTTTATCTTTCAATCAAATTAAAAGATAACCAAAATAATAATAAATTTGAATAAAGGTAAACATCATATTAAGATATCGGACACTCCATTAATATTTCATCTTTGAACAAAACATTAACTTGCAAGTGATATCTTGGTACAGTAATCAAACATTGATAATAAGAACATGTCAAACAGAAATCTTCCTTTGGGCCGATTTATTGCTCACATATAAAACTGAATAATTATCACATGTTTATTACCACAGTTGCACATGTAATAATGTTAATTATTAACCTTCATTTGGGCCGATTAATACTAACATAATCCGACTTATATGCACAAAACCTTCTATATTTTAAAATAAAATAATTTTCACAATAGATGTCACTTTGGTGACTTAATGCTTCATATACAATAAATATACCGATATCCAAATTTAAAATTTTGTAACAGTCAAAACTGAAATTTCTGATAACACTTAAGTTTCCGAAATAACCCAAAATAAGGTTGTCTAAATGGGGCTATCAGAAATTGAATACCGAAATCTTTGACTGTTTCTCAAAAAAAATTCCTTAAGCATGCATTTACCAAAATCGAATTCAAAACATTCAATCTTTAACTAAAAGTCAAAATCAAAAAAGTATCACATTAATAAATAACTCATATAATGATCACATAAAACTTTAGTATATCCATAATAACCTAATGATCAAACTGAATAGGATATGAATTTCATAAGATTAATGGCGTGTTTTCTAAAGCCAAATGTATATTTGGTAAATAATATTAATGGAATAATTAAGCATAATATCAAACAAATTTAAGCTAAAGGTTATGTACAAAACATGATTCAACAAAATTTAACCATAATAATAAGACATAAACCAAATATAAAGCTTCGAGAGCTAACCTGAATATAAAGTTTCCAAGCCACGGTAAATTTACCACGACAAAGCCCGAATCAACCTTTTTTCTTAATTCTTAATTACTAACGATCAAAATTAAAATTTTGATCAAACCTAATTATATATTATTACCGAAATTCTAAGAAGCAATTCAAATTAATAAATATCAATTAATGGCTAAATACCAGAACTTTATTCACTTATAAAACTGAAACCAAAAACTGAATCAATCAATAAAGAATTAGTGTCAAATATTGACTTGTCGAACGAATGCAAAGTGCAAAGCAATTCTATCATATCTGATACGAATTACACTAAAGAATTAAATGGGAAATTCAATTGCACTGAACTATAATATACCGATTGTCTTCCTAATACATAAAACCCTAAAATAAACTTAAAAAAAATTATAGCCGCAACAAGATTCAATCCCCGTCAATATTAACTTACTTAGAAAACTAAACATAAAATATTAAACACAAACTGCACGCTAAAAATAATAGGGGGAAATCAAACATAAATCTGAATCCAAATACCAAACCATAATACTAATACCATAAAATTAAGAACGAATCAATCTGAAAAAAAAAAAGATAATTTATTGGTTCTCAATGATTCAACATGACGAGGCTCTGATGCCACTTGTTAGAATCAAATCTTAAATTAATATGAAACTTAACCCAGGATCTATCATGTTAAATCATCAAGAATAATAAACTGAATAAACTGAATGCGGAAGCGTACTTGAATTAATCGATAGATGAAAACCTTGAATCCTTTGATGAAGATCGCCTAAAAGGTGGTTGTGATCTTCCAAGAAGATAGGTTAGCCCTTGCCGTAAAAACTCTCTGACGGGGACAAGAGTAATACAAGTTAACCTATTTCTTGGGGACCACTACCTCTTTATATAGTTGATTATTAAATCAAACTATTAAATATTTATAACTCTGCCCCTCATTGAATTATAAATATATCTTATGGTATCTACACTTTTATTTCCATGACATTTTAATACCTATGACACGCTTAACTTAATTGGTCACTTTATTTTGTGTCATACTTTATAATAGCAACATACATTTTACATATGTGCCCATAATAGAGGATTTTAATCCAACAGAGTTAACTCGAAGAAAAACAGTTCTGCTATTACTTTGCATTTTAAAAATCAAACTAGGAAATTTCTGAGTACTGAGTGGGTGGGTGCGATATTATTTTTCAAATTATAATAAATCAAATACATTCGACTATTGACTTGGAAGTTGGAAATCCAATAGTGATGGTGGGCTGCGGCTATCCAGAGACCAAGTTAAATACGTATACATATATTGGTCCTGGGTAGGGGCTATATGAGTTGAGCACTTTGTAAACCGTTTAAGTTTAATTCCATCAAAATTTGATCAATGCTCAATTTGAATTGATTCATATCGAATTTAAGTTCGACTCAAGACTTAAACAAGCCGAGTCAAACATGTTCAACTCAATTTGATAAGTTCACGAGCAAATCATTAATTTTGTTTTAATATATCATTTTGGTGTATTTATAGAATGTTATTTTAAAATTAGATTTTGGAATTACTTCGCACACTATTTTAATATATATATATATATATATATATTAAATTTATGTTTATATCAAGTTATAGATAATATAACTGTGTTTTACATATAATAAAAAACAATGTAAAAATTCTTGTGAGCTTATTGAGCAACAAGTTCTTTTATCGAGCACGACTCGAGAAAAAATTTATCGAGCATATCGAGTCGAGTATAGTACAAGTTGAACAGTTTTCGAGTCGAGCACTGTTAAGCTCGCGTTCGGCTCACTCGATAAGCACCCATAATCCTGCATGAATATTTAAATAAATATATAATGTTAAAATTCGTTCGCAACAACCACGTGGCTTATGTGAGATGGTAAGGGTCTCTTCTACCTTAACTAGTGATTAAGGATTCGATCTTCGCCCTGGGCATGAAGCAGCTTTAAAACTTGTGGCCAATGTCTGCACCTTATATGGGCTAACAGAACTCGAAAGAATTAATCACTAGGCTCGCTCTAGTAGACACCTTGAAAAATAAATAAAAAAATTTGTTCTCAAATATTCGATCAAATAATCACTTTGATCACGTCAGATATTGGTCTTATTTAATATGTTACAATAATAATAAATATTTTATTAAATTAATCCCGATCAATAAGAGAATGACACATGTTATTATTTTAATGGTTGGAGAATTAAAAGTAGACTTGGAGTTCCACATGGGTCAAGTACGAACAAGCCTAATGTAATTGAAGTTAACATTACGCACTATGTTAATTAGTTAACCGCACTAATCAGCGGGCGGATTCACGTTTAAATTGTATGGTCAATTAATTTTACTTAATTTATTGAGTATGGAATTTTTAAGGGGTTAAATGGAGTTTTTAGAAAACTAGTATAAAATTTTTATAAAAAATATTATAAGTAATCCCATTTGATTTATAGTGGTATGATAATTTCTATACTTCGTATTCTATTTTAACTCTATTATATGAAAATTCTGCACCGCCAGGGCACATGTTTTTTGTGTGTGGAAAATAACAGTTTGAGAAAGGACACGTGAAAGGATGATTACCTGGTGATATGCATTCCAGTTTATCTCATATGAAAATAGTTCCTCGACCACTTGGCGGCTAGAGTGAAGTATAGAGCCTGCCATTGTTAGACCTAAGGTATAAAATACACAAATATAATTATATATATATATATATATATTAACAACAACAATTTATTGAAAATAATTAATTTAAAAAAGAACATAAATGTTATGCTGCATTCAGGCCCGTTTCTGAGATTTTGGTGGTTCATGAGCGAACTTAAAAAATAGGCCTCTAATTAAGGGTGAGCGTTCGATCGAGTTAAGTTGAATAAAAAAATTTCAAGTTATGCGAGTTTACAAGTCCTTACGACTCGAACTTAAAAATTTATCTACTAAATACTAAAATTTTGACTTATTAGAATTTTTATTTTACAACTCAAACTTTATTTGAAATTTTTTCGAGTCAAGATGAGTCGAGTCGAAAAAATCAGTTTTTTCGAGTCGAGTATAGTTTTGTTCACCCTTTCCCCTAATAACGAGTATTGGAAAAAAAAATTGAAATTAGACCCTTAATAACAAGTGATATATAAAAAAAAATGGGCCCTTATTAACAAATTTTGAAAAAAATGAATTTTAATAGTATTCTTGTAATAACAAATATAGGAAAAATGGAACCCTATTGAAAAATTAAAATTTAAGAGTATGCATGTAATAACAAATATTAGGGAAAATAGACCATAAATAACAAGTATTGAAAAAAATTGGACTCGTAATAACAAGTATCGGAAAAAATAAAATTTAAGAGAAGAACCCTAATAACAAATATTAGAAAAGATAGGCCCCTAGTAACAAGTATTGAAAAACTGGCCTCATAATAACAAGTATTGAAAATTTTGTACCCTAATAACAAGTATTGAAATAACAATAAATAATTAAAAATGGGCCCCTAATTACAAGTATTCGAAAAAATAAGCCTATAATAACAAGTATTGAAAAAAAATACCCCTAATAACAAATTTTAGAAAAAATAAATTTTAAGAATAGATCTCTAATAACAATTATTAAAAAATTAAATTTTAAATAATAAATATTAAAAATATTAAACCCTAACTATAAATATTTGAAAAAATGAGCCCTGGGCGGGCGCTCCTATTGCCCATGCCCATGCCCAGGGACGATCCTAGTTGCACTTCTGGAAGGATACGAGTTGAAATTAGAGTTTTGTTGAGGACAATCCCTTAAGACAGATTCGTTATTTCCTAGTGTTAGAGAAACATTTAACGTCTATCTCCCATATTACACAACAAGCATTCACCATGAGTAACATAACTACAGTGAACTATGTGAATTCAACCTTGTCTTTCACTATCACTAAAATAGAACTAATTTGAGAGAGAGAAAATGAAATATTTTTAATTTATTAAAAAAAAACTGACATCCTATTTATAATAGAAAGAGGCAGATGAAGAGATTAAAAGGAATTAATGAAGTAGATGAAAAGTTTACAAAATTTAATTTAAACAATTAAATTAAAATATTAAACTTGTCTTTGGACAAAAGACAATTAATTGAGAAAAATATTTACATGGGCAAAAAAAATTCAACAAGTCCACTAAAACCCAATTGATGTAAATATTTCCATTGGTCACATTGTGCAAGTGCACTTCAACTCTAATTAGCATACACATTTACTTAACCAACAAGTTAGTTCATGCTTATAAACACTTTCCAAACTCTCGTACATTTCTCATGTGGGATAGTGTTTTAAGTACTATATTTTTTTTATTTATAATTCAACTAATTTGAACATATTGTATATCGTTTTGGAGGTCTTATGAAGTAGAATATAAACTATAAACTATAATGTTTATTATTCAAAACTCTAAATTTTTCAATAATTAATATGCCTTAAAGTCACTAATTATTCATTATTTTCTAACAAGCGATACCTGTTCCGGTCAGCGTTCCAGCATTATGGTGGTTCTGTGAAGTACCCATGGGCCTTTGCTCTTCTTGATGCAGCCTCTCAACGTAGTCACCTCCCAATGTCATAGCTTTCTCTTGGGTTTGTGTCTCAAGCTGCTTCGACATCGATGGTGTAAAATATAAATAGAAAATAATGGAGCAATATGCCAGAATTTAGAGAAGGCCATAGGTTTCCTGTGTGTACGTACTCAGCATGGTATAAATACAAAATAATATTATTTTTTTGCCTCAATGTAACTAGTGAGCATGTTGGCCGGGTGGTTGGGTGTTGAACCATTTTACTCTGGCCCCGAGTCTTTTAAAAACTTTTATTTCCTAAAATCAATAAGATGATAGTACGTGTCATTATCTAATTGTTTCGAATTAATTAAATAAAACTTTTATACATGCATTTGAAGGCTTGAAAATTGAAATCCATTATGATTGGATTTGGACCTCCTTCTGCATAGGAAAGCCCACTTCATATTTTGTTCCACCTATACTTGGGATCCGATGGTTCTCCAATTATACGAAGCCGACGAAGGGATTCTTGTTCCAAGCTTAAAATGTTGGTTTTCATCCTTCTTCATTCCCTGTTTCATTTCATTTGATAAGTTAGTACATTTCAATTGCTGATGTTTGGAATCTATAATTTCTTTTGGCCCAATGATTGGGAACTCATTGAAATGGATGAGTTATTTCTGATTTTCATTTCGTGCATTTGCTAACAGCTATGGTGAGATCTGACGACATTTTGCATGATTCTCTATATTTTCTTTCTTAATGCTATGCTCCGTTTCCTTGGCATATGATTTTCTTTGCAATTAAGTGCTTTCGGTAGTTGTCTTGATTTTCATCATTGCTGCAACCAACCTGTTCCTATTGTTGTCTATCCCTGAAGGTGTGTAATTGTGCAATGGCTTTTATGAAAATCCTTAACTTCACTATCATTTGATTATGACACTGATGAAATCTGAGGCTATTACTTTTATGGAAATCCGGTTTTTCCTTGTCTCATTTCTTGTAAAATGTTTAAGGTACGGTGTAGACCGGAGATTAGTTGTATGCTATGAATAGTTTTGAACTTAGTATAAACTGATTGGTTACAGTAGAGAACTGCCTGGCTGTTTAATTTTAAAACTTGTTTTCCTGCTTCAATGAAGATGTTTGAAAGTAAAGTTTCTTCCCTATCTTGATGCCTTCTATTATTTGGCTACTTTTTCTAACATTTTTTTATGAAAAATGTTTTGGGGTTAATTTTATTTTTGGTGGTTGGCCCAATGATAGAGAAGTTATTGAATTGAACTGTTATTTCCGAGTGTCATTTTGAGCACTTGCTATCACCATTATCAGCAACATCAACAACAACAAATTTACAGAGCACTTATCCCTCTCTCTATATAAATATATTAATCTTCCTAGTACTCTGCTGATGCCGTGTGAAGGTTCTTAATGAATCAGTTACTTAGAGCTGTCATTAATTATACTTAGCTATGAGATCTGAGTGCTTTCTAATCATTTTGAACCTTTTCTTGTACGTCGACCTACATAATTGGCGTACTATACCATGGAAATCTTAAGGGGGTATGATTTTCTTCTATAGTGACTACTGTATACAAAATGGTTATGCTGCTGCTTCTACTTCTGCTTCTACTGTCATCATTGTCGTTGTGTCCTTCCCTCACATGTAGAATTTGGCTGGCTTTTATAAAAACCACACGATCACCGTCTTTTGATAGTGAAACTGACAAGAGCTTTTCCTTTTCCTCAAAAGAATTCTCATCTTCCATAAAATGGTTATTGAGTTGCTTAAGACAAACTCCTTTTAAGTTGTGACAGTAGATCATAGATTTTTCTTTTCCTAGATCTTGGCATTACATAATTTGTCTTGACATAAATCATGATCCTAGCATCCTGCTGTTTTTTCCAAAGATGGAAAAACTCATTTTTATGGAGCCATTCTGGTTTTTGATCCATCTCTAGCTTTTATCCTGCTATTTGCAGTTGGTTGATGCCTATTTTGAGGATTATGTTACATATATCTTTTACCTGTGTATCTTCAATTTTATTATATATTCTTTTTATCATGATGAAGTTTTATAGTCTTATTACAGTGCATGGCACTTACATATATTGTCCTATTTTGAGTGCTGTTTCCTGGTATTCTTGATTGTTTGAAAAGAAATGTTATTTAGATTAGCTTCTAATTCTTCACATGTGAATGGTTTTTGTAGCTGCTGGATGCAAATCCAGCACCATGTTTTTCTTTTGATTTGGTTTTGTAGTGTTCATTTTCCGCTCATATTTGGCAATTCTTAAGCATAAAAATTCCATGTTACATGAATAGTGGCCTATATATGACAGCATGAATTCAACTTCATTCTCTTTCTCTGGACTCTTTGGGGACTCATTTTAAGACATTTAATCAGTTGGTTAGTTCTTGAATATCTTTTTATATGCGTTGTTTATAATTATGCATGTATTTATCTCATTTTTCTTGACAAGGGGCAAATTAACTTCATTGAATGGTTCCATGGATTATTCTGCAAGAGATTTTCGTGTATGACTTGTGATGGTGATAAGTGTAGAAAGGCTTTTAATGAATGTCATTGGCTTCACACCACACGATCAATTTTAAGCTATAAGATACTGGGGGCATCATGATTTCATGGGAGTAGCCACAAGGGGCTGGCAGAGGCCTGGCCCCCGCGGCCCACCCTTACGGTCTATATTTATACCTTTATGATCCAATTTTTTAATTGGCCCCTGCAAAATTTTAAAATTATAATTTATTTTAGTTACTCTGATATCACTAAATGGTTCTTACTTTAGTGGTATAGTGTGTAAGTGAAAGTAAACTTGTTTTTACTTGAAGCCAACATATGAAATCCTACTATTGGCATTTCTAGTCTTGTTTTTTTTTTCTGAATATCTTTATAACGCATACCTTAACATTTATTCTCGGCCCCTTTAACTTTTAATTCCTGGCTTCTCCCCTGCATGATGTTGCTCCTTCCCTTTTGGCTCCCTAAATGCCAGCATAGTCTGATAGTTGCCATTTTGTCATCCTTCAAGCAGTAACTTTGCAGTTTAGTTTGGTCTAACGGTACATCCATATATTGTTTATTGTCTTGCAGCTTATAAATACAATAGAGTACAAAGAGACTCACCGGATTTGGTTCCAGTTCAAGACAAGATGTGCCGTATATTTACTCCAACAATACTAAAGCACAGCATTTTGTGAACAGAAGAGGAATCGCAGAAACAGAGACAAACATTTCAGTTGTGATGCTCAGACTCTGCTCATTATTGATGGCTGCCCCAATTCCATGGTAAAAGTCTCAAATCACGTAAGAAAACTAAAATGGAGAGGCACATACAGAGAGTCCTAAACAAAGTATCATTCGTATCAACCACCATAGCAACACTTATTCTCATATTTCTCCTCCTCCAAACCCCAGAAACATGCATCCCAGCTAAAGCTCCTAAAAAGCCTCACCTTAGATTCCCCAAATCCACCTGCGACTTCTCGGCCCGCTACTACCTCCCTCATCACAAGAAGAATGCTCGCCTCTGGTCCTCTAAATCTTGGATGACCAAGGTCTCTTCCTACACTCATTTCTTCACCCAACTGTACCAAACGGGTGTCCTAAAGAATCACTCCAAAGTGTTGTGTGTTTCAGCTGGAGCTGGTCATGAGATCATGGCTCTAACCAAAATGGGTGTAGAGGATGTCACAGGTGTTGAACTGATAGAGTCGTTGCCTTTGGTTAGCCGAGCCGATCCCAATAACCTTCCTTTCTTCGATGGGTCTTTTGATGTGGCATTTACCGGTCATTTGGAAGAAACCTTGTATCCTTTGCAGTGTGCAGGGGAGATGGAGAGGACTGTGAGAAAAGGTGGAGTGATAGTGGTGGCTGTGGAGGAGTGCAATGAGGAGGAAGTGAAGAACATTTATAGGTTGTTTAGGAGGTCCAGGCTTCTTGACTATTCTCATGTTACCTTCCAGGGAAGGAGATTCACCAGGATTGTAATGAAAAATAAGGCTTCTACTTGAGTTTCTTTGTGTGGTTCCATTTTCATAATGAAAAAAAATAAGAGTAAAGTTTGTTTATTGAAACAAACAACAAAAATCAGGTAAAAGTATGTACAAGTTACTGTTTTATGGCATAAATTGCATTCTGGTTATATTTTTAGCATGATAATTTTTTTGAGTAAAATATCATTTTTTAACAATTGAAAGAAATGTTAATTTTTAAATTTAATAATAATTTTAGCCTTTAAGGTTTATTCTCTTTTATTGTTTTGGTCCTTATTCCTTTTTAAGTTAAATTTAACCTTCAATCTAAAAAAAACTTAATTTTCACTTAATAGACCGTGTGTCACATAGTTGAATTCTTCTTCTTTCTAAATAGAAATATTTACTAAAATCTTGAACTTTTAACGCCTTTGACTTGGAATCCCACTTAACAATTTATGTATGCTATATGATTTTTCTTAAAACAATTAATATGTTCTTAATTATAATTATTCATATATTTTTTAATATTTTATAATTTTAAATTATTTGTTAATGCGGCATTTAAGATGAATAGTTCTATGTTAGTATGAAGTATATGTGGACTATATAGTTTGTCACTTACAAAAACTTTAAAATTAATGTTTTAATTAACTTTTTAGTTAAAAAAATAATTTGACTCTTTTTAAAGGCTAAAGGTCAAATTTAGCTAAAAAAATAAAGTAATTTGACAAAAAATTATAAACGACTAAATTTACCTTTATGCCTAAATTTGACGTGACATTATGTTATATAATAGGCTTAAGGTTGTCTTAAGCCCTCAAATTTAAAAATATAGGGTAAATTTCACCGGAGGTCCCTTTTGTTTGGAGCTTGTTCTATTTTGGTCACTCGATTTGAAAAATATTAGAATGACCACTTACGTTCTCGATCTGTTTTATTTTGGTCACTATGCCGTTAACACCCGTTAGTGTGATAACGTGTCACGTTAGTCAAAAGAGTTAATTTCTAATTTGACCCTTAAAATTTAGACAAAATATTAATTTAACTCCTAAACTCTCTCAACCTCACTTTTAGCCCCTCCAAACATTCAACAACTTCATGGAAATACATCATACGAAAAATTGAGGTACCCTATTCACTGTCCCCCAATATAATGCTTCCCTTTGAGCTCATCTTCCATAATTTTGCAGCTGTTGCTGAGTTTCTTCGATGGGCTAACATCAGAACCATTGCCTTCTGAACGGTTGTTTGGTGCAGCAACATCACTCTTGTGCCTTCCAAGCTTCAGGGATATTGCACGCGTAGTTGGTATCTGTGATGATTACGACATATATCAGATAATTAGCATATAGATAAGATAGCACAATAAATTAGAAGAGAAACATATAATATTGTAAGATGAATAAATTTGATCCATTTCTAAGAGTCTACCAATATGCACATTTGCCCATTATCCATGGTTATCTGTCATTGTTGTTGCATGAAAGTGCTTTAGATTTGTATTCATCTTTCAAAAAGAAAATCGCCATCATAGGAAGCTGATTAAGTGCGGTGTTGAAGTGCTCAATCAACAGATAAAGTGCTAGGTTTACTGAGAAAATGCAGTATTTTTACCAATGTGTCAAGGATAAGTAGACGCAAAAAGTCTTAATCTGACTAAATATCTTGATCAAACAAAGCCACCTAATAATCCTAAACCACTATTAACTTGAATCAAACACAAAACCTTTAAAAATTATTGTAAGCAACTTGTAACATTTTAAGTATTTTCTTCACCTACAGAAGTTTCTATCTAGACACCAATCATTTTTTCAACCTTCAAAAAGAAAACGAATAAATGATAATTAAGAAAGTTGTAGTTCTTAATCGTTCACGGTATAGGCATATCCCAAGTATCCTAAGGCCAATGTTGGTTCGAAGAGATAAAATGGTTATAACAAAAAAAATTAAAAAATTTCGACCGAAGAATACACGCCAGCATGAAATAGTAATAGTGGAAAGAAGAAACAACCAAATTACCTTTTTCAGTTCAGCTTTTGGAGGAAGTTATCTGTAGAAACTCGGCATTGGTGTAGCTTTAAAAGTTAAGCTCTTCCTTAATTGCTTGATTTTTGCATCTTGGTTCTCCTGCATGTTGCAACAAACCTAAAAATTAATGAAATGAATTGAAGCAGAAAACTTAAAAAACAGACCTTTGATTTTGCATGCAGGTTCAACTTCCTTAGCATGGATCTTCTCTTCTAACTTTGAAAGAAACTGGAAGAAAAGTTAATGAACACTCATTTATCAAATTAATGTAATTAACAGATTGGTAAATATTGTTAGAAAATTATCGTTAATCCAAGAATAAAATAATAAACAATAAAATCAAATATTGATATTATTATAAATCGAACAGAATAAGAAATAAAAATTAATAATTTAGATACAACATATCTAAAACCAAACCGATTGGGAACAAGTTCTGAAAGAAAACGTGTTGAGGCCTGCACGAACGCAGTTTCCTTAAGACAGATTTTCGGCCACTCCTATGGTGCTCGAGTTCATTGGTCGTCTGTCTCCCAGGATACAACAACATAAGATCAGCCATAGTTGCACTATTATGGAGATCACGAACTGACCCTTGCCTTCGCCTATCACCGAAAACCACTTGTAAAATCCACAGAGTAAAACAAAAAAAATCTGTGGTTTTTTTTAGTTGTGTAAAACCTAGAAGGTTTACTCCCTATTTATAGGAGTGTCATGAGGGTATAAGTGGAAATTTGACCTAATGGAGCATTTGATATTAAGAATCAATTAATTCTTCTTATAAAACAATTTCCAAAATTTTTATCTGAATTAAAGGTAACTTCCAATATTTACCCTTTTAATTCCAAGATAAAATTTGGCAAATTTATGCTTTTATTTGAGGAAAATTCACTTCAAATTTGGGTCAAAATATCTGCAAGCCCACGAAGGACCAGACCGGTTCAGACATTTGCGTTACCCATGTCGTGCACGTCTGCACATTTACGAACCAACAATTGGTTCCACATTTTCCTCAACAACATTTGAATCAATTTCTTATTCAAAGCTCCAAAATTATCAAAATTTTCCAACAATCCCCCACATGAATGAAATTGATTTAATCAAAAACATTTTGACTCGATGTGGTGATAGATTCTACGATCAATAGCTGCATAGGATAGGTAGGTGTCCACCCTTGAACCTTCCCTTGTGAAAGTATATTTACTTTACTAGCTGACCAGTAGACGTAATGTCCTTGAACTGTTCTGTCGTTTGTGTAAACGATGATATACATCACACAACTACCTCTCTGACAAGAATATTAGTTCTCATGGGTATGTCCATATGGCCGTGGACATCGCCTGGTTCTGCAAGAGTTTGAAAGAACTATGCCCAATAGTCTCATTGAAGCGGCCCCACTTCACTCTCACATAGGCGACTTATGTTGCTTGACTCACAAAAGCAAACAATGGTCATTAAAAGCATTGCTTAGCCTAAACCACTTTGATCACTGTTTACATCATAGGAATGGACTTGGGGATAAGAGCCCCTACAGTGACCGCACAGGTCTATGCAATTAGGTTGTCCCTTTGAACCTAGATCTTGGGATCTCCAGTCAACTAGGTAGGGTTTTTCTTCACATAGCACCTTAAATTTACATAGGCTTTAGTCTCATTCCTTTCGTTTTTTTTAACTTGATCTCGACTTAACCCTTTTGTTAGTGGATCCGCAACGTTATCCTTTGATTTCAAAAAATCAATAGAGATAACTTCATTTGAGATCAGTTGTCTAACGGTATTATGTCGACGACACATATGTCTCGACTTACCCATTATACACAAAGCTCTGTGCTCTACCAATTGTGGGCATTGAATTTGGTCGTTCAGGAATATCCTTCAAGAAATTTCTGAAGCCATTCGACTTCTTTTCTAGACTTATCTAGAACTACAACTCAAATTCTATTATGGATTTGATTATAATCATTTTCTTAAGGATTTTCATGACAATTCCTCCTCCCAAAGTGAAGACATATCCACTTGTGCCTTTGATATCTTGAATATCATATATCCAATCGCATCGGAGTATCCTTCTAAATAGTAGGATCTCTGGAATAATGCAATTCATAATCTCGAGTATATCTAAGATATCTCAATACCCTCACAATTGCTTTCCAGTGATTTTCACTTGAATTGCTTGTGAATCTACTTGAACTGCTCACAGTAGAAACAATATCTGGTCTATTGAATCTACTTGGTCAACACTTTGGTCTTTGTTCTTAAAAAAAAGTTGGCATGTATTTATTAGAGTTCTGGATATGCCGGAAACATCCTTGCCAAACTTCTCTTGTCCGCGTAGTGTGACTACGTCAATATGAGACCTTCAAGTGACCGTTTGATTTGGATGCCCAAAATCAAATATGTTAATCTCATATTTTTCATGTCAATCTTGAATTTGACAAGTCTTTGGTACGTTTACCATTTTATTGTTGCTTCCAACAATGAATATGTTATTAACATACAAACATAGAATAATATATCCAATGTTAGTAGTTTTTTCATATATACATTTGTCACACTCATTTATCTTGAAGTCGTTTGTCATCATGACATTATCGAACTTCTCATGTCTTTACTTTGGTGCTTGTTTAAGTCTATACAAGGACTTCACCAATCTACATACTTTTCTCTCTTGACTTGAAATTACATAACCCTCAGGTTGTTCCATGTATATTTCTTCATCAAGATCTTCATTTAAAAAAGCTTTTTTAACATCTATTCGATGTACGTCTAGATTTCGCAAAGCGACAATTGTAAGTATCATACTTATGAAGGTTATCCTTGATACATAAGATTATGTATCGAAATAGTCAAGACATTTGGTAACTTTTTATTACCAATCTGGCCTTATACTTGTCAATTGTTCCATCTACTTTTATTTTCCGTTTGAAAAGTCATTCAAAACTTAGTGGTTTAATTCACGGAGAAAGATCCACTAATTCCCCACGTATAGTTTTGCATGATGGAATCAATTTCACTCTTAATGGCATCCTTCCATAAGGTGCTTTCAGATGAATGTATAACATCATTATACGTTTGAGATTCAACCTCTAGCATAAAGTTTAAAAAAATGATCCAAAGAATTTTTCTACCCTTGCTTGTTTACTTCTTTGTGGCTCTATTTCAAGCTCAAACCCTTGTTGATCATTTGAGTCATCTTTATCGATAAATTCCAAAGTTCGTTTCATTGAACTTTGGCCAACTTCCCTAGCTTTACAAGGGAATACGTTTTCAAGGAAAAGACATCCTTTGCTTTCATTATCGTATGCTTGTGAATCTTAGGGTTCTTCGATTCATACACAAGAAATCGATATACATTGCTATGTTCAGCCAATGAAAATACAATCGACCATATTTAGGGATCTATTCTCAGTTGCTTTAGTAATGAGGTCATTACCTTTGTAAGACACCCCCACATTTTCAAGTAGTTGTAGCAAGGTTTAATTACCTTTCATAACTTATATGGTGTCTAGTCTCTTTAATTATGGGGAATCTTGTTTAAAAGGTAATTAGCTTATAAAACAGCTTCCCCCACATGTTAGGCACATTATAGTACCAACGTTACTCATATAGAGCTTCTCCCAATCTTAAACCTTTAATTAAGTTTGGGATTCAACATCATGCTCATAGAGAACAATTTTCACTATAGCTTCATCTTTACATTATTTTTGTGCTATCATCAATGAAGGTAATAAACATATTCCTTCAACCAGTATGTTGCCATATCAATTGTTATGGCAATAATATTGCACTCGTTTGGAAGTCTATAGTCCGAAGACTTGTTCTCATCTTATGACAATTGAAGCATTTTTTTCATGAAATTTTGCTTCTTGAACACACCGTCTAATTTACGGTTTGAAGTCGTATTTGACTTCCACTACATTTATCGTGATAATATTTATCTTAGCAATATTTACCTTAGTAACATTTGAAGGTGGTAACAATATTTACCTTATCCTCTCTAATAATAGGAGGATCATCCTTCAGATATTTAACCAGGTTTATCATGGTCAATTATGCAACATCTTTTGTTGCCATGTATGAGATTCTTTACAATAAATTTCACTGATTTTTCCATTGTGTCACGTAGACACAATCCAAAACCAAGCATTATGAATCTGTTAAGCGTCAGGAATTTAGTCAAAGACTAAAACCAGAAACAAAAACATAATTTCTAACTTTTGTTAGACGACGAAGATTTAGTAAACTAAACCCCCAAACAAAAGTTCACACGGTATTAATAGAAAGAGCAATAATAAACAATGCACCAGGTAGGTAACTTATGAAAGAGAGGTGGTGCACTAGGCACGCTTAAATACCAAGTCTCTCAAAGAACCAATCCTAGACATGCATTTTTAAATTTTCTTTCAATCATCGTTTATGGATTCTATTCTTGAAATCATTCCAAGCATGGATGATCAATCAGAATCACTACCTTTGATTCACAACAATTTGGAATCTTCCATTTATGGTCCAACGACCCTCTCGATTCTTTAGCCATTTTTAAACATTGTGCACTTCATAGCATGCATTAGAATAGGCTTTAATTTTGACATAGAGAACCAAGTTCTTCTATGCTTTGATTCGAGACCTCAGTCAGAATCAGCGCTCTGAATTTGGTAACCAATGTTACTTTCCGAAATAAATTCACCAATTTATTTCCAAAATAAATTCATACTTGGTAATAAATTTGAGTTATTTTCTTTTTCAAAATAAATTCACCAATTTATTTCAAGATTGAATCATTCTAGATTCCCACGAAATTAAATCTAACAATTTATTTTCTTTTACAAAATAGAATCAGATTTGATTCCCAAAAAATAAATTCAACGATTTATTTCCCCCACAATGTTAGAATCACACGAGATTCTATTGAAAATAAATCCAATGATTTATCTTCTTTTCCAAAATTAGAATAAACACAATATTCTAATGAAGAAATAAATTTAGTAATTTATTTCTGTTGAGTTGTGTGGGGCTCGATTCGTTCAACCGTTGTTGCTCACCAAGTGGTGGAGAGGTGGATTTTTGGGTGGAAGGGTTGTGGAAGCTAAAATAAAGATAGGCACAATGATTTATAGTGGTTCAACCTTCTAACCAAGGTCTACATCCACTACCTTAGCTCCCCACTAAGGATTTCCAAACAATTCCACTAATTGATCTTCCCCTTTTCTAGGCTTAGGAGGTAACCCTTATACACAATCAAACTTTCTACCCAAAGTCTTGATTGAAACCCTCTCTTACAAAGAGAAACAATAAGCAAACTTAAAACCCTGTAATAGGTGTTTGTTTGCACAATTAAGCACTCACCCAAAACCTAAAACACTTGAGCAAATTTGACAATTTTGGCTCACTAGTGTTTGTCTATATAATAAATGACAATTTAAGCTCTAAGACAATTCTTGATCATTTGATGTTTGACAATATGAGCATTAGCCTTTACTTGATGCTTGGAGGTCCCTTTTATACTCCTTGATGAGTTTATAGCCGTTACTAACCGTTGGGGATGATTTGGAGCCTTTGAGGATTTTATTTCCCTTCATTAATGCTGTTCTGCAGCCTTCCGTATCGATACGCTTGGACCCGTATCGGTACGGCCTTCATAAAAAACTAGTTGTTGGGCTCTTGCCAGCCTAGGCGTATCGATACGCTTGAGGGCGTATCGGTACGGTTTCACATTTAAATGACCGTTGGGAAAATAGTCGTTGGGGTTGTTAAATAGGGATCAATACGCTTACCAGGCGTATCGAAACGATCCCGATCCGTATCGAAACGGCCAAGCCTGTTTCGATACGAGTTTTGGCAGTGACCAAACTGGGGCAAAAAGGTATCGATACGGGTTGGACCGTATCGGTACGGGTAGCTTGAAAATGCAAGTTTGGTTGTTTTAAATCATGAAAAAGCTTTGCCAAAAACCTTTTAAAACTCCCAAACATAAATTCAAGTTGTTTGGACTTAAGACAAAGTTTTAAATTCTTTTCAAATTAGTCCAAAACATTTTTCAATTATTATATCAAAACATTAGTTCTACAATCTCCCCCGTTTTGATATAATAAAACTCTCTTGAAAAATTGTTTGGGATTCTCCCCCTTTAACTTTAAAAATGTGAATAAGAGACTAAAGATATGAAATCAAATAAAGCTCCCCCTTATTCATTTGAAAGTGCAATTTTTCAAACCCATTCTCCCCATTTTTGTTATATCAAAAAGAATTTTAAAACATTTAGTTCAAAATAACAATAGAGGTAAATATTTTGACAAAATTAAACTTTGGTTTTAAAAGTGGCTCCCCCTTACTCAAAGCATCATCAAAATGTTAGTCCAACATATATGATCATCTAGTTGAAAAAAAAAACAAAACAAAACAAATAAACACTAAAGCAACTAGATTTTACCAACACTTGAACCCAAAGGGAGGATGTAAAGCCTTCCTTCTTCAAGTGTTCTTCCTTGTGTGCATGGAGCTCCCCCTCAATGTTTGACTTGTAGAACATCTCCATCACACCTACCAAAAGACAATCAAGTGATTTTTGGTATCCAAATTGCTTTGGATCCATAAACGTTAGTAGCACAAATTTTAGTCCCCTTAGGAATCCATTTTTCAATGTCATTCTTTTTAATTGAAATGCTAAGTCCTTTTGGAACTCAAACACTTCTAAAACATTTTCCTTTTACAAATCTAGGGGCACTAGATTGTCTTACATAGAAATTTGATTTTCCAAAATTATTTTTCTTTTCTAGCTCTTTGGAAATCAAATCCTTTTCTTCTTGAACTTTTTGAAGCAATTTTTTTAAATCAAAACATTTTAGTTCAAACTCCTTGAGTTTTGCTTCAAGTTCAAGTTTGGTTTTAGAAATCAAATCATTTTGAATTTTCAACTTTGAAATCACTTTATTGTTTTTCAAAATGTGATTTTTAAAGTCTAAAACCAAATCATCATAGGCATCTTGTAATTCATCAAAAGAGTAAGAACATGAAGTAGATGAATTAGAAGTTACCCTTGAATCTTCTTCGATGGCCATAAGGCAAAGGTTGGCTTGTTCATCGTCGGTGGAGTCTTCATCACTCCAAGTAGCCAAATGTGCCTTCTTCTTATGGCTTGAAGTGTTTGCCCTCTCCTTTCTCTTGGGTTCTCGTTCAAGGTCTCTCAAGGCTTTCTTCATGAACGGGGCACACTTCTTGAAGAGATGAACAATCTCTTCATCTTCATCCTCCTCTTCACTTGAATAGACATGATGGCAAGTGGAAGATTTGAGAGCCATGACACTTGTATTGATGCCAAGCCCTTTGATTTTCTTCTCTCCCATAGCTCTAATTTCTTCCCTCTTCTTCTCATCCTCTTTATTCTTCTTCATGATTTGATGAGTAAGGAGTGACCCCATGAGTTCATCAAGCTTCAAAGTCTTCAAATTTTTGGCTTCGATGATGGCGGTCCTCTTTGAGTCTTATGACTCAGGAAGTGAGTAGATGAGCTTTCGAACAAGCTTTTCTTCCGGGATGGCTTCTCCATAGCCTTTGAGACCATTGATGATGGTGGAGAACCTATCAAACATCTTCTCGATGTTTTCTTCCGGATCCATCTTGAAGTTCTCATACTCTAAGGTTAGGAGCCCAATCTTGGTCTCCTTGACTTCACTGGTACCCTCGTATGTGACTTCAAGCTTGTCCCATACCTCCTTGACACTCTCACAAGAAGACATCTTCTCATAGATGGTTGAGCCAAAAGCACAAAACAAGATGTGCAAGGCTTTGCAATTAAGTTCCATCTTCTTGCGATCGTCGGCACTCCACTCCGCTTTGCTTCTTTGAGGCACGAACATACCATCTTCAACTATATCCCATAGCTTGTAATCTCTAGATTTGATGAAGAACTTCATCTTTGTCTTCCAATGGGCATAGTGGGTTCCGTCAAAGAAAGGCGGTTTGTCGATTGATTGTGCCATTTGAGTCGGTTGATGAAATAATGATCGAGCTTGCCGGATCTTCTCAATAGGATGTGAATCCTCCTCAATTGAGCCAAGCTCTGATACCAATTGTTGAGTTGTGTGGGGCTCGATTCGTTCAACCGTTGTTGCTCACCAAGTGGTGGAGAGGTGGATTTTTGGGTGGAAGGTTTGTGGAAGCTAAAATAAAGATAGACACAATGATTTATAGTGGTTCAACCTTCTAACCAAGGTCTACATCCACTGCCTTAGCTCTCCACTAGGGATTTCCAAACAATTCCACTAATTGCTCTTCCCCTTTTCTAGGCTTAGGAGGTAACCCTTATACACAATCAAACTTTCTACCCAAAGCCTTGATTGAAACTCTCTCTTACAAAGAGAAACAATAAGAAAACTTAAAACCCTCTAATAGGTGTTTGTTTGCACAATTAAGCACTCACCCAAAACCTAAAACACTTGAGCAAATTTGACAATTTTGGCTCACTAGTGTTTTTCTATACAATAAATGACAATTTAAGCTCTAAGACAATTCTTGATCATTTGATGTTTGACAATATGAGCATTAGCCTTTACTTGATGCTTGGAGGTCCCCTTTATACTCCTTGATGAGTTTATAGCCGTTACTAGCCGTTGGGGATGATTTGGAGCCGTTGAGGATTTTATTTCCCTTCATTAATGCTATTCTGCAGCCTTCCGTATCGATACGCTTGGACCTGTATCGGTACGACCTTCATCAGAAACTAGCCGTTGGGCTCTTGCCAGCCTAGGCGTATCGATACGCTTGAGGGCGTATCGGTACGGTTTCACATTTAAATGACCGTTGGGAAAATAGCCGTTAAGGTTGTTAAATGGGGATCGGTACGCTTACCAGGCGTATCAAAACGATCCCGATCCGTATCAAAACGACATGTTTCGATACGGGTTTTGGCAGTGACCAAACTGGGGTAAAAAGATATCGATACGGGTTGGACCGTATCGGTTCGGGTAGCTTGAAAATGCAAGTTTGGATGTTTTAAATCATGAAAAAGCTTTGCCAAAAACCTTTTAAAACTCCCAAACATAAATTCAAGTTGTTTGGACTTAAGACAAAGTTTTAAATTCTTTTCAAATTAGTCCAAAACATTTTTCAATTATTATATCAAAACATTAGTCCTACAATTTCCATCATATCTTCTATTACACAACAGAGATATCAATCCAACTTGATTCTGTTTAACCAACAGAAACCAAAAGGAATTAATCCTTAGATTTTAATTCCATTGACTCTTGTTTGGAAGATCAAGTAAACCCGTTAAAACGACAGAAATTAATTCCCGAAACGAATTATTTACGAGATCTTTATTTCCAAAACAAATCACGACTTCACCTGGATATCTTGTTTCTCTCTACAAAATTTCTCAAAAGAAATTGTTAGTACGGAATAAAATCCACATAGATTTCAAAAAAAATAATACAAGAGAACACATTTAATGCCAAAATAATGGCACATGATAAATCATATTAAAAACCAAAATTCATTAAGGAATACTAAAATTCCCTTAATATCATGATTTAAGGTATTGAAAATACCATAACTTAAAAAGAATCATATTGATTCTTATTACCCAGAAAGGTAACCTTTTAAAGAACATATAAAGATATTCCAAATTTATGGCTGCAAATATTAGGTAATAATATCATAACAATATTTCCAATATAATATTGTAATTTAAGGATCTACCTTAAATATATTCCAAGTTTAAAACTTGGCAAATCTTTGACTTGTCATCTCCTATATAGAGATTATTTACCTTATATAAAATATTATAGCAACTTTCACAAGAAAACAAACATATTAGGAAACAACTCACATAAAAAGAAACAAAATTCTTACATAAAATAAAACAATTAAATATTCCATGTCAAACATAATGTAATATTTTACCAACACGTACGATATATACTGATCATGACCATAAATATGGAATCTGTTCGTCTTGGATTAAAACTCAAAAAATCTGTCTTAAGAATGTTAGAAAATTATCGTTAATCCAAGAATAAAATAATAAACAATAAAATCAAATATTGATATTATTATAAATCGAACAGAATAAGAAATAAAAATTAATAATTTAGATACAACATATCTAAAACCAAACCGATTGGGAACAAGTTCTGAAAGAAAACGTGTTGATGCCTGCACGAACGCAGTTTCCTTAAGACAGATTTTCGGCCACTCCTATGGTGCTCGAGTTCATTGGTCGTCTGTCTCCCAGGATACAACAACATAAGATCAGCCACAGTTGCACTACTATGGAGATCACGAACTGACCATTGCCTTCGCCTATCACCGAAAACCACTTGTAAAATCCACAGAGTAAAACAAAAAAAAATTTCTGTGGTTTTTTTGAGTTGTGTAAAACCTAGAAGGTTTACTCCCTATTTATAGGAGTGTCATGAGGGTATAAGTGGAAATTTGACCTAATAGAGCATTTGATATTGAGAATCAATTAATTCTTCTTATAAAGCAATTTCCAAAATTATTATCTTAATTAAAGGTAACTTCCAATATTTACCCTTTTAACTCCAAGATAAAATTTGGCAAATTTATGCTTTTATTTGAGGAAAATTCACTTCAAATTTGGGTTAAAATATCTAGAAGCCCACAAAGAACCAGACCGGTTCAGACATTTGTGTTACCCATGTCGTGCACGTCTGCACATTTACGAACCAACAATTAGTTCCACATTTTCCTCAACAACATTTGAATCAATTTCTTATTCAAAGCTCCAAAATTATCAAAATTTTCCAAGAAATATTTCCAACCTCCTTTCGCTTTTCAATATGTTCCTCCAACCTAAAGGTGAATAATCACAACAAACATCAATAAAAGGAGAGTAATTCATAAAATGGTCTGCATAGCAAAAGGAAGTTAAAAGTTATGACAGTACGAAATATTGAAATGAGCATCGTCACCGTTGCAACAGTTATTGGCTTGGAATCAGCTGATTTGTTCACACTATAATTAAATAAACAAAATTAAACATTTGAGTTATATATAATTGTTTCTAACTCCGCGTTTTTTAATTTCCATTTGCAGTGAAGTTGGAATGTTCAAAGGAACAAAGAGATCTATTCCGCATCCAAATTTTGAGCAAATGTATCATGAATATAAATGCCTCTATAGAGAATATGGTACCTGAATTTTTCTTATCATGTATTTCCATGAAGTTGTTGGGTGTTTAGGGGCTAAAATTGAGGTTGAGAGAGTTTAGGAGTTAAATTAATATTTTGTTTAAAGTTCAAATGTCAAATTATAAATTAACTCTTTTGAATAACATGCCATGTCAGCGCTTTAACGAGTGTTAACGGCACCGTGACCAAAATAAAACATATCTAAAACGTAAGTGACCATTATAATCTTTTTTCAAATATAGTGACCAAAATAGAATAGACCCCAAACAAAAGGGACCTCTAGTAAAGTTTACCCAAAAATATATAATTAAACTATTGATTTTTTTTTTGCATCCAATTAAACCTTCAAATAAAAAAATTAAATCAATTAAACCCTCAATTTAATAAATTGAAACAATTAAAAGCTCTCATCAATTGTGATTGTTAAGTTTATACAATATTTTTAATATATTACCGTCACATTGCACACAACGATTTATCCTATGTAATTTACAAATTTTTAAAAGAAAAGAAATCTAAATATTATTAAAATTAATTATAAAAACTCTAAAAAATTATTAAAAATTATTCTTTTAGATACCAGTTGGTAACATTATATGTGACATGTGGTATCAACTAGTTTAAAATATATATTGAGTTTAACGATCAACATTGGTCAAAAAAAAATAAATTGTTAGAATTTTAAAAATAGATATTTAATTGGGTGAAAAAAAAGAACTTAATTGATTTTGTTCAGATATTCGAAAACTTCTGATGCTCGATCTTTTAAAATATGGTTTGATATGTTAATTTAACTTGTTGCAACTTAAAAGGCTTTAATTGTTATGGATGTAATTTTTTTTGAATCAAACACGAGATTTTATTGAAAGAATGAGAAGAAATATACAAATAAGCATACCATAAAATACAAAATTAAACCTTAAAAAACAAAGAGTATGCAAACGTGAATAGCAAATACAAATCTTCTCATAAAATCTTTATCAGTGTTCTTCAAATCTAACACCATAGCCAAATTTTGGAGTGCTCACTGGAAGAACGCATATCATTGAATTACTCCAACCAACAAAAAAAGAAAATGTTTTGGTTAACTTCACGAACAACCAACCTATGCAATGTTGTGCGGCAATATTCAATTGTAGCATGCACGAAGTTGTAAACGTCTTCAATATCAACATGTCATATAGGCAGACAAAGAACGTGCCATAACGGCAGACGAAGAACATGCCAAATAGTCGACAAAATACAAGAAATTAAAACAAAATTAAGAAACAAAGAAAAAAAAGAAGATCACTGCCTGTTGACGGCCAAAGCCGTCATCATTAGCTTGAAAACACCAAAAAACTTCTTAGAAACTCTCAACTAAAAGTTATAACCGCTGCAAAAAAAAAAGTAATAGAGAGAGTTGGATGTGAAATTGGATTAATGCAACTGTTGAAATTTCTCAGTGAACATGTCGCCAAATGCAATGCCACTTAAAAATAAAAGTGTAAATTACAAGGTTACTTAATTATAGGTAATATTACATTTGGATCATTCAATTATTAAAAGTTATACTTGAGTCATTCAATTATGGGTAATATTACATTTGGGTCACCATTCATATTTAAAAAATACATATCAATTTGTGTATTAGATAAATTATAATTTCAAATGAAGTACTCTAGTGTTAACAAGGGCATACAAGTGATTTGGAAGAAAAAAATGACTAAATTGATATATTTATTTTAAATATGAAGGGTGACCCAAATGTAACCTTACCCATAATTGAGTGACTGAAATGTAATCTTTAATAATTGGGTGACCCAAATGTAATCTTTAATAATTGGGTGACTCAAGTGTAACTTTTAATAATTGAATGATCCAAATGTAATCTTACCTATAATTAAGTGACCTCCGTTGTAGTTTACCCAAAATAAAATCCAATCCAAGCTATAGTGAAGGGATTTATACAATATTTTTACCAAAAAATCATGTATTTACAAATTAAATTTAGAAAACTAAAATGAAGTATGGTCATAAGCTAAAATCTATAAAAATATATAAAAGCTATCCCTCCAGGACAACTTAATTAGAAGTCTTTTATATATATAAACTTAATTAGAAGTCATCTTACGGTGAAATCCAAGATTAATCGATTTTGTAGACTATGATTAATGGTGATATTAACGATTCAATTATAATTTTTTTTGAAATATGACGTTCTAATTATAACTTACTCTTATAAAATATAGATTAACTATTTATCCATACAAAATTATGAACATGAAACAGATTTTGCATGAATAAAAAGTTACACATCAAATAACGCTTTGAGATTTAACGGTATAGTATTTTAAGTGACTCGATCGTAACTTTTTAAATCATAATAACCTAATTGTAAACATATTAATAATAGAGGTGTAACATGGGCTTGATTTTAACCTCATTTGGAAAAACCTCAGTGTTAGCTAGGCCTACAATCGGCGGATTCCTTGGTTCTCTTATCATCGCGAAAGCAGAGAAGGAAATGGGGTCAACCTTGGAAGCAAAGAGTTTGAGAAAGGCGGTGGTGCCGTCAACACTCCTGGATAATCCATCTCCCGGAAGCCTCCACTCCACTCGCCTTGCTCTCCATGTCTGCCTTTTGATTCCTTGCAACCCCATTTACATGAAATCATCATTACCTCTTTATTTTGTTTTTATTTTATGTCCAATGCCTGGCAGGTGAATGAGGATGCCTCCTCTTGTTGGGTTTACATCGCATCCGGATGCAACATCTACAAGCTTCAAGTATATTTAGATTTTTTCAGGGTTTACCAACTTTGTTTTTAAAAAAAATCTTTGCTTTTTTAACCATTCATTTTAATAGATTCCGCTGGAAGATTCTTGGCTCAGCACAGGGAAAGAAGGCCTCCTTATTCCCGAGCGAACAGAGGTACTCATTCTATGATTTCGTAAATTTTCTCCTAAACAAGAATGAGGACTCCAAATTAACCTCTCCTTGTGTCTTTCATTCAGTAATGTGTTTATGGACTTTGATTTTGAAGGTTATGGACTCTTTGTTACTCAAACGGTGCCCTCATCGTTCAGAAATCCAGAGTATTGTACTTTCTGAAATTGAAAGTAAGTGCCTCTTCAGTTTGTATTCGGTATATCTATGCATTGATCATCTCCCAACAGAATGCATTTCTGTAGCTTATATACTTAAAATGGCTAATTGGTGGTTGTAGTTTGAAGAAAAGGGATGAGATCTTTCATATTTCTTCTTCTAATTGACATTATCTTATTGGTGTACAAGCTAACTTCGTATATCAAGCGTCAGAGGTAGATAAAGAAAGAGACATGGATGTTGTATGTGGTGGATTAGAAGTATTAGTTCTTTAATACATTTTTGTTGTCAGCATACATCTCTTGTATCTCATTAGTATATTGGGGGGTTTTTTTTAGACATTCAGACAAACTGTTGAAATCTTGTTCAAGTGAGTCATCTTTTGGCACTACAAGTTTAGCGCCAAAGTGACAAAAAATAGCAGTTTGACGGCCAAAAGAGGTGAACAAAGTTCGAGGGCTAAAATGATTTTTTTGACAAGTTTGAGTGCAAAATAATGTCACTAGGTCGAATAGTTATACTAGAACTCTTACTAAGGGTCCTACTCAAATTTTAAATAAATTAAATTAAACTTAATGTTCCTGCATCAAATTATGTCCTAATATTGCTGCATCAAACTTCCCTAAAGGAACCTTGATTAAGTGGTATTGATATTTTTTACACTTGTTCTAACCATTATGCAATGTCTACAGGCACTGCTTACTTAGTATTGGCAAGTGTGGATGCGTACGGTCATCTTATTGTCTCTAAACTGGATGCCAGCGGTAAAGGTACATCCTCTTTTTCATATCACCCTAGTTTGAGTATATAGTTTTGATGGTAAAATGTTACTTGCCTAAACTTCTTCATATTTGAAACACTAGTAATTTGTCGTGCTTCTAGTTCTGAGAAGCAATTATCGAGCTTTTATGAACTTGTTTAACAATTTGGCACTTTTGCATGCTGAATTTTCTATTTGGTGGCCATGCCTAGCTCAAAAGTGGCAAAACGAGTTCCATACTTTATCTTAAGGCTTTCTTTCACGACTTCCATACCGTGACAGTTGTTGATTAGTGAAGAATGAAATTAAGATTGAGAATTTCTTCTCAATTGTGATGCAATTCTGAAAAATATCTGGTATATATATAACTATAAGGGATAGCTACTATCTAAGGAAACTAAATATTGTCAGATTAATTACAATAAATAAAAAGCCCCTAAAAGTTGGCCTCAGAATCAATAATCCAAATCAAAATTTAGATGGAAATAGCTTGCATAATCAACAACAGTTTTTCAGTGTTACCCATTTCTTTCTTTCTTTGGATGCAAGTGCTAAATCAATTCTCAAGGAAATACCATAGTTGCCTAACTAATGCTAATTCTGATTCATCATCAGTTAAGGTTGGCTCCGGTAGAATGTTTATTTGCTTTATGTTGCTTGGCATGCTGTAGATGATTTGCGATCTTGGAATTCTCAAACCTTGCTAATTTTATTAATTCCATTATGCATGCATCTTTGTGTATTATTTGTCTGTCACTTGTTCTGTTTATTGAAACATTAGATTCACCCCTTTTAGAATAACGGGGAAATGGGGTTAAGGAAAGAACTGGTGGTTGTCTCTATCTCTACAACCAATACTAAATGTTACATAATTTCTTTGTTGGTGTACTTCACATCTGTTTGTTTGCCAAATTTTCATTTTCAAGTAATTAAGGTGTCTTATCAAAGTCTACTGTTGAAATTTTCAGACGTTGACAAGGTTACTTATTCAGTGTTACCTCGGGATTTTGGTGTTGGAGAAGGTAGTTGGTCTGGGGTTTGCTTCAGTCCAATTCAATGGTCTATGGTACGTGGTCTTTCGTAGTATAGCTGAAACTAATAATATTCTCTAGGATGTTACAATTTCTGGTGTCTTGTTTCATTTTTACTTATTTCTTAAGGGCATGACATCTAAAAAGGAAACTTGATTTTGCTATTGTTTGTCGGTTCCTAGTCAAAACCATTATGGTTTTGAATTCTGCATTCTCAGCAATGAGCTTGGGAGTAGCAGTGAGATACACACAGGAAATTCTGTTTTAAATGTTATGTTGTGTTCGAACTTGTAGGACATGTTACTTCTAATTCTGAGCATCTTTTGGATCAATACTGAATGCTGCAAACTATTTCTACCTTAATTTTTTTGGACAAATTGAATTTTGTTATTTGTACCATAAATTAGGAATTCACTTCGCACTAAATTCTTAATCCAGGCAGCTGTGGCACGAAGTTTTTGCAAAAGTGTTGATGTTTATGACCAAGATATCCATCTTCGGACCATGCGTACGTGAGTGTTATATTTTCTCTATCTATATTCTTATATTAGCACGTGAACCAAGTCATAATTTTGTCCATCCTTGGTGGTAGACTCAAGATTTTTGCATTAAAGTTCTCACTAGGGTACTATCCAAATAATATTTCTTTACTCAAGGGTACATGGTTACTGTGGTGGGGTGCTTCGATTGTCTCAATCATGGATCTGTCTGTTTATAATTTAAGTGCTGTCAGCATGTCAAATAAAGAAGTTTACATTGGTCATTTGAATTCCCCACTCTTGCTCTGATAGCTGCATGCGAGCCGTTATTGTGAAAACCTCATGTCTATTTTCTTGATCTATAGTGGAGTGCCAACATATAGTCTGCTTCTGCAGTCTCCCCGATGGTCCCCTGACAACATTTCAGTTTGTAGAATGTAGAAGATTCAAATTCCTGAGAACACAATAAAAAATATGTTATGTTATTGATATGTCGAAATTTCTGTATGGACATTTTATATTAACTTATTTGCTTACCTTTCAGACTTTGGCATCCATCTTCACTGACCTTCCTGCGGAATTTAGGTAATGGAGATGAGAATTCTATATTAGCCATAACTGAAGGTTGCCAGGTATATAATAATGCATTATATTTTATGTTTCTTTAAGTGTTAAATTATCTTACGTTTTTGCTTCTTTTTTTCTGGTACTAATGTAGCTGTCTGTGTGGGACTTGAGAATGAAAGAAAACGGTGGTTGCCTAAATCGTATTTGTGGTTCAGTTGGAGATGCCTTTTATGCTGTCTGCAGTTCTTCAACTGGTTACATTGCAGTGGCTGGTGCTGATCGTACTGTGACCATCTATGATCCCCGCAGGTTGGTCATCAATATATATGTTGGTTTTAAGAAAGTAAATCTGCAATAACTCACTCTAATTAGTTTTCCCTCCTTGATTCATGGATGATGGGTGGATTATGATCTTCTAAATGATTATATCATTTTACCTTAGGGGGCCTCTTGGATTATACAAGAATAATTGATTAATTTTATAAAATTATGTGTTATTTATGGAAGAAGATTGGATTGGGGAGATCTATGTTGCTAGATTAGACCACTGAGAACAGAGTTGACTATGTCCTTCTAATGTGACTTGAATTGTGTTGACAAAGCCAACTTGTGGAAAAATGATATGTTTGTGAGTTTGGGATTAATAGTAACCTTTTTGAGTCGTTAGATAGAGACCCAGATCTCCTTTTAGGGTTTTGATAAAAATTCGACTTGCCTTTGTTTTATTAATCGTCCTTGTAAATAGAGATTACAATAATTGAAGATAAAAAAAGTCCTACCAAACACAACTTATATTTTAAGTCCTAAAACAATTTTATTCTAAGAGTTCTACCTAACAACTTTTAAGTTCTAAGAGTCCTTCCTAAAATCTAATAAGAGTTCACAACAATACCCCCCTCTTAAAGAAAGAGGTTTCCATGGTATGGTTTTCTTTTGATGGAAGGTCTTCCCTTGTATCTACCCTAGAGTTACAATGGTATTTTACAGCAATTATGTTATCCGTTTATGCAAGCATTTGATTGAATACTTGGATTTTGCTCTCAGAAAAAAAATTCATTCACATGTTCAAACTTCTTGTATATATCTGCTTGCACCCTTCTGACCGCTATACTTTGATTGCCAAGAATCGTTGGATCTGATACCAAATTGTTACTTCCATGAGTTTGAGATTGATAGTTCAACTCATCAAAGGGAGATTGAAACCTTTAGGACTCGTTAGAGAGAGACTAAGTCTAATTGTCTCCTTCAATAGAGATTACAATATTTTAATAAATTAAACAAAGTACTACCAAAACAATTTCTGTTTTACAACTCCTAAAACAACTTTTTTTCTTAGAGTCCTACCTAACAACTTCGCCTAAGAGTTCTACTTATCAACCCGTGAATTTCTAATTGAAGTCATAAACAAACCCATTTTGGTGTTATTTATATGTTAGAATTCAATTAGAAATTCACGGCTTGATAGGTAGAACTCTTATGAGAAAAAAGTTGTTTTATGAGTCTTAAAACAGAAATTGTTTTGGTAGGACTTTGTTTACTTTATTAAGATCCTATTTATTAGTATTTTAAGCCTTCCTTCAATGGATTGCTTGCTTAGTAGATCTTTTATTTTCACAAGGTATGTAACCTCTATTTAAAGAGGCTTATTAGCATCAATGAAAGGGGAAGTCAGAATTTTAAGGAAAAAACCCTAAGAGGTCTAAGATTCTCTCTAAACGAGTGCGAGTCTAAGGTCTAGAATTTCCTTCGACAAGTTTTGCTTGATAATCATAGGTCATATTCGTGGAAGAAATAATCAGGGAAAGAGCCTTATGAAACATCACTTGGTGACTCAATCCTTTAGTTCGGACCATAACAGTCCTCTAATGGGTTATCTTTTACCGTTACCTATATATTGTTTGCTTCTTTTTTTGTGCAGATTTCAGCTGAACTTATCTTCTTGTAAAGGAGGAGAGATGAAATGATATTTTATATATAATATAGTAGTAGGGATGGTAAAAAATAAAATCCATTCATCTCTCTTCATGTTTTTCCCTATACCTTCTCTCAACTTAGTCTATGCTGATTCTATGAAAGTTTGGTGGAATGTTGATTCTTTTTTGACACTCTGAGAATATGCTAATTTACTTCTTCAATGTAGATGGTCAGCACTTTCAAGATGGGTGCACTGTTCAAAATATGAGGTTAGTTGTTTGACTACATTTCCTCCAACCTATCATTTTGGGCTCTTTTATTCTAGTATATTATTGTAAATACCATTTAGTCAAGAATACAAGCTCCTTAATTTTAGGGTTTAGGGGTCTAATGTAGGGTTTAGGGGTAGGGGTTTAGAATTTAGGGTCTGGGGGTTAGAATTTAGGGTTTATAACTTAAAACCTAAATTCTTACCATATTACCCTAAAAACTAAACCCTTGGTTTTAAAAAGCGTGATGCGCTCCAAGGCGACAAAGGTCCCTAAAGCCGAGGCGCAAGGCGAGAAGCGAAGGCGAGCGCATTTTGTAGGCGAGGCGCCCTTTTTTCCTAAAAATTTATAAATTAACTGTATTACATATTTTGTACTTAAAAATATGATACTTTTATTATAAATGCTTAAAGATAAAAATATTTCCTACTTAAATTTGTACTTAAGTCTCAAATTAAATAGAGAGATAAGAAAACAACCATATCAAGCATAGTTCAAATAAAAGAAATAAAAAACAATCAAAGTGTCAAACATAATTCAAAGTTCAAACTTCAAATATAAATAAGCAACATGCACAAAGTCGCACTTAGACAATTATCACTTAAACACTAAAAAGATTAATACTTCATTACTCCAAATCACCACCATCCTCGCAATATTCATCTTCATCGAGTCCATAATCTCCATCTTCACCAATATCTTCTTCAATCTCATCATCATCATCATCTAGGACTTGATGAGTTGATCTAGGAGTAGAGGTTGCAGAACTAGTAGTTACATTTTTTTCTTTTAACAAATGTAGAAGAAAGATTCTTTGAAGCTTTAGTCAAATAGATAGGATAATGGGCTCCAGCAGCTCTACCAACCTGACTCCATGTCAGATCATTACCATCGAATACAAATTCATCTTCATTATCAGAATTATTCTCCATTCTCCCAACTAACCACTCATTACTTTCATCAATATCTTCCAAAAGAATATGATCATTGTCTTTTAGTTGAAATTGACGTCTCAATGCACGATTATATTTGACAAATACCAAATCATTCAATCGGTCTTGTGTCAATCTATTTCTCTTCTTCGTATGAAGCTGCAAGTACAAAATTACAAATTATATAAATTATTAAGCAATTAAAGATTAATAATTTATTATGATACGAAAGAAAGAATATAGGAAGAAAGTTTCTTACAAGCTGAAAAACACCCCAATTTCTCTCGCAACTAGTAGCACTACAAGTTAGGCTAAGAACTCGTATAGCAAACTTTTGGAGGTTGGGAGTTGAAGATTCAAATGAAGACCACCACTCCGCTATCATATCAAAAAACAAAAGCAAAGTAGTGTAAGATTTAAGTTATAGATTTTTAAAGATTTAATTTTAAATATGAAATATTATAATTTACAATATTGTATTAATGTATTATAACTTTTAATACCTGGATGTCTTGTCTTCCTTTGCCTAATGGCCGTTGGCCTGCCGAAAAGATCACTAGCATCTCGGTACATCTCTATTTTTGCAATGATCTTGTCTTCAATTTCACTATCCAGATTAAACTTTGCAATGCAGTCATGTAAACCATTCATAATTTCTCTACAAGATGATCTCTCGGGATTATCATAATAGAACTCCGGGTTCAAAAAATAACCGGCCGCATGCAAAGGTTGGTGAAGTTGACAATTCCATCTTCTATCAATATACTCAAAAGCTTTGCTGTACTCCTCTTATTTCATTGAAAAACTCTTAGCAATAGCCTCTTTAGCCCTATCAATGGCTTCATAAATGTATCCCATGAGTGGCTTATTCTCACCATCAACTAGCCTAAGAACTTTAACTTGAGAGTATAAAGTACGTTCCTCCAAAAGGTATCTTGCAAAAGATAAGCTGCAATTTTCTTTCCTCCTGCTTCTTTGGGCATTTGGATTCATTCCACTCTTGAGAAGTAATAATATTTCTCAAATTATTCTTTTGTTTATGAAATTGTGCAAGAGTGATGAAAGATGTTGCAAATTCTTTTGATTTGTGAATCTCCTCATCATGTTCACAAGAGAGACGTGGCTATATATATAGCCATTCATGAATATGCACTTCTTCAGAACATTTTTGACTTTCAGAAGTTTTCCGATATCCTCCAACATCAAATCAATACAATGTGCCGCACACGGAGTCCAATAAAATTGTAGCCTCTTCACTTGTAGCAATTTTCCTACAAATAATAAAATAACACATCAAATTAAAGTATTTGAATAATCTAGAAAGTAAAGAAAAGTAAAGAATAAAAAAAAATTATATTTCGTATCGGCTTTGACGTAATTAGAAGCATTATCCGTCACTAATTAGATCACATTTTTCTCCCACAAATTCCACCATTTCATCAAGCATCTGACATAACGCGTCGGCATCCTTAACAATTTCTGAAACATCCATGGATTTAATGAACACAGATCCTTTTAGAGAGTTGACAAGAAAATTCAAAATATCTTTTTGTGTGACCGAATCACGCCAGCTATTCAATAAAATTGAGCAACCCTTTTGTGCCCATTCTTTTTTGTGATCTCCATTATTTTATGAGTATCCTCTACTTCTTTTTTAAGGAGAGGAACTCTAAGCTAGGGTTGCTCTCCATATTGTCCAATAGATTTTTTTATGATGCCGGGTTTAAAAGTGCCTACCGTCCTTGAGCTTAGAGTTCCTCTCTTTAAGAAAGAAGATACTCATAAAATAATTGAGTATCACAAAAAAAATGAGCACAATAGGGTTGCTCAATTTTATCGGATGGGTGGCGTGATTCGGTCATACAAAAAGATATTGTGAATTTTCTTGTCAACTCTCCAAAAGGATCCGTGTTCATTAAATCCGTGGATGTTTCAGAAATTGTTAAGGATGCCGATGCGTTATGTCAGATGCTTGATGAAATGGTGGAATTTGTGGGAGAGAAAAATGTGATCCAAGTAGTGACGGATAATGCTTCTAATTACGTCAAAGCCTGTACGAAATATATTTTTTTTTAATTCTTTATTTTTCTTTACTTTTTGGATTATTCAAATATTTTAATTTGATGTGTTATTTTATCATTTGTAGGAAAATTGCTACAAGTGAAGAGGCCACAACTTTATTGGACTCCGTGTGCGGCACATTGTATTGATTTGATGTTGGAGGATATCGAAAAACTTCCGAAAGTCAAGAATGTTTCTAAGAAGTGCATATTCATGAATAGCTATATATATAGCCACGTCTCTCTTGTGAACATGATGAGGAGATTCACAAATCAAAAGAATTTACATAGACCGACGATCACAAGGTTTGCAACATCTTTCATCACTCTTGCACAATTTCATAAACAAAAGAATAATTTGAGGAATATGATTACATCTCAAGAGTGGAATGAATCCAAATGGCCCAAAGAAGCGGGAGGAAAGAAAATTGCAGCTTATCTTTTGCAAGATACCTTTTGGAGGAGCGTACTTTATACTCTCAAGTTAACGGGACCTCTTGTTAAAGTTTTTAGACTAGTTGATGGTGAGAATAAGACACCCATGGGATACATTTATGAAGTCATTGATAGGGCTAAAGAGGCTATTGCTAAGAGTTTTTCAATGAAAGAAGAGGAATACAACAAAGCTTTTGAGTATATTGATAGAAGATGAAATTGTCAACTTCACCAACCTTTGCATGCGGCCGGTTATTTTTTGAATCCGGAGTTCTATTATGATGATCCCGAGAGATCATCTTGTAGAGAAATTATGAATGGTTTACATGACTGCATTGCAAAGTTTAATCCAGATAGTGAAATTGAAGACAAGATCAATTGCAGAAATAGAGATGCTAGTGATCTTTTCGGCAGGCCAGCGGCCATTAGGCAAAGGAAGACAAGACATCCAGGTATTAAAAGTTACAATACATGAATACAATATTGTAAATTATAATATTTCATATTTAAAATTAAATCTTTAAAAATTTATAACTTAAATCTTACACTACTTTGCTTTTGTTTTTTAATATGATAGCGGAGTGGTGGTCTTCATTTGGATCTTCAACTCCCAACCTCCAAAAGTTTGCTATACGAATTTTTTGTCTAACTTGTAGTGCTACTAGCTGCGAGAGAAATTGGTGTGTTTTTCAGCTTGTAAGAAACTTTCTTCCTATATTCTTTCTTTCGTATCATAATAAATTATTAATCTTTAATTGCTTAATAATTTATATAATTTGTACTTCTTGCAGCTTCATACGAAGAGGAAAAATAGATTGATACAAGATCGATTGAATGATTTGGTATTTGTCAAATATAATCGTGCATTGAGACGTCGATTTCAACTAAAAGACAATGATCATATTTTTTTGGAAGATATTGATGAAAGTAATAAATGGTTAGTTGGGAGAATAGAGAATAATTCTGATAATGAAGATGAATTTGTGTTCGATGGTGATGATTTGACATGGAGTCAGGTTGGTAGAGCTGCTGGAGCCCATGATCCTATCTATTTGACTAGAGCTTCAAAGAATCATTCTTCTACATTTGTTAAAGGAAAACATGTAGCTACTAGTTCTGCAACCTCTACTCTTAGATCAACTCATCAAGTCTTAGATGATGATGATGAGATGGAAGAGGATATTGGTGAAGATGGAGATTATAGACTCGATGGAGATGAATATTGCGAGGATGGTGGTGATTTAGAGTAATGAAGTATTAGTCTTTTTAGTGTTTAAGTGATAACTGTCTACGTGCGACTTTGTGCATGTTGTTTATTTATATTTGAAGTTTGAACTTTGAACTTTGAATTATATTTTTAAGTACAAAATATGTTATATAGTTAGTTTATAAATTTTTAAGAAAAAAGGGCGCCTCGCCTACAAAATGCGCTCGCCTTCGCTTCTCGCCTCGGAGCACATCACGCTTTTTAAAACCAAGCTTTGTACCTATAAATTGCTAATGAATGCAAGAGGTTGAAGCGTGCTTGATTCATTGAATTCTTTGTTATCAGTTTTTTCACACGTCTGTTGATACTGCAGATTACAGGACTTGCTTTCTCCTCTCTTGACTCTGATTACCTCTATGTACAAGGGGTTGACTATGAGGTGACTACTTTTAAACATGCAATTTTGTTTCCTTGTGTAGATAGATTCTATAATAGAAGAATGAGTAGCGGCTTTTTAAGTAAATGTAATATATTGCGGCTTAAGTTTACATTGGAAGACCGACATTCCACCCAGCACTTCTTTTGAATATTGAGGACTGTTTGCAGGTCTTTTGTGGTCAGTGGCAAGAAAGCAGTAAGGTATTCTCATTTAGAGGAGACTCAAACTGGCTGGGATTCAGTAAGGTAATTTAAGTTATTTTGTATATTCCGGATGAAATATCCTTATCTTTTCTTTCTGAATGTTGACACTCGGATACAGACACCTGTCTCTGTAGGCCACATCAGGGTGAAATTCTGTCATGAAACTGTCTTGATTGCCTTCTAAGGCCAATCTTGGGTAGGGAGTGTGACAGTAAGGACCATCTATAGTATGTTCTATGCTGAGAACTGAATGCTTTCAGGCACTGGAATTCTTAATATGATTTCCATTTCCCGGGACCAAGATCAATATAATATTTTCTTTTTGTTTCGTATTATCCATCTCCTATCACGCGGTAACTGTTGGTATTAATAGTAAGTATAATTTGTTTAGTTCTTTTTTGAAGTTCTGCTTTTCATCCTTTGTAAGCCGCCTTTAGAAATGTTAAATATGGGTGTAATCTCAAAAGAAAAAATATATTTGCATCTTATTTCCTAGGCCAGCTTTCATTTGAACTGTTGGATGGAAGTCATTAAATCAATTGTTGGTGCAGTGCTCTAACAGGGATGTAATTGGCGGATGGTGTGATTCCGGTAGCATCTTTGTTGCTGACGTTGTAGCTAAAGGAGTGAAAGAGACACCTTGAGAAGTGTTGTCAGATTTTCGGAGTGGCGGTTCATTGGCCTTCTACTTCAAAACATGTTGAATCTAAGGCTTTCATTAGTTTGAATCTGTCTGCATGCAATCACTTCGACAGCCTGGTTTCGTCCCATGTAAAGCCGTGCTCATAAACCCCTTCACCAAAACACGTTGTATTTGACTATGCATGGGTTTGTGCAATTCAGCCAATAGTTCATTGTACGGGATGTTACATACAAACTTCATTTTTAGGGTAATTATTCTATACACAGGCGGTAGAAATAATTTTTTTTTTATAAATGTCTTAGTTTTGGAGTTCATGGACTTCTTTTTAAGGATTTAATATTTAGGGTTAAGTGTATGAGTTTTAAATTTAGATGTGGTTAGAATTTAAGGTTTATAGGTTAAAATTCAAATTTTTAATCATATTACTCTAAATTTTAAATTCTAATCTTGTACACTTAAACCTTAAACCCAAAATTGAAGCACTAAATCTTAAAATTAAGGGAGTTTAGAGTGACTTTTTGTTTCTATCGTTAATGTATGTGATATTTTTTTTTATCTTTAATTAGATAGTATTGTTTAAGGGTTATTATTTCATGTACTGGTCGTGTAAAAAATATATTTCGTACTTTAAATCTTAAAATTTTAGTCTCTAATTCTTAAATGTGAATTCTTAAAATTTAACTATAAACTTTGATTTTAAACCCTACAATTTAGACAGTAAATTAAAGCTTTAAATCTTGAATTGGGTTTTTTTGTAGAAAAATATTTTACTGTCGGTGCATGGAATAATTTTCTATTGTTTAATTAGAAACTTTTATTAGATGATATTGTTGCATCTAATACTTTATTCAAGTAGAAAATTTCTATCTTTTATACTTAATATATGGGAAAATATTTCATGCATTAACGTGGAAGTAAATTTTTTTTAAGAAGTATTTTAGTTTTAGGGTTTAAAAATTATGTTTGAGTTTAGAGTTTAAGGGATTAAATTTAAAAGCTTTAGATTTAAACAGGGACGGAGGGACATAGGGTCCGAAAGGGGATCATGCCCCCAACTAAAAAAATATTATTTTTATTTTTTATGATGTAGAAATTTCTTTTTTGAAAAATAGATTATTTGTACAGTTATCCCTTATTTTTTTAAATATTTAAGTTTGTCCTTCAACCTTAAATCCTAGCTCTATCTTTAAATTTAAGGGTTATATATAAAATAATGTGTTTGGAAAAAAATGGACCGACAAAAACACTAATTATTTATTGTATTTCAATTTGTCATTTTAATTTTTAACTAAGAAAATTAAAATTTATAAATGTTAATAAAAATAAAGGGTAAACTACTAAGGTGTTCACGAACTAGGCAACTATTTAATTAGACCACCAAAATTTTAAATTGGTCATATTTTGACTATTTCCGTTAAAAAAGGCGATGTGGCAGTTAACGAAATTTGTAAAATTACACATTTAATTCATGTTATTTACTTATTATATCAAATTGGTCATGATTTTAATTTAATTAAATAAAATTAACCAACTAATCAGATAATGACACATATTCTATCTTCACGACCAAGAGACAGCTGGGCTTAAGCCCCAACCGCTGGGGTAACACCATTTATATGATATGATATGATAACATATTTTATTAAAGGGTTACGTTGGTGAAAAATAAAGAACTCGATCTAAACCTGAGGGTTTCTCTCTTTTTTTAGTGCCGCCGTTCTCTCTCTCTTTGGTTCGAACATAGGCCGGCGGCGGCAATAGTTTTCGGGCTATTTGTCGACCGCCGGTCACCCTCTTTCATTTATTTGTTTCGTTCTTTTGATTTTCAGTCTTTTTAATTCAATAAATCTGTCTTTATGACACGCCTTTCTCTACCGTTTGGTACGTTTTTTTGCTTTTTAGCATGTTTTTCTGTCTCTTGGCACGTTTTTCTATTATTTGTTTTCTATCAGGGTTGATTTGATGACGCCACGACTGATCAAGATGGCGATTATTTGTAATCATGTTGATCTTCCCTGCTATGGACCTTCGGTTTGAATTTGGATATGCGGTTTGCGCTTGTGATGAGTTTCTCAGGTGATCGGCTCTGATTTGCGTTTTCTCGGTGGTCTATCAATAGCTTCATCCCCTTTTGTGGTTCGTTTTGCCGATGCAGTCAGGTTTCGTATCTATTTTCGATCGAGTATTTGGATGGGTTTATAACCTTTTCATGTATGGTTCATATCTGATCTAAAGTGGCTAGTTTTAGGAGGAAGTCCAAATTATGTATTTAGTTTACAATGATAGTTTGTAAACCCTTATTGTAATTTTAGGTATTTTCTCATTAATAAAACTAGTGGCTTATTTTCAAAAAAAAAAAAACTCGATTTAAACCCTCAAAAATTAAACTATATAGCGGCCAATCAATTACGATTTATGGGTGTCGGGGTTTCTATTTTGCACATTAGCCGACTCTTCCTCTCTTCTTTAATCAGTTTTTTGTTTTTAATTTCACTTTTTTATTGTTATTGTTTGTTCGTTTCAGTTTGATCTTTGCACTTGAAAAATGATGGCTTTTTGAATCAATTTTGTGATACCCTTTGTTTATTTCAGTGTAATAGTACTTAAGATCTGCTTTATATGATTCGATTCTTTTTGGGTCAATAATTTGCTTTCCTATATGATTCTGGGTGTTTTGGTTGGTGAGAAAACTGTGGAATTTGTGGGTGAAAATGTCTTCGATTACATGTTTGCTCAATGTGAAAATTGTGGAACAAGCAATGGAATGTGAAAAAATAGATTAGTATCTGTGATATAACAACCATTTTTTAATATAATATATAATCAATGAATTAAGAATAAGTTTTTTTTCTTTTTTCTGGTATGAATTTTTTTGATGGCACAGGTTTTGGAATAAAAAGCTTCAGGCCCGAGTACGAATCCTATTAATTCTCTATAATTTTCACCGACAAAGTTTCCCTTTAATAAAGTATGTTATCATCTCATATCATATAAAATGGAGTTAGCCCAACGGTTGGGGCTTAAGCCCTCCTTGCTCTTGGGTGGGCGATGGATGTTCGAATTGCATGTAGAGAATTTGTTCGTAATTCTGATAGATTGTGGCAGTTAAGTTTTATAAGTTGACAAGAGTTTGTTCCGTTGTGGAGCCAAGCTATGGGGTGTTGATTGGGCTCCAATGTGTGTGAAATTTGCACAACTTCATCGAGTTAATAAAATAAAGATATTAATTTCACAAGTGTCTATCACTTTAGAAGACATTCATAATATATAAGAGGCCTTGTGATCAAATAGAACAGGCATCCGAAGATACACTGAATACTAGAAAAGGTAGCATATCCGAAGGCTTTGAACCAGACACGTAGTAGGCAACGCTTACGTTAGTGACGAACGAATTGAGATACAAGATTTAAAGAAACATATGGCCTAGATGATGAATATGATGACTGCTATGACCCAAGGCAAGAGAACTGTAAAACCAGAAGAAGAGATAATCAAAAGTCAGAATGAAGACATCAATGGTCAGAATATCACTCCGAAACAAGATAACGTCTACAAATACAACAAGTTGAACCCTTTTGTGATTTCTATCAACAAAACAGCGAGGAATACATCCGAGTCAAGCTTTTAAGAAATAAAAGTAGGTCCAGAAGAGACTCGAAAAGCAAGTAATGAGAAGAAGTACATCCATATTCATGTAAGGTACAACGAGCTACTCCTGATGCTTATCGAGAAAAACCTTATCACCCCTGTTCATTTTGGTCCGAAAGAACCACCTTACCTGAAAGGTTACAATCGACGTGCTAGGTGCAGTTACCACCTAGGTAGTTCAGGTCACACCACAGAGAATTGTAGGGCTTTAAAGGATCAGGTCAAAAATTTTATCAAGTCGGGTATACTAAGTTTCAAAGAGGGGAAACCCTAATTCTACATTGAGACAAAAAATGCCTGAGGGGCAAAGTTGGAAGGAAGTCAGGATCCGAGGGAAGGCTTGGGTAATGCAGAAACAAGTCACTCCAGCAATTTAAATTTAGAGGTCACAGATGGGGGGATCTCAGAAGAGGGGGGGTTCATTCGAGTATAACCGGTTTAGGCAAGAGAAGGATATTTTGAGTGAGAAATTGAAGAGTTTACAAGATGATCATCATGAGCTCTACTGTGTGTTTAGAAATACATGAATGGGTAATACTTTAGAAGAATGGAAAAAGAATATCGTTCGACAGAAGAATGACTTGGGACAGTGGAAGCAAAGAGGTAGGGTCAGTGAAAATATGGCTCAATTATTGTCACAAAGGTTGGAAGAAGTCGAGAGCCGATATGATACCCTTCAGAAAGAGTTACAAGACAGCTTAGCTATAAACGAGATTTTGAAAACAAGTTTGCAACAGAGTGAGACCATATCCAACACCTTTCAATTAGAAAATGAAGCACTCAAAGAACAAACAAAAGAACTTAGGACTTCTTTGCGTACAAGTGAGATCTGTGCCGAAGCTTACAAGCAAGCTGGCTATGAAAGTGTCGAAGAGGTAACCCTCTAGCTGCGAAAAGCTGAGCGACAAATATTAAGGAGGGACAAGGACATGAAAAGTGTCATCGCTTAAGCGTGCGAAGTGGTCCAACAGGTGGCAGATTTAGCTGACAAAGCAATGCCATTTTGTCAGAATATTGATCCGACACTAAACCACGAAGGAAAGCTGACTCGTTTGTTGGGTGATATTAGAAAGTTAGGGGTTAGGGCTCATCAGTATCTGTAAAGCTTGGAAAAATAATGTCTGATGTAATGAGCCTTTTTGTTTAATGAAAGTCTTTCTACGATGATCACTTTGCGACTAATATCTCATTGCATTACATTTCGTTGATTCAAAAATATTCCAAATTAGGGTATTTTTTTATAAAATAGAAGATATTCTGTGATATATAGAGATTGATAATGCTACGGTCGAAAATAATCCAAACCCAAAGTAAATACAGAGGAGACAAAAGTGGGGCACCAAGTACGGAAGGCCTGTAGAATATTGTCAATCTTTTATATGCAGACATCCTATCTTTATAAAAATCCCTTTTAAAGGATAATTGGAGAATCAACACCTCATTTGCATTCATTACGATAACTCATACTCATTGATTTCCTTTTACATTTTAACATTTATGATGCATTTCACACATTAATTAAATAAATAATTAAATTTCACGGGCTCGATGGCAGCATTTGAAGATCAGTTGTGAGAAAAAAATGGAGCAAAGACTAGAGCAATTAGAAGATAGATTTAAGAAAGAGTTCAATAAGAAAGAAAAAATGGATGTTTTCGATGCAAGAGAGCTTTGCCTAGTCCCTGATTTGGTCATTCCTCCAGATTTCAAGGCTCCCAGATTTATGCAGTATGATGATAATAGTTGCCCGAAGGTTCACCTGACTATGTTTTGCAGAAAAATGGAAGGTTACTTGAAGGATGAAAAGTTGTTGATCCATTACTTCCACGATAGCCTGACAGGACCAACAGCAGTATGGTATAACCGGTTGAGCAGAAAACAGATTCAATCCTGGAGTGATTTAGCTAGTGCCTTTTTGGAGCAATATAGATATGCTTTCGATTTAGCACCGACTCGACAATTTATGCAAGACATGAGGATGAGGCCAAATGAGACCTTCAAGGAATATGCTCTAAGATGGAGAAGTTCGGCGGCACAAGTTCAGCCTCCCATAATCGAAGAAGAAATGACTCCCCTATTCCACACAACTCTTCTCATCCCATTCTTTGATAAATTGCTAGAGAAATCAAGAAGCAGATTTGAGGATTTCATGAAGATAGGGGAAAGAATAAACTATGCGATCCAAGAAGGAAAATTGAGATTTAAGTCTAAGTGCCAAACCGAAGAAGTAGAAGGAGAGATAAATGAGTGCCACTTTCAAAGTCCTCGTAATCTCAAAAGAGGAAGAAATGTCGACTTTTCTGTGCAATCAAGGAAAATTTCTTGAACAAGTGCAAACTTGGAGGTATTTGGAGTATCCATTGCAGACGTTTGGCCTCATTTGGTTTAAGGTCGCCATCTTACTCCCAGACCGATGAAAAATATATCTGATCCATCCGCCCACAGTTTTAACCCAAATAACACCCGTGATTTCCATATGGGGGCAACAGGGCACCCTACTAGGAAGTGTAGACCGTTGTTGGAAGAGGTCAAGAAGCTGGTCAGTAATGAGGTCCTGACCTAATAATTAATTCAGCAGTGGAAAACACAGAATTAAGACAAGTCTGCATCATGCCAAAAAGGCCAGAATAAAATGTTCCCTATGCTTGAATTTTTACCTTTTACAAAGATGCTAGTTTGACTTTGGTTTCCCCTTTTTGAGAACAATCCGCGGAATAAACTCTATGGCTTAAGTCCTAAAGTCATGGAAACATTTTTAAAGACACATGTCTATTTATTTTGTTAGGATGGAAAATCGTATCTTCTGTATTCTCATTTAGAAAATATTTTTACATTCTTCGATTCTTTAAACATTTCATTCATTGTTATGGGGTAGTTTTTGTTCTCCCATGCACACATGCAATTTTTTGTTTTTCCATACATACATATATATGTATATATTATTTTATACTTTAATTCAAGTCTAAAAAATCAATCATAAGATGCATATGCTTAGAAAAGATTGAATGTTGTGGAGACATTGCAAATGTGAGTATCTAGTATCTATTTGGGCCAACAGAGAAACGAAACGAGTGTTTGGATAATGGGCACACCCATTTAGGAATACCTTCTAAGGCATTTGTTGTTTAAGATCCTTGAGATGAGTGTTAACTCTAAAATCCCTACCCCCTGAAGACTTTCTCTAGATGTCTATGGATGAGATGACAAATGGCATTCTTTGACTTCCCCTTCATAAAGTAAGAAAATACACTCGCTGTTATCCCATTTTTTAGCATGATCATTTTTTATAGAACCCAAACCAATGATCACCTTCATATTGGGGGCAAAGAGGATCAAGATTTTGTTACAAATTAAAAGTCGCCCGATTTTTAATGAGCAAGATTTGAGAACATATACATGAGATACAGAGGTCAGAGAAACATTAGAAGGCATTAATGAAGAATTTTGCCAACAAAAGAGAAAAAATATTTGAGAATAAAAGCATTCAATCGAAAGGTGCAATAAAGGAATAGAAGAATTGTACACAATCATGCATCCAAATGAGTACCAATTTTGAAGAACCATGGATGACCAATCATCTTTGAGTAGAAAGCAAGTATCAATATTCATCCAGGATACGAGTCAGTCTGAGTTTACAGTATAAAGAAATGAACTCTAGAGTGAAAACTCAAAGATGGGCAGTTTAGAGTGATTAAAGAAACAAAAAAAAAACAAAAGAAAAAAGAAGGGAAAGAAAGAAAGATCAATTTATATGAGCACACCGAAACCAGACAGTGCAAGAGTAAAGATATGATTGGAAATTTATACAAATTCTGGAAGGTTTGAAACTCATGAATTTTGAGTCAGAAAAAAAATCGGGTCAGATTTACCTGGTCTAAAATTCAAAAGAAGGAAATGAACTCTAGGGTGAAAACCCAAAAATGGACAGTCTAGAGCGATCCAAGGAAACAAAAAAAATCCTCATCTGAGCACACTTCAGTCATGAATTATAAAGATGATATTGCTCGAAAATGATCCTTGGTTTTCCATGACCCTTGAAAACTTACTTGAGCCTATATACCCATTCTTTCGTAACTGTGAACCAGGGCCTACATTACAAGCCTATAAAGACCATTCTTATCATACATAGATGTATTAGTTGAATGAGAATGTCTTCAGATCACATTCCGCCAAAGGGATAACCTTGTCTCAAGGAACATCAAATTTCAAGTGCCTGATCGACACCAAATGAGGGAAGGATGAGGCATGGTGAGATAGTGAGATCAAGAGAGCCACCTAAAATGGGTTAGAGATTAGGTATGGGAATCGTTTCTCTCAAAACCTAATAGATCAGAAGAGACTATACATGTGCATATATCATCGCAACATTCAAAATCTTCTAAGCATACGCTTCATTCAGATTGATCTTTGACAATTTGAAGCAAATGTGTTATTGTATTTGATATTTTGGGTCGAACATTAGTTTTTTTTAAAATGTTTGGCATTTACTCCATTTTTTATTTTCCCCTGAACATAATTTTTAAGAATGTTTGGCATTTACTCCGATTTTGATTTCGCCCGAACATTAGTTTTTTTTTTATAAAATGTTTGACATTTTTCTCCAAATTTTGATTTTTTTAATATTTATCATTTTCTCAAAACATCAGTAAGCAAAAAAAAAATGTTCGGCATTTTTTTCTTTCAAATTTTGATTTTTAAAATACCTATAATTTTTTCCCTAACAGTGGTTTTCAAAATGTTTGGCACTCTCTTCAAGTTTTGTTTTTTTTAAATGACTGCCATCTTTTCAAAATGGCATTTTTTTATAGTAAGAATTAAAGCATAGGGACCTAGAGTTGGTTGCCTCCGAGATGCTTCGTTACATTTGATAAAGAAGATTGAGCTTACAAGATGAGTTCACATGAATTGAGGCATTTCGTTCGCCCAAATTTCAAAGTAGATGAAGACTCTGCATATTGAATCAAAGACGAGAAAATGTCAAGCATGATACTGAATGAGGGGCGATGAGATATGAAAGTCCCTATATGAGAGTACTAGAAGAGGAACTTACGAAGCTGAGTAGAGACCGTGAAGATTAAGAAGAGAAAGAGTTACTCGCACAAGAAAAAAAACGCATGTCAAATGCAAGATAAAGATTCAATGAATGAAGATGAAGACTAAGGAGCATACTGCAGAGATATGAAGTGAAATCCGAGAATGACCTTTCAGGGAATAAGGTTTTAAAGATGGATTTAAAAAGAAAAGACAGAGGAAAAAGAAAAGAAGAAAAGAAAGAGAAAAGAAGAAAATATTACATTGCATGCATCACCTAGAGATCCTCGTGTTAGGGGCATGCTAATTTAGAAACTTTTTTTTTGTTTTAAACAAATATTTGAAGATTACGGTCTGCAGCTTCATGTTGAAGAAGTATATCTTATTGAAGATTTCCATTGGTAGCCTGTTGGCGTGAATCCTATTTAAGAAATATTTTGGTATCTTGTTGGCGTGAATACTTACCATAAGTCATTCGGGCCATCAGTAAGTCCTTCGGGCATGATGATAAGTCCTTCGGGCTTGGTGATAAGTCCTTCGGGCCATTAGTGAGTCCTTCGGGCATGATGCTAACCTTAATATAATGTCAAGACCGATATAAACCGGGGCATCATTTTAAGGGATTGGTAACTTGTTGGAGTGAATCCTATTTAAGAAATATTTTGGTAGCCTGTTGGCGTGAATCCTTATTTTAAGTCCTTCGGGCCATAATAAGTCTTTCGGGCCTAATTATAAGTCCTTTGGGCCACCGATAAGTCTTTCGAGCATGGTGATAAGACCTTCGAGCCATCAGTAAGACCTTCGGGCATGATGTCAAGCTTTCTTTTTTATGTCGAGACGAGTACAAATCGGGGCATTGAAGAGTTTGAAGCTTGAAATAATTGGTCGAGGAAGAGCGAAAAGTTCCAGAAGAACCCGTGATTTCAAGGCCAAAGACAAAAAAGTCAGACAAAAATAAGTGGTTTTGGTCTTTGCTTTGTTCCCGTTTCACGGGAACAAGCAAAGAGGGACAACTTTAATCACTCATTTTTTTCTATATATTAATATGGATGTTTATTACTATTACTATTACTATGGGCTATGATGTAAAAATGAAAAAAAAAATACATTACATTTAAAAAATAAAGCCCACTTAAATATTAATGTTCAGTCCATTACAAAAAGAGACCATTTGGGCCCAATCTAATTTAAAAAAACAAAACCCTAATTTTATCCCCTCCTTTTCGCGCAGCCGCCCTCCCACTGTTGAATCCAGATCTGATCCAACGGTCGAGATCCAAAACTGAAGAGGCAAGGATCGCGCGTGCGTTACACGCGCTGGCCATTCGCATTCCACGCGCGCGTGCGTGGCACGCTGAGGCTGTTGGAGTCCTCCCGCCACGTGTCCTCATCTGAAGGGTGACGAGTCGCCGCCAAAAGCCATCGTGACCATCCATTTCTAAGCCAAATCCAACCGTCCACCGCCGCGAAATCAACGGCCGAGATGCGGCCGGCATGCAAGTGTCCGAAAATGAAGATTAGATTGTCAGAAATAATAAAAAATAATGATTGTAAAAATCTCTATAATAAACAGAGATTGTAAATGTAAAGGGGGAAGTTTTTTACTGCGAATCAAAAAACAAAAAAAAAAGTCTTGAGATCGAGGTAATCACTTTTTTCTTCCTTTCGTTTTATATTTTTTCTATTTCGAACGCAAAAAAAGAGAGACAAAAAAGTTTACCTTTTTCGATCTAAGTCGTTTCATGCTCTGATGACCAAGCCTAGCCACATCACCGCCTTGAATGATTAGAAAACGAACGGGTAAAAAAGGGGGGGGGGGACACAGAGTTGAAAATAAAAGGAGAGGTGTTTGTTTTTCTTTTTTTTTTTTTACCGAAATCTAAGCCCCAAAATGATCGTTGGATCGTTGGATGAGTGAAACGGATGAATGAAACGGATGAATGAAACGGATGAATGAGAAAAATACATATGTGAAACGGATCAAATGTTTGCTTTACTGTTAATCTCATTCATCCGTTATACAATTTGATCCGGTTTAAACTTAGAGAATTTTACACAGTGTAATTTGATCCGCCTAGCCAAATGTTTTACACATTGTAAAGCAAATATATATTGTAATAAAATTACACTGTGTAAAATTCATCCGGATCTAAGCCCCAAAATAAAACCGGATCAAATTACACTGTGTAAAATTCTCTAAGTTTTACACATTTTTTGGATCGTTGGATGAGTGAAACGGATGAATGAGATTAACAGTAAAATATGTGAAGATTATCACTTGGGAATTAAAAACACGGAGTTAATCTCAACCATCCATTTCCCCCATCCAACGATCCAAAAAAAGTGTAAAACTTAAAGAGTTTTACACAGTGTAAGTTGATCCTAACCCATATATAGGGATAGGATCAAATTACACTGTGTAAAATTCTCTAAGTTTTACACATTTTTTGGATCGTTGGATGAGTGAAACGGGTGAATGAGATTAACAGTAAAATATGTGAAGATTATCACTTGGGAATTAAAAACACGGAGTTAATCTCAACCATCCATTTCCCTCATCCAACGATCCAAAAAAGTGTAAAACTTAAAGAGTTTTACACAGTGTAAGTTGATCCTAACCCATATATATATATATGTGTGTGTATGTATGAGTATGTTATATATACTATATTAAAGGTTACACATTTAACGTATCGAACATACATTTAGTATACTACTGTCTTTTTAATTACTATGTTGATTTTACGTATATTATATGCTTGATTTACTTATTATACTATATATGTATATGTGTGTGTTTGTTCTTTATTTGTTTTATCCATGTCATCTTTTAGTTATGTTAGCATCTTTATGTCCATATCACATCATGCATAATTAATTGTCATATTTAACTAATCGCTTTATTTTATTTTTACTACTCGAAATTCTGATATTCTAGTGGGAGTGTCGTCCCAAATATTCGAGCGTCATCTCTTTTGGTATCGTGGGTTGAGAGCTAGGATGTTCGTCTCATATAACCATGCATTCATGCATTTCGAAATTATTAATTAAATTAGGCCGAGTTTTTAAAATTTTCCAATAAGTATATTACGAACCATTAGGTACCAATTTTGGGCGCTGTGGGGTGCTAATCCTTACCCACACGTAACCTACTCCCGAACCCAAATGTTTTTAAATTTCTGGTTTTATTTTACAGTGTCCAGTCTACCCTTTTTTGAATGATCGGTGGCGACTCCCAATGTTTTATTCAAAATACGTTTTTTTAAGATCCCCTCAAATTAATTTTAAGAAAAAAATTCAGATTAATTATTTATAAAAATGGGAAAATACATATTCGGATTTTTTTAGTCGCTAAAGATATAACAAATTGTTTAAGGACCAAATTGAAAAAGTAGATAAATTTTTAAGTACTCAAAAGTCTCACAAAATGACTAGGGTTTGAACCTAAAATTGTTTCTAAGTAAAAAACTTAAAACCCCAAAAATCTTCTAAGTGTTTTATACTAAAACTAAACAAATACTCCTAGGCGTATTTATACGCTCTTTAGCGTTTCGCTACGATTTTTGACTACTGAAATTCTAATTGTAAAAATGTATGGATACAGTTGTTCTCGTTTTGATACGACCTTCATTTGGGTTTGTGTTCTTGGTTATTAGTATTGACATTGTCTTACCTGTACCGATACATGTGTTAAGATTTTTAAATCTTTGCATTAAATTTTATAACCGTTATCTTGTTAGTCTCGGAATCAACAAACTTTAAATTTTAGTTAACCCATATCGACGCCCCATAGACGTACTGATGCATTTTTCACTAGACTTTTTGTCAGATTTCATTTTTAACAAAATTCGTATCGATATGGCCTTTACCGCTTCGATACGAATAGTTTTTCTTCATTACTCGTTTTGATACGCCCGTAAGTGTATTGATACCCCTTTGTACAATGACTATTTCTTTTTATGGCAGGTGCCGAAACGGCTCTTTGTGTACTGATACAGTAAGTTGCCAAACAACATTTCTTGCGAGAAAAAATACAGCCGAATGGCTCTATTAATGATCCCAACCACCCAAACGGTTAGAAATAAATGAGGGGATATAAAATCATGTCTCAAAAGCTTCAACAAAAACAAGTTAACAAGTTTAAATCACTCAAGCACAAATCCAATACCTTTGAGCCTATTAGAGTCAAATCTTGTTACCCACTTGAGAGTTTTTCAATTGTATCTATTTTATTCAAGTTTTGGGTTGAGAGCACTTGTAATTGGGCAAACGCCTATCTTTGTGAGGATATTTTTGTTTGCAAACAAACTTCTTGTATAAGAGTGAATTCAATCAAGCTTTAAGTAGAAAACTTTGATTGGTTGTAACAATTGTCTCCTTAGCCTAGAAAAGGAGAAGAATTCTTAGTGAATTGTTTGAAATCCTTAGTGTGGAGCTAAGGTAGTGAATGTAAAGCTTGTTAGAAACTTGAACCACTCTAATTTCTTGTATCTTTAATTTTTCTTATTTCCTTTTGCTTCCCTTTATTTTTAAAAGTGTCAATTCACCGCCCTCTTGGCCAAACCGAGTTATTAATCATCCTAACATGTTATCATATCATATCATATATATATATACATCTTTTTAAAATATGGATTGATATTTGATACACTAAAAATCTAAAATTCTAACCTTAAAACCCAAAAAATCTAATCATGAATCTTAAATTCTAAACCCTACAACCTAACTCCTAAATAGCCCAGCTTGTGACCGCCGATGTATAGGATAATAATGTTAAAAATATTACACCTTCTTCAAAAAAAATTATTTACACCTAAACTCAAACACAAATCTAAATATATTATTCAAAATCTAAAATCTAAATACACTCGTTAAAGCCCAAACTGGAATAAATATTATAACTTTTCAGATCAAAATTCAAATCCAAAATCATTTTTCGAAAAAAAAATCTCAAATCCAAAATATAATCTTACTCCACCCCAAATCCATAATTAAAAATAATCATTCAAATCTTATTTCACTTTATAATTAAAAATAAAATTTATTGGAGTATTAACTACTTCTATTCTCAATAAAAATTAATACATTTTTATAATGTTTATAAATATATTTTCATGAAATAATAATTGTCATTTCTTTTTATATTTCATTAAAAATATTATCATATATAAATATTTAAATGCTTAATCATTTACAAATGTGATCTTTTTCGAATTTTGGATCGAATCTATCTCAGGCTCGAGCCATATCAGTCACACGATCGAGTTCTGGATCTTTTTATGGCATATGGGTTCGAACTTTCTCAAGTTCAAATGTTAGCTCTATATATTATACCCACTTTTGTTTCAAAATCTTGGCTTAATAGGTAAATTGGCCCTTAAACTATACCTGAATTTTTGCTTTATCCATTTAATGTCCCCCCCTCAAAATTGGCCTTTAAAGTTTCATTTTGTCACCATTTTAACCTTTTACGACGACATTAAAAATGATGTTTCCCTTCCGGTCAATTAATGAGTGCCACGTGAAGGGTTAGATTGGAAATAAATTATAGTTTAAAGGCCAAAATGAGAAAAAGCTTATACATACATAAAATATCTAGAATCCAATGAGATTGAAAGATTATGAATAAGAGAGGGGAAAGATTATGAACAAGAGTGGAAAGGAAAGAATGAACAAGCCAAAAGCAATCTGATTTTATTCATCTTCTCAAAGGATATTTATACAAAAGGTATAGAAAGGATAACATATTACAAACAGCTTAACAGAGCTTTAACAAACTTAACTGAATCTAAAGATCCCTTATCTTGATAACAGCTATAACAACTATAGCTCTAACATACTTCCTAAGTCTCTTCTTTTTTTCCTCTCTTAAGAAACAGACAGAAGCCTCAACTCATCAGCAGAAAAAACTTTAAGTTGCTCTCGAAGTTGTACAAAAAAACTAGTAGATAAGGGCTTGGTGAGAACATCAACAATTTGATTTAATGCTGGTATGTTAAGTTGTGTGGGGCTCGATTCGTTCAACCGATAAGGCTCACCAAGTGGTGGAGAGGTGGATTTTTGGGTGGAAGGGTTGTGGAAGCTAAAATGTAAATTGACACAAAGATTTATAGTGGTTCAACCTTCTAACCAAGGTCTACATCCACTACCTTAGCTCCCCACTAAGGATTTCCAATCAATCCACTATTGATTCGTCCCCTTTTCTAGGCTTAGGAGGTAACCCTTATACACAATCAAGCTTTCTACCCAAAGCCTTGATTGAAATCCTCTCTTACAAAGAGAAACAAGAAGCAAACTTAAAACCCTCGAATAGGTGTTTGTTTGCACAATTAAGCACTCACCCAAAACCTAAAACACTTGAGCAAATTTGACAATTTTGGCTCACTAGTGTTTGTCTATACAATAAATGACAATTTAAGCTCTAAGACAATTCTTGATCATTTGATGTTTGACAATATGAGAATTAGCCTTTACTTGATGCTTGGAGGTCCCTTTTATACTCCTTGATGAGTTTATAGCCGTTGGGAATGATTTGGAGCCGTTGAGGACTTTAATTCCCACCATAAATGCAGTTCTGCAGCTCCCCGTTTCGAAACGCTCGAACCCGTTTCGAAACACTCTTTAAGTAGAAAGAGCCGTTGCAATCTGACAAGGCACCCGTTTCGGAACGCCCCTGGCCGTTTCGGAACACGTATCGAAACTCTAAGACCCGTATCGAAACGCCCTGCATTTAAATGTTGGTTGGGAAATAGCCGTTGGGGTTTATGACCGTTTTGGTCAATGCCACGTAGGCGTATCGAAACGGCAGAGCCCGTTTCGAAACTCTGGGAAAAATCCTCATCCAGGGAAAGCCTGTTTCGATACTCGTATCGAAACGTTTTTGCTACTAGAATCCCCTGTTTCGAAACACCTTAGGGAGTTTCGAAACGCCTGGACGGTTTTGTGAAGTTTGGCTTTGAAAAACATGTAAAACCTTTTCAAAAACTCCCCTAAACATAATTTCAAGTTGTTTGGACTTTGGAAATGTTTTAAATACTTTTTAAATCAGTCCAAAACATTTTTCAATTATTATATCAAAACATTAGTTCTACAATCTCCCCCTTTTTGATATAATAAAACTCACTTGAAAATTTGTTTGGGATTCTCCCCCTTTAACTTTAAAAATGTGAATAAGAGACCGAAGATATGAAATCAAATAAAGCTCCCCCTTATTCATTTGAAAATTCAATTTTTCAAACCATTTCTCCCCCTTTTTGTTATATCAAAAAGAATTTAAAACATTAAGTTCAAAATAACAATAGAGGTAAAAATTGACAAAAATAAGAATTTTGGTTTTAAAATGGCTCCCCTTACTCAAAGCATCAATAAAATGTTAGTCCAACATTTATGATCATCTAGTTGAATAAAATAAAAATAAAACAAATAAATGCAAAAACAACTAGATTTTTACCAACACTTGAACCCAAAGGGAGGATGTGAAGCCTTCCTTCTTCAAGTGTTCTTTCTTGTGTGCATGGAGCTCCCCCTCAATGTTTGACTTGTTGAACATCTCCATCACACCTAGCAAAAGACAATCAAGTGACTTTTGGTATCCAAATTGCTTTGGATCTATAAACGTTAGTATCACAAATTTTAGTCCCCTTAGGAATCCATTTTTCAATGTCATCCTTTTTAATTGAAGTGGTTAGTCCTTTTGGGACCCAAACACTTCTAAAGCATTTTCCTTTTACAAATCTAGGGGCACTAGATTGTCTTACATAAAAATTTGATTTTCCAAAATTGTTTTTCTTTTCTAGCTCTTTGGAAATCAAATCTTTTTCTTCTTGAACTTTTTGAAGCAATTTTTGTAAATCAAAACATTTTAGTTCAAACTCCTTGAGTTTTGCTTCAAGTTCAAGTTTGGTTTTAGAAATCAAATCATTTTGAATTTTCAACTTTGAAATCACTTTATTGTTTTTCAAAATGTGATTTTTAAAGTCTAAAACCAAATCATCATAAGCATCTTGTAATTCATCAAAAGAGTAAGAACATGAAGTAGATGAATTAGAAGTTACCCTTGAATCTTCTTCGATGGCCATAAGGCAAAGGTTGGTTTGTTCATCGTCGGTGGAGTCCTCATCACTCCAAGTAGCCACATGTGCTTTCTTCTTATGGCTTGAAGTGCTTGCCCTCTCCTTTTTCTTGGAATCTCGTTCAAGCCCTCTCAAAGCTTTCTTCATGAACGGGGCACACTTCTTGAAGAGATGAACTATCTCTTCATCTTCATCCTCCTCTTCACTTGAATAGACATGATGGCAAGTGGAGGACTTGAGAGCCATGGCACTAGCATTGATGCCTAGCCCTTTGATTTTCTTCTCTCCCATAGCTCTAATTTCTTCCCTCTTCTTCTCATCCTCTTTATTCTTCTTCATGATTTGATGAGTAAGGAGTGACCCCATGAGTTCATCAAGCTTCAAAGTCTTCAAATTTTTGGCTTCGATGATGGCGGTCCTCTTTGAGTCCCAAGACTCGGGAAGTGAGTAGATGAGCTTTCGAACAAGCTTTTCTTCCGGGATGGATTCTCCATAGCCTTTGAGACCATTGGTGATAGTGGAGAACCTATCAAACATCTTCTCGATGTTCTCTTCTGGATCCATTTTGAAGTTCTCATACTCTAATGTTAGGAGCCCAATCTTGGTCTCCTTGACTTCATCGGCCCCCTCGTATGTGACTTCAAGCTTGTCTCATACCTCCTTGGCACTCTCACAAGAAGACAACTTCTCATAGATGGATGGGCCAAAAGCACAAAACAAGATGTGCAAGGCCTCGCAATTAAGCTCCATCTTCTTGCGATCGTCGGCACTCCACTCCGCTTTGCTTCTTTGAGGCACGAACGGACCGTCTTCAACTATATCCCATAGCTTGTAATCTCTTGATTTGATGAAGAACTTCATCTTTGTCTTCCAATGGGCATAGTGGGTTCCGTAAAGAAAGGCGGTTTGTCGATTGTTTGTGCCATTTGAGCCGGTTGATGAAATAGTGATCGAGCTTGCCGGATCTTCTCAATAGGATGTGAATCCTCCTCAATTGAGCCAAGCTCTAATACCAATTGTTGAGTGGTGTGGGGCTCGATTCGTTCAACCGATAAGGCTCACCAAGTGGTGGAGAGGTGGATTTTTGGGTGGAAGGGTTGTGGAAGCTAAAATGTAAATTGACACAAAGATTTATAGTGGTTCAACCTTCTAACCAAGGTCTACATCCACTACCTTAGCTCTCCACTAAGGATTTCCAATCAATCCACTATTGATTCGTCCCCTTTTCTAGGCTTAGGAGGTAACCCTTATACACAATCAAGCTTTCTACCCAAAGCCTTGATTGAAACCATCTCTTACAAAGAGAAACAAGAAGCAAACTTAAAACCCTCTAATAGGTGTTTGTTTGCATAATTAAGCACTCACCCAAAACCTAAAACACTTGAGCAAATTTGACAATTTTGGCTCACTAGTGTTTGTCTATACAATAAATGACAATTTAAGCTCTAAGACAATTCTTGATCATTTGATGTTTGACAATATGAGCATTAGCCTTTACTTGATGCTTGGAGGTCCCTTTTATACTCCTTGATGAGTTTATAGCCGTTGGGAATGATTTGGAGCCGTTGAGGACTTTAATTCCCACCATAAATGCAGTTCTGCAGCTCCCCGTTTCAAAACGCTCGAACCCGTTTCGAAACATTCTTTAAGTAGAAAGAGTCGTTGCAGTCTGACAAGGAACCCGTTTCGGAACGCTCCTGGCCGTTTCGGAACACGTATCGAAACGCTAAGACCCGTATCGAAACGCCATGCATTTAAATGTTGGTTGGGAAATAGCCGTTGGGGTTTATGACTGTTGTGGTCAATGCCACGTAGGCGTATCAAAACGGCAGAGCCCGTTTCGAAACGCTGGGCAAAATCCTCATCCAGGGAAAGCCTGTTTCGATACTCGTATCGAAACGTTTTTGCTACTGGAATCCCCTGTTTCGAAACACCTTAGGGCGTTTCAAAACGCCTGGACGGTTTTATGAAGTTTGGCTTTGAAAAACATGTAAAACCCTTTCAAAAACCTCCTTAAACATAATTTCAAGTTGTTTGGACTTTGGAAATGTTTTAAATACTTTTTAAATCAGTCCAAAACATTTTTCAATTATTATATCAAAACATTAGTTCTACATGGTACATAATTGATCTGGAAAGATCCATCTAGAGTCTTCTCTCTGACAAAGCTAAGGTCAAGCTCCACATGTTTCAGCTTGGCATGATGCACAGGATTGGGAGAGTATGCAATAGCACTGGTATTATCACACCAAATGATAGAGGGAGAAGGAAGATGAATGCTCAACTCAGTAAGTAAAGACTTTACCTAGATAGCCTCACACATAACATTAGCAATCCCTCTAAATTCAGCTTCAGTTGAAGAACGTGAGACAACTGTTTATTTTTTCGAACTCCAAGCCATCAGATTATTTCCCAGAAAAATACAGTACCCAACTGTAGATCTTCTATCATCTGGATTAGTACCCCAATCTGAATCAGTGTAACCAATGAGACTAGTAGTTGAAGAGTTTGTACTGAAAAACAAACCATGTCCCATTGTGCCTTTGAGATGTCTAACAATCCTCTTAGTAGCCTTCCAATGCTTGTCAAGGGGAGACTGCATGAATTGACTGACTCTGTTCACAGCAAATTGGATGTCAGGTCTGGTTGTGCAAATGTGTTACAAAGTACCAACAACCTGTCTAAACAAGGTGTCTTCAGTTTTAGAACAAGGAGTCCCATCATGGGCAGACAACTAAGGAGTTGTGACCATGGGTGTAGTTGCAGGAGTGGCATCAACCATTGAAGTTTTCTCGAGTAATTCCATAACATGATTCTTCTGACTGAGAATAACACCTTGTTCAACATTCTGAACTGTCATTCCCAAAAAGAACTCTAACTTACCAAGATCTTTTAAAGAAAAAGCTGTATTGATATCCTTAATGACCTTGTCCACATCACTAGCAACATTCCCTGTTATCACAATGTCATCTACATATACCATAACAAAGATTTTACTACCATTGACATTTCTAAAATATAAGGACGAGTCTGTTAGTGAAGCTGTAAAATGCAATACAGATATAAGATGAGACTTGAACTTATCAAACCAGGCCCTAGGTGCTTGTTTAAGTCCATACAAGGACTTCTTAAGGAGGCATACTAACTTGTTTCCTTGTTCATCAAATTGTTCAAAGCCTGAGGGCTGATCCATATATACATCTTCTGACAAATCTCTATTTAAAAAGGCATTATCAACATCAATCTGCCTTAAAACCCAGCCATTACTTAAAGCTACACTTAGAAGAATTCTGACAGAAACAAGTTTAACTACATGACTGTATGTTTCTCCATAATCGAAACCTGCTTGTTGAGAGAAACCCTTGGCCACCAGTCTTGCTTTATAGCGAGAAATACTACCATCTGCATTCCGCTTGACCTTAAAAAGCCACTTACAACCTATCAGAATCCTATCAGCAGGTAAACTAACCAACTCCCATGTACCCTTTTGAATCAAGGCTTGAAGCTCCTTTTCAACAACTTCTTTCCATTCATCCATATCCATAGCTTGATATATATTATTAGGCTCAGATAAAGCAACTGTAGTATGATAAACCTTAGGCTTAAAGATTCCATGTTTGGGTCTAGTTACCATGGAGTGAGTGGGTTTCAAATGTTCAGCACGAGAGGAAGTAACAATTTGCTCATGCTCAAGAGAACCTTGATTTTCAGCAATAACTTGCTCCTGCTCAAGAGAATCTTGATTTTCAACAACAACTTGCTCCTGCTCAAGAGAATCTTGATTTTCAGCAACTACTCTTTGACTCTCAGTAACATGTTGATCAGAAACACCTTGAATTCCATTTTCAGTTTGCTCAAAAACACCTTGAATCTCATCTTGCTCAGAGAAGTTTTCAACACAACCAGTTCTTTGTTGAGAAAGATTATGGGCTTCAGCTTCAGAAGAATGCTGAGCACTATCAGAACTTTGAGGAGAAAAATTATGAACTCCAGTAGTCTGTATCTCAGAAACTCCTTGACCACAAGAAAGCTGTCTCTCCTGATATTGAGCAACAACAGGGGAAGTCTGAAACTCTTCTATATTATTGTCTCCTTCAGAATTCTGACCTTGTAAACCAGAATTATGAGAAGTAGACACCTCATGATCAGGTGAAGTAGCAGAACCAGAGGCTACAGTAGCAGAATTATGATGAAGAGGCTAAGAGCAAGGATTGTCTGAACTAGTTGACCTACTAGGAGAAAGACTAGTAGTAGAAGTAGAGTTTGTAGCAGACCGTTTAAGAGGGGTTCCAGAAAACTTGAAAGAGACATGATCATCTGTTAACTTAGAAAAACTTGCTTTAGAAGAACAATTTTGAAAAGGAAAGGAAACTTCATTAAACTCAACATGTCTGGAGACATACACACGGCCATATTTACTTAAGCACTTATAACCATGTTGATGTGAACTATATCCAACGAAAGTACATGGTATGGATCTAAACTGAATTTTATTCTTATTATATGGTCTTGTTTAAGGATAACATTGACAACCAAAGACTTTTAAAAAATTATAATCTGGTATTTTTCCAAATAACTTCTCATGAGGAGATATACCATGAAGAACTTTAGTAGGTAGACGATTAATAAGAAAAACAGAAGTGAAGAAAGAATCAGACCAAAACTTTAAAGGAACTGCAGCTTGAGCCATAAGAGTTAAACCAAGTTCAACAACATGCCTATGTTTCCTTTCTACCATTCTATTTTGTTCAGACGTGTGAGGACAAGTATTTCTAAAAATGATACCTTGTTGCTGAAAGTATGACATTAAGGGCTTAAACTCAGTACCACAATCAGACTGTATCATCTTTATCTTATGATTTAATTGGTTTTCAACCATTTTATGAAAGGTAATAACCACATTATAAGCATCAGACTTATTAGAAATAAAGTAAATCCAGGTATACCTGGAATATGCATCTACAAAGCTAATATAATACCTACAATTATTAGAAAGTAAAGGTGCTGGTCCCCATAGATCCATTTGAATGAGTTGCAAAGGTTGATCATAAACAGTAAGAGAAGAACTAAACTTTAGTTTATTTTTGCCCAGTTTACAAACTTCACAAAAAAACTCACTTTTATTATTAAAAGAAACATTACATTTCTTAGAAACAATATCTAGAACATCAGAAGATGGGTGCCCTAATCTCCTGTGCCAAAGTTCTAAATTGCCATGAACAGAAACATAACAAACATTTGCAACACCTAAGTTCCCTAAACTAGAAGAGTTTTCAACTTCCTCTAACCTAGAAGACTATCAGCAGAAACACATTTATCAGAAAAAAAAACAAGCTTGAGAATCAGAAGCTGGCAAACCAGACGCAGCAGTGGGTATCTTGTACAACCCATTACTTTCCAAACCTTGCACTATTGGCTCTTGTGTTGACAGATCCTTCACAAGACAATAGTTAGGAAAAAATTCAATCGAAACATGATTATCTTTGGTAAACCTAGAAACCGAAAGAAGATTCTTCTTAATTGCAGGCACATGTAATAAATTACTTAAAACTAAAGGTCGATTCAGAGAGTTAATCACAGAGTTTCCAACACTAGATACCGAAACATCCATGCCATTAGCAACAGACACCTTACCTATACCTTGATAAGAAGTAGGGTTAAGAATGTTACCTGCACAAGGAGTTAGATGTGCAGTAGCTTCTGAGTCAGGATACCAGGCTGCATCATTATATGTAGGAAGACCAAACTCATCAGAAACGATCGCAACAGAGGCAACAACTCCATTAGAATCAGGATTTGGGTTAGGGTTACCCGAGACGACATTAGACTCTTGCAACCCAGACTGCTCTTCAGACTCGTCAGCAAAATTACAGTAGTTCGCCGCAAATCCATTGTTAATTTGTCCGTTGTAGGACTGATCGACTCGGAAATAACACCGATTGGCCAAGTGCCCTAATTTCCCACAGATCTGGCACTGAACCCTCGATCTGTCGGCAAAACCACGACCTCGGCCCCGAAAAGAAACCGTCGTACCACGATTGTTAGAAGGAACTGATCCTTGAAAGCGTTGATCAAGAACTGGTCTTGACTGAAAACCTCTGCCTTGATCGTGAAACACTCGTCCATTCGAATCTTGTGACTTCTGAAACATCGAAGAAACATGGGCAAAGGGCCCATACTGATATGACGCAGGCCCAAAAAGAACAGGCCCTTGTGTCACAGTAGGCCCTTGAGCCATATTAACCAGAAAACTCTGTTTAAGAAAATCTTACTGTCGAGCTTCAGTATCAAGAAGCACAGAACAAACTCCATCAAGCTTATATGGTTGTTGGCTGGAAGTTATAACCGCAACAACTGGTTCATACTCTGGTGGAAGACCGGAAAGAATTGCAAATATGTGCATAGTGTCCGACAGAGGATTACCACAAGCAGCCAAACTGTCACAAATGGATTGAACCTGGGCAAGGTATTCCTTCATACTCTGATCTCGTTTGCGCAAATTCCTCAAGGAACAGTGAAGATGCATAATACGAGTTGTTGAAGAAACAGAAAAAATCTGTTGAACCTTTTCCCAAATCTCCAAGGAAGTTTTGCAATTGACTAGAGACTGTAAGATTGAAGGTCGTATAGATGAAAGAAGCCAAGAACAGATCGCTGAGTCTTGTTGTTTGTATGCAACATATTCGTCATTGACTACCGTGTTTCCTCCTTCAGATCGAACATTCCGTGGCGGAATTGTGAGGGTGCCATCAACATGATCCACCAAGGCCAGACTTTTGATAGCAAAAAGGACTTGTTGTCGCCAAAGTAGATAATTCGTGTCATCAAGCCTGATCGAAATAGTTTTGTTGGTGAAAGGCTTAGAGGACGATGTAGAAGAGTTTTCTACCATTGTTGAAACCTCTGATACCATGAAAGATTATGAATAAGAGAGGGGAAAGATTATGAACAAGAGTGGAAAGGAAAGAATGAACAAGCCAAAAGCAATATGATTTTATTCATCTTCTCAAAGGATATTTATACAAAAGGTATAGAAAGGATAACAGATTACAAACAGCTCAGCAGAGCTTTAACAAACTTAACTGAATCTAAAGATCCCTTATCTTGATAACAGCTATAACGACTATAGCTCTAACAGAGATTTCTATTGCTCCGGCCGCTATGCTTTATCGTGCTCTACCTTCTTCTTTACTTAATTTTTACATCAAAATTGTTGTCATCATTTCTCCAATCTTAGATTGTGATTAATTTTTTAAAAAACATCTCAAAAATCAGGAAATAAAGATTTATTTTTGGAATATCTACACTATGATATCCTAATCTAGCCGTCAAATTGGTTTTTAACAACGATCCTTACTAAACTCGATACTAGTTACTCAAAATAAAATCGCCCCCAAATTGAAAAAAATTCTCTAGACCCAGTAGCAAACGTAACAAGAAGAAAAAGAAAAGTAACAAACGAAGAAAATTAATGAAAAGAATAACCAATTACCCACTTTCAACCATCTTGGGCTTTTGGAGTTCGAAACCTCATTTAAAAGATCTGTGCGATCAAACAATCGACTAGGTTAAGGAGAAGCTTCGATCCGAGTACGAGATCGATCCAACGATCAAAATCGCATAATGGAGAAGAGAAACTTTGAACCCATTCATGTTGGAGAATGAAAAAGAGAAATTTCTATCGAAGAATGCCAGTGGCGGGAGATACCGGTGGCAACAGTGATGGTGATGGTGGGAGCAGAAGAGATAAAAAGTTAAATTAGTCTAAAAAGAATTGAGTAAAATTGTTCTCATACCCTCAATTTTAAGTTATATTTGTTTATAACGTGATGAAAAGTAAAAAGGTTAAATCATTTCAAAGCCCTTTAACTTTAAGTTATTTTCTGGGAGAAAAAGTGCCACATGGCAGTATAAGAAAGTGACACATGTCCTTGCCACGTCATCATTTAACACCGTTAGCCTCAGGGGTACAATAGAACACGGAAATATAGTACAGGGGCACATTGAACATTTAGAAAGTATAGACCCCACATTGACAAAAATGGAAAAGTACAGGGGGCATTTGTGCCATTTTCCCATTATTTTTTAATATTTATTTTAAAATAATAGGATTAAATTCTCCATCATCCTCAAACCTTGTTTCAACCCTATATCTTCTTCTTTTCCTAGCCTCCGCAGTCACCCTCAATTTTTTACAGACAAGATTAAAAACCTGGAACTTAGTCAATTTTTTTTTGAAAATTATAGAATGTTTATTTGAACTTAACCATTAGCAAAGAGCCTCGTTAAAAATCTCCCTACACCTAAATAGAGGAAAAAGAGTACTACTTGCTAATGTGAATTATAACAAACATGTCCAAAAATAATAACAATTACAAAAACCAGTCTTAAAGTCAAATCCCAACCACTGGACACTCAGCACACTGTCAAGGTTTCATCTAGGCCTACCTCATGCACCTAACAACTTGTATGTGAAACTTCATCATTGTTCAGACATGGCAATTGCTGCCCAACAAGTTCCTGTTGAATTCTTCCTTAGCACGAGACCTCTCAGAATAAGGGCATTGCTTTATTGATTTCACTTTTGGCCAACCTATCTGCAGTGCCATTTGCAACTCTTGGAATGGCATGTATCTCCCATACCAGACCTATACAATAAAAAGCAAGCATTATACAATGATTTCTTTAAAAACGTGTGGCACAGATTGAGGTTTATTAAACCATTCAACACATACTAAGCAATCAATTTTCAAGATTAAACTAAAATAGCGGGACCAGACCAAATCTCAGAAAATACACACAGCTTCTTTTAACGCAAGTAATTCCGCCGAGGTAGCATCAATGCAACCAGCTGATTTAGAAAACATAATAAGGGTTTCGTTGTTAGAATTTCTTAATATACCTCCAATCCCTGCTCTCTCGAACTCGCCCTCCACAACACCGTCAACATTAAACTTCAATGACTGTGCATGAGGTTTAACCCATGAAAGATTAAGTTGACACGGTCAGTCCACAGTCAACAACTTAAGAGCCTGAGGACATCGTAAGAATTCGTCGTTAAGAATCACAAAAGAAGGCCAATTTGCCTTGCACCACCACCCTAAACGAGAAAGGCGTATATCAAAAAGCTGGTTCTCGTCTACTTGAGTCCCTTTAAATATCACTTCATTCCTGTATAGCCATATCGACCACACAAAATAGAAAAACCAAGCTGCCAAACCTTCACAGATTTGAAGGGGTTGGGAATCGAGGCCCAAGATTGGAGAAATGACTTCATATCTCCATGGATCACAAAGTGTATCCCCCCACAAATGAAACCAACGAGCCCAAACATTCCAGCTTACCGAACAATGGCAGAATAAGTGATTCACAGTTTTGATTCCTCCTTTGCAAAAAGAACATTCCATATTTTGTTGGTTTAATGCATTCCTTTTCATTAGTTCAAGCCTCATGGGGATTCTACCATATAATAGTCTTTATACAAAGGATTCTACTTTCGCTGGTGCAAGATTTATCCAAACAAGCTTTCAAACATCCTCATTTAATCTGTTGTCGAAAAAGGAAAGATCACAAAAAGATTTTGTAGAGTAAATTTCATTCGACGACCTGCCCATCTCAAGCTATCGCGTTTAAATTGACAAGGCAACACGCTATTAATTACTGAAATAAAGTTTTCCCAAATGTCATTTTCCCAATCAAATAAGCGTCTGCGAAGTTGAATATTCCAACGCCAATTTCCATTGTCAACGCTTCCAAAATTTGCTATTACACCAGATTTGACACTAGCAAGAGCAAAGATCCTGGGGAACACATCTTTGAGTGGTGAAGTCCCAGCCCACACATCAGTCCAAAATTGAATATTCTGCCCATCGCTTATTGCAAGTCGGATGTTTTGGGAGAACAAGTTTTCACCATTGGATAGGGGAAATAATGCCTCACCAAACCCATGATTTATTTTTTGACTTCACGTTTGTATGCAGCAAAGAATTGGAATTTTCATCATATTTTGCATTCATCACTCTTTTCCAAAGGCTCGTAGTTTCAGTGCCAAACCTCTATATCCATTTGTTTAAAAGAGCCTTATTCTTTGTTTTGAAGTTGATCAGACCCAAACCTCCACAAGATTTGGGTAAAACAAACGACTCCCACCTAATCCAGTGAATAGCCTTGTTATCCACTAAACCCCATAAAAATCTGGCCACCAAGCATGAAATACATGAATTAACAGCAGCCGGAATTGTAAAGATTGACATAAAGTAAATTGGTAAGCTATTCAGAACAGACTTAATCAAAGTTACATGTCCCCCGATAGACAACATCTTCGACTTCCATCCGGAGAGCTTTGCTTTTATCTTTTCTACTATAGGAGCCCAAACCTGTGTCGAATTTTTTATCACTCCCAAAGGAAGACCCAGGTATTGGCAAGGAAATTTCTCGCTCTTACATCGCAATAGAGATGCCCAAAGGTCGACTTTTTGCTCTTCAACATTAATTCCTATTAGTTTGGATTTCTTCAAGTTAAGCTTAAGACCAGCCGCTAATTCCAATCCTCTGAGTATTCTCACCACATTTTTAATCTGAGATTCACTGGCCTCACAGAATAATATAAGATCGTCCATAAATTGGATATGAGAAACTTCGATTCCATTCTTCCCCACTAGGAAACTGTTGAAGAAACCACGAGCTGTAGCCTTTTTAATAAGTGCACTTAAAGCTTCCACAACAATGTTGAAGAGCATTGGAGACAAAAAGGCATCATTGCCTTAATCCACGCCCAATAGCAAACGGCGAGGTTGGAGACCCATTCACCAAGACTGAGATATAAGCGGAAGAAATGCATGTGAAGATCCATTGACACCACACTGATCCAAATCCCATCTTCTTCATGATAGCTATAAAAAAACCCCAATCGACAATGTCATAAGCATTGTTGAAATCCACTTTAAACACTACACCTTCCAACCCTTTCCTTCTAGTGTACTCAATAACTTCATTTTCAATTAATGAGCAGTCTAATATCTGCTTCCCTGGGCAAAAAGCAACTTGATGTTCTCCAATTATCTCATCTAATACCGAACCAAGTCGCAAAGCTAACACTTTCGGAAGAAGTTTATAAACACATCCTACCAAGCTAATGGGCCAGTAATCTTCAATTGCAACTGGATTTTGATTCTTTGGAATGAGTACTATAAAGGAATGGTTGAAGAAGACGTCCGAAATTTCCCTCTTATAATTTTTTTAAAGAAGACTAAAATATCATCTTTCAAACTCGGCCAGCACTTCTTTAGAAAGCCCATGTTAAAGCTGTCTGGGCCAGGGGCTTTTGAAGATTTAGCAGTCGAGAGTGCAGCAAAGATTTCCCCTTCTAAAAAGGTTTTTCAAGCCTCGCAGCTGCATTTGAGCTTAACTGACTAATATCACAATCGAATAGCTTGACCGAAATTGTGTTAGACTCATAATTTTTTTAAAATGCACCTCGATGGCCTTTTTAACCTCCGTTGGATTGTTGAAAGTACCTTCCCCAACCTTTATGCCACCAATAAAATTTGCTCTTCTTCTTGCCGAAACAGCCAAGTGAAAGAATTTAGTATTCATGTTGCCAGCTACAGACCATTTTAGACGCAACTTTTGGATCCATTCACGTTCTTCTCTTCTAATGTACTCTCACATTCTTCTTCAAGAAGCCTTCACCTCATCACCAAGGGACGGATCCTGATTCCTGTCTGCAATTCTCTTTTCCATCTCGAAACAATTCTTTTCTAAAGCACGAATAGAATCTGTGGACTTCTCAGCTTTGTTCAAGACCCAGTCTTTAGAGATCAACTTGCACTTTCTTAACATTGGCCCAATACCATTCCCTCTAAACTTACAACACTCTTCAATAATCCTCTCCACATAGGCGTTGTTGTCAATAAGATACTCAAACCATTTTAATGGTCTAAGTCCCAGTAGGTCTACAACAATGACAAACTTATCGGGTTGTGATCTGATATGCTTTTTGGATGAATCTTTTGGAGTAGATCCGAACATGCTCTTAAAATCTCAGGAGAAAGTAGGAATCTGTCCAATCTCAGGAGAAAGTAAGAATGAGAAAGAAAAAACCAAGAAGAATTAGAAGAAGGAAACTGAAAAAGAAATATGTTCTCATGAAACACAACATCATGATTTACAAAAAAAGACTTAGTTTCAAGATTGAACAGAACATACCCCTTTTGAGTAAGAGAATAACCAAGGAAAATAGAAGGTATAGATCGAGGGGCAAATTTATCAGTAATATGAGGATTAGTAGCATAACAGAGGCACCCAAAAACCTTTAAATGGGACAAGTTAGGAGGTTTTTTTATAAAGAATTTTAAATGGTGTTTTCCATTGAAGAACTGCAGTAGGAAGCCTGTTAATCAAGTAACAGGATGTGAGGACACATTCCCCCCAGAACTTGACAAGAAGTTTAGAGTGAAACCGTAAGGCTCAAGCTACTTCTAAGATATGCATGTGCTTCCTCTCAGCCACCCTCATTTTGCTGAGGGGTGTACACACAAGAACTCTGATGAACAATGCCTAGGGAAGCAAACAAAGTAGAGCAAGCAGAATTGAAAAATTCTAGCCCATTATCACTCATAACAATTTTAATTGTAGTAGAAAACTGGTTCTAGATTAAGGAAATGAATTGTTTAAGGGCAGTGGTAGCATCGTTTTTATGTTGCAGCAGATACAACCAACTCATCCTAGAAAAATCATCCACTATAGTAAAAAAACGACAACCACTATGTGTTGAGATCCGATAAGGACCCCAAAGATCAATGTGAATTATGTCAAAAGGAGAATTAGAGGTAGAAGTACTAGGTGAAAAAGGCAACCTAGTCTGTTTTGCTAAAGGGCAAATATCACAGTTGCGTATAGCAGAAGAATCAAACTCAACATGCTGTAAAAAATCAATTTTATTCAGTGTAGAAAGGGCAGCATGTCCCAAACGTGCATGCCATATACAAGAAGGAACAACAGGAGACATACAAACATCTGAAAATTTTACAGGAAAAGAAGAAATGGAATGTGGACCAGAATGAAACACACCAGATGCAGGCAAAGATTGTTGAAAAAAAATACAATCCCTTTGACTCCCTACCAATCCCCTTCATCCTTCAAGTGGAGAGATCATGTAGAAGACAAAATCATGGTAAAAAGTAAGGAAGCAATGCAGGTCTCGAGTTAATTTGGACACAGAGATTAAATTGTGATGAAAATGAGGAACAAAAAGAACATTATGGAGAGTAATGTCAGGGGTTAGATGACAAGAACCGAGATGGGTAACAGGAACATTTTTACCATTGGGCAAGTTAATAAATCTAGAAGCACATGGAACCGGGTCAATCATACATTCGAAGTTGGATAACACATGGTCTGTAGCCCCTGTATCCACAATCCAGTTAAGGCAAACATTAGAAGAAAGTGAAGTCTTATCTAGTATACCTGCAAGATTAACAGTCGAATCCACAGAAGGAGAAGCATTCAACAGATGCAAGATCTGAGCATACTGCTCACGAGTGAAAGAAGGTGCCAAATGAGCAGACTGAGCACCAGAATTAGAAGGGACAGTGGCACCATCAGACTCTTGAGCAGAACTGGAATTTAGAGCAACCACAAAATCAGAGGATTTCTTCTTGTTAAACTTGAGACCAGGTGGAAAGCCAACAAGTCGGTAACATTGATCCTTCTTATGGCCCTTCACCTTGCAATAGTCACAAGTTCCCTGAAATCGACGGTGATCAGAACCACCAGGAGAATTTGAAGACAACAACACTGTCGAAGCTGGGATTGGAGTAGAAAAGTGCGAACGCTGAGATTCTTCTTGGATAATCATAGTGTAAGCTTGATTGACAGAGGGAAAAGGCTTCATTAACAAGATCTGACTAGGAACGACGCTATATGACTCATTCAAGCCCATCAGAAACTTAAATAATTCATGTTGAACAAGATGCTTCATGTTCTGCTGGGAAATTTCACATTCACAAGACGTGAATGGGATAAGCACCTCATACTCATCCCAAAGGAGCTTAAGACGAGTAAAATAACTCGAAACAGTAGACTCACCCTGACAAAGCATGGCTATCTCGCAATGCAGAAAGAAGATGCGAGAGCCATCAACATTGTTAAAGCGTTCCTGAAGATCCTTCCACACCAATGCCGCGCTAGAAGCAAAGACGATGCCGGCAGATAAATCTTTGGAGTCCATATTCAGAATCCAAGAAAGAACGATCGCGTTGCAGCGATCCCATTGAAAATAGAACACCTCCGGATGCTCATCACGGCGACATAAACCATCAATGAAACTGACCTTATTCTTCGCAAGCAAGGCGATTTTTCATGGAGCGGCTCCAAACACTATAATCCTCAAGGCCAAGCAGCGGTTGCGACACCAACATCGTGCTCGGCGTGTCAGACGGATGGAGATACATCACATGGTTGAAATCGATCGTTGCGGCGTCAGATGACATCTTGACAAAAAAGAGAAAACCTTAGCCAAAAAGAGGGAAAAGAGTGAAAAGCGGCCAAAAGAGGAAACCCTAGCCGAAAACCTTAAGCAAAAAAGATGGCCGAAGAAACAAAACAAAGAAGAAGCCCAAAAAAACGAAATGCTTCTTCTCATTAATTCATTTACATCACTGTGTATTTATACTGAAAACAGATGCTAACTAATACAAACTGACTATCTAACAGAATAACAATATTCTAACTTCCTAACTATCAACAGTAACTATTTTCAAATAGTAGACGACTCCATTAACTTGAATCGAAGCAAAAGGTGGAATTGCTGATAAACAATTGACCCCAATAAGGATTTTCGAAACGTCTAGACGATTCCTTTCTCCCCATTGGCTTCCAATTGAGACTAACGCAGATTCATTCCAGACTTCTAAAGGAATACCTTGGATGCATGCCCATACACGAAGTTTCTTGGACTTTAAAATTGTGTCTTTTAGATCCCAGAAAATGTGTATTTGCTCTTCTTCCAACAACTAACTTTCACTCTAAAACCTTCTGACTGTAATATTTGTTGAACAAAATCATGGTCATACATGGCCGAGACTTGACCTATCAAGCATCCTTATCTGCTTCGTTGATCGCTATTGAAAACGGTACAAACTTTTCTCCTCCTGCTATTTTAAGTGCATCCACATGAAACGAAGGTGCCGTTTGGACATATTATCCGTCCATCCTTGTATTGTTTGCTAAATCCACTGCGGTCATAGCTTCCCACTGGTTCGAGAATCGAACAAACGCATCCTCCATCTCCTACGATTGTGGTAGGTGATATAAGCATCCAAAACATTGCCATACTCCTGGAAAGCTTCTTTCAATGTCGATGGTTGTATCCTCTTGATGAACACAGAAACTCCTGTGCGGTTGACCCTTTTGGCATTCTTATCCTGCATGACAGATCTCTTCCTTTGGTAATGCTGTCTCTGCCTCCCGCTGAAACTCCAGCGATCCAAATTGTGGCAGAAGATATAGAGTTGAGTCTAGGGTTTGGGACGATGAGAATTGGATTCTATTATTTTTAAATAAAGATTAAAAAAATAATATAAAACAAAAATATGGAAGTAATTTAATCTAAATTTTAAATAATTAATAATTGCATTTTGAGTCCTTGCAATTTTTAATTTTTATTAAAAAAATTAATAGTGTTCGCGCTGTATTGCGTTAGTGATGTTTAGCGGTGTGCGACCCCGTTATAGAATTTTTCTATCTATATATAGGGATAATAACATATTTATACTTGAATTTTGATAAAATATTCAATGCGATACATGTACTTTTAAAATGTCTAATGTGATATATGCATTTGATAAATATCTAATGTGTTATATGTGCTTTTAAAATGTGTGACACCTATTCTTTGAAAGAAAAATATTCAATGTGGTACTTGAATATCATTTTTTTGTATTATTATAGTACATGTAAATTTCATTAGCAGATTTAACACTTATTAACGATATCAATTCAAATATCATAATAATACACGAAATAATAATTCAAATATGATACTTATAACATTTTAACCCATATACCATAAGAATACACAAGATAATAGTACATTTTTTATATTGAACATTTTGACAAAATACATGTACCCATTGAACATTTTAAAAGTGCCATTATTATATTGGACATTTTGTCAAAGGACCATACCACATTTTTTTTTTGGATAAGAGTTGTGTTTTATTCCACATTTAAATCCACCAACAACAGTACAATAAATCTATTTGGGATCCATTTTAGATATGGATATCCCACTCTATACACAATCGAATATTTACACTATCTTCTAAGTCTATACTTTTGCTATGAAACTTAACCCCAATCACCAATTGTATACCACCAATAAGATCAGCCACAGTACGAGAAACACCTCTAAAAATTCGATAGTTCCTCTCCTCCCAAATACTATAGATGCACGCAGACCATGCAAGTCGTAAAATGCAAGCAATAAGTGACCTCCCTCTTAATCTCGTCACAGCCCATTGCAATTCATCTTCCCAGGCTAAGATTTGTCTATGGACATTACACCTCAGCAAAATCGAATTCCAAAGTGCAGCCGCAAAAGGACATTCAAAGAACAAATGGTTACGAGATTCAACGCCATCCGGGCACAACACACAATCAACACAAGAGATAATACCCATTCTAGACAACCGGTCTCTTGTAGGAAGTCTATCTAAGACGCACATCCAAGCAACAATACTGTGCTTCGGTATATGAGATGAACACCAAACCAATCTCTGCCAACTAACCTTCTCTTTACGCCTCCTAACTCTCTCAAAGATCCATGCGGAATTAACCACCGACCAATTCAGAACACCCGCAAAGAGCAAGCCAATTTCTGTGCGCATCTTCAGCATTTTTCTCACCATCCAGCTAAAATAAGGCTGACTCTCGAGCATCCAGAAATCAGTCCCCTTGAAAACATATGCTTTAAGCCATGCTACCCAAAGCGAACCCTGATCAGCTAGGATATTACGCACAAGAAGGAAGATACAAGTTTTGTTCCAATAACCAATATCCTTAAGGCCGAGACCACCTTCAGACTTCAAAAAGCAAACATCACTCCATTTCACTCGAGCACCATGGACCGCATTGTCACCTCCCGTCCAAAAAAACCTCATGCAAATCTGCTCAATACGACCAATAACAGCCTTGAGGAGAATCAGCTGCCGACACCAATAATTTGTTAGGCTGAATAAAACAGCCTTGATAAGTTGCAAACGACCTCCATAACTCAACTTCCTATGGGACCAACTGTTTAGTTTTGCAGTAAGTTTGTCCAACAAAGGTTGGCAATCCTTTGCTTGCAATTTCCTTGTCACCAGAGGAACTCCCAAATAACGGACAGGTAAATGACCTAGCTTGAAGCCAGTAGCAGCGCAAATATCAGCCAAGTTCACCTCCCCAATTCCACAAGCAAAGAATTCAGTCTTTGCAATATTGAGTTTAAGCCCAGAGATCTCATAAAATAGCTCCAAAATGCTTACAACGCCCAAGATAGACTCAAGATTTCCCTTATAAAAGATGAGTAAATCATCCGCAAAACACAAGTGAGTCAAGGTGACTCGCTTACATTTCAGATGAAATTGAAAAACCCCCTTCGTAGCACCTAGATTCAACAATGATGAGAGAACATTCATACTCAAAACAAACAAGTACGGAGAAAGGGGATCACCTTGCCTCACCCCTCTCCGGCCTTTGAAAAATCCGACCAAGCTACCGTTAAAGGAAACTGAGAATCTCGAGTTCAGAACACAAGCTCGAATCCAATCACAAAAAACAGCAGGCAGACCCATAGCTTCCAGAACCTTCACAAGGAAGTCCCAATTTACAGAGTCAAACGCTTTCTGAAGATCAATTTTAATAGCGCATCTAGGAGATAAAGACTTCCTTGAATATCCTCTAACCAATTCCTGCGCAAGTAAAGTGTTGTCCACTATACTTCTCCCTTTCACAAATGCAGATTGGTTCATGGCAATCATGTCAGGGAAAAAAGGAGAAAGACGATCGACAATGATCTTTGTGACTGTCTTGTAAATAACCGAGCAGCAAGAAATAGGCCTGAACTCCTTTGCCATGCTAGAATTTGGAAGTTTAGGAACCAAAATGACAGCCGTTGCATTGAAACCAGGGAGCATCTTTGAACTCTCAAAAAAATGTTTAATGGCTGCTATGACATCATCCTTAACAAGGGTCCAGGAATTCTTGAAAAACCATGCAGTGAAACCATCAGGACCAGGGCTCTTCTCATTCCCCTGCGCGAAGAGTGCATTCTTAATTTCTTGAGAGCTCACCTCTCGACACAAAATACCAGCAGCTTCCGCAGGCAAGGAATATTTCAATAAATCCTTCAGTGTCTCCACAGAACAGCAGTTAACATTAGTATCCACAGTTCCAAATAGATTTGTGAAAAACCTGACCATTTCCTCAGACATAGAGGCAAAGGATTCTAACCTTTGACCACTTTCGGAAAAGAGCACACGTATTGTATCTTTTTTCTTTTTGACAGCCACAGCATTATGAAAGAACTTAGTGCCAAGATCACCTTCAGTTAACCAATGCATTCTAGCCTTTTGCTTATAAAATGCAGTTTCATAATTCGAAACTCAAGAAGCTCAGCAAAAAGGGCCCTCTCCCCTTCTAGATCGCAACCAGCAGCAAGATTATCCAGTTGCTTCTGCTCATACTTCTTCTCTAGCTCACGAACCCTTCCATAAATGTTACCAAAGCATCTCCGATTCAATTCTTTTAGCACAGGCTTCAAACGCTTAAGTTTATCAAATAACCTCTGCATTAGATTGCCCTCAGCAGGGAGTTCCCATGAATTCTTAACGATGGAATTATATTCAACATGCTTAGTCCAGAAATTAAAAAACCTGAATGGTTTAGGTCTAGAAGCTTGCACCTCCTTTTCAATTGAGACCACAGAAGGACAGTGATCCGAATCACCTTGCGCAAGAAATTCAACAAAACAATCCCCAAAACAATCCATCCATTTACTATTGATTAGGACACGATCAAGCTTACGAGCCAAGAAAGTGCTTTCCTGTTTGTTTGACCATGTATATAAAGGACCAACAAAAGGATGATCCATTAAATGCAACTCCTCCACACACTCCCTGAAATCCAGCATGTCCCTAGTCAAAAAATGACCTAAGACTTCCTCATCTGAACTCTCACTCGAATGCAGAAAAATGTTGAAATCCCCACCAATTATCCATGGTTGAGCATCAACCTTCTCCTCAATAGTTCTTAACTGACACCATAAAGAACGCCTTTGCATACCATCATTACTACCGTAAACAGCAGTAACAAAAAAAACCTGACTCCTGTAGGTACACTTCAAGGTAATAGTTTGATCATCTTGCTGAATCACAGTATGATCCAAGGCTTTACGACAGAAAATTCAAATCCTCCCATTGGCAATGTTATCATAATTACAAACAATGCTCCATTCATCAAGAAATAAACTGGAAACAGTCACATAGCGTACCTGCCTTACTCTAGTTTCTAAGAGACAAAAAATATCAGCCTTCACTTCCCTCATTCTTCTTAAGACACGAGATTGCTTAGATTTATTAAACTGAGGTACCAAATGGGATATTATCCCCAATTGTTTTGATCATTTATTATTGATTTTGTGTAAATGGTACTAATTCGTTATTTTTCATAGAAAATTCTAGAATTTTATCAACTTAACTAAAACGACAAGATCTTAACAAGTGGTCTCACTAGAAAAACGGATACGAATGATCTTTATTTTAAGAGACACATGTTCAATCACTCTGCCTACATGTTTAAACATCCATAATGTTTAGAATTTAGGGTTTTAGATTTTATAGTTTAAATATGGAGCTTGATATATATGCTTAGGGAAAAGCTAGAATAGAGAAGTAATAGCAGTGGCATTCATGATAAAAAGTAAAACAGATGATATTGGTCATACGATTTTTGGTTAATTTGTAGAGCTAGAGCATGAAGTTATTCCGATATCACAGCGCAGATGTGGTGCTACCAAATGGGGAAGAAGCGTGAGAACACTTCAGTGGAGCAGGAGCAGCCCCTTGTCCTTCAAATATTCCACACTTTGGTCGAAGATTTCCTCAATCCCAAACTTAAAGCTGAATCCTTCATTAATAAGCTTCTCTGAGGAAATTATCAACTTGGCTTTGGAGGGGAAATCTCCAAAACTGCAAACGTTATAAAGTAAACAAACTATGTTAACCGCATTTATCCCAACAAAGAAGTGAATTTTGTGTGGTTCTTACTCAGTAGGGACTTTGAACTCGGGGTATCTTTTGTTGAGGAACTTAGCAAGTTCGGGCACACTGGAATTCACAGCACAACATATATATCGACCCGATGCAGATTCTTTTTCGGCCAGAAAAACATGCGCTCGACATACGTCTTCCACATGCGTGATAGAGATCGAACCCGACAACATCTGCATACCTTTCAAAGCATTTATGAGGAAGTCGTTGCCTGCAAAATGTTTAAATTCCATCAGATTTCACTTGTAGCCATAACATTAGTTTCTGATTTAATACCTGAAATCAAAGCCGTAGCAAGGCCGATGCTGTTGGGAACATCTGGGGTGAGAGAAGGACCAGTCATGAGAGAAGGGATAACTGTAATGAGATGGATGTTGTTTTCCTCAGCAAATTTCCAAGCTGCCTTTTCGGCCAACGTCTTGGATGCAGGGTACCCCTGCAATATGGATACAGCTTACAAGTTACACCAACTATCCTTTGCTTCTTCCTAAGATTAATATTGTGTTACCCAAGTTGGTGGCTTTGCAGATGATAAGAACTCGGTATCGGTCCAGTCTTTCTCCGTCAACACCACATCTTTCCCATTTAATGTATTGATCGACACAGCCGCAGCTGACGATGTCAAGACCACACGTTTAACAGTTTTTGCTCTGGCACTAGCTTTCAAAACGTTCAGCACTCCTTGGATGGCCGGTTTTATCATGTCATTCTTAAAAAAAACATAAAGCGACCTTGTCATTAAAGCATCAATGAAAAAACAGTTTAGTGGTGTTTAAGGTTATACCTCTGGATCTTGAGAAGCAAAATTAACGGGTGTTGCAACTTGGAAGACAAGGTCACAACCGGCAACGGGAGCATCAAAGCTGCCTTCGTCAGTTAAATCTGCCTGAAAGATTTTCAAGTCTCCCAACTTTTGCAGTGTTACAAGGTGAGGGATCTTCTTCTGGTTGTCTACGTTAAGTTAAGTTTAACCCCATTAATATGTTTTGCTTACTTGGTGTGATAAAAACAATGTCTTATATAGTTGTAATCTAGTAATAAGTACTAAAAACTTTCCTTTTGTTTTGTTCATTTGTACTAAAAACTTCCTCTTACGTAAGCAAGCCAAGTGAAAAGAGACATGGATCAAAAAAAGAAACATAAATGAAGATCTAACCGGGGTCCCTGACTGTAGTGTTAACAGCGTAACCCTTCTCAAGCAACAACTTGACCAGCAAGGATGCTACGAATCCAGTGCCACCCACGACACAAGCTGTCTTTGTACCTACGATCTGGCTGGCCATGCTTCTATGTCTTAGTTTATGTTTTCTTCACTGGGTTTCTACTCTTCTTTTTGTTCTTTTAACTCTCCCTATCAGTTACTCTTTTTCAGTTTACCATGGTGGAATGAGCTTCGGCTTAAATACGGACGTTGATCTTTGGGTCCAAGTGAGACTAGATATTAGGTGAGCATGTGGCCTCGTGCATACCAACGACTTAAAAGTCTGAACCTTTGGTGTAAAATTTGTTTTCTAAAAAAATATGCCCATTTGCTGAAAAATACGTTACACATTCATAGTACCCAAATATAGGAGGAATTTAGTGTCTGACAACATTACTGCAACCTGAAAAATGCAAAAGTAGAAGGCAAAACGGGTAGCTCAGTCAACAGCTACCAAGAAATTCCTCATCCTCGATCTAACCTTCTTCCCTGGTTAGGTGGTGTACTGCTCATGTCACAGTAATCAGACAAGGCACGAGTTATTTTTCTTCTTCTTTTAACATAATTTGCATCACCAGTTTAGTTGTACACCTTAAAAGCTACATGCTTGCTTGCACCAAAATAAAAACGAGGAGAATTAGCCTTTTTGGGTATAAAGCCAAATGCACCCACTTTTTGTAAGCAAATTCTTTTATCAAATAGGGCATCAGATTTATATATTTCATCTGAAAAAGAAACAAGCAATGAGGACTACTGGAATAGCAGCATCGGTTGATGGCCAAACTGACTTATCCGACACCAAAAAGTTGAAGGAATGAATAGTCACAAACAAAGAAGGTTGAAGAAAGAAATTAGGCCACAATGTATATAGTCTTATAGACAATATGTTTGATTCCAAAGTTCAAATTTGAGCTTTTGAATATCTGAATGTGCAATTACTTTTTGCAGATGACTACTACAAAGCAAGGGAGGAGAGCTCTAGGATTTAGTGAATAGAGTTCCTCGATATTTGAATGGCAATCAGCTTTTCCAGCCAGTGAATCAAAGTTTGGTTGAGCTTCCATTCCCTGTAAACTTTCTAAAGGTTTAAGAACCCTACCGGCAATTACCCTGCACACAACCAGAGCTTTGTTTCCTTCATCAATTTCAATACAGTCCATAGCTCTTTTACTTGTGGAAGAAGTAAAAACACCCCAGCTTCCATTGGGTTGCTTCTTGCTGAAAAACCCATGTCTTAGAATTTGACAGACACCACATTTCTCCAATGTGCAGAGGTTTGGAGTGTTTTCCATGCCAAGAGAGCATGCAATAGTAGTGCCATAGAACCTCAAAAGCTCATTCCCATCAGCCAGGCAACGTGGATGTTTCTTGGATAGTTTATTTGCCTTGAGCTTTACCATCTCTCTATAATCTTCGAAGGACGCAAGAGTTTTTTGCATGTTGTGAATCTTCAATATCCTTTCCATTTCACCAAATTCATTTTCAGAATGGGAAAAACCTGTCTGGCAAATTAATTCAACAATTTTCTTGGAGGAGTCTCCTTCACAAAGTGCGGTGACTGTACATGTGAGATGATTGTCAGCTTTTTCAATAACCACAACTACTTAATCAATATAAAAACCTTAGGAAATTAAAATATAGCTACTCTAATCAAAGTCATACAAGGAATCTATACCCTTAAATTTCAGGAAATTTCTATCAGTTTTGTATTATAGAATATTCAGGCTTTGTGACTATATCAGAGGAAAACTACGAGTAATGAACATTACCAGCATGCCTAGACAGATGGTGTGATTCTATGGCTTCCAACTTTGTAAAATGTTCACCACATTTCTGGCAAACATAGCCATGGGACCCTAAATCAAGGGATCTCCTATGCTTGGAAGAGATGTCACGGCCACTTCCCAAATTGGAAGGACCCCTCGACCTTGAGCCACTGTAAGTGTAAGCTGCCTCCATAAAGCGGTCTCCACCAGGTCCGGGTGTACCAGGGCTAAGTGTTCCTACAAAAGTTGAACTCCCCTTGCGAGAACCCCGAGTTTTAATCTCCAGAACACATTTGGAGTCTGTGAAAACTGTTTGATGAGTAATCGGATTAAGAATCTCCGTGCTCGCAATAGATATCGGGCTGCCACTGCCAATCGGCGCCTTGTCCGTGTGTCTCTTGCTTCCGTGAGAGACATCTCTCAAACTTGATGGGGATCTTGAACAACATGAACAACATAAACATTTGTTTCTTGTTGTCTCGGTTCTGTCTTCAGGTTCCCTCACATCGGACAACTCTGGTTTACAGTTAACTGATTTCTTCAGACTAATTAACCAAGTTAAAGGCATCTGCTTCTCCCTTATTTTAAACACCCTTTTCTCTTTTCTCTACCAATATATCTTCGGTCTCCAAAACACTTTAAAAAAATCTCATTTTCAAACCTTGTGATTGTGCCATCAGAATTACTTAGACAACCATGAAGGGAAGGTATATTCTGTCTACACATATTGTTTCTGTTTTTGTGCACTACTCTCCATATTGGGCAATTATTTCCTTGTTTGAACCAGCCATGTACATTACAAAATCTTTACGAGGTTTCAAAAAGACTAAAAGAATCAAATAAGGCAAGGCAAAAGATTACAGATTTAGTTTCAAATAAATGCAGTCATTAAGTTGCCTTCTCCTTCTGATTCTTAGGAATTTCAGACATTTGAGAGAGAATAATTTCCCATGAAACATGCAAAGAAACATTTGCCGTAACTCCCGGGTCTTGTCTCTAAAGCTTTTTGCAGTGCAACTCATTGAAGAAGTAACAGATTTATGTGTCAATTTACTTTATAGATTTAATTTTATTTTTTGCTTTCAAAACAAAAAATATATAAATCTACTTAATTTAACAAGTTAAACTAAAAAATTCATAAATAAAACAGTATTTTTAATAAACTTACTAATAAACAAGAATTTACAAAATTTTCAATAATATATTTAATTAATTAAATTTAAAATAATATATGCTTAGAAACTGTTACATTCAAAATGAATTGTATAATTAATAATAAATTTTAATTTCAGATAATAAATAAATAACATGCTAATATTAAATACAATTTATTTTAATTATCATAATTTATTTTCTTAACAGAATAAAGGACCGGAACAAACGTCCATTTTTTAGTAAAGTTTTACCTTAATTAAAGTAATTTCTCACAATTAATTAATTAATTTTTTACATGGTTATTTTCCTTAATCAATGAACTTTTAGTCTTTAGAAATTAGATATCTATTAATGGATAAAGATCACCTCATTGTTGTTTTGTAATTGTCGAAGCCTCAAAGGGATAATTGTCCTTCGTTGCTCAATTGAATTTAACTTAAATAATTTTTAAAATTTTGTAAACAGTTCATGTTGTATCTATTTTACAGTTCTCTTTTTTATTTGCTTCGATATTTTACAGTTTCTATTTCTTTTTATGTTTTCATTAAAATCGGTGTCAAGAATTTTTCATACAATTTATTGGTGTCAAGAAGGTAACGCTTTCGTTTGCTGCGCGAGTCACTCTGGTAAATTCGGTTCTTTTCCTTTTACCTATTTATTATATAGGTCTTTTTTTGGTTCCGAGAGGGGTGCTTGCGGCTATTGATAAAATTCTAGAGCTTTCTTATGAGGTGGTGTGGAGTTACATCATAAGATGAGTCGTGTTAGTTGGGAGGTTGTTTGTAGGCCTCATTATCTTGGTGGTTTGGGGTGGCTGATTTACAAGCTCGGAATCTAGCGTTACTCTCGAAGTGGTTTTGGCGATATGCTCACAACCCTACATCGTTGTGGCGTTCTGTTATTATCGCTAAGTATGGCGAGAATGCACAAAAATGGGATTTCAACACAACTCGCAGGAACTTGATGTCTGCCATATGAAAACAAATTGTCACTACGGCGACGAGTGAAAATGTTGTACCACACATGGGTTTGTCGTCTTTCACTTGGAAGGTGGGGTGTGGGGAAACATGTAGCTTGACCGCCTTGTTTTCAACAAAAAGAAAGTTATAATAAGTGTAGAAGAAGTGCAGTGAATATGAAAGAAAGTTTGTTTGAAGACTGAAGAAGAAAGGAAGAAAGAAAGCTAAAGAAAGCAAAGCTTCTTTCAAGTACACTGAAAAAAAAAATTCAGATGTACATAGCTGTTCAGTTCACTTTCACTGGAACTTTATGGAATCAGCTCACTGAAGAAGATAGAAAAAATTCAAAAGATGAAGAAAGCGGGGTAAATGTTAGAATATAATTAGTTGAATTAGTAAAATTAGTTTACTAAGCTAACTGAGTCGGTTAGTCTTTTGTGATTTTGTTAAAGTTGTTGGGTTGTTAATATTTGGGCTATAAAAGCTTGTAAGATGTAATTGATCAGAGACTTTTCCAACTCATATTATTTTCTTTACATAATAAAATTCCAGTTTCTCTTTTTCTCTTTACTGTTAAATCCCTAATCATCATTGTTCACTTAACACCACCGTCGGTCTCTATCTCCGGCCACCTATGGCTGCATTCTCACAAGAGGGTGCTGTTTTGGCTAGAACCGTGGTGTGCCGAACAACCATTAAAGGATATTTTCCTTCGTCTTTTTTCTATTGCGCGTAATAAGCTAGCTATGGTTGTTGATTACTCTGTTAATGGAGTATTTTTGCATGTGAGCTACGTGTGTTTGAGTTCCGGCAGCTTAAGGATATGTGTTCCCTCTTGAGTTCGATTGGTTTTCATCACGTGGTGTGTGATACTCTAGTTTGGAAGCCTGATGAGCATGGTTCGTTTTCCGTTTGAGCGTTGTCTGCTTTGTTGTTGTTTCACAAGGCGGGTGACGCATCTATTGGGAAATTCATCGCCTGGAAAGTTTTAGTGCTGCCGAAGATTCAAGCATTCTTGTGGTTTGTTTGGTTGGATATGTTGCCTACCTACAAATTTTTACGTCATCATGGGATTCCTTTGGCTGCGGACCAAGGTTTGTGCGTGTGGTGTGGTTTGTTGGACGAGGATGCCAATCATATTTTATATTCTTGTGTTACTGCTCGAATGGTTTGAGAATGGTTCTTGCAATGGTGGGGTATACATTTGGTTTTACCGAGAACGTTATCTGATTTTCTATTGTGTGATTGCATGTGTTCTTTCTCGAGAGTGAGGAGGAAGTGGTGGATCTCGAATATCGCAACGTTACTTTGGTCTTTGTGGCTCGCGCGTAATGATCTATTTTTTAACAAGAAGCGGGTGCCGATAGCAAAATTATGTTTTATGATTAAGCTTCGCACCTTCTTTTGGGTTAAAGCTTCGAATGAGAGCCTCAATGTGTGTGAGGCTATGTGGTGGTGATGTCTTTGTGAGTGTGTTGGTGCTTTTTTTGTTAGGAACCCTCATATTGGTGTTTGTTGGGAAGTGTCGTCTTGTGACACATTTAAGTTCAATGTTGATAGCTTGGCTAAAGGAAAGTTAGGCTCTGCGAAATTTGGCAGTGTTCTTCGTGATGAGACGGGGAAAATTATTGCTTTGTTTTCGGGTCCCTTGGGAGTTTTAGATTCAAATGTGGCTGAGTTGCGAGCAATTGAGTTCGATTTGTTGATGGTGGTGGATTTTGTTTGGGCGAATTGTTGTGTGGCGATTGAATCGAATTTGTGCATTGCTATCGGATGGGTGTTGCACTCTCGGAGAAGGCCTTGGATTGTTTATATCGACTCCTTATGTGTTGTTTTGCTGAATATTGGTTTTATCATGTTTTACGTGCGGATGCATTGGCGAACGAGGGGATGTCTAGGCCAGTGGTGTTTCGTGCTTGCCTGTGATTCACGGGCTGTGGGGCTGTGTTGGGTGTTTCTCGAGCAGTGTGGTGTTGTGTGTGAGCTCTTGGCTGGTAGCGCTAGTGTGGGGATCACATTTGGATGAGGGGTGGTGCGATTGGGTATCATTATGTTAAGGTCGTGAGCTGTTGTTACTTATGCTCTTGTTGCTTGGTGTTTTTGTCGTATATGGGTGTTGTCCATATTTCATATTCACATAGGTGCTCTTTTCCTACACTTTAGAGTTAGAGAGATTTTTAACGGGCATATGTGGATATTCGTTATTGTATGGTTTTCATTAATAAATTATACTTGTGCTGATAATAAAAATAAAAATATAAAATATAATTAAAGGTGTTTAAGGATTTTAATTTTAATAGTAACCATCTATTAAAATATATTAATTTTAAAAACTATTTTTAATATATTTTTTGAATATAAATTTATTTAAAATAGTTATTTTATCCAAGTGTGGTAAATTCTAGTTTTTATAAATTTAATTAATTAATTATATTATAAAGAAATTCATAATTTCTTATTAATATGTTTATTTTGGTTAAATAGTGAGATATTACTTTCTCATGCCGACATTTAAACCCATACAAAATAAGATAAGATGAGCACTTAGCCACTAGGACAATTAGTGGATCTCTTCTTAATAGATTTATTAGTTATTGTCACGTCTTTAAAATCCTGGATCGGGACGTGCGGCCTTAGGAACCTTTGGGAAGCTTGTGGCGCCTAAGTAAGCATGCTCGATCTAAGCCCTCCGGCTTAGATCTATGCGGAAACGGGATGTTGCGAGATGAAAAGAGGATGCAATACAAGGAGTTGAGCAAACGCCCGAAAGTTTTATTAATTGAAGGGAAAGAAACAAAGCTATTGCCTAACAAAGCCAAACAAGTCGAAAATCCTAAGAAAAAGTAAATAATGAGGTGGGGGTAAGCCTCTTTAAATAGCCCCTCTATGTCCTAATCCTACTCTAACTAGGATGGCTAATATTCTACTCCTTCAAGGAGAAGTGATCCTTGTCCTAAAAGGATTCGTGGCCCCTAAACCCCAAGGAAGGCTTGGTTTGCGCGGAGGCCAGGCCCAAGGTCGTGTGCGGACCCGTGGGTGCGTCCTGCTGGCCCTGTCCAGTCCCTCCGCGCGCGCTGCTATTGGACCCATGTTGTGCGGCGTGATCGGCTTGCTCGGGCCCGTGGTGTGCGGCGTGATCGGCTTGCTCGAGCCCGTGGTGTGAGGCGTGATCGGGTTGCTCAGTTCTTGAGCGTGGGCTGCTGCCGGGCCCTTGGGGTGCGTCCGGCTCGGTCTGCTCGGTTGCGTCGGGCTTGGTCTGCTCGATTCCTGGGCATGTGCTGCTGCCGGCCCCCTAGTGGGCGGTGGGATCGCACCCTAGGGTGCGGTCCGTGACATTCTCCCCCACTGGTTCTGGCGACGCCCACGTCGCTTGGCTAAGGTGATATCCGCTTATTTGGTCCTTAAATTGCCATAGATCCAAGGCTGGTTCCCAACTTCCTTCACTGTCAGGAATTCCTTTCCAAAGGACAAAATACTCGTGTCTCGGTGGATGGCCCACTCGTCGAACGAACCTTTCCGCTTGGATGTCCCGAATTTCATTCTCATAAGAGACTTTCACTCCGACGGGTGCTCGGTGTGACACGGCTCGTTCCGGATCTGACTTATATTGATGGAAAGGCTTGAGTAAACTTACGTAGAATACCAGATGAGCTCGGATGGTTGTGGGTAGTTCTAATCGTTAGGCCATAGTACCTACTCGTTTCACAACTTTGAACGGTCCCTCATATCTCCGCACAAGTCCCTTGTGCACTATTGGGTTGCGTAAGATCCCTGTTAGCTTTGCAAGAACTAAGTCTCCAACTTGAAAGCTTACGTCCCTGCGTTTTCTATCGGCCCTCATATCTCCGTTTTCCCGCCTTGTGTAGACAAGCTCGAGCTAGGTCATGGTGTTCTTGCCACTCCGTTGCGAACTTGTGTGCTACTGGATTGGGCCCCTCGTACTTAGTTGCGACTGTGTTAGGTGTTAGTGGCTGCTGCGGCGTCGCGATTTCGAAAGGACTTTGGTTGGTCGCCTCACTTCGTTGTAAGTTGTAGGAGAACTAGGCCACGTCTAGTAGCTTTGGCCAATTACGCTGTGTGATACTCACGTAATGCCTCAAATATATCTCCAATAGGCCATTCACACGTTCAGTTTGTCTGTCGGTTTGGGGGTGGACACTCGTCGAAAAGTTCAAACTTGATCCCAGGAGTTTGAATAATTTAGTCCAGAATCTCTCTGTGAACCGTGTGTCCCGGTCACTGATGATTGTCTTTGGTAATCCCCAATACTTCACAACGTGTTTGAGGAAGAGGCGGGCTACCTCCTCGGCAGGGCACACTTTTGATGTCGAAATAAATGTCCCGTATTTGGAAAACCTATCAACAACTACCATAATGTTGGACAGACCGTCAGTGTTGGGCAAGCCGACTATGAAATCCATGGATACACTTTCCCATGGACGTTCGGGGATGGGAAATGGTTGTAATAGCCCAGCGGGTTTCTTTGTATCGATCTTGTCTTGTTGGCACACAAGGCAAGTCTTCACATATGCTTCTATATCTTCGCACATGCGGGGCCAATAGTAGATTTCAGTAATCAGGGCTAGGGTTCGGTTCATTCCTGGGTGTCCAGCCCACTTGGAATCATGGCACTCCTTCATGATTTTCTTACATAGTTCCTCGAACTGAGGTACGTAGAGACGATGTCCTCGTGTGTAAACCATATCTTCTTCGAGCCAAAACCTTCGGGTTTTGCCTTCCTTGGCAAAGTCGATGAGCATTTTGGCTATCGGATCGCGTACTAGTCCTTCCTTGATGCGTTTTAGCAATTGTCCTTCGGGCAAGCTAACAAACTCTATGTTGTACCTTCGGCTTAAGCCGTCAGCGACTAAGTTGACTTTTCCTGGCTTATACCCCATGTCAAAATCAAATTCTGTAAGAAATTCTTGCCAACGGGCTTGTTTGGGAGATAACTTCTTTTGGGTCAGGAAATAGCTGTTGGCAACGTTGTCTGTATAGACCACGAAGTTAGACCCTAGTATATGGTGTCGCCAAGTCTGCAAACAATGTACCACCATAGTCATCTCCTTCTCATGAACCGAGTATCTCCTCTCGGTGTCATTCAGCTTTCGGCTTTCATATGCAACTGGATGTCCCTCTTGCATCAGGACCCCTCTGATGGCTGTGTCCGACGCATCCGTATAAACTTTAAAGGGTTTGGTATGATTCGGCAATGCCAGCACCGGCTCACTTGCCATGGCATGTTTTAAGTCTTCGAATGCTTGTTGGCAGCATTGGTTCCAATCCCACATCTTGTCATTCTTCAATAGCTCGGTCAAGGGAGTGGCGATTTTTGAGTAGTTTTTGACGAACCTTCGATAGTAGTTGGCTAACCCTAAAAAAGATCTCAATTCCGTTACTTTGGTTGGTGGCTCCCAATCAATTATTGCTTGAATCTTGGCCTTATCCATTTGGATTTTTCCGCCTCCTATGATGTGGCCGAGGAACGGTACTTCCTCTTGTGAGAATAAGCACTTCTCCTCTTTGACGTATAGCTGGTTTTGCCGCAAGGATTCGAACACTTTCCATAGGTGTTTAACATGCTCCCCGATGGTCTTGCTATAGATTACGATATCATCGAGGTAAACTATAGCTAACTGGTCAAGGAAGGGTTGTAGTACCTTGTTTATGAGGGTGCAGAATGTGGCGGGAGCATTCGTGAGGCCGAAAGGCATCACAAGGTATTCATACAACCCGTAGCATGTTACGCAAGCTGTCTTTGGTTCGTCACCTTCGGCAATCCTTACTTGGTAGTAACCATATCGCAAATCTAACTTGGTGAACCATCTTGCATCCCTAAGTTGATCGAACAAGTCGGCTATCAAGGGTATCGGGTACTTGTTCTTCACGATGAGCTTGTTCAAAGCTCAATAGTCAATGCACATTCGAAACGTTTCATCATGTTTCTTTTGAAAGAGTACTGGTGCTCCTAGGGCGCCTTGGATGGCCGAATATATCCGGCATCGAGGAGTTACTTCAATTGTCTGCGTAGCTCTTCAAGCTCGGGCGGGGCCATCCAGTAAGGGGCTCGAGCTGGTGGCACGGTGTTTGGTATGAGCTCGATCTTATGGTCGACTTCCCGCTTTGGTGTAAGATTTTTGGGCAACTCTGGGGGCATTACATCTTGGAATTCGGCTAGGATTTGTCCTACCTCGGTTGCGACCCTCTTGGTTGGGGGTGGCTCGTCATGTACCAATGCTGCTAAGAATGTTGGTTCTTCCTTATGCATTCCTTTGTTGAATTGAATAGCCGACACTATGTTGGCCTTAACTCCCGACTGTCGGCTCAGTGGGACCATACATCGACGAGTTGGGTCGAGTATGCACAAGCATTTTGCGAATGGCACGGGGAATGCATTAATCCGATCGAGGAAGCTAAGGCCCGTTACTACATTAAAATCGTCAAGGGGAATCACCTTGATTGTTTCTTTGCCGGACCAGTCGCCAATGCTAAGTTTCACTCTTCTTTCTACCCCGGCAATTGGAGTCTCTTTTGAATTTACGGTTTTGATAAACCCGTCTGCCTTCTCGATGCGAAGGTCAAGCTTCTTGGCAGCTTGTTTTTGATAGAAACAAGTCCGAGGCCCCGGTGTCCACCAATGCACTCATCTTTTGGCCTGCCATGTTGATGTCCACGAACATTAAACCCTTTTTCTTCGAACCTTTCTTAACTTCTATGGAGCTGATGATGGAACCAAGTTTGGGGACTTCCTCTCCAACTTCTTCGTCATCCTCTTCTTGGATGGTCGTCGCTTTCTCGAGTTGCGGGCAGTCTATTTTCGTGTGATTGCCCCCGCAGTTGTAATAACTAAAATTGTTACTTTTCTCTCACGGCTTACGAAGTTTGAAGTCTCCTCCAGGTGCTTTCTTGGTCCCATCTTTGTTATGCACCTCTTTGCCTTTCCCGTTGTTGCCTTTGTGCTTCGGCTTTTGTTTTGGGGTATCTGACTTCCTGTATTCAAAGTCTGTAAGGGAGTCGGCCAAGTCCAATGCTTTGGAAAGGTCTTGGACCCCGACTCGATGTAATTCCATCTTTGCCCAACGTTGTAAACCATTTTTGAAGGTAAAGAGGGTGTCGGCTTCGCTCATACCTTGGATTTGAAGCCTAAGTTCCGTGAACTTGTTGACATATTCTCGGATCGAACCGTCATACTTTAATTGGCGAAGCTTCTCTCGGGCTTCTTCTTGAGCATTCTTTGGATAAAAATGTTCTTTGAACTCAAACTGGAATTCCTTCCATGTTTTGATAGGAATCGTTCCATCTCTCGACTGAGAACACATATGTCGCCACCATAGGAGTGCGGCATCAACCAAGTAAACAGAGGAAGTGTTTAACTTTGTGCTCTCATCTTCGATGCCCGAGAGTCGAAAGTACTGATCCAACCCCCAAACGAAGTTGTCCACTTCTTGGGCGTCCCTTACCCCTTTGAACTCCCTCGGTTTTGGCACATCGATCCTGGGCTTGGCTTCAATTGTCTTGCCCATCATACCGATTAAAACGACATTCTTATAGAGGGACATATCGGCATTGAGCTTTCCGATTTCCCCTAACAATTCCCCTCTTATTGTCTCCATCGCAGTTTAAAGGGAAACATCCTGTTGGTTCAATTTCTCGTATGCTGAGTCGAGAAGATTTTGAACCTCTTTATTGACTTTATCTTTGGAAACAAAGTTGGCTTCTAACTCTCCGAGTCGGTCGTTAACAACATTGTGGGACTCTACCGTCTCCTTTGCGTCGGTCTCGAGTCGTTTTATCTTGTCCTTGAGTAATGTTAATCGATCCTTTGAAGCGGCCCTCTTCTTATCGGCGCCTTTGTCGGTAGCTTTGTCGGGAACTTTCTCGGTGCCTTTGTCGGTAGCTTTTTCGGGGGCTTGGGTCTCCACGACTTTTGCTGATGCGTTGGTCTCGTCTTTCTTAGCCATCTCGAGCAAATTCCTTGCTCTGATACCACTTGTCACGTCCTTAAAATCCTGGATCAGGACGTGCGGTCTTAGGAGCCTTTGGGAAGCTTGTGGCGCCTAAGTAAGCCTGCTCGATCTAAGCTGGAGGGCTTAGATCTATGCGAGAACGGGATGTTGCGAGATGAAAAGAGGATGCGAGACAAGGAGTTGAGCAAACGCCCGAAAGTTCTATTAATTGAAGGGAAAGAAACAAAGTTGTTGCCTAACAAAGCCAAACAAGTCGAAAATCCTAAGAAAAAGTAAATAATGAGGTGGGGGTAAGCCTCTTTAAATAGCCCATCTATGTCCTAATCCTACTCTAACTAGGATGGCTAATATCCTACTCCTTCAAGGAGAAGTGATCCTTGTCCTAAAAGGATTCCTGCCCCCTAAACCCCAAGGAAGGCTTGGTTTGCGCAGAGGCTAGGCCCAAGGTTGTGTGCGGACCCGTGGGAGCGTCCTGCTGGCCCTGTCCAGTCCCTCCCCGTGCGCTGCTGTCTGACCCGTGGTGTGCGGCGTGATCGGCTTGCTCGGGCCCATGGTGTAAGGCGTGATCGGGTTGCTCGGTTCTTGAGCATGGGCTGCTGTCGGGCCCCTGGGGTGCGTTCGGCTCGGTTGCGTCGGGCTTGGTCTGCTCGGTTCCTGGGCATGTGTTGCTGTCGGCCCCCTAGTGGGCGGTGGGATCGGACCCTAGGGTGCGGTCTGTGGCATTATCGGTAATTTCATGATTTTATTAGAAACGTTATTATTTTAATTTTCTATTTATAGAATTGTCAGTTGTACTTACTAAATTAAAAAAGACCGATTAAATGTTGGATTCCAAAGCAGAAAAAATAAAACCTAAAAATAATTTGACACGTAAAAATCTATTATTTATAAAGATTAACTTTAATTTGAGGGCTGAAATTGTTTAAATCTCTGGGTTCACAATCTAAAAGCTATCATCAGCTGAATAGACACAATCATTAGCAATATTAATATTTTTATCAATTAAACTTATACTATAAGAATATTGTTTTAATTTTAATTAACATTAGAATCTTGTCCAAACAAATTAACATTAGAGTCTGGGATCATTTTCATATAATTCATTTCCATACTCATATAAAAAAAATCCGTTTGTAATAGTTTATTTTGTAAGACTATGATCTTTTTTTCTATTTAAAAAAAAGTCCGTTTAATGTAAAATAATCGCTCCGCCGGTCCGCCTACATAAACATAAAACATGTATTAGTGTGTTTTTAATGCTACAGTGTAAATAAATTAGCAGTTTTACTCAAATAAAATCATTTTGAGATTATTTAACAAAATAACACCATTTTTAAATTATTTACCAAAAACGATATTTTTGTTTTGTTCATGTAGACTAAAAACAAGTTATAACACGCTAGATCCGGTACAAAAGACTCGACTCAACCCGATTCAAGAAATTACTCCCTACGGATCATACGAGCGACTCAATGAAATTTTCTAAAGAAATGTTTAAATTAAATAAGAAGGAGAAATAAAACATAAAGCTTCATAATTAATGGAACGTCTTTACAAGAGTTAATGGATAGTGTTGTACATAAACCAGAAGATAAACATCAAAATGACTCAAGGTAGCATGATTACATGTCCTCTAAAGAAACAGTACAGTACTCCGTCAAAAGAAGTTGTGGGAATTCTGAAGCTTACATCAAAATCTACTAACCCGCGAAAAAGAAAATCCGAATAATACACAACTACAAATTAAAGCTAACAAAGCAGGCACGTAAAAACGATTTATCGAATCATGGTTCAATATTAGAAAACCCTAATAAAAGATTTTTGAGTATAAGAGAAAAGTATAAGTTGGGAGGATTTCATAACTTCATTCCTGAATCAAATACATTTACAGAGGGGGGAATTTATAGATCCAATGGAATGGACTAGAGGGTTTCTATAACCAAATTTGTTGAAACGGCTGGAGGAGTAACAAACTCATGCACCAGCTGTAAAGACGCAGTAGCAGAGTGATGAGCTGGTCTAACAGCTTTTCCCGCGCAAGTATAATTATTCAATATGCTTCATGCTCTTTGGGTTGCTGAAGTTCTTCAATCGATAAAACTCCAAGCTTCTGTCGAAACATTTGAAAGTAAGCTTTTGTAAGAGGTTTGGTGAGTCCATCAGCCACCTGATCAGTTGCATGGACATAGTTAACCCTGAGTTCATTTGCTGCAACCTTCTCCCTGATGAAGTGAATGTCCAATTCAACATGTTTACTCTTCGAGTGATAAACAGGATTTGCACTCATGGCTATGGCTCCTGAGTTGTAACACCAAATGACGGGTATGGATGATACATGAATCTGCATTTCATGAAGAAGAGTGTTCATCCAAGTCACTTCTGAAGCAACGTCAGCCAAGCTCCTATATTCAGCTTCAGTTGTCGATCGTGACACTATTTTCTGTTTTCTGGAGCTCCATTGAACCAGATTTCCTCCAAGGTAAACACAATTGCCAGAGATTGAGCATCTGTCATCAGTGCTTCCTGCCCAATCTGCATCAGAGAAAGCTACTAGCTGACATGGATCTGAAGAACGTGAGAATATCAGGCCATGATCAAGTGTGCCATTTAAGTAGCATAATACTCTTCTTGCCGCAGAGAGATGTAGCTCACATGGATTGTGCATAAACTGTGCCAGTTTACTTACACTGAAGGTAATATCAGGTCTCGTATGGCAAGCATACAGAAGTGACCCCACCAAACTTCGATATTCCTGGGCATTGTCCAAGGGTTTGCCTGCATCATGTGTAAGCTTCAGAGACGTGACCATAGGTGTAGGCATTGTTTTTGAATTTGTCATTTGAGCCTTGGTTAGGATCTCCAATATGAATTTTTTCTGACTCATCATTAGAACATCGCCAATTTGAGTGATCTCAATCCCTAGAAAATAGCTGAGTTCACCAAGGTCTTTTAACGAGAACATGTCACCAAGCTGTCGAACAACTTTGTTAATCTCAGTGTTCGACGTTCCAGTGACTATAATGTCATCTACGTACACAAGAACGTATGTGATGGACTCATTGTTACTCTGAATAAACAATGAGGTATCTGTTTGAGAGCTCTTGAACCCTTGTCAATTAGATGCTGCTTGAGTTTCGAGTACCAATTTCTGGGAGCCTGTCGAAGGCCATACAAAGCTTTTTGTAGCTTGCATACGAGCTGTGAGCCATCAGATGCTACTTCTTCAAACCCTGGAGGTTGTTGCATGAAGACTTCTTCATGTAGCTCCCCCATTTAAAAATGTGTTATTCACATCCACTTGCCTTAGAGGCCATCTGTTGCAGACTGCCAAGCTGATCACAACATTTATAGTAGAGGGTTTAACCACAGGACTGAACGTGTGTTGAAAGTCTTGTCCAAGCACCTGTGAACAACCCTTTGCCACGAGTCTTGCCGTGTATTGTTGAACGGATCCATCTAAGTTCTTCTTGACTCGAAATAACCATTTGCATCCAACAATCGACCTGCCTTCAGGAAGAGGAACCAAGGACTATGTGTTGTTGTTTCTTAATGCATTGAACTCAGCTAGTACAGCCTCTTTCCAATTTGAAAGCTTGAGAGCTTCTTGAATTGTTGAAGGCTCATCATCTAGGCCTTTAAGATCCGTGAGATACAGTTTGGGTTTGAAAATACCTAATTTGCTTCTGGTGACCATGTGGTGACCATCAGCTTGTGTTTGTAAAGAAGAGTTTGTAGCTGGAGCCTCATTACTATCACTGTTGTCAATAGGACTGATTTCATGTTGAACATCCTCACACATGTTAGGTGCAATAGGTATAGTGATGGTGTCATCGTGTTGTTGCACTACATCAGACATATTAGAAGCAGGTGATGAGGGAACAGTAGGAACCTGATCATGAGGAGTAGAACTATTATCAGCAGCTTCGTAGGGAATAAAGCTGGAGTAGCATCAACTTGAGAGTTTGGATTTGTTTCATCCTGAGGGGAGACATTCATCGTGGGACTGGTAGTGATGGTATCATCATTTTGAATAGCTGTCTGATGTGGAGTGCTAGGATTAGCATCAGGTTGTACATGAGTACCAATGGGAGGCTCGGTTGTCTCATGAGGTATAGGGAACGAGATCGGGCATCCAGTACTTGAACTACCAGGAGCTTGTTGAGAGGAGACATCACCTGCATAGAGAAACCGATGTTCATCAAACACTACATGTCTAGACACATATATACAACCATCCTTTGCCATGCATACGTAACCCTTGTGCTGAGTGCTGTAGCCCAGAAATGTGCATGCCTGAGACCTGAAGCTGAGTTTGTGATTTTGATAAGGTCGTAAGTGGGGAAAACAACAACATCCAAAGACACATAAGAAGTTGTAATCTGGAGGCTTGTTATATAACTTTTCAAATAGAGATAGGCCAGATAAAACTCTTGTGGGAAGCCGATTGATCAAGTGAACAGCTGTGCTGACAGCATAGGACCAGAACTTAAACGGAAGAGAAGCTTGAGCAAGAAGTACAAGTGCAAGATCGACGATGTCTCGATGCTTGCGTTCCACCACACCGTTCTGTTCTGAGGTGTGTGGACATGTAAGCCTGTGCCTAATTCCCAAAGAACTCAGGATGGTTGAGAGAGTTCTAAACTCACCACCCCAGTCACTTTGCACCTCCTTTATAGTCGCATCAAACTTGAGTTTTAACGAGCTTCTCAAATAATCGAAAGGCCATACAGGCTTGATCCTTTGTTTTCAACAAATAGAGCCAACAATGCCTTGTAGTAGAGTCCACAAACGAAACATAATAACGATGGCCATTGGAGGTGACCTGTGCATGACCCCATAGATTAGTGTACACAAGTGTAAATGGAGTAGGGTAATCAGTTGTGGAGTCAATAAACGGTAACTTATGGCTCTTGCCCATTCTACAAGCCTCACAAATTTCAGTGAACAGTTTGTTATTACTTTGCAAAAGGAGTACAATGTTAAGTTGGTTACAAATTTGCACTAAGGTAGACTGAGCAGGATGCCCAAGTCTCTTGTGCCATAGCTCAGCCAACTGATTTGATTTGCTAAGAACATTGATTTCACATTTGCTTGAAGGATCAACTGATTCACCACCTTGGAACTGATATAGACCATCATTCTCTTCTCCTTTCAACAGAATTTCCCCACTGGCTTCATCTCGAACAAGACAATTGGAAGTATAGAATTCGAAGTAAACCTGATTATCTCTAGCAAGCTTTGACATGGATAAGAGATTCTTAGTGACTGAAGGTACATGAAGAAGTTCATTTATCAATAATGTTCGAGAAGGAGTCTGAAGAAAAGATGTACCAGTCTTGCATATATTTAAGTTATGACCATTGCCAACCACCAACGTACCTGGGCCTGTGAAGTCAGATCCCTACATGAGCTTAGTGACATCATGAGTAACATGATGAGTTGCACCAGAATCTACAACCCATGGATCAGTTTCAGCTTGAGGACCTGAGCCCTGAGCATGATTGCAAGTGAGACACGAAGCATGTGTATCCATAACATTCACTAGAGCATTTGAGGTGTCTTTGGTGGTAGTCGTGGAGTTGCTAAAGGCTTGATCGAAGCGATGCCAGCAACGATCAGCTGAATGGCCTGGCTTACCACAAATCTGGCAGTGAAGACATGGCTGACCCCTTCCTCGAGCACTATTCCTGCCTCCTTGAAACTGTTGAGAACGGCCAGATCTTGACTCAGGTGATGAAGGAAAGTTGGAGTTGTCCTGATATCGCGCAACATTGACACTGATAGGCAATTGCAACTGATTGTGGAAGCCACGGATCTGAGTTTCAGCATCAACAAGGACTGTTTTGACACCGTCCAGAGTATAAGGTTCTTTGCTGGTGGTGATAACAACCATAAAAGGCTGGTACTCAGGGGGCAATTCGTTGAGAATCGTCGCAATTTGTTCCATCTCAGATATGTAACTGCCACATGCAGCTAAGGCATCAATGACTTCCTTAATTTGGGTGAGGTAAGATCGCATAGTCTCATCACCTTTACGCAGAGAGTGTAGTTTACAGTGGAGACTCATAGCAGAAGTCGTTGATGTATTATCAAAGAACTGAACCACCGTGGACCAAACTTCAGAAGCCGTTTCTGCACCAACAAACTGAGGAAGAAGATGGGAGCTGATTGTGGAGAGTAACCAGGACACCAGGGCACTGTCTTGGGCGACAAAATCATCATACTCCTCATTGAGGATCATCTGGCCAGTGGAATCAGGGACAGTTTCCGGAGGAGCCTTGACTTTGCCGGTAAGGAGACGTTCGAGTCGATGACTCCGAACTGTAAGGAGCACTTGTTGCTTCCAAAGAAGGAAGTTCATTTCATCCAGCACAATATTAACCTTCTTGTTGGTGAAGGTCTTGCCATTCTTTGACAAGCCCGTCGAATTAGAAGGTGTAGAGGTGGAATCACCAGGCATCTCGATGAAGAGGAAGGATCACAGTGAGGAAAGAAGGACCAGGACACCGGCGAAAGATACCATATTAGAAAATAGAGGTACATAGTTGCATATATGTGTATATCTAGAGTAATATAATCGTGAGCGTTGGAACATGCTTACCTCAATCGATCGGGACATATATTAGAGTCGGTGTTAGTGCGCTACGACTGAGGATACAATCGTCTAGAACCACATATATACGTCAATCATCGCATTAATATGAACATAAGTTTTTCTAATTTGCCTTTCTTCCTCCTTAAAGATTCCCAGCTTCCTTGGAAACATGAATCAAGCATAAAAATGAACTAAAATGCCATAGTAACCTCAAGAAGATAAAATTAATAATAATCTTGCCAAAAGAATGACTGTAGCTTTTTAAAATATAACCTTCTTCCTCAAACTCTTCAAAGATTAAAAATAACTAAAATAATCAACTTATTGGTTTTGAGCTCAAAATAAGATCAATAGGTGATAAAGATGACAAAGATGGTGATTTGGTGGTTTATATGTTCATCATAAGCAGATGCGGATCACTATAGGTGCTAGGGAAACCTGCCCTCAAACTTTCGAAAATTCAAAGTTTAGTTTTTTAAAATTTTAATTTGTTACCTACAAATTTTAAAATTCTTATTATATTTTTAAATTTTTGAATATTTAACTAAGCCACCTTCTAAGTTTATAAAAATTTCTCATTATGTCTCAAAATTTTAATTTAGGCCTTTAAAATTTTTAAAAATTTTAAGTAGACTCCCCAAATTTCGTTGTAAAGATCCGCCTCTAATCATAAGAATTTTGTTCATGAAAGCTTAAAAATTTGCAAGGAAAATAGAAAGGGAGAAGAATGGATGAAGAAACAAAGGAAGAAGATGAAGAATAGTGTAGGAACAAGAGAAGAGGAAGTGGGTGCTGCCAAATAAATGAAATGCATATATTTCTTAATTTCAAATCTCGTTGAAAAAGAAGACGAAGGTCATGTTTGGTAAATAGAGGTTTAGACAAAAATTAGAGGTTTGAGGCATAATTATAGGTTTGACGAGTCAAATCCACTAATATTGTTGTTTGGTAAATAGCGGACTGAAAGAGCGGATTGAAGTGAAACCGCTAATTTTGAAAAAGCTCATAATAGGAACTTTTTGATATTAGATGTTTGATATTAGAGTTGTAAAGACTCTTTTACCCTTACAAGTTATCAAAAATCTCAGAATAACCTAAATTAAATATTTTCTCACCCTATTTATAAGCTAATCCTATTTACTTTTTTTATTATCACATATTTATATGTGTATTTAAATTTATTAATTAACTAAATTATATTAAAATAATTATATAAACAATAAATTAATACATAAATCATTTGAATATGTTTAGAAAAGTTATATTAAAAATAATTTTATAGATCTAATTAATAATAATTAGATATAAAATATTGATAACTAATAAATTATTCAAACAAGTATTGAATATAATCATGTCATTATATGTCATTTTGCTTGTTTAAATAATTTAATGGCTATCAGCTATCGGTTAATTTTACCAAACACTTTTATACAATCAGCAAATACAATCCGCTAGTCAAATCAGCTAATGCAATCAGCTATTAGCTAATGTAATCCGCTATCAGCTATCCGCTAATTGTCAAACATGGCTGAAATCAGCTTAGTTGAAAGTGAATGGTCAAATTAACTTAAGGTCCTCCAATTGTGCCATAATTCAAAAGGGTCACTCAGCTTCTTAATGAGCCCAAAACTCAACCCCAAACCTATCTTTACCTTATCTAAATTCGATTCCATGACCCGAAATTCGGGCCGTTACGTCTTATAGAAAGCGCTTTGTAGAAAACACCTTTTGTCACTGTGGCACCACGCATAGAAGATGTGCTACTCCAAACATGCTTTATTGTTTGGTGGTTTTAGAAACAAGTTTTCGTGTACCAATCTTTATTCCTCGATGGTTGATCAGGTATTCCAAGCTATATTGTTCAACTCTTATTACTTTCCAATACTGTTTATTCGAACATACAAGAAAACATAAATAAAAGAATTAATTATAACCATGTCTAACACAAATTCGTACTCGATACTCATACTCAAGTAGGATGAATTTCACCCAACTAATAAAACAAAAACTTGTGTTAATACTTGTTTAAATTTTTATACAAACAATAAATTATATATATTTTTATAATAGAGGGGAAAATACTCAAATTACACTACCACTAATCTTGGTTGTGCAATGTCATCACCATCATGAAAAACATTAAGAACGGTATTCAACGGTAAATTTAACGCTGTGTTTGTTGATTTTTTTTTATAAAAAATATATCTAATTAAAATTTTAATCTGTGACATCATATAATTCAATTATACTTGTATAATTTTAAGTGAAGGTATTCTTTCCAAAATAAAAAATCCTAAATCCTTTGAACAATATGTTTCTGATATTAGAGGTGAAATTCTTTCTGATAATGGAGGCTGAATTCAAAGAAGATGCTTTTGAAGGATAGTGCAACGGTGGCAGAAGGCGCTTCTTACCGGGTGCCTTCGCTCTACGTGATCAAAATATATGTCTTTTCTGTAAATAATATGAAAAGGATGTTATTTCGTTAAATAATTAAAAACAATTTTATTTATGTAAAATACCAAATAAATTAAAGTAATTTCATTATTATTAGTCAAAGCAGTGTAAGGTTATCACATTTCAACATGCTAATGTCACGGCCCAAATATTTTAGTCCGGGACAATGGCGCGAGTGTTTGACGGAGAGGTTCGAAACGGGACATCGGGCTTGCCAAGAAGACCAAACTTGGCCCAGCCCGAGGCAATGTCATGAGTATCTGAAGAAAAAGTTCTATGCGGAACATCGGGCTTGCCAAGACCATTAGAAAACTTGGCCCAACTTGAGACAGTGGCGCATGTATCCGACCAAGTTGTTGAGTGCGGAACACCAAGCTTGCCAAGACCACCAGACTTGGCCCAACCAGGGACAGTGGCGCATGTATCCGCCCAAGTGGTTGAGTGTGGACCACCGGGCTTGCCAAGATCACAAGACTTGGCCCAACATTTGGAGAATGCTAAAGAGCCCGATCACATCAGTTTATCAGAAGAGACAAGAGACAACAAGTCAAAGAAGGTTGTGGAGGAATCTTGCCATATTGAGTGTGATCAACTATCAGAGGAAAGAAACCTACTAATTGATGTAATTAGGTAGGATTTGATATTCTTTCCTTAGATAAAGACTCTTGTAAGGATTTGGGCTAATCCTGGCCATCCATGTAAACTGATCCGGACCATTGATTAGGAGAGAGCTAAACTATAAATAGAGAGATCCTCTCTCATTTGTAATCATCTCATATCTCATTCATTCTCTCTTGAGAAGTGTAATAAGACTTTTGGTATTTACTCTATTTCTATTGTCACTTTCAATTGTTCTTGTCTTAGTTCTCTCTGTGTTCTAGTTGCCTCTCGAGTGGCTAAGAGTAGCCACCTTAGTGCTTAAAGTGCTTCCTCATCTATCGAAGCCTTGAGGGCTTGTCTGAGCCGTTGGCGAGCAGGAGTACTCACAAGGCGTGGTTAAGGCTGACTTAGGCGTGAGAATCGACCAAGTAGAATCAAAGGCGTCTAAGGCCGCACGTGCCCGACGGTGTGAAACTCTAGGGGCGTGACAAGTGGTATTAGAGCGGGTTGAGGGGTCTTGCGTTCGAGCCTACTTGGTGTTGCAGTCAAGCTAGGCGAGGATTTTCTTCAAAGTAGTTCGTGGCAAAGAAGTGATCGAGATGGCGAAATAAAGAGTCGGCGATAGTGGAAACTATTGGAGAAGACTGACAATGAACAAGGTAAGAGATTACATTGAGAATTTTAATGATCGAACTTTCACTCTTAAATCCGAGGTGGAAGACTTGTTCGAGAAGTTGGATTCCCTCAAGGAGGAAACCAACGAGGAGGTCCGAGAAAGTTTCAACTCAATGTATGAGAAGCTAAGCGAACTAGACAATCTCGTTCAAGAGAACTTGGTTAAAGTCTCAACGTTGTTGGAGAAGAGGGTCGCTAGACTTGTGGAATCCGCCGAGGAAACCAAGGAGACCCAATGTGTTTTTGAGTCCCGCCTTGACAAAGTGGAGTCTATGGAAGACTGGTTCAAGGATGAGATGCGACAAGTTCTCAACGAGTTGGTGACTGTCCGAGGGAGTAATGCTTGTGATGCTGAGGTGAAGGCTTTGCGGATCGAGGTGAATGAGCTCAAGTGTGAGCTGCTCAATTGCAAGGCTGCAATGAGTGAATGGGGTGTGCTCAAGACCTTCTTAGAGGGACTTAGACCGGGGGCAAAGCTCGCATTGGAGCAAGGTGACGCCCAGATACTTTTGGAGGCTCAAGATGTGGCCAAATTGCTGACTAAGCCTGCGGGAGACAAGCCAGCTAGCATGGAGAAGTCCAAGCCCACAACGGGGGATAGTGGGAGTGGCGAGGCTAAGTCTGTGCCAACAAAGAAGGCGAGCATGGAGAAGTCCAAACCCACGACGAGTGACAGTGGAATTGGCGAGGCTAAGTCCATGCTAACAAAGAAGGTGGACATGGAGAAGTCTAAGCTCACGACGAGTGACAGTGGGATTGGCGAGGCTAACTCAGTGCCAATAAAGAAGGCGAGTAAGAAGATGTAGTGCTACTTATGTGATGGTTCCCATGTGATTAGGGATTGTCCCGAGAAGAATCGCCTTGCTACACTCATCAAGGGAGAAGATGAGCCAGAAGGAGAAGTAGTGCGACTTGGTGCAATTGTGAGTGTCAATAAGCCAAGGGAGGATCATGGTGCGACTACATCTATTAAAGTAGCCAAGCCAAGGTAGAGACTCGGTGAGATAGCGAGTGCCAAAGCCGTCAAGCCGAGGGTGAAGAGGAAGCAACTAGAGTGCTACCATTGTAAGGGGCCACACAAGTTGCGAGGATGCCCGGATCGATTCAAGCCAACCAGGGAGTTGGGTGAGCCCAAAATGAGTGAGGCTACACAGCTTGGTTCGATGAGTTCTGCCAAGGCTAAGGGAGACCTGTCGCAACCACTTTTTAAAGGAGGCTTCGACTTTTTGGTAAACTTTTAAAAACACAGAGTCGCCACCAATATTTTTGAAAAGTGTGATTGGATCACTTTAAAAAAAGGTTATTTTAATAAAACGTTTTGTTTTAATAAAACAACGATTTTGGTCTGTAAAAAATCAAAAAACAGGTTCGGGGGTCGGTTACGCGCGGGGAAGGGTTAACAACACCCCTATGACGCCCAAAATTGGTACCTAATTGGTTTTAAAATCATTTTCAAAAATAGAATTTGCAAGTTCATGAAGGTTCGACTTTACTTGTCCGTTTAATGAATATTAGTCTATTTTGACGACCTTATCGCTCGGGAGATGAACTTTAATCACCGCCAACATTTCTGGCGCTAACCCGTCATTCCCGTTTGATAAGACATCACGTTGAATTATTTTCACTTTTCAAGCAACAAAGAAATTTAGTGCGTTGAGCATTTTATGTTTATTCTAAGTTCGATAATTTAAAAATCCTAAAAAACGTCTAAGTCTTTTATTCCTAATTTAAAGTTTAAGTATGCTTAAGTGTATTTTATTTTTCTGAAGAACATTTTTCAACAAACATGTCTCTATCTAAGCTTTAGAACCTAGTCCTAAGTTTTAACATATTTCTAAAACAAGCAAGCAACTTTTACTCTTTTGAGTTTTTTTTTTCTTCTTTTTATTAATTCTTTAAAAAAACATTTATTTTCTTTTTTTTACTTTTTACTTTTTAATGCCAAGACCCTTTTTATATTTTTTTACCTTTTCACATTTTTATGTTTTCACCTTTTTATATTTTTCTTTTTAAAAGAATTTCCCTTTTAAAAACTTCTTTTCTTTTTTTTATTTTTAAGCCTTTTCTTTTAAAATGACCATTTTTTTTAAAAATAAACTTCATTTTTTAGAAGATGTCCTTTTAAACTATTTTTTTAAAATTTTATGTCTTCCTAAAACCCTAAACTTTTATTTTAAAACCTTTTTCTTTTTCTTTTTTTTAAAAAACTTTATGACTTATTTCTTTTTTCCTAAAAAACATTTTATTTATTTTAAAATCACTTAACCCATTATTATTAAAACTAAATTGTAAAAAACCCATTTTTTATTGTTTTATAATAATCAAGCCCCTTTATTATTTCCACCAATGCATTATTATTTTTTTCTAATTAAATCTCTAACTTTATGTTTTTTTCCAATTAAACCACATTTACTCATTTTATTCTTGCATTTTAATTTAAAAACTTTTAAAAAAAAATTCTACATTTCTAAAGATCAAATCAATCCTAACAATATTTTTTAAGCATGCAAATTTTTTAAAGATCAAACCAAAATTAAAACGGAAATTTAAAATGAAAACATTACTGGAATCGTGAAACAATTTTCCGACTTCAAGAACACAACCTAAAAACCACAAAAACACAAACACAAACACAAAAATTCAACCAAGAACAAGCACAAAAAATCTAAATAAAAATTGAAAGGAAAGATAGAAATTTTACGGAAATGACGAACGAAGAACTCAAATACGGACTTCTCGGAATGCTCCTAATTGCCTCCGGAAAATTGCTTCCAAACTCGAACTTCAACTCAAAATTTCCAGCAACTCTTGAAAAAAATTTAGAGAATTTTTTGAATTTTTTCCTATGCTTTTTCCAAGTATATTTTCACTTCAATTTTTGTGTGTTGAACAATGGAAATGAGAGGGTTTTATACACAATTTGAGCTTGCAAATCAAGCAAATATCCGCGTTTAATCCCTAAATTGAAGCCAAAATCAAACCAATAACTTGATTCTCGATAAAACCCCTCAATCCTTATCTGATTTGGTTCAATATCGAAGCTGAGTTCTCCCCTTGATTCGAGCCTAGGGTTTGACCTCTTGTCTCAGTTTTTTGCAGATTCCGACGAGCACAGACGGCGGTGGAGAGCGGGGTTGGTGGCGTTAGGTCAGCGGCGGTGAGACGGACCGGTCGGTAGCAACGGCGACGGCAGCCGTGGCTGGTAGACGCCGACCGACCACCTTGAATCGTTCGATAGAGGGTTTGCTGGGGAACCAGCCCGCGCACGTGCGGCTCACGCGCTAGTTCCCTCTTTTTCCTTTTTTTATATTATTTTCTTTCTTTCTTTTTTTGTTGTTTTTTTTGTTTTTTTCTTTGCTGTTTTTTTACATTTATTATTTTTTGCCTTCATTTCATTTCCTTTTTCCTTCAAAATTTATTTTCCACCTTTATTATTAAAATCATTTTCTCTTTTTTTTCTTTTTTTTTCTTTTTAAAAGATGGGCTTGTATTTTTAAAAACGGGCTTTGTTCTTTTTTCCTTTTGAAATGAGCTTCAAAAATGAGCTTTCAAAAGTGGGTTTTTGTTGTATTTTTTATTTAGTTTAGAAAGAGTGGGCCTTTTATTATTTTAAGGGAAAAGGGATTTTTTACTTTTTCGGATAAATTGAGGCAAAAATTTAGTGACAACAGTTGCCCCTCTTTGCTTATCTCTGTGCAACAGAAATAAAGCAAAGACCAAAAGATACTAATTTTTACCGATTTTCCAAATTGGCTCGATTCTCCAAATGCCCGAACGGATATGCGTACTCTATTCTCCTAATGCTTGAATAGCTAAGCTGGGTTTCATTCTCCAAATGCCCGAACGGATAGACTGGTTCTATTCTCCTTATGCTCGAATAGTTGAGCTGGGTTCCATCCAAATGCTCGAACTGATAGGTAGGTTCTATTATCCTTATGCTCGAATAGTTGAGTTGGGTTCCATTCTCCAAATGCCCGAACGGATAGGCTGGTCTATTCTCCCGATGCTCGAATAGGTAAGATGAGTTCTATTCTCCCAAACGCCTGAATAGCTGAGCTGGGTTCCATACTCAAACATATAGGCTGATTCTATTCTCCTTATGCTTGAATAGCTAAGTTAGGTTCTATTCTCCCAAAATGTCTGAATAGTTGAGCTGGGCTCTATTCTCCCAAATGCTCAATTAGGCAAAGTCTTCTGAAAACTTTCATCCTACTTATGCTTGGATGAATAAGCAAACTCCATTCTTCTTATGCTTGAACGGATAGGCGAATCTTTTGAAAAATTTCATCCTCCTTATGCTTGGATGAATAAGCAAACTCCATTCTCCTTTTGCCTGAACGGATAGACAAATCTTCTGAAAAATTTCATCCTTCTTATGCTTGGATGAATAAGAAAACTCTCATTTGAACAAGTCTTCCATGTACCTGAAAAAAACGCAATACAATTATGATGTACATGCCCCTAGGGATGTCTAAAACATGAATGCATGACAAGTTTTTCCTTTTAAAACTTCTTTTGCTTAGATCGTTTTAACATGAACTCTCTCCTAAACTTGAGTAGGTAAGACGGCTTGCTTCACTTCTCTTTCAATTCTTCTTGGCTTTTTGGCTTCAAATTCACCATTCCTTGGGATAAGGCCCTCTCATTTGCCTTGGAATTCACGCATGAATTATGAGCAACTCTGGCTTTTGCCTCATTTTTTTATCTTTTGCTGACTGACTTCATTGGAGATACTTAATCCTCATCTGTCTTCTTTATCAATATCTCTGTATTCAAGGATGAACTTCCTAAGTCAAGTTTCGACATTGTAAGGCTACTCTTATCATTATGTAAGGAAGGCCGGTGGTTAAGAAACATTATTTAAGCGCCCAGACATTTATATGATTTTTATTCCTTTTTAAAAATTTTGCAATAAGGCTTTACCTCTACTTCAAGCATTTTAATGTCATATGCCCCAAATAATAATTACGGAACACTTCATAGTCCTTGTATTTTCCAAAACATTCTCAAAGTAATGCTCAAAAATCTTTTGCATATATAAATGATTGTCAAATCCATTGACCTTTATTTCAAAGCAAGATGCCAATGATGATAGGGAAGGAAACAAGAAAGAAAGAAAAATCCATGAAACAAATTTTATTAATGATGTGGCAAACACAAAAAGGTTTATAAAAGAAAAGGGAAACAAGTATTCAAATATCAATAGTCCAAACTCCTCATATCAAACACTAGAAGTAATCTTGAATGCCACCAGTGTCGAGGAAGCCTTGAGTACAATGCATAATCTGTGGAGCCCCGAAATCTGTCAAATTATCTGAGCCGCCCTTTACGGGTTTTCAACTCAGACCCTCATTTGGATTCAAAACGCCCTTTGCGGGTTTTCATTTTGAACCCTCTTTTTTTCTTTTTTCTTTTCTTTTCTTTTTCTTTTCATCTTTTTTTTTCTTTTCTTTTTCTTTTTCTTTTTTTTCTTCAGGCATAATACTTCTTGACAGTATCAGAGTTTACCGGGTTTTGAACCTCATTTCCATCCATCTCAGCTAAAATCAATGCTCCACCGGAAAGAACCTTTGTCGCAATGTACGGTCCTTCCCAATTAGGCGTCCATTTTCCTCAGGAATCACTTTGAATTGGTAACTTCTTCTTTAATACCATATCACTTCTTGGAATTCTCTAGGGTGAACTTTCTTTTCATAAGCCCTAATCATTCTCCTTTGGTACATTTGACCATGACATACAGCTTTCAGTCTCTTTTCCTCAATTAAGTTCAATTGGTCATATCTTGCTTGAACCCATTATGCTTCGTCTAACTTGGCCTCCATCAAGACACACAACGATGGTATCTCGACTTCGATTAGTAGCACAACTTCAACACCATATATTAATGAGAACGGAGTTGCCCCGATGGATGTTTGTATCGTTGTACGATATACATACAAAGCAAATGGTAACTTTTCATACCAATCTTTATAAGTGTCAGTCATCTTCGAAACCATCTTCTTAATATTCTTATTGGCCACTTCTACAACCCCATTCATCTTTGGGCGGTATACTACTGAGTTGTGATGCTTATTGTTAAACTACTCACAGACCCCATCAATCATTCGATTGTTCGGGTTAGAGGCATTATCAGTGATTATGCTTTCAGGTAGTCCATATCGAAAAATGATCTCCTTCTTTAGAAAGTTGCAAACAGTAGACCTAGTTACATTTGCATATGAAGCCGCTTCCACCCATTTTGTGAAGTAATCAATAGCTACCAGAATAAAGCGATAACCATTTGACGCTTTCGGATGAATCTGCCCAATAACATCTGTAGAACTAATGTTTTGATATAATAATAGAAAAATGTTTTGGAAAAATTTGAAAAGAATTTAAAACTTGTCCTTAAGTCCAAACAACTTGAAAATATGTTTGAGGCATTTAAAAAGGTTTTTGGAAAAGTTTTTAATGATTTAAATTAGTCAAACTTGAGTTTTCAACAAGCCCGTACTGATACGGTGTACCCCGTATCGATAAACTTTTGCCCAGGTTTTGATTCTGCCAAAACCCGTATCGATACAGGCTTTGCCGTATCGATACGGATAGGGATCGTTTCGATACGCCCCTTAAGCGTACCGATCCCTATTTTAACATCCCCAACGGTCTTTTAAATGAAATACCGTACCGATACGCCCTCAAGCGTATCAATACGCTTAGGCTGGCAAGAGTCCAACGACTAGTTACTGAAGAAGAGGGTAGCGATATGGGTCCTCGCGTATCGATACAGAAGGCTCCAGAACAACATTTAATATGGGAAATCAAGTCTCCAACGGCTTCAATTCAACCCTAACGGCTAGTAACGGTTACAAACTCACTAAGGAGTATAAAAGGAACCTCCAAATATCTTGTAATGGTTAATGATTCAATTGTAATACAACATATGATCAAAATGTGTCTTAGTGCTTAAGTGTCAATTCTTTGTATAGACAAACACTAGTGAGCCAAAATTGTTAGATTTGCTCAAGTGTTTTAGGATTGGGTGAGAGCTTGATTGTGCAAACAAATACCTATTAGAGGGATTTGAGTTTGCTTATCTTTATGTCTTTGTAAAGAGGGTTTGATCAAGGCTTTGGGTAGAAAGCTTGATCGGTTTGTAAGGTTTCCTTCTAAGCCTAGAAAAAGGGATGAATCAATAATGGATTGATTGGAAATCCTTAGTGGGAAGCTAAGGTAGTGGATGTAGACCTTGGTTAGAAGGTTGAACCACTATAAATCATCTTGTCTTTATTCATTTTAGCTTCCACACCTCTTACACCCAAAATTCCACTTCTCCACCACTTGGCGAGCAAGAACGGTTGAAGGAATCGAGCACTGAAAAACCCAACATCTATGCCCCACATAGAGAACGGCCATGGAGATGACATGGCATGAAGAGACTAAGGAGGCGCATGCACCTTGTCAACGTAAACTTGGCACTTGTAACATTTGCGGGAATAAGTAATGCAATCCCCTTCCATTGTTGACAAATAATATCTAAAATGCATTATTCTTCGTGCCATAGTGAAACCACTAGGGTGGGTTCCACAAACTCCCTCATAAACCTCTTCCAAAATCAACTGCGCTTCTTTTGCATCCACACATCTTAGTAACACATGGTCTCGACTTCGTTTGTAGAGGATCTCTCCATCAAGGATGTATCCTGATACCATTTTCCTGATCATTTTCTTTTCATTTTCTGAAGCTTGTGCTAGGTATTGTTGAAGCTTTATGTACTGCAAGATATCATGGTACCACAGTAAACCATCTTCTTCTTCTTCTACATTGTAACAATATGTTGGGGACTCCATCATTTGTAACTTAATGGGCATCATCTCAAAACCCTCACTTGCTCTAAACATGGCGGCCAAAGTAGCCAACGCATCAACCATCAGGTTATCTTCTCTTGGGAGATGCTTAAAAGTGATCACATCGAACTCTTTAGTTATCTCAAGGACCAAATTGTGATACTCTATCAATTTTGCATCTTTTGTTTCCCATTCGCCACGTATTTGGCAGATGATCAACGCTAAATCCCCATAGACTCTCAAATTTCGAATTTTTCTATCAATGGCTTCCCTTAGGCTTAATATGCATGCCTCGTAATCTGCCATATTATTGGTGCAAAAGAATTTCAAGCGACAAGTGAAAGGATAATGATCTCCTTCCGGCGAAACAAAAACTGCTCCAATACCTCATCCTAGAGCATTTACAGCACCATCGAAATTTATGACCTAGGATTCTGTAGGTGACTCTTCATCTTCCATAATACACATTAAATCCTCATCGGGGAAACTGAAGCCTAATGCCTCATAATCGTCTTGTGCATGACTTGCAAGAAAATCCGCTATGGCGCTTCCTTTCACTACTTTCTGATTCACATACTGAATGTCGTATTCTGAGAGCAACACCTTCCACCGCGTTATTCTTCCTGATAGGGCTGGAGCTTCTATCATAAACTTTAATAGATCTAACCATGAGATCAACCATGTGGTATGATACAACATATACTACCTAAGCCTTTTAGTCGCCCATACCAAAGCGCAACATACCTTTTCAATCGAAGTATATCTTGCTTCACAGTCAGTAAACTTCTTACTTACATAATATATCGCCCTTTCCTTCCATTTTCGTCATGTTGCCCTAATACGCAGCCCATTGAATTTTCAAACACTGTTAGATAGAGTATTAACGGTTTCCCTAAAACGGGTGGCATTAACACTTGAGGATTAGTTAACTGCTCTTTGATCTTTTCTAAAGCTGCTTGGCATTCTTCATTCCATGTCCCCGGTTTGTTCTTTCTAAGCAATCTGAATATTGGATCGCATTTATTCATTAATTGGGAGATGAAACGGGCTATCTAATTCAACCTTCCCAAGAATCTCCGAACTTGCTTCTATGTTTTGGGTGGTGGAAACTCTTGTATGGCTTTTATCTTGTCTGGATCAATTTCAATTCCTCTTCTGCTTACTACAAAGTCTAACAACTTCCCAGAAGTAACCCCAAATGTGCACTTAGCTGGATTAAGCTTTAACTAAAATTTTCTCAATCTTTGAAAAAGCTTACTCAGCTTCACAAGATGCTCTTCTTCAGTTCTGGACTTGGCGATCATATTATCCACATAAACTTCTATTTCTTTGTACATCATGTCATGGAAAATAGTAATTGTAGCTCTATGATAAGTTGCCTCTGTGTTTTTCAATCCAAAAGGCATTACCTTATAACAAAAGGTTCCCCAAAGCGTGACAAAAGTAGTCTTTTCCATGTCTTCTGGGCATATCTTTATTTGATTCTATCCGGAAAATCCATCCATGAACGAGAAAAGGGAATGGTCGGCTGTATTGTCTACCAAGGTGTCGATATGTGGAATCAGAAAATTGTCCTTTGGGCTTGCTCTATTAAGATCCCTTTAGTTGACGCACATTCTTACTTTTTCATCCTTCTTAGGCACTGGGACGATGTTTGCCACCCATTCTGGATATTTAGCTACCTCGAGGAATCCTGTGTTGTACTGCTTCTTGACCTCGTCTTTGATTTTCAAAAGTGCATCAGCCTTCATTCTTCTAAGCTTTTGCTTTACTGGCTCCCACCCTTCTCTTATAGGAAGCCTATGTATGGCAACATCTGTATCGAGACCAAGAATATCCTGATATGACCAGGCAAAGATGTCTTTATATTCTTGTAGAAGCTCGATCAAACGCTGTCGTGTCTCAACTGAGATAGTGGTACCGATCCTTACTTCACGCTTCTCTTCTTCGGTCCCAAGATTCAAAACCTCTAACTCTTTCTTGTGGGGCAGAATTTGCTTTTCCTCTTCTTCTACCATTCTAAGCAGATCATCAAACAAGCCATACTCTTCTTCATCATTAGTACTCTCAACTTCCTCTAAACATAGTGGTAATTCAAAATTAACTTCGGAATCTGATTTGGAGTCGTTTGGACCATTGATATTTAAAAACCTACAAATAAAAGAGACAAAAATATATACCAAGAAAGAATGAATGAATGAAATGATATGATTTGTTATGTTTTTAAGGGTTTGTTTTTGCTTTTGGGTTTTTATGATCCTTTTGGTTTTGATGGTTTTGAAAAAGAAGAAAAGTTTGCCACATGATATAACTGGGAAAAATGCATATTTTAATTGAAATCTGACCATGGTTTTGACATTGACCCTTTTTTACATAAGATCTCTAATTACCCTAGGGCCTAAGGTAAAATAGTTGGTTTTTGAGAATTACTCTGAGGCAGTCTTAAAAACTTCAGGGACTACTTCAGCGGTTAAGTTCTTCAGTTCAGCGCAGGGGCAAATCTTAGATAGAAATTTGTTTTCTTCTCCCTCCTCGTCTGTGATGTTGTTAATGCTCAAATTCTCAAAAACCTCGAATTATTCATCCTTTCCTTTCTCATTCTGGTCAAAGCGGACATTAGGGTCTAGGAGCCCTCCAGCCCTAAAAGAGACGCTTAAGGCTGGGTACGTCATTGGCTCCCACCCAACTTCTTCTCCACTCAATCTCGACTTCCTTCTCTATTGTTGCCTTTTGAATTCTGCTTTTCTTTGCCATTTGGTGGGCTTGAAGCCCAAACCGAATCGGTCTTCTTTATTAGGATCTCTACTCGGCAAAGCCTTCCCTGATGGTTTCTTCCAAATCCCAATCCAACCTTGGCTCCTTTTCCAAGTGTTTGTTTCACTTGCATCTTCTTGCAACTTGAAAGCTCTAGTTCTGGCACTTTACCCCTTCAGTGACAAAGGTTGTATTAACTAACTCCAACATTCTGAAATGACACTCAAGTGCCCCATCGTCTACTTTAATGTATGGTGTATTAGTGATCACTGATGCAATGATTTCTTCTTCCGCACCAACCGTGGTTAAGTGTCCATCAATAACAAACTTCAATTTATGATGAAGAGTAGAGGGCACTACACTTGCTGTGTGAATCCATGGGCGTCTGAGCAAACAACTATAACTAGGGTTTATATCTATAACCATGAAATCCACCTCAAATGTTGATGGCCTAATCTATATGGGAACTTCAATCTTTCCTAACACATCCCTTTGGGTCCCGTCAAAGGCCCGTACTGTATTTTGATAAGCTCTCATGTGTGAGATATCAATAGGTAACTTTTTCAACGTTGCCAAAGAGAGAACATTCAAAGTTGATCTATTTTCGATGAGAACTCCTGGTAGTATATATCCTTTGCATCTTGTAGAGATGTGAGAAGCTTGCATGACCCTCTTCCCTCCGCGGGTATTTCTTCATCACTGAAAGATATGAAATTATTAACTACAATATTATTGACCAACATGTCCATCTTGTCAGTCGTGATCTCCTTCGACACAAATATCTTGTTTAACACTTTCAGCAAAGCATCTCGATAACCCTCAGAACTTAATAGCAATGATAGCATAGAAATTCGGGCCGGAAGTTTATGTAGTTGCTCAACCACACTGTATTCATTGTGCTTGAGTATTTCAAAAACTCTTAAGCCTCCGATTTTTCACTGGTCCATGAATCACTAGTGTTTTCTCTTGGAAGAAGTCTTTTTCTCCTTTCTTATCTTGCTGGTTAGCTGTCTTTCTCTGCGCTGCATCTCTATCTTCAACTTCAGGTGCTGAATAAAGTCTTTCACTTCTTGTGAAACGGCCTACTTCATTAACATGTTCTTCTTTTCCTCCTTCTTTAACTGTCGATCTCCTTCAATCCGTTACTGCGCAAGCATAGTTCCAAGGAACTTCTTTACTGTCTTTATATGAAAACGGGGCTGGTGCCTTCACAATCAATCATGAAGTTACACTCCTGGCTTGTTCATTAACCTTTGCCTTGGTCTTGATCACCAAAGGCTTCATTCTTGTATAAATCTTTTTAGAGGATGATTCCTCTAATGTGCAGACTTACATCCTCTGTTCTTTCTGCTCGTAAAATTCTAACTCTTTACAGTCAATCTTCACATGTACTAACTGCTTAAACTCCAAGCAATTTTCAATTTCATGCCCCTCATGCTGATGGTATTCGCAATACAATCCCTCAATCATTGTTTCTTCAAACCTTCCTTCTATCACCCCCAGCTTTGACTATTTGGGTCCATACCCATTTCATGGATGCTCTAACCTTGGAAACGTGCTTCTTGTTGGTGTGAGCTTCTTCCTCTATGATGGCATTTATTGTTCTTCTGGTGGTTTGGCAACAGATTTCCCTTTTCTTCAGAAGTTTCAAATGACAACATGCATGATTTTCTTAAATCATCCACCACCCTTTTGAAAGCGGTACAATTCTCAATGGTATGCCCCCTCACTCCTGCATGGTATTCGCATTGGGCCTTCTCATCGTACCATGGTGGGTAAGGTGGTGAGAATGGAGGGACATGTCTTGGCAGCACCATCTGTGATTTGACCAACTCGGTGAATAACTCTGCATAAGTCATTGGGATGGGAGGAAAGTAGGGTCTCGAGTTTCCTTGATATCTCCGCTCTCCTTTTGGGACGTTTGCAACCGTTGAAGCTGAGGTGTTTTGGTTGTTGAACACCACACCTGTTGAATAACCGGGGTTGTAGATGTTTGCGGTATTTACTTCATTATTATCTCTCTTCTTATATGTCTTCTTCGTTTCCCCACTATCCAACTTTCCGCTCTTCATGCCTGTTAGGATCAATTCGCCATTCATTAGCATGTCCGTGAAGTTCTTCGTAGCATGATTGAGCATGCGATCGTAAAAAGGACCCTTTAGAGTTTCCACAAAAATTGGGGTGTTCTCATTTTCTAGCAACAGTGGCTGCACTTGTGCCGCTACATCTCTCCACCTTTGTGCATATTGTCGGAAGCTCTCGTGATGCTTTTGTTCCATCCCTTGCAAGACCAAACGAGTTGGAACCATGTCTGAAATGTGCTTGTATTTCTCGCTGAAGGCTCTGGACAGATCCTTCCATGATTTGATGTTCACCCGACTTAATTGTGAATTTCAACGTATAGCGGAACCTACTAAGCTTTCCTGGAAGCAATGAATGAGCAACTTCTCATTGTCAAGGTACATTGACATCTTTCTATAATTCATAGCAAGATGTGCTTATGGGCATGTGGTCTCATTATATTTCTCAAAATCTGGATCGTAAATTTTGGTGGTGCAACTAAATCAATTACCAAGCTCAGATCCTTGGCGTCCATTCCACCATGGGCAGCTCCATTTTGGAAGGATTTGATCATCCCTTCTAACTTTTCGTACTTATCTTCCCACTTCTTCTCAATTTGAACATTATCGGCAATTCATCGAGGTCGGGCACCTAGTAATTATTGGCCTCCCCATTTGGAACATGAGTGGAGGATTCAGCAACATGGATGGGTGTTTTGGCCTTAGCAGCAGCCTCCTTCCTAAAGGTCATTCTTGGGAAATCGTGGAATGGCAGTAGTGTTTCCTCCTTCTTCAACCGCATCCGGATCCTTGAACCCTAGCATAGCAGCTATTGAACTGACTGTCTTTTGATGAACTACCTCAACTTGTTGTTTTAGGTCGACCTCTATTTTCTCTAACTTTTCTTGAATGTTCTTTTGGTTCGCCTCCAAAGTTGTCAACCTTTCCTCAGAGTTCATGGCTCATGTTTGGGCTCGTGTACCGTATTTATGAGTTGTCTTAGCAATTTTAGATATTCTGTTTTTTTATATTAAGTTAGTTTATGACATGAATGAATGTATGCACAAATGAATTCACAAAAAGCAAAAAACGAAGCAACCAAAACAGAGCAAATGCATGAATGCAGTCGAAGGGCCATTAATTCCATTGAAGATCTGCTCATGAAAGGAAACTCTTTATTGAAACGAAAGCACTTATTACATCTTTTTCTTTCTCTTTTTTGCATTACAAATATTTTTCTGCTTGAACACCTAACTCATTGATTTCTTCAACTAGCCACATGAGCCTTGGTCCAACTTCTCCAATGAGCTTGATATACTGACGAAGAACTACAGCTTCAGTTGCCAACATCGTCACGTGCTTGGTTCTCCTCCTTTTTAAGACCTTTCCATTCATAATTGAACATTTTTCTAGAATCAACCCCTTCTAAATATGGAATGATGCACGTGCAAAACAAACAAGATAGAGAAGCAAGAAAAAAGGAAAATGAAACAAAAAACGAATTAAATGCACGATAATTCTGGGCCGTCATTCCAACATTTTAGGACATGTCTCCACGAATTATTCTTGCGACTCTAAACCCTAAGTTTTCCATATGGATCTATTAGGGATAGGCTCTAGATTCTCAAACTTGATTTGGTTCTAAAAAGGTGCCCGAGCTGTCATTGTTGTCCCCTACTAAGGGTAGCAAGGCCCTCGATTCTCACCTATTATAGGCTTCAAACGAATCAAGTTCAACTCAGGAGGACTCACCAACGATGCCTTCTCGAAGAATCAATATCCTTACGAAGATAAGGGAATAAGTCCCGAAGGTACTTGCTAGGCTCATACGAAGAATCAATATTCTTACATGATCAAAGCGTGTTCCTCCCACTTAAACGAACGGGAAAAAGCTGAATAGAGCTTGGAATTACGTCTTAGATGCGTAAAATAGAATTATATTCATTTAAACGGACAAATAAATAGAACATATCATGAACTTGTAAATTTCATTTTTTTAAATATATATATATATATATATATTGAAAACCATTTAAAACCAATTTGTGGCCTGACCCTCTTTTGTTTTTATTTTAAAAAAACATGTCCACAACGGAGTCGCCAAGCTATCGTAACCACTTTTTAAAGGAGGGCTTCGACTTTTTGGTTAACTTTTAAAAACACAGAGTCGCCACCAATCTTTTTGAAAAGTGTGATTGAATCACTTTAAAACATGGTTATTTTAATAAAACGTTTTGTTTTAATAAAACAACGGTTTTGGTCTGCGAAAAATCAAAAAACAAGTTCGGGTTACGCGTGGGGAAGGGTTAACACCCTCACGACGCCCAAAATTGGTACCTAATTGGTTTTAAAATCGTTTTAAAAACTGGAATTTGCAAGTTCATGAAGGTTCGACTTTACTTGTTCGTTTAATGAATATTAGTCTATTTTAGTGGCCTTATCGCCGGGAGATGAACTTTAATCACCGCCAACATTTCTGGCGCTAACTCATCATTCCCGTTTGATAAGACACCGCATTGAATTATTTTCACTTTTCAAGCAACAAAGAAATTTAGTGCGTTGAGCATTTTATGTTTATTCTAAGTTCGATAATATAAAAAATCTTAAAAAAACGTCTAAGTCTTTTATTCCTAATTTAAAGTTTAAGTATGATTAAGTATATTTTATTTCTGTGAAGAATATTTTTCATCAAACATGTCTCTATCTAAGCATTAGAACCTAGTCCTAAGTTATAACCTATTTCTAAAACAAACAAGCAACTTTTTACTCTTTTTAGTTTTTTTTCTTTTTATTATTTCTTAAAAAAATCTTTATTTTTTTTTACTTTTTACTTTTTAATGCGAAGACCCTTTTTAAATTTTTTCATTTTAATGTTTTTAACCTTTTTATATTATTCTTTTTAAAAAGAATTTCTCTTTTAAAAATAACATTTTCATTTTTTTTTATTTTTTAAGCTTTTCCTTTTAAAATGATTTTTTTTTTTACAAAATAAACTTCATTTTTAGAAGATTTCCTTTTAAAAAAATTCAAAATTTTATTTCTTCTTAAAACCCTAAACTTTTATTTTAAAACTTTTTTTTATTTTCTTTTTCTTTTTTTTAAAAAAAACTTTATGACTTATTTCTTTTTTCCTAAAAAAAACATCTTATTTATTTTAAAATCACTTAACCCATTATTATTAAAACTAAATTCTAAAAAAAACCCTTTTTATATATTTTTTTATAAAAATCAAGCCCCTTTATTATTTTCATCCATGCATTATTATTTTTTCCTAATTAAATCTGTAACTTTAAGTTTTTTTCCAATTAAACCACATTTACTCATTTTATTCTTGCATTTTAATTTAAACACATTTAAAAATTTGTTTCTACATTTATAAATTTCAAAACAATCATAACAACATTTTTTTAAGCATGCAAATTTTTTAAAGATCAAACTAAAATTAAAACGAAAATTTAAAACGAAAACATTACCGGAATCGTGAAACGATTTTTCGGCTTCAAGAACACAACCTAAAATCCATAAAAACACAAACACAAAAATTCAACCAAGAGCAAGCATAAAAATCTAAATAAAAATTGAAAGGAAAGATAGAAATTTTACCGAAATGACGAACGAAGAACTCGAATATGGACTTCTCGGAATGCTCCTAATTGCCTCCGAAAAATTGCTTCCAAACTCGAACTTCAACTCAAAATTTCCAACAACTCTTGAAAATTTTTTAGAGATTTTTTCGGATTTTTTCCTAAGCTTTTTGCTTTTTCCAAGTTTATTTTCACTTCAATTTTTGTTTGTTGAATAATGGAAATGATGGGGGTTTATACACAACTTGAGCTTGCAAATCAAGCAAATATTCGTGTTTAATCCCCAAATTGGAGCCAAAAATAGACCAAGAACTGGATTCTCGGTAAAACCCCTCAATCCTTATCTGATTTGGTTCAATACCGAAGCTGAATTTTCCCCTTGATTCGAGCCTAGGGTTTGACCTCTTGTCTCAATTTTTTTTCAGGTTCCGGCGAGCACAGGCGGCAGCGGCGACCGGGGTTGGTGGCGTTAGGTCGTCGTCGGCGAGGCAGACCGATCGGTACCAACGACGACGTAGCCAAGGCCGGTAGACGCCGGTCGGCCACCTTGAATCGTTCGAAAGAGAGTTTGTTGGGGAACCAGCCCGTGCGTGTGCGGCTCACGCGGTGGTTCCCCATTTTCCTTTTTGTTATATTATTTTCTTTCTTTCTTTCTTTTATTGTTTTCTTTGTTGTTTTTTTTACATTTATTATCATTTTTTGCCTTCATTTTATTTCCTTTTTCATTCAACATTTATTATCCACATTTATTATTAAAATCATTTTCTCTCTCTTTTTCCTTTTTAAAATATGCGCTTGGATTTTAAAAAACGGGCTTTGTTCTTTTTTCCTTTTGAAATAGGCTTCAAAAATGAGCTTTTAAAAGTGGGCTTTTGTTGTACTTTTTATTTAGTTTAGAAAGGGTGGGCCTTTATTATTTTAAGGGAAAAGATATTTTTTTTTTTACTTTTTTTCGAATTATTTGAAATTGAGGTGAAAATTTAGTGACAACAAGACCGAGAGCAGAAAAAGTTGACCATGTCCAAAAAGGCTACCAAAGAATCTATCGAGCATGTTCGTGGATAGAACATGGCTTCAAAGACCAAGATGAGGTGAGGGCCGAAGGGAAAGCTTTCCGAGGATGTTCTTGGGGAAAAGAATATTGCTTCAAAGGTCACAATTATAGAAGAGCTGAAGGTAGAGCAAGCTGAGGGTGTTCGTGTGAAGAGCACTTCTTTAGAGTCCACAACTATAAAAGAGCTGAAGGAAGAGCAAGCCGAGGGTGTTCATGTGAAGAGCACTTCTTCAGAGACCACAATTAGAAAAAGGTCAAAGAGGGCCAAGCTGTTGAGGGACATTGGGACCGTGGAGACACCACTCATGGGCAAGGTGGGGAAGAAGCGAAGGACTTCAAGTAAGGAGTGCCGATGCAAGAAGAAGCACCGATCTTCGAGGAAGAAGGGTCGATGCAAGAATAGTGCACCAAACTTTAAGTCAGAGGGGCGAATGCAACAAGGAGCACCAAACCTTGCACAAAAGGGGCCGATACATATCAGAGCAACGAACTTCGTAGCAGAAGGGCCGATGCGTGCAAAAAACTTCAATGGGAAGGTTCGATGCAAAAGGGGCCAGACTTCTTGGAGACAGAAGGGTTGACCCACTTTAGAGTAAATGCAACAACTAAGAGGAAGGTACATATCAAGCACAACTCTCGTGGTTTTGAGTTTGATTTACCATCATTGATGAGTGTAGGTCGAGTAAGACCTAGCTTTCATTGCGGAGGAGACAAAGCTTGAAAGGGACCTTTTAGAGTTCTAAGAAACCAAACTGATAGGCTGACGAGTCTGATAGTTCGTCCGGTGTTCAATGTGGTGACAACCAAGACTTTGTCGCGGGGCCATGAGTGTCCGAGTCAAGGCAACTCAAAGTTGGTAGGATAAGGCTCCTACGACAAAGATGTATCCGAGGGCGTCTTAGCACGCGACATCACTTGGCGGAGAGAGTCAGAGCGAGCAGTCCTTATGGGCGGACGTGAGCAAGCTGAGACATCGAGAAGCCACCAATGTGATGTGACAAATGAGGCAAAGGATCGAGGAGTTCTATGGCGGCAAGAGCCGACGCAAGCAGTTCATATGGGGAACCGCACCAAGCCGAGACAACGAGTAGCAGCATCCAAGGTGACCCTGCCCAAGATCGTTCTAGTGAAGCAACAAGTGCATCGCTAAGTTCGATGGGGGAAAATGTCACGGCCCAAATATTTTGGTCCGAGACAATGCCGTGAGTGTCCGTCAGAGAGGATCAAAACGGGACAACGGGCCTGCCAAGACGACCAAACTTGGCCCAACTCGAGGCAATGGCACGAGTATCTAAAAGAGAAGTTCTATGTGCAACATCGGGCTTGCTAAGACCATTAAAAGACTTGGCCCAACCTGAGACAGTGGCGCATGTATCCTCCCAAGTTGTTGAGCGCGGATCACCGAGCTTGCCAAGACCATCAGGCTTGGCCCAACCAGGGATAGTGGCGCATGTATCCACCCTAGTGGTTGAGTGTGGACCACCGGGGTTGCCAAGATCACAATACTTGGCCCAACACTTGGAGAATGCTAGAGAGCCCAACCACATCAGCTTTTCAGAAAAGGCAATAGACAACAAGTCAAAGAAGATTGTGGATGAATCTTTCCATATTGAGTGTGATCAGCTATCCGAGGAAAGAAACCTACTAATTGATGTAATTAGGTAGGATTTGATATCGTTTCCTTAGATAGATAATCTTGTAAGGATTTGGGCTAATCCTGGCCATCCATGTAATTAGGTGGGGGCAAGGGAATTCACACAACACATCACTCGATTTACAAGTATGGGTTTTGACACTTTTAATAAGGTAGAAATGGCAATAGGGAGGATACCTCGGTATTTAGGAGGGATTGTTTAAACTCCCTTGTTTGGCAAGTTTGTTTTTCCTTTTAAGACTTGTAATGGGCTTTTATATGTTGTTATGCTTTTCTTTGTGGATTTTGATACTCTATGTGGATTGCTTCTAGGTTGCATGCCTTTAGAGTAATCATGTCTTGCAATTTTTGTTGATAGATGCCTTTCATGATGCCTATGTGATGGATAAATATGTTGTTGATGATTACCATGATATGATGTTGTTGTTGCCATGAATATTTGAAGGTTGAAGTGTATTTAAGTTGTATGTATATTTAAATGCATGTTGGACTGCCTTAGGATGGGTTAAAATGTGTAAAATCAGCAATTTAGGTAAGTGCAGGTTGCAGAGTATCGATACTCTTGGTAGTGTATCGATACAATCTTCGTAAAATAGAGGGGTGTATCGATACACGGGGGCGTATCGATACACTTTTTGGCTATTGGTTTTAGGTGTATCAATACGGGGCTTGAGCGTATCGATACATGCCTTGTATTGCCGAGTCTGGAAGTCTTCTCGTCGAGTGTGTATCGATACCCTCAGAGAGGGTATCGATACTGTGGTAGTTATTTTGGTTAAATGGCATCTGTGAATGTTCTGATTCTTTACGTTTTAGTCCCTAAATGTGGTGGATGCAATTAAATGAATTTGAATGATTATTTTGAGCTGAGTTTTGACAGAGATACATGAAATAAGACTAATTAAAGGTTGGTAAACCAAAATTAGGAAAAACTCTTGGAATTTTATAAGTTTACATTTTGGTCCCTAAAAGCTATTTTGAATGCAATTGATGTTCGTCTGATATTTCATTTGTTCCGCTGCAACATAAAACACTTAGGTTTGTAACGAGCATCTAGACAAGATAAAAGAAAAATAATAGGGTCGTTTATTGAGGTAAACCTTCTCGGTTTACTTTAATATTCCCCGTGTGACCCATTTGGTTCGTTCGATCGCCTAGGCTGGGTCGAGAGAGTTACATTAGTTGGTATCAGAGCTAGGTTTCAAAAGATTGGGATGTATGTTGAATGTTGAATTATGATTTATAATATGTTGTGTTTGATGCTATGCTCGGTGAATGATTGTATCATGATTTGATTAATAGTTTGTGGCGTATGTTGATTATATGGTGAATCAATATATGTGACTAGGGTACCCATTGCCAATACTATCAGTAAAGAAAAGAGTTTTGTTTTAAAAGGTGGAATGAGTGTCTTGGGTTCTTTCTATTTTTGAGCCTAACTATTTTTGCTATTGTATTTGTATGGTAGAACTGTTTATCATATCATGGGACCGAGACGAGAGCTGAGAGGCAATGTCTAGAATGTAGTTGAGAATGAGGTTGAAGTAGAGGCTGAGAACTTGCCTCCTCCTCCTCCTGGTGGAGGTGGAGCTAGAACAAGAGCTGGTGGTGGAGGTGTTGAACCTCAGGTAGCACAAGGGCAAGCTGCTCCTAACATGACACCTTTAATTCAGGCTATTGTTGGAGCCTTTCAGGTAGCAATGATAGGCATGCACGCGGCCGCACCTCAGCCTGGTGCCAATGCTGGTTTACCCTTAGAACGTCTGCGTAGTCTGGGCGAGACGGAGTTTAGAGGTTTATCTTCTGAGGTTTGGTTTACCCTTAGAGCATCTGTGCAGAAGTTGGGCTGCGTTATCTCATTGCTTCACGGAGATGCGTATACGTGGTGGATGACCATTACAGCTAGTATGGAACTTGATGATGTTACCTGGGCATTCTTTGTGAATGCTTTCAAGAAGAACTACTTGGGTGTCCATTATTTGGATGAGAAGAAGAAAAAATTCATGGCGTTGATGCAGGGCAACATGACCGTTGCGGAATATGAGGTGCATTTTGTCTGATTGAGCCAGTATGCCCCTGAGTGAAGGAAGTGAAGACCTATATGCTTGCAGTTGAATATACCAATTTTGATGTGATGGTTACTCGAGCCAAAGACATCGAGTAGAGTCTGGGATTGTCGTCTCGCTCGGGGAGTTCTAGCTCTAGAAAGAGAGCTACTAATTATGATGGTGGACGTGATCGAGACAAGAGATCATAGGATAGGAGGTATCAGCGAGACCATCGTCGAGGCGGTGGTGGTGGATCGGGCCGAGGCCAGTATGGTCAGAATGTTGCAACGCGTGCTCTTACGTGTAACCGTTGTGGAAGGAATCACACAGGAGAGTGTTGGGGTAATCCCAAAACATGCTGGAAGTGTGGGGCTCAAGATCATGTGAAGCGTGACTATCCATAGTTGGCGAGGCAAGCACCAACTCATGCTATGGAGCCTCAGAGGGGCCATGGGCGCAGCTGAGGTAATTTTTAGCGACGAGATGATGGTCAGAAGAATGTGGCCATTGTAGTCATGGTGCAGCCAGAGGGTGGAGGACCAGCCCGAGTCTATGCTCACCGTAAGGGTCGGAATGACACAGATGTGATCGTAGGTACCTTCTCCTTGCAATCCTTATCATTTCTTGCTTTGATAGATTCTGGTTCTACACATTCATGCATTTTGCATGAGCATGCTCGTTTGCTTGATGTGCCATTAGAGTTTCTTGATGTGGGTATGCAAGTTACGAATTCGTTTGGTGAGACAATAGTTGTTAGGAAGTTGTATAGAAGATGTCCATTGATGGTTCAATGACATGTGTTTCCTGTTGATGTAATGGAGTTACCTTTCTATGGTTTCAATGTTATCTTTGGAATAGATTGGTTGTTAGAGCATACATTTATGGTTGATTGTGAGACCAAGCGTGTTTCGTTGAAGCTTGCCAATGACTTTGAAGTTGTGGTGGTGGGTGAGAACATAAAGTTCTTGTCCAAAGTTGTTTCGGCGGTGGAAGCTCACAAGTTGATGAATATGGGTTGCCAAGCTTATTTGGCGTATGTGATGAACCCAAATATAAAGGAAGCATGTCCGCAAGATATTTAGACAGTTTGTGATTTTCCGAGGGTGTTTCCGAAAGAGTTACCTGGGTTGCTACCAGATAGGGAGCTCGAGTTTTGCATAGAGACGTATGCGGATATGGCTCATTATCGAATGGCACCAAAAGAGTTAAAGGCGCAACTTCAGGAGTTGCTAGATCGTGGTTTCTGATAAAGGGGTACGTTGCTTCAGAAACAACGCTTCTTGTTCGTAAACGGATCTAGGATAATAGCAAGCACTTCTCTGCAATAGAAACAAACATGGTGTCGTAATTAGATATTAAAAGAAAGTAAAAAAAGAAAGAAAAATCAGAATTGAGAGAGAAGAAGGTTGTCGAAAGTTTAAGTATAGTTTGAAGGTTGAAGATGAATTTCTTCAAGCATTCAATAATGGCAGCAACGTTCTTGGGACTTGACACGATGAACTCGAAAGAACCTGCATAATTTGTTATGCAAACCCGAATCGAAACTGTTCTTCGTAGTCGGAAAAGATGAACAAACTCCAAGGAAGAACTCGAACAATCTGCTGAACGAATCCGAACCTTATCTTGAATTTGTTCGAATACGGACTTAGGCCCTTCAATTATCGAACAATTGAGAACCCGAAGTATCAAAGAAAAAGTTCTAAAAAGAACCAAATTTGAGAGAAAATCTCACAAAATAATTTATTCATCAAAGAGTCTAACCTTTACAAAGTGTAATTCGGCTTATATATAGTAGCATAGGGGAAGTTGGCCGAATCCTATATGTGGCTATTATTTGCCAACTCAAAAATTAAAATTAAGAAAGAAAATAACTTCTACAGGGGCGGTAAATTATCCTAGCCATACATTCAAAGTGTGGGGCGCGAAAAGGAATTAAAGCACATGTTAATTGTGCATGAAAACTGAAATTCAAAGCACAGCTCCCTTGTGCTTATCCGCACATGTGTGGATTTCAAATGGAATTGGTGCACAAGCATGGGATTTCATGCGTTAATTCTGATGCATGGAAATTTTACGTGGCTCACGTGCAAGCAACATTCGGCTGCATCTCCCAATAGGGCCCTTAGCCGAAAATAGAGAAAGGAGTGAAACCCCAATGCAGTCATTCATGGCTCATACAACTCGATCACACTTGATCCTATCAAAAAAGTTAGAAATATTATAATTCATATCAAACTAATCCAACACACGTAACATATTATATACATACGTAAACACACATAATAAATAATATAAGTATAAGAAATGTTACACATCAGTATGTAACAAGTGAAAAAGAAAACTTCCCTGAAAGGTTGAAGTTGCATCGTTGGGTGGCATAATCGTGCTCACATCAGTTTCATTAGGCCGAGTATCTCGCCTTGGGGAGCTTCAGTTTTGTTTGTTAAAAAGAAAGATGGGTCAATGCGGATGTGTATAGATTATCGGTAACTGAACAAGTTGACGATAAAGAATAAATACCCTTTACCTAGGATTGATGATCTTTTTGATCAGTTTCGTGGTGTTGTTGTGTTTTCTAAGATTGATCTAAGGTCGAGGTATTTTCAGCTTAAGGTGAAGGATATGGACGTACTGAAGACGACTTTTCGTACGAGGTACATGCATTATGAGTTCCTAGTGATACCTTTTGGTTTGATCAATGCACCGACTGCGTTCATGGACATGATGAACCGAGTGTTCCACGAGTACCTTGATTAGTTTGTGGTAGTGTTTATCGATGATATCCTTGTGTACTCTCGTACTGAGGAAGATCACGATAAGCATTTGAGGATAGTGCTGCAGACTTTGTTGGATAATCAGCTTTATGCAAAGTTGAGTAAATGTGAGTTTTGGATCAAGGAGGTGGTGTTTCTATGCCAGGTGGTGTCAGCCGAGGGTATCCGTATGGATCCTTAAAAGATTGAGGCAGTTGTGGGTTGGAAACAACCGAAATCAGTGACAGAGGTTCGTAGTTTTCTGGGTTTGGCTAGGTATTACCGACGGTTCGTGGATGGTTTATCTAAGATAGATGCTCCGTCGATGAAGCTGCTTCAGAAAGATGTTAAGTTTAAGTGAACGGAGGCGAGGCAGCAAGCTTTTCAAAAGTTGAAGGAAGCTTTGGTACAAGCTCCGATCTTGATTCAACCTTGAATCGGGAAAAGAGCTTGGGGTGTACAGTGATGCATCCTATGTGGGTTTAGGGTGTGTGCTGATGCAGGAGGGTAGAGTAGTTGCTTATGCGTCGAGGCAATTAAAGGTGCATGAGCGTAATTATCCTACTCATGATCTCGAGCTTTCGGATGTAGTGTTTGCTCTAAAGATATGGAGGGATTATCTTTACGGCGAGAAATGTATTGTGTACACGGATAACAAGAGTCTCAAGTATCTTATGTCTCAGAGGGAATTGAATCTTCGATAGCATCGATGGAAGGAGTTGCTGAAGGATTACGATCTTACGATCGAGTATCACCCATGGACGGCCAATGTGGTGGCTGATTGTTGAGTGTGTAAAAGTTCTATTATTTACCCCCTATTTAACACATATTTCTGCTGCATTCAAGCATAATTCATTGCATTTAGGTCAGTTTACAGTAAGACATCACAAATATATTAAAAGGCACAATTTCTACTGAAATTGGTGGCTTTTGCAGGTTGTTGTTGTAGCAGATGGAGAGGCAGGCGCTGGGCAGAATTGCAGCAGAGCTGGAACTAGACGAGCAGTCAAAGAGGACGATGCTGCCATGGTTGCCGTCGTGACAACAGAGGACGACAACAATTTTGAGGAGAAGAAGAAAAGTGGACCTCGACAGAAAGAGAAAATTCAGCCCGTCTGTCGTGCAATACCACTATATTTTTCCGAGCCCTAGATCAGAATAAAGGCCAAGCCCAAGGTTCAAGGAAGATATCCCAAGAAAGAAGGAATGACGAATTAAAGACTATTTTTCTGAAGATTTAGTCTTTATTAGAATTGTACTTTAATTTAAAGTTGTATTCCTTCCATATTAGAAAACTTGAACCCAAGGCCTATATAAAGGCATGTAATTCGACCTAGGATAGACCCGGATCCTATCTCTAGCCTTCTTCCCAAAACCCTAGCTGTTTTCATCCTCTCATCATGTTCTAAATTCCCCTTAGGGCCACGTGTTGTTTTGTAAAGTAGTTGCAAGGGTTGCTTTTGTTTTAGGAATTTTCAGTTCAATAAAATAAACTTCAAGTTCTCTTATTCTGGTTATTAACATCTTGCAAGAGTATCGGGAGAGCATTGTGAGGTTATTTATTTACTTAATATCGGGAGAGTTAAGTATACGAAAGGGATAAGTGCGAGTTCTCTAGTTTATAGTTGAACTATCTCGGACCTAGGGATAGGATGAGGTTAAGTGGCTAAAGAAGAATTCAACAACATCGGTGTTCATCCTTCGATTCACGCCGGGAGGTATCATCAAAGACGTGATCATCGACAGACTTGGACCTAGGGATAGGCCAAGGCACAACAAGGATTCTTGCCAAACTTGAAGTACTGAGTTGGGTAATCGTTGCCGCGATAACCAACGGACTGCTGCCGCGACGGGAACGACGACAACACTGATATTCCTCGACTTAGCAATACATGCACTAATAAGCAATTCAATACCAGCCCATTCTCTCTATCTTGATTACTTTACTTCTATTTTCCAGTACTCTTTATATTTCTCGTGACAAAATCTTAAATCATTCTTTTTACTCTCGTGCAGTAATTCAAGGTGAAGCTATTAGCCCAGTCCCTGTGGAGACGATATCCGATACTTCAATATCACTTTACTACTTGCGTCGTGTACACTTGCACTACATTGCGATAGACACTTTTACACGCAACAAGTTTTTGGCGCCGTTGCCGGGGATTGGCAACATATCTCTAACTTTTCTTTTACTGCAGTTTTCTTTTTATTTTTATTTTTCTGTTTTAATTTGGTTTGTTCAACTTTTGCTTTTCACAAGGTTTCTTGTTTATGCGCAGATCGAGACAAGGAGAAGAACCTGCGTATCCATTAGATCCTGAAATCGAACGTTCGTTCAATCTTAGGAACCGACTTCGTCACGTACTAGCCAGGAACGAGTACCTTGAGGAACAGTTAGAGACGATGCAAAACCAAGGGAACCCCCAGGTTATTAATCCTGCCAGAGATAGAGAGATTATCCCTCCTGTCGGCGACCCGCCTGCCGCTGCTGTACAACGGTCCTGCCAAGACTACATGCTGAATGATCATGTAGAACTAGAAACCACGCTGCCGGATATAGATGTTGACAACTTCGAGCTGAAACCTGTTATGTTTAGCATGATCAACAACGCCGGTCAATTTAGTGGTGCTTCTACAGAGGATGCTAGGGAGCATATGAAAACGTTCCAGGAAATCTGTGGTTCGTTTAGACTACTAGGAGTTAATCCGGAGATACTGAGGCTTCAGTTATTTCCCCATTCATTGAGGGACAGGGCAAAGACTTGGTGGAATAAACTTACACTGGGTTCAATTAGAACTTGGGCAGATTTAACTCGTGAATTCTTATCTCGTTTTAATCCTTCACACTTATCTGAGCGATTACGTAACGAAATTGCTACTTTTCAACAGGAAGAAGACGAGCCAATGCACGAGGCCTGGGACAGATTTACCACTCTTCTACGGAACTGCCCAATGCATGGATTCCCCGTTTGGAACAAGGTAACAAAATTTTATAATGCTGTTAATTTACAAACTCGTATCAGAATTGATTCGGCAGCCAACGGATTACTGCTGGACAAAGACCCAGATGAGGCAATGGCAGTATTGAAAAACCTGGCGAAAAATGAGGAGCAGTTTCCGACAGCAAGAAGAGGGGGTAAACGAGTTCTAGCTGTCAAGGATTATGAGGCCGACAACACAATGAAATCACATGTGGCATATCTCACTAAGGCAATGAAAAAGCTATTGAACGAAGATTCACAGCTTGTATATGCTGCTGAAGAGGTATGCGACATTTGTGAAGGAAATCACAGTTCGGAGGAATGTCCAATACAGTTAGAAGAGGGAAAGTATGTTGGAAACTACAATAAGCCGACTTATAATTCCAACAACTATAATTCCAACTGGAGAAAGGATCCCAAGTTTTCTTGGAGAAATCCTAATAATGCTCTAAATCCTCAAGCACAGAACAATCAGAACCAGGGAGGACCTAGATTGCTGACTCGGCAGCAACCGCAGCAGCAGCAGCAACAGCCACCAGCTGCCTCAAATAGTATACTGGAACAGACTCTAGCTACATTTATGTCTCAAACAGGAACCTACATTGAGAACATGAATTACTTTGTCAAGAAGACAGAAACTTTCATGGACAAAACAGAGATGCGGATAACCAATCACGAAGCTACTTTAAAATCATTGGAGACACAGATGGGTCAGATTTCCCAGCATGTTAAACCAAGGCATAATGGCGGATTTCCTAGCAATACTGAAAATGCTAGACAGCCCACACATGAGCAGTGTAAAGCCATCACTACTAGAAGTGGGAAGAAGTTACCAGGGCCAGAGAAGGAAGCTGAAACAGTTAAGAAACCAGCCCTGGAGACACCTGCCGAGGAGGCTGCCCCGACAGGTAACAAGCAACATGCTGCCGATAAGCCTGTAACGACAGCAGAAGGGACAGATGAGAAAGATGATGAACCCAAACCTCCTCAGATCCGTATGCAGTGGGAAGGACGTATTGCTGATTATCGTCCCCCACCTCCTTTCCCTCAGTGGCTAAAGAAATTAAAACAGGAATCACAACTTAAGAAAATTTATGATATTTTTAAGCAGGTTCATATCAACATTCCGCTGTTAGATGCTGTGAGGGAAATACCCGGTTATGCCAAATTTCTCAAAGATGTCATGTCAAAGAATTCCAGACTTGGGGAGTTTGAAACGGTAAATATGACACATGGATGCATGAGTATTTTGCACAAGTATCCACCCCAAAAGAAGAAGGATCCTAGGAGCTTCATCATACCATGAGTAATCAGAGACAAATTTGTGGGTAAAGCACTTTGTGATCTTGGTGCTAGTATAAATTTAATGCCAAAATCTGTTTTTCAGAAATTAGGTATAGGAAAAGCTCAGCCCACAACAGTAGTACTGCAGCTGGCAGACCGCTCTTACGTTCACCTAGAAGGAAAAATTGAAGATATTCTGGTAAGAGTGGATAAGTTTATTTTTTCTGCTAACTTTCTTATCTTAGATTGTGAAGCAGATGAGAACGCACCAATCATCCTGGGGCGACCCTTCTTAGTCACAGGAAGATCACTGATTGATGTGGAAAGAGGAGAACTCATTATGAGAGTGAACGATCAAGAAATCAAGCTGAACGTTCTCCAAGCAATGAAACATGCTGATGCAGAAGAAGAGTGCAAGGCCATCAAAGCAATTACCTTTGACCAACCCTACATCAGGTCGGGCTACCACGACATCAAAATTGGTCACTGCCTCGGCAGCCATTTAGAAGACTGTCACGACAGCACCGACGATAGCAACTCCTCAGAATCTGATACATCTGATACTGAAGATCAGGAGGAGGTAAACTGGATAGGCAATCGTCCAGGTAAGTTATTTGAGCCTTTAAATTATACCTCAGATAACCATGCAATTCAAAAGCCATCAACTGTTGAGCCCCCTGTTTTAGATCTGAAGCCCCTGCCAGGGCAGCTAAAATATGCTTTCCTTGGTTTAAATGATACGTTGCTCGTAATCATCTCTTCCAAGTTGATGCAGGAACAGGAACAACAGCTAATAGGGATGTTGCAGCATCACCAAAAGGCGATTGGATGGACGATAGCTGATATTCAGGGCATTAGTCCGGCATTATGTATGCATAAAATCCTTTTAGAGGATGATCATAAGCCGACTATTGATGCACAAAGGCGGCTGAACCATGCGATGAAAGAGGTGGTGCGAAAAGAGATAATCAAATGGCTAGATGCTGGAATAATCTACGCCATCTCGGACAGCAAATGGGTGAGCCCGGTGCAATGTGTTCCCAAGAAAGGAGGAATGACCATGGTAACCAACGAAAACAATGAGTTAATCCCAACCAGGACTGTGACCGGTTGGAAGGTTTGTATGGACTATCGGAAGCTTAACAAAGCTACCCGAAAGGACCACTTTCCTTTACCCTTTATTGATCAAATGCTTGATAGATTAGCGGGTAAACCTCACTATTGTTTTCTTGATGGTTATTCAGGTTACAATCAAATCGCTATCACACCGGAAGATCAAGAAAAGATGACATTCACATGCCCATACGAAACTTATGCTTTTAGGAGAATGCCTTTTGGACTCTGTAATGCACCAGCCACCTTCCAAAGGTGCATGATGGCCATATTCTCTGATATGGTGGAGGACTTCCTAGAGATCTTCATGGATGATTTTTCAGTTTTTGGAGACAATTTTGAGAGCTGCCTAGGCAACTTACAGAAAGTGCTCGAGAGATGTGAAAAAGCAAACTTAGTTTTGAACTGGGAAAAATGTCATTTCATGGTGGATGAAGGGATAGTCCTTGGCCATAAGATTAGCTGTCGTGGCATAGAAGTCGACAAGGCGAAGATAGAAGTGATCGAAAAGCTGCCGCCGCCCACCATAGTCAAGGGAATCAGAAGTTTCTTAGGACATGCTGGTTTTTATCGGAGGTTCATTGCGAATTTTTCAAAGATAACCAAGCCCCTATGCCATCTTCTGGAGCAGAACCGACCCTTCGACTTTAACGCTGAATGTACTGAGGCATTCAAGGTTCTGAAGGAAAAACTGGTAACAACCCCAATAGTACATCCACCAGATTGGACACTGTCGTTTGAGATCATGTGTGATGCTAGTGACTATGCTGTCGGGGCAGCACTTGGGCAGCGGAGAGACAAACTCTTTCACGTCATATACTATGCCAGCAAGACACTGAACGACGCCCAAGTAAACTACACCACCACAGAGAAGGAGTTATTAGATGTGGTATTCTCCATTGACAAATTTCGTTCTTATATACTTGGAACGAAGGTCATAGTACATACAGACCACTCTGCATTGAAGTATCTGTTCGCGAAAAAAGATGCAAAACCTCGATTGATACGTTGGATCCTGCTATTGCAAGAATTTGACCTTGAAATCAAGGACAAAAAGGGGACAAAAAATCAAGTGGCAGATCACTTGTCAAGGTTGGAGAAGGGACAGAGTCTACCGACGGATGAGACAAACATATTGGAGACCTTCCCAGATGAGCAGCTCTTTACTGCCGCAGTCACTGCCGCGACAGCCATGGCGGCAGGTAAGTTTTCTGAACTTCCCTGGTATGCTGATTTTGTTAATTTCTTAGTTAGCGGAATAATACCTCATGACCTTAATTATCAAGCCAGGAAGAGGTTCCAAAATGATGTTAAGCATTATTATTGGGATGAACATCTTCTTTTTAAAATCTGTGCAGATCAGGTTATAAGGAGATGCGTACCACAGGATGAGCAGGAAGATATACTTCATCACTGCCATGCTTCACAGTATGGAGGACACTTAGGAGGCACCAAAACTACTGCCAAGATTCTGCAGTCAGGATTTTATTGGCCGTCACTGTATAAAGATGCTCAAATCTTCTACAAGAGCTGTGACAAGTGCCAACGGACAGGAAATATCTCAAGGAGACACGAGATGCCGCTGCAGAACATTCTTGAAGTCGAGATCTTTGAAGTTTGGGGGATCGATTTTATGGGACCATTCTCATCTTCATGTGGGAATTTGTACATCCTCCTAGTAGTAGATTATGTGTCCAAGTGGGTTGAAGCTATCGCCACTCAAAAGAATGATGCCAAGACAGTTCAAAGATTTTTACACAAAAACATCTTTTCCAGATTCGGCATCCCTAAGGCGATCATCAGTGATGAAGGGAGAGATTTCGACAACAGGGTTATTATTGCTGCCTTGAAGAAGTATGGTGTCAAGCATCGGATTGCAACAGCATATCACCCACAGACCAATGGACAAGCTGAAATTTCCAACAGGGAAGTCAAGAACATTCTTGAAAAGATGGTTAAGCCAACTAGGAAAGATTGGTCTTACACCTGAATGATGCGTTATGGGCTTATAGGACAGCTTTCAAAACTCCATTGGGCATGTCTCCTTACCGATTGATTTATGGGAAAACATGCCATTTACCTATCGAGATAGAGCACAAAGCATACTGGGCAATCAAGGCAGTGAATATGGACTTGGAAAAGGCAGGGCAGAAAAGGCTACTGGATCTGAACGAAATTGAAGAAATCCGGACAATGGCCTATGACAATGCAAGAATCTACAAAGATAAAACTAAGAAGTGGCATGACAAGAAGTTGCTGCCACGACAGTTCTACCCAGGGCAGCTTGTATTGCTATTTAACTCTAGATTAAAACTCTTTCCAGGGAAGCTGAAATCTAGATGGTCTGGCCCGTTCCAAGTTGTACAGGTTTTTCCCCATGGTGGCATCACAATCAGATCTTTAAAAGACGGGCACCAATTCAAAGTCAACGGACAGCGCTTGAAGCATTATCAGGGGACTGAAGCCCCAAGAATGCAGGAAGTGGTTACCTTAGGAGATGCCCCACCTGGCATCCCTAATTCAACCTAATTTTTATTTATTTTTAGTTTATTTATTATTTGTTATTTATTAGGAAATTAGATTTATTTTATTAATGTCTTTATTTTTATTGCTTTTAGGAAATAAAGGAGACAAGAAGAATAGGAGAAGTGAACCCAGCCCACCATCCATCCACCAGCCCAAAAAGCCCAAATTTTGGAGTTTGTCGTTACAGCTGCCACGACAGACACGGAAACGCGTAACAGACGCGCAGCAGACACGGAAACGCGTGACAGACGCATCAGACACGCTACCGCGTAACAACTGGCCCCGTTATTCGCGCCTGTCGTTACAGCTCCAACGGGCAGCAAATCCTTCTCTATATAAACCCCGTTTCATTTTTCATTTTCACTCACTTCTACTCTTCTTACTTGCTTCCTCTAGATTTTATTTGCTTTCATTTTCTTTTTCACAAAACCTTGCAACAATGCCTTCCCGAAACACCCATAGGAATGCTGCCTCCAGCTCCACCCCGACAGCAAGCACTCCACGCTCATTCCAGATCAGAGACATGTGGGAAGAAAGAGGATTCATCTACACTACAAAGGAGGGGAATTTGGGCCTAAAGCCGTTCATTGCTCGCAAAATACGAGCTCTACAGTGGCAGATCTTCGCCGAACAACCTGAGGAGATGAACGTCTCTTTAGTACGTGATTTCTATGCTGCCATCAACAGCAGGACGACGACAGCAGTGACCGTACGAGGAAGGGAAGTGTCGTTCGAAGCTGAATACATTAACACCCTGTATGGATTATACGTCGGCAGCAACGACGACGCCCACCAACAGTTCCTCAACACCCTTGACCCTGCTGTCATGGCAGAGCTGACTGATGAAGGAACACAGTGGAACACCAACCGTAAGAACCCAAGGACGGTAAAAAGAACTCAACTCCTACCGGAAGCCAAACTATGGAACGCTTTTATCAAAAAGCACATCATGCCGTCGTCACACAATATCACTGTCGACCAGCCCAGGTTAGCCTTAATTCAATCCATTTTACATGAGAGGCCCATTAACGTGGGCAGTTATATCCGCGAAAGCATACTGGAATGTGCACACCGGCTGACGGGACCGCTCTATCTGCCATACCTCATCACAGCCCTCTGCCGCGGCCATGGCGTACCTGAAGCTGTCACCGACCTTAGAGTCCAAGGGAAAGGATGGACGGACAAGAACATACTCAGCTTAATGGAGCTGACTGTTGCCACCCCTCTGTCCTCATTTGATCCAGCTGCCATGACAGCTGACACGACAGAACCGACAGAGACTGAACCTGCTGCAACAGAAGCCAGGCAACATCCAGCAGCAGTAGCCCCGACTGACTCCTCCTCCCAGATCCTTGCTGCTATACAAAAGAAGGAGGAACGACAGCTCAGTCTGATGAGCTTCATCAGGGATTTCACTGCATCTACGATACACTTTATCCAAAACTCTTTAAATTTCCCTGATGTCGTATTTCCCACCTTCCCTGCACATTATTTTGTTGTACCAACCCTTGCCCACACCACGAACACCCTCTGCAGCATCCACATCAACACCTGCCACGACAGCCGCCGGCAGTACCCGTGCTGAGACTTTTGCCCGTGGAACAAAACGACGAATAGCCTCGGAAGAGCTTGGGGCCTTCATTGCCGGGTTTTCTTCTTCCTCTGTTTGGACAGAAAGTGACCACGAACCCTCTTTTAAGAGGAATCTCTCAAAGGAGTTTACACCGGTGAAACGACAGAAGAGAATGGCAGATAAAAATAAGCCGAACAGCGGCAGCTGCAGCAGCAGTGACGGTAGCAGTGGTGAGGATAGCAGCAGCAGTTCAGAGGTCCAAGTTATGGGGAAACCCCCTCACATCTCCCCAACCAGAATTCAACCCCCGAGGGAGGCTAAAACAAAGAACACATCTGCCTCCCCCATCCGTCAGCCAGTTCCGAAGGCCCGTGCCTGCCGCCAGATCCGCGTCAGCAGCAGCAGTGGCGATAGCGCTTAAAAATTTAAGTTTCTTAACTTATTTTGATGTTTGCTTATATATTTTGTGATGTACTGTTTTTATTTTGTCATTTGCATTGAGGGCAATGCAACCCTCGAGTTTGAGGGTGATATCCCTCCATTAATGGAGTCTAATTTAGTTTTAAAAATTGTGTCTTTTTCATAGTTTATTTTTGGTAAAATATAATAATTTTTTTTTTTGAAAAAATTGAAAATTTTGAAAATTTTGGCTTAAGTCTTTGAACTGAACTTACCTGCCGTGACAGCTCTGTCGTGGCAGTGCTTTTAGGATAATTTTAGGAGCAGTTTAGAGCCTTTCTATAGTTCTAAAAACTTAAACACTATTTGTGACTGTTATACTGCTTAGAACTCTTTTAGTCAACTAGAATAGGAAGCTTAGCACTTGAATATCCCCTAGAGGTGCCTAACACTAGCTCTAGGAAAGAAGTTTAGCAAAAGAAACTCAACAGCCCTAGAGGTGCCCAAAACCGGCTCTAGGAAGTTAGCTAGAGGTGCCCAAAACTGGCTCTAGTGAAACTTTAGCTTAAAGAAATAATGAAATCGAGTCAAAAACTGGCTCTAGAAGTGCCTTCAAAAAGATAAACTTCGGCATAAAAAAATTCGAGTTAGAGGCTGAAATATTCTAGTGAAACTAAGAGAGTCTTGGCATATAACTGTTCACAAGCATACACACACTGCACGAGGACTATAGTGAGACTCCAGACAATTCCTAAGTTATCCGACAGGGTGCTGCCGTCACAGAGAACGAATGAAGGGTAAGGGAAAGTTCACTGTTTTAAGCCAAAACAAACACATTTTATCTTTCTTTTAGGTCTGAATTGCTTGAGGGCAAGCAAAAACTTGAGTTTGGGGGTGTGTTGAGTGTGTAAAAGTTCTATTATTTACCCCCTATTTAACCCATATTTCTGCTGCATTCAAGCATAATTCATTGCATTTAGGTCAGTTTACAGTAAGACATCACAAATATATTAAAAGGAACAGTTTCTACTGAAATTGGTGGCTTTTGCAGGTTGCTGTTGTAGCAGATGGAGAGGCAGGCGCTGGGTAGAATTGCAGCAGAGCTGGAACTGGATGAGCAGTCAAAGAGGACGATGCTGCCATGGTTGCCGCCGTGACAGCAGAGGACGACAGCAATTTTAAGGAGAAGAAGCAAAGTGGACCTCGACAGAAAGAGAAAATTCAGCTCGTCTATCGTGCAATACAACTATATTTTTCCGAGCCCTAGATCAGAATGAAGGCCAAGCCCAAGGTTCAAGGAAGATATCCCAAGAAAGAAGGAATGACGAATTAAAGACTGTTTTTCTGAAGATTTAGTCTTTATTAGAATTGTACTTTAATTTAAAGTTGTATTCCTTCCATATTAGAAAACTTGAACCCAAGGCCTATATAAAGGCATGTAATTCAACCTAGGATAGACCCGGATCCTATCTCTAGCCTTCTTCCCAAAACCCTAGCCGTTTTCATCCTCTCATCATGTTCTAAATTCCCCTTAGGGTCACGGGTTGTTTTGTAAAGTAGTTGCAAGGGTTGCTTTTGTTTTAGGAATTTTCAGTTCAATAAAATAAACTTCAAGTTCTCTTATTCTGGTTATTAACATCTTGCAAGAGTATCGGGAGAGCATTGCGAGGTTATTTATTTACTTAATATCGGGAGAGTTAAGTATACGAAAGGGATAAGTGCGAGTTATCTAGTTTATAGTTGAACTATCTCGGACCTAGAGATAAGACGAGGTTAAGTGGCTAAAGAAGAATTCAACAACATCGGTGTTCATCCTTCGATTCACGTCGGGAGGTATCATCAAAGACGTGATCATCGACAGACTTGGACCTAGGGATAGGCCAAGGCATAGCAGGGATTCTTGCAAAACTTGAAGTACTAAGTTAGGTAATCGCTGCCGCGATAACCAACGGACTGCTGTCGCGACGGGAACGACGACAGCACTGATATTCCTCGACTTAGCAATACCTGCACTACTAAGCAATTCAATACCAGCCCATTCTCTCTATCTTGATTACTTTACTTCTATTTTCCAGTACTCTTTATATTTCTCGTGACAAAATCTTAAATCATTCTTTTTACTCTCGTGCAGTAATTCAAGGTGAAGCTATTAGCCCAGTCCCTGTGGAGACGATATCCGATACTTCAGTATCACTTTACTACTTGCGTCGTGTACACTTGCACTATATTGTGATAGACACTTTTACACGCAACACTGATGCATTGAGCCGAAAGGTTGCAGTGGAGTTGAGAATGATGTTTGCTCGTTTGAGTTTGTCTTGTGATGGTGGCTTGGTGGCTGAGCTTCAGGTGAAACCATCTTTGGTTGGGTTGATCAAGGAAAAACATTTGCTTGATGATTCCTTGGTTTCGCATGTTACGGACATTGCGGATGGTAATCCTACGGATTACAGTTTCAGTGATGATGGTGTTTTATGTTTTAAAGGTCTGGTAGTTGTGCTAGAGGATGTTGAGTTGAGGCGCACTATCTTGACGGAGGCGCACAATAGTCCTTTTGCCATGCATCCTGGTAGTACTAAAATGTATCAGGGGTTGCAAGATGAGTACTACTGGGTGGGCTTGAAAAAGGATGTGGCAGAGTTTGTTAGCAAGTGTTTGGTGTGTCAGTGTGTGAAAGTTGAACATTAGCTTCCATCCAGTCTGTCGCGGCCTTTGAGGATTCCGGATTGGAAATGGAAGAGGATCATGATGGATTTCGTGTCGGGTTTGCCTTTGACATCGTCAAAGAAGAATTCTGTGTGGGTGATTGTGGATAAGTTGACGAAGTGTGCACATTTCTTGCCCTTGCATACTACATTTACCCTGGATAAGCTAGCGGAGCTTTATGTTGCGGAAGTTGTGTGGTTTCATGGTGTTTCTAAGTTTATAGTCTCAGATAGGGATCTACGGTTCACATCGAGGTTTTGAGAGTGTTTGCATCAAGCCTTGGGCACGAGGTTGAGTTTTAGCACATCCTATCATCCTCAGACGGATGGTCAGTCAGAATGGGTTATCCAAGTGATGGAGGATATGCTCCGGTGTTGTTTGATTGATTTCCAAGGTGCGTGGGACAAAATGTTACCATTGGTAGAATTCGCCTATAACAATAGCTATCAGGCGAGTATACAAATGGCACCGTACGAGGCTTTGTATGGACGGAAGTGTCGTACACATGTGTGTTGGGCAGAAGCGGGGCAAAAGTTGGTTCCTTTACCGGATATGCTCAAAGGTACAACCGATAAGGTAAAGCTCATTTGTGATCGTCTAAAGAAGGCTTCGAATCGTCAGAAGTCTTACGCAAATTTGAAGGGTAAGGAAATTGAATTTGAGGTTGATGAGAAGGTTTTCTTGAAAGTTTTGCCTTGGAAGAAGGTGATGAGGTTTGGACGAAAGGGTAAGTTAGGCCCGAGGTTTATTGGACCCTGAGAGGTGCTAGAGAGGATTGGCCATGTTGCGTATAGATTGCGGTTACCGCCGAAGTTGGAGAAGATACATGATGTTTTCTATGTAGCCATGCTTATGAGGTATCGTTTGGATCCTTCACATGTGTTGCCGATTAAGGAAGTGGAGTTAAATCCGAACTTATCTTATGAAGAGGAACCGATAGAGATTTTGGATTCATATAGTAAGGTGCTTCGCGGAAAGGCCATTGAATTGGTGAAGGTGCTTTGGAGACACTGAGGTGTCGAAGAAGCGACATGAGAAAGGAAGAAGGATATGAAAAAAGCAGTGTCCTTACCTCTTTCCACCAGGTAAATTTCGAGGATGAAATTTCTTAAGTGGGGGAGAGTTGTAACGCCCCGGTTTTGGGCCTAGGTGTTAGCCGGGTTTGGTTAGGCGGTTCGAACCTATTTAGCGATCTAGTCTAGTTTAGGGAAATAATTAAATTAAAAGGTTTTTGGTTGGATAAAAATATGGGAAAATTTCCTAAAATCATAATTATATATATATATGATTAATTTTGGTAAAGGTAATTTAAAGAAAACAATTTTGGAAATCAGACATTTTGGTTTAGTGACCACAATGTAAGAATGGTAAAGTTTGATTTAATGGCAAAAACGTAAAAGGCTAATGCTTTGAATCTTTAAGAAGCAATACCAAGGGCTAATAGAGACTTTTCCTCCTATTTTATAATTTTGATTAAATAAATTATATTAAAAAAGATTGATGGAAGTTAAAACAATTTTTCATTTTCTTACAAATTGGATTTGACGATAGTTTTCTTCTTTCATTTTTCTCTCAAAATCCCTTCATCCAAACAGTAAGATTTTCAAGGTAAACTCTGAATTTGATTTGGATTTCAAGGACTTATCTATTTTCTATTGATCCTTTATTAAATCTCTTGTTTTCTCTTTGGTTTTCTTTCAAAAATGAAGGAAGAGCTCATCATTAGAGGTAGGTTCGTTCTTCTCCTCTAATGACATGTTCTTTACTGAAATTCCTAAGTATTTAGTCTTTTACATATTGTTTTTAATGGGTTTTTATACATTAATTGATGAAATCATGTTTTAAGTGAGGTTTCTTGAAGATTTATGGTGGATCTTTGGATTTGGTGTTAATTGCTGAGTTAATGATTGATTATTAAAATGTTGTTATGGGTTAATAATGTTAACTTGATGGATTTTGTTAAGTAATCTCGAAACTAGTTAGATTGCTAGATGTTAGTGATGAAATCCTGAGTTTTAGGGGTTGTTGTTGTGTTTTCTTGATAGCTGGAGGTTTGTAGAGGTTGGGGAAGTGTTTTAGGTTGTAAATGGATGAAGATTGATGGTTGATTTTGCTGGGTAATGTTTGGGAGCGGTTTAGAGTGGTTTTGTTGATGTTTTCGGGTTGTACCGATTGTTATTTGCTTGGCGAATGTTGGAGTTGAGTGGGGGTTTGTGTTACTGGAGGTTTTGATGCAAGAGTGTGCATTAATCTTCTGTTTTTCTTTGGTTAGAAGCAGGGCAAGACGTTGCTTGATCGTTAGAAGGCGTATTTAGAGTTTCGGAAGCTTGGAATAGCTTCGGCAAGTGAGGCGAAGTTGTATCGGTGAGTGGATGTGGTTTGAACGTTTTCATAAGCTTGGAAACAAGGTTTTGGGAGGTTAGTGTAAGCTTGAAACGCTTAGCTAATCTCGAAAGTAAGTATGGTTACCAAAGCTCTCGGTTTTTCGGTTTAAAGTCCATGTGGATTATCATGCTCATGTTTTGGATTTATATTTGTTACTCATTGTTATGCATGTTTTATAAGCATGGTTTTGCTTAATTATATCCCATGAAATGATTTGATTATGTTCAAGAGGTTATATTCTTGATGAGACTTATTATGCTATATTTGAGGCATGTTTTGAGATGGGATATGTGATGATTTTATTAATGCATTGAAAGCAGTGAGTTAACATGGATTTAAATGATAAATTAGCTTGGTGATGAGATTTCTAGTATCGGATATATTGGTCGACCAATAGGATGTGAAGTGCATTATAATACATAAAATTCGCGCGTGAGATAAATTCTTCGGTTTCACAATAGGGGTAGTCTATTGTGATGCGAGTGATTGGGGTAGTGTTATCACCAACGGGCAATGCGAGTAGTAGCATCTCGGCCGAAATGAGATAATGGTGAGAGTAGTTTCACCATATGACTTGATGGGGGTAGTGTCATCAAGGTATCCGTATATCCGATCATTAATGGATAGGGGTAGTGCTATCCAAAGATGGAGGTAGACACCATCCGGTTCATTTGAAATGCCAATATATGGATTGAACATGTATCATGGTTTTGAAATTATTTTGTATAAAGTCTCTTATACATGATGTTTATGCTATATGGGATTTAAGCATGGGAAGCTTGATTTGGTTTTGCAGTGAGATATGCATGAGATGATGATACATGTGGTTTGTGAAGATGCTTTAATTGTGGTTTCAAAAGCATGAGAGAAATGAGCATGATGTGGTTTTGTTTTAAAGGAAGCATTGTTTTGAAAAGTGCATTGTTGTTGTTTAAATTGAGCTTTCTCTCACTGAGCAAATATGCTTACGCTCTCCTTTTCAATAATGCAGATTAGTGAGCTTATTAGCAGCAAAATAGCAAGGGAATTCACCCAAGGCATCACTCGATTTACAAGTATGGGTTTTGACACTTTTAATAAGGTAGAAATGGAAATGGGGAGGGTACCTCGGTATTTGGGAGGGGATTGTTTAAACTCCTTAGTTTGGCAAGTGTGTTTTGCCTTTTAAGACTTGTAATGGGCCTTTATATGTTTTTATGCTTTTCTTTGTGGATTTTGATACTCTATGTGGATTGCTTCTAGGTTGCATGCCTTTAGAGTAATCATGTCTTGCAATTTTTGTTGATAGATGCCTTTCATGATGCCTATATGATGGATAAATATGTTGTTGATGATTACCATGATATGATGTTGTTGTTGCCATGTATATTTGAAGGTTGAAGTGTATTTGAGTTGTATGTATGTTGGACTGCCTTAGGATGGGTTAAAGTGTTGAGTTGTAAGGAGCTCGATTCCTTCAACCGATGTTGCTCACCAAGTGGTGGAGAGGTGGAATTTTGGGTGGATGTGGTGTGGAAGCTAAAAAGTAAGTGACACAATGATTTTAGAGTGGTTCAACCTTCTAACCAAGGTCTACATCCACTACCTTAGCTTCCCACTAAGGATTTCCAATCAATCCACTATTGATTCGTCCCCTTTTCTAGGCTTAGGAGGAAACCCTTATACACCGATCAAGCTTTCTACCCAAAGCCTTGATCAAACCCTCTTTACAAGAGATAAGAAAAGCAAACACAAATCCTTCTAATAGGTGTTTGTTTGCACAATTAAAGCACTCACCCAAAACCTAAAACACTTGAGCAAATTTGACAATTTTGGCTCACTAGTGTTTGTCTATACAAGAATTGACAATTTAAGTACAAAGACTATATTTGATCATTTGTTGATTGACAATAGAAGCATTAACCATATCTTGATGCTAGGAGGTCCCTTTTATACTCCTTGATGAGTTTGTAGTTGTTACTAGCCGTTGGGGATGAATTGGAGCCGTTGAGGACTTTATTTCCCTTCATTAATGTTGTTCTCTAGGCTTCCGTATCGATACGCTTGGACCCGTATCGGTACGGCCTTCATCAGAAACTAGCCGTTGGGCTCTTGCCAGCCTAGGTGTATCGATACGCTTGAGGGCGTATCGGTACGGTATGCCGTTTAAAAGACCGTTGGGAAATATGATCATTGGGGTTGTTAAATGGGGATCGGTACGCTTACCAGGCATATCGAAACGACCCCTCTTCGTATCGAAACGGCCAAGCTTGTTTTAATACGGGTTTTGGCAGTAACCAAACTGGGCAGAAAAGGTATCGATACGGGTTGGACCGTATCGGTACGGGCACTTTGAAATCACAAGTTTGGTTGTTTAAAAGCATGAAAAATCTTGCCAAAAACCTTTTAAAATACCTCAAACATAAATTCAAGTTGTTTGGACTTAAAACCAAGTTTTAAATTCTTTTCAAATTAGTCTAAAACATTTTTCAATTATTATATCAAAACATTAGTTCTACATAAAGTGTGTAAAACCAGCAATTTGGGTAAGTGCAGGCTGCAGAGTATCGATACTCTTGGCATTGTATCGATATTGTCTTCGTAAAATAAAGGGGCGTATCGATACACGGGGGCGTATCGATACACATTTTGGCTATTGGTTTTTGGTGTATCGATACGGGGCTTGAGCGTATCGATACGGGCCTTGTATTGCTGAGTCTAGGAGTCTTCTCGTCGAGGGAGTATCAATACCCTCTCTAAGGGTATCGATACGGTGGTAGTTATTTTGGTTAAATGGCATCTGTGAATGTTCTGAACCTTTACGTTTTAGTCCCTAAATGTGGTGGATGCAATTAAATAAGTTCGAATGATTATTTTAAGCTGAGTTTTGACAGAGATGCATGAAATAAGACTAATTAAAGGTTGGTAAACCGAAATTGGGAAAAACTCTTGGAATTTTATAAGTTTACATTTTGGTCCCTAAAAGTTGTTTTGAATGCAATTAATGTTCGTCTGATATTTTGTTTGTTCTGTTGCAACATGAAACACTTAGGTTTGTAACGAGCATCTAAACAAGATAAAAGAAAAACTAGAGTCGTTTATTGAGGTAAACCTTCCCGGTTTACTTCAATATTCCCCGTGAGACTCGTTCGGTTCGGTCGATCGCCTAAGCCGGGTCGAGGGGGTTACATAGAGTGCTCATCCCTCATTTTTAATCATCTCATATCTCATTCATTTTCTCTTGACAAGAGTAATAAGACTCTTGGTATTTACTCTATTTCTATTGTCACTTTCAATTGTTCTTGTTCTTAGTTCTCTTTGTGTTCTAGTTGCCTCTCGAGTGGCTAAGAGTAGCCACCTTAGTGCTTAAAGCGCTTCCGCGTCTATCGAAGCCTTGAGGGCTTGTCCGAGCTGTTGGCGAGCAAGAGTACTCGCAAGGCATGGTTAAGGCTGACTTAGGCGTGAGAATCGACCAAGTAGCGTCAAAGACGTCTAAGGCCGCACGTGCCAGACGATGTGAAACACTAAGTGCGTGACACTAACATAACAAAATCATATTTCAGTTATTTCTTTCACGATTCACGATTATGTAAGAATGAATTTAGATCAATATAACTTTTAAGCAAAGACGAGTTTAGACAATTTACATCCTAAATTCAAAAGAGTTGAATACCTTAAAATTTAGGGGATAAAATTTCAGGAGAGTTGAAAGATCAAACTACAACTATAAAAACCTACAATTTAATTTAATAGTCAAAAGAATATCTTAAGTAGTTAAATTTATTTTAAATCAAGTTCAAGTATTAACCGAATCGAGCTAAACTTTGTGCCAAACATTTGATTTGAGCAAAGATTGAGTGTAGCAAATGGACCAACTCGGCTTGGCATGATTGTTTTTTTGACGTTTAAAGTCTTTGCTATGATCTTCATAAAGATTTCCTTGTCATTACAAACGATGAACAATGCTTACATCCAAATACACCTGGGTCGAGAGGATTGACATTAATGGGCCAAATTACCCGACCCAAATGGGTCCAGCTCTAATAGACGTTAATGTTAGCAAATTTTTTATGGGTAATCTTCACCCGTGGTCTCTTTTATTTAGGGTTTGTTCTATTTTGGTCCCTCGAATTTAAAAAAAATATTTTTGCTACTTACGTTTTGAATCATGTCTATTTTGGTCCCTTAGTCATTAACCTCCGTTAATAAAAAATTAATTTCTAATTTAACCCCCAAACATTCAAAACTTTATTTTTCACCATCTTCCCCCAAAATTTAAAAAATTTATAACTAGTTTTGTTGTCGGAAAGCAAATATAACTGGTCGAATAGCTCAAAGACTTCACTGTTGGGCTGATGAACTAAAGCTACTACAGTTATACCATCTCTTGATAGGCTGCGTAAAGTCTGGGTTACGAAAAATGCCGAAGCACGGACCACAAGCACATCTAAAGTCAGAAACTGTTGTAGATTTCAACATTATATATATATATTTATGCTCAAAATAAAGTGACAAAAAACAAACACTAAATCTAAAAACCAGAATCATAATAACCTATCAAGTCCACTGGTTGGTTCATCAAGAAAGAGCAATCTATGCCTCATCAATTTTTCAAGAGCAATGCTGACTCTCCCCATTTCTCCTCCACTGATCCCACGCAAATGCCAATTCCCAATAACAGTATCGGCGCAATCTTGCAGCCCCATCTCGATAATCATGCTTTCGATGAGCGTTTGTTTCTCGGATCATGACATCTTATTAGGGAGACGGAGTCGAGCAGAGTAAGAAATCTTTTCCCGAACAGTGAGTGTACCAATCAAGTTATCATCTTGAGTCACATACGCTGCAGTTCCGAAAGAAAGCTTGGTTTTACGCCCGTTGAGAAAAATATTTTCGGAGAGGAAAGCGTTAGCAGCCAAGTGACCGGAGAACGCATCCAGAAGCGTTGATTTCCTGGAGCCTGAAGGGCCCATGAGAGCGTGAGAGTGCCCGGCTCGGCATAACCGGTGAGCCCTTCCAACACCTTTTGTGTTGTCCCGTTGCTGAGAAGCACCATTACCGTAAAGTCCTTCCATGTCAGCATGGTGGAAACATCTTCGACGAACTCGGGAAAGAGGGTAGTGGAGAAATAAAATTTTTAAGTTATGGAAGAAGATGATAAAAAATAAAACTTTGAAAGTTTGAGTGTTAAATTAGAAATTATTATTTTTTATTAACGGATGTTATCGACCAATGAATCAAAATAGACACTATTCAAAATGTAAGTAGCAAGAATATTCATTTTTAAATTTGGGTGACTAAAATAGAACAACACCAAATAAAAGGGACCTGTAAGATTACCGTTTTTTATTTTTATTCTTCTTTTTGTCAGAGATTCCGCCAGATCTAAATTTAAAATCCACTCTACAGCGCTCTCTCTTTTCGTTCCCTAAACCCTAACGTTCCATTTCCTTTCCCAAATCCAAATTCTTCAAAAGAATCAAATCCAAATCCAAATCGTCAACTCCTTTATCTCTGATATCAACTCCCTATACGACATTACGAAAAGACTAAACAACTCTCGGCAACATCTTCAACCGAGTTTTTGATTGAATTACAAACATGGCTTCCCGCAACCAGAACCGACCGCCGCGCAGCCCCGCCAATGTAACAAATTTTCTTTTTTTTAGCTACGTCCATTTGTTTTTTAAATTCTCAATCTGTTGGTTTTAATTGTTAATTTCAGAGGAGGGAACTTGGCGATGAAAAACCTTTAGACAAACGGAGAAGGCTTGGGGCAGTAGGGAGAGGAGTGGGACCCGCAGCAACTGGGAAAACCCGACGAGCTTTTTCTGCTGTTAACAATCTACAAGAAGCTACAACCACAGCTAATACCGAGGCCGGGAATGCAGAGGAATGTCACGAATTCACTAAAGAAGAAGTAGAAGCGATATTGAATGAGAGGCCAAAAGCTAAAAAGTTCGATCTCAAGGTAAAACTATTATTGTAATTAGTTTTGTTGTTTGTTTATAAATTTTAATTCTGCCATTTATTTGTATTTTTGGTGCAGGCTAAATATGAACACGCAGCTGAACATAATAAAAGGCTTAAGCTTTGTGTCAAATGGTTTCAACAATGTGATGAGAATCATGTACTTGATAATGAGAAACTTAAGAATTCATTAGAATCCGCTGAGAAAAAATGCATTGACACAGGTAACTTTACTTCTTCCGAAAGTTATTTTGCATTGCTGTGGCTTTTGTTAATTAAATTTCGATTCTGCAGAGTTAGAGAAGAAAAACAAGGAGGAAGAATTGAATGCAGTTATTTCTGAGTTAAGGGACACTAATGCGTCTTTACAGGAGACGCTTTCCGAGGAAGTGTCGGAAAAGCTGGTATGATATCAATCTTAAAATATGTTGTGCATGTATGTTCTTCCTCAATGGTTCTTTTATATACTTGTTTGGTTTTAATGACCAGGATGCTATTAACCGCCATAGAAGTGAAATTGAAGCTAGGGTTACTGCTGAAAAAACAGTTGCGTCTTTGACAGAAGAGCTTCAAAAAGCTCAGCAGGATATAGCAGCTGCCAATGAGAGGGTAATGTATACATTGAATTTGTTGCTATTATTAAATCAGATTTTATTTGAATGCTGACTTTATTGTATTTTGCAGGCTGCCTCACTTGACAATACACACAAGCGGTTACAAGAGTACATCCTGAGTCTGCAACAGTACAATTCCAAATTAATCACTGACGTTGATACTGTCCGTGAGTCACTCAAACGTGTAGAAAAGGAGAAATTGACAATAGTGGAGAATCTTAGCACTTTAAGGGGCCATTGTAGTTCATTGCAAGAGCAATTAACCTTGTCAAGGGTATGGTTTTTGTTTCATCCTGTTATATAATTTTTCTTAGCTTATTCACTTATTACTTTTGCTCTCCCTTCCCTCCATATGCTTCAAGTAATTAAATTGGTTTGATAACTTCTTAATTTGGGTTGCTGGATTGTATTTTAAACTTGCTATTATATGGTTAAGTCAGTGTTTTTCCTGATGACTACTTTTGTACATGGTTCTGTTTTCAAGTCTTTTGTGCATGGTTCTGTTTTATTTCTGAACTCAAGTGATGTAACCTTCGGTTTAGATATAGTAGCTGGTTTTCCATATACATGTCTCCACACATCCTGACTGTTCATTGCATTCCATAGCACTCAGTTTTCCATGGAGACAACAAATATCGTTTCAATGGGTTTTAATCCTTTGGTAGTTATGGTTTTCAGGCTTCACAAGATGATGCTGTTAATCAAAAGGAAACATTAGTTAATGAAGTTAAATGCCTACGAGGAGAACTACAACAAGTGAGGGATGATCGTGAAAGCCAAGTGTCAAAAGTGCAAGCCTTATCTGCTGAAATAGTGAAGTTTAAAGAAAGTGCTGGAAGATCGTTTGAGGAATTAGATAACTTGACTATGAAATCAAAATCGTTGGAGGTTGGTTTGACATTTTTTCTTCTAAGTAGTAATTCCATTTTGGCAAGCTTTACAACATGCTAGTTTTTTTTTTTTTTTTTTTGCAGGAGACATGCTCTTCTCAGCGTGGGCAAATAAAAATATTGGAGCTTCAACTTGCAGCTGCAAATGAAAAGCTAAAGGTACCAACAATGCTTAAAATCAAGACTCATTATTTTCTATTATATTGTTTTGCAAAAAATATCATCAATCTTAGTTTGTTCTTTCTTTTCCTATCTCCAGATGGCTGATTTATCAGTATCAGAAACAAGGGTGGAATATTTAGAACAAAAAAGAATCATACAAGAACTACAAGATCGATCGGCAGATATGGAACATAAACTAACCGAGGGAGAGAATTTGAGGAAAAAGCTGCACAATACTATTTTGGTACTGCTGCTTTGTTGTTTTCTCTTTGTTGATTATAATCATCTAATGATACTAAGTTATATTTAATTGTAGGAACTGAAAGGGAATATTCGCGTATTTTGCCGAGTACGTCCTCTATTACCCGATGATGGTGCAGCAGAAGGTGTAGCGGTCTCTTATCCTACTTCAACAGAATCCCTTGGCCGCGGCATTGACTTGATACAGAATGGTATGAGCATATGTGTTCTTTCTTTGCTACTTAATTTCTGTTCTATATCAAAAGCAACACACTTAGTCAGTTTTATCCCACTGTCAACAGGGCAAAAGTATCCTTTCACATTTGATAAGGTTTTCAATTCTGAGTCTTCACAGCAAGATGTTTTTGTGGAGATATCCCAGTTGGTACAGAGTGCCCTTGATGGATACAAGGTGATTTAGCTTTATACTATTGTTTTTGTATACCTAAGCAAATCTTTTTATTCTTTGAAGCTGAGTCTTGCGGTATGTATTTTGATGTTTGAATTATAAAATCACTAGTGATTGTCTATGGTTGCTATTTGATTCACATGATTTGCCCTTTGAAGTAAATATGCATTCATAGGCTGTTGGTTGTTTGGTTTGTTTTTCCAGGTTTGTATATTTGCTTACGGACAGACAGGTTCAGGTAAAACTTACACCATGATGGGAAGGCCTGAAGCTACAGATCAAAAAGGGTTGATACCTCGTTCATTGGAGCAGATATTTCAAAGTAGCCAATCATTGCAAGCACAAGGATGGAAATACAAAATGCAGGTAATTTAATTTATTCTGATTTCTACTTATTTTGTTGGCTAAACGTGTGTTAATCTTCCATGCCTAAAAATTGTAGGCTTCAATGTTGGAAATATACAACGAGACCATCCGTGATTTGTTATCAACCAATCGATCAATTGGCTCAGATCCAACACGCACAGAAAGTGCTGTTTCTGGAAAGCAGTACACTATTAAACATGACGCAAATGGAAATACATATGTTAGTGATCTAACTGTTGTCGATGTTAGCACCATAACAGAGATTTCATCACTTTTAAGGCTGGCTGCTCAAAGCAGGTAAAAATGCTTATAGTTAAGGTTTTTGTCAATGTTGTACAAATTATTCTTGCGTTATGCATCTACCAAAGTTTGAGGAATTTTCTGTGTGTTAAATTAGTTAATATTACAAACTATGAAATGTTTTATGAATGATGAGGTAGTTTTCTATCTTGGTTATATCAATACTTAAAAACAAAATAAAAACAGTTTGGGGATATTCAAGGGGTTGTACTTTCTGTTTTCCAGGTCTGTGGGCAGGACACAGATGAATGAGCAATCGTCTAGAAGTCACATGGTTTTCACATTAAGGATCTCGGGCACGAATGAGGTAAATATACTTTTGAGTGCTTTTGTTCTATGTTGAGTGTCTTGATAACCCTCTTTCATACTGACATTTCTTTACTTTGATATTTTAGGGCACTGAGCAACAAGTACAGGGTGTCTTGAACCTCATCGATCTTGCAGGAAGTGAACGACTGTCAAAGAGTGGTGCAACTGGGGATAGGTTGAAGGAGACTCAGGTATTTAGCGCACTATTGGATTTGTGTATTCTATAAATTGTTCTTTAATGTTATTATACTGATGTTTTGTCGTGCAAACTAGGCCATTAACAAGAGCTTATCGTGTTTGAGTGATGTGATATTTGCTTTGGCCAAAAAGGAGGATCATGTGCCTTTTAGGAATTCAAAGCTGACGTATCTTCTCCAGGTAAAGTGCTCTAGAATAACTTATCCTCTTTCATACGTTGTTTGGTTGACGCTAGCTCTGTGTTTGCCGATATCAAATTTTGACAAACATCTCCTTAATGTATGATAGCATTAGTTTTGCTGTTTTATATTCTAGTATCATTTTGTTATCAAAGCATCACTGTATTTCCATTATAATTACAGCCTTGTCTTGGTGGAGACTCGAAAACCCTTATGTTTGTCAATGTATCACCGGATCCGTCTTCCCTGGGTGAGTCTCTATGCTCCCTCCGCTTTGCTGCTAGAGTTAATGCTTGTGAAATCGGAGTTCCTCGTCGTCAAATGACATTACGGGCAGCTGATTCTCGGTTGAGTTGTGGCTGAACTGAAGTTATGATTATTATCATTCTTTTATAATAGTGGTAACTACATTTTGTAATCGAAGGGTTTCTGTATCATCTGTAGAGAGTTCTGTTGAGCTGCTGCTGCTACTACTACTACTACTAATCATCTGTGTTCTTAGATTTATGATGCGTCTGATAAGGACTTATGCTTGGAAAAAATGGTTCTGGCACAAAAGTAACTCATTCACTGTTGTATGATAAAAGTTCATCATTTGATGAATACGGAAATAAACAAATGAATTTATATGTTTTATCAGAGTTCAGCTTTTGGCTTTTAGGCTCTTTTATGCTAATACAGAAAGTGAACGATGGGTGTTATGACAAAACCTATGCCGTTTCTTACAATTTTGATGAAACAAGTGTAGAGTTGAATCTATTTTAACCATGGTGAAGATGTGCTGGAAAGACATGTTTGGGCTTGTGAGTTAGATCACATTCACAAGTCGCAACATGTGTATTTGAGGAGAAGGGTGGTTCCTTTGGGTATTATCCTGGGAGTTTCCATGTCCTGCTGCTGTTGATACATCACAGGATCATATTCTCCGCCCTCCACTCGCAGCAACAAAGAACCAGTGTTCATAATTATACCTGTCATCGATGCTTTTCTTTTTACATTTTAACTCCCCTTTGAAAGAATATGAGAACTGCTCGGATAACTTGTAATTTTTGTAGGACTAAATGGAAATAGGAGTTAAGAGAAGTGAAAATCTGATATTCTTTTAAACACATAATGTATTTAATTCCTCCTGCTTCCATTAAAGCTACCTCCTCTCCTCAGTACAAACAACACAGTTGATATAATTTGATTTTAACAAGGTAGTTTGAACCCCATGTAATTTCCTGATGAGTAGTCGTCCCAAACATCAAGTGCTCCAAAGCTAGTCATCAGAATGGCACTCAGAGCCATCACTATACCAACCGAGAACACGATTAGAGACGCCCTTTCGAACCGTCTTATGGCCTTCTGCACCACCATCAATCCAAGAAGCGATGCCACGAAACAAATGACCGAGAATGCAAGGGCAGTGCTAATGTGGTCCATGCCCAATAACAAGTATTGAAACGCAGACATTGTGGAGGAGAAGAAAACCATGAAAGAACAAGTAGCTGCCGTAACCTGGAGCAGAATGCAGATGGTTTAATGCTATAAGAAGTATGAGATTCTATACTATAATGGTTAAAACAGGGACAATTACCTCAGGGGCTACTCCAACTTGGAGTAGAAGTGGGCTTATAAGCATTCCACCTCCAATTCCAAAAACTCCACCCAACCCTCCAGCCATTAGAGCCATTAAGGGGAAAATTAGCTTGTTAACCCCCTTCACATATAAACAAGGAAAAGGGTTAATTTTCTTTTTAACAATGCAAAGTAACAGCTGGAAACCAAAGCAAAAAAACAAAACCAAAATCTAACCTTCTTAGTTGGAGCATGGCATGCAATGGGGTCTTGTCTGCGAAGGATCCATGCTGTAAAAGCTATGGCGAGAGGGATTTGAAACAATGAGAGAGCCCAGTATCCTATTCCACAAGGCTTCAGTGATATGACCCCCTGCATGTATTGTTGTTGCTTCAATAGTTATAAACACTGAAGACCAACCCCATATTTCCATGCAATTCTAAATTTTCTCCTAATTTTTCCAAGAAAATTCCATGTATAATTAGTGTAAGGTTAATACAAAAAAGTGGACAAATAGTCTGAAAGCTAGTGTCTTGTCTAAATCCAATACTTGGGACCATGGTACAAACTTCATTTATCATTTCCACTCTCCAGGTAAGTCCAAAGTAAGGTAGCTTTCACTTTGCTCTCTTTTGTTTGGGTTTTCTGTAAAGTAAGAAATAAAAGGCATTGGCCCATCTTCGATTCTAACTAATTAAATCCTTTTCGGACATCATTTATATATATAAAAAAAGAATAAAGTAATGGGCAATTATACCATGTTCCGGCGGTAAAAATATTTTATTTCTAGGAGCGTCTTAATTTTAGAGGTTAGGGATTCAGTTTAGTGGTTTAAGTTTATGTGCTTAGAATTTAGTGTTTAGGGTTTAGGGTTTAAGGTTAAAATTTAAGAATTATAGATAAAAACCTAAATATCCACCATATTACTCTAAACCCTATACTTGAACACAAACCCTAAATTCTAACCACACACTCTAAATTTTAAACCCTAAATTAGATTCTAACCTTTGAAATTAAGATGCTTGTAGAAACAAAATGTTAGTAACGCCAGTACATCATATATTTTCCCATAAAATAATACACATAAAAGCTGATCAGATTATAAATAAAAATTTCTTATCTCTTTTCAATGTTTCTTGCTATGTCCTAACGATAAAAATTAAATTTTAAATTCTAAATCCTAACCATACATCATACTCTAATTCCCTCAACCTTAATCCTACATCACAGCTTAAACCGATTATCAACCAGATATAATCCTACTTTTTCATCAACGCCAAAAGTTGGATTTCATATATAGTTCAAAATCTCCAAGATATTATTGTTGATAATAATTTTAAAACCGGATATTTCGAGAGAGAGAGAGAGAGACGTATTTGAAAATGAAACGGTTGAATTGGCATGTAAATTGTATTCTAAAGAAAGACAAGACAAGACAAGAAAAGGATACCTGTCCATAGCGATTCCCACGAAGGAGATAGAGGATGAAGAAGGAAAACCAGACCATAATCAAGACCAGCAGTTTCTTCCATGGGAACCTGGGGGTTTCTTTTCCCACCAAAGCTTCTTCTACACTCTTAACCTCCCCACTTTCCAAGCTTTCATACTCGTTTCTAGCTCGATCCGATTCCATTTTCCAAAACCCGACACCATTTCTACAGGTCTTAATGGTAGACCAGACAAGGAAAGTGGCAAACATGATGGTGATCAACCACTCTGGTAACACCAGGTTGCAAACCACTCCCACACTCACGCCTAATAACATGAATGGCTCTGATAAAAGTGCTAATTCATAGTCAATCAATGTCTTACCCTCGAACTTGGCACTTTTGGCTTGCAGGTTATACATAACATTGGCAATCGACCCTCCCGTGACCATGAAAGCCGAGAAACTGGTGGCGGTTTTGAGGTCGAAACAGCCCACAATGGTGAGAATGGGAATAAACAAGCCTCCGCCACCAACGCCTCCTGCGCTGGATATGGAGGCAGCTACGAAGCTCAACACTCCTGCTACCACTGAAGAGGTTGACAGCTTCATGTTTCCATGTGATTTTAACAGATGACGAGTGCTACTCCTCCATTGGAGAGTTGTGTTGATGAAGCTCTCGATTGTGAGATTGTCTAAAATAGGTTGCGTTTGTGTTGCTGCTGCCTGGGACTGGATGAGGATGATGAAGATTGGAAGGGTGAGAAAAATCCATCTTACCAAACTCTGATTCTTCATTTCTGCTACTGATGATTGTTGGTGTCCTATCAAACCTTCTTATATGGCAGTTTGTGGGGAAAAAGAACAAAAGGCAATCAAATAAACAATAATCAATGTTAGCTTTATTCATGTCAACTCGCTATTCGCTTCCTTTTCCATGGATTTAGTTAAGCAAATTGATTATTAATTAAAAATGTAAACATTAATATTAAGAATCCTTCACTGTCTTATTTTCGTTTGTCTTTCAACAGGCAAGTTCGACGCAGGTCACATGGGGAACCGGGGAAAAGCACAGGAAGTTTCCCTTCCCCGTTAAAAATGGGACACAATTTAATGGCAGAAACCTCCGATGTACTTTTAACTGGACCTGAAACAAGACAAATAAACAAACAAACAGTTATTGCTGTGGCAAAATCAGAGTGGTGTATTAATGGTTATGGGAGGGCCTTTTTCCGCTTGGCACAAATTTTTTTTCTTTTGAAAACTTTATTTACACAAGCGTCTTATTATAAAAGTTTAGGGTAAAAATCTTTTGCCCCCTAATCATGCCTCCTTTTATGCCCCTACCTAAAAAATAGATAAAATTAAAATTTGCCCCATAACCCTAATTTTCATATCCTAAACCCCAAACCCTAAAAAAATACACCCTACTCTTAATTCCCTACACCTAACCCTAAGCCCCGACCTTAAACCCAAAACCCTAAACTCTAAACCCACTATTTTAAAGTGGGGGCACAAATGGGGGCATACTTTGGGGGCAGATGATTTCCATCCAAAAGTTTAGGGGTTTTGTTTAGGGTTTAAATGTAATAATTTTGAATTTAGGGGTTGTTGATTGAATTTTAGGTTTAGAGTTAAAAATTACGGTTTATAGGTTAAAACTCAAATCTCTAGCCATATTACCTTAAAACCTAAACCCTAAACCTAACCTTAAATTTTAACCATGAACCCTAAATTCTAAACCATACACTAAAACTCATAAGTCCTAGACCCTAAAATTAAGACGCTTGTAGAAATAAAAAATTTCCACCACTTGTGTATGAGATAATAATCCTATATATATATATATATATATTACATGTTTTTTTGGATCGTTGGATGAGTGAAATGGATGTATGAGATTAACAGTAGAATATGTGAAGATTATCGCTTAGAATTTATATCCAATACACTGAAGGTGAAAACTTTTAGTTTGTACAAGCGCTTTAGTTTTAGGGTTTAAGGACTTAGTTTAGGGTGTAGGGTTTAGGGGTTTGAGTGTATCGGATTAGAATTTAGGGGCAATGGTTAGAATTTAGAGTTTAGGGTTTAGGGTTTAAAGGTTAAGGTCTAGGTTTTAGTGTAATATGTTGAGTGTTTAGGTTTTAACGTATAAACCCTAAATTCTAACAATAAACCCTAAATTCTATTCACAATCCTTAAATTCTAAACTACTAAACCTAACTCCTAAACCATACACCCTAAATTAAGTCCCTAAATCCTAAAATTAAAGCACTTGTAGAAACTTTTAATTTCTACTGCCAGTATCAAATAATTATCCATATATATATTAGGTTTTGTGGTCGAACCTCTAATCTTGATTGTGTCCCTGGATGGAATATCCATGCCATGAAACTTTGAATGTAATAAAAGGGAGAATTATTATGAGATGTTTGTGTATTAAACAAGAAGAAGATGCTAATTAGAATTTAGAAACAACTAGTAAGGCTTGTTGGATAGTATTTTTGGGTTATATCTATCTCAATTGCGACTAGATAATGTATTAAATCTATCTTCTTTATTTATATAATTAAGTTGCTGTTTGTGTTTTGTTGTACATGAAGGATCCCTGTCAAGTTGAAGCTATCATACAAAATGAAAGCAAAGCAGAGACGTTGATTTGGATATGGACAACAAGGATTAAGAAAGATGTCACTCTTATTTTATGTCAATTAGGGTTGAGATTTATAATGTAAAGTAAATCTCTTCCTTTTTGTCAAGTTTATCTTAAAGCTAACGTCGATACATTTAAAAATAGCATTTCATCATGGAAAACACAGAGATTGATGTCACGAGCAAATTTGAATTTTATTCTTAAATTTATTTTGATAACAAAATTTTTAAAATATTTAATTTGCTTACTAAGTTTAGAAATTAAACATTTTTTTGTCACTTTTTGTTAACATTTTAACGATATCTATTTACCGATAAACAAAAAAATTCCTCTAAAATTCAAACGGTGAAAAACTTCATCGGAACAAAAGAAACGAGCTCCATTCGACAAAGGAAGAGGAAGATTGACGAAAGAAAAATCAAAAGATTTTTGATTGATTCGTGAACTTCGGAGCACTTTCCGATAAAATTGAAGTCGAGTTCAGATTCAGGGATTGAGACGAAGTGACGGGTGAAATTTGAGACCGAACGACCACTATCTATGACTATTTGAGGTTTAAGAGTAACAAAAAACGTTAAATGTCTAAACTTTAGTGACAAAAAAACGATCAATTTCTAAATTCAATGAGTAAATTGAACGTTTTAAAACTTCAGTAAACCAAATAGTTCGTAATTTACCTTTGATTAAATGGAGACCTCTAAGTACAGAATAAAAATATTCTCTGACTCTTTTCGGTGCTCTTATTTGTGTCTCACACTAAAAAATATATTTAAGTTTTAAAGTTTAGAGTTTAAAGTTAGGGTTTGTGGTTAAGGTTTAGGGAATTTAGAATATAGTGTATTTTTTAGGGTATAGGGTGTAGGGTTTAAGATTTAGAATTTAAGATATGGTGTATTTTTTAAAGTTTAGAGTTTAAAGTTAGGGTTTGTGATTAAGGTTTAGAGAATTTAGAATATAGTGTATTTTTAGGGTACAGAGTGTAGGGTTTAAGATTTAGAATTTAAAATATGTTGTATTTTTTAGTATTGGGGTATACAAAGGGGCACCGAAAAGGGCATGAGATTTTTATCGCTAATTGCATTAGCTGCATATTATAAAATATGTTCCTGAGTTGTGGATTGATTATCCGTTTACATTTCCACACCAGATTAATTTTATCCATGAATTCTTTAAATTTTAAAGCAGAACAGATTCTGAAAACACAATTACTATAAACCACAACCTGTAATGTAGTCTATCTCTGTAAATTCTATAATCTGGGCTGGGAAGATCCAGTGGTTGAAGATTGATCATATGGAAAAGTGTTGCTGGAGAATGAGCTAGGAAGATTGATCATATGTAGAAATCTTGCTGCAGAATATGGAGAGGTTGAAGGCTGGGGGAGATCAACTGATTTGCTCCCAAGCATCAGAATAACTGATGACATTGCTGGCCTAGCTGCAGGGTCATCCTGAACACACAACAGTGCAACGTGTATCCATCTTAAAACCTCATCGATCAGACAATCGTCGGCGATGTTTGGATCTATCAACTCCGATCTTTTGCCTTCGTTCCATAGTAGCCATGCCTGCTCAGGGTCATATGTTTAGGTACAAGAAGCCTTAAAGTTAGGTAGGAGAAAGAGATAAGAAAGAGAGGATGCCTACATATGTTAGAAGGCTTTGACCACACTCCGGATGGTAGAAACCCCTGTTCTTTTTACCACTTAATATTTCTAGCATCAGGACTCCGAAACTGTAAACATCGGACTTGTTTGAAAACAGCCCTTCTAGTGCGTATTCCGGTGCCATGTAGCCACTGCACATTAAAGTAAAACACCAAGTATAAGGTGGAGTCGCATGCAATATCGACATCATACATTCGTATGGATTTCGAAACCATTTGCCCTTGTTTTTCCATCTCATATTTGACATTTGATGAAATACAGTTAGAGAATGCTTAGCAACAATGACTGTGTGAAGGAACAAAGTGTACTACTTACTATGTGCCAACAACTCTCAAAGTGTTGGCTTCGACTTGGTTGCCTCCGAATATTCTTGCGGTGCCAAAGTCCGATATCTTAGGGTTCATATCATCATCTAATAACACATTGCTTGCCTTCAAATCTCTATGAATTATTTTAAGCCGGGAATCCTCATGTAGATATTGAAGGCCTCTTGCTGTTCCAGTAATGATGTTTGAACGTTTTTCCCAGTCCAGTAGTTTGCATTTTTCAGGATCTGCCTTCAGAAAAGCATAATAAGAGTAAAGTGATATTCTTAGCTATTAAAATGACATACACACCGGCAAGCACCAAACTCGAGCATATGCAGTTTATCTCATAGATAACCAACATGAAACAAGCAAGAAACATATACATTGAAATGAGATGTGAAAGAATGAGAGGGCAAACCAAACAGAAAAGCATCCAAGCTGGTGTTAGCCATGTACTCATACACAAGAAGCTTTTCATCTTCCTCCAAGCAATATCCCAATAGCCTCACAAGATTTTTGTGTTGAAGCTTGAAAATTAACTTCACTTCGTTCTTGAATTCTTCCAGACCCTGCGTGGAGTTCATCGAAAGCCTTTTGACTGCTATTTCCTTCCCATTGAACATTTTCCCCTGAAAGCAGTTCAAAGTTAGTCCTCCAACACAAGATGTTCCTAAACAACTTTCAGAAGAGCACTTGTATCATTGAGTGAAAGTTGCAATATGTGCATTCTCAGTAGATGAAAGGACTACTTCCAACCTTGTAAACGGGGCCAAAGCCACCTTCTCCAAGCTTATTTTCTCTGCAGAAGTTGTTTGTTGCAGCCTGTATGGTGGCTAAATTGAAGTGATACATCTCCCCTGTGTGATCCTCGTCCGATAGATATAAATGAGTATCTTCCTCCACCAACTGATCAGACTTTGAGCCTTGTGAACCACTTAATAAATTCCGTCCACTTGTTCCTTCAACCGAGCATTGAGTAATAATGTCAAACTTTGTGCCGAAATATTGATAAGAGCTTTCATTTGGCTTTAAAAAAACTTAAATTTCAAAAACCTGTTTCTTTTCTCTTCTTGACTGAGGATGAATAATACCAGAACCCCGCCACCAGAACCGATGCGAAAACGCCTGCTATTGATGATACAACAATAACTATGATCTTCCCCGTGCTTTTCCCTCCCTTGCCTGCTTCTGTTACATTGCACCAAATAGTCATGTTATTTTAACAAGTCACAATTTCATCATCAAAGTCTGTTTCTTCATTGCTAGTAACACGAAATAATGAGATCAATTTATCATAGGAATCAATAAAGATTTCAAAAGACAAAGGGTGGTATTATAACTAAACAAGCCTACTTTGCTTACCTTCATCCACCGGTGGTGAATCTGGTGGGTCTGATGATGTTTGCTCGTAGAAAGAGTACATTTCATACCTTATAAAGCAACTTGGAGTTAAAATTCGCCACCCTCTTCTCCCTATGCAGCATTCCTCTGTCTGGTTCAACAATTCCCCCAAACAAGAAGAACAGCTGCTAACATCAAGATCTCTGCTGCACTGAACCAGACCATACCTACGCCCCGGTCCGTTCCCTACCACCATTTCATTTGTTCCGAACATGTTCTCCTCATACGGTGCCTGAGCAACTAGGGAATAAAACAAACCAAGGGTACCGATATTTCCCTCTTCAGGTGAAGTACTGTTCTGAGTATTCCACATTAACAGCCTTGGATAAAACTGCGGCTGGCCAAAGAAGTTGATGTCCGAATATTGTAACAAGCACTGATCGTACCAGATGACTGCTCTTTTATCAGAAGGGCACTCTTGTGTAAGTGTTTGAGTAGCATTGTTGACGCAAACCCGACAAACATTGCCAGAAACATCACCTCGGCAAAGGAAGAGACTGTAAATTCCGTTGAAGCTGTCGTTGTAGAAGCTCTTGTCGGAAGCTTTAGAGGACAAAGAATCCAGGAGAAGCGTAAGGTTAGATTTATAACCGGCGGTGGCCGTTTCATTACCTGGACCTAAACAAGCATGATTATTATACGTTGCTGGCTGGCAAGCGATGAGGCTAACAAGGTTGAAGATTGTGATGAAGCATAAAAGCAGGGGTCTGGTTTTGTGAAGGAAAGTCATCGTCTTTTCATGCTTGTAGTTGTAATGGGAAAATGGGTTGAGAGGAGGATAAGTGGTATGATTCTAGGCTCTGGGGGTAGCCATTTGTTGTTGTTTTACAGACAATTGATGTTTCAAAAAAAAAAAGAAAAAGAATTAGCTTGGATTAGGTAAACGCATGTCTCTGTTTGTTCAGCTTCCACGGCACCCTGTTGATTTTGTGTAAGTAATAGTTTACAATAATGAATAAATGTCGCTGTTGTGGTTCATTTCAGTAGGAGAGTTGTTAATTGATTTCTTGAAGCCTGGCCTGCAATGGCCTAATCCCGACATTTGGAACGAGTCCATTAGATTCTAGACAAAAACAGCCTTGAATTAGTACAATTTATGATATCATAATTCGTAAACAAAGTCCAAAGGTAGCCCACAAATTGACCCTTTTTCATTCTTTTTTAAAGAAAGATGTTCAAATTCAAACAGCCGGCAATATCATCCTCTTCTGAATGACATTAAGATTATTCAAATAACCGAACAGATTTCTTCATCCAACTTAAAATGTTTTGAGTTGGGGTCAGCCTTTTGTTGAAAGGTATACTCGTTTTGCTTTAAAGTCCAGTTGGTATATTATATGCAAGAAATTAGAAAATCGTGTTAATGCCCAGAATTGGATATTTAAATATGAAGTTGGACTGCACTTTAGCTTCTTCAAGAATGGCTAAATCATTTATGTATATTCGTTTTTCACATATGCTACAATGACTACGACATTTCAGCTCAAACAAATGGTCATAATATTCATTCAACCTTTTTAATTACATTTATCTTTTATATGCATCTTGAAGATAGGAAAGAGAAGGAAGAGTAATACCAGATTATACTTTTACCTCAACAAACTTTCAACCACACCACTGTTGATTAGTTTTATCTATTTCTCGTTGCATTAGTTTTTTAACCCTTGCTTGCATTCAACTATATATAAATAAAGAGCGATGAGAATTTTAGGAGATTAATTGTAATTAGTTTACGTATTTGTTAATGAGTTGTAATTAGTTGGGTCAACCAAGGATTTATTAGCTTAGTGGATTGGGTTATAAAAACCCACGTCACTGTAAAGTATAATAACTCGATCATTTTACAATTCAATAAAAATTTCAGATCACTCTTTTATTTCTAAATCCCTAATCACCGTTTTCCTCCTTTCTTACATTCCATCACCGGTCATCTACTCCGGCCACCATGCTTGAATTTTCACAGAGAAGAATAGGGATTGACTAACAAAAAAAAAATTAGGGTTAGGGGTGTTTATATATTTTAAGGTAAGGTAGTAACTTAACATGAACAATTAAAAAAAGGGTAAACTTTACCGGAAATCCCTTTTGTTTGGACAATATTCTATTTTGGTCACTCATTTTGAAAAAAGGTTATTCTTGTCACTTGCGTTTTTGATCTGTTTTATTTTGGTCACTGTGCCGTTAACACCCGTTAGTTTGATGATGTGGCATATTAGTCAAAAGAGTTAATTTCTAAATTGACCCATGAACTTGAAACAAAATATTAATTTGACCCTTAGACTCTTTATTTCTTATTTTCCTGTGTCAAAGTTTGGAACTTTCTTTCTTTCAACAATTCTCTTAGTCCAAAAGAAAATCTAAAACAAAGGTTTATGCTTGAAGGAAATTTTAGGAAAGAAAATTAATATTTACTTTTTTCCATAATTTCCTTAGTTCCAATTTGAGCTCTTCTACTATTAAAATTTTTAACAAATTGGATAGAAAGGTTTGTTTCTGATAAGTTCCTCCATCTCATATTTTCACTAACAATTGTGAATTAGAATTAAAAATTACTTGGTGTGTTTCTTGAAGGTTTATGTTTGAGAACAAGCAGCACTATTTTTTTCAATGGCAGAAATGATGAACAAATTTTAATCGTGTACAAGAGATCTGTCAGTTTCTCACAGTTCTTTGTCAAATGTAAATAAAATGAATCACATCATTTTGGCTCCGACAAGGATTTGGTTCCTGGAACCTCCTTGTTTTCTTTCTTCTTTTATTAAATTCTTTCTAACTAATCAGAATAATGATGTTATTGTCCAAATGCCAACTCTCAAATTGACAAGCCTATAAATCCTGAATTTAAAATATCACAAAGAATGTGCCCGATTAGAGTGAAGAGCTCTGCAGAGCTTGAGGAAGAAATGATGGCTAAAATTCCAAAGTTCAGAACAAGGTCTAATGTGTTGGAAGCGTTAAAAATGAGAATTTATTACTTGGACAAATTTATTACAATCCAAGTAAAATACTTGCTGCTGCAAGTCTTTCACCAAAGCTTATGCTTTCACACTAGCACACGCACACTTTTGCACTCACTTATTATTATTTTTTTTGTTGCACTTCACTCACACACACTAGATTTTGTTTCTTACTTACACAAACTTATAGCTAACCCATATTTATAGTGTCTTACACCGACTTAAAGAACTATCTAGCAACTAATTAAATAATAATTATTCTAGATTTTTCTTTTCATTTGCCGCATGCTTGTTGATTTACCAAGGGAAGCTGCTGCCACGTAGCATTCCAAAATCATTGCTTGGTTCTTGAATTTTCCAAATGTTTCCCCACTCTTGCCGACATGATTTCTTCCACATGATTCCTCTTGCTATTTTATTTTATTTTATTATTTTTTAAATCAAGTTTGATTTTCAACACTCCCCCTCAAACTTGATTTTTCATGCCGAGCTTTTCTTTAAGTCGATGGAATATGTCTGCTTTCAACGGCTTCGTAAAAATGTCTGTCAATTGATCTTCAGTTCTGCAGTAGACTAGTTCTACGGTTCTGTTCTTCACCTGTTCTCGTATGAAATGATACTTTGTATCGATATGCTTGCTTCGGCTATGAGAGACAGGATTCTTTGCGAGAGATACGGTGGACTTGTTGTCGACATAAATTGTAGTTGGTCCTTCTTGAGCAAAATTTAACTCGTCCAAAATATTCTTCAACCAAATTGCTTGACATGTGCACGCTGCAGCGGCTATGTATTCTGCTTCACATGTAGAGAGAGCTACCGTTTGTTGCTTCTTTGATGACCATGAGAATGTTGCGGAGCCGATATGGAATAGATATCCAGATGTGCTTTTCCGATCATCAATGTCTCCCCGTAATCACTATAAGAGTAACCGACTAAATTCGAATTTTGTGAATGCTTGTAGAATAAACCATGATCCAACGTACCTTTGACATATCTCAAAATTCTCTTTGCTGCAATCCAATGATCTTGTTTTGGATTCTCCATGAATCTGCTTACCAGTCCCACAGCGTATGTTATGTCTGGTCGTGTGATAGTTAGATATCTTAAACTTCCAACGAGGCTTTTAAACATCGTTGGATTCACTGGCTCTCTTGTTGAATCAACACTTAATTTTGTGCCCGTTTCGGCTGGAGTGGCTACCGGCTTGCAATCTTTCATTCTGAATTTGCATAAGATTTGCTCCGCATACTTCTTTTGGGATAAGAAAATTCCTTCCACCGTTTGCTTTACCTCGACTCCAAGAAAGTATGACATCTCGCCAATATCTGTCATTTCAAATTCTTTAGTCATAGCTTTCTTGAAATCTTGAAACATACCTGGGTTGTTTCCGGTGAAGATCATGTCGTCCACGTATAAGCACACGATCATGATATCACCGTCTTTATTCTTCTTTGTATATAAGGTATGTTCATACGGACTCTTTATAAACCCATTCTCCTGGAAATATTCATCTATTCTTGTGTTCCATGCTCTCGGTGCTTGCTTCAATCCATATAAGGCTTTCTTCAAGCGGTAGACCTTATTTTCATGTCCTTGTTTAATGTACCCAAGTGGTTGCTCGATATAAACTTCTTCTTCTAGGTAGCCATTTAGAAATGCCGACTTCACATCCATTTGATAAATCTTCTATTTGTTTTGTGCTGCAACTGCTGTGAGAAGTCTGATAGTGTCGATCCTTGCCACTGGAGCGAATACTTCATCATAGTCTATTCCTTGTCTTTGCTTGTAGCCTTTGGCAACTAGTCTCGCCTTGTATTTCTCTACTTGTCCTTCTTTATTGGTTTTTGTCTTGTACACCCATTTGACTCCGATTGGATTATGTCCTTCTGGTAGACTTGTGAGCTCCCACGTATCATTTCTTTCTATCGATGCAATTTCTTCATCCATAGCATTCTTCCACTTGTCATCTTCGATTGCTTCTTCATATGTTATCGGATCACTGCTTGCAAGTAAACAGAAAAGTGAAATATTTTCAGTCTGATAATCCTTGTACCTTTCTGGTGCTCTTCTTTCTCTCGTAGATCTTCGAACTTCTGTCGGTTGTACTTCAGGATTTTATGTTCCGATATTATTTCTTGATGAAGATGGTTCATCCAAATTTTGTTGAAGACCTTGATCATCACCTTGTTCATCTTGGTTGATGAAGTCGTCATCATCTTGGTCTTCGTTAAAAAATAATCATTCAACTTTCTTTTCTTCTGAGCTCCAAATCCAATAATCTGCTTCATCGAACTCAACATCTCTTGAGATTATCAACTTTTTAGTTAGAGGATTATAGAGTCTGTAAGCCTTACTTCGTTCATCATAGCCGATGAAGATGCACTTTTCTCCTCTATCATCGAGCTTCTTTCTTATTTGCTCAGGTATATGGGCATATGCGACGCATCCAAAAATCTTGAGGTGGCCAATTCCTGGTTTTTTACCGCTCCATGCTTCGTCTGGCGTCATGTTCCTCACACTCTTTGTTGGGCAACGATTTAAAAGATAAACTGCACATCGAACTGCTTCGGCCCAAAAATTTCTTGGTAGTTGCTTACCTTTTACCATGCTCCTCGCCATGTCGAGAATGGTGCGATTCTTTCTTTCTGCAACTCCATTTTGTTGAGGCGTGTATCTAACTGTCAACTGGTGAATTATGCCATGCTCCTTGCAGAAGTCTTCAAATAACTTTACTGTATACTCGCCTCCTTTATCAGATCTGAGTATCTTTAAGTATTGACCGCTTTGTTTTTCCGCCATTGCTTTGAATTCTTTAAATTTATCCAATACTTCTGACTTTTGTTTAAGAATATATACCCAACATTTTCTGCTATAATCGTCAATAAAGGTCAGGTAGTACCTGTTTCCTCCAAGTGATGGTATATCAAACGGGCCGGCTATGTCAGTGTGGACGATCTCCAATGGTCTTCTGGCTCTCCATGATTTGCCAACTTCAAAGCTTTGTCTATGTTGTTTTCCTTTGATGCAGGCCTCGCACAATTGATTTGGCGGTTTGATTTCTGGCAATCCATCAACCATCTTTGCTTTTGACAATAATTTCAAGCCAGAAAATCCAAGATGTCCATACCTCAAGTGCCATAGCCACGAATCGTCATTAATTGCAGTCTTCATACACTTTACTTCTCCTGACTCGATGTCAATAGTAAAGAGACGATTCCGCGTCATATTTACTTGGGCAACCAATTCTCCATTTTTATTCATGATTGAAAGTGAACGATTCTTCATCTGCACTTCATATCCTTTTTCTAGAAGCTGGCCAAGACTGATGATGTTGCTTTTCATAGCTGGTACATAGTAGACGTCTGATATGTATTTCTTTTCTCCATTTTTCTGAGTAATCATGACTTTGCCCTTGCCTCTAACCTCTGTGTGCGAGTCGTCACCAAAAGTTACTCGTCCACGGATCGTTTCGTCCAACGCCACAAAAAACTCCTTTCGACCACACATATGATTACTGGCACAATTATCGAGATACCAAATATTTTCCTTTGATTCTTCATTTCCTTTATAAGTGAGGAATACATGAGATTCTTCGGTGTTTTCTTCTTCAGCTGTTGCTACATTAATTCTTTCTTCATGTTTTGGAGTTGATCTACACTCGTAACTATAATGACCATACTTATTACAATTATAACATTGTACCTGAGATTTATCTTCTTGTTGATATCGGCCTCTTCCTCGACCTCTATATCCTCGTCCACGACTTGATGATTGGTAGTTTTCATTTGCTTGATTGCTAACATATGAACTACCGCCACGTCCACGTGTTCCTCGTCCACGATATCCACCATAGTTTCCTCTGCCTCGCGTGTAGCTGCTGCTAGCTCCGCCTTCGTTGACGTGCAACTTGCTTTGAAGGACTTGCTCTAGATTTTCACTTTCTTCATTTAGCTTCATTTTCTGCTCATGGGCTTGGAGTGATCCCACAAGCTCATCGATAGTCATTTGAGTTAAATCTTTTGATTCCTCAATTGCCACGACCACATAATCAAATTTTCGTACCAATGATCGTAGGATTTTCTCCATCACTCTGACCTCACCGAGTGCTTCGCCATTTCTTTTCATTTCATTTGCTACGGCTTTCACACGGCTAACATAGTCATCTATGCTTTCCGTAGTTTTCATTTTTAGCATCTCAAACTCGGCTCTGAGTGATTGAAGACGTACCTTTTTTGCTTTCTCAACTCCTTGGAGTGATTTTTGCAGAGTTTCCCATGCTTGCTTCGCGGTTGTTGCTTCTGCAATTTTTTCAAAGTTAGATTCATCTACTGCTTGAAAATATAGTATAACGCCCTTTGGTCTCTTTTACGAGCATCCTTTAGCATTCTCTTCTCTTCATTGGTTAGAGCCATTTCTGCTGCTGCATTTTCCGGCTCAACATATCCTTTTACAACGATGTCCCAATAATCTTGTGAACCGAGTAGCGCCTTCATCTGAATACTCCAGTTGCCATAATTTGTCATTGTCAATCTCGGGATTTGTGGCTGGATCATATGCTCCATCTTCTCGTGACGTGAACTCGAACTCGAACTTGGCTCGGATACCACTTGTTGGAAGCGTTAAAAATGAGAATTTATTACTTGGACAAATTTATTACAATCCAAGTAAAATACTTGCTGCTGCAAGTCTTTCACCAAAGCTTATGCTTTCACACTAGCACACGCACACTTTTGCACTCACTTATTATTATTTTTTTTGTTGCACTTCACTCACACACACTAGATTTTGTTTCTTACTTACACAAACTTATAGCTAACCCATATTTATAGTGTCTTACACCGACTTAAAGAACTATCTAGCAACTAATTAAATAATAATTATTCTAGATTTTTCTTTTCATTTGCCGCATGCTTGTTGATTTACCAAGGGAAGCTGCTGCCACGTAGCATTCCAAAATCATTGCTTGGTTCTTGAATTTTCCAAATGTTTCCCCACTCTTGCCGACATGATTTCTTCCACATGATTCCTCTTGCTATTTTATTTTATTTTATTTTATTATTTTTTAAATCAAGTTTGATTTTCAACATAATTCTTGTGCCATCTGATTTATGTGTATCAAATTGATCTTTTTTTTATTCTTTAGTATTAAATTTTTTTATCTAGTATGCTTTCTGTAATTTGTTTTACATTTTCTTCTATGGTGCAGATTTTTGAAGCTTCAACACCACTACCTTTAATAGTGTGGCGTGAGATGAAAATGTAAAACAAGCAAGAATGTGCAGACAATGGTGCTAAGCATTGGACCTTTTTGGCATATTAAAAAATTTATTCTGTTCCAGAAATTTCAGGTAAATTGTACTAAGCATATAAGTGTGGCGTGAGATGAAAATGAAGAAAGTTCTTGGCATATTAAAAATTTTATTCTGTTTCAGGAATTTCATTTCGAAACAATGGGTAGAGCAAGTAAGAATGTGGAGACACCTTCAGTAGCTTCAATTAGCCTTCAACAAAAGTGTCTCATCAGGTTCCGAGAACTATATCTCGTATATTTGATACGTTTTCATTTAAATTTCTCTCTTTTTCCCTGTAACAGAATCATAAGTGGAAACCTCAGCTTAAATACCCAGTGCTTCAAACATCTTTGAGGGCAAAGCCTCCCAAGGTCAAAAGTTCTATTGCATTTGAGCAGGAGGAACTTGAAAAAACACCTAAATTTAAAGCAAGGCCATTGAATAAAAAGGTAAATATACCTCAAGTCTGCATTATATAATATAACAACCATATCTACTTGCGAAAGTAACTCTAGTTTCTGCCTTATGTAGAAATTTGAGAGCAAAAGAGAATTGAGAATCTTTTGTAATGCAAAGGAACAAGTGACTATACCTCAAGAATTTCATTTTGCAACGCATGAGAGGATACCACCACCCGTGACAGTTTTTGATGTATTTGATAAGGTTGAGAGAGTGGTTGGAGCCATCACCCACCAAAAAAGGTAGCCGAAATAACAGTTATTATGAAATAAAAGTGAGATCGAGACAATTTAGGATCAAATTAATATTTTGTTTAAAGTTTATGAGTAAAATTAGAAATTAACTCATTTGACTAACGTGCCACGTCATCAAACTAACGGGTGTTAACGGCATAGTGACCAAAATAGAACATATCAAAAATGTAAGTGGCAAGAATAACCTTTTTTTCAAAATTGGTAACCAAAATAGAACATAACCCAAACAAAAGGTTTGATGAAATTTACCCTAAAAAAATTACTTAGATTCACCATGTTTCAACCAAGTATTAAGGTGTTCGAATTCAACTCACTTGATAGCTTGAATTCAGCTCGACAATAACCAAATTAAATTTATTTCTTTTTAAATCGAACACAAATAACATACAAATACAAGCGTTTCACTTACACCCCAATAATCCAAATCCCTCCCCTTGTAGGTAAGAGGCATGAGGATTGCACAAATTTATTAAACAAAATCCTTTTTTTAATTATGCCAGACTTATGCTTCTTAAACTGGGGAGAGCGTTGACATTACTATATATACTAGAAGATGCAAATTGCAATGGATGGTGCTAATGTTTATACAAGAAACCTGGGGAGCCCTACTTTGTAACCATAACGTTGAACATCCTCCTGGACTTTCTGCCTATATTCCCTAAAGCTAAACTTGGTGTAAACCGAGGGCTTGGTGTTGCTGCAACTCTCTATCACCGTCTCATACGATGGGCAAAGGAAATATGCAGCCGAAAACCTTTCTTTACTTGGATGCGTCACCACACAATGTTCAACACTTGTATAAAAATCATTGCTCCAAGCCTGCGTGCGTGCACAAATAAGTTAACATGAGCTTTGCCTTGCTAGTATAGGCCTATAGGGTTAAACAAGTTTTATATGAATGATATTGATCACCTGAAACAAGTCTCCAATGTTGATGATTAAAGCTTGGGGATTGGGTTTAACAGAAATCCATTCCCCATCTTTCACTAATTGCAATCCTCCAACCTCATCTTGGTGCAATATGGTGAGGAAGTCGCTGTCGGTGTGCGGCATTAGACCGTAAATGTGGTAAGGAATGGAGCAGGGTGGGTATCTGTTGAGTCGGAGGTAGCAAGTGCTTGCCAAACAACTTTCCTGAAAAAGACTCCAATTCTGACCTAACTTCTCTGCCAAGATCTCAGCTAGTTTTTTAGCAAGACTGCCAACTTTTGTTGCAAACGCTTCCATTGACGAGCTGCTTAACACATAAATACTAAGTATGTAGGTTTGAAGAAATGAAAAAGGATCTCCCAACCATGAGGAGGTGGGTCCAGTAGGGAATATAAATATTGATGACCAAGAAAAGGGGACCATTCCATTGCATCAAGTTTTTTCCATGCTTGTCAGAGTGGAATAAAGTTGTGATAATCACGTCGGCATAGAAAAAAAGCAGAAGAACATGCATGTTACGTTGAATGGCTTTGATGCTGATTTTTCATACCCCTACTTTTTGACAGGGTGCAATGTAGCACCAACTTGTCCACCAGAAATTAAACCCAACATTGAACTGTCTCACTAAATCTGAGAAAAAGCTACTGAAATGTTGCAGCATATTTCCACAAAGAGGGTGACACCTCACACATTTATCCTGATCTACATGTGATAATAACTCAGTCTGAAGCTTAGTCCCCAGTACGAGTTGACAGACAAAAGCAGGACCACCAACTCTGGCCATAAAAAAAATTATTGTCTGAGCCCGGGTTCGAACCGGGGACCTCTAGTGTGTGAGACTAGCGTGATAACCAACTACACCACCCAGACTCCTTTGTATATTGTGTGTTATCACTTAATCTAAACGCAACTTGGTAAATCAAATTAAGATGGATACAAAAAAATGTCTTTCCTTCTATCTTCAAATGCAATATAATATAATACGTCTAATTACATCCTAGGTTGCTACATACTGATAAATTTTAGGTGAAACTCTTGTATGTATCTCCAATTTTTTAAAACTTTGTTAAAATAGAAAACCACATGGATAATATTGAGGAAATTTATATTGTTGTACTAACATTGAAAATTTTAACTTTCACTGTGTTTGGGAGGATAACACATGTTCTTATAAGATTTTTAAAAAAATAATTCAATCAAAATTTATCTCAATGAAAAATGACCCCTAACTATTATATTATTAGTTTATCACTGATATGGTATTTGTAAACCATATGTTCTATGGCTGTTTAGAAAGAAAAAAAAAAAGAGAATTTTGTCATTATAATTTTAAAACTTGTTAAAAACTACTTCAACTCTGTCCAAATGATTGATTTAACACTCTTTTAGTTTCGATAATACTCCTCCTTTCTCTTTTAAATTGAATATCCAATTCACTTATTTAAAATTGTTTTGTCATATAATGTATCTCTTTTTTTTAAATGAAAATATTTTATACCTTCACTGAAATATTTATTCTAGCCAACCTTGTAAAAAAAATTATAATTATTCCACTCAAATAATATTAAAGTATTGAAATGTTCAAATTTTAAGTTTATTTGATCCATTTTGTTAGTGAAAATGTAAAATAATAAAACCTTATCACCTCTAATCACATATTTAACAGCTCTGCTAATCAAGCTTTAAGCTTGAGTTCATATTATCTATAATAATAACTAGTGATTCTCATAAGTATATATAGATTCTCGTTTGTATACTCCTTATTTGTTCAAAAAATGCTATACCCGAAAATTTTGAGAAAAAAAAAACATTTCTTAGGTTTAATCATAGCTGCCTACTTAATTACTAAAAAAATTATACAATCTTAAGCTTAGACACAATCAAGTTTAAAAAGAGTTTATTAATATTACAGGAAGTGGAAGCAGAAAAAGGGTATGGGTTTGAGCCTTCTTGTCTTGCCTCGTGGTTATAATAGTTGGGTTTTTCCAACAAGAAAAACTAGTAAAGTATACATGTGTATGTGTGGCTAACTCAAATTACATGCCGACATGAAATATCAGCAGTTATACACAATACAAATTATACTAACAGAAAAAGCGAAAGGCTTAACTGTCTTAACTGTGGAAGAGCATAATACGAACAACTGGTTTAGTAAGCTCATTAGTTGTTTGGTTATAATTACCGGATTTGCTGAAAAGAAACGAGGTAAGGAGATGGAGAGAAAGAGATATGGTTTAACGAAACATAAAACATTTAAAAAACCTACCTTGAAATATCGGTGATGGGGATGTGAAAAGCTTCAGACCATGATAATTGCCCTAGCGAAGTAGCAGTGGGGGTGCCCCAACGGTAACTACCATCGGAGAAATTCAGGAATTTGTCTTGGAAAGGTTGCTTCAACACTCTCACTTGCTCCTCTCTAAACTTTTGCAATAACTCCATCGATATCCCATGGTTCATCACTTGAAAAAAACCCCACTCATGTGCTGCCCTACTTATCTCTTCCTTGCACTTTTCTTTCTCCGCCTCCTTCTGGCTTAAACAGCTGAGATCAATAAGTGGAAGCTCGCGTTCCTCCACCGTGACAAGGCGGAGGCGGTGGTCGTCGGCGGTGTTAGCGAAGAGGGGCTTGTAGGTCTCGTGAAGTGGGGGGTCTGGATCCATGGCTGAGCCAAGAGAGGAGGTTAGAAATGGGTAATAATAAGCGGCTTGTAGCCTGTAGGGCAGTGAAAGAGAATGGAGACAAAGAAGATTTTGGTTCTTTGGAAACTTTAATATGGGGTTTCCTTTTCTTTTTCTCTCGTTTTCGACTTTGGAGACAAAGTTAGATTGCATGTCTTTTTGTGTACACTCGAATTCTATTTATTTAAGGTTAAAATTTAAAGTTAGTGTCTAGAGAATTAGATGTGAGATGTATTTTGTAAGGGTTAAACTTAGAATTTAAATTTTAGTGTTAGAGTATAGAAAGAAACACAAAAATAGGTAGAGAATTTTTGTTTACTATTTTCTATACCCTAACACTAAAAAATTAAATTCTAAATCATAGTCCTAAATTCAAAATTATAAATCTTAAACTCTAAAAATACATTATATTCTAATTCTTTAAATTCTAATTCTAAACTCTTATCCTAAACCATAAACTTATTTTTATAATGTGAACATAAATAGAACACAAAAAAATAGATAATTTCTATTCCTCTTAACACGTGAAGTCGTGAACTCGTCTATCTCTATTTATTTTTTCTATCCTTTCTAATTTCTTCTTCTCTAACCCTCCAATTTGTTTATCCCAATCCAATATTACATTGAAATCATAGGCTTTTAAAATGCAGGTGACACCTTTTTTCCTATTAAAAAACATTTCATTTATGATCAATAAGATTTTAAAGCTTTAGAAAACGAAATTAGAAAATTTTAAATCTTCTTAGAGAATATGTTGAAAATATTAATAAAATTATATTTGATTTTTGACAAATGGTATATCGAAAAGGTTGATATATTTAAAATAAAAAGGTGAAAAATTACCTTTCGCATGGTACCTTTTTCAAAACAAAAAAAAAAATCTAGTTATTATTTAAAGTTTATATTTTATATACAAGTAAAAAATACACACTTTTTTTAAAATCTAAAATTTATATTCCTAAATATAAACCCTAAATTATAAACCATACATTCTAAACTCCTAAACTTAAAACTCTAAACTAACATCATAAATCTTAAATTGAATAAATTGCGTAAAGTTTATTTTACATGTACAATTCGTGTTTCAAAGTTTTCCCTTATTTTTTTAACATTCTAACTCAATTACAAGGTAGTATCTTAGTTTACTTTTTCCTCTATTTTAAATAAAAAACACAAACAACCTTAGTTATATATAACGTCACATGACTTGTAATATTAAATTAACAATGAATATTGTTATTAAATATATACTTTAGGTAAAGAAAATAAATATGAAAATTTATTAAACGAATATCATATGTAGTTACTGAGTCAAGATCAAATATTAGCAGAGGTCAAGATATTGCATTAAAAAATGCAAAAGCTTATTAAGTAATTAAACTCAAAATTCATAGGGTAAAATCTAAGTTGAATAATTTTTAAACTTATGGGGACCTAAATTGTTATTGGACAAAAAAATTAAAAATATGAACTCATTCTTCTTAGTTCAGCCCCTACTTAATTATATATTCAATAAGCTCTTATATTTTTAATTTAAATTTTTATTTTTGATAAGGGTCAAACTATTATTAGACTAAAATTTATCAAATATTTTAATTTTATAACAATAGTCGGGCACCTTGTGTCCCAAGGGAACTCCGTTGCTAATCATAGGTTGAATAGTAAATGATCTATATACAAATCAATTAATATTATTTTTAATACTTAATTAGTGTTTTATAAAAAATCAATTTTATTAAAAAAATACAGATATCACAATTATAAAAGAATATACTCGAAAATTAAACTATTACAAAATAAATATCACATTTATAAAGAGGTCGATATTGCCTGCACCGCACCACGAAGACATATATATATATGTCCTTCTAAAATTTTTAGCATAATAATATTTTGAGTTATTTTTAGTTTAAATATTTGTTAAGTAAGATTTTTATTCTTTCTAAATTTTAAATTTTAAAAAATTAATAAATTTTTACCCCTCCTAATATTTATCCTAACTCTAACCCTCGCCACAACATTCACATTCCCTTGTTTGATATTAGGCAATGATTTGCATCTCAAAATACACCAAAATATAAGTGCCCATTTAAATTTGATTCTTCTCTAAACCCAATAAGTGGTTCAAGTGAAAAAATAGATGATGTTCATCTTAAGAGACACGTGTTCAATCGTTTTGTCTATAATGTGTATACATTGTCAAAGGGTTAAGACATATATGAACAAATACTAACTTATAGTCACCTTTAGATTATTCAAAAAAATTTATTCTTATTTATTCTGGTTAGCTTTGATTGATTATATACTTTAATTAAGCAATAATGGCTAACCAGAAATCATTAATTTCTTGTGTAAGAAAATGGTTAAGGAAGACTTCAAAGTAAACTGAGGATTCATACAACTTTGTCACCACTTCCTATATTTCATATCAATTAGAAGGAGCCTTTAAGTAAATGATGAGGAAAAACTAGATTTAATGGAGTATAGTTTCAGCAGTGTCTCGATGTTTTGGAAGAAACTAAGGCGTGGGCCGACGTACGTTGAGAATCGCCGACGAGTATGGACTCTGTTCGTTACAAATATGTTGAGTGGATCAATGGATTGATCAAAGCCAAGAGGGGGTGAATTGAGTTTTTAAAATTTGTTGGAGAAAGTGGAATGCCTAAATTGAAGAACAATGAACTCTACATCCACTACATTAGCTACCACTAAGGATTTTCCAACAATCCACTAATTGCTCTTCCCCTTTTCAAGGCTTAGGAGGTAACCTTTACAATACCGGTCAAATTTTCTACCCAAAATTTGACCAAACCCTCACTAGGATACAAAGAAGAATTTTAAGGCAAGTAGAATATCTCTCAATACAAATTTGCCCCTTTTGATACAAGCACTCAACCCAAATTGGAATACAAGATTGGAATTACACACAACACAATTTGGGATTTTACAAGAATGAGAAATTAGGCACTTTGAGCTTGGATTTTTGTATAGATATTTCTCTTGGATGCAATAGTTGTTGCTGGTATTCAATAGGCTTGATTTTATACCTTCTCCATTAATTCTAGCCGTTTGGGTGGTTAGGGTATTGATTATAGCCGTTGGGACCCTCTATTTCCACCATAAATGCACTTCTGCAGCCTACCGTATCGGTACATAGGAAGGCGTATCGATACCTGTCTCAAAAAAGAAAGAGTCGTTGCACAATTACAAGAGGGGCGTATCGATATGTGTGTAAGCGTATCGGTACGGGATAGGGATCCGTTTCGATACGGATAGCAACGTACCGATGCAATTTTTACTTCAAAGGTCAATAAAAGAATCCATATCGATACGGGAAAGAGTGTATCGGTACAGGACAACCAACTCTTTAAAAGTCTGTTACCTAACAACTCACACCAACGGTCAAAAACATTTAAGGCTTCTGAATTTAAAATTCCATTAAATCCACATCGATACGGGAGACACCGTATCGGTACACCATTCAAACTCAGTTTGATTTTATAGAAAGAGCGTATCGATACATATACAATCTGTTTTGATACGGTAAGTGGCGTATCGAAACACATTTCTCTAGTGGCCAAGTTGGTAAAAAAGGTATCGATACGTCAAGGAGCGTATCGATACGCATAGACGATTTTCAATAGTTTGGCCTTGGAACACTTAGAAAATATTTTGGAGTTTGAGTTTTTTCAAACTAGAGTAAAGCCTTGTTGGTTTGAAAACTTTTGAGGGACTTAAAAATCTATTTCAAGTTTTTCAATTTAATCCTTAAAACACTTTGTTATATCAAAATCAAACATAGGTTTTACAATCTTCCCCTTTTTGATATAACAAAACCAAAACTTGAAATTTTTTAAGACTTTTAAAAAACTTTGGAAAACAACTCCCCCTTAATGTTAGCTAGGTAAAATCTAAGTTTAAAATTTTAAGTGAGCTTGTTCCCTCTCCCCCTTTTTGTTAGATCAAAAACAAGAGACATAGGCAAAAGGCATAAACAATAACCAAGCAACATATAATAGATAAACATTAAGTTCATAAATAAGGAAACATCAAAATAAAATCCAAATAACAATAATCAAAATATATGTTTTAAACTTAATCCTAAAGAACATAATTCAAAGTGCATAAGTAGAAATCTTAAATGACATGAATGGAATGCAACGACAATCTACTACTCTTCTCCACCGCCATCTTCATCGTCATCTTCGTTGGCATCATCACCATTCCTCTTAGATTGACGCCACTCATCATGAAAGATCGTGAGAGAGATGATCATCAAATTGTGCCCGGCCTCGATGGATGAGATACACTTCTCCATATTTGTCATACGATCTTCTAAGCATGTGAAACGTGTGTCTATGGCGGCAAACCCCGAATTCATGACTTGATCCATAAAAGCAATCCCCGTGTGTAAACCCGTGAATTGTTCATTGAGAAAAGTCATAAGAGAATCCATGGAAGGTGGAGGAGGAGCTTGAGGATTGGCATTCTCTTCGGGAATCGCATCGCTAGAAAGCTCGGAGAGACGAAGCCAACTACCATTGAAGTAATGAAACTTCCCCCTAGAAAGAGATCTCTCATCAATGGGATCGGTGATGGGTGTAGGATAGTCATGAGAGCAATCAATCTCCTTTTGAGTGAAGAAATAGCTCAAAGCGGTGCCATATGTGAATGAAGTGACAAGAGTTGTATGGCAGTGTTACACGAGATAGACAATCTCCGCAAACATGATGTGAACACGATTAGGTTGTTGTCTCTGGCGGAAGCACCGAATCCAAAAGTCATCAAATTGGTGGATGGTTGAATACTTTCCTCCTGAAGGCCTAAACCACCAAGTAATCATCAAGTGTAGGATTCGATCTTGAGCATTGAGAACGGTCACGGAAACCCCAAGACATGACAAAGAGAATTCTCATCTTCGATACCCTCATCCTCTAACTTAAAAACAACACAAAGAGATGGAACATCTACGATAATCTTTTTGCCCATGAGATAGGGGTTAACGGCAACAACATTACCCGAGAGATCAGCAACGCACTTGGCATTAGCATAGAATATCAAAACCAAATTGTGAAAGAAAAAGCCCGGGATTTGTAGAAAATCCATAAATTTCCATTCTTGGAGCAAAGGTAAGTAGAAAAACTTGAAGTGTTCCGAATTAAGAAAAGGAATAGAAATTACCCTCTCCGGTCGGATTTTGTAATTTTGAAAAGAGAGAAAGTAGTTGAGTTCCCCAGTGGTTCTAAAGCATCTTTGATAGATAAGGGTCAAATTAGGGCGAGTACCATCTCTGAGATTGGATGCTTCACCGACTTCGCTAGTACGCGCTCTCTTTTTGGGTGCCATTGTCTAGAGAAATTGATCAAAACAATGTGTATACATTATTTTTCTCATTCAACCCATGGAAAATCAATAATCAAGGTTTCAAAAAAAATTGAAAGGCAAATAAAAAACAAAAAGGTTTGATAAAGTTTGTTTTTGAAAGAGCAAAACAAAACAAAAAGAATTTAAAACGAAAATCACAAAGAAAATAAAAAAAAAAGAGAACAAGAATTTTATACATTGATATTGATATAGAGAGGAATGGATGAAGAACTTGCACCAAATTGATGAAGAGCTTTAAAAGATTGGCTTGATGTTGAAAAACCCTCAAGAGATTTTTAGTTTTATGGTGAAAATATGAGGGATTGAGAGGCTTTTTATAGAGTAAAAACGACTAGGGTTTTGAAATTTTAGTTTTGGTAAAAGTGAAACTCTTTTGATGCCATTAAGTAGCTGTTTGCGCAATCGAGTATCGATACGCCAAAGGGTGTATCGATACAGGGGTAAAATGGTAATTCCCTAAAAATGTGTGTCAAGGGACCGTATTGAAACGAATATCATCCGTATAGAATTGTTCACAACTCGTATCGAAACGAGTTTAATCGTATCGATACCCGTAAGAGAGAAAATACAGTCTGATCAACTAATGAAGTACTTGTATCGATACGCATAAGGCCGTATTGATACCCTATGCCCAGAAATGCATTTTTGGCTTTTAGAACAACCAAAGGCTCGACTTTAACACCTCCTAAATGAATGAAATTGATGAATGAGCAAGTCTAAGCATATACAAACAGAATCATACTCCCCTAGCTATAAGCATGGTTTCTATCAAGAGCAACAACACATATTCATGTATTTTCACAAATTCAAGCAATTTTAACCTCAAAAGAGTCCTAAATGGTCAAGATAGGCTAGTTAGACCTAACTCTCTCCTAAGGGACCAAAAACGCTCTTTGTCTAGAGGTTTGGTAAAAATGTCCGCTAGTTTGTTCAAGGTATCAACATACTCTATAACAACATCTTGCTTAAGGACATGATCTCTAATGAAATGATGTCTTATTTCTATATGTTTGGTTCTAGAGTGCTGGATGGGATTTTTGGTTAGATATATAGCACTAGTGTTATCACACTTAAGGGGTATGGTTTCAACTTTAACTCTATAATCTAAGAGTTGTTGCTTCATCGAAAGGACTTGAGCCCGACAAATCCCTAAGGATATGTACTCGGCTTCGGTGGGAGATAGAGCTACACTATTTTGTTTATTAGAGAACCAAGATATGAGCATACTACCTAAGAATTGGCAAGTTCCCGAAGTACTTTTCCTATCAATTTTACATCCCCCATAATCTGCATCCGAATAAGCATGAAGGTTGACGGTTGAGTCTCTAGGGTACCAAAGACCTAGACAAGGAGTATCTCTAAGGTACCTAAAGATTCTTTTAACGACTATAAGGTGAGACTCTCTAGGACTAGCTTGAAACCTAGCACACAAGCAAACACTAAACAATATATCCGTTCTACTTGCAGTAGGGTAAAGAAAAGATCCAATCATAGAGCGATAAAGCTTAGAGTCAACACACTTACCTCCTTCATCTTTGTCAAGCTTGGTAGATGAGCTCATTGGTGTAGCTTGAGGCTTTGCTTGCTCCAAGCCAAACTTCTTGAGCATATCTTTCACGTACTTTGCTTGATTGATGAAGGTGCCATCCTTCCTTTGTTTGATTTAGAGTCCCCCCAAAAAATGAGAGCTCCCCCATCATGCTCATCTCGAATTCACCTTGCATTAACTTAGCAAACTCTTTGCAATGACACTCATTAGTAGATCCAAAAATGATATCATCAACATATATTTGCACTACTAAGATGTTAATTTTATATCTTTTTATGAAAAGTGTAGTGTCCACCTTACCTTTTTCAATCAAAAAGTTTGAAAGCCTTTCATACCAAGCTCTAGGAGCTTGTTTTAAATCATAAAGTGCTTTGGTTAGCTTAAAAACATGATTTGAAAATTTTGAATCTTTAAAACCCGGTGGTTGTTCCACATACACTTCCTCATTTATAAAACCATTTAAAAATGCACTTTTCACATCCATTTGAAAAAGCTTGAAATTATGATAACATGCATATGCAAGCAACATCCTAATAGCTTCCATTCTAGCTACGAGTGCATAGGTTTCATCAAAATCTATTCCCTCTTCTTGAGTGTAACCTTGAGCAACTAATCTAGTTTTGTTTCTCACAATGTTACCACTCTCATCTAGTTTATTCCTAAATACCCATTTAGTTCCTATAGTAGATTTATTACTAGGCCTTTCAACTAATGTCCATACATTACTTCTCTCAAATTGATTTAACTCTTCTTGCATAGCCATAATCCAAAAATCATCTTTTAATGCTTCTTTAATGTTCTTAGGCTCAATGCATGAGATAAAAACAACATGATTCATGAGTTTGAGAGAAGATCTAGTAGTTACCCCCTTGGATGGATCACCCAAGATTTCACCACCTTTGACATAGTTGTACTCCCTTGGGTAGCTCACTTCCTTTTCCTCAAGCGCCAAGTCCTTCAAGGCTTCAAGAGGTGGATCTTGTGCATCTTCTTCTTTAGTTGGAATCTCATCCTCCTTTGAATTTTGTCCTCCATCAAAGGCATCAAGGATTCCTACATCATCATCATCACAAGATTCCTTCCTCGGAAGGAGGTTATCATCAAAAACAATATGTATAGATTCCTCTACAACTAAAGTTTTTTTGTTAAACACACGATAAGCTTTAGAGTTTAATGAGTGACCTAGAAAAATAGCTTCATCACCTTTTGCATCAAATTTACCTAAATTTTCTTTTCCATTATTTAAAACAAAACACTTGCAACCAAAAGGATGAAAATAGCTAATGCTAGGCTTTTTCAATTTTAAAATCTCATAAGGAGTTTTCTTTAAAATAGGCCTAATCATTACTCGATTAATAATATAGCAAGTGGTGTTAGTAGCTTCCGCCCAAAAATATTTAGGTAAATTGTTTTCACAAAGCATGGTTCTAGCCATTTCTTGTAAAGTCCTATTTTTCCTCTCAACTACCCTATTTTGTTGAGGAGTTCGAGGTGCCGAAAAATTATGGCTAATACCATTTTCATTTAAAAACTCTTCAAAACCTATATTTTGAAACTCGGTTCCATGATCACTTCTAATGTGAGAAATCTTAAGCTCAAGATCATTTTGAGTTAATTTTGAAAATGTGATGAAGTTTTCTAAAGCCTCATCCTTGGTGCTTAAAAGAAGAACCCAAGTATATCTAGAGTAATCATCAACAAGCACAAAGGCATATGATTTTCCACCCAAGCTAGTAGTTCTAATTGGCCCAAAAAGATCCATATGAATTAATTGTAAACATCTACTAGTAGAGACATCATTATTGAATTTAAAGGATGATTTATGTTGTTTACCCTTAGAGCATGCATCACATATTTTATCATTTGAGAACTTAATCTTGGGTAAACCTCTAACTAGATTTAGGGAAGCTAATTTGTCTAAAACACTAATGCTAGCACGTCCTACTTTCCTATGCCATAACCATGCATCATTTTCATTTTGTGCAACAAAACATGCATGAGATGAATGAATGTCATCTAGATGCACCATATATGTTACCTATGCGATGTCCAATGAGCATTGTTTTATTAGAGTTAATGTCAACAATTTTGCACCCATTTTTATCAAATAGGACATTAAACCCTTTATCACACAATTGACTAATGCTCAATGAATTGTGTTTTAGACCATTGACATACAATACATTTTCAATGAGTATAGTAGAGTGATTACCTATGGAGCCAATACCTTCAATGTGGCCTTTGGAGTTGTCACTACTCCTCTACTTTTTGGCTTTAAATCCATGAATCGACTCTTGTCTCCGGTCATGTGCCTCAAGCATCCACTATCAAGGTACCACGAGTTTTGGTTTTGTTCTTTGGCTTTATAGCAATGCTCCCCCTACAAACAAATAGATTAAGCTTTGATTTTTGGTACCCAAATCATTTTGGGTCCACGAGTGTTAGCTCCCAAAAGCTTGGTTCCCTTAGGAATCCAAGGTGACATGAAATCAACATTATTAGATTTGACAAGTTCCTTAGGAACCCATACACTTCTAATTCTTTTAGTCTTATTATGCCTATAGGAGACACTTTGTTTGTAGTTATAGTTCTTTCTCTTAGGTTGGTTTGTTCTAGATGATTCTCCTATTTCATTTTTCACATTACCAACACTCTTGAAAGATTTTTTGAGCTGATTAAGCTCATCTAACACCTTTTGGTGTTCAATGTTACATTGAGAAATAAGATTATTTAAATCTACATTTTCATTTTGAAAGAATTCAAGTTCATCTTGTAGACCTAAAATCTTTTTCTCAAATTTCAAGTTAGTTTGAGAAAGTAAGTCATTTTTAGCATTTAAATCAGAAATAATCTTCTTATTTTTTAAAACGAACTCCTTATATTTCTCAACTAACTCATCGTATACCTCTTGTAACTCATCATAAGCTTCATGTAATTCATCAAATGTAAAATCGAAAGTAGATGAGCTAGAGGTTACCATAGAAGAATCCTCCTCAAGAGCCACGAGGCAAAGGTTGGCCACTTCTTGTTCCTCATCCTCGGATGATTCCTCGTCACTCCAAGTAGCAAGCTTAGCTTTGAGCTTCTTCTTCTTCTCAAAGCCCTTCTTCTTGAGTTGAGGACACTCGAAACGAATATGACCCGGTTTCTTGCACTCAAAGCATATGATCGGATCCTTTTCTTTTTCTTTGTTTTTGGTCTTGAAGTCCATCTTTCTTTGAAACTTCCTACCCCGGTTGGACCTCATTAACCGTGAGAATCTCTTGGCTATCATAGCCAATTCTTCAAAATCTTCCTCCTCACTAGAAGTGCTCTCCTCATGTAGATATGCTTTAAGAGCCACTCCTAGTTTCTTTTTCTTGTCTACCTCAATCTTCTTCACTCTTCTTTCTTCCTTCTTCCTTTCAACTTGCCTTTAGTGTCTTCAAATTCTTTGCCTCAATGATAGTGGTTCTTTTCCCATCCCAAGATTCGGGAAGTGAGTAGAGTAGCTTCCGGACTAGCTTGTCTTCCGGGATGATCTCTCCAAAACCCTTTAACCTATTGACGATTGTTGAAAAACGATCAAACATCTTTGAAATGGTTTCATCGGGCTCCATCTTGAAATTCTCATAGCTAAGATTGAGAATTCCAATCTTTGTTTCCTTCATATCCCTTGTTCCTTCATATGTAGTCTCAAGTGTATCCCACACTTCCTTAACACTTTCGATGGAAGAAACTTTGGAGTAGATATCGGGTCCAAAGGCACAAAATAGTATATAAAGAGCCTTGTCGTTGATTTGAAGCTTCTTTCTACCACCTTCACTCATTTCATTTTTCCTTTTTGGCACAAGTCTTCCTTTATTGTCTCTCTTCATCGGAATAATGGGATCATCCTCTATAGCATCCCAAACAAGATAATCACTAGACTTTATGAAGAGACGCATCCGGTTCTTCCAAAAAGTATAGTTGTCACCGTTGAAGAAATGCGGTTTGGTGATAGATTGAGACTCGTACATGCTAGAGCCGGAGGTAGATGCCATGGCTTGTGTTGTAGATGATCACACTCTTCCTAGAATCTCCTCTTTCGGTTGTTAATCCTTCTAAAAGGTAAGCTCTGATACCAATTATTGAGTGGATCAATGGATTGATCAAAGCCAAGAGGGGGGTGAATTGGGTTTTTAAAATTTGTTGGAGAAAGTGGAATGACTAAAATTGAAGAGCAAGGCATTTTAGAGTGGTTCAAGTTCCAAATGAACTCTACATCCACTACCTTAGCTACCACTAAGGATTTTCCAACAATCCACTATTTGCTCTTCCCCTTTTCAAGGCTTAGGAGGTAACCTTTACAATACTAGTCAAATTTTCTACCCAAAATTTGACCAAACCCTTACTAGGATATAAAGAAGAATTTTAAGGCAAGTAGAAAATCTCTCAATACAAATTTGCCCCTTTTGATACAAGCACTCAACCCAAATTGGAATACAAGATTGAAATTACACACAACACAATTTGGGATTTTACAATAATGAGAAATTAGGCACTTTGAGCTTGGATTTTTGTATAGATGTTTCTCTTGGATGCAATAGTTGTTGTTGGTCTTCAATAGGCTTGATTTTATACCTTCTCCATTAATTCTAGCCGTTTGGGTGGTTAGGGTATTGATTATAGCTGTTGGGACCTTCTCTTTCCACAATAAATGCACTTCTGCAACCTACCCTATCAGTACACATGAAGGCGTATCGATACTTGTCTCAAAAAGAAAGAGCTGTTACAAAATTACAAGAGGGGAGTATCGATATGCGTGTAAGCGTATCGGTACGGGATAGGGATCTGTTTTGATACGGATAGAAGCGTACTGATGCAATTTTTACTTCAAAGCTCACTAGAAGAATCCGTATCGATACGAGAAAGAGCGTATCGGTACGGGACAACCAACTCTTTAAAAGTCTGTTACCTAACAACTGATACCAAAGGTCAAAAACATTTAAGGCTTCTGAATTTAAAATTCCATTAAAACCGTATCGATACGGGAGACACTGTATCGGTACACCATTCAAACTCAATGTGATCTTATAGAGAGAGCGTATCGATACATATACAATATGTTTTGATACCCTATTTCGATAGGGTAAGGGGCGTATCGAAACTTGTTTCTCTAGTGGCCAAGTTGGTAAAAAGGTATTGATACGTCAAGGAGCGTATCGATACGCATAGACGATTTTTAATAGTTTGGCCTTGGAACACTTAGAAAATATTTTGGAGTTTGAGTTTTTCAAACTAGAGTAAAGCCTTGTTGGTTTGAAAACTTTTGGGGGACTTAAAAATCTATTTCAAGTTTTTCAATTTAATCCTTAGAAACTTTGTTATATCAAAATCAAACATAGGTTTTACAAAATTTTTCAGAACGACTTCATTGGAAAGGTGTTTGGAAATCGCTCGACCGACATGGGGAGGTGATTGATGTGTTTATTTCGATAAAGAGAGCACATGATGAACCGCGCTTTGGTTTTGTGCGTATGGCCAATCGGGCGAATACGCTACGGGTTATCGAAAGATTGAATGTGTCGTGGTTGTACGGGACAAGAGTGAGTGTAGTGATGGCACAACGAGGAGGACAAGCATTCTTTTGGCGGCGACTGAAGGGTGTTGTGGATGGACATAAAGAGAATGGTGCATTTGGTCATCAATCGCCTAAAGAGTAGGTTGTGCAAACAGGGAGGAGGGTTACGAGACGAGTTGTTAGGCAACATAGGCAAGTTTGCGGCGTAGTGAATGTGGATAAAGTGGAGGTATTAAACACGTGTGCGGTGGCTTGGTGTCACAGGCCTATGAATGGAGAATTGTTAGTTTCGGAATTACACAAGGCAAACATATAGGGTTGTTCGCGTATGTGTATATCAGGATCTATGTCTATGCTTATGTTTACAACTGAAGTGGATAGCTACGTTGCGTTGGCTAATAATGGTCTCGATCAGCGGTTTCATAGGGTGGTAAAATGGTTGCCGGGGATCTCTCTTGGTTGTCGTAGTGTTTGGCTATCTATTGTTGGGTTACCAATTTATGTGTGGTATGTAGAAATGTTCCACGATGTGGCAAAGTTGTTTGGTAAGTTTGTCTGTATTGAAGAAACTACGAATGAGCCGAAATCATTTGAAAGAGCGCGTATTTTAATTGTAACGAAAAAGCTGAAGCAGATTGATGGAGTGTTTGAAACTGTCTGTGATTGACTCTCTTGTTTAATTAGAGTACATGAAATTGATGTAATTCCTTCCCATGATATGGTCTACGATTGTGAGGAGGATGAGGATGGGGGGTGATAGTACTGATCACAAGGAGTTTCTGCAATAGAGAGGTGAGAGCAATCTGCATGAGGGGATGATGTCGGCTGTTGTTGGTGACGGGTCAAGTATCGTTTGGCAAACAAATGGGTTATGGGATGGCATCAAGTGGCAGCTTGGTTTTGATTCGTGTGTGCCCTGTGGGGGGTATGGTGCCCGATGAGCTTGTTGGTATGGTGGAAAGAAGTGGGGCTGAGTCTAGGGTCTTTCCAAACGTGGAAGACTGTGAGTTGGCTGGGACTTCATTAGTGGTTGAGGAAGGGTTACGACAAAGGTAGTTGGGTCCAGATGCGGTCGATTCTCAGGGTGATGTGGAAGAGTTTGGGTTGACTTCAAAGTCTTTGGGGGATAGGGCGATTGTAGAGTTTGAACCAATTTTGAAATCGAATTTAAATTCCAACTCAAATCTTGTGGATAACAGAATTATTCTTCCATGTCACTCTTCGATTGAGCTTATCGTTTCGAAGGGTGTTGGGCGGAAGGTGAGGTCTGTTAATGCTCTCGTAGATAATACACTCATGGCAGAACAACGTCACACATTGGAGGCAACAAAAGGTAAGGGGAAAAGAGGTGGACCGTGGAAGGAACCTGTGAGAACGAATGTTTTTGCGAACAAATCTTTTATGGATTCTGATTTTTAGTCTAGACAACGTGTACTTATTCGAGAGGCTGAGGCGACTGTTCAACTGGGTCAATTGGTAGGCGTGGAAACAGCTGCTCGTGAAAAGTATCTTATCCGTGATATCTCCTATATAATTGGTGGTCGTGGGAAGGCCGTCTGAATTATGAGGATTATGTTGTGGAATGCTCGCGACTTAGGGAGTGTTGCGAAGATGAGAGGAGTGCGCGATGTTCTACGACATCAAAAGTGTGACATGGTTTTATTGTAGGAATCAAAATTGGAGAGTGTGTCAGATTTTCTAGTATCGACGTTATGGCCGACAGATTCTTTTGGGTTTGCTTTCTCCGCGTTAGTAGGTGCATTGGGTGGAATCCTTATTATTTTGGAGTTGGCTCGTTTTCAGCTGAGTCCTATCGAAATGTTGTGATGATTCAAGGTGAGTGGCTTGAGGAGGAATTTGTGTGTGGGGTTTTTGCGCGTATTGAGGGCTTCGTAATTGGTGCAAGTGTACACGTCGCAAGTTATAGTATAGAAAGATATCGTCTCCACAGGGATTGGTGCTACTTTGGGAATCTATTTTCTCACACTGAAAATAAAAAAGACAAGTTTGGTAATGGTAGGCGTTCTAATTAACAAGTAAAATAAAAGAAATTAAATAAAAGAATATGTAATCAAATGAGAGAGAATAGGCCAGGTTATCCTGAGTTTGAGGAGAGATATTTGAATGGATCGTCTTGGTAAATGAGTGCAGCAGCAACTCCGTTGTCGTGGCAACTAGCACAGTTTGGGTTGCCTAGCAACTAATAGAACAGTTGTATGGGCAACTGGGCGGCAACCTTCAAGGTTCGGTGGAGCGTTCTTCAATTGTTCCTCTTTATCCCTAAGTCGAAACTCTAGTTAATTGTGCATACCTTGATAATACATCCCTGCATGAATCAGGGGTGAACAACAATCGATCTTCCGCTCTTCTTAGCCGTTGAAATCCTAACTTATTCCTAAGCCGGATTAGTCTTCACCATCGCTTGATCGAATAAAGACCATGTTCATTCGTTTCTTGAATCTAACTCTCCCAATATTAGATAAATAGATGGTTCACGAGATCCTCTCCCAATTCACTCGCAAACAAGATTAAAAACCAAGAATGAACAAACCTTGAATTAAAAGTGCAAATACCTAAACAAAATCCAACCGTTTCTCACAACTACAAAACACAATAACCCTAGCCAAATAGATTTAGTTCATGGATAGGTTCCAAAGAAACACAAAACAAAGTTTTCCTAACATAAACCTAATCGAAACAAGAAGGAAAATATTAAAAAGGTGAGCAGCCTCATGGATATATCTCTTCAATCGAACATGTGGAGACTTGCGACTTGGCCTTCCTTAAATAGGAGATGGCTAGGTCTTTCTTGAGGAGGAAGTTAAGTTGGATTTAAATACCTAAAAGAGATAAATCTCTTTATTTAATTCCTCCTAGATCTTCTCCAAAACTTTTGGGATTCAATCTCTCTTTGACCTCTTCATGGAATTCCAACCCCTTTAGGATTTATCTTTCCTCCACGTCATATTGGATTTATCCAATCATCAATTTCGGCTGCCACGTCAGCTTATCCTTTCTTGTCGGTGGTTGCCTTGGCAACCAGTTCTGCATATCCTTCATGCATTGCTCCAACAACTGATTCGAAAAATCCTCCCTACATTGCTTTGGCAACTGGTTCCAACCTTGCCCTGGTAACTAATCCTGCACGCATAAAAACAACTACCAACAACACCCTTTTTCCACAAAATTAATCAAAATATAAAATCAAGCATGAACACCAAGGAAACAATGCAATCATGCATGAATGGCTAATAATGCAACTAATATGAGCCTAAGTCTAGCAATAATATGAGAAAAAAATGTAATAAAAATAGTACTTTTGAACACTTAACACACCTCAAAATCGAACTATTGATTGTCCTCAAGCAATGCATAACTAACAATTACCTGCCAATACTTTAATCATCAAAAACATGCTTCTGACTTGAATTCAAACCTCAGAACCATGGCACAAAGTATGATCACCTTTTAATTTTTCGGATAGCACAAAAATTACCCAGAACCAAACTATAATGTTCGTGACAATGTGTGTGCATAGTTGTATACAAGTTGATTTTCAAGATTCTATGTGAACAATAAGTTTTTAACAATTTAATTATCGGGGTATTTTTTTTGTTTCCACTAGAGCCAATTTCGGGCACCTCTAGCAATTCTTTAATATGCATTAACTATTAGAGCCGGTTTCAGGCACATCTAGCAAGAAATTAACTATTAATTTTTTTCAAATTTGCCCAAATTTTAAGCAACCTAAGTTCACTAAGTTTCTGTCAATCAACAAGTCACAACCGTGTAAAATCTCAGCATCATCGTAAAGTTCTAAGTTTTCTTTTCATGCAATCCTAAAATTTAAAGGTTTTTTCAATTAAGTGCATTGACAAAAATTCATCATTGAATATTCAACAAGTCTTAAGCAATTAAATCCAATCAAAGGCATGTTAAGTAACATATGCAACCTATATGCGATTACTAAAGATGAATGCAACTAAACATGAAACTAACATCCCCTAAACTCGAGAGAAGCATTGTTCTCAATGCATGCAAATACTAAAATTAAAGATAAAATAAAATGCAAATGAGTTGGAAAGGTTTGTCACCTTGTATGATGAGTTTCTTTCGGGTCGTTTGCTTGATTCTTTGTTGGGTTCATGATGGTTGGATGCATGTGGCTGGTATCGCGTGAATAGCATCGGTGTGTCAAGGGCAAAACATTTCCTCGGTTTGATCTATGTTTGCTGAGGCAAGTTCAATTTCCTGGGCATCCTTAGTTTCCTAGGCATTGATTGGTGCAGGGTTTCCTTGGCATGGTAGTTGTGAGTCTTGATGTGGAAAAACAAAGAAAACTATTAGAGCCTAAAAAGAAAACAACCAACAATAAATAAAACTATCCTAAAATAACTAGAAATAAAACCAAAATTAAGTTCAAAATTAAAAAGAAAACAAAAAATAAAAATAAAATATAGAAGGAGAGCATGATCATGCATCTCCTAAAGTGACCATTTTTTTGTTGCGCTCCACATGGGTACCAGTATAATGCTTTAATCTTTGTCCGTTAACTTTGAATTCATATCCGTCAGTGGTGGACTTGATTATCACAACACCATGGGAGAATGTCTTTACTACCTTGAATGGTCCAGACCATCTCGAGCTCAATTTTCGTGGGAAGAGTTTCAGCCGAGAATTGAAGAGGAGTACTAATTGCCCGGGCAAGAATTGCCGCTGAAATAGCTTCTTGTCATGCAAGTGCTTCATTTTCTCCTTGTAGATTCTTGCATTGTCGTAAGCTAAGGCACGTAATTCTTCTATCTCGTTAAGGTCCAGAAAACACTTTGGTCCAGCACTCTCCCAATCTATGTTCACGATTTTTATTGCCCAAAATACCTTGTGCTCGATCTCTACCGACAAGTGGCAAGTTTTTCCATAGACAAGTCGAAAAGGAGACATAACTAAAGGTGTTTTGAATGCAGTGCGGTATGCCCAAAGTGCATCATCGAGTCTCAATCATCAATCCTTCCTAGAGGGATTTACCACTTTTTTCGAGAATACCCTTTAACTCCTGGTTGGAAATTTCAGCTTGCCTATTTGTCTGTGGGTGATATGCCGTGGCAACTTTGTGTGTCACGCCAAAGCGTTGTAACATCTTGGCAATGAGTTTATTGTCAAAGTGATTTCCTTCATCCCTGATGATTGCCCTTGGTGTTCCGAACCGTGTGAATATATTTTTCTATAGAAATCTCTGCACGGTTTTTGAGTCGTTCCTGGGTGTTGCAATTGCTCCTACCCATTTTGACACATAGTCAACGAAAAGTAAAATGTAGAGGTTTCCACATGAAGAAGGGAAAGTCCCCATAAATCAATCCCCCACACATCGAACAACTCCACTTCAAGGATGTTCTGCAGTGGCATCTCGTGCCGCCTAGAGATATTCCCCGTTCGTTGACAACGATCACACTCTTTGTAAAATTCTTGGGCAAATTTTTAGAGTGTGGTCCAATACAAACTGAATTGTAAAACTTTGGCCGCTGTGCGAGTGCCTCCAAAATGGCCTCGTATGGTGAATCATGGCATTTTCTGAGCACGTTGTGTTGTTTTTCCTCGGGAACACATCGTCGTATAACCTGATCTGCACATTTGTTAAACAAAAGAGGCTCGTCCCAATAATAATGCTTAGCATCATGCTGGAACCGCTTCTTTCCTTGGTGAGTAAGGCCATAAGGTAAAATACCACTAACTAAAATATTGACTAAATCTGCATACCATGGTATTACTAAGGCTTCAGGTCTTGCCGTGGCATATGCAATTGGCATTACCGGGGCAACTAGCATCTACTCATCTAGGAATGCATCGCATATCTCTATCTCCATTTCATCTTCTCTGTTGCATTATAAGCGTGATAAGTGATCGGAAACTTGATTCTCTATCCCTTTCATGTTCTTAATTTCAATGCCAAACTCTTGTAATAGTAATATCCAACGAATCAAACGAGGTTAGGCATCTTTCTTAGCAAAAATGTACTTAATTGCCGAGTGGTCAGTATGAACAATTACCTTAGTTCCGATGAAGTAGGAGCGAAATTTGTCAAAAGAAAAAACCACGGCTAGTAACTCTTTTTTCGTAGTGGTGTAGTTCAATTGGGCACCATTAAGAGTTTTACTAGCGTAGTATATTACATGGAAGATTTTACATGTTCGTTGGCCTAGAACTGCTCCTTGCAAAATCACTTGCATCACACATGACCTTGAAAGGTAAAGTCCAATCGGGTGGAATGACTATAGTTGCCGAGGCAAGTTTTTCCTTTAGGATTTTGAATGCTTGGGCGCAAGAATCATCAAAATTGAAGGCCTTGTCTTGTTCAAGCAAACTATGCAAGGGTTTAGTAATTTTAGAAAAATTATGTATAAACCTTCTGTTCGAACCTGCATGTTCGAGGAAGCTTCGAATTCCCTTGACTGAATTTGGTAGGGGTAATTTATCAATCACTTCCACCTTGGCTCTATCAACTTTAATGGTTTTAGATGAAATCTTATGATCGAGCACAATTCCTTCGTTCACCATATAATGACAATTCTCTCAATTAAGCACAAGATCGGATTCTTCACATCTTGCTAGCACCTTTTCCAAATTGTCGAGGCAATTGTCGAAATCATCCCCAAACACCGAGAAATCGTCCATGAAGATCTCAAAGAAGTCTTCAACCATGTCAGAAAAATTGCCATAATGTATCTTTGAAAAGTTGTTGGAGCATTGCATAATCCGAACGACATCCTTCGAAAGGCATAAGTGTCGTATGGGCATGTGAAGATGGTCTTTTCATGGTCATTTAGTGCTATTGTAATTTGGTTGTAACTTGAGTAACCATCAAGAAAATAATAAAATGGTTTACTTGCAAGACGGTCAAGCATTTGATCAATAAAGGGTAAAGGAAAGTGATCTTTCCTAGTAGCTCTATTCAACTTACGGTAATCCATGAAACCCTCCAACCGATCACAATCTTGGTTGGAATAAGTACATTGTTTCCATTACATAGCACAGTTATACCTCCCTTTTTCGGTACACATTGTACCGAACTTACCCATGTACTGTCAGAGATAGGATAGATGATATCGGCATCTAGCCACTTGATGATTTCTTTCCTCACAACTTCCTTCATAACACAGTTAAGTCTTCTTTATGCCTCAATCATCGGTTTATGATCATCTGTCAAAAGGATTTTGTGCATACATACCGCCAGACTAATTCCCTTCAAGTCGGCAATTGTCCACCATATTGCCTTTTTGTGCAGTGTTAGCATGTCAATTAACCTCTTTTCCTATTCAGGCTGTAACTTAGAAGAAATAATTACGGGCAATGTGTTTTCGGTTCCCAAATAAACATATTTCAATTTTCATAGCAATGTTTTAACTCAAGAATTGGAGGTTGTTCAATTGAGAGTTTCTTGAGTTTACCTTCCTTACATGAATAGTCTAATGGTTCGAAGTATGTACCTGATCGAGTTGTTATCCAATTTGCCTCATCTTGCTCTTCATTGATCGGTTCTTCAAATTCCTCATGCTCCTCTGGTTCGTCAATAAAATTGCCGAGGCAAGCGCACTTTGAGATTCCGAGGCAACTCTCTTCCATGTCAAAATAAAACTCCTTCGTGGCATAGATGAGTTGACATTCTTCTGGATCATCGACATGGTTTAAGGTGTTGAACACGTTAAGTTTTACTTATTGTTCATTCACCCGCATTGTGAGTTTTCCCTTTTCGACATTGATCAAGGTTCTTCCCGTGGCTAAGAAGGGTCTCCCGAGGATAATGGGTGCGTGCTCATCTGCTTCACAATCCAAAACAATAAAGTCAGCGGGAAAAATAAATTTATCAACTCTTACAAGTATATCTTCGATTTTTCCCTCTAGGTGCACATAAGATTTGTCGGTTAACTGTAGCATAATGGGTGTACATAATAAACTTATCAACTCTTACCAGTATATCTTCGATTTTTCCCTCTGGGTGCACATAAGATCTGTCGACTAACTGTAGCATAATTGTGGTTGGTCTTACCATCTCGATTCCTAATTTCTAGAAAACCGATTTGGGCTTCAAGTTTATGCTTGCTCCAAGATCGCATAACGCCTTCCCGACATTGTGATTTCCGATTACACACGGTATTGTAAAATTGCAGGGATCTTTAAGCTTGGGTGGCATTCGATTATGTAGTATTGACATGCATCCTTCTGTCACAACAACCGTTTCGAATTCTCCTAACCTATTTCTCTTAGAGACTATGTCTTTAAGGAACTTAGCATATTTCGGCATTTGCTCAATTGCCTCAATCAACGGCAAGTTGATGTAAACTTGCTTTAAGATGTCGATGAACTTCTTGAATTGGTACTCTTGCTTTTGTCGCTTCAACCTCTGTGGGAAAGGTGGTGGAAGTCGAATGTCCTCTATCTTTTCATTGGTTTGAAACCTGATTGATGGCATTACCGAGGCATCAGGTCTTGCCACAACATGAGCAGTTGATGTTGCCGAGGCATCAGGACTTGCCTTAGCATTTTCTGATTCACCAGTTTTTCTAGAGGTTTGGTTGCTGGATTTATCCTCCAGGATACGAGATTGCTCCTTTGGTTGAGTGTTCTCTTTGAAATGGGTTTGAGCTTCCTTAAATTGTCGGCCACTCTGAGTGGTGATTGCTTTGCACTACTCATGGCCAATTCCCCTTGCGACTTTAGTATCGTTAAGGTAGCCAATTGCGTGAGAATTGTATCTGATGACTCAAGCTCGTTTATCGTGGCATGACGTCTAACTACTCTTCTTCTGGTAGTCGGGAACTGATAATCAATTTTAGCAAGTGTGTTCAGAATCTCTATTGCTTCTTCTGGTGGCTTGTTTAGGAGTATGCCATTTGCCGAGGCATTTAGCATCATCCTTGTCGGCGTATTTACTGCGTTGTAAAACATCGTCACTTGTGTCCACACTGGGAATTCGTGTAGGGGAAATTTTTGTAACAGTTCTCTATATCACTCCCAAGCCTCGTACATGGATTCATCATCTGCTTGCCGAAAGGAAGTAAATTCATTACGTAACTTATCAGTCACATTTGTAGGATTAAATCGAGTAAGGAATCACGACATAAATCAGTCCAAGATCATATTGATTTGGATGGAATACTATTCAAACCATGACTTCGCCCTATCCCTTAGTGAATAGGGGAATAATTTTAGCCTCAAAAGATCCTCATGGACTCCTTGTAGTTTGAATGAATTGCAAATCTCCAGGAAAGAAATGAGATGTTGTCTGGCATCTTCAGTTGCCGGTCCACCAAATTGACCAATTGTATTGACCATATTGAACATTATTGGCTTTAGTTCGAAGTGGGCAGCTTCAATTTTAGGTGTGACAACTCCTGGGTTCAGGTCGTTGACATCTTCCTCTAAATAATCTCGAACGGTTCGGTTCTATGCAATGATCATTCCATCCCCTACTGCGACATCTTGATTGTTGTTGGCATTCACATTACCATTTCGGATTGCGGGTGGGTCAACTATTGCTGCTCTTAGTCTTCGTCTGAGTCTCTGATAGGTACGTTCAATTTCTAAATCAATGGGGTATTCTGGAGTTGTTGGTCTTACCCTAGTCATACACCAATGCAAAACCAAAATTTGTTAACCCTTTGAAACTAAATAGTAGAAGTAAAAAGAAATAAGGTGCAAGAAAATAAAAACAAAGTCGCTATTGTCAATCTCTGGCAATGACGCCAAAAACTTGTTGTGCGTATTGAGTGCTTCGCAATTGGTGCAAGTGTACTCGTCGCAAGTTATAGTATATAAAGATATCGTCTCCACAAGGATTGGTGCTACTTCGGGAATCTACTTTCTCACACTGAAAATAAAAACACAAGTTTGGTAATGGTAGGAGTTCTAATTAACAAGTAAAATAAAAGAAATTAAATAAAAGAAGATGTTATCAAATGAGAGAGAATAGACCGAGTTATCGTGAGTTTGAGGAGTGATATTTGAATGGATCATCTTGATAAATGAGTGCAGCAGCAACTAGCACAGTTTTGGTTGCCTAGCAAATAATAGAACAATTGCCTGGGCAACTAACTGGGCGACAACCTTCAAGGTTCGACAGAGCATTCTTCAATGTTTCCTTCTTATCCCTAATTTGAAACTCTAGTTAATTGTGCATGCCTTGATAATACATCCTTGCATGAATCATGGGTGAACAACAACCGATCTTGCGCTCTTCTTAGCCATTGAAATCCTAACTTATTCCTAAGCCGGATTAGTTTTCATCATCGCTTGATCGAATAAAGACCATGTTCATTCGTTTCTTGAATCTAACTCTCCTGATATTAGATAAATAGATGGTTTACGAGATCCTCTCCCAATTCACTCGCAAACAAGATTAAAAACCAAGAATGAACAAACCTTGAATTAAAAGTGCAAACTCTATTACCTAAACAAATCCAACCATTTCTCACAACTACAAAACACAATAACCCTAGCCAAATAGATTTAGTTCATGGCTAGGTTCCAAAGAAACACACAAAAAATTCCTAACATAAACCTGATTGAAATAAGAAGGAAAAGATGAAGAAGTCGAGCAGCCTCTTGGATTTCTCTCTTCAATCGAAAGTGTGGAGACTTGCGGCTTGGCCTTCCTTAAATATGAGATGACTAAGTCTTTCTTGAGGAGGAAGTTAAGTTGAAATTAAATACATAAAAGAGATAAATCTCTTTTATTTAATTCCTCTTAGATCTTCTCCTAAACTTTTGGGATTTAATCTCTCTTTGACCTCTTCATGGAATTCCAACTCTATTAGGATTTATCTTTCCTCCACGTCATATTGGATTCATCCAATCATCAAATTTCGGCTGCCACGTCATCTTATCCTTTCTTATCGGTGGTTGCCTTGGCAACTGGTTCGATATATCCTTCTTGCTTTGCTCCGACAACTGATTCGGCATATCCTTCCTGTATTGCTCCGGCAACTGATTCGGCATATCCTCCATGCATTGCTCTAGCAACTAGTTTCAGCCTTGCCCTGACAACTAATCCTGCACGCATAAAAACAATTACGGGAAGCACCCTTTTTCTACAAAATTAATCAAAATATAAAATCAAGCATGAAAACCAAGGAAACAATGCAATCATGCATGATTAGCTAATAATGCAACTAATATGAGCCTAAGTCTAGCAATAATATGAGAAAAAAGAATAATAAAAATAGTACTTTTGAACACTTAACAGCGGTCTTGGCCGTTTATGCACCGTGTGGGTGTGATGACCATGAGTTGTTAAGGGGTGACTTATTGGCTCTCATTGAAGCTGGTCCGGGAGTGGTATGGTGTGCTGGAGGTGATTTTTAGCGTTGTTCTTCAGATATTAGAAAGAACAGGGTGTAGTTCGGTGCCGCAGGGAATGCATGAATTCTTAGGTTTTATTGATAACACAAGTTTATTAGATTTTTTGTTGTGTGGTAAAAGGTTTACTTGTTGTAGGGGGTTTTCGAAAGTTGGATTCAAGAGTTGTCGCACATTTAGTTTTTCCTTTACCGAAGCTGAAGTTCGAGATGCGATACGACGTTGTGAGGGTTCGAAGGCACCGGGTCATGACGGTTTCAGCTTCGATTTTTTCAAGAAGTGTTGGGAGTTCCTTAAGGATGATGTGATTTCTTTTATGCTGAATTTTCACACGTCAGGGCCCCTACTGAAGGGCTCAAATGCTACTTTTTTGGTCCTCTTACCGAATAAGGATGCTCCACGTTTCCTTAGAAATTTCATGCTGATAAGTTTGTTGAACTTCGTGTATAAAATACTGGCTAAGGTCTTGGCCTGTCGGTTGAAAGGGGTGTTAGGTGATCTGATTAGTGACACACAGACAACGTTTGTTAAGGCCAGGCAAATTGTCGATGGGATTTTGCTGGCGAATGAGATGATACACTCGCTTCAAAAATCTAGCTAGACGGGGTGGTTTCATTTTGAAGTTTGATTTCACGAAGGTGTATAACTGTGTGCGGTGGTCATTTTTGGATGATGTGTTGGTGAGAATGGGTTTTGACAGTACTTGGCGTGCGTGGATACATGAGTTTGTGAGCTTAGCTCGACTCTCAATTATGTTTAATGGATTAGCTACGAGGGAATTTGGTATAGGTAAGGGTTTACGGCAAGGCGATCCGTTATCCCCTCTCTTATTTGTTATTATTGCAGAGGCGTTCCATGTGTTGATGGAAAATGCTTGTTCGGTAGGAGCTATTAGAGGGATTCGAGTTGCGGAGGGTCTATTGGTGTCGCATTTGCAGTTTACCAATGAAACAATCTTGTTTTTTGAGGCATCACTGGAAATTGCAAGGAATGTTAGTAGGGTTTTGCATTGCTTTGAGGCATGTTTAGGTTTACAAATAAATTTCCAAAAATCTACGTTGTTTGCTTTTGGGGTTGATGATGCATTGTATAGTGAAGTATCAGAGTTGTTGATTTGTGAGAAGGGATCATTTCCCTTTACCTATTTGGGGTTACCGTTGGGAGTGAACCCTCGTAGTTTGGCTATATGGGACCCTCTGGTGGCTCATTTTTGCTCTAAATTGGCCGGTTGGAAAGGTTCGTCTTTGTCTTTCTTTACTCGGGTGACTTTGATTAATGGGGTGTTGTCTTCATTACCGGTTTATAATATGGGATTGTTTGTAGTTCTTAAAAGCGTAATCGCTAAAATTAACAAGATAAGACGAGGTTTTTTTGGGTGGTGTAGGCTTGCAGCGTAAGATGAGTAGGGTGAGTTGGAATGTGGTTTGTCAATCGTGGATATTGGGAGGACTTGGCGTTATAGACATGCGTATTTGTAATGTCGCTTTGTTATTTAAATGGACGTATATGTCACAGATTTGTCATCTCTGTGGCGTGCTGTGATTGTGGCAAAGTATGGTGAGTCTATTCCAAGTTGGCGACTAAATGATAAGGGACAATAGTCGATGTCAACCATTTGGAAACAAATTGTTGCCTTGACATCGGGTACGTCAGTTGGTCCTTTTCTTAACATTTTGAATTTTGTATGGAAAATTGGTGCTGGAAATTGTGTGCTATTTTGGCTTGACCCTTGGTGCATTGAGGAACCCTTAAAGAATGTATTTCTGCACTTATTTTTGATTACATCGAATAAGTTGGCCATGGTTTTGAGTATCTGATTCGAGGGTCGTTTGATCATGATCAATGGCATTGTTTCTTTCGGCGTAATCTACGTGTGTTTGAGCATAGATCGTTACGTGAGTTGTGGTCTTTAGTTCTTCCCTTTTGTTTGTGGATGGATGTATAAGATCAACTTTTTTGGAAGTCGGATCCCTCGAATATGTTTTCTGTTAAGGCATTGACACATCGTTTGTTATTAGATAATGTTGGAGATAACATGATTGGTACTTGTTAAGAGAGGTTTGTTATTAGATAATGTACATGCCTTTTTGTGGTTTGTGTGTTAAGAGAGGTTGCAGACTTTTGCTTTCTTGTGTCGTCATGGAATTTCTCTTCGTGATGGTCAAGGGTCGTGTGTTTGTTGTGGAGAGGGTGGGGAGGATGTTGGTCACCTTTTGTTCTCTTGTAGTTTTGTTAGTAAAATTTGGGATTAGTTTTGATAAGTGCCTAAAAGTTCTATATTTTCACCCTTTTTACATGGTAATTATTACTCAACCTACACCCAATTGAGCTTCATTATGGCCCTTTATGCATTAATTATATTATTTCTATCCTTGATACTTACATTTGATTTATTTAATGAAAAAGGTATTGTTTTGATGCATTTTGGTGCTTGTGCATATTTACTCACTATTAGGGCATGTGATGTCGTACCAGCAGGTGATGTCATGCCAGCAGGTGATGCCATGCCAGCAGGTGATGCCAGGGTATGTGATGTCGTGTCGGCAGGCAATGCCGCGACATTTCATTGCCAAGCCAGCCTGTGGCATTTCATTGCCAAGCTATGACGAGCCATTGTCGCTGCATTTCATTGCCAAGCCATGCCGCGGCATTTCATTGCCAAGCCATGTCGAGCCATTGTCGCTGCATTTCATTGCCAAGCCAAGACGAGCAAAAGATGACATCTTCTACTGAAGGAAGCTGCTTTATGAAGATAAAGCCTTGCGGAGCAGATCCAATTTCAAACCCATGTCGAGGCAGCATAATTATATGTTGCGGCAATTCATTGTCGAGCCAATGTCGCGGCATTGTACAACCCAACTTGTCGGCGGGAAAAATATGCAAAGTGGTAGTCAATTTGAAGAGCATAAAACGTTGAATTTTTCTACACACTTTGCATGGTGATCAGAGCATGGGAAGATGACGAAAACATGGAAGGAAGGTTAAAAATGGAATTCGGCCAAAGAGGATTAAATACATTATATTAAAGAGATTCACATCTTTAATGAAGACAAGTCCAACTCCAACTTAACTTCCTATCCAAGGACTTTGCCCTACACCTCCTCCTATATAAAGGACCCTTCGGCTAAGAAGAGAGATGTCGAATATTGCGAGTTTGAGAGGCTTAGCATGTTCTAGTTCTTAGGCTAGTGTTATTTTGTTTAGTAGTTGTGGGAATACAATTGTATTTTTTTAAGTTTTTAATGCAATAAAAGTTAAGGTTTGCTTATTCTTGGTTTTAATTATTCTTGCATTCTAATCGGGAGAAGGTTTGTGAGGTTATCTATTTGTTCAATATCGGGAGAGTTGAACTCACGAAACGAATAAGCACGGTTATCACCCCACGTGGTGTTAGCTAACTCGACCTAGGGATAGGTTAAGAGTTTTAGCAGCTAAGAGAAGCGTAAACATCGTTGGTTTTGTCTTTGGTTCACGCCGGGAGGTATCATCCAGGTTCATTCGTCAACCAGTGTTCTGACCTTAACAAAATCTGCCAAGAGCAAGGGATTGCCGCGGCAGAAACTTCAACCATTGCGCCCGCGACATAGATGTCACTGTCGGGGCATCACTTTGTTCATTGAATGCAAAGACGAAGACAAGTCAATTGGATTCCACACTACGACGCAACTTAACTCGGCCTACTCTTCTCTCTTATTCTTCCTATCTATTTATCTTATATTTTTTAGTTAGATAAAACTCTTCCAATCAACTTATCTGTGTTTTTACTTTATTTGTTTTGTAGTGCAAAAAGATAGGACCAAAAGACGAGTACTAATCCCTTTGGAGACGATACTCGATATACTTATCACTTTATTACTTGCGACGTGTATATTTGCACAAATTGTGAAGCACAATTTACACGCAACAAGTTTTTGGCGCCGTTGTCGAGGATTGGCGACTTTTGTTTTTATTTTATTGCACTCTTTTATTTTTGTTTAGTTTATTAGTTTTACTAACTTTTCTTTTTGTTTTTTTTATTAAAAAAATCAGGTGCGCTACAAGTTAAGGGACATCAACATGTCGAGAAATAAAAGCAAAACTATTTGAGAGTTGTTGTTGGAAGAGATGAATCAATCGAGAAAAGCATATATCATGGAAAACTCTTGTGCTATGTGTGGAGAAAAACATGTGTTTGAAAATTACCCTCATCTTTTCGGTGCATATGGCTACAAGGAGAACCATAGATGAAACCAGCAGCAAAATCCTTCATGGTATGATCAGATAGCTCAAAAAAATTTACCATAAAAATTTTGTTGCAGCAAGAGACATGCCTTGGCAATGCAATGCCTCGGTAGCAGACATGCCTTGGCAATGTAATGCCTCGGCAGCAGACATACCTTGGCAAAGTAGTCTTTATCAACAGTAGAGTGTCACAGCAACAAATATGTCATGGTAAGGTAGTCCTCGTCAAAAGCTATTAAATCCCATGGATGCGTACATTGCCATGATGGATGAACTCATGAGAAAATCAGAAGATCGATTGAAGAAATCTACATATGCCATGGAGAACATGCACCAACAACCCATTCCTAGGGATACTGAAGTCCTAAGGAAAGATGACGAGTAGCAATGCGAAGAGAGCTCCCTGATGTGTGGGAAACAACTAAAACCTCCAAGTAGAGAGGATGCCAATGAGGGAGACTACCCAGCACATGATGAACCTATGCAACGAATTACCTTGGCAATGATTGAGGAGCCTGAACAGAACAATGCCGCAACAACACTTAGCCTGGATGAGAAAAGTATGGTGAATGCCACAGCAGCACCACATGCCACGGCAGCACCTCATGCCACGACAACACCACACGCCACGGCAGCACCTCATGCAACGGCAGCACCACATGCCAAGGCACTGCCATGCTGCGGGCACTACCATGCCGCAATAGCACCAGATGTCATGGCGGCACTACATGCCTCGATAACTATACATGCCTTGGCAAGACCTGATGCCTCGACAATTCCATCAATCAAGTCTCAAGCAAATGAAAAGATTGAGGATGTTCGACCTTCACCACATCAACAATATGACAATACTTTGTCAATGGAATATGAGCAGGTAATGGTTGAACCTTTTGAATTCTTTAAAAACTCACCTCTTCTGTTGCAGGTATTCTTTGAGGAACAAACATTGGTAGAATTGAAGCCAACAAAATCTCTACTGATGGAGATGTTCGAGGGACCTAAAGAAAATGGGGTTTTGATCCAAAAAAACTTTTCAGAAAATTGGGTTTTCCCTTGACTTGCACCGAATTATGGCAGAAGATTGCCATGACAATTTGTTGCCGGTGCAACTGCCACGAAAACGAAAGCTACATCCAACCACAACGGACTTCGACAAGAATAAGGTAAGTAAATGGTTGGATATTGATTTAATTTTTCCTAATAATCTATTCATGCCTTCAGAAAAAGTCCCAAGGTGGAGCATATACATGGACTACAAGGGAACATGAAAGAAAGATGCATCCGCCATAGTAACGAAAAAAGGAGTAGCTGCGAGCACATTGGCCCAACTCTTTTTGGGCAATATTGTCACTCGATGGAGGGTGCGGATGGACTATAAGAAGTATCGGAAATGACCCTCCTCAAGCTTCCCTGGATATGCGGTAACCTTATAAGTTGCATGAAAATGCTCTTTCTAAGAATTTTTAATTTTTCGTCTTTAATTTTTAGACCTTTATTTTATTTTCGGTTATTTTAGGAGATATTTTATTTGTCTTTAGTATAATTAGTTTTCATATTTTCTTTGTTTTCCACTTCAAGAAACAAAACCCCCAGGCCAAGAACCTCAAAACCATGGCAAGCCCGAGCTCACCCAAAAGAGCAAACATTTGTCCCAAAACCGCTGCCAAAACGGATGAAACGGCGCATGCCTCAGCAATACCTGATGCCTCGGCAACCTTTGAAGTGCATGTCTCAACACGACTTGCCACCTCGGCAATGCCGACTGCTCATGTCGCGGCAACGAAGAAGAGCTCACCCCCAACACACACCCAACCACTGAGAGCCACCAACGAGTTAAGCATATAGCAACGAGGGGACTGATCATACAAAGAAATGACTCATCCGAATCACTTTAGATTTCTTCTCTTTTGCCTTTAATTTTTGCCCTTTAAATTTTTTGTGCTTATAATACTTATTATGTATTTTGTGCTTAATGCATTGAGGGCAATGCTTGTCTTGAGTTTAGGGGTGTAGGTTCTACTGCCAAGGCACTGCCATGCCGCGGCACGAAAATGCAGTTTTGTTTAATAATTGTCAAATTTTTTTACTGCATGCATTGCCTTAACCAAATGAAGCTTATGTCTCGGCAATACTTTCTATCAATTGCCTTAGTTTAATTTTAACTAAATCTTCTTTCTTTGCAATAGAACTCTCTCTTCTTACTGTTGCGTGCAAAAGTGATGCACAATTAGCGTGCAAGTGTACACGGTGCCAAGTTATAATATTTAAGATACCGTCTCCACATGGATTGTGATAGCTTTTATGAGTTCATTTTTTTCATTAAATAAATTGCCATGCCAGCAGGTGATGCCAGGGCATGTGATGTCATGCCAGCAGGTGATGCCAGGGCATGTGATCCCATACCAGCAGGTGATGCTAAGACATGTGATACTGTGTCGGTAGGCGATGTCGCGGCATTTCATTGCCAGGCCATGCCGTGGCATTTCGTTGCCAAGATATGCCGAGCCATTGCCGTTGTATTTCATTTCCAAGCCATGCCGTGGCATTTCATTGCCAAGCCATGTCGAGCCATTGCCGCTAGATTTCATTGCCAAGCCACGCCGCGTCATTTCATTGCCAAGCCATTTCGAGCTATTGCCGCTGCATTTCATTGCCAACCCAAGCCGAGACAAAGATGACAACTTCTACTAAATGAAGCTGCTTTATGAAGATAAAGTCTTGCGAAGCAGATCTAGTTTCAGACCCATGCCAAGGCAGCATAATTCTATGTCCCGGCAATTCATTGCCGAGCCAATGTCGCGACATTGTACAACCCAACTTGTCGGGGGGCAAAATATGCAAAGTGGTAGTTGATTTGAAGAGCATAAAACGTTGAATTTTTCTAACACTTTGCATGGAGATTGAAGCATGGGAAGATGACGAAAGCATGGAAGGAAGGTTAAAGATGGAATTCGGCCAAAGAGGATTAAATGTATTAAATTAAAGAGATTCACCTCTTTAATGAAGACAAGTCTAACTCCAACTTAACTTCCTATCCATGGACTTTGCCCTACACCTCCTCCTATATAAAGGACCCTTCGGCTAAGAAGAGGGATGCCGAACATTGAGAGTTTGAGAGGCTTAGCATGTTCTAGTTCTTAGGCTAGGGTTATTTTTTTAGTAGTTGTGGGAAAACAATTGTATTTTTTTAAGTTTTTAATGCAATAAAAGTTAAAGTTTGCTTATTCTTGGTTTTAATCATTCTTGCATTCTAATCGGGAGAAGGTTTGTGAGGTTATCTATTTGTTCAATAACGGGAGAGTTGAACTCAGGAAACGAATAAGCACGGTGTTAGCTAACTCGACCTAGGGATAGGTTAAGAGTTTCAGTGGCTAAGAGAAGCTTAAACATCGTTGGTGTTTGTCTTTGGTTCACGCCGGGAGGTATCATCAAGGTTCATTCATCAACCAGTGTTCTGAGCTTAGGGATAAGGAGGAACCATCAAAGGACGCTTTGTCGAACCTTAACAGAATCTGTCAAGAGCAAGGGATTGTCGCGGCAGAAACTTCAACCATTACGGTCGCGGCAGGGACGTCACTGTTAGGGCATCACTGTGTTCATTGCATGCAAAGACGGAGACAAGTCAATTGGATTCACACTACGATGCAACTTAACCCGGCCTACTCTTCTCTCTTATTCGCCCTATCTATTTATCTTATATTTTTTTAGTTAGATAAAACTCTTCCAATCAACTTATTTGTGTTTTTACTTTATTTGTTTTGTAGTGCGAGAAGATAGGACCAAAAGACGAGTACCAATCCCTGTGGAGACAATACTCGATATACTTATCACTTTATTACTTGCGATGTGTATACTTGCACAAATTGCGGAGCACTATTTACACGCAACAGATTTCTTCGTTGGTGGGATGTTCAGTTGCCATTGTCGAGCCTGCTTAAGGAGTTGCTTGGACCGAATATGTATTGTTCCTTTTGGGGGAGGTGAAATAGTGGTGGAATTCTTGTGTCGCTGCCCTTTTATTGTCGCTTTGGCTGGACTAGAACGAGGTTGTCTTCAATGGAAAATCTTTACCGGTGGAAGAAATTTGTTTCTTGATTAAACTTAGGCCATTTTATTGGGTTCGAGAAGGAAAGGGTGGTGACGATATTGATGAAGTGCAGTGGTGGGGCTGTCCACAGATTTGTTGTGTCCATGTTCGAGGGTCGATTTGTAGGGCGAATGTGGTGTGGTGTCCTCCTCTTACAGGCTATGTAAAGTTTAATGTAGATGGCTCGGCTCGTGGTAAACCAGGCGTGACTGGTTTTAGTGGTGTTCTTCGCGATAGTTCGGGTAAAATTCTAGATTTTTTTGTCCTCTAGGTGTCATGGATTCAAAAGAGGCTGAAATTAGAGTTATTGCGTTTGCTTTGGGTATGTTTTCCTGTTCGCGTTGGTGGAATAGTGTGAGTTTAATAGTGGAGTCATATTCTAGGATTGCGATTGGTTGAATTGATCAGTTATCTCAAGGGCCATGGAGGTTGTGGGAGTTGATTTGCGGATATTGACTCTTCTTGTGCATGGTTGCCGAATGTGTGTTTTGTGCATGTCTTTTGTGAGACAAATGGGGTTGCGGATTTACTTGCAAAGGAAGGCGTGGATCCGATGTCGATTTTCTAGGCTATGTGTGAAATTGGTTGTGGTTGTGCGCGCATGTTGTTGGGTGTGCTTGCTGCTCAGGCAGTGTAGGTCGAGGTTGTACAGGTTGTCGTGTGGCCAGTGAGCTTTGGCGCGCTATTGTGGGAGCTGGTTTGTTGGTTTGGGTGGTGTATGTGTCGTGTTGTGCCATGGTAGGGGTGGGTTCGATCTTGTTCTGATTGTGTTCTCAGTTTCTTTTTGGTCCTCACATGTACTCTTTTCTTGTATTTAGGTTTAATGGGGGGTTTTTAATGATGCATGTGTGGATCGTCCTCTTGTATGATTTCTCCGCTATAAAATCATACTTAGGGGGAAAATTGATTCTTATCTCAAGAAAAATATTAGATTAGATGATATATATATATATAGGTGTAATTTTGTATGTGCATGTATAGATGTACATTTTTGGATATCGGATTTGATTCGATTCGAAAAATTAAATATCCAAAATTTTGAATTGGTAAGATAATGTTTTGTATCCTATTCGAAAAAATAGATATATGATTATTCATATATCGGATATCCGAGTATTTGAATATATGATTTGGTTTAAGTATTTTTTCGGCTTTAGCGGTCGTATCTACGAAAATTTAAGATTTTCAAATATAATCAGCAACAAATTATCAAATATAATAAAATTTGCATATGTGAAAATTTCGATTTTTTGGATATACAAGCATCAAATTACTAAATATAAAAAAATTAATATCCATAAAATTTTAAATTTTTGAATATTCTGAAACTTAAAATTATAACCAGTGTCTGATTAAAAAGCGGATCAAATATTCAATTTAAAAAAATAAATCGAATATATGAATTTTAGGATTAAATTAACGGATAAACAAATTGAATTCGCCGTCCGAGATTTTTTCACACATTCCTATGTATGTAATGCTTTAGCTTCTGAGCTCGACTCCATGCATTGTTTATTTTTTATATGGGATTTTAACTAAAAATAAATTTGCAAAATCCCAAAGTTTCATGGTAATTAAGTGTATAAAAGAGTGGAAAAAAAAGTGGGGATGTTTTGAACACATTTTTTTTCTTTTTGTGTTTCGTAGTGGAAAAAGTATTATATGGTACGGTTCACCATGTAATTTATAGTATGGTTCACTAAAAATTAATTAATTAATTTTTTTTTATGTCAATTTTTTAAAAGATGAATCTTCACCTTTTATGCTATGTAAATAGGGAGTGAGTAGTTACGTAAAAGTTGATTATGAATAAATTAGTGATATGAAGAAGAAAAAAAAGATTAGTTAACAGATTTTTAGTAAATATAGATCATGCATGATGTAGTGAGCCCAGTTCATAAAAGGGTAGACGGTAGATGTCTACGTCCACATTTGGCACTATTTCATCTGCAACTGCAAGTATCACATTAAAACGGGTTATGAAGATTTTCATGTGATAACTACGTGGACATCACTGCACGTAGACGGTAGATTTCTACGTCCACCAACTGGAAAAAGGAAAGAAAGAAAGAAGCCAAGATAACGAAAGGAGGTTTGGGACAAACGAAAAATTCATTTAAGAATTCAATGCAAACACTTTCCCTGGACAATCTAAATCTTGAGTTAGCCTGGAAACCAAATATTGATGCATTTCAGGTGCGTGGAGAAGAGATTTAGCTAAACTAATGTAACCATGTGTTTCAAGTAATGGGTTTTTAATTTTATTACCCTCGTAGAAAGTAGGAAGGTTTTAACATAACAAGTAAAATCGAATGAATATTATGAATGCATTTATTTTGAACAATTTCTACCTAGAAGAGAGGGAAGGGGAAATTTACTTTAATTGGGTCTAGAACCCACAACATAAGGGGAGAGATAGGGATGTAAAAAGCTGACCCGACCTGCAAAATTGACTGAAACCGACTTGAGTTAGAACTGCTTGTGACCTGAGGTGGTGGTGATTTAAAATCGATTCGAGTCTGAACTGGTGTTGACTTGAACCCGAGTTGGACCTGGAACTTTTGGATCTGAACCTGACCTGCACTCGACCTGAGAACAACATGAACCAGAATTCAAGCTAATAATGTGATAACCGAACCCGACCTGCATTTGATCTGATATGAACCTGAACCGAGAGTAACCTAGTAAATAATTAATATTACCCGGCATGTTATCAACCTGACATGTTATGAACCTGATCTGTAATTGACTCAACCTGTAAATGATCTGACTTGTTTTTGAACTGATCTGATATTCACCTGACTTTGTATTTATCTGACTTGTAATAACTAATAAGTTACAATTGATGAATTTGCGAGATTATGAATTTATTGTATTATAATGTGGCAAAATGTATCTTCACAATTTAAGATATATGATTAACTATGATCATTAAATTAATATGTTTACTTTTTTATATTTATAAATTATAGTATATAAAAATACTTAAAAGTTTTATTAAATATCTAAATGTTGTCAACATAATACCTTAAGCTTTATGATTTATTGTCTAATATTAAAAATTTATGGTTTAGTTTAGTATTATTGGTTTATGAGATTAATTCTGATTCTTTAAGATTTATGGTTTAGTTTAGTGTTTAATTTAAGGTTATTGGTTTATGTGATTAACTTGGATTCCTTAAAGTTTAGGGTTTAGTATCAATAGTTTGTGAGTTAGCTTATAGTTATTGGTTTATGAGATTAATTTTGATTCCTTAAGGTTTATAGTTTACGAGATTAATTCTGATTCAACTTGCTAATTTATGCATTTAAATTTGACTAAATATTTAAATCAAAGCTTCATGTGTACAATTGAACTAAATTAAAGTTTCAACTTTCATGTGTACAATTATATTATGGTATAATTATATTAAATCAAAATTTATATGGTATAATAATAATGTTCGAATTGAATTAACTTATTAAACTTAGGATCTAATTGAGCTAAATTAAAACTTAGAAGTATAAATCACGGACATAATTAAAAGAATTCTAAAACTAAATGTTGAATTTTAATTAAATTAATTTAAATTAGGACTCAATTGAATTTTAATTAATTAATATTATATTTGTGATGAAACAAGTCTGAAAAAAACTAATATATATATATATATATATATATATATATATATATATATATATAAAGTTTGCCCGATATTAAATAAAAGCCCAATCTATAAAAATGAGTCAAGTTTATATCAAAGTCCAATTACATATATTAAAAAAACTCAAAATATTACAAGGCCCGTTTGGCCCAAACAATTAAAAGCCCTAATCTGATAATAAGAAAAAACCCTAATCCTATCTTTTTGTTTTGCGAAGCCGCATCTGGACTGTCAGATCAAGGGCATCTGATCGAACGGTCCAGATGGCCCCTGACGAAGAAAAGCCTAGAAGCTCCCTCAAGCTCCGCGTCGCATCAACCACAACCCTTGGATCGAGAACGCATCGGACGATCGAGATCACGTCCACCACGCGTGCGAACCACGCCAGGCTCTCCAACTTCCGCACGCGCGATTCTTTAGCTTTCCACGCACGCGAGTTTGAGTCTCTTCGGCTCCAGACCGTCCAAATCCTCACATCATCGATCGAAGGGATCACTGACGTCCACGTTAAGGGCTCGATCCCGAGCCACGCCGTCTCCGTGGTCCCCTCCTCACGACTGTCACATGCATGAAAACAAAATTGTCAGAAGGCAGAAAAACGCACAAATGCAACAAAATCAGAAGCAAAAAATAACAGATAAGAGGGCATGAATCCGGCCAAAAAAGTCAGAGGCAACCAATAGCATATTTTGACAATTTTATATAATCCAAAATGTAATTTATTCGGTGTTATAAAAACCCGAAGCACACAATGTAATCCGAAGCTTTACAGGAAAATACAGAGAGCAATAGAAGAAACCAAAACCTCGAGTTTACAAAGGTATCATCGTCTTCATTTCCATTATCATTTCGAAGTAAAATAATAAAAAAATAGTGGGTTGAATCTTTTTTACCTTCGCGTCGGTTCGATCTCCCTCTTGACGATAAGCCTTCCGACCTCCTAGAGGTGGTGCATGGTGAGTCGGAGGGGACGCTAACCACCATGGAGTTCATTTGGGGTTTTGATTTTTTTTCGGACGAGAGTCTTCGAAGGGTTTTGAGGTTAGGGCTAAAAAAATGGTCTCATTTGTTTTTCCAGTTTTTATAGAGTTTCATGGTTTTAAAATGAGATTAATCCCTAAATAAGCCCCTCCGCGTCGTCGTAATTACGTGCATAAGGTTTCCGTCTTCTTAAACCACGCCCGTGGTCCCCCAACCTTTTCTAATGTTTGTAATTTTGTCCTTATTTTCATTTCAATTGATTTTCGAATGGTAAAATTCCCTTTTCGGTCCCCTTGGGTTTCCATTTCGTTCTAATTTGGTCCTCGATTTGCATTTTTAATTTGTTTTTTATGGTTTTATTACCGTCGTGGTCCTTGTCTTTTTTTATTTTATTACTGTGCTTTATTTTTGGTTTTATTATGTATTTATGCTTTTTTATACATTTTTTCATATTGTTAAAAAACATGTTTATGTTTAGTATGTGGTTACCATATTAGTACGTGTTCGTATGATTTGTGGTTATTAAATGTACATATGCCACATGTTTGCGTTTTAGTCTCGTTTGACGCCTAATGTTTTTATATTATATAGTTTTCATGCATACAATGTAGTTTCGTTTTAATATGTTGCATGCTCGGTTTTTTAATGTACATAGCTTAGTTTCTTTTTTTTCTCGAATATGTATTCTTGACACGCATTTTAAAGGGACATTCATATGACTCGATATTTTGTTCGCATAATAATTAATAATTAATTATAAATATGAGGTACTTATTAATTCACGTAGCCGTGTTGAAATATCCTAGCTTATTGGATATTCCTCGAATATTCGAATTAATTCGCATCGTCTAAAGGTAAATTCGTAATTAAAACGAACAAGACCATGACACCATATTTTATTTGCTTGCAACATGCATAAAGGTGACGTACGAGATCCGAACCCTAAAATAACACGGAAGTCAGACTTATATGATGCCGGCTTAGTCTTTGGCCTGGTGTACCGTCATCATTTTTAATTAAATGTCTAATTAATTTGAAACCGCCAATTTGGATAAGCTCGTATAATTAAAGTTTAATTTTCGATCAAGAACCCCTAATTAAACTCATTTTAAAATTTCGAATAATTTCCATCAATTAAAAGCAACAATTGTTTTGGTACCGATTTCCGGGCGTGATGGAGGTGCTAACCCTTCCCCACACGTAACCAACTCCCGAATCCTTTCAAATGAATCTCTGGTTTTGTTTTTATGGTGTCCAGCCAACCTTAGTGGCCGGTGGTGACTCTTAATGATTTTTTTTAAGGTTTTTTTTAAAACACAAGTTGTTCCCATTTTTTAATTGATTTTCTAAAAAAGTGGGACACATCGAGGTTTTTCGAAAAAAAACCTTATCACAGCGTAGCGACTCCACTGGGGACAAATTTGTTTTACAAAACAAAAAGAGAGTTAAGCCAAAAAATAACAAATGTTGCTTTTAATGATGGAAATTTTTTAAATTTAATTTGACTTTAGCAAGGTGGTTCTTCCTTGAAAATGGGACTTTAATTACACGAGCTTTGATAATTTGTAGCCATCGGATTAATTTCTCATTTAATTTATAAGGAAATCACCAACATGTGTTGCATCACGATCATTAAGCTCTATACCCGAGCTTCTTCCCTTAAGTGGGAGTGAAACGCCCATATCCACGTGAGCATCCCTCCACGGGTCGGTAATTCACTTCCAGAATCCACGCCTTTGCCACGTGAGCAGCCCTCCACGTCACTAGGTCATGCTTTCCCTTGAACCGAAACCAATTTGCAAGCTTGTAATGGGCCAGAATTGGGGCTCTTGTTACCTTAGTAGGTGATAAGATAGGTTCGGGTACCCTTGTTAGAACCGAACCCGCATGTGTGAGAATTTAAGAAGCCCACCCCGATTAGAGCCATGTGGATAACCGTAGAATTAGAATTCATGCTAGTAGGTCTTGCATTGTTAATCTGCTTTGGTGTGTTTTCATTTGCTCATTTATTCAGTATTCATTATTTTTGTTACTAACCCGTTTGTTTCTTGTCATGTTTTGTTTATTTGTGCATATTCATCGCATTTTCATACGAAGTGTTGATTCGAGATTATTCTAAAATTGAAAGCTGTCATAACGGGAGGAAGAGTCCATAGCGGCAGAGTTTCTGGAACGCGCTAATTTAAAGGGAATGGACGAGCAAAACTTGTTGAAAATCGCACCCTATATATTTATTTTCTTACCTCGTCGTAATAAGACTTGATCTCCGTTATGAAAAGTTGTTTAGTGAGGATGTTCGTCGAATCAACACTTCTTTGCATTCGATTGTGTTTTTTAATTTATTGCCTTTAATCATTTGTTTCTGTTATGCATACGACATTGCATGCATTAAATCATAAAGTCATGAGATTAATTGTTCGGGGTCATGGCAGTATTCGTGACTATTGAAGATTCCGCATCCACACTTTACTCATCATCAAAGGAAGAAAATGGAGGAGAGTTTTGCTAAGTTGGAAGCCGATCTGAGGGGTCAGTTGGAGCGAGCTCAGCAAGAATTGAGGGACACCATTATCAAGTCCCAACAAGATATGATGAAAGAGATATCTCAGTTGCTACAAGCCAATCTAAAAGGAAAGGGTGTTGTTGGAAACCCTAGTCAAGAGAGAGGGGACCCCTCATTTTCCCCTAGTTTTTTCACCGATACCCCTAAGCTCGCGCAAGGAGCGGCTACTCAAGGAGATGGGGCAACATCATATCAGGCGGGCGCCTCTACCCATGCTCCATCAGGTCTGGTTTTTAATCATGTGGAAAATGTCGGGGATAGTGTCCCGGATTTGGATGAGACTGAGAAATTGAACAAGGTCAAGGCAGAGTTCTCGAAGCAACTAGAAGAGACCCGAAAGGACCTCGAGGAGAAATTCCGGACTAAGGAGGAAGAAGAAGGGGCATATGGGATGAATGCTAGACATCTCAATTTGGTTCCAGATCTGATAATCCCGCCCAAGTTTAAGACACTAGAGTTTGAGAAGTTTGACGGGACGACTTGCCCTACTACCCATATAACCATGTTCTGTAGAAAGATGACGGGTTTCATCGACAATGAGAAGTTGCTAATTCACTGCTTTCAAGACAGCTTAGCGGGACCCGCGGTGAGGTGGTACAATCAGTTAACCCGTGCTCAGATTAGGTCATGGAAGGATTTGGCCAAGGCTTTCACGGATCATTATACGCACATAACCGATATGGTCCCAAAACGACTCATGCTACAAGGTTTGGAGCAAAGGCACAATGAGAGCCTCCGTGAATACGCCCAGCGTTGGCGAGATGTGGCGGCACAAGTCCAACCTTCACTCTGCGAGAATGAGATCTCCCTTATGTTTGTCGATACTTTGAAAGGGACCCTTTATGACCGCATGATAAGTAACCCTTTCGGCAATTTCTCGAATATAGAGTTTCTTGGTTTTAAAATGGGATTAATCCCTAAATAAGCCTCTCTGTGTCGTCGTAATTACACGCGTAGGGTTTCTGTCTTCTTAAACCACGCCCGTGGTCCCCCAACCTTTTCTAATGTTTGTAATTTCGACCTTATTTTCATTTCAAATGATTTTCGAATGGTAAAATTCCCTTTTTGCTTCCCTTAGGTTTCCATTTCATTTTAATTTGGTCCTCGATTTGCATTTTTAATTTGTTTTTTATGGTTTTATTACCGTCATGGTCCTTGTCCTTTTTTATTTTATTATTGTGCTTTATTTTTTGTTTTATTATGTATTTATGCTTTTTTATGCATTTTGTCATATTGTTAAAAAATATGTTTATTTTTAGTATGTGGTTACCATGTTAGTACGTGTTCGTATGATTTGTGGTTATCAAATGTACATATGCAACATGTTTGTGTTTTAGTCTCGTTTGACGCCTAATGTTTTTATAATATATAGTTTTCATGCATGCAATGTAGTTTCATTTTAATATGTTGCATGCTCGGTTTTTTAATGTACATAGCTTAGTTTATTTTGTTTCTCGAATATGTATTTTTGACATGCATTTTAAACGGACATTCATATGAATCGATATTTTGTTCGCATAATAATTAATAATTAATTATAAAAATGAGGCACTTATTAATTGACGTAGCCGGGTCGAAATATCCTAGCTTATTGGATATTCCTCGAATATTCGGATTAATTCGCATCGTCTAAAGGTAAATTCGTAATTAAAACGAACAAGACCATGACACCATATTTTATCTACTTGCATCATGCATAAAGGTGACGTACGGGATCCGAACCCTAAACTAACACGGCAGTCATGCTTATATGATGTCGGTTTAGTCTTTGGTTCGGTGTACCGTCATCCTTTCTAATTAAATGTCTAATTAATTTAAACCGCCAATTTGGATAAGCTCGTATAATTAAATTTTAATTTTCGATCAACAACCCCTAATTAAACTCATTTTAGAATTTTGAATAATTTCCATCAATTAAAAGCAACAATTGTTTTGGTACCGATTTCTGGGCGTGATGGGGGTGCTAACCCTTCCCCACACGTAACCAACTCCCGAACCCTTTCAAATGAATCTATGGTTTTGTTTTTATGGTGTCCGCTCGTGGTCCCCCAACCTTTTCTAATGTTTGTAATTTCGTCCTTATTTTCATTTCAAATGATTTTCGAATGGTAAAATTCCCTTTTTGCTTCCCTTAGGTTTCCATTTCGTTTTAATTTGGTCCTCGATTTATATTTTTAATTTGTTTTTTATGGTTTTATTACCGTCATGGTCCTTGTCCTTTTTTATTTTATTATTGTGCTTTATTTTTTGTTTTATTATGTATTTATGCTTTTTTATGCATTTTTGTCATATTGTTAAAAAATATGTTTATGTTTAGTATGTGGTTACCATGTTAGTACGTGTTCGTATGATTTGTGGTTATCAAATGTACATATGCAACATGTTTGTGTTTTAGTCTCGTTTGACACCTAATGTTTTTATAATATATAGTTTTCATGCATGCAATGTAGTTTCGTTTTAATATGTTGCATGCTCGGTTTTTTAATGTACATAGCTTAGTTTCTTTTGTTTCTCGAATATGTATTTTTGACATGCATTTTAAATGGACATTCATATGACTCGATATTTTGTTCGCATAATAATTAATTATAAAAGGAGGCACTTATTAATTCACGTAGCCGGGTCGAAATATCCTAGCTTATTGGATATTCCTCAAATATTCGGATTAATTCGCATTGTCTAAAGGTAAATTCGTAATTAAAACGAACAAGACCATGACACCATATTTTATCTACTTGCATCATGCATAAAAGGTGACGTACGGGATCCGAACCCTAAACTAACACGGCAGTCAGGCTTATATGATGTCGGTTTAGTCTTTGGTCCGGTGTACCGTCATCCTTTTTAATTAAATATCTAATTAATTTGAAACCGCCAATTTGGATAAGCTCGTATAATTAAAGTTTAATTTTCGATCAAGAACCCCTAATTAAACTCATTTTAGAATTTTGAATAATTTCCATAAATTAAAAGCAACAATTGTTTTGGTACCGATTTCTGGGCGTGATGGGGGTGCTAACCCTTCCCCACACGTAACCAACTCCCGAACCCTTTCAAATGAATCTCTGGTTTTGTTTTTATGGTGTCCGGCCTACCTCAGTGGTCGATGGCGACTCCAAATGATTTTTAAGGTTTTTTTAAAACACAGGTCGTTCCCATTTTTTAATTGATTTTCTAAAAAAGTGGGACACATCGAGGTTTGTCGAGAAAAAAAAACCTTATCACAAAGTGAAAATTTGGGATTTAAATGAAAAACATCCAAAGTTAGAAGGGCTAAAAAATAATTTATCATAACCTAAAAACCCAGGAAAATTTCCCACCCACAGTTTCACTTTAATTAAAATCATGAAAAAAATAATTGGTAGGGAGAATGACAAAAATTTCGAGGGAATTAAGCCCCTTAATTTTTAGGTTCTTTCCTTCCAAAATCCAAATGAAATCTTTTTAAATTTGATTCAATAATTAATTGCTCATTTGGCATTTGCCTCCTAATTTATTTTGCTTAGTGATTAATTACCTTTTAGGTCCTCACTTGTTTAAAATTTTCATTTTAATCCTAACATTCACTTTTAAATTTTAGTTTAATTCAATTTAGTAATAATTATATATATATATATAATTATGTTGTAAAATATTTCGGCATCCTAAATGATATTTTGGTTCATATTAATCCCTAAAATTTTATTTTTATCTAAAACTTACCCACAATTACCATACTGAAGTCTTTTTGTACACGATAAGACCCAACTTGAACTTCAACCGAAATCGATAATCCTTGACCTAAATTTTATCTGTCAAAGACGTGACTCGACCTAAACATGGCCCGGCTTGAAATCCATCCGAACCTGAATTAACCCGTTAATTAACTGATTCAGACCCGAACCGTTTTGGCCTAAACTGAAACTTACCCAACCTGAAATTAACCCGGCCCGAACCCAAACTCAATATGATTTGAAATCAACATGATAATGACTTGAATCTGAGCCGACATGAACCTGACCTGATCCGAGTAGAACTATTAAATTGACATAACATATATCTGATTTGATCTGACTTGACATAACCTAACCTGAAACCTGAACGATTACCTGATTTCACATCTCTAAGGAGATGATGTGTCAACTGAGAATTTTTAACCACTTGCTCTATGAGTTGTTGACTGAGTACATTTATTTTATGGTGCTCATGTGTTGAGTGTCACATGGAAGATGATAAGGAGGATGAGGCTGTGAGTGATCATCTGGAACCTTACCTGCAACGCCGTTGGCATTGCTACTCATTTTTCTTGAGTCTATACATACACCCTTTGCCTTCTTTCTGTATCAAATGGATGAATGTTATTGCAGGGACCAACACGTGCAAATATCTGCTGTCTGCATGATGAATTAAACAAATGTGATAGGAAATTCAACAGTGTGTGCCTCCATTATTGCCAAGCAATCCACGTGGACGGTTAGTGTGGAGTTAAAAAAGGAAAATTCTAGAGTTAAAAAAGGAATGGATGTGATGATGGTGAGGCGAGGTTAGCAGGTCATGTCGGTTGCCCTTTCCTTTTCCGACCTTATAATTTTTTATTTATTGTCTCATTCCCATTATTCACATTCATTCACTCAAACCTTTCTTTCTTTGTATTGTAGGAGCCACCCACCCAATGATTAAGACCACCCACAGATTCGCCCTTTTCATCTTTAATACTCCATGACCCATGTAAATAGTAATACTTTTGCTTCCCATTCGATGGTACGGTGGGATACCCTTTTTGCACAGTACCATTCCTTCCCCCCCTGCCCACCTGCACTGCACGGCTCACCTCATGTGCTTTGCTTTGCGCTGGGGTCTTCTTTTCTACTGCACTAAATTTTCGTTTGGGTTAATATTTCCAATGCTCCTTAACTTATAATAAATCTACGCATATCTATATTTTAAAAAGGCTTAATACACATTTCCCCCTAAATTATACTTCTTTTCTCAACTTGTCCTCTAAAGTTGATAATTTGAAAGTGGAGAAATTTGAGAGTCCAATGACCAATTTCATAATTATACCATATAAATAAATAGGGGTCAATTTTGGCTAAAAATTAAATCTTAGAAATTAAAATGAAAAAAATATCATTATATTAAATTAATAGACTAAATTACAAAGATTAGTTAATTTTGACTAAAAGCACATTTTTAGAGACTAAATATCACTACGGGAGGGGATTTTTGTAACATCCGGGTTAGGGGGTCGGGTGGATTTAAATTATTAAAATATAATTTCGGGCTTTATATTTTCAAAACAAATAAATATGTGTTGGGCTTGTTTTAAATTAAACCCAAATGGGCATGAGTTTTACACTATTGTAATTACTCATTTTCATTAAGGGTAAAAATGTCCTTTAGTATTTAAAAATAAAACAAACAAATAAAACACCTATTTCTCATCTTCATCCCCTCCTCTCTTTCAAACCAATGTGACTTTCACCCCTCCATTGGAATCCACTATTTCATTTCTTCCTTACTTCATTCTTGAGGATTTTTGAAAGGTAATGATGTTTTTGAGTTATCCTTATCTTCCTCTCCCTTTCTATACCATTAGTTTTCAATAAAACCTATTATATTGCATTTTGAGGTTTTTGGGTTTTGAAATAAAAATGATAACTTTGATAGTTTTAGGTTAAGCTTTCGATTTGTTGTTGTTAAATAAGCTATTTACTATTCAAAAGGTCCAACATATCTAATTTTTACATGGTTTTGTAATGATTTTCGGATATGGGTTTTAGTGGGGGTTTTAGATGGTGCAAATGTCAAGTTTTGGGGTTGTATAGTGTGGGAAATTGATGGCTGATGATTAAGTGATGTTTGAGGGTTGTTTTGGGTGTGTTAGATGGCATTTTGGATGTTGGAAACATCGATTATTTGTTGAGCTTGAGGGCTGCTCGAAAATGATGCTTTGAGGGTGTTCTTGGGTCGAATATATGCTTGTTTTGTGTTTAGTGTTTCCGACAGAGAGTTGATGGTTGATTATTGGTATTTTGCTTGTGTTTGATTGATAGCATCAAGGTTTTGTGTGGTGAAGCCTCGGGAACGAATCTGGATAGCTTGGTGGATTGATTGGCTAGTGTTGAGCTTGGATAGTCGGTGAGTGGTTCTTCGGTTTTTAATTGGTTTTCAAAATGTTTGGTTCGAGCATGTGGACCTAGGTCGGGCTTGGTAAACCCGCCTAGAGTTGGGATTAGATTGGTAGTCTAATTCCAAGCTTTAGTTTAGAAGATGTTGGTTGAACCTATGAATATTGTGTGATTATGCCTCTTGTTCCATATTTATGTGATTGATGTTGTTAGGTATATTGTGATATACATGTGTGTTGAGGCGTGATGTTGTATGCATTGTGACATGCATAATTGTTGGAATGTGGTTCATGCGTGATGGTGGATCATGGTTAGTACGTGTTAAGCACGGAAATTGGTAAGAATGTTGTGAGGTTGAGCTATGAAATGAGTTAGTATTGGCACTAGTATGCTTGAGTACAAATGATCGATCATTAGGATGTTAGTGTGCACACGAGTTTCGAAATACGCGCGTGGTCTTGGTGATGGTAGTCACCAAGATGGAGTACGGGTACGCCCGGAAATCTTCATTTATATTTTAGTCGGTGATGAGTGGAATCCCATCGACGGGGCGTAAGGATGAGTGGAATCCCCTCCGCGTGAAACGGTGATGAGTGGAATCCCACAGTAAGGTAGTGTAAAGGTTGAGTTGTTGGATGTGAGTTCCAACAGTTGTTATCCACGTATTCGGGTCATAGCTAGGTGCCAATACGGTTTGCTAAATGTGATTCATATGGTTGTATTATAGACATGTTGAGCATGGAATGATAATTGAGGTTATGTTCATGCATTTCATATAATTGATTCATGTGGTTCCGGAGGTAAGGAAACATGCATTCATCCTTGGTTTAATGTTCGTGCTTAGACCCTACATTGTCGAGGTTTGTTTTATGAGCATACCCTCACTAAGCTTTACGCTTACGCTCTCTTTGTTCGACAATGCAGATCCTTAGTTCGTGGGTTGCTTGTGCGAGGAGAAGGGCCTCCAAGTGTGCTATCTTAATCTTCAAGTATGAACTTTTAAGCTAAAGATGTAATGGATAAGCAATGTGATTTCTGTATGTTGTTTTGTGTTAGGAGCTTGTTTAGACTCCTTTAATATGTTGATATTTTGGTTGGTGGCTGTTTATGCTATGTATTGTTGAGTGGATCGATTGAATGATCAAGACCAAGAGGGGGTGAATTGGGATTTAAAAACTTTGTGGAGTGAATGGGCAATTAAAAATGAAGAAAAAAGGATTTTAGAGTGGTTCAAGTTCCAAATGAACTCTACATCCACTACCTTAGCTACCACTAAGGATTTCAACAATTCATTATTTGTTCTTACCCTTTTCAAGGCTTAGGAGGTAACCTTTACACAACCGGTCAAATTTTCTACCCAAAATTTGACCAAACCCTCACAAATAATCAAAGAAGAAATTGGACAAGAAGTATATCTCTCAAATACAAATTTGTCCCTTGAAGTACAACACTCAACCCAAATTTGAAGATAAAATAAGAATTGGAAACAACTCAATTTGGGAATTACAAGAGATTAGAAATTAGGCACACTTGAGGTTGGATTTTTTATTGAATGTTTGTCTTTAATGCAATAGTTGTTGCTGATCTTCAAAGAGCTTCAATTTATACCTCCTCTATCAATTCTAGCCGTTTGGGTGGTTGGGGAATTGAATGGAGCCGTTGGGACCCTCTCTTTCCACCATAAATGCACTTCTGCAGCTATTCGTATCGGTACACGGGGAGTCGTATCGATATTTGTCTCAAAAAAGAAAGAGATGTTGTACATAATAAAGAGGGGGTATCGAAACGCACGTAGGCGTATCGATACGGGACATGGAGTGTATCGAAACGGATAAGACCGTATCGATACCTTTTTCTCAACTTAGCTCACTGGAAGTTTCCGTTTGGATACGAGGGTTTACCGTATCGATACGGGTCAACTGCCATTTTAAATATTGGTTACCTAACAACTGACACCAACAGTCGAAAGCATTTAAAACAATTCGAATTAAAAAATCAATTAAAATCGTATCGATACGGGTGAAGTCGTATCGGTACACCATTCAAACTCCTTCGGTTTTTACAAAGGGGCGTATCGATACAGATGCAATTTGTTTCGATACGCTGTTTCGATACGGTGAGGGGTGTATTGAAACACGTCTTTCCAGTAGCCAACTTTGTAAAAAAGGTATCGATACGGCTGGAAGCGTATCGATACACCTGGACGGTTTTCAACACTTTGGCCTTGGAACACTTAGAAAATATTTGGAGTTTTGAGTTTTTCAAATCAGTTTTAAAGTGTTGGTGATTTAAAACTTATTAAAGGGACTTAGAAATCAATTTCAAGTTTTTCAATTTGATCCTTAACAATTTAATTATATCAAAATCAAACATAGGTTTCACAATCTCCCCCTTTTTGATATAACAAAACCAAAACTTGAAATTTTTGACACTTTGAAAAACTTTGTAAAATTAACTCCCCCTTAATATGAGTTAGGTAACTTTTAAGTTTAAAATCAAAATTTTTAAGTGTTGTGAGCTTTGTGAGCTTCCCTCTCCTCCTTTTTGTTAGATCAAAAATAATTGAGACAATGTAAAGTGCATAACTTAGGCAAAGGTATAAATAGGCAAGCAACATAATTATCATTAAGTTCAAAAGAAAGCATAACATCAACTTAAAAATCCAAAATAACAAAAAATCAAAGCATATGTTTAAAATAAAGGAAACTTAATCCTAAAGACACGAAACAAAGGTGCATAAATAAAATATCCTATATGATATGCATGGAATGCAAAGAGAGGCTACTATGCATCATCATCGCCTTCTTCATCATCTTCATCTTCATCCTCAATTGGATCGTCAATCCCCATGCTATTACGCCACTCATCATGGAAAGCGGTGAGAGAGATGTTCATAGAATTGTGACCGCCTTCAAGAGAGGTGAGGTGATTTTCCACATTCGTCATGCTTTCTTCAAGGCTTGTGAAACTGTATCAATCGTGGTAAACCTCAAAGCCATATTCGTACGCAATCCCGTGAATTGCTCATTGAGGAAAGTCATTAGAGCATCCATGGAAGGTTGAGGAGGAGGTGGAGGAGCTTGAGGAACTTGTTCACCTTGAGGATTTGCAAATTGTTTCGCGGCCTCGGTTGGAAGCTCGAATAGACGTAACCAACTACCATTAAAATAATGGAACTTACCCCTTGCAAGAGAGCGTTCATCAATTGGGTCGGTGAGGGGAGTTGGGAAGTCATGCGAGCAATCAATCTCCTTTTGTAGAAAGAAGTAGCTTAGGGTCATGCCATAGGTAAAGGAAGTGACAAGAGTGGTGTGGCGATGTTGCACAAGATAAACGATCTCCGCAAACATGATACGAGCAAGGTTTGGACGTTTTCTCTCACGGAAGCAACGAATCCAAAAGTCATCCACTTGACGGATGGTAGAGTTCTTCCCTCCGGAGGGCCTAAACCACCAAGAGACCATCAAATGGAGGATCCGATCCTGAGCATTTAGGGCGGTGACGGAACCACTAAGAATATGGCCAAGAGCATTCTCATCGTCAAGACCTTCATCCTCCAACTTAAAGACCTCACAAATAGATTTGACATCTATAGTGACTTTCTTACCCCATAAGATAGGAATTAACCGCGATAACAACCCCATCACGATTAGCACAACATTTGGCATTAGCATAAAAGATTAAAACCAAAATACGAAAATAAAACCCGGGAATGGAGAGAAAATCCATGAACTTTCATAGTTGGAGCAAAGGTAGATATTCAAACTTGAATCGCTCCGAGTAAAGAAAAGGAATAGAGATTACCCTTTCCGGATGGATCTTGTAGTTTTGGAATTGACGAAAATAGGTGAGAGCTCATTGGGTTTGGAAAGAGTGTTGATAGATTTGAATAAGATTCGGACGAGCACCCTCTCCGGTATTGGATGATTCACCGGTTTCATTGAGACGAGTTCTCTTCCTAGAAGGTGCCATGAACTAGAAAACAAATGTATGCATTAAGATCTCTTCATTCATCTCATTGAAAAACCAAAAATCAAGGTAAAAATTTTAAAGCAAAATTTTGAAAGGAGATTTTAAAATAAAGTTTGGTAAAGAAGACAAACAAAATTTTAAAAACAAAATAAGTTTGAAAACAAAAATAAATAAAATAAAAAAGAAAAAGAAAGGGTTTTACCTCGATAGTGATTAGAGAAGAATGGAAGAAAATCCTAGCACCAAATTGATGAAAAAGCCTTAGAGCTTTGCTTGATTTGAAACCCTCTTGATGTTTTTGAGTTGTGGTGTGAAAATATGAGGGAGGAAGAGGCTATTTATAGGCTGAAAACGGCTAGGGTTTTTAGGGTTTTGAAGAATTTTAATTTTGGTAAAAGTTGAACTCTTAAATGCCAAATTAAAAGCTGTCTGCGCAATCGTGTATCGATACGCTTGAAGGTGTATCGATACGGGGGTAAAAACGTAATTCCCATAAAAATGCCCATTGAAGGATCGTATCGAAACGGATGTGATCCATATCGAAACGATTGAAGCTCGTATCGAAACGGGTTTAACCGTATCGATACCCGTTTAAGGCAAAATGCATTCTGGGAAACTAATGAAGTACGCGTAGGGCCGAATTGATACCTTAAGCCCATAAATACATTTTAGGCCTAAAGAACAACCATAAGCTCGATTCTAACACCTCCTAAAGGAATGCAAATGATGAATGAGCAGTTCTAAGCATATTTTAATAGAATCATACTCCCCCTAGCTATAGGCATGGATATTTTCAAGAGTTACAACACACAAACATGCAATTTAACAAGATCAAGCAATTTTAAGCATAAAAGAGGTCCTAAAAGGTCAAGATAGGGTAGTTAGACCTAACTCTCTCCTAAGGGACCAAAAATGCTCTTTGTCTAAAGGTTTTGTAAAGATGTCCGCTAATTGATTCAAGGTGTCAACATACTCTATAACAACATCTTCTTTAAGGACATGATCTCTAATGAAATGATGCCTTATTTCTATGTGTTTGGTTCTAGAGTGTTAGATGGGATTTTTTGTCAAACATACAACACTAGTGTTATCGCACTTAAGGGGTATGGTTTCGACTTTAATATCATAATCTAAGATTTGTTGCTTCATCCAAAGGACTTGAGCACAACAACTCCCTGAGGATATATACTCGGCTTCGGTGGTAGATAAGGCTACACTATTTTGTTTCTTAGAGAACCAAGATATGAGCATACTACCTAGGAATTGACAAGTTCCCGAAGTACTCTTCCTATCGATTTTAAACCCCCCATAATCCGCATCTGAATAAGCATGAAGGTTGAAGGTGGAGTCTCTAGGGTACCAAAGACCTAAACAAGGAGTATCTCTAAGGTACCTAAAGATTCTCTTAACGACTATAAGGTGTGACTCTCTGGGACTAGCTTGAAACCTAGCACACAAGCAAACACTAAACAAGATATCTGGTCTACTTGCGGTAAGTTAAAGCAATGATCCAATCATAGAACGGTAAAGCTTAGAGTCAACACACTTACCTCATTCATCCTTGTCAAGCTTTGTAGATGAGCTCATAGGTGTAGCTTGAGGCTTTGCATTCTTCAAGCCAAACTTCTTGAGCATATCCTTGATGTATTTTGCTTGATTGATGAAGGTGCCATCCTTCCTTTGCTTGATTTGGAGTTCCAAAAAGAATGAGAGCCCTCCCATCATGCTCATCTCGAATTCACCTTGCATTATCTTAGCAAAATCTTTGCAATAACATTCGTTAGTAGAACCAAAAATAATGTCATCAACATAAATTTCTACTACTAAGATGTCATTTTTATATTTTTTTATAAAAAGTGTAGTGTCCACCTTACCTTTTTCAAAACCTTTTTCAATTAAAAAGTTTGAAAGTCTTTCATACCAAGCTCTAGGAGCTTGTTTTAAACCATAAAGTGCTTTAGTGAGTTTGAAAACATGATTTGGAAATTGTGAGTCTTCAAAACCCGGTGGTTGTTCCACATACACTTCTTTATTTATAAAACCATTTAAAACGCGCTTTTAACATCCATTTGAAAAAGCTTGAAATCGTGATAACATGCATATGCAAGCAACATCCTAATGGCTTCTATTCTAGCTACGGGTGCATAGGTTTCATCAAAATCTATTCCATCTTCTTGAGTGTAACCTTGTGCTACTAGTCTAGCTTTATTTCTCACAATGTTACCACTCTCATCTAGTTTGTTCCTAAAGACCCATTTAGTTCCTATAGTAGATTGATTACTAGGCCTATCAACTAATGTCCAAACGTTACTTCTCTCAAATTGATTTAACTCTTCTTGCATAGCCATAATCCAAAAATCATCTTTCAATACTTCTTTTATATTCTTAGGCTCTATGCATGAGATAAATGCAACATGATTCATTAGTCTAAGAGAAGATCGAGTGGTTACCCCCTTGGATGGATCACCCAAGATTTCACCATCTTTGACATAGTTGAACTCCCTTGGGTAGCTCACTTCCTTTTCCTTAAGAGCCAAGTCCTTCAAGGCTTCAAGAGGTGGATCTTGTGTGTCCTCTTCTTTTGTTGGAATCTCATCCTCCTTTGAAGTTTGTCCTCTATCAAAGGCATTTATGATTCCTACATCATCATCATCATAAGAATCCTTCCTTGGAAGGATGTTACCATCGAATACAACATGTATAGATTCCTCTACTACTAAAGTTCTCTTGTTAAATACTCGATAGGCTTTAGAAGTTAAAGAGTATCCTATGAAAATAGCTTCATCACTTTTTGCATCAAATTTACCTAAGTTGTCTTTTCCATTATTTAAAACAAAACACTTGCAACCCAAAGGATGAAAATAGCTAATGTTAGGATTTTTAGATTTTAAAATCTCATAAGGTGTTTTCTTTAAAATTGGCCTAATCATTACTCAGTTTACAATGTAGCAAGCGGTGTTTGTGGCTTCCGCCCAAAAATATTTAGGTAAATTGTTTTCACAAAGCATGGTTATAGCCAATTCTTGTAAAGTTCTATTTTTCCTCTCAACTACCCCATTTTGTTGAGGAGTTCGAGGAGCCGAAAATTTGTGGCTAATACCATTTTCATTCAAAAACTCTTCAAACCCTAAATTTTGAAACTCGGTTCCATGATCACTTCTAATATGAGAAATTCTAAGTTCAAGATCATTTTGGGTTAGTTTTGAAAATGTGGTGAATTTTTCCAAAGCCTCATCTTTAGTACTTAAAAATAGAACCCAAGTAAATCTAGAAAAATCATCTACAAGAACAAATGCATAAGATTTACCACCCAAGCTCATAGTCCTAATTGGCCCAAATAAATCCATATGGATAAGTTGTAAACACCTACTTGTAGAAACATCATTAATGGATTTAAAGGAAGACTTATGTTGTTTACCCTTAGAGCATGCATCACAAATTTTATCGTTTGAGAACTTAATCTTGGGTAAACCTCTAACTAGATCAAGGGAAACTAATTTTTCTAAAACACTAATGCTAGCATGTCCTAGTTTCCTATGCCACAACCATGCATCATTTTCATTTTGAGCTACTAAACATGCATGAGATGTATGTATGTCATCTAGATGCACCATGTAAATGTTACCTATGCGATGACCTATGAGCATAATATTATTAGATTTAATGTCAACAATTTTGCACCCATTTTTACCAAATAAAACATTAAATCTTTTATCAGACAATTGACTTATGCTCAACAAATTATGTTTAAGACTATCGACATACAAGATATTTTCAATAAGAATAGTAGAGTGATTACCTATGGAGCCAATACCTTTAATGTGGCCCTTGGAGTTGTCACCAAATGTCACCATTCCTCCACTTTTTGGCTTTAGATCCATGAATCTACTCTTGTCTCCGGTCATATGCCTCGAGCATCCACTATCAAGGTACCATGAGTTTTGACTTTGTGCTTTGGCCTTGTAGCAATGCTCCCCCTACAAACAAAGATATTAAACTTTTGTTTTTGGTACCCAAATCATTTTGGGTCCACGAGTGTTAGCTCCCAATAACTTGGTTCCCTTAGGAATCCAAGGTGACATAGCAACAATGTTATTAGATTTTACAAGTTCCTTAGGAACCCATACACTTCTAATCCTTTTAGTTCTACTATGTCTAGGAAAGCTACTTTGTTTGTAGTTATTAGTCTTTTTCTTAGGTTGGTTTGTTTTAGAAGATTCACTTATTTCATGCTTCACACTACCAACATTTTTAAAAGACTCTTTGAGCTTGTTAAGCTCACCTAACACCTTTTGGTGTTCACTATTTCATTGAGAAATAAGATTATTAAGGTTAATATTTTCATCTTGGAAGAATTTTAGTTCATCTTTCAACCCTAAAATCTTTTTCTCAATTTTTAAATTAGCTTTAGAAAGAGAGTCATTTTTATCTTTTAATTCCGAAATAATTTTCCTAGTGCTAATGACCGACTCTTTGTATTTCTCAACTAATTCATCATAGACCTCTTGCAACTCATCATATGCATCATTTAATTCATCATATGTAAAATCTAAAGATGATGAGTTAGAGGTTACCATGGAGGAATCTTCCTCAAGTGCCATGAGGCAAAGGTTGGCCACTTCTTGTTCGTCATCCTCGGATGACTCCTCATCACTCCAAGTAGCAAGCTTGGCTTTGAGCTTTTTCTTCTTCTCAAAGCCATTCTTCTTGAGTTGAGGGCACTTCGAACGAATGTGGCCGGGTTTATTGCACTCGAAGCAAATGATTTGATCCCTCGCTTCTTCTTTGTCTTTACCTTTGAAGTCCATCTTCCTTTGAATTTTTCTTCCACGGTTGGACCTCATAAATCGAGAAAACTTCTTGGCTATCATAGCCAATTCTTCAAGGTCATCCTCCTCACTAGAAGAGCTTTCCTCAAGTAATGAAGCTTTGAGGGCTATTCTCATTTTCTTCTTCTTTTCCACCTCTAGCTTCTCTATTCTCTTCTTTTCCTTCTTCTTCTCTTCTTCCCTTTCTTGCTTCATAATCTCATGAGTGAGGAGAGAACCCACTAGCTCATCTAGCTTTAGAGTCTTCAAATTTTTGGCCTCTATGATGGCGGTTCTCTTCCCATCCTAAGATTCGGGAAGTGGGTAAAGTAGCTTCCGGACAAGCTTGTCTTCCGGAATCGTCTCTCCAAATCCTTTGAGCCCATTAACAATGGTTGAGAAGCGATCAAACATCTTGGACACCGTTTCGTCGGACTCCATCTTGAAATTCTCATAGCTAAGATTGAGAATTCCAATCTTGGTTTCCTTCACATCATTGGTTCCTTCATAGGTGGTCTCAATAGTATCCCATACTTCCTTGGCACTCTCAATAGATGATACTTTGGAATAGATGTTGGGTCCAAATGAGCAAAAGAGCATGTGAAGAGCTTTGTCATTTATTTGAATCTTCTTCCTTTCATCTTTACTTATCTCTATCTTTTTTCTTCAAGGCCATCTTTCCTTCATTGTCTTGCTTCAATGGAATGTAAGGACCATCTTCAATGACATCCCACACCAAATAATCATTGGACTTGATGAAGAGGCGCATCATATTCTTCCAAAAAGGATAGTTGTCACCATTAAAGAATGGTGGCTTTGTAATAGATTGTGACTCATACATACTTGAACCGGAGGTAGAAGCCATGGGTTGATTTTTTGTTTATCACACTCTTCCTAGGAACTCCTCTTGTGGTTGTGAATTCTTCAAAGAGGTAGGCTCTGATACCAATTGTTGAGTGGATTGATTGAATGATCAAGACCAAGAGGGGGTGAATTGGGATTTAAAAACTTTGTGGAGTGAATGGGCAATTAAAAATGAAGAACAAAGGATTTTAGAGTGGTTCAAGTTCCAAATGAACTCTACATCCACTACCTTAACTACCACTAAGGATTTCAACAATTCACTATGTGTTCTTCCCCTTTTCAAGGCTTAGGAGGTAACCTTTACACAACCGATCAAATTTTCTACCCAAAATTTGACCAAACCCTCACAAATAATTAAAGAAGAAATTGGACAAGAAGTATATCTCTCAAATACAAATTTGTCCCTTGAAGTACAACACTCAACCCAAATTTGAAGATAAAATAAGAATTGGAAACAACTCAATTTGGGAATTACAAGAGATTGGAAATTAGGCACACTTGAGGTTGGATTTTTGCTTGAATGTTTGTCTTTAATGCAATAGTTGTTGTTGGTCTTCAAAGAGCTTCAATTTATACCTCCTCTATCAATTCTAGCCGTTTGGGTGGTTGGGGAATTGAATAGAGCCGTTGGGACCCTCACTTTCCACCATAAATGCACTTCTACAGCTATTTGTATCGGTATACGGGGAGTCGTATCGATACCCGTCTCAAAAAAGAAAGAGTCGTTGTACATAATAAAGAGGGGGTATCGAAACGCACGTAGGCGTATCGGTACGGGACAATGAGTGTATCGAAACGGATAAGACCGTATCGATACCTTTTTATCAACTTAGCTCACTGGAAGTTTCTGTTTTCATACGAGGGTTTACCGTATCGATACGGGTCAACTGCCATTTTAAATATTGGTTACCTAACAACTGACACCAACGGTCGAAAGCATTTAAAACAATTCGAATTAAAAATCAATTAAAACAGTATCGATACGGGTGAAGCCGTATCGGTACACCATTCAAACTTCTTCGGTTTTTATAGAGGGTGTATCGATACAGATGCAATCTGTTTCGATACGCTTTTTCGATACGGTGAGGGGCGTATCGATACGGCTAGAAGCGTATCGATACACATGTACAGTTTTCAACACTTTGGCCTTGGAACACTTAGAAAATATTTGGAGTTTTGAGTTTTTCAAATCAGTTTTAAAGTGTTGGTGATTTAAAACTTATTAAAGGGACTTAGAAATCAATTTCAAGTTTTTCAATTTGATCCTTAACAATTTAATTATATCAAAATCAAACATAGGTTTCACATGTAAGTTGGCCATGTAGTCCTTATCTATATACTTTTATGACATGTTTATTGGTTGAATCTTAGCTTCTTCTATGATATGCTATATGGATGTTGTTGATGCTCCGTTGTTCGTTTAATATGTTTCGTATGCTAATTCTTGGTTCCTAAATGTTGTATGGATGTTTGTTTGTGGCTAGGTGAGTCAAAAATTGCATCTAGAGTTGAGTCTTAGTGCTTTTTGCTGCTAATTTGAGTCTTGCAGTGCAGGGCGTATCGGTACGCCCAAGGGCTGTATCGATACGGTCCTACACTTTAGGACTCAGGTTTGGCTTAGCGTATAGGTACACGGGGGTGTATCGATACGCCAAAACCTCTCTGGAAATCTAAGATATTGACGAGATTTTGGCGTATCGGTACGGGTCTAGGGTGTATCGATACGGTCTTGTATCGTTGACTGAGAAAAGTTGACCAGTGAGGGCATATCGGTACGGTCAACCAGTGTACTGATACGGTCTCCCTAGGTTGACCTTGGGTAGTTGACCTAGTCAAGGTGTATTGATACCCTCTTCAGGTGTATCGATACGGCCTGTTGTACAAGCTATAATGGCCCGTTTTAAATTGCTTGTTCAATTGTTTCGCCTCGCTTGTTACTTCTGTTGTCGTTGTTCACATAGGATGTTTTAAAGCCTTTAGACAAGATAATAAATAAAAGAAATTTTCTAGGGTTGCTAACTGAAGGGGAGCCTTAACGGGTTTCACTTCAGTTTTCCCCGTGTGACCAACTCGGATCGGTTAGTCGCCCAGACTGGGACGAGGGGGTTACACTTGTTGGTATCAGAGCCTGAGGTTTCCGAGACCTCGGGCAGGTAAGTGAGGTAAGTTTAATTCTTGTATTGCAATTGCACAGTGTTTGCTTGCTTATCAAGTACGCTTTGATGCTTGTTTAAACGATCATATGTGTGTGTTGTTTGAAGCATGTTGATGTATGATTTGTCCGTTAAGCGTTGAGTAGAGTCTCATTGCTTCTATTACATCGGAAAAAGAGATTTTTAAGTGAGGGTAAACATACTTGAGCCACTTGGACCCTTGCCCTCGCTAACCCGATTTTGTATGTTGTTGTTGTAGTTGTTATCTATGAGCTGTTATGTCGAGGCCTAGAGGTAGACCCAGGCTAGTTCGTCAAGAACCCCGTGTTGCGGCTCCTGATGTTGAGCCGGTGGTTGGGGTAGAGGCTCCTGTTGAAGAGCTTGCTGTTGGAGTCGGAGCTCCTCCACCACCACCACCTCCTCAGCCTGATGTAGAAGGCGAGGCTAGAGCTGAGAGAGCGGGACCTCAGGTTGGCCAGGGTGGCCAAGGTCCTTCAGGTTGTGGCCGAGTATGTGAGCCGTTGCATGGTATGTCAGAGAGTAAAGGCAGAACATCAGGTTCCTTCAGGTTTGTTACAGCCTTTGAAAATTCTAGAATGGAAGTGGGAAAGAATCACTATGGACTTTGTATCAGGGTTGCCGTTTTCTCCTTCAAAGAAGAATTATGTCTGGGTGATAGTTGATAGATTCACTAAGTGTGCTCATTTCTTAGTAGTGAACACCAAAAATTCTTTAGACAAGCTGGCAGATTTGTATATCCGAGAGATTGTGAGACTACATGGAGTTCCGAAGTCTATTGTGTCAGACAGAGATCCGAGGTTCACATCGAGGTTCTGGAGTTGTTTGCATAGTGCCCTAGGTAGTCGTTTGCATTTCAGTACTTCATATCATCCGCAGTCAGATGGTCAATCAGAGCGAGTGATACAAGTATTAGAGGATATGCTCCGTTGTTGTGTGATCGACTTCTAGGGGTCGTGGGAGAAGCATTTACCCTTAGTCGAGTTTGCTTACAACAACAGTTACCAGGCTAGTATCCAGATGGCTCTTTATGAGGCATTGTATGGTAGGGGATGTAGGACTACGATCTGTTGGGCTGAAGCGGGTCAGAAATTGTTACATATGCCGGATTTGCTTAAGGGGACTACCGATAAGGTGAATTTGATTTGTGACCGTCTGAAAGCAGCTTCCGATCGTCAGAAATCTTATGCTGATTTGAAGAGAAAAGAGATTGAGTATTCAATGGGTGAGAAAGTGTTTCTAAAAGTGTATCCGTGGAAGAATGTAATGCGATTTGGCCGGAAAGGCAAGTTGAGTCTGAGGTTTATCGGTCCGTATGAGATAGTTGAGCGGATTGGGCCAGTAGCTTACCGTTTGAGATTGCCTTCAGAGTTAGAGAAGATCCACGATATATTCCATGTGTTGATGCTCAGGAGATATAGATCAGATCTGTCTCACGTTATGCCCGTTGAGGAGATAGAACTGAATCCAGATTTGTCGTACAATGAAGAACCAGTTGAGATACTTGCTTCAGATAGCAAAGTGTTGCGTGGTAAGACCATAGAGTTGGTCAAGGTGTTGTGGCGACATAGAGGTGTGGAAGAAGCCACGCGGGAGAGGAAAGCTGATATGCTTGAGCAGTTTCCGTACTTGTTTCCGTCAAGTAATTTCAAAGACGAAATTCCTTAAGTGGGGGAGAGTTGTAACACCCGGGTTAGGGGGTCGGGTGGATTTAAATTATTAAAATATAATTTCGGGCTTTATATTTTCAAAACAAATAAATATGTATTAGGCTTGTTTTAAATTAAACCCAAATGGGCATGGGTTTTACACTATTGTAATTACCCATTTTCATTAAGGGTAAAAATGTCCTTTAGTATTTAAAAATAAAACAAACAAATAAAGCACCTATTGCTCATCTTCCTCCCCTCCTCTCTTTCGAACCAACGTGACTTTCACCCCTCTATTGGAATCCACTATTCCATTTCTTCCTTGCTTCATTCTTGAGGATTTTTGAAAGGTAATGATGTTTTTGAGTTGTCCTTATCTTCCTCTCCATCTCTATACCATTAGTTTTCAATAAAACCTATTATATTGCATTTTGAGGTTTTTGGGTTTTGAAATAAAAATGATAACTTTGATAGCTTTAGGTTAAGCTTTCGATTTGTTGTTGTTAAATAAGCTATTTACTATTCAAAAGGTCCAACATATCTAATTTTTACATGGTTTTGTAATGATTTTCGGATATGGGTTTTAGTGGGGTTTTAGATGGTGCAAATGTCAAGTTTTGGGGTTGTTTAGTGTGGGAAATTGATGGCTGATGATTAAGTGATGTTTGAGGGTTGTTTTGGGTGTGTTAGATGGAATTTTGGATGTTGGAAACATCGGTTATTTGCTGAGTTTGAGGGCTGCTCGAAAATGATGCTTTGAGGGTGTTCTTGGGTCGAATATATGCTTGTTTTGTGTTTAGTGTTTCCGACAGAGAGTTGATGGTTGATTATTGGTATTTTGTTTGTGTTTGATTGATAGCATCAAGGTTTTGTGTTGGTGAAGCCTCGGGAATGAATCCGGTTAGTGGTTCTTCGGTTTTTATAGTCGGTTAGTGGTTCTTCGGTTTTTAATTGGTTTTCAAAATGTTTGGTTCGAGCATGTGGACCTAGGTCGGGCTTGGTAAACCTGCCTAGAGTTGGGATTAGATTGGTAGTCTAATTCCAAGCTTTAGTTTAGAAGATGTTGGTTGAACCTATGAATATTGTGTGATTATGCCTCTTGTTCCATATTTATGTGATTGATGTTGTTAGGTATATTGTGATATACATGTGTGTTGAGGCATGATGTTTTATGCATTGTGACATGCATAATTGTTGGAATATGGTTCGTGCATGATGGTGTATCATGGTGAGTACGCGCTAAGCACGGAAATTGGTAAGAATGTTGTGAGGCTGAGCTATGAAATGAGTTAGTATTGGCACTAGTATGCTTGAGTACAAATGATCGATCATTAGGATGTTAGTGTGCACATGAGTGTCGAAATGCGCGTGTGGTCTTGGTGATGGTAGTCACCAAGATGGAGTATGGGTACGCCCGGAAATCTTCATTTATATTTTAGTCGGTGATGAGTGGAATCCCATCGACGGGGCGTAAGGATGAGTGGAATCCCCTCCGCGTGAAACGGTGATGAGTGGAATCCCACCGTAAGGTAGTGTAAAGGTTGAGTTGTTGGATGTGAGTTCCAACAGTTGTTATTCGCGTATTCGGGTCATAACTAGGTGCCAATACGGTTTGCTAAATGTGATTCATATGGTTGTATTATAGACATGTTAAGCATGACATGATAATTGAGGTTATGTTCATGCATTTCATATAATTGATTCATGTGGTTCCGGAGGTAAGGAAACATGTATTCATCCTTGGTTTGATGTTCGTGGTTGGACCCTACATTGTCGAGGTTTGTTTTATGAGCTTACACTCACTAAGCTTTACGCTTACGCTCTCTTTGTTCGACAATGCAGATCCTTAGTTCGTGGGTTGCTTGTGCGAGGAGAAGGGACTCCAAGTGTGCTATCTTAATCTTCAAGTATGAACTTTTAAGCTAAATATGTAATGGATAAGCAATGGGATTTGTGTATGTTGTTTTGTGTTAGGAGCTTGTTTAGACTTCTTTAATATGTTGATATTTTGGTTGGTGGCTGTTTATGCTATGTATGTTGGCCATGTGGTCCTTATCTATATGCTTTTATGACATGTTTATTGGTTGAATCTTAGCTTCTTCTATGGTATGCTATATGGATGTTGTTGATGCTCCGTTGTTCGTTTAATATGTTTCGTATGCTAATTCTTGGTTCCTAAATGTTGTATGAATGTTTGTTTGTGGCTAGGTGAGTCGAAAATTGCATCTAGAGTTGAGTCTTAGTGCTTTTTGATGCTAATTTGAGTCTTGCAGTGCAGGGCATATCGGTACGCCCAAGGGCCGTATCGATACGGTCCTACACTTTGGGGCTCAGATTTGGCTTAGCGTACCGGTACACGGGGGTGTATCGATACGCCAAAACCTCTCTAGAAATATGAGATATTGACGAGATTTTGGCGTATCGGTACGGGTTTAGGGTGTATCGGTACGGTCTTGTATCGTTGATCGAGAGAAGTTGACCAGTGAGGGCGTATCGGTACGGTCAACCAGTGTACCGATACGGTCTCCCTAGGTTGACCTTGGGCAGTTTACCTAGTCAAGGCGTATCGATACCCTCTTCAGGTGTATCAATACGGCATGTTGTACAAGCTATAATGGCCCGTTTTAAATTGCTTGTTTCTTTGTTTCCGCTGTCGTTGTTCATATAGGATGTTTTAAAGCCTTTAGACAAGATAATAAATAAAAGAAATTTTCTAGGGTTGCTAACCGAAGGGGTGTAACATCCTAAAAATTAGCCTGGAATATTAGGGGATTTGATTAAGCAATTAGAGGAATCTTTGAGATTAATTTATTAATTGAGCTTAATTGGAATTAGGTTCATAAGGACCAAATTGAATTTTGATGCAAATGTTCAAGGAAATTCGGTCAATAAGCTCAATGACCAATCCGAATAAGAGGGAAAATATGAGGCTTGCATGCTAAAGTCGAAATGCATGGATTAACACTTATAATAATATGAAATCATAGTATAATTAAGACTTTATATATGATTAAGTGGAATTATTAAGGGTGATAATTAGGGGAATTAGTTGGGACATGACTTAGTGTCATATCTCATTTAATTTGTCCCCTCCCCTTTCTCACTTCCTTAGCCGGCTACCCAAACCAACTCACCAAACTCATTGTTCATTCACACTAAAATTATAAACACAAAACTAGAGAGAGTTGGGAGCATTCGGTGAAGAAGAAAGGAGAGCTTGCATGGTGGTGAAATTTCCCTAGAAAATTCAAAAGAAAAATTGAAGTAAGTAGCTTACTCCTTTCTTAGTTCGATCATGGTAAAAATTGCATTAGATCAGATGTTATAATATGTTTAGAAAATCATGAAGATGATGTCTCTAGATGTGGTTGCTGGAAATTTATAAATTCATAAGAATCCTTAAGGAAATTAAAAGACACAAAAGATTATGAACATGCATGAAGTTATGTTGGGAAATTTGATAAGTTACATGACATGCAACTTTAGAAAATCATAGAAAATTCACTAGTGAGAGTCTAGTGCTGAAATTTTGACATGTCTACCTTGATATGTCTAAAATGGTAGAAAAATTGTAAAACTGAGTTTTGATGGCTGAGGTAAAATCTGGAAAACATATTTTGATCAACATGCAAAACTGTCCAGCAATGCTACTAGCTGGACAGTGAACTTTGAAAAATTGTAGAAAATAATCTATTAGGAGTTTTGATCTGAATTTTTGATATGTTAAAATTGGGTATGTTAATTGAATTTAGGAACAAACGGTGTTCGATTTGGAGCTGTGTACAGGAAATACGAAATGAATTAAATTAGGTGGTCAAAAATGTGTATAAATGAAAAGAAGGAAAAATTTAGAATTTGAGAATTGTTAAAGTTGTAAAATTTGATTAAATGGAGTGTTAATAAATTGAATTACAATTTGTAGGATGTGAAATCCACCAATTTTAGTGATCAATTAGGAAAATGGGAATTAGTCGAATTGAACCGTAAAAGTATAGGGACTGTTTTGAATAAAATACAAAATTCAGCCTCAAAATGTATGAAATGTATTCTGAAAATTTCCTATTGTTTGGCTTGAACGCCTTAGATCCTAGAAGCGAAAGGGTCGAAGAGAAAATTGCACCGGGATCAGTTTCGGATCGAGCGAAGGGCATTCGGATACAAAATTAGCTCGGCGAACTGTGAGTGAAACGACTTTAGAGTTGGGTTTAGAGTCCCAACTGCCTTAATTTGGTTTTTATCTATGATAAGCATGCAATTGGATTAATTAATTATCTGATTTTAGTAAGGGAAGAAGGATTAATGGGAAAATGATTTTATGCATGTGATATGTGAATTTTGGTGAATTATATGCTTGAATTGAAACATGATGTTTGCTATGATGATTTCGAATTGAAATTAATGTCTATTGGATTGTTTTGATTAGTGAAATTCTGATTATTAGCCTTGTTAATATGATAATCGAATGATAAATGTTAATTGAATTGGTTGATGCCATGTATATATGTTTGATAAGCTCAATTGGAATGTGAGTTGTGATATGTGGTTTGAACTATGTGACTTGAATTTGGATGATAGATATGCTGATTTGATAATGTTAGATTGAATTGAAAATTCATGATTTCAATCGAAAGGATTGAGAATTTAATTCTGAAAATTTCCGAATAATGATACGATTGAATTTAAATGTCAATAAGCAAAGCCCTTGGTGTGTATAGTTTTTCCAGGTAGTACGGCTAGCCTAGAGTCTGAGCTCGATAAGTAAATCGGTATGTTAGTGTACTCGATATTGTGGTACATAAGTGTACCTTCTTGCTTAATGTTTGCGGACATTATGATATGTTATATGTGATACGATTTTGGTACGTGGTACCTATTACATGGTGAATTTTGATTCACAAATTCTATTACACGTGACTTGATTACCTAGCATACTCTACTATCCAAGGCATTGCTAATTGAATAATATGAACAATTAAAGAAATGAAATCTGGAAATTTAAATTAAATTCATGAAATTGGCTCAATGGGAATATTCGATTATGATGTTGAAATTTCATGAATTATTGTTCTTGATATGATATGAAACTTGAATATGTGATAGATTGATAATTGGATAGAATTAAATTGAGTTTCATGGCTTGTATGTGTATCAATGATACGAATGATATGAAATTTCTTGCTTGCATTCGAATGGAATTATATGTCTCACTATGCATATAATCGATTGATAGCTATTGTGCATCAATTAATTGTGAATTAGTTGTATTGCTTGAACCATTCGAATGAACTAATGTGCAAAGTGAAATTATATTGTATGATCATAAGTAACTTAATTGGGAATCGAATAGAATAGGGTTTCCTCACTAAGTATGAGAAGTACTTACCACTCGAACCTTTCCTTCCTTCCCCTAAATTTCAGGTTCTAGCATTGTCAACCTCCACCCGTATTCTACTCTTACGAAGACTAAGTATGATTTTCCCTGTCTTTGTCGTGCTTATGTTGGGTGGCCTAGCGTTCAGCATGTTAGTTCAGTTCGGTCTGATGGTGATGTTTATGAATTATTACTTTGGTTCGATATGAACTTTTCTAATATGTTTCCCTCTATTTTGATATGTATGTAAGGGGTAAATATTTGGGGTATAGATTGCCCAAGTATATGTTTGGGGCTTAATTATTTTTGTTGAAATCTCTTTTTGTATAGGCAGACTATAGGTTTAGCCGATGTAGTACCCCGGTTTATTTTGTACAAGGGAAACTAGAAACGATATGGATGTTATGAATCGGATATGATATGATATAAACATATAAGTATGATGAATGTTTTGGCTATATTATGATTGGAATTACTTTTATGTATTATCATGAAAAGTAGATTAAATTACTTGAAATTGAACTATGTGTGTAATAACCGAATGGTTTAAATTAGAGAAATTAGAAGTTGGTATTTGTAAATCGAGTTGAATTGATTAAATGGCATTCGAATGGAACTAGAACCTTAAAATAGACCTTAATTAAATTGTGTATTACACGAATCATAGATTGATTGTTATAATTAAATTAGACTATGTATGGGGTATCCAATTCGAAAGGAATTAATTAGGTTATTCGATTTATATGATAATTGAATATGAAATTGAGTAAGTGCAATTAGAGTAATTCGAATAGATGTATTTGAATGAAAAAAAAAATATTACACGAATTTTTGATAAACCCCTTCCGCTGCTAATCCGAATCTGTTATAAGTTAATGTAACGCTCCTTGCCTCTAATCCGGGATGACGGGTGTTATAAGGGGAGCCTTAACGGGTTTCACTTCAGTTTTCCCCGTGTGACCCACTCGGATCGATCAGTCGCCCAGACTGGGACGAGGGGGTTACAATTTCTATATCCGAAGTCTAAATCGTGGGGATACTTATGACTAAATTAAATTAAACTAAAACTTAAAGTTGAATATTAGTACTAAAATGTAACATTTTAAATGCAACACGACCTAAAAAGTAATTAATTTCTAGCTTAAATAATTGGTGGCTTATTTCCCTCTAAAATTTTGTATTTTCCCTTACTATTTTTACCAATTGTTTTTTTTTTTCTTTTTCAATCTAGCTTAAAAAATTGGTGGCTTATTTCCCTCCAAAATTTTGTCTCTTCCCTCTCTATTTTTACCAATTGTTTTTTTTTTCTTTTTCAATCTAGCTTAAAAAATTGGTGGCTTATTTCCCTCCAAAATTTTGTCTCTTCCCTCTCTATTTTTACCAATTGTCTTTCTCTTTTTCTTTTTCTTTTTCTTTTTCTTAATTTAATTGAGTTTCAATTTAGATTAATTTAATTGAAATTTCACATTTAGTTTTAGAATTATTTTAATTATGTCTGTGATTTATGCTTCTAGATTTTAGTTAGCTCAATTAGATCCTAAGTTTAATAAATTAATATATTTCCGACATTATTATTATTATTATTATTATTATTATTATTATTACAAATAATAAACTTTGATTTAATATAATTATACACAAAATTTTGATATGGATACATGAAGCTTTGATTTAAATATTTAATCAAATTCAAATGCATAGATTAACAAGTTGAATCAGAATTAATCTCATACACCAATGACTCTAAACTAAACCATGAATACTAAACCTCAAACCCTAAACCCAACTCAAACCAAATTGACCCAAAAATTCAAATGTTGATCTGACCCGAAATTGACCCGAACGACCCGATTTTGACCTGAACCGAAAGTTACCCGAACGACCCGATTTTGACCCGAACTGAAAGCGACCGATCTGATATTGACCCGACCCGAAAACAACCGATCTGATTTTAACCCGATCCAATACCCGAACCGGATCCGACTCATCACATACCCGAATTAGACCCGAACCGAATCTAAACCGATTCTAGATAGACCCGAAACGACCCAAACCGAAACGACCCGACCCGAACGACCCGATTGCCACCTCTAACGCCACGTCATCTAATTGTTTTATTTTCTTAATTTTCGATTCAATATATTAAAATAATCATTAAATTAATTTTATTTTACCAAAATACCCCCACCTCTTTCCCCAAACCCCATCCTTCATCCTCTTCCCCCATCCCTTCCTTCACTGAACGATGATTCCGGCAGTCCCATAGTGAGCAGAACGATAATGGTGGTGTGGTGAACGGACGCCGGATGGACAGCGAAACTAAGGACGCCTCACTATAACATTTTTAGTCCCGCTTCACTCTTTGCTTTAACTACCAATTCACTCTTCTGTGATGTTGCTGCAGCGACTGCGGCTGTCGATCCCACTAACACCTTCTTCTCAACAACCACTATTTTCTTAACCTTAACCAATTTCTTCTTCTTTCACGACAGCTACCGTTGTAGTTTCTGTTGTTCTTTCTATTATTGTTGATGCTTTGCGTTGTCTTTGATATTACCGAGCTTTGAAGTGAGCTCATTGTTGGGACAAAGCGTTTTATATGTAACTGAAAACATTTCCATTATGTGCTGACGTTGATGCTATTGTTGCTGCAATGGCATGTACGTAGCTCCATCGCCCATGGAAGTCTCCACAAGTTCTCCCGAATTATCCAACTTCCCTCAAACTCTAGAAGCCCCTTCTTTTCATGGGGCTATCGATGCTCATACTTCACAAAACTTCCTTTCGTCTTTTCAAACTCCTCAAATCTTCCCCTCTCCAGAATTAACCGAATTCACCATGTTAACCAAATCAATGCAGGGTTTCACTAAAAATAAGAAAGAAAAGAATAGAGAAGAAAAAACAAAAGCATTCGAAATTCCACACGGGTTCTAGGGCAAGTTTAATGAACAAAGGGGATGGGGAAGAGGAAGAGGGGTGGGTTTGAGGAAAGAGGTGGGGGTATTTTGGTAAAACAAAACTAATTAATGATTATTTTAATATATTAAATCGAAAATTAAGAAAATAAAATAATTAGGTGATCTGGCGCGTTCTGATTGGTCAGAATGAGTTTTGTTTAACGATTGGGGAAATATAGGTAACGTCGCAAAATGTTAGGAGGCAAAAGTGGTCAAAATGAACTTTAGGGGGGAATGTGTATTAAACCTTTTTAAAATGTCAATTTTAATGTCAACAACCTCTAGATGAAAACGTTAAAAGCTCTTATTTGACACCCTCCCTAAATTATGGGTTCAAAGCTCTTAACGAGCCAAGTCGAGCTACTCGATACCTGACTCAAAAAACTCGTGAGCTACTCGAAAATATAATATACTAAATTTTTTTAATTTTTAAAATTTAAAATCAAAATTCCTAAACCTAAAATCTAAAAACATAAACCATAAACATAATTCCTTCACCCTAAAATCTAAATCATAAATTCTAAACCCAACAGCCTAAACCTCTAAACCCTAAACTAACGCCCTAAACCCTAAAATTAACAAGCTTGTGTAAACTTTAATTTACACAACTTGTGTATCGAATTTTTTCTCCTAATAGGGCTTTAAATGGACGAGATAGATTGTGAGCTACTCGAGTCCGACTTGGTCAAGCTCGGTCAACACTCAACTCGATTAAACTTGACTCAAGCTCGAACTCGGCTCAAGTTCTTAACGAGCCGAGCTGAGCCGAGCTCAGATTATTCAGGCTCATTAAAATTATTCAATCTCGAACTCGACTTGAAATCTTAATGAGCTGAGTCGAGCTTAGCACTACTCGGGCTCGACTCAACTCATTTACACCCATAACATCATATGTTGTCCTAGCCAATAAGGTTCATCCATCTTATTTTTTCCAACGTGAATTTTCACCTCTTTCCTACATGTTAATAAATAGTGAGTAGTTATTAGGTATTTACTTTGAAGTGGATGGACCTTAATGGATGAGACCACGAATGACGTGGTGAGCCGAGTCCATCTAATAATTTCTCCTCCAATTAACAAAAATATGAACTCTCAAAATGGAAATAAAGATGACTTTATTACTTAATTACTCAAGATAATACAAGAAAATAAAACTGAAGTGTTGTGAATTAACTAAGAGCAAAGCTCTATTTAAACTAAAAATTTTCTAAAATATTTCAATTAATTTGATTTAGAGTAACTAATGTACTATTTTTTTATTTGCACAAATTAAGGAATAAAATATGATAATGGAGTCCTAATAAAAATAAAAGACTTACTAATCCCAAATAAAAATAAGTTGCACTAATTTTTGACAGCCCCTTTAATGCATGTTTGTTGTCAATAACACCAAGATCTTCACGAAAACTTTCAAACTTGGCCTTTGCAAGTGCCTTAGTAAAGATGTTTGCAACTTGTTTATCGTTTTGAATTTTCTGCAACTCAATGTCTTGAGATAACACTTTCTCTCGAACAAAGTGATAATGAGTTTCAATGTGTTTTGAACGAGCATGAAACACGAGATTTCCAGCAAGCTTTATAGCACTCTCATTATCACAATAAATCTAAATTGGATGATTGAGAATAGTTTATTATTTCTTCAATGAGTCTCCTTAGCCACAAACATTCTTGAGTAGCCATTGTAGCAGCTACATATTCTACTTTACAACTTGAAAGAGCAACGGTAGTTTGTTTTTTACTACACCATGAAATCGCAGCGAAACCTGTTGTAAAACAAAAACCTGTTGTAGAGCATTGGTCATTCACATCACCAGCCCAATCTGCATCTACAAAGCCACTCAAAGAAAATTTATTAGATTGCTTGTACATTAAACCAAAACTTAGAGTGCCCTTGATGTAACGAAGAATCCTCTTTGCTGCAATTAAATGACCCTCACATGGTTGATCCATAAATTGAAAAATAACTCCAACCAAAAATGCAATACTAGGTCTTGTGATAGTTAAATAAAATAAACTACCAACAAATTAACAAAAAAAAGTGTTGCATCTTCTAAAGGCTTTCCTTTATCTTTAGCTAACTTGAGATTAGAGTCCATGGAAGTCGTTTTTTCTTTTGAATCCTCCATGTGAAACCTGTGTAACAAGCTTGTTGCATATCCTTTTTGAGAGAGAAAATAACTATCAGATTTTTCAATTTCTAAACCAAGAAAACAACTAGCCTCACCCAAACTTTTCATTTCAAAACGAACCATCAAATCATCTTGAAAAATTCTAATTTTGACACAATCATCACTCGTAATAATCATATCATCCACATAAAGCAAAAGTAAGGTGCACACAGTGGATGTTTGCTTGATAAATAAGCTTGGATCAGTACTTGAAGATTTCAAACCACAAAAGTTAAGATATTGAGTAATCTTATCGAACCAAGCACGAGGAGCTTGCTTGAGGCCATATAAAACTTTCTTAAGTTTGCACACATGATTAGGTTACTCCTTAGATATAAATCCCTGTGGTTGTTCCATGAAAATATCATGATCCAACTCTCCATAAAGGAAGGCGATTTCACATCTAGTTGTCATAACTTCCAACCTTTTCTAGCAGCTAATGAAACGATTGCTCGAACCGTTATCATTCTTGCAACATGACTAAAAGTCTCATCATAATCTCGACCGTATTGTTGAGAGAATCCATAAGCAACGAGACTGGCTTTGTATCTATCAATTGTACTGTCAGCCTTTTTCTTCAACTTGTAAACCCACTTACAAGTAATTAAGTCAACATCAATGGGCTTTGTTACAAGATCCCACATGTCATTTTTGTTAAGTGCTAAAATCTCTTCCACCATTGCCTCTTCCCATTCTAGAACTCCTTTAGTTTCGTTGTACAATTCAGGCTCATTTCCACATGACTCTTCTATGAAGAAACAAGACAAAATAGAGAAATGATTCATTTCAACCACATAATTAGACAAATACCCCAGAGGCCTTTTCTATCTCAGTGGATTCTTTTGTGTGGCAGCCTTTGTACTTGTGGTAGCCTCATTGTTTTTCTCAGGTTGAATGCATCCTTCAATTAAAGAAACATCATCAGGAAAGAGTGCAACACTAGTTGCACCTTTGCTACAATTGCATCATCTTTTTGACAGGAAACTTCGTCGAACACCACACCGCGAGATATGATGACCTTCTTTGTCTCCAAATCTATACATCTCTAGACCTTTCTATGAGTATCATAGCCAACGAAAATGCATTTCTTGGCCTTTGAATCAAGTTTAGTTCGATTGTGTTTCAATACATGAACATAACAAATGGACCCAAAAATAAAAAAAATAACTCACATTAGGTTTACGACGATATATACGATCAAAAGGAGATGGTTCTGACCCTGGCCATGGAGGAAGCCGATTTATAACATGACAAGCTGTTTGAAAAGTTGTTACCCACAGTTCTCTCGGAAGGTTCTTTGCGTGTAGCCAAGACAAACAAACTGATGTAAGATGAGCTAACTTGTGCTCAACAACCCCATTTTGTTGTGGAGTTTCTGGAAAAGTAATTTGACGTTAAATTACATACTCTCTAAAGTAATCCATAAACTCGTTTGATAGAAATTCCCATATATTATTTGTGCGCATACACTTGATTGATAGCCCAAGTTCTTTTTCTACATCATGCTCGAGCTGAACAAATTTAGAGAAAGCATCGCTTTTGTGTTTCAAAAAATATACCCAGCTGAAATGAGAGAAATCGTCTACAATCACCATCACATAATGAAGGCATATGTAGCTGGGGTTGTCGTTGGTCCCAAAAGATCGGAGTGGACCAATTGCAATGGCGCTGATGCTTTACTCTTTGAAGTTGAGAAAGAAAGAAGATGTGATTTTCCATATTGACAACTTGGAAAAATATTGTCATAACGAATATCTTTAAAAATGGGAACACCATCAAGAAGTTGATTAGTGGATATCTTGTGCAGCAATTGATAAACCACGTGACCTAAGCGAGCATGCCAGAGCCTTGAGCTTGCATTGTGACCAACCTTTTTTAACATATTCATCACTTACGGATAGAAAATACAATGATTCTTTCTTTTTTCCACAAAACAAGACATCAACGGCGATATGTTTCACATTTATACAATTTGAACATCATTAGGACCAAAAAGAACATACCTTTTTGAAAATGTTATTTTTGAGACAGAAGCAAGATTTTTCTTTAGGCCATGAACATGATAAACATCCTTGAAATGAACTCTTCCATCACTCAAATCTCCTTCTTTCATCACAAGATGTAGTGAGTTATCAATTGTTATAATGATCTTCTTCTCACGATGCGGGCGGACATCCGATAAAAGTTTTTCATTTTTGGTAGTATGACGAGAACAACCGGAATCAAAAATCCACTCATCATCATAGTTGATAAATGCATGAGCATCAACTGATACATCATCTTGGTCTTGGTGCACAAAACAAAGACACATTTGTTGGTTGATCAAACACCTCAATAGATAAACATTAAACCCAAATTGATTGTAGAAATCCATTGCTTTCAAGTACAACATTCGTCGCTTCTTGCATTTTGACTTGACAATTCGCCTTGATATAGCCTGACTTTCTGCATCAATCACACACCACTTTCACTCAACAATCTCGTTTAAGATGTCTAAGTTTTCCACACTTGTAGCAAGACTTGGAGGATCTTTTGTGCTGCTTCTCGCTTCTAGACTGGTTTCTTGCACCTGAGAAAGGCTTTGAGTAGAAATTCTTCCTCCTTTGATCCTTGACAAATAACACATCCTCTGACTTGGAAGAAAGCTTAGTGCTTGTCATTTGCTTTATCAAAGCTTCATGGTTAGAAAATAAATTTTCTAACTCAATAGTTGAAGGTTGATTTGCCCACCCTTGTATTGAAGAAACAAAAGGCATAAGATCTTTTCGCATCCCACGAATAAGATAGTGACGCAAGCGTGCATCATTCACTGGCTCCTCCATGTCCAATTCTGAAATTTCAGAACACAAATTCTTTACTTTTAAGAAATATTCTCCAATGGAAGAATTACCTTGAGTTACCACAGCTAGTTCATTCTCAATAAATTGCAATCTAGTTGTATTTTTTAGTAAACATGTAACGACCCAATTTGTAGGTTAGCGAATTGGGTCTCAAATCCGGGTGTTAGATCTATTAAGTTTGATTGCTCAATTCAAGAATAATTAAGTTGAATCCTGATTTGAAGGAATTTAAGGACTAAAATTAAGAATAGATAAAGTTGGGAGTTGTAGGTGATAATCTTTAAGTATTGAGATAATCATTCTAGTGGTTTACCCACTTTTATGGGGATACAATATTAATGCCATGTGCTGAGCATTAGGGGAGGGAAAAAGCCAAAGAATTTTGAAATAAATGAGAGAGAGTGAGGGAGGAGGAAATGAGTTTTTAGAGAGGGTATATGTTTAAGGGGAGTTTTCACCACTGTTCGTGCCGTCGTTCGTCTCACCGCCATCGTCTTCAGCTTGCCGAGAGGAGTCTGACAGTGCTCCTTGCGTCGCCAGTGCCTTCATCATTCACCAAGGTGGGAGAAAAGAAGGTTCGGTCTAGCTCAGAACATCATGCTCTTCCGTCTTCCTCCAAAAATCGACACCACCATGAAACTCACTGGCCAAAGAAGAGCGGATCTAGAGCTCGCCGATCGTTTGTTGCCGCCAAAATGTGCCGCACGTACCCTCACGAGCCACCTCCGAGGATGGGCGTGCGCCAGCTTCAAGGGCGAGTGCATAATGCTTGTTGTGCACCGCGCCGCACCCGGTCAGCCTCACTAGGTGCACCTACACCCGCGCACACCAGATCCCACACCTAGGGTGCACCATGGCTACCATGGTCTGTGTCATACAGGATCACGCTACTCAGGTGCACCTTTGCTGTTGTGCACCCTGCCGCATTGGATCACCAGTGCTGTTGATCGTCACACTATTATTGATCGGCGTTGACCGTTGATTTTTTTCGGGGGACCCTATCCCGGGGGTTTCTCGACGTTCTAAGCATGTTGTCGTAGTCTGTTTCACCAAATTCAAACCTGGTAAGCTACTTTTATGTGTTTAATTCCCTAAAGTAGCCCATTAATGCGAGATTGCTTATAGAGTAATGTTTGTTTTATCCGATGGTTATGTGGACTCGAATATTGGATTTAAAGAGACGTTTGGAGGAGCTTGGTTGAGGATTTATCATTTTTTCTTAAGCTTAGTACACCTCGAACTCCTATTTCTTCATGAGCATCATAAATGTGATTGTTTTGCGTGTTAGTATCTACAAAATAGGTAGACGGTGAACACGAATGTTTGAAGACTAATAGTATTAGATGCTTGATGATGTTACGACTAAGATGAGACTCATAGAGGCTTTAAAGACCGTGTAGGGTCGTTTGATATGCCCATATATTTCTTGATGATTGTTTGATTGACTGGTAACTGTGATGTCTTGTATGCTTGTTCGAATAGATTGACGTGTTTTGATGGAATTATACTTAAGAGCTAAATACTCGATTAAATGATCATGAAGCTAGTAATTAATATTAAATAATTAATTACGCTAGCAAACAAATCCTAATGACTTTTATAAGCTTTATGAATGGATTTAAGTCTCGTAAATTTTATAATTATTTAAAATAACATAAATTGTGGGTAGGGTATCGGTACGAGCTTTGGCTGTACCGGTACATATTTATTATCGTATCGGTATGGGCCGACCTATACCGGTACTCGGGGAAATTGATGTTTCTAGTAAGTAAATTTTGTATCGATACACGTGAGAGCACAGATACCTACGTGTATCGTACCAATACTTGTAATTGAGTACTGATACCCATTGAATTAAATAATCAATAATGCTAACTAAGGATGAAAATTGACATGTATGATTAATTGACCGGCTAATGCATTAACTAAAGGGGTTAACGTGGACTAATAAAAAAATTAATGAGAATATTTATGCACTCCTCTATAACGTATTAATAACTTGGTAATGTAAAATCATTGATGTGAGAGCAACAATTGAGAGGTCCTTAGGATCGCGTTGCTCATATACCGGGTAGGCATTTGATTAATTTCATGATTCGATTGTTGGGATCCAGATACCCAAGAGTAGGGGTGTTCAATCGGTCGGTTTGGTTAACCGACCGAACTGAACTTCCAAAATTTCGTTAACCGAATTTTTTTTCATATAAACCGTTAACCGAACCGAAAATTTTCGAAAATTTTTAACCGAACCGAAAAAAGATCGGTTAATTCGGTCGGTTTTTGAATTAACCGAAATTTATTAGAAAATTTTGGGTAAATCACCCAAATGGTCACTAAACTATTTTAAAATAATCTTTTTGGTCACTAAACTTTCAAAAATTATAAAATAACCATTAAACTTATCGAACTATTACAAAATAGTCATTAACTTGCACGTTATAAATTATTGATAAATCATTTTGCGCTAATTTGATAAAGTTTAATGACCATTTTATAATATATTAAAAATTTTAATGACTATTTTATCATTTTTAAAAATTTAGTGGCTAAAAATAAATATATGAAATATATAATATATAATATATAAAAATTTCGGTTAAATCGGTTAATTCGGTTAATTAACCGATTTCGAACTGAATTAACCAATAACCGAAGTTTGAAAAAATCATTAACTGTTAACTGATCAAACCTAAAATTAACCGACCGATTAACCGAAAAAATTTCAGTTCGGTTCGGTTAGTTCGGTTTTAACCGAAGTTTGAACACCCCTACCCAAGAGTGGTATTGCAGTACGTGTTCGTTCCTCGTAATCTACTCGATGGTCGTGTGTTTCCGAGTATGAGATGCTCGTTACTCGATGGCTATGTGTTTCTGAGTATGAGATGCTCGTTATTTGATGGTTATGTGTTTCCGAATACGAGATGCCACTACTCGATGGTTGTGTATTTTTAGTACACGATGACCCTTTCTCGATGGTTGTGTGTTTCCGAGTAGATGACTCATGCTACTACTCGATGGCTAGGTGTTTCCGGGTATGTAGCCAAAGAAGGACCCGATGTTTAGATGGTCCCAATTTTATAGGGTTGGCTACCACTCTTTGTGGTTAGAACCTTGTGTACTTTCGCTTGGATGATCTAGTAGGATCCCAGGTATGGGTGGGCCTTATGTGCCATGTTTGATGACTTGCATGTTGTGAGCATGTGTTTAAGCGACTAGTAGTAGCGCCACATGTTTATTATCTCTCCTTATTGCTCGTACTAGCTTGCATGCTTATGTTTATAATTAGCATGAAGTATAGTATAGTAGATGTGTACCACTGAGCTTTGTAAGCTCAGTACTGGGAATCGTTGTTTCCGTGCGTAGGTTGATCGTAGGATCGCATGATCGAAGAGCACTTTCTGTACGAGATTCCAGCAAAAGGTGTTTGCCAGAGTACGATACTTGTATTTAGCGGGTTGAGTATTCATAGGACCTTACAAATGTTGAGTCTGTAACTTTATTTTGAAATATTATTTTGATATACAATGTATAATCTTGGAGCTCCTATTTCATAAATTGATTTATGTTGTTTATTTAATTATATGAGGTATTTGATGATATAATGTTTTGAACAAAGGCTAAATATATGGTTTTTAAATAAAAAAATTGGGTCGGATTTTGGGTGACCTGAATATACTACTTCAGATCTAGATCTGGATTGGGGTGTTAGAAAACAGTTGTTGAAAAGTCTCCCACACTTACTTCGGGGACTTTAAATCACGAACATGGTCTATGTGCTCCTTGTTGATCGATGTCCGCAAAGCAAATAAAGCCTTGCCACACTTGATCTTCAATTTCCGTCATAATTCGACATTATGTGGAGTATATGTTGGGATCGTTGTGTCATCACCTTCAATCAGATCCCACAAATATTGCCCCTGTAGAAACACTTCCATACATAACCTCCAATTATTATAACTGTTACCATCAAATTTTTCTACAACTATGCCCGAAGAAGCAATCTCACCATTCATCTTGGTTGAGTAATAATATAAAGCACCTGATGACCAACCTGGCTCTGATTACCAAATGACACAAATATAAACTCTCAAAATGAAAATAAATATAAACTTTATTACTCAATTACTCAAGATAATACAAGGAAATAAAACTAAAGTGTTGTGAATTAACTAAGAGAAAAGCTCTATTTAAACTGAAAATTTCTTAAAATATCTCAACTAATTTGATTTAGAGTAACTAATGTACTTGTTTCTATTTGCACAAATTGAGGAATAAAATTTGATCATGGGCTCCTAATAAAAATAAAAGACTTACTAATTCCAAATAACAATAAGTTGCACTAATTTTTTATATCTAATTACAATTTAACTTGTGACATTACATAACTATAAATTGTAGTATCAAAATAAAGAAAAAAAATTACATGTGACATAATATAATGATGTTTTTTATTCAGAAAAAAGTTGAAACTTTATTAATATAAATATGCATAACACTGCCAATAGCATGTTACAATGAAAAGAGGTTATCAAAACACCTCATTGAGAAACAAAGACAGCATGAACAAAAAAGAAGAAGCAAAACATACCAGATTATAATGGACTATAAACAAACCGAGCCCAACACAGTTTGCCAATCTTGAGAGATTAGGGTCCTTTAATTTGTATCCAATTGGGCCCTTACTATGAAATCAAACACCACCGTTTTCTTGAAACATCTGCCTTACAAGCCGAGCCACAGTCTGAACTCTAACCTGCACTCAAATGAACTCCCACCGTTTTAGCAAACCATTTTCAAGTCATTCTTCTTCTTCTTCTTCTTCTAATTGGAGAACTCAAATCAAACAACACCAGCTGGTTTCCCAAGTCTCATCCATTCTCTTACAAAGACATAACTGGGCACCACTTCTTCGAACTCTCCATCTCTCCTCCAAACTAACCCCGCCTCTCTTCCTCCAAATCCTCCGCAAAACCCAACACCACCCTCAAATCTCTCTCTCTTTCTTCAACTGGGTCAAAACCCATCTGGGTTTTAAACCCGACCTCAACTCCCAATGCCATCTCATCCGAATTTCACTCGGGTCGGACTGTTCCTCATCCCTGGACCCCATTCTAGACTCTCTGATTCACTCGCATCCTGCTCCGCTACTTGCAGATTCTATGATTCAGGCTTGCAAAGGTACAATTTTCGATTCTAGTGCTTTAAGTTGGTTGATCAAATGTTATTCAAAAAAGGGCCTTTTTATGGAAGGATTGCAGGTGTTTAGAAAAGCAACTAGTTACGGATTTACTCCTCCAATAAGTGCTTATAATCAGCTGCTTGATGCTGTACTGAGAGGAAATGAGATGAAACTAGCTTGGTGTTTTTTAGGTGTCATGTTTCGGGGTGCTGACCCTGATTCATTTTCCTGGTCATTGGTCGCTCATATTCTTTGTAAAAGTGGGAAATTTGATCAAGTTGTTAGATTGATAGATAAGGGCATTTATAATTCTGAAATTTATCATCTTCTTGTTGATTTTTATAGCAAAACTGGGGATTTTGAAGCTGCATTTCATCGATTAAACGAGATGAAACGCAGAAAACTCGATACTAGTTTTTGTACCTATAGCTCAGTACTTGATGGGGCTTGTAAATATGATAATAGAGATGTGATTGAGAGGATGATGAGGATGATGATAGAGAAGCAACTGCTTCCGAGACGCTTAGTTTCGGGAAATGATTCAATCATCCAAAAGCTTTGTGATTCGAAAAGGACACATGCAGCTGAAATGATGTTTAACAAGGCTTGTGGTAAGAACATTAGATTACAGGACGATACTTATGGAGCTTTATTAAAGGCAATGTCCCAGGTCGGAAGAATAGATGAAGCAACAAACATGTATCGGATGATGTTGGAAAGGGGAATTAAGGTAAAAGAAAGTTGCTATAGTGCATTTTTAAATATTCTTTGCGAGGCTGAGGAGGATCGATCCGATGATGATGGATATGGATTGTTGGTTAACATCATGAAACAAGGACATAATCCTTGTCCATCTCAATTGTCCAAGTATATAACATCACAGTGCAGAAGAAACAATTGGAGGAAGGCTGAACAACTCTTGGACCTGATGCTGGAGAAGGGGTTATTGCCTGATTCAGTGCCGTGTTGTTTGCTGATGGAGTATTATTGCTTTAACAGGGAGATGGATAAAGTTGTTGCATTGCATGATAAGATGGAGAAAGTGAAGGGAAGTTTAGATGTAACATCATACAACATGGTTCTTGAAGGGCTATGGAGGGAAAGGAAAGCAGAAGAAGCGGTCCGGGTGTTTGATTATATGATAGGGTTGAACTCGGTTGATACTGCAAGTTTTACCATCATGATCTGTGAGCTCTGCAGCTTGAAGGAACTGAGAAAAGCCATGAAAATTCATGATGAAATGTTGAAAATGGGGCTTAAACCTGACAAGCGTACATATAAGAGATTGATTTCTGGGTTCAAGTAATAGATATAGGTAATGCAGTTATCACATTGCAGAAGCATTCTCTAGCTTGGGTCGTTCGACATGGACATGGACATGGACATGGACATGGACATGGACATGGACATGGACATGGACATGGAGTCCAATTAAGATTTGGCTTTGATACTTTCTGTCACGGTATTATTGTGCATTTCTCGCAAAACTAGATTATTAGGATATTCGTGTACAACTTGCATTTGTATGCTCATTTTTCGACATGAGATTGAAAGCACCCTGCATATTTTTTCTACAAGACCGATGCATCCCACTCCATTTATATAACCTGGATTATAGAAGAATGATTTATGATATGAAAATGTCAAGTGTTCAAGTTTTAACATTACTAGATAAATAATTATTTTATGCATGATGTTGTAAATTAGAAAATATATATATATTTTTTACAATTACTACTATTACGTCTACCTAGATGAATGTTCTTGGGTCTTGAACTCGAGACCCAAGGAGAAAGGGAATTGAACATGTAAGCAGCTCTGACCAACCGGCCAATAACGCTTGCTTTAAAAAATATACATTTAAATAGCTAAGTTTGTATAAAGTATGATAAAAATGTAAAATTATATATATATATATTAAAAAGTTAAATTTGTAGCGTATAAGTTTATAAATAATAAATAAGCCTATTATATATGATAACTAATGAATGTTAAAATTATAGTTTTGACTCAAATACTTTTAAAACATAAAATTTTAAAAAAATATTACTTTTGTGATTGAGTTAACAAGTATTTTTCCAAACTTACTCCCAAAAAGTATTTTTTTAAAATAGAGATTTATTATTTGGCCGAGTAGTTAAATATTAATGTTGTCTCGTTTTATTTAGGTAGAAGTGCAAATGAACAGAGGGTTCGATTATATGTTCATAAATCGTTTATATAACTTTCGTTTATGTTCATTTGTTAAGTTAAATAAACGAGTATTAATAAATTTTTATGTTCATTTAATAAACAAACAAGCACAAACAAAAGTGTGTTTGGTTTCTTATGTTCACGAACAAATTTGTTTATCGACTCGTTTATCCAATTCTACTTTCCTTTTCAATTTTTTTATATTTTAAATATTGATGAAGGCATAGACTAAATTGAACATATGGCAAACTTTGTAGTTCAAAATATGAAGTATGAAGAGCTTAAGGACTAGTGCTATAATTTCACCATTTTCAATGGCTTGCGTGTAAAATGGTAAAAGGAGAGTGTTCGAATATGTTTATGAACATTATACAAACTGAACACAAACACCTTCAAAAATAAACAAACGAACACGATATTAAAATTGTAAAGATTACGAAATCGAACATGAACACCTAAAAATAAGCAATAAAAAACGAACACAACCTTGTTCATTCAAAATTGATTCATTTACACTTATGTATGTAAATTTAAATCCTAACATTCACCTTAAAAATATAATGAAAAAAAAATTGATACACAGGTCATGTAAAACTTTAATTTACATGTGCTTTGAATTTTAGGGTTAGAATTTTAGTTTAGAGGTTTAGGTTGTAGGTTTTAGAATTTAAAGCTGATATTTAGAATTTAAAAATTAATGTTCAAAATTTAAATTTTGAGTTTATAGTTTAAATATACATAGGAAAATACTTTGATGCACAAGCTTGTGTAAACTTTACTTTACACAAGCCCTTTAATTTTAGGGTTTAGGGTTTAAGATTTTAGGTTAGGGTTTAGGGGTTTAGTATGTAGGGTATATAATTTAAGGTTTATGGTTAGAATTTAGAGTTTAGGGTTTAGGGTTTAGGGTTTAGGTTTTAGGTTGCTAGGGTTTGTGATTTAAATTTTAAATTTTATAAAAGGGTTGTGTAAAAAAAATTTACACAGCTTGTGCATCAAAATAAAACTCATATACATATTTGTGTAAAATAAATTTTACCCAAATATAATTATATCTCTGTTTAATAAAAAATGTATTTTTTAAAAAATATTAAACGGCCTAAAACTCCATATTATTAGCCGTTGGATAAGAAAAGGTAACATCCCAACCGTTAAATTCAAACGGTTTCGAAAAAAGTACCACCACCAAGTCCTACGCAACATGCTCTCGTAGGCCCAAAGTCGAAAGCCTCCCTAGCCATATGAAACGGTGTCGTAAGCTTGGAGTTCAATGTCTTCCTCTCGAATGTTAAAAGTAGAGGTGGCAAACGGGTCAATCGGTTCGGGTTCGGTTTGGGTCATTTCGGTTTCGGTTATTTCGGGTCTAATATTTTCGGTTCAGATTCGGTTTCGGTTTCGGTTCGGTTTTAGTTCGGGTCTATTGTGTTTCGGGTCATTTCGGTTCGGTTGATTTCGGTTCGGTTAAATTCAGTTCGGTTGATTTCGGTTCGGTTATTTTCGGTTCAATGAGAGATCAGTCATTTTTAATCAAATTTTTAGGTTGGTCAGATTTTTACACCCTATATATGACTTTATAAAATCAATATATTTGACATTTTAGTGATTTGTGCGGCTGTTCATATTTTATCTTTCTTTATTTCTATTAATCGGGTCCATTCGGTTCGGGTCTATTCGGTTCGGGTCCATTCGGTTCGGGTCTATTCGGTTCGGGTCCATTCGGTTCGGGTCCATTCGGTTCAGTTTCGGTTCGGTTTATTTCGGATTTCGGATCAAATTTCGGATTAGATTTCGGGTCAATTTCGGGTTGATTTTCGGTTTCGGTTTGGGTCTGGGTTCGGGTTTCGGTTCTCGGGTCAAGTTTGCCAGGTCTAGTTAAAAGCAAACCGTTCTGCGCCAAAACCATAAACACAAACAGAGAGAAAAAAAAATGGCGGCGAATTTCTTCACGATCTCGATCATTATCCTTTCTCTCTTCCTAGTAACTTTGTCAGCTGAATCGGAATCGGAGCTAGTAGCCGATCTCCTAACCCTACAGTCCGAATCAGAATCAGGAGTTATCCACTTAGACGACCCAACCGTTTCCAAATTCCTAACCAACCCCAAAACCCCCCGCCCTTATTCACTCATCATCTTCTTCGATGCCACCCATTTCCACGACAAACCTGAACTCCGCCTCCGTGAAATCCGCCGGGAATTCGCGATCGTCGCCTCTTCCTTCATCGCCAACCACAACAGCTCCAACACCAAGCTCTTCTTCTGCGACATTGAGTTCAGCGAATCCCAACCTTCCTTCCAGCTTTTCGGCGTCAACTCCATTCCTCACATCCGCCTCGTCGGTCCCGCAACGGAATCCCTGGAAGATGACTCGGGAGAAATGGACCAGGCCGGTTTGTCCCGATTCGCGGAGTCAATGGCCGAGTTCATCGAGTCCAGAACTAAACTCCCCGTGGGTCCAATCCATCGCCCTCCCATCCTTTCTAAAATTCAACTGGGTGTCATCGCGCTCGTTTTATTAGTTTGGTCTCCCTTGGTTGTAAAAAAGATAGTTGCAGGCGAAACCCTGTTACACGATCCCAGAAGTTGGGTTTCCGGGGCGGTTTTTGTTTACTTCTTCAGCGTTTCGGGTGCAATGCACAACATAATAAGGGAAATGCCAATGTTTGTGGGTGATAGGGAGGATCCAAACAAATTGGTGTTGTTTTACCAAGGATCAGATATGCAGCTTGGAGCGGAAGGGTTCACCGTTGGTTTTCTTTATACAATTGTGGGGTTACTGCTAGCATTCGTGACCCATGCCCTTGTTTATGTTAAGGGTGCGACGGCCAAGCGCACGCTCATGCTTTTTGCGCTGCTCCTTTCCTTCTGGGCAGTGAAGAAAGTGATTTTCTTGGATAATTGGAAGACCGGATATCGGATTCATGGATTCTGGCCTTCAGCTTGGAATTGAAGGCATTATCTCTTTCTTTTCTCGGCTACCATGCGGTGAATTATGGTTTTGAATATGGAGATTTTAGTTGAGAAATCGATATGAATTATAGATATACTTGAAGTTGAATGTATAACTTTACAGGAAATGTTGGGCTTATAGAATAGAACATTAATTCGTTACAAGTTGACATCTTCGCTTTCAAAACCAATTTTCTGTAAGCTTTCAGACTTTAATCATAATAAATACTGTTCCACATTTTTATGTTTATGTTTATCTTCCGATAGTTTCTTGAAACCTTACTCCAATGAGGCCTTGGCTAAGGTTTAACTTTTGAAACCTTGATTATCTAGGTTTTAATGTTTAAATTTATTTTGATTTAAATCTTGAACGTGTAAGTTATTCATTATTTATTTTGACAAAACTTAAATCTAACCTTAATCCCATCTAGAGACTTAGAGAAATATGCGAGAATAAAAGTGAACAACTTGACCAATCGACCAAATGTGTTTGCTCAGAATTATTCATTATACGTTATGTTCAATTTGTTCTTTGTGATGATTAATAATTCTTGTAGCAATTTGAATGTATTATCTTTGTAATTGTTAATCAATAAGATTGTACTTCTACATTTCTTAAAAAGAATTCTGGGTTTTTTTGCCATTGGGGTGGTAAACAGGTCTTGAGGGGTGAACGAGTGTTGTGAAAAGTTAAAAAATTCAGTTGTCACTAAACGTACGTTTGAAGGTTAAAAATGATGGGCAAACGTATGTTAGCGACCAAACCAAAGATTGTTTGGCGAGAAAATAAAAAGCAAACAAGCGTTGAGGACGCGGGCAGCAACCAAAAAAAAAAATTAGAGTATTTTTTCGAGGGTTTTGATTACGTTGCCAAACCAAGTTAGGTCCTTGGGGGTTATGGTTGTTGGAACTTGCCCCTGCTGAGACCATTCTATATTTTTATACCAAAAAGCCGAGAAATAAGCAGTAGTAATAACGGTGTAGCCGTCCTATTTCCCTAAGAAAGAAGTTTCACTCCTATCCTATAATATTAATACTTAATAGGGATCTAAATCTAATGCAATTAGTAATAGTTGATTATGGGGATTTGGTCCACTAGCTAAGTTTAGACATGGTATCTAATAAAATCTTCTTCAAGCATTAGGAAATTGGGTCGGTGTTCAATGATTGGGCTCATTGTTTTGCAATCAACTCAACTTCGCCCGGAGATTAGGCTTAATTTCCTTTGATTTTAACCCATTTTCCATTATAACCCAATGTTACAGGCTTATAATTATTATACAAATTTGCACTTGAATTCAGTTCTTTTCGATTTCGCATTTTATCTTTTTAAAATTGGTATCTGAATTTGATACTTCTAAAACATATTCATGTGTTAATTCTTTTCAACAAAACCTACAATCTAAGAGAAAAAAAAAATGGAAAATGTTTTGGTTGGGAGGTGTGTGCATTTTCTAATATCGGATCTGATTCAATCTAAAAAATTAAATATCTTAAATTTTTAATCGGTAAAATAGCAATCCATATCTGATCTAAAAAAATTAAATATATGAATATACTATTTGATTTAAGTACTTTTTTGAATTTGGCAGTTGTATTTATGAACATTTTGAATTTTCGAATATCACAAACAACAAATTGTCAAATATAACAAAATTCACATTTATGAAAAATTCGAAATTTAGATATAAAAAACTTCAAATTACTAAATATAACAATATTCATATTCATGAATTTTTGAACTTCGGATAATTCGAAACTTAAAATATTACGATCTGTATCTGATCCAAAAAAAATAAAAACTAAATTGAGTATCCAAATTTTCGGATTGGATCATCGAATAATCGGATCGGATATTTTTACACACCTCTACCCGCTGGATTATGAACCCATAACTTAGAGAAGGGAGAGGATGTCAACGAGAGGCTTAACCACTTGCTCCAACATTTATTTGACGATTCATGTGTTAAAATAACATATTAGCACTTAATCAAATTAATGAGGTGACATTAACCGATCAGAATAATAACATCATTGAATGACGTGTGTCATAATCTAATTAATTGCGAAAATAGCACATCATATCATATATTAATGGCTTAAGGGTGTAATAAGCCCTTAAATTTTTGGGGAAAAAAGTTAATTAAGTCTTTAAACTTTTTTTCACCATTAAGCTCTTGAACCAAAAATTTTAATCAATTAAGCTTTTTGACCAATTTTGACCATTAAATCTTGACACTTTTTTAAAAATATTACTGACACATGATATGCAACAGTTTTACAATGTTGCATTTACAATTTTTTTTAAAAAAATATTTTTTTATAAATTTTATAAGTCTTATAGAGTTTTTAAAAAATTCTTTAAATAAAATATATATTTTTAAAAATGTCAAGGGAAAACATTGTGACACGACGTATTACACCAACAAATAAAAAAACTGTAAAAAATTAATAGTCAAAATTGATCAAAGATCTTAATTGATTAAAATTTTTAGTTTAAAACTTTAATTAAGTGTAAAATTATAGGGGCTTAATTGATTTTTTCTCCAAATATTCAAAGACTTTTTACGCCCTTAAAGCTATATTAATTTTTTTTTCTGAATTCAAATACTAATCTAATTCGGTAATTCCTTTTCTAATTCAGGTATCAATTTATAAAAATAAGTACCAATTTAACAACTATTAAATACATATATCAATTTGTGTAAACAAATGAAAAAAAACATGGGTCATGCATCAGATGACATATCACATATCTCTAGTAGTTAAGAGCGTTATGAATTATTTTGAACAAAAAAAAAAGAGCGTTATGAATTATGAGTGGGAGTGCTGGACGACACCGTTTACATTCCGATCAAATACATGGGGAAGATGACGTCGTTTGGTGAATCTGTGTTATTTTATGAATTGAAAACGACAAAAAGAAAGAACAAGGGTGGCCGTGGGTCAGACAAACAAACAAGGAGTTGGTAGATTTCATAGGAAACCGAAACAAATAAATTCCGGCTTTCTTTCATCCAGCTCCCGCCTTTTTAATCTCTATGAACTGCGACCCACAACAATAAAACAAAACCAACTTCATTTCAATGAAGAAATGCAAATGTGAGAAATCATCAGATCGGGATCACAACAACAATTCAATTACCCGCTCATTTTGACTGTCCGATCACAATGTCTTGGGGACTGGGATGGAAATGGCCTTCCGATACCTTCCGTTTATCTCTTAACTACGGATACCAAGATTTCACGGAAATTCCTGACCGCACTGCATCATCGCCACCATCGCCTACTCCTTCTTCTCCCTCGGCGCAATTATTACAGGCCCAAGACCACCAAGACCTGGGCTCCTGGATCGATCTGGATTGGGTGTCGGGAGAGGACGAGGACCAGGTGGCGCTAAAGCTGCGATCTCAACTCATGGTGGCGCTTCCGGTGCCGCAAGACGCGGTTGCGATTGAATTGAGAGAGACCCAAGGAAATGCCGCCAGAGTGGAGATGAAGGTGGAGAAGAGAAGGGAGCCGTTACGGGCGGTTATAATGTATAAGGCAGGCGGGTCGAGTCAGCAGAGTGATGGAGTCGGAGTTCTGGTTCGATTGTTAAGGTCGGATTTGGTTCTTTCTGGTGACGGGACTCCCATCGGAAATGGTGACCATTGGAAAAGTATCACTTTGCTTAGCCTCTGTGGATGTGGTTTAACGGTAATTACCTGTTCTTCTTCATATTTTTCTTTTCCATTTTTTCATGTGATGTGATACATATTTGCAGAAATGTGGACGATTGAGTACAGAAAAAGTATCACTTTGTTATCAAGGCTATTTTTAATTTTTGGATTCTCATTGTCAACGGTACATATTGGTATTGAGAAAAAGTGGGTCCATGCAATTTAGAAGAAAAAAAAATTAAAACTTTTAGGCAGGCATGTTTCTTTTCCTTCTGTAGTTTGATACTAACAGGTTGCTTACTTTTTGATCCAGACACTGCCCATTGAGCTAACTAGATTGCCAATTCTTGAGAAAATATACCTTGATAACAACAAGCTATCACACTTACCACATGAGTTTGGTGAACTAAAAACCTTAAAAGTTCTCAGGGTCGACAACAACATGCTTGTTTCGGTTCCTGGTAAGTATAATCTTGTTTTTTAGAGTTAGTAATCTACCACACTTATATTTTTGTTGGTAATTTTGAGCAGTGGAGCTGAAACAGTGCATTGGGCTGGTGGAATTATCGTTAGAGCATAACAAACTTGTTCGGCCTCTTCTTGACTTCAGGTCACTTTATTGACTATCAACTTACTTCTTTTATGCATGTGAATATGTAGCTTTCTCTTCTCTTCTCTTCTCTTGCCTAATGCTTTTCTCCAGTTGGATGGCAGGGATATGGTTGAGTTACAGATACTGAGGTTATTTGGCAATCCACTTGAATTCCTTCCTGAGATCTTGCCTTTAAGGAAGCTACGCCACTTGTCTCTTGCCAATATCAGGATTGTGGCCGATGAAAATTTAAGATCGGTGACTGTGCAAATAGAGGTACAGCTCAACAAATATGAGCTGTTTCGTATGCTCAACAAATATGAGCTGTTTCGTATGCTCATGCCTTTGAATGAGCATAATAAATGTATGAAATGAACTGCTTCTCTTGTTGTGTTACAGATGGAGAATATTTCTTATTTTGGTGCATCTAGACACAAGCTGAGTGCCTTTTTCTCTCTCATATTCCGTTTCTCCTCTTGCCATCACCCTTTGCTTGCCTCTGCACTAGCCAAGATAATAATGCAAGACCAGGGGAACCGTGCAGTTATTGGTAAAGATGAGAATGCGTTGCAGCAGCTCATAAGCATGATAAGTAGTGACAACCGCCATGTGGTACACTACCTACACTTTCCTTTTATGATGTCACATAGGACATCATGTCTTTTTCTTTCTCCACTCTCTTGTGCACTGTATTTATAGTTCAGGTTTGTCTCAGGTCAAAGAAGCCTGCTCTGCTCTATCAATCCTTGCTAGAGATGTTTCTGTGGCGATACAGTTGATGAAATGCGACATCATGCAGCGCATAAGAAATGTTTTGAAGTCTCCAGCCCAGGAAAAACTGATTTCCGTGCTGCACGTTCTGGTAACACTGGCCTTTGGATCTGATACTGTGGCTCAGAAGATGCTAAACAGGGATGTTTTGAGATCATTAAAAATATTGTGCGCGCATAAAAACCCAGAGGTAGCTTTCTGATAATGATCACTCTTATATTGACTGATTCTGTATGATTAAACCTTTGTATTTAATCAGGTGCAAAGGCTTTCTTTGATAGCTGTAGGAAATCTGGCCTTCTGTCTGGAGAATCGCCGCTTTCTTGTCAACTCTGAAAGCTTGAAGGAACTTCTCATGCGCTTGACTTTTACACCTGAACCACTTGTAAATAAAGCTGCAGCTCGTGCTTTGGCAATTCTTGGTATATATTTTGGATTTGACTTTTTTATTTCGAGTATCTTTAGATCCTAAGATTATCCAATTACTTTCTTTTTGTAGGAGAGAATGAAAATTTGCGGCGTGCTATTAGAGGGAGACAGATACCAAAACAAGGCCTACGCATACTCTCGATGGATGGAGGTGGCATGAAAGGTCTTGCAGCTGTGCAGATCCTTAAAGAAATTGAGAAGGGAACTGGAAAGAGGATACATGAACTATTTGACCTTATATGTGGAACATCGACAGGTGGTATGCTTGCTGTTGCCCTTGGTATTAAGTTGATGACCTTGGAGCAGTGTGAAGAAATTTACAAAAATCTTGGTGAGCATGGAACATAAATATTCGTTCAAATAACAAATTATGTAGCATATTTTTTCTAATGTTATTCCCCCGTATTGGCTTTGTAGGAAAACTTGTTTTCGCTGAACCAGTGACAAAGGATAATGAATCGGCAACTTGGAGGGAAAAGTTTGATCAGCTTTATAAAAGTTCATCACAGAGTTTCAGAGTTGTTGTACATGGATCTAAAGTATGAAATTCTCCTTGTATGTGTACAGAATTTGTGCTTCTTTTTATGATGTTGAGTTCCTCATGTTTTGCTTGAAAATGTATGGGTATCTGTGTGTCTGCAGAGAAAGGCATGAATAATTGTGTGAAACTATATCTCAGACAAATGGGAATTGTTATTTTTCTACCAGATAACTTCTGAGGTTTTAGGGAATTCACTATAGTTAAATTTTAGAGGTGTTCATTATACCAATAATTCAAATGGTCCTGTTTGTTTTACCTTTCAAAGTATCATTTGCTTTCAACAAGACGCTATAACTTTTAGTATTGCAGCACAGTGCAGATCAGTTTGAGAGGTTGCTAAAGGAAATGTGTGCTGACGAGGATGGAGACCTACTAATTGAATCTGCTGTGAAAAACATTCCAAAAGTTTTTATCGTGTCAACTTTGGTGAGCGTTGCGCCAGCTCAGCCTTTTTTATTCCGCAATTATCAGGTTGAGGCCAAGAGTTCCTTTTTAATCAAATAATATGAATTCTATATGGGTTCAAGTATTTTTTTATGCTTATTTATGGTAATATCTGTTAGCTGTATAAATTTGTTAGACATGTCTATTTTTCTTAATGTGCAGTACCCTGTGGGAACACCAGAGGTGCCTCTTGCAATATCTGAAAGTTCAGGAATCACTGTTCTAGGATCTCCGACTACAGGTTCTCAAATTGGCTACAAACAAACTGCTTTTATTGGAAGTTGTAAACACAACGTGTGGCAAGCTATAAGAGCATCTTCGGCTGCCCCATATTATCTTGATGACTTCTCCGATGGTATTTTTCTTCTGCTTGCTTAGATCAACTACTTCTTTGAAGAATGTCTAAGCTTCTTAATCTTCATTTTACCTTTTGTGTAGATGTATACCGCTGGCAAGATGGTGCTATAGTGGCAAACAATCCAACTGTGTTTGCCTTGAGAGAAGCACAACTTTTGTGGCCTGATACAAAAATTGACTGTATAGTTTCGATTGGTTGTTGTTCTTTGCCAGTGAAGGTAACTGTTTTGCTTTAGTGTTTTTTCCATCTAAGAATTTTTCACGACATGGCTTTTAGTGGCCATAGCACTTTACCAATAAACATGACCATGAACTGCAAATCACCATTTCATGAGGATATTCAAGCAGAATAAGAAGAAACAGCATGGATGCTTTTATTGATAACTCGACTGCTGGAGATAAAAATCAAAAGATTTATTTTTCCATTACCTTTCCATTTCTGTTCATACTGAGGATTAAGATTCATTACTTCATTTCAGAAATTCATGATTATCTCCTCTGTTGTAGGCCCGAAAAGGTGGTTGGCGTTATCTAGATACTGGCCAAGTGTTGATTGAGAGTGCATGCTCTGTGGATCGAGCTGAGGAAGCTTTGAGTATACTGTTACCTATGCTCCCTGAGATCCAATATTTTCGGTTTAATCCAGGTACAAAAATTAACAGGTTCGTTGTGGCTTTCACAGTTAGGGTTGGAGGTGTATTTTACCCCTGGCCTGATGTCTCCATAACTAGCTTTAATCCAACCACTTTTTACTTTGATCTTGCCTTATATCCTTGTGTGACATTTCGTATGACACTTATTTAGTTAAATAATTACAAACTTTTCATTGTTTTATATTTTTGCCCCTGTAGTTGATGAACGTTGCGACGTGGAGCTGGATGAGACTGATCCAACAGTTTGGCATAAACTGGAAGGTGCTGTAGAAGAATACATCCAAAACAATTCAGATTCCTTGAAGAACGCATGTGAAAGGCTTCTTCTACCCTTTACACATGATGAGAGATGGGCAGAGAGTCTGAAATCTCCACCTTTTTCCAGGGCAAAGTCATCAAATTCAGGTGTGGAACCTTGTTTTTGTTTATTGTCACATGTTCACTTTCTGGATGTCATGCTGAATCTTTTTAAATTCATTTTTCTTGGGCTATACTAGCTCTAGGAGAAAATACCCCTTCATTAGGTTGGAGGCGAAATATACTACTTGTTGAAGCTTTGCATAGTCCTGATTCGGGAAGAACTGTGCACCATGCTCGGGCACTTGAGGCATTTTGTTCAAGAAATGGAATAAGATTATCTCTTTTACATGGCATATCTGGAATACCAAAGACGTTATCGGCAACAAGATCTCCAACAACATTTACCTCTCCTCGGATCACTGAAAGTTATCCCTCAAGCCCTCATGTTTTCAGTCCTGATGTTAGCTTGCAGAGGCTTGGCCGAATTGACACAGTCCCACCTTTAAGCTTGGATGGATTACAATCCGGAAAGACAATTTCTTCGCCCCCAGAGGTTTCTCCCAGACCCAAGCACCTTTCTTTACCTTTACGGTCATTGCAAGAGAAGTTACAGAATCTACCACAAGTTGGCATTATACATTTGGCACTTCATAATGACTCAGCTGGCTCAATATTAAGGTCTAAAACCCCCTCTGTTTTTTTGCATTATTTGTGAGTGTTGCTTAAGCCCCAATTCTAACCTACTTCCTGCTTCTTTCTCTAGTTGGAAGAAGGATGTGTTTATCGTGGCTGAACCTGGAGAAATGGCTGATAAGTTTCTGCAAAGTGTCAAGTTTACAATGTCCTCAATGATGCAGAACCAGCATTGGAAGGGTCAATCACCTTTTTCCAATATAGCAACTATTGCTGATTTGGTTCACTGCAGACCATACTTCCAAGTTGGAAATGTTGTCCACAGATATATTGGATGCCAAACGCGAGTGTGCATGCTTATCTCATTTGCTTTGAAATGATTCCATTTGTTGTCAGTTTGGTGTTAACGATACTAATGTACCTCTGTTGTGATTTTTATGATTTGTTTAAGGTCATGGAAAATGATAAAGAAATCAAGGCATATATGTTTCGTAGCAACATACCTTCATTGCACATGACACCTGATGACGTTCATTTGATGGTACGCACATGGTTTTCATTTGATTATCCGATTTACCCTTCAAAGTCAAAGCACATGATACCTGAACCCTGATGATGTCCATTGGATAGTTTGTATTTCCCTTTTCCACTCTGGTGAACTTTTGCATGGAGAAATAAGTTATGGTTCACCTCCATTTTTCTACTTTGTCTATTCATGTTCGTGTCCTGTTCCGTGGCTTGTTTGTTACCGTCTTGCTAGGACAATATCTCATTTATAGGACTAGTGATATTTCCCTTCGTACAATGAAAAAAATTGTTTTAGCATGATCTTGCTGAAAACTTCGTTTCTTTTTTCTAACAAATGATGCTTTGTTGAATATTGGTAGGCTGGAGCTTGGAGGGAGAGGATCATAATCTGCACAGGAACGTATGGTCCTACTGCAAATTTAATTAAGGCCTTTCTGAATGCTGGGGCCAGAGCTATTATATGCCCCATTGCTGAGCCCTGGGATGTGTCACCGGCAACAGTTACTGCCACTGGATCAGGAAAGCATGACGGCCTGGAAAACGGGGGGAACAAGATTAGTGTGGAAGACTTAAAAGATGAAGAGGCTGAACATCTCAGTCTAGCGAGTGATCGGGAAGACAGCTACTTGGAGAAGAATGAAAACCACCAATCAGGAGGTTTTCAGGACGAAGAAGAGGAACTGTCCCGGTTTGTCTGTCAGTTGTATGATTCAGTATTCCGTGAAGGAGCAGCCGTGGATGTAGCCCTGGAAAATGCTCTTGCCTCCCATCGGAAATTGAGGTATGCCTGTCACCTTCCGAATGTAAATGAGCTTGTCAAATAAATCTCACTTAACATTTGAAATTAGAGACAAATAAATAAAAACCAAAGGCAACGAAGCAGAGAGAGAGAGATGACAAAATATTGAGTGCATAGCTAATTATAAAAAATAAACAAAATAAAAGGAGGCAGCATTCAGTTTGGAGGCTTGTAAGAAAACATTTGTTTTATACCATTCATTATATGAACAAGAAGAGCCTGCCCTTTTCTGTATGGGACATGGTAATATGTCATGTGTGTTCTAACCTAAATACCTAATCCATGCCTTTTTACGAGCTCTTTTCTGTATATTTATATATATGAGCTTTGCTTATCATTCAGAGTACTGGGTCTGGGTGTTTAGTTTTAGAGTACAGGTTGAAAGTCACCAGTTAGTTACTATTGACAACATGATGGCTATACAAACTCATTAAATGGATAGTGCATGGGCGAGTCTAACGTGCAGCTAAAAGACGGCAAGTTTCGGAACTTGTACTCGAACTGAAAATGTTAGACTTCTTGATAACATTTTCGGTTGGTTTTTTGATTTTTTTTTTTGCAAGTATTGATACTTATATTGTAAGTTTCGATACTTTGTCCCAAACTGAAAATTTATCAAAAAGAAATAAAGTATAGAAACTTGTAAAAAAAACTTAAAAAAAACACAACCGAAAATGTTATTAAGAAGTCTAACATTTTCAGTTCGATGAGAAGTTTCGAAACTTGGCGTCTTTTAGCCGCACCCAGAACTTCCCACATTTCAATTCTATTTTTGAAGAAAATGCTTATTTTCCTTTGCACCATGTGATGCGCCAACCGTAAAGGCCTGTATATGGAGAGAATCTGTATCATTTTCTGGTCAGATCATGATTCTAAGCCAACAGATTGGAACCGTCTTACGTTTATCCATCTACAACATCACTGGAGCAAAAACCAGTAGACTTATGAAATACATTACTGTTGCTCAATAAAAGAGAGAGAAAGAAATACATTACTGAAATTTTTAAATGGTTTTCAGCCACTATCATTAATAAGTTTAATCAAATTGAACCAGCACAATGTTATCCACTTTATTAGTTAATTAATATCAAATACTGTTAAAGTTTATTGTATGACGAATATCTCAAACCAGTTTACTTCCTTCACAAATTCAATATTTAAAACCTTAAACATTGTTTATTTAAAAGACTAACATTTTCCAGCTAGATCAATTAAAAGTCAATAAAATTTATTTATTTTATTAAAAAAGATTGCACCCTCAACTTTTAAAGAAAACAAAAATGTGCATTCCGATTAGACATTTATCAAGGGTTAGTTGTCTGCTCAAACTCGAAAGTTCACCCAATTTGATAAATTTTAGATAAAAAAATAGGCTCGAAAACTGAACTTAAAACAAAAAATAAGCTTATTTAAAATATAGGTTAGACTTAGACTTTGATATTTAAGGCTCGAATTTGGTCAGACTTGCTTTTTAAGTTTATGATATATTTTTTTTGATAAACCCTAATCATACTTAGAAGGAAAAACGAAGACTTTAGGAGAAAGAAGAAGGGAACAAAAATGAGGGAATAAAGATGAGCAGTTTGGTCAACTGGTCAAATGTACTTGCTCGATATATTATACAATTTTATTTTATATATTATATCATTTATATCACATAAAAATTAAATTTATAATAATAAATAAAACTGTAACGTAAACATTAGAAAATATATTAAGTTGTTTATATATCATTTTATAAGTAAAACATCAAATATTAAATTAGAATTAGAATAAACATTTTAAAAAAAATATGGACAAACAAAAAATGTACTTGAGTTTACAATTATAAATATGGGTGAGCTTTTGGCAAAACATAAAAACCAATTTTCATACTAGGTCAAACTTTTTTTATAATGAGGCTAGGTCAAACTAAAACATAAATCTCGTTAATTTATGTATAAATCTAACCTAAGTTGTTTAAAGTAGGAAACGAAGTTGCTGCTTTGCTTGCTAATGTCACTGATTGAAATTGGTGAAGACGCGATGAATTTGGAATGCAATTATAGAACAAAACACCAAAATTACATGGCATAGGATTGTATGATTTCCTCTTCACATTTCGAAACTTGAATGCCAACCTTTGATCGTCTGTCCACCAAAGACAGATTATAAAGAATGTGAATTGTTATAGTTGACTTTTGTACAATGACGGACGCAGAATTTTATGTTAAGGGGACGAATTTATAAAATTTTAGCGGGACGAAAATAGATTTTTAATAAAAAATATATAAAAAATTTTTAAAAAAAATTCAAAATTATATAGAAATTTCAAAATTTTAAGAGGACGACCGCCCCCTCCAACCCCTCCAAGTCCATTCTTACCCTTGTAGATTATGTGAAATGGCCTATAAATCACGTAATCACATATTCTTTTTGTATGCTTCTTTTTGCGAGGGATTTAGGAATTTACACTAGGGTTCTATGGAGTGCACATGCCAACTACCACATGTGATGAAAAATTGAATTGGGTTATCAAAAATTTGAAAGTTGAAAGGCGAGTCCTTGTCATCAACGCGCTTTCACGCGCCCCCAATCCTCTACTATCCAAAGCTTCCGAGCCTCAGGCGTTTTGATTTCGATCTTCATATTTCGCTTTGTTGGTGCGGCCGTTGGTGTACGGGTGGCTTCGTCCCCGTCCTGTGGTCACCGAATTACCGGAAATTTAGGGGACGACGACGGTTTGGTGGTTTTCTCGGTGGAGCCAAGGCGGTAGATTTAAAGGGGAAGACGTGTCACGAGTTGTTTCTTCATTCTCTTTGTGCAGCTTTTCACCGGTGATGACTGTCCGAAGCTCTTAGGAGCTTTCCTTTGGCTGCTAGAGTTGCACCGGTTTCAGTGGTGGTTTATCTCCTCAACGTTTTTTGGTAGTTTTTTTTTGTTTCTCTGCAAGATAAAGCTTTAGTCCTATCTTGGAGGCACCTCTTACGGAAGCTCAGGAATGGGTGGTTCTACAGTTCGGGCGGCGTCTAGCTACAGAGCTCGCCAGCTCACCGGAAATCGGTTCGGCGGTCCACTAGCGAAGTTTCACGACGTCTACGGGAAAGAGAAGAAGCTGACAAGGGCAAGATGGTCTTTTACCATCTTGACAAGACCTGGTACACATGATTTGTCTTTTCCCAGTTATGGTCCTTTCCTCTTCCAGTATAACTTTTCCGGATTTTGTGGGATTTGGCCCAATGCTTTCTATTTTAAGATGTACCATGGCGTGTTTTATAGATATGGGGAAGAAGTTGGTTCTTAGAGATCTGGTGGTTCTAGGAAAGCGAATGCCATCAGGTTTAGATGGGATCCAGGCGGGCCCGTTCAGTCTTTTAAGCTCCGGATTTTCTCATGGACTTATCAGATCACAGTTTCTTTGTCGTCAACGGTTGATCAGTGGCATAAGTTTTATCGAATTTCTTTCTTTGTTCTGTTTGGTAACAACGGTTTCGATAAGCCATGATTGGGAGGAGGCTCAGTGAACTCATACTCTCCTCATATCTGGGATACAGTAGGTGATGCCTTGACAAGGGCCAACGAATTCGCGTTGGAAGCCACCTCTAGATAGAGCTCTCAGGCACGATTACTGTCTTTCATCCTGGGAAGAGTTTATGGTTTTATCGCTTTCTCCAGTATCGTTTTGGTGTTATCGTTTTAGGAAACACGATCCACGGTTTGACCGATGGAAGTGTCTATCTGGGTGATCCAGTTTATTTTTCGCTCTGGCTTGGTTGGATTTCCGCGTGGTCTGCTTTTGTCCGTTGTTTGATGCTGCTGTTTGTGCCATAGTCGTTGGCTGTCTGATTTTTATTTAAGCTTTTTTCAGTTTGTTGTAAGGCCTTGTTTGGCCCTTCGTTGGTTTTTAGCTTTCAGCTACTTGTTTCCTACGTTCCCTTGGGTCCCTTCCGTTTGTACTTGTTCTTTGTTTAATGAAGTTCTTATTTTGATAAAAAAAAAAAGGCGAGTCCTTCTGTGCACGCTTAAAATAGTTTAGAGCACCTATCTTTATAGTATATAGACAAAGGTTTTTAAACAAGTTAGAGAATTGAATCGTATTGTATATACTATTTTTGACTGTATATAAGATATAGTGAGAATTAGAGACAAAGTTAGGATTAAAAATTGGGAGGGACAAGAGTTATTAAGCCTGTAAACTCTAAATTTTGGGAGGGGTAAAGACTTTATTTTACTAATATTTAAATTAAAAAAATTTAAAATGTAATTATACCAAAAAAATTTGGGAGGGGTATTAGTGCCTTTTCCTCGGTGAGAATTAGATTACACAACAAAAAGATAGATTATATAGATACCGTAAATAGACAGTTTTGTATAAATTGAAAGATTACTTTTTAATTGTCTTGCAAAGACTTATTTTTTATAGCAGCTTGCTTTTTTGAGAAATAAAACAATAATTACAAAAAATAATATCTAAATTTAATCCTACTCAGAGAGAAATCAATACTACCACTACCAAGGCTCTTTCTATCGGTTCAGTTTTTACATGTTAATAATGGAATAAATTCAAATTTTCGACCAAACAAAAAAAATCCAAACCGATTAAAGGGCTGGACCAAGTTAATTGGACCGAATAACAACAGTTCGGTTCGTCAGTTTTAGGCTTTTTTATCTTCGAAATGTTTTGTATTGTATTAACACAGTAGCCGAACTAGTACATTAATATAAAGGCTTAATCACAAAATAAATTTTAAATTATACATTTTTAAGTGTTTAAAGAATTTTTAGGCTGTTCATCCCCTTGTGTCCTGGTGGCAACGGTAGATGTTCATCATCTCTTGAGACCCGGGTTCGAGCACCAGTAATGCATGTTGTGTGTGCTGTCTTTGAAAAGACTAAGAAACTTGCATCACACTAACATATTCGGAAAAAAAAAATTTCAGGCTAAGTAGGTGTTAACGTTTAGGGTGCGTTTGAATTACGAAATGTAAGATTACTCGTGAGAATAAGATTTTCGAAACGTAACATCACTTGACATATTATTGAGAATGTTACATTATCTTGTTTGGTTTAATTGGCTGGAATATGAGATGGCAATGTTTGGTTGAGTGAATATAAGATTGCCTGAAAATAAATTTGACCAAACTGTCCTTAAGATGTATTTGCCTTTAAACAAGCTAAATTTCTCATATATAATTGAAAATATTTACATAGAAATACATATAACTATTTCGGTTGCACTGTGTAAATTTTAGAGAAAAATGTAACAAAATTTAATATAACTAGTACATTAAATCTATATTTTTAAATAATTGTAATCAGTATTAAATTTATTTATATATGAGATATAATATAGTATGGAAAATATATGTTTAAAGTAAGATTTTATTAAAATTTAGTAAAAAAATAGTAAAAATATACTTATGACAATTATTTAAAAATTATCCTAAGATTTAAATTTATATTTTATTCTGAGATTAGATTAATAATATTATTCAATCTCTTTTATATTCTACGAACATGTGATAAATTTATTTTTTGTTAGAAATGTTGGTGTAGAAATTTGGGAAGACTTTTCACTCATCTACTGCAGATTTAAGATGACAGTTATATGATTTAAATCACTCACTTACTGCATATTTAATATGTCAGTTATATAGTTTAATCACATGCATAATTAAGATGACGATTACGTGATTTAAATCATATTTAATATTATAGTTACAAACAAATTAATCTATGTCATTATTGTTGTGAGTGATTTGTCGATTTCACCCCAACTTTTAACCTATAAATAGAAGGCTTGTTATTCACTTTTAGAGTATCTCTTTCAAACACTCTCGTGTGTTTCATGCTTCTGAGAAGAGAGGGGTAATACCATTTTGTCCAATTTTAAAATTCAGGTGTACGAATTTTAAAAATGTTGTGTTAACCTCGGGGGAAGGGGGACATCGTCCAGTGCATCGATTACACAAATCGGGGTGAATTTGCTTTTAAGACAGTGGTCATACCACGACACAACAAATGGTTCGGTTTCTTTTAATTTACTTTATTTCATCCAATCAGGACTAGCGGTTTCATTTCGCAATTATATTTCTAACATTTTTAGTTGTTAAAATTAGCTTTTTACTATTAATTCGTGATAATAATCCTTAAAAAGTACAATCAACAAAAGATATTTAAAGTGTTTTTATGATTTTATATAAATATAATTATATAATTTTGATATTGTAATAATTTAGAATATATAATTTATTTCGTAAAAAATTTATATTTATATATTTTTTAAAAATATTTATATATTTATTTATTATTCTCTGTTTAATTTTTATGTCTTATCTTTTTAATATTTACTTATCTGTATGTAATTATGTCTTATTTAATAATTTAAAGTATCAAATTAACCCAAAAATGGACATGATTGAAATGTTTCAATTTTATCATGAGTATTTTTGTCTTAAATGCAAGGAATTGTCAAATACTTAAGAAAATAAAGGGAATAGGATTCTCGGTATAAACCCAAAAAAGTGCTACTGCTGGGAATAGAGTATTACCCCTGGTGGGAATCCTCCTAACCAAACGTGGGTATAAGATTCTCAAAAAATATTTTTCCATTGGTAATTTTTTTCTGCGACCCAAACCCCTCTTTAGGCTTTATTTGGTTGAAAAAGTATAAGGGAGAAAGGAAGAAAGTGAAAATTAAAATCAAAATGAATTGTTTGGTAGTGTAGAACATTGAAAGGAAATAAAATAGGAGGTGAAGTAGTTTTCCTTACTCCGATTTCAACAAGAATTTATTATTAAATCTAATTGAAATTAATGAGCATAATTTCGATTTCAACAAGAATTTATTATTAAATCTAATTGAAATTAATGAGCATAAAACGAACCTGAAATTGAGTTTTTAATTTTAAATCCAACTTATGAAATATTTATATTTTAGTCCTTAAATTTCGATTCAGTTAAATTCACTTTGATTTGAAATTCGGTTTTAGAAAAATAGAGGTATAAAGATGTTTCTATTTGTATTTAAGTTCTGGATGTTTTTTGGGTTTACATTTTGTAAAATTACAAAAATGTATTTTTTGTTAAATCATTTATTTTTCTAAAGATTTTAAAGTTTTATTTTCTCTGACAACTTTAGTTAATTGTTTCCACTTTATTTTTCGAGTCACAACCTGACTCGGTAGGGGCGGTTTTTCCTTTAAAAAATTTGGTTTGGGGCGGCGCGAGTTTTTAAAAAAGATCAAGTCATGATGGGGTGAGTTCGGGTTTATGGTGAAAATTCCTCGATCCGAACCGATTTTTATTATATTTAATATTTTTATTAATATTTTTTAGGTCATGTCGGGCTTAGTCGAGTTTTTTGTTGAAAGGGTTATGCTTTTATTATGTTTGGTCGGGTCAGGTCGAGGATAAAATATATTTGTAACCCCCTCGTCCCGGTCTGGCCGGATGAGCGGTCCGAGTGAGTCACACGGGGAAAACCGAGTGAAAACTCCCTAAGGAATTCCCCCTCGGTTAGCAACCCTATTTTTTTTCATTTTAAATCTTGTCTAGATGATTATTAGATCCTAAGTGGTCATACAGCAGAACAACATTTACGAAACACACAAACGAACTCAAATTAAACTTATACTGCAGGCGGTATCGATACACCTAAGGGGTGTATCGATACCCCTTGACTAGGTCAACTGATCAGAGTCAACCAGAGGAGACCGTATCGATACGCCAGGGACCCGTATCGATACCGAGATGGACAGTAGCTCCAGTGACCAAAATGGTATCGATACACTATAGGCCCGTATCGATACCAAGATGGACAGTAGCTCTAGTGGCCAAAATGGTATCGGTACGCCCCTCTCGTGTATCGATACACGATGCTTGAAACAAGAAGGCGGTATCGATACCAGACCTGCCGTATCGATACCCCTGCACAGCAAAAACCTCCAAACTCAACTAAAACGAACAAGACTTGAACCTAGATGCAGTTTAGGACTTCTTTAGACCCAAACAAGCACTCATACAACATTTACATGTCAATATATAGCCATACAAGCACCCAACATGTATAAACAACAAGGAACTCATGCAAAGGACTCAAGATGGCTTTTTAACATTCAAAGATCATGCTTCAACATCCAAACATATAGGTCAATTCTAAGGCACATGGCCAACATTCAAGATAAGCATTTAGGCATGAATTACAATTTAGACATGGCAACACAAGCCACACAAAAGTAAGTTAACAAGGAGTCTAAGCAAGCTCCTAAGCAACTAATATTCATCCAACAAAACATCACATATAAAAGAGTCATACAAGCTCATACACAACCCATGCCACATTGCTAACTAGTACAAAATCACCACCGTACTTAAGTCACAAACTTGGAAGCCCTTCTTGCCTTGCCTCGAGCTAACGCCAAGCTAACGATCTGCATTGTTGAACATTGAGAGCGTAAGCTATAAGCTTAGTGAGGGTGCTCTAAAACGAAAAACATCAACAATGCAGGGTTCAAGCATGTTAAATCCTAATCTCACATATATCAAGCATTGACATGAAATCAAGTAGACCTAGCTAGTCTTTCAAGTGGCATATATGGTCTCTCAATCCTAACAAGTTTAACATCAACATCCACATCATGCATCAATACCATATACCACAATCACATATCACCATCATATATCACAATACATGAACAAGTGTAATTGGCCACTTTAATTACCCCGATTGTGCGGATTTATAACTCAACAACACTTTACCTCGGTGGGATTACACTCATCACCGGACCTTGCGTGTGCGGGATTCCACTCATCGCCACACGCCCTACGGATGGGATTCCACTCATCATCCCGTAGAAATATATAAAAAGCTTCCGGTGGAATGTTACATCACCGTACTCCTCCTTGATGACTTAACGGCATCAAGGCCACGTACGTTTTGACTCAATTTGTGTGCACACTATCCTAATGATCGATCATTTACAACCGGTAATTATTTAGTGCCAATTATCAACATCAATCACATGCCATCAACCACACTCATGCTCATCACATATATCCACAACATGATATATATACATGCACCATATGATCACAAGTATAAGAGCATAGTTAAGCAAGCACACTAGCATTTAAGGATATCAAAAGCTAAGCTACCAACTTGAATTAAATGGAAGTGGCCTACCAAGCACACTTTACACACACACACTACACATACTTGAACCAAACTTAAAAACAAGTTGAAACCACTTACCGCCCTTCCTTAGCTAAACGATACAATCCTCCTACGAACTCGGATTCGGTCCCAAAGCCTCTTCAACGCTTCCTCTTGTTTCTAGCCAAACAAAACATACACATTACTTCTCAACTCAAAGTTAAACTCAACCATTCACTTACTTCACAAACATAAACCAAATTCCACAAATTCCCAACCACATAATCTCCCAAAATCCCAATTTTCGTGCTCCCCCAAAGCCTTGCTGAAAACTCAATTTCCAAACACCCAAATGACTTCCAAAACATCCCAAATCACCCTCCTAACATAGGTGGACCATCAGCCCTTCAATTTCAACATAAAACCCACCAAAACCCAAGTTTTACTACCTTAAAAATTACCTCAAGAACACACTACGAATTTTCTTCCAAAATCAACCAAATTGATATATGTTACACCTTTTAACAAGATTAACTAAAACCCCAACTCAATTTATCAAAACAAGTTGAAAAACCCCTTTAAAAACCCAAACTTTAACATAAACCCTAATTTCCAAAACCCCATATTTTTGAAATCTAAGACAATGGGTGGATAGGGGATAAAGAGGAGGTTAAGAAAATGTAATTACCTTTGAAAAACACCTTGGATTGAAGAAGGAAATGAATGGAATAGTAACTTGAATGAAAAAGAGGGTTTTGAAGAGGGGATATGGTTTCCAACGTGGGAATGGGTAAATGGGAAAAATGAAGACAACTTTTCCCATAAAGTGGTCTAGCTTTTGAAAGTTTTGGGTCAAAACGCAACATAGGTCCCTCCCTTCTTTTTAAAGCTCAATTAGGTCATTATTTGAAGTTGGATTATTTTAATTAAATTTTATTTGACTCGAACTATAACCCGGTTAACTCCTAGGCCCAAAACACGGGTGTTACAACTCTCTCTCACTTAAGGAATTTCGTCCCCGAAATTACCTGACTGAAAGAGATACGGAAACTGCTTTTCCATATCCTCCTTCCTCTCCCAAGTGGCCTCGTCCACACCCCTACGTTGCCACCGCACCTTCACTAACTCAATCGATCTACCCCTCAACACCTTACTGTCAGAAGCTAAGATCTCAACGGGCTCTTCCTCATAAGTCAAATCCGGATTCAATTCAATTTCTTCTACGGGCATAACATGTGACGGATCGGACCTATATTTACGAAGCATCGAAACATGGAACACATCATGTATCTTCTCTAGCTCGGATGGAAAACGCAACTGATAAGCAACGAGACCAATCCTCTTCACTATCTCATACGGTCCTATGTACCTCGGACTCAACTTCCATTTTCGGCCAAATCTCATTACCTTTTTCCACGGAGACACCTTCAAGAAGACTTTCTCACCCACTGAGAACTCGACTTCTTTCCTCTTCAAATCGGCATAGGACTTCTGCCTATCCGAAGCGGCCTTCAAACGATCACAAATCAATTTTACCTTGTCGGTTGTCCCCTTGAGCAAATCCGGCATAGGTAACAGTTTCTGTCCTACCTCGGCCCAACATACTGGAGTCCTACACTTCCGGCCATACAAGGCCTCATACGGAGCCATTTGAATGCTCGACTGAAAACTGTTATTGTACGCAAACTCTACGAGAGGCAAATGTTTCTCCCAAGTACCCTGAAAGTCAATGATACAACATCGCAACATGTCCTCTAAGATCTGAATAACTCTCTCTGACTGACCATCTGACTGAGGATGATAAGAAGTGCTGAAGTTCAAACGGGTACCCAAAGCTGTATGCAGACACTCCCAAAATCTAGAAGTAAACCGCGGATCTCTATCTGACACAATGGACTTCGGTACACCATGTAGCCTCACAACCTCACCAATGTACAAGTCGGCTAATCTATCTAAAGTGTAAGTAGTGTTGACTGCCAAGAAGTGAGCACACTTCGTAAAACGATCTACTATCACCCAAACTGAGTTCTTCTTCGTAGGAGTCAAAGGCAAACCCGAAACAAAATCCATGGTGATGTTCTCCCACTTCCATTCCGGAATTCTCAGCGGCTATAACAAACCTGACGGAACCTGATGTTCCGCCTTCACTCTCTGACACACTAAGCACTTACTCACAAAGTCGGCTACATCTCTCTTCAAGCCAACCCAAAAGTACTCATTCTTCAAGTCTCGGTACATCTTCGTACTTCCCGGATGCATAGCAAATGGACTACTGTGGGCTTCAGTCAAGATCGTACGTCTCAAATCACTGTCTTCTGGCAAAACTATTCTATCCTTGAAACACAAAACCCCATCAGTACTGAAACTGTAGTATGAAGATCTACCCTCGGCTATATCTTGCACGTGAGGTGCCAAAGATCTATCTCAGAGCTGTTTCTCTCTAATCATCTGACCTAGAGTAGGTCTAACCTGAAGCTCGGCTATCAAGCCACCATCTCCGGACAAACTCAATCTAGCAAACATAGCTCTCAAGTCCACGGCCATCTTCCTACTTAAAGCATCAGCCACTACATTGGCCTTACCCGGATGGTACTCAATAGTAAGATCGTAGTCTTTTAGTAGCTCTAACCACCTACGCTGTCTGAGATTCAAATCTCGCTGAGTCATAATGTACTTCAAACTCTTGTGGTCGGTGTATACTGTGCATTTCTCACCATACAAATAATGCCTCCAAATCTTCAGAGCAAACACAACTGCAGCTAACTCTATGTCATGGGTCGGATAGTTGCGCTCATGGGTCTTCAACTGTCTTGAGGCATAAGCCACTACTCTTTTGTCTTGCATCAGAACACATCCTAACCCTACATAAGAAGCATCATTGTAAACTACATAGTCCTTCCCAGACTCGGGCTGAATCAAAATCGGAGCTTGAGTCAAAGCTTCTTTCAATTTCTCAAAGGCTCTCTGTCTTGCATCTGTCCACTCAAACTGAACACTCTTCTGAAGTAATTGTGTCAATGGAGCGGCTAATTTAGAGAAACCCTCTACAAATCTTCTATAGTATCCGGCCAAACCTAGGAAGCTACGTACCTCTGTCACCGACTTCGGTTGCTTCCACTCAACAATGGCTTCAATCTTCTTCGGATCAACTCTAATGCCTTCAGCTGACACTACATGTCCTAAGAAGACTACCTCACGGATCCAGAACTCACACTTGCTGAGCTTCGCATACAACTGATGATCTAGCAAAGTCTTCAAGACAAGTCTCAAATGTCGGTCATGGTCTTCTTCAGTTCGAGAGTATACCAATATGTCATCAATAAATACAACCACAAACTGATCTAGATACTGATGAAAAATCCTATTCATCATGTCCATGAAAGCTGTCGGTGCATTAGTCAACCCAAATGGCATGACTAAAAACTCATAGTGACCGTATCTAGTCCTAAAGGCTGTCTTCGGTACATCAACCTCTCTAACCTTTAGCTGGTAGTAACCTGATCTCAAATCAATCTTCGAAAAGACAGATGCTCCTCTCAACTGATCAAACAAGTCATCTATTCTAGGCAACGGATATTTGTTCTTCACTGTCAACTGATTTAACTGCCTGTAATCTATACACATTCTCATGCTTCCATCTTTCTTCTTCACAAACAAAACTGGTGCACCCCAAGGTGAAGAACTAGGCCTAATGAAACCTCTATCCGTCAATTCTTGCAACTGAGTCTTCAACTCTTTCAATTCTTTCGGTGCCATACGATACGGAGCAATCGAAACAGGAGCTGAATCAGAATAAGTCTCAATGCTGAACTCTACCTCTCTGTCCGGTGGTAACCCTGGCAATTCTTTCGAAAACACACTAGGAAAATCACATACTGTCCGGATGTCCTGAGGTCTAACCTCACTCATGTTAGGGTTCATCACATACGCTAAGTATGCTTCACACCCCAACTCAACTAATCTCTTAGCTTCTAACACTGAAACCACATTGGACAAGAACTTTACGTTCTCGCCCACCACCACAATCTCATAATCATCTGTGAGCTTCAAAGAAATCCGCTTAGTCTCAAAATCTATCCTAGCTCTATGCTCCGTGAGCCAATCCATACCCAGAATCACATCGAAACCATAGAAAGGAAGTTCCATCATATCCACTGGAAACACATGTCCCTGAACCATCAACGGACACCTTAGGTACATCTTTCTAACTACTACCGTGTCCCCAAAGGAACTAGTAACACTAACTCCTACCTCTAACAATTCACAAGGCAAATTCAAAGACTATGCATGCTCACTCAATATGTACGAATGTGTAGACCCAGAGTCAATCAAAGAAAGCAAACCCAAAGACTGTATCGAGAAGTTACCTGCGATCACATCGGTGTCGTGCTGCTCCCCGCGCTGAGCGTAAACCCTAGCATGTCCTCCGCCCTCCGGCTAGACTGCAACTACATGAGCTAAATTTCTCTGACCATCGTTCCTCGGCTGGAAATTACCTCTACCGCGCCCGCGGCCTCTCTGAAAATCGTTGGCTCTAGCAGGAGCCTGAGCTGGTGCCTGTCCCACCTGATGTGGACAGTCACGTCTAATGTGGTCTCTAGCACCACAACTCCAACAAGAGTGATAATTTCCCCAACACTCTCCGGTGTGGTTCCTCCCGCAAGTAGCACATGTGGGCAACTTCCCACCAGCTCTCTGACCCTGATGGCCCTTACCGTGGTTACCGCCACCACGCCTATGATCATACTGATGTCTGTTGTCTCGATGCCTCTTGGCATCACCTCTATCAAAGTTGCTGGACCTCTTACCCGAACTAGATCCACCCGACCGCCTGGTCAAACTCAAGCTGTGCTCTAAGTCCTTGGCCCTCGAGACCAAGACATCAAAATCTGTGTAATCTGAAGCTAGAGTATAAGTCTTGATTTCTTCATTCAGCCCATAACGGAAGCGGTTACAACGCTCCACCTCAGTAGGTACAAGCTCGGGCGCATACTGACTCAGTCTGACAAATCAGATCTCATAATCGGTCACGGACATACTCCCCTGAAGCAGTGCCATAAACTCTCTCTTCCTCTCATCGAGGTATCGCGGACCCAAATACTTCTTCCTGAATGCTGTCTCAAAGAACTCCCATGTAATCTCGGCCTCATACATCTCCGAGGTAACGGTGACCCACCAGGTGTAGGCATCACCCTGAAGCAAAGACTCAACGCATCCCAACTTGCGCTCACCAGTACATCCCATCTGAGCAAGAATACGGACAGTCTTCTCAAACCATAACTCTGATCGCTCTGGAGTAGCACCTCTGAACTCTTCGGCCCCAAGGCCCCGAAGTCTCTCTAAAGGTAAACCAGTGCCCTCACCCTGATGGTGTGCTGCCTGACCTCCAGCTACAGCAGCCTGAAATGCTCCGGCTATTGCCTGAACCAACGGAGCTAGGTCTATCCCGGCCGGTCCTTGGCCACCTTGGCCACCTTGACCTCCTTGTGGTCCCTCTCCTTCGGCCCCGGCCTCACCTTCGGCTCCCGGTGGGGGAGGTGGTGGTGGAGGTGGTGGAGGAGCTCCAACTCCAACCACAGGCTCTCCTACTTGAGCCTCAACTCTCACTACAGGCTCTACTCCTGGAGCCTCTGCCCGTGGTTCCGGTCGAACCATCCTAGGCCTCCCACGTGGTATCATGGTTCAACTAGCAAGGTAAACTACAACAAGAAACAGATAAGGATTACGTTAGTCAAGACAAAGGTCCAATAGTGCTCAAGTACTCCTCTTTCCAAAAATCCTTTTAAATTAAGTAATAGTAGCAATGGGCACACACTCACACCAGACACGACAATTCATGCTTCAAAACAGCATACGATCAAGCAAGCATCAAGGGTTCATGGCAAAACATGCATCGAACAGCATAAGCATCTAACACATTAAGCTTACCTCACTTACTTGCCCGAGGTCTCGGTAACCTCAGGCTCTGATAAAAACAAATGTAACCCCCTCGTCCCGGTCTGGCCGGATGACCGGTCCGAGTGAGTCACACGGGGAAAACCGAGTGAAAACTCCCTAAGGAATTCCCCCTCGGTTAGCAACCCTATTTTTTTTTTCATTTTAAATCTTGTCTAGATGATTATTAGATCCTAAGTGGTCATACAGCAGAACAACATTTACGAAACACACAAACGAACTCAAATTAAACTTATACTGCAGGCGGTATCGATACACCTAAGGGGTGTATCGATACCCCTTGACTAGGTCAACTGATCAGAGTCAACCAGAGGAGACCGTATCGATACGCCAGGGACCCGTATCGATACCGAGATGGACAGTAGCTCCAGTGACCAAAATGGTATCGATACACTATAGGCCCGTATCGATACCAAGATGGACAATAGCTCTAGTGGCCAAAATGGTATCGGTACGCCCCTCTCGTGTATCGATACACGATGCTTGAAACAAGAAGGCGGTATCGATACCAGACCTGCCGTATCGATACCCCTGCACAGCAAAAACCTCCAAACTCAACTAAAACGAACAAGACTTGAACCTAGATGCAGTTTAGGACTTCCCTAGACCCAAACAAGCACTCATACAACATTTACATGTCAATATATAGCCATACAAGCACCCAACATGTATAAACAACAAGGAACTCATGCAAAGGACTCAAGATGGCTTTTTAACATTCAAAGATCATGCTTCAACATCCAAACATATAGGTCAATTCTAAGGCACATGGCCAACATTCAAGATAAGCATTTAGGCATGAATTACAATTTAGACATGGCAACACAAGCCACACAAAAGCAAGTTAACAAGGAGTCTAAGCAAGCTCCTAAGCAACTAACATTCATCCAACAAAACATCACATATAAAAGAGTCATACAAGCTCATACACAACCCATGCCACATTGCTAACTAGTACAAAATCACCACCGTACTTGAGTCACAAACTTGGAAGCCCTTCTTGCCTTGCCTCGAGCTAACGCCAAGCTAACGATCTGCATTGTTGAACATTGAGAGCGTAAGCTATAAGCTTAGTGAGGGTGCTCTAAAACGAAAAACATCAACAATGCAGGGTTCAAGCATGTTAAATCCTAATCTCACATATATCAAGCATTGACATGAAATCAAGTAGACCTAGCTAGTCTTTCAAGTGGCATATATGGTCTCTCAATCCTAACAAGTTTAACATCAACATCCACATCATGCATCAATACCATATACCACAATCACATATCACCATCATATATCACAATACATGAACAAGTGTAATTGGCCACTTTAATTACCCCGATTGTGCGGATTTATAACTCAACAACACTTTACCTCGGTGGGATTACACTCATCACCGGACCTTGCGTATGCGGGATTCCACTCATCGCCACACGCCCTACGGATGGAATTCCACTCATCATCCCGTAGAAATATATAAAAAGCTTCCGGTGGAATGTTACATCACCGTACTCCTCCTTGATGACTTAACACCATCAAGGCCACGTACGTTTTGACTCAATTTGTGTGCACACTATCCTAATGATCGATCATTTACAACCGATAATTATTTAGTGCCAATTATCAACATCAATCACATGCCATCAACCACACTCATGCTCATCACATATATCCACAACATGATATATATACATGCACCATATGATCACAAGTATAAGAGCATAGTTAAGCAAGCACACTAGCATTTAAGGATATCAAAAGCTAAGCTACCAACTTGAATTAAATGGAAGTGGCCTACCAAGCACACTTTACACACACACACTACACATACTCGAACCAAACTTAAAAACAAGTTGAAACCACTCACCGCCCTTCCTTAGCTAAACAATACAATCCTCCTACGAACTCGGATTCGGTCCCAAAGCCTCTTCAACGCTTCCTCTTGTTTCTAGCCAAACAAAACATACACATTACTTCTCAACTCAAAGTTAAACTCAACCATTCACTTACTTCACAAACATAAACCAAATTCCACAAATTCCCAACCACATAATCTCCCAAAATCCCAATTTTCGTGCTCCCCCAAAGCCTTGCTGAAAACTCAATTTCCAAAACATCCCAAATCACCCTCCTAACATAGGTGGACCATCATCCCTTCAATTTCAACATAAAACCCACCAAAACCCAAGTTTTACTACCTTAAAAATTACCTCAAGAACACACTACGAATTTTCTTCCAAAATCAACCAAATTGATATATGTTACACCTTTTAACAAGATTAACTAAAACCCCAACTCAATTTATCAAAACAAGTTGAAAAACCCCTTTAAAAACCCAAACTTTAACATAAACCCTAATTTCCAAAACCCCATATTTTTGAAATCTAAGACAATGGGTGGATAGGGGATAAAGAGGAGGTTAAGAAAACATAATTACCTTTGAAAAACACCTTGGATTGAAGAAGGAAATGAATGGAATAGTAACTTGAATGAAAAAGAGGGTTTTGAAGAGGGGATATGGTTTCCAACGTGGGAATGGGTAAATGGGAAAAAGGAAGATAACTTTTCCCATAAAGTGGTCTAGCTTTTGAAAGTTTTGGGTCAAAACGCAACATAGGTCCCTCCCTTCTTTTTAAAGCTCAATTAGGTCATTATTTGAAGTTGGATTATTTTAATTAAATTTTATTTGACTCGAACTATAACCCGGTTAACTCCTAGGCCCAAAACACGGGTGTTACAATATTAAACTCGGGTTGTGGTCGAGTCATAATATTTAAATTTTGGGTTGGGGTTGGGGCGACCAAAGACCCGCCCCATCCCGTTGTCATACCTAGTCAAACTCTTGGGATTAATTTATAGAAATATTAGACTAAATTATAAAAATAGAAATAAATAGAAGTCAATTTTGAATTAAATAAAAATTTTAGGAACTAATTTGGGAAAAAAATAAAACCAATTAAAAATATTGGACTAAATTTGAAAAAAATAGAAAAACATATGGGTCTATTTGAATTAAATAAAAATTTGAGGGACTAGATTAAATAAAAAAATCATATTAAAAATATTATATTATAAAAATTAAAAATAAATTATAGTTTTCAAAATCTACTTTTTCCCCTCATATTTTAATTGTACCAAAAAATAGAGAGGAAAACAATTTATTTCCCTTCTAATTTTTCATCCTTTCAATCAAGTACACTGATGAGAAGAAAAAATATATTTTCTCTTTTCAATTTTTACATCCTTCAATTTTGTTGAGATATTGATATGACTTAAATGAAAAATCAGATAATAAAATATTTTTAAAAAGATATTATTTATTAAGATATCTAAAAAATTTAACAAGAATAATAAACTGGATTTTATTAAATAAAAAATTAAAACATGCAATCTAAAGAGCGTGAAAAAAATGAACCTCTCCTTAAATATGTTATATTAAAAACTCATCAGCCATGGTGGTTAGAGCACGCTCACCTGCTCTACTCCCTTCCCCTTAGGTCTCGGGTTCAATACCCCTAAGGAGCATTGCCTTCAGCTAGATTTCCCCCCTTCCCCTCTAGGTAGAAGTAGAATAGGATTTTTTTTTAAAAAAACTCACCAGACATCATGAAAATTTTTCCATCTCTTCTAACTAGACATTATATTGATGTATGAGTGGAGATCGACAAAATTAATATTGCATATTGCTTCACTCATGATTTTAATTATATCGACAAACTACCATAAAATGAGATCTAATCATATTAGACTGTCGACCTTCCCTAATTAGAGAGCGAGTCGTGATGATCGCTACACTAACACCTCATTATCATGAAGTTAGACAAAAATCTTGCCATAAGACAAATGAAAATCGTGCCATAAAGACATATAAAAAACATAACAAGACGTGTAAAAAGAAAAATCTAAAATAAAGAAGATTTTTACGTGTTAAAAAACAAAATAAAACAACAAATAAAAAAGCCAAACGATGGCACTTTTCACTAGAGGTGGCAAACGGATCAATCGGTTCTGTGACACCCCCAACCCTGGCCGGGAGTTAAGGGCGTCACCGGAACGGAAAAAGGCGGACAAACGGAACATATCAGACATTTGCGGAAGCATTTCGAAGACGTGATATCATTTTAATTATTATTTCGTATTAATGCGCACGCGGAAAATGGGCTAACAAAAACTTAAACATACTTTCTCTTAATCTCGTTACTAATTTTCGGGCCAATTTAAAGCTTTTATTTTTTTATTATCATATTACTATTGCAATTAAGCCATAATGTCGAACACTTAGTTAATCGATTACATGTCATTCGAAAACCCTTAATTAAATGGTCTAGGTGATTTCGAATTAATCCAAAATTACCAAATATTTAGGCAAGCCAATTTTTTTTATGCAACATATAATAGATTTCAATTTCATATCATGGCATTTGATTTCCTTTACTTAGGACCTTACAAAATAACATAGCTTATATGCCCCTAAACATGTCAAGCTATCGACTATGGACAACAAAAATGATCGACACAACCACTAGCTTGACTTACATTCTCATACACAAAATAATGAGGCTAACTACTTAGATACAAAACATGATTCTAGCCTCCTAACCAAGCATCACGGAGCATGTAATTTCAAACACCACTTCAAACTTAAGTTACGACCAAATAAAACAAAACGGATCCTGAGACAGACTTCAAAGCCACCATCTAGGAGTCTAAAGATAAGACTTAGATCGTACATATTTCAGAATTGTGAACTTGAGAACTTGATAACCTTGATCCAACGAAAGCTAGCTTTAGGGTCCGAGCTATCCTGCTAAGGTTGGGAAGAGAAAACAACGGAGCGGTAAGTACAAAAAGTACTTAGCGAGGTAATGCTAAAACTAATTCATTCTTGAGCTTAAGCGTGTTCAAGCATTTAGATTACTTAGCTAGGTTTATTAGCAATTCGGTATTCACCCAACTAAGCTCACACAAAAATTCATACATATGGCGTCATACATGTCATATCATCATTCATAGCACATGCTCGAATACATAGCATATCACAATAATTTATTTCATGCTTGTACATAATTCGATCAATAGCATAATTCATTTCACATTCAGCATACTCAATATCATACTTAGCAATTGAACAAATCAAGATCTCATGCTAAACCATACATAGCATTTTTAACTTATCAATCGAATTCACAAATCCACCATAGCATATCATTCGAATGACCTCAAATTATCATTCAAAAATCAGAATTTCCCATTTCATAATCACATACATTCGAATAGGGTTATTACCCAAATTTCACATAATCGAACTTGTAAGCATTTCATATGCTTCATATCATAGTCGAATAGGACCATTGTCCACATATCATAGCACTTCATTTCATAACATATTCGGAAAAGATCAATGCCCACATAGCATAGCATTTCATATCATCTCATATTATGTTAAGTCATATAATCTTTTATCCACTTCATAAGCTTAATCAACTTAATAAATTCCATTCAATTCATGCACTTCATATCACATGGAAATTCATTTCATTTCTTTAATATGGTTTCATAGCTCAAACATTTAATTTAACGTTTTGCCCATGGTAGAATAGTCGTAACAGAAATTCGAGCCATCGGAAGGGTAATCACACATATCGGAGTTTTGTTGCCCGCGGCAACGTCATAAATTGCACAAAGCAATATCAAAGGGGATGCCCATAGCATCGTGTGTCTCGAACAGCAATCAAGATCACACATCTTATCAAGAGTACACAAAGTACTATCAAAGATTGCACAAAGCAATATCAGAGGGTGAGCTCAGACTCTAGGCATGCCGTTCTTATCTAGAACGTCCAAACGACCAAGGGCGGAATCTTGTTAAGTGATTAGTCCATTAATTCATTTCATGAACATTTTTTCAGAATTCACATTGCATGCTCATTCAATCATACATCACGCATGGCAGCAGCATCATTCATACATAACATATACATTTTCAAGCATAGCATAATCATATCATAGGGCAGTCCACATTTTCATTTTATCAAATACGATCAAGAATCCATTTCATGCTTTTCTATCATACAATCATTCACATGGGCAGTCCACAATTGCACATACTTAATCAATTATCAAAATCCAATTCAACATGAAATTCATGGCATTTAGCATCATATATAACAGTCCACATATCACATTCAATCAAACATGTATCACAAATTTCAATCATGCATCCAAATTCCTTTATAACTTCTTCCCTTACTAAACATATTACCGGATAGCATTTAGTCCAATTTCATGCATATAAAACATAAATTACAGAAATAAAGTGGTTCGGACACTAGTCCCAACCCTAAGATAAAATTACACTCACGAAAGTTACACTCACGATCCTTAAGCTTGTTCTCGAATTGAGATGCCTTTGCTTCTTCCTTTCGAACGATCGATCCTAGCTTCCTCCGAAGTTTCTTCGCTATTATGATCTTAACTGTCAACATTAAACAAATACACTATATTAGGAAGCAATTCAACCATAGCTACTTTACAATTCAAGCATGAACTCCTAATTTCAATTCTGACTTTTCATTAAGCTAGTTCGAGGACTAGTTATCGTTTTAATCATAACTTTTTAATTACTAATCCAAAATTAACATATCATATACCGTTGGAAAGGTATTAAACCCTAATTTTTCAGTCACATTAACCTCACATTTTTATCTTATTCGGATTAATACAGTTTATTACTTATTTATACTCATTTCGGCAATTCTGGACAACATGCACTGCCCGACTTTAAAAATTCATATCTTTCGATTTACATACTGAAATTTAGTTCCGTTTTCTCTCAATGATTCTAGACATATCAAAGTTTATACAGTATAAATTTCAGCTTTAAATACCTTAGATTCGATTTTTGGTGAATTTCCAAAGTTACTGTTTTTACATTAAACATCACTGGACAGATTTCTTAATTAGCACTTTAGCTTGAACATACCCTTAACTACATATTTGAATCTAAATTTCTTTCATAGTATGACTTATTATATTTTTCAATGGTATTTTTTTTACAGTCCATGTAAGTTTCCAATTTCAACATTTAGGCATGCAAATTACCGATTTCTTCAAAACAGTCCCCAATCTTCACAAATTTCGATTTCATGACCATTTTTAGTTCTAATCAACATACCATCTTTCTACCTCATTTTTCCAGCAACCATTAAACTTTTATAACCAAATGTTCATCCCTTAACAAATTTCTCCTAGTAACCATTTTCAGATTTTGACTCTTAACAAACTTTCCAAAGCTCAAGATTTTATATTTCTTTCAAAACAGTCCCCTTTTTACTCCATTCATGTGTTCTTGAATAGTTTTCACATTTTTCCATATTTTATCTTGTTATTTCACTCAAGACTCATATATCTTCATGTTCATATAAATCTTAGGTTTGCATGCATGGTTTTAACTCAACCGAAAATTACAAAGAGTAGGAGACTTACTTTCTTTAATCTCTTGACAACATTAGCTACTCTCTTCAATATCCTAGCTTAATCTTCCTTCATGCAACTGAAAATTTCATACATTTTTGCTCTCAAACATGGCTGACTATTGAGCTTCCCTCTTCCCCCATATTTTCCCTTTCTTCACGGCAAAGAAGAGCAAAAATGGGAAAAGATGACAAGCTTTCATCATATAATTGATTTGATGGCTTTTACATTTACCTATAAGCCCTTTTTACTTATTCTTTTATTCTTAATTTACTAGGGGCAGCCCTAAGGATAATTCATCTTTTACATGCAATTTTCACTATTTAAGAATCTTTTAATTTAATTCCTAAATTGCTTTGTTACAAGCTTTATTAAATTTTATCAATTTCGTCCAATTTTTAAGGAGTACAATGTTATTTAATTTCTTTCGTATTCTTTTAATTTCACACTTTAAATCTAGACATCACTAATTCAATTTCATTAGCTTACCAATCGGCTAGACTAATTAATTCGGATCTAATTTCCTTTCTAATCCGAATTGGTGCACTAATTGCCCAATTGAGGACTTTAGGGACCAAATTGCATAATTCATAAATTCGCAAGCTCAATTGCTTCTAAGAATAAATAAAATAATTAAATTCTACGATGATAAATTCTAGGACGGAAATGCGGATGTTACAGGTTCGGGTTCGATTCATGTCATTTTGGTTTCGGTTATTCGGGTTTGATATCATTCGGTTCGATTCGGTTCCAGTTCAGTTCTATTGTTCGGTTGATTTTCGGGTCGGTTGATTTTTGGTTCGGTTGATTTTCGGTTCTGTTTGGTTCGGATCGGTTCGGGTCAATTTCTGGTTGATGGGAGATCAGTCGGTTTTAATCAAGTTTTTAGGCTGGTCAGTTTTTTTACACCCTTTATATGGCTTTATAAAGTCAATATATTTGACTTTTTGGTGAGTTGTGCGATTGTTCATATCTCATCTTTTTAATTTCTATTAATATCTTTTATTTATTTCGAATTGTCTTCAGTTCAGTTCCATTCGTTCGGGTCCATTCGGTTCGAGTTCATCGGTTCGGGTCCATTTCGGTTCAACTAAAAATTAAATCATTTTCGGTTCGATTTCGGGTCAAATTTCGAGTAAACATATTCAATTTCAGGTTCGGTTCGGTTTTCGAGTCTCGGGTCAAGTTTGCCAAGTCTACTTATCACCGTCGAGAAGATACTTTGTAGAAAAAAATAGGGAAAACTTTTAGAGAAAAAAAGTTAACAAATTATCCAATCTTTTAAGTATTTAAATAAGAAGATAATTTACATTTAAATAAACTCAAACTCATAGGAGTATATTTTTAAAGGCGTAATGTCCAAATAACTGCCTAAATTATCATGCTTTTTTTAGGTGTCTAAATTTGTTTTGCCCATTTTATGTGTTTAATCTATTTCGTTTTTTTATTTTAGGTGCCTAAATTTTCTCCCTCTTTTTAGAAGTGGCAAACGAATCCTTCGACTTAGGTTCAATTTAAGTTCAAATTATTGAACTTTTAAATTTTTTATTAGAATCCTCTAACTTTTAATCACTTTTATTTTAGTCTTTTTCTTTTTAATTTCCGTTAAAAATAATGATGTAACACGCTAACTTTTATTCCTTTATTTTTTTTCTTCTTTCCTTGCTATGTTTGAAAGTGAATCCACTAGGTCCACCGTCCACAAAGGATAATCCATTCCCCTTACCTGATGCCTACTTGCTCTGTCAACAGATAAATGTAAATGCTCTAAGCCCAACTGATGATATTAAACTTTGACATAATGGTTTGAGTTGGTTTTTATCTGCATGGTTGAAGTAATGTTGTGTGTTTCGTAGAGTTAGTGATTGGTTTTATTTAGGGGTTTTTAAAAATATTCGGTCCGAATTATCTGACTCGTCGACCCGCTATCCGATTAAAAATTATTGGGTATTTATTTGAAAATATCTAAAATTTTCAGATCGGGTACCCGACCCGTATTTTTTCCAGGGTAGTCGGGCCCGGTCAGGGCCGATTTTTTTTATAACTGGGTACCCGACCCGGTAATTTTAAAACTTATATATTTTAAATTTTAAATTCTATTTTTATTTTATGTTTCTTACTATTTTCCCCTAAAATTAATTTTAAATCTCCATTTTCTTTTTATACTTGTATTATATACTTTTAAATTTTAAAATTTTTAAAAACAATTATATTAATTTGTCAATATGAGATTTGAAAGAAAAATCATGTTCGAGATTAATATTTTTAATACATTCTTTCGTCGATAAACTTTAATATATATATATATATATATATATATATATATATATATATATATATATCCAAATATTTCTCTCTTAAAACTAATCCCAAATCAATAATTTTTGTGCTTAAAATATATATCATGAATTTTTATGTGCTTCTTATGTATTTTTTTTCTTCAAAAAAACAGATTAAAAATATATAAAAAAATGAACCGTGTATCCGGTACCCGATTTTACGTGTACCCGAATTTTACGGGTACTCGATTTGTGGGTACCCGATTTATATGGGCCGAATAACGAGCTGAGGTTTCACTATACGAAAAATTTGGATACCCAAATATCCGAGTACCCGGTTTTGAACACCCCTAGTTTTATTGATCTTTATAATATTGTATTAACTGATTTTGTTCACTTTTTCTAATGTTATGAACAGTAGAAAAAATTAGGTGAGATAAAGTAAATACCGAGAGATGCTCCCCTTGAAGAAAATCTAAAAAAAGAATTATCTCCTGCTCTTCATGTGTACTTCAGAGACTGGTTATACGGTAAATCAATCATTTATATTACTTATGTTAAAGTTTTTCTTCATATTTCCATATGTGGTGGTTTTCATTAGTCTACTCATTGTTGAAGTTTATATTGATGCAAAAATTAAAACAGAGCAATGAAGAAAAAAAATGGAGGAAGAAAGAAAATTAACGTCTCACATAGCGTTTCTAACGAAAGTTAACGAGATGAACTAAAATAAAAACGAACTAAAAGTTGAGTGATCTTAATGAAATTTATAAAAGTTCAATGATTAAATTGAACACGCCCTAAAAGTTTGGTGACCAATGGTATACTTTACCCTTTTAAAGGCGTAATGTCAAAATAAGTGCATAAACTATCATGTATTTACCCTTTTAGGTGCTTAAACTTTTTTTGCCCCTTTTAAGTGTCCATACTATTTCGTTTTTCCCTTTTAGATATCAAAATTTTTTTGCCCCTTTTCAGAGGTGGCAAACAAGTCGTTCGGTTCAGGTTTGGTTTAAGTTCGAGTTTGACTACATTCGGTTTAAGTCGAGACTAGTCCAATTTTAGTTCGGGTCTATGGTGATTTCGGTTCGTGTATCGGGTCGGTTGATTTTCAATTTAGTTGAATTTCGGTTCGGTTAATACTGGGTCAGTTATCTTCGTGTTGGACAATATCGGGTTAATAGGAGATCGATATGTTTTAGTTGATTTTCAGGCCAAGTTAGGTTTTTACACCCTATATATGACTTTATATAGCATGTACATTTGACTTTTTGGTGAGTTGTGTGACAGTTCACATCCCATCTTTCTTTATTTATTTTAATATATTTTCTTTATTTCGGTTTGCTTTCAGTTCGGGCTGCTTTTGGTTCGGTTGAAAATAAGTTATAGTCTATTTTCATTTCAACTAAAATTCGGGTCAATTTCGATTCAGTTCGATTTATTTCGAGTTTTTGGTTAAATTCGGGTCATCATGTTTGGGTAAATGGGTTTAGGTCTTGGGTCAAGTTTGCTATATCTACCCCTTTTAAGTGCCAAAACTGTCATTTTTTACCATTTTAAGATCAAACTGAAATATTTATTTTGACAAAATAATGATAATTTTAGGACTTAAAAAGGGGCAAAAAAAAATTAAACACCTACAAAAAAATTGAGATTGTTGGACACTTATTTTAATATTAAGTAATTTTTAAATGTAACAATTACAATTATTTCAATTAAACTTAAGAGTCAATCAAGAATATTTCATCAAGTTTTAAATATTAAAATACATATATTTTTGTTTGTAACTAAACTAAAAGTCATTTGATTGGATTATATATTAGTTCATATTTAAATAAATAGTAAAATTCATAAATGGCCATTAAATTATTTTAAAATATTTATTTTGGCCACCAAACTTTTAAAAGTTACAAAATAAACATTTAAACTTTGAATTTTGCTATAAAATTAACACTAAGCTATTAGATGCCTTTAACAACTTAACGATGGACTGATTGTTACAAAATGGTGATTGAACTTTGTAAATGTTATAGAATGATCATTTAATTGTTACAAAATGATCGTTGAACTATTTAATTGTTATAGCAAACAATCAAGTAATACAATCCGTTAGTTAAATCAATTAATATTATTAATTATGGACTAACATATTTTGTTATCTACTATCCGTTATGCGTTAATTGCCAAATAATGCCATATAATTGAATTAATAAATGAACTTATAGTTAAATAAACTCAAAATGAATCATTTGTTTATTTATTTTAAAATTTTAAAGAAAAGGTGAAATAAAAAAAAAAGGCAAAATTAGAAATTACAACTACCACTGAGTGGAAGCAGAAGCAGAAGCGTAGGTGAGAGCTCCCATAAAAGGGAACAAAAGCATAAAAAGAAGGGATTTCCTTTACTTAATTACCCAAGTTAGATGGTATTGGCAGCTCCAACGTTTTGGACCGTCTGGTAAGAGAGAGAGAAAATTTTATCCATCTCTTGTACAGGTACAGGTACTTACTCCTATTATTTTCTTTGACGTCCCCGGGTTTTCAAAAATTCCCATTTCTCCTTTTGGTTTTCTTCCATTTCTGTTAGGCTGAGAAAGCTCGGGGATATAAGGAAAAATGGTTAGAATGACGCCTTTGGAGCTTCCAGCCCCGCTGTTCGATTGGTGGGACGAGATCAATGAGTCCACAAAGTGGCAGGATGGCATATTCTACACTCTCTGCGCCGCTTATGCCTTAGTTTCCTCTGTTGCTGTGGTCGACTCTCTCTCCCTCCCTTTTTACATTTCTTTTATCACTTTTTTCCTGCTTAGTAGAAGATTTGTTTGTTTTTATTTTAGGATATAGACTGATTTCGTTTGTTTACCTAGTGAGTCACTACTCACTAGTAGGCACTCTCTGTTTGCTCCTACAAGTCTTTATTAGTTTGTTTGTTTCACTTGAATGGCTAGACTTGGAGTATATACTTCATGTACAATCAAAGCTTTTAATGTTAATATTCCAGTTTCGAGAAATTTGTTCACAGTGTTAGGATTCGGGATTAGTTTGTAATATTCGGTGTTTGTAATGTGCAGATACAATTGATAAGGATTGAATTGAGAGTGCCCGAATATGGTTGGACGACACAGAAAGTTTTCCATCTTATGAACTTCATTGTTAATGGAGGTGATATTCAAAGTCCTCAAAACATCTCTAATGTCTGTTTTCTATTACATTGTTGTTGAGATTTAGGGTTTTAGTTGGATTATTTGATCGCAAACTTTGTTGTTGTTGCAGTGCGTGCAATTGTGTTCGGATTTCACAAACAAGTGTTTGTATTGCATCCCAAGGTTAGTTTGCTATAGGATGAAAGATTTTGGTTCATATACTCAAGTTCTTGTCTGAAACACAGCTTACATTGCTTTTGAAATGTTAAGATTACATTTCATATTTCGGCATGATAAACAAATTCCTTCCACTCTTTCTGCTTCACAATCTAGGTCTTTGTTGTTTGAGTTTCTCATAAAATTAAGGTTTCTTGGGTATAAAGGGGGATGCTATTTTGAGAGAATAAGGAGTATATAACTGTTATGATCCAATTGAGACAAGGGTTTATACTAATGTGAGCTGTAACTTCTTGAACTAGGTACTTACACTTATACTATTGGATCTTCCGGGACTTCTATTTTTCTCCACGTACACATTACTTGTCCTGTTTTGGGCGGAGATTTACCATCAGGCAAGAACATTTTCTTAATAATTTCTTTTTGTAATGAAGTGTCAAGTTTAGCTTCTCTGCGATCAATACACTGGGTTACAAACTCATGGACTTGGTTCTTTCTTGTACATTTGTGAGAAACTGTGACATTTTACCTTGCCATTTTGAGCAGGCAAGAAGCTTACCAACGGATAAGCTGAGATTTTTTTATGTGTCAGTCAATGCTGTTATTTACATCATACAGGTGCGCTCCAACTTGCATTCTCGTGTGCTGTTTACTTTGCAAATTACAGTCAGTAGTACCAGGTTAATGTGTGAATGAGGTGATTATATCTGTTTACTTATTTCTCTGTCGAGTCTTTTCTCAAAGTTTCCTGCCACCATAGCTCTTAACACATACTTGAATGTGCAAGTAAAGTTGAAATAAAGTTTTGACTTCAGGTCTGTGTCTGGGTATACCTCTGGATAGATGACAACAGTGTGGTGGAATTCATTGGAAAAATATTTATTGCAGGTAAGTGTTCACTGAATCATCAAAACAAAGTTCACAAGGTTTATCTCTGGGTATTGCTCATTTTTCCTAATGGAAATCTTATGCACTTTAAGTCTTTTTTTACTCTACCACTTATTTTGTTATTCTTTTCTCCAGTGGTGTCATTTATAGCTGCATTAGGATTCTTATTATATGGAGGAAGGTAATTATGGTTTGTTAACACAATATTTATGGATAATCGGAGTTTGAATTTCTAACATGACCAAATCCTACTACTCAACTCCTTCCAGATTGTTTTTCATGCTAAGAAGATTCCCTATTGAATCAAAAGGAAGAAGGAAGAAGCTTCACGAGGTATTTTCCTTCCTATATAGTTTCTATTAAATAACAATTCATTTTCGGTAAAAGTCTGACATAATTTAAGCTTAACCCGCATTTCTATGTGCTAATCACTTGGTTTTTAGCATGTCATCATTTTTATAGGATATTCTCAACATTACCACTGTTTATTTTATGTATTTTCTGTTTGTAGGTTGGATCTGTTACAGCCATTTGTTTCACCTGCTTCCTTATTAGGTGCTTTGTGGTAAGTTTTTATTTGTTGGCTGAACTTTGTGATAGGTTTTCAAGCTACATAATTTATTGCTTGATGGAGAATGTAGCTCTTTAAACTATTACTTGTTTGATACGTCTCTTGTATGTAACTCACACAGCAGTGTCTCTGTTCTCAACAGATGATGGTCCATTTGATTTTGTATATTGGGGCAAACTAATAATCTGAACTCTGAAGTATTCATGCATTTAGACATGCTACATCCTTCACTTGAGAGGGAACCTCTGAGAGATTTAGTTCTTGGCCTTTTTTTTAAACAAAAAAATGATTAAAATGAGGTAAAAACCTTTAAACAATATTTTCCAAGGAAAAGTTCCATGCTATCATGAGTTTATTCCACATTTTTCTTTCGAGTCCGAAAGGAAGCTTGAACCTTTACCTAGAGCTTTTATTTTCTGGCTAATAATGAATGAGTATAAGAGACACACATATAGATAGTTTCCATTTCACTAAATAATCCCAGGGTGAACAGCTGATGTAAGTAAAAATATGTGGATTTGCCCTTTGAGAGAGATAGAGAGAAGAGAGGCATGAGGCTAGGCTTCACCTGAGTTCCCTCTTCCTAGCTTTCGACATTGATTTTCCTAGCAATAGAGAAATAGAAATTGGTCAAGTTGAATGCTATGAGTAATTTCTGGTTCTCATATAACAAGTTGCATTAGATGCTGATCTTTGACCCAGACACTTTTAGCTTGACAACAGTTGAACAACAAAACTCTTTCCACCACCCTTTAGAAACAATAACATTTGTGTTGCTGATTTCTTGATTTGGTTGCCAAACATGTTTCTCGCGCTTTATGTGTTTTTTTTAACTAATTTCTCTACATGCAGGTGGTTTTATCCGCCTTTGATGCGGATGTGTCACTTGATGTTTTGGACCATCCAGTTTTGAACTTGATCTATTACATGGTATTTAACAAATCCATATATCTTGTGTAGTACTATTTCTCACTTATATTCTCCTTAACATGTATTTCTATTGAAACAGCTGGTTGAGATCCTACCGTCAGCTCTAGTGCTGTACATCTTGCGTAAGTTGCCCCCAAAGAGGGTATCCGCTCAATACCACCCAATTCGTTAGGTTCGTAGGATTCTTTTTCGGTAGGAAATCAGAGAGAGATGGTTTTGGCATGTTTCAGAGGGTCAGTCCAGTTGAGTGATGGAAGTATAACCAGAAGTAGAACTGCAATGGTTCATGATGCATGCAAAAATATTAATTAATTTGTAATTGTATGTGACTAGCTGTTTGCAGCTTTGTTTTGTGGAGATCATTTTGATTTCTTCATTCATTATGTGATCGAAGAGTTGGTTTATCGACACCTTGCGGTTTTAGTAGTTTGTTTATTAGAAAGTGAAAATGTTCAAGATTTGTCTTGGGCATGCATGCCTTTGTTTAATGTATTATAAGCAAAACATAAACTAGCAGAAACTTGTTCAAGGGAGAGTTGGATAAATTTTCATTCTCAGTTACATTTGTGAAACTACGGCTCTTTTTTATGTTGCGGAATGCGGTCGTCGAATAGAGCAAAAACGCAACTGATAATTTGAGAAAATAATAATGAAGATAAAAGAGACACAGATTTTACGTGGAAAACCCCTAAATAATATAGGGTAAAAACCACGGACAAAGGTAGAAGAATTTCACTATGAGAAAATAGGAATTACAACTTCTCTCAATCTAACAAGGAGAAAACAATGACAATTCTCTCTTGATAAAAAGGAGAAAACAACTCTATGAAAACTCTCTAATTTCTCTAGTATTGAGAGGAGGTTAGAATGATTTGGGATGTGTAAGAATGGCAAATGCTAGGCCTATTTATAGTTGAACTTTAAGGACTAAACTTGTAAATAGCCTAAACTTTAGGGACCAAAAATTAATTATCCCACTCCACTTTTTTTCAACCACTTTCCACCCAATTTCCACCCATTATTTTTGGTCACTTTCGGTGGCACCGAAAGTGGAAAGTGCTTTCAACAATCTCCCACTTGAAGATTTGATTGGAACAATCATATCTTCACACCATTCTTTCTACCTCGTACTTTCCATGTTGCTTACGTCTCTAACAAGCCACAAGAGGATCGACACCAAGTAAACTTATCAGTGTTGATTACTTTTTTCATGAAATCTGCTATGTTGTCATCGGTATGGATCTTCTGCATATCTATCGTCCCTTCTTCCACTTTCTCACGAATGAAGTGGTATTGGACCCGAATGTGTTTTGTTCTTGAGTGAAAAGCAGGATTCCTTGCAAGGTGCAAGGCGCTCTGACTGTCACAAAACAAAGAGACATTCTCTTGTTTGTGCCCGAGCTCCTCCAATAGCATTTTCAACCATATTGCTTCTTTACTGGCTTGTGTAGCTGCTACATATTCTGCCTCCGTTGTTGACGTAGCCACAACCGATTGCAGTTTTGAAACCCAGCTTACAGCTCCACCAGCAACTGTAAACACATACCCTGTTGTAGATTTGCTTTTATCCAAATCTCCTGCATAGTCAGAATCGACATACCCGCTAATAAGAAAGTCTGATCCCCCGTAACATAATGCAACATTTAAGGTCCCTTTGATGTATCTCATGATCCTTTTCACAGCATTCCAATGCTCTCTGCCTGGATTCGCCATGTACCGACTAACCACTCCCACTGCTTGTGCAATGTCTGGTCTTGTACAAATCATAGCGAACATTAAACTTCCCACTGCTGATGCATACGGTACTCGAGACATCTCCATCCTCTCTTCTTCACTGCTAGGACTCATACTGGAGGATAATTTAAAGTTAATAGGAAGAGGGGTATAAATTGGCTTACAATCTTGCATGCTGAATCGTGACAAGATCTTTTTCAAGTAATTCTTTTGTGAAAGCCAAATCTTCCTACTACTTCTGTCTCGGTGAATTTGCATCCCTAGAATCTTGTTTGCTGGTCCCAAGTCCTTCATTTCAAATTCCCTAGCCAGTCGTTCCTTTAATTCTTCAATATGATCTTTGTTGGGGCCTGCAACCAACATGTCATCTACATACAACAGCAATATAACAAAGTCGTTTTCACCAAACCTCTTGAAGTAAGCACAAGGGTCTGCATTAAGTCTGTTGTATCCAAGGCTCATGATGAAGGAGTCAAATCTCTTGTACCAACACCTCGGCGCCTGCTTTAAACCGTACAGAGATTTGTTCAACCTGCAAACCAAGTTCTTCTTTTCTTTTTCTTCAAAACCTTCAGGCTGGAGCATGTAAATCTCTTCTTCAAGATCTCCATGAAGAAAAGCTGTTTTAACATCTAGCTGCTCTAGATGTAAATTCAATGTAGCACACATTGCCAGGACAACTCGAACCGTTGTTAGTCGAACCACAGGAGAAAAGATTTCATTGAAATCAATACCTTCTTTCTGAGCATATCCTTTGACCACCAGTCTTGCACGATACCTCTCCACTTGATTGTCACCATTTCTCTTGATTTTGAAGACCCATTTGTTACCAATTGGCTTCCTTCCTTGTGGTAGTGGCACAAGTTCCCATGTATTATTTTTATGAAGGGCTTCGATTTCTTCTTGCATTGCCGCCATCCACTGCGAAGCATCTGAGTTGTTCATTGCCTCCTCGAATGATGATGGCTCACCGTCCTCCGTTAAAAGGCAGTATGCAACATTACCTTCTATAACATAATCTGAGTGCCAATTGGGGCGTCTTCTCACACGATCTGATTGACGAGTTGTTGGAGCTTCAGAATTCTCTGGTTCTGATTCCTCGAGCTCTGGTTCTGCTTCAGAACAATCTCTCTGTTCAGACTCATTTTCAACATGTATCTGTGTAGTCTCTGGCTTTTCTTTATCAGTGCTATCATCTTCTTCTTTTCTTTGTAGCTTATCTTCTACAAAGATAACATCCCTGCTGATAATCACTTTGCGGGCAGTGGGATCCCACAAGCGATACCCCTTTACTCCATCAGCATACCCCAAGAATTTACATTTTCTGGATTTTGGATCCAACTTTGAAATTTCTTGGGCATTGTACATCACGTACACAATACTTCCAAATATATGGAGGTTTGAATAATCAACTGGTTTACCAGTCCACATTTCCATCGGTGTCTTCAACTCAATTGCAGTTGATGGAGCCCGATTCACCAAATAACAGGCGATATTGACTGCTTCTGCCCAGAAAGCTTTTTCTAGCCCTGCAGCTCTCAACATTGCTCGTGTTCTTTCTAACAGAGTTCTGTTCATCCGCTCTGCCACTCCATTTTGTTGAGGAGTGTATACTGTTGTGAACTGTCTTTTGATGCCTTCTTTTCTGCAGAAGTCATCAAATTCATCACTTGTATATTCACCTCCATTATCTGATCTGAAACACTTGATCTTATTTCCAGAATCAAGTTCCACCCGCGCTTTGAAAACTTTGAAGGTTGAAAACACATCTGCCTTCCTCTTGATAGGATACACCCAACATCTCCTAGAGTAGTCATCAATGAAGGAGACAAAATACTTTGCTCCGCCTAGGGATGTAACCGGTGCTTGCCATACATCAGAGTGAACCAATTCTAGAACAGCCTTGCCTCTAGAATTTGATGTGTTGAATTTTAATCGATGCTGCTTACTTGTAATACAATGTTCACACAAAGGAAGTGATACCTTTGTTAAACCCGGAAGTAGCTTTTGCTCCACAAGGACTTTCATTCCCTGTTCTGACATGTGTCCAAGTTTCCGATGCCATAACATGGTAGAATCTGAACTACATGAGGCAACAGAGGCTTCAGCTTCTAGCAGAGTCTCTCCCTTCAGCATGTACAAATTTGCAGCTATCTTTTCACCTTTCATCACCACAAGCGCTCCATGGAACACCTTCATGATTCCTTTCTGTGTTTCAATCTTGCTTGCATTATTATCCAACAATCCGTAGGATAATAAGTTTTTCTTCAAGCCTTTCACGTGTCGCACATCTCGAACAACTTTGGTTGTCCCGTCATACATCTTCAATTTGATGGTTCCAACGCCAACAATCTCCAAGGCATGATTATTGCAGCTGTACACAGATCCTCCTGAGATAGGTTCATAATTATAGAACCATTCTCTTCTTGAGGTCATGTGATATGTGGCTCCCGAGTCAATAAGCCATATGTCTGCAAATCTTTTTCTGCCTTCCATGGCTGTTGCTGCTTCACAACAGAGAGCATCTCCATCATCTGAAGTGTTTGCCATATTTCCTTGAGGATTGGAGTTTTTAGGTAAACTCCAACAATCCTTCTTCATGTGACCCTTTTTTCCACAGTTGTAGCATTTTAAATTCTTCTTACTCCTTGACTTTGATCTACCATGATTGTGACTGCTACTTTGGCCACGTTCTGTTGATCTTCCTCTCATCACCGTTAAGGCCTCTGCTTGTTGCAGATTTCCTTGTCTGTCTTCCTTGTTCTTGCGCCGATTTTCTTCTTCTAGAACAGCAGCTGCAACGTCATCGAAGACTAGATCACTTGTAAGGTTGTTGTTTGTCAAGTTGATGATGAGTTGATCATACGAATCAGGTAGACTTTGAAGCAGAAGTTCAGCACGTTCTTGTGACTCTATTTTATAGCTTAGGGATGTAAGCTGAGAAAATAGAGTATTCAACGTGTTTAAGTGCTCTGTCACTGAAGTAGATTCTGACATTCGAAGAGTGTACAATTTCCTCTTAAGGAAAATTTTATTGTGCAACGATTTGACCTCGTATAATTTTGCGAGGTGATCCCAAATCTCCTTGGCTGTCTTCTTCTCCTCGATGCTTGATAGTACTTCATCTGCTAATGCTAAATGAAGGTCTGCAATAGCATTCTCGTCCATCTCATTCCATTTCTTGTTATCCGTAAAATCTGTCGGCCTTTCGCTGATAGCCGCTAGACATCCGTTTTTTCTTAGGATGGCCTTTATCTTCAATTTCCACAGTGAGAAATTTCTCCCATTGAACTTTTCAATATCAAATTTCGTTGCCATAACTTCTATTTCAGATAGCTCCCACTATTTCACCTTTTTGACGTGAATAGTGCCCACCACCTTCAATGAATGAGTAATATCTAACTTACTTTCTTATGATGGAGGATCCACTTTTCTGTGGCAACCAACAGAGAATACGGTAAGTAGATATACACACCCAAATCTGGCTCTGATACCAATTGTTGCGGAATGCGGTCGTCGAATAGAGCAAAAACGCAACTGATAATTTGAGAAAATAATAATGAAGATAAAAGAGACACAGATTTTACGTGGAAAACCCCTAAATAATATAGGGTAAAAACCACGGACAAAGGTAGAAGAATTTCACTATGAGAAAATAGGAATTACAACTTCTCTCAATCTAACAAGGAGAAAACAATGACAATTCTCTCTTGATAAAAAGGAGAAAACAACTCTATGAAAACTCTCTAATTTCTCTAGTATTGAGAGGAGGTTAGAATGATTTGGGATGTGTAAGAATGGCAAATGCTAGGCCTATTTATAGTTGAACTTTAAGGACTAAACTTGTAAATAGCCTAAACTTTAGGGACCAAAAATTAATTATCCCACTCCACTTTTTTTCAACCACTTTCCACCCAATTTCCACCCATTATTTTTGGTCACTTTCGGTGGCACCGAAAGTGGAAAGTGCTTTCAACATTTTAGGGATTGCTCTGTCCTTTTTCGGTGTCTCTACTTATGTTCCCACACTCAAAATTAGGGTTTAGGGTTTAGAGTTAAAGTTTAAAGAATTTAGGGTATGATGTATTTTTTTAAGGCATATAGTGTAGGGTTTAGGATTTAAAATTTAAAATCAAAGCTTGGAATTCAATTTTTTAGTGTTAAGACATATATAGGATACCGAAAAAGGTAGATGATTTTTATTTTTTTTAGTGCTTTATATGTGCTCGCACCTATTTGACGACTTAATGTCTCAGAAAAGAAACGATTAATTCTTGCTGTTCTTTTGTTCAAATATGAGTTTTCTGTTCATGTCCTGGCTAGTATAATAGTAGCTAGCTTTTGACAGGATTATTTATTTTAGTAATTATTTGATTGATTGATACCATTTTTTTTACTACATTTGAAATTATTATATTTTAATTAATGTTATAACATATGGTTTGAATTTCAGGTTTGACATCTCAATTTTCTTATTTTATAACCACGAGACTTGTTAAATTAGACATATCAGAAGTTTAACAGAGTAAATTAACTGGGTGTTTTTAACGTCAGAGACTAAATCAATATCATTTTAAAAGTATTTTTAATAAAATATACTAATTAGAAACATATAGAGGACAGTAATATATTTTTAATAAAATATACTAATTAGAAACATATATAATTATTCCATTAAATTTATAGTTTATTAATAAAAGACATTATTTTTATTATAATTGATGCTATTAAATTAAAATTTGATTCCGAACCACCATTCTCTACCTTTTATGATTCGTATAGGATAAGGAAATATGTTTAATTAGACTTTCTGTTTGCAAAGAAAGAGTTTTGATCCAATAACATGTATCCATTAGAATTAGAACAGTTTTTTATTTACTTAAATATTTAGGATTTTGCCATTTATTGGCTATCTAATGAAATGCGATTGGTTCGTGTCAACTACGCGCTCTCTGATTTGCTTGGATTTGTCATTAAAACAATACTGTATTATACAGCATAGCCAAATTATTCTGAATATCGCGTTTCCCCGTCGTTTCTTCCTTTCTGGTTCTTCATTAATCTGTCTCAATCCTGAAGAACCCCAAACCCCAGGAAATCAAATTAGGCTTTAAATTGATCTTGGTTCAATTTTTGTTTTTGTTGAGATTTAAAAAAGAAAGAAAGAAAATGGCTCAAGCTGTTGAAGAATGGTATAAGCAGATGCCTATCATCACCCGTTCGTATCTCACAGCTGCCGTAGTTACCACAATCGGCTGCTCTCTCGAAGTATGCCTCTTTTCCTTTTCTTTTTAGTTGTTTTGGTGTTATATTTCTCTATCTGGGCAATAGGATTAAAATCGTGTCTTCAATTTCCATTGATTAATTAGTGCTTGCCTTTTAATTTATATGCAAAGGGTTATGAATATTATTGGTGGATTTTATCTGTTATCGTCTCAGCTTTATTAATCTGGCCACTCCCAATTCGATTTGCCATATTGTTTTTTATGTTTCGAAATTTATTGGGAATTTGAGCAGGCAAAGCTAACCAGTAGTTTCTTCCTCTTGTCTGATTGTTCCCCCTTTTTGGTGTAATAGACAATTGGGTATTATTGTTTTTCCATCGTGATTTTAAAAAAAAGAATTTATTATGTATTGGTGTTTGTTATGCTAATTTAATTCAATTTTTGAATCTTTGCAGATAATATCACCTTATCATCTCTACTTGAACCCTAAGCTCGTTGTTAAGCAGTATCAGTTCTGGCGCCTCATTACTAACTTCTTGTACTTCCGCAAGATGGGTTAGTTGTTAATCTAATTTAATTTTCTGATTCTTTGCAGGTAATATCACCTTATCTTTTGCAGATAATTTCATGTGCTTTCACGTCCGAGTGTCATGAAATCTCCGGTTTATTATGCCTTTGGAACAATGCTGTGTAGTATGTTGTGCATGTTTTTACTAAAAATGTACAAGGTTCCAATTGGAACAAAAGAGAGTTATTTCTTTCTATGTTACTCGGGACTCAGAGTGTATTTGTCGGACATCGGACACGGCTATGGTCATTTTTTTTCTCTCTAAGTTTTTCTATATATTTGGAGGATCCTTTGAAGTCATATCCCCATATCCAAGTGTAAGACACAAGTGCCGGACACTGGTATTTCATGAAAAATGAAAGAGTTCGAGCAACATAGGTTTCTTTTATGTTTGCTTTCAAATTTTAGTTGAAAGTATGCAAATGCAGTTGTATTTAGATGATGTTATTTGTAGTTTAAAGTGAATCAAGGTATCAATTTTTTAAATAAGAATTGAGTCCATAGTCCATAACCCCTTCCTACTGTTTTTGTTTCATTTCTTCTTTAGTTTATTCCACCACACACATTGAACATCTTTAAAATTAATGGCGCTTGTCCAGGCATGTATAAGTGATAACTTTGAATATGATTGAAGCTGGTATTCTCAAATCATTTTCTATCTTTAACACGGTGGTATTCTTGAATAATGCCAGATTTGGACTTCATGTTTCACATGTTCTTTCTTGCTCGGTACTGCAAGCTTCTTGAAGAGAACTCTTTCAGGGGAAGGACTGCAGATTTCTTTTACATGCTCTTGTTTGGAGCTTCTGTCTTAACTGGCATCGTTCTTATTGGAGGAATGATACCTTATCTATCAGCATCATTTGCCAAGATCATATTTCTTAGCAATTCATTGACATTCATGATGGTATGTCTGCCTTCATTTACATGCAAAACATGGTTTACTAGTAGTGTATGTTTTCTGCTATCCGTTTTGGAAGCCATCTTATTGTACTACATGTAGGTTTATGTGTGGAGCAAACAGAATCCTTTTATACATATGAGTTTTCTGGGTCTATTTACCTTTACAGCAGCTTATTTACCCTGGGTAAGTACCTCTATTCATTCTATCCTTTTTTCTTTTATTGTTCTTTGATTATCTATTTTCTATTTCAAAGCATTTTCAAGTTTTGACCAAGAGAAAAAAAATGCTGCTATTGTGGATTTCCCATTGGACTAAAGTTTTACTATTCTTATTTATGTTTGTGGGCTTGATCCTACTTCTCTTAGTTAAAGAGTGGTTGCTTCTTTTCCTTGTCTTTCAGGTGCTTTTAGGATTTTCTGTCCTCGTTGGTGCTAGTGCTTGGGTGGATCTCCTGGTACGCTGCCCTTACAAAGCCTTCTATAAATGTTGAAATATTGGGATAGTATTGTGTGAATTTTTTGCATAATTCCAACATCCATTGTAGCATGTTCAGCCAATTGGTCTGGTGCTATATTTGTATAATAGAGCCTTTTCCATCTATGCTTGCTGCCATATAATGCTGTAGCCCATAAATTTCCACCTGTTCTAGTCTCACTTTGCTTAGATCCTCACTGCTCCCATATTCAACTTTTGCATCTTGTTGATTAACATTTATCATTGTGGCTTTTGTTTTATGCAGGGAATGATTGCTGGCCATGCCTACTATTTTCTCGAAGATGTATATCCACGAATGACCGGTCGCCGACCCCTAAAAACCCCATCCTTTATTAAGGCTATGTTTGCAGATGACGCAGTGGTGGTAGCACGACCAGCAAATGTTAGGTTTGCTCCACCACCTGCAGATGAACGTCTGCCCTTTGAAAACTAGAGCAATTTTGGTTGAGGAAAGGCCTAAAAATCTGGTTGGTTGGCCTATTTCTGAAACATGTAGCTTTAACATGGTAAATTGCTGATTATGGACAATACATCTTTTGGGTAGAATTTGAGGTGTGTATACCTGATGTTGCTGTTATGCCAGAACTGGGTTGAAAATTTGTAATTAATACTTGTTTTCAGTTACATTTGAGTTTACTCTAATATCCATGAAGGTGGCTCTGCATACTTGGTGGGTGTTGAGCTGGCTGTTGAACTTGTCTTTTCTTCATATGCCGGAGCTGGAATTAATGCGCTCAAACTTTTAAAATTTTATTGGGATAGTATTGTGTGAATTTTGGGATTTAACCCTCAAACTTTTCTTGCCTAATTTTGAATTAACATTATTATCCGTTGTTCCACTTATTGGTTATTTGATTCCTAATTTTGAATTTTAGTTTTTCTTGGATACGATTTGTTTGAAGGTCTCGTGGGCAACACACAACCGTCACGAATTTGTTGTAGGACCCACCAAATTTTAATAGCATTATAATATATATGTTTTTACAATTTCTCATAACAAAATCAGTGCCTGTGATATTGTCAAAAAATCAATATCAGCAACTATGTCCTAATGGATAAGGCATCTGACTTCTAATCAGATGATTGTCGGTTCGAGTCCCACCAGGCGTAAAATGCGTTAATCTGACGACGAAAAGTAGCCCAAATACAATTTAGTTGCCTTATGTGTTTTCCTCGGAAAGAAAAATCATCAAAAACATTCGATCTTGGCCTGACTAATGGTCTCGGCTCTAGTTTCTATCGGCTCTCGTCACGGATTAATTTTTTGGTACCGATTTATGTGTGGTTTGAGATGGTGGTTCGAGGGTATTTCCTTTATTCGATCCTTCTTTTTGGATTGTTCGGCTACAGCTTTGCGGATATTTCTGACAAGGGATATCCGCAAGTACCATGATTCGCTTGTTTCCAGCTATGCTCGAAAGTTGGAAGGATCGTAACATAGCATTGGATCGTGTTCCTTCCCCAAGGATCATCGTTGGAATTTTTTTCAGTGGTGATCTTTGGTCTTTCGGTGACCTCTCATCTCCCAGTTTTTGGGTTTGTTTAAGCTCCTTTTCACGGCTAAGGCTCGTTGGTGGAGCTATCCCTTGCCTGCCCAAGCATGAGAGTACCTCAACATCGTTCAAGATGACAAGAACCTTATCCAGCCTGGATGAGGAAGCCTGCCTTCGAATGGAGCTCTCACTTGAGCGTAGTTGGTTTCAATTCTTTCATTGCCTCGGTGTGACGTATGCTTGGCTCTTTGGTGTCTGCCGGGTCCTCCCTTTGCCCGGTTCCTTTTATTGTAGGGTTTATTACCCTTTCGATTTAATGTTCAAGGCTTGTTGTGCCTTCTTGTTTTTCATGGTTTTCTTTGTTGTTTTTTCGGCTTTTCTTGCCTATGTCGTGCTCGGAGTTGAGCCTATGTTTGTTCCTTATTTTTCGCTCCTTTGAATGAAATTGTGGTTGTTCTCGATAAAAAAACCCTCCAAATATTTTTTTTAAATTTATTATTTTCCTTATTATTTTATTATCATATCGACCGTTAAAAATTTATAGGGGGCCTGCGTCTCATAATTAAGTATAAAGGCGTTGGAATTTAATTAGTGTGTTTTAGAGTCATAATTAATATTTTAATAATAGTTTAATTTATTTTTTAATTTTTAATGAGAGTAAAAATTTTGAATACACCTATAAATAATTTTTACATTTTTTTCAACATATCTCAATTTCTCATCCAATTTTCTTTATTTTTTTTATTTTTTAAAATTTATTTTAGATTTTTTATTTGATATTTTAGAAAGAGAAGAACTCATTTATTCAAAGAGACTGTAATTTATGAGATTTACTGTTGTTATGCTATAATCAAATTTGAGACAGAACTTCAATGGCAAAGGCTCAGGTGCTATCATTTTATACTTATTTTTATAATTTTTACAATATAATGTTAAAGTGAAAACATACTTCTGATAGTGAAAAAGAAAAAAAAACGAACACAAAAATTATTATAATTAAAAAATGAAACTTTTGATTTTTTTTTCAAAACGTGTAGAACAACCTTTAGATGGTGATGGATTGTTATCAAGATATTTCAATTACTTATTGAATATTTTTAACTATGTTGGTGACAATTGTATATGTTGAAAGATTTTTTTGGAAGTTAAAATGGTTAAAAATTTACTTGAGGTCGTCAATGTCATAAGAAAGAGTGAACGGTCTACCTATTTTATGTATTGAGAAAAAAATGTTAGACCATATTGATGTAGACACTATTAGTAATTTTGCATCCAGAAATGCTCGAAAAACTTGTTTTGTTTAAGTAATTGAATAATTAATAATTTTTTTATGTTTTCCATTTGAGTTTTGATATACTTATTAGATAATTTATTGAGCGTAATAAAAAACATAATTTACAAGTAAATTAATTTATTTTTTACACCCTTAAAATTTAATATTTTTAATAGTTATTATTAGAGGTCTAATTTTTAGATTCGCCCAAGGGTCACCAAAATTTCAGAAACGGCCTTGTGCAGAATTTGTATGCAGCTAACAAGGAAGGAAAAAGTGGGATTTATAATTTTGTTAATAAGCGTGGACTTTATGCTGAGGAATAGGATCGAGCGAAGATATCTTGAACGCAAGTGGAGACTGGTATAACTTGGAACTTGGAAGTAGCCCAAGTGTTGTTTTGAAGGGTGATGGTACAAAAATATCAGCAGGCCGACACGACACAGGTACAAAAATGATACACAAGGGAAAGAATATAAGAAGTCGGATTATCTCGAAGGCTGAGAATGCTAAAAATTCCTCACAATGTGATTCAATGCTTATTGGTGATAATGCTGCTGCAATTGGAGGAATTGGAGCAATTTTAAGTAAATTCTGAGATGGTTTTTGAACATAATAATCAAGTAGACTGACCTTGTTCAAAAGGTTGACAAATTCTTCATAGAATATTGAATACCTCCACTATGTCTGTTTGCAAAGGATCATGGAACCCTTTTAGAGCAATGCTAGGTATTGTTCCCAACTTAGATGATTCAAGTTTCTCGTGTTCCACTTGAGCTCTGTTAGGAAAACCCTACTTCATCTAACATAAAATTATAGAGAGAATTTAGAAAGAAAGTGTTTCATTGAATAATCAACTGCTCAATACAAACGATAGCTAGATCCTTTTATACACCAAATCTGAAATGTAAAAGCTGCATGGGATGATTCTGTTAGGATGAACGAAAGGTGCTGAGCTGGCTAACAGCATGCTGGTATGCTGAGTTGTTGCTAACGGAAAGGGACGCTGGTTGTGAGGTTGTTTGAGAGGTTGTTGAGCCACTGCTAGCAGCTCTCGATTCTTCTCTAGTATGCTAGATTGTTCTAGGTCTTTCTTTCAACATGCTCCCTGCTCTTTCACTCTTCAATTCAGCAATGGAGACAACGCCTAATTTCTGCCGAAACAACTGAAAGTAAGCCTTCGAGAGAGGCTTCGTTAACCCATTTGCAACTTGACTTTCAGCTGGGACGTAGTTGACCTGAACTTTGTTGGCAGCAACCTTTTCTCGTACAAAATGTACGTCTAACTCAACATGCAGGGTTTGCACTCATCGCAATGGCGCCTGAATTGTCACTCCAGATCACAGGAACTGTTGTTGTTCGAACCTTCATTTCATTGAGTAAGGTATCTATCCAAGTGACCTCTGAAGTTACATCAGCCAAACTGCGATATTCTGCCTCCGACGTTGATTGTGATACAATCTTTTGTTTCTTAGAACTCCATTGAACCAGGTTGCCCCCAAGATAGACACAACTGCCTGAAATGGATCTCCTATCGTCAATGCTCCTTGCCCAGTCTGCATCAGCAAACGCAACAAGGTGAAATACATCATCTGTTGGTGTAAACTCTAAGCCATAATCTAGAGTGCCATTGAGATATCGTAAGACCCTTCGAACAGCTGTCATATGTTGCTCACAAGGAGCATGCATGAATTGTGCGAGCTTATTGACACTGTATACGATATCAGGTCTTGTATGACAAGCATACAAGAGTGCTCCAACAAGACTTCTATAACTTTTAGCATCTGCCAAAGGATTGCCAGCATGTTGTTGTGTGAGTTTGAGAGAAGTAACCATAGGAGTAGGCATTGGTGCAACATTACTCATCTGAGCCTTCTCCAAAAGTTCCATAATGAACTTTTTCTGACTTAGAACGATGGATTCCCCAATTCGAACCACTTTAATCCCTAAAAAGAAATTGAGAAGACCCAAATCTTTCAAGGAGAATTCAATTGCTAATTGGCGAATAACACATTCAACCTCTTCAGTGGAGCTGCCTGTGATGATAATATCATCCACATATACTAGAGCATAGGTAGCTGTAGAATATGTCACTTTAATGAACAATGAACTATCTGCTTGTGAGTCTTTGAAACCAATTGACAGAAAATGACCTCTCAACTTAGAAAACCAGTTCCGAGGGGCTTGTCTCAATCCATAAAGAGCCTTGTGAAGCTTGCACACTAGCTTGGATCCATCGGGTGCCACTTCTTCAAATCCTGGTGGTTGCTGCATGAACACATCTTCATGAAGCTCACCATTCAAGAAAGCATTGTTCACGTCGACCTGTCTGATCGTACAGTGCTGCCAAACAGCCAAGGAAAGCACAACATTGATTGTTGAAGTCTTAACAACAGGACTGAAGGTGTGTTGAAAGTCCTGACCAGGGACCTGGGAGAAGCCCTTGGCTACAAGCCTGGCTTTGTAGCGTTGGACAATACCATCGGGGTTCTTCTTGACCTTGAAGATCCACTTGCATTCTACAGTGGATCGACCTTCAGGGAGAGAGACTAAGGACCAGGTATCATTCTTCTTGAGAGCTTCAAATTCAGCATATACTACAGCCTTCCAACTTGGTGACTGCAAGGCTTGATGAATAGTAACGGGTTCTTCCTCTTCACTGACCTGCTCAGTAATAAAAATTTTGGGCTTGAAAATGCCAGCCTTGCTGCGAGTGACCATGTGATGACCACTGTCTGGAGGATGGCTTTCTCTAACATTGACCATTGGTTCAAGAGGTACTGCCAATGGTTCATGATTTTCACATGGAACATCGACTGAAGATGTTGGAACTTCAGTGGTCTCAGCAGTAGGACATTGTGGCACTGATTCAACTGCTGCACCCTGATGATATTCAAGAACAACATTACTAGGAACATCATTTCGAGCAACGCCAGTCCCATCTATATCATGTTCGGGAGTGATAGCCATATCAGGTGAGGCCTCAGTAGACATAAGAGTGCCCAACACTGAACCTTGAGAACCAGGGGAAACATAGGAGTCTCGAACAGGAGAGGAAGTATCCAAGACTTGTGGAGAGGAAGGTGGAGATACTTGTGTACGTGGCATGCAGACTTTAGTGGCACCATCAACTATAGGCAAAGAGCTGGACTCTGAGGAAGAAAAAGAAGCAGGACCATTTGAGGGGCAATGAGAACATGGACTGACATTGGCAAAAGGAAAATGTGCCTCGTAAAAGACCACATGACGAGAAATGTAAACACGTCCATCCGCAGCCATGCATTGATATCCCTTGTGTTGAGCACTATAACCAAGAAATGTGCATGGTTGTGACCTAAAGCTGAGTTTGTGATTCTGAAATGGTCGAAGATGTGGGAAGCAACGACACCCAAAGACCTTCATGAACATGTAATCTGGTTGCTGACCAAATAATTTCTCAAACGGTGACTTGCCAGACAAGACTCTTGTAGGGAGTCGATTAATCAGATGAATAGCCGTGCTAACTGCATAGGACCAAAAACGAAACGGTAGTGCAGCTTGTGCAAGCAAGACAAGGGCCAATTCGACGATGTGGCGATGCTTTCTTTCCACAACTCCGTTCTGCTCGGAGGTATGTGGACAAGTCACACGATGCCTGATGCCCAATGTTGTCAACACAGTAGAGAGAGATCGAAATTCTCCTCCCCAATCAATCTGCACCTCTTTTATCATGGTGTGAAACTGATTCTTAACCATTTTGTCAAACATTTGAAAAGCATGGCAAGCTTGGTCCTTCGATTTCAACAAATATAACCAACAGTGTCTTGTGGTTGCATCCACAAACGAGATATAGTATTTGAATCCATTTGAAGCCACATGGGCAGGCCCCCAAAGGTCAGCATACACCAATGTAAATGGATTATCATATGCTATTGTGGAATCAAAGAAGGGGAGCTTATGACTTTTACCCATTCGACACGCAACACACATTTCAGAATCAGCTTTGTATTCATTTAAAGGGATTACAATGTCTGAGTTTTTACACACTTGAACAAGTGTTGAATGAGCAGGGTGCCCCAAACGTTTGTGCCATAAAGCATAAGAAACACTAGATCTACTGGCAAGACTAGCCATTATTCGACCATTAGCAGAAGTGTCCAAGTCCACAGACCCTCTAGTGAACTGATACAGGCTATTGGTTTCCTTCCCTTGCAGAATCACCTCTCCACTGACTTCATCTCGAACGAAACAACACGAAGCATGGAACTGGAAGAAGACATTGTCATCTCTAGCAAGCTTGGAGACAGAAAGCAAGTTTTTAGTAACCGATGGTACATTTAGAAGGTCATTAATCATGAGAACTCTCGAAGAAGAAGTCAGTAAATAAGATTGACCGGCTTTGTGAATGTCTAAGCTATGGCCATTACCCACTACGAGTTTACCTGGACCACTATAGTCCAAACCTTGCAAAACCTTGGATGAATCATGAGTGACATGATGCGTGGCTCCTGTGTCGACTACCCACGAATCAGAAGAGGTGGTTGGAGTTGATCCTGGAGGATGAGTGCAAGTATAACACGAAGCAGAAGCATCTGTCAAATTAGCATGGGCATTGGAATCATGATCACTTATGGAGTCCTTGATTGTGTCACCACCAGCAGCTAACACTCCAGCAAACGATTGATCAAAACGTCTCCAGCAACGGTCAACAGATTGGCAAAGTTTTCCACAGAGCTGACATTGAAGCCTGGCTCGACCCCTTCCTCGAGCACCATGCCTGCCACCAGAGAACTGTTGTTGACCACCATAAAATTGTTGGGGGCCATTGGAGAACTGTTGATTGCCACCAGAAAATTGTTGGGTGCCAGTAGACAACTGGTGTTGGCTACCAGATCTAGGAGCTGAAGAAGACTGGAGTGGAGTACCATTCTGAAAACGAGCAACATTCACACTAACAGGTAACTGAAGTTGAGCACTAAATCCCTTGATTTGAGCTTCTGCATCAACGAGCACAGATTTGACACCATCCAATGTGTATGGATCTTTGCTAGCAGTGATAACTGGCATGAAAGGCTGATATTCGATGGGTAATCCATTCAAGATGGTTGCGATCTGTTCCATATCAGAAATGGAACTACCACAAGCAGCTAAGGCATCACTGACTTCCTTAATTTGTGTGAGATACGAACGCATACTTTCATCTCCCTTACGGATCGACCTGAGCTTACAATGAAGACTCATGTCACAGGTAGTAGATTTGTTTGCAAAAAATTGAACAACTATATTCCATACATCAGCTGCTGTCTCTGCACCCACGAACTGAGGAAGAAGAGGAGCACCGATCGTGGACAGTAGCCAGGAAGCGAGAGCACTGTCCTGAGCAACAAATATCTCATAATCCTCGTTGAGAACCTGATCACCATTTTTGTAACACCCAAAAAATAATAATAATAATAATAATAAATGAATTGAAATGAAAAAAAAGAGAAGAAGGAGGAAGTGAGGGTTGTGGGAATCGAACCCACAACCTCATGTGTTTCAGCGGGGTGCCCAGCCAATTAAGCTATTAAAGCTCTTAGTTATAGCCTACCCTAATTAAATTATATTGAAACCTAACATATAATAATACTAATTAAATAATGAAAATATCCTACCTACCCAATCGAATGTGAATTAATTGGAAACTTTTCCCAATAATTCCAGAAACACCCCCACCATCGTTCATGTCCCCCCTCCTTTGAACCATACCGGCCAACGTCGATCTGCCCTGACCACCGCGCCGTGACGCTCACCGCCGGCGTTAAAGTGTTCACCGTCGAACCCCGAGCAAAACCCGTCAACCAACGCGCTCAACCGCCGTCCGTTTCACCCGCAATCGACCGTTGAAGGTTCGCGAACCTAGGGCTAATCTGGTCGACCTTTTCGTTTGAGTTTTCCGATGCCGTTCGACATCCATTGGCCACGCCGCCACTGCCGTTGGACTCCCCATCGCAGGCCAGTCAAAACCCAGGTCACCATTCGACCGTTCGTCGTCATTTGCTCCGTCATCGGAGCTACGCAAACTTTTCGACGAGTTCGAGCTATTAAGGACAAATCCGGTAAGTTTGGTTGGTTTCCGGTATCATTTCGACTTGTTAAAGTGTAATAAAATGATGGTGGACTGATTGTGTTTTTTTTCGGCAGAAAAAGGCGTGAAACGCACTTTTCCGGCGAGGTTCCGGTGACCGTCCGGCGACCTTCGGGTTCTTTAAGGTAAGAGCCGGTCTGCGTAGACCGAACCGGTCTGAACCGGTCTAAACCGACTGGACCGGTCAACTCGGTCAAACTTGTTGACCCGTTGACCCGACCCGTTGACCCGAGTCAACTCAGTGAGTCAACTCGTCCGAGTCAACTCAGTGAGTCAACTCGTCGAGTCAGCCTTGGACCAGTGACGTCAGCATGATGTCAGCGTTGACTTTGACCACTGACGTCAGCGTTGACTTTGACCAAAAAGTCAACTTTTTCCGAAAAGCCTTATTTTATGTTTTTCGACGTCCTGAGTCCAATTTCGAAGCCCGTTTCGCGAAATTCTAACCCGAAAGCCTCCAAATTGGACGTTGAAGCCGAACATGCATATGTATAAGTTATGTCAATTAAGATAAACTGATGATTAAGGTCTAATATTAATCTTATGATTTAATAGGTACTCGTGGATCTCCCGATCGTGCCTACGCCCAGCCCAGCTCGTCTCGATCCGTACCACCTCGTGATCCGATCGTCACTCGTACGACCCTAAACTTAGTATTTTAATACGAATCAAGGTGTAAATTTGATTGTAACCATAATCCTTGTCTATTTAGGTTCCAGTACTGTAGCGGAGCGTGATCCCGGTGCTCGATAGACCTTTTGACTGACCGATCTCATCTTTTGAGGTGTGTTCCTTGTGTGCTATATGACTGTTGCATATTTACTGTTTTACATACTTCACATGATTTAATAAAACATACTATGTGTATATGATTGCTAAACTTGATTTTGTGAAAAACTAACATGTTTTCTGTTTATGAAAGAAATACGATTGCACTGTATGTTTGAATTATGCTCTAGCATTCGATATGACAAGCATGCCTATGATTTTTAGTTATCAATGTAGAAATATGATGTTGAGCATTGCTATGACTATTATTGTTGCATACTATGTTACTATCCGGACTAATTAGTAGAGGTACTTGGGGGTATGATGTGGAGATTATCGGCTCAGCCCTGATCCAGCTGGTAAGACCGCCCGTATTCGGATCCTAGGCTTCGGCCAGGTCCGCCCGTATTCGGATCCTAGGCTTCGGCCAGGTCCGCCCGTATTCGGATCCTAGGCTTCGGCCAGGTCTGCCCGTTTTCAGATCCTAGGCTTCGGCCTGGTCCGCCCATTTTCGGTTCCTAAGTTTCAACTAGGGCCACCCGTATTCTAAGGTATAACCTTAGGATGGTACCCCGCCCAATGGGCTTGGGTTAATGCCAGTATAAGATACTGTTCTGGGGAACTGTATCATGGTGTTCAGTTGGAGGGTAGATAGGTTGCATGAAAACTTTGATGCATTTTTATGATATGTTTTGTATAACATGACTTATTATTTATTGATGCAACTGTTTTACTTGCACTGTTGGAACACACTGAGCTTTCTAGCTCACACCCCAAATTCTTTCCCCTTTTCAGATATTTTGGATAGGCCATCCCGTAGCTGACACTTGGAGGATCGACACATTTGGTATTTCTTTTTGAATGTAATGTTTCTATCCACCATTTGTACTTTCTGGGTGACATGTGCCTATATTTTGTTACGTATGGTATTAAACTAAAAGTATTTTGATATGCTAACTGGTACTTATTTTGTAACTATCCTATGATGTGTTTATTTAAGTAATCATGGCTGCCTATGTTATTTGTGATGTCTATGTTGTGAATGACTTTGGAAAATATTATTGCTTGCCGTATTAAACAGGTTTACTGAACTTGATGGTTTTCACTAAGTTCTGCTGTTATGCTGTCGAAATTAACGCTTAGTTTGCAAACATGTTCTCCACTTGAGTTTTAAAATTTTAATGTGCCTTACTAGACTTGGTCTTTCCGCATAGGCTGGTCTAGGGGGTTACAATTTTCGCCAGGAACCATTTCAGGAGGAGGTTTGAGCTTGCCCATAAGCAGTCTCTCCAAACGATGACTACGCACAATGAGGAGAACTTGTTGTTTCCACAACAAGAAGTTCGTTTCATCAAGAACAACGTTAACTTTCTTGTTGGTGAACATTTTGCCAACTTTTGATGAAGAGGACGACAGATCGGATGGCGAATCTGCAGAATTGTTTGGCATGGTGAAGGTGCTTTAAGAAAACAGGAACACATCAAGAAAACAAGGGTCCCCAAGAACGATGGCGAATGATACCATGTTAGGAAAACCCTACTTCATCTAACATAAAATTATAGAGAGAATTTAGAAAGAAAGTGTTTCATTGAATAATCAACTGCTCAATACAAACGATAGCTAGATCCTTTTATACACCAAATCTGAAATGTAAATGCTGCATGGGATGATTCTGTTAGGATGAACGAAAGGTGCTGAGCTGGCTAACAGCATGCTGGTATGTTGAGTTGTTGCTAACGGCAAGGGACGCTGGTTGTGAGGTTGTTTGAGAGGTTGTTGAGCCACTACTGGCAGCTCTCGATTCTTCTCCAGTATGCTCGATTGTTCTAGGTCTTTCTTTCAACAAGCTCATATGTAACATCACCAATTGAACCTTAGTTGCACTTGCATCAGGTATGGATAATGGATTCTGCCTGTTCCACCACCTAAATTCCATCTCATCAAACTTAGGGTATAGGAGCTTATAGCCTATAGGTGATATCTCCAGTAAAACCACATCACTTCACTTCTTCATTTGGACTCCTTACATCATCACCATTAACATGCGAAAACCTCCATTCGTCGACAACTTCGTGTACTTCTTAGTTAGTGGCATTTTCTTACCGCAATAGCAACATTTTCCTCAAAAACCCCTTCAAACACATTACCTTTCCCCTGTTGAAGTGTAGTGATTCATAACCAAGAATATTTTTTAACTGGTCTTAGTCGTTAGTGGGTTTAGTTGAGTAAATCTCTCTTATTTTGTTGGTAGAAATAAGTCCTGATTTAGTGCATTATTTGTTCCATTTAGTTGAGCATTTTTAGCATTTTCTAGTATTGTACTACCCTATAAAATGGCTCTTTTTGATTGAATAATATATTGCAATTTTTCTCATCCTCAGATCATACTTTATCTTTTTTGCTTTCTTCTTTCTTTGTTCTATACCCAACATTTGTGGTATTAGAGACAAATTACAAAAAATTATATATTTGAGAAAAACACGTTGAAAGAAACATCTTTAGTGAAATGGCTGGTACCAAAAGTTCAATAACAATATCACAACCTCTTCTTCCAATTTTGAATGGCGGAAATTATGATTTCTAGAGTGTGAAAATGAAGAATTTATTTAAGTCTCAAGATCTATGGGACTTGGTGGAAAATGGGTTCACTGGTCCTGACGAGGAAGCACGATTTAAGGATAACACAAAAAGAGACTCTATAGCAATATTCTTTATCCAACAAGTAGTCCATGAGAGTGTTTTCTCGAGAATTATTGGAGAAACTACAGCAAAAGAAGTTTGAACGAAATTGCAGACTGAATTCCAATGCTCGCTAAAGGTAAAAACAATAAAACTTCAAAATCTACTACAAGATTTTGAGGATTTACGAATGAAAAGTAATGAAACAATAGAAGTTTATATGACCAGGGTGTCTGGAATTATTAGTCAAATGAATTCATATGGTGAACATCCAACTACTGAAACCATTGTTTCTAAAGTGTTAAAAAGTTCGACCCCGAAATTTAATCATGTTGTTGCTACTATAGAAGAGCCGGAAGATTTATCTGTTTTTTCTTTTTGATGAACTAAAAAGCTCTTTGAAAGTTCATGAAGCCATAATTGATAGATCACTTGAAAAACATGTAGAAAAGGCATTTCAAGTGGTAGGAGAGTTCTCATTTGTAAGAGGACAAGGAAGAGGTGGATTTCGAGGACGAGGACACGACAGAGGACAAGTTGAACAGAGGCAATATGGAAATGATCAGAGAGGCAACAAGATTGGTATTCAATGCTACCATTGTAGAAAGTATGGACATTTGAAAGCAAATTACTGGTATAAGGAAAAACAAATGAACTATGCTGAAGAAGCATAAGAAGCAGAAGAAAGTAAGTTGTTCATGGCTTATGTTGATATGTGTAGAACGCAAAAGAGTTCTCTAAATTGAGTGTAAGTGTACATTGCTGCCAAGTTATAGTATTTAAGATATCGTTCCACATGGATTGGAAGTTACTTCAATGATTAAATTCCTGCACAAGAAAAAGTAAAAACACAATTGAGTTGGGATTTGAATTAATTTGACTAAAACTAACACAAGTAAATTAAAGATTGAGAATTTAGTTTGAGAGAATGGGTCGGTATTGGAATGTGTTGTAGTGTGGATTTTGAATGTTTCGTTTCGATTCAAGTGCTGCAAAATCGACTTCACTGTCAAGGTGATGCCTTGGCAGATAACCCGTCGTGGCAGAACGTGATGTGCTGCCCAGGCGGCTGAGTGATGCTTCAAAGTTCGGCAAGGCTTCTTTCAATGACTCCTTCTTATCCCTAAGTCAAAGTACTATTGGAAAACACGTCTTGATAATACCTCCCGACGTGAATCTAAGGATGAACACCAATCAATTCTTTAGCCTTCTTTAGTCGCTGAACTTCTAACTTATCCCTAAGCCGAAGTAATTTCACCCCAAGTTGGATAAAATCGTGTTTACTCATTTTGTGAGTCTAACTCTCTCAATATTAGACAAATTGATAATTGCTCTCTCCTCTCCCGATTTGATTGCAAACAAGAATGATGCCAAGAGTAAACAAACTTTGAAATTTTATTGCAACACTAAAAACCTAAACGAATACAAACAATCTCTCAAAACTAAACAAAAAACCAACCCTTAGCTCTATGAAACGTTTATAACATGATGGATGAATGGAAGCACTAGGATTTTGGTCTAAGAAATCTCGATATTCCCTCTAGTCTTCGAAGAGGCCTTATATATAAGCCTTGGCCTACTCGAAGTTGGTTAAAGGACTAGAGTACAAGTTGGAATTAAAGTGGATCTCCTAAAAAGATTAAAATCTAATTAAATCTTCATTTAATCCAAGCTTGACCCCCGGTTGACTTTAAATTCCTTGAGTTTTGACCGTGGCTTTTCATGGGCTTTTGGGCTCCGATCTGCATGCAAGTGGTCTCTAAAAATCGGCCTTGATGTGTTCTTCCAGTCGCATACCACTTTGCATATTTTCAGCTGCCTTAGGATGCTGCCTCAGCGGCGTACCATCTATTGCCTCGGTAGAGGTCTGGCTGAGCATGGCTCCTTAGTATGGGTTTTTTCTATGTAGCTTAGTCTGATCAGCTCTCTAGCAGGTACATCAGCATCGTCCATCAAATGTTCAGTTCCTTCCTTTTTCCCTCCTTGTTGCCTCAGCATCGTTTGTCTGGGTGGGTATTTGCGCATAGTGAAACATATACATGAGTAGTATCTTTTATAGATAAAAACAATGAAATTCATTAAGTAGGACAAAGTATCTAATCTATGCAGTTTTTAGTATGTTTACCTAATTATGCAACTAAAATGGGCTTAAGTCTAACAATAATTGAGCTATCCTAGGGCTAAAATCCAATACTTTTTTACACTTAACACGCCACCAAACTCGAACTATTGCTTGTTGTGAAACTGATATTTTAATTTTGATATAGCTAAATAACCTAAGGACTAAATTGAAAATGTAAAAACGAATTTTTAAGTCCTCAAACCTCTATACATGTTTTAAACAAAATGCCTAAGTTAAAAACTAAGTTTATCAAATATTTTCTAAGTGTTCTTAAAGCCAAAACAGTGATTTTTGAGTCACCGTTTCGAAACGGCCTAAGGCGTTTCGAAACAGTTTTGAAACTGTGAGTCCTTGTTTCGAAACGGGTATCGAAACGTTTTCAACACTGCCAACCCGTGTTTCGAAACAAGTTTCGAAACGGCTGAAGAACATTGAGCAACCGTATCGAAACGACATCAAGTTTTTCGAAACGACTTTAAAATTGATTTGAAAAATATGACCGTTGAATGCTTTTAACTGATTTTAAAGAAGTAGTTAAGGCGTATCAAAACGATCTTAAGCCGTTTCGATACGGTCCTTGACAGTGGCAAACTGTTTCGAAACAAGTTTCGAAACGAGCTCTTAGCGTATCGAAACAAGTTTATCCGTTTCGATATGGGCTATTTAATGCACCCTAACGGCTCTTTCTATTTTGGTCTGTTTCGAAACAGGATCGGGCGTTTCGAAACGGTTGGTTGCAGGCTGCATTTATGGAGGGAAGATGACACCCCAACGGCTCTATTGATGAATGCAACAACCACAACGGCTAGAATTCAATGAGAAGGTATAAAAGGGACCTCTAAAAGCTTCAGCAACAACTATTGATCCAAAAGAAAACATCCAAACATCAAATCCAAGCATTTGTACCTAAATCCCAATATAGTCTTGTAACCCCAATTGTATCTTTCATTGTTATCATTTCAATTGGGTTGAGTGCTTGTAATTGGGCTACAATTTGTATTGAGAGATACTTCCTTAGCCAACAAATTCTTTGTTTTAATTGTGTGAGGATTGGGTCAAATTTTGGGTAGAAAATTTGACCAAAAATTGTAAGGGTTACCTCCTTAGCCCAGAAAAGGGGAAGAGCAATTAGTGGAATTGTTGCAAATCCTTAGTGAAGCTAAGGTAGTGGATGTAGAGTTCATTTGGAACTTGAACCACTCTAAAATTATTTGTCTACCTTTTTATTTGCAATTTCCATCACCAAGAACTTTAAAAATCCAATTCACCCCCTCTTGGTTTAGTTCGATCATTCGATCCACTCAACAATTGGTATCAGAGCCTACCTCTTTGAGGATTAACAACCACAAGAGGAGTTCCTAGGAAGAGTGTGATCATCCAAAAATCAAGAGGTGGCTTATACCTCCGGTTCGAGCATGTATGAGTCTCAATCCACTACAAAACCACCCTTCTTCAATGGTGACAAGATCCGTTTTGGAAGAATAGAATGCGTCTCTTCATCAAGTCCAATGACTACTTGGTTTGGGATGTCATTGAAGATGGCCCCTACATTCCATTGAAGCAAGATAGTGAAGGGAAGATGGTTTTGAAGGAAAATGTGGAGATGAGTGAAGAAGAAAGGAGAAAGATCCAAATAAATGACAAAGCTCTCCACATGCTCTTTTGTTCTTTCGGTCCGGACATCTACTCCAAAGTATCATCTATTGAGAGTGCCAAAGAAGTGTGGGATACTCTTGAGACCACATATGAGGGAACCAACGATGTCAAGGAAACTAAGATTGGAATTCTCAATCTTAGTTATGAAAATTTCAAGATGGAGCCCGATGAGACGGTGTCCAAGATGTTTGATCGCTTCTCAACCATAGTCAATGGGCTCAAAGGATTTGGAGAAACTATACCGGAAGACAAGCTTGTCCGGAAGCTACTCTACTCACTTCCCGAATCTTGGGATGAGAAGAGAACTGCCATCATAGAAGCTAAAAATTTGAAGACTTTAAAGCTTGATTAGCTAGTGGGTTCTCTCCTTACTCATGCGATTATGAAGCAAGGAAGGGAAGAAGAGAAGAAGAAGGAAGAGAAGAGAGTAGAAAAGCTAGAGGTTGAAAAGAAGAAGAAAATGGGAATAGCTCTCAAAGCTTCATTACTTGAGAAGAGCTCTTCTAGTGAAGAGGATGAGCTAGAAGAATTGGCTATGATAGCCAAACGATTCTCACTCTTTATGAGGTCCAACCGGGGAAGAAAAATTCAAAGAAAGATGGACTTCAAAGGTAAAAACAAAGAAGAAGCAAGGGAACAAATCATTTGCTTCGAGTGCAATAAACCCGACCACATACGTTCGGAGTGCCCTTAACTCAAGAAGAAGAGCTTTGAGAAGAAGAAGAAGCTCAAAGCCAAGCTTGCTACTTGGAGTGATGAGGAGTCATCCGAGGATGACGAACAAGAAGTGGCCAACCTTTGCCTCATGGCACTTGAGGAAGATTCCTCCATGGTAACCTCTAACTCATCATCTTTAGATTTTACATATGATGAATTAAATGATGCATATGATGAGTTGCAAGAGGTCTATAATGAATTAGTTGAGAAATACAAGGAGTCGGTCATTAGGAATAAGAAAATTATTTTGGAACTAAATGATAAAAATGACTCACTCTCTCAAGCTAATTTAAAATTTGAGAAAAAGATATTAGGGTTGAAAGATGAACTAAATTTTTTTCAAGATGAAAATATTGACCTTAATAATCTTTTATCTCAATGTAATAGTGAACACCAAAAGGTGTTAGATGAGCTAAATAAGCTCAAAGAGTCTTTTAAAAATGTTGGTAGTGTGAAGCATGAAATAGGTGAATCTTCAAAGACAAACCAACCTAAGAAAAAGACTAATTACTACAAACAAGGTAGCTTTCCTAGACATAGTAGAACTAAAAGGATTAGAAGTGTATGGGTTCCTTAGGAACTTGTAAAATCTAATAACATTGTTGTTATGTCATCTTGGATTCCTAAGGGAACCAAGGTATTGGGAGCTAACACTCATGGACCCAAAATGATTTGGGTACCAAAAAAAAAGCTTAATATCTTTGTTTGTAGGGGGAGCATCGCTACAAGGCCAAAGCACAAAGTCAAAACTCACGGTACCTTGATATTGGATGCTCAAGGCATATGACCGGAGATAAGAGTAGATTCATGGATCTAAAGCCAAAAAGTGGAGGAGTGGTGACATTTGGTGACAACTCCAAAGGCCACATTAAAGGTATTGGCTCCATAGGTAATCACTCTACTATTCTTATTGAAAATGTCTTGTATGTCGATGGTCTTAAACATAACTTGTTGAGCATAAGTCAATTGTGTGATAAAGGATTTAATGTTTTATCTGATAAAAATGGGTGCAAAATTGTTGACATTAAATATAATAATATTATACTCATAGGTCATCGCATAGGGAACATATACATGATGCATCTAGATGACATACATACATCTCATGCATGCTTAGTAGCACAAAATGAAAATGATGCATGGTTGTGGTATAGGAAACTAGGACATGCTAGCATTAGTGTTTTAGAAAAACTAGTTTCCCTTGATCTAGTTAGAGGTTTACCCAAGATTAAATTCTCAAATGATAAAATTTGTGATGCATGCTCTAAGGGTAAACAACATAGGTCTTCCTTTAAATCCATTAATGATGTTTCTACAAGTAGATGTTTACAACTTATCCATATGGATTTATTTGGGCCAATTAGGACTATGAGCTTGGGTGGTAAATCTTATGCATTTGTACTTGTTGATGATTTTTCTAGATTTACTTGGGTTCTATTTTTAAGTACTAAAGATGAGGCTTTAGAAAAATTCATCACATTTTCAAAACTAACCCAAAATGATTTTGAACTTAGAATTTCACATATTAGAAGTGATCATGGAACCGAGTTTCAAAATTTAGGGTTTGAAGATTTTTTAAATGAAAATGGTATTAGCCACAACTTTTCAGCTCCTCGAACTCCTCAACAAAACGGGATAGTTGAGAGGAAAAATAGAACTTTGCAAGAAATGGCTAGAACTATGCTCTGTGAAAATAATTTACCTAAATATTTTTGGGCGGAAGCCACAAACACCGCTTACTATATTGTTAACCGAGTAATGATTAGGTCAATTTTAAAGAAAACACCTTATAAAATTTTAAAATCTAAAAAGCCTAACATTAGCTATTTTCACCCTTTTGGTTGCAAGTGTTTTGTTTTAAATAATGGAAAAGACAACTTAGGTAAATTTGAAGCAAAAAATGATGAAGCTATTTTCATAGGATACTCTTTAACCTCTAAAGCCTATCGAGTATTTAACAAGAGAACTTTAGTAGTAGAAGAATCTATACATGTTGTATTCGATGATAACCTCCTTCCAAGGAAGGATTCTTGTGATGATGATGATGTAGGAATCATAAATGCCTTTGATGGAGGACAAACTTCAAAGGAGGATGAGATTCCAACAAAAGAAGAGGACACACAAGATCCACCTCTTGAAGCCTTAAAGGACTTGGCTCTTGAGGAAAAGAAAGTGAGCTACCCAAGGGAATTCAACTATGTCAAAGATGGTGAAATCTTGGGTGATCCATCCAAGGGGGTAACCACTCGATCTTCTCTTAGATTAATGAATCATGTTGCATTTATCTCATGCATAGAGCCTAAGAATATAAAAGAAGCATTGAAAGATGATTTTTGGATTATGGCTATGCAAGAAGAGTTAAATCAATTTAAGAGAAGTAATGTTTGGACATTAGTTGATAGGCCTAGTAATCAATCTACCATAGGAACTAAATGGGTCTTTAGGAACAAGCTAGATGAGAGTGGTAACATTGTGAGAAATAAAGCTAGACTAGTAGCACAAGGTTACACTCAAGAAGAGGGAATAGATTTTGATGAAACCTATGCACCCGTAGCTAGAATGGAAGCCATTAGGATGTTGCTTGCATATGCATGTTATCATGATTTCAAGCTTTTTCAAATGGATGTTAAAAGCGCGTTTTTAAATGGTTTTATAAATGAGGAAGTGTATGTGGAACAACCACCGGGTTTTGAAGACTCAAAATTTCCAAACCATGTTTTCAAACTCACCAAAGCTCTTTATGGTTTAAAACAAGCTCCTAGAGCTTGGTATGAAAGACTTTCAAACTTTTTAATTGAAAAGGTTTTGAAAAAGGCAAGGTGGACACTACACTTTTTATAAAAAGGTACAAAAATGACATCTTAGTAGTACAAATTTATGTTGATGATATTATTTTTGGTTCTACTAACGAATGTCATTGCAAAGAGTTTGCTAAGCTAATGCAAGGTGAATTCGAGATGAACATGATGGGGAGCTCTCATTCTTTTTGGGACTCCAAATCAAGCAAAGGAAGGATGTTACCTTCATCAATCAAGCAAAGTACATAAAGGATATGCTCAAGAAGTTTGGCTTGGAGAATGCAAAGCCTCAAGCCACACCTATGAGCTCATCTACAAAGCTTGACAAAGATGAAGGAGGTAAGTGTGTTGACTCTAAACTTTATCGTTCTATGATTGGATCATTGCTTTACCTTACCGCAAGTAGACCATATATCTTGTTTAGTGTTTGCTTGTGTGCTAGGTTTCAAGCTAGTCCTAGAGAGTCTCACCTTATAGCCGTTAAGAGAATCTTTAGGTACCTTAGAGATACTCCTTGGTTAGGTCTTTGGTACCCTAGAGACTCCACCTTCAACCTTCATGCTTATTCAGATGCGGATTATGGGGGATGTAAAATCGATAGGAAGAGTACTTCGGGAACTTGTCCTTATCTACCACCGAAGCCGAGTACATATCCTTAGGGAGTTGTTGTGCTCAAGTCCTTTGGATGAAGCAACAACTCTTAGATTATGGTAATAAAGTTGAAACCATACCCCTTAAATGTGATAACACTAGTGCTATATGTTTGATAAAAAATCCCATCCAACACTCTAGAACCAAACACATAGAAATAAGGCATCATTTCATTAGAGATCATGTCCTTAAAGAAGATGTGGTTATAGAGTATGTTCACCTTAAATCAATTAGCGGACATATTTACAAAACCTTTAGACAAAGAGCGTTTTTGGTCCCTTAGGAGAGAGTTAGGTCTAACTAGCCTATCTTGACATTTTAGGACCTCTTTTGTGCTTAAAATTGCTTGATCTTGTGAAATGCCATGTTTATGTGTTTTTACTCCTAATTTCATCAATGCCTATAGCTAGGGGGAGTATGTTTATGTTTGCATATGTTTTTCCTGCTCATTCATGCCATTCATGCAAGTTAGGCCTTAGAAAATTTCATTTTTCTACACTTTTAGAGCCTTATCTGCACTTCCAGGCCCAGGTGTATCGAAACGGGTCCATCTGTTTCGATACAGATGCTTTAAATTTCTATTTGAGAGAAGGGCGTTTCGAAACACCTTCCAAGGGTTTCGAAACATTTTGGCTACTACCAAGGGGTGTAACGAAACAAGTTTCGATACGAGTTATGTAACCCCCTCGTCCAGGTCTGGCCGGATGGCCGGTCCGAGTGGGCCACACAGGGAAAACCGAAGCGAAACCCGTTAAGGTTTCCCCTCGGTTAACAACCCTATATTTTTTTTTCATTTTTAAATCTTGTCTTGATGAGTATTAGATCCTAAGTGGTCATACAGCGGAACAACATTCACAAATCAAACAAACGAACTCAAACAAACATGTTACAGCCCGATTTTAATCTTATACTGCAGGTGGTATCGATACACCTAAGGGGTGTATCGATACCCCTTGACTAGGTCAACTGGTCTAAGTCAACCCGTAGAGGCCGTATCGATACACCCAAGGGGTGTATCGATACCCTCCCCAACGGTTGACTTCCCACGGTCAAAGCTAAGACACGGTATCAATACACCTGGGGATGGTATCGATACCGAACTGGACAGTAGCTCCAGTGACCAAAAAGGTATCGGTACACCAGAGGCCCGTATCGATACCAAAATGGACAGTAGCTCCAGTGACCAAAATGGTATCGATACACCTCTCAAGTGTATCGATACACGAGGCCTGAACAAGAAGGTGGTATCGATACCGTACCAACCGTATCGATACCCCTGCACAGCAAGGCCTCCCAAACTTAGCAAAAACGATCAAGACTCGAATCTAAATGTAATTTATGACTTCCCTAACCCCAACCAAACATACATACAACATTCACATACCACCAAATAGCCATACAAACACTCAACAAGTATAAACATCAAGGAAATCATGCAATACACCCAAGATGGCATTCAAGCATTCAAGTTCATACATCAACATTCAAACATGAAGGCAACCTCAAGAGACACATGGCTAACATTCAGAATGAGCAATTTAGGCATGGATACAATTCAAGCATGGCATCACAAGCCATACAAAAGCATGATAACATGGAGTCTAAACAAGCTCCTAAACAACCAACAATCATCCATCAAAAGACACATGTCCCATTGCTTAAACTATTACATGTTCAACGTTTAAAAGTCATACTTGATGTACTCAAGCCAACAACCACACTTGGAGCCTTCCACTTGCGCAAGCAACCCACGAACTAAGGATCTGCAATGTTAAACAAAGAGAGCGTAAGCAATGATGCTTAGTGAGGGTATGCTCTTAAAACAAACCTCAACATTGCAGGGTCCGAGCACGATCCAGCCAAGGCAAAACACATATTTACCAAGGATCCACAAACCATAAGATAGAGATGCATGAGCATTAATCATTATAACATGCCATGATCATAAGCTCAATTCCACAATACAGGTAATCGCATTTAAGCATCCAATTAAAGCTCATTTATCCCAACACATTGATACACATATCAAACAACATTGACACCTAGCTATGACTCAAATACGCGGATAAACATGTTGGAAACTCACATCCAACAACCACATTACCTCACGGTGGGATTACACTCATCACCGGTCTCGCGGAGGGGATTCCACTCATCCTCACGCCCCGTCGATGGGATTCCACTCATCACCGACTATATTTAAATACAATTTCCGGGCGAACCCGTACCCCTCCTTAGTGACTCAACGCCACCAAGGCCACGCGCGACTTTTGACTCATGTCTACACACTAACATCCTAATGATCGATCATTTGTATTCAAGTATACTAGTGCCAACATTTACTCATTTCAATCAATTTCGTGCTTAGCACGTACTCACCAACAACCATCATCATGCATGTCTCAAGCATCATAAGTCATGTCTCATCTCACATGTATAACACAATATACATAAGCATTCATATCACATTTCATACGAGACATACACAACCATATAAATGAGTTCATCCAAAGGCTCTAGATCAAGTTTAGGATTAGGCTACCACCCCAATCCTAACTCTAGGTGGGTCTACCAAGCCCAACCTAGTCCATATACTCGAACCAACCATTTTAAATCCATTTAAAACATTTAACCACTCACCTAAGCTCCCAATCTCAAAGACCAAGCAAGCAACCACCTTCAATTCCCCGGATTCACTTCCGATGCTTCACCGATGCCCAAACTCGATTCTAATCAATCTCAAACACAAACAAAACATTCGATATCAATAACTCATCATCGGAACCAACCCGGATTAACATTAGCAAGCATTCAACACTCAAGATCAACCCCAAAACAGAATTTCTGAGCAGCCCCTAAAACCCACTGAAATCTTCCATTTCAAGCATCCAAACAACCACCAAACACACCCAAAGCAACCCTCATATACCATACTAGCACCAGCCCTCAAAAACCCACATTAAATCACCCCAAAAACCACATTAAAACCCTCCAAAAACCCCATAGAAACCCAAATCCGAAAATTGCTTAAAATCATTTGAAATTCACATATGACATACCATTTGACCTTTATACATCATAACTAAACATATTAAATCAAAACATTTGGTTTTACAACATAAAGCTTTCATCTTTAATCCAAACTTTCCAAAATGACATTTTCTAAAACTTTCATGGAAATGAAAATAAATAGTACTTTTATGGAGAGGAAGATGAGGGGAAGTAAAAAATACCATTACCTTTCGATTTGGAGTTGAAATGGGGAAGCTTTTTGAATGAAATAGTAACAAGGGGAGAAGAGCTCTCTTTTACGTTGGGGGGGAAATGAAGAAGAGGATGAATAATGGAAAGATGTTAGGAAAAGGGGGTTTAAATTTGATGATGGGTAAATTACCCAAAAGGCCATTAATGAATGGTTATCCTTGTTTTTAAAGTAGCTCTTCAATTTTGAGTCTAAATCATTTTGGTCCCATTCAAAACGTTTATTTTGAAATCCGAAATTTTAAAGGATCATTTTAATTATAAAACCGAGCCCCAAACAATATTAAAATATTATTTCCACCTAACCCCTAAACCCGAGTGTTACAACTCTCCCCCACTTAAGGAATTTCGTCCCTGAAATTACCTGGTGGAAACAGATACGGAAACTGCTCAACTATATCCGCCTTTCTCTCCCACGTGGCCTCTTCCACACCTCTATGTCTCCACAACACCTTGACCAACTCTATGGTCTTGCCACGCAACACCTTGCTATCAGAAGCAAGTATCTCGACGGGCTCTTCATTATATGACAAATCCGGATTTAACTCTATCTCCTCAACGGGCATCACATGCGAAGGATCCGATCTATATCTCCTAAGAATAGACACATGAAAGACATCACGGATCTTCTCTAACTTAGAAGGTAACCTCAAACGATAAGCTACAGGCCCAATCCGCTCAACTATCTCATACGGACCAATGGACCTCGGACTCAACTTGCCCTTACGGCCAAATCTCATTACCTTCTTCCACGGAGATACTTTCAGAAACACTTTCTCACTCACTGAGTACTCAACCTCTTTCCTCTTCAAATCTGCATAGGATTTCTGACGATCGGAAGCTGCTTTCAAGCGGTCACAAATCAACTTTACTTTGTCGGTGGTCCCCTTAAGCAAGTCTGGCATAGGTAACAATCTCTGACCTATTTCAGCCCAACAAATCGGAGTCCTACACCGTCTACCATACAAAGCCTCATAAGGTGCCATCTGAATACTAGACTGATAACTGTTGTTGTAAGCAAACTCAACCAACGGTAAGTGCTTCTCCCAAGAGCCCTGGAAGTCAATCACACAACAACGAAGCATATCCTCTAGAATCTGTATCACTCGCTCTGACTGCCCATCGGACTGCGGATGATAAGACGTGCTGAAATGCAAACGGCTACCTAGAGCACTATGCAAGCAACCCCAGAACCTCGAAGTAAACCTAGGATCCCTATCTGAAACAATGGACTTTGGAACCCCATGAAGTCTCACAATCTCACGGATATACAAGTTTGCCAACTTGTCTAAGGAATCCGTAGTGTTCACTGCTAAGAAATGAGCACACTTAGTGAACCTATCGACAATCACCCAAACTGAATTCTTCTTCGAAGGAGACAAAGGCAACCCCGATACAAAATCCATGGTGATTCTCTCCCATTTCCATTCCGGAATCTTCAAAGGCTGTAGCAAACCTGAAGAAACCTGATGTTCTGCCTTCACTCTCTGACAAACCATACAACGGCTCACATACTCGGCTACATCTCTCTTCAAACCAACCCAGAAGTAGTCATTCTTCAAATCTCGGTACATTTTGGTACTACCCGGATGCATAGAAAAGGGACTCGAATGTGCTTCGCTCAGAATCTGACGTCTCAACTCAACATTTTCTGGTACAACAATTCTATCTCTAAAGCACAACAAGCTCTCACCACTGAAACTGTAATCGGTCGGTCTTCTTTCGGCTATGTCCTGAACATGAGGAACTAAACTCGCATCTTGCAACTACTTCTCTCTAATCAACTGAATCAAAGAAGGCTTCACTTGCAACTCGGTGATCAAACCACCATCATCGGACACACTCAATCTAGCAAACATAGCTCTCAACTCAACGACCACTTTTCTACTCAAAGCATCGGCTACTACATTCGCTTTACCCGGATGGTACTCAATGGTCAAATCATAATCCTTTAGCAACTCTAGCCATCTTCTCTGTCTCAAATTCAACTCTTTCTGTGTCATCAAATACTTCAAGCTCTTGTGATCGGTGTAAACAATACACTTCTCACCATACAAGTAATGACGCCAAATCTTCAATGCAAACACAACTGCGGCTAGCTCTATATCATGAGTAGGATAGTTCTTCTCATGGATCTTCAACTGTCTAGAAGCATAAGCAACAACTCTTCTCTCTTGCATCAAGACACATCCTAAACCTACGTAGGAAGCATCACTGTATATCACAAACTCCTTACCGGAAACATGTTGCACTAACACTGGAGCATTCGTCAAAGCTTCTTTCAATTTCTCAAAGGCCTTCTGTCTTGCATCTGACCATTCAAACTTGACTCCCTTTTGCAACAGTTTAGTCAAAGGAGCAGCTACCCTAGAGAAACCGTCAACAAATCTCCTATAGTAACCGGCTAAACCTAGGAAACTCCTAATCTCGGTCACGGACTTAGGCTGTTTCCACTCGACGATAGCCTCAATCTTCGATGGATCAACTCGGATACCTTCGGCCGAAACAACATGGCCAAGAAACACAACCTCTCGAATCCAGAACTCACATTTACTAAGCTTTGCATACAACTGATTGCTCAACAATCTCTGTAAAACAAATCTCAAGTGCTCATCATGCTCTTCTTCTGTCTTCGAGTACACAAGTATATCATCAATGAAAACAACTACGAAACGGTCTAGATAGTCCCTAAAAATTCTGTTCATCATGTCCATGAATGCTGCTGGTGCATTCGTGAGCCCAAATGGCATCACAAGAAACTCATAGTGACTGTATCTAGTCCTAAAAGCTGTCTTCGGAACATCACACTCTTTCACCTTCAACTGATAGTACCCGGATCTCAAATCTATCTTCGAGAACACTGAAGCACCTCTCAACTGATCAAACAAATCATCTATACGAGGTAACGGATACTTGTTCTTCACAGTCAACTGATTCAACTGTCTATAGTCAATACACATGCGCATGCTACCATCTTTTTTTTTCACAAACAACACGGGAGCACCCCACGGAGAACTACTAGGCCTAATGAAACCACGGTCTAATAACTCTTGCAACTGACTCTTCAATTCTTTCAACTCTTTCAGAGCCATGCGATACGGAGCTATCGAAACTGGATTAGACCCTGAAACTGTCTCAATCACAAACTCAACAACTCTGTCAGGAGGCAAACCCGGCAACTCTTCAAGAAACATATCCGGAAAGTCACACACTGTTCTGATATCTTTCGGTCTAGCTTCACTCATATCCGGATTCATAACATAAGCTAAATAAGCCCTACATCCTGAGTCCATCAACATATGAGCCTCTAAAGCTGACACCACATTAGACAAGAACTTAATGTTCTCGCCTACTACTACTACCTCGTAGTCATCAGAAAGCTTCAAAGAAATTCTCTTTGTTTCAAAATCCACACTAGCCCGATGCTCAACCAACCAGTCCATACCCAGAATAATATCAAAACCATAGAAAGGAAGTTCCATCATATCAACTGAGAACACATGACCCTGAATCTTCAGTGGACATCTCCTATACATACGTCTAACCACAACCAAAAGAACTAGTAACATGCATACCTACATCTAAGATCTCAACATGGATATCTAACTTCTGTGCATGCTCACTCAAAATGTAGGAATGCGTAGAACCCGAATCAACCAAAGAAAGCAAAGACAGACTGTAACTCGAAATTACCTGCTATCACATCGGTGTCATTCCCGGCCTCTCTCTGAGCATAAACTCTCGCTGGTCCTCCCGCCTCTGGCTGCACAGCCACAACATGAGCAAGGTTCCTCTGAGCATCTCTCCTAGGTGCATCAGCCCTAGGCTGGAAGTAGCCACGACCGCGCCCACGGCCTCTCTGAAAATCATTCGCTCTCGCAGGAGCCTGAGCAATGTTCGGTGCCTGAGCCGCCTGATGCGGACAATCTCTCCTAAAGTGGTCCCTCGAACCACAGTTCCAACAAGCATGAAAGTTACCCCAACACTCACCAGTGTGCTGTCTTCCACAACGGGTACACTCGGGCAAACGCCCTCCTTCTCTATGGCCCTGATGGCCCCTACCATGGTGGCCACCGCCACGTCTCTGATCAAACTGATGTCCGCCACCTCTGTACCTCTTGGCGTCTCTACCATCAAAGTGGTTCTGCCTCTTACCAGAACTGGAACCACCAGCTCGTTTGGCCGAACCCAAACTATGCTCCAAATCCTTGGCCATCGCGACCAACACATCAATGTCTGAGTAGTCAGAAGCCAACGTGTACCTCTTGACCTCTTCATTCAATCCGTAACGGAATCGTTTACAGCGTTCCACTTCCGTAGGAACCAACTCTGGTGCATACTGACTCAAGCGAACAAAGCGAATCTCATAGTCAGTCACAGAAGTATCTCCCTGAGTAAGAGCCATGAACTCTCTCTTCTTCTCATCTAGGTACCTCGGTCCCAAGTACCTCTTCCTGAAAGCAAACTCAAAGAAATCCCAATCTATCTCAGCCTCTAGAACCCCGGTAGTAATGGTGACCCACCAGGTGTAGGCATCACCCTGAAGCAACAATATCACACAACCCAGTCTACATGCGCCCGCACAACCCATCTGAGCCAAGATTCGGACTGTCTTCTCCAACCATAACTCCGACATCTCCGGAGTAGATCCTCTAAACTCCTCGGCCCCCAAGCTACGGAGCCTCTCCAAAGGTAGACTAGCATCGTCACACCTAGGCTGAGCTGCAGCCTGAGCTCCCACAACTGCGGCCTGGAACGCTCCCGCTATCGCTTGCACTAGCGGAGTCATGTCAATTCCAGCTGGACCTTGGCCACCTTGGCCACCTTGAGGTCCATCTCCTCCAGCTCCATCTTCACCTCCAGCTCCAGGTGGAGGAGGTGGTGGTGGTGGAGGTGGTGGTGGAGCGCCAACTCCCGCGGCCACCGGCCCTTCTAGACGAGCCTCCACACCAACAGCCGGCTCAACAGGAGCCGCGACCCGTGGTTCCTGACGAACCACTCTCGGTCTACCCCTCGGTCTAGACATCGCTCTCACAGATATCAACTACAACCACAACAATAAAACATGCAAGCTGGGTTAGCAAGGCAAGGCTTCCAAGTGTTCAAGTACGTTCCCTCACTTAAAAATCATTTTTCCAATGTAATAGTAGCAATGGGACTCACACACACATACTTTTGAATAAAACAAGCAACATACTTGTCAAACAAGCAACCATTCTTATAAAGCAAGCAAACACCGTGTATATTAATCAAAAAATTGAACTTACCTCACTTACCTGCCCAAGGTCTCGGTAACCTTAGGCTCTGATACCAACAAGTGTAACCCCCTCGTCCCGGTCTGGCCGGATGGCCGGTCTGAGTGGGCCACACGGGGAAAACCGAAGCGAAACCCGTTAAGGTTCCCCCTCGGTTAACAACCCTATATTTTTTTTTTCATTTTTAAATCTTGTCTAGATGAGTATTAGATCCTAAGTGGTCATACAGCGGAACAACATTCACAAATCAAATAAACGAACTCAAACAAACATGTTACAGCCCGATTTTAATCTTATACTGCAGGTGGTATCGATACACCTAAGGGGTGTATCGATACCCCTTGACTAGGTCAACTGGTCTAAGTCAACCCGTAGAGGCCGTATCGATACACCCAAGGGGTGTATCGATACCCTCCCCAACGGTTGACATCCCACGATCAAAGCTAAGACACGGTATCGATACACCTGGGGATGGTATCGATACCGAACTGGACAGTAGCTCCAGTGACCAAAAAGGTATCGGTACACCAGAGGCCCGTATCGATACCAAAATGGACAGTAGCTCCAGTGACCAAAATGGTATCGATACACCTCTCAAGTGTATCGATACACGAGGCCTGAACAAGAAGGTGGTATCGATACCGTACCAACCGTATCGATACCCCTGCACAGCAAGGACTAGAGTATGGGTTTGAATGTGTTGTAGTGTGGATTTTGAATGTTTCGTTTCGATTCAAGTGCTGCAAAATCGACTTCACTGTCAAGGTGATGCCTTGGCAGATAACCCGTCGTGGCAGAACGTGATGTGCTGCCCAGGCGGCTGAGTGATGCTTCAAAGTTCAGCAAGGCTTCTTTCAATGACTCCTTCTTATCCCTAAGTCAAAGTACTATTGGAAAACACGTCTTGATAATACCTCCCGACGTGAATCTAAGGATGAACACCAATCAATTCTTTAGCCTTCTTTAGTCGCTGAACTTCTAACTTATCCCTAAGCCGAAGTAATTTCACCCCAAGTTGGATAAAATCGTGTTTACTCATTTTGTGAGTCTAACTCTCTCAATATTAGACAAATTGATAATTGCTCTCTCCTCTCCCGATTTGATTGCAAACAAGAATGATGCCAAGAGTAAACAAACTTTGAAATTTTATTGCAACACTAAAAACCTAAACGAATACAAACAATCTCTCAAAACTAAACAAAAAACCAACCCTTAGCTCTATGAAACGTTTATAACATGATGGATGAATGGAAGCACTAGGATTTTGGTCTAAGAAATCTCGATATTCCCTCTAGTCTTCGAAGAGGCCTTATATATAAGCCTTGGCCTACTCGAAGTTGGTTAAAGGACTAGAGTACAAGTTGGAATTAAAGTGGATCTCCTAAAAAGATTAAAATCTAATTAAATCTTCATTTAATCCAAGCTTGACCCCCGGTTGACTTTAAATTCCTTGAGTTTTGACCGTGGCTTTTCATGGGCTTTTGGGCTCCGATCTGCATGCAAGTGGTCTCTAAAAATCGGCCTTGATGTGTTCTTCCAGTCGCATACCACTTTGCATATTTTCAGCTGCCTTAGGATGCTGCCTCAGCGGCGTACCATCTATTGCCTCGGTAGAGGTCTGGCTGAGCATGGCTCCTTAGTATGGGTTTTTTCTATGTAGCTTAGTCTGATCAGCTCTCTAGCAGGTACATCAGCATCGTCCATCAAATGTTCAGTTCCTTCCTTTTTCCCTCCTTGTTGCCTCAGCATCGTTTGTCTGGGTGGGTATTTGCGCATAGTGAAACATATACATGAGTAGTATCTTTTATAGATAAAAACAATGAAATTCATTAAGTAGGACAAAGTATCTAATCTATGCAATTTTTAGTATGTTTACCTAATTATGCAACTAAAATGGGCTTAAGTCTAACAATAATTGAGCTATCCTAGGGCTAAAATCCAATACTTTTTTACACTTAACACGCCACCAAACTCGAACTATTGCTTGTTGTGAAACTGATATTTTAATTTTGATATAGCTAAATAACCTAAGGACTAAATTGCGAATGTAAAAACGAATTTTTAAGTCCTCAAACCTCTATACATGTTTTAAACAAAATGCCTAAGTTAAAAACTAAGTTTATCAAATATTTTCTAAGTGTTCTTAAAGCCAAAACAGTGATTTTTGAGTCACCGTTTCGAAACGGCCTAAGGCGTTTCGAAACAGTTTTGAAACTGTGAGTCCTTGTTTCGAAACGGGTATCGAAACGTTTTCAACACTGCCAACCCGTGTTTCGAAACAAGTTTCGAAACGGCTGAAGAACATTGAGCAACCGTATCGAAACGACATCAAGTTTTTCGAAACGACTTTAAAATTGATTTGAAAAATATGACCGTTGAATGCTTTTAACTGATTTTAAAGAAGTAGTTAAGGCGTATCAAAACGATCTTAAGCCGTTTCGATACGGTCCTTGACAGTGGCAAACTGTTTCGAAACAAGTTTCGAAACGAGCTCTTAGCGTATCGAAACAAGTTTATCCGTTTCGATATGGGCTATTTAATGCACCCTAACGGCTCTTTCTATTTTGGTCTGTTTCGAAACAGGATCGGGCGTTTCGAAACGGTTGGTTGCAGGCTGCATTTATGGAGGGAAGATGACACCCCAACGGCTCTATTGATGAATGCAACAACCACAACGGCTAGAATTCAATGAGAAGGTATAAAAGGGACCTCTAAAAGCTTCAGCAACAACTATTGATCCAAAAGAAAACATCCAAACATCAAATCCAAGCATTTGTACCTAAATCCCAATATAGTCTTGTAACCCCAATTGTATCTTTCATTGTTATCATTTCAATTGGGTTGAGTGCTTGTAATTGGGCTACAATTTGTATTGAGAGATACTTCCTTAGCCAACAAATTCTTTGTTTTAATTGTGTGAGGATTGGGTCAAATTTTGGGTAGAAAATTTGACCAAAAATTGTAAGGGTTACCTCCTTAGCCCAGAAAAGGGGAAGAGCAATTAGTGGAATTGTTGCAAATCCTTAGTGAAGCTAAGGTAGTGGATGTAGAGTTCATTTGGAACTTGAACCACTCTAAAATTATTTGTCTACCTTTTTATTTGCAATTTCCATCACCAAGAACTTTAAAAATCCAATTCACCCCCTCTTGGTTTAGTTCGATCATTCGATCCACTCAACAATTGGTATCAGAGCCTACCTCTTTGAGGATTAACAACCACAAGAGGAGTTCCTAGGAAGAGTGTGATCATCCAAAAATCAAGAGGTGGCTTATACCTCCGGTTCGAGCATGTATGAGTCTCAATCCACTACAAAACCACCCTTCTTCAATGGTGACAAGATCCGTTTTGGAAGAATAGAATGCGTCTCTTCATCAAGTCCAATGACTACTTGGTTTGGGATGTCATTGAAGATGGCCCCTACATTCCATTGAAGCAAGATAGTGAAGGGAAGATGGTTTTGAAGGAAAATGTGGAGATGAGTGAAGAAGAAAGGAGAAAGATCCAAATAAATGACAAAGCTCTCCACATGCTCTTTTGTTCTTTCGGTCCGGACATCTACTCCAAAGTATCATCTATTGAGAGTGCCAAAGAAGTGTGGGATACTCTTGAGACCACATATGAGGGAACCAACGATGTCAAGGAAACTAAGATTGGAATTCTCAATCTTAGTTATGAAAATTTCAAGATGGAGCCCGATGAGACGGTGTCCAAGATGTTTGATCGCTTCTCAACCATAGTCAATGGGCTCAAAGGATTTGGAGAAACTATACCGGAAGACAAGCTTGTCCGGAAGCTACTCTACTCACTTCCCGAATCTTGGGATGAGAAGAGAACTGCCATCATAGAAGCTAAAAATTTGAAGACTTTAAAGCTTGATTAGCTAGTGGGTTCTCTCCTTACTCATGCGATTATGAAGCAAGGAAGGGAAGAAGAGAAGAAGAAGGAAGAGAAGAGAGTAGAAAAGCTAGAGGTTGAAAAGAAGAAGAAAATGGGAATAGCTCTCAAAGCTTCATTACTTGAGAAGAGCTCTTCTAGTGAAGAGGATGAGCTAGAAGAATTGGCTATGATAGCCAAACGATTCTCACTCTTTATGAGGTCCAACCGGGGAAGAAAAATTCAAAGAAAGATGGACTTCAAAGGTAAAAACAAAGAAGAAGCAAGGGAACAAATCATTTGCTTCGAGTGCAATAAACCCGACCACATACGTTCGGAGTGCCCTTAACTCAAGAAGAAGAGCTTTGAGAAGAAGAAGAAGCTCAAAGCCAAGCTTGCTACTTGGAGTGATGAGGAGTCATCCGAGGATGACGAACAAGAAGTGGCCAACCTTTGCCTCATGGCACTTGAGGAAGATTCCTCCATGGTAACCTCTAACTCATCATCTTTAGATTTTACATATGATGAATTAAATGATGCATATGATGAGTTGCAAGAGGTCTATAATGAATTAGTTGAGAAATACAAGGAGTCGGTCATTAGGAATAAGAAAATTATTTTGGAACTAAATGATAAAAATGACTCACTCTCTCAAGCTAATTTAAAATTTGAGAAAAAGATATTAGGGTTGAAAGATGAACTAAATTTTTTTCAAGATGAAAATATTGACCTTAATAATCTTTTATCTCAATGTAATAGTGAACACCAAAAGGTGTTAGATGAGCTAAATAAGCTCAAAGAGTCTTTTAAAAATGTTGGTAGTGTGAAGCATGAAATAGGTGAATCTTCAAAGACAAACCAACCTAAGAAAAAGACTAATTACTACAAACAAGGTAGCTTTCCTAGACATAGTAGAACTAAAAGGATTAGAAGTGTATGGGTTCCTTAGGAACTTGTAAAATCTAATAACATTGTTGTTATGTCATCTTGGATTCCTAAGGGAACCAAGGTATTGGGAGCTAACACTCATGGACCCAAAATGATTTGGGTACCAAAAAAAAAGCTTAATATCTTTGTTTGTAGGGGGAGCATCGCTACAAGGCCAAAGCACAAAGTCAAAACTCACGGTACCTTGATATTGGATGCTCAAGGCATATGACCGGAGATAAGAGTAGATTCATGGATCTAAAGCCAAAAAGTGGAGGAGTGGTGACATTTGGTGACAACTCCAAAGGCCACATTAAAGGTATTGGCTCCATAGGTAATCACTCTACTATTCTTATTGAAAATGTCTTGTATGTCGATGGTCTTAAACATAACTTGTTGAGCATAAGTCAATTGTGTGATAAAGGATTTAATGTTTTATCTGATAAAAATGGGTGCAAAATTGTTGACATTAAATATAATAATATTATACTCATAGGTCATCGCATAGGGAACATATACATGATGCATCTAGATGACATACATACATCTCATGCATGCTTAGTAGCACAAAATGAAAATGATGCATGGTTGTGGTATAGGAAACTAGGACATGCTAGCATTAGTGTTTTAGAAAAACTAGTTTCCCTTGATCTAGTTAGAGGTTTACCCAAGATTAAATTCTCAAATGATAAAATTTGTGATGCATGCTCTAAGGGTAAACAACATAGGTCTTCCTTTAAATCCATTAATGATGTTTCTACAAGTAGATGTTTACAACTTATCCATATGGATTTATTTGGGCCAATTAGGACTATGAGCTTGGGTGGTAAATCTTATGCATTTGTACTTGTTGATGATTTTTCTAGATTTACTTGGGTTCTATTTTTAAGTACTAAAGATGAGGCTTTAGAAAAATTCATCACATTTTCAAAACTAACCCAAAATGATTTTGAACTTAGAATTTCACATATTAGAAGTGATCATGGAACCGAGTTTCAAAATTTAGGGTTTGAAGATTTTTTAAATGAAAATGGTATTAGCCACAACTTTTCAGCTCCTCGAACTCCTCAACAAAACGGGATAGTTGAGAGGAAAAATAGAACTTTGCAAGAAATGGCTAGAACTATGCTCTGTGAAAATAATTTACCTAAATATTTTTGGGCGGAAGCCACAAACACCGCTTACTATATTGTTAACCGAGTAATGATTAGGTCAATTTTAAAGAAAACACCTTATAAAATTTTAAAATCTAAAAAGCCTAACATTAGCTATTTTCACCCTTTTGGTTGCAAGTGTTTTGTTTTAAATAATGGAAAAGACAACTTAGGTAAATTTGAAGCAAAAAATGATGAAGCTATTTTCATAGGATACTCTTTAACCTCTAAAGCCTATCGAGTATTTAACAAGAGAACTTTAGTAGTAGAAGAATCTATACATGTTGTATTCGATGATAACCTCCTTCCAAGGAAGGATTCTTGTGATGATGATGATGTAGGAATCATAAATGCCTTTGATGGAGGACAAACTTCAAAGGAGGATGAGATTCCAACAAAAGAAGAGGACACACAAGATCCACCTCTTGAAGCCTTAAAGGACTTGGCTCTTGAGGAAAAGAAAGTGAGCTACCCAAGGGAATTCAACTATGTCAAAGATGGTGAAATCTTGGGTGATCCATCCAAGGGGGTAACCACTCGATCTTCTCTTAGATTAATGAATCATGTTGCATTTATCTCATGCATAGAGCCTAAGAATATAAAAGAAGCATTGAAAGATGATTTTTGGATTATGGCTATGCAAGAAGAGTTAAATCAATTTAAGAGAAGTAATGTTTGGACATTAGTTGATAGGCCTAGTAATCAATCTACCATAGGAACTAAATGGGTCTTTAGGAACAAGCTAGATGAGAGTGGTAACATTGTGAGAAATAAAGCTAGACTAGTAGCACAAGGTTACACTCAAGAAGAGGGAATAGATTTTGATGAAACCTATGCACCCGTAGCTAGAATGGAAGCCATTAGGATGTTGCTTGCATATGCATGTTATCATGATTTCAAGCTTTTTCAAATGGATGTTAAAAGCGCGTTTTTAAATGGTTTTATAAATGAGGAAGTGTATGTGGAACAACCACCGGGTTTTGAAGACTCAAAATTTCCAAACCATGTTTTCAAACTCACCAAAGCTCTTTATGGTTTAAAACAAGCTCCTAGAGCTTGGTATGAAAGACTTTCAAACTTTTTAATTGAAAAGGTTTTGAAAAAGGCAAGGTGGACACTACACTTTTTATAAAAAGGTACAAAAATGACATCTTAGTAGTACAAATTTATGTTGATGATATTATTTTTGGTTCTACTAACGAATGTCATTGCAAAGAGTTTGCTAAGCTAATGCAAGGTGAATTCGAGATGAACATGATGGGGAGCTCTCATTCTTTTTGGGACTCCAAATCAAGCAAAGGAAGGATGTTACCTTCATCAATCAAGCAAAGTACATAAAGGATATGCTCAAGAAGTTTGGCTTGGAGAATGCAAAGCCTCAAGCCACACCTATGAGCTCATCTACAAAGCTTGACAAAGATGAAGGAGGTAAGTGTGTTGACTCTAAACTTTATCGTTCTATGATTGGATCATTGCTTTACCTTACCGCAAGTAGACCATATATCTTGTTTAGTGTTTGCTTGTGTGCTAGGTTTCAAGCTAGTCCTAGAGAGTCTCACCTTATAGCCGTTAAGAGAATCTTTAGGTACCTTAGAGATACTCCTTGGTTAGGTCTTTGGTACCCTAGAGACTCCACCTTCAACCTTCATGCTTATTCAGATGCGGATTATGGGGGATGTAAAATCGATAGGAAGAGTACTTCGGGAACTTGTCCTTATCTACCACCGAAGCCGAGTACATATCCTTAGGGAGTTGTTGTGCTCAAGTCCTTTGGATGAAGCAACAACTCTTAGATTATGGTAATAAAGTTGAAACCATACCCCTTAAATGTGATAACACTAGTGCTATATGTTTGATAAAAAATCCCATCCAACACTCTAGAACCAAACACATAGAAATAAGGCATCATTTCATTAGAGATCATGTCCTTAAAGAAGATGTGGTTATAGAGTATGTTCACCTTAAATCAATTAGCGGACATATTTACAAAACCTTTAGACAAAGAGCGTTTTTGGTCCCTTAGGAGAGAGTTAGGTCTAACTAGCCTATCTTGACATTTTAGGACCTCTTTTGTGCTTAAAATTGCTTGATCTTGTGAAATGCCATGTTTATGTGTTTTTACTCCTAATTTCATCAATGCCTATAGCTAGGGGGAGTATGTTTATGTTTGCATATGTTTTTCCTGCTCATTCATGCCATTCATGCAAGTTAGGCCTTAGAAAATTTCATTTTTCTACACTTTTAGAGCCTTATCTGCACTTCCAGGCCCAGGTGTATCGAAACGGGTCCATCTGTTTCGATACAGATGCTTTAAATTTCTATTTGAGAGAAGGGCGTTTCGAAACACCTTCCAAGGGTTTCGAAACATTTTGGCTACTACCAAGGGGTGTAACGAAACAAGTTTCGATACGAGTTATGTAACCCCCTCGTCCAGGTCTGGCCGGATGGCCGGTCCGAGTGGGCCACACAGGGAAAACCGAAGCGAAACCCGTTAAGGTTTCCCCTCGGTTAACAACCCTATATTTTTTTTTCATTTTTAAATCTTGTCTTGATGAGTATTAGATCCTAAGTGGTCATACAGCGGAACAACATTCACAAATCAAACAAACGAACTCAAACAAACATGTTACAGCCCGATTTTAATCTTATACTGCAGGTGGTATCGATACACCTAAGGGGTGTATCGATACCCCTTGACTAGGTCAACTGGTCTAAGTCAACCCGTAGAGGCCGTATCGATACACCCAAGGGGTGTATCGATACCCTCCCCAACGGTTGACTTCCCACGGTCAAAGCTAAGACACGGTATCAATACACCTGGGGATGGTATCGATACCGAACTGGACAGTAGCTCCAGTGACCAAAAAGGTATCGGTACACCAGAGGCCCGTATCGATACCAAAATGGACAGTAGCTCCAGTGACCAAAATGGTATCGATACACCTCTCAAGTGTATCGATACACGAGGCCTGAACAAGAAGGTGGTATCGATACCGTACCAACCGTATCGATACCCCTGCACAGCAAGGCCTCCCAAACTTAGCAAAAACGATCAAGACTCGAATCTAAATGTAATTTATGACTTCCCTAACCCCAACCAAACATACATACAACATTCACATACCACCAAATAGCCATACAAACACTCAACAAGTATAAACATCAAGGAAATCATGCAATACACCCAAGATGGCATTCAAGCATTCAAGTTCATACATCAACATTCAAACATGAAGGCAACCTCAAGAGACACATGGCTAACATTCAGAATGAGCAATTTAGGCATGGATACAATTCAAGCATGGCATCACAAGCCATACAAAAGCATGATAACATGGAGTCTAAACAAGCTCCTAAACAACCAACAATCATCCATCAAAAGACACATGTCCCATTGCTTAAACTATTACATGTTCAACGTTTAAAAGTCATACTTGATGTACTCAAGCCAACAACCACACTTGGAGCCTTCCACTTGCGCAAGCAACCCACGAACTAAGGATCTGCAATGTTAAACAAAGAGAGCGTAAGCAATGATGCTTAGTGAGGGTATGCTCTTAAAACAAACCTCAACATTGCAGGGTCCGAGCACGATCCAGCCAAGGCAAAACACATATTTACCAAGGATCCACAAACCATAAGATAGAGATGCATGAGCATTAATCATTATAACATGCCATGATCATAAGCTCAATTCCACAATACAGGTAATCGCATTTAAGCATCCAATTAAAGCTCATTTATCCCAACACATTGATACACATATCAAACAACATTGGCACCTAGCTATGACTCATCACCGTTCTCGCGGAGGGGATTCCACTCATCCTCACGCCCCGTCGATGGGATTCCACTCATCACCGACTATATTTAAATACAATTTCCGGGCGAACCCGTACTCCTCCTTGGTGACTCAACGCCACCAAGGCCACACACGACTTTTGACTCATGTGTACACACTAACATCCTAATGATCGATCATTTGTATTCAAGTATACTAGTGCCAACATTTACTCATTTCAATCAATTCCGTGCTTAGCACGTACTCACCAACAACCATCATCATGCATGTCTCAAGCATCATAATTCCTGTCTCATCTCACATGTATAACACAATATACATAAGCATTCATATCACATTTCATACGAGACATACACAACCATATAAATGAGTTCATCCAAAGGCTCTAGATCAAGTTTAGGATTAGGCTACCACCCCAATCCTAACTCTAGGTGGGTCTACCAAGCCCAACCTAGTCCATATACACGAACCAACCATTTAAAACATTTAACCACTCACCTAAGCTCCCAAGCTCAAAGACCAAGCAAGCAACCACCTTCAATTCCCCGGATTCACTTCCGATGCTTCACCGATGCCCAAACTCGATTCTAATCAATCTCAAACACAAACAAAACATTAGAAATCAATAACTCATCATCGGAACCAACCCGGATTAACATTAGCAAGCATTCAACACTCAAGATCAACCCCAAAACAGAATTTCCGAGCAGCCCCTAAAACCCACTGAAATCTTCCATTTCAAGCATCCAAACAACCACCAAACACACCCAAAGCAACCCTCATATACCATACTAGCACCAGCCCTCAAAAACCCACATTAAATCACCCCAAAAACCACTTTAAAACCCTCCAAAAACCCCATAGAAACCCAAATCCGAAAATTGCTTAAAATCATTTGAAATTCACACATGACATACCATTTGACCTCTATACATCATAACTAAACATATTAAATCAAAACATTTGGTTTTACAACATAAAGCTTTCATCTTTAATCCAAACTTTCCAAAATGACATTTTCTAAAACTTTCATGGAAATGAAAATAAATAGTACTTTTATGGAGAGGAAGATGAGGGGAAGTCAAAAATACCATTACCTTTCGATTTGGAGTTGAAATGGGGAAGCTTTTTGAATGAAATAGTAACAAGGGGAGAAGAGCTCTCTTTTACGTTGGGGGGGAAATGAAGAAGAGGATGAATAGTGGAAAGATGTTAGGAAAAGGGGGTTTAAATTTGATGATGGGTAAATTACCCAAAAGGCCATTAATGAATGGTTATCCTTGTTTTTAAAGTAGCTCTTCAATTTTGAGTCTAAATCATTTTGGTCCCATTCAAAACGTTTATTTTGAAATCCGAAATTTTAAAGGATCATTTTAATTATAAAACCGAGCCCCAAACAATATTAAAATATTATTTCCACCTAACCCCTAAACCCGGGTGTTACAAGTTAACGGGGATTCGATACGGTCAAACCCGTATCGAAACGGTCAGCTGGTGTTGAAAAATTGGTCAAACTTTCGTGCCCGTGTTTCGGAACGGTCAACACCGTTCCGAAACGGATTCGCGGATTGCTTTAAAAGGGGCTTTTAATGTTAAAGTTAAACACAAATTAAAACTCTCCCAAAACCCTAAAAACCCTAGAATCAATTTTTCCTATAAAAACCCTCTAAACCTCATTTTTTTCACCAAATCCTGAGGGCTTTTTCTCTTAATCACAAGTCTAAGCAAGCATCAACAATATTGTGCAAGGATTTTCACATATTTATCCAAAATCCCAATTTAAGGTATATTTTCCTCTTTTTCTTTTTCCTTCAATTTGCATTCGAATCTTAGGTTAGAAAATTTTAATTTTGTATAGTTTATATGTTTTGATACTTGGGTTTTTCAAATCTTGTAATTTTTTTTCAAAATCTTCAATTTTTTGATTCGAATATATAAATTTTCACTTGCATTTTCTTTACTGTTTTTCTCTTAATTTTTGTTTTGTTTTGTATATTTGTTTTTTTAAAACTTGTTTTAAACCTAAGTGGGATTTATCATTGGATTGAATTACGAAATCTCATGCATACACTTAAACTTGTTTTAAATCGCTTGCTTAATGTTTTTAGGATGGCTACGGAGAATGTTAACAAAAAGCGTAAGACCGGTCAAGCAAGTGATTCGAGTATTCGTCCTACTCTCACCCAGCTATTTGCCAAATCTCTTCGAACTCAAGAGATGAGAGATCGTTTCACCTATGTTAAAGAGTTTGAAATTCGTCATGAGCGTGTTGTTGACCTCTCATTCCTTGACTCCGAGCGATTTCTTTTTCGTTACCTCGAGCGTTTAAGAGAATGTGATTTCCTTGTATTGTTGAGCATCCCGGACATTTGCTACAAACAAATGGTACTTTTCTTTTACTCCAATGCTCAATTCATTAATAATGAAGATAATTCCGAAGTGGTTGGCCTTGAGTCTTTTATCTTGGGCAAAAGGATTGTCATTTACATCCCTTTCTTGGAGTTTACGTTTGCTCTTAAGAACGAAGGAATTGAGAATGAGAGTCACTTTGGTTCTCACACCGGTTCGGTGCTTACTTTGGATGCGCACGATAGATTCCTCCATTTGATGGTCTCATGGTTCCTTCGCCCCTCCGGAGGTAAATATTCTCACATTCGTCAAGTAGACTATTTTTGGCTTGAGTGTTTCCGTCGTGGTGAGCGCCCTAATCTTGTTAAGATCATGTTTGCCGAGATAGTCAATAATGTTAAGCTTCGTGACACCGATGCCCTGAAATCCTTCACTTATGGAATGATTTTAAGTCACATCTTTAGTGTGCTTCGTCTTGATTGCACCTACGACTCTCCGGAACCCCGCAAGTCAAAAATTGGTGAGTCCTCTCTCCGTAAGTCCAGTTTTCGTTATGTAAACAATGGGCATTGGGAATGTGTTGATAGGGAAGCACCTCCTTCTCCTCCCGTTGAACCTCAACCACAAGCTCAAGTTACGAACAATGAAGCTCTCACGGCTTTCCTTACCGAGCGGTTCAACACTTTGGACACTACCATGACTAGAGGTTTTGGTGCTCTCGATACACTCTTGCAATCCATAGAGGATCGTCTTCTTGCAAATGAGAATCGACTCCAATCCCTTGAGAATCAACAATCGGCCATGGACATGTCCTTCTCCACCTTTTATGGCCAATGGATGAAGTTTCGTCGTTCTCAAGTCAAGAGCGATGATGAGTCCACGGATGATGATGGTGACGACGAGGCCTAGGTTTCTCATGACATATCATATTAGCTATGCATTTTAGGTTTAAGTTTGCATCTTTATTTCTTATGTTTTATGAACCTATGCTTTTGATTTTATTTGGGATTATGCTTTGAACTTATTATTTGAGATTTATATTTTGGATATTTTAATTTTATGAATTAATATTATGTTTCTTATTGCTTAATGATTATTGCTATTAACCCTATCTTTTCTCTATGAGCCTAGTTTCTTATTTTTAATCTAACAAAAAGGGGGAGAAGTAATCTATCTAAGAGCTAAAATTCGTTTTTAAATGTTTAAAGTGTTTTTAAGTTTTAAACCTTGAATTTAAATCCTTAAATCTTTTTAAAACTTTAAAAACCTATCTTAAATTGAGGGGGAGTTAGAATATGTTCAAAATTTCCAAAACTCTTAAAAATTCTAACTTTGGTTTTGTTATATCAAAAAAGGGGAGATTGTGAAACCAATATTTTAATTTTGATATAACTAAAGAACCTAAGGACTAAATTGAAAATGTAAAAACGAATTTTTAAGTCCTCAAACCTCTCTACATGTTTTAAACAAAATGCCTAAGTTAAAAACTAAGTTTATGAAATATTTTCTAAGTGTTCTTAAAGCCAAAACAGTGATTTTCGAGTCACCGTTTCGAAACGGCCTAAGGCGTTTTGAAACAGTTTTGAAACTGCGAGCCCTTGTTTCGAAACGGGTATCGAAACGTTTTCAACACTGCCAACCCGTGTTTCGAAACAAGTTTCGAAACGGCTGAAGAACATTGAGCAACCGTATCGAAACGACATCAAGTGTTTCGAAACGGCTTTAAAATTGATTTGAAAAATATGACTGTTGAATGTTTTTAACTGATTTTAAAGAAGTAGTTAAGGCGTATCGAAACGATCTCAAGCAGTTTCGATACGGTCCTTGACAGTGGTAAACTATTTCGAAACAATTTTCGAAATAGGCTCTTAGCATATCGAAATAGGTCTATCCGTTTCGATACGAGCTATTTAATGCACCCCAACAGCTCTTTCTATTTTGGTCTGTTTCGAAACAGGGTCGGGCGTTTCGAAACGGTTGGTTGCAGACTGCATTTATGGAGGGAAGATGACACCCCCAACGGCTCTATTGATGAATGCAACAACCACAACGGCTAGAATTCAATGAGAAGGTATAAAAGGGACCTCTAAAAGCTTCAACAACAACTATTGATCCAAAAGAAAACATCCAAACATCAAATCCAAGCATTTGTGCCTAAATCCCAATATTGTCTTGTAACCCCAATTGTATCTTTCATTCTTATCATTTCAATTGTGTTGAGTGCTTGTAATTGGGCTACAATTTGTATTGAGAGATACTTCCTTAGCCAACAAATTCTTTGTTTTAATTGTGTGAGGATTGGGTCAAATTTTGGGTAGAAAATTTGACCAAAAATTGTAAGGGTTACCTCCTTAGCATAGAAAAGGGGAAGAGCAATTAGTGGAATTGTTGCAAATCCTTAGTGAAGCTAAGGTAGTGGATGTAGAGTTCATTTGGAACTTGAACCACTCTAAAATTCCTTGTCTACCTTTTTATTTGCAATTTCCACCACCAAGAACTTTAAAAATCCAATTCACCCCCTCTTGGTTTAGTTCGATCATTCAATCCACTCAACACTTGTCCTCAAGCAATGCAATCTAATAGTAACATGCCAAAACTTAAAATTGTACGAAAACTTAGCTTAAAAATATCTTGAGCGGCCCTCACATACCGTACAGCTACACGCTTAACAGCAACCCTTCGAATGACAATGGACTTACCCGGAACCGAACTATGTGTCTAGTGAGTGTGTGCGGGTCTTGTGACAAGAATGATTCTTCGACTTCTAAATAAACTCCAACAAAGCACCTTAATTTCCTTGGGTTTCTTCAAAGTTGCTAGAGCCAACGTTAGGTGTGTGTTTGTTTGTGTTTTTTTATGTACCTGACTAGAGCCGGTTTCAGGCACCTCTAGCCTATCCTAAAGCCAGTTTTGGGCACCTCTAGAATATAGTTGGTTTCTAATTACTTTAAGTTCTACCCAAGTTTACTAAGTGAATTACTTAAGTTTCTTAGAAGTCCTAAAATCAAACCTGTCACAAAGGGTGTTTCTTTAAGTTCAGAACATAGTTAGATTCTAAATACTTCCAAAGTCATGCTAAGGTTGCTGTTTCAGCGGGTAGTCTGCCTAGGCGGGTAAATGCTACTCAATTTTTTTTAAACTAAAGTTTTCCTTCCATGTTAAATAAAAGTAGTTATACTATGGTTCTTACACGCTTCTAACTATGCAACTACATGTAAATGAAAACATAAAAAAAAATAAAAAAGATAAAAAAATAAGACTAATTTCCCCCCAAACTCGAGAGGAGCATTGTCCTCAATGCATGCATACATACTCAAAATAAACCATAGATTAAATAAATAAAGAAGAAAGATGATAGCTTTGATTTCTGGTGAATCGGAGGAGGTGTCATCTTCTTCATCGTCGCTAAGTATCATCTGCCTTTGAGCCCCTGCTTTGAGTCTTTTGGCCGCCCTCGGCAGCTGCTTGCGTGATGCTGGTGTTGGTTGGTTCAATTTTGTAACTTCCTCCTCGTTGCCATCCTCCCTGTCTGGGCATATCTCCTCGTTGTTGGAGGCTTTTCTCTTTTTGGCTGGGGAGTATGCGGTTTCAAGTTTCTTTATGATAGACCAGACAGTGTCTTGCCATATCGAATCTGATGATAAGGAGTTGAGGAAGGCAGAATCGGATGGTGCTGGTGATGTTTTCCTGTGATGTTTGCCCTTTTTCTCTGATTGGGGCGGCTGCGGTGTCCACACGATCAGCAGAGATGGAGAGGACTTCTGTTGCTGTGGCGGCTGCTTCCCTAGGGTCAAAGGCAGCTCGTGGTGTCATCGAGACTTGGGCGGTTGGAGTGGTAGTGGCAGCTGTATTCCGAGATGTCGAGGCAGAGGGGGCGACATAGGCTGCTGAAGCCGCCTGGGCATGGATCTCTGCGGAAAATTCTGGGAACTGGGCGGTTGGGAATTTCTCCTTGATAACCACAACTGTGGCATCGTTGAAGTCTCTAATGTATGCCATGAATGTGATCTGGTGTCTTTCCATCTGATCTAGCTAAGCTGCAAGGCTGTCGATTGTGGTTGCGGAGGTGGGCTGGTGGTAAGGTTGTTGGCTGCCCATCTTTGATGCCTCGGCATAATTCTCCGGGATGGCTTCTTGGATTTCCATCTTCCTCAAGATTATCTCCCTCGTCCACCTTGTTCGTTCCGGTGTCATGCTGTCGTTTCGATCGGTGGGGACGAATACATTGCTGCATAACTCCGTGATCAAACTTGGGAAGTAGAGCTGGCCCCTCCCTTTCTATCCACAAAGATAAATTTCATTAGAAATAATCTCACCAATATTAATTATTCTATTTGGAGTATGGAGTGTATAAGTGCGAGGCGGGGCTTGTCGACTGTCGAGTTGTGTGACGTGGGCATGATTCGTCTTTTAACGAATGTGTTCCACAACTTTGCCTCTGGGAGAAGATTCCTTCGGTTGACCGTTCCCCTATTCTTTCCCCCGTTCCACACTGTTCTCGGGATGCAGAGCTCTTGTTTGATCTCTTCGTATTTTTCTACCGTCAATGAGTCCAAGAACTCCTGATGTTCGTCATGGCCAATGTGCGTGCCGTAGAAGGCATTGATCCTGTTTGTATAGAACACACAAACTAGGGTTTGGTTCGCTTGTTTTGGCTGTTGGACAAAAATATGCCATCTTTGGTGCTCGATCTTGTTGAAGATGAAGCTGCCGAGCCCAAAGTTTCTCTTTGCCGTCTCATAAAAGAACCCTTGCTCTTCCCACACTGCTCGCTCTTTGAATTTTTGGTTGTGTCACGCTTTCACTTATGGTGTGGCAAATTTGTTAAGGGAAGAGTCTAAGTCTGCATGAGCGGTGGGTTGGTGGCGGGGAGTTCTTGCCATATTTTGTTTTGGGAGAAGGTTTTGGAATTGGAGAGAGTTGTGAGAGTCTTGAAAGTAGTCTGAAAATAGAGGAAATCTTGTGAAACAAAGTGTAGAAGAGAGTAAAGAAGAGTGAATAGTAAAAATAATGAGGGGGTTTAAATAGGAATGAAGAGTTGCTTAGTGAAAGGTTTCTGCCATTTCGTCCGCTGAGGTAGCCGTTGCCTGGGCAGAGAGCCGTTAGAACGGAACTGCTTGTTTTGCAACGGCTAGTTTTGGCAGGAGGCAACGTCTGCATCTGTCACGACGAGCTTCACATGCGGGCTTGAATGGTGGATTGGTTGGGCTTCATTTTTCTCCCTTGGGCTTTGTTTCTCCTAAAATAAGCTGAAATAAAATTATTAGTGTCACGACCGTTTTTTGAAAACCCGCTTTTTAAGTTTAGAAAAATAGCCTGATGATTAAAATTCGAAAAATCAGGGTTTTCTCTTATTTTATTTTGTAATTAATTAATTTTCCATTTTAATCAAAATCCCTTTTATTTGCTTAAAAATCGTTTTGGAGTCGCCACCGGCCACTTTAGTAGGTCGGAAACCATAAAAATGTACCATAGATTCTTTTTTGAAAAGTTCGGGTTTGGGAGTCAATTACGTGTAGGGAAGGGTTAGCACCCCTACGAACGCCCTTTAAATGTGGCATTTTGGCATTTCGATCATTAATCTGAATTTAATTAATTCTTTTAATTGTAAAATAAATTTATTCCGAATGGGGATATCCTATTGTAAGAAAATACATTTTGGACGAATATAAGTATGAAACGTCTAGTTACATTAGGAAACTTCAATTTATATTCAAAATGTACCTCAACATAAAAGGTTTAATGCATGACCAATTATTCTCTTATCATTTTTAAGTAAACCCTAATTAGGCTCCATTAATTTAATTAAGGGTTAACTACTGGAATAGTCACTTTTGTTTTTCCCCAGTACAGAGTTAGTCACAGATTTTGAAAAACGACCAGTAAGGTCACTTACGTTTTCAGGGCATAAACTTTTGGTCACTTAGCCGTTTGGTGTCGTTAACCTTTGACGGGAGGTTGATCCGAAACAATAAAAAATGATGAATTACCTAGACAGTCCTTAAACTATTACTTCACTCCTATTTTGACCACTGAAATAAAAATAATTTATATAATTATACATTTAATCCTCAACATTTACAATTTTTTTATTTCTTCTCTCCTCCACCATATTCCATATTCTTCTTCATCTAACTCAATCTCTAATGTTCTATTATATTAATCCTTAATTCACACCGTATATTATAACCCATCACCGTATACATCCATGTTTCAAATAATGTTTGTAATTCTTAATATGGTTCAGTACAAAATAATGCCCAATTTACGTGCAACAATGTTTACATAGAATATTTGAAAGGCTTAAATGAATATAGGTGCCTAAAGTATACCTTTTTTGAACTTTAGGTGCCTAAGGTATTTTTTTTTTGGTAAAAATAGGTGCCCAAAGTTTCAACCGTTATAATTTTAGGTGCCAGACCATTGAATGGATGTTAAAAAAAGTATCACCCAATCAATGCTCGACATGTGGCACTATTTTTATTTTTTAAAATCAATTTAATGAAAAAAACTCAAATTTTTTCATAAAATCCCGAATTTTACAATTTTTACAAAATAGTCCCCAAATCCTTAAAGTCACCCAAACTCAAACCCCCAAATCGCTGCCGCCTCTGCCGCCGATCGTTGCCCCTGAGCACACCCATTTGGTCGTCGGACTAAGGCGGTCATTTCCCCCAACACGACGTCGCCAGAAACGAAGAACGGTGTGCCAGCCAAACGTCGATTTCATATTCGACGTTCGGCTGCACTTCGTTCGTCGTTTCCAGCGACACTGTGTTGGGGGAAATGATCGCCTTGATTCGGCGACCAAAGGGGTATGCTCAAATGCGGCGATCGGCGGCAGAAGCAGCGGTGATTTGGGGGTTTGTGTTTGGGTAATTTTAGGAATTTGGAGACTGTTTTGTGAAAATTTCAAAATTTTGGGATTTTATAAAAAAAACTAAAATTTTGAGGTGTTTTTCTTTTAAAAAATTAAATTAGTGCCACATGTCAAACATTGATTGGTTAAGTATATTTTTTAACATCCATTAACGGTTAGGCACCTAAAATTCTAACTTTTGAAACTTTGGGCACCTATTTTTACCAAAAAAATACTTTGGACATCTAAAATTCAAAAAAGGGTATACTTTGGGCACCTATTTATTTTATTTAAGCCTTTATAATAGTATTGTACTAATTGCTTGCAAAGTTTTAGGGTTGAAAAATGAATTTAAAAAAATTCAAGGGTGAAATTAGAAAGAAACCTTTTTAGTAGTGACCATAATGTTTATTTTTTAAAATCGGGGACTAAAAATATACATGGGATAAACGTTAGTGCCCATTGCAGTAATTTACCCTTATTTTTTTTGCTGCCATGTCAGCAAGCCGTCAAAGGTTAACGACACCAAACGGCTTTACATGGGATAAACGTTAGTGCCCATTGCAGTAATTTACCCTTATTTTTTTGCTGCCATGTCAGCAAGCCGTCAAAGGTTAACGACACCAAACGGCTAAGTGATCAAAAGTTTACATCCCGAAAACATAAGTTACATTACTGGTCGTTTTTCAAAATCGGTGACCAACTTTGTACTGGTGAAAAACAAAAGTGTCTATCCCAGTAGTTAACCCTTTAATTAATTAAGAATCTATGAATATTATTAATTTTGAGGGCATAATTGGTAACATACAAAATAATATTGGACACTACCTTTAATGAACCCAAAAGTAATAATATTCCTAATCAAGGTGATTCTAATAATTAGTCCTATTTTAATTTTAATTAATCTAATTGTGAATTATGTCCATTTTCTAGGTTAAAATGAAACATTGAAATTTCATCGGAATATTCATTGATTAACATCACTCTTCAATGTGATACTAACCAATATTGAACATTCTAATTTTATTTCAAATATTCATGTATTTGCTACAACGACATTTCCTATTTAATTATGTAATTAAGAGGCTTAGGCTAAAGGCTCTAACTATTTTAATTATGTGATTAAAATTATCTAACAAACATCCTAATATGCACTATATTTAAAACATGCAAACATATAATTTAAACAATTAAATTAAATTAAATAATTAAGCAATTAAAAAATGAATTAACATGAAAGAAGAAACCCAAATATGATTTTATTAATATATTGACCCAATTATGCATAGCCCCAAGACCAATGGCCCAACCGATGACCCAAACGAACACATGGGCCGGCTCTATTTCACCCAAACCGGGCGCGCAGGCCAACTAACCCAACCTAGCAAGAGCGCGCGGGTCGAGCACCCAAAACGACGCCATGTAGCGTCCGGTATATAAGGCCCCGTCACCCAAAAATTTCTCTTTTTCCTTCATTTTTCTAAGCTCCCTCTCTCTCTACATTTTCTCTCTCATCTCAGATTCTCTCAACTTGAACACTAAACCCCTCTCAGAATCCATTCAAGTTTGATCTAAACCCCTAATTTCACTATGTTCTTCACCCGTTCTTCCTCTTTTCTTCATTTTGACCCTTCAACAACACCAAAACTTTTCTTTTTTATATTTCCATCGATCAAACACCACTCATTTCACCATGTTCATCATTTGTTCCTCATTTTTCATCCATTCGATCCCTAGAAACCATAAAAAACTATTATCTTCGTGTTTTTGAAGATCAAAACGCCCAAAAACATAAAAACAACACATGAACCCTTCGCTTCCCTTCATTTGATTCTTGCCAACCTTAAACTTCATCTCCGATCTATTTCTCGGCCATTAGAAATAATACCGACCTCCGACTATCATCTTCGGCCTTCCTTCACCCTTTTCCCGATGACCGGTGCTTCTCCGGTCATCTTCCCCGATGAAACCTACAACTTCGGCCACCACTAACCTCTCTCCGGTGATCGGAATCCTTCCGATAATCTTCTCCGGCCAACATCCCTACTCTGGTCGTCTTCTCCGGCCAACATCCCTACTCCGACCACCGTCTGGTTTGTCTCTAGCGACTGGTTACCGCCGTAAGGCAATTTCCAGCCACCGCCTGCCGCCGCGTCGAAAACCTAAAACTATCCAAATCTACCGCCTTTTCACCCTAAAACTAAATCTAAGCCCTGTTTCAATAGAAACATCCCCTTCTCTCGCCTAAAGTCCTAAATCTACCCGAACTAGAAAAGGAAAAAACCTAGCCTAGCCTTTTCACCTTCTCCAGCATTGGACACCTCCACGCGAACTCCGGCTACACTCGTATAAGCAAGCTAAACGTTTCTCCTCTTTATTTTCATTTAACTTTCGGTCTTGCTCGTATTTTAGCTCTAGATATTATTTCAGATCTTAGAATCCTAGATCTAGATTTAACTTTGCTAGTGTTTTTAATTTTTGACAACTTAGATCTGTTTTGTTTATAGTTTTGATGCAGGAAACGAAAAGAGGAGAAGAAATGTTACCTTCTGGCAAGCTTAGGTGATGTTGCGGCAATTCTGACCGTCGTCGACGATGACCGGTTCAACTTTTGGCGACTCCTCAACTCTCGGTAAGCTCTTTGAATTCTCCCTCTCTCCAATTAATTCTCCAATAATTGAGGCTCTGACTTTCTCTCTCCATATTTATATTAGTGCAGGCTGTGACGTCAGTGGGCTTCGTTGGCGAGGAAAGCTGGCTCCAGGCAAGCTGTTATCTGCGTGAAACTTATTTCTACCAATAGTGATGCGCCACGTGGCACATTGGGGGGGGGGGAAATACAAGCACAAAGTGGGCTATATGTGTTTGTTTGGGCTGGTTTAGTGTAATTTGAGTGGAAAAAATCAAATATATTATCTATTTGGGCTTTGAATGATGTGATGGAATATTTTGGAATATAAAAATGGACATTAAGGGATTTTTTGGGTTTCTTAGTTATTATTATTTTTGGTTTTATTTATAGCATATATATACGTATACCCAGAAAAAATACGAGTTCTATAGTTGCCCCTCTTTGCTCATTGCTGTGGAACAAGAATAGGGCAAAAACTGGAAAGACACAGATTTTGTCCGAATCGTCTGACCATCGAAGTTTGAAGCTGTTCTTCTTATTATGAAATTCTTCAAACTTCCACAATCTGATATTGCTCCCTGGAATTCTTCATCTTCAGAGGTCTGAGGCTGTTCTTATTATTATGAAATTCTTCATTTCTCTCTTTTTTGCTGGTCCACATTTCTGCAAAGGCACCAAACAAGCAAGCTCTTCTCATCAGGAACTTTCTCATTCTTCAAACGGCGAACTCTTCTCATTAGGAGTTTTGTCTTTGCTGAGCAGACTCTTCTTATTATGAATCCTTCTTCATTGGGCGGACTCTTCTCATTATGAATCCCTCTTCGCTGGGCGGACTCTTCTCATTATGAATCCTTCTTCTTTGGGCCGAACTCTTCTCATTATGAATCCTTCTTTGCTGGGCAGACTCTCCTCATTATGAATCCTTCTTCACTCTAAATATAACCCCCTAAACCCGACTCAGAAGAACTAGGTCGAATATATGAAGTCAAACTCAAAACTTGTCCCTCACGCAAGTAACTTGATTCAAAACTTTGATTTCAAAATAGACAATACTAACATCACATAATACATATTAATAATATATTCCTGAAACATTAAGTATTCAAAATGTACATGCATGATAAAACGTAGTAACCCCAAATAAAATATCCGAAATCTAAAATTATATATAATCTGATAAAAAAATATAATATAAATAGGTCCAAGTATCATACTGATAATAATAAATAAATAAAGCTGGAAAAACGAGGTCCTCCAAGTACCGTAGCCTAGACCCGAGTATCTGAAAGTAGAAACTAAGGGGGAGTCAGCGATAATGCTCAGTGTGCCTCTACAGTGCAAACAAAATTAACAGTATCAGCATATCAACAGAGTTAATCAGATATTATCAGAATACAATTTTCCATCATGAATCAATTCAAACACATAAACAAGTACGAATGAATATGCAACACAATATGACATGCACCCAACTACATCACCATCCGAAGAGTAAGGTTCCCCAGAACCATTCTCTACCTCGTCACGATCTGAAGTGGAATCAAGCCCATAGGACGAAACCACTGATCCAAAGTAGATATCATCCCAAAGGTTGAAGCTACTGAACTTCCCCGTACAGAATCCCAACCATAATGAGATGACATAAAATCCGAGTTCTGAGTCTGAATGCATTATTTATCAACAGAAATGCATAATCATATAATCCGATATACAATAATCCGAATCTGAATGTATATACAAATATTGCATAACATTACAATATGCTGAACAAGTCAAACATCACAAATCAATAGAATATAATCATCACACGTCATCAGACCAAATCATGTATACATTTCTGCAAATCATCACATTTACATACAGAGCACTGTAAACAGACTGCACAGAAGAGAACACACCTCAAGTAGCAAACACTCAACGTCGACGGTGACGTCTCCCACACTCAGCTCTATCTCTAGGTCGGTCAGAGTCAGCTCCTATAACAATTAAATACACCATCAAAATATTACTACTATGCCAAGACACTGATAATATAAATATCGAATATATTAATAATTAAACTCACGAGTGGATCCCGATGTCAGATCAACAAGAGGTCGTCCAGGTGGAGGAGGAGGAAGGATCTCAGTATCCGGGTCAATGTCGTCTGCAAATACGAACATTTCCAATTAATTTTCCAATATTCCAAACTTTAAATACAAGTATAATCGAATAAAAGAGGTCAAAACGGGCTTTCGGTTCGAATTTGGGGAAACGGGCAGCGAAATCAGAATCAGGTCGTCGAAAAACATAAAATGGGCCTTTTCTGAAAAGTCAATGGGTCAACGATCAACGATGACGTCATCGCTTATGTAATACTCCACGTCACTGGTGACGTCATCCGATTCGGTTCAACGGGTTCTGGTTCGGTTTTGACTCGGTTAAGCCTTCTGGACCGATTCAGACCGGTTCAACTTAAAATCCCTAATTAGAAAATTAGGGCACAACATCCCCCCCGATTCCTCACCGCAGGTGACCTCTCGCGTTAAATTCCGATGAATTTTCGAGACCCACATACACACACAACTCACACGAGGGAAAGGAACAATTGCGACCCAACCAATTTTCAAAAACAAGAAGACGCTGGCGTGAGGGATTTCCGGAGCAATCGAAAAGCTTACCGATGAGTTTCGGGCAAAGGACGACCGACGAGGGTTAGTTGACGAGTGGGTTATGGTCGGACAACAAAGGGAAGATGAATGGTGGTACTGGACCGTCGAACGGACGGTGTTTGACCCTTGACTGGACGAAAAATGGAGAAATGGGGTTTCTTTTCTTTTGCTCACACAAGATGTTGAAGGAGAGGGAAGAGAACGACCAAAACCAGAGAAAATGGTTGAATGGTTCTATTTATACCTTAAGAAAAGGGTTAATTATAGAGTGTGCCATTATACTTTCTAGGGTTTATGAAACGACACTTAAGTTTTGAAACCATTACAATTTGATCACTGAAATTTCGAAAATTCCCAATTTACTCACTTAAATTTAATTAAGTTTTCAATTGAAATTCCCAATTATTAGGGTTTTTAATTTAGGTCAAAAGATGCGAATACTGAGCTCGGATGACAGTCTTGGGCTCCCACGTAGCCTCATCATGACTACGACCACGCCATAGGACTTTGACCATCTTAACGGTATTCCTTCTGAGAACCTTTTTATCTTGAGAAAGAATCTCAATAGGCTCCTCCTAAAAAGGCAAATCAGGACGGACCTTAATATCCTCAACAGGCATGACATGTGACGGATCAGGATGATAACGTCTCAACACTGAAATATGAAAGACATCGTGAATACGCTGAAGCTCTGGTGGTAGCTCTAGCTGATAGGCAACTGGTCCGACTCGACGAATAATACGATAAGGGCCAATGTAACGAGGACTCAACTTGCCCTTCCGACCAAACCGAAGTACCTTCCTCCAAGGAGATACTTTCAAGAAAACCTCACCACCCACCTCAAACTCAAGATCACGACGTCTCGAATCGGCATAAGACTTATTTCTGTCAAAAGCAACCTTAAGCCGATCTCGAATCAATCTAACAGTATGTTCGGCCTAGTACACAATCTTCGGTCCCAAAAATCTGTGCTCATTCAACTCAGTCCAACCAATAGGTGAACGACACCTACGCCCATACAGAGCCTCATACGGTGCCATCTTGATACTGGCATGATAACTGTTATTATTAGCAAACTCTGCAAGCGGCAGGAAATCCTCCCAACTGCCTCTGAAATGAAGAATACAACCTCTCAACATATCCTCAAGAATCTGGACCACACGCTTAGACTGACCATTTGTCTGCGGATGATAAGATGTACTGAAGTTCAACCGAGTACCCAAAGTAGAATGAAGAGACCCCAGAATCTTGCAGTGAACCTCGGATCTCTGTCAGAAATAATAGATAACGGTACCCCGTGAAGTCGAACGATCTCAGAAATATAAAGCCAAGCTAACTTACTCAAAGAATAGTTAACTTAGACAGGAAAGAAATACGCAGACTTCGTCAGACGATCAACAATAACCTAGATGGAATCCTTCTTCGACGAAGTCAAAGGAAGTCCACTAACAAAGTCCATAGTCACGCGCTCCCACTACCACTGAAGAATCTCAATATGTTGTAGTAACCTAGACGGACGCTGATGCTCTGCTTTGACTTTCTGACAAGTCAAGCACCTCGATACAAAACTGACGACGTCTCACTTGAAACCTTTCCACCAGTACCTCTCACGAAGATTCTTATACATCTTGTCACCACCAGGATGCATAGAATAAGGATTGTCGTGGGCCTCACGGAGAATAACCTGTTTTAACCCGGATTTCCTCGGAATACAATACCGCCCACGGAAACATGATACCCCATCATGATCAATAGAGAAATCTCGAGATGTACCCTCACGCACCTCTCTGATACGATGCATCAAAAACGGATCACTAGGCTGCTCAGCTCGAATGTCAGAAATCAATGTAGGAATAACCCGAAGTTCCGCCAACAGACTGCCATCGTCGTACAAACTCATCCGAGAAAACAAAGCTCTCAGATCTGAAATGGCGTTACGATTCAATGCATCAACAACGACATTAAATTTACCCGGATGATACTCAATCTCACAATCATAATCCTTGAGAAGCTCCAACCAGCGACGTTGTCTCAGATTAAGCTCTTTTTGAGTGAGGAGGTATTTCAGACTCTTATGGTCTATATAGATATAACACTTCTCTCTGTAGAGATAGTGTCTCCAGATCTTAAGTGCAAAAATAACAACAACAAGCTCTAGGTCATGGGTAAGATAGTTACACTCATGCGGTTTCAACTGTCGAGACGCATAAGCCACTACTTTCCCGTCCTACATCAGAACACACCCCAATCTGGTGTACGAAGCATCACTAAAAACTATATAAGCCTTACTAGGCTCAGGCTGAATCAAAACGAGTGCTTCAGTCAACACACACTTAAGCATCTCGAAACTAGACTGTTGAGCCTCAGTCCAAACGAAGGGAACATCCTTCCTCAGAAGCTTAGTCAACAGAGTTGCAATAGAAGAGAAACCCTCAACGAATCTCTGATAATCCCCAACTAAACCCAAGAAGCTTCGAACCTCAGGAACATTCTTGGGCTGCTTCCAACTCATAATAGCCTCGACCTTCATCGGATCAACCTAAATACCCTGAGCAGAAACTATATGACCCAGAAACATAACCTCCGAAAGCCAGAACTCACACTTATTGAATTTTGCATACAATTGTTTCTCTCGCGGAATCTGTAACACAATCCGAGATGTTCCTCATGCTCTGCCTTAGATCTAGAATATACCAGTATATCATCATTAAATACCATAACAAACTGGTCAAGATAGGGTTGAAACACCCTATTCATCATATCCATAAAAGTGGCAGGGGCGTTAGTCAACCCAAAAGGCATCACAAGGAACTCATAATGACCATATCGTGTCCAGAAAGCTGTTTTGAACACATCAAAATCCTTAAACTTGAGTTGGTAATAACCATATCTCATGTCTATCTTAGAAAATATCGTAGCTCCCCGGAACCGGTCAAATAGATCATCGATACGAGGAAGAGGATATTTGTTCTTGATTGTCAGCTTGTTCAGCTTCCGATAATCTATACAGAGTCGAAGTGTCCCATTCTTCTTCTTAATAAACAAAACAAGAGCTCCCCAAGGAGAAACACTAGGTCGAATGAAACCTCGATCTAACAGTTCTTGCAACTAAATCTTCAACTCTTTAAGTTCCTTCGGTGCCATAGACACATAAGCTGTACCCAGATAAACCTTGATGCCAAACTCAACCTCATCCCGTTTCGGCGGTACCCTAGGTAATTCTTTCGAAAAAATGTCTGGAAAGTTTTTCACAACTCGAATCTTATCTAATCCGGAATCAAACTGTCTCGGATCAAGGATATAAGCAAGATAAGCAATAGAACCTTTCCTGATCATTTTCTCAGATTTGAGAGCTGAGACGATGTTACATAGGAATCCTCTGCGCTCACCAATCAGAATCACCTCACGATCATCAAGAGTTCTTAGTGTAGCCCTCTTCTTTTCACAGTCCAAAGTAACATGGTGCGTAGACAACCAATCCACACCCAGAATAAGATCAAACTCCCCAAAGGGTAACTCCATCAAATCAGCTGGAAAGATCTCCCCTTGAATCTCAAGAGGAAAATTCATGTATATTTTAGTAACCTCAACTGGATTACCCACTGGACTGTGTACAGTAACACCACTAACAGTATCCTCAACAGAAATCTCAAGACCCCCAGACACAGAACTCGCAACATATGAATGAGTCGAACCATTATCTAGCAGAGCAAAATACAGAATAGAATGGATAGAGAATGTACCGGAAATAACATCTGGCTCATCACGGTCCTCGTTTCTCCTAGTAGAATAAACTAACCCCGACTGTCTGGCCCCTGATCCTGCTGATCCTCTACTCGGAGTTGGTCTACCTCTACTAGCAGAGCCTGAAGTAACATATTTGACCTGACCTCTTCCCCTGACGGAAGTCTGTACTGATGCATGAGACTTAGTAGTAGTAAAAGCTGAGGGAGGTGGAACCAGACAATCTCTGAAACAATGCTCGAATGAACCACATCTGAAACAAGCTCCAGTCTACCTCCTACACTCGCCCGAATGCCACTTCTTACAAAAAGGACACTGTGGCACCCCTCGAGTACCAGTCAAACCACCAGCACTGACAGTCGGAACAAAAGAAGTCACTTGTCTAACTCTCAAATAATTCTGATAGTCTGACTCATCTCTGGCCCTCTTCCTAGACTAATTCCCCTGACTATGCTGAACTGGCACTGACACTGGTCTCTTCCCTCTATCAGACCCATGCAACTCAAGTTGTCTCAACTCTGCCTCATTACGCTCAGTTGTCCTAGCTCGTCGAGTAATGTCTTTGTATTCCTGGTCCATATGTAAAGCAGCACCACCTTTATCGTAGGACGCAATCCCTTCAGAAAGCAATCACACTTGTCTTTTTCTGTGGTCACTAACCCTGAGACGTACTGAATCAACCTCATAAACTCGATCTCATAGTCATTAACAGCCATATCATGGAAAGCCTGTCTGAAATGATCCCAAGTAACAGTACTAGCTGGAGTAACAAGCTCCTCAACCTCCCACCAATTCTGGGCTTCACCCTGCAGTAGTGAAACGACAGCCCTGAGTTTCCGATCGGTAGGATAATCCATCTCAACAAATAGTCGTTGAAGCTTCTTTAGCCAGTACTCTGCATCTGCTGGGCCTGTACCCGTCTTTCCCTCGAACATAGTCATCCCGGTGGTAAGAAACTCTGTGGATATGGGTCTCCGAACACCCTCAGACAAACGAAGGTATCTTAATAACTCTCTCTGGACAGTAACAACATCTGTGCCCACTGTCTCACTATCCCATGAATCACGATGACCACTACTCTGAGCAGGCTGAACATGTGGGTCTCCTCCACCAGTCTGATGAGATCCAGTCTGATGAGCTCCAGTCTGTTGAGCTCCAGTCTGTTGAGCTCCAGTCTATTGAGCTCATGTCTGGTCCACATGTCGTTCCTCCACATTCGCACCATTGACCTCATCCTGATTTTGTATCAAACCCTCAGGAGGTAGAACGTCACTATCTGTAGTCACGGTATGACCTCGACCTCGACCTCGACCTCGGCCATGACCTCGCCCGCCCGCTACTCTAGAACTTCTCCGAGGTCGCATAGTAGTATATCTAAAAAAGACAGAATCTTAAGATTAGAATCAATACTTGGAGACCTTATTCAGAATATGTATAAATATTATTCATAAAATATCATAAGTTTTTTTTCTTTCTAAAATTCCCGTTTTACCCGAAAACATTTGATAATACATGCAAAAATTTATTTTTGATTTCAAATTGATTAAAATAACCCAGGCCGAGTGTTGAACCTGGCTCTGATACCATTAAATGTAACCCCCCTAAACCCGACCCGGAAGAACTGGGTCGAATAAAAGGAGTCAAACTCAAAGCTTGTCCCTCACGCAAGTAACCTGATTCAAAACTTTGATTCCAAAATAGACAATACTAACATCGCATAATACATATTAATAATATATTCCTGAAACATTAAGTATTCAAAATGTACATGCATGATAAAACGTAGTAACCCTAAATAAAATATCCGAAATCTGAAATTATATATAATCTGATAAAACATATAATACAAATAGGTCCAAGTATCATACTGCTAATAATAAATAAATAAAACTGGAAAAACGAGGTTCTCCAAGTACCGTAACCTAGACCTGAGTATCTGAAAGTAGAAACTAAGGGGGAGTCAGCGATAACGCTCAATGTGTCTCTACAGTGAAAACAGAATTAACAGTATCAGCATATCAACAGAGTTAATCAGATATTATCAGAATACAATTTTCCATCATGAATCAATTCAAACACATAAACAAGTACGAATGAATATGCAACACAATATGACATGCACCCAACTACATCACCATCCGAAGAGTAAGGTTCCCCAGAACCACTCTCTACCTCGTCACCATCCGAAGTGGAATCCAACCCATAGGGCAAAACCACTAATCCGAAGTAGACATCATCCCAAAGGATGAAGCTACTGAACTTCCCCGTACAGAATCCCAACTATAATGAGATGACATAAAATCCAAGTTCTGAGTCTGAATGCATTATTTATCAACAGAAATGCATAATCATATAATCCGATATACAATAATCCAAATCTAAATGTATATAAAAATATTTCATAACGTTACAGTATGCTGAACAAGTCAAACATCACAGATCAATAAAATATAATCATCACACATCATGTATACGTTTCAGCAAATCATCACATTTACATACAGAGCACTATAAACAGACAGCACAGAAGAGAACACACCTCAAGTAGCTAACACTCAACGTCGACGGTGATGTCTCTCACGCTCAGCTCTATCTCTAGGTCGGTCAGAGTCAGCTCCTATAACAATTAAATACACTATCAAGATATTACTACTATGTCAAGATACTGATAATATAAATATCGAATATATTAATAATTAAACTCACAAGCGGATCCCGATGTCTGAGAAATAGGAGGTCGTCCAGGTGGAGGAGGAGGAAGGATCTTAGTATCCGAGTCAATGTCCTCTTCAAATACGAACATTTCCAATTAATTTTCTGATATTCTAAACTTTGAATACAAGTATAATCAAATAAAAGAGGTCCAAACGGTCTTTCGGGTTCGAATTTGGGGAAACGGGCAGCGGAATTAGAATCAGGACGTCGAAAAACATAAATAGGCCTTTTTCTGAAAAAGTCAACGGGTCAATGGTCAACGGGTCAACGGTGACATCATCGCTTACGTAATACTCCAAGTCACTGGTGACGTCATCTGATTTGGTTCAACAGGTTCCGATTCGGTTCTAACTCGGTTCACCCTTCTAGACCGGTCCAGACCGGTTCGACTTAAAATCCCTAATTTGAAAATTAGGGCACAACATCCCCCCGATTCCTCACCGCCGGTAACCTCTCGCGTCAAATTCTGACGAATTTCCAAGACCCACATACACACACAACTCACACGAGGGAAAGGAATAATTGAGACCCAACCAATTTGCAAAAACAAGACGACGACGGCGTGAGGGATTTCCGAAGCAACCGAAAAGCTTACCGATGAGTTTCGGGCAAAGGACGGCCGACGAGGGTTAGTTGACGAGTGGGTTATGGTCGGACAACAAAGGGAATATGAACGGTGGTGCCAGACCGTCGAACGGACGATGTTTAACCCTTGGCCAGACGGAAAACAGAGAAAGGAGTTTCTTTTCTTTTGCTTGCACAAGACGTTGAAGGAGAGGGAAGAGAACATCCAAAACCAGAGAAAATGGTTGAAAGGTTCTATTTATACCCTAAGAAAAGGGTTAATTACAGAGCGTGCCATTATACTTTCTAGGGTTTATGAAACGACACTTAAGTTTTGCAACCATTACAATTTGATAACTGAAATTCCGAAAATTCCCAATTTACTCACTGAAATTTAATTAAGTTTTCAATTGAAATTCCCAATTATTAGGGTTTTTAATTTAGGGTAAAATTGGGGTGTTACAGGGCGGACTCTTCTCATTATGAATCATTCTTGATCTTTTTCTTGTAAAAACAATTGAAATATGAAGATTAACGTGATTCTAATGTTCTATATGATGCATGGACCATGGTTTACTGAGATCTATTAATCAGCCTCTGCTCTTTTAGGACCCTTCTTGGATACTTCTTGTCTAATTCTCATCCCACATCAGAATTGGTTGTCGCAACCTCCTTTCTGCGTTTCTGGCCTTTTGCTCTAAAGCGTCCTTTCGGGTTTTCACTTTAGGTTGCTTTTCTCAAAACGCCCTTTCAGGTTTTCACTTTGGCCTCTCTTTTTTCTTTCGAAAGACGGCTTTTTAGGTTTTCACCTCCCTTTTCTTTTTCTCTTTTCTTCTTCTTCCTCTTCTTCTTGTTTTTTTCTCTTTCTTTTCCTTTTTCTTTTTCTTTTTTTCTTTCTTCTTTTTCCTTTTTTCTTCTTTTTATTTTGATATATAACAAGGAAAAGGTGTTACAACCGAAAAAATCTTATCTTGACCAATCACATGTTATTTGGTCAATATTGCCAATGCCCAATCTTTGAATGTTAAAGCTTTTCCAAACTCGAGAGTCTTTACAAAATGATAGTCACTAACAGTAAATCATGGAGCTGCAAACATTCTTCTTCGTTCCCGGTCATCATGAACTGTCTTAACCGAGATGTTGACTCGAAGGTGCATTGTAATGTGTTGGTCTTGTGGTTCTGATCATTTCAACACAAGCGCGAAGATAAAGATCATTGTTCTTCGGGTGGAAAACTCTATTGTCACATTTGTGGCCAGTCTTCAATTTTGCACCGTCTTATCTTGTACACTCTTCTTCAATACCCAGAGTGACAAGGTTCACCTGCACTTTTAAAACATACTAATACCAGGAAATCATATGTTTTTTTCATTATATCAACCATTTTAAGATGCTTTGGAATAAAAAGAAAGCTCGAAAGTGAATTCATGAAATTTATTGAAGCTTATAAATCGAAATACAACAAAGTTTGAAATAGTCATGGCAAACAATAAAATCAAGAAACAAAGTCAGATCTCGGCTGAGCTTGCACTCATGTCTGACGGTCCTCAAATGTTATCAGAATGCTTTCAAATGTGAAATCCCTTCCAAAATACCAGGTGTCCGAGAGGTCCTAATTATCAGATGCTTAACTTCATTCATCTGAGCTGCCTTAATAGGTTTTCAACTTAGATCCTCCTTTGGTTTCAAGACGCAGTTTGCGGGTTTTCATCTTGAACGCCCATTTTATTTGTATTTTCTTTTTTTATATCTGAGGCACCCTTTTTGGGGTTTCACCATAGATATTTTCATTTTTTGGAAGCGCCCTTTCGGGTTATCACTCCGTTTTTATTCTCTTTCTGAATTCCTCAAGCATAATACTTCTTGACTGAATTTGAGTTCACTAGCTTGTGTAACTCTTTGCCGTCCATTTCATTCAGTATCAACGCTCCTCCAGAGAAAGCCTTTTTGACAACACAAGGCCCCTCCCATTTAGGCATCCATTTTCTGCGATCATCTCGATGTATTTCTAGGACATTTTTCAACACAAGATCCCCCTCTCGGAATTCTCTCGGGCGCACCTTTTTGTCATATGCCCTTGTCATCCTTTTTTGGTACATTTGGCTGTGACAGATTACCCCTAACCTCTTTTCATCGATGAGATTTAACTTGTCAAACCGAACTTGTAGCCATTCCGTGTCTGATTTTGACTTCAATGGGGAGTATTGCTTCTGTCCCATAGACCAAGGAGTAAGGTGTTGCCCCAGTTGAGGTTTGTATTGAGGTCTGATACGCAAATAAGGCAAAAGGTAGCTTCTGATGCCTGACTTTGTAAGTTTCTATTGTCTTTGATATGATCTTCTTGATATTCTTATGGCTTAAACGTCAGATAGATGCCCAAACTATACCCTTTTTTCCAGTTAGGTGCCTAACGTTTGTTTCGGGCCACTTAGGTGCCTAACGTTTCATTCCGTAACCCATTTAAGGTTTTAGCCGTGACGGACGTTAAAATTTTCTGTTATCCAATTATAAAGCGACAAGTGGCACATTTTTTTATTTTTTTGATATTAACCAAAATAAGAAAAACAAAATAAATTAATTAAAAATAAAATTTAACCCTAGGTTAAATCCCCTTAAACCCATTAACCCCTTTTCTTTCTTTTCCGTAACCCTAATCGCTAGATCTATCCGTATGTCCCTCTAGAAGTTTTTTTGTTGAACGGAGACTCGGGCCAATTGTCAGTGTTGAACCGTCTTCTTAATTGAAAAATTTACATAGAAAGTTCAATCATCTTTCTGAATTTGATTTCTTTGCCTGCAACTTTGTTTGCTGTTGTAGACAGAATCCATGCCTCATTTCGTTGTCGAGTAAAAGCTAGTAAATGGCAATGGAATGGCTTAATTTGATAAAGAAACTTGGCTCTTTGTTTCTATAAATGAATGATAATTGTCATGAAATGGCAGAGATGGTGCATTCATTCTAAAAAATTCCACTGTAACAAAAAGATGAAAAGGCTAGTTTGTTTTAATTCCAATCCTGTGAATCCATCTTTTAAAATTCCTCTGCCAATCTCTCTCAACCATTCTCACAAACCACCATGGTCTTCCAGTCGTGAATACGATGTATTCAGTGCTCAGTCCCAACACCACTCCACACCCATAACCCATTATTACAGGTTTCCAGATAAAGGCCATTGCAGAAACTTCATCTCCCACCATGGTTTGATGGGGAATGGGGAAAAGAAAGAAGAGGGGTTAATGGGTTTAAGGGGATTTAACCCAGGGTTAAATTTTATTTTTAATTAATTTATTTTGTTTTTCTTATTTTGGTTAATATCAGAAAAATAAAAAAAGTGCCACGTGTTGCTTTATGATTGGATAACGGAAAATTTTAACGTCCGTCATGGTTAAAACCTTAAATGGGTTACGAAATGAAATGTTAGGCACCTAAGTGGCCCGAAACAAATGTTAGACACCTAACTGGAAAAAAGGGTATAGTTTGGGCAGCTATCTCACGTTTAAGCCTATTCTTATTTGCCGCTTCCACTGCCCCATTCATCTTAGGGCGAAAAGTCACCAAATTATGGTGAATGATTTTGAATTGTCCACACACCTCTATTATCACTTTGTTGTTGAAGTTTTTGGCATTATCAGTGACGATTCTTTTTGGTAAACCATATCGGCAAATTATTTCCTACTTTAGGAACTTACTAATTGTTGTTCTTGTAATGTTGGCATAAGAGGCTGCTTCTACCCATTTGGTGAAATAATCTATTGCCACAAGGATGAAACGATGTCCGTTTGAAGATTTATTTTGTATTTTCCCAATGACATCCATGCCATAGTCAGAAAAGGGCCATGGTGAATTCATTGTATGAAGAGGTACTGGTGGAGAATTAATCTTGTCAGCATATATCTGGCACTTATGACACTTCTTGGCATATTCAATGCAATCTCCTTCCATTGTTGTCCAATAATAGCCGTGTCTTATAATCTTCCTGGCTATTGAGAGCCCATTTGCATGTGTACCACATATCCCATCATGTACTTCTGCCATGATATTCTTTGCCTCATTGGCATCAACACATCTTAGTAGAATCTGATCTTTGCCCCTTTTGTATAGAACTTCTCCGTCGAGTACATATCCTGAAGCCATCCTTCTGATAGTTCTTTTTTTCATTGTCATTTGCCCTAGGGGATAGGTCTGATACTTTAGATATTGTAAAATGTCATGATACCAAGGACGCTGACAATTTCTTCTTCTATGCTGCAACAATGAGCATAGGTTTCATAACTTTGCATATGAATGGGCATCATGTCCTCCGATTTGTTTGCTAGGAATACCGAAGCCAGTGTAGATAAGGCATCCGCCATTTGGTTGTCCTCCCTGGGGATGTATATGAAAGTAATATCTTCAAACTCTTTTATTAGCTCCAGAATCAATTTTCGGTACCCAATCAATTTTACATCCTTTGTTTCCCATTCTCCACGAAGTTGGTAGATCACCAACGCTGAATCCTTATATACTTTCAAGACTTCTATTTTTCTTTCGATAGCAGCTCGCATGCCCATGACACAAGCTTCATATTCTGCCATGTTATTGGTACAAAGAAATTCTAACCTGCTTGTGAACGAGTAATGTACATTATCTGGAGAAATTAATACTGCTCCAATTCCCCGTCCAAGAGCATTAACTGCTCCATCAAAATATAATTTCCAAGTTTCACTATCTGGGATTCCAGTTTCCATTGTGGAGACATTCATCATATCCTCGTCTGAGAAATCAAAGTTCAAGGGATCATAATCTTCCGTCGCACGACTGGCTAAGAAATTTTCTATGGCACTTCCTTTTATTGCTTTTTGGCTCACATACACAATGTCAAACTCTGATAATAACATTTGTCAACGTGCCAATCTTCTGTCAATACTGGTATTTCCATCATAAACTTCAATGGATCAAGACGAGAGATTAGCCATGTAGTGTGGTATAACATGTACTGTCTGAGCCTACGATTTACCCAGACCAAAGCACAACATAACTTTTGGATGGATGGGTACCGCACTTCACATTCAGTAAACTTTTTACTCAGGTAATAAATGGCTCTTTCCTTCTTTCATGTATCATCGTGTTTCCCCAGCACACATCCCATTGAATTCTCATAGACCGTCAAGTAAAGGATCAATGGTCTATCGGAAACTGGCGCTACTAATATGGGAGCATTGGTCAAATACTTTTTGATCTTGTCAAATGCCTCTTGGCACTCTTCATTCCACTCTCCAAGGTTATTATTTTTCAACATCTTGAAGATTGGGTCACATTTATCAGTTAATTGAGAGATAAACCGAGAAACACAATTCAATATGCCAAGGAATCCACGAACTTCTTTTTGTGAACTGGGTGGTGGTAGGTTCTGAATAGCCTTCACTTTATCTGGATCTATCTCAATTCCTCTTCTACTAATAACGAACCCAAGGAGTTTTCCAGATGTTACTCCAAAGGTGCATTTGTTAGGATTGAGTTTCAATTGGTATTTTCTCAATCTCAAGAACAACTTCTTCAGATTTTGGATATGTTCTTCGTCAGTATAGGACTTGGCGATCATATCATCTACATACACTTCAACTTCTTTGTGCATCATGTCGTGAAACAAAGTAACCATCGCCCGTTGATAAGTTGCCTCGACATTCTTTAGTCCAAAAGGCATTACCTTGTAGCAATATGTGCCCCATAAGGTTATGAACGACGTCTTGGTCATGTCTTCTGGGTTCATTTTTATCTGATTGTATCCTGAGAAACCATCCATGAAGGAAAACCATGAATGCCCCGATATATTGTCAACCAAAATATCTATGTGTGGCAAAGGAAAATTATCTATTAGGCTGGCCCAATTCAGGTCTCTGTAGTCGACACACATTCGTACCTTCCCATCTTTCTTCAGTACGAGAACTATATTGACCACCCATTCTGGATACTGGGATACTGCAAGAAAACCAGCATCGATGTATTTTTGTACCTCTTCTTTTATCTTTATTACCATTTCCAGTCTCAATCCTCTAAGCTTCCGTTGAACCGGTTTGCATTCAGGTCTAATGCGCAATTTGTGTACCACTATGTCAGTATTTAGTCCTGGCATATCTTGATAGGACCATGCGAAGACGTCTTTTTGAACTCATGCAACGGATCAATTAGTTTTTGCTTCTTTTTGGACGAAAATGTCGTCCCTATCTTTACTTCTCTTCTGTCCTCTTATGTTCCCAGATTAAGAACGTCTAACTCTTCCTTATGAGGTAAGATCTACTTGTCTTCCCTTTCTACCAACCTCAGTAATTCTTCAGGGATTTCACATTTTGTTTCATCCTCGACCTCATTGATTTCCGCTAGATACACTGACTGTCCAGGTCCTACCCCAGGATTAGGTTTAGGATCATTCATGTAGTCTATAGTTGAAAAACTGCAAAGAAAATAATAATATATTTTTGAAAAGGATGCGAAAAATTAAAAAACATGTTTGCCATTTGTGAATCAGCATGGAAAGCTTCTTTATTAAAATGATTGTGTATAATGGCCCTTTATAGATAATCCTCTTATACCCGCGGGGAAAGGTATAAGGTGGTCCCAGTATTTACTCTGTTTCATTATTGGTTACAAGGGAAATGTCTTCAACTGTCTAGTTCTTCAATGTCTCGCCTAGGGCACAGAGACAGATCATTCTAAAAAATTCACTAGGTCGAGCACCCTCAAATATTCCACCAACAAAGAGCCCATCAAAGTCGTTGTCCAAGATTTCCTCTTCATGCAGTCTTATTGTTTCTCAATTAACTTTCTTCATTTGCTTTTCAACATTCGTGAATCCACGCGATTTGAAGATCTTAGAAATTTCAAAAGATGTCACCAGCCTGGAAGAAGTCTCCGTTCCCTGCATGCGGGCTTTCCTCTGTTCCCTCCTTTTCCTCAACTCTCTCAATCGATCTTGCACATTAGGAGTGAGCCCTAGCCCGAAACAATCTTTCTTTATGAGGATGAGCCTTGGTCGTAGACTTCCCTGTAGGTGTTTTCCAAGTCTTTTGTATGTCTTTGCACCCCTTCCGAGCATCTCTCGCACTGTCATTTTGGTGCAGTTTGACAACCTTGGCCGTGGGAATGGTTTTCCCCCCGTGACAAAGGTGGCATTCACAAATTCCAGCGCCCTGAGAAAACACTCCAAGACATTCTCATCTGTCTGAATGTGTGGGACATCAGTTGTTATAGAGGCAATGATATCCTCTTCTGCTCTGACACTAATCAATTTCCCTTCTATGACAAACTTGAGCTTCTGGTGCAGAGATGATGGGACTACTTCTGCCGAATGGATCCAGGGTCTCCCGAGCAAATAGTTATATGTCGACTTGATATCCATTACCACAAAATCTATGTTGTAAACAGCCGGACCTATTAACAATGGTACTTCTATCCTCCCCAGTACATCCCGTGTCATTCCATCGAAGGCTCTCACGATATTTTGTTATGGCTTCATGTGGGAGTCGTCAATAGGCAACCTCTGCAAAGTCGCCATTGGTATGACATTTAGGGCGGATCCATTATCAATTAAAACTCCATGCAGCACATATCCTTTACAATTCGTGGAAATATTCAAAGCCTTTACTGACCTCATCCCTCCTTTCGGGATCTCATTATCGATGAACGTTATATAGTTGTTAGCAGCAATATGGTTCACGATCTTGTCCAGTTTATCCACCGAAATATCATTCGGCACATATGTCTGATGAAGAACCTTCATCAAAGCATTATGGTGCCCCTCAGAACTCAACAGCAACTCCAGAATAGAATTCCTTGCCTTTTCCTAACTCTTTAGTTGTTCCACTATATTGTACTCACTATGCTTTAAAAACCTCAGAAATTCTTGGGCTTGCTCTTCCGTCACCGGCTCATTTATCTTCGGAGCAGGGTCTTCTTCAAATATCTTTTCAGGTATAACGATTGCTTTTCCTTTAGCCTTCTCTGCCTCTTTCATCACGTCTAGGGCGGAATATCATCTGTCACTTCGAGTGAAATGGCCCACTTCATATACCGCCTCTGCATCTGGCTGCTTATCTTTCTCTGGTTCATTCTTCATTTCACCACTTGGCTTTGTTTCCACTTGTAGTTTCTCCTTTTCCGGTATTGTTACATTAGTTGTGTAATTCCAAGGAACCACATTGTTGCTCTTGAAAGCAAACGGTGCAGGGGTCGAGATTACTACCTTCGGGGTCACTACTGGTTTTGAACTTGCAGCCTTCGATATGACAGATACAACCAAAGGCTTATGCACTCTGAACTTCACCCCGGAACATTTTGATGCATACACCTCAACCTCTTTCCTTGTTCCAGCCTTCTGAAAGAACTCAATTTCTTTACTGTCCGTCATCTTTTGAATCAGGTCTCTGAAGTCTTGACATTGTTGGATTTCATGATCACACTCTTGGTGATATTCATAGTACGTCTTAGCAAGTATTTCCATTTCAACCTTCATGCCAATTTCAATAATCTTGGCATTATATAATTGCTCAAACACCCATCTCTATGGAGATTGAATTTCTGATACATCAGTTTTCTACCTCTTTGCCTCATCATTATTCCTCTATCGTATTTACCCCACGTCCACCATGACTCGGAAGGGGATTGGCTGCAATATTGGGCTCGTCAAACTTCAGTATCCCAGTGTTGATCAAATTCTACACCACCTTCTTAAATGTTGTGCACGTCTCAATTGAATGCCTCGATATCCCAACATGGAATTCACAATGGGCATCTACTTTGTACCATAGAGGGTAAGGAGGCTGTAGAGGCATCAAGTGATATGGCCTTACTAGATCTACTTCATGCAACTAGGGACACAGTTCAACATATGACATCGGAATGGGTGTGAAATTCATCCTATCATTTCTGGGCCCATGAGAGTCCCTCTTGTTCGAATTATGTGGGTTTCCTGTTGCAGTTCCAGGTGAGGTAATAGTCACGTTTTTCGGAGCCTCATACGTGCTTGCGTTATTCACCTCGTTCTCCTTCCTTTTATAATTTCTGCGGGAACTTTCTCCACTTTCAATTCTTCCACTCTTTATTGCAGCTTCTATCAGTTCTCAAGTCATCACAATGTCAGCAAAGTTTTGAGTAGCATTACTGATAAGCCTTTCAAAGAGTGGTCCTCTCAAAGTTTGAACAAACATGTGGGCGATTTCGCTTTCCATCAACGGGGGTTGTATTTGTGCTGCAATATCTCTCCACCTCTGTGCGTATTTTCAGAGCGTTTCATCACCTCTCTGCTCCATCCCTTGCAGCATCACCTGACTCAGAATCATTTTTGTAATATGTTTGTAATGCTCCACAAAAGCTCTTGAAAGATCTTTCCGAGAACGAATATTCACTCGGCTTAACTGTGTATACCAACGGATTGCTGAGCCAGTTAAGTTGTCTTGGAAACAATGTATCATCAACTTTTCATCCTTCAAATAAGCAGCCATCTTTCTGCAATACATCGTGAGGTGAGCCTTTGGACAGGTAGTTTCATCATACTTCTCAAAATCTAGGGCTTTGAACTTGGGGGGAAGTACCAAATCAGCTACCAAGCTCATTTCAACAACATAGGGCCCCATCTCACTAGCCTTCTGTAGTTCCAGCAAATGATCCTCCAGAGCCTTGCATCGCTCTTCATACTTTCGTTCAATCTCAGCGCAGATCTTTTCTATCTCATTCAGAGTGTTCAGGTCTGGAACTTCTTCACCACTTCCAAAATTTGCCCCAATATGCACCAGGTGACTAGGTGTTGTTCCCGCCAGATTAATGTGGACCTTCTTCGTAGTAGGAGGTTTCTTAGGCTGCATCCTAATGTGGGATGTGGTTTTAGCTTGATCATTCACATCATTAGAAGCACCTTCAGCTGCTTTAGCCTTTCCTGACTCTTTAGGGCCTAACAGAGCAGTTAACTGATTGATGATCTCTACTTGAGTCTGAGTGAAGCAGTCTTTGATAGATTGCTCAATTCTATCAAAGCGATTCTGTGTTTCTACTTGCTCATTTTCAAGGCTAGCAATCTGTTCCTCGACAGCCACGGTTCTAGAACGCAGACGGGTTCCGTATGAATGCGGTATGGTTGCGGCTTAAAGCAAATTCTACCATTAAACCTTTCTTTTATTAAATTCTTTATTTTGCAATATATCATAAAATTCTAAATGAATGAATGTATGCATGAATGCATGAGTGAATGAATGCAATAAAGGACATCGAATTTAGGAACCAGTCTTTTTTAGAAACACTCATTCGCCCGAAAGTTCAATTACATAGAAAAGATAAATTTCCTACAAAAAGCTACTAGCTCTAATTCCTAGGTTGACCAGCTCGTGTAGCAAGCGAGTGATGGCCTCTCCGTGTTCCTCTTCAACATTGGGTTGCTATAACAAGCTTGTAGCTTGTCTTGATAGAATCTGGACATATGAGGCAATGCTCCTGACCTGCGCCTTGAAGCTCGCTAATTAGTCATTCTGACACTGAATTGTGCACCATACTGCTTCATATTGGTTCTCCCACTCTCCATTTTCCACCATTAGTTCTCTTTCATAACCAACAAGTTTTTCTTTCAAATCTTGGACAATATTCTCTAATTCTGTCACCTTTTTCTGTAGCCTTTCCCTTTCTATTTCTACTTGAACCTTGTCTTCATTATGATATTTGGTGATCAGTCCTTCCAGTTGTGTTACTTGGCTTGTTAGGTCAAAATTCCTAGCTTGCTCTTCTTCCAGCCTCTTTTTCGCCTTGTCGTTTGATTCCTTGCTTGCACGTACCTTCTTGTCGTGCATCTTCTTATAATCATCTCTATCTTTAGTCATCGCATCCAGTTTATCTGATAAGCTCTTTATCACTTTGCTCGTTCCCCCTTTTTCTTGGCTTTGTAATTATCATGTAGCTCCTACAATTCTTTCAAATCTTGGCTTATCTTCTTGTTTTGTTCCATGAATTCCTTCTATTTTCCCTCATGAATGTTTACTTACAGCTGAGCCATAGTAAACTCTTCCTTAAGATCATTAATCACTTTTTCATATATCTTTAAATCCAGCTTTCGATCATGTTTAAGCTTTTCCAAGGCTGAGGGTGACTCCTTAGTTGCTTGAGTTGAGGTACCAACACCTGATGGCTTTTCCTGGAATGTAGTGTCATTAACCGTTTGAGCTCTTAAGGTTGAACTCTTCTCGGTGTCTCCCATGCTTTTAAAGTTTGTAGCACCAACCCTTTCTAATCGTTTGTTTTATGAGTGTACTCAAATTTGGCCATCCCAGCAGTTGGCGGCACAAACTGTCTTGACCCAAATTGTTTTAACACTAGAAAAGGGCAATAATCTATTCCTCCCCAAATTCCTGGTAAAGGAACCCAGTCTCTATTTCCGCATATATATAAGAAGGTTGTACCCCTGTTTAACCACGAGGTTTTCCATACCACATATGTGTCTTTCAGGTCCTTGAGATATTCTTCCCTATGCTTCTCGCTTTTTCTTTCTAAAATGCAATCAGTTAAGTGTTCTCTTATTTGCGAATAAATGTCAAGATATCTGATCCCTTTATAAGTTGCGTCCCACCTATATCCTCTGAACCATACTTCCAGCAATTGTGCGCACCCCCAGAATTTTCATTCTCCCATTTTCTTGCAAATAGTCAACGATCTGTAGGTCTCTGTCAAGATACCTGGCACCATGTTGACTCCTTTGTCCAGTTGCTCAAACAATCCTACGATTGACGAATTGATATGCTCAGGTGTTCTTGGAAACTGAACCATGCTGTAGATACATAAAGCAAAGAGGCTCCTCATTCTGACCGGCTCTTCGCTGTTTGCTAGTACCAACTCTTTAAGGGTTTTCCGATTGACTCGTTGTCTGTCTTCGTTTTGGTCAGTACTGTCATTATTAGTCATTTTCTTTTCCCACCATTCTTTCGTCTTCCCAGTTAATGATGTCAATTTCTTGATGAAGCTTGCATTTCCAGAGCTGTTAAGGGGCCTAGTGTAGATTTATTTCTCTTAATTATAGGACAATTAATCAATATCTCGTACTCCTATAGCGTCGGTGTCATGTCCACTTGTCCAAAAATAAAGCAATTATATGCAGGATTCAAGAACTGTGCCATAGCCCTTAGTAGTTCTCGGTCAATCTTTATGTCTAACAACAGAGCTATATCACCAAATTCTTTTTGAAACTGCTCTTTCATTCCATTATCCCATTGATCCCAAATTCCTTTTAAATTTGGTAGACATGCATTCTGGTTGGTATTTATCTTCACGTATCATTTCATCTTAGACACTTCACCTTTTCTGAGACTGTTTCCCTTTTTGTGTTGTGTCTGCTCTGACCAAGTCCATATTGTAGTATTATCTTCTCCTGCCCTAAACTCTCGAGACATATTGGATATTTTTAAACTGTCTGACTCCCAATTCGATGCAAAAATAAAAATGCAATTTATGGCAAAAAATTAAAACAAAACAAACAAAAAAACTAGTGTTAGTATCATGAATTAATATTAAAGGCAAGTAAACAAACTACAAAACTAATATCAAAATAAATGAACAAATTAATTTCATAATATTTAAAGCAAAAAAATAACCAGAGAAATGTATTTAAACCAGCAGCACCTGTCCTAGGTCCTTGTTTGGCTCTAGTGGGGTGAGCTTCTAAAAACAGGATGTAGTTTGGTTCTAGACTCTCGGTTCTCGAACTGTCGTTACCGTCTACTGCGATAGTAAGACATCGATTCGGTAGTATATGTCCCTTATAACGGAGGCATAGGCCCCACGACGCATAAGGTTAGAATATTGGAAGAAGACAAAAATTCGAGCTCGGAGCTGGAGAGCACCACGTCGGATATTGTCTTACTCCCATTTAAGGGTGAAAAAACCGGGTTTAGGGTTTATGCATGAATAACAGATATATCATACACAAAAACTACCCTCATTTTTCTTGAAAATCCATCGAACAATTCTTCAAAAAAAAATTAAATTCAGATTAATGTTCAAAATGCCATATGGAATTAATTAATAGGCCTGACTCTTAATTTTTCCCTAGCGGAGTCGCCAAGCTATCGCGGTCGTTTTTTTGAAAAACCGCTTTTTAAGTTTGGAAAAACAACCTGACGATTAAAATTTGAAAAATCGGGGTTTTGTCTAATTTTATTTTTTAATTAATTAATTTTCCATTTTTAATCAAAATCCCTTTTATTTGCTTAAAACTTGTTTTGGAGTCGCCATCGGCCGCTTTGGTAGGCCGGACACCATAAAAACGTACCAGAGAAGGTTTAATTAATTCTTTTAAATGTAAAATGAATTTTCCATTATCGGTACCTCATTAATTACACGTGGCATTTTGGCATTTTGATCATTAATCTAGATTTAATTAATTCTTTTAAATGTAAAATGAATTTTATTCCGAAGGGGATATTATTTTTGTAAGAAAATACATTTTGGACGAATATAAGTATAAAGCGTCCAGTTACATTAGGAGACTTCAATTTATATTCAAAATGTACCTTAACAGAAAAGGTTTAATGCATGACCAATTATTCTCTTGTCATTTTAAGTAAACTCTAATTAGGCTCCATTAATTTAATTAATTAAGAATCTATGAATATTATTAATTTTGGGGGCATAATTGGTAACATCCAAAATAATATTGGACACTACCTTTAATGGACTCAAAAGTAATAATATTCCTAATCAAGGTGATTCTAATCATTAGTCCTATTTTAATTTTAATCAATCTAATTGTGAATTATGTCCATTTTCTAGGTTAAAATGAAACATTGAATTCTTCATCGGAATATTCATTGATTAACATCACTCTTCAATGTGATACTAACCAATATTGAACATTCTAATTTTATTTCAAATATTCATTTATTTGCTACAATGACCTTTCCTATTTAATTATGTAATTAAAAGGCTCGAACTATTTTATCTATTTCATTAAAATTATCTTACAAGCATCCTAATATGCACTATATTTAAAACATGCAAACATATAATTTAAACAAAAAATTTAAATAATTGAGCAATTAAAAAATTGAATTAACATGAAAGAAGAAACCCCAATATGATTTTATTAATATATTGACCCAATTATGCATAGCCCTAAGACCAATGGCCCAACTGATGACCCAAACGAACACATGGGCCAGCTCTATTTCACCCAAACCAAGCGGGTCAGTGATTCTGACCTGGAAAGGATGCGCGAGTCGAGCGCCCAAAACAACACCATGTAGCGTCCGATATATAAGGCCCCCATCACCCAAAAATTTCTCTTTTTCCTTCATTTTTCTCAGCTGCCTCTCTCTCTACATTTTCTCTCTGATCTCAGATTCTCTCAACTCGAACATTAAACCCCTCTCAAAATCCATTCAAGTTCAATCTAAACCCCTAGCTCCACTATGTTCTTCACCCGTTCTTCCTCATTTCTTCATTTTGATCCTTCAACAACACCAAAACTTTTCTTTTTTATGTTTCAATCGATCAAACACCACTCATTTCACCATGTTCATCATTTGTTCCTTATTTTCCATCCCTTCGATCCTTAAAAACCCTAAAAAACTATCCTCTTTGTGTTTTTGAAGATCAAAACGCCCAAAAACATAAGAACAACACATGAACCCTTTCGCTTCCCTTAATTTGATCCTTGCCAACCCTAAACTTCATCTTCGATCTATTTCCCGGCCATTGGAAATAATACCGACATCTGACATCATCTTTGACCTTCCTTCACCATTTCTCTTATGACCGGTGCTTCTCCGGTCATCTTCCCCGATGAAACATGCAACTCCGGCCACCACTAACCTCTCTCCAGTGATCAAAATCCTTTCGATCATTGTCTTCATCCAACATCCCTACTCTGGCCATCGTCTGGTTTGTCTCTGGCGACCGGTCACCTCCGCAAGGCGATTTCCGGCCACCGTCTGCCGCCGCGTTGGAAACCTAAAACTACCCAAATTGACCGCCTCTCCACCCTAAAATTAAATATAAGCCCCATTTCAATAGAAACGTCCCCTTCTACCGCCTAAAGTCCTAAATCTACCCGAACCAGAAAAGAAAAAAACCTAGCCTAACCTTTTCACCTTCTTCGGCATCAGACACCTCCATGCGAACTCTGGCTACACTCGTATAAGCAAGCTAAGCGTTTTCCTCTTTATTTTATTTTAACTTTCGGTCTTGCTCGTATTTTAGCTCTAAATATTATTTCAGGTCTCAGAATCCTAGATCTAGATTTAAGTTTGCTACTGTTTTTAATTTTTGAAAACTTAGATTTGATTTGTTTATAGTTTTGACGCAGGAAACGAAAAGAGAAGAAGAAATGTTACCTTCCAGCAAGCTCAGGTGATGTTGCGGCAATTCTGATCGTCGTCGACGATGACCGGTTCAACTTTTGGTGACTCCTCAACTCTTGGTAAGCTCTCCGAATTCTCCCTCTCTCCAATTAATTCTCCAATAATTGCACAATAATTGAGGCTCTGACCTTCTCTCTCCGTATTTATATTAGTGCATGCCTTGACGTCAGTGGGCTTCGCTGGCGAGGACAGCTGGCTCCAGGCGAGTTATTATCCACATGAAATTTATTTCTACCAATGGTTATGCGCCATGTGGCACATTGGGCGGGAAATAAAAGCACAAAGTGGGCTATATGTGTTTGTTTGGGCTGGTTTAGTGTAATTTGGGCAGAAAAAATCAGATATGTTATCTATTTGGGCTTTGAATGATGTGAAGGAGTATTTTGGAGTGTAAAAATGGACATTAAGGGATTTTTTGGGTTTCTTATTTATTATTATTTTTGGTTTTATTTATAGCATATATATACATATACCCGGACAAAATACAGGTTCTACCATTAGTGGTTAAAAATTAAATGCATGCTGAAATTAAATCTAATACCTAAAAATAGAAAATTAAAAATAATGTGGTTGAAAAATAAATGCATGAAACTTAAATATAATTCCTAAAAATTAAAAATAGAAAAGAAAAATTTAGGCTGAATTAGGGGTGCATTCGGATGCATCCCCTAACATGATCACTTCCTTGTCTTTTGGAACATGAGGTCATGTGTAGTGCTTTAACCTCTGCCAATTCACTTTGAATTCATGCCCATCCTTGATAGATTTGATCGTGATTGCACCATGTGGGTAGGCTTGGACAACTTCAAAGGGCCCAGACCATCTGGACTTCAACTTTCTAGGGAATAGCTTCAGGCGAGAGTTGAATAGTAAGACTAGCTGCCCTTGCAGGTACTGCCGCGATAGAATCTTGTTATCATGCCATTTTTTTTATTTTTTCTTTGTAAACCTTGGCATTCTCGTATGCTTCCCTTCGGAATTCTTCCATCTCATTAAGATCTAGAAGTCTCTTTCCCCAGCTTGGTCCCAATCCATATTGACAACTTTTATCGCCCAATAGGCCTTGTGTTCGATCTTGACTAGTAGGTGACAGGCTTTTCCATACACAAGTCTATATGGTAACATACCTAGAAGAGTTTTGAATATTGTCCGATATGCCTATCGTGCATCATCCAATCTAAGGGACCAGTCTTTCCTAGTTGGGCTGACTACCTTTTCTAAGATGTTATTCAATTCTTTGTTTGAAATTTCGGGTTACCCATTAGTCTGTGAATGGTATGTCGCGACAACCTTGTGACGGACACCATGTCTTTTTAAAGCTTTAGCGATGAGCTTGTTATTGATATGTTTACCTTCATCACTAATTATTGCCCTTGGGATTCCAAACTTGGTGAATATGTTCTTGTGAAGGAATCGGTGGACGGTCTTGGCATCATTCTTCAGAGTTGCCACAACTTCAACCCATTTCGACACGTAATACACAACAAGGAGGATGTATAAGTTACCACAGGATGATGGGAAAGGTCCCATGAAATCTATCCCCCAAACATCAAATATCTCAACTTCTAGAATGGGTTGTAGGGGCATCTCATTCCTCCTTGAGATATTCCCGGTTCTTTGGCATCTATCACATTGCTTGTAAAAATAGTGGGCATCTTTGTGAAGACTAGGCCAATAGAAACGGAATTGATGTACTTTTGCTGTTGTCCGTGTGCCTCCAAAATGTCCTCTAGAAGGGGCGACATGGCATTGGTAGAGCACTTCATGTTGTTCTTCTTCTAGGATACACCTCCTTATAACCTGATCTGCACAGTGTTTGAACAAAAGAGGCTCGTCCCAAAAATAATGCTTAGCATCATATTGGAACCGCTTCTTGCCTTGATAGTTAAGGTTATAAGGTAATACACCAGTAACTAAATAATTCACAATGTCGGCATACCAGAGCGTTAAGGGAATAGCTGCCACCGACGTGTCTACCATGGTGGCATGTGCACTAGTCAATGTCGCGACAATGCTCTTTGTAATGGTGGATGCTAGTAGTATATGCTCATATGGAAATGCATCTTGGATTTCTGTACTGGTGGTGGTGTTGCCGCCATGTTCCAGGTGTGACAGGTGGTCGACAACTTGGTTCTCTGTACCCTTTCTATCTTTGATATCAACGTCGAACTCTTGTAGTAACAGAATCCAGCGAATCAATCGTGGCTTGGCATCTTTCTTTGTGAATAGGTACTTGAGAGCTGAATGATCTGTGTGGACAGTTACCTTCGTTCCTATTAAGTATGGTCAAAATTTGTCAAAGGCAAAAACCACTGCTAATAGTTCTTTCTCGGTGGTGGTGTAGTTGACTTGGGCATGATTTAGGGTTTTATTGGCATAGTAAACCACATGGAATGTCATGCCCTTTCTCTGCCCAAGGGTGGCTCCTACGGCAGTATCACTGGCACGCACATTAGTTCAATGGGCAGGGTTCAGTCGGGTAGGACTACAATAGGGGTAGAAACCAACTTTTTCTTTAGTGTCTTGAATACTTCAGTGCATGAGTCATCAAACTTGAAGGTTTTATCCTGTTCAAGCTAGGTGCACAGAGGTTTAGTAATCTTTGAAAAAATTTCAATAAATCGTCTATAAAAACCTGTGTGTCCTAAGAAGCTTCTAATGCCCTTGACAGAGGTCGGCGGCGGTAGTTTTTCAATCACTTCGATTTTTGCTTTGTCGACCTTAATCCCCTTGGCAGTATTTTGTGACCCAGGACTATCCCTTCATCCACCATAAAATGGCACTTCTCCCAGTTTAGCACTAAATCAGCTTCCTCACATCTTGTTGAGTTGATCACAAAATGGCAAATGGCCAAGAGGGGGTGAATTGGCGATAAAAATTTTGGTGGGTGAAAATATGGAAAAAAATTGTGACACAAAGCAATTAGAGTGGTTCAAGTTCTCCAAATGAACTCTACATCCACCACCTTAGTTCCCACTAAGGATTTTCAGCCAATTCACTACTTGAATTCTTCCCTTTTTCTTGGATAAGGAGGGAACCTTACAATTTGATTAAGCTTTCTACCCAAAGCTTAATCCACTCACTTTTAAAAGAGAAGTATTTGGTAAACTCAAAAAATTCCTCTCAAAGGATGATTGTTTACCCAATTACATTTCACACTCCCCAAACTCACAATAAAAGATTACAATGAGAATACAAGAGTTGGGTACAAGAATTTGACTCTAAAGGTGCAAAGTTTGGATTTGAGTGCTTTGATGTTAATTGTAGGTTCAATAGTAGTTGTTTGTTCAATTGAGACTTGTTTTTATACCCTTGCATTGAATTCTAGCCGTTTGGGTAGTTGGGATCATCAATAGAGCCGTTGAGATGCAATTTCTCGCAATAAATGCAGCTCTGCTGCCTACCGTATCGGTACAACTAGGGGGCGTATTGGTACATGTATCAAAGAGAAAAGAGCCGTTGTGACTAAAAACATCGCGTATCGATACGCTTAGAGGGCGTACTAGTACAGTTTTTAAGGGGCGTATTGATACGGAGAGGTGTATCGATACTTAATTTGCTCACTAGAATCCCAACTTTGGTTTTGATAAAGAGGGTATCAATACGGCTACTTAGCGTATCGGTACGGTATAACGGTCATTTAAATTTTGGGATACCAACTAACTGACAAGCCAACGGTCAAAAACTAAATGCAAAGATTTTGCAAAGATAAGCACATCGTATCGATACGGTTGCAAAGCGTATCGGTACGGTATTGTTTAAAGTCTTACCCAAATGAATATCGTATCGATACGAGTTAATATTGTATCTGTACGCTATGGTCTATTAAAAATCCAGTAACTAAAAACCATATCGATACGCCTAAGGGTATCGATACGCCTGGGCGTTTTGCTGAAGTTTGGCTTGAAAATACATAAAAAGACTTAGTGAATTTTGAACATTTAAGAGAGTTTTGTCTTGAAGTATAGTTTGGTTCAAAAAGACTTGTCAATAGTGAGACTTTGAAGAGTACTTAAAAATTTATTGTTTTGCAAATTAGTCCATAAGTTTAGGTGTTATATCAAAATCAATTTTGGTTTCACACATCTCGTTAGCACCTTTTCTAAGTTGCCGAGGCAGCTGTCGAAATTGCTGCTGAAGACAGAGAAATTATCCATGAAGATTTCCAAGAAATCTTCTACCATGTCACAAAATATGGCCATCATGCAGCGCTGGAACATGGCTGGCGCGTTACACAACCTGAACGACATCCTCCTAAATGCATATGTATCGTAGAGGCATGTGAAGGTGGTCTTTTCTTGATCTTGGGGATCTATGGCAATCTGATTATTCCCTGAATAGCCATAAAGAAAACAATAGAAGGGTTTTCCAGTAAGGCGGTCAAGCATTTGATCAATAAAACGTAACAAAAAATGATCCTTTTTAGTTGCCTTGTTTAACTTACGATAGTCCATACAAATCCTCCAACTGGTCACAGTCCTTGTTGGGATCAGATCATTATTTTCGTTACTTACCACCGTGATTCCTCCTTTCTTGGGTACACATTGTACCAGGCTTACCCATTCACTGTCGGGTATAGGATAAATGATGCCTACATAGAGCCACTTGATGAGTTTCTTTTTGAAAGCCTCTCGTTTCACCTCATTTAGCCTTCTTTGAGCATCAACAAAAGGGTTTACAACCTTCTTCTAACAGGATCTTGTCAATGCACACTGCTGGGCTAATTCCCTTGAGATCGACGATGGTCCATCCTACTGCCCTCTTATGCCGCCGCAGCAGGTCTATCAACTTGAGTTCCTGTTCAGCCTTCAACTTGGAAGAGATCATTACGAGCAACATATCATTGGGTCCCAAGAAAACATATTTGAGTTGCTCAGGTAAGGGCTTTAACTCAAGGATAGGGGGTTCTTCGATAGATGGTTTGTGAATTTTACCTCCCTTATCAGTGTAATCTAAGGGTTCAAAGTACTTACATGGCCTTGTTGCCATCCATTGTACTTCATCATGCTCCTCTGTCTCTTCCTCATCTTCAGCTTATGTAGTCTGACCGCCGAGGCGGGTGTCAGGGCAGTTCTCCAAGTGACTGCCAAGGTAATCACCAGAATCACTGCCGAGGCAGTATTTTCTCAGGCATGGTTTGTCGACGTCGAACTCAAACTTAGATCTGGCATGAAGTATTTTGCATTCTTCTGAGTCATCATTCTGTTTTAAAGTTTGGAAAACGTTCAGTTTTATCTGCTGATCGTTTACGCTCATTGTAAGCTCTGCTCTTTCGACGTCAATTAACGTCCTTCCAATAGCCAGGAATGGTCTCCCAAGTATAATAGGTGCCCATTCATCTGCTTCACAGTCTAAAACCAGATAATCAGCAGGGAAAATAAACTTATCAACTTTTACCAATATGTCTTCGATTTTCCCTTTGGTTGAACGTAAGACCTGTCAGCTAGTTGGAGCATGACAGTAGCAGGGCGAGCCATTTCTATCCCTAGTTTTTGAAAAACAAATTTCGGCATCAAGTTGATACTTGCCCCCAGATCACATAATGCATGCCCAATATAATTGCTGCCAATTTTACAAGGAATGATAAAACTATATGAATCTTTTCTCTTTAGTGGGGCTCTGTTGTGCATCATGGCCATGTATCCCTCTGTAACTGCCATTGTCTCAAATTCACCGATATGTGCTCTCTTAAAAACTATGTCCTTGAGGAACTTGGCATAATTCGGTATCTGTTCAATGAGTTCCACCAAAGGTAGGTTAATGTGGACCTATTTCAAGATATCTAAAAATTTCTAGAACCGGTAATCTTGCTTCTGCTTTTTCAGCCTTTGTAGGAATGGTTGTGGTAGTTTGATGTCTTTAATTCTTTCCTTGCAGGGAAATTTGATTTGAGGGGTGGGGGTTTCCTCAAGACGATTTTCTGCTTGTTTGGCCAATTCTGATGTGTCAGGAGTTACAGCGGTTTCAGGACATGTCGTGACATCCTTCTCGGTGGGCATTGAAGATTGGGTCGGTTGCTCTATTGGTGCTTTCTCTTTTGTTGCCTGACCCTTTGGTTCTTGCAAGCTAATTCCACTTCTGGTGGTGATTGCTTTACACTGCTCATGGGTTTTTCCTCTAGCGACCTCAGTATCACTAGGTAAACCTCCAACTGGTCGTGTATTTAAAATCTGTGCAAATTGAACCACTTGAGTTTCTAGTGTTTTCAATGATGCTTCTCGATTCTGCATCCGCATTTCAGTCATGTCCATGAAAGCATTAGCCTTGTTAACAAACTTATCAAAATTAGCAATATAGGCACTAGTATGAGACATAAAAGTATTTAAAGTGGCCTCTAGAGAAATGTTTGTTGTAGGCTGCTGTTGTTGCGTCTGCTACCGAGGTGGGTTCCTCCTATATCTCGTATTCTGATTCGTAGGATTTTCTGCAGTGTTAAGGTTACTCCAAGAGAAGTTTGGATGTTTCCTCCAGCCATGATTGTATGTATTTGTGTTGGGAGTACTATTCTGGTTGTAGGTTCCCATGAAATTTCCAAATTCTGTGCATTCTGAAGAATCATGGTCTCCACCACATTCATCACAGAAAGCTTCCACTGCTTTTACCTCATATGATTTTCCTGTTGGTTTGATCATGTTTTCAACCAATCTGGTCAGTTTGTCTATACAGGTATTAACGAACTCTGATGCTTCCAACTCATTCATTGTGGCCTGACGTCTAATGACGCCGCAGCAGGCAGACGGAAACTGATAATCATTTTTGGCCAACTGGTTCAGAATCCTCATTCCCTCCTCTGGTGCCTTATCAAGGAGTATGTCATTTGCTGATGCATCTAGCATCATCCTGATGGGTTGATTAACACCATTGTATAACAGAGATACTTGCGTCCAAAGTGGCGGTTCATGGAGCAAGCATTTGTGCAGAAGTTCTCGGTAGCGTTCTCATGCTTTGTACATCGTCTCGTTATCAGCTTGTCGAAAAGAGGTAATCTCGCTACGTATATGATCAGTAACATTTGAAGGATTGAAACGAGCCAGAAAATCTTGACACAGGTCTGTCCAGGACTCAATAGAACCAGCAGTCTAGCTATTTAACCATGTTTTTCTCCTATCCCTCAGTGAATATGGGAATAATCGCAATTTCATAACATCAGCCTGTCGAATAGGGTACTCAATATAACCAGTAGTCTGGCAATTTAACCATGTTTTTGCCCTATCCTTGAATTCTGAAAGATTTGTAAATCTCTAAGAATGACTTCATGTGCTGCCGAGTATCCTCATTTGTTGTGCCCCCAAATTGTCCCGGTTTATCGATCATATTGAACATAACTGGCTTGAGTTCAAAATAATTGGCATTGATGTCTGGTTCTAGGACTGCAGAGTCAAGGCTATCTATGCCTTCCTGCATGTAGTCTCTAGTGGTACGAACTCGTCTTTGCTTCCCCGATTGGATAGGGGTGGTTGTTGATCTTCCCGCCCTCCATTTGCCGCCCCATCTACGACGGTAGCATTATTGGTATTATTGTCGTTATTCATTGCTACTTCTACTGCTCTGGCTGCTTTTGTTTCTGCTAATGCCTCACGTGCCTCTTTTTGAATTTTTCTTGATGTGCGTTCGATCTCGTTGATAAACAATTGTTTAGACGTTGGATTTTCTCTGGTCATAAACTAGAACAAAGAAAACTGTAAAAAAAAATATGATAATAAAGAAAAACTAAAACTGGAAATTAAATGCAATAAAGGAAAAGTGCAAGAAAGTAAAGACGAAGTCGCTATTTCCAATCCCCAGCAACGGCGCCAAAAACTTGTAGAACGTAAAGGAGTTCTCTAAATTGATTGCAAGTGTACGCTGCTGCCAAGTTATAGTATTTAAGATATCGTCTCCATAGGGATTGAAAGTTACTTCAATGATTAAATTCATGCACAAGGAAAAGTAAAAACACAATTGAGTTGGGATTTGAATTGATTTGACTAAAACTAAAAGTAAGTAAATTAAAGATTGAGAATTCAGTTTGAGAGAATGGGACAGTATTGGAATGTGTTATAGTATGGATTTTGAATGTTTTGTTTCAGTTTAAGTGCTGCAAAATCGACTTTGCTGTCAAGGTGATGCCTTGGCAGATAGCCCGCCGCGACAGAACATGATGTGCCGCCCGGGCGGCTGAGTGATGCTTCAAAGTTCGAAAAGGCTTCCTTCAATGACTCCTCCTTATCCCTAAGTCGAAGTACTATTGGCAAACACATCTTGATAATACCTCCCGACGTGAATTTAAGGATGAACACCAACCAATTCTTTAGCCTTCTTTAGCCGCTGAACTTCTAACTTATCCCTAAGCCAAAGTAATTTCACCCCAAGTTGGATAAAATCGTGTTTACTCATTTTGTGAGTCTAACTCTCTCGATATTAAACAAATTGATAATTGCTCTCTCCTCTCCCGATTTGATTGCAAACAAGAATGATGCCAAGAGTAAACAAACTTTGAAATTTTATTGCAGCACTAAAAACCTAAACAAATACAAACAATCTCTCACAACTACTCAACAAAACCAACCCTTAGCCCTAGGAAACGTTTAGAACATGATGGATGAATGGAAGCACTAGGGTTTTGGTCTAAGAAATCTTGATATTCCCTCTAGTCTTCGAAGATGCCTTATATATAAACCTTGGCCTACTCGAAGTTGGTTAAAGGACTAGAGTACAAGTTGGAATTAAAGTGGATCTCCTAAAAAGATTAAAATCTAATTAAATCTTTATTTAATCCAACCTTGACCCTGGTTGACTTTAAATTCCTTAAGTTTTGACTGTGGCTTTTCTTGGGCTTTTGGGCTCTGATCTGCATGCAAGTGGTCTCTAAAAATCGTCCTTGATGTGTTCTTCCAGTCGCATACCACTTTGCATGTTTTCAGCTACCTTGGGATGCTGCCTCGGCGGCGCACCATTTGTTGCCTTGGTAGAGGTCTGGCTTAGTAGGGCTCCTTAGTTTGGATTTTTTCTCTGCAGCTTAGTCTGATAATCTCTCCAGTATGTACATCAACATCGTCCATCGAATGTTCAGTTCCTTCCTTCTGGCCTCCTTGTTACCTCGGCATCGTCTATCTAGGCGGGTATCTGCGCACAATGAAACATATACCTGAGCAGTATCTTTTATAGATAAAAACAGTTAAATTCATCAAGTAGGACAAAGTATCTAATCTATGCAGTTTTGAGTATGTTTACCTAATTATGCAACTAAAATGGGCTTAAGTCTAACAATAATTGAGCTATCCTATGGCTAAAATATAGTACTTTTTTACACATAACAATATGGTTGATGTTTCAAATAATGTTTGGTTTGTGGACAGTGGGTGTTCCAATCATATGTGTGGCATGAAGAAAAAATTCAGAAAGCTTGACAAGTCTTACAAGAAAAATGTAAGGCTTGGTGACAACAAGGAAATTCAAGTCGAAGGAAAAGGCATTGTATCTATGAGCACTAACGAACGTAAAACAAAAATGATTTCTGATGTATGTTTTGTTCTTAATTTGGCTCATAATTTATTAAGTGTTGGATAACTAATGAGTTGTGGCTATTCAGTTTTGTTTGATGATGGGTCTTGTGTGATTAAAGATTGTAAATCCGGGCAAACCATTGTGAATATTTCCATTGATGAGTATTTATTTTGGTTGTGTTATTGGTCCTTATTTCGATTAAATACAAGTTTGAGGGACTTAACTTGCTGTTTTAAGTTGTTTTCATGCAGGAGACGTGATGCTGGAAATAAGCTAGAATGCTGCAGAAAATGCTAGAGTCATGGGCATGAATCAGGGCATGAATGATGACTGGGCGCCACGTTAGCGTCTTTTAGAATCTGACGTCAGCAGCAGTGTTAGCTTATTATGCCGCTTATCAGATAGCTTATCTCCGGATTTTTTGAGTTTTAAATTTAAACTTGGGAATTTATCTTTTTAATTATCTTTTTAGAATTATCTTTTGTATTTTAGGTTTTTATCTCTTAGTATTTTTAGGTTATTTGAAGTACTATAAATACCCCTCTTGGGGAATGACTTCATCATCAAATTGAATATCATTTCATCTTCTCTTGGAAATTCTTCTCTTCTTAGTTTTACTTAAGTTCTTTTCTTATATTTCTTCTTTTAATTATTTCTTAAATGTCGAGCATGATTAATTTGATAACCATGCTCGGCTAGATCTTTTTAAGCCAAAGGCTTATGCGATGACGCGTTCTCAATGAGAGGTTTGAACTATGCTTCAAACATTTCGGAAACTTCTTCTCGATTTCTTCATACTTATTTTCTAAATCAAAATGATTTTTTAAAAACCCAAAGATTGACTTTGGAGAAAAACAATTGTTTTGATCTATCAAGTGGGAGGGAGGATCGGTTATTGAAACAAATCCGACTTCTAGGGAACACACTTAGTAAATAGATTACTAAGGGAAATTGAGATCGAATCCTTTTTATAGAAATGACTTTTCGAGTTGGTTACAAGCTTAAAGAATTTTTTTTCTCAAACATTGAGTTGGTTTAGACAAATTATCAAAACTGAAACCAAAAATTGATTTTGAAGATTCGGTTTACAAACAAAAAATCAAGGATTGACCTTGAAGTAATTTTGCCAACAAGTTTTACGAAATTAAAATCTCTACCATTGAACCGAGTAGAACAAGTCAAAGCTTAGCCAAGGCTGAACTTATCTAGTGTTAGTTTTAAATCTTTAAACCAATCTTCTTGCTCTCTTAAATTATTTCATTGCAACCCCCTCCCCCAAATCACACAAATTCAATTCCATCACCTCTTGGTTCAGAAACGTCAAAGGCACAAGAAGGAAAGTCCAAGTCCTTGTGGGTTCGACTCCTACTTCCCTATCTATACTTAGTTTAATTCCTTTATTTATTTATTTATTTAGAAGAAGGAAATTATTCTTGACACGTTACGACGCGTGTCAAAATTGGCGCCGTTGTCGGGGACTTCGGCAACTTTTACTGTTTGTTTTTTATTGTTTATGACCAGGAGAAATCCGAAAAAACATGTTGAATTCATTCCGGAAATTGAAGCATTTGCGAGACGACAAAACGCACAACGAAATTGAAAGAAGCAATATAAGTTGCGCCAACAACGATTCCAACAAGATATCGAATCATCCCAACCCAAAACACACTTTGAAGAACAAAGCCAAATGGGAGACAACGAACAGACGATCCAGCAACTGATCAGGGCACCGGATGACAATCAGCCCTTGTGCATAACCTTCTCGAATGATGAAATGACGTTCCAACTAAAAACGGGCTTGATTCATCTCCTACCAATCTTCCACGGTTTGCCCAGCGAAAACCCACACAAACACCTTAAGGAGTTCTGCATGGTTTGCTCAACTACGAAACCATAGGGAGTATCTGAGGATCAAATTAAACTTCGCGTCTTTCCCTTTTCTTTATCTGATATTGCTAAGGATTGGCTTTATGGTTTACCTTCTAACTCAGTTACTACCTAGACTGAAATGGCTCGCTTGTTTCTTGACATATTCTTCCCAGCCGCTAAAGCAAGCGAAATGAGGCGAAATATTCTAAGTATCTGACAAAAGGATACCGAAACACTTTATGAATATTGGGAGCGCTTCAAGAAACTATGCGCAAATTGCCCACAACACGGTTTGTCAGCTCAAACACTTATTCAATATTTTTATGGACTAACCCCTACAGATATGAAAGTAGTTGATGCAGCTAGCGGAGGAGCCCTAGTCAATATGACTCCGACGGCAGCAAGAACATTGATTTCGACCATGGCAGCCAACTCACAACGCTTCTACCAATCGAATGAACCATCTCGAAGAGTTAATGAGGTAGGTACAGTTTCATTGGAAAGCAAGATTGACAAATTAGCTGACATAGTTCAAACTTTGGCTGTAGATAGAAAGATTGTTTCTAGGCTTTGTGGGATTTGCACAAGCCTCGAGCACCCGACGGATTGTTGCCCTATGATCCAAGAAGATGATACAGAACAAGTGAAAGTGATGGGGAACTTTCCGGGATACTATCAAAAGTCGCACTACCCTAATGCCAATCAAAGGTGAAGAGACCAAACCTTTGCACAAAACCAAAGACAACAATACCGGCCAAGGCAGCCTACCCAACAATTCCAACAAAAGTCAAACCTAGAGTCCATTGTAGAGCGGTTGGCTATGTCTCAGGAAAAATTCCAAACCCATACGGAGGCCCATCTTCAAGAGATGAACAACCAAATAAGTCAAATGGCCCAAATAATAGGAAGAATAGAGTTACAAGGGAAGCTACCTTCTCAGACAGAGTCAAACCCTAGAGAAAATGTAAGTGCCATCACACTCCGTAGTGGGACCGTTATAGCTCCAAAAGAACCATCAAAAAACAACAATCCCACTATTGCCATAGAAGAAGGTAACGAAAACCAAGATAACCCTTTACCACCATCTCCTCTTCCTTCTCCACCTCTTGTAGTCGCGCCTCCCTTGCCATTACGATTGGTGAAACGTGACACAAAGGTTGAAGAGAGGGAAATTATTGAAGTAATTAAAAAGGTCAAAGTGAACATTCCCCTCTTAGAAGTCATTTTTCAAGTGCCAAGGTATGCTCGTTTTCTTAAAGAGCTCTGCACAACCAAGCGAAAACTCACCAGGCACGAAAAGGTAAATTTGGGAGAGCACGTTTCTGCAGTTTTTCAACATATGTTACCATCCAAAATGAAAGACCAAGGTATGTTTGCTATACCCTGTCAAATTGGTAACGTATCTATTAAACGTGCTATGTGCAATCTTGGGGCTTCTATAAATGTAATGTCGCTTTCTGTTTATAAAAAAATTACTAATGATCCTTTAAAAGAAACCAGGGTTACGATACAGTTGGCGGATCGATCGATCATCTACCGGAAGGAGTGTTGGAAAATGTGTTGGTAAAAGTAGATGCTTTATTCTTTCCTGCAGATTTCTATGTGATCGATATGGCTCATGATAGAACAAATACTTGCTCCGAAGTGTTGTTGGCAAAACCATTCTTTAGCATAGCAAATACGAAAATAGACGTGAGAAGCGGTCTTTTGTCTATGGAATTTGATGGTGAGGTCGTAGAATTTGATGTTTACAAGGCGATGGAACATCCGGATTCTATGGAAAACGTTAGCTTTGTTGGTGTTTATAAACCTTTAGTTAATGATTTTGTGGAAACTAATTTATCTGATAATTCGTGCAGAAAATTGGAAGGACGCGATGAAAAAATTAGGGAGTTGGAAAACACTTTATTTGTTAATCCTGTTCTACACTTAACTCCCTCACAAATTAAAAAATTCCCTTCCATTTTGCAGGCACCGGATATCGAGTTAAAATTACCGCCGGATAAATTAAATAGTAAAAAAGAAATTTTTCTAGGGAAAATGAAGAAATGTCACTGTCATAAAATTTCTCGTAGGAAAATTCTTAGTTGAATTAAGTGCATAAATTAGAAGGAGTATTTTTCGTAGTCTTTGTAGTCTGAGCGACACAGGTCGTCGAGCTAATGACGATAAACAAGCGCTGGATGGGAGACAATCCATTTTCTTTATTTATTGATTGATTTTAATTTTTCAGTTTCAAATTTATTCTTATTTTCTTTATTATTTTTAAAACCCATGTCTACTTCTTTTTTATCTTTTCTTTTTAGCATTTTTATTAACTTCCTCCTAATAATATAGTTATTATTAATAATTTAAAATTATTATATATTATTTATATTATCTTTTTAGATTTATGCAAATTAAATATATATATATATTATCTTATTTTTTTAACCCTTGGTGGTTTATCTTTATCATCTTAAATTATTATTTATTTTAAATTTTAAAATCATAATATATATATATATATCTTTTAAATTATTAATCTATATCTATATATATATCTTTTAAATTATTAATCTATATATATATATATGTATATATATATATATCTTTATCAACTATATCTAAAATTTTAAAATAAAATTATCCTTTAACAAATTTTTAATTATCCTTTTATTTCAAAAATTAAAAAAAACTAACATAATTCCCCCTACCTTTTCTTTATTCTGCAGCCGTCATCTCACCCTTCTTTCTTCACGCACGCAAAGCCCCCAACCTTTGAACCAGACATTGCTCGGCCAACCCCTATCTTCTCCGGCCAAACAGCATTGTGCGGACCCGCGACCAAGCGCGACGACTACCGCAGAGCCAACCTCCTACCACGCCAGCAACCGTTCGAGTCCTGACCACGTGCAATTGATCAGGGGAGTCTTTCCTTTCCTTTTTTTACTCTAGTTATCATTTTGGGACAAAATGCATTAAGTGAGGGGAGGGAAATATGCTTGTCAAATTTTCATATTGCTTATTCGTTTGGTTGTTCTATTGTTTTCCTGATTTTTTTTAATTTAAGTTCCTTGTTTAATCCTTAGTTTGACCTTGTCTCATTGTTTTCGTATGATTTTGTATCTATCTTGTTAGAAAATTTTAGGTTGCATGGTAGATTTTGGCATGATTAATTTTTTCATAAAATCTTTTTTATGACATTTTTTCTCTATTAATTGACATGATGCTTACCTAGGTAACAATTTTTGTGAGTTTTGAGCCTAATGAGCATGCATTATTTTTGCTCTTTGTTTCTTTGAGTGTGCCTAGCTAAATTAGTTGCATTCTAGAACTTGTGTTTAAATTCTTTTTGAGATTACATTATTTAAACATGATGCTTAAATATGATTGAGGCACTAGGTTTTAACCCTTTCTCTTCCAAAACAAATTGCCTACCCTTTGATTAATTTCCTTTAGTGAAACAATTTTTAGCCTTGGCCTTTTTCTTGAGATTCACCATATTTTAGCCTAATCCGTTTTTCTTATTATTTCCATTATTTTTGTCCCTTTTTCAAGACAAAATTGTCTTCAAAAACATATTTGAATCATGCAGTCCAGTAGAGCAGAAAACACTGTGCAGAAAAAAATATTGTGCAGAAACTGTTTCGAATATGCAATGCAGGAAAAAAACTGTGCAGAAAATCATTCGAATCTACAGAAAAGAATAGCAGAAAAATAGCAGTGCAGTTAAAAAAATATACTGCAGAACAATTTTGATTCGAATGGAAAAAAGAAGAAGAAGAAGAAAAAAGAAAAAAAAAACAGTTTCAAATAAAATATTTTTGATGATTTTTGTCTTGAATTTTAAACCCTATTTTTCAGCCTTTATCCTACTCGAACCTTAGCCCCGTTACAACCCTTTTTAAGACCTCTTAATTTTTGCATCACATTCATGCTTAGTAGTGGAGAATAGATTTAACCACAAGCTTATGGTAATGCTCTAATTAGTTTTGGCTCGAGTGATTTTCTCTACCCTTAAACACTTTGAGTGACATGAGCGATTCCTTGTGAGGGTACTTGGTTTGCATCATTGATGTTAGTAGGGTATTGGAATGTCGTTTTTGCTTAAATTTCTAAATCTTGCCTTTTATCTATTTGCTCCTTATTTTCTTTCATGTTTAGATGCTTAATCATATCGGAAACTTTGAGACTTCGTAAAATTAAGGATGTCAACTTGAGCTTAGATTTGTTTAATTTTGAGATACTTGAGGGCAAGCATCGGATAAGTGAGGGGGAATTTGATGAGTATTTATTTTTGTTGTGTTTTTGGTCCTTATTTCGATTAAATACAAGTTTGAGGGACTAAACTGGGCTGTTTTATGTTGTTTTCATGCAGGAGACGTGATGCTGGTAATAAGCCGGAATGCTGCAGAAAATGCTGGAGTCATGGGCATGAATGCTGACTGGGCGCCACGTTAGCGTCTTCTAGAAGCTGACGTCAGCAGCAGTGATAGTTTATCAGGCCGCTTATCAGATAGCTTATCTCCGGAATTTTTGAGTTTTGAATTTAAACTTGGGAATTTATCTTTTTCGAATTATCTTTTGTATTTTAGGTTTTTATCTCTTAGTATTTTTAGGTTATTTGAAGTACTATAAATACCCCTCTTGGGGAAAGACTTCATCATCAAATTGAATATCATTTCATCTTCTCTTGGAAATTCTTCTCTTCTTAGTTTTACTTAAGTTCTTTTCTTATATTTCTTCTTTTAATTATTTCTTAAATGTCGAGATGATTAATTTGATAACCATGCTCGGCTAGATCTTTTTAAGCCAAAGGCTTATGCGATGACGCGTTCTCAAGGCGAGGTTTGAAACTATGCTTCAAACATTTCGAAAACTTCTTCTCGATTTCTTCATACTTATTTTCTAAATCAAAATGATTTTTTAAAAACCCAAAGATTGACTTTAGAGAAAAACAATTGTTTTGATCTATCAAGTGGGAGGGAGGATCGATTATTGAAACAAATCCGACTTCTAGGGAACATACTCAATAAATAGATTACTAAGGGAAATTGAGATCGAATCGTTTTTATAGAAATGACTTTTCGAGTTGGTTACAAGCTTAAATAATTTGTTTTCTCAAACATTGAGTTGGTTTAGACAAATTATCAAAACTGAAACCAAAAATTGATTTTGGAGATTTAGTTTACAAACAAAAACTCAAGGATTGACCTTGAAGTAATTTTTCCAAAAAGTTTTTCGAAATTAAAACATCTACCATTGAACCGGGTAGAACAAGTCAAAGCTTAGCCAAGGCTGAACATCTCTATTGTTAGTTTTAAATCTTTAAACCAATCTTCTTGCTCTCTTAAATTATTTCATTGCAACCCCCAAATCACACAAATTCAATTCCATCACCTCTTGGTTCAGAAATGTAAAGGCACAACAAGGAAAGTCCAAGTCCTTGTGGGTTCAACTCCTACTTCCCTATCTATACTTAATTTAATTCCTTTATTTATTTAAAAGAATGAAATTATTCTTAACACGTTACGACGCATGTCAAAATTTTCCATGACAGAAACTAAAATGTTTCCACTTGAAGTTTCAAATGTGGAAAATTATGCACTTGTTGCTAATGCTAAAGATGAGGCAAAGCTATGGCATTTGTGATATGGACGCCTTAATGTAAATGGATTGAAGTTGCTACATCATAAAGGTATGGTTCATGGATTACCTGAGATTGACTCTTTTGATTTGTGTGAAGGATGCATATATGGTAAGGAAAAAAGACAATCTTTTCCTATTGGGAAATCTTGGAGGGTATCAAAATGTTTGGAGTTAATACATGCTGATTTGTGTGTGCTGATGAATACAGAATCATTTGGTGGAAGTTGATATTTTTTGTTGTTTACTGATGATTATAGCCGAATGAGTTGAGTCTAATTTCTAAAATACAAATCAGAAAGTTTTGATAATTTAAAGAAATTCAAAGGCATGGTTGATAAGCAAAGTGATGCAACCATTAAGATTCTCAAAATAGACAAAGGAGGTGAGTTTTGTTCATATGACTTTACTGTTTTTTGTGAAGCTTATGGAATACACAAGGAGTTGACGGTAACGTATACACCTAAACAAAATGGTGCAGCTGCGCGCAAAAACCATACGGTGGTCGAAATGGCGAGGAGTTTATTTACAGCCAAAGAATTTTCGAATAGCTTTTGGGCTGAAGCAGTTGCAACAGCTGTATTTTTATTGAATATTTCACCAACAAAGATGCTTCTAATCGCACACCACATGAAGTTTGGAGAGGTGTAAGGCCTTCGGTAAGCTACTTAAGGATTTTTTGTTGCATTGCCTATGTTTTGGTAAATTCTCAAATACGCACTAAACTTGATGAAAAATGTATTCTCATTGGAAATTGTTCTCAATCCAAAACATATCGTTGTATAATCTTATTAGTGGTAGAATGTGGTTTTTGATGAAAATGCAAGCTGGAAATGGCAATGTGAGAAATAAAACCCACAAACATAACTTCCAGCACTAGAAATTGCATATCCAACAAACACTAGCTCCTCAAACTCACCATCGTCTACTTCTACCTCTCAGAATAACTTTTCTTCTGATGAAACACCTCCACGTAAATTCAGGCCTCTCAAAGAAACTTATGAGTCATGTACTTTTTCCTTGTTAGTTTCAGATCCACTTACTTTCTCACAAGCTATTGGGAAGGAAGAATGGTGTAGAGCAATGAAGGAAGAAATTATAGCAATCAAGAAAAATTCGACATGGGTGCATATGGATTTACCTAATGACAAGAATGTCATTGGGTTAAAGTGGGTGTTCAAGACGAAATACAATTTAGATGGGAGCGTACAAAAGTACAAAGCTCGGTTGGTGGCTAAGGGGTATGCACAATATCATAGGCATTGATTTTGATGATAAATTTTCTCATGTTGCCCGCTTCGAAACAATGAAAACCTTTTTAGTCATTGTTGCGCAATTACATTGGCGTATTTTTCAGTTTGATGTCAAGTCTACTTTTTAAATGGCGACTTGGATGAGGAGGTATATGTCACGCAACCAGAAGGATTCATTATTAAAGGGAAAGAAGATAAAGTGTATAAAATGAGAAAGACATTGTACGGTTTGAAGCATGCACCTCGGGCATGGTACAACAAAATTGATTCATTTTTTCGGCAAAATGGATTTTAAAGAAGTGATAATGAGCCTACATTATATCTCGAGAAGGGAGGTAACAATGATTTACTACTTGTTTGTTTGTATGTTGATGATATTATTTACATGGGTACGTCTACTTCTCTTATTGATGAATTTAAAGTGAGCATGATGCAAACGTTTGAGACGACAAATTTGGGTTTGCTGCATTATTTCCTTAGGATAGAAATTAAGCAAGGGGAAGATGGTGTGTTCATTTCTCAAAGAAAATATACAGAATATCTTCTCAAGAGATTCAACATGTTAAATTGCAATGTGGCAGCTACTCTAATGAATATTAATGAGAATTTTTATTTCAGTAGCAAGTCCACCACCACCGTTATGAGCCTCCACTTCCGCCTCCGATCGATACGCAAAGGTGATTTGAGCATGCGGGCGTACATCTCCAAAGTGAAGGAGATTTGTGATGCTCTGGCATCATGCGGCAGTCCGGTGTCGACGACTGAGCACGTGGCGTCTATTTTGAACGGTCTCCCTGTTGAGTATCGGCCATTCGTGGCGGTTATCACGTCTAGTAGGGTTCCGTTTACACTTGACAGTGTTACGGCTACCCTTGTAGATGCTGAGGCTCAGCAAGCGATGTACGACAATAGCCTTCCGGTTCCAATGAGTGCGCATAACCTTCAATTCTCCTCGAACACATCTCAATATGGTGGTCAATCTGATGGTACCAGATCTTCGGTTAGTACTAATGGAAGGGGTCGCTCTCGTAACAAGTTCCAGTGCCAGTTGTGTGGTAAACTCGGTCATCTTGTGGATCGATGTTATCGTCGGTTCGATAAAAGTTTTGCTGGGGTCACTGCAAATCTGAATAAGTCTCGTAACAGTGATGGTTCTACTGTTGTTCATTTGTCTTCTGATTCGACTAATAATTCTCCAGTTTGTAATACTGCAGGCCTAACTTCAGGATGTAACCAGTGTACTCCTAGTGGTGCTTCGTCGCCTGGGCAATCTGACTCGTGGTTCGTTGACACGGGGGCCACGCATTATGTCTCCCCTGATGCATCAATTGCCCATCAATGCTCCGACTACTCTGGCCCAGGTAAACTGGTTGTTGGTGATGGTAATGGCTTGTTTATTTCAAAAGTTGGTAGTGCTTCGATTGATTCTGTTTCTCGGTCTTTAGTATTGCATGATCTATTGATTGTTCTTCAAGTTACTAAGAACTTGCTTTCGGTTTCTAAGTTTGCTAGAGATAATGCCGTCTATTTCGAGTTTCATGCGAGTAGTTGTGTTGTTCGTGATGAGTACACTGGTGAAATCTTGTTACAAGGTGTGGAGGATGGTGGTCTTTATGCCTTTCATACAAATAATGCTGCTGCTGGTGCTAGTTTGCAGTCTTCATTTAGTCATTGTTTGTCTGCTACTACTGTTAATAGTTCTGTTGCTTCTGATGTTGAACTATGGCATCGTCGACTTGGGCACTCTGCTCAAGCCACATTGACCTCAATTTTTTCTAAGTGTAATATTCCCTTGAAATGTAATAAAGAATTTTTCTGTGCTGCGTGTCAACAAGGAAAAAGTCATAAGTTACCTTTTTCCGATTCCACTATTGTGTATGATAAACGTTTGATCTGATATACACTGATGTTTGGGGACCGTCTCATATTCAATCTGCTGGATATGTCTATTATGTTTCGTTCGTAGATGCGTGTACTAGACATTGTTGGGTGTATTTACTTAAGACTAAGTCTCAAGCTGTCCTTGCATATAAGCAGTTTGCTCAAATGGTTAAGACTCAGTTTAGTGTTCAGATTCGTGAGGTTCAGAGTGATTGGGGTGGGGAGTTTCAAACTTTATCTCGTGTGCTTGTTGAAACGGGTGTTGTTCATAGAGTAACCTGTCCCCACACATCCGAACAAAACGGTGTCGTTGAACGCAAACACTTACATATAATTGAACTTGCTCTCACGCTTTTAGCCCAAGCCTCCTTACCCTTTCAATTCTGGGCCTTTGTTGTTGTGACAGCGGTTTACCTCATTAACCGTCTTCCTACCAAGGTTCTTCAAGGTGTGTCTCCCTTTGAAAAGCTTTACAAGCGTGCTCCTGATTATACATTTATGCATGTGTTTGGTTGCCGTTGTTTTCCGCACCTGCGTCCATTTAACAAGCATAAGATGGAATTTCGGTCCCAAGAATGTACTTTCCTTGGCTATAGTCCCCTTCATCGCGGCTATCAGTGCTTGACACCTGATGGAAAGACTGTGATTTCTCGCCATGTTGTATTTGATGAGGGTGTTTTTCCGTTCGCTTCTGCTAAGTCTCCTCGATGTTCCTCGTCCTCATACACTCCCACAATCTTTCGGTCTGCTCCTCTTGATGTGTCTCCCACTACTGTGCCTTCTTCTTCTGCACATGTGGGCTGTGACGGCGTTCGTGCTGAGTCTGCATCTCCACCTGTTGCTTCTCCTGAGCGTCCGGATTGTGGCTCTTCTGGTGCAGACCCTTGGTCCAATGATGTAACCATGGATGCTGGTGTTGTTTGTTCTGGGCCTCCTGCTGGGTTGTCTTCTGGTGTGGGTTCTATTGGGCCTCGTGTTGAGTCTGTGCCTGTGTCTGTTGGTAATACGCTTGGGTCTCCTTTGGGCCCTCCTGTTCAGTTTATGGGTGGTGTTTCTCCTGCTGATGGGTCTGTTGAGTCTAATTTGGGCTCTGGTCCTAATGTTGGGTCTGTGGAGCCTGTGAATCCGCCTTCTTCTCCTAGCCCGGGTGAGCCCTGCCCGTTGGAACCATGTGAGCCCAGTGTTCCGTCTGGTCCACCCACCTTATCAAATACTCATGGCATGCTTACCCGTAGCAAGTGTGGGGTCTTCAAGCCCAAGTTGTACACCTCCTCTCTCGCTGATGTAGTTCCTAATACGGTTCACCAAGCCCTTGCTGTTCCAGAGTGGAGTGATGCTGTTCATAGTGAATATACAGCACTCGTAGACAATGGTACTTGGACTCTTGAGCCTCTACCTCCTGATCGTAAATGTGTTGGATGCAAATGGTTGTTTCGGGTGAAGCGGAATCCCGATGGGTCGATATCCCGGTACAAAGCTCGTCTTGTGGCTAAGGGCTTTTCTCAAATACCGGGCCAAGATTTTGAGGACACTTTTAGCCCGGTTGTTCGGTTCAATACTCTTAATGTCATTCTTGCGGTAGCAGTTACGAATAAATGGCCCCTTCGTCAAGTCGACGTAAATAATGCGTTCTTAAATGGTGAACTTAGTGAGGAAGTTTATATGCAACAACCGCCCGGGTTTGAACAAGCTAGTGGTGACGGTACTAAGCTAGTTTGTCGGCTTCGCAAAGCCTTGTATGGATTACGGCAAGCACCCCGCAATTGGTATAACAAGCTTCGGTTATACCTCTTGCATATTGGCTTCCGTGAGTCAAAAGCCGATGCCTCTTTATTTGTTTGTGACAACAACGGTGTCGCCACTTACTTGATAGTGTACGTTGACGACATTATTGTCACGGGGCAGTCCATACAAATTGTGGAGGATATAATCTTGAAGTTAAAGGATCAATTTGCGTTAAAAGATCTTGGGGAGTTAGCCTTCTTTCTTGGCATTGAAGTGATTCGAGTTAATGATACTCTTGTTCTTAGTCAGCGAAAGTTTGTCATGGAATTGTTGGAAAAGTCTCGTATGAGTCAATGCAAACCTACTCCCACACCGATGGTTTCTTCCTCCAAACTCGTCCTTGATGGTGGTAGTCCCATTGTCGATGTTCAAGAATATCACAGTATCGTGGGCGCACTTTTATATGTATGTCATACGCGGCCCGACATCACTTTTGCCGTAAATAAAGTGGCCCAATTTATGCACAAACCTTGTGAGGCCCATCTGGATGCTGTCAAGTATATTCTTCGTTATTTAGCTGGAACTTTGGAATACGGTTTGGTCTTCTCACCGTCTGACCATCCTTCGCCTGTTGTGGTGGCGTATTCAGATGCCGACTGGGCCAGCAGCTTGGATGATCGGCGCTCCACGACTGGCTACTGTGTCTATGTGAATGACTGTCTTGTTGCTTGGAGTTCAAAGAAGCAGAAATCCGTTTCTCGGTCCACCACTAAGGCTGAGTATCGGAGTATCGCCGATTCGGTCGCTGAAGTTACTTGGGTTGAAACTATGCTCACTGACTTGGGTCTTCCGTTGCAGTCTACTCCGGTTGTGTGGAGTGACAATACGTCTGCCATTGCTATGGCTGCTAATCCTGTTTTTCATGCCCGGTCGAAACATGTGGAGTTGGACGTCCACTTTGTTCGGGAGAAAGTCACGGCCAAGCAAGTTTTTGTCAACTATGTTCCGGCTCAATTTCAAGCAGCTGATGGGCTCACTAAACCCCTATCCAAGTCTTATTTTCTGTTATTTCGAGAAAAAATGTTTGTTCATCCGGTTGTGCGCTAGTCTTCTGTGGTGCTGAGTTGTTGAAGTCTGGCCGTCGGTAGAGGTGGGGAAAATAAGACGTGGGGAAGCGGGGAGAATGTTGGACTGTATTGGGTTTGTTTGACCGGTTGTGTGTGGGCCCTTTCGTTATTAAAATTGTTGAGGTTGTTAAGCCGTTTTGTTTAACAGCTTGGTGGTTATACCATACCAAGTTTGTTAGGCTATTGGGCTATATAAACTTTGGGTTAATACCCATATGGCCATATGAGAGTATCTGGGTTATACTCAAAAATATAGGCCTACATCTTTTTATTTTTTAATCCTTTTCTTTTTGTTCAGTTTCCAGAAGGTTCTTTTGCTGAGCATCGAGGGTTTTCGTTTCAGTTTAAACCAGATCAACAGGTGGTTCCATCTATTTATCTCATACTCACCTCGATATTTTATTTTCTGTTGGTATGGTTTCGAGGTTCATGCAAGATCCTATAAAACATCTTGGAGCTGCCAAGAGAATCTTACGATACATATCAAGTACTAGAGACTATGTAATTTGGTACTCTCATGTTCATAATTTCAGGTTGATTGGTTTCAGTGATAGTGATTGGGCAGGTTCATTGGATGACAAAGAAAACACTTTTAGATATGTTTTCAGTCTTGGTTCAGGTGTTATAGCATGGAGTTCGAAAAAATAATTTGTGACAACGCTCCTGTTGATATATTTGGTTTTGATATAACTTAAATGAAAAATATTTTTGAACTTAAAATTAATTTGTAAAAATATTTCAAAAGTCCATTAACTAAAAAAATATGTTTGAGAGGTTTTCAAAGGGTTTTTGACATGTTTAAATACTTTAAAAATAGCCCAAGTATCAAAAACAAGCTTTGAGTATTGATACCCTTTCTTTGGTATCGATACTTAGTTAGTCGTACTAATACCCATTTGCCCTGTACCGATACGCCCTTTATTCCCCAAGTTTTAAAAAATTCTAGTAGCCAAACTGAGTACCAATACAGCTTCAGCCGTACCGATACTCAAGGACATGTACCGATATGCTAGTAGCGTGTATCGGTACCCAGTGTAAAATGTCCAACGACTCTTTTTATTTGAGGTAAGTATCGATACTTAAAGCCACAAACTCCTTAGAGGATTTAATAGCAAGCTTCAAGCAGCCATGGAACAACAAGAAAATCAACAACATTCTTTGCATAGAGAAATCAATTTGTGCTTAATTTTTGTCACATTCTTTGTAGAAAACACTTGTTGAGCTAAATTGTCAATATTGCTCAAGTGTTTAGGTTTGGGGTGAGTGCTTAAATTGCAAACATATCAAACTTGTGAGGTTTTCTTTGTTTGTTTATTTATTTTCTCTTTGTAAGAGAGTTTCTCAAAGTGTTGGGTATAAGCTTTGAGAGTTGTAAAGGTTATATCCTTGAGCCTAGAAAAAGGAAAGATAAATTATTGAATTTATGAAAAATTCTTAGTGTGGATAGCTAAGGTAGTGGAGGTAGACTTTGGTTAGAAAGTCAAACCACTATAAATCATCGTGTAAATTTTAATTTTTTATTGCTTACACCATAATCACTCAAAGGCCAATTCACCCCTTCTTGACGAATATAGTTGATTGATTTGAGCCCAACAGCTCTCTTCTTCAGAGGCAGAGTATGTTACTACTTGCTGATATGAGTTAAGAGCAAAATGAAGTAACTAAATTTTTTTGTGATAATAGGTCTACTACTGCTATTACAAAAAATTCAGCATTACATGGAAGAACAAAACACATAGACATTCATTTTAATTTTATTAGGGACTTAATTACATATAGCTCTATAAATATGAAGTTTTGTACCACTTATCAGCAGTTGGCAGACATATTTACGAAGTTTATACTTTTTAGGAAACAAGTCAAATTCAGAACTCAACTTGGCGTGTGTAGTTATGAATCAAGGGAGTATGTTGAAGTGTAGTGATTTATAACAGAAAATGTTTTTAACTGGTCTTAGTAGTTAGTGGGTTTAGTTGAGTAAATATCTCTTATTTTGTTGGTAGAAATAAGTACTGATTTAGTGACATTATTTGCTCTACTTAGTTGTACTTTTTTAGTATTTTCTAGTATTGTACTGGCCTATATAAATGGCTCTTTTCTGGTTGAATAATATATTATAATTTTTCACATCCTCATATTATACTTTCCTCTTTCTTTGTTCTGTACCCAACATTCTCGATCTATTCGTTGCAATCGATGGCCTCTATGAAATTCTCGAGAAATCAAACTAGGTTTTTCGTCTCACCAGCCTCATCAATGGGTCTGGTCGTTGGTCTGGTGGGTCTACCACCATTTTTCAGATTTGTGAAGTGCTTGACCGTGGTAGGGAAAAGCTCAAAATGCTTTATTTCTTGGAGAAATTGAAGCGTGAAGCTGTTAATACTGGTGGGCAGTTGATAAATTTGAATGGAAATCATGAGAATGAATATTGATGGTAGTTATTGATTGAACGATGGTAGTAATAAGTGACGACGACGGTGTCAATAGTTGTGGAGAAGTAATAAATTTAGGTTTTTATGAAAGAAATAAAAAGAAAAGATAAAAGTGTTTGCATGTCCTCTACTTTCTGATATTTTCATTTGTTTTGTTTTATTGGCAGAAAAAATAGAAATTGATAAAATTATTTTAAAGCCCTTGATTTTAAGTTATTTTTTAGGAAAAAAGTTCTACGTGGCAGTATATATGTTGCCACATATCCCTATCATGTCATTAATTTACGACATTAGTTTTGAGGGACATTTTAGAAGAATCGGACTACAATAGACACATTGAATGTTTATAAAGTTCAGACATCACATTGAGAGATTTGAAAAAATATGAGAGGCATTTGTGACATTATCCTTTATGATTATAATAAGAGTCTTCAAAGTAACTAATAAATTTTATATAAATAATCGGAATTACCATACGATGAACTTGACCTTAGCTTGATTTACGAGAAAAACATACAAATTGAGAATATCACCTCATTGGATTTTACAACTTAGGGCATAATCTTCCACATAGTCCCCGCATTAGTAGCTTGAACTTATTTATTTCTTGTTTTTAAAGTAAACTAAAAATAGAACCAAACCAAACCTAATTTGATGAAACCTGCATTCATTTAAAAGCTGTGTAATTAAGAAGTGGCATGCTGTAGTGTTTCCTGAGCAGAAGACTTCACACTAGGAAAAGGCCAGCCATTGAAAAACATAACCTCTCCATTATGAGTGTTATTATTATGAAATTAATATTGCTTCACATGTACAGTATGACTTGTTCAATTGCTTTGATACATCCATTACTATAAATACTGCTTCAATCTCTCAAATCTCATCGTGCTCTCTTTAACTTCCCTTGAGATAGTATAATTTTTCCCAGAGAAACAAAGCAAAACAAAAATGGAGATTGTGAGGAGATCAAATGGGTACTCAAAGGTGGATAAGGAAGACCCCGAGGAGTTGATCCGTCGACGAGCTCAGTTCTTGATCTACAAAGTGATGGAGCAAGCAGATTGTACAAGAAACCCAGCGTTTATACGAATCAGATTGTGTAGGCTAAAGCTAAAGATCGGGAGGAGATTGAAGAAGCTAAGGAACAGTATTTCGGCAACAAGAATCAGTTGAAGACATGGCGACGCCCTTGGTAGTCATCACTCATCAATATGGAACCATTCCCACCCTTCCTCGTCCTTTTATTCACTTGAAAAATATAAGAATGATTTGTGTTTTCTTCTTTTTGCAATAACAAGTTTTTTTTTTTTTTTACTTATTCTTATCATTTAGTCATTTTCCTTTCATCTATTGGCATTGCCTTTTCACGAAGGAGATAATGGCAACATGTGGCTTGGTTCTTAAATAAGAGAGTTCTTTTTCCTTATTTTTCTTGCTAAATGTTTAGTTTAACCGTTAATGGAGTAAGGTTAATCATAAACTCATAAAAATTCTTTGCCACTTTTCGGTCTCCTATATATGTTCCAACACTAAAAAAATTAAACTCCAAGCCTTAATTTTAAATTCTAAATCCTAAACCCTACACCTTATACCCTAAAAAAATACATCAAACCCTAACCTTAAACTCTAAACCCTAAATTTTAAACTTAATTTTAAGTGTGGGGCATAAATAAAAACACCGAAAAGGAACGGAAAATTTCCACCCACCATAAACACCTCTACTTTTTATGAGTGAGAATGAGAGGGTTTTTTTTAATTCTTTTCTTAACATATTTTTGGATAGTTTTCTATAAATAGTTCATTTGAGACGTTAATTTTTTGAATAATTTAAAGGTGAGTACAAGATAGTATCTATTTATACATATTCTTAACTCTTTAACAAGGTATATAGATTTTGTAGACAAAGTGATTTGAACATGTGTCTCCTAGGCTGAACATCATCTGCTTTTTCACTGGGACACTTGTTGGGTTCTTTTAGACGTTACTTTTGAAAGTGTAAAAAAATATTGTAACGCCCCGAGTTCGGGGTCGGGAGTTATCAGATTAGTCAACCGAGTCGGATTAAAATTAAATTGGAAACAGACTATTTTTAAATAACACCAAAAAGAGTTTTAAAAAGAATAAAAGGGCAAAAAGGGAAACTTTTAGCAAAAAAGAATAAAAAAGGGTTTTTCAAAGCTATCATCTTCTCTATTTTGATTTTTCACGTTCTAAACCCCTCCCCTCAACCCAAACATTATTCCATCATCTTCATCAACGATTTCAAGAGATTTTATCAAGGTAATAGCGTTTTTGACTTCTCTTCATCCTCAACATTTTCATGGTCTTGGATTTCCATAAAACTCATTTTTGAGTTGTTTCAAGTGTTCAAAGTTTTAAATGAAAGATGGAAACTTTGTTGGTTTTCTGTTGAGTTCTTAATTTGTAAAGTTCATATATGTTATAAACTTGCTTTTAAGCTTAACATATGTTAAAATGGTGAAGTTTTAATGAAATCCCGAAATGGGTACTAGTGGGTGAGTTTAGAAGTGAAAATCTTGAGTTTTGAGGTAGTTATGTGAGGGGAAAGTTGGGATGATGTATGGTTACCCTTGGGACTGTTTTGGACATGTTTAGTGATGATTTGGATGATGAAATTGATGAGTAATTGATGGGTTGTGTTCAGGTCCGAAAATGAAGAGTTTGGGTTAGTTCTTGGTTTGGAAATGTAGTGAAATTTGTCTTGGGTAGTAATCTTATTTGTGGCAGTGATTTTGTGGATGTTTTGATGTGTAATGCACTGTTTTTGGTTGATTAGAAGCAAGGGAAAATATTGGAAAAGCTTCAGACTCAATTCTAGGGAACTTGGAGGCTTGATCGACATTTTCAGCTTGTGTTGGGTTTCATCGGTGAGTGGATCGATTTTAAAAGCCTTAACGTGGTTAAGGTAGTGTTTTGGGAGTTTGGATTGAGCTTGAAAGGCCAATCCAAGCTCAAGAGTAAGTTTTAAAGGTTTATGCAATTAAATTGTGTTTTACGATTTCTTGAATGCGAGATGAACATGCTATGTTGTTATGTGTTGAATTGCATTTGTCATGCATGTTGAGATATGAGACTTGTGTTATGCTTGCATTGTGAGTACATGTCTTGCATAGAAGTGGACTTGGTAAGTGGTCCAAGCATCAATAATGCTTGTGGTTGTGTTTGAGTATATTGACATGTGTTTGGTTGTTACCAGATATAATTGATCGATCAATAGGATTAGAGTACACTCGAGGTAAAATTCGCGCATGGCCTTAGTGATGTTAGATTCCACTAAGGAAGAGTACGGTGATGTGAGATTCCACCGGAAATTATGTTTTTACTAGACGAGTGAGTACGGTGATGTGAGATTCCACCGGAAGTGTCTAGTGGGTTTAAGAAAGTTACCCGTATATCCGAGTAAAACGTTGAATGTCAATATACCATTGAATGATTTAATTTTCATGTTAAGCATGTTGATGATTCTATCTATTTATGCTTATTTTTATGCATTGTTGTTTACTTTTCTTGTGTTATGAGAATGAGCATATGGTAAGCCTATGGCTTGTGGTTGCATTCGATAAATGCACGTGAAGGTAAAAGCATGACATTATGCGTGCAAGCATTGTGGAAATGATTTGGAAGTGGTTTTGGTTTTCAAGCAAACTATCGTTTTAAAATTGCATTGTTGTAGCTACCTATTTAGCACCGCTCACTAAGCTTAAACGCTTACACTCTCTTTTCCAACAATGCAAGCCCTTAGACCTTCAGAGCAGCTCGGGGAACAAGGGAGGATCCAATGGAGTTTGGTTTGCTCAAGTATGGTTTAGACTTCAATAATTAGTATTTAAGCAATGGGATAGGACCTTTGTGTTTTGTGATGTTGATGGCATGTTCCTTTGCTTAGACAAGTTTGTTTAGACGTTTTGGGCTTGTATTGCCTTATACCATGTGGAAGTATACTTTAGTTTAACTTTTGGCTATGTGGGTGAATGCCTTATATGCATGTTTCATCTAAGAATCTTATCTTGTTGGATGTTGCTTCGTTGAATGTTTAAATTGCTTCGTATGTTTATCCATGGATGTCTTGTGTTGTATTTGAGTTTGTATGTTGCTTGTCTAGTCGTTAAATGCCTCTAGAGTCGAGTTCTTGTGTTTTTAGCAGCCAAAATAAGGTTTGCAGTGCAGGGCGTATCGATACGCTCAAGGGCTGTATCGATACGGTCCTCTACTGTGGACCTTGTTTTAGGCAAGCCGTACCGGTACGCGGAGGTGTATCGATATACCAAAAGCTCTTTGGAAATCTGAGAAATTGGCGAGATTTTGGCGAATCGATATGATTCCCAAGAGTATCGGTACGGTCTTTGTAGTTTGACCTTGAGAAGTTGACCGTTGAGAGCGTATCGATACGGTCTTCCAGCGTATCGATACAGTCTCCCTAGGTTGACTTTAGGAGTTGACCAAGTCCAAGCGTATCGATACGGTTCTCTAACGTATCGATACGACTTGTTGTAAAAGTTAAAAAGGGTCGCTTAATTGTCTGTTTCACGTGTTTTTTTATCCATGTGTGTCTCTGTTGCGTGTCCTCTCACATAGGATATAATTAAACATCTAGACAAGATAATTTTTAAAAGAAATTTTCTAAGGTTGTTAATCGGAGTGAAGCCTTAACGGGTTTCGCTTCGATTTTCCTCGTGTAACCCGTTCGATGCAGTCTGGCGGCTAGGCCGGGTCGAAGGGGTTACATTTGTTGGTATCAGAGCCTAGGTTCTGCCTAGGTTCGTTAAGTTTCCGCAATCCAAAAGGTAAGTGAGGTAAATTTTATGGTGTAAGCTTGTTGATTGTGATTGCACGGTGATTGTAAGCATGCTTGTAGCTATCTTGTGTTGGTTGAGAAATAGTTAAAGGCACTCATTGCTAGTATACTATTATTGTAAGTGGTTTTAAGTTTAAGGACTTGAGCACCTTGGATCTTGTTCCTTGCTGACCCAAAATCATTTTCACTTGTTGTTTTTGTTGATTAGCTTTGCATCTGTTAGCATGGTGAGACCGAGGGGAATTGATATGAACCCAGTAATGTGACCCGAGTCATATAGATGTGCCCGATCGTGATTCTAGTAAGAAATATTCTTTGCTACGCTTTGAACTCTGAGATATCATAAAATATACATGTGAGATGAATAGCAATATAATAAAAAAATTAATGAAGAAAGAAATTGGATAGGTAATTTGGATAGTATGGTGGCTAAGGATGGAGGATGATAATCGTGGAAAGGTGTAAATCAAAGAAGGAGTGATAGGAGATGCTAAAGGCGGCGTGAATTTGTATGGTTTCAAGGATAGCGAATTGTGACCTGCTAGCTATAACGAGCTAGGAACCAGCAATATACTTTGATGGAGTCGAGGTGGAGGAGTGTGGAACGTGACCCACAAGCTATAAGAGAGATTGGAACCAACGCTATAGTAAAATGAAATGGATAGAAGACTACAAGTACAACTTGAAGCCGATAGAGTTCTCGCAAGAACAAGATGAAAGCAATCTTTCAAAGGTTTATATTCTCCAAAGAAAAATCAAAGTCCTTACAAATGAACCTAAGGTGCCTATTTATAGTGTAGCTAGGCACCATATGAAAAGTCACACAAAAGAGAGATGAATGCGCTTTTAAATGCTATTGAATACAAATAAATGAAATGTTTCTTTCTTATCCTTTTGATGGATGAATTTTGCTTTAAATTGAGATGAATTTAGCCTTAAATTTGTCCAAAAGGAGTGGTGACTCTTGGGCTGCTTCATTTTGCTTGCAAATGGATAAAATGGAATGAATGTGGACATAGGATGAATGTAGACATCCCACACGTCCAAATCAGCTTGTCTCTTTGAATTCCTTGCTGATTTTATCACTTAATTTGATGAATAAATGACATTAAACCAGGCTTCATTGCTTGCCCATTTGTGGAATATGACCAGCCTTCAAAAAATGATAAATAAAGGCCTTGAATGCATAATTTGAATGTTGATTATTGCATGTCCCTTCTCTTGAACGTGAATGGCCTTCACTGGTTCATAATTTCAACCTTGAATAGGTGAATTATGAAGCTTAAATGCTTTTTTACTCTAAGAAGATGAACAACCTTGAAAAGATGAAAAGAATTCAGCCTTGAATTGCCTTCAATTGCCTTGTTTGCATGAGTAAAGATGATCATCAATGACTTGTTTCCAAGCTGAAGTTGAAAAGTCTCTTCTTTAATCCACACGTCACATGAACCTAGACACACACAAAGGATTTATTCAAACTTAAAATAATAGATGCATGAAACAATTAAAGAGTTAGTTAATTGAGTGAACTAGTTAAATGAATGAACTAGTTTAATTAAAGAACTAACTTTATTGAATTTAACTAAATGCATGAATGAAGTAGTTTAACGAATGATTTAAGATACATAATTAAACTACTTCCCTAAATGAACTAAAACTATAAATGAAGTGCATGCTTTAATGACCAGCACACTTTATCAATGCAATGGAAGTAATGAAATACTTAAATTCTCATGCAAATGCATGCATGAGCAAGGTAAGGCATTCCTCCCTTATTATTTCTTCTTTCCCACGTTCATGGCTTGTTGTAAACAAGCTTTCCATGGTTGATTGAAACTCCTTGGCCCGTGCACGTGTAATGGGGCCACTTGGGTACTTCTCCGGATCCTTGTTCTTGATGGTCATATCAGTTCCTCCCTCTTTAAAGCGATTTGTCCCTAAATCGTCACCTACATCAAAAGGAGATAAATCATCAACATTAAAGGTTGCACTAACATTAAACTCACATGGGAGGTCTAGTTGATAAGCATTATCATTGATCCTCTTAACTACTTGAAATGGCCCATCTCCTCGAGGCATCAATTTAGAATTTCGTTGGGCTGGAAACCTTTCTTTTTTCATGTGCAACCACACCCAATCTCACGGCTCAAAGACAACTCTCCTTCTGTAACACCCGGGTTTAGGGGTCGGGTGAAAATAATATTTTAATATTATTTTGGGTTCGGTTTTACAATTTAGATAATAAAATATTCTCGCGGGCCTCGGGATTTCAAAATATTTACAACTATGTTGGGCCTATCTCTTGGGTCCAAAATCCATGGACTTTAAGAGATATGAGTTTTGGACTTTCATTAAGGGCATAGTGGTAAACATTATTTTGGGTGAATTTAAAATAAAGTAAAAGATGAGCATGTGTTCATCTTCATCCTCCTCCCCATTTCCCATTTCTAACGTGAGAAGAGGGCTTCTCTTCACCTCACTCTTCCACCTCCTTTCTTCCTCATCCTTTGAGCTTTTTGAAAGGTAAATATAGTTTTGACTTGGCCTTGCTATCCTCTACATTTTAGTATTTTTAGATTTCACTAAAACCATGTATTTTACATTTGGGTTTTTCAAAGTTTTAAGCTAAAGGTTAAAGCTTTATGGGTTTTTACTAAAGCTTTTGATTTGTTATTGTTAGATATGATGTCTATGAATCAAATGGTCCAATATATATAATTTTTAGAGTGTTTTAAATGAATTCCCGAATTTGAGTAAAAATGGAGTTTTTGGAGGGTTTTGGGTGAGTTTTGGGGGTTGTTTTAGGTAGGAATTGATAGCCCAATGGTAGTACTATGGTTAGGGGTTGATTTGGGATCATTTGTGGGTGCAATGGATGTTGGAAACATGGTTTTTGGACATGGTTTTGGGGCTGTCCGAGATTGCAAATATTGGGGTTTGTTCTTGGCTTGCAACATTGTAAATTGAATTTGAATTGTGTTCCGGGTTGGTCTTTTGATGTTGGGCTGATTTGGAATTGTTTGAAATGTTTTTGAGGTTATATAGAAGCGGGAATTTGTGTTGGAGAAGCTTCGGGAAGAAATCCAGAAATTTGAGGGAGGTTGCTTGCTTGGCTTGGAGCTTGGAAGCTCAGGTGAGTGGTTAAATATTTTTAAAATTGTTTTGAGTATTTGGTTCAAGCATGTGAACCTAGGATGGGCTTGGTAAACCCACCTAGAGTTGGGATTAGAGTGGTAGCCTAATCCCAAGCTTTGATTTGAGACTTTGGTTGCACTCTTTAATGGTTGTATATGCCTCGTGTTAAATTGTGATGGTGTTGATTATGTATTTGTTGTATACATGTATGTTGAGGCATGTTTGATCCATTGTTATATGCATGTTGATGATAGATATGATATGGATATACACATGTGTAAATTATGATGTGATATTTGTGTTAATGATATACATGTGGTGTTGACATGTGAAATGATATTATGAGGTGATGGTATGATCCGAGGATCATGGTGAGTACATGCTAGGCATGGGAATGTGGCTTGTGCATGATAGTAAGTCATGGTGAGTACGTGCTAAGCACGGAAGTATTATGAAATGATATTATGAAAGATTAATGAAATGTGGTGTATTGGCACTAGTATGCTTGAGTACAAATGATCGATCATTAGGATGTTTAGTGCGCACACGTGAGTCAAAATGCGCGCGTGGTCTTGATGATGGTAGTCATCAAGATGGAGTACGGGTTCGCCTGGAAATCTTCTTATATATATATTAGTCGGTGATGAGTGGAATCCCATCGACGGGCGTGAGGATGAGTGGAATCCCCTCCGCGTGAACGGTGATGAGTGTAATCCCACCGTCAGGTAATGGTAGAGTTGTTGGATGTGAGTTCCAATGGTTATCCGCGTATTCGAGTCATAGCTAGGTGCCAATACGGATTGTGGTTTATGTTGCCAATATGGGATTAATTGTGAGCCAATGTGATTTGGGATAGTTGCTAACAAGGTTTAATATGTGTGATTACTTATGTTGTGGATTTAAACATGTTGAGCATGACATAATATTGAATATATGTTCATGCATCATCTATAATTATGGCTCATGTGGATCGGAGGTAAGATTCATGCATTTTATCTTGGTTGTAGCTCGTGCTTGGACCCTGCATTGTCGAAGGTTTGTTTTATGAGCTTACCCTCACTAAGCTTTTATGCTTACGCTCCCTTTTGTTCGACAATGCAGATCGGTAGCTTGTGGGTGGCAAGGGCAAGGAAAGGTCCCAAGTGTTGCTTTTGGTGAGCTCAATGTATGAGTTTTAAATGATAGAATGTAATAGTTAAGCAATGGGATAGGTATTGTTGATTTGAGTTTTGATGTATGTCGATATTGGTTTGGTTCGTGGATGCCTTGTTTGATCTATAAGTATTGCTTATGTTACATGCCTTGAATGTCTACATGTTTGGTTGCTAAGGCATGAAATCTTAAGTGCTTGTATGACTTTAAATGTTGAATTGCCTTTTGTTGGAATGCTATGTATGGATGCCTTGATCCATGCTTGAATGCTTATGTTGCTTGTATGGTTGTGCATCACCTTGTGTTGAAATGTGCCTTTAGTTTCAAGTTAAAGTATGCTTATTTGGTTGGTTTGCCATAGGATTGATGTTAGTGTGTTGGTTGAGGTTTTAGAGGGATTTAGGGGCATCCTTGTGCCTTAAATCAGCTAAAACTTGTAAGTTCGTAGCAGGGGTATCGATACAGTTGGACCCGTATCGATACGGGCCTTCTTGTTTCAGGCCACGCATTTCGATACGCGAGGGGGATATCGATACCTTTTTGGTCACTGAAGTTATTGTCCATTTTGGTATCGAAACGGGCCTCTGGGTATCGATACGGTCACCTTAGCGTTGACCGTGAGAGGTTGACCATTGGGGAGAGTATCGATACACTCTTTGGGGGTATCTATACGATCTCCACGGGTTGACTCTGACCAGTTGACCTAGTCAAGGCGTATCGATACACCCCTTAGGTGTACCGATACCGCTTGCAGTTTAAGTTTCAAATAGAGCTGTTAAAAGTTGTTTTGGGTTCGTTCGATTGTCTCGTGAATGTTGTTCCGCTGTTTGATCACCTAGGATTTAATACTCCTCTAGACAAGATTAAAATGAAAGAAAAAATAGGGTTGCTAACCGAGGGGAAACCTTAACGGGTTTCACTTCGGTTTTCCCCGTGTGGCCCACTCGAACCGGTCATCCGGCCAGACCGGGGCGAGGGGGTTACATTTTTTGGTATCAGAGCCTAAGGTTTCTGAGACCTTGGGCAGGTAAGTGAGGTAAGTTGTGTTTTATGATTGATATGCACGGTGTTTGCTTGCCATGTAAGCATGTTGCTTGTTATCCGTGTATGCGGTGATGTATGATTGTTTGATTGAGGATGCATGTTGTTTGATCGTACGCATATGTTTGCTTGTTTAGCAAGTAAGCCTTAATATATACTTGGTTGAGCATGTATGTGTGTTGATTTGTTTGAAACATGTTTAGTAGAGTCTCATTGCTATTATTACTTCGAAAAAGAGATTTTTAAGTGAGGGAATCATACTTGAGCCACTTGGACCCTTTCCTTTGCTAACCCAGTTTGTATGTTAATTTACTGTTGTTGTTGTTGTCGATTTATTGCTTTTCGGTAAGTAGAAGTTGTAGTTTCTGAAAAGGTGGACGATGTTGAGGGAGTCCATCACCTTATTTAGGGAGGTATGGGTGTACCGGAATTGAGGTACAATTTGTCCGTTTGAGACGGTGTGTATGTGGATTGATTCATGTGGATGAGGGACAATGTGATCAACTCTGGCATTAGTTGGTAAGAAGAAGTGAAGGCCTATGAGTGGGAGTCAGAGTGGTATCGATGTTTTAACCGATAAGCCCTTGGTACAGTATTAAGTTGTTTCCTCCAGTTGATTCTAAATCCGTGCTTTCGTATATCGTGAGCAAGTATGCAAGTTTGAATATGCCTGGTGAAGTGTTAGAGGTAGGTGCGAGTACCTTGGTCCTTTTAGAAAAATCAAGGTAAGGGTTTTGTGTGAGTAATCTGAGACTCGGAAATGCTAGTTAGTGATCGTTGGGGTTCGGCCTACGGTTTTAGTACAGGACAGCCGGCCAGTATCCGTGAGTGGGAATCGATTTGTGTGACTGAGCTAGTGTGCATCTGAGTTGTTTTCCGGCATAGTTGTCTGTGTGTGCTTAGAACTGCATTTTTTAGGTTTCGAAATGCTCTAAGAACAGTCTAGAAGAGTCAGATTTTGTTGAAGAACCAGTCTGAGAACAAAAGGACCGAAGACTAACAGTTGTGTACTTGTGAAGTCGCAATTTCTGCGGATTTGTCTGTTTGTGTGAGCATGCAAAGAATTTAGACATACTTGTTGAGATCTAGACGTAGGGACACATGTGACTAGACCTTTTAGTGAGATAGTGGTGGTTAGATAATAGTACAAAAGATGTTTGTTGGTGGTCCAGGGTTACGTGATTCTAGTAGATGTGAAGTAATTGTCTTTTTACGGGTCGATGTACCTTTTGAGATGGTTTGACTTGTAGGACACCAAGCTAGGGTATACGTTGAGACGAAGAGGGAGTTGCCTTGAAGTTGCAGATTTCAGTGGGACTGTAGTAGTGGGTGAAGATGTGAACTTCTTATTGAATGTTGATCCGGCTTTAGAGGTCGAAGATTGATTGAGTTTAGTTGGCAGGCTTGCTTAGCAATTGTGATGGATTTGATTTTGAATGAAGATTAGACCGCAAAATGTTAAAATAGTTTGTGATTCTTCCTAGAAGTGTTTAGAAGAATTGCCCGGTTTGTCTCTTGAGAGGGAAGAAGAGCTTATTATTGATACCGTCTCTGAGTTTGCTCCTGTTTTGATTTGCTCTGTATTTTATGATTCCCGGCAGAATTGGGAGTGTTGAGGAATTAACTTCGAGACTTGTTAGACCTTAGATTCATTAGGCCTAGTGCATCATCTCAGAGTTCTACAGTGTGATTTGAGAAGAAGAAAGAGTGGCAGTACGAGAATGTGTTCAGACTACATACAGTCGAAACAAGTGACAATGAATATTTAGCATCCGTTTCCGAGTGTCAGTGATTTGTTGATCAGTTAGTGTGTGCTTCAGTCTATTTGAAGATTAAATTGGGATTCGATTATTACCAGTCGAAAGTGAGAGGAGTTGATGTACCGAAGACAGCTTTAGGGGCAAGATATGATCGCTTGGAGTTCCGAGTTATGCCGCTTTGTTTGACTAGTGAGTTAGTCACCTTTATAGAGATGTTGAGCAGAATATTTTCCTAAGTTTCTTGATCAGTTTGTAGTAGTTCTCATAGATGATACATGGATATATTCAAGTACCGAAGAAGACCATGACAAGCTTTGGAGTTAGTATTGTAGATTCTATTAGAGAATCAGTTGTATGCCAAGTTAAGTCAACGCGAACTCCGAGTCAAGGAAAATGTTCTCTTAGGACATGTAGATTAGCCGAGTGTATTAGAACAAATCTTAAGTAGACAGAGGAAGATGTGAGTTGGAAGAAATTGAAGACTGTGACAGGAATCTATAGCTTCTAGGACTAGCAGTGTTACTATCGGAAGTTTGTAAATAGCCTTTCGAAGATAACTGCTCCTTTGACAGATTGCTACAGAAGAATGTTCAGTTTGTGAGGTTAGATGCGAGACATTGAGCCCTTGAGAAACCGAAAGAAACTTTGAAGAGAGCTTCGACCTTGATCCAGCCTATACTAGTGAAAGAACTTGTGAACTGTAGTGATGTGTTACATGTAGGGTTAGGTTGTGTGCTTATGCAAGACAGAAGATTGTGGCTTGTTCATCAAGATAGTTGAAAGACCGTGAGAAGATTTATCCGATATGAGACATAGAGTTAACTACAGTTGTAATTGCTTCGAAGACATGAAGACAAAGCTTGTATAGCAAGAAATGCACAGTGAGTACGTACATATCATCAGAACTTGAATTGTTAGACAACTTAGGAAGGGTTGGAACTTGAACAGCATGAGTTGTTAGAATTGCTTGAAGACTGTGGTCCCAAGATCGAGTACTATCTGAAGAGAGTCTACGTAGTAACCGATGTTCCGAGTTATTTTGTTGTCAGATTAGTGGTTGAGTTGCGAGTTATGTTGCTGGATTCAGTTTATCGAACGATAGTATTTTGTGGCCGAGTTTCATGTTAAACCTACTTTGAGTCAGATACTTGAAGAGAAACAGTTGCAAGACAGGTTCTTGGCACCTCACGTGCAAGACATGGCAGAGAGAAGACCTTTAGAATACGGTTTCAGAGATGATAGAGTTTTGCGTTTCAGAGACAGAATAGTTGTACCGATTGACATAGTGTTTTGAGACGTATTGTTTCGGCCGAAGCACACGGTAGTTCATTTGTATTGCATCTGAGTAGTATGAAGACGTATTGTGGGTTGAAGATGAATACTTCGGGACTGAGATGATGTGTGATGTGGTTCAGTATGAGGGTAAGTGTATAATTTGCCAGCATGTCAAGACCGAACGTCATTTCTCTTCTAGTTTGTTACATCCGTGGAAGGTTCTTAATGGAAGTGGGTAATAGAGATCCAAGATTTCAACTAGATTGTATTTGAGGACGTCTGCATGGTGTTTGGTTAATTGATGAAGTCAGATGGTCAATCAGGGAAAGTCATTGGTCAAGTTTTTAAACAGTGTTGTATGAGTTTGTGAATCGGGCTAGATCTGTTGTTCATCTGTCACGGTTACCACCAGAGTTAGAAAGAGGTTTGTGATGTGTTTGTGTATCTATAATTTGGGAGTGTGAGTCAGATCTGTTCTGTGCTATGTTTGTAGAAGAGATCGAGTTGAGTTTAAAGTCAACATGCCTTGAAGGACCCGTTGAGACCTTAGCATCAGATAGCTAGTGTTGTTGGGTAAGTCTACCGAGTTGGTGAGTATGTTGCGGTGAGAAGAGAAAAGAAAGTGTGTAGGAGCAGTTTCCGTGGCTCTTCCTGTCCGATAAATTTCGGGGACGAAATTTTCTTAAGTGGGGGAGAGTTGTAAAACCTGGGTTTAGGGGTCGGGTGAAAATAATATTTTAATATTATTTTGGGTTCGGTTTTACAATTTAGATAATAAAATATTCTCGCGGGCCTCGGGATTTCAAAATATTTACAACTATGTTGGGCATATCTCTTGGGTCCAAAATCCATGGACTTTAAGAGATATGAGTTTTGGACTTTCATTAAGGGCATAGTGGTAAACGTTATTTTGGGTGAATTTAAAATAAAGTAAAAGATGAGCATGTGCTCATCTTCATCCTCCTCCCCATTTCCCATTTCTAACGTGAGAAGATGGCTTCTCTTCACCTCACTCTTCCACCTCCTTTCTTCCTCATCCTTTGAGCTTTTTGAAAGGTAAATATAGTTTTGACTTGGCCTTGCTATCCTCTACATTTTAGTATTTTTAGATTTCACTAAAACCATGTATTTTACATTTGGGTTTTTCAAAGTTTTAAGCTAAATGTTAAAGCTTTATGGGTTTTTACTAAAGCTTTTGATTTGTTATTGTTAGATATGATGTCTATGAATCAAATGGTCCAATATATATAATTTTTAGAGTGTTTTAAATGAATTCCCGAATTTGAGTAAAAATGGAGTTTTTGGAGGGTTTTGGGGGGTTGTTTTAGGTAGGAATTGATAGCCCAATGGTAGTAATATGGTTAGGGGTTGATTTGGGATCATTTGTGGGTGCAATGGATGTTGGAAACATGGTTTTTGGACATGGTTTTGGGGCTGTCCGAGATTGCAAATATTGGGGTTTGTTCTTGGCTTGCAACGTTGTAAATTGAATTTGAATTGTGTTCCGGGTTGGTCTTTTGATGTTGGGCTGGTTTGGAATTGTTTGAAATGTGTTTGAGGTTGTTTAGAAGCGGGAATTTGTGTTGGAGAAGCTTCGGGAAGAAATCCGAAAATTTGAGGGAGGTTGCTTGCTTGGCTTGGAGCTTGGAAGCTCAGGTGAGTGGTTAAATAATTTAAAATGGTTTTGAGTATTTGGTTCAAGCATGTGAACCTAGGATGGGCTTGGTAAACCCACCTAGAGTTGGGATTAGATTGGTAGCCTAATCCCAAGCTTTGATTTGAGACTTTGGTTGCACTCTTTAATGGTTGTATATGCCTCGTGTTAAATTGTGATGGTGTTGATTATGTATATGTTGTATACATGTATGTTGAGGCATGTTTGATGCATTGTTATATGCATGTTGATGATAGATATGATATGAATATACACATGTGTAAAATATGGTGTGATATTTGTGTTAATGATATACATGTGGTGTTGACATGTGAAATGATATTATGAGGTGATGGTATGATTCGAGGATCATGGTGAGTACATGCTAGGCATGGGAATGTGGCTTGTGCATGACGGTAAGTCATGGTGAGTACGTGCTAAGCACGAAAGTATTATGAAATGATATTATGAAAGATTAATGAAATGTGTAGTATTGGCACTAGTATGCTTGAGTACAAATGATCGATCATTAGGATGTTTAGTGTGCACACGTGAGTCAAAATGCGCGCGTGGTCTTGATGATGGAAGTCATCAAGATGGAGTACGGGTTCGCCCGGAAATCTTCTTATATATATTAGTCGGTGATGAGTGGAATCCCATCGACGAGCGTGAGGATGAGTGGATTCCCCTCCGCGTGAACGGTGATGAGTGTAATCCCACCGTCAGGTAATGGTAGAGTTGTTGGATGTGAGTTCCAACGGTTATCCGCGTATTCGAGTCATAGCTAGGTGCCAATACGGATTGTGGTTTATGTTGCCAATATGGGATTAATTGTGAGCCAATGTGATTTGGGATAGTTGCTAACAAGGTTTAATATGTGTGATTACTTATGTTGTGGATTTAAACATGTTGAGCATGACATAATATTGAATATTTTTTCATGCATTATCTATAATTATGGCTCATGTGGATCGGAGGTAAGATTTATGCATTTTATCTTGGTTGTAGCTCGTGCTTGGACCCTGCATTGTCGAAGGTTTGTTTTATGAGCTTACCCTCACTAAGCTTTTATGCTTACGCTCCCTTTTGTTCGACAATGCAGATCAGTAGCTTGTGGGTGGCAAGGGCAAGGAAAGGTCCCAAGTGTTGCTTTTGGTGAGCTCAATGTATGAGTTTTAAATGATAGAATGTATTAGTTAAGCAATGGGATAGGTATTGTTGATTTGAGTTTTGATGTATGTCGATATTGGTTTGGTTCATGGATGCCTTGTTTGATCTATAAGTATTGCTTATGTTACATGCCTTGAATGTCTACATGTTTGGTTGCTAAGGCATGAAATCTTAAGTGCTTGTATGACTTTAAATGTTGAATTGCCTTTTGTTGGAATGCTATGTATGGATGACTTGATCCATGCTTGAATGCTTATGTTGCTTGTATGGTTGTGCATCACCTTGTGTTGAAATGTGCCTTTGGTTTCAAGTTAAAGTATGCTTATATGGTTGGTTTGCCATAGGATTGATGTTAGTGTGTTGGTTGAGGTTTTAGAGGGATTTAGGGGCATCCTTGTGCCTTAAATCAGCTAGAACTTGTAAGTTCGTAGCAGGGGTATCGATACGGTTGGACCCGTATCGATACGGCCTTCTTGTTTCAGGCCACGCGTTTCGATACGCGAGGGGGCGTATCGATACCTTTTTGGTCACTAAAGTTACTGTCCATTTTGGTATCGAAACGGGCCTCTGGGGTATCGATACGGTCACCTTAGCGTTGACCGTGAGAGGTTGACCATTGGGGAGAGTATCGATACACTCTTTGGGGGTATCGATACGGTCTCCACGGGTTGACTCTGACCAGTTGACCTAGTCAAGGCGTATCGATACACCCCTTAGGTGTACCGATACCGCCTGCAGATTAAGTTTCAAATTGAGCTGTTAAAAGTTGTTTTAGGTTCGTTCGATTGTCTCGTGAATGTTGTTCCGCTGTTTGATCACCTAGGATTTAATACTCTTCTAGACAAGATTAAAATGAAAGAAAAAAATAGGGTTGCTAACTGAGGGGGAACCTTAACGGGTTTCACTTCGGTTTTCCCCGTATGGCCCACTCGGACCGGTCATCCGGCCAGACCGGGACGAGGGGGTTACACCTTCGACCCTTGTTTGCTTGCTGCTCAAATTGCTTGGTTTTCTTTTCAATATTATCCCGCACTTGTTGATGAAGTTTCTTAACAAATTCAGCTTTGTTAAGTCCATCTTTATTCACAATTTGATCAGCGGGTAATGGCAATAAGTCCATCGGAGTTAATGGATTGAACCCATACACAACTTCAAAAGGAGTGTGTCCTGATGTGGTATGGACTGATCGGTTATATACAAACTCCACATGTGGTAAGAACTCTTCTCATGTCTTTAGATTCTTCTTAATGCTCCTAAGCAACGTGGAGAGTACTCGATTCACCACTTCGGTTTGGCCATTCGTTTGAGGGTGACTAGTGGTGGAAAATAGTAGCTTAGTTCCAATCTTACTCCATAGGGCTCTCCAGAAGTGGCTTAAGAACTTCACGTCTCGATCGGAAACGATAGTTCTTGGCACACCATGTAATCTCAAGACTTCCCTGAAAAACAAGTTAGCAATATGTAAGGCATCATTAGTCTTGTTGCAAGGAATAAAATGAGCCATTTTGGAAAATCTATCCACTACTACAAAGATGGAGTCTTTGTTATTCTTTGTGCGTGGAAGCCCTAGCACAAAATCTATTGAAATGTCCATCCATGGTGCTTCTGGAATAGGTAGTGGCGTGTAGAGTCCATGTGGCATGGCTTTAGACTTAGCCTTCTTGCAAGTGATGCAACGTTCACATAACCTCTCTACATCTCGTCTCATCTTTGGCCAATATAAATGCTCTTGAAGTATGGCCAAAGTCTTTGCTATTCCAAAATGTCCCATTAAGCCTCCTCCATGGGCTTCTTTGATAAGTAATTCACGTGTGGAACCTTGTGGAATACAAAGTCTTCCTTTCTTGAATAGGAACCCATTGTCCCTATAATAGTTTTCAAACGTTCCTTTCTCACAAGCTTTGTAATTTTTTTCAAAATCAGATTCGTATAAATCCTTAATGAAAAAAAAAACCCAGCAACTTAGATTCTAAGGTGTTTAGAAGAGCGTACCTCCGAGACAATGCATCGATAACTATATTCTCCTTACCTTTCTTATATTTGATCACATAGGGAAAAGATTCAAGAAACTCCACCCATTTGGCATGTCATTTGTTGAGTTTATGTTGCCCCCGAATGTGCTTCAATGCCTCATGATCGGTGTGAATAATGAACTCCTTGGGCCATAGATAGTGTTGCCATGTTTCCATTGTGCGAACAAGGGCATACATCTCCTTATCATATGTTGGATAATTCAATGTAGCTCCACTTAATTTCTCACTAAAATATGCTATAGGACGTCCACCTTGAGATAATACCGCTCCAATTCCCACACCTGATGCATCACATTCAATTTCAAACGTTTTGTTAAAATCAGGTAAGGTAAGCAAAGGGGCATGAATTAAACATTCTTTAATGTCATTAAAAGATTTCTCTTGGTCTCCCCCTCAGAAAAAGTTAGCATTCTTCTTGATGACACTAGTTAAAGGGGCGACAATGGTGCTGAAGTTTGGCACAAATCTCTGGTAAAAGCTTGCAAGTCCATGGAAACTCCTAACTTGGGAAATGCTTGCTGGTCGTGGCCATTCTTCAATGGCTTTAACCATCTCTTTGTCAACCTCTAAGCCTTTAGAACTGTCAACAAAACCAAGAAAGACAACTTTGTCAGTACAAAATGCACACTTGTCTAAATTAGCATATAACTTCTCATTTCTTAAAACCAACAAAACTGACCTCAAGTGTTGAACATGTTCTTCCATTGATTTACTATGGATTAAGATGTCATCAAAATAAACCACACAAAATTTACCCAAAAACGGTCTAAGAACATGGTTCATTAACCCGGTAATGTGACCCGAGTCATATAGATGTGCCCGATCGTGATTCTAGTAGGAAATATTCTTTGCTACGCTTTGAACTCTGAGATATCATAAAACATACATGTGAGATGAATAGCAATATAATAAAAAATTAATGAAGAAAGGAATTGGATAGGTAATTTGGATAGTATGGTGGCTAAGGATGGAGGATGATAATCGTGGAAAGGTGTAAATCAAAGAAGGAGTGATGGGAGATGCTAAAGGCGGCGTGGATTTGTATGGTTGCATGGATAGCGAATTGTGACCCGCTAGCTATAACGAGCTAGGAACCAGCAATATACTTTGACGGAGTCGAGGTGGAGGAGTGTGGAACGTGACCCACAAGCTATAAGAGAGCTTGGAACCAACGCTATAGTAAAATGAAATGGATAGAAGACTACAAGCACAACTTGAAGCCGATAGAGTTCTCGCAAGAACAAGATGAAAGCAACCTTTCAAAGGTTTATATTCTCCAAAGAAAAATCAAAGTCCTTACAAATGAACCTAAGGTGCCTATTTATAGTGTGGCTAGGCACCATATGAAAAGTCACACAAAAGAGAGATGAATGCTCAGCTAAATGCTATTGAATACAAATAAATGAAATGTTTCTTTCTTATCTTTTTGATGGATGAATTTTGCTTTAAATTGAGATAAATTTAGCCTTAAATTCGTCCAAAAGAGTGGTGACTCTTGGGCTGCTTCATTTTGCTTGCAAATGGATAAAAGGGAATGAATGTGGACATAGGATGAATGTAGACATCCCACACGTCCAAATCAGCTTGTCTCTTTGAATTCCTTGTTGATTTATCACTTAATTTGATTACTAAATGACATTAAACCAGCCTTCATTGCTTGCCCATTTGTGGAATATGATCAGCCTTCAAAAAATGATAAATAAAGGCCTTGAATGCATAATTTGAATGGTGATTATTGTATGTCCCTTTTCTTGAACGTGAATGGCCTTCATTGGTTCATAATTTCAACCTTGAATAGGTAAATTATGAAGCTTAAATGCTTTGTTACTCTAAGAAGATGAACAGCCTTGAAAAGATGAAAAGAATTCAGCCTTGAATTGCCTTCAATTGCTTTGTTTGCATGAGTAAAGATGATCATCAATGACTTGTTTCCAAGCTGAAGTTGAAAAGTCTCTTCTTTAATCCACACGCCACATAAACCTAGACACACACAAAGGATTTATTCAAACTTAAAATAATAGATGCATGAAACAATTAAAGAGTTAGTTAATTGAGTGAACTAGTTAAATGAATGAACTAGTTTAATTAAAGAACTAACTTTATTGAATTTAACTAAATGCATGAATGAAGTATTTTAACGAATGATTTAAGATACATAATTAAACTACTTCCCTAAATGAACTAAAACTATAAATGAAGTGCATGCTTTAATGACCAGCACACTTTATCAATGCAATGGAAGTTATGAAATACTTAAATTCTCATGCAAATGCATGCATGAGCAAGGTAAGGAATTCCTCCCTTATTATTTCTTCTTTCCCACGTTCATGGCTTGTTGTAAACAAGCTTTCCATGGCTGATTGAAACTCCTTGGCCCGTGCACGTGTAATGGGGCCACTTGGGTACTTCTCCGGATCCTTGTTCTTGATGGTCATATCAGGAAGGCCGAGGGTTGAGCGGATTGAGAATGTCGAGGGTGTGCAAGGAGAGAACTTGCCTCCTCCTCCTCCTCCTCCGCCTCCGGGTGGTGGAGCGAATGCGGAATATGTTGGACCCTAGGCTGGTCAAGGACAAGCATGTATTGATGTGAATCCGTTGATTCAAGCTATAGTCTGGGCTATACAAACAGCTTTAGCGGGTGTTCGGGTTGCAGCACCACCTCAGGGTGCAGGTTCTGGTTTATCGTTAGAGCGACTCCTTAGCTTGGGCGGGGTTGAGTTCTGTGGGTTGTCACCCGAGGGTTCCGAGGCATGGTTTGAGAGCACAATTCGTATCTTGAGGCAGATGGAGTGCTCTGAGGCATATAATTTGGGTTGCATTTTTTCTTTGCTTCAGGGAGATGCCTACACTTGGTGGACTACTATCACTACGGGTATGCCAGAGGCCGAGGTTACTTGAGAGTTCTTTAGGAATGCTTTCCGTAAGAAGTTCTTAGGTCCTCGATATCTAGATGAGAAGAAGAGAGAGTTCATGGCTCTAGTTTAGGGTAGCTTGACCGTATCCGACTATGAGGTGCAGTTTGTACGACTGAGTCAGTATGCTTCTGAGTTAGTTACCACTGAGGCGGAACGTTGTGAGCGTTTCCGTTATGGGTTGGTTTAGGATGTGAAGACCTACATGTTGTCTTCCGACTATACAGATTTTGATGTGTTAGTCGCTAGGGCCAAGGACATCGAGCAGTCTTTGGGACTTGCGGATCGCAAGGGTGGATCTAGTTCCGGAAAGAGGAATACTGATTGGGACAGATATCGTGCTAAGAGGCACAAGGATAGGAAACCTTATCATGATCATAGACGCAGAGGTGGTAATCCGGAGAGAGGACATCACGGCCAAGGGACTGAGAATCGTACTCCCGAGTGCAACAAGTGTGGTAGACGTCATTACGGTGAGTGTTGGAGCACTTATGGCTCTTGTTGGAACTGCGGGTCTAGGGCGCATTTGAAGCGCGATTGTCCGCATCCGTCTAGGGATGGACAAGCTCCTGCACTAGCTGTCGACCATCAGAGAGGTCATGGGCGCGGTCGAGGTAACTTTCAGCCTAGGAATGACGGTTAGAGGAATGTGGCTCATGTTGTAGCGGTTCAGCCCAAGGGAGGCTGGCCAGCTAGGGTGTATGCACACCGTGAGGACAAGAATGACACATATGTAATTGTAGGTAATTTCTCGTTACAGTCTTTGACTTTGCTTTCCTTGATTGATTTCGGTTCTACGCATTCATACATATTGAGTGAGCATGCAAGATTGTTAGACATTTCGGTTGAGATATTAGATGTGGGTATGAATGTCACTAGTTCTTTTGGTGAGACAGTTGTGGTTAGAAAGATGTACAGAAGATGTCATTTGATGGTTCAGGGTCATGTTTTTCCTGTAGATATGATGGAATTGTCGTTTTATGGTTTCGATGTAATATTAGGCATGGACTAGCTTGTAGAGCATAGGGCTAGAGTAGATTTTGAGACAAAGCGGGTGTCCTTGAGACTTTTAGAGGATCACGAGGTAGTGATAGTGGGCGAGAACGTTAAGTTCTTGACCGATGTAGTTTCAGCCTTAGAGGCTCAGAAGTTGTTGGATGTGGGTTGTCAGGCGTACCTAGCCTATGTTATGAATTCGAATATAGATGAGGCACGACCACGAGACATTAGGACAGTTTGTGACTTTCCGAGTGTATTCCCAGAAGAATTGTCGGGTTTGTCTCCAAATAGAGATGTAGATTTTGTTATTGAGACTTATTCTGATTCAGCTCCAGTGTCGATAGCACTGTACCGAATAGTTAATAAAGAAATGAAAGAGTTGAAGACACAGCTTCAGGAATTGATAGACCGAGGGTTCATTCGTTCGAGTACTTCACCTTGGGGTGCACAAGTGTTGTTTGTGAAAAATAAAGATGGTAGTTTGAGAATGTGTATCGATTACCGACAATTGAATAAGTTGACAATGAAGAACAAGTATCCGTTGTCGAGAATTGATGACTTGTTTGATCAGTTGAGAGGTGCTTCAGTGTTCCCGAAGATAGATTTGAGATCCGGTTATTATCAGTTGAAGGTAGGAGATCAAGATGAATCGAAGTCAGCTTTCCGCACTCGTTATGGGCACTACGAATTCTTTGTGATGCCCTTTGGTTTAACCAATGCACCGACAGATTTTATGGACATGATGAATAGAGTGTTTCATGAGTACTTAGATCAGTTCGTGGTAGTGTTCATCGATGATATTTTAGTGTACTCTCGTACCGAGGAAGATCATGATTGGCATTTGCGTTTGGTGTTGCAGAAATTGTTAGACAATCAGTTGTATGCCAAGTTGAGCAAATGTGAATTCTGGATTAGGAAAGTAGTCTTCTTAGGCCATATTGTATCAGCCGAGGGAATCCGAGTGGATCCTAAGAAGGTTGAGGCAGTTGTGAATTGGAAACCACTGGATACAGTGACCGAAGTTCATAGTTTCTTAGGTTTGGCTAGTTATTATAGACGTTTTGTTGAGGGTTTCTCAAAGGTTGCAGCTCCTTTGACTAAATTGCTACATAAGGATGTTTGGTTTGAGTTGACCGATGCAAGACAGCAAGCATTTGAGAAATTGAAAGAAGCCTTAACCGAAGCTCCTGTTTTAGTTCAGCCCGTGTCATAGGAAGAGTTTGTAGTCTTCAGTGATGCGTCGTATGTTGGCTTGGGTTGTGTGCTTATGCAAGAAGGAAGGGTAGTGGCCTATGCGTCTAGACAGTTGAAGACTCATGAGCGTAATTACCCTACGCATGATATAGAATTGGCTACAGTGGTTTTCGCTTTGAAAGTGTGGAGACATTACTTGTATGGTGAGAATGCACAATGTATACGGATCACAAGAGTCTGAAGTATATAATGACGCAAAGAGAATTGAATCTTAGATAGCGTATGTGGCTAGAGTTGCTTAAAGACTACGATATCACAATTGAGTACCATCTGGGTAAAGCCAATATAGTGGCTGATGCTTTGAGTAGAAAGGTAGCAGTGGAGTTACGAGCTATGTTTGCTAGATTGAGTTTGTCTCAAGATGGTGGTTTAGTGGTTGAGTTGCAAGTTAAGCCTTCGTTGCTTCAGTTGATTAGAGAGAAGCAGTTGCAAGATAGATCTTTAGCATCTCATGTACAAGACATAGAGGAGGGTAAACCGACAGATTTTTGTTTTTGTGGTGATGGAGTTTTGTGTTTCAAGAGTAGAGTAGTTGTTCCGGAAGATGTAGACTTGAGACGCACCATCCTGACTGAAGCTCACAGTAGTCTGTTCGCTATGCATCCAGGAAGCACAAAAATGTATCGTGATTTGAAGAATGAGTATTTCTAGGTTGGTTTGAAGAAAGATGTTGTCGAGTTTGTGAGTAAGTGCATGGTCTGTCAGCGAGTTAAAGCCGAGCACCAGTTTCCTTCAGGTTTGTTACAACCGTTGAGAATTCCCGAGTGGAAGTGGGAGAGAATCTCCATGGATTTCGTATCGAGTTTGCCGTTGACACCTTCTAAGAAGAATTCGGTTTGGGTAATAGTTGATCGTCTTACGAAGTGTGCGCACTTTTTAGCCGTTCACACCACTTATACAATAGAGAAGTTGGCTGATTTGTATATTAGTGAGATAGTGAGATTGCATGGTGTATCGAAATCTATAGTGTTAGACATGGATCCGAGGTTCACGGCTAGATTTGGGGAGAGTTTTCTTAGTGCTTTGGGTACTCGACTGAATTTCAGCACTTCATATCATCCTCAAACCGATGGTCAGTCAGAGAGAATCATACAAGTGTTGGAAGATATGGTGAGATATTGCATTATTGAATTTCAGGGTTCGTGGGAGAAGCATCTACGTGTTGGGCCAAAGCGGGACAAAGCGTTTGCATATAATAATAGTTATCAAGCGAGCATTCAGATGGCACCTTACGAAGCTCTGTATGGTAGAAAATGTAGAACATCTATGTGTTGGGCCAAAGCGGGACAGAAATTGATACATTTGCCTGATATGCTTAAGGGTACTACAGAGAAAGTACAATTGATTTGTGACCGTTTGAAGGCAGCTTCGGATAGATTGAAATCCTATGCAGATTTGAAAAGGAGAGAAATAAAGTATGACGTGGGCGGCAAAGTGTTCTTGAAAGTCTCACCTTGGAAGAAGGTGATGAGGTTTGTTAGGAAAGGCAAGTTAAGCCCGATGTTCATTGGTCCGTACGAGATAGTTGAGAGAGTTGGTCTCGTTGCCTATAGATTGAGGCTTCTGGCTGAACTAGAGAAGATTCATGATGTGTTTCATGTCTCGATGCTTCGGAGGTATATATCAGATCCGTCACATGTTATGCAGTTGAGAAGATATAATTGAATCCGGATTTGACCTACGATGAAGAACCAGTTGAGATTTTTGCTTCGTACAGCAAAGTGTTGTGAGGAAAGACCATTGAGTTGGTTAAGGTTAAGTGGCATCAACGAAAGGTGGAAGAAGCCACTTGGGAGAGGAAGGATGACATTCGAAAGGAGTTTCTACATCTCTTTTCGTCAGGTAATTTCGGGGACGAAATTCTTTAAGTGGGGGAGAGTTGTAACGCCCCGAGTTCGGGGCCGGGAGTTATTAGATTAGTCAACCGAGTCGAATTAAAATTAAATTGGAAACAAACTATTTTTAAATAACACCAAAAAGAGTTTTAAAAAGACTAAAAGGGCAAAAAGGGAAACTTTTAGCAAAAAAGAATAAAAATGGGGGTTTTCAAAGCTATCATCTTCTCTATTTTGAATTTTCACGTTCTAAACCCCTCCCCCAACCCAAACATTGTTCCATCATCTTCCTCAACGATTTCAAGAGATTTTATCAAGGTAATAGCGTTTTTGACTTCTCCTCTTCATCCTCAACATTTTCATGGTCTTGGATCTCCATAAAACCCATTTTTGAGTTGTTTCAAGTGTTCAAAGTTTTAAATGAAAGATGGAAACATTACTGGTTTTTCGTTGAGTTCTTAATTTGTAAAGTTCATATATGTTATAAACTTGCTTTTAAGCTTAACATATGTTAAAATGGTGAAGTTTTAATGAAATCCCGAAATGGGTACTAGTGGGTGAGTTTAGAAGTGAAAATCTTGAGTTTTGAGGTAGTTATATGAGGGGAAAGTTCGGCTGATGGTATGGTTACACTTGGGGGCTGTTTTGGACATGTTTAGTGATGATTTGGATGATGAAATTGATGAGTAACTGTTGGGTTGTGTCCAGGTCCGAAAATGAAGAGTTTGGGTTAGTTATTGGTTTGGAAATGTAGCGAAATTTGTCTTGGGTTGTAATATGATTTGTGGCAGTGATTTTGTGGATGTTTTGATGTGTAATGCACTGTTTTTGGTTGATTAGAAGCAAGGGAAAACATTGGAGAAGCTTCAGACTCAATTTCGGAGAACTTGGAGGCTTGATCGACATTTCCGGCTTGTGTTGGGTTTCATCGGTGAGTGGATCGATTTTAAAAGCCTTAACGTGGTTAAGGTAGTGTTTTGGGAGTTTGGATTGAGCTTGAAAGGTCAATTCAAGCTCGAGAGTAAGTTTTAAAGGTTTATGCAATTAAATTGTGTTTTACGATTTCTTGAATGCGAGATGAACTTGCTATGTTGTTATGTGTTGAATTGCATTTGTTATGCATGTTGAGATATGAGACTTGTGTTATGCTTGCATTGTGAGTACATGCCTTGCATGGAAGTGGACTTGGTAAGTGGTCCAAGCATCGGTAATGCTTGTGGTTGTGTTTGAATATTTTGACATGTGTAATATAAATTTATTTAACTGTCACGTTAGTATTTAGGATTTTGAAAGGGAAACATGGGGAGATGAGTGGGTGAAGACAAAATTGAAGAATTATGATTAAATTAGTTGAATTAATTCTATTTAGAATTAAATTGATAGAATTTATATAATTAGTGAGGATGAAATGTGTAATACAAATTTATTTAACTGTTACGTTAGTATTTTTGTTAAATTTTAACGACCAGTGGCTTGATTCAACTATTTTAATAGTTGAGTTGTTTGATTAACAAATTTTATAGTTTGGTTGTCAAAATATAATCAAGCCTGTAATTGGGCGGTCATGAATGTAGCTTAAAAAATACTCATAGAAAGAAATTGTTTGTAACATTATATTAGTGTAGGTTACAGAGCAAACTTTTATAGTTATTTAGAACAAAAACAGAACTCACCTTTTTTCTTTTTTTTATTTGATAACTAGATGAAAAGCCTATTCAAAAGAGCAGCCACCATATCCAGTGGAGATGAGAAAAACCGACTGCCATGTGCATCACTACGTCCAAACTTTGCAAGCCCATCCGCCGATGTACATGCGAGAACAAGGCCTCCCGATCCCGTTGGACCAAAGAATTAATCTACTGATGACTTTTTAATTTTTTTTATTTGTTTGGACCTGCTTTAATTTTGGTGTTGTATCTTCCCATGATGTTAGTATTTTCTCATTGATTATAATAACTCTGGGAAAAATAAGTATAATGATAGACATGGAGAGAAAAGAAAGTATTGCAAGATAAAATTTAGAAGAATTTTAAGAGAAGAAAATTGAAATTTTGAGTAACGACGGTTAGATATGAAAGGAATTAATGATACCTAGGGCATAATGAATGATGACACAGATGATTTTGTTCATTATAGGAAGAAATGTCCGCAATTAGGTTTTAGACGTTGAATATGGGCGAAAAATCTACCGGCTTGCCAATAGAAATAATGTCCCTCTTCGATGTCTTTTTATGGGAAAATTCTACAATGGGCGACGAACATGATGAACACCATTAATTTTTTTTAAAATTTTTAAAAATCTAAAGGACTAAAATTATCTCTTAAAAAATAAAAATTAAATTTAATAGTTACTTTATAATATTTTTTAATAGGTTAGAATTAAATATACCCAAATTGTTAGAATCAAATTATATTTTGGATGCCATGGAATTGGATGTGGATGCCTATAACGAAAAGTAAGACTTTCTGTAATAAATATTTTTTTTTAATGTTTTGATTATATCTGAACTTTTCATTTTCAGAGCTGCAGATAATCATCTCGGGAACCTATAAGATATAACACATGCAGGTTACTATATAGAATTTGAATTGATATTTGCCGAACATTTTATCATTTTCTTGTTAACTTGTGTTTTATCATTTTTCTACAGATCAAATTCCTGCTGAGATGGATCCTATGTTGCTGTGACTTTCGATGATGTAAGTTTTTTTTCTTTAGTAAATTGGAGTTTAGCATTCATTTATCATTTGAATTGCAGGATATCATGATGGATGATACATCACCTCAGGAAGCATTTCACAAATCTGGGTCCATAGAGATGAATGAGTAAGCCCCTAATTTCATCTTTTAAGTTTACATTTTCGATCTTTTTAACGACCAATGCTTGTTTCTCATTTATGATTTTGTCCCCTTTTTTCCTTTACAATTGTAGCATCCTTCAGAGAATGGCTCGATGAGTTTGAATGATCCGGCTTCAGATAATCAGATATAAAGGCCTAGTTTAATTATAAATTGATTTCTATTTTTTTTTAAGAGATTGATTTTGTTAGGATTTAAGAGAATTGGGTTTATTTGATTCTAACCTATTAAAAAATATTATAAAGTAACTATTAAATTTGATTTTTATTTTTTTAAGAGATAATTTTAATTATAATTTTAGTCCTTTGGATTTTTAAAATTTAAAAAAAAATAATGGTGTTCATCAATGTTCGTCGCACGTGGTAGACTCATCCCTTTTTATGTCCCCACATTAAAAAATTAAAGTTTAAATTTTAGGATTAAGATTTAAGGTTAGGATTTAGAATTAAAATTTAGGATTTATAATTTATTTTTTAGTGTTGAGACATAAAAAAGAACACCGAAAAAAAACAACAAATTTTTATCCCTAGCTTGTACCCACTTTTTTCTTGGATCAATAGTACAATGTCCGGATCCAGGGTAATTCAATATGTGTAATAGCCGGTGTGACCGCACATAACCCAAGAAAGTCCCAAAATGAGTTCTTTAATATATGTATTTGGCAACTTGGATCTTAGAGCTTTTAAAATTTTTATTTCATTCTCAAAGGCGTCAATTGCATATAGAGTTTTATTGACTATTTTTAATAATTTATTTTTGTACAATAAAACTTTTCAAAATTAAAGTTGTATGAAGTTATATTTAAGAACAACTATGTTACAAGAAAGGTTATAAATGTTAAATGAACTTGCTTTGATGACAACCGGATGTGATCTTTTGGAATAAATTAATATTGAATATGTTATAGATGATTTTGTTTCAAAATATACAAGAAAATCAATATTTTTAAGTCAAAAAAATAACTTTTTAGATGTTTGTAAATTATTTTTATGTTACTCAAGAAAGTTAACGAAAGTAAATTTTATTTAAAAATATCTTATAAATTAAGAACTTTATTTAAATAAACTGCGCAAAACCTCTTAAATCTTTGAATTGTACCGTCTAGATGAACCCTAACCAACAGTTTCTGGCGTGGTTTTGTATTTACCCACATCCCTTTCTTCCTTTTTTTTGGATAAGTATCGTATCCATGTCTGGTTTTCGTGTCTGTTTGCACAAATTAAGGAAATGAAAATTTGGAACTTGAGTGGAAGTTGGTGATACGGTATAGTATTTGATTATTTGTTCGCCTCTAGCTACAAATAACCAAATCTCAAAACCCAAGGGAAATTAAAAACAAAACATATGAATATTAATTACAGAATATTTTCATGTACAATAACTTTAATAACATCATGAAGGATTTCCCGGAGATAATCGAGGGAAGACCTTAAAGGACCGATCATTAACTCAAATAGTTCACCTCTCCTCCGGAATACTTTGTAGCACCGGCTTCCATGGACTGGGTTGTTCAGCCTGAAACACAAATATATCTTCTCCACCTCTGAGCATCCTGGCTAAGAGTAGTTGTTCCAGAGTCAGACCTTGCATCAATTGCTCCAGCTCCTTCTTCGAAATGGTTATCTTCACCTCTCTGCTTTTTGCACCTCCCACCAACTTCTCCTTCTGAGTCGACTCCCAATATGACTTTTTGCGCCTAATACAATTCCCCATTCTTCTTTACCAGTAGCAGTGGTTTCTTGATTGCTTTATATCTATCTATAAATTTTGAACATGGAAATGGAGATGGTCACAGTATTTATAGAGAAAAGAAGAGGATGTGGGTAAGCTTACTGCTGGAACCACAGGATATTGACGTACAAACCTGACACAATGGTCGGTTGACCAAATTAAGATTATCAGGTTGTAAAAAAAAACAGATTAGACGGCGTTGATCAGCTCAGCTCAGCAGCTAAATGGAGCTTACGTGGGCGGTGAGGACAACCTAGAAAATTTGGAGTGTGAAATGGGATTAAGAGGGAGATCTTGAGATTATAAATAAGGTGTGAACAAAATGTATGATATTAGAATCTTTTCACATTTTTCATCCCTCACCTCAATGCATGCATGCTGATGCTGCTATGTTTTCTTCAAAGATAATTGTTTAATTCAAAAACTGCATAATCCACCACGTGGGATCACTGTATTTTACTATATATTAAATAATTGTTTCAATTTAATGTCATAAATTAATTCGATATCATTTTATCGAAATATTATTATTATTATTACTTAAAAAATTAATTGTCATTATTTAAGGTTCAAACACAAAATAATTAAATTTTATTTACAAATTATTTATCCGTTTATATTTATTTGTTGATTAAGATTTTATACTTCTTTTTAAATAAAATAGTAAATGGGAAACGCTTTACGCTTGTACCCACAATAGTTAGCTTGGGGTGCTTTTATATACTTCACTTGGCACGAATGAACATGAGAATTCTTGGTAGTCCATCATGCTGATTCAGACTTGTTTATACAGATAAAAAAATTGGGTAAATTATGAATTTCTCCACTCAATTTTTTTCTCACTCCTATTTTACACATTAAAATTTAAATTTTTACAATTTAATCATCGAGCTTTCAATTTACTCCTATTTTAATCACTCCGTCTTAAATATTCAACATCGTTATGATTGGATATCTAACTTTTAAAAAAATGTGAAATAACTCCAAAATTTGCTTATTTTTATGAAAAAATTCTGGTTTAAGATTACCTTTGATTTCTCGACGATGAAGAATCTTCTTCCAAATCTCAACGGTAACGAGGTGGAGGAGGAAACGAGATGTATATAATGATTTCATAGATCAGACGATGGATATTGTAGATCAAAGTGACTTTGGTTTTGCGAGTTTTAAGTTTTGGATTGAGTTTAATCAATTTTAAATTGATTTTAGGGAACTCTAAACTAATAGAGGGGTAAAAGATGATGAGGTGAGTTTGTCGGTGTCTCGAGTGGTTAGACAATACACCTGAGAATAATAATTCCAACGTCGACGTGAAACAATGATGATAAAATTAAAAAACAAAGAAAAAGAAAAGAAAAGTAATGTGGTGACACATGGTTGTCGTGACAGCAAAAAGCAACCCACGTTAGCATATATGGTTGTTATGTCACCTTTTCTTTTTTTATTTAGGGTAAAGTACACATACGGTCACTGAACTTTTGTAAAAAAAACAAAATGGTAACCCCTTTCAAAAATCACAAAATAACAATTAAACTTTATATTTTAAAACAAAACAGTAATTGGGCGGTCGTTAACCCCTAACAGAAGTCTGATCGGATATGCCACATCCCCACCCTATTTTCCACCTCATACCTAAAAAATAATAAAACCCTATTCCACGTCAGTTTTCTATCATCGTTTCCACTTCCATTTCTGAACTTTTTCTTCTATTTTTCCACAACAGCCATGGTTTTAAGTTCATACTCCAACTAGGAAACTAATTTTCGGAATGTTAACCCGGAAACAGTTCCAGTTCAAGCTGATCAACAATACTGAGATCCATTTGATCTGCCTTTTGCTTTCGTTGATCCCTACATTGAACTAAACAATAATTTTCTTCACCCAAAAACTACACTCATTTACTTCAATTGTCGTCAGAAATCATCTCGTACGAAAGCTTTAGCTCCTTTCCATGCTCTAAATGCCAGAAATTTGTCGAAGATCAGTGTTTGACGCCCAATTTCTTTGATGGGGTTGATCTAAATTCATGTCTGGTGCTGCTCTAAGACAATCATCATCAGAATCAAAGCACGAATCAGGTTAACAATAAAAAAACGGCGACGAAAAATACGTGTCTGCGCAAAGCATCGCGGCGAGGGAGAGGAGGAGGAAGATAACTAGGAAGACTCAAGAGCTCGGGAAGCTTATCCCCGGTGGGACGAAGATGAACACCGCCGAAACGCTTCAATCTGCTTTCAAATACGTCAAGTTCTTGCAAGCTCAGCTCGGAATCCTTCAACTTATGAACTCGTTTCTGATAATTTTTTATAACAATTTGTAATTTTTCATATGAAAATGTTGATGGATAGATAAATAAGCAAAGGGGTTTTATTTCTGAAAATCGGTTTTCTAGTTGGAGTATGAACTTAAAACCATGGCTGTTGTGGAAAAATAGAAGAAAAAGTTCAGAAATGGAAGTGGAAACGATGACAGGAAACTGACGTGGAATAGGATTTTATTATTTTTTAGATATGAGGTGGAAAATAGGGCGGGGATGTGGCATATTCAATTAGATTTCCGTTAGGGGTTAACGGGGTTTAACGCCTTAGTTATCGTTTTGTTTTAAAATATAAAATTTAATTGTCATTTCGTGATTTTTGAAAGGTTGGTTACCATTTTTTTTTATTAAAGTTCAGTAATCGTCTGTGTACTTTACCCTTTTATTTAACACTAATGACCAAAATAGTACTGAGTAAGTAATTAAATGATGAAATTTGTTATTTATCCAAAAATATTATCAGACTCAAAGCTAGTGAATTTGTTTATACAGAAGTTGTTGTATATAACAATGATCAATTTAGTAGGGATTGGAGGGTAGTGAATTTGTTCGTATACATGAGGTATACTGTAAACTCTTTCCTTTTTTTATAAAATACAAAGTTACTTACCTGAAATAATATATATGGATAAATATTTAAATTATATATGAATTTTAATCAATGTGTAATTTTATATATGAATTTGATTTTGTGTTATTAAACATATGAAAAAATCGGTTCAATTGTACATATAAAATTTTGGTTTTGAATCAATCATTGACATTTAAAAGATAAATATATTAATTTATTCCATGTTGAATAAATATAATTATTTGTACTGTTTTAGCAATTTCAAAAAAATAACCATAAATTAGAATTTTATGTGTACAGTTAAATAAAATCAAAGTTAATGTATAATATTATATATTTAATAAAAAATCGTGTGTAATTTTAATATTTATTCCTATTATATCACCTACATTATAAGTGTGACAATATATATATATATATATATATATTAATAAATAAATGAGATTATTGATGACACTCCAACTTTGACATTGGTATGGTAAATGTTACAATGTATACAATCCAAGACGATAATAAAAGAAAATAAAATAAAGAAATAATTTTAATCAAATAAGAAGAGAAGAATTCTAAAACCAGATTAAAGTTGAGGCCTGCGAAGAGCAGTTTCCTTAAGACAAATTTCGACCACTCCGCGGTGCTTGAGTTTGGTTGGTCGTTTGTCTCCCAGGATACAACAACAAGAAGATCTTCGACAGAAGCACGAACTGAAGAGATCTCGAACTAGAGCCTTGTCTTAGCCTATCACCAGTTAAAAGAAAAACTAGAGAGAAAACGTTTTTGGAGTGATTTGAAACTGAAGAGTAGCATTCTTTATATAGGGAGTCGATGAGGAAAAATATGGAAGGTAAATATTCCGAATTAAGGTCATTGACTTTATATCCGAGCAAAATCGGAAATAATCAATTAATGCCTTATTTAAACGGATATATTTCTTATGAATTGATTTAATACCTTTTAATATCCGATTTAATGAAAGTCGCAAATTATTCTATTAAATTCGGAATATTCAAAAAGATATGTGTTATATAAGGAAAAAATTTAATTCGAAGTGGGTAAAATATCCGCAGGTTCTAAGTGGAACCCGACCGGTCCGGACATTCGCGTCGCCCACGACGTGCGAGTGCGCCCCAACCCGAATGGGTTCGACGAGCTTCGATTTGCACCCCTGCGTCTGCGCGCGAGGTATAATGTTCATTCAAGTCATTCAATGACTCCTAAGTGGGTTGGTGTATTTAAACCATTCCCAAGTTTGTTATCCCACCCATGTGGGATAAGGGGTTCATATTTTCCTTAACACAATTCATAACAACCTCACTTTGAGCATCAATTTCTCATTCATTTCTCAGCCGTTTTGAGCATATGAGATATCGTTGTAAAGGTCTCATGGAGTAGAATATAAATTAATAAATTTATCATTCGAACATCCACCTTTACCACTAGTAAATATGGCTCAAAGTTTCCAATTTCTCACATTTTTCCAACAGTAAATACTGTTGATTTGAGGGTGAAGTCCTTGTACTATTTTTAACATTCAAGGATTTATCATCAAGGTGTTTTTGTTTTATAAGATGCGATTAATACTTTAATAAAATTTTAAATTAATTACAAATGTTTATTTTAAAAAATAGTTTTTTTATATGTGATCCACTAATTAGCCTAGTGATTACAGATGCTCAAATTTTTTCATCTTGTGTGAGTTTAAATCCCGATTGGAGAATATAATACCCCTTTATTAGCAAAATAGGACTAAATTAAAAGAAAATGAAATTACAAGGCGGAAGTTAAAGCAAGAAATAATAATCAATCAAATAAGAATGGAGATTAATATTTACCATCTAGTCCAAAAATATACGGTGTGAATTGGAGATTAATATAGTAAAAAATTAGAGATTGAGTTAGATGAACAATAATATGAAAGATGGTGGAGAGGAGAAGAAATAAAAAAATTGTAAATATGGAGGATTAAATGTGTAATTATACAAATTGTTTTCATTTCGGTGGTCAAAATAGGTGTGAAGTAATAGATTATGGACTATTTAGGTAATTTATCCTTCTTTTTACTGTGCCAGATCAACTTTCCGTTAATGTTTAACGGCAACAAACATCCTAGTAACCATGAGTGTATAGATCGAAAACGTAAGTGACCGTAACGGTCGAATTTGAAAATTGGTGACCAAAAGTATACAAACCCTAAATATAAGTGATCATTTGAGTAGTTTACCCTAAAAATATATGCTTAAAATTTTCAGATCATGTGTTTAAATTCCTAAAGTGGTGTTATATAAATTCAGTAAAAGAATTGATAAATAGTATTGATATATTTTTGTTTGAAAAGATAATATATATGTATATCCAGAGAAGTTAAATATCATAAACATTCCGGCCAAGAAACGTTCTTTCTCCTTTTTTTTAATTATATCGTAAACACTAATCTTGAATCATTATGCATAGGACGAATGTAGCTGTTTCAAGTTTCAATTAAATTTGTAAAGTAGAGAAGATGACGAATGAGTTTGTGTTGTTGAATTTCATCTTCTTCTCTGGTTAGTCTGAATCTGGGAATAAAATAGCTTTGGTTTTTTTTTTTATTCCGCATATATTAGAGATGATTGGCGGCCATTGGTCAATGCCGTATTTGAGAGTATGAGTATGGGGGGCTTCCAGATTGCATATTAATTCATGGTTGTTCAAACTATCCAATATCTAAAATCATAAGTTTATCCTCTTCATAAGTTTTAGAATTTGTCCTTTTACCATCTTCATGATCTATCCTAATACCATGTGACTGAAATAAAATATTTTTTAATTGAAATTTATTCATTTGTAAAGAAAATTCAAACAACAATCAATTTTTGGATAAATAGAGTCACATCCAATTAAGGGTGTAAACGAGTAGAATCGAGTCGAGCTCGAGTAGTATTAAGTTCGACTCAGCTTCTTATGAATTCGAGTCGAGTTTGAGCTTGAGTAGTTTTTATCGAGCATGAATAATTTGAGCTCGATTCGGCTCGTTAAGAACTCAAGCCGAGTTAGAGCTTGTGTTGAGTTCAATCGAGCCGAGCTTTGACCGAGTCAGACTCAAGTAGCTCATGATATTTTTCGTCTCATTTAAAGTCCTATTAGGAAAAAAACTTTGATACACAAGTTAAAGTTTACACAAGCTTGTTAATTTTAGAATTTGGGGTGTTAGTTTAGGGTTTAGAGGTTTAGGTTGGGTTTAGAATTTAGGATTTAAATTTTAGATTTTAGGACTTATGTTTAGTGTTTATATTTTAGGCATTTAGGTTTAGGAATTTAGATTTTAAATTTAAATTTTTTTTTAAAAAATAGTATATTATGTTTTTGAGGAGCTCATGAACTTTTCGAGTCAAGTATCGAATAGCTCGACTCGGCTCGTTTAAAACTCAAGTCGAGTGTTAACCGAACTTTGACTGAGTTGATATTGAATAACTCGCGACCTGTCTCGTCTCATTTACGGCCCTACATCTAATTATCAATAATTTTTTTTAAAACACACCTTTGCGATTTTAGTGGCGAAGGCCGAAGGGCATATTTTCTAATAGACTACTGATGTTGCTAAGTGTTTAGGTTTTTCTTTGGGATTGTAATATGCTAATATCCAAAGACGAACCAATATAGTGACTGGGGTAGGAACGAAGTCAAAGTTAAGGGTTAGAGAGGACACATTAATTCATAATTATTTTATTTAAAAAAAAGAAATCATATAAATAAAATGTAAACAAAACTATGTGTGGGACAATAGCCTCTACCACCTTAAAAAGGCTTCGTCCCTGAGTGGGAGGGATATGAGAAAATTTTAGGGTGAGGTTAAAATAAGACCGTTACATAAATTCTTTTTATTTTTGTAAGAATTTATGTAAGGCGGATAATAATTTAGATAACTACATAAATTTTTGTTAATTGTTATAAGAATTTGTGTAACTACATAAATTCTAATTAACTTGGTAAAAATTTGTGTAAATTCGCCTCATTTTAGTTGCACCTAACGATGCCTCGCCCTAAAACTACCCGAGGGACATGCTCATCAAATTTGATGGTTTAATTATTCTTTATGACTTTATTCGTTTTAAAATTAATTAACTTATTCCATTTCATTCCTAATTCCGTCTTTATTAATATGCAATTGTGGCCTCGTCATATATAGGCATAACAACATATCATATTTTTATACTTTAAGAGGGATCAGTCCAGGGACGGACGTAAGATTTTAGGTTGGGGGACGAACTTATAATTTTTTAAGAGGGGAGAACTTATAAAACTTTAGAGGACAAAAATAGATTTTCAATAGTAAATACGAAAAATTCTAAAAATTTTCAAACAACATTATTGAGTAATCTAATAATAAGGAGAATGGAGGGATCAACGGCGGCGGCCAGAATAATCCACAGTTAAAAAAAAAAACAAAGTTGTAAATAGGTAAGCTTCAAAGCCATCAGTTTGGCCAAGTCTGAACCGAAAAATTGTTTCTAGATGAAATGAATGTAGATTTGTTGTGTTAATTATTGTTTCCGCGTCATCTTTGCCAATTGTCTGGGTTATTACGTTAGATGGTCATCTTCTACAAATAGAATGAAGCCCAGTGGAATTGCTTTGGGCTCATTTCCATGAAAGAAAAAACCAAGGCCTGATCATTTCCCCTCTTGTTCTCATCACCTTAAACTTCCATGGAAGGCTGAATACTGATGTTGAAAAAATAGACTTAAGAGTATTGTCATTGAAATGAATTTTTTTCTTCAAAGACGTAAAATTAAAAGGAAAATGTTTTTTTTACGAGAATTTAGATAACACCCCATCCATAGCTCTATAATTTTCAAAGGAATCATTTAAAGTTTTTTATTTCTTATATATTGTTGATCAAGTTATTGTTTCTCTTATATATTGTTTACTTCTTAAAATTATGTTTTTGAGCCTATTCTTAAGAATAAAAGACAATTTGATATTGATAGAAATGAATTGTACATGGAGTTGAGGTTAATAACATAGTTTTCTTTTCTTTCGAAAAAATGGGACCACTAGAGACTTTGAGATTTGGAAGGTAATATTTTTCTTAACGCTATCATTGCATATAGAATTTTGTTGACTATTCATACGACAGTTGCATCCCAGAAATAAACTTTTTTAAATGGAAGTTGTTGAAAACTTATATGTGCTCTACGATGCCACACGAAAGGTTTAATGGGTTAACATTGATAGCGATTAAGAATGATATTTTGGAAAAAAGTTGATTATGAAAATTTGATTGGCGATTTTGCTTCTAAGAACGTCCGGAGGATGGTATTTTTTAAATAAAATGTCACGATTGAGTTGCTTTGTGACATTGTCTTAGTTCCATTAATTTGATAACTTTATCCTCATATAGTAAGGCTTCGTTCGGCGTTGCTTCTCCATTCAGCTTTTGGAAAAGGTTTATCGAACACCCAACTTCTCCCTTGTTTTAATAACTCTGACGAACGGAGCTTAAGTAATCTATATATGGAACATACCACTCCAACAAAAAATCATTTTCATTTTCAAACAACATTATTGAGTAATTTACCCACTTCCATGTCTACCATTATGTGTCTTCAGAAAACATAATCTAATTTTCCAGTGTTCCTATAGGCTATAGGCAATGCATTGAACTATTTACCATCAGGCTTCAGCTTTAAAGATACCCCATCCAAGTCCAATCTTGTTCCCCGTGACCCACTTGTGTATGACAACTGACAAGTTAAGATAATGAGACTCTGGTTTGATGGCCTAATCCCCATACTTATGCTAGCATGTCAAATAATGCATTTTAGATATTGGATACATTTTGTCGGACTCGATCGAGTTTAGATCATCGTCACCTCGGTCACATTCAATTCAGACTTGAGTTAAATTCAGTCGGATTTTCATGTCTTGTAAGTTTTTTACCACCTAGAAACAACTACCTTTCATTATCAAAAAATGCGTTTCAAATTTATAAGCCTCCACTACACTTGAATGATTGGTTACTTTGGGCTGAAAAGCCTGTCAACAGTTTCTACCTAACTTGGACTTGGATAAAGTTTTGAATTCATTCAGGCATCTGCTGTAAAATTTAGAATCCCCAAGTTTAAAGTTCCAATGTTAGAATGAAGAAGCCAATCATATTATATGTTTGAAAATTACAGGGAATGGGACAAAAGTAGAACAACTTTAGATTTATCTGGTGATAACAAATAAAAGTTTTGGCCTTATACCAGGCCATGTCATTTCTAATAAACTTATGCAATAGAGGTAAGTCAGCAAAATCAATCCAGGCCACAGTAGATATTGAGGTTATGGTACATGCCATATATCAAAGTTTTGAGAAATGACTAAAGGTATTCACCGCAGATAACAATGGCTTATCTTACTAAGAGGTAAATGGTTGACCATGAAATGTATAGTCCATTATCATAGATAGAGATCGAATCTCCGACTTCATAGTTAAGGGATGAAGTGAACAACAACCGCATCACATCTCATGGTTTGTGTTTGATTAATTTAAGCAGAGGTGACTTTGATTTGCCTTGGGCCAGCCAAGTGACACTCATCAGAGGATAAGATAACCCAAAATTAAAACATAAATCTCTCATCACCATGATTTTTCGCTATGCTTTTTTGAATGATGAAATGCAAAAGTTTATCTGGAAAAAAAAAGGCATAGTGCATTTATCTTCCATGATTGAAAAGAAACCCCACCCTCAATGAGAAATTGACTCGCCACCAGCACTAGAAAAACACAATGCAAGTGGGCGGAGCACTTGTCTGGTAAACTGGTAATCGATGTAACCTAATGTGAAAGACAGCCTTTCTCTGCTAACTGTAACTATAACTGATATACCATTGAGTAACAGTTAACTGACATGGTCTAAAACCGACTTTACACCTGTTTGAGACGATTTTTTCAAATACACGGGAGTTCAATCGAGCTACATTTACAACTGTTGTTGTTAATTAGGCCAATAATTCATGTTAGTTTAATATGTAATAATTTTGATTGTCTTAATATGGGAAAAGCACTGGAAAGGAGCAGCAATTATGAAAGGCACCGTTGATGATCGATATGAAGCGCGGCCATGCCCATAGGGGTCAAAGCAAGACAATCCCTTTATGTTTTGGAAAGGGTAAGATTCTTGCCATCCCATAATTTTATAATAGCAGCATTAATTAATATTGAATAAATTACACAACTATATAATAATACTTGTATCACAAGAAAAAGATGCTCTTATTAATAAACAAAAGAAGAATCTTTTTCAATGACTAAATTATACGGTGTGATTAATTGTTTATGTTTTAATTATAGGCTGCTGGAGCAGAATATTAAATATGCATATTCTCTATTTTATTCCATTTTTTAACATGCAGATATACGAGGATCTGCCATTAGGAGGTTGTCTTTGGGAAAAATGGAAGATAGCTTCATTTTCAACACTACTTTGTCATATATTACAGACTTACAGTTGCATTCGACAGATATATGTCATATATTTAAGAAGCCTAGTTGTAACCTTCCAAAGTAGTTTCAATCTGTCCAAGCAGCTATTCTTATATATATATATATATATATATTAGGGTTCTCAATATCTGCATAGCTTTACCAGGAAAAAAGAACTTATACTACTTATTGATACGAGAAGTGATGGTAAAGCTGAAGATTGTGGAAAGAAAAAGAGAAATACAAGATTGGTTAACCTGTCAACAAATGACTAAATAAAGCTTGTATGTTTTTTTTTAAATGAATCTCAACCATGAATGTTAATTATGAAAGCAAGTTTTCAGAATTGAAATTATGGACTCCTCGCCCTCCCCTTGCATATTACCCTGCCCCACACGACGAAAATAGAAAAGGAAATCCAAGATTCACATGGTGAGGCAGGCCACAACGAAAGGTTTAGGTGATTGTACTGCACCGTCAGTAAAAGGACAAGTGAACAACTGTAGTGGGCTACGCCACTAATTTAATAAACCTAGCCCTAGCCCTAGGAACATCTAAGCCTATACAACTCCTCTGAGATACACTAGTAAAAGTATGAATAATATTGGTAAACGAGCACACAAGAGAGAGAGAGAGATGAGGGAAGAGACGTGTGGGCACATGCTGCCATTGATGGAGCTATCTAGAGATTCAAATAGTAGTTTGTTATTGTAATAGTAGTTAATATATAACGATGATGACACTGTCTGAAGTTATTATTATAAAAAATAACGGTTTGCAGTGATCTTAATATATTGGTTGTTGTGCACAATTACAATAAAATATGTAAATGTAATTTAAATCCCTAAGACTATCAGCGACGGAGTTACTAAAGGCAAGGGGGACAATCCGGAAGCAGCAGTAATTCCAAGTGTGGATCTGTTGGTGATTTATTTCCCGTTTCAGACTTTCAGTCTGTGATGGCTAAAAGATACCCACCACCTAGAGTACAACTGTTGCGATATCAACTTGCATTTTGTTGTTATTAATGGACTCGATCCTGTCTCGTCACAGTTATGATTCGTATTGATCATCATTTCCCCATAGGCATAAGCTATAGTAAACTGAAAATCTTTGTTTCCTACTTGGCAATGGCACCAACATATCAGTGCTTGCCAGACCAGGAAGAAATATTTGTTTTTACAATGGAAGGAACTTGGGTAGCTGTTTTAGAGACGTAGGTCATGTGGTTAAATTCCAGAAAACAATGGAGCCCACTACAATGGAACATTTGATTTGAGTATCTCGAGAAAGAATCAAAGAATTTGGTTTCATTGGCTTTGCTGATTCATTGCCCTAGGCGGCTAGGCCTAGTACATCAGCACCACCTTTTTCAGGCTTTACAATTACACTATATGATTGATTCCTCCAATTCCCCAGTACAATCATTACAAGAGGAGCTCAGAATTCCACCGGATCTCATCTAACACACAGAATTACCATCATCCTATTCCTTCCAATACACACTTGCATAACTATGTTTCAAAATTTGTTGCAGAGAAGAGGAGGTGAGATTGCGATTCTTCCAAAACATAAATGACACAGAATCCAGATATTGTCTCTGGAGAGTCTCTCCATGTTCACCTCCATCCAAATATTGCATGGGATCCTTTTGCTGATTATGGTAAGTGTTATTGAGCTGTCAGTATAGAAAAAAAAATCATCAGCTCATTTTTAGTTTCTCTATATATGATTCAACACTAAAAAAATTAAATTTTACACTCTAACCATAAAATTTAAATCTTGAAATTTAAATCAAACCCAAAAAAGTAAATATACACCCTAAACCTTAAAGGCTTGAACCCTTAACAGTAACTTTAAACTTCAAACCATAAACTCATTTTTTAATATCAGAACATATATAAAAATAAAAAAAATAGTAAAAGATTTCTATTCGTAGTGTGTGAGTTTTGTTGTATAAGGACACACCGGCGGAGGGCCATGTGAGTGCCTAATTAATTGCATCTCTATGGACTCAATATTTAAATAAAACCACAACTAATCTGTTGCATAACGGGATGAGGCGTTAGGCCCCTTAAATAATTTTAAAAGTTAAGGGGTAACAAAGTATGGAGAGAGAAATGTGTAACCTAGCTAGCAATTAGCATAGGATTCTAATTAACAAATACTAGCTAGACAGGGCTGGGTCAGGGAAGGGGTCCATAGGGCAGGTCGGGTCAGTGCAATTGCAAAGCATGTCCCGTCCCTCTACAATAAAAAAGTTGTCTTAATTTCTATTCTCCTCGCCGAGTTATGAGGTATTTTCGAAGTCCTCAAAGATTGCATCGAGAGAGTACAATGCCAAATTAAAATTTTACCAAAATGAAAAATAGAATTTTGTTGTTTTGTGATTTTAAATTTTACATCCTCAAAGATAGCACAATGCCAAACCGATAGCGCTGAGGTTCACAAATTGGTCACTTCGTTTTCAGTTTATGATAGTTCGCTATTTTAAATTTTCAATTAAAATTCTTGATAATAAACTTCGTGTGTGATCTACCATTAAATTAAGGATTAATATCCTATACACTGGCGGTAGAAATTGAAAGTTTCCACAAGCGCCTTAGTTTTAGGGTATAGAGAGTTAGTTTAGGGTATAGGGTTTAGGGGTTTAGGCATAGGGGTTTATAATTTAAGGATAGTTGTTTCAATTTAATGTTTAGAGTTATAATTTAGGGTTTATAGGTTAGAGTTTAGTTTTTAGGGTAATATGGTGAGGGTTTAGGTTTTAACCTATAAACCCTAAATTATAACCCTAAACCTTAAATTGAAACAACTATCCCTAAATTTTAACTCAATACACCTAAACCCCTAAACCCTATACCATAAACTAACTCTCTATACCCTAAAACTAAGGCGCTTGTGGAAACTTTCAGTTTCCACCGCCTGTGTATAGGATATTTATCCTTAAATTAATACGATTGCAGATGCTCTCGCCAAGTTGCCAATAAAGCCGGATGGTTCTATCAGTACCCCTCAGTCCTCACCACCCTCCAAGATCGGGACCTAAATGATCCCCCTTATTTGAGGTCGACAATATGATGTAATGGCCTTCGGCCTCTTTTCCTATTCTAAAAAAAATTGTTTGAGTTATTTAAACTATTTGAGTCAATTCAGTTTAGCGAGTTAGTATTTTTGATCCATTCAAGTTAAAATTTTGCCAAAATGAACAATAGAAATTTGTTGTTTTGTGATTTAGTATTTGATTTTCTTATTTTTTTCGATTTATCCTTTATTTTATGTCAATTTTTTATCACTCCTGAATTACTGTAAAATACATATGCAGTTTCAATTTCTCTTATTGAAAACAAATTTCCTCTTTTTTTTTTTAATTTGATTTCTCAACTTTGTATGATTTTATCATTTCTTCAAATTCTCCTTTGTTTTAAGTCCTATTGATAAAATTTGAACCACATACCCCAATACAATTATATATTATCTAAGTAACTTCATTTCATATTTTTTCAATTATAGTATCGTAACTTTACATTTTATTTAATTTGATCATTCAACTGCATTGTTTTGTAAATTCTTTATTACATCAATTCATTGGCTCATTATATTCTCATCAATACTTTTTCATTAAAAAATTATTATGTAAAAACATTATAAATCTATTTTATAAGTTTAAAAGATATTTGATTTATTAATGACATCACACTTACTTATACATGTGAAGAAGAATACAAATATATATATACATACATACATATACACACACATATATATATATATACGGGTAGAGTATGCCGTTTAAATTGTAATAAGTATGTACCATAATATTTTTTTTATCATGAAGTATGATTTTAATAAGGTAGAGTAAGCCGTTTTATGATTCGTAAAGTATATATCATAATATTATAAAAAATTACAATTAAATTTAAAGAGAAATTTGACTCAACTCGAGTTTCATAAACTCAACTCAATTCGAAAAAGTTCAAACAAAATTTGAATCATAAAATAGTATTCGTCAACTCGAATAACTTAAATTTTTTATTTGATTTGACTCGGTCGGACACTCGCCCATAATTGCACATGTTATTTGATTTTTTTATTCCCGTAATAATTAATTTCACATTGTAGATTTGATGGGTTGATAATATATAAATTTCATACATTTTAGTTAATTAGATATTGAGATATCATTATAAAAAAAATCTAGGCTAAAGGAGTAAATTTATTCATGTAGTAAACTCAAATAAGCAATGTTGCCTTTACTCTTTTTTTTTGCATTAATTTTGTCCTCGAAGTCATTCAATTGTATCAATTTTATCACTTGAACGATATTAACTACTATAGTGTTGACGTGGCAATTAACAGTGATGACATGGCGGTCCAAGATGCTAACGTGGTAGTACACGTTGAGATGATGACATGGTAGAAGGGTTGGATTTATTTTTCAAGGGATAATGGCACATTTGCCCCCTGTACTTTCACAAATTTTCCAATGTGGGGTATGTACTTTGGAAACATTCAATCACCCCCTGTACTTTCCTTCCGTCATACAAAGTACCCCTGCTCATAATGCCGTTATGTGCTGATGTGGCATGAGACCCCACATTGGCAAATTTTTGAAAGTATAGGGGGTTGATTGAATGTTTTCAAAGTACATACCCCACATTGACAAATTTTTGAAAGTACAAGGGGCAAATGTGTCATTATCCTTGAACAAAAGTAAAACTTTGCAAATTTTATTGATGGATCAAGTACAGATGTATAACACATTTACACCGATATACATTATTCTTAACTATAATTAACTTCAATTTTGAGTTTGAATGGGAGCTTGAAAAACAAATTTTGAAGAGGTATGGAACCCCGTGCAGGAAATCAAGTTTTTCAAGCTCCCATTTAAACTCGAAATTGATTTCGAAAGAAATGGAATGCTTATGTGGCATTAAAGCTCATGTTTGTGTTTTAAAAATGGAGAAAAATCTCAGACAATTGTTATATGGGTGCAGAAAATTTGAAGAGGTAAGAGGCTAAATTCTTTAGGGTAATAGTTTTTTGCAGAATAATTCAGAGAGATGTTTAATGGGTTATAGGTTATGGTAATGTGTTTTGCAGGGAAAATGTTCTTTTTTCGAATGGCTTGAACAGTCTGAATGTTCTGAAATTCGTTCTGAAAATGGCTTTGAAGAAATAATGAGGGAGAACCAAAATTTAGTAGCTGAGATGAGAGAATTAAAGACCGAAATCACATGATTGAAAGAAAATAGAAGTGTTGAAGGAGGTTAACAAATTGAAAGCTCAAAAAAATTGTTCAAGAAAGTTTTGAACCAAAAAAGATGGATAATCAGATTATACCAATATGGTTTAGGTTCAATTTTTATTTTGTTGGTTGTTGTAATAGTTTATGTCTTATGGTGAAAGTGAATTTGTGTTGTTTATTGCAAATTGTTAGTTAGTTTATCAAACCAAAGAATAATATATACCTGTTAAATCAGTAGAATTTATACCGGTATAAGTTAGTCATAGCTAGTTAGTTAGTTAGCTGTAGCTCAGTAGAACTTACACCGATGTAAGTTAGACATAGTTAAGAATAATATATACCAGTGTAAATGAGTTATATATATGTACTTGATCCATCAATAAAATTTGCGAAGTTTAACTTTTCTTTAGAGATAATGGCACATTTGTCCCCTGTACTTTCAAAAATTTGTCAATGAGGGATTTGTGCTTTGAAAACGTTCAATCACCCCCTGTACTTTCAAAATTTTGCCAATGTGGGGTCTCATGCCACGTCAACACATAACAACGTTATGGGCATGGGTACTTTGTATGACGGAAAGAAAGTACATGGGTGATTGAATGTTTTCAAAGTACAGACCACACATTGGCAAATTTGTGAAAGTACAGGGAGAAAATGTGCCATTATCCCTTTTTTAATCGACTTCGAGGGCATAATTGACTTTCTTTCCGATTTCATGGGCTTAATTAATTTTAATTGAAAGTTTTATAACTTATTTAATCTTTAAACTAAAAAAAATAAGAAATTATTAAAATTTCAAATAACATTTAAATATTTATAAAATATTACACATAAAACACTCTAATGAATTAAAAAAAGTAAGTAAAAACATAAAACTAAACATATCAAAAAGTTATAAATATAAAAATAAGATTTAAAAATATTTATAAACCATCGGAAAAGTCAGCGACCGATTCTAGTTATACTAAGCCTACTAATATTCTTTGAACATATTTTCAACAGAATCATCATTGTATTAGAGTTGTATTAAAACCAAAATTCTCCTTCGTTTTTTTCAATCAAATATTAATGAGCATAAATTTGAGGTATAAAAGTGAATGAAAATTTGAGTTCTATTGTTACTATAGTACAAGGTTTATTCCACTGGAAATTTGTTTAACGAATGATAATATTCAAACTGACGAAGTGAAGACTTTTTTGATGAAAGTGTTAATTTTTGTAATACTTTATAATTTTTTTATATTTATATTTTTGTTGAGTTGATCAAACGATGGCTAATCACCAAGAGGGGGTGAATTGGTGGAACAAAAATTGAAGGGTGCAAAAGGATAATGTAAAAATGAAGACCAGGCGATTTTAGAGTAGTTCAAGCTTCGAACAAGCTCTACATCCACTACCTCAGCACCCTATTGAGGATTACAAATCGATCAATCTCTCTACCCAAAAATTGATCCAATATCACTCTAATACAAAGGGAGATAGGCAAACTTTGATTGTACCTCTCAAAGGCTAATTGTTTACCCAATTACAATCAATCACACCCCAAACACTCAATAGAAAAATTACAATGAAGACACAATTGAGTTGGGTACAAATTTGACACTAAAAGGCTGAAGAATTTAGATTTGATGCTTGGATGATTCTTTGAGGTTCAATAGTTATTGTTGGTTCTTAAAATGCTTGCTTTTATACATTCTCATTGGTTTCTAGCCGATTGGGTGGTTGAAATCATAAATATAGCCGTTTGGACTTCATCTTCCCACCATAAATGTTGTTCTGCAACAACCCATACCAAAATGGCATGACCTATATCGAAACGTGACCAAAATAGAAAGAGCCGTTGAGAGAATTTAAGAGGTTGTATCGAAACGAGTCGGGCTCGTACCGAAACGATTTGAAACTGTGAATGCATGTTTTGAAACATCCTTAACCGTTTCAAAAAACATAATTGATTTTCAATAAAACGGTTTCTGACAAGCAACAGTCAACTCATTTAATACTCAGTTTGAATTTCACAACCCCGTATCGAAACGAATTGAGCTATTCTGAATTTACCTTATCGAAACATTTTCTTCCGTTTCAAAACATTTTGAAACTGTAAATACCTGTTTCGAAACACTTTAAGGTGTATTGAAACATCCGTGCAAAAATCAATCTTTTGGCTTGGAAAAACACTTAGGAAAATTCATAGGGATTGAGTTTTAACTTTAAACATTTTTTTATAATTTTACTTGTCAGCTTTTGAGAAACTTATGTACTTAAAATTTTATTTTTCTTTGCAAATTGGTCCTTGAAATATTTGTTATATCAAAATCAAAGTTTAGGTTTTACAATCTCCCCCTTTTTGATATAACAAAACCAAATATAAAATTTTAAGTTTTGAAATTTTTGAAAAGCTTACTCCCCCTTAATTTAAGATAGGTTTTCAAAAATTAAGTTTTCAAATAAAAAAAATTGGCCTACAATCACTTCTCCCCTTTTTGTTAGATCAAAATCACATAGTATCCAATGAGAAATAAAAGGTGTAACATTAAAGCAAACAACATAATATTCATTAATAACATAAATCCAAAGCAAATTAAAATCTAAACTCAATCCTAAAAGCATAAGTCAAACAACTAGAAAATTAAAGCATAGGTCCTAGAAACATAGATAGGTGCATAATAAATAAAGTCCTAAATGACATGATATGAGATGCAATGCAAGACTAGGGCTCCTCATCATCTTCGTCTTCATCTTTGTCTTCCTCCTGACTCCCTCTAAATTGTCTCCATTCACCATAGAACCCGGTGAAGGAGAGATCCATGGAGGCTTGTTGAGTCTCAAGAGAAGTGAGACGATTTTCCACGCCAAGAACATGATTCTCCAAAGATGTAAAACGAGTGTCAATGGCAGCAAATCTAGAGGTGATATCGGTGTGCAAGCTGGTGAATTGCTCATTAAGGAAGGTCATAAGAGCATCATTGTTTGGAGGAGCAACTTGGGCTTGAGGTGGGGCATCAATCGGAAGGCCTCTTGCCACACGAATCCATTCAGCATCGATGAAGCGAAAACCTGACCGTATGAGGGTGGTCTCGCTGAGCTTTTCCTTTAGAGACTTTAAAAAATCATAAGAGCAATCAATCTCGGACTTAGAAAAGATCTAGCTCAAATTAGTCCCACAAGTGAATGATGTGATAGAGTCGGAATTGCGGTGCTTGACCAAGTGAACCATCTCGGCAAATATAATCTTCACAAGATTTGGTTGTTGCTCTTGTCAGAAGCACTTGAGCCAAAAGTAATCTACTTGGCGAATGTGAGCAAACTTGCCTCCAGAAGGGCGAAACCCTCACGAAATCATGAGATGGAGAAAACAGTCATGAGCATCTAAAGAATTGACCGATCCGGTTTGAGGGCCAAGTGAGTCTCATCTTCAATTCCTTTATCTTCAAGGCCTAAGAGATTGACCAAGGTCGAGAGCTCAATTCGGATCTTTTTGCCCATGAGGAAGGAACCAATGGCAATGACTTTAGGATGGTCAGAATTATTCACACACACCGGGCATTCGCATAAAAAAGCAAAACAAGGTTACGGTAAATGATGCCATGTATGTATAAAAAAGTCATAAATTTCCAATGTTGTAAAAGATGAACATATTTAAATTGAAAACGCTCGGAATCAAGAAAAGAGATATCAACAATACGCTCACGTCGAATAATGTGGTCTTGAAAGATCTTGAAGTTGAGACGTGCTTCGTTAGTTTTGAGACTCTTTTGGAAGAGAAGAGATAGGTTTGGGTGAGCGGTGCTTTCTTCATGAGATCCTTCACCCACTTCTTCAATCTTTCTCTTCTTGGATGCCATTTGTAAAGCCTAAAAATTAAGCAAGCAAGAAAATAAATGTATGCACAAAGATCCACATTCAATCCAATGGAAATCCTATAATCAAGTTTGAGATTATACAATATAGTTTAGAAGAATATACATCAATAATAATAAAAAAATTGTGAAAGAAATTTTGAAAAACAGAATAAAAAATATACGGTTAAAATATTTTTTATTCGAATAAAAAAATCAAATTTTAAAAATCTTTTGTAAAATCTTCAAAACCCATAGTATGAGGAAATATTATTTACAAACATAAAATAATTACATCATATATTTTGAACGAAAATTGAAAAGAAAGAAACATTAGAAAAATACATTGATTTTAGAAGGTGGAAGAATGGATGGACGATGAAGCACAAAATTGATGAAGCTTGCTTAGTTTTGAGTTGAAGATAAAAAACCTTCAAGATTTGTGTGAAAAACTTTTAGGTTTGGTGAGTATTTATAGGAAAAGTTAGGGTTAGGGTTTTAGGAGTTTTGGTTTTGATAGAATTTGATTTAAAGAAGGAAACTCCTGAAATAGAGGCTGCTGCAGATACGTGTTTCGATACGGGTCATTATCGTATCGAAATAGGCGTATCGGAACACTTTTCGACCGTTTTGAAAATCGATTTTCTAGTGGCAAATTGTATCAAAATGCTTTTAGGCCATTTCGATATAGGCTTGACTGTATCAATTCTTACAAGATGCTCATATCGAAACATGCGTTGGTTGTTTTGATACAAATTTTTCTAGTGGAAAATCATATCGAAACGCTTTTAGGCCGTTTTGATACCGTTAAAGTCCATGTGCTCTTATAAAGGTAGCCCGTATCAAAATAAGGAGACCCGTTTCGATACACATGTGCCAGAATGTGCAGATTTGGCATAAAGTAGCAGAAAAATCGATTTTCAATCGATTTTAAATGCATGATCATGATGAATAAACAAGATCTATTGGCAAAAGTAAGTACATACTCCCCCTAACTACAAGCATAGATGCAAATAAGATCAAAATCACATAAGTATGAGAATTAAAATGGATACAAGCAAATTTTGCATAAAAAGGCCCTAAAAGGTAAAGAAATACTTGTTAAACCTAACTCTCTCCTAAGGGTCCAAAAACGCTCCTTATCTAGAGTTTTGGTAAATATGTCCGCTAGCTGGTTTAAGGTGTCTACATATTCTAGAACAACATCCTTTTTCAAGACATGATCCCTAATAAAATGATGTCTTATTTCTATATGTTTGGTTCTAGATTGTTGGATGTGATTCTTAGTGAGACAAATGGCACTAGTGTTGTCACGCCTAAGGGGTATGGTAATATGACATCTATTTGAACACCGTAGTCTACGAGTTTTTGCTTCATCTAAAGGACTTGAGCACAACAACTTCCTAAGGATACGTACTCTGCTTCGGTGGTAAATAAGGCTACGCTATTTTGTTTTTTAGAGAACCAAGATATGAGCATACTACCTAAAAATTGATATGTTCCGGAGGTACTTTTCATATCTATTTTGGATCCCCCATAATCCGCATCCGAATATGCATGAAGGTTAAAAAGGAATCTCTAGGATACCAAAGACCTAAACACGGTGTATCTCTAAGGTACCTAAAAATTCTCTTAACGGCTATAAGGTGTGATTCTCTAGGACTAGCTTGAAACCTAGCACACAAGCAAACACTAAACATAATATCTGGTCTATTTGCGGTAAGGTAGAGCAAAGATCCAATCATAGAATGGTAAAGCTTGGAATCGACACACTTACCGTCTTCATCTTTGTCAAGCTTTATGGATGAGCTCATTGGAGTAACTTGAGGCTTCACATGCTCCAAGTCAAACTTCTTGAGCATGTCTTTGATGTACTTAGCTTGATAGATGAAGATGTCATCCTTCATTTGCTTGATTTGGAGTACCAAAAAGAATAAGAGCTCCCCCATCATGCTCATTTTGAATTCACCTTGCATCAACTTAGAAAAATCTTGACAAAGAAACTCATTAGTAAAACCGAAAATAATATCATCAACATAAATTTGAACTAATAATATGTCTTTGCCATTTCTTTTTATGAAAAGTGTAGTGCCAACCTTTCATTTTTCTAAACCTTTTTCAACCAAAAAGTTTGAAAGTCTTTCATACCAAGCTCTTGGAGCTTGTTTTAAACCATATAAAGCTTTTGTTAGTTTGAAAACATGGTTTGGAAATTTTGGATCTTCAAAACTGGGTGGTTGTTCCACATACACTTTTTCATTTATAAAACCATTTAAGAAAGCGCTTTTGACATCCATTTGAAAAAGCTTGAATTCATTATAACATGCAAATGCAAGAAGCTTCCTAATCGCTTCCATTCTAGCTACGGGTGCATAGGTTTCATCGAAATCAATTCCTTCTTCTTGAGTGTAACATTGAGAAACAAGCATAGCCTTGTTCCTCACTATGTTACCACTCTCATCTAGTTTATTACTAAAGACCCATTTAGTTCCTATCGTAGATTTATTACTAGGCCTTTCAACTAATGTTCATACTTTACTTATTTCAAATTAATTTAATTCTTCTTGCATGACCAAAATCCAAAAATCATTTTTTAATGCTTCTTTGATATTTTAGGCTCAATGCATGAAATAAATGCAACATTGTTCAAGAGTTTAAGAGAAGATAGAGTGGCTACCCCTTTGGATGGATCACCCAAGATTTCACCACTTTTAACATAGTTGAACTCCCTTGGGTATGTCACCTATTTTTCCTCAAGAGCCAAATCCTTTAAGGCTTCAAGAGGTGGATCTTGTGCATCTTCTTCTTTGGTTGGAACCTCATCCACCTTTGATGTTTGTCCTCCATCAATGGCTTCAATGATCCTTACATCATCATCATCACAAGAATCCTCCCTCGAAAGGAGGTTATCATCGAAAACAACATGTATAAACTCTTCAACAACCAAAGTTCTTATATTAAATACACGATAAGCTTTAGAGTTTAAGGAATAAGCAAAAAATGTTACCTCATCACTTTCGGCATCAAATTTACCTAAGTTGTCTTTTCCATTGTTTAAAACAAAACATTTACAACCAAATGGGTGAAAATAGCTAATGTTAGGCTTTTTGGATTTTAAAATCTCATAAGGCGTTTTCTTTAAAATAGGCTTAATCATTACTCTATTAATAATATAACAAGCCTTATTAGTGGCTTCCGCCCAAAAATACATAGGTAAGTTGTTTTCACAAAGCATAGTCCTAGCCATTTCTTCTAAAGTTCTATTTTTCCTCTCAACTACCCTATTTTGTTGAGGAGTTTGTTGAGTATTTAAAAGTTCTATATTTTACCCCTCATTTACCCATATTTCTACTACATTCAAGCATAATTCATTGCATTTAGGATAGATTTCTGCATATACATCACAATTAGATAAAATGGCACAGTTGCTACTGATTTTGGTTACTTTTGCAGATATCTGCTACGGCGGACTCAGGGCAGCAAAGGAGCAGAGGCGGATCGCAGAACTAGAGTCGAGAAGCAAACACTGTCGTGGCTACTGCCGTGGCAGCCATGGCGACAGAATACTGAGGTGGAAAAGTGAAGTGGAGCTCGACAGATAGAGGATTTCAAGCCGGTCTGTCGTGGACCACTCCCATATTTTTCTGAGCCCTGAGGCAGAATGAAGGCCAAGCCCAAAGTTCAAGGAAGAAACTCAAGGCAAGAAATGAGGACGAATTCAAGGCATCTACTCAGAAGATTTAGTCTTAATTAGAGTTGCACTTTAATTTGAAATTGTAGTCTTGCCATATTAGAAAACTTGGACCCAAAGCCTGTATAAAGGCATGTAATTCGACCTAGAGAAGGATATCTCATTCCTAGCCGTCTTCCCCTAAACCCTTGTTGTTTTCCCCTCTTCACCATGTTTTAAACTCCCCCTAGGGCTAAGGGTTGATTCTGTAAAGTAGTTGCAAGGATTGTATTGTTTTAGGAATTTTCTATCAAGTAATAAAAGCTTCAAGTTTATTTATTCTGGTTTTTCATATCTTACAAGAGTATCGGGAGAGCATTGTGAGATTATCCATTTGATTGATATCGGGAGAGTCAAGCATACGAACATAATAAATACGCGTTTTCTAGTTTATGGTTAAACTATCTCGGCTTAGGGATATGTACGAGGTTAAGTGGCTAAGGAAGAATTCAACAACATTGGTGTTGACCATTCGATTCACGCCGGGAGGTATCATCCAAGAAGTGTTCATCAACAGAACTTGAGCCTAGGGATAGGACAAGTCATAACATGGATTCTTGCCAAGCTTGAAGTACATAGTTGTTGATCGATGCCGTGACATCAACAGACCTTTGTCGCGACAGGTGCTACCGCGACAGGAACGACGACAGAAGACAGAAGTTACTTTAACAGTGCAACATCTGCACTACTGAGCAAATCAATACCGGCTTATTCCTTAATTCTGCTTTCTCTATCTTTTACTTTACTTGTTTCCCAAGATTACTTCACCAATTCAATTAAACTATTTCTCTCTCTTGTGTAGAAATTCAAGGATAGAGTTATTTCCAGTCCCTGTGGAGACGATATCCGATACTCCAAGTATCACTTTACTACTTGTGTCGTGTACACTTGCACTATTTGCGATAGGACTCTTTTACACACAACAAGTTTTTGACGCCCTTGCCGGGGACTGGCAACATATCTTTACCCTTTTTATTACTGCACTTTTCTTTTTATTTTTCTATTTTTTTAGTAGTGTTATTTATCTCGTGCTTTTCACAAGGTTTTCTGTTTGCTTATGTGCAGATCTAGACGAGGTAAAGAACCTGAGTACGAACTAGACCCAGAAATCGAACGCACGTACCAACTCAGGAACCAAGCCCGACTCTTGATAGCAAGAAACAACTATCTTGAGGAGATATTAGAAGCAATGGTGAACGGAAGGCAAAACGACGGGATAGATGACCCCAACAACAATAACCAGAGAGTTATTGTTGATCCTCCCCAAGATGCCCGGAACGAACGACCTGCTGCCGCTGCCGCACGACAGTCCTGTTGAGACTACATGGACAATGACCATGTTGAACTGGAAACCACCTTGCCAGACGTGGAAGTTGAAAACTTCGAGCTAAAACATGTCATGTTCAGCATGATAAATTCCGCTGGCCAGTTTAGTGGTTCTGCAACTGAGGATGCCCGAGAACATTTTAAAACGTTCCAAGAAATCTGTGGATCGTTTAGACTACCAAGAATAAATCCGGAAGTACTAAGGCTCCGGTTATTTCCTCATTCATTGAGAGATAGAGCTAAAACTTGGTGGAATAAATTAACGTCGGGTTCAATAAGAACTTGGGCAGATCTCTCTCGTGAATTCCTTTCTCGTTTTAATCCTTCTCATTTATCTGAAAGATTGCGTAACGAGATTGCTATTTTTCAACAGGAAGATGACGAACCAATGCACGAGGCGTGGGATAGATTTACAACTCTTTTACACGCAACAAGTTTTTGGTTCGAGGAGCCGAAAAGTTATGGCTAATAATATTTTCATTACAAAAATCTTCAAAAACTCATATTTTGAAATTCGGTTCCATGATCACTTTTAATGTGCGAAATTTTATGATCAAGATCATTTTGGGTAATTTTTATAAATGTAATAAAATTTTCTAAAGCCTCATCCTTAGTACTTAAGAATAGAACCCAAGTGTATCTAGAAAAGTCATCAACAAACACAAAAATATATGATTTACTGCCCAAACTCATAGTCCTAATTGGCCCAAATAAATCCATGTGGATTAGTTGTAATACCCTACTAGTTGAAACATCATTAATGAGTTTAAATGAAGTTCTTTTTTTTTTTACCCTTAGCACATGCATCACAAATTTTATCTAATGAAAATTTTAGTTTGGGTAAACCTCTAACTAGATTTTGGGAAGCTAATTTTTCTAAAACACTTATGCTAGCATGCCCAAGTTTCCTATGCCACAACCATGCATCATTTTCATCATGTGGAACTAAACATGCATGGGATGAATGTATATCATCTAAATGCACCATACAAATATTGTCTATCCTATGCCCTATGAGCATCAATTGATTTGTTTTAATGTTCATTATTTTGCAACCATTTTTATCAAAGAGAACATTAAAACCTTTATCACATAATTGACTAATGCTCAATAAATTATGCTTAAAACCGTTGACATATAAGACATTTTCAATGAATATGGAAGAGTGGTTACCAATGGAGCCAATACCCTCAATATGGCCTTTGGAGTTGTCACCAAATGTCACTACTCCACCATGCTTTGGCTTGAGCTCCTTGAATCTACTCTTGTCTCCGGTCATATGTCTTGAGCATCCACTATCAAGGTACCATGTGTTTTGACTTGAAGCTTTGTCCTTGTAGCAATGGTACCCCTACAAACAAAGATTAGTTCCTTGATTTTGGCACCCAAATCATTTTGGGTCCATGAGTGTTAGCTCCCAAAAGCTTGGTTCCCTTAGGAATCCAATAAGCAATATCATTCACATTATTAGAGACAATGAATTCCTTAGGAACCCATACACTCCTAATTCTTTTAGCTTTGGATTGCTTTTGAAAACCTCTTTGTTTGGAGTAAAATGGTTTTCTCTTAACATATTGGGTTTTTGAAGAACTTCATTTTTCAAAAACATGTTTCCCAATAATAAGAGAAGTTTTGAGATTATCAACCTCCTTGGTGTGATAATCTTAAAAATCGGAAAGAAGTTTTTCTAAATCAAGATTTTTCTTTTTGAGATCATTTGAAAGATTAACCAATTCATCATAAATATTTTGTAACTCATCATATAATTCATCATAAGTAAGAGACGAGTTAGAGTTTACCATGTGATCCTCCTCAAGGGCCATAAGGCAAAGATTGGCCATTTCCTCCTCTTCCTCGGACAACTCCTCGTCACTCCAAGTTGCCATTTGAGCCTTAAGCTTATTCTTCTTCCCAAAGATTTTCTTCCTCAATTGAGGGCAATCGATTCAGATATGGTCAGGTTTCTTCCACTCATAACAAATGAGTTTATCCTTTTCTTCCTTCTTTCCTTTATTCTTGAAGTCCTCTGTTCTATTAAATTTTCTTCTTCGATTGGAATTCATGAATCGAGTGAATCGTTTGGACAACATGGCCATCTCTTTGTCCTCCTCCTCACTAGAATCGTTTTCGTTGTATGATGCTTTGAGTGTGATTCCTAGCTTCTTCTTTTCAACCTCTTTCTTCTCTACCTTTTTTCTCTTCATTCTTCTTCTTCTCTCCCTTGCTTCATAATCTCATGGGTGAGTAGAGATCTAACAAGGGCGTCTAGCTTAAGAGTCTTCAAATCTTGAGCTTTGATGATGGTCGTCCTCTTGCCATCCCAAGACTCTAGAAGAAAGTAGGGTAGCTTCCGGACTAGCTTATATTTGGGAATAACTTCACCAAAGCCCTTTAGTCTATTGATAATGACCGAGAACCGATAAAACCTCTTGGAGACACTTTCATCGGCTTCCATTTTGAAGTTTTCATAACTCAAATTGAGCAACCCGATCTTCGTCTCCTTGACGTCATTTGTTCCTTCATATGTAGTCTCTAGGGTGTCCCACACTTCTTTAGCACTTTCGATCGAAGACACCTTTGAGTATATGTCGGGACCGAGAGCACAAAAGATTATGTGCAAGGCTTTGTCGTTGACTTTCAAACGTATTCTATCTTCATCTGTCATTTCGACTTTGGTCTTCGGAAAAAGCCTCCCTTCACCATCTCTCTTCATTGGAATTGTAGGACCGTCTTCTACCACGTCCCACACTATGTAGTCGTTTGATTTTATGAAGAGCCGTATCCGGTTCTTCCAATAAGGATAGTTATCCCCATTGAAGAATGGTGGTTTGGTGATGCACAAAGACTCATAGAGGTTTTGGCCAGAGGTGGATGCCATAGCAAGATGTCAATTGAAGTGTGGTTGATCAAACTCTTCCAAGATCTACTCAAGAGGGTGTTAATCCTTCCAATGGGTATAGCTCTGATACCAATTGTTGAGTTGATCAAACGATGGCTAATCACCAATAGGGGGTGAATTAGTGGAATAAAAATTGAAGGGTGCAAAAGGATAATGTAAAAATGAAGACAATGCGATTTTTGAGTGGTTCAAGCTTCGAACAAGCTCTACATCCACTACCTCAGCGCCCTACTGAGGGTTTCAACAATTCACTAACTTGAATTCGTCCCTTTTTCTCGGTTTAGAAGGAAACCTTACAAATCGACCAATCTCTCAAAGGGTAATTGTTTACCCAATTACAATCAATCACACCCCAATTACAATTGAATTGGGTACAAATTTGACACTAAAAGGCTCAAGAATTTGGATTTGATGCTTGGATGATTTTCTAAGGTTCAATAGTTGTTGTTGGTGATTAAAATGCTTGCTTTTATAGCTTCTCATTGATTTCTAGCCATTTGGGTGGTTGACATCATAAATATAGTCGTTGAGACTTCATCTTCCCACTATAAATGTTGTTCTGCAGCAACCCGTACCGAAACAGCATGACCTGTATCGAAATGAATTGAGCCGTTTCGAAACTACCGTATCGAAACATTTTCTTCTGTTTCGAAACATTTTGAAACTGTAAATACCCGTTTCAGAACACTTTAAGGTGTATCGAAACAACCGTGCAAAAATTAATCTTTTTGCTTGGAAAAATACTTAGGAAAATTTATAGGGATTGAGTTTCAACTTTAAACATTTTTTGTATAATTTTACTTGTCAGTTTTTGAGAAACTTATGTACTTAATTTTTTTGCAGATTGGTCCTTGAAATATTTGTTATATCAAAATCAAAGTTTAGGTTTTACAATTTGGATATTCTATAATTTCTATTACATTTAAATTTTTATATTGAATATTTTATTTATTTTTATTAAGTTTATGGATTTAAAAAATTGAAGAATATTTTGATTTTTTGTGAGAGTTCTCACTTTGTTAATTTTTAAAATATTTAAGGACCCAAAGGATATTTACATCAATTTGTTAATCGTTTTTTCATGTATTCTATTTGTAAAAGTTTAATTCAAAAAACCAAATTATTTTTTCAATTTTATTCAAAAACTACACATATCAGTTAAATTAACTTGACTTTAAATGAATTATTGTAAAACCGAAATTGATTTTGATATAACACATAAACCTAAGGACCAGTTTGCTAAACGATAAATTTTTAAGTACTCTTTAAAGTCTCACAAATTTACAAGTATTTTTGAACAAAATAATATTTGAAGACTGGCTCTTAAACATACAAAATTTCCTAAGTCTTTTCCTATGTTTTTCAAGCCTATGTATGCAAAAACGCCCAGGCGTATCGATACCCCTATGCGTATCGATACCCTATTTTGCCACTGGAATTTTAATGATCATACCGTGCCGATACGCCTTGCAACCGTATCGATACGTTATTCATCTGGGCAACTGTTTTCATGATACCGTACCGATTAGGGGTGTGCATTGTCGGATACGGATAATATCCGATCCGAATATTTCGGATATCCGAATGTTTCGGATAGTTATAATAATAATCCGTATCCGATCCGAAAAAATCGGATATCCGAAAAACCGGATATCCGAAATTTCGGATCGGATATCCGGATATCCGAATCCGAATTTATTACTTAATTTAACAAAATTTTCAGATTTAAAATTTATAATTTTACACATATTTTTAGACTAAAAATTACATATTTTCATATTACACAGTACTATATATAATTAAAATAAAAAGAAATAAATTAATTAAAAAAAATCATATAATGCCACACAAATCACAATAACATTGCAGTGAGTAATATTATGACAGTGAGCAAATAATATTTTCAGATTCACCTTTGACAGTGAGCAAATAATGACAGTGAGCAAATAATATTATGACATTAATATTATGACATTGAGTAATATTATTGCAGTGAGTAATATTATTCAAGGACGTAAAGGGCATCAGCTTCTCACCTTTGTACTAGAATGAAAGAAGGTTTGGGGTATCAATGTCAATGAGGGGCAACGGTGAGTCGGTGAGTGAGTGTAGGGCTGTAGGCTACTGAAGCCTGAAGGTAGAGATTTAGAAGTTTGATTTGGGAATTGGGGGAAATTTGACAGAGGAAGATTTCAATTTTTAATTGGGTTGGATTGGCTTATAATTAGATAATTTTGGGTCTTGGGCTAGCCGGCTATGGGCCTATGAATAAAAAAATCTTAAAATTTTAATCGGGTTTTCGGATAATCCGAATCCAATTTTTGGCCGATCCGTATCCGATCCGATTATCCGACAATTTTACCGGATATCCGATCCGAATTATCCGAAAATTTAAAAACGGATCGGATATCCATATTTTCGGATCGGATCATCGGACAAACGGATCGGGTTACTCGGATCGGATTTTTTTGCACACCCCTAGTACCGATACGCCTTGCAACCGTATCGATACGCTAAGCATATCTTTGAAAATCTGAGCATTTAATTATTTGACCGTTACTTGTCAGTTCGTTGGTTTCCCAATTTTCAAGAGGTCGTTATACCGTACCGATACGCTTGGTATGCGTATCGATACACTTTTTATGTAAACTTGGCTTGGGATTCCAATGAGCAAAAACCGTATCGATACGGCCTTCCGTATCGATACACCCCTTAAAACCGTACCAGTACGCCTTCTATGCGTATCGATACGCCCTGTTTTCAGGCACAACGGCTCTTTCCTCTTTGATGTAGGTATCGATACGCCCTTCCCGAGTACCGATACGGTAGGCTGCAGAGCTGCATTTAATGCGGGAAAATTGCTCCCAACGGCTCTATTGATGATCCCAACTATCCAAACGGCTAGAAATCAATGCAAGGATATAAAAACAAGCCTCATTTGACCAAGCAACAACTATTGAACCCTCAAGCATCATCAAAGCAAAAATCCAAACCCTAGTGCTCTTCAAAGTCAAATTTCTTGTACCCAACTCTAGTGTTTTCAATTGTCATTTTGTATTCTGAGTTTGGGGTGATTGAAATTGTATTTGGGTAGACAATTATCCTTTGAGAGGAATCATTTGAGTTTACCACAACTTCTCTTTGTAATTTGAGTGGATTAAGCTTTGGGTATAAAGCTTAATCGAATTTGTAAGGTTACCTCCTCATCCAAGAAAAGGGGAAGAATTCAAGTAGTGAATTGGTTGAAAGTCCTTAGTGGAACTAAGGTAGTGGATGTTGAGTTCATTTGGAGAACTTGAACCACTCTAACTACTTGTGTCAATTTTATTTTTCACCCATTTCTTTCCACCAAAATTTTAATTGCCAATTCACCCCCTCTTGGCCATTTGCAATTGTTCGATCAACTCAACAATTGGTATCAGAGCTACACTCATTGGAAGGATTACAACCCTCTTGAGTCGATTCTAGGAGAGTTTGATCAACAGCAAGTCAAGCAATGGCATCCACATCCAACTATGAGTCCCAATCCACCACCAAGCCACCATTCTTCAATGGGGATAACTATCCTTATTGGAAGAATAGGATGAGGCTTTTCATCAAGTCTACCGACTATATGGTGTGGGATGTAGTTGAAGAAGGTCCATATATTCCCATGAAGAGAGATAGAGAAAGATTTGTCCCAAAAGTCAAAGCCGAAATGACGGATGATGAGAGAAGAAGGATGCAAGTGAATGACAAAGCTCTATATGTGATATTTTGTGCACTTGGTCCGGATATCTACTCCAAGGTGTCTTCAATCGAAAGTGCCAAGGAGGTTTGGGACACCCTCGAGACAACATATGAGGGAACTAGTGATGTCAAGGAGACAAAGATTGGGATACTCAATCTAAGCTATGAGAACTTCAAGATGGATCCCGAAGAAAGTGTCTCCAAGATGTTTGATCGGTTCTCGGTCATTGTCAATGGTTTGAAGGGTTTCGGCGAAATCATTCCCGAAGACAAGCTAGTGAGAAAGTTGTTGTACTCTCTTCCGGAGTCATGGGATGGCAAGAGAACGGCCATTATTGAAGCTAGAGATTTGAAGACTCTCAAGCTTGATGCTCTTGTTGGATCTCTACTCACACATGAGATTATGAGGAAGGAAAGAGAACAAGAGAAGAAGATAGTGGAGAAGAAGGAAGTTGAGAAGAAGAAAGTGGGAATCGCACTAAAAGCTTCATATCAAGAAAGCGATTCTAGTGAGGATGAAGATGAGGAGATGGCTATGTTGGCCAAACGTTTTACTCGGTTCATGAAGTCAAATCGTGGAAGAAAATTCATTAGAAAGGGAGACTTCAAGAGTAAAAGCAAGGAAGAGGAGAAGGACCAAATTACTTGTTATGAATGCAAGAAACCGGGTCACATCCGTTCCAAGTGTCCTCAATTGAAAAAGAAAAGCTTTGGGAAGAAGAACAAGCTCAAAGCACAAATAGCTACTTGGAGTGACGAAGAGTCATCCAAGGAAGAGGAGGAAGTGGCCAATCTATGTCTCATGGCCATTGATGATGAACCTAAGGTAAACTCTAACTTATCCAATTTCGATTTTACTTTTGATGAACTTCAAGATGCTTATGATGAATTGCAAGAAGTGTATGATGAGTTAGTAGGAAAATACAAAGAATCCATTTTGAAAAACAAGAAAATCATTTCCGATTTGAAAAATCAAAATGAGACATTTTCTAAAGCTAACTCTGAATTGGAAAAGAAGGTTTTGTTTTTAGTAAATCTTTCAAATGATCTTAAAACAAAAAATCTTGAACTTGAGAAACTTCTTTCCGATTTTCAAGATTATCACACAAAGGAAGTGGATAATCTTAAAACATCTATTGCTATTGGGAAAAATAATTTTGAAAAGGGAAATCATTCTAAATCCCAATATGTAAAAAGAAAACCTTTTATACCTAAACAAAGAAATTTTAATAAGCAATCTAGAGGTCAAAGAGTTAGGAGTGTTTGGGTTCCTAAGGAACTCATTATTTCTAATGATATCAATGCTAATGCTTATTGGATTCCTAAGGGAACCAAAATGTTGAAGGCTAACACTCATGGACCCAAAATGATTTTGATACCAAAAATCAAGGCCTAATTTCTTTGTTTGTAGGGGGAGCATTGCTACAAGGCTAAAGCTTCAAGCAAAAATTCTTGGTACCTTGATAGTGGATGCTCAAGACACATGACCGGTGACAAGAGTCGATTTGTGGAACTAAAGCCTAAAGGTGGTGGAGTGGTAACGTTTGGTGACAACTCCAAAGGCCACATTGAAGGAATAGGCTCCATTGGTAATCACTCTTCTATTTTCATTGAAAATGTTTTGTATGTCAACGGTCTTAAGCATAATTTGTTGAGTATTAGTCAATTGTGTGACAAGGGTTTTAATGTTCTATTTGATAAAAGTGGTTGCAAAATTGTAAACATTAAAACAAATCAACTAATGCTCATAGGACATAGAATAGACAACATTTACATGGTGCATTTAGATGACATCAATGCATCTCATACATGCTTAGTTGCACATGATGAACATGACTCATGGCTTTGGCATAGAAAATTAGGACATGCTAGCATGAGTGTCTTAGAGAAATTAATTTCCCTTAATCTAGTTAGAGGTTTACCCAAACTTAAATTTTCCAATGATAAAATTTGTGATGCATGTTCAAAGGGTAAACAACATAGAAGTTCTTTTAAATCCATAAATGATGTCTCTACCAGTAGATGTTTACAATTAATTCATATGGATCTGTTTGGGCCTATTAGAACAATGAGCTTGGGTGGGAAATCATATGCTTTTGTGCTTGTAGATGACTACTCTAGGTATACTTGGGTTCTATTCTTAAGTACAAAGGACGAGGCTTTAGAAAAATTCATCACATTTTCTAAAATAACTCAAAATGATCTTGAACTTAAGATTTCTCACATTAGAAGTGATCATGGAACCGAATTTCAAAATCTAGGTTTCGATGAGTTTTTAAATGAAAATGGGATTAGCCACAATTTTTCTGCACCTCGCACTCCTCAACAAAATGGGGTAGTTGAGAGGAAAAATCGAACTTTAGAAGAAATGGCTAGAACCATGCTTTGCGAAAATAATTTACCTAAATATTTTTGGGCGGAAGCCACAAATACCGCTTGCTATATTATAAATCGAGTAATGATTAGGCCAATTTTGAAGAAAACACCTTATGAGATTTTAAAATCTAAGAAGCCTAACATTAGCTATTTTCATCCTTTTGGTTGCAAGTGTTTTGTTTTGAATAATGGTAAAGAAAACTTAGGTAAATTTGATGCTAAAAGTGATGAAGCTATTTTCTTAGGGTATTCTTTAAACTCTAAAGCCTATCGTGTATTTAACAAAAGAACTCTAGTTGTTGAAGAGTCAATACATGTTGTTTTCGATGATAACCTCCTTCCGAGGAAGGAATCTTGTGATGATGATGATGTAGGAATCATTGATGCCATTGATGGAGGACAAACGTCAAAGGTGGATGAGATTCCAACCAAAGATGAGGATTCACAAGATCCACCTCTTGAAGCCTTGAAGGACTTGGCTCTTGAGGAAAGGGAGGTGTCTTACCCAAGGGAGTTAAACTATGTCAAAGGTGGTGAAATCTTGGGTGATCCATCCAAGGGGGTAACTACTAGATCCTCTCTCAAATTAATGAATCATGTTGCATTTCTTTCATGCATTGAGCCTAAAAATATAAAAGAAGCCTTAAAAGATAATTTTTGGATTTTGGCCATGCAAGAGGAATTAAATCAATTTGAGAGGAGTATAGTTTGGACATTAGTTGAAAGGCCTAGTAATCAATCTACTATAGGAACTAAATGGGTTTTTAGGAATAAACTAGATGAAAGTGGTAATATAGTGAGAAACAAGGCTAGGCTTGTTGCTCAAGGCTATACACAAGAAGAGGGAATTGATTTTGATGAGACATATGCACCCGTAGCTAGGATGGAAGCAATTAGGATGCTTTTAGCATTTGCATGTTATAATAATTTCAAGCTTTTTCAAATGGATGTGAAAAGTGCCTTTTTAAATGGTTTTATAAATGAAGAGGTGTATGTTGAACAACCACTGGGTTTTGAGGATTCAAAATTTCCAAACCATGTGTTTAAACTAACAAAAGCTCTCTATGGTTTAAAACAAGCTCCTAGAGCTTGGTATGATAGACTTTCAAATTTCTTAATTGAAAAAGGTTTTGAAAAAGGAAAGGTGGATACAACACTCTTCATAAAAAGGTATAACAATGACATCTTAGTAGTTCAAATTTATGTTGATGATATCATTTTTGGTTCTACTAATGAGTGTTATTGTAAAGAATTTTCTAAGCTAATGCGAGGTGAGTTCGAGATGAGCATGATGGGGGAGCTCTCATTCTTTTTGGGACTCCAAATCAAACAAAGGAGAGATGGCACCTTCATAAATCAAGCTAAGTACGTGAATGATATGCTCAAAAAGTTTGGCTTGGAGAATGCAAAGCCTCAAGCCACTCCTATGAGTTCTTCCATAAAGCTTGACAAAGATGAATGAGGTAAGTGTGTTGATTCTAAGCTTTATGGATCCATGATTGGATCTTTGCTTTACCTTACCGCAAGTAGACCGGATATCATGTTTAGTGTTTGCTTGTGTGCTAGGTTTCAAGCTAGTCCTAGAGAATCACACCTAGTTGCCATTAAGAGAATTTTTAGATACCTTAGAGACACACCTACTTTAGGCCTTTGGTATCCTAAAGACTCTTCCTTTAGCCTTCATGCTTATTCGGATGCGGATTATGGGGGGTGTAAGATTGATAGGAAAAGTACTTCCGGGACATGCCAATTCTTAGGTAGTATGCTCGTATCTTGGTTCTCTAAGAAACAAAATAGTGTAGCCTTATCTACCACCGAAGCGGAGTACATATCCTTAGGGAGTTGTTGTGCTCAAGTCCTTTGGATGAAGCAACAACTCTTAGATTATGGTGTTAAAATAGAAACCATACCCCTTAGGTGTGACAACACTAGTGCCATTTGTCTCACTAAGAATCCCATCCAACACTCTAGAACTAAACACATAGAAATTAGACATCATTTCATTAGAGATCATGTTTTGAAAAATGATGTTGTTATAGAGTTTGTTGACACCTTGAACCAATTAGCGGATATATTTACAAAACCTTTAGATAAAGAGCGCTTTTGGACCCTTAGGAGAGAGTTAGGTTTAACTAGCCTTTCTTGACCCTTTTAGGTCCCAAAATGTCTAAATTTTGCTTGAAATTGTTTGTGAATCATGCTTGTGTTAATTTTGTTGTTTTGCTTCTATGGATGTTGCTAGGGGGAGTATGTATTGAGTTTAGCCATTAAAACTTGTTCATATAACATGTACATGCATTTAGGAACGTTTCAAATTGGAATTTTGGACTTAAATCTGTCAAAACTGCATAATCTAGTAAAGGTGTATCGATACGGATTCAAGGCGTATCGATACGGGTTGATAACTGGGAATTTTTTAGGATGAACGAGTATTGATACGACCACTCGTATCGATACGGTACAAGTCAAGGGAAATAGTCAAAGCCAAGCGTACCGATACGTACCCTCGTATCGATACGGTAGTATTGACGAATATAAAATTATGGTTAACGAGTATCGATACGCGTGTATAGCGTATCGATACGGCCTCGACGGAGAGGCTATTTAGGGCTGCTATTGTTAAAAATCTTTAAAACTCAAAACCCTTTTTTTTCTCTCAAAAACCCTAGCCGCGAAACCCTATATAATCCCCCTCAATCCTTCAAATTTCAACATCAATCTTCAAAATTCCTTGAGGGTTTTTACTCTACACATCAAGGCAAAGCTTTGGCATTAAATCTTGTGCATTCACATCCCCTCTTTCATCCATTCTAAGATTTAAGGTATAAATCTTCTCTTTTCTATTTTTTTTAATTTTTGTTTGTTTTTAATTGTTGTTTCAACTGATTTTTTGTACAAACCTTGTTTGATTGTTATGGGTTTCAACTTTTTCATAAATTTTTTTTCCAAAAATTAAAATTTTTCATTCGAATATATTTTATATCCCATACCTTTTTTTTGAACTGTTTTTTTAATTTAATTGTGAATATCTCTTTAAAAAATTAAAATTCTTTTTAACAAATTACCTTGAATTATTAGACTTTATTGGATTAAATAGGATGTTAATTGCATACATATTCGAATTCTTTTTGATGTATTTTCAGGATTATGGCTCCGAAAAAGGGAACTAAGCGTCATCGTTCTTCTTCTAATCCTATTGAGGATGTCGAGGGTAATCCTACACCTAACCTCCCTTATATTATCCAATCTAGTTTTCCCGAGGATGGTGATAGAGAACGATATAAACTTTTTCATGGAATGAACCTTAGGGAAGAGCGAGTTGTGTCAATCCCTTTTTTAAATTCCGCCCGTTTCAAATTTCAATACCTATCTTTGATTAAGCAATGGAAATTCTTAACCTTTTTTAGCATTCCTCCTATCCTATATAGGAACCTAGTCATTGTATTCTTTTCTAATGCCATATGCATACATGATGAACCTAGGGAGCATGTCATTGCCATTGAATCTTCTATTATGGGCAAAACTTTTCAAATTGATCAAAAGGTTTTATGTAATGTCTTTGGTTTTGAAGATGTTGGTATTGATGATGAACACTCTTTGGGTACGGGTTTTTTAGGCTCAGCAAAGGTTTTAAATGCTCATGACTGTATCCGTCACCTTCTTATTTCTTGGTTTATCCGTCCATCGAGTGGGAAATATTCAACTATTCGTCAAACGGATGATTTTTGGCTTAAGTGTTTTAGAGAAGGTAACGTCCAAATTTGTGTCAAATCATGTTTTCCGACCTTGTCTTTTTAGTTCAACACGCTCATACCAAACAAGTCTCATCCTTTTACTACTCCACGGCTTTAAGCTTTCTATTTCATTCCCTTGGCATTGATTGTTCACATGATTTTCCCGAAACCCTTGGCCTACCCATCGATGAGCGTTCCCTAGCTCGTTCCGGTTTCACTTATGTTAATAATGATTGGGTTCGCAATGCTCAAGATCCTCCGCCCGTTGCTCCGGTCGATCCCTCTCGTGCTTCTTCGAGCTCTCACCGTGCTCCTCTTGATTCCTCCTCTATGGATACTCTCATGACCTTCCTAAATGAGAAGTTCACCGCGATGGATAATCGTTTCACATCCTTAGAGGATCGCGTCCAAGGCATGGAAAAGAAGATAGACACCATGGCTACTCGCTAAAACTCCATGGATATTTCTCTTACCGCCTTCCATGGTGCTTGGATCAATCAAACCCGAAGGAATCAACCATCTCAAGAAGATGAAGAAGAAGATGACGAGGACGATAATGATGACGAAGGGGACGAGTAGATCATGCATCTCATCTTAGGACATTTAGTCTTTTATTATTATTGCACTTTCGTTTTTAGGATTTGAATTTTATGCCTATTTTCTATGTTTTTAGGATTTTAAAAGTTTGGATTATGATGGTTGCTTTGACATTTATGCATTTGAACCTTTATGCTTATTTTGAAGTTTATGCATTTGAACTCTTATGCTTGCTTTAAGTTTAATGAACTATTGTTGCTTTATATTGCTATTATCCTTGAATTCTATTTTGATCTAACAAAAAGGGGGAGAAGGATCATAGAGTCAAATATTTTATTTTTGAAAATCTATCTTAAAGTAAGGGGGAGAAAGCTTTTCAAAGTTTCAAAAACTTAAAAATTTATTTATGGTTTTTTTATATCAAAAAGGGGGAGATTGTAAAACCGAAATTGATTTTGATATAACACATAAACCTAAGGACCAATTTGCAAAACGATAAATTTTTAAGTACTCTTTAAAGTCTCACAAATTGACAAGTATTTTTGAACAAAATAATATTTGAAGACTGGCTCTTAAACATACAAAATTTCCTAAGTCTTTTCCTATGTTTTTCAAGCATAAGTATTCAAAAACGCCCAGGCGTATCGATACCCCTATGCGTATCGATACCCTATTTTGCCACTGGAATTTTAATGATCATACCGTACCGATACGTCTTGCAACCGTATCGATACGATATTCATCTGGGCAACTGTTTTCATGATACCGTACTGATACATCTTGCAACCGTATTGATACGATATTCATCTAGGCAACTGGTTTCATGAAACCGTACCGATACGCCTTGCAACCGTATCGATACGCTAAGCATATCTTTAAAAATCTGAGCATTTAATTATTTGACCGTTACTTGTCAGTTCGTTGGTTTCCCAATTTTCAAGAGGTTGTTATACCGTACTGATACGCTTGGTATGCGTATCGATACACTTTTTATGTAAACTTGGCTTGGGATTCCAGTGAGCAAAAACCGTATCGATACGACCTTCCGTATCGATACGCCCCTTAAAACCGTACCGGTACGCCTTCTATGCGTATCGATACGCCCTGTTTTCAGGCACAATGGCTCTTTCCTCTTTAATGCAGGTATCGATACGCCCTTCCCGAGTACCGATACGGTAGGCTGCAGAGCTGCATTTAATGCGGGAAAATTGCTCCCAACGGCTCTATTGATGATCCCAACTACCCAAACGGCTAGAAATCAATGCAAGGATATAAAAACAAGCCTCATTTGACCAAGCAACAACTATTGAACCCTCAACCATCATCAAAGCAAAAATCCAAACCCTAGTGCTCTTCAAAGTCAAATTTCTTGTACCCAACTCTAATGTTTTCAATTTTCATTTTGTATTCTGAGTTTGGGGTGATTGAAATTGTATTTGGGTAGACAATTATCCTTTGAGAGGAATCATTTGAGGTTACCACAACTTCTCTTTGTAATTTGAGTGGATTAAGCTTTGGGTATAAAGCTTAATCGAATTTGTAAGGTTACCTCCTCATCCAAGAAAAGGGGAAGAATTCAAGTAGTGAATTGGTTGAAAATCCTTAGTGGAACTAAGGTAGTGGATGTAGAGTTCATTTGGAGAACTTGAACCACTCTAACTACTTGTGTCAATTTTATTTTTCACCCATTTCTTTCCACCAAAATTTTAATTGCCAATTCACCCCCTTTTGGTCATTTGCAATTGTTCGATCAACTCAACAATTATTTACCTAGTTTTAATTTTTCAAAATTTTAATAATTTCTTAATTTTTTCTAACTTAAATATTAAATAAGTTATCAAACTTTCAATTAGAATCAATTATGCCCCTGAACTCGAAAACAATCAATTATGCGATCAAAGTTGGTTAAAATAATAATTCAAACTCTTTGTCACGTCATAATCACAACGTGTACTATCACGTCAGCATCGTGAACCGCCACATAAACATTGTAACTATCAATGCCGGTCAAAAGACAAATTAATGCAATTGAATGATTTCGTTGACAAAATCGATGTAGAAAAATAAAGACAATATTGCTAATTTGAGTTTTCTACATGAGCAAGTTTACCTTTTAACTAAAAATCTAAATTAGATTTATTTCATTTACTCATATTTTTTTATCGTTAATAGTATACACCATTAATACGTCAAATAAAAACCCATTATATTTTTTTAAAATAAAAATGATTTTCCTATATCTATTCTATTCAACAATTTTACTTTTCTTGATTTACGAAGGAATAAATTTATGGAAAAAAATTAGTACATAAGTTTGTATAAACTTGGATTTTAGTTTATAGTTTATGGATTAATGGTTTATGGAAAAAAATTAGTACATATGGTTTGAAATTTATAATGTTGGGTTAGAGTTTAAGGTTTATAGTTTAATGTTTAATATTTAAAATTTAAAAACTAGAATAAAAAATTTAAAATTTTAAAGAATAATTATTTAAATTGTTTTTAAATTTTAATTATATTACAACATAACCTTGAGCTTAATAAAAGAAATAAAACCTCAAGTACATTTTTTGGTGAAACAGGCCCCAAATATTGGGCTTTTAGTTGTACTTAAAAGTTACGAGGTTATGATGTCGAAACTTGATTAGGTTTATCATTGTCTAATACTTTCACAAAAGTCAACTAAGTTTTGGTTTAATAATAAAGATATTAAAAAAAGAATTTATCATGTTTAAATCTGTTTTTAATAGTCTAAAGGTGGTTATAAGTAGGGTTGTTAACGATCGGTTATCCGTACCGGAATGGCTTATCGGTACGGTTACTAGAATGAAAATTTTGATATTTTGTGAACAGTTACCGTCTTGTTTAAACTGATTATCGCCTAAATAGTTAACCAGTTTATTCGGTACGGTTACTCAGTTAACCATAAACTGTTTATATTTAGTATTATAAAAAAATAATATATATTTATTACCGCTGGATAAATTCACATTTTCATTTTTCAGCAAATATATAAAACCTGCACCAACATTCTAACAACAAACTATATTTTCAGCCTAAATTGATAACACTTTAGATTCTAACCTAAATTATTATGATTTTGTATAATATTTTAATTTAGGTTGCAACTAAAAATGTTATCTAAGTTTCTAAATTTTAGATTGCAACCGAAAATATAATAAAATATTAGTAATAATTAATAAATTAAGTATAATTATTAAATTTATTTTAAATTTTTTATCAGTTTTTCGGTTAACCATTTAGCCAAAATTCGTAACTGTTCTCGTCCTGTTTAACCGCTAATTTTACCGGTATGATTATCATACCATTTCAACCAATTTTTATAGGTACGTTACCTACCATTTAATCCGATTTTTCCGGTACGGTACATCAGTTCAGTTATTTTAAACACCCTTCGTTATAAAGTAGTATTTGTTCACGTATAAATCTATTTTAAATATATTTTAGTGTGTTAGTTTGAATTTAATTTTTATCTGTAATGATTGATTTTATTAAAAAAAATTAAGGATTTAATTTACTCCATTAATTATCACTTGTTCATAAAAAAAATCAAATTATAGGACCCACCCACTGTAGGTTGTGAACCGCTAAATGTGGACATGGCATTAGAGACTTTTGCTTTCCATAACCCTCAGCCACAAGTGGGGTTAATTATATATGAACCATTAAACCACCCAAATTAAATAAAATTAGTGATAAAAAATTATATATCAACTTATGTTACCTCTCCTAAACCATCAACAATGGAAGCCTATTATGACAAGGTTTTGTCCACTACTATCATTACTTTCTTCCGCAACATCGCCAAGTATTTATTTATTTATTTTAGGTTAATTACCCTATTCATACATAAACTATACTGAATTTTCACTTTTATACATTTATTTTTTTGTTCTCTTTTATACATGAACTTTGTTGCCATCAACGAGTTTACTCTTTTCTGTCACGAAGTTGACGTAAACCGCTTGGCCCATATATATTCTGACACGTGACAGTTTTCTTTTTTAAATTTCCATTTTTTCTTTTCCACGTGTTAATTAGAAACATTATTTTTACTATTATACTCTTTTTTATTAAATTGAAAATTGCAGGTCTGCAAACTCAAATTGCAGCGTCGAAGTTTTGGGGAAAGAATATTGCATGTCTCCAGAGAGTTTGAATGAAACATTGCAACTATTTTAGCTTCATTTAGGGTTTTGATTTAACTTTTTTTTTGTTTTTAGGGTTTTATTTTAATTTCTTTGAGTTGCAGTCAAAATATATTCAAACTCAACAGACAATGTCGTCGTTTTCTTCAAACTCAAGAAGAGGTAATTCAAACTTCGAAATTGAATGTGATTACGGGTAAAGGGCTGAAATTCGAACTTCGAAAAAGGAATTAACCAAGGTCAAAGATTCTTTGATTTCCCAAGGTGGTTTGAGGTAAATGAGTTCGTTTATATATTTTTTCTTTCGAATGTGTTAAATTTCAAAAAAGGAATTAACCAAAGGCCACTAATATGAATGGGTTAAATTTACTGTAATTATTTGTTGTATACTTTCAGAAGGATATATGTGATTTCTTTCGTTGGGTTGATGACAACAATGAAGATACACATGAAAAGAATATGCTTTTGGAGGTGATTAGTGAAAATAACATGTCGCTGAGGGTGAATCGAGAATTAAAGATTTCCCAAGTATTAATGAAGTATAAAAAATTGTTGTGTTAGGGACATAGATTGTTCAATATTATTGAAGGTGGAGGAGAAATTGAGGAAGGCAAAGTATGAAGCTTTTATGTACAATATTGCCTTGTTTTTTGCTTCATTTTTTGTGTAATGTACTCCATTAGTAATGGTTAGGAAAGTATAGAGTTAGGAAAGAATTTATATTTTGTAATGGTTAGCCTGTGTTGAAAATTTCTATTTGTTTTGTAATGGTTAATCAATGTTGAAACTTTACATTTGGCTGGTTATCTATGTTGTAACTTTACATTTTATGTAATGCTTTACATTTAGTAGGTTTGTATCATTTGAAGAATGAACAAATACATTGCAAAACTTTACAATAACTTTTTGATGTATAAGTAAAACTTTGCATGTTTTATTGATGTATAAGTGCATACATATAACACATTTACACCAGTATAAATTTTTCTTAACTAAAACTATCCAACTATGACTAACTTACATCGGTGTAAATTTTACTGAACTACAGCTTAATAACTGTGGCTAACTTACACCGATGTAAATTTTACTGAACTACAACTTACTAACTATGGCTAACTTACATCGGTGTAAATTCTACTAATTTAACTAATTTTTAAATTTTTTTGTAATATGTATCATAATAAAACTGTATAATATCAATACAATAGATTAAAATAAATGAATTGTGTCACCATAAAAAACAATTAGAAAACTAACATATATCCAACAACAATTATGTTTAGGCTTACAAAAATCAATAACCAAACACACTCTCATAGATATGAGTTAAGTTAATCTGATACAAAATAGCTGTTCAACATACATTCAATAACTTGACAGTGCAAAAAGTGTTTAAAAGTTTAAATAACCATAGACTGCTTTGTTTGACATGAACAAAATAAAAAATTATAAGTTCATCTCACTTCTAAGGTTGTTTCCTCTTCAACACCCTTTCTTTGACATTAATATCATCTATTTTTCTTTTCTGCTGAATAGGTTCAGTCTCAGATGGTTCAATCCTAGACTATTTGCCATTGCCATTGCCCTGCACATTTGGTGGTTTGATTTTTGTTGAACATGCAGTTGGTGCTGATCTTTGTGTAGGTATATCTTGTTTGAGATTTATTGTGGCAGATTTAACATTCTTCTTAAAGGCATTATTATTGTTATTTTTTCAACTATTACACTTTTTTTATTTTGCACCTATCACATATAAATTTTAACATGAATGAGACAAAAAATATCGTATAATATTCTCAATACAACAATTAAAATATATGAAGGGGAGTACTTACCCTGTTAAAAAGAATCTTTCAGACAAGCTCATTAATTTTGTAAAAATTTCCACCAGGTTCGAATATCTAAAAAAATAGTTAGTGGCAGAGAAACTCAAACCTACCAGAAAAAACCTTGAAATCTCTAGATTTGAAAACCCTAACAATAATCGCAACCTTGATTTCAATTAGATATAATAAAACCTAGAGAGTTGAAATCCCTATTTTAAATCTCTATTTGAAAACGCAGATGAATTCCTATTTTAAAATTCAGATAAAAACAAGAAAGATTATGAAAACACGAACTCACGCGATCGATTTCCTTCAATATATGTTGAAATCCCTATTTTGAGTAGTTGAAATATAGTTGAAATTATGAAATTTCTAATTTTAAACTGTTGAAATCCCTAACACCCTTTTTGAATCGCGTTAATTATGAAAGAATAAACCAGATAGTTAATCTGTGAAAAGAGAGAAGAGTATAATAGTAAAAGAATTTTTCTAATTAACAGGTGGAAAAGAAAAAAAAGAAAGGGGAATTTAAAAAAAATTGCTACATGTCAGAATATGTATGAGCCAACCAGAACACGTTAGTTTTCGTGACGGAAAAGGGTAAACTCGTTGATGGCAACAAAGTTCATGTATGAAAGGAAGAACAAAAAAATAAATGTATGAAAGTGAGAATTCAGTATAGTTTATGTATGAATGGGGCAATTAACCCTTTTTTCTTCTTTACTCCCAATTTGATATGTGGCATGATGTGGATGCGATTCGTGGGACTCAAATTAAGTCGAGGGATATACGTGTTGGAATAGGGATTTATGTCAGTGTCCACGTAGAATGCAAGCAGAGACGGACGCAGAATTTTATGTTAGAGGGCGAACCTATAAAAATATAAAGAAGGCGAACTTATAAAATTTTAAGAATGGCGAAAATAAATTTTCAATAGAAAATTTTTAAAATTTTCTAAATCATATATGAATTTTAAATTTTTAAGGGGACGACTGCCCCCTTCAGCCCCCTTTGGGTCTATCACTGAGTACGGACCCACGCTTTTAGATGGAAACTTGGTGTAGTAAAAAAAAGATTATTATATAAACCCAACATACCACGTCTTTTATAGTTCCATCCACTAAAATCAGTCAACTTATCTATTTTTTCTTCATGTCATTTTTAAAGAATCTTCACATTTTTTAACTATGTAAATAGGAAGTGAGCGAAAGTTAATTATGAGTGGACTAGACATGTTCAAAAAAATTGTAAGTGGATTAGTTACATGCGGAGGTATGTGGAGTGGGGAGGGGCCGTTGCCCTCAACCCCTAATAAAAATTTTCTTCAGATTTGTCTTCCTATATAAATTTCTTTGCAAATTAATTTATTTTTGAATTTGCCTCTCACTTTCAAACATTTATGTTTTCCCCACAACTCCAAATTCTGGTTTCGTCCCTGGTTACATGAAAAATAATTAGTTAAATCACTTTTTACTGGATAAGACCATAAAGAACATGAGCAGCCATGTCTATGAAATAATTTTTTCAAACAAAATGTTTGCGGTGGGCTCCACTAAATTAAGAACATAATGAATTATGACGTGGATATATCATATATCTAACCAATGTCATTTTGAATATTTTATATGGGAAAATGCGTATTGTGTGAAGTATGGGCACAACCAGTGACAGAGCTATTAAGGGATGGGGATGGGCAATTTCCCCCCACCCCGAAAAAAATTATTTTTTTTCATTTTTGTCCTCCAATATAAATTGTTTTACAAATTAGTTTATTTTTGAATTTGCCCCTCACTTTCAAACATTTATGTTTTGCCCCTAACCCCAAATTCTGGTTTCGTCCTTAGTTACATGAAAAAATAATTAATTAAATCACTTTTTACTAGATGAGACCATAAAGAACATGAGGAGCCATGTTTATGAAATAATTTTTTCAAACAAAATGTTTATTGTGGGCTCCACTAACTCGAGAACATAATGAATTTTGATGTGGATATATCATATATCTAATCAACGTCATTTTGAATATTGTAACGCCTCGATTTTAGGGCCCAGAAGATAATCGGGTTGATTAAACCTATTCGAGTTAAATTAAATTGGGGAAAACCCATTTTTAATAAACAACTAAAGGATTTTAATGAAGAAGGGCAAAATGGGGATTTTGGAATTTTAAAAGGGTTTTGAAAATACCACCATCTTCTTCAAACTCTCTTTTAACGTTATTTTGCTCAAACACCATATCTACTATTTCATTGATCTCACCACTTCATCCAAGTAAGTTTTTCAAGGTAATCTTTCTCTTATTTTGATTTTCTCTTCCTTAAACGTGTTGTAGATGAAACCTTTCTTTAAACCCATTGTTTAAATTTGTTTCCAAAATGCTTTGTGTTGGAAAAGGAGGAAAATGAAAAAAATTTGTTTGAGTTGTTTGATCCTAGGTTTAAAAGTATTTTTAACCTTGTTTTGATGTTCTAAAAATGTTAGGATAGTGGATTAATGATGAGAAACCCGAAACTAGTAAAAAGGAGGGTTTTTGGAGTTGAAAATTTGAGTTTTTGGTTTGTTATTATGAAGAACTTTGGGCTGATGTTTCTAGACTTTGGGTAAGTGTTTTGGTTGTTGAAAGATGTAGTTTTGATGGTAAATTTGTTGGGTTATTGCTGGATTTTGGTTAGAGCTGATATGATGATGTTTTCGGATAACTTCGGCTACGAATCGATAAGCGAATGTTGTTGAAAAATTGTGTTTGCGAATTTCAGTGGGCGTGTATGTTGAAAAGGGTATTAATAATCTGTTTTGGACTGTTTAGAAGCAGCGGAAACAAATTTGGGCTTTTCGGATGCGATAACTGGTGTTGCGAAGGCTTGAAATCGGTGTTTCGGCTATCGTTTGAGTTGTATCGGTGAGTGGAAATGTTTTCTAAGCCTTAGCTTGGCTAAGAATGTATTTTGGGGGTTTAGATTGAGCTTGATAAGACAATCTAAGCTCAAGATTAAGTTTTAAACATTTTTGTCTTCATTTTTGATAATATCTACTATGTGTTTTGAATGACTTCCCATAATGTATGACGCTATGAACACCCTTGTGTTATACATTTGATTGCCTTAATTGATTCCATGTTGGTTATGATTGTGACCATGAGAACACAAGGTAAGTGTTGGTTTGGTGGGTATTGACATGTGAAATCTTATTATCGGATATAATTGGTCGACCAATAGGATGTGAGTGCACTCGAGGTAAAAGTCGCGCGTGGCCTTAGTGATGCTAGATTCCACTAATGAGGATTACGGTGATGTGAGATTCCACCGGAAGCTATGTTTTACTAGACGAGTGAGTACGGTGATATGAGATTCCACCGGAAGTGTCTAGTATGTTTGAGAAATATCTGCATATCCGAGTAAAAGTGATGAATGTCAATATACCCATAGTGCTCTAAATTCTCATGTTAAACATGCTATATTGCTCCTTTCCATTTATGCTTATACATGTAGTTGGTTTCTTGCTTGAGTGTTGAGAATGAGCATGAGGTAAGCTTGTGGCTTGTGGATGCATTCTATAAATGCACGAGATGTTAAATACATGTCGTTATGTGTTCATGCACGAGATGTTAAATGCTTGTTTAGTGAGTTGTGTTGGTTCTCCTGGTGCTTAAAACTGCAAAAATCCGTCTTTCTAGGTAGGGCGTATCGATACGCTCAAGAGCAATATCGATACACCCCTCTATTTTAAGCAAGGTGAACCGATACGCGGGGGCGTACCGATACCCACTTTGATCACTGGAAATCTGAGATTTTGACGAGAGATTGGGGTATCGATACGTGCCTTAGGCGTAACGATATTGTCCCTGGTGTTGACTTTGGGAGCTTAACCGTTAAGGGCGTATCAATACCGGCCTTGAAGGGTATCGATATGGCCTCTTGAAGTTGACCTTTAGGAGTTTAACCATTGAAGGCGTATCGATACAGGCCCTAGGTGTATCGATACAGCCTGTAGAAAATTCATAAAATTTTTACCTCTAATGTCCGTCTTGCTTGGTTCATGTTCGTGATTGCTTTTCTGCTGCATCTCACCTCACATAGGTTAAAGATGGCATTTAGACAAGATTAATTTAAAAGAAAAAAATTAGGGTTGCTAATCGGAGTGAAGCCTTAACGGGTTTCGCTTCAGTTTTCCCCGTGTAACTCATTCGATTCGGTCTGGTGGCTAGGCCAGGTCGAGGAGGTTACATTTGTTGGTATCAGAGCCTAGGTTTTGCCTAGTTTTGTTGAGTTTTCGTAAAGCCGAAAGGTAAGTGATGTAAGTTTTATTGTGTATGCTTGTTGGCTGTGATGCATTGTGATTGTAAGCATGCTTATGGTTTTCTTTATGTGGGTTGGGAGATAGTTAAAGGCACCCATTGCTAGTATACTATTATTGTAAGTGATTTTAAGTTTAAAGACTTGAGCACCTTGGACCTTAGACCTTGTTCCTTGCTGACCCCAAACCATTTCCCTTGTGTTTATTATTAGTTTCGCACCTGTTAGCATGGTAAGACCAAGGGGAAGGCATGGAATAGATAATCCGAGGGTTGAACGGATTGAGAACGTTGAGGATGTGCGAGGGGAGAACTTGCCTCCTCATCTGGATGGTGGAGTGAATGTCAGAGGTGTTGGACCCCATGTTGGTCAGAGACATGCTAGCATTGATGTGAATCTGTTGATTCAGGTTATAGCCGGGGCTATTCAGACAGCTTTAGCGGGTGTTCGGGTTGCAGCACCGCCTTAGGGTGCATGTTCTGGTTTGTTGTTGGAGCGACTTTGTAGCTTGGGCGGAGTCTAGTTTTGGGGATTGTCATATGGGGTTCAGAGGCATGGTTTGAGAGCACAGTTCGTATTTTGGGACATATGGAGTGTTCTGATGCACATAAGTTAGGTTGCATCGTCTCTTTGCTTCAGAGAGATGCCTATACTTGGTGGACTACCATCACAACGGGTATGCCAGAGGCCGAGGTTACATGTTAATTCTTTAGGACTACTTTTCGTAAGAAGTATCTAGGTTCTCAATACCTAGATGAGAAGAAGAGGGAGTTCATGGCTCTAGTTTAGGGTAGCACGACCGTGTCCGAGTATAACGTACAGTTCGTACGTCTCCGCTAGTATGCTTCTAAGTTGTTTCGCACTGAGAGGGAACGATGTGAGCGTTTTGGATATGGTTTGATCCAGAAGGTGAAGACCTACATGTTGGCTTCTGACTATACGGATTTTGATGTGTTGGTCGCTAGGGCCAAGGACATTGAACAGTCTTTGGGACTTGTTGATCGTAGAGGTGGATCCAGTTCAAGAAAAAGGACCGTCGAGTGGGATAGAGACCGTGCCAAGAGGCACAAGGATAGGAGACCTCATCATGATCATATGCGCGGAGGTGGTAATTTGGGGCGAGGCCATCATGGCCAAGGGACTAAAAATCATACTCCTGAGTGTACCAAGTGTGGTAGGCATCATTTCGGTGAGTGTTGGGGCACTTATGGCTCATGTTGGAACTGCGGGTCTAGAGCGCACTTGAAGCGTGATTTTCCACATCCGGCTAGGGATGGACAAGCTCCTGCACGAGGTGTCGAGCATCAGAGAGGTCGTAGGCGCGGTCAAGGTAACTTTCAGCCTAGAAATGATGGTCAGAGGAATATGGCTCATGTTGTGGTAGTTCAGCCCGAAGGAGGTGGACCGGGTACAGTGTATGTACACCGTGAGGATAGGAATGACACATATGTGATTGCAGGTAATTTCTCGTTACAGTCTTTGAATTTGCTTTCTTTGATTGATTCTGATTCTACACATTCGTACATATTGAGTGAGCATGCGAAGTTGTTAGATATTTCGGTTGAGATATTAGATGTGGGTATGAGTGTCACGAGTTCTTTTGGTGAGACAATATTGGTTAGAAAGATGTACAGAAGATGTCCTCTGATGGTTCAGGGTTATGTTTTTCCCGTGGATATGATGGAATTGTCATTTTATGGTTTTGATGTGATTTTGGGCATGGATTGGCTTGTGGAACATTGAGCTAGGGTAGATTTTGAGACTAAAAGAGTTTCTTTGAGGCTTTCTGATGAATATGAGGTAGTAGTAGTTTGCGAGAACATTAAGTTCTTGTCTAATGTTGTTTCGGCTTTAGAGGCTCATAGGATGATGGATTTGGGTTGTCAAGCTTACTTAGCCTATGTGATGAATCCGAATATGAGTGAAGTTAGACCGCGAGACATCAGAACAATTTGTGACTTTCTGAGTGTTTTTCTAGAAGAATTGCCTGGTTTGCCTCCAGATAGAGATGTCGAGTTTGCTATTGAGACGTATTCAGATTATGCTCCCGTATCGTTTGCTCCGTATAGAATGGCACCTAAGGAGTTGAAGACGCAGCTTCAGGAACTGTCAGATAGAGGTTTCATCAGGCCTAGTATTTAATCTTGGGGTGCTCCGGTCTTGTTTGTAAAGAAGAAGGATGGCAGTATGAGGATGTGCATAGACTATAGGCAGTTGAACAAGGTAACAATGAAGAATAAGTATCCTTTGCCACGGATTGATGATTTGTTTGATCAGTTGAGAGGTGCTACAGTGTTTTCAAAATCGATTTGAGATCGAGTTATTATCAGTTGAAGGTAAAAGATGTGGACATACCGAAGACCACTTTCCGTACACGATATGGGCACTACGAGCTCTTGGTAATGCCTTTCAGTTTGACTAATGCCAGAGCTCCATTTATGGACACGATGAACAAAGTGTTTCACGAGTTTTTAGATAGATTTGTAGTAGTGTTCATAGACAACATTCTAGTGTACTCCAAGACCGAGGAAGAACATGATGAGCATTTGCGATTAGTACTTTAGACATTGCTTGAGAAATAGTTGTATGCCAAGTTGAGTAAATGCGAGTTTTGGATTAGGGAAGTAGTTTTTCTAGGTCATGTGATCTCAGCCGATGGAATTAGTGTGGATCCCAAAAATATAGAAGCAATAGTGAGTTGGAAACAACCGAAGTCAGTGACCGAAATTCGTAGTTTTCTAGGTTTGGCCAAGTATTATCGAAGGTTTGTTGAGGGATTCTCGAAGATTGCTGCACCTTTGACTAAATTGTTACAGAAAAATGTTCCGTATGAGTGGACAGATGCAAGGCAACAAGCGTTTGAAAAGTTGAAGAAAGCATTGACAGAAGCTCCTATTTTGATTCAGCCTGAGCCATGGAAAGAGTTTGTAATCTTCAGTGATGCGTCATACGTAGGTTTAGGTTGTGTGCTTATGCAAGAAGGAAGAGTTGTAGCTTATGCTTTGAGACAGTTGAAGGTTCACGAGAAGAATTATCCCACCGACGACATAGAGTTAGCGGCCGTGGTTTTTGCTTTGAAGATTTGGAGACACCACATTTATGGTGAGAAATGCACAGTCTACAACGACCACAAGAGTTTGAAATATTTGATGACTCAGAAAGAGTTGAATCTTAGACAGTGTAGGTGGTTAGAGCTTCTTAAAGACTATGACCTCACAATAGAGTACCATCCGGGGAAAACAAATGTAGTGGCCGATGCTTTAAGTAGGAAGATGACAGTTGAGTTGCGAGCTATGTTTGTTGTTGCGTGTAAAAGTGTCTATCGCAATGTAGTGCAAGTGTACACGACGCAAGTAGTAAAGTGATACGAAAGTATTGGATATCGTTTCCACAGGGACTGGGCTAATAGCTTTAACCTTTGATTTCTGCACAAGAGGGAAAATAAAGAGTTTAAATTGTTTGTCACGAAATAATAAAGAAGACTGAAAATAAGAGATGAAAATATTCAGAGTAAAGAGTAGGCCGGTATTGATCTGCTCCGTAGTGCAGGTGTTTGCACTGTCTAGGACTTCTCTGTTCTGTCGTAGCGCCTGTCGCGGCAGCACCTGCTGCGGCAGCGGTCTGTTGTTGTCGCGGCAGCGAACACACAACTCAGTACTTCAAGCTTGGCAAAAATCCCTGCTATGCTGTAATCCCCTCGTCCCGGTCTGGTCGACTGACCGGTCCGAGTAGGCTACACGGGGAAAACCGATGTGAAACCCGTTAAGTTCCCACCTCGGTTAGCAACCCTAGAAAATTTCTTTTAATTATATCTTGTCTAAAGGCATATTTATTTCTTAAGTGATCACAACAGCGGAAAACATCACAAAACAAAATAAACCAAGCCCAAACAACATGTTGAACAACCCATTTTATTCTCACACCACAGGCCGTATCGATACACCAGACAAGGGTATCGATACGCCTTGACCAAGTCAACTGCCTTCAGTCAACTCAAGAAGACCGTATCGATACAGCCCTTGGGCGTATCGATACACCCTTCTCGGTCAACATCTCGCGGTAAACGAGACAAACCCATACCGATACGCTTAGAGCCCGTACCGATACGCTAAAGACTCGTGAAAATCTCAGAATTCCAGTGAGTTTTGGGCGTATCGATACATCCCCGAGTATCGGTACACCTAGCCAATTCTGTGTCCCAAAGTGTAGGACCGTATCGATACGGCCCTTAGGCGTATCGATACGCCCTGCACTGCAAGCCACCAAATTGTAGAAAAACAACACAAGACTCAACTCTAAATGCAATTTAAGACTTCCCTAGCCACATTCAAGCACACATACAACAACTAGCAACCAAGATCTAACATGGAGAACGATTTAGGTGATCAACGAGACAATAACAACAAGGCATTCACATAAGGATAGATATTGCATAACAAGGCATACTCAAAAGCTTAAAGAGCCAAAAAGGCACATGTCTTCACACATAGGTTACATGCTTGCCAAACAACATATATCATCCAAGGCATAACCTCTCATCACAAGCATTAGACCAAAGCATAACAAGGTTTACAAATCCAAAGCAAAGCATAAACAACATTCAACACTTATGAGTCATACAACGCTCATACAAACACATAGCAGCCCCATTGCTAAACTACTACTTTATTTACTAAACCATACTTGAGCAACTACAAAGCTTGGAATGCCCCTTTCGCCTTGCTCCTTGCTAACACCACGCTAATGATCTGCTTTGTCGAAAACGAGAGCGTAAGCTAGAAGCTTAGTGAGGATGCTCTAAAACCAAAAACAGCGACAATGCAGGGTTCAAGCATATCATCCTTAATATCTCACACAAACATGCATAGCATCAACATAGCAATCTAGCTAGTAACACAAGAGACAATAATATGGCATCTTACTTCATATTAAGCTCAACAAGATAAAGCAAATATCTCAACATCATAACAACAAGTGCAAGTACATTTGCCGCTATTAGTTTACTTGGATATGCGGATTACTCTCAACAACAACATTACCTCGGTGAGATTACACTCATCACCGGACCTCGCATGGATGGGATTCCACTCATCATCACATGCCCTACGGATGGGATTCCACTCATCATCACGTATAATATAAATATTTCCGGTGGAATATTACATCACCGTACTCCTTCTTGATGACTTAACGCCACCAAGGCCATGTACGAATTTGACTCAACCGTGTGCACACTAATCCTAATAATCGATCATTTATACCTGGTAAGTTAACTAGTGCCAATTATACTTTTAAACCACATCATAACAACCATCATTTATAGCACACATCTATCATCACACACATCAATGTATATTCATACATAACCAAATCATGCTTCACAAGTCTATAATAGGCATAAACATTGAAAGCTTATAAACACACAAGAAGTTAAGCTACCAACTTAACTTCTACCTTGGAATGGCCTACCAAGCACATCCCAAAACCTCAACTACACACACTTGAACCAATTTAAATAAATTTGAAGGTTTCACTCACCACCCTTCCTTAGCAAACCGAGCAAAGCCACTCAAGCCTCTGAAATTCTCAGAATCGATCCCGAACCTTCTCCGATGTTTCCTCTTGCTTCTAACCAATCAAAAGACAAGTATTACTCAACCAAATCACTATCAAACTCAACCCACAATGACAAGCCAAAACTTCGTAATTTCAACACATGTTAACCACCAAAAATCATATTTTCGTACACCCATAATACCCAGCTGAAATCTACCATTTCCAACACCCAAATGACCTCTAAAGACTTCCAAACTACTTCCCTAACAACCCTATACCATCAGTCCTTCAACCCAACACAAAACGACACCAAAATTTCAAGTTTTGACACTTTCAAAAATGCCCCCAAGACCCATTTCGGGATTTTTCTCAAAATCCTTCCATTTCGAAATATATGGAGTAATAAGGTGAGATTAACTCAAAACTTAACTAAACAACCCCAAAACAAGTTAAAAACCCAATAAAGATTCATACTTTCTTCAACCTTGAAAACTTAGAAATTTAAAAAGATGATGGCTTTGAAATCTAAAACCATGGAAATGATTGAGATGATGAGGAGAGTTCAAAAATGAAATTACCTTCAAAGGAGCTCTTGAATTGATGGAGAAAAGAGATGGAATAGTAGATTTAGGGTTTTTGGGAGGTTTTCACGTTAGAAGCAAAATGGGAAGAAGATGGCCCTTTTTTTTCTTTTTGTTTCAAAAAGGTTGTCTTTCTTTTATTTTAACTTAATTACAAAAATGCCACTGTAAGGATTTTAGGCTCATTTGAATTAAAACCAAGGCCTAATTAAATTAAACAGGTTTTGACGACCCGAACCCAACACACTCACCGAACTCCTAACCCCAAAACACGGGCGTTACATATGCCTTGGCCTATCCCTAGGTCCAAGTCTGTCGATGAACACGTCTTTGATGATACCTCTCGGCGTGAATCGAAGGATGAACACCGATTTTGTTGAATTCTTCCTTAGCCACTTAACCTCGTCTTATCCCTAGGTCCGAGATAGTTCAACCATAAACTGGAGAACCCGTACTTATTCCTTTCATATACTTAACTCTCCCGATATTAAGTAAATGTATAATCTCACAATGCTCTCCCGATACTCTTGTAAGATGTTGAAAACCAGAATAAGCAAACTTGAGTCTATTTTATTGAACAGAAAAAATCCTAAAACAATGAAATCCTTGCAACTACTTTACAGAATCAACCCTTAGCCCTAGGGGAAGTTTAGAACATGATGAGAAGGGGGAAAACGACTGGGGTTTAGGGGAAGACGGCTAGAGAATAAGATGTTCTTCCTAGTTCGAATTACATGCCTTTATATAGGCCTTGGGTTCAAGTTTTCTAATATGGCAAGAATACAAGTTTAAATTAAAGTTCAACTCTATTAAAAGCTAAATCTTCAGAGTATATTTCTTTAATTCGTTCTTCCTTCTTACTTGGAGTTTATTCCTAGAACTTTGGGCTTGGCCTTCATTCTGATCTAGGGCTCAGAAAAATATAAGAGTGCTTCATGACAAACCGGCTTAATTTCCTCTTTCTGTCGAGCTCCACTTCACTTCTTCCCTTCATTATTGCTGTCGTCATTGGCTGCCACGGCAGCGGCCTTGGCATCATCCTTCTTTTCGGCTGCAGTCCAGTATTCCAGCTCTGCTTCTCTGCTGCCATGAGTCTGCTACAGCAGCTACCTGCAAAAGTAACCAAAATCAGCAGCAACTGTGCCTTTTTGTATAATTGTGATGTATGAATGAAATCTATCCTAAATGCGATGAAATATGCTTGAATGCAGCAGAAATATGGGTTAAATAGGGGGTAAAATATAGAACTTTTACACACTCAACATTTGCGAGATTAAGTGTGTCACATGATGGCAGTCTGATAGCCGAGCTATAGGTTAAACCTTCGTTAGTCCAGTTGATTCGAGAGAAACAGTTGCAAGACAGATCTTTGGCATCTCATGTGTAAGATATAGTCGAGGGTAAGCCTATAGATTTCTGCTTTAGTGAGAATAGGATCTTATGTTTTAAGAATAGAGTAGTTGTTCCAGAAGATGCCGAGTTGAGACATACTATTTTGAATGAAGCTCATAACAGTCCTTTTTCTATGCACCCGGGTAGTACGAAGATGTACCGTGAGTTGAAAGAAGAGTACTTCTGGATTGGGTTAAAGAAAAATTTGGTCGAGTTTGTGAGTAGATGTATGGTTTGTCAGCGAGTTAAGGCTGAACATCAGTTTCCTTTAGGTTTGTTACAACCGTTGAAGAATCCAGAGTGGAAGTGGGAGAGAATTACTATGGATTTTTTGTCAGGTTTGCCGTTGACTCCTTCGAAGAAGATTTCAGTATGGGTAATAGTTGACAGATTCACTAAGTGTGCCCATAATGTACTATGTGTTTTGTTAATATGTACTATGTGTTTTGAATGACTTCCCATAATGTATGATGCTATGAACATCCTTGTGTTATGCATTTGATTGCCTTAATTGATTCCATGTTGGTTATGGTTGTGACCATGAGAACACAAGGTAAGTGTTGGTTTTGTGGGTATTGACATGTGAAATCTTATTATCGGATATAGTTGGTCGACCAATAGGATGTGAGTGCACTCGAGGTAAAAGTCGCGCGTGGCCTTAGTGATGCTAGATTCCACTAAGGAGGAGTACGATGATGTGAGATTCCACCGGAAGTGTCTAGTGTGTTTGAGAACTATCCTCATATTCGAGTAAAAGTGATAAATGTCAATATACCCATGGTGCTCTAAATTCTCATGTTAAGCATGTTATATTGCTCATTTCCATTTATGCTTATACATGTAGTTGGTTTCATGCTTGTGTGTTGAGAATGATCATGAGGTAAGCTTGTGGCTTGTGGATGCATTCGGTAAATGCATGAGATGTTAAATGCATGTCGTTATGTGTTCAAGCATGAGGGAAATTGTTTGGAAATGGTTTTGGTTTCAAGCAAACAATGGTTTTAAAACTGTATTGTTGTAGCTACCGTCTTGAGCACCGCTCACTAAGCTTATATGCTAACGCTCCGTTTTCCAACAATGCAAGCCCTTAGACCTATGGAGCAGCTCGAGGAACAAGGGGGAATCCAAGGGGGTTCGTTTGCTCAAGTATGGTTTTAGACTTAAATAAATAGTATTAAGTAATGGGATAGGACCTTTATGTTTGAGGGGGTTGTTTGTTATGTCTCTTGCTTTAGACAAGTTTGTCTAGTTATGTTTGGCTTGCAATGCTTCTAAGCATGTTGAACGTGCCATGGTTTGTCTTTTGACCCCTTTTGTGAATGATATGCATGAATGTTTCCCTTTATTGAATCTTGCCATGTTGAATCCTTTCATGTTGGTTGTTCATCTTGTTTTAAATGAATGCTCATGGTTGGCTTAAGTTGTGTGCATGTTTAGGAGTTGATTAGATGCTTGTTTAGTGAGTTGTGTTTGTTCCCCGGTGCTTAAAACTGCAAAAATTAGTCTTTCTGGGCAGGGAGTATCGATACGCTCAAGGGCAGTATCGATACGGCCTACTGTTTTAAGCAAGGCGTACCGATACGCGGGGGCGTACCGATACCCACTTTGATCACTAGAAATCTGAGATTTTGACGAGAAATTGGGGTATCGATACGGGCCTTAGGCGTATCGATATGGTCCATGGTGTTGACTTTGGGAGCTTAACCGTTAAGGGCGTATCGATACCAACCTTGAAGGGTATCGATACGGCCTCTTGAAGTTGACCTTGGGGGCTTTGACCATTGAAGGCGCATCGATGCAGGCCTTAGGTGTATCGATACGGCCTGTAGAAAATTCATAAAAATTTTACCTCTAATGTCCGTCCTGCTTGGTTCATGTTGGTGATTGCTTTTCCGCTGCATGTCACCTCACATAGGTTAAAGATGGCATTTAGACAAGATTAATTTAAAAGAAAAAAATTATGGTTGCTAATCGTAGTGAAGCCTTAACGGTTTTCGCTTCGGCTTTTCTCGTGTAACCCTTTCGATTTGGTCTGATGGCTAGGTCGGATCGGGGGGGTTACAAATATTTTATATGGGAAAATGCATATTGCGTGAAATTATTTTATGGGCCCGACTAGTGACGGAGCTATTAAGGGATGAGGATGGGTAATTGCCTCCCACCCCGAAAAAATTTATTTTTTCATTTTTGTCCTTCTATATATATTGTTTTAAAATTTATTTTATTTCTAAATTTGTCCCCCCACTTTCAAACATTTATGTTTTGCACTCTAACCCCAAATCCTGGCTCCATCCCTAGGCTTCGCTCACCACGTCAACTATGGTCCCCATCCACTAAAAATCAGCCAACTGATCCTCTTTTTACATGTCACTAATGCATTTATAATCAACTTATATGTAACCACCCACTCCCTGTTTACATAGCATAAAAATGTGAAGATTCATCTTTGGAATAAAAATGACATGGAATAAAAGAAATTATGTAGCTAATTTTTAGTGGACGAGACCATAAATGACGTGGTGGGCCAGGAACATATAATAAATTTTCATATTATATGTGTTCTAATTAACGTTAAAAATAACATTACATCTTGCTTACGGGCGTATATGAACAGAACGTTCGACGAACTATTCGTGAACTATTCTTATAACGTTCGTTTATTAAGTTAAATAGACGAGTATCACAAAATTTTTATGTTCATTTAATAAACGAACGAACACGAACATATGTCTGTTTGGTTCGTTTATGTTCACGAACAAGCTCGTTTATTGGCTCATTTATCGACTCGTTTATAAGCTCGTTTACCGATTTTCATTTTCCTTTTATTTTTTACATTTTAAATGTGGGTAAAGATAAGGACTAAATTGAACATAAAATGAACTTTGAAGTTAAAACTTGAAGCTTAAGGAGCTTAAGGACGAGTTGTATAATCTCACCATTTTGGCAATAAATGAACATGTTCGCAAAAATTATACTTTTTCAGATAGATCCTTAAATTATTTTTTTGGGTCAAATATGTATCTAATGTTTTATTCCATAAGTATTATAAAGCTTTTCTATCAACAAACGTTAAAAAATTTCCTTTACCCAATAAAAATGAGACATACATCTTATTTATTACTTTTCATTTATTTTTTTAAAATAAAAAAAATTTATTGTTTTCAAAAAACCCTAAAACTTTAATATATTTTTTAAAATCTCCAAATCCTTAATTTTTAAAATTCCTAAATCTCTAATATTAGACCACCAGTGACCATCACTCATCCACTCACCCCTTTCTTCCCCTTCTTCGTCAAAATTCACTGGCTAACCACCCCTTGTCACCGTCCTAAATTCCCTAAATCACCAATACCTAAAATCCTAAATCCTTAATTTCAAATCTATTATGGTCGTTGACCACTATCGCCAAACCCGCCGTCGTAGGGGTTTAACGAACGGAAGGGTGACTGAAGATGGTTGATTGGTGATTGAAGTGGGAGAGATTTAGGAATTCAGGGTTACTATTTTGGGTTGTTTTAGGATTTTAATTTTTTTTGAATTTTTAAGAAAATGAAAGAATTCACAATTTTTTAAACAAAAAAAGAAAACTAAAAATATACTACATGTTTGTATATAATTAGATAACAGAAAAAATTTAATAGATGTTGGCAAAAAACTTACAATAATTATAGAATGAAACGTTTGCCGAAAAAATAGCTTAGATATATATACATATATATATAATTTATGTATTCTTCTAACAGTTAAGCCTTAACTATTTTGTGTACATCATTTTATTGAAGGTTATCAGGGGCAATACAAAGAACATTAGAAGATGAGGAATTACACAAATATTATACTCAACTTTCTTTCCACAAATATGGTACAAGCTAAATTATTTTTACAAATATTGCATTTTGAATAGTAAAAGTGAAGATGATAGGATTTCTCACCGTCTTCAAACAATAAAATTAGTTTTTGAATAAAAATATGAAAAATAGAGGAACTAGGTTCCGTCTTCAGATATATAAAAAATCGATGAGATTATCCACCGTCTTCAAACAACATGGGCTGACTGCATGCAAAGCATGCATGTATGCCTTAGGAAGGGTGGGTTTTATGATTGGAGGGTGGTTTAGTGGGTTGAATGGTTGAGATTTAATTTTGGTGTGTTAAATAGAGGATAAGATGAGAAATGTTATAGAAGAAAATTTTTGAGAAGATAGACTAAAGAAAAATGAGGAAGAAGATTTGGAGAAAATATTTTAAGTATATGATATGTGTATTTTATTTTTTAATTTAGTAATATTATTTCATTAAATTTAATTTAAATTTTTAAATGGTACGTTATATTGTAGTTAGCACGAAAATTTAATTTTTATTTTTTAAACTTAGTATTGATGATGATTAATATAATTTTAATGTCTGATGTTTTGAATATTTTTGTGTTAAATAGGTGGTTGAAGGTGGAAAAAAAATTTAGAAGAAAATTTGTGTGAAAATTGAGTAAAAAGGAATAAAGAGGAGGGGGAAGATTTGGAGAAAATGTAGTAAGTAGATGTGTATTTTATTGTTTAATTAAGGTTATTAGTTTTATTTTTAATTTTTAAATTGTATGTCATATTATTATATAACTATAAGAAAAAAAATGTTTTTTTTTTATTTTTTGATGTTTGAATATTTGAAAAAATATATAGTAAGTAGATATGTATTTTAATTTTAAATTTAGATTCATTAGTAACATTATTATAGTTAGTAAGAAAATGTAATTTCTAAATTTTTAACTTAGTAATCATGATTAATATAATTTTAATGCTATTATTATGTATTTTAAAATTTTTAGTAATTTAATTTAGTTGTAAGTAAAGTAAGTTGTATTAATTATTTTAACTTTTTTTTAGAATTTAATTGTATGTAGTAGAATTGTCGTTTAAGTAAATTTTTAATCGATGAATTATTTTTTTAAATTTAAATTAATAAGTTGATTTAGTTATGTAGGTTTAAATGTGTAGTAGAATTTATATTTAAATTCATGTATGTAGTAGAATTTAAATTAAAACTAATAAGTTGATTTACTTATTATAATTTTAAATGTAGTAGAATTTATATTTAAATTGTATGTACTAGTAGTAGAATTGTAGCAAATTACATTTAGTTAAATTAAACTAAAAATATTTTAAGTTTTGTTTTTTATTTGATTATGATTTTTTTGCTCGGCAACATGTATGCTTTTATTAGATAGGAATACATACATAGCCAACACGACCATAAGCCTCATTAAAAACCTCTCTAGAACCTATAGAGGAAAAGAGTACTCATGGTCGTGTGAAACAAAAGCGAACATACACCGATAGGACCAAACAAAACTTGATCCAAGCGGAACCAAATCACTTATCCGAAACGCTGAAACCACACAGGACGATCCACACCACTCTTTGCAAGGGCATCCGCTACCCTATTCGCCTCACGATAAACATGATGAAAACACACATCACTCATTGCTGCACACGCCTCATCAATCCTCCGCAACCAACGCCAAAATTTCCACGACCGTTTTTCCATGTGTAATACCCGTGCAATGGCCGTTGTAGAATTCGATTCGATCATTATTGGTAATTGGACACCCTTCGATTCAAGCAGCAATTCTAACGCAAAACAGATTGCTTGTAATTCCGCTTCATTTGAATCCGATATCCCAATCGGCCCCGAAAACAATGCTATGATATGCCCAAACTTGTTACGCAAAACACCACCACATCCAGCTTTCCCAGGTTTCCCCCTAGCAGATCCGTCAACATTAAATTTCAACACTCCCGTGGGCGGCCTCTCCCACCTCACGTTCACCCGCAACGACTCACAATGGGGCTGAAAATTACAACGCCATGGGCATTCCCACCATGTCGACTCCAATATCGCACCCGTGGGAAGACCCATCCGCACCCAATACATCGATCGGGTCTTAATCAAGAAGAAAATTTCCCCCGACGATGCCCTCGTACCATTGAAAATACATTTGTTCCTCACCAACTACAACGGCCATACGATCGCCGCACAGCATGCCAACCACCACTCGCGCACCCGACCAACAAATAAACTATCAAAGCATTATGCCATAAGCCCCACAAACCCACTCGGCTGCACCATTACCACTTGCCACCATCGGAAAAAACACAACCACACCTCTCACACGACCGGGCATCGAACCACAACGTGGTTCAGCGTTTCCTCCACCTCACGACACCAACAGCAGCGGGATGCTTCTACCGCAACACTCACTCCACGGCCTTGCAACATGGCCATTGTCGGCAACATATCCATCATGGAAAACCACAAATCCACCACACACAGCCCCCATACCGTCGAGGCCGACAAGCAATAGACCAATTGACCCTACTCATTTTAATTTTTTTATCCGAGCCTCTCCACAAGAATCTACGCCTTATCTGATCAATTTTGGCTATGATGCTGCACGGGACCAAAAATAATCCCATGTAATAAAGCGACAATGTTGATAATACGGAGTTAACCAATAACAATCTCCCTGCAAAAGACAATGCATCACGCTTCCAACCTGCCAAGCATTTACAAAACCGCTGGAGTAATGGATCCCACATTTGCAAACTCTGCGGATTATTACCCAGCGGTAAACCCATGTATGTAATCAGCAAAGCAGCACATTCACACCCCAAAATAGAAGCAATGTTCACTACTAATTCTCCCTCCACTCCTACTCCGTACAATCTTGACTTGGCGTAATTAATTTTCAAACCAGATGCATATTCAAAACAAGTCAGGAGTCGCTTCAAATTTCTAGCAAAGCATACCTTCGCTTGAAAGAATAGGATCGTATCATCCGCAAATTACAAATGGGACACATCACACCCATCCGCCTCCGTCACTCCTTTAATCACTTCTAATTCGATTGCTTTCCGTAGGAATTGGTGTAACATTTCCGCCACAATCACAAATAACAGCGGCGAAAATGGATCACCTTTTCGTAGCCCCCTATACATCGCAAATTCACTAGTCGGTGAACCATTTACTAAAACAGATAAGCGTGATGTACTGACACATTCCGACAACCAATTACGCCACACCGAGCCAAAACCCATTCAAACCATAACTTGGTCTAAGCACTCCCACTTAATGCAATCATAAGCCTTCGCAAAGTCTAGTTTTAGAATCAAACCCCCATCACCGACTTGCCTCTTCTGTAGCGAATGAATCGTTTCATTAGCTAACAATATACCATCCAAAATTTGTCATCCGCTTACGAAAGCCGATTGAACATCACTAATTAGATTTGGCAACACAGATTGTAATCGTCTCGCCAAACAGTTGGCCATTATTTTATACAGAGAGTTAAGAAGACATATCGGTCGATAATCCCCCATAACCTTCGGATCATCTTCTTTAGGAATCAGCACCACAAACGTTGAATTCACTCCACTCGGAAGCTTACACGATGCAGAAAACTCATGGAAAAAATGGATCACATCCTTCTTAAGAAACGACCACCCTCTCTTATAAAATTCAAAGGTAAAACCATCGGGGCCTGGTGCTTTAGAACCTTCACAACTCCAAATAACCTCGCGGATTTCCTCTTCAGTAAACCCGACTTCCAAACTAGCAGCATCAAACTCACTTAAACAATTAAAATTGACCACTGCATCCAGTGAACCAGCCACCTCTAGCCGTGCAAAGTGCTGTCGAAATGCATGGAAAAAATACCCTTTTAATTGGTCCGGCTCGGTAATCCACTTGCCGTGAAACAGAACCCCCTGATCTTTTCCTCATCACTCGAATTCGTGCTGCTCGATGGAAAAGGTAGTATTGTGGTCACCCTCCTTTAACCAAGCCATGCACGACTTTTGTCTCCAAATCGACTCTCTAAATTTCGTTACCTTCCATAATTCAGCATTCAATTTCCACCTTTCCTCCATATCCTCCCACAATGTCGATCCATCCGCCACTTTGCCATCTAACCCATCCAGTTGTTGAGTAACAATCCGAATTCGATTGTCGATATTACCAAACGATTTAGCATTCTCATCCCACGCGATTTTTGCCAACATACCCAACTCGCCCCATCCCTCATTCATTGCACCCAATCGCGACCATTCTTGCTCCATCAACCGCACATATTTCTTAGACACCAGCCACGTATTCATGAACCAAAACGGACGTGGCCCGCTATCCATTGGATCGGTAGCCAACAACAAAGGCAAGTGATCCGATAAACCCCGCGGCAATGCAAGCAACCGCAGCACTCCATACTTCTCAAACCATTCCAGCGCAAGTAAAAAACGGTCTATATGGCTACATTGTCTACCCGGGCCAAACCATGTGTAATATTTCGCCTGCATTGACATATCAATTAAAGCATTCAACTCCACAAATTCATGGAAATTAACCATACCTCACGCCCTTATTTCACAGCCACGCCTTTCTTTCGGATGCAAAATCATGTTGAAGTCCCCTCTACACACCATGGCACATCACTATCGGACATCTCTTTACTCAACAAATTCCACAACTCTTCTTGTTCACCTACTACACAAGGTGCATAAATTCCCATAATACCACAACGCCATTCATCAAGAATCTATGTGCCCTCAACCTTCACAAAACATGTTCCCAGCCTAATTGATGTTGCCATAAATCGAGTCGTGTCCCATACAATTAAAATTCCACCTGATCTTCCTGTAGACGGGGCAAATACAAATTCAAACTCATCAGAATTCCAAATCCGCCCAACCAAATCACCTGTAATTTCTTCTAGTTTAGTTTCCTGTAAAATGAGCAATTCACACCTATGTTGTCGCACAAGATTATGCACCGCCCTTCTCTTTGATGTCAAGCCCAATCCTCTCACATTCCACGACAACATCCACATCTCGCGTTGCTATTGTTTCCCCTACCGATCCGCAATCAATCGCGCAATATCATGTACGATCGCTTCCTCGTTACCTATCGCTTCCGCACCAATATATTTTCCCAAAATTAGAGTCTCACGTGCTTCCTTTAGGATCGACCTTTTCCTATTTTCGAAATCAGAATCCGATAGCGAACCGTTTGCAATTTCTTGCGGTTGAATTGCCTTCTTTTTTGGATGCCCCCGACCTCTCTTACTCAATCTATTTTCTGTTTCTTGTCGTTTGTCAGGAGATAGATCAAATTTATGAAATTTGTCTCACCCGACGTAGTTCCCCATTTGATTCAACCACTGTTGCTTTACCAACTCTTTTGATTTTGGATCTTGGCCCATCCATCAACGGTTGAGGCTCCACTTCACATTGCATCAATTGCAACGCAACATGTTCTCGAGTCTCTTCACCCATCGTGCTCTCATACTCCATCCCAACCATGTTCATTTGGTCCTCCACTGGTCGTGACACCACACCCACATTCTCGTCTGCCATCCAGCTCCCATACTTGGAAGATACCTCCAGCACTCTCTCCTCTACCCCCTGATTCTCCATCCATAAACTATTCCAATGTATCACATTTCCGTTTGCCCCCGATAGTGAGTCTGGAACAATTGTGTCATCCGGTCCACTCACTTAGTCTCCCATATTCTGACGATCTATGGTTTCTTCATCACTATCCTTTTCACTTTCCGTCTTCGTATCACTTGTATCCACCGTCGCCCCACAACAGCACTCACATTTCGCCCCCAACGTCTCCTCTATCTCAGAAATACGCACTCAGAAATAGTTCACGCCCACTTGCATAGTAATGACAACAGCAATGTTTTCTAGCCAGTCCGTTTCATTTAGGAAACGACAACGTTCAAATGATGACGGCGCCATCATTTCGCCATCTATTTGTATGAATTCCCCCCAAATTTCAGCAATATTCTGGCAAGTTCCTTCAGACCACGCGTGGAGCGTAATTCCACATGCTGATAGCCAAACTCGCCGATTAGGCATCCCCAACATCGAATCCCAATTCATTACATTCTCTAGCCAATTATCAAATGAATTCTCCCCTATCAATCACGTCCGAGTCGCTATGTCGTCGAACATCAATAAGACCATCGATCCCGCAGCTCTCATAATAGAAAAGCCCTCCAATTTTGCTTTCTTGAATTCAATTGTCAGCTCTCGAATTCGATAAGGTTTCCTACAGAAACCCACAACACATTTGTGTAAAATTTCGATTTTATCTATATCAATCACACCTTCCACCATTCTCATTTCGATTGGTGTTTCCTTCACTTCCTCACGCACTGGACTCACTCGATTAGGCTTCATTTGAGATCGATCCGAGGTAGATTGATGTTATGATTCGGCTGATTTCTTCTTCCAAAATGTTGTGCGCACATCCCTCTGTGCATACGACACCCTAATCCATGCTCCATATAACCTAAATCCATTCAATATCTCAATTACCCTATCCGCGTCTTCCTTCGAATCCATTCTCACGAACCCAAACCGTTTCCCGTCCCGTGATTTCTTCTTTGGAATAAAAACATCCACCACCACACCATGCCTATCGAACACCTGCCAAACGCCCTTCCAATGCAATTGCATCGATAGATTCATCACAAACAACGTCCAAATACTCTTTCTCTGCAATCCCTCTTGGGATTTCCTAGCAAACACCATTAACATATTCCCATTTGATTATGATTATTATTATTTTAATATAATAGTGTTACGATTAGATTTAGTCTCGGGCTACTAATATTTTCTTACTTGTCATGTAGGTTTGTTAGAAGGATGGCTGATCAAGCTCCTCTGTTGAGATTACAGGATCGAAACATCACTAGTCTTAGGGTTGATGAGACGATACAATTTTTTTAATAATTATTTTAAATGGAAATCAATCACTTTTGTATTTTGTTAATGATTATGTTTAAATTAATGCATTAATTACACGATACGAATGATATATTTATACATTATCGGAGCATGGCAAAAAATTCCCAAACGATATAATCATTCAATGCCTGCAAATGGCGGGATTTTATCATGCAACATTTATTCGTGGGTACAAGTTGATTCCTGGGTTAATTATCGCTCTAATTGAGCGTTGGAGACCGGAAACACATATGTTCCATATGTCATGTGGATAATGCACGATCCCGCTAGAAGACATGGTCATGCTTATCGGGGTCTCGATAAATGAGATGCCATTGATTGAGCATATTGAGGGTACATGTCAAAGTATTTGTGAGAAATACCTTGGAAATGTGCCATATAGAACTGATGTGAAAGGGGCTCGTATCAAACTGACTTGGTTGCAAAATGAATTTCAACTCAATGACTATAGTATGGTTGATGAGCTTTACAGGGTAATTCGAGCATATATTCTGTAGCTTATCGGAGGGATATTGATGTCGGATAAATCTGGCAGTCTAGTCCATACACGATATCTATATTTTTTGGATACTCCTTGAGAAGTTACTAGATATAGTTAGGGATCGGTCGTATTAGCGTTCTTGTGTCGTGAGTTGTGCAATGGCGCTATACTAAAAATGGTGAAAAGGTAAGGGTGTTGGTGGATCTCTGTTGTTACTGCAAGCGTGGGCTTGTGTAACACCCCGAGTTTAGGGCCGGGAGATAACTGGGTTTGGTAAAACCGGTTTGGGCTATTTTAGTGGGGAGAAAACATATTTTTATGAGAAACAAAAAAAAAAGATTTTAATGAATAAGGGCAAAAAGGGAATTTTGGGTTTTTGTTGAAAAGGGGTTTTTATGATAAAGGAGGAATAAAATATTATATTTTTCAAAAAGGAAGAGAATATCCATTTTCTTCTCCCCTTTTCATCTCCTTCTTCACGTCAAATTTTTCCTAAGCCTAGCCACTACCCAATCCCACCAATCTTCATCATCTTGAAGGATTTTAAGAGGTAAGTAACTTGGTTTTATTCTTCTCATCTTCCCAATCTTGTATTTGACATTTTCTTTTAAAAGTTTGAAGATTTCTCAAAATTTCTCATTTTGGGGTAAAAAGGGTTTTTGAAGGGCTTAAGCAAGCTTTTGGTAAATGGCGTTTTGGGTAGGTTATAACCTAAGTTTTGGGTGTTTATAAGTGTTTAAATGGTGGGTTAAACCTAAAATCCCGAAATAGAATAAATGGGTAAAATTTTGAGTTAGGGAAATATGGGTTTTGGGTTGTTTATGGTTAAAAATTGTTCCTAAAGGGTTTCTGGTTGTATGTTGATGGTTTTGAAGCTTTCGGGTGTGTTTTGGATGATGATTTGATTTAGTAATAGTTGGAGTTTCGTTGAAGATGGGTTTTGTCTACTTTCGAGCTTGAATCGGGAAATGTGTGTTGTGGGATATTTGCTATATTGATAACAATGGTTTTTGTGATTGGAGAGTGTGTTAAACTTCTTCCTTGGTTTGGTTTGAATCAGCGGAATCGGGTTTGGGGATTTCGGACACATTACTGGAAGTCACGAAAGCTTAAGAGGGAGTTCGGCTAGTGTGGCGTGTTACCGGCAAGTGGAAATATTTTGAGAGTTTAGGTTGAGCTTGAAAGGCCAACCTAAGCTCGAGAGTAAGTGTTCAAATATTTACGTTTTACTTTTTCGGAAATTCCTTTTTAAGCTTGTTATGCTTTGTTGATATGATGACAATTGTGTGAAATCGATTTATGAATGTGGTATTGCTATGTTGGTTTATGTGATGATTGAGTATTGGCAAATATGTGAGTCTTACCGGGTATAATTGGTCGACCATAGGGTTAGAGTGCACTTGTAAAATTCGCGTGTGGCCCTAGTGATGTAAGATGCCATTAGGGAGGAGTACGGTGATGTAAGATGCCACCAGAAGCTTATTTTATAGACCTCGATGATGTAAGATGTCATCGTGAGTCTTTTTGTTCTTATAGATTCAGTGATGTAAGATGTCATCGAGTCCAATCCGTGTATCCGAGTACTGCAACCATAATTGCCATTATACTCTTGTGTTGGAAAGTTGAATGTTATCGTGTTGATGTTGAGAGTCATGCCTTGTAGTTTATGTGTTGCATTGCTTGATGTAAGATGCCAAGCATATGTATGATTGTTGTTAATCATGTGATGGAATTCATATTATGGTTTGGATTTCAATTCATAAACGGTTTTATTCAAAAATTGCATTGTTGTTGTTGTGGTTTTGAGCACCACTCACTAAGCTTTGTGCTTACGCGCTCCTTTCCAACAATGCATATCGTTAGCGTTTCGGGAAGCTAAGGAAGGCGAGGGGAAGGCTCATGTGTTCGTAGCTTAAGCTCAAGTATGGTTTTTAAGTTGTAATAATGATTTAGCAATACGAATACTTGTGGTTGTCTTTAGGGAGGTTGTTGTAGACTCATATGTGTTTGGCCCCTTTGCTACATGTTTTAAATGTTGATACCATGCCATTTTGAGGCTTGCTTTGGATGTTAGTTGAATGCCATGTGTTTTGACTTGTTGGTGTTTTTAGAGCTAAGTGTTCTTATGAGCTTTTGTGGTTGAGATCCATATTTGCGTGTATGCATGTTTGAAGCTTGTCATTAGGGTGTTTTGCCTCTAGATTGTTTGTTTAATATGTTTCCATGTGGTTTGTGATATTTCGGGATAAGTTTGCGAACGTTTGGGGATGCCAAAATACAATTTCGGGCCAATCTGTTCCCAGGTGTTTCAGAACGTCTGGTGTTGTTTCGGAACAGCCAAGCTTTTGGGGCACCCGTATCGGAACGGTGGTGGTGTAGTTTCGGTATGTTTTGCCTCTAGAGACTTCTACTTCGGAACCTTGAGAAACCGTTTCAGAACGACCTTATCTTTGCTTTTTGATGAGAACCCGTGTTTCGAAATGGGCAGTCATGTTTCGAAACGCATGTAGTTAAAGTGGTTAAAAGGCATCTTTGAAGGTTTTCAAATGTTACGTTTTGGTCCCTAATGTTTGTATGCTTCCCAAGTGAATTTAAATATCTCGTTTGTGTTAGTCTTGCCTCGTGTGCTTGAAATATGACTAAATGTCTATTTGGTAAAGTTAAATTACCCTTTTACCCCTGTTTTGGTGTGTTTTTAAAAAATGGTCCTTTGTGACTATTTGGCTCCAATTGGACATCCGATTTATGTCCTATTGAGTCGTTGTTCTTTCGTTGTAACCCTTAACACCATAGGACCGTTAAATTATATTTAGACAAGATAAATTTTAATCTAGGGTTGTTAATCGGAGGGAAATTATCGGATTTTTCTCTGGTTATCCCCGTGTAACTCTCCCGATTCGGTCTTGCGGCTAGGCCGGGTCGAGGGGGTTACAGCTTGGCAGTGACTTCCCTTTTTTACACCGCTTAGTCAAACTTTGATTTAGTTTCTTCTTGTTGGAATGTAATTATTTTGACTTTGAGTTTGAGTTGAATGTTTAAATTAAATTTACTTGTGGGGTCTTTACTTTTGCAACGTTCAATGTGTCCCTTGAAGTTTTATTTCGTCATTCAAAGTGCCCCTAACCCCTAACATCGTTCTTCTGTCATGTGAAGGGACACATGGCCCTATTACAAATTGACACGTGGCAATAATGTTTTAAAAAAATAAAAAAAAAACATCTTGAAGGGCACCGTTGCAAATTTCCTTTTCTCTAATAATTAAAATAAAATGAAAATGAAAATAAGGAAACATTTTTCTTGAATAACACGAAACATTTAATCTCTTTTCAATTTTTTCAGAATGTTTTTTTTTTCCACTTTTTCATCTCTTCTGAAACTATTCCCATCCCTTTTCTCGTATGTTCTTAAATCAAAGAATCATGGCTCCCTTTTGATTATTTTGGAAACTTTTTTGATTTCGTTGAAGCATTCAAATAGTACATGAAGGCTACTCCAACTCCATCTAAAGTGTTCGATAGAAGATATAAGATTGAAGAATTTTAGGGTTCGTAATTTTTTTTTGGAAAAATTGATTCCGTTTTGAACCTGCATTTATTTTTTGATTTTTGTTTGTTTGTTTGTGATTTTGAACCTAATTTTTCATAAAAGTTATTTTAAAATCAGCGTGTTAATCAATCCATAGAGTTTGAAAAAAAAAACCAAATTGTATTTTCTTGATGGTGATGGTGAAGTAACATGTTTCTGTAAAAGTACAAGTTTTCTTTTCTCTCTTTTCATTTGATAGTGGTGATAAAAGGTGTCAACTTTTAAGTGTACACTTATTTATTTCTTTTGTATTTTATAAAACTTGTTTACTGTGTAAACTGAATGTGACAATGCACTTATTTCCATTATTGTATATTCGTCCAACTTTTATACTGTGTAAACTTGTTTACTGTTTTGAATTCAGTTGGAAACGGCTTTCACAAAGCATCTTTTACGCAATCATTTAGGTGGTTCATTTGTTGAAAATTTGAATGTTGATGGTATAGTAGTAGATTGGGTAATGGACCTTGATTTAGTGTCACATGGTAATTTATGTGAAAGGGTAGTAGAAGCAAGGTATAAGGGTGTTAAATCATTGTATTATTTAACACCGGGTTGTAGTTTAGCTGATGGTTTAGTGTTGTGTTGAGATAATAAATCCTTCAATGGCTTAATTGGACACTAGTTAGATGAAGGGGAGATGCATATATTTGTAGATCATGTTGTTGATGTTACAGATCTTAGTGAGCCCCCAATGTCACTGCCAGCATCAAGTTTGCCACCTAAGGAGGGACATAATGGGAATAACACTATTGATGAGGGAAAAACTGCAAGTGAAGGGGATGAGGGACATAATGAAAAGGGTTTGATTAACTTAAACTCTAGTGTTCCCACTGAGGCTAGTAATAATGAGCCATTAAAAGATTTCGAGTGGGTTAGTAACAGGGATGACGAGGAGTTGCAAGAAATACATAGCTACTTTAAGGCTTTGCTTGGTAGAGAGGAAAAGTTAGAGGAAGGAGGGAAGAGAAAATTAGAAAGGAAATAAATTTGGAGGTTGCTTGGTAGAGTAGAAAATTAGAAGGAAAGAAAATATGAGGGGAGGTAATTTTTCATGCTCCTATACAAAAAAAAATTTCTTCAAATTGGATAAAAAATAGGAAAGAAAAGTGAAAGATATCCCAATTTTATAATAAATTTATGAAATTATGTTTAAAAAATCTAATTTTATTTTAACCATATTTATAATTAATTTTAATGATTTCATCCAATACTTTTATTATGATAATATTTTGTTCATTTTAGTCCCTAAAAAATTTATTTAATCTAAAATTTACCCTTATTTGTTAAATTCAATATTATTAATATAATAATATTTTTGTTCACTTTAGTCCCTAAAGTATTTATTTAATCCGAAATTGAACCTTGTTTATTTCTAATTTTTATGATTTTATCTAATATTTTTACTATGATTTTATTTTTCTTCAATTTAATCCCTAAAATTTTATTTAATTTATAATTGACCACTATTTTATAGTTCAGTCTATTATCTTATAATACCAAACTTTACATTTCAGTCACTAGTTTTATAATTTCAATTAAGGACTTTTTTTAGCTCGGATTAACTGTAACACCCCAATTTTGGGCTTAGAAGTTTAGGTTCTGGACCGGACCGGTCTGATTTTCGGTTCGAATATAAAAGGAGGTTTTGGGGAAAGCCTAGTTCGGGATGCTTTAAGATTATGGAAAATATCTAAAAATCCTCTTTTAATATATATAAGAGAGTGGTGAAGTCAATTTTACAAAATAAGGTTTGTAAATGCAACATTTTGAAATAGTGACTAAAATGCGATTTTTGAAAAGTTCAGTGGTGACTGTTTTGTAAGGATTGAAACTTTGAATCTTTAAGGAGCTAATTTACCAAAGATGATTTCTCCAGATTTTTTTCTTTAATTTGAGTGAATTAATTAATGTCTTAATTAATTAGAAGTAAAGATAAACTACCTTTTGTTAAATCATAACTACTTTTTCCTAAAACTTTCTTATTCCTTTTTCTCTCAAAATTCCATCATCCAAACACTTTTCTCCAGCAGCTTTTTATTTGATCTTCACTTCAATTGATGAGATTTTAATCATCAATTAGTTTCTAATCCATCTTACATCAAATCTTTTTGATTTCCTCATTGGATTTTCAAGAAAATTGGCTCAAATCAAGGAGAAATCACCATTTAGAGGTAAGATTGTTCTTCTCCTCTAAATACTCAGTTCTTTACTAAAATTCTCAAGTTATCAATCCTTAATTTAAGTTTTATAAATGGTTTTAATGATATGAACTTGATTTTAGCTTAAAACTCAAGATTTGGAGGGAATCTTGAAGAATTTCGTTGAGATTGTTTTGGCTCTGTTTTGAGATGAATTTTAAATGTCTTTTGGATGTCTAATGATTTGTAAATGAGGTTTTATCAATGCAATCCCGAATAGGTTGTGTTTCCTAAGTTTTTGCTTATGGAAATGGTGGTTTTGGGGGTGATCTTGGTGTTCTGTTATAGCTAGAGGTATAAGGATGAGTTTAGGTTCATTTTGGATGTTAATTGATGTTTAGACATGGTTAGAAGTGATGGATCTTGGCTGGGTTAAGTTTTGGAAGAGTTTGGAAGTGATTTCGGTTGTGTTTGGTAGCCAAAATGTTGGCTTTAGATAGAGTAGTGAGTTTAAGAGTGTTAGCTGAAGATTTCAGTGCATGTTGATGCATTAATCCTCTGCTTTGATGTGTTTAAAATAGGGGAGGTATCTTCGGACACTTGTTGTGTTGATTCGGAGGCTTGATCGGCGTTTCGGCAAGCTTGCGAAACAGAATTGGTGAGTGAAGTTGGATTTCCAGCTTTGAAACAAATGTTTGAAGGTTTTGGGAGCTTAGTTTAAGTCTAAGCAACTTAACTAAGCTCAAGAGTAAGCTTTCGGGAAAACTCTCTCTTGGATGAGTCATGATGTGATTGGATGCATTGATTATATTTGCATGTTTAAACTCTGTTTTGAAAGCATGTTTTAGCATGGTAAATGCTGGTTTTGAAAGCCATATGTTTAAGGATGCTCAAGGTAAGAGATCCTTGGTTTGACATATTGTAAATGTGGTTTTGATGCATAGTGATGCATGATGTTAAATGGCTTTGTTTAATGCTTTAAAACAGTGAGTTGTTGATGTTATTTGATGTATATTGGCAAGTGATGTAAAGGTTTTTAAATACTTGAATCGGATATAGTTAGCCGGCTATAGGATTGGGTGTACCGTGAATAAAGTCGCTTGGTTGTTGAGGGATTGAGATTGTACCGTAAACTCCATCCAAGTACACTAACGAGTAAGGTAAGATCACAACGGTGGTTAAAAGTCCGTGTGTGGATCTTGTGTTGTGTGTCCCGTGTTCTCGTTAGTGAAATTATACAACTACCGATGAGTGATGTTGAGGGGTTGTGATTGTACCGTTAAACTCCATCACGGGTGTTGAGGGGTTGTGATTGTACCGGTAAACTCCACCTTGTGTGTTCGGTAGTGTGTATGAAGCATATGGGACAACGCTTGTAATCCCTGTATCTGATTTTGTTTGGTGTTGTAAATGGTTATGGATTATCACTTGAAAGCCAATATGACATGATGATTTTAATGAAGCATGAGATGCTTGTTATGTATGCAAGGTTGCATGAATAATGATGATTATGTGATGAAAGGCTTTGTTAAAAGTGTTTTACAAAAAGCATTGTTGTGTTGTTTCTTTATAGCATGCCTCACTAAGAAATTGTGCTTACTCTCTCTCTCTTGAACCAATAATGCAGATAATTGAAGTGTTTGAGGACAACAAAGAGGCTAAGAGTCCAAGGGAAACTAAGCTCATGTATGGTGATGTTTTCGTAACGCTATTAGATTTTGATATTTTGGCAATGGGAACCTAAGATGTGTTTTGGGAGATGTTTTAGACTCCCTAGTTGTGGCTTGATACTTTTGATGTTTTGGGTTTTGTAATTGGCCTTTTGAAGCTTGATTTGATGTTTTGTTGGTTGTTTGGTTTTGGTTATTAGGGTGCATGCCTATAGTCTTGTGGAATTCCATGATTGATGCCATGAATGTGTTTTGAAGTTGCAAACATGTACCTTATATGTGTGATGGCTTGTTTGCATGACTAGGAAGTCACTAGGATGCTATTGAGTGGTTTTATGCATGTTAAACCAGCAAAATCTGCAGCTTCTGGGCAACCCGTATAGATACACTCATAGGCGTTTCGAAACGGGGGCCTGTAATGGCCTTGGTGTTTCGAAACGGCTGGTGACCGTATCGAAACGGTTTGGCCACTAGAAGGCCCTGTTTCGAAACAAGTCTCGAAACGAACCCGTGTTTCGAAACGATCAGCCCCGTTTCGAAACAGGTGACCGTTGGGCACTGATTTGAATGGTTTTGAGGTTTGCAAGCTTTACGTTTTAGTCCTGGAAATTGTATTTGCAATTGCATGAGTTTGAGATGTCTGATTAAGGTGAAATTTGACAGGGAAGCATGTAATATGACTAATTTAATATTGGTAACTTAAAAATCAGTTAAGATCTCCTAATTTCCAGATTTTGCAATTTGGTCCCTAATGTTCGTGATTTGTGCAATTGAGTCCCTTATTGATATCCGATCGCTGAGCTTTTCATGTAAATGTTTCTCAAGAGTACGCTTAGGGTTAATGTGCATCTAGACAAGTTTAAAGAAAAAAAGGGTCATTAATCAAGGTTGACTTTCGGGTTGACTTTGGTTTTCCCCTTATAATCTTCGTAGTTCTGGTCAACCGTCTAGGCCGGGCAAAAGGGGTTACATTTGGTGGTATCAGATCCGAGTTCTCGTGTAAATGGGAATGGTTATGTGGGTGAAGTATGTGTGATTGCATGATATGCCTTTTAAATGAAAGTATGATGTATGAATTGTAAAGTATGTTGCAATTGTGATGCTATGCTATGTTGAAGCATGTTAGATGAGCCCATTGCCATATCAAAACTAATGAAAGGAATTATTTTTGGAAAATGAGCTTGAGTTCTTGGATTACTTGCCTTGTTGAGCCTAATTATGTTTATTGCATTTGTGTCAGTGCATTGTTTTTCTTGTAAATGGGGCCTCGTAGAGAAATGAGGGTGAATACGAGAGCTATGACTCAGAATGAGAACGAGGAAAACGCTGATAATGTTGTGGATTTACCTCCTCCTCCTGGTGGTGGACCGACTGGTGGTGGTGGTGATGGAGGTGATAGTGCTGGTGATGGAGCTGGTGCTGGGGTCGCTAGACCTGATGGTGTGCAGGGGCAAGCTGCTCCTGACATGACTGTTTTGATACAGGCTATTGCTGGAGCCTTTCAGGCAGCAGTAGCTGGAGCTCACGGAGCTGCGCATCAGGGTGATGCTAACGTGAGATTACCTTTGGAACGTCTTCGCAGTCTGGGAGGGGCTGAGTTCAGAGGTTTATCTTCTGAAGGTTCTGAATCTTGGTTGGAAAGCACCAAGAGGATATTGGGACAAATGAACTGCAATGATGTGCAGAAGTTAGGTTGTGTAATATCGCTGTTACATGATGATGTGTATACTTGGTGGACGACCACTGTCTCCGGAATGGAGGAAGTTGATGTGACTTGGACGTTCTTTCTGAACGCGTTCAAGCGAAAGTATCTAGGTGTGCGATACCTAGATGAGAAGAAAAGAGAATTCATGTCTCTTGTGCAAGGAAGCATGACGGTGGCTGAATATGAGATCCAGTTTGTCCGTCTTAGTCAGTACGCACCTGAGCTTATCCCTGAAGAGCGGGAGAGGTGTGAACATTTCCGATATGGTTTGGTGACGGACGTGAAGACCTTTATGCTTGCTGCTGAGTATACAGATTTTGATGTGCTGGTGAGTAGGGCAAAGGACATTGAGCAGAATCTGGGTCTGTTTTCCAGAGGCGTTAGTTCTGGCTCGGGCAAAAGAACTGCTGAGTATAGTTCTGGTGGTGGACGGAACAAGAGGGGACGAGATAAGAGGTATCAGTCTTCTGCTAGACGTGGTAATGGAGGGCAAGGTGCGCCTGTTCAGGGAGACAGGATGAGAGCTGATCAGAACACGTGCTGGACGTGTGGATCGCGTGGCCATCTGAGGCGAGATTGTCCTCGAGCAGCGAGGAAGGTGCAGGCTCCTGTTGTAGTGACCGGTAATTCGTGCTGGAATTGTGGTTCGACAGACCACATGAGGAGGGAGTGTCCTTTGTTGGCCGGTGGTGGTCAGGGACGTGCTCCTGGGGTTGTTGCACCACAGAGAGGTCGTGGGCGTTGCCGTGGTAATTTCCAGCGCAGATATGATAGTGAGAGGAATGTGGCGCATGTGGTAGCTGTCCAACCTGAGGGTGGTGGCCAGGCTCGAGTGTATGCTCAGCGTGAGGGGAGAAATGATACGGATGTGATCGCAGGTACTTTTACTTTGCAGTCCTTATCATTACTTTCCTTGATTGATTCTGGATCTACACACTCGTACATATTGCGTGAACATGCTCAATTGCTTGGTTTACCTGTTGAGTCTTTGGATGTTGGTATGCGTGTAACTAGTTCCTTTGGTGAGACCGTTGTGACACGGAAGTTGTATAGAAGATGCCCTTTGGTAGTGCAAAACTATGTTTTTCTTGTTGACCTCATGGAATTGCCATTCTATGGTTTTGATGTAATCCTTAGGATGGATTGGCTTGTTAAACATCGAGCTGTAGTGGATTTTGAGAATAAGCGGGTTTCCTTGAAACTTGCGTATGATTATGAGGTAGTGGTGGTTGGTGAGAATGTGAAGTTTCTTTCCAATGTGGTGTCTACATTGGAAGCGAGCCGTATGCTGAGGCAGGGTTGTGAGGCCTACTTAGCCTTTGTGATGAATCCTAGCTCTAAGGAGTTGCGAGTTCAGGATATCAGGACTGTGCGAGAGTTTCCTAGAGTGTTTCTGGAGGAGTTACCTGGATTGCCTCCTAGTCGAGAGGTGGAGTTTGGAATTGAGTTGTATGAAACACAACTCCAGTGTCCATTACTCCTTACCGAATGGCACCTAAGGGTTGAAGGAGCTGAAGACGCAACTTTAGGAATTTCTCGATCGTGGTTTCATTCGGCCGAGTGTGTCACCTTAGGGTGCACCGGTCTTGTTTGTGAAGAAAAAGGATGGCACTATGAGAATGTGCATCGATTATCGTCAGCTGAACAAGTTGACTATCAAGAATCGGTATCCTTTGCTGAGAATTGATGATCTTTTTGATCAATTTCGGGGAGCGGCTGTGTTCTCTAAGATTGACTTAAGGTCAGGTTATTATCAGCTCAAGGTGAAGGATATGGATGTGCCAAAAACAGCCTTTGGGACGAGGTATGGGCATTATGAGTTCCTTGTGATGCCGTTTGGTTTGACGAATGCTCATGCAGCTTTTATGGACATGATGAATAGAGTGTTGCATGAATACTTGGACAAGTTTGTTGTGGTGTTCATTAATGATATTCTTGTGTACTCTCGTACTGAGGAGGAGCACGAAGGGCATTTGAGGATTGTGTTGCAGGCTTTGTTGGAGAATCAGCTTTATGCTAAGCTGAGCAAGTGTGAATTTTGGCTTAGGGAAGTTGTGTTCTTTGGTCATGTGGTTTCTGCTGAGGGGATTCGTGTTGATCCTCAGAAGATTGAGGCAGTGATGAATTGGAAGCCTCCTAAGTCTGTTCATGAAGTCCGTAGTTTCCTTGGATTGACAGGATACTATTGAAGGTTCATGGATGGATTTTCAAAGATTGCTGCACCTTTGACGAAGTTGTTGCAGAAGGATGTCAAGTTTGAGTGGACGGAGGCAAGACAACAGGCTTTTGAGAAGCTTAAGGCAGCTTTGACGCAAGCTCCTATCTTGGTTCAACCTGAATCAGGGAAAGAGTTTGTGGTGTATAGCGACGCATCCTATGTTGGTTTGAGGTATGTGTTGATGCAAGAGGGTAAGGTGGTGGCTTATGCATCGCGCCAGTTGAAGGTGCATGAGCGCAATTATCCTACGCATGATATTGAGTTAGCTGCGGTGGTCTTTGCTTTGAAAATTTGGAGACATTACCTGTACGGTGAGAAGTGTACTGTGTACACGGATCACAAAAGTTTGAAGTATTTGATGTCTCAAAAAGAGTTGAATCTTAGGCAACGACGTTGGGTGGAGTTGCTTAAGGATTACGATCTGACGATCGAGTACCATCCGGGAAAATCTAATATCGTAGCGGATGCTTTGAGTAGGAAAGTGGCAGTGGAGTTGAGGGTTATGTTTGCCAGTTTGAGTATTTCGCGAGATGGAGGCCTTGTGGCTGAATTGCAAGTGAAACCATCCTTGGTTTGGTTGATAAAAGATAAGCAGTTGTTGGATGATTCCTTGGTGCCACATGTTCAGGACATTGATGAGGGTAGACCATCAGATTTTTGTTTTAATGATAATGGAGTTTAATGTTTTGGAAGTCGGATAGTAGTGCCGAATGATGCTGAGTTGAGGCGTGCTATTCTGAATGAAGCTCATAGTAGTCCTTTTACTATGCATCCTAGTAGTACAAAGATGTATCGTGATCTTAAGGATGGGTACTATTGGGTGGGATTAAAGAAAGATGTTGCGGAGTATGTGAGTAAGTGCATGGTTTGTCAGCGAGTTAAGGCTGAGCATCAGTTTCCTTCTGGGTTGTTGCAACCGTTGAGGATTCCTGAGTGGAAGTGGGAAAGGATTACCATGGACTTTGTATCTGGTTTGCCTTTGTCGCCATCGAAGAAGAATTCAGTGTGGGTGATTGTGGATCGCCTTACGAAGTGTGCGCATTTCATATCTGTGCATACTACGTATACTTTGGACAAGCTTGCAGAGTTGTACATTGCTGAGATTGTGCGACTGCATGGTGTGCCAAAGTCTATAGTGTCGGATAGAGATCCGAGGTTTACATCGCGTTTCTGGGAATGTTTGCATCAAGCTTTGGGTACACGGCTGAATTTCAGTACTTCTTATCATCCATAGTCGGATGGACAGTCTGAGCGTGTTATCCAAGTGCTGGAAGATATGTTGAGGTGTTGTGTGATTGAGTTTCAAGGCTCTTGGGAGAAGCATTTGCCTTTGGTAGAGTTTGCTTATAACAATAGCTACCATGCAAGTATTCAAATGGCACCTTATGAAGCCTTGTACGGGAGGAAGTGCAGAACTCCTCTTTTTTGGGCTGAGACAGGTCAGAAGTTGGTTTCAATGCCAGCTTTGTTGAAAGGAACCACCGAGAAGGTGAAGCTCATTTGTGAGCGTTTGAAGGCAGCTTCTGATCGACAGAAGTCTTACTTTGATTTGAAGCATAAGGAGATTGAGTTTGCGGTAGGTGACCGTGTGTTCTTGAAAGTTTCGCCTTGGAAGAAGGTGATGAGGTTTGGTCGAAAGGGTAAGTTGAGCCCTAGGTACATTGGACCATACGAGGTGATTGAACGTGTGGGTCCTATTGCGTACAAGCTGAGGTTGCCGCAAGAGTTGGAGAAGATTCATGATGTGTTTCATGTTTCTATGCTTCGGAGGTACAAATCGGATCCTTCGCATGTTATGCCTGTGGAGGAAGTGTAGTTGAATCCAGACTTGACCTATGATGAGGAGCCGGTTGAAATTCTGGATTCGGACAGTAAAGTTCTTCGTGGCAGGACCATTGAATTGGTTAAGGTGTTGTGGAAGCATCGTGGTGTTGAGGAAGCCACGTGGGAAAGAAAGGATGATATGAGGAAGCAGTTTCCGTACCTCTTTCCTCTAGGTAAATTTTGAGGACGAAATTTCTTAAGGGGGGGAGAGTTGTAACACCCCAATTTTGGGCTTAGAAGTTTAGGTTCTGGACCGGACCGGTCTAATTTTCGGTTCGAATATAAAAGGAGGTTTTGGGGAAAGCCTAGTTTGGGATGCTTTAAAATTATGGAAAAATATCTAAAAATCCTCTTTTTAATATATATAAGAGAGTGGTGAAGTCAATTTTACAAAATAAGGTTTGGAAATGCAACATTTTGAAATAGTGACTAAAATGCGATTTTTGAAAAGTTCAGTGGTGACTGTTTTGTAAGGATTGAAACTTTGAATCTTTAAGGAGCTAATTTACCAAAGATGATTTCTCCAGATTTTTTTTCTTTAATTTGAGTGAATTAATTAATGTTTTAATTAATTAGAAGTGAAGAGAAACTACCTTTTGTAAAATCATAACTACTTTTTCCTAAAACTTTCTCATTCCTTTTTCACTCAAAATTCCATCATCCAAACACTTTTCTCCAGCAGCTTTTTCTTTAATCTTCACCTCAATTGATGAGATTTGAATCATCAATTAGTTTCTAATCCATCTTACATCAAATCCTTTTGATTTCCTCATTGGATTTTTAAGAAAATTGGCTCAAATCAAGGGGAAATCACCATTTAGAGGTAAGGTTGTTCTTCTCCTCTAAATACTCAGTTCTTTACTGAAATTCCCAAGTTATCAATCCTTAATTTAAGTTTTATAAATGGTTTTAATGATATGAACTTGATTTTGGATTAAAACTCAAGATTTGGAGGGAATCTTGAAGAATTTCGTTGTGATTGTTTGGGCTCTGTTTTGAGATGAATTTTAAATGTATTTTGGATGTCTAATGATGTGTAAATGAGGTTTTATCAATGCAATCCCGAATAGGTTGTGTTTCCTAAGTTTTTGCTTATGAAAATGGTGGTTTTTGGGGTGATCTTGGTGTTCTGTTATAGCTGGAGGTATAAGGATGAGTTTAGGTTCATTTTGGATGTTAATTGATATTTAGACATGGTTAGAAGTGTTGGATCTTGGCTGGGTTAAGTTTTGGAAGAGTTTGGAGGTGATTTCGGTTGTGTTTGGTAGCCAAAATGTTGGCTTTAGATACAACAATGAGTTTAAGAGTGTTGGCTGAAGATTTCAATGCATGTTGATGCATTAATCCTCTACTTTGATGTGTTTAAAACATGGGAGGTATCTTCGGACACTTGTTGTGTTGATCCAGAGGCTTGATCGGCATTTCGGCAAGCTTGCGAAACGGAATTGGTGAGTGAAGTTGGATTTCCAGCTTTGAAACAAATGTTTGAAGGTTTTGGGAGCTTAGTTTAAGTCTAAGCAACTTAACTAAGCTCAAGAGTAAGCTTTCGGGAAAACTCTCTCTTGGATGAGCCATGATGTGATTGGATGCATTGATTATATTTGCATGTTTAAACTCTGTTTTGAAAGCATGTTTTAGCATGGTAAATGCTGGTTTTGAAAGGCATATGTTGAAGGATGCTCAAGGTAAGAGATCCTTGGTTTGACATATTGTAAATGTGGTTTTGATGCATAGTGATGCATGATGTTAAATGGCTTTGTTTAATGCTTTAAAACAGTGAGTTGTTGATGTTATATGATGTATATTGGCAAGTGATGTAAAGGTTTTTTAGTACTTGAATCGGATATAGTTAGCCAGCTATAGGATTGGGTGCACCGTGAATAAAGTCGCCTTGGATATTGAGGGGTTGAGATTGTACTGTAAACTCCATCCAAGTACACTAACGAGTAAGGTAAGATCACAATGGTGGTTAAAAGTCCGTGTGTGGAACTTGTGTTGTGTGTCCCGTGTTCTCGTTAGTGAAATTATACAACTACCGATGAGTGATGTTGAGGGGTTGTGATTGTACCGTTAAACTCCATCACGGGTGTTGAGGGGTTGTGATTGTACCGGTAAACTCCACCTTGTGTGTTCGGTAGTGTGTATGAAGCGTATGGGACAACGCTTGTAATCCGTGTATCCGATTGTGTTTTGTGTTGTAAATGGTTATGGATTATCACTTGAAAGCCAATATGATATGATGATTTTAATGAAGCATGAGATGCTTGTTATGTATGTAAGGTTGCATGAATAATGATGATTATGTGATGAAAGGCTTTGTTAAAAGTGTTTTACAAAAAGCATTATTGTGTTGTTTCTTGAGAGCATGCCTCACTAAGCAATTGTGCTTACGCTCTCTCTCTTGAACCAATAATGTAGATAATTGAAGTGTTTGAGGACAACAAGGAGGCTAAGAGTCCAAGGGAAACTAAGCTCATGTATGGTGATGTTTTCGTAACGCTATTAGTTTTTGATAGTTTGGCAATGGGAACCTAAGATGTGTTTTGGGAGATGTTTTGGACTCCCTAGTTGCGGCTTGATGCTTTTGATGTTTTGGGTTTTGTAATTGGCCTTTTGAAGCTTGATTTGATGTTTTGTTGGTTGTTTGGTTTTGGTTATTAGGGTGCATGCCTATAGTCTTGTGGAATTCCATGATTGATGCCATGAATGTGTTTTGAAGTTGCAAACATGTACCTTATATGTATGATGGCTTGTTTGCATAACTAGGAAGTCACTAGGATGCTATTGAGTGGTTTTATGCATGTTAAACCAGCAAAATCTGCAGCTTCTGGGCAACTCGTATTGATACACTCATAGGCGTTTCGAAACGGGGGCCTGTAATGGCCCTGGTGTTTCGAAACGACTGGTGACCGTATCGAAATGGTTTGGCCACTGGAAGGCCCTGTTTCGAAACAAGTCTCAAAACGAACCCGTGTTTCAGAATGGTCAACCCCATTTCGAAGCAGGTGACCGTTGGGCACTGATTTGAATGGTTTTGAGGTTTGCAAGCTTTACGTTTTAGTCCTGGAAATTGTATTTGCAATTGCATGAGTTTGAGATGTCCGATTAAGGTGAAATTTGATAGGGAAGCATGTAATATGACTAATTTAATATTGGTAACTTAAAAATCAGTTAAGATCTCCTAATTTTCAGAATTTGCACTTTGGTCCCTAATGTTCGTGATTTGTGTAATTGAGTCCCTTATTGATATCCGATCGCTAAGCTTTTCACGTAAATGTTTCTCAAGAGTATGCTTAGGGTTAATGTGCATCTAGAAAAGTTTAAAGAAAAAAAGGATCGTTAATCAAGGTTGACTTTCGGGTTGTCTTTGGTTTTCCCCGTATAATCTTCGTAGTTCTAGTCAACCGTCTAGGCCGGGCTAAGGGGGTTACATTAACCTGAAACTTGGTCTATATGTCAATGATGATATTTATTTCATAAAGGGAGATTTAATTTCAATTTTTGAAAAATTGTTCCCTATATTTTATGAATGTTTTCAAAGCGCTTGTAAACTACTTATTTTTTTTGCAATTAACACTCTATTGCAAATTTAATTTCAACAAGAATTTACCATTAAGCCTAATTGGAATTAATGAGTCCAAAATGGATCTGAAATTGAGTTTTTAAATTAAAATCCAATTTATGAATTATTTACATTTTAGTCACTAAACCCGATTCGATTAAATTTAATTCGATTTGGACTTCTTTTGTTTAGAAAAAAAGATTTATACAATGTTTCTACTTATATTAAACCTTTATTTAATTTTTGAATGTTTTTTGGGTTCAAATCTTGTAAAATTACCAAAATACATTTTTGTTAAATCATTTATTTTTTTGAAGTTTTTAAAGGTTTATTTCTCTGGTGACTTTAGTTAACTGTTTCTCCTTTATGTTCATGTTGGTTGTTTACTTTCATGTAATCAAATATGTTTTTTTATATAAAAAATTAGGCCACAAATGCGTCATTTGTAGCATTCGATATTTGGGTTGGATTCATTTGTACCATGTATTAGGTGTTACATTGATAATCCAACTCTCGAGATTAGATTATAAAAATATTAGACTAAATTACAAAATTATAAATAAATAGATATTAATTTCAGATTAAATAAAAATTTTATAGACTAAACTGGAAAAAAATAAAATCATATTAAAAATATTAGACTCAACTATAAAAAAAATAGAAATACATATAGGTCAATTTTGAATTAAAGAAAAATTAGAGATTAAATTGAATAAAAATAAAACTATATTAAAATGTTAGATTAAATTATAAAAATTAGAAACAAATATGGGTCAGTTTAAGATTAAATAAAAAAAATTAGGGACTAAAGTGAATAAAAATAATGAGAATAAAAATATTTTACTAAATTATTAAAATTAAAAATAAATTATAATTTTCAAAGCTATTTTTCTTTCCTCTCACTTTTCTATTGTACCAAGCAATAGAGAGGAAAGAAACTCATTTTCCTTCTAATTTTCCATCCTTTCAACCAAGCACACAGATAGAAAGAAAAAATATTTTTTCAATCATTTCATTTCTCTATCAGTTCAATTTTTCATCCTTCCAATTTTTTTTCCTCTCTACCAAGCAAAGCCTAAAAGTTTTAAGCTAAGAGCAACAAAGAAAAATAGGAGTGAAGGGCAGTTTCCAATTAAAGCAGAAATCAAAGAGTTTATCCAATAACTTAAAAGAAGAAGGATTTCAGTGAAGAAGAATAAGAAGAAAAAAGGTGGGTCCTGTAAGGCTATGAGTGAAATTGGGTCTGCAAGTGAAACTGATTACCTAGACTCATCAGATCTAAGGAGTTATGGGACTGATGAAGATGGTGAAGTGATTTGCAAGAAGAACACAAAGTGTTATTTTGAACCTACTGACAAAGTTTCAAGTTTCTAGCTTGGGGTGATTTTTTAGAGCAATAAACAGTTTAAAGTAGCGTTGACCAAGTTTGCTATTGCAATTTTTTTTTTTTGATTTTAGGCTTCCTTAGAATGATCGAGACAAGACTAGGGTTGTGTGCAAAGAGGAGGATTGTCCATGTACCATCTATACTTCCATAGGTTCAAGGGATGACTAGTATAAGGTAAAAACTTTTAAGGATAATCATACATGCTCTATTACCTTCAAGAACACTATGGCAAGTTATAAGGTCATTGCTAAGCACTTTTTTGCCTAAATTTTGAATTATTTATCTAATTTAAAGCAGCATGAAATGGTTAAACTTGCAAAGAAGGAACTGAAGGTTAACTTGTCTAGTGGAGTTTGTAGAAGAGCTAGGGACTTGGATAAACAAGATATTATTGTGAATTATACGTATGAGTTTCAGAGTTTATTTGAATATAAAAATGTTTTAAAGAGGGAAGATGGTGATGAGACTATTGATTTAATGGTAGAAAAGCCTACTCCTAGTCATAAGCCAAGATTTAGAAGGCTTTATGTTTGTTTTAGTGTTATGCAAAAGGGGTTTAGAGAGTTTTGTAGGCCTTTTGTGAGTTTGGATGGATGTTTTCTTAAGGGGGTGTTGGAAGGAGCATTATTACTTGTTGTGAGAAGTGATGTTAACATCCAAATGTATCCTATTGCATAGGCACTGGTGGAGAGTGAGACAAAATAATCTTGGGGATGGTTTTTAGAGAATCTAAAAAAAGATCTTCATATGATGAATGGTGAAAAATTTACCATAATGAGTGACATGCAAAAGGTTAGAAAAAGTTATTGTCATTTATATTCAATTTATGTGATTATTCTTAATAAGTTGTAGTAATTAATACATTTTTCTTGTGGGGTTTAATTGAGGCTGTTGGTTCTGTTATTCCAGAAGTTGAGCATTGATTCTTTGTTAGGCATTGGTTTTCTATTTGGAAAAAGATGCATAAAACTTCAGAGCTTCATAAGTTGTTTTAGAGCTGTAGTAAGGTAACTTCAGAAGCTGATTTTAGGCAGCATGCAACTGCATTAAGTGGGGTTAAAGCTAAAGCTTTGTTAGATATGTTGAAGAAAGACCCAACACACTGGAGTAAGGCATTTTATCAACTAAAAATTTTTGCGACTCTGTTGATAATAACATAGTTGAGGCTTTTAATGTTAGATTAATAAGAGCTAGAAATATGTCTATTGTTTTCATGTTTGAGGAAATAAGACATTATGTTGTGGATAGGACTGTTAAAAACAAAACCGCATACATGAAGTGCAAAAACTCAATTAGTCCCAAAATTTGTGCAAAAGTTGAGAAACAAAGGGAACTTAGTGCATATCGTCATGTGTCATAGAATGGTGATGATGGGTATGAAGTTATATGCAATAGGAACATTTATGTTGTTGACATTAAAGAAAGAAAATGCACATGTAGGTATTGGCACTTAACTTGTATACCATGTAAGCATGCCATATGTGTGATTCTATTTAAAAGATAGAGTTGGCCCATACATAAATGTTACAGTTGTGTAATTCCTCCTCTTGTTGGGGATAAATTCTGACATGCTACAAACTTGGGTGATATTGAGCCTCCATTACCTAAAAAGTCATCAGGAAGACCAAAAATAGAGTACGAGAGGAGGGTGAATGTAGCGGCACAAGCTTATCAAGAAGAGAGAGAAAGATGAGATGCGTTTTGTATTTTTTAGTTGGCACATAATTCAAGAACATGTCCAACTAAAAACCAACATTTTGTAAGTTCAAATGTTTGATAATATTTTTTATATCCCTTATTTTAATTTTAAGTGTGTAATGTTTGTTTGCAAGGTAATGTAGGAAATGCTAGTGAATCAATACCCTAAGCACCGGTTCATTCTGAAGTTGAGGATAATGTGCTACAACCTGCTGTTCCAACACTAGAAACTATTGTTTTAATACCAAGAGTTTCAACATCAAGACTAAAGGGAAAAGAAAAGATTTTGGGTAAAGTCACTGCACCAGAAAGTAGGGGTGAAAAATTATGGAAGGCATGAGTGTTTAAGTCAATGTCAAAACTTGTATCGAAATCTTAAATGTAAGTGATATTAACATTTCACTTTCACTTCTTAAATTTTTTTAGGATATTAACCTTTCACTTTCATTTAAAATTATAGCCTGGAATAAAATTTCAGAAGATTTTATCTTATCCTATACAAAAATTCTTAGAACAAGGACTCAAATTACTACCTAAGACCAATCCAACAACTTACAAGATCTACTTGTAACCCCCGTAGCCCGGCCTAGACGGCTGACCCGAACTACGAAGATTACACGGGGAAAACCAAAGTCAACCCGAAAGTCAACCTTGATTAACGACCCTTTTTTTTCTTTTTAAACTTGTATAGATGCACATTAAACATAGGCATACTCTTGATATAAGCATACTCAAAAATCACAGCAATCGGAAAACAATAAGGGACTCAATTGAACAAAATACGAATTTAGGGACCAATTTGTAAATTCTGGAAATTAAGAGGACTTTACCAAATTTTAAGTTACCATTATGAAATTAGTCATGTTTCATGCCTCTCTGCCAAATTTCAACTCAAACGGACATCTCATACTCAAGCAATTGCACATACGAGAATCAGGACTAAAACGTAAAGCTTGCAAACCTCAATTTTTAAAAATTTAGCATCTATATCACAAGGGATCGATCCCATAAACAAGGGGATCGATCCTTTTGCACTTGGAGGCTGGAAGCAGAATTTGAAACGATTCTGCCAACGAAGGGATCGATCCCTTTATCCAGGGGATCGATCCTTTTTGCCTTGGAGACTGGAAAAACAGCTCTAGTGCAAAAACGGATCATAGATGTTTTGAAAAAAGGTTCGGCTAAAGTTAGAATCGTTTGAAACATATCTTAGGAAGCAATAAAGCATATACAAACATGCAAGAACACCTATTTAAGCCAAAGAAGTCATTCGAACATGGAATAATGCATTCATACATATCATTCCAATTAAAGAGCAATTTATGCATATATGGACATACAAAAATCTCAACAATACCAAAGATACAAATTAACACATAGTAGACTTAGACATATCAACTAAGCAACCTAATCATCCAAAAAGGACATGCCATCACACACAATCATTCATCAAGGCATGCACCACTCAAGTATTCATCAAGGTATGTATCATATGTGATATTTACAAATCAAACAAGGCATCTAAGTGCCAAACCAAATCAACACACATCAAAGTATCAAGACACACAACACTTATCCCATTGCTTTACTATTACAATCTTTTAATTTATAAATCATACATTGAGCTCACCAAAACAACACTTGAAGACCTTTCCTTTCCCTTGCCACCCACAAGCTATTCATCTGCATTGTCGAACAAAAGAGAGCGTAAGCATAAAAGCTTAGTGAGGGTAAGCTCATAAAACAAACCTTCGACAATACAGGGTCCAAGCTCGAGCAACTATCATGATATAATACATGATTTTACTTTCGATCCACATGAGCCATAAATATAAATGATGCATGAACATATTACCAAATTCATGTCATGCTCAACAACTTATAAATTCATCATACAATAATACATAACTCAATGTATTAACCACATCATATATCGCTTCACGTTTGAAAACACATTTCATATCACATTGATACACATATCAATTCATAACACTTCCGTGCTTAGCACGTACTCACCATGACTCACCGTCATGCACAAACCACATTTCCATGCCTAGCATGTACTCACCATGACTCACCGTCATGCACAAACCACATTTCCATGCCTAGCATGTACTCACCATGACTCACCGTCATGCACAAACCACATTTCCATGCCTAGCATGTACTCACCATGACTCACCGTCATGAACAAACCACATTTCCATGCCTAGCATGTACTCACCGTCATGCACAAACCACATTTCCATGCCTAGCATGTACTCACCATGACTCACCGTCATGCACAAACCACATTTCCATGCCTAGCATGTACTCACCATGACTCACCGTCATGCACAACCCACATGCACATTATTAGCAACCATAACATATCTATCATCAACATGCATATAATAATGCATCAAACATGCCTCATCATACATGTATACAACATATACATAATCAACACCATCACAATTTAATACGAGGCATATACAACCATTAAAAAGTGCAACCCAAGTTTTTAATCAAAGCTTGGGATTAGGCTACCACTCTAATCCCAACTCTAGGTGGGTTTACCAAGCCCATCCTAGGTTCACATGCTTGAACCAAAATACTCAAAACCATTTTAAAAAAAAACATTTAACCACTCACCTCCACATCCAAGCTCAAACACCAAGCAACCATGGTCTTAAATTTCCGGATTTGTTCCCAAGGCTTCACCATCTCAAAACCTCGCTTCTAAACATCTCAACACAAGTAAAACAACCTCGAATCAACTCAACATCAAAGTAGCTAACCCGGAATACAAATTCAAATATCAAACTCAACATATTAAGTCATGACCAAACCCCAACTTTATCTAATTCAAGCAGCCCATAACCTTGATGAAAACTCAAGTTTCCAACACATCTCATACTCACAAATAATTGCTAAATTCAGCCACAACATCAACCCATAGGTGCAAGCCAAGCTCCAACAATTTCCAACCCATACAATTCACCAAAATTTCCATTTTCGTACTCCTATTTTACCCAGCAGAAAATACCATTTTCGAACATCCAAATGACACCTAAATGGTCCCAAAACACTTTCCTAACATACATATACCATCAGCCCTTCAACCTAACTCTAAAACTCACCAAAATTCAAGTTTTAGACTATTCAAAAATGGCCATAAATACCCATTTCGGATTTTCATCCAAAATCACTCATTTTAACATATTATGTGTATTTTAAGGTGACTAACTCAAAACCCAACTTAATAATTCAAAATCAATTGAAAAACTCACTAAGAACTCAAATTTTCATTAAACTTGAAAATCACAAAAGTGAGTAGTTTCGAAATATAAAGCTATGTAAACGTAGAGGATGAAGAGGAGAGTTCGAATATGTAATTACCTTCAAAAACGCCCTTGAATTGAAGAAGAAATTAAAGGAAATAGTAATGAGGGTTTGAGAGAAATTTGGGATGGTTTGTGAACGGTGAAGAAGAAGAAATGAGGAAAAAGATGATATAAAAGGGTGTTTATTTTTATTTTGGTTTAATTACCAAAATGATCCCTCCCTTTCTTTCTAAACTTAATTTGCTCATACTAAGATCAATTTGATTAAAATTAATTTTACCTACTCGGACCAATTAACCCGACTAACTCCTAACCCCAAAACACGGGTGTTACAACTCTCCCCCACTTAAGAAATTTCGTCCCCGAAATTCATCGAACATGAAGAGTCACTGAAACATACTCCTCAGTACTCTCCTTCTCACCACAACATACTCACCAACTCGGTAGACTTACCATCCGTCTATCGATATCTGATGCTAAGATCTCAACGGTTCTTTCAAGGCATGTCGACTTTAAGCTCAACTCGATCTCTTCTACAACCATAACACAGAACATGTCTGACTCACACTCCCGAATCATAGATACACAAATCACATCACAAACCCCTTTCTAATTCTGGTGGTAACCGCAACAGATAAACAACAGAACTAGCCCAATTCATAATCTCATACAACACTGTTTGAATACTCGACCCATAACTTTCTCTAATTGACCATCTGACTTCAACCGATAACCAAACACTATACAGACGTCTTCAAAAATCTAGTTGGAATCCTCGGATCTCTATTACTCACTTCCATTAATAACCTTCCACGGATGCAACAAACTAGAAGAAAACTGACGTTCGGTCTTGACATGCTGGCAAATTATACACTTACCCTCATGCTGAACCACATTACCCATCATCTCAATCCCAAATCATTCATCTTCAACCCACAATACGTATTCATACTACTCAGATGCTATACAAATGAACTACCATGTGCATCGTCCGAAACAATACGTCTCAAAGCACTATGTCAATCGGCACAATTATTCTATCTCTAACAACACAAACTCTATCATCTCTGAACTGTATTCTGAAGGTCTTCCTTCTACTATGCCTTGCACGTGAGGTGCCAGTAATCTGTCTTGCAACTGTTTCTCTTCAAACATTCTGACTCAAAGTAGTCTCAACTCGAAACTCGGCCACAAAACTACTATCATTTGATAAACGGAATTCAGCAATATAGCTTGCAACTCAACCACTAATCTGACAACCAAATAACTCGGAACATCGATTACCACGTAGACTCTCTTCAGATAGTACTCAATCTTGGGACCACAGTCTTCAAGCAATTCTAACAACTCATGTTGTTCAAGTTTCAACCCTTCACAAGTCGTCAAATATTTTAAGTCCGGATGATAAATGCACATACTGCGCATTTCTTACTATACGAGCTTTGTCTCTAAGTCTTCGAAGAAAACAAAACTGTAATTAACTCTTCTCTCGGTCTTTCAACTATCTCGATGAATAAACCACAATCTTCTATTTTGCATAAGCATACAACCTAACACTACATGCAACGTATCACTATGTTTTTTTTTTCGGATCAAGGTCGAAGCTTCCATTAAAGTTTCTTTCAACTCACATCTTCTTCTGCCTACTTAGGATTTACTCTAATGCACTCGGCTGATCTACATGTCCTAAGAGAACATCTTCATTAACTCGAAGTTCACGCTGCTTAACTTGACATACAACTGATTTCCTAAAAGGTTCTACCACACTAACTTCAAAGCTCGTCATGGCCTTCTTCGGTACTTCAACTTTTCTCACTTTCAACTGGTGGTAAACGGATCTCGAATTAATCTTCAAATAGACTGAAGCACACACTAACTGACCAACAAATCACTGACACTCGGAAGCGGATACTACTCATTCACTGTCACTTGTTTCAGTTGTCTGAAATCTAAACACATTCTCGTACCGTCACTCTTTCTTCTTCACAAATTGTACTGTCATACTCTAAGATGACGTACTAGACCTAATGAGTCTAAGGCCTAACAGTTCTCAAAGTTAATTCTTCAACATTCTCAATTCTGTCAGAATTCATAAGATACAGAGCAAATTAAAACACGAGCAAACTCGGAGACGACATCACTAATAAACTCTTCTTCTCTGTCAGGAGATAAACTGGGCGTTTCTTCTAAACTCTTCTAGGAAGAATCACAAACTATTTTAACCTGCTGCGGTCTAATCTTCATTCAGAATCAACTTCACTACACTTGCTAAGCAAACCTGCCAACTATACTCAAGCAATCTTCGACCTTCAAAGCTGGATCAATCATTCAATATGAAGTTCACATCTTCACCTACTACTACAGTTCACAGAAATCTGCAACTTCCAGGCAACTGTCTCCTTGTCTCAAAGTATACTCTAACTATGTGTTCTTCAAGCCAAACCTTGCCAGAAGGTACATCAAAACTATAGGAAGACGATCACTTCCCATCTACTGCATACATGTAACCCTGAACCATCAACAAACATCTTCCATACATCTTCCTGGCCATCACTATCTCACCACAAGGTCTAGTCACTTGTGTCCCTACTTCTAAGGTCTCAACACGTTCATCAAATTTTCTTCGCATGCTCACACGAAAAGGACAAATCCGAAGAAATTGTAACTACACCTGTGCACAACTGATAGTCTTCGGTCCTCTTGTTTTCAGACTGGTTTTTCAACAAAATCTGACTCTTCTAGAATATTCTTAGAGCATCTCGAAACTTCAAAATTCAATTCTGATCACATACAAACAGTCATGCTGGACTTGCTCTACCTCTAACAAACAACCTAGAGTCAAAACTCAAGACTCCATTCTCAACTCAACTATATCGGAAGTGACTTCATCTCTTTCGCTTGCTGAAACACAACTCAACGTACACCGACCCAACCACACAAACTAGCTCCCACTCGCGAACACTAACTGGCTGTCTTGCATTAAAATCATAGGTTGAACCCCAACGGTCACCAACTAACACTTCTGAATTTTCAGATTACACAAACGAGACCCTTACCCTGATTTCGCCTCAAAGAACTAAGATACTCATACTTGCCTCTAACACTTCACTGGGCACATTCAAACTTTGTATGCTTGCTAACAATATACAGAAGTGCAGACTCAGAATCAACCAGAAGGGAACAAGCTCAAAACTGTACCAAATGCTTACCTACTATATCATCGATAACACTCTGACTCCCACTCATAGGTCGTCACCTCTTTCACCACTAACACCAGAAACGATCACATCGTTCCTCATCAACAGGAACCAACCCACATACACACTAACTCAGTCAACCAAATTGTACCTCAACTCCGGCACAACCATACCTCCTTAACCAAGATGATGGACTCCCTCAACATCATTCACATTTTCAGAACCCACATTTTCCACTTACCGATTCACAGTCCACGCCTTGGCCTCAAACTTACCAAAAAGTAATAAACTAACAACAACAACAACACATTAACATACAAACTGGGTTAGCAAAGGAAAAGGTCCAAGTGGCTCAAGTATGATTTCCTCACTTAAAATCTCTTTTTCCGATGTAATAGAAGCAATGGGACTCTACTCAACATGCTTCAAGAAACTCAACACACATACATGCTCAATCATGCATATTACAAGGCATACTTGCTAAACAAGCAAATATATGCGTACGATCGAACAACATACCTTCTCCATCAAACAATCACACATCACCGCCTACACGGGTAACGAGCAACATGCTTTTAAACAAACAATCAACATACTTGTCACACAAGCAATCATAATTACAAAGCAAGCAATCATTCATTACAGCATACTCGAATAACAAGCAACATGCTTACATGATAAGCAAACACCGTGCATCTTAATCATAAAACACAACTTACTCACTTACCTGCCCAAGGTCTCGGAAACCTTAAGCTCTGATGCCAACAAATGTAACCCCCGTAGCCCGGCCTAGACGGCTGACCCGAACTACGAAGATTACACGGGGAAAACCAAAGTCAACCCGAAAGTCAACCTTGATTAACGACCCTTTTTTTCTTTTTAAACTTGTCTAGATGCACATTAAACATAGGCATACTCTTGAGATAAGCATACTCAAAAATCACAGCAATCGGAAAACAATAAGGGACTCAATTGAACAAAATACGAATTTAGGGACCAATTTGTAAATTCTGGAAATTAAGAGGAATTTACCAAATTTTAAGTTACCATTATGAAATTAGTCATGTTTCATGCCTCTCTGCCAAATTTCAACTCAAACGGACATCTCATACTCAAGCAATTGCACATACGAGAATCAGGACTAAAACGTAAAGCTTGCAAACCTCAATTTTTAAAAATTTAGCATCTATATCACAAGGGATCGATCCCATAAACAAGGGGATCGATCCTTTTGCACTTGGAGGCTGGAAGCAGAATTTGAAACGATTCTGCCAACGAAGGGATCGATCCCTTTATCCAGGGGATCGATCCTTTTTGCCTTGGAGACTGGAAAAACAGCTCTAGTGCAAAAACGGATCATAGATGTTTTGAAAAAAGGTTCGGCTAAAGTTAGAATCGTTTGAAACATATCTTAGGAAGCAATAAAGCATATACAAACATGCAAGAACACCTATTTAAGCCAAAGAAGTCATTCGAACATGGAATAATGCATTCATACATATCATTCCAATTAAAGAGCAATTTATGCATATATGGACATACAAAAATCTCAACAATACCAAAGATACAAATTAACACATAGTAGACTTAGACATATCAACTAAGCAACCTAATCATCCAAAAAGGACATGCCATCACACACAATCATTCATCAAGGCATGCACCACTCAAGTATTCATCAAGGTATGTATCATATGTGATATTTACAAATCAAACAAGGCATCTAAGTGCCAAACCAAATCAACACACATCAAAGTATCAAGACACACAACACTTATCCCATTGCTTTACTATTACAATCTTTTAATTTATAAATCATACATTGAGCTCACCAAAACAACACTTGAAGACCTTTCCTTTCCCTTGCCACCCACAAGCTATTCATCTGCATTGTCGAACAAAAGAGAGCGTAAGCATAAAAGCTTAGTGAGGGTAAGCTCATAAAACAAACCTTCGACAATACAGGGTCCAAGCTCGAGCAACTATCATGATATAATACATGATTTTACTTTCGATCCACATGAGCCATAAATATAAATGATGCATGAACATATTACCAAATTCATGTCATGCTCAACAACTTATAAATTCATCATACAATAATACATAACTCAATGTATTAACCACATCATATATCGCTTCACGTTTGAAAACACATTTCATATCACATTGATACACATATCAATTCATAACACTTCCGTGCTTAGCACGTACTCACCATGACTCACCGTCATGCACAAACCACATTTCCATGCCTAGCATGTACTCACCATGACTCACCGTCATGCACAAACCACATTTCCATGCCTAGCATGTACTCACCATGACTCACCGTCATGCACAAACCACATTTCCATGCCTAGCATGTACTCACCATGACTCACCGTCATGAACAAACCACATTTCCATGCCTAGCATGTACTCACCGTCATGCACAAACCACATTTCCATGCCTAGCATGTACTCACCATGACTCACCGTCATGCACAAACCACATTTCCATGCCTAGCATGTACTCACCATGACTCACCGTCATGCACAACCCACATGCACATTATTAGCAACCATAACATATCTATCATCAACATGCATATAATAATGCATCAAACATGCCTCATCATACATGTATACAACATATACATAATCAACACCATCACAATTTAATACGAGGCATATACAACCATTAAAAAGTGCAACCCAAGTTTTTAATCAAAGCTTGGGATTAGGCTACCACTCTAATCCCAACTCTAGGTGGGTTTACCAAGCCCATCCTAGGTTCACATGCTTGAACCAAAATACTCAAAACCATTTTAAAAAAAACATTTAACCACTCACCTCCACATCCAAGCTCAAACACCAAGCAACCATGGTCTTAAATTTCCGGATTTGTTCCCAAGGCTTCACCATCTCAAAACCTCGCTTCTAAACATCTCAACACAAGTAAAACAACCTCGAATCAACTCAACATCAAAGTAGCTAACCCGGAATACAAATTCAAATATCAAACTCAACATATTAAGTCATGACCAAACCCCAACTTTATCTAATTCAAGCAGCCCATAACCTTGATGAAAATTCAAGTTTCCAACACATCTCATACTCACAAATAATTGCTAAATTCAGCCACAACATCAACCCATAGGTGCAAGCCAAGCTCCAACAATTTCCAACCCATACAATTCACCAAAATTTCCATTTTCGTACTCCTATTTTACCCAGCAGAAAATACCATTTTCGAACATCCAAATGACACCTAAATGGTCCCAAAACACTTTCCTAACATACATATACCATCAGCCCTTCAACCTAACTCTAAAACTCACCAAAATTCAAGTTTTAGACTATTCAAAAATGGCCATAAATACCCATTTCGGATTTTCATCCAAAATCACTCATTTTAACATATTATGTGTATTTTAAGGTGACTAACTCAAAACCCAACTTAATAATTCAAAATCAATTGAAAAACTCACTAAGAACTCAAATTTTCATTAAACTTGAAAATCACAAAAGTGAGTAGTTTCGAAATATAAAGCTATGTAAACGTAGAGGATGAAGAGGAGAGTTCGAATATGTAATTACCTTCAAAAACGCCCTTGAATTGAAGAAGAAATTAAAGGAAATAGTAATGAGGGTTTGAGAGAAATTTGGGATGGTTTGTGAACGGTGAAGAAGAAGAAATGAGGAAAAAGATGATATAAAAGGGTGTTTATTTTTATTTTGGTTTAATTACCAAAATGATCCCTCCCTTTCTTTCTAAACTTAATTTGCTCATACTAAGATCAATTTGATTAAAATTAATTTTACCTACTCGGACCAATTAACCCGACTAACTCCTAACCCCAAAACACGGGTGTTACAACTCTCCCCCACTTAAGAAATTTCGTCCCCGAAATTCATCGAACATGAAGAGTCACTGAAACATACTCCTCAGTACTCTCCTTCTCACCACAACATACTCACCAACTCGGTAGACTTACCATCCGTCTATCGATATCTGATGCTAAGATCTCAACGGTTCTTTCAAGGCATGTCGACTTTAAGCTCAACTCGATCTCTTCTACAACCATAACACAGAACATGTCTGACTCACACTCCCGAATCATAGATACACAAATCACATCACAAACCCCTTTCTAATTCTGGTGGTAACCGCAACAGATAAACAACAGAACTAGCCCAATTCATAATCTCATACAACACTGTTTGAATACTCGACCCATAACTTTCTCTAATTGACCATCTGACTTCAACCGATAACCAAACACTATACAGACGTCTTCAAAAATCTAGTTGGAATCCTCGGATCTCTATTACTCACTTCCATTAATAACCTTCCACGGATGCAACAAACTAGAAGAAAACTGACGTTCGGTCTTGACATGCTGGCAAATTATACACTTACCCTCATGCTGAACCACATTACCCATCATCTCAATCCCAAATCATTCATCTTCAACCCACAATACGTATTCATACTACTCAGATGCTATACAAATGAACTACCATGTGCATCGTCCGAAACAATACGTCTCAAAGCACTATGTCAATCGGCACAATTATTCTATCTCTAACAACACAAACTCTATCATCTCTGAACTGTATTCTGAAGGTCTTCCTTCTACTATGCCTTGCACGTGAGGTGCCAGTAATCTGTCTTGCAACTGTTTCTCTTCAAACATTCTGACTCAAAGTAGTCTCAACTCGAAACTCGGCCACAAAACTACTATCATTTGATAAACGGAATTCAGCAATATAGCTTGCAACTCAACCACTAATCTGACAACCAAATAACTCGGAACATCGATTACCACGTAGACTCTCTTCAGATAGTACTCAATCTTGGGACCACAGTCTTCAAGCAATTCTAACAACTCATGTTGTTCAAGTTTCAACCCTTCACAAGTCGTCAAATATTTTAAGTCCGGATGATAAATGCACATACTGCGCATTTCTTACTATACGAGCTTTGTCTCTAAGTCTTCGAAGAAAACAAAACTGTAATTAACTCTTCTCTCGGTCTTTCAACTATCTCGATGAATAAACCACAATCTTCTATTTTGCATAAGCATACAACCTAACACTACATGCAACGTATCACTATGTTTTTTTTTTCGGATCAAGGTCGAAGCTTCCATTAAAGTTTCTTTCAACTCACATCTTCTTCTGCCTACTTAGGATTTACTCTAATGCACTCGGCTGATCTACATGTCCTAAGAGAACATCTTCATTAACTCGAAGTTCACGCTGCTTAACTTGACATACAACTGATTTCCTAAAAGGTTCTACCACACTAACTTCAAAGCTCGTCATGGCCTTCTTCGGTACTTCAACTTTTCTCACTTTCAACTGGTGGTAAACAGATCTCGAATTAATCTTCAAATAGACTGAAGCACACACTAACTGACCAACAAATCACTGACACTCGGAAGCGGATACTACTCATTCACTGTCACTTGTTTCAGTTGTCTAAAATCTAAACACATTCTTGTACCGTCACTCTTTCTTCTTCACAAATTGTACTGTCATACTCTAAGATGACGTACTAGACCTAATGAGTCTAAGGCCTAACAGTTCTCAAAGTTAATTCTTCAACATTCTCAATTCTGTCAGAATTCATAAGATACAGAGCAAATTAAAACACGAGCAAACTCGGAGACGACATCACTAATAAACTCTTCTTCTCTGTCAGGAGATAAACTGGGCGTTTCTTCTAAACTCTTCTAGGAAGAATCACAAACTATTTTAACCTGCTGCGGTCTAATCTTCATTCAGAATCAACTTCACTACACTTGCTAAGCAAACCTGCCAACTATACTCAAGCAATCTTCGACCTTCAAAGCTGGATCAATCATTCAATATGAAGTTCACATCTTCACCTACTACTACAGTTCACAGAAATCTGCAACTTCCAGGCAACTGTCTCCTTGTCTCAAAGTATACTCTAACTATGTGTTCTTCAAGCCAAACCTTGCCAGAAGGTACATCAAAACTATAGGAAGACGATCACTTCCCATCTACTGCATACATGTAACCCTGAACCATCAACAAACATCTTCCATACATCTTCCTGGCCATCACTATCTCACCACAAGGTCTAGTCACTTGTGTCCCTACTTCTAAGGTCTCAACACGTTCATCAAATTTTCTTCGCATGCTCACACGAAAAGGACAAATCCGAAGAAATTGTAACTACACCTGTGCACAACTGATAGTCTTCGGTCCTCTTGTTTTCAGACTGGTTTTTCAACAAAATCTGACTCTTCTAGAATATTCTTAGAGCATCTCGAAACTTCAAAATTCAATTCTGATCACATACAAACAGTCATGCTGGACTTGCTCTACCTCTAACAAACAACCTAGAGTCAAAACTCAAGACTCCATTCTCAACTCAACTATATCGGAAGTGACTTCATCTCTTTCGCTTGCTGAAACACAACTCAACGTACACCGACCCAACCACACAAACTAGCTCCCACTCGCGAACACTAACTGGCTGTCTTGCATTAAAATCATAGGTTGAACCCCAACGGTCACCAACTAACACTTCTGAATTTTCAGATTACACAAACGAGACCCTTACCCTGATTTCGCCTCAAAGAACTAAGATACTCATACTTGCCTCTAACACTTCACTGGGCACATTCAAACTTTGTATGCTTGCTAACAATATACAGAAGTGCAGACTCAGAATCAACCAGAAGGGAACAAGCTCAAAACTGTACCAAATGCTTACCTACTATATCATCGATAACACTCTGACTCCCACTCATAGGTCGTCACCTCTTTCACCACTAACACCAGAAACGATCACATCGTTCCTCATCAACAGGAACCAACCCACATACACACTAACTCAGTCAACCAAATTGTACCTCAACTCCGGCACAACCATACCTCCTTAACCAAGATGATGGACTCCCTCAACATCATTCACATTTTCAGAACCCACATTTTCCACTTACCGATTCACAGTCCACGCCTTGGCCTCAAACTTACCAAAAAGTAATAAACTAACAACAACAACAACACATTAACATACAAACTGGGTTAGCAAAGGAAAAGGTCCAAGTGGCTCAAGTATGATTTCCTCACTTAAAATCTCTTTTTCCGATGTAATAGAAGCAATGGGACTCTACTCAACATGCTTCAAGAAACTCAACACACATACATGCTCAATCATGCATATTACAAGGCATACTTGCTAAACAAGCAAACATATGCGTACGATCGAACAACATACCTTCTCCATCAAACAATCACACATCACCGCCTACACGGGTAACGAGCAACATGCTTTTAAACAAACAATCAACATACTTGTCACACAAGCAATCATAATTACAAAGCAAGCAATCATTCATTACAGCATACTCGAATAACAAGCAACATGCTTACATGATAAGCAAACACCGTGCATCTTAATCATAAAACACAACTTACTCACTTACCTGCCCAAGGTCTCGGAAACCTTAAGCTCTGATGCCAACAAATGTAACCCCCGTAGCCCGGCCTAGACGGTTGACCCGAACTACGAAGATTACACGGGGAAAACCAAAGTCAACCCGAAAGTCAACCTTGATTAACGACCCTTTTTTTTCTTTTTAAACTTTTCTAGATGCACATTAAACATAGGCATACTCTTGAGATAAGCATACTCAAAAATCACAGCAATCGGAAAACAATAAGGGACTCAATTGAACAAAATACGAATTTAGGGACCAATTTGTAAATTCTGGAAATTAAGAGGACTTTACCAAATTTTAAGTTACCATTATGAAATTAGTCATGTTTCATGCCTCTCTGCCAAATTTCAACTCAAACGGACATCTCATACTCAAGCAATTGCACATACGAGAATCAGGACTAAAACGTAAAGCTTGCAAACCTCAATTTTTAAAAATTTAGCATCTATATCACAAGGGATCGATCCCATAAACAAGGGGATCGATCCTTTTGCACTTGGAGGCTGGAAGCAGAATTTGAAACGATTCTGCCAACGAAGGGATCGATCCCTTTATCCAGGGGATCGATCCTTTTTGCCTTGGAGACTGGAAAAACAGCTCTAGTGCAAAAACGGATCATAGATGTTTTGAAAAAAGGTTCGGCTAAAGTTAGAATCGTTTGAAACATATCTTAGGAAGCAATAAAGCATATACAAACATGCAAGAACACCTATTTAAGCCAAAGAAGTCATTCGAACATGGAATAATGCATTCATACATATCATTCCAATTAAAGAGCAATTTATGCATATATGGACATACAAAAATCTCAACAATACCAAAGATACAAATTAACACATAGTAGACTTAGACATATCAACTAAGCAACCTAATCATCCAAAAAGGACATGCCATCACACACAATCATTCATCAAGGCATGCACCACTCAAGTATTCATCAAGGTATGTATCATATGTGATATTTACAAATCAAACAAGGCATCTAAGTGCCAAACCAAATCAACACACATCAAAGTATCAAGACACACAACACTTATCCCATTGCTTTACTATTACAATCTTTTAATTTATAAATCATACATTGAGCTCACCAAAACAACACTTGAAGACCTTTCCTTTCCCTTGCCACCCACAAGCTATTCATCTGCATTGTCGAACAAAAGAGAGCGTAAGCATAAAAGCTTAGTGAGGGTAAGCTCATAAAACAAACCTTCGACAATACAGGGTCCAAGCTCGAGCAACTATCATGATATAATACATGATTTTACTTTCGATCCACATGAGCCATAAATATAAATGATGCATGAACATATTACCAAATTCATGTCATGCTCAACAACTTATAAATTCATCATACAATAATACATAACTCAATGTATTAACCACATCATATATCGCTTCACGTTTGAAAACACATTTCATATCACATTGATACACATATCAATTCATAACACTTCCGTGCTTAGCACGTACTCACCATGACTCACCGTCATGCACAAACCACATTTCCATGCCTAGCATGTACTCACCATAACTCACCGTCATGCACAAACCATATTTCCATGCCTAGCATGTACTCACCATGACTCACCGTCATGCACAAACCACATTTCCATGCCTAGCATGTACTCACCATGACTCACCGTCATGCACAAACCACATTTCCATGCCTAGCATGTACTCACCATGACTCATCGTCATGCACAAACCACATTTCCATGCCTAGCATGTACTCACCATGACTCACCGTCATGCACAAACCACATTTCCATGCCTAGCATGTACTCACCATGACTCACCGTCATGCACAACCCACATGCACATTATTAGCAACCATAACATATCTATCATCAACATGCATATAACAATGCATCAAACATGCCTCATCATACATGTATACAACATATACATAATCAACACCATCACAATTTAATACGAGGCATATACAACCATTAAAAAGTGCAACCCAAGTCTTTAATCAAAGCTTGGGATTAGGCTACCACTCTAATCCCAACTCTAGGTGGGTTTACCAAGCCCATCCTAGGTTCACATGCTTGAACCAAAATACTCAAAACCATTTTAAAAAAAACATTTAACCACTCACCTCCACATCCAAGCTCAAACACCAAGCAATCATGGTCTTAAATTTCCGGATTTGTTCCCAAGGCTTCACCATCTCAAAACCTCGCTTCTAAACATCTCAACACAAGTAAAACAACCTCGAATCAACTCAACATCAAAGTAGCTAACCCGGAATACAAATTCAAATATTAAACTCAACATATTAAGTCATGACCAAACCCCAACTTTATCTAATTCAAGCAGCCCATAACCTTGATGAAAACTCAAGTTTCCAACACATCTCATACTCACAAATAATTGCTAAATTCAGCCACAACATCAACCCATAGGTGCAAGCCAAGCTCCAACAATTTCCAACCCATACAATTCACCAAAATTTCCATTTTCGTACTCCTATTTTACCCAGCAGAAAATACCATTTTCGAACATCCAAATGACACCTAAATGGTCCCAAAACACTTTCCTAACATACATATACCATCAGCCCTTCAACCTAACTCTAAAACTCACCAAAATTCAAGTTTTAGACTATTCAAAAATGGCCATAAATACCCATTTCGGATTTTCATCCAAAATCACTCATTTTAACATATTATGTGTATTTTAAGGTGACTAACTCAAAACCCAACTTAATAATTCAAAATCAATTGAAAAACTCACTAAGAACTCAAATTTTCATTAAACTTGAAAATCACAAAAGTGAGTAGTTTCGAAATATAAAGCTATGTAAACGTAGAGGATGAAGAGGAGAGTTCGAATATGTAATTACCTTCAAAAACGCCCTTGAATTGAAGAAGAAATTAAAGGAAATAGTAATGAGGGTTTGAGAGAAATTTGGGATGGTTTGTGAACGGTGAAGAAGAAGAAATGAGGAAAAAGATGATATAAAAGGGTGTTTATTTTTATTTTGGTTTAATTACCAAAATGATCCCTCCCTTTCTTTCTAAACTTAATTTGCTCATACTAAGATCAATTTGATTAAAATTAATTTTACCTACTCGGACCAATTAACCCGACTAACTCCTAACCCCAAAACACGGGTGTTACACTACTACCCAAAAAAGCATCAACCGTCCCAGTAGCAACAACAAATCAATCACCTACTTACTGTGATGTGAGCTATTTTCATGTTTTTTTTTCAAATCGTCTAATTTCATAATGTATGTGGTGTTTGACCGTTTTTTAATTACTTGCAGCAATTAAGGGATTACCTGATGGATTTGGGAAGGAAAAGATCTACAGTTGATAATAATGTCCTCAACACACAAGAGAGCAACATTGGTGCAAAGAATAGATAAATGTCTTGTGTTTTCTTAAGTTGTTGCATTGTGTTCAGGTTTGTCTTATGTTGAAGATGAAACTTCAATTTCTTTTTGTTAAGTTATGTTATTGTATTATGGTTGCTTGAGTCTTATGTGAACTCATTTGAAGTTATTTCTTTTGTGAACTTCAATAATTTGTGACCTTCATGTTAATTTCAGTCTTATGTCAACTTTTGTGAACTTTTGTGATCTTATGTCAACTTCACTTTATGGTAATGGATTACTAATTGATGTACCGCTCACTTATGTGAGATTTTTTTTTCATTTAGCAAACTAAACAGAGCATAAATAGGGCAATAAAAAATCACATTTATTGATCAAACTTGTTACAATTTTAAAAATTTCACTAACAAAGCAAATATAAGGCATAAACAATCACAACAACCAAAACGATTAAAACCAAACCTAAACTATATTGGTATAATGTAATTACCTAGTTTTTTGGTTTAAAACTTCCTTGTAAAATTTCTTCTGATTTTTCAATCTTTCAACCTCTTTCATTAGGTTGTCCAGCTTCCTCGAACCATTTTCTTTGAACCATGTTATTTTAGTCATCAATTCTCTCATTTCATAGACTAAAAATTGGTTCTCCATCTGTATTTCTTCAGACTGGATTTTAGCACATTCAGATGAATCAATCCATTCAAAAAATGAACAATTGTTCCCCTGCAAAAAGTTGATTACCATTAACATTACAAATTTTAGAACATTCATAATTCTGCCAGTAAACAATTGATGCTCTTACCTCCCCAAATTTACTGCACCCATAGAACAATTGTCAGGGATTTTTCTGAGTTTTTGAAACAAAAACATGAGCTTTAACCTCACAATAGCATTTAATTTCTTTGGACTTGCTTTTTGCATTTGAATGGGAGCTTAAAAAACTCAGTTTCTTACTAGGGGTTTTATACCCATATATTCTTTCATCCATTTTTCAAATAGTTGCAGCAACGACCTAATTAAGGCTTCCACAAACAATATAACAAGAGGAGGAATATTAAGTAATTGGGTTTAAAATGGTTTAGGGTTTGAAGATGAGCAAATGGAACTTACGATTTGAAGAAGAAAAATAGAAATTGAAAGAAAATAAAATGGAACTCACGATAATTCCAGTCTTTTAATTCTTTATTTTCATTTTAATTTTATTTTAATTATTAAAAATGGGAAATTTATAGCGGTGCCCTTCAAGATGTTTTTTTTACTTTTTAAACATTGTTGTCCCGTTTCATTTTATAATAGGGTTGTGTGTCCCTTCACGTGATAGAATAATGATGTTAGTGGTTGGGGGTACTTTGAATGACAGAATAGAACTTCATGGGGCACATTGATCGTTGCAAAAGTACATACCCCACATTGACAAATTTTGTAAAGTACATGGGGGCATTTGTGCCATTGTCCCTTTTTAAATATCTTCTATCTGAAAAAATGAAAGAAATGTTATTGTGATTTGTATGCAGATAGTGCGCGAAAAAAGTTCACACGGGATTAGCGCACAATAACGTCAGAGTATGTAGATCTAAGATTGATTTGTATTTCCAAGATAAGGTATCTGAAATGAAATTTTAATTTGAAAGTTTTAATGTATTATAATCATATATATTATTTTTACATTTTCTTCAGGTTAAATGTATTACTTACATTATTATAATAATCATATATATTATTTTTGTAGTTTATTTGGAGACCGTACAACGATGAATATTTGGATGTACCAAATTATTTAATGGTGGATTCTACTTCATGGTGCAGTGTTACATTGATGATCCACTTTGCTACTATCGATTTCTAATTTGGAGATAGGGTGCTAAGGCAATTTGGCTTCTACCAGCCTATTCCGCAAATTCCACTCTAATACAAGCTAAAGATTTTGATTTTGAGAGTTTAAAGTACATAATCTACTATCGTAATGATGGAAAGTTGTACTTAACTACTCTCGAAGGACGGGAAGACTGTCAGAGGTATAAGAAAAAAATATGGTGGTAAAGCTAAATCATCTACGAGTGTAGCGGGATCATCTAGGAGTGTAGCGGACGAAAATCTCATTACATCATAGAGAAACGTTGATACTTGGCAAACCACATGGGAGGTAGATATGAGCATAATAACGTCGACGGCTATATGAGAAAAGGAACCACGTCCTACATGTGTACAATCAGAAGTGGGCTCGAGCTCCTCATATAATCAAGGGTTTGATGATGTTGAATTATATAGAACCAAGTTTTATCCGCCACGGTCACCAATTTACTCGAAATTTGGCGAAAAAATGGATTTCATGAATGAAAAATTTCCTGTATTCACCAGAGATTATGGGAGGGAAAAGTGGTGATTATTTGTTCACAACACCGCCTCCTATGCCCTTGGTGACTAAGGAGATGAGCAACGCTGAAGAGATCCCGAGGCACGACAGAGGCCACAACGTGATCGACGAGTGTGGTGACATTATTATTTAACCACACCCCGTCATGGGCAGAAATTACATAAGAAATGATTTCATGTCTTTTTGTAATACATTTAATTTTGAATATTATTGTTTTTTATTGGCTTAATACACTTTCCCCTCTAAACTTTACTTGTTTTCCCAACTTGCCCCTTAAACTACGTTCTGCCCATTTTTGCCCCTTAAACTTTTAGTCGTTACTCGTTTCGCCCCAAAAAGTTAACACCGTTAAAAAATTTGTCTTGACCAATCAGAACGTGCCACGTCATTTTCTTTATTTATTTTTAAATTTTAAAATAAAATAAAATAAAAATAAATATATTAAAATATTTATTAATTAATTACATTCCCAAAATACCCTAATCTCTCCCACCCATTGTTTAGCTTATTTCCCAAAACTATCCTTTCTTAATCCCACACACCTTTCATATCTCCATCGCTCACCATTGCACTCACCCTTTTAGAACTAGCGTAATGGGTCGATCCATGTGAACTCATCTAATCAACGCCGGTTACACTCTCACCATCTTCAACCAGACCCTTTTCCAAAGCTCAACCGCTCGTTGACATGAGTATTTCTAATCAACGCCGGCTCAAACTCGTTGGGATTGTACGGGAGCAGTATCTTGAAGAGGAATTTCGAACTAGGCTTTTTTGTGAACCATTTCGTTAAAGATTTGGAGATCTGTTTAAACAAATGTCAAAGCATGAGGCTTGCTTTACCCGGTTTGGCTTTGGCTCAACTGTAACACCCGGGTTTAGGGGTCGAGTGAAAATAATATTTAAATAATATTTTGGGTCTCGGTTTATGATTAAAATAATATTATATACTATTTGGACTTTGTGATTTCAAAGCAAACATTTTATGATAGGACTAAATTGAAATGAAACTCAAATTACATGGATTTTAAAGTAAAGGAGAATTGTCATCTCATTAATGGCATTTTTGTAATAAAATGGACTTCAATTTAAAAAGCCCCTTTTTCAATTAAAACACCCTTTTTATCATCTTTTCACTATTCATCTTCTTCATTTCCACGACAAGTGAAGCTCCCCTCCCCCTTTCACTATTCCATTTCATCCCATCTTCATTTTAGCTCGGTTTTGAAAGGTAATTGTGTTTCCAACTTGCTCTCATCTTCCTTTCTTTAAAAGTACAACTAGTTTTCATTTTGGTTCAAGTCTTAGAATTTGAGTTTTTGGGGGATTTGAATAAAAATGATATCTTTATTGTTTTTAACTTAAAGTTTTGATTTAATAATGTTAGATATGTGATTTATGGACCTTGAAGTCCAACATATATGATTTTTAAAGTGTTTTGTGAAGTTTCCCGGATTTAGGTTTTCAAGGGGGTTTTGAAGGGTTTTGGAGTAGATTTTGGGTGTGTTCTATGTTGGAATTTGAGGGATAATGTTAGTATGTTGGTCAAGGGTTGTTTTGGAATCATTTAGGAGTGCTAAAAGTGTTGAAATCAAAGGTTTGGACTGTGCTTTAAGGCTGCTCGGGTTTGATGATTTTTGGGTTGTTCTTGGCTTGTAATCATGTGTTTGGTGCTTGATTTGTGTTCCGAGTTTGCTACATTGATGTATGGACTGATTTGAGATTATTTTGATTGTGTTGGGATGATTAGAATCAAGGATTTGTGTTGGTGAAGCATCGAGAGTGAATCCGGAAGCTTGAAGGGTTGGTTGCTTGGTTGTTGAGCTTGGAAGTGAAGGTGAGTGGTTTAATGCTTTCCAAATGGTTTTGAGTACTTTATTTCAAGCATGTGGACTAGGTTGGGCTTGGTAGACCCACCTAGAGTTGGGATTAGAGTGGTAGCCTATTCCCAAGCTTTAGTTAGAGACTTTGGTTGCACTCTTTAATGGTTGTATATGCCTCGTGATGATTGTGTTTATGATGGTTGTGTATAATGTGTTATACATGTATGTTGAGGCATGGTTGTGATGCATTGTTATATGCATGAGGTATGGGCATGATGTTAATCATGGTGAGTACGTGCTAAGCACGAAATGGTTGTGAATTGGTATTGTTGATTGTGTTTAATGTTGGCACTAGTATGCTTGGGTACAAATGATCGATCATTAGAATGTTAGTGTGCACACGAGATTCAAATGCGCGCGTGGTCTTGATGATGGTAGTCATCAAGATGGAGTACGGGTTCGCCCGGAAAACCTTATTATATATATTTAGTCGGTGATGAGTGTAATCCCATCGACGGGGCGTGAGGATGAGTGGAATCCCCTTCGCGAGAACGGTGATGAGTGTAATCCCACCGTGAGGTAAAGTTATTGTTGGATGTGAGTTCCAACGTGTTTATCCGCGTATTTGAGTCATAGCCAGGTGCCAATATGAGTTGATATGTGTATCAATGAGATATGAAATGTGATTCTTATATGGATGGATATATGTGTTTACATATGTTGAGGATTGAGCTTGTTGAGCATGGCATATTATTGGATAATTGTTCATGCATCATTGACATTTTGGCTCATGAGGATCGAAGGTAAATCATGCATTCTACCTTGGTTGTGCTCGTGCTTGGACCCTACATTGTCGAGGTTTGTTTTTAAAGAGCTTACCCTTTCTAAGATTTATGCTTACGCTCTCTTTTGTTCGACAATGAAGATCCGTAATTCGTGGGTTGCTAGTGCAAGAAGGAGCCTCTAAGTGTGCCTTGTGGTGCTATTTAGCTATCAAGTATGGACATTTTAGATAAATGATGTAATGGTCAAGCAATGGGACATGTATATGTTGTTTGAGCCTTTTGAAGTATGTTGATGATGGTTGTTTAGGAGCATGCTAGACTCATTTTATGTGTTATGTTGGTTTGGCTTTTGGATGTTATGGTATGCTTGTAAACCATGTTGGATTTGCCTATCTTAAATTGTCTATGTGTATGTCCCTTTTGAAACATGAACCTTGAGTGCTTTGTATGACCTTGTGTTTGGATGCCTATCTTATATCTTGTGTATTTTGTGTATGTTGCTATAGGATGCATGCCTCTAGAAGGTAATTGTATGATTTGTATGCTTCTTGGAGTCGTTTCAGACGTTTGGAATCAATTGGAGATGTCTAAAACTGATTTTGGGAAATTGCAGACAGTAGGTGTTTCGAAACGGGTGTGGTTCCAGGGCCCCCGTACCGAAACCCGTTTCGATACGTTTTGGCTACTGTGAGCCCCTGTTTCGAAACACTTTGGCTAGTGGAATTGCCTGTTTCGAAACTGGTATCGAAACGGCAAGGCAAAATGAGACCCTGTTCTGAAACGGGGTGGATGCATTTCGAAACGGGTGTCTGGCCTTTTTAACTGGAGCTTGTGTTTCGAAACGGGCTTTGACTGTTTCGAAACACAATCCTATTTTTGGGCTTTTTGACATCTCTAAAGGGTTCCAAGTGTTGGGCTTAGGCCATGTTTGTTGTTGGGCTTCCGCTTAGGGTTAATTGATGTATTTAGATAAGATAAAATGAAAAAGTTTTTCCTAGGGTCGGTAACCGAAGTGGAGCCTTAACGAGTTTCATCTCGGTTATCCCCGTGTAGCCCACTCGGATCGGTCAAGCGTCCGGACCGGGACGAGGGGGTTACACTTGTTGGTATCAGAGCCTAAGGTTTCTGAGACCTTGGGCAGGTAAGTGAGGTAAGTTGAGTTTTTGTATTGAAATGCACGGTGTTTGCTTGCCATGTAAGCATGTTTGCGTGTTTATCATGTATGCTTGTTGTTTTGCTTGAAGCATGATGTTTAGAGTCTCATTGCTACTATTACATCGGAAAAGAGATTTTTAAAGTGAGAGAACATACTTGAGCCACTTGGAGCCCTTGCCTTGCTAACCCTATCTTTTGTGTTTTCTTATTGTGGTTGTAGTTGTTGTTTGTGAGCGATGTCGAGGCCGAGGGGTAGGCCGAGAGTGGTTCGTCAGGAACCACGCGTTGTGGCTCCTGTTGAGCCGGTGGTTGGGGTTGAGGCTCATGTAGAAGAGCCTGCTGCTGCTGCTGGAGTTGGAGCTCCTCCACCACCACCACCACATCCTCCGCCCGGTGAGGGAGGCGAGGCTGGAGTCGAGGGTGAGGGACCTCAGTTTGGCCAAGGTGGCCAAGGTCCGGCCGGAATAGATATTGCTCCGCTTTGGCAAGCTATAGCGGGAGCATTTCAGGCCGCAGTTGCCGGGGCTCAGGCTGCAGCTCAGCCTAGAGGGGATGATAACAACTTACCGTTGGAGAGGCTCCGTAGCCTAGGGGATGAAGAGTTTAGAGGTTCTACACCCGAGAGATCCGAGTTATGGTTAGAGAAGATCGTTTGCATCTTAGCTCAGATGGGTTGTGTGGGTGCTCGCAGGTTGGGCTGTGTGATCTCTTTGCTACAGGGTGATGCCTACACTTGGTGGGTCACCATTACTACCGGAGTTCCAGAGGCTGAGATTGGATGGGATTTCTTTGAGTCTGCTTTCCGGAAAAGATATTTGGGGACGAGATATCTTGATGAGAAGAAGCGAAAGTTTATGGCCCTAGTTCAGGGAGAGGCTTCTATGACTGACTACGAGATTCGTTTTGTTCGTCTGAGTCAGTATGCACCAGAGTTGGTTCCGACCGAGAGGCACCGTTGTAACCGTTTCAGATACGGGCTTCATGAGGAAGTTAAGAGGTACACCTTAGCTTCAGATTACTCTGATTTTGATGTCGTGGTTGCTAGAGCCAAGGACATTGAGCATAGCTTGGGGCTGACCAAGCGTTCTAGAGGTTCTAGTTCTGGTAAAAGGCATAACAACTTTGATCGTGGAGATGCCAAGAGGCATAGAGGTGGCGGACAGCAGTTTGACCATCGACGTGGCGGTGGCCACTATGGTATAGGCCACCAGGGCCATAGAGGAGGAGGGCGGTTGCCTGAGTACACGATGTGGGAGGCAGCATACTGGTGAGTGTTGGGGTAACTTTCATGCTTGTTGGAACTGTGGTTCGAGGGACCACTTCAGGAGGGAGTGTCCGCATCAGGCGGCACAGGCACCGAACATAGCTCAGGCTCCTGCGAGAGCGATAGATTACCAAAGAGGCCGTGGGTGCGGTCGTGGCTACTTCCAGCCTAGGGCTGATGCTCCTAGGGTAGATGCTCAGAGGAACCTTGCTCATGTTGTAGCCGTACAACCAGAGGTAGGAGGACCAACGAGGGTCTATGCTCAAAGAGAGGCCGGGAACGACATTGATGTGATAGCAAGTAATTTTGAGTTACAGTCTATGTCTTTGCTTTCTTTGGTTGACTCGGGTTCTACACATTCCTACATTTTGAGTGAGTATGCACGGAAGTTAGATATACCTGTTGAGATCTTAGATATAGGTATGCATGTGACTAGTTCTTTTGGTGAGACAGTTGTGGTTAGGCGTATGTATAGGAGATGTCCGCTGAAGATTCAGGGTCATGTGTTTTCTGTTGATATGATGGAACTTTCGTTCTATGGTTTTGATATTATTTTGGGTATGGACTGGTTAGTTGAGCACCAAGCTAGTGTGGATTTTGAAATGAAGAGGATTTCTTTGAAGCTTTCTGATGACTACAAGGTAGTAGTAGTAGTAGTAGTAGGCGAGAACATTAAGTTCTTGTCTAATGTTGTGTCAGCTTTAGAGGCTCATAGGTTGATGGATTCCGGATGTGGGGCTTTCTTAGCTTATGTGATGAATCCGAATATGAGTGAGTCTAGACCGAAAGATATTAGAACAGTTTGTGATTTTCCAGAAGAGTTGTCTGGTTTGCCTCCGGACAGAGATGTTGAGTTTGTGATTGAGACTGTTTCAGGGTCTACTCCAGTTTCTATAGCTCCGTATCGTATGGCTCCGAAAGAGTTGAAAGGATTGAAGAGTCAGCTGCAAGAGTTATTAGACCGTGGTTTCATTAGGCCTAGTAGTTCTCCTTGGGGTGCTCCTGTGTTGTTTTTAAAGAAGAAAGATGGCAGTATGCGTATGTGTATTGACTACAGACAGTTGAATCAGTTGACTGTGAAGAACAAGTATTCGTTGCCTCGTATAGATGATTTGTTTGATCAGTTGAAGGGTGCTTTAGTGTTCTCGAAGATAGACTTGAGATCGGGGTATTATCAGTTGAAAGTAAAAGAGTGTGATGTTCCGAAGACAACTTTTAGGACTAGATATGGTCACTATGAGTTCCTTGTGATGTCGTTTGGGCTCACGAATGCACCAGCAGCATTCATGGATATGATGAACAGAATTTTTAGAGACTATCTAGACCATTTTGTAGTTGTCTTCATAGATGATATTCTTGTGTACTCAAAATCGGAAGAAGAGCATGATGAGCACTTGAGATTTGTTTTACAGAGATTGTTGAACAATCAGTTGTATGCGAAGCTTAGTAAATGTGAGTTCTGGATTCGAGAGGTTGTATTTATTGGCCATGTTGTTTCGGCCGAAGGTATCCGTATTGATCCGTTGAAGATTGAGGCTATTGTTGAGTGGAAACAACCTAAGTCTGTGACTGAGATTAGGAGTTTCCTAGGATTAGCTGGTTACTATAGGAGATTTGTTGATGGTTTCTCTAGGGTAGCTGCTCCTTTGACTAAATTTTTGCAAAAAGGAGTTAAGTTTGAATGGTCAGATGCAAGACAGAAGGCCTTTGAGAAATTGAAAGAAGCTTTGACAAATGCTCCAGTGTTAGTACAACTAGTTTCAGGTAAAGAATTTGTGATCTATAGTGATGCTTCCTACATAGGTTTATGTTGTGTTTTGATACAAGAAAGAAGAGTTGTCGCCTATGCTTCGAGACAGTTGAAAGTTCATGAGAAGAACTACCCTACTCACGATATTGAGTTAGCCGCAGTTGTGTTTGCATTGAAGATTTGGCGTCATTACTTGTATGGTGAGAAGTGTATAGTTTACACCGATCATAAGAGCTTGAAGTATTTGATGACACAGAGAGAGTTGAACTTGAGACAGAGAAGATGGCTTGAGTTGTTGAAAGATTATGATTTGACCATTGAGTACCATCCAGGTAAGGCAAATGTAGTAGCCGATGTTTTGAGTAGAAAAGTTGCAGTTGAGTTGAGAGCCATGTTTGCTAGATTGAGTGTATCCGGTGATGGCAGTTTGATCACAGAGTTGCAAGTAAAGCCTTCTTTGATCCAGTTGATTAGAGAGAAGCAGTTGCAATATATGTCTTTAGTTCCTCATGTTCAGGACATAGCCGAAGGTAGACCGACCGAGTATAGTTTCAGTGGTGAGAATGTGTTGTGCTTTAGAGATAGAGTTGTAGTGCCGGAAGATGTTGAGTTGAGACGTTTGATTTTGAGTGAAGCACATTCGAGTCCTTTTTCTATGCATCCGGGTAGTACCAAGATGTACCGTGACTTGAAGAATGACTATTTCTGGGTTGGTTTGAAGAAGGATGTAGCCGAGTATGTGAGCCGTTTTATGGTTTGTCAGAGAGTGAAGGCAGAACATCAGGTTCCTTCAGGTTTGTTACAGCCTTTGAAGATTCCGGAATGGAAATGGGAGAGGATCACCATGGACTTTGTGTCGGGGTTACCGTTGTCTCCTTTGAAGAAGAATTCTGTTTGGGTGATAGTGGATAGATTTACTAAGTGTGCTAACTTTCTAGCAGTGAACACTACGGATTCTTTAGACAAGTTGGCGAACTTGTACATTCGCGAGATTGTGAGACTTCATGGGTTTCCGAAGTCTATTGTTTCAGACAGAGATCCAAAATTCACTTCGAGGTTCTGGAGTTGTTTACATAGTGCTCTAGGTAGCCGTTTGCATTTCAGTACTTCTTATCATCCGCAGTCCGATGGGCAGTCAGAGTGAGTGATATAGATTTTAGAGGATATGCTCTGTTGTTGTGTGATTGACTTTCAAGGTTCTTGGGAGAAGCACTTACCTTTAGTTGAGTTTTCTTATAACAACAGTTATCATGCTAGTATACATATGGCTCCCTATGAGGCTTTGTATGGTAGACGATGTAGGACTCCGATCTGTTGGGCTGAAACGGGTCAAAGATTGCTACCTATGCCGGATTTGCTTAAGAGGACTACCGACAAAGTGAAGTTGATTTGTGACCGTTTGAAAGCAGCTTCCGATCGTCAGGAGTCTTATGCAGATTTGAAGAGAAAAGAGATTGAGTTCTCCGTGGGTGAGAAAGTGTTTCTGAAAGTATCTCCGTGGAAGAATGTGATGAGATTTGGCCGGAAAGGCAAGTTGAGTCCGAGGTTTATTGGTCCGTATGATATAGTAGAGCGGATTGGGCCTGTAGCTTACCGTTTGAGATTGCCTTCTGAGTTAGAGAAGATCCATGATGTGTTTCATGTGTCGATGCTTAGGAGATATAGATCAGATCCTTCTCATGTTAACCATGTTAAGGAGATAGAGTTGAATCCGGATTTGTCTTATAATGAAGAACCAGTTGAGATACTTGCTTCTAATAGCAAGGTGTTGCATGGCAAGACCATAGAGTTGGTCAAGGTGTTGTGGAGACATAGAGGCGTGGCAGAGGCCACGTGGGAGAGGAAAGCTGATATGCTTGAGCAGTTTCCGTATCTGTTTCCGTAAGGTAATTTCGGGGATGAAATTCCTTAAGTGGGGGAGAGTTGTAACACCCGGGTTTAGGGGTCGAGTAAAAATAATATTTTGGGGTTGATTGTGTTTAATGTTGGCACTAGTATGCTTGGGTACAAATGATCGATCATTAGGATGTTAGTGTGCACACGAGATTCAAATGCGCGCGTGGTCTTAATGATGGTAGTCATCAAGATGGAGTACGGGTTCGCCCGGAAAACCTTATTATATATATTTAGTCGGTGATGAGTGTAATCCCATCGACGGGGCGTGAGGATGAGTGGAATCCCCTCCGCGAGAACGGTGATGAGTGTAATCCCACCGTGAGGTAAAGTTATTGTTGGATTGAGTTCCAACGTGTTTATCCGCGTATTCGAGTCATAGCCAGGTGCCAATATGAGTTGATATGTGTATCAATGAGATATGAAATGTGATTCTTATATGGATGGATATATGTGTTTACATATGTTGAGGATTGAGCTTGTTGAGCATGGCATATTATTGGATAATTGTTCATGCATCATTGACATTTTGGCTCATGAGGATCGAAGGTAAATCATGCATTCTACCTTGGTTGTGCTCGTGCTTGGACCCTACATTGTCGTGGTTTGTTTTTAAAGAGCTTACCCTTTCTAAGCTTTATGCTTACGCTCTCTTTTGTTCGACAATGCAGATCCGTAATTCGTGGGTTGCTAGTGCAAGAAGGAGCCTCCAAGTGTGCCTTGTGGTGCTATTTAGCTATCAAGTATGGACATTTTAGATAAATGATGTAATGGTCAAGCAATGGGACATGTATATGTTGTTTGAGCCTTTTGAAGTATGTTGATGATGGTTGTTTAGCAGCATGCTAGACTCATTTTATGTGTTATGTTGGTTTGGCTTTTGGATGTTATGGTATGCTTGTAAACCATGTTGGATTTGCCTATCTTAAATTGTCTATGTGTATGTCCCTTTTGAAACATGAACCTTGAGTGCTATGTATGACCTTGTGTTTGGATGCCTATCTTATATCTTGTGTATTTTGAGTATGTTGCTATAGAATGCATGCCTCTAGAAGGTAATTGTATGATTTGTATGCTTCTTGGAGTCGTTTCGGACGTTTGGAATCAATTGGAGATGTCTAAAACTGATTTTGGGAAATTGCAGACAGTAGGTGTTTCGAAACGGGTTGTCATGTTTCGAAACGGGTGTGGTTCCAGGGCCCCCGTACCGAAACCCGTTTCGATACGTTTTGGCTACTGTGAGCCCTTGTTTCGAAACAAGTTCCGAAACACTTTGGCTACTGGAATTGCCTATTTCGAAATTGGTATCGAAACGGCAAGGCAAAATGAGACCATGTTCCGAAACAGGGAGGATGCGTTTCGAAACGGGTATCTGACCTTTTTAACTGGAGCTTGTGTTTCGAAACTGGCTTTGACCGTTTCGAAACACGGGCCTATTTTTGGGCTTTTTGACATCTCTAAAGGGTTCGAAGTGTTGGGCTTAGGCCCTGTTTGTTGTTGGGCTTCCGCTTAGGGTTAATTGATGTATTTATATAAGATAAAATGAAAAAGTTTTTCCTAGGGTCGGTAACCGAAGTGGAGCCTTAACGGGTTTCATCTCGGTTATCCCCGTGTAGCCCACTCGGATCGGTCAAGCGTCCAGACCGGGACGAGGGGATTACATCAACTATTTTATTAGTCGCTCAAGGCTCATGGGGAAGGGAATTTGGGTGCCCAAGCTTTGATTTTGGCTTTGGAGAGGTTAAACAATGCCACTATTGGCTCTCTATAATGAAGATCCATAATGTTATAGACGCGAGTCGATCTAGGACGGTCGGTTGGAGCTCTACGGAGTGTAGGATCTGGTAACCATTTTTCATGCTCCATTGACGACCAATACTTTGAATTCGTGATCGATGGGAACTAACTTCTATAAATATTTACCATACTGTGGAGATTGGAGCCTTCATCATCATAGGTGTACTGGTCAACCCCTACGAACATACATGTTGCAACTGTATGAGCACATGGATATCACCATGCCTAGAACTCGCCACAGTCACACCACCTACGTCCGAAATAGACTCGAAATAAATTTGAGTGGCTTGCTTCGTTGTTGCGTCTGGAATCAACAACATCTAAAGTCTGATTCATTCGGTTGAACGCATGAACATTCATCGGCGTTGCATTCTTCAAATTATTTTGCATTTTTGTTACATGATCGGGAGCCCAATGTTATCCCATATATATATATATATATATATATATATATATTAAGGACTCGATTTCCTTCCCTTTCACAATCCAAACTTTATCCAACATGTAGTACGTCTCTCTCACCAAGCTTGCTATTGGGAGATGACATGATCCTTTTAGTACTCCAATTATGCACTCCACAAGGTTGGTTGTCATTTTCTCGTATAATCTACCACCTTCATCATACGATTGGGCTCATCTTTCCCTCTTAATACTATTTACCCACCTCCAAGTGCGATCGTCGTACTTCTTTAAATTCTCCAACTTATTCTCTAAACTTGGCCATAGTAGTTCAAATCCTATGTCATAATATATTTTGTTAGTATTGAGAAAAATTAAAACAAATAAATGGATACGCATATATAATCGAGTTTGAAAAAATGATACTTACCTATGTTTAAAACCTCACTGTGAAGATATTGGTTTTTGAATTGTTCGTAACTGTTCTTACCAATGTGACAAATACAATATGTGAGATATGCGTTTGAAGGTGTCCAACGACTTCCATCTCAATTAATTGTTGATTTGATACTCATCCCTCGATCGAATATAATGCAAACCCCATCTTCTCAAATGATATGCTCACGTAAATTGCTCAAAAAGAAATTCCAAGCTTCTGTCGTCTCTTGCTCAACAATTGAGAATGCAATCAGGAAGATATTGTTCTCACCATCTTGCGCAACGGCAATAAACAATACATGAGAGTATCTCCCGTACAACCATGTGCTATCAACTTGGACCATACGTTTGCAAAATGAAAAGCCTTTAATACATGGCTTGAACGCCCAAAATAATTGGTGAAAAATTTTATGCCCTTTAACAAGTTGGTCTTCTCGGTCTTATGCATACAAGGTTTGATAACTCACTATGGTGCTTGGGATGAATTGTGTCATTGCTTGTAATAAAGTATGCAGCTCATTGTATGATTTATCATAATCACCGTACACTGACTTCATTGCCTAACCCTTGCACACCACCTATTAATATATTTTATCTAATATCCAAACTGTTGTGCAATGGTTGCCTAAATCACTAAAACATGAACCCTTGGATTTGCTTCAACCAACTTGTGATGGTCCTGGTCGATGGAAGTTCGTAAATATGTGTGATCGCCATTGTACTTTGTGACCTCCAAAGTCATTTTTCCTCTTAATCTTCAACACTCGGATCTTCCAACTGCACTCTTGTCCATATTTCACACATTTGGCAAAGAAAGTCCTCGGGTTGGATTCTACAACAACAAAGTCCACATGCTTCTTGATGTTATACTCTTTAACTGCCAATGTAGCTTCATTCTTTTCATTAAATTGAATCCCAACCAATAATTCATCATACTAACTCAAAGTTAATTGTTGCATATCTGGGAATTGAGACGCCCTCATCACATCGAAATCTACTAAGTTCATGTGAGTAGGAAGTTCATGCCAAGTAATGTCGTCTCCGGTCGAAACGAATTCTCCAACACCGATATCAGGGGTATCATCGATGTCATTGTGGAACAAATCGGGATCCCCAATATCTTCATCTTCACTAGAATCTTCAATTGTTTCTCCCCATCAACCATGAAGGTTTTCCACATCAGCATCAACAGTCAGACCAACAGTCGGTCCATATGATGCTTCATATGTCAAAGACCCAGTTGGATGAAATGCAATCGACGTCCCACTTGCCAACATTGCAACAAAACTGCCTCCGAACATATCAATCTCATTGCCAAAACTCATTTGAGCAGATTCTCTAACTACGTTTCTGGATAGGTCGAGAACATCACGCACCTTAGCAAACAACTCAATATTTCGAATATCCATATATTCATGCTTCGCAATCATTATTTCAACATCAGTATTATCTTGGAGAGTTATTGTAGAATATATGATTGGATTGTGACATGTCAGCCCCCAATACCGCAAACCAAGAATCTTAGCTCCAATTTTCTCGAATATCTTCTCCATCATTTCTCGAAACGTGATTTCTTTTTCAAATATCATCTTCGTAGTGCTTTCAGATTCAAATACAATCCCGACATCAATTTTTCACAATTTGTCCATTGTAATAGACAATCATCATAAATATGTTGTTGCTCATTTTCTCTGCATGTTCAAAACAATATATATTTTCAATCAGAATACACAAATCAAAATGAACATACTGAATTTTAAATTTTAAAATATTTTTGAATTTATTATTTGAACCATAATTCAAATATAATTTTTGAATATACTTTCTAAAATTATTCTAATTTATCAAAAATACTTCCGAATATATTTTTTAATCTAAAATTATTTTTTAATATACTTTCTAATATTATTACGAATTTTTTATCTTCTTGAAAACCACTAAAATCCTAAACAAAAATAAACCATACATAGATCTAACATAAAATTTAAATTCTAAACAATAGAAGATGGATAGTGTAAAAATTAAAAACTAAATAAACTTACTTTACTTGTTCCACAAAATTTCACCAAAACATCAGTACAAAATAAAACAAGCCATATAAACTAAAATAAAACTTAAAAAAAAACTAAAAAATTAATATTAACTACTAAAAAAATAAAATTTTGTATCTACTTACAATATTTTCTCCAAAACTTTCTTCTTTCTTCTCCTTATTTACTCAAAATTTCACTCTAAATTTTCTCCAAAAACTTACTTCAACCTCACTTACTTAACACAAAAAAGCATAATTTTCTCTTACATACCCCTACCCCTCTTTTAATAACACTAATAAGTTTTTAACACAATTTTTTTTTCTACTGCTACATAATTTAAAATAATTTTATAATCCTAACTAATTAGCATACTACCATTTTTCATTCCCGAAACCTATATCCCTACACCACCTTTCACCCCTTTCTGATCCATGCATGCAAAGGTAGATTCAAACCTGCCCCTACCACTACCACTACCACTACCACTCATTACACCTGCTGCCACCCCCAACTGGAGCAGAAGACGATAAGCATTGGTTCTGTCTTTGACCAGTTGACATGTCTGCTTGTGTGCCACGTGTCTCTGTTGAAGTTAGATTCTATACCTATTGTCTTCATTTTACTGTTTATAAACGGAGCCCAATAAATTCGTCTGATTTTTTTATTAGAAATACCAAAACACTATTTGAAGACGATAAAAAATTCTATCATCTTTATTTTTACTATTCAAAATACAATATTTATGAAAATAATTTGGCTTGTGCCATATTTTTTTTTTGGGGGGGGGGGGGAAATTGAGTATAATATTTGTGTTATTCCTTCATTAGAAGAAGATGTAAGCAAAATTCTTAAACAAGAAAACAACATAGAAAACTAAACACGGATCAAACAGTTAGCATCATTTTGACAAATCTTCGACTTTCAGAACATATAGATTGAGCGTTCAAGGATCGGAGGAGGATTTCTCATCACTGAAAATAGGTTATTAACCATCAGAAAAGGTATAGCAGCGTGAAATTTACAGGAGTGTTGTGAACATAATATTAAATTGTGGTGCGGTTTATGTTGCGACTGCGAACATTTCAGACGTTACGTAACATGTAACGATTGTTGCGGTCGTGGTTTATTTTTTAAATATCATAATTTTTTTTAAATATTATACATATATACATTTTACAACTGTATTTTAATGTTCTAATATTAATATACTATTTTATGTGTTTTATTTGATTTATAGAAATAAGATTCTAATTTATAGATAAAATTTATTAAAAATATAAACTATACAAATATTATAAGGCTAAATATTGGATAATAACAACTATAGTTACAATGAGTAACATATAAATAATATTATGCTAAAAACCATATAAATATTATATAGTGTTATACTTTATCATGAACAATTTATTTTACATGATTTAAAAAAAATACATGCAAACAAATATAAAAAACCAACTTCTTATAATTCACCACCAAAATGAATGGCATGAAAGATCTAAAGCATCTCGAGTTTATCACTACCTTTGTTTTGATCGCTTTCTGTTTCATGTGAAAAAAGCATCACAATGTGCATAAAATGCATCATTGGTAAGAAATATCTAATATAGTAAAGGTAAATGATGATGCCAGAATGAGGAGGCACTGAACATGAGAGGTGGAGATGGTGGACCAAAGTGGTTGTGGCATATTCAGTTGGTTCATCCCTGTAAGTTTCAAGCGGAGAGTCGCATATAAGATGGTCGTGAGAGTGGAGAAGATGAGAGGAAGAAGGGAGGGGTACAACCCTCTAAGTTCAACCTTGTTCAGGCCCATTCTGACTATGTCTAAACTTAGTCTCTCTCATCAAGGGCGTGGGTATCTATATTCTCTTGGTACTATAGATGATTGGATAGCGCCAGACCCTATGATAGCTAATGGAAGAGTTGACAGAGTTAGGCCCAACTTTCAAGTATTACGCTTTGCATGTTTGTTATGTTGGATACCGTGCAGTGGCGCTTGACTATGTCTATTCACGAGATAACCTGATGACTCTGATTATATCAATCTCAGAAAAAATTTACCTCCGGAGGTGTTGTTATTGTGGACCGTCTCCAGAGTTTACTAAATATGAAGGTGTTGAAGGATATTTTCGAAATTGTGCGGAGACAAAGGGTTTGGGTATAATAGTAATCAAATAACACATACCTTAGGTTTCGTTCAAGGTAAGGTGGATAAGACAACTTAATGTACAAACTACAAAGTCAAATCATCCTAGTTCACGAGGCCAACTGATCGACCAATGTTAAACTGATGCAGTTGATTGTTAAATTTAAAATATTCAAATATTTTATTTATAGAGTTTTATATTTCAGATCATTTAAAAGTGTATTGCGGTATTACGGCATAATATATGATATGTTGGTGTTACGCAACAATTTTAAAATCGTAAAAATCGTGATGCGATTATTTGATTGCGTTACACCAATACTTTGTCACAATAACCTTTTATAATGTTACCATGTAACTGTTATGTAGTGTTAAAGTCATAATTTAATACAATGATTGTGAAATCAACGCCATTAATACTCGTATCGAAAGCAACAAAAGCACCTTTCTGATGGAATAAGAATCCAGACCTGCCATTGCTCTGCGGTATATCACAAAAGTGATGGGAGAAAAAAGAAGAAGAAAGCCACATGTTTTTTTTCTTTAATAAAATAATGTCATCTAATTAACATTGACATATATTATTATTATTATTATTATTATTATTATTATTATATTGGTAAGAAAATATAAGAAAACTTATGATGTAAAAATTGAGGTTTGAACTAGGAATGACGACAAGGCTAGTTTTTGGTTACTCTATATTCGATCCGAAATTTAGGCATCGTAATTCGACCTCCTCGATCTTATTATAACTTAATTCAAACTGATCTCGATTCGACATAATAAAAACATAATTCGATCTTGAATCGATTCTAATATTTTAACAAAAAATTCGGCTAAACTCGTTTCAACCCTAAAAATTAATAAAAATACTAATTATGCTTTATAAAAATATATAAAAATGGTTATAAAATAATATTTTAGTAAAATATATGGCCGAGGCAGGTGTTACCTAAACTCGATCCCGACTAAAATTTAAAAAAAATCAACCTAATCCGTTCTAATCTCCAATTAAAAATAAAAGGATAAATTACATAAATGGTCATTGAACTTTTCGGGCAGATTTGTTTTGGTCTCCGTACTTTTAAAATATTCGATAACGTCACCTAACTTTTAGTTTGATTTTATTATAGTCACCAAACTTTTAGTTCACATTCAATATAGTCCCTCCCATTACCTTTCGTTAGCCGTTGACGTTACTTTTCATTTTTTTTCCTTAATAAAAAATGGGTAAACTACACCAATCATCATTCAACTTTCTTTTCACTCCTACTTTGGTCACTAGAGTTTAAAAATTTTCAATTTAATAACTTAACTTTCGAATTGTTCATATTTGGCCACTCGCAAATGACATGTTTATACAAATAAAAAAATTCAATTAATCCTTAAAAAATATTTTGGTTAATTGGTAAATTCATATTATTCAGTTTTTGATCTTATATTGTACCAAGTAAATCAGATAATCTGTGACACATGTCACATTCTGATTGGTTGAACAAAACCAAATGAAATAAAATGGCTTCCTTTGCTATTGGTGGGAATCAAACCAGGGACATCATGCATAAAAAATTAAATGTTCAACCATTAAGCCAAGCAACTAATAGTAATTAAAGCTAAACAAATAAATATTTAAGTTAACCAAAATTATCGCCTCAAAATAAAATTGCTACTATAAAGAATCGAACTAATATTTAAGTTAAAATATACTATAACTAAAGTAAATAAATAATTATTTTTTAAAAAACTGTAACCCCCTCGTCCCGGTCTGGTCGGATGACCGGTCCGAGTGGGCCACACGGGGAAAACCGAAGCGAAACCCGTTAAGGTTCCTCCTCGGTTAACGACCCATAAAATTTCTTTTTATTTTAATCTTCCCTAAATTCACATTTAATTACTATGTGATCACAGCAACGGAAGACAAGCATTCATGCAACCAAGACTCAAACAACCTGAACCCAACAGCCCATTTTTATGTGGATTAACAGGCCGTTTCGAAACACCCTCAAGGTGTATCGAAACGCCTTGACCTGGTCAACACTTCAAAGCCCACACGAGGATGCCGTTTCGGAACGGGGGTCAACCGTTCCGAAACATCCTCCTTGGTCAATTTCTCGTGGTCAACGAGAATTGACCGTTTCGAAACACCATAGACCCGTTTCGGAACGCCTTCATCTCGCCAATTTCTCAAAATTCCAGTAGCAAAAGTGTACCGAAACAGCCCCTATCCGTTTCGAAACGCTTGGCCAAAAACAAAGGGACCGTATCGAAACGGGGTAGCCCGTTTCGAAACGCCCTCTGTCTGCAGACTGGTTTTAGCTGTTTTAAGGCACAATGGTGTCCCAAAACCTCACTAAAACCTCCAACAACCCACCTACAACAATTCTAAAGGCAAACCAACATACAAGCATGCTTGAACATCATCATACAAGACTAAACACCAAGGCACAACATCACTAGCCACACATCCATACATGTCATTAGAGATATTAAGCTTTAACATATCCAACACTTAGGCAATTCTAGATAGCAAAATACTAACATGGTTTCAAGCATAACATACATCCCAAAGCCAAATTAACAACACATACGAGGAGTCTAACATGCTCCTAAACAACAACAACAACATTCCAAAAGCATCATAACACGACACCTATCCCATTGCTTTACTATTACAATCTTTAAATTTAACTATCATACTTGAGCTAACCGTAAGCAACACTTGGAGGCCTTTCCTTGCCCTTGCCACCCACAAGCCATTGATCTGCATTGTCGAACAAAAGAGAGCGTAAGCATAAAAGCTTAGTGAGGGTAAGCTCATAAAACAAACCTTCGACAATGCAGGGTCCAAGCACGAGCTACAACCAAGATAAAATGCATGATCTTACCCCCGATCCACACGAGCCATAAATATAGATGATGCATGAACATATATTCAATATCATGTCACGCTCAACATGTTTAAATCCACAACATATGAAGTCACATATATTAAACCATGTTAGCAACACATCCCAAATCACATTGGCTCACAATTAACCACGTATTGACAACATAAACTACAATCCGTATTGGCACCTAGCTATGACTCGAATACGCGGATAACCGTTGGAACTCACATCCAACAACACAACCATTACCTGACGGTGGGATTACACTCATCACCGTTCACGCGGAGGGGATTCCACTCACCCTCACGCCCATTTCACGCGGAGGGGATTCCACTCATCCTCACGCCCGTCGATGGGATTCCACTCATCACCGACTAATATATATAAAAGAAGATTTCCGGGCGAACCCGTACTCCATCTTGATGACTACCATCATCAAGACCACGCGCGCATTTTGACTCACGTGTGCACACTACACATCCTAATGATCGATCATTTGTACCCAAGCATACTAGTGCCAATACTACACATTTCATTAATCTATCACAATATCAATCCATAACAACTTTCGTGCTTAGCACGTACTCACCATGACTCAGCGTCATGCACGAACCACATTTCCATGCCTAGCATGTACTCACCATGATCCTCGGATCATACAATCATTTCATAACATCATTACACGTGTCAACACTACATGCATCTCAATAATACAAATATCACATCATATTTCATACATATGTATATCTCTATCACATTTATCATCAACATGCATGTAACAATGCATTAAGCCATGCCTCCACATACATGTATAACAACATAAGCATAACCACCATAAGCATGATTAAACATGAGACATAATTCAACACTTTAAAGATCAACCAAGGTCTCTAACTAAAGTTTGGGATTAGGCCACCACCCTAATCCCAACTCTAGGTGGGTCTACCAATCCCAACCTAGTTCACATGCTTGAACCAACACTTGAAAACCATTTAAAAGTATTTAACCACTCACCTAAGCTTCCAAGCTCCAAGCCAAGCAAGCAACCTCCCTCAAATTTCCGGATTTCTTCCCGAAGCTTCTCCAACACCAATTTCCGCTTCTAAACAACCTCAAATACATTTCAAAAAATTCTAAATCAGCCCAACATCAAAAGACCAACCCGGAACACAATTCAATCACAATTTACAATGTTGCAAGCTATGAACAAATCCTATTTTTAGCAAACTCGGGCAGCCCCAAAACCATCACCAAAATCCATGTTTTCAACACCCGTTGCACCCACAAATGATCCCAAATCAACCTCTAACCATAGTACTACTATTGGGCTATCAATTCCCACCTAAAACAACCCCCAAAACTCACCCAAAACCCTCCAAAAACCCCATTTTTACCCAATTTCGGGAATTGCTCAAAATCATTCAAAATTCGCATATGTTGCACCATTTGACTCCTACATTCCATAACTAACCATAATAAATCAAAATATTAGGTTTAGCTACACAAAGACACCATTTTTAATCAAATCCTTTGAAAATCCCATTTTCAAAACTTCAATGAAAATGAAAATAAATGGTACTTTCAAAGAGAGGGAGTTGAGGGGAAGTCAAAAACGTTGTTACCTTTCAAAAAGGAGTTGAAATGGAGGAGCTTTTTGGATGGAATAGTAACTTGAAGAGGGGAGCTCTTTTCACGTTGAAAATGGGTGAGGAAGAGAGTGAATAATGTTTATTTTGTATAAAGGGGGATTTAAATTGAAAAATGGGTAAATTACCAAAAGGCCATTAATGAATGGCTATCCCCTTGTTCTTTAAAAAGCTCTTCAAATTGCAATTAAATCAATTTGGTCCCATTTCAAATATTCATTTTGAAACCCGAAATTTTAAAGGATCATTTTAATTATAAACCCGAGCCCAAATAATATTAAAATATTATTTTCACCCGACCCCTAAACCAGTGTGTTACAAAAACTAATATTAAAATATTCTTAAAAAATTAAATTTATAATCTTTGTCATAAAATATAAAATTTAAATTATTTGCAAAATTATTTATAATTGGTATTATATTATATTTGATAATATAAAATAATAAATTATTTTCCCATTTTGTTTGAAAATTAAAAAAACTAAAAATAAATATGTATTTATTTTCATAATATTATATTAGATAATGTAAAAATTAAAATAATAAATTATTTCTAGGTTTTTTGGAAATTAAAAAAATAAAATAAATATTTGTTTTTAATAATATTATATTAGATAATGCAAAAATTAAAATAAATAATTTCAAAAAAATAATTTAAAAAATAATTTAAAATTTATATTTTATTTCAAATAAAGATTATAAGTTTATTTTTTAGGAATGTTTTAATATTAGCTTTTTGAGTTTTAAAACAAAAATAAATATTTATTTATTTATTTATTTAGTGGTAGCGAAATTTAAATGTTAGTTTTGATGACTTCCAAATGAATCATTAACCTAGTTTAATGGCTTTACACAATATTCATTTTACAAAGAGTCCCAAATTCGATTATAGTTCCAATTTTGTTTTATTTTGAGGCAATAATTTTGGTTAAGTTAAATATTTATTTGTTTGTCTTTAATCAATATTAGTTGCTTGGCTTAATGGTTGAGCATCCAACCTTTTATGCAGGATGTCCTTAGTTTGATTCCCACCAACAACAAAAGAGGCCATTTTATTTTCTATGGTTTCGTTCAACCAGTCAGACGTGCCATCTTCTGGTTGGACAAATAAAAACAATAAAAAATAACAAATGACATGGAAATAAAAAAAATCTACATAAGTTTTTTCGTTAATTTTTAACGACGGAGGTACCATTTTGCTAAAAAATAGCATGAGTACCAAAACGATAATGCGCCAATAGCTGGGTACTATTTAGGTAGTTTTCACTTTAAAAAAAAAAGATTATTATTATTTTTGAATAGTTTAAAAGCGATTTTACAAGGTAGTATATGTCCATACACATTCTTAACCCTTTGACAGTAGGCATACGCCTTATAGATAAAGAGATTTGAACTCATGTCTCCTAGAATGAACATCATCCGCTTTTCCGCTATGACACTTGTTGGGTTGCAGAAAAAAATTATTATTTAATTTCATTTATTTCATACATAAATATTAAATCATAACATAAATTATAAAATAATATAAGAACATACATCAACTACAATATTAATGAAATATATTAATTTTATAAACATTATTTATGATCTTAGATCTATGTTATAAATATACGAAAATATTTAAAATATTTTTATAATTACCAATTAAGCTGATAAAATATGCAAATATTAAAAATTAAATGTATTATTATATTAAATATTTAATTATCGCGCTGCCCTTCGTTCACGATGTAAGGACTAAAATGGTCTATATATAAAAATGTATTTTTTAAAGGAATCGAATGATGAAAATATACATACTAAAAATCTAATAACAATGGTATAAACGTATAGTTACCAACAACAATTGGTCTAATAGGAGCTAAATTTTTTAAACAATATCAGGAGTTGAGTTGGGAGCAGACCCATTTCTGAGATTTTGGTGGCTCATGGGCGAATTTAAAAAATAGGCCCCTAATTAAGGGTGAACGTTCAATCGAGTTAAATTGAGTAAAAAAATTCAAGTTATGCGAGTTTACGAGTCCTTACGACTCGAACTTAAAAATTTATCTACTAAATACTACAATTTTGAGTTATTAGAATTTTTAATTTACAACTCAAACTTTATTTGAATTTTTTTTCGAGTCAAGTCGAAAAATCAATTTTTTCGAGTCGAGTCGAGTTTTGTTCACCCTTTCCCTAATAACGAGTATTGGGAAAAAAATTCGAAATTAGACCCTTAGTAACAAGTGATATATAAAAAAATGGATCCCTATTAACAAATTTTGAAAAAAAAAAAAGAATTTTAAGAGTATTCTTGTAATAACAAATATAGGGAAAATGGAACCCTAATAACAAGTATTGAAAATTTAAAATTTAAGAGTATACATGTAATAACAAATATTAGGGGAAATAGACCATAAATAACAAGTATTGAAAAAAATTGGACTCGTAATAACAAGTATCGGAAAAAATAAAATTTAAGAGTATGACCCTAATAACAAATATTAGAAAAGATAGGCCCATAGTAACAAGTATTGAAAAATTGGCCTCATAATAACAAATATTGAAAAATTTGTACCCTATAACAAGTATTGAAATAATAATAAATAATAAAAAATGGGCGCAAAAAATTATACCCCTAATAAAAAATATCGGAAAAAATAAATTTTAAAAACAAAACTTTAATAACAATTATTAAAAAAATAAATTTTAAACAATAAATATTAAAAAAATATTAAACTTTAACTATAAATATTCGAAAAAATGAGCCATGGGCAGGGTAGGGGCCCTGGGCGGGCGCCCCTATTGCCCAGGGACGGCTCTGATTGGGAGGGTTTCACCACTATATTATATTTCGAGAAAATTTGATCAAAATTAATTAGATAATTAGTAGAACCTAACAGGTGTTCCAGTAAAAAAGCGAATGATATTCATCTTAAAAGACACATATTCAAATCGTTTTGTCTACAAAATGTATGTAAATTTTCAAAAGGTTAAAAATATATATTAACATATATTATATTTTAATTACTTTTATACTATTAAATAAATTAGACAATTAGTGGGATAGCAGTAGTTAAACAAATAAATAATGTTATAGTTAATAGTTTTTTATTTATTTGTCATGGTACAGTTTCGTGTTGACATTGGCATCTTCTGTACTCTTACCGATGATTTGATTGGGGGTTGTGGGAGTGGAGAGATGAAATGAGGACAAAATGAATTCCAAATTCACATGAAATGAAAATGGTTTTCACAGCCCCGTTGCTCAAATCCTATATATTCATGGCTTCCCCCTCGAAGCCTCCTTATGTTTGAGTCTCCTCTCTAATGGACTCCATTTAACATTCCCCGTCTCTCTTTCCTCCTCTTAGAATAGATTCTTAATTTCCTTTTTTTTTTAATTCTGTTTTCAATTTCGTTTTTTTTTTCGATCTTTGGTTTTTGGTATTGAATAGTTTTTGGTATTTTGATGGCGAAAGGCCGGCGGTTGACCACCAGCAGGAGCGAGCGGTTGCTCGGAAGCTATAGCTACGGGCACGGCCAAGGAGACACTGTCGTTGACGACGCTGAACTTGGTGAGGACGATGTTTGGTCGATGGTCGATAACGGCGCAGACAGAGGAGACGACGGGAGTGTCGATAATTCTCGACTCCAGTGGAGTCCACCCGCTGAAGCTGAGAGTAATGGGAATGGGAACTTCCACGTGAGGGGGACTAGTCACCGTCGAATTTCCCGAGGCGATAGGCACGCGGGTGGGTTGTTCTTGGCTTTCGAGGATTCTTCTTCTTCGACGAAACCTAGGATCGTGCACCAGTTTCGTAGCCAAGACGGCGCGGCGGCCGCTGCTTCACCACGTGGGCACCATATGGCCACGTCAGCTCCAGTAAACGTGCCTGACTGGAGTAAGATTTACAGAGTTAACTCGGTGGAGTGGGTACACGACTCGGATGATAGTGATTCGGAGATGGTGCCGCCACACGAATACTTGGCGCGTGAGTACGCTCGGAGTAAGAAATCTGGCGGAGCTTCGGTGTTCGAAGGCGTGGGCCGGACCCTCAAGGGTCGGGACATGAGCCGGGTCAGGGATGCAGTATGGAGCCAAACAGGGTTCGATGGTTAACCCAATTTGTTATCCCCTTGAAAGAAAGAGAGAACCAAACGCAGCTTAATTATGATTGATTAAAAAACGACTACATGATCCATTTTTTAATTGGGCAATGATTCGGCTGAGTCGACACAGATGAGTCAACTTGGTGGCGAGGGAGCTCAAGCAGGATTTTGTATCGACTTGTCCTAAAAAAATCTCTGTTATTAGATCTGAATTTGGAAAGTTAAACGTGTGTTTCCATTTTATCTAATGTTAGAACCAAATTAAGATGAAGAAAACCAAATAATGTTCTTAGTCGAGGATTATTGGACAAAATTTTCCATTTTGGGGCATGGACAGGTCAATCTTACTGTTACAATAACTCCAGGTGGTAACTTGGGAGCCTTTGTTTTGATTTGAAAAATGTTGGCTACTTTCCAAAAATATGCTTCTAATTTTGAACCATACCATATAGGTCCTTTCACAAGTATGCTTTTAATAAAGGCTTAATGAAAAAAGTGTTCAATATATATAATTTGATATTTAACGGTTTTTTTTTTGTCACTTTGGTGTCTAACATTTCATTCCGTAACTTAAATTAGTTTTTTCTGACAACGACTGTTAAAAAAATACCGTTATTCAATTATAACATGTCACGTGGCCTGATTTTTTTATTTATTTTATTTTTGAATTTATTTAAAAATAATAACTTCTTAAATAACCTCCAAGTTTTAATTTCTTACGATCAAACCCTCAAATTATATCTCCCTCGTCGTCCGACATCCCCTACATGTCGGTGGTTCACTCATTCACTATCCAAGCGACGCATACCTCATCGATCAACATCTCATACCCTTTAGTCTTCGTTTAGAAATATTTTTTATTGTTGATGTTTGTCGACAAAGCAATCGACGATTCATTCGCCAATTTCGACAACTGATGAGATTTTTAGTCGTGGGGGCGACGAAGGCAAAGATAGCCAGTGGTGGGAGGGTAAAAATTTAGGGATTTAGGATGGGAATTTTAGAGAAGATAAAGATTTGGTATTTTTTTATATAAAATTAAAGATTTTCTAATATTTTAAAAAATAAAAATTAAAGAAAATACCAAAAAAATGTCAGATGTTGTATTTTTATAGGATAACGGAAAATTTTCAATATTTGTTACGAAATATCGGAATTGAGTTACGAAATGAAACGTTAGGCACCAAAGTAACCCGAAAAAAATGTTAGGCACCAAACTAGAAAAAAGGTATAGATTAGGCACATTTTTAGTTGTTAAGCCTTTAATAAATTAGGCATATCGAAATTTAAATTATATTTTTGAAATTTGTTGAAAAAAAATAATTAGCTTCATATTGAGCCAAAAATATTAAGGCATAATGCCAAAATATTCTCCTAACTTTTGACTGAATAATCATTTTAGCTCATATTTAAAAAAAAAATTAATTTAACCCCTAACGTTTCATTTTGGGTCAAAATGACCCCTCTGCGGATGAAATTGTCAGTCAACTGAAATAACGTGACAAACTTACACGACAATGTTTGATGCGATAGCAGTGTCATATAGACAAATATGTTGACTTTACATAATGACACATTAGTTAAAAAAAATATTTTATAAAATTGTACGAAATATAAAATATTTTTTTTCTTCTGACGTGTCATTTTGTCAAGTCATATCAAGTTGTTTATCGTTAGTTGACTAACAATTTTCATCGGCTGAGAGGCTATTTCGACCCAAAATGAAACGTTAAAAGTTAAATTGGTTCAAAAAAAACATAAGCCAAAACGACTATTCAGTTAAACGTTAAGGACATTTTTTTAACTATGTCAAACGTTAATTAGCTTCAACTTTAGATTTTATTAGGATCATTAATAAATATTTAATTGAGGCTATTATGTTTAAGGCTTAAATGAAAATTTTAAGGTTTCGTTTTACGCAACTCTATGGCTGCATATAAGAACTAACAATATTCTTATCATTAATATTTATTTTACTTTTCAATGGAATTTACTAGAAAGTAATGAATTATATTTTTAAAAAGTTGTATTCTATTAATTTAAAGATATTTTAGGGATTTTGGGACTATTTTATGAAATTCTATGAATTACAGTATTTTTTTTAAATTTAAAAATTTTAGAGTTCTTAAAATTATTTTCAGTTTTTTTTAAAATTCAAAAAACATAATACATGTCATATTTTGATTGGATCTCAAAATTTTTAATGACCGTTAAAGACCAGTCACTTAAAATTAGCGAAATGAAATTTCATACACTTATTTTTATAAAAAAAAAAGTTTAAACACAAAAAATTAAAAAGAAGTATAGTTTAGATATTTATTTTTGTATTAAACTTAAAAAAAAAACTAACCAAAACAAAACTTGATGTATCAAGAGAAAGAAAGAAAAAATCAATTTTGATCGAAGGTGACAGACGGAAAGAAAATAAGGTAGGGATAACACAAATAGACAAATGCAATTCTCAAAGAGGGAGAGAGAAAGCTTTGTAGCGAAAGACGAAGTAATATCAAAGTGTGTAGGATGAATGGATGATGGTTGAATGAGGACATCTGCCTTTTCTTTTCTTCATTTTTTTTTATCAAAAATAAAAAAAAATATCATTGAAAGAAAAGATTCATACGAGCATAACAAAGAAAATTAACAACAAACAAACATTTGAAAACAAAACGAACCAGGGCACAAGTAAGCCCGGAACATAGAATTAAAGATAGGAGTCACACATGATCGAGCGAAAAGAGGAGAAACAGGTTGCAGTGGCCATCAAGAGAAAAGAAAAAAATTGAACTTTAGCACCCATAAAAGGTCATACGAAAGCTTGGCGACTGGTACCGGTGAGACCAACGAGAATTCAAGGGCCCTGCTGATCAAGATGGCAGAGGAGACATCATTCGAATGGAAAAACCTCTTCAAAAAAAAGCCCAACATATCAGCAAGATCCAAAGGCCACTTGCAAAGAGAACATTAGAAAGAATAGTAGCAGAGCCACGACCGCTACCGTCATCTCTCAACCCTGCAAAATCAGAAAATAGAAAACAGAACCAACAAAAATGAAGACACAAACGAAAAGGATCGGAAAATACCGAATCTCTCCACCAATCTTTCTCGTTCCGAGCCGACAGAGTGAACCGATCATCCCTCTTCCAAAAACAAGGCCCAAGCTTGAACCGAAATGATCGGAAACAACAAAATCTATCGTGAACCCCAAAGAAAAGGAAAGAAACAACAACCGAAAAAATGAGTCGACAAAGGGCAAAAGGAAGAAGCGGAGAAAGGGGAGGCTAGCTACTTAGGACCAGCAGTTGGCCGCCGCGTGAACCGCAAATTTCATCTAAAATTGAGCGAAAAAAAGAGATGAAAGTTAGATCTAATTTTTGGGGGATTGCGTGGGGAGAGAGAAAAAAAGTTGTGAAATGCGCAGTTTTCCTTCGTGAATATGACTTGGAAGTCTTCATGTGATGGGCTTTCGAATATATTTTAGGATACAAATTATTTTAATTTAGAGTCAATTCTTTCTTTCATTTCATGCTAGAGTTTTTTCTTGCTTCTTTCTTTTTTGAATTTTTTTTTCTGTTCAACATGGATGGCGCCATTTTTGTTTGGGCAAATTACAAATTTCATCACTCAATTTACTCTCACTTTTGTTTTAGTCGTTAAAGTTTAAAAAAAATTAATTTTATCACTCAACTTTAGAGATTAAATTTTTTAATCACTCTATAATATTAGTAACTCACTACACTAGACTGGGTATACAACAGCTCTTTTTGCAGCGTTTTTTTTGTAAAAACGCCACCAATTTTAAAGATTTCGCGGTATTTTTGTAAAAACGCCACAGATAATAAATTTTGGGGCGTTCATCGAAAGGCTCCACAATATCAATTTACCTATAGTGGCGTTTTCACTAAAAAACGCCGCCAAAAACGGACAAGGTGACGTTTAGGGGAAGTTTTTGAATAAAGGCCGCAAAAGGGTCCCTTAGTGGCGTTTTGGTTGCAAACGCGGCAATTGTGTATTAAAACTCCATTTTCAGTTTTACGCTATACCCTCAGCCGATCCCCGATTATAACCCAAAATCCCTAATTTTCCCTCCATCGATTCTCAATCTCTCACGCCGTTGCACTCTCAATCTCTCATCGGCGATTTTGTGTTGCTGCTCTCACCTTCATCGATGCAGTGAGCATTCTGAAATTTCGGGTTTGTCTCTATTTTTCCTTTTGCGTTTCACTGTGATTTTTAAGGCAATCAATTACCTCCATATTTGTTTAAGGCAGTTTTAATATTTAGAAGCAATCAATTACCTCCATATTTGATTAAGGCAATTTTAAAAAAGCATTTGTGTAAAGTTCTGGCAACTTTAAAAAGATACAGTCCTTTCTGCAAGTTTCTCTTTACAAAAATCAAGCTTTTAGTTGAGAGGAAAGAAATATCCTCATTAAATTGGGTTAACCTTGATCGAGCATGAATATTACAAGGGGATGTAAATGTAATATTGTATAAACTCGAGCAAAGTGTTAATTAACACTGTTAGGTTGAATGGTAAAGAACTAAACAGCCATTAAAAAAATATCGAATTTAAATCTAAACAAGAATTGGGAAAGGTTTGGTGAATGATACATATAATATAAGAGCTTCAGGTTTAATATCGAATTGAGTTATGTTTCAAGATATGCTTAATGGAATTTCTTGATATGTCATTTTTTAAGAGAAGGAAAAGATGACCTCAATGTAATTGTAATTCTATCCGAATATGACTGTTTGATAAAGGTAGAAATCATTCTTGTTAATAAATATGTGCTAAAGATGTTAGGAGCATGGCACAACCTTGATAAATGACAATTATAGGCCATATAGCAGGTTTGCGGTGCAATTAGATGTTTGATATTGAGCTTGATCATGAAGTTATGGACCTAATATAATTGAATACTTTCATGCTATATTTTTTTATTAAAAGATGATAAGTGAGAATATAAGAATTTATAGTGGATACTTTGAAATGAATAATAACGGTTTTGAATGTTTTGTAAATGCAGTTTGATTAATGAAAGTATGCAGAAAACAGTTTAGGAAATACAGAAATGCAGAAAACAAATTTGAAATGCATAATTACCGTTTTGGTTAATGAAATGCAAGCTGTCTGAATGCTTAATAATGCAGTTTGGTTACATGAAAGTACAATTTTGAATTAGATGCATGTGTGCAGTTTGTGGGAATACAGTGCAGAAATACAGTGCAGTTTGGTTACATGAAAGTACAATTTCATATCATAGAAATGGTTGTTACGGATAATTGTGATTTGAATTGGATGATCTTTGGGTCTCTTTGAGATTGTACATAGATGTGGCTATGTGATATTTCTCCATGTATTATATTTAAGAGTTTGTAAGTTCCAATCATTGAGAACTTGGATTAAATTCAATTAGATGTTTGTTTTGAGTTCTTAATGCAGATTCTTAATTTGATTGAATTATTAAAATCAAAGCTTCATATCATATTGATTTTAATGTTAAACAAGATATTCAGACATATATAACATGAGGTTGTTTTCAAGTTCCTTATTTACATCTATGTATTTGCCTTTTACTTGAACAAAAGATTTGGATAGCTAAGCCATTTTGGATTCATTGTAAATTAGAATTTCACTTCAATAATATTGTTGTTCGGTCATAGGCTCATAGCCATTTGGGTGTAATCACTACAAAAAATTTCTATTGTTGTGACAAATTTAATTTTGACAAAAGTATTTTTGTCACCATTAGTAGCTTTATAGTGTCAAAATAAATAAATGTCACTTTAAATTAGAAAAACATATACAATTGTGACAAAAACTAAAATCGTCATAATATTTTGTCACAATTAGAGAACTTGTGTAACATATGGTGACAAAATATATTTTGTTACCATTTTTTTGTCACAAACGTTTCCCTCCATTTTTTTTGGCTAAAAAAGAGTCATATAATGACAAATTTTGTAACTATTAATTTTAATAATTATTACAGAAAAAATTGTCGCAACAAATAATAAGATTCAAGTTTTTTCATGACAAATTATATTTGTAGTTATATAGTTTAATTATAGCGATAAAATGTATAGTCACAAACGTTTCCCTCCATCTTTTGGCGTAGAAACAAGGTCATATACTCACAAGTTTTGTAATTATAAATTATAATTATTTTCATAGAAAAAAAATTGTCACAACAAATAATAAATAATGAGATTCAAGTGTTTTGTGATAAATTATGTATATATTTTAATTATGGAGACAAAATATTTTCACGGATGTTGTATATTTGTGAGATTCAAGATTCAAATTTTGTGATAAATTATATTTGTAGTTGTATATTTTAATTATATTGACAAAATATATGTCACAATTTTTTCCTCTGTAATGATAATCAAAACGATCCACACATTTCCCACATACTCTGCAATGCTCACAATATTAGAAAACCTTTCGATATACACAATTGAACAAATCAAAAATAATTTCATTTAGAAGTATACAACCAATCATAATTAATTGGAATAAATAACATATTTTTTTACTAAAAAGAATTACCTTAATTGAAATATTACTAAGAATCAAATCGAAAAGACCTAATTACTAGTCAATTTAGTGAAAAGGGACCTAATTAAATGAAATTAATAATATGATCAATTTATTAAACAAACATGCATAATAGTGACCCAAACGCAAAAGAAAATAAATTTTAAGGCTCAGTCTAATTGAAAGAAAGTTAAACCTACATGATTAAAATTAATCAAATTAAAATTAAGGGTAAAGTACACAGACAGTCACTGAACTTTGGTAAAAAAAATAAAATGGTAATCAAACTTTCAAAAATCACAAAATGGCAATTAAACTTTATGTTTTATAACAAAATGGTAAATAGACGTTAACTGCCGTTAAGTGGCTGTTATAAATTTGGTATAATAACACATTTAGTCCTTCATATTTATACATTCAATCAATTTAGTCCTAATTCGAAACAATTTACTAAATTTAGCCCTTGTTATCTATGCATTCTTTCAATTTGGTCCTTAAAGCAAAATTCCAAAGTATGGTAACATGATAAATAATTACAATTAAATTTTTATAGGAACTCAAAAACTCGACTCGACTCGAATCGAAAAAATTTCAAATAAAGTTTGAGTTGTAAAATATGACACGTCAACTCGAATAACTCGAAATATTCGAATATTTTAAATCGAATATTTTTTAAATAAAATATTTAAATCACATCGAATATTTAATAACTACTTTAAATATTCAATTCAATTTAAAAATATTCGATTTAAAAGAAAAATGATTGAAAATATTCGAATATTTAATAACTATTTTAAATATTTTTCTTTTAAATATTCAAATATTTAATAACTACTTTAAATATTTATTAAATATTCAAATATTTTAAATCAATTTTTTCTTGTAAATTGAATATTTTTAAATTAAATCGAATATATAAAGTAGTTATTAAATATTCGATGTGATTTAAAAGAAAAAATGATTTAAAATATTCGAATATTTTGAGTTGACGCGTCATATCTTAAGATAGAGGTGAGCGTTCGATCGAGCTGAGCCAAAAATTTTCGAGTTATTCGAGTTGACGCATCATATTTTACAACTCAAACTTTATTTGAAATTTTTTCGATTCGAGTCGAGTTTTTGATTTCCTATAAAAATTTAATTAAATATTCGAATATTTTAAATCAATTGTTTTCTTTTTAATCGAATATTTTTAAATTAGTTATTAAATATTCGATGTGATTTGAATATGAAAATATTAAATATTCGAATATTTCGAGTTATTCGAGTTGACGCGTCATATCTTAAGATAGAGGTGAGCGTTCAATCGAGTCGAGTCAAAAAATTTCGAGTTATTCAAGTTTACGCGTCATATTTTACAACTCAAACTTTATTTGAAATTTTTTCAACTCGAGTCGAGTCGAGTTTTCGAGTTCCTATAAAATTTTAATTAAATATTCTAATATTTTAAATCATTTTTTCTTTTAAATCGAATATTTAAATTTGTTATTAAATAATCGATGTGATTTAAATATGAAAATATTAAATATTCTATTTTAAAAAATATTCGATTTAAAAGAAAAAATGATTTAAAATATTCAAATATTTCGAGTTATTCGAGTTGACGCGTCATATCTTAAGATAAAGATGAGCGTTCGATCGAGTTGAGTAAAAAAATTTCGAGTTATTCGAGTTGACGCGTCATATTTTACAACTCAAACTTTATTTGAAATTTTTTCGATTCGAGTCGAGTCGAGTTTTCGAGTTCCTATAAAAATTTAATTGTAATTATTTATCATGTTACCATACTTTGGAATTTTGCTTTAAGGACCAAATTGAAAGAATGCGTAAATAACGAGGGCTAAATTTAGTGAATTGTTTTGAATTAGGACTAAATTAATTGAATATATAAATATGAAGGACTAAATGTGTTATTATACCAAAGTTTATAACAGCCACTTAACGGCGGTTAACGTCTAGTTACCATTTTGTTATAAAACATAAAGTTTAATTGCCATTTTGTGATTTTTGAAAGTTTGGTTACTATTTTGTTTTTTTTACCAAAGTTCAGTGATCGTTTGTGTACTTTACCCAAAAATTAAATATGACTAAATTATATTAGATGTAAACCTAAAAGACTAATTGAGGACCTAAATGAAGACTCCTAAAATGTGGTAGGACTTAAAGGATAAATAACCCTAAAACTTAAAAATAATGCTTTTTCTATTTATTTTACTCTTTCACTAAATAAAACCCTACAAGCTCGTTCTTTTCTCTTATAAACACACTGCCGGCCGTCGATCGTCGACCACCAACGCTCTTACCGGCGACAACCAAATCGTAATAAAAGGGTCTAGTGTACTCGATTTTCTCTTCGGCCGTCGAAAAAGGTAAGTAAACTTTCGAATTCCTCTCATTTTCAGTGTTCAGAACTGAATTCAAACTGATTTTTCTTTGTTTTCGCAGGCTTCTTTCCTCTATTTGTTTTGCGTTAATTGTTGTGTCTTATTTTCGTGTCCAAAATCATCATAGTTATGAATAATGTGTTTGGACGATAAATGACAATAGCTTTTCTGGAAGGATACCTGATTTCACCATTAATAAACTGTAATTTAATACATTTTTCTTTTTTCAGATAGATTCAGGGTTGCTCTCTTCAAGGGCCTATACCACTAAGCATTTTTGCTTTGACTAGCTTATTTAATCAGTATGCATCTCTGATAGTTCAAATTTATTTTTAAACTTTTTATATGACTTCATTAATGACTTTTGATTACGAATGATAATTAGGAGGATTATCGACTTAAAAGGTAAAGGATTTCTTTTTTCACCATTGCATAATCTCCACCCATTGAAGACATTGTTAGTGAAATCTATTTGATACTATGTATTTTTTATAAATAATTTTATTGGATCAAGTCAAATCAATTTCTCTAATGCAGGTTTCTAAATGGAGAAATCTCAGAATATATTGGTGATATGAAGAAATTGAAAACTTTGTAAGTAGCATCAAGCTATGGCCTATAGCAAAAACAAATCATTGTTACTTAGTTCATTTTGCAATTGAAAATTTACATAAGCTATTAATGTTATAATTGCAGGGATCTTAGCTATAATAACTTGAGTGGAGAAATTCCAGAATCATTTCACAAACTGACGAAAGCAGATTTCATGTAGAAGGATGAAACTGAGTTGTGGAAGTCGAATAAATTTGATGCCATTGTCAATAATGTAAGATTTGTTATTAATTTGATACTTTTTCGATGTAAATCCATGCTAATTGTGACAAAATGTATTTTTTTATTGAAATAAATATTTTATTTGAACAAATGTTTTGTCCTTATAAGTAATATTTAGTGACAAATAAAGTTAGTGAGAAATTAAAGTTTGTTGTAATATTTAGTGACAAATAATATTGTTGTTCGGTCATAGGCTCATAGCCATTTGGGTGTAATGTGGTATGTTTTTGAATATGTTTCTACATAAATAAATATGTTGGCTAGGGAAATTTGTGGAACCTAAATGGTTGGCGACCACAGCAGCTTCTTGCTCCGGTAAGGCCGTAAGGGTTCTTTGTCTGCTTTCCACAAACCAAATCGGCGTTTCCCTCTCGTACCAGCACGTTCGCCTCTGTCTGCAACTCCTTCCCCGAGCCACACCCTGCCTCCTGCGCATCTGTTGATCCCACCTCTGCAGCACACGCAGCCCGAATCAGCCACAATTTGCCTTGCGCCCTTGGAGCAGGCCGCGCGCACCCCCTGTTGCTGACCAGTGCCTTGGCACTCCTTGGTAGGAACCCTTCAGTCGTACCCAAATATGCTGTGAACCCGAAATCCACGATTCAAACCACCTTCATTTATTCCCGAAATTTACTTATTATTAATATTACAATTATTACAGGCATAGATATAATAATGGCAAATAGCAAATACGAATACGTTAAATCCTTCGAGGTTGAAGACGAAGTAATGCCTCCCAATCTGATCGTTGTTCGTGTAGATGGACGCAATTTTCGCAGGTAAAATAAATTTATGCAACATAGACTCATTTGTATTGAATTCTGATTTCTTTTTCTTTCTATTCGGTAGGTTTTCTGAAGTTCATGAGTTTGAGAAACCGAATGATGAGAAAGCCTTAAATTTGATGAACCAATGTGCAATGGCTGTTTTAGAGGAGTATCCTGAAATTGTCTTTTCTTATGGATATAGCGATGAGTACAGGTAATCGAATTTGGTTTGTTATTTCTCTGCTGTTTAAAATTTTATACCTATACTTTTATCTTTGATTTTTTTTTTCAGTTTTGTTTTGAAGAAGACATCAAAATTCTACCAGAGGCGAAGCAGGTTTTTTTATTCTTCCTATTCAGAGTTTTTTCTTAGAGCTCTATACATGTATAATTTTGGTGGTTTTCATTTATTTTTGAAATTAGACTGAATTATTGAGCCCTTTTCATTTGGAAATGAACATGTAGCAAGATATCTTCGGTCATCGTATCATTCTTTACATCGGTATATGTCACAAAATGGAAAGAATTCTTTCCCCTTAAGGAATTGAGATATCCGCCTTCATTTCTTTCACGAAGTGTATGTTGTGCATCACTAGAGGTTCTTCAAGCATATCTTGCATGGAGACAAAGAGATTGTAAGTAATGATACTCCATCAACAAAATTCCTAAAAACCAATAAGAAATTGAAGCATCACTTAGAATCTATTAAACCTTTTTTTCTCGGTTTGGCAGGTCATGTTCAAAATCAGTATAATACTTGTTTTTGGGAGCTTGTGAAAAAAGGTGGAAAAACTGAAATTGAGGCGCAAGAAATTTTAAAGGTCCTAAACTTCTAATGTATTAGTCTTCATGTGTGTGTACTTTTGTGGTGTATGTGCCCCTATATGTTTTTGCACATTCCCTAGTTCTCTGCTAGAAGTCTGCTAGTTTATGGACAATGCAGCCTTGATGTTAATTCCATTTTTTTATTTCTTTTTCCTAAGAGAAAAAATGTCGTTTCATGCATGTGCTGTTTCCTTCAGCATGGCTGTTGATACTTGACGTGTCCTAATTGACCACCATTGCAGTTCGTATTTGTATGCTCTGCTTAGTATGCAGAGGTCCTTTTAGGTTTCAAGTTATGTATGGTTGGATCTTCTTATGATTTGTATTTGTTGATTCTGCAGGATGCTAGAGAACAAGACAGAAATGAACTTCTCCATCAACAGTTTGGTATTAACTACAATGATAGTCTTGCATTGTTTCGTCAAGGAACTTGTATTTTCAAGACTGAGGTATTGTTCAGCACTTTTGAATAGATTATGGTCCAGTTATTCTAAAAGTTCATTGTTTAGTTCCTAGGTAGGTTATATCTGAATCAATGATCATGTATTTCAAAAAGGGCATTCCTGGAGGTGCAAATATTAGAGTACCCCACATAACTTTCAATGGCATTTTGTGATCTAGATCAATAAAATACTGCTATTAGCTTGGGACTTGAGGTGTGGTACTTCTTTAAACAAAACCTTACCATATTGTGAATTCTTTCCACAGATATTTAGTATTAAGTTTTATAGTTAAGCAGCACCTTAGGAGACATGCACATTCTGTTGATCTGTCAGCCTTTCCCTCGTTCTTTATTATATTCTTTGATATGTCACATTTATATTTGTCAACAAATATTATCCTCTTTGCTCTGTTAAGGTGGAGGATATTGTAAAGTACAATGAGGACGGAACACCTGTGAAGAGGTTGCGAAGAAAGGCAAGTATTTTCCGCTCAGAAAACATAGCTGGGAGAAGATTTTGGAATGCACATGCTGGTCTTCTAAAAGAGCTGGGAAATTTCTCTGAGGACTGTTTCAAAATAAATCCCGATTACGTCAGATCCTTTGTATTCGAGAGCAAGCTGATGCCATCTACTTGGATTGTAATTAGAATAGATGGTTGCCATTTTCACAGGTAATGCAAAACAAATATTATATGTTGTTTTATTTCCTGATACTGCATCTATTGAGTAATATGTTTCTTCCGTTGGCCGTCAATCAATTGACAAATTTGGAAGATCTGCACCATTCCACTTGAAAATGTTGAATTCTTTTGGAAAAGCTGGGATGATATAGCATACAATCTATTTGATGCACAAAATTTTGTTTGATTACATGTCTGGATGCTTTGAAACTTTGTTGTTTGCATTTTGGTAGATTTTCTGATGTTCATGAATTCAACAAACCTAATGATAAGCAAGCTCTGGATCTTATGAATTTATGTGCGGTGGCTGTGTTAGAAGAGTTTCAGGATATTGTTTTCTCTTATGGAGTTAGTGATGAGTACAGGTAATACATTTGTTTATATTTTTTGTTTACACACTTAAGTAAATAATTTTAAGTTTGTTTTTGCTTTCAGCTTTGTTTTGAAGAAGGATTCACAGCTCTATCAGAGGCAAGCTAGGTTTGTTGTCCACGAGTCCTTCATTTTTTTGAACAGTTACCACTCTTAACACCTTTTGTGCGTGATGCTTTTGGGATACTACTCACGCCTTGATCTCTTATCATCCTGATCTTTAGCTTGAGAAGCTTTAAATTTTGTTTCCTGATACTCCTTTCAACTAAATTTTGGATAATATCACTTGTGGCAGCAAAATTGTTTCTGCTGTTGTATCCTTTTTCTCTTCGGTGTACGTAATGAAATGGAAAGATGTCTTCCAGGAAAAAGATTTGAAGTACCCTCCATCTTTTGATGGACGGGCGGTGTGTTACCCATCAAATGAAATACTTCAAGATTATCTGGCGTGGAGACAAGTTGATTGTGAGTGTCTTTAACTAAATTGGCTTAATGGACTAAACATTATCACTTGCCTTTTCTTTTATCATGGCCTACCACTTATCATAACCTGACATTTTTACGTTTTTGGATGTAGGTCACATCAATAATCAGTACAATACATGTTTCTGGAGTCTCGTTAAATTGGGAAAAAGCAAAACCGAAGCTCAAAATTACCTGAAGGTCTCTTTTGGGTCATTATGTTGTTATGTTTTAGCTGTCTTCTATGTCAATCTTGCATAGTAGCTTTCCGCTTGTTTATTCTGTCATATTTAAACAAACAACTATTCTTCAGTTTGCTGACAGAGTGTCGGTTGAAATTTGTTTGCCGCAATGATGTTCATATGTTTATGTTTGTATTATCTTACATTACTTAAAATGTTGTTTTGTTATACAAAAACTTCTAAGATTTTGGTTAACATTGTGATGTCCTTGGTATCTCAGCCACATATATTCTGCACTCGCAGGGCACTCAAGCACGGGAGAAAAACGAATTGTTGCTTAAAGAGTTTGGCATTAACTACAATACATTGCCACTCATGTTCCGCCAGGGTTCTTCCATTTTCCGGGTTAAGGTTAGTTCTCTTATTCCTGATGTTTTACTGCATACATTATACTGATGTTATTTGATATTCTATTTGGCTTTTGTGCAGACGGAGAATACCGCGATGCTAGAGAGTGATGCTTCTTCTATTGTGAAAACTGAAACTAAAATAATTAGGGAATATTGTAATATAATTGAGCAGAGCTTCTGGGAAGCACATCCAAGCATCTTGAATTAAAAAGCTTAGAGTTCCATAGGTTTTAAAGCAGTGCTGTTTTTTCTTTCTTTCTTTGCTTTTAAAAACCAAATCACTCTTTTAAATTTATGTGTTTCCCTTATATCTATCCATTCTTGTATAAAAATCCTTGAGTCAGTTTGGCGTCAAACTCAGCTAGGAATTTAACTCATTTATAATATATATCACTATTCCAATCTATGGTTCTTCCTATATATTTGCTCAGTCGTTGAGAGCGATCATAATTATTGAATGAATCAATTAGCTATTGAAGCAAAAGTTCCGAGTACAAACATTCTATTTTATGTTTGACAATTTATCCATGGAAATGGAAGTGTCTTTGCAATTGCAAACGCGGTTGAGATACAAAGATTTCTTCATAACTGTGGAGGGTGGAATGGATGAGTTTGCATTTGAAGATTTCTTGCTTGAGGAGAAAAGAAGGTAACTACAGGAAGTTTCAAAAGAGCAAAGAAGAATAGAAGCAGAGAAGGCAGAAAGCGAAGCAGACAGGGAGGCGAGAAATATTGGATCAGTTTATGAAAAAGGCTGCAAGATGAGTTGATAACATTTGGTTCATAGAGCCTAACAAATTCAAAGGGGCAGACAATGTCAAGTTATATTATAACAAAACTCCAGGCCCTCTTGCTCATGCCAATGAACTTTGGGTTCATGGAGGGCATAATAATTGGAGTGATGGACTGACAATATTTGAAAAGCTTGTCAAATCAGAGAGAAAGAGGGTGGTGATTGGTGGTATGCAGAAGGTATGTTTGACAACTTATCTTCTTCTTAATTTGTAGTATCATCTCTTTAAGTCTTAAATTTAGAATCATTCTCAACATTTGCTTTACTTTATTCAGGACACTTTTTTCGAGTATTTATAAAAAATTCTATGAAATGTTGCTTGATGTAGAAGATATTGGATATCTATTCTTTCGAGTTCTAAGGGATTGTTATGGCCATGAACATGTTTGCTTGATTGCATGGGGATTTTTGTTTACATTAAATCACATAATGCTTGCTGCTTCTATTTTTGGTTTCTTTAATGTTTTGAGAACCATTTTTTCGTTTTAAAATGTAGCTGTTTTGTTAGTCACTGATTGAAATTGCTGCATTGTTGATTCTGATCATACTTTGTAATTAGAGGGACATTTCTGGGCTGTTTATCATATGATCTAGATTGAATTGTTCTGCAGTTGTTATACCTGATCGAGTATTTGTTAATGGACCACCAAAAGTTGCCACTATATATGATAACAACAATCGTCAAGATTTCCAAGCTATTGTCCCCAAAAACATTCATGAAGAGCTGTTCTGGGTTGAGGAAGAGCACCAGATGTTTAGGAAGCTTCAAGTAGAGAGGAAACTTAGAGAGGATTAGTTTCCATAGAACAATATTCTGTGTAATAATAGTCAATTTCAGCAGTATTTAATTTTCATGGCGATGCAGAAAGGTTAGGGGAGTCAAATTTAAAAACATATAAGTAATTTTGGAGAGTATTAATCTCCATTTGTGGTCATATTTGTAGTAAAAATCTCAGTTACTAGTCTCTCTCCAGCTTTTCAAGATTTAAACCACAATGTGATCATCATTCTTCCAAAGTATGACTGCTTGAACCTTAGCCATGTAAGCTTCATTGCTGTTACTTTAGCAAGATTTTTTTCATTCTTGATTGTTTTCGCTGCTTGAATTTCCTTAAATTATGGAAATTTCTGGTTTGAGTTCTTGCTTACTTGGCATGCTGCTTGTACGCTTGCACAATGTGTTAGCAATTGTGCATTAGCTGGCTGGGGTGCACGTCTCCTTTAATAAGATACCGGTGCGGAATTGTTGCATGCATCTCTCTTATTGGATTTTCTTGTAAACAAAATTATTGCTACTTAAAAAATGTTTTGTATCATTTAATATGCTTCTCACTGTTATTCCTATCTTAGTAATAGGAAAAGGAAAAAAAAAGCAATCATTTTTGTCTAAGTTATCTTTTAGTATTTTCAGATCTGTCAAATGGATGTTTTATGATGCAGGTGAAAGAAGCTATTTTCTGGGGTGGCACTGAAATTAAAGTTTGGTTTGGTAAAGTGGAAAGCCTTTCAGCTTACTTGCTGGAGCCGCAAAATGGGTAATTTTAATAATTCATATACACCTTTATTAAGAACAAACTACAACCATAAGAATGCTTTGGTGTATTGTTGCCTGCAGATTTGTCTGGAAAGGTTGTGTGTTTATGGTCTAATCCTACACAAAACATCAACTTATAGTTATTGTCACAGCCCAACTTCAGACCTAGCCCCGTGACATTATGCTTAATGTTTTTTTGTACATTTGATACACTGGGGGTGGAGTAGGTTTGAAAGGTCAAATCCCACGCAAGTTTGCAGCCACAGGGCCAACATTTTGATGGCATTCTGCTTAACTAGTTAATGCTTATGAATATTATGCAGGTATCGCTACGCAAAGGAGGTTGCTGGAAATCCTCACAAGTTCAATGGAATATTAATTGGAATTGACTTAGATATTTAGGATAGTTCCTTCCTGTAAGTAGATATACCATTATTAAATAAATAAATCTCCTATGAGCTTTTCCTCATCCCTTTAAATGAATAAAAGAAGGAACTGTATTTTTTTCCTCATTCATATTTAAATAGGCAAGCCATAAGACCATCACCTTTTTTTCTCTCATTTAAAGTTATATTTTAGGAATATGATTATCTGCTGCTGCCTTGATGATATAATTAGATACAATATTCTAAATCAACTTTAGCAACTAATGCTCTTTAAGGAAAAAAGAGTTTCAATGACCTCTAGAGCATTTCTTTTATGGGTTAGCCGAAAGATGGTTATCAGTTCAAGGACAGGGTAAGTAGGGGTCCTATTTTTGTAATTATTATTTTTCTCAATGTGAGATGCTGGTTGTTACAGAAAATGTTGTTGAAGGCAAAGGAGCTGCCAAGGAAGGCTTGGTTTGAAGAAATCTGATCTTCTTGTGGTTGGAATTATTTGTCGCTTAACTCACTAGAAAGGAATCCATCTTATCAAGCATGCAATTTGGCGCAATGGACAGGTTCCCTGCACGAACTTGTAGGATTATCAGTCTGAGCTTCTCAGCAGTGGCATTGGTGTGATACTCCCTAGGAGTTTCCTTGTCTTTTCTTTCCCTAGGAGCTGATAGTCGGGACTGGTTTTACTCATTGTGCTGGTCTTGGAAGTTGGAACCGGACTGCGCTCGATTATATATATGGAGCTGTACCATGCAGCAAAGAAATACTAAAAGCCGATTAAGCAAAGATGCAGATTATTACCATCTCCAATAGCTTGTACATTGTTTAGTGATACCTATCTTTTTACGCACTTAAAAACATTCCATCCAATTTTGTGTATCATAAAGCAATATGGTTCTTCAACATTATTTATTTATTTCTAACCCTACTAAATTTCTTGTGTAAAAACCTGACTTCCTATTTATTTGAAGGGTTGAAAATATACTTTACTAGGTTATTTTCTTTTCTTTTTTGGTAGTTTTTTAAGGGGACATTAATACCTATCCAAGTGAAGTTGATCCATAAACCAGTCGGCTGGCTGCTGCCATGTACAACTATCACTCTTAAAACACTACCATATAAGTTCCACTAGCATCTCTGTTGATACGAGCTTTGGTTATTGAGATTGAAACGATTCATGTGGCATGTTGAGACATGAGAGTGGCAATCTTAGAGGTGGAATTCATTGCAGAGTATTGGTGGGAAAAAGGAAGGATGGAGGATTTTTGTACACAAGAGGATGAGCTCTTTTGGAATGATATCCTATCATTTATAGGGTATTATTACAAGGAATATTATATGTTCATATTTTTTCTTTATCTTTTGATACCTATATATCTTGTGGACAAGGTAGATCGAATCCAAATGATCATCATCTCTTTTTCTACTACGACCACTCGTTGAGTCCAATATAATATTTTTTAAATGAATATTTAATGTAATCTGATCATGATCTGCGTGTTAAAGATAATAATAAGAAGAGTTTTCTTGCCATGTAGCAAAGTTTTGTTTGATGTAATTAAAAGTTAAGAAGTAGTTGGATTAGGAAGGAGCTCAAAAGAGGTGGTTAACTTATCCTCAGCGATCTCTCTTTGGTCATTGTCCAACATTACAGCTCCTGATTTGAGTTAAGAAGACCCCTTCCACTGGCACTCACATATCCCAACACCCAAGAAGCATCGGAGAATGAAGTAGTCATTACAATTTATATTAAGGGTAAACTACACAGATGACCACTAAACTATGTATTTGATGTTAAAATGACCACTATATTAATTTTTGCCGCAAATACACCACACAACTATTTAAATTTCTATTTTAGCCACACGCTGTTTAAAAAAAGAAAAAAGTTAAAAAATTGGTATAATTACATATTTGGTCCTCTATATTTATATAATATATTAATTTAGTCCTAATTTTAATCTAATAAAATAAATTAATTATTTAATAAGACGGTGACACGTGTCACCACGATTGGAGCAGGAAAAATGAAAACCAAAAAACTACCCTTGGTAGGAATCGAACCTGGGACCTTGGGGGTGAAACACACGCGAGTTTACCACTAAACTAAGCATATACTTGTGATATGTAATACTAATAATAATATATATGTTATACATATGGAGAAAGAAAAACAAACAAATATATAATTCTGAGATCCAAACGTATGCATCAAACTTGGAAGGACGATATGAAGAGTAGTGAGAGTTACTGTCAGAGGACTTGGTTGGAGTCTCAATTGGTGGAGCCATCCCTGTAAGTTACAACAATGTATCAAGAACTAAAAAAATTGTCGAATCAGATTTACTGCACTAAAAGTTTCAGTATGCATACGTTTGGATCTCAAAATTATATATTTGTTTGTTTTTTCTTTCTCCATATGTATAACACATATTAGGGGTGGCAATGGGGCGGTTCGGGGACGGTTTTGTATTACCCACTCTGTCCCTAACAATTGCGGGTACGGTTTTGGAGAATTCCCATTAAAAGTTTCGGGGATTTTTTTAGGACTCATACCCATCCCTTACGGATCCCCGCGATTTTCGGTTATTCCACGTACCCAAAAAAATAAAAAAATAATACATTAAAATAAACACCCAACATTAAATCTCCAAAACTAAAAACATAAATGACTAAAATATTATTTTTTTACAATGACTAAAATATTAACTATTGAAACATATCGACATGCACTACGTTTAAAAGAAAATATGTTACTAGTACTTTACATATTTAAATCATGATCCGTTTGTTGTAAAAGGAAGAACTAGAAGAGCTAGATTCAATAATCTTTTCAACCATATAAATTATCTCTTATAATTTTACTTGTTCGATTTATGATGAATTTTTAATGTTACTATCATCGTTGTTTTTAGAAACAGCCTACAGTCTTTTTTTCTGACCTTTGCTCACTCAAAAATTAATAACTCCTAATACATAACTCAAAATCAAGAACCGTTTGTTTTAAACGAATCTAGGCTTCCGTATGGTTATAGAAATATAAGGCTCACTTTCTGATTTATCTTTTAGATTTTTGATGATTTTTCAAAGTCACTGTTAAAACTTCTTTCTAAGGAATATGCTGCTAAATTTTTATGACCTTTCAACATTCAAATATTCATATTTTTTAAAATACAATCGAAATCGATCACTGTGTATTTTAAACAAAACTAGATCGAATCACATTTACAACGATGTATAGATCACTTTCTAATTACTTTTATGAAATTTACAGAGAATTTTCAAACTTACTCCACACAACCATACTTTGGTTATAAAAGATTAGATTTTTGTTGAAAATGAGTAAATTACCCTTATGTCCATTCAAATTTGTAAAATATTGGGGATTCCTGCGGATATTTTTAGGGGATCCCCACGGTGATTTATACGGGTACGGTTCGGTTATTCTCACAGTTCGGATATAGCAATCCCGTCCCCATCCCCATTTGAGCTTCGATGATAAAACTTCACCCGTCCCCATCCCCATGGGTGAAGAATTCGGTTATTCCCCATACCCATCGGTTCGAATCCCCACAGTTTTTGGTTATTACTCACCTGATTGCCACCCTTAACACATATATTATTATTAGTATTTCATATCACAAGTATATGCTTGGCTTAGTGGCAAACTCGTGCACACTTCACCCTTAAAGTCCTAGGTTCAATTCCTACCAAGGGTAGTTCTTTGGTTTTTATTTTTCCTACTCCAATCAGGGTGACACGTGTCACCGTCTTATTGAATAATTAATTTATTTTATTAGATTAAAATTAGGACTAAATTGATATATTGTATAAATATAAATGACCAAATGCGTAATTATACCAATTTTTTTAACGGCGTGTGACTAAAATAGAACCATTTAAATAGTTGTGTGGTTGTTGAGTTGTGTGAGGCTCGATTCATTCAACCGATGTGGCTCACCAAGTGGTGGAGAGGTGGATTTTTGGGTGGAAGGGTTGTGGAAGCTAAAAAGAAATGTGACACAAAGATTTATAGTGGTTCAACCTTCTAACCAATGTCTACATCAACTATCTTAGCTCCCCACTAAGGATTTCCAATCAATCCACTATTGATTCGTCCCCTTTTCTAGGCTTAGGAGGTAACCCTTATACACAATCAAGCTTTCTACCCAAAGCCTTGATTGAAACCCTCTCTTACAAAGAGAAACAAGAAGCAAACTTAAAATCCTCTAATAGGTGTTTGTTTGCACAATTAAGACTCACCCAAAACCTAAAACACTTGAGCAAATTTGACAATTTTGGCTCACTAGTTTTTGTCTATACAATAAATGACAATTTAAGTTCTAAGACAATTTTTGATCATTTGATGTTTGACAATATGAGCATTAGCCTTTACTTGATGCTTGAAGGTCCCTTTTATACTCCCAATTGAGTTTGTAGCCGTTACTAGCCGTTGGGATCAAATTGGAGCCGTTGAGGACTTTAATACCCACCATAAATGCAGTTCTGCAGCTCCCCGTTTCGAAACGCTCGAACCCGTTTCGAAACACCCTTTAAGTAGAAAGAGCCGTTGCAGTCTGTAAGGGCACCCGTTTCGGAACGCCTCTGGCCGTTTCGGAACACCCGTATCGAAACGACTGCATTTAAAAGTTAGTTGGGAAAATAACCGTTGGGGTTTATAGCCCGTTTCGAAACGCTGGGCAAAAATCTTATCCAGGGAGTGCCCGTTTCGAAACAAGTTTCGAAACGATTTTGCTACTGGAATCCCCTGTTTCGAAACACCCTAAGGTATTTCGAAATACCTGGACAGTTTTGTGAAGTTTGGCTTTGAAAAACATGTAAAACCTTTTAAAAACATCCCTAAAAATTGTTTCAAGATATTTGGACTTTGGAAGTTTGATTTAAATACTTTTTAAATCAGTCCAAAATATTTTTCAATTATTATATCAAAACATTAGTTCTACAGTGGTGCATTTGCGAAAATAGAAAAAAAGGTTGAGTCACAGTTACAAAATTTGTGATCATATTACTAAGATCAAAGCCACCGCGTTTATCAATGCAACCGTCGCCCAACCAAATGCTTTTACTCCTTAAGCACCCTCTCCTAGATTGCCTCATCTAAAATTTTCATAGCTTTTATTATTATGTGTGCTAAAGTCGGATGAGCTGAGCTGAGATACTGCTTTAGCCTGTAAGTTGAGGATAAGGTTACGAAAATCAGTGAAGTTGCTCAGTCAAATCCTCCTCTTCCAATCGGCATATTTGGGTGCAAAACCCATTAAAATAATTATATATAAAAATGGATCCCTCCAATAATTATTTGGAAAAATGACCCCCAAACATGGTTGCGTGGCATCGTTGTTTGAAATAACGGGTTTTCAGGGACTCGCGTTATGCAGAACATGAGGTCTCCGAGAATTTGAAAAGGCGGCTGAATATATCGCACAGAAATCGTGTTATGCAGAACGCGAGTTCTGTGCGAATCTGGGTTGAAAAACAAGGGTGGGTAGGCCTGTTTGAGCACAATTGCGGGAATATAAATCGTATATTTTTAGCGAACATCGAGTTTGAGTTCGTAGTACTGGAAATTCTCTATCATATGACACCATCACGGTCAATTTCCATCCATTCTAAACTGACTTAAAATGGCTTCCAAAACCCTATGGTGTCATCCTTTTTTGAATGAAATTGCATTTGAACAAAGGTCGATAGGCATATTTGAGCGGAATTTCAGGCTTATAAATCGTATATTTTTAGCAAACATCGAGTTTGGGTTTTTAGTACTGGAAATTCTCTATTATATGACACCAACACGGTTAATTTCCGTCCATTCTACACTGACTTAAATTCGCTTCGAAAACGCTATCATATCATTTTTTTGAATGATTGAAAGTATAAGATGGCATATTTTATAAAACAAATTAGACTGATTTTATTGATCGATAGTTATGGGCGAACTCGCGTAAACAAATTACAATGAATTAATTAAGATGAGGGGCTGAGCGATTAGGACACTTGGTCTTTGTGTGTCCAGGATTTTTACATATACTACAATGTTTCCTTTGTCCAGTTTTTTCTCGATGTTCGACCATATCCTCGGCACTGTGTATCCGTGTAGACCGTGGACGTCCTTTGTCTCTCAGTAGTGCTGGATCTGGGCGTATGGTCGGTTTAGTGTCAACGGCATTCAGATCAACCTCATTTCTGATTGGAGGAAACTTTTTTTGGTAAACCTTAAACACCGTTTGGAGTAAGTATACCGGATCAACCAGTTGCATGTAGTTTTTCCGTTGGTTTGCGCAAGCAACAATGGCGTGTGCGCACGGGTATTTGAATGTTTGAAATATTCCATACTCGCAGGTTCTTGCCTTGAGATTTACCACGTACGCGTTGTGCTGAATGCCTTCAAACTGCCTGGAAAATTCTGAAACACGAAACTTATGTCCTTATCGCGAGAAGAGAGTTGCAGTCATCTCTCTTGATTGGTACACTTGAGTTTGCAATTTTGTGCGGAAATTCGGATGGACTATGTGTCCACCTGCCATGTACTCAGTTGCTTGCCTTACCAAGGTTGCAAATAGGGTAGCCAAACGATAGTAGGTCACTTTGACAATAGAAGTGATAGGCAACTGTCGTACTCCCTTCAGTGATGAGTTCACCGCCTCAACCAAGTTCGTTGTCATGTGACCACATTGTTTACCCCCGTCATACGATCGAAGCCCTTTTTCCCTCGGGATTTTTTCAAGGTAGTTTGCGACATGTTTGTTTCTCGCTCTCAGTTCCTCGAACACCTCCTCCACCTTTTGTACGTAGTGCGAGTTGCCTAAGAGATGACAGTTGAATAGTTATGGGCGAACAACACATGCAAAGAGGTCGTAAATGAAAGCGAGCAACAACTAATATAGTAAATGAAAATGGCATAAAGGACGTACCCTTTCTGAGCACCAGTTCACGTTCATCACAGTCCTTTGAATAGCTTCAAGTAGTTTGTGGCTATGTGCCGCAAGCAAAAATGGTGGTAAATGTATGAAGGCTGCCAAAACTCACCCAAATGTTCTAGCGCCCACAAGAGCGTTGTGCCTCTATAAAAAATAACACATATCCCACCGTCCCTTGCTCGTATTACAAGATTAAGGACATATTTTCGTAGGTTCTGAAGGAAGAACATCCAAGACTCCAGATCCTCTTTGGGACGATTGTGAATGCAACAAGAACACATTTTCGATTGTCGTCCTATACAATAGCTAGAAGTAGGGTCTGTGTATATTTTTCATATAACCATGTGCCATCGATTTGGACCATCGGATTGCAGTGCTTGAATGCATTGATGCACTGTGGGAAAGTCCAAAATAACCAGTGGAATTGAGAAGCACCTCAAACGACACGATCATTTTCGTATGCCGGAACTGTATCAAGTTTGACAACCGTTTTGGAGATGTGTTTCTGCAGCAGATTTAGCCACGGGCGCAGCTCGTTGTAAGAATCATCCCATCGGCCAAACAGTTGTTCTACGGCCTGCTTCTTTCCATACCATGATTTCCAATATTCATGACGGTAGCCGATGACACCTTCAGCTGCAGCCTGACATGTGGGGACCGACAACTCAGGATTTGCTTTGACCAGTGGCATAAAGATGTCGGCGAGGACCTTTGCATCGAGGTTATTGTGATCCTGGCTTAGGCTACCAACGGTGCATGTATTGGGCCCTACAAGTTTTTTAATTCTCTAATGGCCGTCTGCATTCTTCAATTGTGATACACGAATTTTCCATTTACAACCGTGATACTTTTGGGTGCAGTGCGCCTTGTAGTATTTTGGTTGATTTTTCTTCACTGTCGTCTCAACAGCCTGGTGAATATTGTACTGCTTAATTGCGGCCACCGCCATTTCTTTTGTCAAGAACGTCATATCAATGGCTAGTTCACCATCAGAACGGTTGAGTCTGCCGTCAATTGTTTGGTATTGCGAAAATTCAGGAACATCCATGACATTCATATCAACCGTTGTGAAGTGGAATGGTGGCTGGTAAATAGAAATAGGTGCCACTGATACAGGAAAGTTGGTTGCTACCGACTGTTCTTCGAAAGATGCTGGTGGAACGGTCAAGTCTTTTTATGGAACGGTCAAGTCTTCTGGTTCTTCATAGAATGGCCCCTGCTCGTCACCGTCGGGACCGGGTTCTCTAATCGATTCTTCATCAGAAGTATTCCCTATGAGCTGGTATAGTACATCATCGTCGATCGCTACCCTTGGAGGCGAGCATGGTGGTCGACGATCGCGAGATCGCTCACGAACTACATTTCCAAGACCAAAATCAAGAGCACCAAAAGGAGAATGTCTCCCCATAGATGATTGAACGTACTTCGTGCTAGGGACATACGTTGAGTGTCGTCCATATGAGGAATCATTGAAGGGGTTGAATGCTTCATGGTCGTACGTAACGTAAGAAGACGACGCTCCCTCCTCTCCAAAACTATACGGATTGTATGAAGCGTTCGTTGCATTTCTTGGAGTATCGAATTCATCGTTTGGGGGTTGGTTCAGGTCAAACCCGATACTAGCTACGCACGAATGTCATGGCACATCAGATAACGATGCACCGAACTTGTTATCTTGGCACAGTAGGTTAAAATCATTTCTTAGAGTTGCGGTCGAGCTATCAACGTTGGCATTCGGATCAAAGTCAAAATTCGCCCGTCCCCATCTTGGTATTTCGATAGCAGGATTAAAATCCGAAAACGATGTATACAACTCTAGAGGCCCGCCCAATGAATACTCGAAGTGGGTAGCCAGCATCAGTTCCACATTAGAACTGTCTGCAATGCTGCATACAGAGTACGTTAACGGATCTATAGATATTGGCACCCGATACTTTAAGTCGGACAAAAGGTGGTTTTGGAAATGCGGGACATTGCTCTCGAGTTCCTTAACCAACTTCTTGTATGATAATCTCCTCGGAATCGTTAGCGTTACTAGATATTCGCACTGAAAAATGACGCTGAGTTCGGGATCGAAGATTATCTGCCCATCGTAGTATACTAGAGTAGGAACTCCTCCTCGTCTCGCCATTTGAATATATGTTCAAAGACTTGTGAAATTTTAAAACTTGAAAAATTTTGACGACTTGTTTTGGCTATTCAAACATATATATAGGGTTTATGGTTCTGCTTCATATAAGGGGACACTTATGGCTTATTATTGGCACCGGAAATCTCGAAGAATCTGGGTGTGTAAGGAAAATTATTGTACTAGGAGTCAGCTTTTTGAAACTCGCGTTCTACAGAACGCGAGATCCTTGAGATTCCATGACCTCGCTTTATGTATAACGCGAGTTTCATAAAAACACGCGTTCTACAAAACGCGAGGTCTCTTTCTACCTCTGAGGAGGCAGAGATTCTGTCAGAGTTAATAATATTGGTACTGTGTACTCGTGTTATGTTTGAATAATTGAGTATATGTTTGAATAATTGAGACAATTGGAGACTAGTAATGTAATGTTTTCGAGTCATTTAATGATAAATGGAACATGTTGGGAAAATATAATTAAATACAAATTCTACAGAACGCGAGGTCCCTTGAACATTCATAAAGGATGAAAAAAGACGTAATATAACATAATTCGACGATGATTTAAGAAGTTTATGGTTAATCCGAATCATCGTAGTTAGTTGACACGTCTGAACTTAAGTTAAGTTCTTCGATCAGCTGTTGTTTACTTTGTCTACGCCTGTACATAAAAAGATATAGCTCGTCAGTAGCCGCATCAACATCCGGTGAAGACGGAGCTTGTTCATTGGTCGAAGCAGGTTGTACGGGTGCTGACGTACTACCTTCATCGGCGTTGACCTCATCAAACTTAATATTTAAATCTACGTATTTAGCTCCAACGGAATTGAGCTGGTCATACATGTTACGAACGTCAGTTTCGTTCGTAAGCTTCAGAATGTAGTGCATTTCGTTTGCTAACGGTGTTGGGATTCGACATTCCAAGGAAGAAATTTGTTTGTCGGTGCGTTTACTAACCTCGCTTGATGTCAACTGTAATAAATCTTTGAGTGACATTTTGCTGGTGATTGTTTATTCGTAATAAGTACCGAGAAAACAAAATGTTGCGTGAAATTTTGCCATGTGAGGAGCAAAGATTTGTGTTGGGTGTTTTGGGTGAAATAGGAATGAGTGAATAATTGTGGATTTGGGGGGTATTTATAGTAAATGAAAAACACCACATAAGTAAATTTAATTTGAATGAAAAATGCGAGGTCAAAGAGAACTCGTATTTTCGACAAAGCAACTTACGAACACAAACTCGCATTTCATTTAATAAAACTTTCAACAAGCCTTCCTATAGATATGTCAATCGGTCGATACAATATGTGCAGACAAGAAAGTATTACATCTTTCATTTAACAAAATATTCTTCGTGCGCGATAATCATCATCTTCTCAAATGCAGATGTCACCAACACCGCTACATGCACTGGTCTTAACATTGCTTCCAAAACACCAGCAATGGTAGCAGCTTTGACCCGCATTAGCAAATGTAATCAACGTTGTTGGTGTGCACAAAATAGGGTTGTGTCTGCAACGTGGGTCGATCAAAATCCGCCCTCGAGTCTTTCACTCTGGACTTTTTGAACATAGTGAGGGCAAACAACGCACTTCAGAAAACAGTCGCCAAGAGTCTCTAGAAAAGTCCAAATGAGAACTTTCTAGGGACTTCTTGAGGGTAAATAGCACACCACAACACGCTCCCGAATATTGCGATATGTCGGTAAGTATTCTTCAATCAACGTAACATGCGGGGGTCTGAACCCAGCGGAACACAAAATCATGACACAACTCTAACTATCATGAACCCAGCGGAACAAAAAATACTTAAACAACTCCAACTTCATAAACCCAGCAAAACACAAAATCATGAAACAACTCAAACTTTGTAACTTCACTGGTTACGAAAACCTATCAGCGTGCAAATATATAGACCAGCCACGCTTTCTGTATGAAGCGATTTTGACAGTGAACTCGCGTTTTGTATAATGCGAGTTCCAAAAAAACTCGCTTCCTACAAAACGCAAGGTTGCTACGTCAGCATATCCAGCTCCAACTATAAATAGCCAACTCTTGGGGAGGGAAGGACCACCCCCATCTATAATGAAATTTTCGATTGCAGCTACTATTAGCAACATATCGCGTATCTGGGAAGTTTATTTTCAAACTAATTTCTCGAATATTGCGATATGTTGTTATTTGTAGTTGCATATATACGTTCTCTTGGGTTAACTATGCGTAATTTTTTCATCGCTCTTAATCGACATCAACAAATTGCAATATCCGGGAATTCAAGGTCTTTTTGAATGTCAGGCAAATGACATCATCCCCTAGACCTCCAAGATTCAAGACAAGCACAGGGTATGAAAGACAAGCACGGGTTTTACCAAAAGTTAAATATGATTTTTTAGGTACCCCATAATACGCTGAAAGGCCAGGTTGCTTGTCATTGCGAACAAATATCATCATTAGTGTCACCTTCATGATGATCATCACCGTCAGAACAATTTGAGGATCTTTTAAGAAATGTTGGGTTCGGTATAACTACGATTTTATACATTCAATTGTTATGAAATACTCAAATTCGTTCAATTGTAAAAAATAATATTATTTTTAATAATAATAATAATAATAATGATGATAATATTGTATTTTAATACTAATATAAACTATTTATATTTATTACTAATGATAATAATAAAAATAATAATAATATTGTATTTTAATTTACTACTACTAATAATAATATTTACATTTATTTACTAATAATAATAATAAATATATATTTATTAGTGTAATAAATGGCTTTCCCGCGCGGGAAGTCATCTGTTTAAAAATCCCACGGCCTCGCGTCCTATAAAAAGCGAGTTCTTTAGAAACTCGTGTTATGCGGAACTCGAGGTTTGTTCTGCCCGTTCAGTTCACGCGTCTGTTGCGTGACACGTCTTTTCAATGAACCTCGCGTCCTGTGGTACGCGAGGTCTTAAGAATATCGCGTTTCCTAAAACACGAAGTTCATTAACCTCGCTTCCCAAAAGACGCAAGCACCTCTATAAATTGGTGGCCCTACCCCCTTTTCTACGCACAGAACGCGATTTCTTCACTATTTTTTACTATACTTACTTAATTTTCTTTCGATACAATGGCGGGCTTACGAAACGATGCGAAACACTACTTTAATTATTTCTGGACAACAACAGAGGTATTATTTTTTTTAATTTTTTATTTTACACGTATTACCAACTATTTTATTTTTTGTTATTTTATTTTTGAATGGATAAGAACGGCGGTTACTTTGTTACCTTAACCGTATCAACCACGCACCTCATCCCGACATTATTTCGTGGGTTGAATGAGCTGGTTTTAGCCACGTAGCGAGGATCTTAGCGGGTGTGAAGTGTAACCCATCGTTCATTAGCGCGCTAATAGAACTATGGAAGGCCAGAGACGCACTTTTCATTTCCCGTGTGGCGAGGCAACAATAACGCTACAGGATGTTGCGTACCATCTGAGGTTGCATACGGACGGCAACCTTATTACGGGTATAGCGTTGGGTAATTGACCAGATCTATTTGCTCAACTAATTGGAGTGGCGCCCCCAGCGGATGCGTGGGACAGTGGGAAAATATATCTATCTTATATGGAGACTGAATTTGAAAACCCTCCCCCATACGGATGACGAAACACTCCGGGTAATATTTTTTTTCATTTTTTCACTAATTTATATATTTTTAATATATTTCGTTTTTAAATATTTAATTTTTAAATATCCATATTTCTTGCTTTTTTTACTATTAAATTTTGTTTTATTTATTATTTTCACAGCGGTTTGCGCGTGCCTACATCTTGCGCATTATAGGCGGGATATTGATGCCAGACAAATCCCGCACCAAGGTGCATGTGATGTGGCTTTATCATCTTACCGATTTCGATGATTCTAGACAAAAATGTTGGAGAGCAGTTGTCTTGGCCTTTTTTTAGATAGCTGTGCAGAAACGTCGACCAAGATAAAGCAACAATTGGAGGATGTTGTTTACTCCTTCAGTCTCGGGCTTGGTTTTAGATGCCTTTTTTAAGCCCGCAGCCTAAACAGCCCGCCCTTACTCATTTTCGCTTCTTCGGAGGTACTATTCAATTTATTATATTGATTTTATTTTTAAATTATTTTATTTAACAAATTTTTTATTTTCCATTATTGATAGGTGGGGCGAAACACTGAGCAACCAGGGCCTGCCGAAAAAACAACAAGACTACAAGCTTCTTATGGATAAGATGACGCACGATCAGGTAATCCGAAAATTCATTTGAATTTTTTCATACTTTTTTTCCAATAATATTTCATATAACCGTTACAAATGTTATAAATTTTTTTAGTTCGTGTGGATGCCCTACGATTCTGAGGCGATTCAGCAGATTACTCCACCCGACATTCTGGCTCACCAGCACTTATGACTTTTCTGAGTGCCGCTGATCAACTATGAAATTGTCATGTGGCATCCTACGGATCTAGTTCTTCGACAGTTCGGGTACATCCAAGGGGTTCCGCAAGAGGAACCACCAAATTTGGACGAATTCCACCATCTGACGCGCCAGGGGAAGATGGAGATTGACTGAGCCCATTACCACGCTGACTGGAGTCAGCTTTTGCTTGACCGATATGCCAGTCGCCCACGCATCCTTCGATCCATTGCGGATTGGGCCAATTCGGTCACTTTTGATTACTTTCAGTGGTATGTGCTCTTTGGGAAGTAGCATATCCTTACTCCCGAGGAGTGCGAGCGACAGCTTGACGAGGCTCCACGAAACCGCCCACGCCCCCATCGTCGAGCGAGCTAGAGCCAGCCGAGGCAGCGTGGTCCGAGACCGCGAACTAACACTACAGGGGCCTCATCTTCTGCCACAACATTTCAGAATTTGAGCAGTCCTTCGATGTTCTAGCAAATGAGGCCTCCACCCGACTTCGGCTTCTCCGATGCCTACTGTCCCCATATGTCGACGAGTGGTCCTCCGCTGATCGATATTCCACCGTTGGCATCTCAGTTTGACTTTAGCATTGTCCTGTAAACGCCGTCGGGTAGCTTGTTTTACTCCCCGCTCGGGCCCAGCAGAGGTCCGCGTATCGCAGATGATGATGACGATGATGAGGACGAGGAGGATGCATCACAACTTGTTCGGAGGAATCCAGATCGGGATCGTCGTCCACCCGACTGTGGAACGGGTGGACATAGACATCATTAGCCTTTTTTTCCCTAATGGATATGTACTTATGTTTTTAATATATTTATTCAAGACATTTATTTTTTTAATACTGTATTTAATTTTCTTTATCTATTATAATTTAACTTTTAAATATTTATTTAATTTCAGTTTTATTACTAAACTGAAATTATCAATTGTTCTTCAAAGGCAATTTCATTCATAAAAGGATGATACCATAGGGTTTTGGAAGCCATTTTAAGTAAGTTTAGAATAGACGGAAATTGATCGTGTTGGTGTCATACGATAGAGAATTTTCAGTACTATCAACCCAAACTCGATGTTCGCTAAAAATATACGGTTTATAACCCCGAAATTGGGCTCAAACAGGCCTACCCACCCTTGTTTTTCAACCCAGATTCGCACAGTACTCGCTCTCTGCAGAACGCGAGTTCCTAAAAACCGTTATTTCAAACAACGATGCCACGTAGATAGAACTCGCGCTCTGCAGAACGCGAGTTCGCGTCTCGCTTCCTAGAGAACACGATGTTCCATTACGTGGCATGTTTGGGGGTCATTTATTCAAATAATCATTTGAGGGAGCCAATTTTTATATATAATTATTTTTAAAGGATTTTTCACCCAAATATGCCCTTCCAATCACTCCTCACTCTTTTCCAAATATTTATAAATCACACTAAGTTTCTTTATAATAAAAGCCATCCCATAGGAAGCCTGATATCTCTTCACTTCACCCTCAAAACTGACAAGTTTCTATGCTTGGTAAATATGCTCTGATACAAGCCTTGCTTCCTGGATTTATTCAATGCCTAAACAGTGAATACCTTTTTCTATCTTCTTTTCTGTGGGTGCCACCTGCCATACCTAAACCCGTCTTTACAGAAAGCATTGGAAATTGGAGGGTAAGTTTATGGCAACTAATGGTTTGTTTCTAAACTTTGTTTTTTTGATTGGATTGAAATATGAATATAATATGTTTGATATAGCATTCACCATTGGGCATAAAAGTTGGGAAAAATGAGAGATCTCATTTACATATATTCTTGTCTTTTTCCCCGTCTGTTATTTGCAGGGTACTATTTTTAGGGTCTTGAATTCTATTCACTACAGCTTCTCTTCTCTTCTCTGGTTGGTTTTTGTGGTTAAGCAAAACGCACCCATTTGTGATATCTTTGAAAAGCTCTGGGTTTATTTTGGAGGGAATTGAAACAAAGGCAAGCTAGATTCTCTTCTTTTTTATTCCCAAGAAATAAACTCAGATTTCTCTAGTTTCCCTTGCAAACCAACACAAAACATTGCCCCTCCCTCGTATTTATATGGACTGTGACTCTTTATTATTGACACTCAAATATTGAATCTTCTCTCCGTCTCTCTCTCTCTCTTTGTTGTTTTTGTTTTTGCTAGAAACCAAGTCATGGAAGAGTGGCATGGAGATTTCAATGAAGAAGAAATGTGGTGTTACGAGGGGGAAAAGGAACCGAGGAAACCTAAGGAGTATTCGGACTCCTCCTCTGCATGGCCGCAGCAAGAAGGATCCCAAGGGTTAGCAACTCATCAGCAAAACGTGAAACCAAGATTTCTCACCAATCATCGGCTCCATTGAACATCCCTGATTGGTCAAAGATATATGGCAAGCATGGAAACATGGATTCATCATCACTAAGGGTTGATAATAATGGCGATGATGATGATATGGTCTCTCCAGTCCACATGAAGGGCTAGCTAAGAAGCTTGCGAGAAGTCAGATTTCTTCATTCTCGGTTTGTGAAGGTATTGGAAGGACGCTTAAAGGCAGGGATCTCAGCAAAGTAAGGAACGAAGTTTTGACAAAAACAGGTTTCATTCCACACCACCAAATCATCATATCTTTCATTTTGCATACTCTAACCAGCACTTAAATTTTCAATCTTTCTTTGGGTTGGATCCTATGTAACCTTTTTCTTGTATTATGTTGTAACCATGTAATCAAGATTCGAGAACATAGTCTTGATCGGAGCTGCCTTTTTGCATGATTTTTAAAGAAGAAAAAAATCAACGAAAGGTGGCATGGGATAGTGAAAAAGGGTTTATGTTCTGGATACAGTTGGAGTGCACCTTTAGCAGTAAAGAGAGAATTAGTTAGTCACCGTTCTTTCAAGTTCATCATCAATTTGTATCTTCTACATTAGTTGCTTGATGCCTGTATTGTTTTATTTCATTTATTTATTTATTTATTTATGTGTTCAATATTTTACAGCAAAGTCTGGATGATCACAAAAACAGGGTAAATCAACAGTTGTTTCATGATTTGATAGTTGACAATTGCTTCATCATAGCCCATTTATAATATTCAACTACATGCCTGTGTTTCTTCTAACAAGATAAATAGAAAAGAAAACTGAAGCTTTATTTATGTGCAATTGCATAAAAAATTCATATGGATCCATATCCATCCACCCACCACTTGCATTACAACCCTTAATTCTTTAACATTTGAAGTTCCTAACAAAACCAAAAATAAAAAAATATTTTATCTCCAGTTGTTCAAGGGACCACTCAACACTTTCTAACAGGCGTCATAAACCATTAGTAGTTCTCACTTCTCTCCAGTTTTAAAAATATTTATATTCATGTATGTTAGAGGAGTAGATAATGAATTCTTAGATGTATGAAAATTTTATATGTAACATTCATTCAAAATGGGCTCATAAAACTTCCAGCAGGTTGGTTTAATTTTTTGCTCCCATTTTCTATTAATTGTCATGTCCTGTCCCATTTATGGTATCATTAATCTACTCTAAACCTTATCAAGAATAAGACTAAATTGTTTATGGTCTTGTCTTGCACATATTCTTTACAGTTGTTAATTCATCATAACATAACAAAGCATTTTTTGTCAAAATTAAAACTTCTGATCACTTGCCAACGTGTCATGTCCACCATAACTACTCCCACTTTTTTTACTTTCAAACTAATCCTTTAATGATTAACTTCTTTGGCCTTTGGGTTGATTTGATAATATAAGTTCATATTATCAGGAGACTACTTTTATTTTCAAACCAAGGTCCTTAATTTTGCATAAGAATGGAGGAAGGTTTCAGTTTTTTTAGCAACCCAGTCAGCATATTATTACAACTATTTTAAAAAGAAAAATCAAGAAAATACTAATGGAAAAGATGCACTATATATTTTCTATCCTAAATCCATGAATTCTTCCTACTAAACTAAACCCCTACCGACAAATTAGTCCAAATTTAGCTGTTGGATTCATGTGGGCCTTGGTCTTAACGCAAATGTTTTAACAGAAGCAAGTTGTTACATTAGAGCTGACAGGGAAAAGAAACTGTAACACTAGCTGTTAATTAAAGAACGAGTAGAAGAAACCAAAGTAGAAGCTTTGAACATATTAAAAGGAAATGACCGTTCTTTTAAAACACTTAAACTGGACCGTTTTGTAATTTACGAGTATTAAGAGGGCAGTTAGTGTGTCTACTTTTTCCCATTGTACTCTCTCTCTTTTGACTCTTTGAGGTTGGAGGAGAGAGAGAAACGGAATGTGTCACAAAAAAAAAAAACTAGGCCTTTAAATTGTTGGTGCCTTGTCCGGTTCTGATTTTTTTTCCTTCCAAATTTCCATTGTTGTATATAAATTAGCCTTCTTTCGTGGGAGAAAGATATTGACTTTTAGGACTAAAATGTATGTGAAGAGTTTGCTTCAAAGCAGGTCTTGTCCAAGAACTTGGCTCTCTTGCTTTGTTTTGCTAGCTTCTGTGCAGGAATGTTCTTCACCAATAGGTATTTTTGGCCTTCTTGGGTTCTGTTTTTAACTCCCAATTTGCATTTTTTTGGGAATTTGGTATTGGTGAAATCTTGAGCATCTGATAGATCTTGTGAATGATGTTTCTGGAACTACTTTCTCAAACATGCTTGAAAACTGGGATAAATGAATCAGTGTGTGAACGAAAAAGTTTGGCTTTTGGTCTTGGAATTTGTTTAACTGTTGACTATAGATCATTCTGAGCAAAGTAATGGCAGCAAATTATCTGGATCATACCATTTCCAGGAATCATGGCTTTAGTGGGTTAAAACTGTACACATGTTTCTCTCTATTGTTGTTGATCTGGTTAGCCTAGAACTCGTTTGAGTTAATTTCAATGCACCGTATTTTCTCAACTACCCTTTTACAAGGGGAAAGTGTAGTCAAGTGCTGAAGTTGGTACTTGTTAGCAATGACTTATCCTTTCAATTGCATAGAAAGCTTTGAATAATGCTACATGAAAAGCCTACTTATGGAAAGAGTAGGGAATAAACTACTTGATTTCTAGTTAGGAGGAATTGCTTACCATGTTGTACGTGTTTGCTAAGCTTCTTTTGTTAATGCTTAGGGTAACTCGGACATCCAAAACCGGGGGTAAAAAAATTGTGGATTGTGATCGGAACTTTGTGAGCACTTTTGTCCCGCATATGTTCAGTCTTAGTTATCTATATGATTGACCTTTGAAGATCCTAGTTGTTGTAATGAAAAAAACAAGGATTCAACACATATGTTTTAGTGGAGTAGTGACACTTAGTCTAATGTCTTGTGTTTGCCTTTAACCTGTCTCATCTGTTTAGCCAAACATTCTATCTTGATTTTTCATGTTGTTGACTTGGTGTTGAAATGTTTGTTCTTTTCTTGAAATTAAAAGGTTTTAAAGACTGAAGCCAATAGCTCTAGAGGCATTTCAGGGTCCAAACATTCGATTGAGTAAGCCAATATGATGTTTGTTACATCTGGATTTGAGGTATTGTACCCTATTATGGCCTTAAATCCGTAGCTTATTTGTTGAATATGGAATGCAGGACCGTAGATAAAGCCATTTCAGACTTGGAGATCAAATTGATGGCTGCTAGAGCAGAACATGAGACAATTATGCAAGACCCTATGATATCTAAAGGCGTGAAAAATATTGAATCAACTTCAAAAAGAAAGTATTTTATGGTTATAGGAATCAATACAGCTTTTAGCAGTCGTAAGCGAAGAGATTCAGTACGTGCTACTTGGATGCCTCAAGGTGCATAACTATTTTCATAGGAGTCTTCAGTTTAATGGCTAATTTATTTTTATTCTTATATGGTCATCCTTTTGGTGTATTATAAATCGATTCTTACTATATAAATTTCCCAGCCGAGACGAGAGGAAGAAAAAGGCATCATCAGCTGAGGAAAAAGTGCATGGAGACTTTTTGAGATTGGTAATACTTTTCTTCTGCCCTGTCTTTCTGTTGTCATTTATGTCGACTTATATCGAGTAGTCTAATGTTTTTGTAAGTGTGAATGGGCAATAGAAAAATATCTAAACAACTTTTACTTCTGTTTGTCTATAAAAAATAGAAACATGTTGAAGGCTACCTAGAGTTGTCGGCCAAGACAAAAACTTATTTCGCCACTGTTGTTTCCCTGTAGGATGCGGAATTTTACATCAAAGTTGATGATGATGTTCATGTAAATCTAGGTAAAGCAAAACTTTTTTCTTTCATTTGCATGTTTACAAATCTTTGCACATATTGTATAATTCCTTTATAAATGTATTAATTTTTTATCTAGAATGAGATAAGGTTAATCCAAGGTCTATTATGAATACCTAGAGACGTTTTGAAGGAATATGATGATCATAGTTGTCAATGAAGGGGAAAAGGTTGTGTATACCGTACCAAGAAATATGTTCTCTAAAGGAAAATAAACCTTTTGCTCCTACTTCAAAAGAAATTGCGATGGTTTTTCGCATTAAAGTGGTAGATCTATGATTATTTTATTCGACTCCTGCATAAATGAGTTTGTATGGTTGCAGCAACACTTGGTATGACTTTAGCTGGACATAGAACGAAACCCCGAGTTTATATCGGCTACATGAAGTCTGGTCTTGTTCTTGCTCGAAAGTAAACTGAGTTTCTGTGCTTTTCGGATTAGTTTCTATTTAAGATATTGGAAATATCCAAAATAATTGGTTGTCTTGTGTATGATCTTTATTTAATAGGGGAGTGAAATACCATGAACCTGAGTACTGGAAATTTGGTGAGGTTGGAAACAGATATTTCCGACATGCTACAGGACAATTGTATGCTATATCAAAAGATTTGGCCACATACATATTGATAAATCAGTGAGTTCCTACACATCTTTTATTATTTTGATTTCAAGCTTATTATCTCGATTCGTTAATGTTTCACTTCAACTAACAAGAAACTGGTCTACCCAGTTAATGAACTAGCAACTATAACAAAGATGCTTTAGTTCTAGTTGCACGTGCCAGGCCGTTGTGTATATTATAAGTGATGAGTATTTATTTTGGTTGTGTTTTTTGTTCTTATTTCGATTAAATATATGTTTAAGGGACTTAATTGGACTGTTTTATGATGTTTTCATGCAGGAGACGTGGTGCTGGAAATAAGCTGGAATTCTGCAAAAAAATGCTGGAGTCATGGGCAGATTCATGGGCATGAACCAGGGCATGAATGCTGATTGGGCGCCATGTCAGCGTCTTCTAGAAGATGACGTCAACAGCAGTGATAGCTTATCAAGCCGCTTATCAGATAGCTTATCACCGGATTTTTTAAAATTTTAAATTTTGGATAATTATTTTGTTTAATTTTAAGGGTAAAGTACACAGATGGTCACTGAACTTTGGTACAAAAAACAAAATGGTAACCAAACTTTCAAAAATCACAAAATGGCAATTAAACTTTATGTTTTATAACAAAATGGTAACTAGACGTTAAATGCCGTTAAGTGGCTGTTATAAACTTTGGTATAATAACACATTTAGTCCTTCATATTTATACATTCAATTAATTTAGTCTTAATTCGAAACAATTCACTAAATTTAGCCTTTGTTATTTACGCATTCTTTCAATTTGGTCCTTAAAGCAAAATTCCAAAGTATGGTAACATGATAAATAATTACAATTAAATTTTTATAGGAACTCGAAAACTCGATTCGAATCGAAAAAATTTCAAATAAAGTTTGAGTTGTAAAATATGACGTGTCAACTCGAATAACTCGAAATTTTTTGACTCGACTCGATCGAACGCTCATCTCTATCTTAAGATATGACGCGTCAACTCGAATAACTCGAAATATTCGAATATTTTAAATCATTTTTTCCTTTTAAATCGAATATTTTTTAAAATAGAATATTTAATATTTTCATATTCAAATCACATCGAATATTTAATAACAACTTTAAATATTCGATTTAAAAGAAAAAAATGATTTAAAATATTCGAATATTTAATTAAATTTTTATAGGAACTCAAAAACTCGACTCGACTCGACTCGAAAAAATTTCAAATAAAGTTTGAGTTATAAAATATGACGCGTAAACTTGAATAACTCGAAATTTTTTGACTCGACTCGATCGAATGCTCACCTCTATCTTAAGATATGACGCGTCAACTCGAATAACTTGAAATATTCGAATATTTTAAATCATTTTTTTCTTTTAAATCGAATATTTTTTAAAATAGAATATTTAATATTTTCATATTCAAATCACATCGAATATTTAATAACTAATTTAAATATTCAATTTAATTTAAAAATATTCAATTTAAAAGAAAAAAATTTATTTAAAATATTCGAATATTTAATTAAATTTTTATAGGAAATCGAAAACTCGACTCGAATCGAATCGAAAAAATTTCAAATAAAGTTTGAGTTGTAAAATATGATGCGTCAACTCGAATAACTCGAAATTTTTTGGCTCGACTCGATCTAACGCTCACCTCTATCTTAAGATATGACGCGTCAACTCGAAATATTCGAATATTTTAAATTAATTTTTCTTTTAAATCACATTGAATATTTAATAACTACTTTAAATATTTGATTTAATTTAAAAATATTCGATTTACAAGAAAATTTTGATTTAAAATATTCGAATATTTAATAAATATTTAAAGTAGTTATTAAATATTTGAATATTTAAAAGAAAACTATTTAAAATAGTTATTAAATATTCAAATATTTTCAATCATTTTTTCTTTTAAATAGAATATTTTTAAATTGAATTGAATATTTAAAGTAGTTATTAAATATTTGATGTGATTTAAATATTCTATTTTAAAAAATATTCGATTTAAAAGGAAAAAATGATTTAAAATATTCGAATATTTCGAGTTATTCGAGTTGACGCGTCATATCTTAAGATAGAGATGAGCGTTCGATCGAGTCGAGTCAAAAAATTTCGAGTTATTCGAGTTGACACGTCATATTTTACAACTCAAACTTTATTTGAAATTTTTTTGATTCGAATCGAGTTTTCGAGTTCCTATAAAAATTTAATTGTAATTATTTATCATGTTACCATACTTTGGAATTTTGCTTTAAGGACCAAATTGAAAGAATGCGTAAATAACAAGGGCTAAATTTAGTGAATTGTTTCGAATTAAGACTAAATTAATTGAATGTATAAATATGAAGGACTAAATGTGTTATTATACCAAAGTTTATAACAACCACTTAACGACATTTAACGTCTAGTTACCATTTTGTTATAAAACATAAAGTTTAACTGCCATTTTGTGATTTTTGAAAGTTTGGTTACCATTTTGTTTTTGTACCAAAGTTCAGTGACCATCTGTGTACTTTACCCTAATTTTAATTATCATTTTAGGTTTTACCTAGGTTATTTTGAAACACTATAAATACCCCTATTTGAGGTAAGTATTGTTATCATTCAATTAGCAATTAAACATCATTTCTTCTTCTCTTGAAAATACTTCTCTTTTTAGTTTTTCTTAAGTTCTTTTCTTTTAATTATTTCCTAAATGTCGAGCATGATTAATTTGATAACCATGCTCGGCTAGATCTTTTTAAGCCGAAGGCTTTAGCAATGACGCGTTCTCAAGGCGAGGTTTGAAATTATGCTTCAAATATTTCGGAAACTTCTCTCGATTTCTTCATTCTTTATTTTCCAAATCAAAATGATTTTTAAACCCAAAGATTGACTTTGGAGAAAAACAATTGTTTTGATCTATCAAGTGGGAGGGAGGATCGATTATTGAAACAAATCCGACTTCCAGGGAACACACTCAGTAAATGGATTACTAAGGGAAATTGAGATCGAATCGTTTTTATAGAAATGACTTTTCGAGTTGGTTACGAGCTTAAGTAATTTGTTTTCTCAAATATTGAGTTGATTTAGACAAATTATCAAAACTGAAACCAAAAATTGCTTTTGGAAATTTAGTTTACAAACAAAAACTCAAGGATTGACCTTGAAATAATTTTGCCAACAAGTTTTTCGAAATAAAAATCTTTACCAAGGAACCAAGTAGAACAAGTCAACGCGGAAGCCCGAGGCTGATAATCTCATTTTTACTTTAAACTCTTTTAAAAGCTTTCTTTTACTTTCTTAAACAATTACAATTCATTACAACAAACCCCCACCTAAATCACATCAACATAGCTCCATCAACAACTCTTGGTTCATAAACTACAAAAGCGCGACAAGGAAAGTTCTAAGTCCCTGTGGGTTTGACTCCTACTTCCCTATCTATATTTAGTTTAATTTCTTTATTTATTTATTCATTGGAAGAAGGAAATTATTCTTGACACGTTACGACGCGTGTCAAAATTGGCGCCGTTGCCGGGGACTTCGGCAACTTTTACTATTTGTTTTTGATTGTTTATGACCAGGAGAAATCCGGGAAAACAGGTTAAATACATCCAAAAATCGAAGCCAAATGGGAAACAACGAACAGACGATCCAGCAGCTGATCAGGGCACTAGAGGACAATCAGCCCTTGTGCATAACCTTTATGAATAGTGAAACGTCGTTCCAATTAAAAACGGGCTTGATTCATCTACTACCAACCTTCCACGATTTGCCCAACGAAAACCCACACAAACATTTGAAGGAATTTCACATGGTTTGTCTAAGCACAAAGTCACATGGAGTATCCGATGACCAAATCAAACTTAGAGCTTTTCCATTTTCTTTAGCAGATATAGCAAAAGATTGGTTATTTGATTTACCCCCTAATTCTGTTACAACATGGACTGACATGGCTAAACTTTTTCTTGATAGGTTCTTTCCTGCAGCTAAAGCAAGCGAGATTAGGCGCAGCATCCTGAGCATTCAACAAAAAGAAGCTGAATCTTTATATGAATACTGGGAGAGGTTTAAAAAGTTGTGTGCAAATTGTCCACAACATGGATTGTCGGAACAAACCCTCATTTAGTATTTTTATGAAGGATTGACGCATATGGATATGAAAGTAGTGGATGCGACAAGTGGCGGAGCTCTAGTCAATATGACCCCAACAGCGGCTAAAACACTGGTATCAACCATGGCTGCCAACTCATAAAGGTTTAATCAATCTAGCGAACCATCTCGAAGTGTTCGCGAGGTAAGCACAGTTTCTTTAGAAAATAAGATTGATAAATTAGCTGAAATAATGCAAACTCTTCTTGCAGGAAAAAAGGGAACAACTAGACTTTGTGGGATTTGTACTAGCCAGAACATCCGACAGACTGTTGTCCGATGATTCAGGAAGATGATGTCGCCCAAGCCAATGCCATGGAAATACATACAATTCAAGGTGGAGAAACCATTCAAACTTTGGATACGCAAACAACCAGAGACAAAATCAACCTTACCCACAACAAAAGACATCTCTAGAAACCTTAGTTGAGCGTTTAACGATATCCTAAGAGAAATTCCAAATTCGTACCGAGGCCCACTTACAAGAGATAGACAAACAAATAAGCCAGCTAGCAAGCCGTATTGATTCCAAAGGTAAACTTTCTTCGCAAACCGAGACAAACCCTAGGGAAAATATAAGCGCCATCACACTTCGTAGTGGGACCGTTATAACTCCAAAAGAACCATAAAAAAACAATAATCCCACTCCTGCCATAGAAGAAGGTAATGAAAACCGAGATAACCCTTTACCACCATCTCCTTCTTCGTCTCCACCTCTTGAAGTCGCGCCCCCTTTCCCATTACGATTGATAAAACGCGACAAAAAGGCTGAAGAGAGAGAAATTATTGAAGTATTTAAAAAGGTCCAAATGAACATTCCCCTCTTGGAAGTCATTCGCCAAGTGCCAAGGTACGCTCGTTTTCTTAAAGAGCTCTGTACAACCAAGCGAAAACTCACCGGGCACGAAAAGGTAAATTTGGGAGAACACGTTTCTGTAGTTTTCCAACGTAAGTTACCCCCCAAAAATGAAAGACCAAGGTATGTTTGCTATACCCTGCCAAATTGGTAACGTATCTATTAAACGTGCTATGTGCGATCTTGGGGCTTCAATAAATGTAATGCCGCTTTCTGTTTATAAAATGATAACTAATGATCTTTTGAAGGAAACCAGGATTACGATACAGTTGGCGGATCGATTAGTCATCTATCCAGAAGGAGTGTTGGAAAATGTTTTGGTAAAGGTAGATGTCTTATTTTTCCCTACGGACTTCTACGTGATCGACATGGCTCACGATAGAACAAATACTTGTTCCGAAGTGTTATTGGGAAGACCATTCCTTAGCACAGCAAACACGAAAATAGAAGTAAGGAGCGGCCTTTTATCCATGGAATTCGACGGTGAGGTAGTAGAATTCGATGTTTATAAAGCAATGAGGTATCCTGATCAGGTTGAATCTATTAACTCAATTGATATTGTTGATCCATATATAGAAGAATATGCGGATACTAATGTTTTTAATAACTTTGATATGGACTATGAGCTTTGCGATAATGAGGCAGAAAATGAGGACGAATCTGTTTCCTTTATTAATTCTGATTTAGCTTTAACTCCATCGAAGACTAAACCTTTGCCATCTATTTTGTAGGCTCCGAAGTTGGAATTAAAGGAACTCTCATCCCACCTTAAGTACGCCTTCTTGGGAGATAATGATACCTTACCGGTTATCATTTCGAACGAATTAACCGGAGAGGAAGAAGTCGATCTTGTCACAGTCCTGCGGAAGTATAAGGAAGCAATCGGGTGGACGGTAGCGGACATCAAAGGACTTAGCCCCTCAACTTGTATGCACAAGATCAAAGTCGAAGAAGGGGCAAAGCCGTCACGACAAGGTCAGCGACGCTTCAATGATCCCATGATGAAGGTAGTACAAGACGAAATTCAAAAACTCTTAGACGTCGATATCATATATTCGATCTCAGATAATGAGTGGGTAAGTCCTATTCATGTTGTTCCTAAAAAGACCGGCGTCACTGTAATTAGAAATGACGAAGGTGAGTTAGTTCCAACTCGAGTTCAAAATGGATGGCGAGTTTGCATAGATTACATGAAGTTGAATTCTCTAACCCGAAAAGATCACTTTCCCTTACCATATATTGATCAAATGATTGAAAGATTAGCTGGTAAATCTCATTATTGTTGTCTCGATGGTTTTTCAGGTTTCTTTCAAATTCCCGTAGCCCCTGAAGACCAAGAGAAGACCACGTTTACGTGCCCATTCGGAACCTTCGCCTATCGACGAATGCCGTTTGGACTATGTAACGCTCCGACTACGTTCCAGTGATGTATGGTAAGTATATTTTCGGATTATGTTGAGAAAGGGATCGAGGTATTTATGGACGACTTCAGTGTATATGGTAATTCGTTTGGTGAGTGTTTATTGAATTTAACTAATGTCTTAAAACGATGCATTGAATTTAACCTTGTGCTTAATTATGAGAAATGTCACTTTATGGTTAATAAAGGCTTAGTATTAGGACATATAGTTTCTTCTAAAGGGATTTTTGTTGATAAAGCTAAAACGGGTATTATACGCTCACTCCCATACCCTACAACTGTGAGGGATATTCGCTCTTTTCTTGGACATGCAGGTTTCTACAGGCGATTTATAAAAGACTTCTCGAAGATATCACAACTGCTATGTCGTTTACTGCAGAAAGATGTAGAGTTTGACTTTACATCTGAATGTAGAAAATCGTTTGATACAATTAAGGAGAAACTTGTATCCGCGCCAATAGTGCAACCGCCCGATTGGAACTTGTCGTTCGAAATTATGTGCGACGCCTCAGATTTTAGTGTTGGAGCGGTACTTGGACAAAGGAAAGGACGAGAGCCTCATGTCATCGCCTATGCATCGAGAACGCTTGATCCAGCGCAACGAAATTATTCAACTACAGAAAAAGAACTATTTGCTGTAGTTTTTGCTTTAGATAAGTTCCGCTCTTATTTACTTGGAACTAAAATTATTGTTTTTTCTGACCATGCAGTCTTACGATATTTGATGAGCAAGAAGGAAGCAAAACCAAGGCTGATCCGATGGATTTTACTCCTCCAGGAGTTTGATCTCGAGATAAAGGACAAGAAGAGGAGTGAAAATCTTGTGGCCGATCACCTCAGCCGAATCTCACTAACCAATTCGGATTCGCCTATCAATGATGAATTCCCTGAAGAAAATTTGATGATGGCGCAAGCTTCAACACCTTGGTTTGCGGACATCGTGAACTATTTGGCTACAGGTGAATTACCCCTTGACTTGCCACAGTCAGAAATTACCCGAATCAAGAGGGAATCCAGGTTATATATTTGGGATGATCCCTACCTTTGGAGACATTGTTCCGATCAGGTAAAACGACGATGTGTAACCGAAAACGAGGTAAAATTTATCCTTAATTTCTGTCATTCATATGCATGCGGTGGACATTATGGACCTAAAAGGACATCTCATAAAATTCTTGAATGCGGATTCTGTTGGCCTAATATTTTTCGAGACACATATTTATTTTGCAAATCATGTGATAAATGTCAAAGAGTTGGTAACTTAAGCCGACGTAATGAAATGCCTCTAAATCCTATTCATGTTTGCGAAATATTTGATGTGTGGGGGATAGATTATATGGGGCCATTTGTATCATCATTCGGTAATTTTTATATTATTTTAGCTGTTGATTATGTTTCGCGATGGGTTGAGGCGAAAGCTACAAAAAATAATGATGCTAAAACCACTGTCAAATTTCTGAAAGATTGTATTTTTTCCAGGTTTGGCACACCAAGAGCGTTGATATGCGACAGAGGGAAACATTTTATCAATCGAGTCATTGACGCGCTAATGAAAAAATTTGGCGTCACCCAACGCATCGCGATGTCGTACCATCCGCAAACAAATGGTCAGGCGGAGGTGTCAAATCATGAAATCAAGACCATTCTTGAAAAGATCGTGAAACTCGATCGGAAGGATTGGAGCGTTAAGCTGAATGACGCATTATGGGCATATCGGACAGCGTATAAGGGTCCTATCGGGATGTCTCCCTATCGCCTTGTTTTTGGTAAGCCGTGCCATTTACCAGTCGAGTTGGAGCACCGCGCGCTTTGGGCAGTCCTAAAATGCAACATGGAAATGGATCTAATTGGCGAAACGCGTAAACTCGATATCCAGGAGTTGGAAGAAATTCGGAAAAATGCCTATGACAGTTCGAAAATTTTTAAGGAAAAAAATAAAGATTTTCATGATCGTAATATTGCATTTAAATCATTTTATATTGGTCAAAAGGTTTTATTATTTAACTCTAAATTAAAACTTTTTGCAGGGAAATTACGATCAAAGTGGCTTGGACCGTATACAGTGACTAATATTTTTCCACATGGTGCAGTGGAAATTAAAAGTAATTTCGGAGAGCCACTTAAAGTTAACGGTCAACGACTTAAACCGTACTATGACAATGCTCCGGTTGGTCTAGTCGAGGAAATTCGTTTAATCGAACCTGTCACTTGAATAAGGTCGTCAAGCTAGTGACGATAAACAAGCGCTAAATGGGAGGCAACCCATTTATTTATTTATTATTTATTATTTATTTTTATTGTCTTTTCTTCATTTTACTCGTTTTTTTCTTTATTTTATTATTGTCTTTTTATTTATTTATTTATTTTTGAATTTATTCTATTTTATTTTATTTTCAGGAAATAATGATGGGCATATTCGAATGAAGGTGGCATGGTTTATCCAATCTCTACTTTAAATATATCCTTATCCTACCATTTTTTGTTTTAAAATACAAAAACGCACTTTTTATTTTAAAACAAAACACCACCTTATCCCTTATCATTTTGTTTCTCTTGTTTAAACCCAAAATCCTTTTTCTCTTAATTTTTAAAACCACATCTCTTATCCTTATTTTTTTTATCACATTTGATAAAAGAAAAGTTTAAAACAAATTTAAAAAATATGGGAAAATTTTTATCACGTTTGATTTTGACTTTCACCCATGTTTTGTTATTTTTTACTTTAAATTTTATTCCATACCAAACGTGATCCATTCTTTTCTCTCTTTTAAATTATTCCCACACCACAACACCTACCCGTCCTCTTCATCTCCCACCTTCAACCAAGCCTCTCCACCACCCAACACCATGCCACGCACCAGAGAGTCACGCCACCACAGTTTGTACCTATGTTCAGAAGTTCCGGTGGAGTTTCTGACCCACGCCAGCAACCGTCCACGATACGACCGAGTACAGGCGCAATTGATCAAGGGAGTCTCTTCTTTCCTCTAGTTTTTATTTTGGGACAAAATGCTTTAAGTGAGGGGGAAGAAATGTTTGTCAAAATTTTCTTTGCTTATCCGTTTAATTGCTCTCTTATTCTCTTAATTTTATTTATTCTAAGTTCCTTGTTTAAATCCTTAGTTTTGCCTTGTCTCACTGTTTTTTATATGTTTTTTTATCTATCTTGTTAGAAAATTCTAGGTTGCATGGTAGATTTTGGCATGATTAATTTTTTATTAAATTCTTTATATGACATTTCTTTCTCTATTAATTCACATAATGCTTACCTAGGTACACAAGACAATTTTTGTGAGTTTTGAGCCTAATGAGCATGCATTATTTTTTATTGCTCTTTGTTTCTTTGAGTGTGCCTAACTAAATTAGTTGCATTCTAGAACTTGTGGTTTCAATTCTTTTTGAGATTACATTGATTGAATATGATGCTTAAATATGATAGAGGCACTAGGTTTTAACCATTTCTTTTCTCAACAAATTGCCTACCCTTTAATTAATTTCCCCTAGTGAAACAATTTTTGAGCCTTGGCCTTTTTCTTGGAAATCACCATATTTTAGCCTAATCCTTTTTTTCTTAATTCCATTATTTTTGTCCTCTTTTCAAGACAAAATCGTCTTAAAAAAACAGATTCGAATAAATGCAGTCCAGCAGCAGAAAAAAAACTGTGCAGAACTGTTCGAATAAACTGTGCAGAACTATTCGAATATGCAGTGCAGAAAAAAAGAGGGTGCAGGAAATTGTTCGAGTCTGCGGAAAAAAATAAACAGAAAAAAAACAGTACAGTTCGAAAAAAATACACTGCAAAACAGTTTTAGTTCGAAAAAAAAGAAAAAAGAGAGAAAAAAAAGAGAAGTTTCGAATATATTTTTGGCATGATTTTTGTCTTGAATTTTAACCCTTATTTTCAGCCTTTATCCTACCCTCACCTTAGCCTCATTACAACCCTTCTTTAAGACCTCTTGATTTTTGCATCACATTCATGTTAGTAGTGGAGATTAGATTTAACCACAAGCTTATGGTAATGCTCTAATTAGTTTTGGCTCGTGTGATTTTTCTCTACCCTTAAATACTTTGAGTGACATGAGCGATTCCTTGTGAGGGTACTTGGTTTGCATCATTGATGTTAGTAGGGTGTTGAAATGTCGTTTTTGCTTAAATTTCTTAATCTTGCCATTTATCTGTTTTGCTCCTTATTTTTCTTTCATGTTTAGATACTTAACCATATCGGAAACTTTGAGACTTCGTGAAATTAAGGATGATAACTTGAGCTTAGGTTGTTTAATTTTGAGATACTTGAGGACAAGCATCAGATAAGTGAGGGAGAATTTGATGAGTATTTATTTTGGTTGTGTTTTTTGTCCTTATTTCGATTAAATATATGTTTAAGGGACTTAATTGGCCTGTTTTATGATGTTTTCATGCAGGAGACGTGATACTGGAAATAAGCTGAAATTCTGCAGAAAATGCTGGAGTCATGGGCAGATTCATGGGCATGAACCAGGGCATGGATGCTGACTGGGCGCCACGTCAGCGTCTTCTAGAAGATGACGTCAGCAGCAGTGATAGCTTATCAGGCCGCTTATCAGATAGCTTATCACCGGATTTTTTTAAATTTTAAATTTTAAACTTTGGATAATTATTTTGTTTAATTTTAATTATCATTTTAGGTTTTACCTAGGTTATTTTGAAACACTATAAATACCCCTCTTTGGGGTAAGTATTGTCATCATTCAATTAGCAATTAAACATCATTTCTTCTTCTCTTGAAAATACTTCTCTTTTTAGTTTTTCTTAAGTTCTTTTCTTTTAATTATTTCCTAAATGTCGAGCATGATTAATTTGATAACCATGCTCGGCTAGATCTTTTTAAGCCGAAGGCTTTAGCAATGACGCGTTCTCAAGGCGAGGTTTGAAATTATGCTTCAAATATTTCGGAAACTTCTCTCGATTTCTTCATTCTTTATTTTCTAAATCAAAATGATTTTTAAACTCAAAGATTGACTTTGGAGAAAAACAATTGTTTTGATCTATCAAGTGGGAGGGAAGATCGATTATTGAATTTGAAACAAATCCGACTTCCAGGGAACACACTTAGTAAATAGATTACTAAGGGAAATTGAGATCGAATCGTTTTTATAGAAATGACTTTTCGAGTTGGTTACGAACTTAAGTAATTTGTTTTCTCAAACATTGAGTTGGTTTAGACAAATTATTAAAACTGAAACCAAAAATTGATTTTGGAAATTTAGTTTACAAACAAAAACTCAAGGATTGACCTTGAAATAATTTTGCCAACAAGTTTTTCGAAATAAAAATCTTTACCAAGGAACCAAGTAGAACAAGTCAACGCGGAAGCCCGAGGCTGATAATCTCATATTTACTTTAAACTCTTTTAAAAGCTTTCTTTTACTTTCCTAAACAATTACATTTCATTACAACAAACCTCCACCTAAATCACATCAACATAGCTCCATCAACAACTCTTGGTTCATAAACTACAAGGAAAGTTCTAAGTCCCTGTGGGTTCGACTCCTACTTCCCTATCTATATTTAGTTTAATTTCTTTATTTATTTATTCATTGGAAGAAGGAAATTATTCTTGACACGTTACGACGCGTGTCAAAAAGCTTCTAATTTCATATACATCTATAAGTTTCAAACCTTTGTTATTGCCTCCAGTGATATTAGTTATGCTCCATCTCATGAATATGGTAATGGAGATGTTTCATTGGGAGCTTGGTTTATCGGTTTAGATGTGGAGCATGTGGATGATAGGAGACTCTGTTGTGGTACTCCCCCAGGTATGAGAGCTTTTCTTTTCTTCTTGGATAACTGTTTTAGTTTACAAATGTAGTTTTGGCCAAATATGTCATAAACGAGAAGTATGAACTCTGAGCATATAAATGTAGTTTTGTTCAATATTGGCATGAACCTATCAGAGGCCATAGATTGGCATCTTGTATTATTGTGTTTGTTTGACACTTAATCGGTGTCATGTTGTTCAAGTAGCATTGGACAAATAACTTTTTACTAACAGATTGTGAATGGAAAGCTTCTGTGTTGCTTCATTTGACTGGAGGTGCAGCGGGATTTGCAGGTCCGTGGTGAGGACACGAATGCTTTATGCAGCACAAACCACAAAAACTTCTTCTTGAGGAAAAGCATACGCAGGAGAACAGGCACGGAGATGCTTGGTCACCCTTTTTTATAATCTACAACCCCTTCAATGATTTGTCCCTCTCCTCAAGTGAATTGATGTCTGCATCTCTCCCTCACCTTTTACAGCATAAAGAAAAGAAAAACAACCCCACTTTCCTAACTATTTTCACGTGAAAACTCTGCAAATGTGCTATCTATCACTGCAACTCACTCATACCATTCTATCTCCCCTTTTCTTCCTCACTAGAAAAACCCTAGCTCTTTATTCTCTTTTAATCCCCCATTTTATTAACTAACTTTCATAGCAACATATAGTGGAGGCAAAGGTAAGCATATATGATCAGTCTCTTTGTAACCATAACTAATCAGCAAATTTAAATTTAGTGACATTGAAAATAGTCACAAAAAGTGTTAAATTTAGTCACTGACTATTTTTCTGAGTTGTCACTAATAACTCCGTCACTATTATATTAGTGACAACTTTCATGTATTTCGTTCACTAGGCTAAGCAAGAAATTTAATATTATTTTGAAAGAAAAATAATATTTAGGTTTAATTGTAATTGAAGTTAATTTTATTTATTTTAAAAATATTTATTAATTATAACACTAATTATTATAATAATAATTTAACTAATTTTTCTATGGTTTCTTATACGAAGTACATATGTTGAAGAAACTATTTAGATTTTTTTGAAGAAAAAACTAATCAAAATGGAATATATCTTTTAAAATTTTCAAAAAAATTCTATCATAGATTAAGCTAAAATCACATAGTAGTCTTTGTACTCTAATTTGGTCACTTTAAATTTTTATACTTTTTAAATTTTGAATTTTCGATCACGACATGAATGGTAGTATTTAAATATGTTAAGTAAAATTTTCATTTTAGCTAATTTGTTATACATAAGTTGCTTATTTAATTTTTGTTCTTTAATTTGATTATTTTTAGTCCATGTAATTTAGTCATATTGCCGGTGTCCTGTTAGGATTATGATTAAAATTTAAAAATATAAGGACTAAAGTTGATCAAAATAGATTGACTAAAATAAAATTTACACATAGTATAGACTATTGAAACATTTTACCTTTTGACAAACTAGTTTATAATAACTTTAATTTTTATAATTATAAACATAAATTTATCATTGTGACAATGTCTAATTTGTCATTACTTTTATTTTTTTATTGGTGACAAAATTTATCACAACAAAAAGTGAAACTTTGAGTGACAAGTAATCTCATTGTAACAACAAATATCAAATAATAGTGACCACTTCACATATCGTCACTATCATGTGTCAAAGTTTTAGTGACAATGAATTTTGTGTCACAATTGTATACTTATAGTGAGAATTCGTTTGTGAAAAGTGTAATCGTCACAATTACTATTGTTACAGTGACCAAATAAAAATATGTCACAATTACTTATACTAATAGTGTCGCACAAAAATATTGTCACAAAAAGTTAATATTTGTGACAAAATTATTTCTAGTCACTATCAATTTGTCACTAAAAACTTATATTGTTGTAGTGATAATAACGCACCTCCTTAATATGTAAAATCTCGACCTTTGTTCCTTAGCCATGGATAAACACCCTTTCTTCATACTCGACGTTTCCTCTTCTTCACAACTCTTTTTCTTCTATTGAAGATGATGCCCTGGAGTGGCACTGACCCATTTTTTGCAACAAGCCGCCGCAGGTTGAGATTATTAGACTCACCAGAAGGTTCTTCAATGGAGTTTTCTTAATAGCAATAGGACCAGTTGCTCTGTACTGCATGCACTACTGTATATCTCTTTCTTCTCTGGATTCAAACTGGCAAGTCTCTCTCGTATTTGCATATACAAAAGAGATGTGCAAGATTTCACTTCAACTTCAAGGCTGCCTGATTAGCTGTTTTGCCTTCTTTTATTGTGTGTAGGTAGATGTTGCAGTACAACATGCATGGCATTACAACTCTTATAAGAAGTAAGAACCACAGAAACAAACAAATTTGATATTTGCTGACAAAACTGTCAATTTATTTCTTTTATAGACAAATGTGTCATTTTTTATTTACAAATATAATACATTTGAAATCTTATTTGAACATGTCATTCATTACTTTTTTAAATGAAAAAATATTCCATGCACTTATAGTTGGAAATAAAGTTTTCACATGTGTGGTTGATGAGAAAAGTAAAACCTTTTAATGTAACACCCGGGTTTGGGGGTCGGGAGAAAATAATATTAAAATATTGTTTCGTGTTTCGGTTTTATAATTTAAAATAGTAATTTATTATTTTGGGCTTCCTATATTCGAAGCAAACAATTATGTTGGATTTAAGTTGTTTCGGGAATCAAATTCTATGAATTTTAGAATAGATGAGAATGACCATCTCATTAATGGCATTTTTGTAAATAATGAGACTTGCAAAATAAAATAAAATAAAAACCCTTTTTATTATAAATCATTCATTTTATCATCACCTTCCCCCACCCCCTTCTTCATTTCACGTTCCCCTCCCCCTTCCCTCTTCAAGCTTTGACAACCGATCGTGCCTCCATTTTTGGAGCTTTTTGAAAGGTAATTACATTTTCGACTTGCTCTCATCTTCCTCTACTTGAAAGTACAAATAGATTTCATTTTCATCAACGTTTTAGAATTTGGATTTTTGGAAGATTTGAATAAAAATGATATTTTTATTGATTTTAACTTAAGATTTTGACTTGATATTGTTAGATATGGTGTTTATGAACCAAAAGGACCAACATATATAATTTTTGAGGTGTTTTATGAAATTTCCGAAATTGGGTAAAAATGGGTTTTTTGAAGGGTTTTGGGTGATTTTTGGGGGTTGTTTTAGGTGGGAAATTGATAGCCAATGGTAGTACTATGATTAGGGATTGATTTGGGATCATTTGTGAGTGCAATGGATGTTGGAAACATAACTTTTGGAAGAGGTATTGGGGCTGTCCGAAATTGCTAAGTATGGGGTTTGGTCATGGTTTGCAAGATGGTAATTTGTATTTGAATTGTATTCCGGGTTGATAATTTGATGTTGGGCTGATTTGAGGTTGTTTGAATTGTATTGAGGTTGTTTAGAAGCAAGAATTTGGGTCGGCAAAGCATCGAGAAGAAATCCGGAAACTTGGAGCTGATGGTTGCTTGGTAGTTGAGCTTGGAGGTAGAGGTGAGTGGTTAAAATATTTTAAATGGTTTTGAGTAATTGGTTCGAGCATGTGAACTAGGTTGAGATTGGTAGACTCACCTAGAGCTTGGATTAGGGTGGTAGCCTAATCCTAAGCTTTAGTTAGAGACATTGGATGATCTCTTTAATTGATGTTATGCCTCATGATGATTTGTGTATGTATAATGTGTTATACATGTTGTTGAGGCATGGTTTGATGCATTGCTATGCATGTGGTTTGGATTGTAAACTGTGTATGATGATGTTGAGTTTAATATGATGTAGGATGCCATATTATTACTCTTGAACATGACATTATGATGATTATGTATAATGTGATATACATGTATGTTGGGGCATGATTTAATGCATTGTTATATGCATGTTGTTGAGATATTTGATGTTGAGTTTAATATGAAGTAAGATGCCATATTATTACTCTGAACATCAAAGGTTGTGGAATTTGATTAATATTGGCACTAGTATGCTTGGGTACAATGATCGATCATTAGGATGAGTGTGCACACAAATTGAGTCAAAACGTACGTGGCCTTGGTGGCGTTAAGGCACCAAGGAGGAGTACGGTGATGTAATATTCCACCGGAAATTTATATATATTCTACGTGGCGATGAGTGGAATCCCGTCCGTAGGGCATGTGGCGATGAGTGGAATCCCGTCCATGCAAGGCCGGTGATGAGTGTAATCCCACCGAGGTAAGGTTGATGTTGGAAAATGCGTTCCAACATGTTATCCGCGTATTCGAGTCATAGCTAGGTGCCAATATGAGAAAGTATGTATATGCCAATATGAGATTATGCATACATGTTAAAATGAATTGATATGTGTATCAATGTGATATGAAATGTGAATTTCAAATGCGAAGCTATATATGTTTTGGTTAATGCATTGAGATATATATGTATCATTGTAAGTTGAGCTTATGAGATGTTGAGCATGACATAATGTTGATTATATGTTCATGCATCATGTTCATTTTGGTTCATGTGGATCGAAGATAAAGTCATGTATTTCATCATGATAATTGCTCGAGCTTGGACCCTGTATTGTCGAAGGTTTGTTTTATGAGCTTACCCTCACTAAGCTTTTATGCTTACGCTCTCTTTTGTTCGACAATGCAGATAAATAGCTTGTGGGTGGCATGGGAAAGGAAAGGTCTTCAAGTGTTGCTTTGGTGAGCTCAATGTATGATTTATAAATTAAAGATTTGTAATAGAAAAGCAATGGGATAGGTGTTGTTGTTTTTGATGCTTTGAGGTGTGTTGTTTTGGTTTGGCAATTAGATGCCTTGTTTGATTTGTAAATATCACTTATGATGCATGCCTTGATGAATGCTTGAGTGATGTATGTCTGGTAGATGTTTAAATTGTTTATCATGTGTGTTGGTCATATGCCTTGTGAGAATGCCTAAGAGTATGGATGTTGAAGCATGAGACCTTATG